>OX246756.1:160297719-162797719 GCA_945910035.1 Brachypalpus laphriformis
TAGGTTAAGTTAAGTAGATGGGCGCATTATGACTGTTCACTTAGACCAACAAGGGCCCATTGTGCTTATTTTATTTCTTACCCTGGGAACCTGTAAACAAAAACTGCTGAATGACCACCCATCCGGATAAGGATGTGGATCTCAGAGAATCTGTCAGCTGGGAAAGGAAAACCGCTGATTTAGAGCCGCCTAGACTGGGATGTAAATCTCAGGAGGCTTTCGAGCTCAATGCAATATAGGTCCTGCAACTCAGTGCAGAAATAGCTACTGAGAGTCTTAATTTTTTTATCGATGAAGCCAGCGCATTTGGACGCAGGCGTCGGATAGATTCAATTTCTTCTAAATCCCCTTACCACTTATCTTACGACTCCGGTCTTATGGATATGTCGTCTGACGCATTGACACAAGAACTTCAGCTGATGCGTAAATTCAGAGTCGACTTTCCTTGTGTTCAGGACTGGCTTCACCCAGAGTCTGAGCCAGGAATGGAATGTAGTCGTATTTTTATGGACGGTTCCAAACGCAGTCAAGGGCCTGGTGCTGGTGTCTTCGTGGAAGTCGACATTATTAGACTTCTTTTCTCGTTAGGCAAATATGCGTCTGTTTTCCCAGCGGAAACTTATGCAATCCTAGTGGCCATGAACTTTGTTGTGAAGAACAGGTGGAAAGACCGTTGCATTTGTGTCTGTAGTGACAGTCAGGCTGCGCTTAAGACCTTGCTTAACCCTTTAACCACTTCCCAAATAGTTTGTGAAACCAAAAACTTGTTCAACTCGGTCTCAAGTCTCTTATCTGAGTCCCAGGTCACACTGGGATCTTGGGGAACGAGATTTACGATGAGATTGCTAGACAAGGCTCAGAGGAGGCTTTCTCAAGTCCCGAACTCGCGCTGGGTCTCCCTGCGTCCTCGGTTAGGGCTTCCATTGACGGTTGGGTCTCACACGAGCTCAGTTGTGTCGTATGACTCTCCAGGATGTAGGTTGACTAAGCGTATGCTCCCGGACGTCTGTAAGAAATCAGTGGCATTCTTGCTGTCAGCAGAAAAGACTGTAGACAGCTTATTGGCGTCTTGACAGTCCACTTTGCTCTCGCCAAGCACCTTAACGTACTGGGCTTGAGTGACACTACAATGTTCAACGTTTGTGGAGAAAGCGACGACACCGCGGAACATTATCTCTTGTGAGTGTCCGGCCTTTGCTCGTTTTAGGTGGCAGATTCTCGGTGCTGATGTGGTGAGTGCTGGTACCAAAAGCTCCTCACCACTGAAGTACTTGCTTGGGTTCCTTAGAAAGACAAAAAAATTGAAATAAACTGGGTAAATCAGGGTTTGCTCTCTGGCAGAACAATGTACCAGTTGCGTCTGAGTACTCCAGTCAAGCGTTTCCTATCCCGACAAAAAAAAAATCCCTTAGCTCCTGCAAAAATCGTTATGAGGTACACCGATACGATCTGCATGAATTCCAATGGGACAGTGCCCAAGATAAGTCGCGTACTGTTACCAATAAGTCCAATCAGAGAGCCTGTTCTCCTCAAATCACTGCAGTGGAGCACGTATTCAGATGGATCCATCGTCTATTGGCTTCAATGGTAGCTTCATCATAAGTATATTTATAGAGCTAATAGGAATCTTCATACAGGTGAGGGCCTGCGAGATGTGCAACACCGACCTCATTCTAGGGAGTTTGTTTCATTGTCCGGTATACCCATATGCCCTGGTATCCGAGCGTAGTGTCACCTTGTTGGCTTGTGGTACTTCATTTAGATGCCGCTACAGATTCTGACGAAGTTGGATCTGATTACTGTAGATTCCAGAGCCTAAATAACTGGCTAGCTGTCAATGTACACAATAATTCACTTATCCGCAATGTTACCTTGGTGATTATTTTCGGAACCTAGATGACAACTATGACTTCAGCTTAAAAGACGCTGCATTCGTTGTAAATTCTGAACAAATGGTTTGCAGTAAATCCCAGCTCCTACGCTGACAACCACTTTGGAACCTCATTACTAGTGACTTGTTCGTTTTTCCAGTCATTTCCGTCAGGAATTCTCCTGTCCAATTCCAGCAATGGAATCATGTAATCGGTTGCTACCTTCCTACTTGTAACTTCCCATCTGTATAAGATGGAGGCATGACTGTATACTCAAGATGGCCAAAGTCCTGCTTCCCTCAGTCTGAGTGCTGATTTGGCTGATACATCTCTTTAGAGTAGATCCAAAAGTGCTAAGACTAGCGTGTATTGGCACTACCAGTGCAATGAGGACAACCCCAACCGCAGGACTCGAAGCTATTCTCAACCTGTTACCGCTAGACATTTTTATACGCACGTCAGCAGCCATTAATGCTATGAGAATTAGCCAGTCAGTAAACTGGAAACCAAATAGAATAGGGCCCTCGATGATCCCACTTGATTACTTTGGCCTCGCGCCCACAACGGACTACATGCACCATATTTATTTATATGCACGGTTAGACCTTATCCAACCGCCTACCATAGCAGGGAAGAATGGAAAAGCGATCGTATACCTAACGCCGATTCTATAGCCATCTACACAGATGGTTAAAAAATGAGCACTGGCGTAGGATCAGGCATCTTCTCCGAACCCCTAGGTATATGGAAATCCATACGACTTCCAGACCACAGCAGCGTCTTCAAAGCAGAGATCTTAGCAGTGGCAACACCGTTCGTAAGTTTGCGGTAAGGGCAATACCGCCAGAAGCTATCACAATCTTTATCGACAGCCAAGCAGCTATAAAAGCGATTACTGCCATAGAAATTAAATCGAAGCTTGTGAAGTGTTGTCGAAAAGAGCTCAGGGTTCTTGGAACACAGCACAAAGGTATCGCTCTGCTGAGTCCCTGTACACAAGGGTATCACAGGGCACGAGGGTATCCCGGGCAATGAGAAAGCCGACGAGCTAGCAAGAAGTAGCTCAGCAGCCCTACTAGAACAAGTTGACCCCCCAGTATGTATCTCGCCTTGCACACTCAAGCTCGTTGCAGGAAATAAAGCCATTAGAGAGACGAACACAAGATGGACCTCCATGGAAACTTGTGCCATCACCAGGAAGCTATAGCCATCCTTCGACAAAGAAAGGACCGAGAGAAGGATAGGAAATCCATTCCACCCTCGTGGGCATCAGCACAGGGCACAATACTCTGCGATACCACTTGAAGAAACTACGCCTGATGGAGGAGGAACTCTGTAGAGGCTCTGGTGTCGACGGAGTTTTTGAGAACACTACCCACTTTCTGTGCCACTGTCTGGGTCTTCAACACTCCCGGAAAAAGGTGCTTGGTAAATATTTCCTCTAGGATCTCGAGAAGCTCTCCGGGGTTTCGACAGGAAAGATGCTGAACTTAATTAAACCATCAGGCTGGCTTGTATGCAAAAACGAAGTAAGTGATTGAGTTTTGTATGGTTTTTGCCGGTTTTCACTAAGCCTCAATGGGTAAGGATTACTTTTTCCCCTATGGGTATCACAATGCGTCAACGCTGACCTGAGTGTGGCAGAGAGCATCTCTCCCTGCCAGCCCACATACCTAACCTAACCTAGAGTAGATCCAGCGGAATGAGACTTACCGCGGTCTCCATTGCCGCCGTGCATATTGTACATAATGACCTTACGATGCTGATGGATCATTACAGGCTGGCCGTTGTCTCTTAGTGAGGCTTGAAAGCTGGGATTGCTTCTTCAATGTCTTCCACCAGACTAGAAACCATGAGTTAGGATAGGTATCACAACCGCCGGCCGTTAGAATGCGGAACAAAACTGTTAGAAAACAACATGCAGCAAACTTTCTTGATAAGTTAAGCGGCCGGAAATGTGGTGGGAAAAGTTATTCATTCTCCGTTCCGATCTCCTGCATATGTACATGGTAAGGAAAACATACCCAATCATCAAAATCTCTTCACCATTCCACATCAACCCACTTGCTTCACACACTGTCATCCCCTCACTACGCCAACCGACTTTTTCGCCAAGCATTTGTTGCAACATTGCGTAATACCCACGCAGCATCTCTAATAAGTAACAGTTAATTGAATTAAATTATTCATCGTGTTGACATTTGATTAACTCTTACTGATTACCAAAGTGATTTGTTTTACCCGTAAATTACTCGTAAGGTGTACTTTTATGCGTCTAAAAGTAAATTGCGCACACGTCGGCATTAAATTTAATTTATCGCATGGCCTGAATCTAATTCAAACTTAATTTCCCGCTCAAAAATCAATCGATCAACGACTGGCATGCTGTACACGGTCAAATTGGGCGGTATTCCCCCCACAACCATCACCTAGAGGGCTGCGATTAAATAAATTAACTTTCGGGTTACAGTCAATTTTGTGAACCATTCTCATATGATTATGCCTGCACACCCACAGCTACCGGCGGCGATGGACAGGCCTCCAACTGAGAGCTTTTCTGGGGAATCGAATTACATTTTGTATATAAACAGAGTTAAGCTATATACTTATAAATGGATACCCTCTGTGAATGTGTGCCAGGTGGTTAATCGGACGTCAAGAGTGAAGTAAAAATATAAAAAGTCATAGACTACCGGCGTAATGTGGTGTGCTTAACGTTATTAGCTGGTACAGCGCTTCATTTTAATAGGAGACTGGTAGTGGTTATATGGGCTGACTAGGAGAGATATTACCATTCAATGACACGGTATGGTCCTGTCAATCTAAGTAAACGATAATTGCGCCTTTTTCAAGGGGAACAATAGTTTGTCTAGACGGCATATACCTACAAATGGAACACAACTACCTATTTTAGACTAATGTGCTACGTGAGGAGAATTACGGATTCAACCCTCTATAGGTGGACATGTAATGAATGAACGAATGTAGGACTTTCGAAGAGAGCTACTACCTTGTTCATTAGTTTTCTTTTTTTTTGTGTGAAGAAGGCCCAAGCGAATGCAAGAAGTACGTCGATACACCTTTCCTCTAAATGGAAGGTTGGATTATTCTTTTGACAGTATTTGATTGGTATTTTTCTGGGATGTTCTTCTAGGATGTTATAAGTTTCGGCAACGTCTTTGTAAGGCTGCCTGAAATTTTCGGTGGGATTTTGAAATCAAAAAGGATTTACCGGACACGAAAAATTGTAGGTAGTACAGATGGCATTCTTTACAGATAGAAGCCGCCTGACATATTCACATACTTACTTAAGAAGCGCTACAGCTCGGAGTGAACCTGCAACACATTTGGAAAGCCTCTCCATTCACCTCGTTCGTTAGCTAATTACCTGAGGGTGGGGTGGGTTGTGGTGTTTTCTCCCTCCCTGATCATTGTAACATTTTCCAGGCGGAAATCATGTCGATTAAAGAAAACCTGTCCTGGCTGAAGTGTAATGTACTATCTGCCAGGGATATTAGCATTTTCACTAACAGCCAAGCGGCAATCAAGTCCCTGGAATCGTACTCCTTCACTTCCAAGGCCGCCTTAAACTGTCGTTTATCTCTTATGGAGATGACAGAGCAGTTCAACATTCACCTAAGCTGGGTGCCGGGCCCGGGACATTCCAGGAAACTGCAAGGCTGACAAGCTCGCTAGGCAGGATACCAATCTAAGGATTCTGCCTGGCAGGCAAGCCCTGGGTATGCTCCTCGCTACATGTAAGCATCTACTAAAGCTAAACGCTATTAGCATGACCAACTTCAGATGGGAAAACGGCTCAACGTGTCACATTTCGAGACAGATCTAGCCTAGGCTGGACCAAAAACGTAGTACCGAGCTGTTCAAGCTAAAGCAAACACAAATCAGCTGCGTTTTTGATGTTTTCACTGGACACTGTCTTATAGGTCAACACGCCAAAAGACTTGGCCTCTTCTCCAACGGCTTCTGCAGAAGCTGTAGGGATAAGAAGGAGGAGGAAACCATCCTTCACCTCCTATACACTTGTCCAGCCCTGTTGCATAAAAAAATGTTCCATCTAGGGCTCCCCTTCCTTGACGAACTCGGCGATCTGGCGTCCTTAGACGTCAGATGCATCCTTCGCTTTATCTAAAGCTCCTTTTGCTTTTGTTAGTATCCTTTGGTATCACAATGGACCATTACTGGTCTAATGGCGTCTTCACTCTCTTGTGGACAGCCAACATAAGCTAACCTAACCAAGCTAATTACCCCCAATTGCGCACTCTAAGTTGGTTGAGATCTCCTTGAAATTGTGCGTGCCACCTAAGTCGAGGAGGCCCTCTCCTGCGTTTTCCCTCTGGGTTAGATTCGAAGACTCTGCGGGCCAGAGCGTTTGTGTTCCTTCGTTTTACAAGTCCTATCCATCTCACATGTCAAAAAAGCAGTTTCTTTAGGTGGATGTCGCTGTGCAGCTCGCATAGTTCATCGTTGAGTCTTCTCCTCCAAAACCCGTCA
Source organism: Brachypalpus laphriformis (assembly GCA_945910035.1). NCBI lineage: Eukaryota > Metazoa > Arthropoda > Insecta > Diptera > Syrphidae > Brachypalpus > Brachypalpus laphriformis. The sequence goes on from OX246756.1 coordinate 160,304,103, forward strand.
ATGCAAATGGGACCGAATATCCTTTAAAGAATTTTTCTCTCAAAGCAATCAGGGATATCTTTATCGGCTCATGTTTGAGCGCCGTAACGTAGAGCTGGGATGATCAGGGTCTTATAAAGAGTCTCCTTAGGTTAGGTTAGGTTAAAGGGGGTTAGCTGCAATGAATGAGCGTAGCCTGCACTCGGATCTTAAACGGATCCATTGTGCTCCCCCCCTAATGTGGAGTTTCCTGGTTGAAATACTAAAAAGAGAGGAAAAACAAAATGGCTATAGTTCTGCGTTAATGGAACGGCCTCCTCTGAACCATCCTGAAGAAGTTATGAATTTCATGATGGTGGTTGGTGGCTTTCAGGCAGATCGCCTAGACTATTGAAGAAAATACTCTCCAAGGGTCGTCTTCCTGGTATTGCAGAGACTAGGCCATTTGCAAAGGAAGTATTCTATGTCCTCCTCTACGTCTGTGTTGCCGCATTCTCTGCCGAGTTCATCTGTACCTAACCGCATTCTCTTCCGGTGAGCCGCCAATAGGTTGTGCCCGGTAATGGTACCTGTAAGAAGCGCCAACTTTTGTCTATTTCGAGTGAGGATGAGCTTGGTTTTCATCTTGTAGTGTTTTGTCCAGATGCATCTGGAGACATGGAACGAAGGGAGCGCTCTCCATCTTTCTTCTCCTTGTCGTTTGAAGTCAAGTGCTATGTTTGATTTAACAAGTTTTAGGGGAGGAATGACTCAGCTTTTGACCATTGATCCCTTATTCTGATCCCTTTCTTGCTAGTTCATCCGCCTTTTAGTTCCCTGGAATTCCTTTGTAGAGTCTCCTTGGTTGTTCGAGATAGGGCTTTACTACTGAATTGCCTTATTAGCCCAAAAACAAACACCGATTCAGTGGTGAGTTATTCTTCGTTCGATATCTGTGGTACTGCCATTTTCAGGGTCAATAGCAGAGCAAAGTCCATTAATACCTCGAAGGTACAGCTACCAACTGTGGCGTTCTATCCAATTCGTCGGTGTTGACTGTCCCGTCATGTTGACGGGTTGGTTTCGCTCATTATTCCCCTGGTGTTGGCTTGTGAGTTCCGCACAATCCGTTCAAGTACGATATCACAGAAGTGTAAAACTTTTTTTTTGACATCAAATTTCTCGGTGAGGTTATTACCGGCCTTGATGAAGCAGCGGGCGTTCTTCATCGTCATCCTGCATAAATGAACTAATTTGGCTGAAAGTCAAAACTATAGCTCCCCTCTCTTTAAATGCTGCCATAGGCGACCTTGAAATCGGTTAAGAGATGGTGAGTATCGATGTGGACTTCTTGGGTTTTCTTCAGGATCTGCCAAAGTGTGAATATATGATAATGGACTTTCCTGGCCTGAAACCGATAGTTATCAATCAGACTGTTGATGAAAGGTTTCAGGCGTTCACACAATATCGCAGAAAAGACCTTGTGTGCAATGTTGAGGAGACGGATGCCACTATAATTGGCGCAATTGAGGGCGTCTCATTTCTTGTGGATCGGACAAACGATGCTGAGATTCCATTCATCAGGCATATACTCTTCTGACAAAATCTTAAGGATGAGTTGGTGTACCTATGCACTGTACCAATTCTCACCACCAGCTGACTTGAAAAGTTCGGCCGGTAGGCCATCAGATCGAGTAGCCTTGTTTGACTTCAGCTTGGATATTGCTATCCTCACATCGCTTTGATCAAGTGGATGGAAATTTTAACTATCATTGTCCATGTTGAGTGTTTGATTCTGCCTGACAGCGGAATGTACATGTGTACAAATCTATGTTATGTCAGTTTGAATTCTGTGTGGGCTCACTTAAAATGTGTGCCTTTCCAAGATATCGTTCGATGAAACTGCTGAGGGTATCCGTACAAAGTAAGTCAATTTAATCTACTACCGAGGTTAATGCACGTTTCATTCGATTGTATGCTTTCTGAATACAATGGTGTCCAAGAATCATTGCAATTTAAAACACTACCTTTTGAACTACTAGAACTCGAGCTACTGGTACCACAAATGAATTATTACCAATATTGCCTGTTGGTACCTTACCCTTGCGCTTTTCCAATAAATATTGCGGAAAAAAAAAAAACACGAAAAGCAACGTCCAGAGCAGTACAAATATAAAAATAATTAAAATTCGAAAGGACAAGAATTTATTTCGATTCGATGTCTGTAATAACTTCCGCCCTTCGGGCGCATCCTTTTGTTCTGGCGTTACGTTGCCTTCGTATCAATTATGGACAATAAACGCACACAATATGGCCACAATGAAAAATTACAAAGGGCGAACGCGTCAATAAAATGTATGAATGTTCGATACAATGAATGAGAATCTTCCAACTGGGAAATGTAATGCACAGTCCCAAAACAGTGCATTTCCGTCCGGTAAAACCGGAAAGAATGGTTATTGAGGGGAAAAGCTACTCGCACAGCATATGTGCAATAATTGTTATGGAAATTTACATTGGGCAGCAGGATTATGTAAGAACAAGGTTCCCTGCAGTGTTCATTACTGTACCTACTTGTCAAATTGGTTGAAAAGGAAATAAAAATACAAAAATGTTTAACAATTCCGATTAATAAAAGTTTTGTTTACAACAATTAGCACCTCTAGACCACTCAGTGGCGTGTAGAGGACGCGCACAGTGCGTTTATTTGTTTTTAGATACAAAAAATAAAAAAGTTTTTTTTAAACATTTTCTTAATAAAATTTTGTTTACAAAATAACAAAGTTTATAATCGTCGAACGAAGTCAATGCCCTGCGTTCGAAAAGTAATAAATTTTATAGTTCAGAGCGCCACACCCCACTCGGAGTATGGTCACAATATGGTGAGAGAAAATGTGGATTTATTGACGCAAGTTTGAGTAGATGGTAGCGTGCAGAAATGAGGCATATCTGCAATAATGTTGGAAGATTTAGTGGGATAACGATAAGCATTGAATATTCAATCAACCTGTATGACCAGTTTCTACTCCAATAGTGAGCAAAGGAATCATCAAATAGGATTCCTTGAAATGTGTATGAGTTGATTCAAAGTGCTATTATGTACGAGTACATACAGTACATATGTGTATATGCTTCCTTTCCATGGCTTTGTTTTATTCATAGAGAAAAGGTTATTGATTTCGATTCAAAAAAAAGGACGGGGACGATCATTAAACAACATCGAAATCCACCTTATATGCCTACTACCCCCAGGTATGATGTCTTGTTGTTTTTTTCATATTATTTTTCTAGCGGATCATGAACCATTTTTTTAGTCACTCATAGAATACATACATGCTTCAGTATTATAATAAACAAATACAAAGAGAAATACTGTTTGATTTTCCCTGACATTTTCACTTTCTACGCCATTTTGGACATTCTTCTCATCAAAATCGCAGCCAAACAACTGTCTACAGCTCAACCACTTTACCAATAATCAACGGATGCGCTAGAATCCTACGCACGCACCGCCATCTGCCTAGAGTAATCTACCACCTAGCCAGGTGTAGATACTCAATGCTGCACAAAAATACTGAATGCACCACGCTTTCCTTTAACACGAATGACTGTCAATATTTGCGAATGGATCCAAAACCAAGGACGAAGTTGGATTCTGATTTCGTTGTTTTTTTGGGCTCTGTAGATTCATATCTCCTTTATTCGCGACACATTCTCTGGTCAAAGCTAAGACTACTTGTTGAGTCGGTACTTGGTTAGTGCTATGTAGAGTCTATGTTGGCCACTCGGAAGGTCCGGACATCCAGAATACTGGAGGTATGCCTTGCGTCGATCGCAATATGATTAATTTGGTTGATCGTTACATGATCATTGGACCGCCATGTCTGCTTATGAATATCGAGATGAGGAAACCATGTGCTTGCTATGGTAACATTTCGCTGCACAGCGAAATCAATTAGCCTTAGTTAGTTACCAGACGTGGTGTGGTGTAGGCTATGCTTTTTTTTTTTTTTTTATCGGGATAGGAAACGCTTAACTGGAGCACTCAGACACAAATGGTCCTTTGTAGTACCAGAGAGCAAACCCTGATTTACCCATTTTATTGGAATTTCCTTGTCTTTCTAAGAAAGCCAAGCAAGCACTTCAGTGATGAGGAGCTTACAGTACCAGCACTCACCACATCCGCACCGAGGATCTGCCACCTGATACGAGCAAAGGCCGGACACTCACAGAGATAATGTTCCGTGGTGTCGTCGCTCCCTCCACAAGCGTCGCAGATTGTAGTGTGACTTAAGCCCAACACCTTAAGGTGCTTGGCAAAAGCAAAGTGGCATGTCAAGACGCCAATAAGTTGTCTACAGTCTTTTCTGCTGAGAGACAGCAAGAATGCCGCTGATTTCTTACAGACGTCCGGGAGCATGCGTTTAGTCAACCTGCATCCTGGAGAGTCATGCCACACACAATTGTGCTCGTGAGAGACACAATCGTCAATGGAAGCCCTAACCGAAGACGCAGGGAGACCCAACGCGGGTTCGGGACCAGAGAAACCCTCCTCTGAGCCTTGTCTAGCAATCTCATCGGAGATCTCGTTCCCCAAGATCCCAGTGTGACCTAGGACTCAGATAAGAGACAAAGAGTTTTTGGTTTCACGAACTATTTTGGAAGTGGTTAAATGGTTAAGCAAGGCCTTAAGCGCAGCCTGACTGTCGCTATAGACACAAATGCTACGTCCGTCCCACCTGTTTTTCACAACATAGTTCATGGCCATTAGGATAGTATAAGTTTCCGCTTGGAAAACAGACGCATATTTGCCTAACGAAAAGTCTAATGTTGTCGACTTCCACGAAGACACCAGCGCCAGACCCTGGACTGGTTTTGGAACCATCCGTGAAAATACGACTGCATTCCATTCCCGGCTCAGACTCTGACCGAAGCCAGTCTTGGACACAAGGAAAGTCGACTCTGAATTTGCGCATCAGCTGGAGTTCTGGTGTCATTGCATCAGACGGCATATCTATAAGACAGGAGTCGTAAGATAAGCGTCGCAAAAGTTCACAAAAATTTCAGTGTGGAGTGTACCAAAAACCGCCCCGCCTAAGACGATGTATGGCTTTGATGGTGCAAGCCATGATATAAGTATCGAGGGGAGGTAAGTTCAGCAAAGCATCTAGAGCAGAGCCAGGCGTACTCGGGAAAGCTCCCGTGCAGCCGAGACAAGCCGTTCTTTGGAGTTTCGCGCAAAAGGCAATCACATATTTACGCGAGAGCCCCTTCCACCAAACAACCGACGCATATGCGAGGAATGGTCTTATCATAGCCGTGTAGATTCAGAGAACCTTATTCGGTGACAAGCCCCAAGTCTTGCCAAAAGCACCCTTACACTGCCAGAAGACTAAGAACACCTTGGATTTTTTGAACTCGACGTGTTAAGACCAATGAAGTTTCTTATCTGAAATCACTCCCAGATATTTGGCTTCATTGGAAATGCGAATGGTGACGCCTTTTAGCGATGGCTGAGTCAGACCGGTCAAAATCCTCCTTCTCGTAAAAAGAACAACCTCAGTTTTAAGAGGATTCACCGAAAGCCCACTCCTAGTACACCATTCATCGATCATGTCCAGCGCCGCCTGGGCGTTAGCACAGACCGTCGCCAGGCATGGCCCGACAGAAAGTACGGCGACATCATCCGCATATGCCTTAGCGTAGACGTTAGAACTATTTAGAGTGTTCAACAGAGAGTCCACCACAATGCACGATAACAATGCAGACAGAACGCCACCTTGCGGACAGCCCCTGTTTACCCCTGTCATAACATATTGGCCACAATCTGCATCCACTACAAAAGTTCTATTCATTAGCATTGCTTTAATCCACAACACTAATGTTTCATTTACCCCGTGTTGTCTGGCAGAGTCGCACATGCAGTCAAAAGTCGCATTGTCAAAAGCACCCTCAATGTCGATGAAGATACCCATCGCGTATTCTTTCCTATCAAGCGCGCATTCAATTCTGGCCACTAAATTTTGAAGTGCGGTCTCGCAGGATTTCGCACGCTGATAGGCATGCTGCATCTCCGATAGTGGATGCAGCCTCAAAGCAACTTTGCGCACGTGAAATTCTAGCAGTCTCTCCATACTTTCCAGTAAAAGGGATATCAAACTTATAGGTATGAAACTCTTGGGGAGCGAATAGTCTTCCTATGCTAACCAACTGCCCTACCAAAGACGTCCTCCTTTCCTATTTTGGCGTTAAAATCGCCCAATACGATTTTAACGTCGTATTTAGGACATTGCTCGTATGTTTTATCGAGGAGCTTGTAGAAACAATCTTTGGTGGCAAGTCCTTTTCTTCCGTGGGAACCAGAACTCACATAAGGCTTACGTTAGCGAATTTAGCCCTGATCCGTTTAGTTATAATACGCTCGCTCACGTTTCGGCAGCTTAAGAATTCTTGCCTAAGTCTGCCGCGTATAAGAAATCCGCATCCGAATAAGCGCTGCCTCTTGCCTCTGTAGCAGTCACCGTAGTAGATGTCACAGATGTGGGCGCCGTGGCGTAAGTGGTTAGTGTGTCGGCTTGCGTGAGGTTCCAAGTTGGAATCCCAGAAAAAAGTTTTTCACGGTCCCACCTCTAGCGAACGTCTGAGAAACATCCGAGAGTATTGTTGTCTCGAAAAAGCTTCTCAAACCAAATTGCCCATTCGAATACGGCACTAAACTGTAGGTCCCTTCCATTCGTGTGAAAATTATAACGCACACAACATAAGTGGTTGCGGGAAGCTAGGCCCTGGCACTTAAAGAGCTGTGGTGCCAAATATTTAATTTTAGATACAATTGATTGGGTGAAGCTTAATCCTTATCAATTTAGTCGTACTCGTGGAGAAGATTGAAATACCAAGGTAAATGCAAAATGTTCTTCAAGGTTTACATTGAAACAGACCAGAATCCCTGGTCTATGGAGCAGTTTCTACAAAGCATCGTTACAGTACTGTTCTTACATGCATCAGGGACCATTTATGTGGATGAAGAAACTGCATAGACATCGGACAACTCGTTGATTGTAGCAGTTGGATTAATCGATATCTGCATTGGTACTTGAAACACCAATCAAAACTGATTCAGGCTTTCTTTCGGCAGGAGGTGAAGAATCTTTTAAAGATGAAATTGAGCCCATACTCAGTAACAGCGTGAAATTTCGGATTTCCACCCACTGAAAAACACCTCCCCTTCATTGCACTTTTTCCCATGGTTCTACCGTCTTGGCATTTCATCGTGGGAGGCGAACAGCGCTACATGCTCAAAATCTTATTGATAATTCATCGCTCTGTTGCCTTTCTTGTTCGAGGTGTCTTAGTTGTGTCGTGATATGCTTTGTATAATCACTCACAGTACTCCACGTCTCCTTATTTCTCAACATTTATCTCGGTTTCAAATCGCCTACAGTGTTATGTAATGATTACTCTTTCCATTCTGAATTTATAAGCTATAAACCTGGTTAATCCTAAATAGCTGGGCAGGGCACGAATGCCATAGGTATCTGCATTGTTCTAGTTCGTAGTGCAGACCACGCATACCATAGGTCTCTGGCAAAAGAATGGTGAACAAGTTGTCTCCTGGATATTTAAAAAGATTCTGATTTTATTCGCAAAACATTGGTCTTTATATACAATACATAGCTATTTCCTATTAGTATTTCTAATGCATATTGCTACGCGAGCGCATAAACCGAAACAGAAACAGAAACAGCCTAGAAGCCCTGAGAAACATCTTGAAGCTGTCAACCCGAAGGTACCAGAACTTTCCAGATTCTTGGCGGATGGAATTCCAGTGGCGAATTGGAAATTTTTGTATTTGTCTGGAAAGCCTCAGCCAAACATAAAAGGAGGCGGCAGAAGCCTAGCGATGAGTCATGGTTTGGTAAGCGTTGACAGCCGATGTTAGAGACGCGCAGATTTCGAGCCGCAAAATGGTACTATGTTAGATTTTATTTTTTGTTAAAAGTAAATTTAGTTGAAATCAATTTCATTATTGTATTACATTAGGCAATTAGCTAAAGACCGAGCTAAATGGAGAGGCTTGTTGGTTGAGGCCCAGGTTCACCCCGAACTGTAGCGCCACCTAAGTAAGTAAGTATTACAAAACCCTATCGGGAACCAGAGAAATTCTGTTTTTCTTATATCTCCGTCATCCGTCGAAACTTTGCAAGTATTCGGCTTGATCGGCAATTTTTGTTACAATATTTATATTATACTAAGAGGATCGCACGCCATCAAATTTCGGCTTTCAAAGTATTTATGTCGCAGATACTTTGTTATTCCCAACCACTTGATACACAAATGACGCATTCATGGGGCAGTGCAATGTATTATATTATACTATGACATTGTACAATACTTGTGACGCATCTATCGGAAGCAGCGAACATTCTAATGTTTATGTTCGACTTCTTTCCTGCCTGTCTTCCTATGGTGTCAAGACATTGACGTGTGCCATCAAGTGTTTTATTTGTTTTGCTTTGGTGAGTTATTTTGAAAGGTTCACTACAAATGAGAAAGAATGTATGTTCCGGATCTTCTAGATGCATGAATGCCTGGATGATCTGTAGATATAGACGTGAAGACGTAGTTGTCCACCTTGCAGTTGCGTTGTTTAAAAATCTACCTCGTCATGTTTGCGGCCTTTCATTGCTTCACTTTACACTCCTATGCCAGTATGTCAATTGGGAGTAATCCTGTAAAAACATAGACTGCACATTGTGATTTTGTGCGAAATGTGCTGCATATTCTAATTACACAAAATCGGTACACATATGTACAACATACATATTTGGTGCAACAGCCCATGAAGGGCCTAGTCCTAGCTTCTCGCTACTACTCGCGTTGTGTGCGTTATATTCTTCGCGTGGATGAAAGGTACCTACAGTCTTGTGCCGTATCCGAAGGGCAAATCCTATTTTGTTTTTGAGAAGCTTTCTCATGTTAACAATACCCTCGGAATTTTCCCAAATATTCGCAAAAGGTAGGTTTGGTGTTTTCTGGGATTCGAACATGGAACCTCGAGCGCAGTGGTCCGACACACTAACCACTGCGCCACGGGCGCCCGCAGTAGGTTTGTCGACTCAAATGTATGCCAATATGACTTAAAGTTTATAGCTTTGGCTCATATTGGTGACCCGTAGATCACCACATGATGTGGCATGTTGCGTTCGTGAAGCTTTGCTTACTTACTTTGGTTTAACCCCTCGAGGGGCATGAGGCGTCATCCACGCCTGTGTGTCATCTTGTTCGGAGTTCTGCAACGCGTTCGACCTGTCTCCAACTCATTTCGAAAGAGCTCGACTCCTCCTCAACTGTTCTGCGCCACATTTGCCTAGGGCGTCCCGCTCTTCTGCCTGCCTGGGTGAGCGGATTCCACTGCATGGCGTATTTCGCAATGGAGTTGTCTTCGCGCCGTAGGGTGTGTCCAATCCACTGCCATTTTCTCCTTCGTATAGTAGTGCTTATAGGTTCTTGGCCCGTTCTCGTATAAAGTTGTCTGCTGGAGATTCGGTTCGGCCAAAAAATCCTTCAGATGATCCTTAAATATTTGTTTACGAAGACTTGCAGCTTGCGTGTGTTAATGGTGTCCACCTTCCAAGTACTGCACCATAAAGCAACACCGATTCCACGTTGGAGCGGAACAGTCGCAGCTTGGTTCTTAAGCTGATAACATTGCTTCTCCAGATTTTGGATAGCATTCCGAACGCAGCTTTCGGCTTAGTTAACGGCTTAGTTGTGTTGGAGTTGTGTTTTTTATGTCTTTTTTTTATAATGGTAAGGAATTTTAGAGTAGATCTGAGCAACATTCGTGGGCTCAGATCGATTTTTTTTTCTGTGTACGTCCACGCCGCCAAATATAGACCAGCTGTTTTGGCTCTTTGAGAAACACAGGTGGGTCAAAATTCCTATCCTTCGGAATTCGATCTGCCTGGGTATACCATTGAGCCATTATTCTTCCACCATCACGGTCTCGTCGTCTATATACGTAGTGATGTAGCCTACCAAATTCTCCAACATTACGACCAATGTTCCAATTCTGAATTTCATTTCTTGTGGCTGAAACTCCATATCCGTAGGCAGTTAATCCACTACTGTTTTATTTATAGAAGTCCAAATATTGACAGCAATTCAACTTATAATGAGTTTGATGCGCTGTCAGATTCCATCCTAAGAATTGTATCCCTATACCCACATTCTGAAATCGTCATTGCGGGCGATTTCAATGTCCACAATTCTAATAGGCTTCGCCACTCTGGACAGATAACACCCGAAGGAAGGTATGTTGAGATTTTTTCTGAGGTAAATAACCTAACCCAGCTTGTGAATGAGCCAACACGTGTTCCGCACATAACTGGTCATGCCGCCAACACTCTGGACTTGTTCCTTAGTTCCGATCCTAATAAATACACGGTAAATGTATTATCGCCTCCAGGTTCGACAGACCACTGTGTCATATCGGCCAATTTCTCGTACTCCAACCACAAAGTTAAAGAACAAACTCCAAAAAGAACAGTTTGGCTATACGAGAGAGCCAATTGGAATGAATTAAATAAGCTCTTTAGGAATTTTAACTGGTTGCTATGCTTCCTCGATAGCGATGTGGACGCCGCGGCTGATATGCTTACTAATGCAATGCTCCTAGGTATGCGAACTTACATCCCTCACAGGATAAAAGCTATTAGACCCAAGAAAAACGCGTGGTCGAGCTGTAAAGAAGCTATTAGGTTAAAGGAATTAAGTTTTCGGTCTTACAAGGCAAACCCAACTGAGGAAAACCGAAAAAAGTTTAAGCGAGCCAGAAATCCCTCTTCCCTTTAACCCTCATTAATCGTGTAAAATTCTCCCACGACCAAAAGTTGAGGCAAAAAATACTACATTGTCCCAAAGGTAGTAAAAACTTTTGGTCGTTCGTAAAAAACATTAAGACTTCAGTTTCGTCATCTATACCGACGCTCATTCATAACCACGTACCAACTGTCAGCTCCTTAAACAAAGCTAATCTGTTCGCCGCTCACTTTGCAGCAAACTCCACACTGCCAGACAGTGCTTTGTCTCCGCCTGTACTTGAGGTCGTAGAATTTTTCATAGGACAAGACTACTTTCGCACTCGTACAGTTGCAGGAGTACTTAAAGGTCTTAACATACACAAATCCGCTGGTCCAGATGGTATACCCCCCATTGTTCTGAAGAGGTATTCTTCTTCGCTGGCAAATCCATTGCGTAAGCTTTTCCACCGATCCTACTCTTCAGGTCTCTTTTCGAGTAAGTGGAAAACAGCATTTGACCAGCCTGTACCTAAAAAAGGCGATTCTTCTTCTCTCTCCAGCTACCGACCCATTGCACTTACGTCCCTTCTTTCCAAGGTCATGAAAACGCTGATAAACCGTCAGCTAATGAAATATCTTGAATCACGAAAGCCCCTCAATGACCGACAGTATGGCTTTCGTGGCAACAGGTCCACTGGTGATTTGATGTCATATCTCACCGATAAGTGGAACGAATCTCTGCACCACTCTGGTGAAAGCAAGATTATTGCGCTTGATATTTCAAAAGCATTTGACAGAGTTTGACATCAAGCTCTTTTGTCGAAAATGCGTGCATTTGGAATCGATGATACTCTTCTTCAATGGATTAGAAACTACCTTTTGGGCCGTTCAATTCAAGTTGTTTTGAATGGCTTCAAGTCTGAATCTCACCAAATAAATGCTGGTGTCCCCCAAGGCTCTGTTTTGTCTCCGACTCTCTTTCTCATTTTCATAAATGATCTTCTGTCTACAACTTCTAATCCAATCCATTCCTTCGCTGATGACAGCACCCTCAGTTTTTCATATTCGTTCCCAAACTCACGACCCTGCTCTTCGGCCGTGGATGAAAAACGACAACGTATGTTAAACGCATTAAATTCCGACCTTGACGGCATATTTAAATGGGGCTTAACCAATAGAGTGGAATTTAATGCTTCCAAGATTGAATGTTGTCTTCTGTCATTAAAGCGAAACCCTACTCATCAGCCATTATCCATGAATGGCACTTGCATTGTAGAAACCGAAAAACTTTCCATGCTCAGTATGTGTGTCAACAACAAACTCCGTTGGAACGACCATGTATTCGAAATCGCCAAGAATGCAGCGAAATGTTTAGGTTTCCTAAAGCGGTGTAAGAAATATTTCACCCCTTCTGATTTGGCTTCAATTTGTAAGGCGTACATTCGCCCTAAGTTAGAGTATAATGCTCACATCTAGTCTGGTGCACTAAAAACCATATTGCACTTGCTAGATAGGATACAAAAACGCGCGATAAGACTTATAGGAGATACGAGTATTACAAGCAATTTTGCTTCGCTCGAACACCGTCGTAATGTCTCCAGCCTATCCCTGTTTTATCGATATTTCCACAGAAAATGCTCAATTGAAATAGCCACTAGCATTTCCCCCTTCTTCGTTTTAACCGCAATACTCACCATGCCTCGAATGTGAATCAGTCTACCCTTAAGCCTATCTTCGGACGTACCGTGAGATTCTTTTATGAGCCGCACAACACGTTTGTGGAATGCTCTCCCCAAGTCTGCTTTTCCTCTCCATTATAACCTACAGACATTTAAGACCAATGTGCATCGGTGCCTCCTTTCACCCTTACCTCTCGTCATTAACGCTCACGCTATGTATAATGCATAAAAAGGGTAGTCATAACCCCTTTAGCACAAGTAAATTATAAAAAAAAAAAAAAAACATATCCAGTTCGGTGCCACCGCGATTAGCTGAGACCACACTTCCTAAATAAAGGAAGTTATCAACTTTCTCGACTTAAAGTCCGGCAATGTTAAGTTTAGCGCGGGTATTAGAAGTGCTCAAGGCTTTTGTTTTGGTTGTGTTTATGTTTAGCCCCACTTTGTTTGCCTCAGCTTCTAGATTTTGGGCCATCAGATGAAGATCCATTATCCGATGTGAAAGTAGACAAACATCGTCAGCGTAATCTAGGTTTTTAAGGTAAGATGTCATAGTCCAGCGAATTCCACAGTTGCCTTCCGTCAATTCTGCACGGAGTGCATCGCTGATAACCACCAAGAACAATAGTGGGGAGAGTATGCAGCCCTGACGCACTCCACTTTGGACTTCAAAATCCTCCTACATCTTACCATTGCGTAAGATGTGACACTTACCGCCCTCGTATGTAGCCTTGATAATAGCTATAAGTTTTTCTGGGATGCCTCTCCTGTGCAAGACCAACCAGATAGCATCTCGATTGAAGCTGTCAAAAGCCTTCTCGAGGTCGATAAACAGCAAATGTGGCGGAGACCTGTACTCAACGCATTGTTCGATTATGATCCGTAAGGTGTTTATGTGTTCGTGAAGCTTTAAATACAAATACAAATATTTGGCGCAACAGCTCTTTAAACTGCCAAGGCCTAGCTTCTCGCAACCACTCATGTTGTGTGCGTTATATTTTTCACACGAATGGAAGGGACCTACAGTTTAATGCCGAATCCGAACGGCGATTTGAGAAGCTTTTTCGTGGAAACAATACTCTCAGATGTTTGTCAGACGCTTGCGAGAGGTGGGACCGTGAAAAAACTTGTTAGTATTTTCTGGGATTCGAACTTGGAACCTCATGCGTAGTAATCCGACACACTAACCACTTACGCCACGGCGCCCACAAGCTTTGCTGCTAGCATATTCCAGATCTTCATTAAACGAGAGTCTTGTGTATTTGATGGTGTGCTTCCATGTAAAATGGTGCCCCCTATCGTAAGATTGATTGTCCAGTGCTGCTTGTTACGAGTGCTCATCCAGGTTTCTTGTGTAAAAGTACAGGCATGACAAAATAGCCCTTATTGAACAGACTACTTAGAGCAGGCCGAAAGGATGCCTTTAAAAATCGGGGAAAAGAGTTCACCAGTGATGATGAAAGCGCAAGTACCACTTAGGTTTTGTTTTATAAATTCTACATTTGCATTCATATATACCCCCCGATATCTTAATTATTTTGTGTACGGCAGTCCTGCCATCAACATATCTCCACCCATTTATTTTTATATTGCGATGGTCAAACGCATCCTGCCGGTTTTAGTTAATTTATTCCTCTTCCAATTCGTAATGAATCACTAATTAATTCATTCATTTCAACCGCATCGGAGCAGTCACTTCTTGTTGTCTATTTGTCTAAAGATCAAATGTTGAATTGATTGCCAAAGAGTCAGTCACCCGAAAAAACGAACAAATTTATTTGCGCTAACTATACACAATCGATGTTGTTTAAAAAAAAATGCATCAATCGATTTGAATTCTCTGCAAGCATCCAGATCCATTTAAATTGCCAAAAAATCCTTTTTTATATTCACCCACATCGACTGTTGAAAATTATATCATCCCCAACTTCTGCAACTGAGTGCATATTTTAGTCACCAGGGGGATTGGATTGATCAATCCAAAATGCTACAAAAAAAGAATCTTTTCACCCCCCACACCCATCAGCCAATTTATATTCATTGTGGAAAATAATTGGAAAATGCATCAATACCTATAGTCGTCTATACATATGTACGAGTATAAACTTTTTTTTAAATCCTCACTTAATGTTTGTTTCGTCCTTTTTCGCAAGAATACGATGATGGGGATTAAGCAAAATTCATTGAAGCCAAATAGAAAAAAAAAAATAAAAACAAACTCCACTTAGCTCTCAATTAGTTTGGAGTGAGTCAGAACCACCCGCGGTAACTTGCCCACACAAAGGACTCCAAGCAACCACATCAGCACACAGCAGCAGCGGTGATGTTGATTGATTGCTTCTTGTTGTGACTTTTGCGTCAAAAAATATCGAAATGCAGCGCCCAAGTGAACAGTGAAATTGTTTTCTAAGTGAAACGCTAAAGTGATTTAACTTTCGTTGAAATGTGCACTTTGAAGCCAAATCAGAGTCACTATCGGTCAATCTGTTTTCAGCTTAATGGCAAAGGAGTTCTCCTCTGCTTAATGGGTTTCTTGATTGAGTCTGCTTATAAGGTGATTGCAATTGAAAATTCAATGAATTAAAACCCATTTAGTAGTATGAAATGTAAGAATATCCCCCAGACGGTTCCTGCTATGCTCGAAGTGGTAAACTGGGTAATTGGATGGCGTAGTATGTTAGAAGTATCAGCATTTGCAGTGACAGTCTGTTGTAGATCAAACTAGCTGTCCAAATGGAATAACGTTTGTCTTATTGCGGCACCGGGTTATAGCGAAATTGCAGACAATGAAATCTTCGACGCATGGATCCATAGCCTGGAACCGATGTTAGTTTAGGAAAAGTCTTGTACTCATGTATTTAGATGCAGGGGTAGTGACGTGCTTGTGCACTACGACCTATAATGGATCTATTAAGCCCCAAACTAAACCTCCAGTCGATTCTCTAGATATTCTCGATTTAGAGCACTTCCTCTAGAACAGTTGCTTTAATGAGCCGGACTATCTGAAATGGATCTAGCGAATGTAGATGTGCCTCTTATAGAAAATAGGTGATGTTGTATTTTATGGATTAGTGCTTCGCATTCCATAAGAAGGTATGGTGGTGTTTCTGTATGGTCCCTGCTGAATCTGCAGTGACCATTCCCTTAAGGTGCTCATTGAGTCTAGTGACGCGTTAATATGTCTGTCAAGATGCAGAGGCAGCTTCTGGTTCTTTTCTAGTTGTGATTCCCCAGAATTTCTTTCACCTGTCTCAATCGAGGGGTATCGTCCCAATGCTCAACCTATTTGCCGTCTTCTTCTTTTCTCAGTGCTTTCTGCATTTTGTGTGGTCTTATCCCACAAAAAAGTTCCGATCCAAGAAATGGAATGTCTGAGCTAGTTCTTGCTAGTGCATCAACTGCTTCCTTCCCTTCCACTCCTACATGTCCTGGGACCCAGTAGAGGGTTACTCTCTCAGTCTATTGATCTTGGTGAGGCACTTCCATACTGGATCTGATCTCTTGTGTCTGTGCCTTGATTGTGGCTTGGTTATCTGACAGTATTGCGATGTCATGCCCTTGATATTTCCTGTCAGAGTTGCGCGCATATTTGATCACGTGAACTTCTGCTTGGAATACGCTTATACGTATAATATTGCCCCTATACCTATATTTTGGATTCTTACAGAACCACCGTGTATTTTGTGAAAAGTCCTGATGAAAGCACTGCGAAATTCATTCTCAACCTTTGTAGAAAAGGCTGCGTGTGATTCCTGTCTCGAAAGCGAGAATACGACGAAACACTTCTTCTGCCAGTTGTTCCACTTTTGAAAGAACTACTTTGCACACTTTATGAATCGAACTAATGAGAAACGATTCGATCTAGTCTCTAGGTTAGGTTAAGTTAGGTTAGATTGGCTGTCTTAAACTTAGAAGAGTAAAGGCCCATTGTGATGCCCAGAATCTACCACTAGACCACTCAAGGACTAATAAAACCAACCGGGGCTTTTGATGAAGCGATGGATGCTCATGACGCCTAAGGCTGCCAAATTGCTGAAGTCATCAAGGAAGAGAGCGCCTAGATGAAGCATTCTTTTATGTGATAGAGCAGGACATGTGCATAGGAGGTGAAGGATGGTTTCCTCGTCCTCCTCGTTCCTACAGCTCCTGCAGAAGTCATTGGAATAGAGGCCAAGTCTTTTGGCATGTTGGCCTATTAGACAGTGTCCAGTGATGACACCGATAATGCAGCTGATCTGTAATGGCTTTAGCTTAACCACCAACTCGGCACAATGCTTCTGGTCCAGCTCAGGACAGATCTGCTTCGAAATGTGACACTTTGAGTCAATTTCCCACCTATGGTTGGTCTTGCTGATAGCGTTCAGCTTTAGTAGATGCTTACATGTAGCGAGAGGCATACCAAGAACTTGGCTTCTTCTTCTTCCTTTTATCAGCGAGGTTATGATCCGAAAATAAGGGATCATAACCCTCCCACTTCACTGCATTTCTACTGATCCGCCTGTGGGGTTCGTACCAAGAACTTGGCTATCTGACAGAATCCTTAGCGTAGTACTCTGTCTGGCGAACTCGTCTCCCATACAGTTTCTTGGAATGTCTTTGTGGTCTGGCATCCTATCTATCATCAACTAGACTCTAACTTTGGTCGAAATGTTGCGTCTCACCAAGAGTACGCAGTAAGTTGACTAACTAGTTTTCCTTAGGGGTTTAGGTGCAATGTACACTTTCTAGTTTTGTGGTTGATATGAACCAGCCTAAAATCAGTTAAAAGGAAGCATAGGAGGCCTCACGTATGCAAAGGCGTTTGCAAAATAGATTTGATACCTCTGAATCATAACCCAAAAGGATTTCTATATATTTCAAAGGTAATATTTTCAAATCCGACTCCAAAGATCTGGTTAATATATCTTTTGCATGTTCTTCTACAAGATAAGACTCAAAGTATTCTCTGATTTTTCCATTCTAGATCAAGCAGTTTGGGTTGCCAAGATGCCCACTTTAGCCTAAGTTGAAGAAATAAGGTCGCATACTGAACACATATATTTACTGCAGAATTCTTGGTTCCACTATACCTGCCAAAAATCCTGATCCTGATCTATATGTACCTAGACATTTGAATCATTCAATTTCCCATTAAATTTCCTATTTGACTGCATTTGTCTAATTTGGTATCGTCGCTGACTCGATCAGAGCTTTCAAGATTTCGATCATTTTTATACATATATCCATGCATTTTCAATGCCGCTAATCCTTCATGAGGGTCGCGGGGGTAGGATGATCGGTTGGATCCTCCATCCTTCTCGGTCTTCCGCCATTGACTCCAACTCATCAGCGGAAATCCTTAGACGGCTTCGGGAGAGATATAGAACTTGATGGCATGGCAACCATGGCACGTCTTGGAAGCAGATCTGGGGGCATACTGGCACTACGTAACCAAACCATCGAAGCATAGATCGTTCCATTCAGAGAAGTAGCTGCTCAGCATTGAGCACCTCGCTTACAATGGTGTTGCGCACTCGATCCCAACGAGTTACTCCAGTAACACCGCGATGGAACCTCATTTCGGCAGCTTGTATCCGCGATCTTATTCTTTCGGTTACTGCCCAAATTTCATGACCATAGATGAGAGTTGGAATATACACCGAGTTAAAAACCGATAGGTTAGCTTGAACACTAAGTTCGGGCTTCCTTGTAACAGATTGACGAAGCCCTCTCAAAATTGATCCAGCCAGACACAATTCTACAGGATAACTCGGCATTGCTCTTTCCATCACTCGTGAATAAGACCCCGAGCTACTTAAACTTATCCACCTGCTTCAGTGGAACTCCACTAGCATGCAGGGTATACTGGATTGGCGTTCTAGAAACGACCATTACTCCCGATTTGTTCACGTTTACCTTCATACCAGCAAATAGCTACAAACCTTTCGAGTGCGCGCTGAAGTTCAGTTTGAGAGGACCCAAGGATGACCAAATCTTCCACATAGAGCAAATGACTAATCCTTAAGTCTCCCGCTTTGAAAAATTCTCCACCATGGCTGCGCTGTAACATTCAGTCCATATATACAAGGTAGCGCAAAATGAATCACCCTATCGGAAGATATTATAATTTTTGCAAATGGTGTCGTACGTCAATCATATTTGACATTTGTGAACTAGACAGCTGCAGTATACAAACAGATAAGCAATAGAGCGCTATACTCCGCAAGAGCGTAGAATGATCGTGTCGATCTTTTTGACCAATAATCGGTCGGTGGTGTTAGCGCAGCGTGAATTTCGACGTCGATTTCCTAATCGTGTCGCGCCAACTGGGCAAACATTGCGGCCCTTAGCTACTCGATTCGAACAGACTGGAACCAAAGGAGACCATGCAGGGCGTGGCCATCGCTGGACTGGTCGTTCAACCGAGAATATCGCGCCCGTGGCTGCCGATGTCGCTGAGAACGAAGAAACATCAACCAGACGACAGGCCACGCAATTGGGCATAACCAGACGGACCCTACATCGAATTTTAGTGAAAGACTTACACATGTTCCCGTACAAAGTGCGAACAGTGCATCGGTTAATACCTCCTGACCGTCAGTCGCGTGTGAATTACTGTCAAGCCATCCTAAATCCCAACAACGAAGAGGACGATTTTGTGTCGAAAATCATCATGAGCGACGAGGCGCATTTCCACTTAAGCGGTTACGTCATTAAGCACAATCTTCGTTTCTGGGGCACTGGAAATCCGCGTGTGATCTACGGAGAGCCATTACATCCACTCAAAGCCACTGTGTGGTGCGGCGTTCACGCGGGAGGAGGGATTGGGCCGTATGTTTTTGAGGACGCCATCGGCATCGGTCACTGTTACTGGCGAACGCTACAGGGCCATGATAAACGACTTCTTACTGCCGGAACTGGATGAGCTGGGCTTGGTGAACATTTGGTTTCAATAAGACGGTGCAACCGCATACACAGCACGAGCCACAATGGATATTGTGAAGGAAGCGTTTCCTGGCCGCGTAATCTCCCGTTTTGGCGATTTGGCATGGCCAGCAAGATCGCCCGATTTAACCATCCCAGACTTCTTTCTTTGGGGCTACTTAGAGTCGCGGGCTTATGCCAACAAGCCTCAGACATTAAGGAGAATATTCGACAGGAATGCGAACAGTTATCACCGGAAATCTTGCGGAAAGTCATGGAAAATGCGATAAAACGGGCACAAATGTGTATCAACACTGGCGGCAGCCACTTGGCGGATATCATCTTTTCCACTTAACAGAAAAAATTGCAAGAGAATAAAGAATAAAGATTTTCATCACTTAAAATCATTTTTTTTTATTTAGTAAAAAAAGTAATTCAAAAACAAAATTGGATGCATAGTTTTGCGCCACCTTGTACAATGAAGAGGAGAGGTGACAAAACGCACCCTTGGCGAAGTCCAACGCCCACAGTGAAAGGCATTGATTTAACGCCGTTTATCCGAACACAGCTTCTACAGTTTATATATAAAGACTGATGTGCCCTTAACAAGGAACCATTAATCCCATACTCCTGCAGAATACTCCAGAGGAACCCTATAACCCTATCATATGCTTTTTCCAAATCCACAAAACAAGTGTAGATAGGTTTAGCCTACTCACAGGCATTCTCAAGAACCATTCTGAGAGTGAATAACTGGTGGGTTGTGCTTCTACCGGGACGAAACCCGCATTGGTCATCCCCCAAAATGTCTTCAACCACAGCTCTGAAACGCGTTTCTAACACCTAGCCAAGACTTTTCCAGGGAGACTTAAAGGAGATATGCCCTTGTAGTTGGTGCAGTCTCTTTTGTCTCCCTTTTAAAAAAGAGGAACAATCACTCCCATTTGCCAATTCACCACATTCCCAGACCACTTTAATGACACGCGATAGCCATTGCACTCCCTCTTTACCTAAAGCCTTGAGCATTTCTGGCCAGATTTCATCCACACCGGCAGATTTGCCGACTTTGAGCGAATTGATCGCCAAAGTTACTTTCTCTACCGTAGGACTAGTCTCCGTCCTATTCTCGACTATAAATCTGGCATCTTCGGTGCCCTGTTCGGGATTGAGCAAATCCTTTGCAGTATGTCTATTCTAGCTTCAAGCACCTACCAGATTTGCTTTTGTTTCACCCTCTTGATCATCCACTTATGTTTCAAATGCATTGGTATATGTTGCCCTAGGTAAGGTTTGGTTAGCATGCAGGCTGCGTTGGTCCCCAGAAAGAACCAACTGGAGCTTTTTGAAAAACGCTGAAGGCTGCAAATGTTGGCATTAGCCAATTCGCCTAAACTGTTGAAAAAGTAGGCTTCTAAGTGCAATCTTCTATAAGCGGAGATATCCTGACACGTACTAACGAGGTGTAATATAGTTTCCTCCTCTTCCTCGTTCATATAACTTCTACAAAATTTATTTCCGAGGAAGCCTAGCCTGATTGGCCGATGACGCAGAGCCCCATAATCACACCTACTATAGTTGTAATGAGCAACATTTTCTGTCAAATAAGACAGTTGGAGCGCTCCTGATCCAGCTTAAGCCAGATCTGTCTAGTAACGAGGCACATAGTGCCGTCTGCGGTTGGTTGCGAGATAGTATTGAGCTTACGTAGCAATTTCACTGTAGCGAGAAGCATGCCGAGATTCACCTTATTCGGTGAAATCGATAAGTTGGTACCTTGCCTGGCGAGTTCGTCGGCCCTACAATTCCCTAGAATGTCTCTGTGTCCCGGCACCCAAATAAGGTCAATATGGAATTATTTTTCCATCTCGTTAAGAGACAAGCGACAGTTTTTGTGGCGAATATCAAATATTTAAAGCTGTGTGAGCTGCGGACAATATGATCACAAGACTCTAGCGCTCTAAGCCTTTTGGTTTCCGAGAAACTGGATGCCGGTTGTGCGGTCATTTTAAGAATTCGGGGACCAAGCCTTAAGGATACACCATTTTCAAAGTGTTTATGCTCCTATTTTTGGAGAGATGTACCTTCTTGTAACATGTCAGCTCTATAGGTATTAGCGTTGGTGAAACATTTTTGGTCGGAGGATAACTTTAATTTTAAGGATTCAGGCCTACAAGGCTTGATTTGGAATATAAATCTGATTAAATCACTGACATTCGACTTTAAAAATAAATTTCTATAAAACTTCGTTCTTGGTAAATCCTCTTTAACTGCTTTGATCCGGAGGAAACTGATTCCAGGTATTTTTAAGTCTTCATTCAGTCCTATCCCCTCCCACTTTCTAGTCTTATAATCAACCCAATGGTGGCGTAAGTAGGCTTATCTGCTTCAGCGGATTTTCGCTTAGACTAAATCTGATAGAAGCATAATTTCGAAGAAAAAACATCCTACCGACAAAAGGAAATCCACTCCTTGGCATTACTCACAAAAAGAGCCCCAACAACATTATGTTTGACAAACTCCTTCCACACAAGACCAGTGAACCCAAAAGTAATGCTTTATCCAAGAAGCTCCTTGTTCATACAGGTTTAGTGTCCAAGTAAGAACATCGTCCAAGATTGTGTTTTTTTTTTTCTTTCAAGGAAAAAGGACATCTCTCAACAAGGATTTTATAACCGATGCCAAGCAGTTGTGCTTTTTTTCGTTTTTGTGGTACATGACTTATGGTGTCATTCATTCCACCGAAGCACACTGAACAGCATCCAGGGAGAAACTCTCAAGTCCGGGGCCAGTTTCATTGGTCATAAATTCAGTAATCCAATCGAATGACACAATAATTTGCTATTTCTTATCTTCCTACGTAGCCTGACCCATATAAATAAATTCTCTTCCCAGTGGACATGGGTTGGTTTCTGTGTTGTAGCCACTGCCACTGTATAGTATTGTAAATCTTCCATGGTAAACATTTGTTATCGGGAGGAAAAACTGGGGGACTGGGTCAGAGTCCAGTCGATTTGGTAGTCTCTCGGTTCGGTCAGAGAATAATTAATTGATTGGCAATTTTACTATGACTACGAGTATCTGTGCGTAGTTGGAGTGAGGCAGTCGGTTCGGAATTGCTTCGGTGTCTTTCACGTTATCAACAATGACAATGCAGTGCGTTGAGGGCGATTCATTTGTTTATCAAAATTTATAGTGTTGTTCGAGAAGATGTCAATAAGTTAACGCCCACAATACTGATTGGATTTGAAACATAAGTTTGCCAATGATGGATAGTAGGTCATCAATTTATGGGGGGCTTGGGGGCTTTTTGGGTGTAAAGTTATGGTCGACTATTTTGAGGAAACTATATACATATTTCTACTCTTTTGAGACACCATAAAGCACATTTTTAATATTTACTGCTTGCATATGTATGTCATGTATACTCTTGTCGGTCATAGGGCCTCTACTGCGCCTACGTACCATCATGTACTGTTTCTAGTAATGTGTCTCAAATCTCCCAAACTTTTTCCCAACTGCTCGACGGTTCTGTGCCATGTTCTTCTCAGACCGTCAAGTATTTCACCATCCTGGGTTTAATGGTTAGCTATGGAACGGTCACCTTTTTGGAGCATATGACCAATCCACTGCCACTTCTGTCGTTGGATGGTTGTGCGTATTGGTTCTTAACCCGTTTCCTGGTAGAAGTATTGTATTGCTGGACAACCGGTAGAGAGAGTTCAGGATTTCGAGTATCTTGGGAGTATTGTCACGAGCGATGCTGGAACCGATCTGGATATAGCCAACAGGATCGGA
Organism: Brachypalpus laphriformis; assembly: GCA_945910035.1. Classification (NCBI taxonomy): domain Eukaryota; kingdom Metazoa; phylum Arthropoda; class Insecta; order Diptera; family Syrphidae; genus Brachypalpus; species Brachypalpus laphriformis. Next base: position 160,327,240 of record OX246756.1, read on the forward strand.
AAAGCAAAGTCCGAATTCGGGATGTTATCTAACATATGGCGAAGCAATGTAATCAGTTTGACCACCAAGGTAAGACTGTTCTACTCGAACGTTGAATCCGCGCTGTAATATGGATACAGCACGTGGAGAGTGACCTTTACTATCAAGAGAAAACTGTAAACGTTCGTTAGCAAGTGCCTGCGCAGCATCTTAAGGATTGTCTGGTCTAACCATATTTTTTGAGTAAAAGCAAAGACCTGTTTCATACCAGCATCTAGTTTTGAAAACCCTTTGTCACAAGAAAGCAAACCTTTATCTTCAAATTGTGATTCATATCCTTCCGAAAAAAGTTCGCAAATGCTATTGCAATACAAAATCGTAATCGACACGATGATCATCGAATTTTCCTTTTATGCTCCGCTGTTTACACTACCAAAGGTTGGAATTTTTAAATAAAATGAGGGGGCTTCTCGCTTCAATGGCAGTAGGGAGTTATCATTATATTTTCCCAAAGGGTGCTGGAAGTATAAGAAATCCACTCAAGCACCTTAGTCCATGGCACTTAATTGATTGAGTATTGTACAGGGTCACCTTAATTACTTGCCACAGGCTTTACTGCTCAAACATATTCCAATTTCAAAGCTGGCCTTCGGAGTCCAAGATAGTGTTTGATTTTAGAACTTTCATTTCAAAACTAAGTCGGCCGTTGACTATTCAATATCTGAGCCCTTTTCTAAGCTCTTTGTATACTCCTATGTCCCAGTATCAGACAGAATGAGTACTTTATTTGGAGGTTCAGCCTGAAGACAGACTATGGTTAGAGCATTCCTGCTTTCATTTGTGTCCATCCAACGATACTGAGGTGACCTATCTGGGCCTTCTGAAGGTGCAAGGCACTGCTATTTCCTCTGTGTTGTGTCGTCGGGCAGCGAAGGTAAAAAATAAAGTTCGTAAGTTCATATGTGCACTGATGAAGCTGACTGGATTGAACCCTGATCTAACCCTGGTCTAAGTGGCAAATAATCGGTGGGTGGTTTTGGCTCAACAAGGATCAATATCCATCAAGAATATCGCCATCTTCATTGCAAGTCAGACTGCGCTAAAGACGTTAGAGTCTTGTATCACTAAATCTGAGATCGTCAGGAATTGTCGCACAATGCTTAAAACATTTTGTACGCAGAACCACTGCGATATAGAAGGCAATGAAAACACTGACGCGCTGGCCAAAAGAGGAGCAGAGCTCCTGCATAGGGATATAATGAGTAACATTAAACCAAGGTGTGTGGCTAGGGGAATTATTCGGGATTGAATCATCAACATAGCTATTATAATTTAAGATGGTCCAACTCATAAGGTGTCTAAGGCCTTGTGGCCTATGTTAGACCGCAGAAAATCTGGGGAGATCATAAAACTAGAAAGGTTACGGGATACTCTCTGGCCATTGTCTTCTAAGCAAGCATGCTATGAGACTGGGTTTATCAAATATGGATGTTTGCAGGTACTGCAATGACCTACATGTTTCGGAGGATAGAACACATATACTCTGTGAATGCCAAGGCATTGCCGGAACAAGACTAAAGCACCTTGGAAGATACTTCTTCGATAACCTAGAGGTTAGGTCCCGGAACCATAATAAGGACATCTTCAAATTCTGTAGGGAAATCAAGTTAGTATGGGAGAATTGGTTTACGTCTTTTTGCCGTAAAGGTTCCCTAGGGATCGCGATGGGCCTACCTTGGTGCCTTGTGTCTTATGATAACCTCATAACCCTACTCAAACTAACCTAACCTAACCTAATCATTCGCTCAACGTGAGTTTCGTCGTCGATTCCTTGGGCAAATACTGCGGCGCTTTGCCACTCGCCTTGAGAAGGCTGGCTCAATACGAGATAGTAGCAGATGCGGCCGGTTCTAGAACAGGCATTCTATCGAAAATATCCTTTCTGTGGCTGCAGATGTGCAAGAGGATCTTCAAACATCAAACAGACGACTCGTCGAATGTCGGTGAAAGACTTGAAGATATACTTGTACAAAGTACAAACAGTAAATCAGCTATCCCTCTTCAACCGCGAATGCGATGAGGCTGATTTTTTATTGAAAATCATCATGAGCAACGGGTTCATTTCCACATATGCAGACACGTTAATATGCAAAATTGTCGCTTCTGGGGCACTGAAACTCCGCGTGTAATGCACGAAGAGCCATTACATCCTCTCAAAGGTATTGTTTGGTGCTGCGTTCAGGGAGGAAAGGTGATAAGCGCATATTTTTTCTAGGGCTTCGTCAGTAGCATTATTACTGTGATTAGTGAGCGCTACAGAACCATGATCAATGACTTTTAGCTACCGCAAATTGACGAATTGTGTTTGGAGAATATGTGGTTCCAATAGGACTGCACGAGTGAGAGCGGACATTCTGCAGCAAGGGTTTGCCGGCCGCTCAATCTCTCGTTTTAGCGATTTGCACTGGCCCGCAAAACCGCCTGATTTGACCGTTCCATACTCCTTTCTTTGGGATTTTCAGGTTCAGAGCTAGCGGACCACAAAACCGAAGCCATTCTCATAAGCAGCCGTGAAAAAGAAGAGCACCTCACCACACAGGTCGGTGAGTAAACTATCGAATCAAAGCCGTACATCAAGTACCTAGGAGTGTTGCTAGACCACCGACTTCAGGGACCACCTAATGTACGCAGGCGAGAAGGCCTGCCAAATATTGGAGGACCAGGGCAGCCAATCAGAAATCTCGTTGCAACCATGAGTAGGTCAGTACTCCGGTATGCGGCCCCAATATGGGCATCAGCGATGCATCGTAAGTCATACAATAGAACGATGAACTCGGCGCATAGAATCGCATCTCTAAGGGTATGTTGCGCCTTTAGAACTGTATCAGCGGATGCGATAAGCGTAATATCAGGCCGAATGCCTATCGATCTAGACGCGAAGAAGACTACGGCCTTAAGCGAAAATGAGCACGATGACGGAACAACAGCTATATCTATAGAATCTATAGGTGGAACATCACAACCAAAGGTCGATGGACATACAAATTGATCCCCGAAGTTGATGAATAGATCAGCAGAGAGCACGGAGAGTTAAACTACTACCTAACACAATTTCTGTCAGGAGACGGATGCTTCCGGGAATATCTTTACAAGTACAAGCAGGCGGATGACCCATTCTGCCAGCACTGTGAAGGAAAAGTGCAGAACGCAAAGCATGTACTGATCGTATCCCAAAATTATACCATAGCCAGGAACATCCTAGAAAGAGCAATTGGCGGGCAAGTAACCCCAAAAAGCCTGACTTCATTTAGGAGCGAGGAGCGAAGGCTGGTAGACTGCAAATGAAGTAATCACGAGTAAGATGCAGTAGTTGTGCGTAGAGGAACGAGAAGCGCGAGAAACGAAGATCCTGTCAGTTCTGGTAGCTAAAAAGAAATGACGAAATGTCAAACCTGCCCTGCACCCTGCCCTGCGAAGGAATGCCTTGACTGGCGTTGCCGCAGGGGGACAACAGGACAGAGAAACCGGAAAAGTTTTTTAGCGGATAACCATGCAGGAGTATGGACTCGGGCATAAGACATAGCACGGGCTTTAAGTATCCATAAACAATTTTTACCCCTACCCGCACATAAAAAAAAAAAAGTCTAGATGAGCATAATCAATAAGCAGAACCACTTCTTTTTTTCGAAATAAACTTACTGCCTTAGGAAATTGGTGACGACCTTTGCGCCACCATGTATGTATGTACACTTCGCGGTGTCACTATGCAAACTTGTTTCAGTTCCACTCAACTTTTCATGAGCAATACTGCCCGGATTGTGGGCATCTACTTTATAAAATCCTTTTCCCCCTAAATTCGTCTAAAAGAATTGTAAACAAAAGAAATCCGAGCGAAAACCGAACACGTTCCTTCCTCTCATATTCGGTGTATCCTTACTACGAGTATAATGCGCCTTTCTCTCATATGAAAGTAGTAACTTTGTTTGTCCATTAAATTGCAATTTTTTCCCCTACACAGTTCTTTTGCATGTACAAGGATAAATCTTCAAAGGCTCTACATAACCACCAAAGGTGTATGTTAATCCAAGAATCAGTGAGTGAGCACGGTAACAAATTTAACAATACAGGAGCAACTTTACACATTCAATATGATATCCTTTGTTATAAAAAAAAAATCTCCTACTCACGCTTACGTACACACACATAAGTCCAATGGAAGATAAACAGGATGGATTAAAATTAATAAATGTAAAAGTTTTTCGGTCGCAAAAGGATCCCTTGTAAAAGAAAAAGTTTCCTTTTTCCCTGATGGTATTCGGTGTAGTTTGAGTAGAGACAGGTAGGACTTGGTAAACTCAAAGTAGCTATGTACACATATATACATAGTTTCGAGGAAAAAAATAAATGTGGAAAAACAAGGACTCAGGAACCAACCGCTCACATCGATTTTAAGTTCTCATATGCATAAAGGACATTGTTTGGCGTAGGTTGAAAAATAAAAATAAAAAAGAACAACTGACAGAAAACTAGGAGTAGGGTTTTGCTATCCTTGCATTGCCATTAGTTTTATTATCCTAGTTGTTGTTGCATTTTTAATCGAGTAAATTAGAAAACAAAAGGGAGTGCACCATATGGATAGCAGCCACGAAACAGTGAATCGTTTTTAAGCGACCATGCAGAATGTGCAGAGTAGTCAAAAGTGCATTCTTTACATCCCGCTGAAATTTTTCGGAAACAATGTGCAGATGGAAGGATATATGAGCTCATATTTATGCCAAGGCAGCCCTGTTCAGTGATGACATTTTAAAGCGATTTTGAGTTAGTTTTTTCTTAGCTTAACTTTAAAAACTATAGGCTAGGTTAGGTAGATGGGTGCCTTGTGACAGAAAGAGTCACTGCTCACTTAGACCAACCAAGCTCCATTGTGCCCAAATTATTTAACACTGGAAACGCTGCAAAGATAGTCCGCTGTAAGAACCACCAGATAGTGATTTGAATCTCACGAGGTCTGTCAGCTCTATATTGCCTAAGTCCACCAGCTCCGAGAAGAAGTAACTACCAAGAGTCCTCATTCTTCTGCTGGAAAGCGCAGGACAATCATACAGCAGGTGACGATTAGATTCAATTTCTTCTTCGCCCTTGCTACTTCTACAATAGTCGTTATGCAGCACACTGAGTCGCTCAGTAATTATGCCAGAAACGACCCGTGCCCTATAACAACTAAGTTTCACCAGAGAAGTTGATCACTTCTTGCTGAAGGCCGGCCATAGCGCCCTGGCCGTTGCACATGTTTCCAGATGAACCCAGAGTCTCTTTGCTCGACCGATGACTTCATCTTCTTTTTTTCTTCCGTAAAGAACTGATTGGGGTTACTACAAAAGAGAGGGCCCGCGATAAGTACATCGCCGACCCTTTTCTAGAAAGCTCGCCAGCCCTTTCATTTCCTTCGACATCCATATGCTCTGGTATCCAGCAGAGGGTGACCGTATTGGCTCTAGATATCTCGTTTAAAAGTGATTTGCAGGTCCTCACAAACTATACTGATAAGCCATTGATAGGAACTTCAACCTAGTTGCAGGGTCAGGAATCGGCGGCCAGCGGAGAAGCCTCGGCAGTGTGAAACACAGCGGCAGGAAGCTAGGTAACCAGGAAAGGCTGGAGGTGAGATATAGCGCTTCCAGTCCCAACAAGTCGAGCATTATAAGAGAGAATGTCCGGTGTAGCGAGCCTAAGCGGTGAAGGGTAGACGAAGTGCTGGTCCAGGGAGGAATCCAGGAAATCCGCTCTATGTACTGACAATAACAGAGAGGACAGATTATATGAAGGTAGCGACGGTGAGTGGACGCGAAGTGACAGCGTTCATTGATCTCAGTAACCACTGCATAACGATGTGCAGATCGAACTCAGAGGCTGGAAACCTAAAATACGCTTCATTTGAGACGGTCGCCTGTGGATTTGAAGATGGATGGTTCACCACGCTAGGACGCATGTATGCGGAGGCCAACGGCTCGGTGCAAAATATGAGTGATACCAAATGACAAACAGCCGTACCAGGTGATCGTTGAACGAAACCTTCTATCCCAATTACATACGGGGATTGAAAAGTCATTCAAGAAGCTGACTATCGTCAACGAAAAAGGTCCGAGAAAGAAGCTGGAGGTGGCAGAACTGGATGTTAGAGACGTTGGCGAGCTAGACAAGCAGAACTTGCAGGACATCATCGATAATCGACGGGACTATTTCGCTGTGGACACCGAGGAATTGGTGGAATTGAAGTTGAGCGACTTCAAAATCCAGCTGTCTTCAGCACAGTTAATTTGTGTGCAACTGTATAGGCTCCGATTTGATAAACGAGCGGTCGTCAACGAAGACATGAATGAATTGCTGCAGCTGGGAGTAATTTGGTCATCTTCATGGGAATATTGTTCGCCGACTGTCCCAACGAAGAAGAAAGATGGAGCAAATAGATTCACCAGTGTCTTTCGAGCACTCAACAAGGTCACCCAGAAGCCGAAGTTCCCAATGGCAGTAATCAACGAACAACATTGATTGGCAGCTAGTATCCTATCCGTATGAAGGAGGGAAACAAGTTCAATGTGAATGACATTGTATTCGTCAAGCACGAGACAGTCGCAGCAAGTGAGTCCCGTAAACTCGAGCCACTTTTCCGGTTCCGTACATTATAGGCAGGGTGCTGCCCAACGACCGGAACATAGTCAAAGGCAATCCAAGTATACAGAGAGACCAGAAAGGATTCAATACGGTAACGAGCTCTGACAAGTCAAACAGTGGTGCAAACTACCGGAGGAAGGGCTTATGATCATTCTAGATATGACACAGTCTGTCGGCCTAGTCCTGAAGTTTTTTTTTTTTTGCCTTGACTGCTCCCAGCGGAATGTGGATTAATTCTACATGTGAACAGTGGAGGAGTGAGCCTTGCCCGGGCAGTTTATCGGCCTCTTCGTTTCCATAAATGGTACTATGCCCTGGAACCCAAATCAGGGTTACCTTAAATTGACCGTTTAGCAAGATTAGCTCATTTTGGTATTCTTGTACTAGTTTAGAGGATATAGTAACCGAGGCAATGGCTCTAATAGTAGCTTGGCTATCAATGAATATGGTGTTGCCATTGGTGGTGAATTTGTGTGCAGTTTAATCTGGCGACCGGCTTTGCAGATAGTGAATAATTCCGCCGGGAAAAGACTGACAGTGTCACGAAGTCTATATGATTTTGGAATGATCAACGATTCAAAAAATACACCCGCTCCGAATTTACACAACATCTAGATTGTTGCATCGAAATCCTTAATCATCTGTTCATCATTCTGTTCCTGTGCGGAATTGTATGGTGAAGCGCTTTGTGAAAAACATTTTGGGGATAATGTAATCTGTTTGGGTCGATACGAGTTCCCTCTGCTCAGAATCCCACGGCTATAGGGTTTCCTTCTGTATCCGATCTTAAAAGGAGTCAAAAGATAGGTGAAATAACACCATCCTGAGGTGTTCCCCTAATGGCAAATTTAGTTATATTGTTATATTCTAGTGCTGCCTGAGTAATTCTAGTGCTAAGCATAGAAACAATCCAACGACTTAGGTAGTTTTCTATCCTTAGCTCAGTGAGGCACTCAAGAATTGCTTCACTATGTACATTATTAAGGACTCCTTCTATGTCTAGAAAATTGTGGTAAAATATCGTCCAGGCCCGGCTATTTACAAGCAGTGACATTTTCTCTTTGGTAATAATGGGTGTCATCATCATCATCAGGCGTCATCATGCAGGCTTTGGGAGCCGGTAAGCTCTAATTTGCTATCTTTGTGTCCAGGAATATGCAGTTGAATCCGCCGATTCTCTATCCAACTTCCTTAGAAGAATGGAATACTTACTTACTTAGGTGGCGCTACAATTCGGGGTGAACCTGGGGTGAAGTTGGGCACTCCAAGTTGGTCGAGGTCCCCTTGAACTTGTGCGCGCCACCTACGGCGAGGAGGTCCTCTACTGCGTCGTCCCTCTGGGTTAGATTCGAAGACTCTGCGGGCCGGAGCGTTGGTGTCCATTCGCTCTAGATGTCCTAGCCTAGATGTCGACTAGGTTGACGTCGCTGTATAGCTCGTATAGTTCGTGATCGAATCTTCTCCTCCAAAACCCGTCTACGCAAACGACGAAGCGATCAAGGATCATCGTCTTTAAATAAAGTCCATAGAAGAATGGAATGTTCCTTGGATAATATCGTACAGAGTCTTTTAGAGTCTTTAATGGTCTCAGGGGATTGGCAGTACTTTATCCAGGACTGTACTCTAGCAGCGCTGATAGATTCTTTGTATTTTTTAAATAAAGCTGCCAGTTCTTCGTTCCATCCAGAACGCAAGGTTTTCCTGATATGGATGCGTAACTTCATAGGCCATGTTAAAAGCTCTTTTGAAAGTCTTTACCTTTGTGTTGAGTTCTGCAGTCGAACTGATTTTCGATTTAATGACTTAGCCACACTTCTTCCTGGGGAGCCGTGGCGTAAGTGGTTAGTGTGTCGGATCACTGCGCGTGAGGTTCCGAGTTCGAATCCCAGAAAAACACCAAAAAGTTTTTTCACGGTCCCACCACCACCCACCATTATCCGTACTCGAGAAGGTAAAGGTCGGCGTGTTTCCTTGCTCTTATACTTCCTAAATAAAATTGTATAACTCAAATTGTTAGTCCCATCAAAGTGGCAACACTACTTCAAATGTGAGTTCTCTTAGAGTAGCTGGCAGGAAATTCAATGGAATGGCTTCTATTTCCTCAGTTCATCCTTCTTCAACTCTGCTCCCTAAGGTCGAGTAAACAAAACTAGAATTCCTGATACTTATTTTTTTCAAACTGTTCTCTGTATGTTGCCAGAGGAAAAAAACGAATCGGTTGTGTTAGTAATCACTCAGGACTCCAGTTTGAAGTTGCAGCATCCTGTGAATTGTTCTATTTTCGCAGCAAAAAAAAAAAGTGATTCTCTCATTTTTTGTGTGGACCTACTTAGTCCGCGGGACGAAGAAAAAACTTTATCGTTTGTACCCTGACTGCATATTTAAGGATACACACGCACATACATATATACAAAGTAGATGATGTGGATGAATGAAACAAGATTATGGATAAATTTTCCAGGATTTTCCCCACGTTGTTGTTGCTCACTCCTTGCTAATTGGAAAAATGTTTTTTTAATTTTTGTTTTTACCTTTCTTTCCAACGGTATAAAAGGTAAATTGCACTTTTATGCGAGTAAAATATTCATAAACTTTTTCCAAGGAATAGTAGGATATGTCCTCGCTCGGAGGGGAAGATTTTCTTTTTTTTTTTTTTAATTTCAATCGAATTTCTTGCAGGAAATTGAAATCTTATTTTGAAACGAAATGGGGATAGGGAAACGGAAGGTAATGTAGATTATACGACGGTAAGATATATTTCTATCGCCGTCTGGTAGGAAGCAATTTTCTGTCATGTCAGTGAAGTGGTTTTGCCAGAGATTCAGGTTAAAATGTGAAAAGTTTTGGAAGATACTTGTCAGTTTAATGCAGAATCTGTCTAATGCTGATAGTTGAAAGGGATCGTAGGTAGAGGGTAAACGTAAAGGAGAAGTAGCTGCGAATTGCTCAGAAGAAAAAAACTTAGCGTTGGATGCCTTAGCACGCCTGAAGTAGCTAGAGACTACAAAGAGCGATTGCCTGCGAAACTCTCTATAGTGCATTCACCAACCCCAAAGGGCAACAGTCAGTGCAATATCCCACCATCATCAAGGAGGTAACCAAGACCGCTTTGGGCTATCAGCCACCATCGAGAAAGAACCCGTGGTATGATGACGATTGCTCCCAATTGAAGATGGTGATAGAGGATGCACGCAAACAAACGCTGCAACGTAAAATGAGGGTAGCAAGAGAGGAGTATCGACCCAGAAGAAGGGAAGAGAAAGGAATCCTGCGCAGAATGAAAAGGAGCCCACACAGCCTCCCAGCTCAAGGAAATCGAAGAGTTTCGCGGACGCAACAACATCCGGAACTTCTATCGGAGAACCAAGCAGCTACCAGTTGGCTTTGAGTCCGGAACGCTGGCTCTTCGAAACAGCGTAGTTACCGAAGCCCAGGAAACTGAAGATGCATTTAAGCAGCGTTTCCAACTGCTGTTTAACGGACATCAAATAGAGAGAGTAATAGGGCAAGAAAAGAACCCACGTCCAGTCAATGAAGAAGTAGTATCTCAACCCAGGTTAGAAGATGTTGGCGTAACTATTAGAAAGGTGAAAACAACAAAGTCGCTGACTCTAATTTTTTGTTTTTTTTTTTTTGTTTTGCCTAGGGGGTCGTGGAAAAGCGGTAATGCGCACGGGAAATAGTCCTGCTCTGCTTCTAGTAGTGTGAGACTCACTACTCACTAAGGAACCACCCTTAACCCCTTCTTTCTACTTGACACCATCCACTCCGGAACCGCTGATCGCATTACTTCAGAGTTGTGTCGTTTTCTTTGCCCTCTGGGGACCGACTTTTTCATATTCAGCTCCTGGTGCGGTTTTTTACCTTCTTGCCGGTAGGGCTTTTATCAGCTTCATGCAATTTGTGAGGGAATATTGGCTTCTTCCTCTCCCTTTTTGGATCTGAGTACCGTCTCGATGAAGGAAGATATTCTATTCCACGTGTCGGTACTCGATGTCATCTTGCTTATAACATTTCCGGGAAAACATCGCCTATTTCCGACTCCAGTCTACTCCTCTGCTCTGTCCATCTGCTACAGACGTGAAAAGCGTGGAAAGGTGTGGAAAGCATCGTCTTCGACTCGATCCATTTCTACACTGACGGCTCGAAAACGAAAGATGGTATTGGTGGAGGTGTTTTCTCTGACAGGCTTAATCTTGAGCTCTCCTTCCGTCTACCAGATTATTGTAGCGTGTTCCAGGCGGAACTAATGGCGATTAAGGAGGTCTTATCTTGGCTAAAGAAAAACGTGATATCCGCCAAGGACATCCGCATCTTTTCAGATAGCCAAGCTGCAATCAAATTCTTGGAATCGATCTCTATAAATTCAGTAGTAGCCCTAGACTGCCATTCGTCTCTTGCGGAGATGTCGGAGCAGTTTAACATTCACCTCTGTTGGGTGCCGGGGCATAGGAATATTCCGGGGAATTGTAAGGCTGATGACATCGCCAAATTAGGAACAACTGTACACATCCTTCCAGATAAGGACTATTTATGTATACCAATCGCTACTTGTTAACCTAAATTCAAGCTAGATGAAATCGAAAGAACAAATCTTTGGTGGACAAGTGGTACAACATGTCTAGCGACTAAGCAGATTTGGCAAAGGAGGTGAACGTCCCGTTGGGGGTCCTTAAGGGAGGCATCTTCGCGCACTATCTGCTAAAGGCGGATATGAGGTGGCAGGGGGTGCGGAACTATGTCATCTGCAGGCAGATGTGGCCCAAATACTCCCTGAAAAGAACGCAAGATCTACTAAAGAGAAACCGTGCAGATATCGCAAGAACTCTGGCAGTTAGTACTGGCCACTGGCCCATCGGGGTTGATGCGGCCAGAATAGGCATTGCATTTAATGCACACTGTCGCAGCTGCAATACTGCTGATGAAATAGAAACAATCTTACACTTCCTCTGCAAGTGTCTGGCTTTAGGCAAGGCCAGACAGCGCACCTTAGGTAAATTCTTTTTCGACAACCTTGTAGAGCTAGCGGAGATTAGCATTGGGATATTGTCAGCTTCCTCAATGTAACGGGGTGGATTTGAATAATCCTTCCCCATTTTTCTTCTTCTTTCCCCTAGTAGTTAACATCCGTCAGGTCACTTGAGTTGTGGTAATAAAACGGCGCTTCTGCGCTAATTAGGTGTCGGCATGGTTTACTGACACAACCACTCCTAACTAACTACCTACCTGAGGGGGTCTCCTTTCTTGTGGATCGGGCAACGATGCTGAGGTTCCATTCATCACCTACCTACCTCAGCAGATTTGGCACAAGTTGGATATGCAACGCTCTAAGAAATTGATCTCTCTCAATCAATTGCATATTGGCTCTATTATAGGTGTAATTACAGGACACTGTCTAATAGGCAAGCATGCATCAAGGCTTGGCGTTTTTTCAAATGATTTTTGCAGAATCTGCATGGACGAGGAAGAGGCAAAAACCATTACTCGCCTTCTTTGTGCATGTCCAGCTCTCCCCCATAGAAGGAAGCCTAGGAGCTTTCTACTCTAACGATTTAGGCGATCTGATCGATTTAGATATCAGGAGCCTCCTTCTCTCCATCAGAAGCTCTAATTGGTTTTAACGAGTAGGCTGGGATTACATGATCCTCGTGGTACCACAACGGACCTTTCCTGGTCTGTGTGTGTTGGCGTATGCTGGCAGCCACTTCAACCTAACCTAACCTATCGTCTTCCGTTGAGTCTCCATATTGGCAGGCTGCACTCTCTACATTACCCATCTTGTGGAGGTATCGGTTGAAATACCCATGTCCGGTTAGGAATTGAGTGACAAAGTAGTTAGTTCACTTCGCCGTGTTCTCACTCTGTCCAAGCCGTGACGTCTGTAATCAGCTTCGCTGTCCACCTCCCCCTTCTTTGCCAAGCCTACTTGGTGAGCTCCTTCTCTTCCGCGACTGCCAATTCTGCTCCTACTTCCGCCTTCTTCTCGTGGGCGTTCTTCCTTTCTATCGCTTGGAGGTCGATGGGGGCCACTCCCGCAACTACGAGGACGACTGATTCCGACACTGTCCGATAGGAGCTTGCAACTCGGAGAGCTCCTCGCATTTGTACTGCGGCAATTTGCTTTCTATACTTCTCCTCTCTAAGTGCATCCGTCCAAATCTCACACGCATACAGATGAACGGCGTGGATGATGGACATGAGGAGTCGTCGCCTACACATTGTTGAGCCTCCGATATTTGCTATAAGCTTACTCAGTGATGACGTGACCTTCGCAGCTCGCTCAGATGCGCTGACTGATGGCCTACCCGCGAAGCTTTTTAATTAAGGTGGAGATGTCTTGGTATCCACCAAGTCATCGCCCAAGTTTGGGTGAAAGAGAGCATGTCCGATGACTGGAGTATTAGCTCTATATGCCCCATCTTTAAAAAAAAAAGGCGATCCCATGTCTTGCAAGAATTACCGAGGCATATCTCTACTAAATGTCGAATACAAGATCCTCTCCAACGTAATGTGTGAACGTCTTGAGCCCTTCTGCAACACAATAATCGGCACATACCAGTGTGGATTCCGGCCCGGCAGATCGACAATAGACCAAATTTGCATACTGAGGCAAATCCTGGAAAAGACCAATGAATTTCAAGTCGGAAATCACCAAAGCGCATGTTAGCTATCATCGTCTTGAGCTCTGCAATGCGATGGCTGAATTCAGGATCCCGTCAGAACTGATCTAGCTGTGTTGCGTTAAGCTGGAAAAAACATGGTGCTCGGTGCGATTTGCAAATAATTCGCCCGAACTATTCAGAACTTACACCGGATGTCGGCAAGGAGACGCGCTGTTATATGTTTTTCTTCAATATCTGCCTCTGTATTTCCTAATCATTACAACCTTCAAACATTTAAAGCCAACGCAAACCAGCATCTCCTTCGATCCTCTCCCCCATTTTCCTATCCGCCCGTGCCCTGAGAGCCAGTATAAGGGTATTAATAATTCCTTTGGCGCGCGCAAATTATAAAAAAAAAATATCGTGTTGGAACAGATAGATCGCTGAGCGGGCATTAGCCCGAAAGACACTATCTTCCACAAGTCCATCCAGCTGTTGGGGTATGCAGATGATACTGTCATCAAGGGAAGATCTCAGCATATAATCCCATAAACGAAGAATAGCCCTAGGAAACCGCTGCTACTTCGGTTTAACAAAACAACTGGGCTCAAAACTCCTAACTCGACGGACTAAGTTAATGCTCTACAGAACACTAATCTTACCACTCCTGCTACATGGTGCCGAGTGATGGAAGACAAGTAAGATACCTGAGTTGGTCTTTCCAGAGAAGAACACCACATCGGATATAAGGTCCCGTGTGCGATGAGGACGAATGGAGGAGGAGATTTAACCGCAAACTCTATGAGCTATACCAAGATATGCATGTAGTCCAAAAAGGTACGTTGACTACATTGGCTCGGCCACATCGAGCGAATGGACAACAATGCTCCATGGGGACAATCTTCGAATCATAGTCCCCAGGTTTAGGACGACGAAAACCACCGAAAAGTCCGGACCGGATGCCAGAAAACTTGCTCAGCGTAACCGAGATCGATCAGGATGGAAGAATGCTGGGTGACAGGCAGAGACTCTACATGGCTCGGGAGCCCAGTAAGTAAGTGAGTAAGTAAAGGGGAGTTAGTAACCTGTAATGGAGACGAATTCTAGTGGAATAAGGAGCCATATCAAGCTAGTAAACTATTTTCAGAAAATTCAAAAAGTTCAAAGGAATCGCTGATATACTGAAGCACAAGCTCTTCCAACGTTTCAACATCAAAAACTACCATCACTCACAAGTCTCAAGCCCGAATAGCATTCATAAACCAAATGTCACCCTCTGACTGCATCAGTATGTTACTGCATTCAAACTTATCATAAAAATTCTCTACTTCGGTCCACTCTAGGAACAAAAAAAGGATACCCACCACGTGTGTGTATGAGGAAAACCCTTAGCGTCAAAATAAATAATTCTATACATGTCCACATAAACATAAATAAATATTTGTCAGCGCTCTACATAAATTTGTCGTATCCTTCGTCGCATAGCCCCAAACACGTCACGCACGCGAGCACAAACACCAAACACACTCGTAGAGCGACCACGACTGGAAAAATGTCCTTCTTTCCGCCGGCAGTTGATGTTCTTCAAAGGAAAAAAAAAAGAGAAATATATGTATAATGCGGATGACATCTCAGTGACAACGTTGACATATCATCCCGGGTCCTATTTTGTTTTATTCTCTTCCTTCTGTCGGTGTCCTTTTTCCCGTGCAGTTTTCCGTGCGTGTAGATTGAATGAGTCGATGGATGGTGATGGGCAAATGGAAATGGGAGCACTCTACTATGAACCCGAGGATATAAATTTCATGTCAGTGTCATTGTTCCGAAGCAAGAGATAAAAGGATATATGGACGCCGCCACGGCGATAGGGCGAGAGATGAAAGGAGAAATGGGGGGTAATTGTCGACCGAGAGAAGGGGTTATACTGCATCACCATCATAGTGCCAGAATATTCACTAGTCTAGCATTTGACATCTTTTTTATTGCTTGTGTTGTCATTTTGATTGATATGACGGGCAAATTGAGAGCGCTCCCTACGTGAATTTTTTGGATCATATGCTGGATGACATATTTTCGGATTATGAAGTGATTTATAAAATTGCTTGAGCATGCACACGTTCTTGAGCTAAAAGTGAAAGTTACGATTATGTTGCTGTACTCGAAGTGATAACAGTACAATGGGGCGGTAGCAGTTTTCAATACCGTGATCTAAGTTCATCTCTCTCCTTCTTTTCATCCTCCAGATCTACGGCAGACATGTCAATATCCCCCTCCTGTGGCAACTGACTGCTGATCTTCGGCTTCTTGGCGCAACGCTGTGGAGCAGTGTGACCTCGTCCATATGAAATGTCAGGCAGGAACTCCTTTCAGAAAGAGCCTTTCAACACTAAGAACTACATTTTCTTGAAACCAACTACAGCCATGGCTGGATAACGGGAAATCCGAAGGTCTTATTCCAGTCGCAGGAGACTTCAACGCCAGAGCTCTAGAATGGGGTATGACCACTACAGACTCGAGAGGAAGACTGATTCTGGAGATGGCCTCCAGACTTGGGCTTAATGTTATGAACGATGGACGATGAAAGGACACCTACCTTCAGACGTCCTGGTTATCGCCAGACTATACCAGACGTTACCTTCGCATCAGGCTGCTGATATTACTAACTGGAGAGTCATCGAAGATTACATTGGCAGTGATCATCAATATATAACCTTCGATTTGCACAGAAATCATTGACATCATAGTGAAAGTCAGCGGCAATCACTCAGGTGGAACACGGCCAGACTAAATGAACAGGCTCACACATCTACAATAGAAAATGGAAAGGATGTTGTCTTCGGAATGATAGGTACTGCCGAGGGAAAAGTGAATGCGACGATGAGACTTATACACCAAGCATGCGACGCTGCGACGCCTCGTCTGAACAATGGAAATAGACGCAGGAAACCGGTCTACTGGTGGACAGATGAGATTACGGAGCTCGGAAGGAGATGTCTACACCTTGGGCGCAGAGTCACCAGAGGGAGGAGGAGAAAATTATGGATGTACTATCAGAGTACAAGACCGCTAAGCTGGAGCTCGAACGGGAAATATATCGGAGCAAGAAGCAGAAGTTGGAAGATCTTAGACGAGATGTGAATAATGACCCCTGGGGCTTAGGCTATAGAGTAGTTATGTGTAAGTTAGGGGCGCAAGCGGCTTGCCCAACATTAAATGCGAATAAAATGGAAAACATCGTCAGCGTTTTGTTCCCCACACATCCAATTAGGAAGCGAGAATCACTCATTTACCAACAAGAAGAGGCTCCAAACTTTACTGAAGAAGATCTTGTGATGGCCGCTAAAACTATGCAGAAGAAAAAAGCCCCCGGCCCCGATGGTATACCAGCAGAACCTTTGAAGGTAATCGTCCGAAGGTGTACCCAGCTGTTGCTCAATATGTACAACAGTAGCTTAATGGAAGGCGTGTTTCTCAAAAACTGGAAAATGCAGCGTCTGGTATTAATTAGCAAGGGAAACGGAGACCCGGACACCCCATCAGCCTGCAGGCCCCTTTCCAGCCACCCCCGAAAAGCTGTTTGAGAAGATGCTGAAGCCGCGACTCACTGTGGCAGTTCAGAGAGCAGGAGATCTATCTGAAAAGCAATATGGCTTCAGGAAAAACCACTGTACAATAGGAACTGTGGAAGAAGTGGTTATGGCTGCTCAGAGAGCTCAGCAGGGAAACCATCACTCCAGAAAGATGTGGTAGCAACGCTGGACGTGAAAAACGCCTTCAATTCTGCCAGATGGACAGACGTCCTAAATGCTCTAGAAGGCTTTTTCAGAGTACCGGGGTATTTACTAAGGATGGTAAAAGACTACATCAAGGACAGATGGCTCATCTATGGCACCACGGAAGGGCAGCGTAGAAGGCAAATCATTGATTTGTGAAATATCTCTTACGATGGGATCCTACGCATGGAGGTACGACAGTTTCCTTGTCGGCTACGTGGACGACATTGCCGTAGTGATTACTGCACGAAGTACAGAGGATGCAAGGCTGAACCAAGTCATGAGATGGGACAATTCCTGGATGGATGATCACGGTCTAATCCTTGCAACAAAGAAAACAGAAATAGTCATGCTAACACGAAGACGAATACCTGCTATTTCTGAGTTTCAAGTGAACTCGGAAATAATAACAACGAAGGACGCAGTAAAGTACCTGGGACTGAGACTGGACACAAAACTCTCATTCTGGTAGCACATTAAGGTCGCGGCAGAGAAAGCCGAAAAGGTTACCACATCGTTGAGCAAATTATTGGCGAACATTGGAGACCCCACGGCAAGTAAGCGAAAACTTCTATTGTCAATCCCACATGCCATACTCTTATATGGCAGTGAAATCTGGGTTAATGCGATCAGACAAGAAAAGTATCGGAAGCGAATGGCAGCAATGCAGAGAAGAGCAGCACTACGGGTAGCAAGCTCCTACCGCACGATGTCAGAGCAGCAGCGGAAAGAATGCATATCCACCATAAGAAAGCTGAACTTGGAAAAGATGTTGTGAAAGCTGAAGCTAAAGAGCTCACCAAAGAAGCTGGCAAGAACGTTGGAACTCCGAAACCAGAGGTAGATGGACAGTAAGATTAATCAACAACCTAGCTTAAATGGTCGGAGCGAAGTTATGGTGAAGTCAATTCCTACCTAACTCAGTTTCTTACAGGGCACGGATATTTCAACGCATACCTGCATAACATGGGGAAAGTGGGAAGCTTGTCAGTACGATGACTCTCCACATGATACCGTAGACCACACGATCTTTAGCTGCACATGATGGACGGCAGAGAGAAGCAGGCTGCAGCTCGAGATAGGCGACATAAGCCCAGAAAACGTAGTGGGAAAAATGCTATCCAGTAATGACGAATGGGATAAAATATGTTCCTTTGTCGAGGCAGTATTAAAGGCAAAAAAGAGAGAGGAAGATCAAGTCATACCCTCACAGTATATATATACCTGATGAAACCTTACCGGCAAAAAAGAATAACTCCGAAGAATAGGATAAACATGAAAAAGTCGGTTCCCACAGGGGAAAGAAATCGACACCACTCCGAAGTAATGCATAAGCGGTTCCGGAGTGGATGGTGTCAAGTAGAAAAAAGGGTTAAAGGTGGTTTTTTAGTGAGTACCAAGTCTCACACTACTTAAAACAGAGCGGGACTGTTTTTCGTGAGCAGTAGCGTTTTCCACCACCCCTTACTTTACTACTTATGTCCTGTATCCCCTTGTGGGTCCTAGGGCCTCTACTACGCCTACGCGCCATCGTGTACGGTTTCTGGCAATGTGTCTGAGTTCTCCCCAACTTTTTCCTAACTGCCGTGCATCCTTCTCGACTATTCTGCGCCATGTTCTCCTCGGACCGCCAAGTCTTCTGCCATCCTGAGTTAGAGGGTTCCATTGCATAAATGGTTCGTTCGGAACTGTCACCCTTTCAGAACACACTGCCACTTCCGCCGTTGGATGGTTGTGCCTATTGGTTCCTGACCCGTTCGCTCGTTAAGGTGTTCGTTAGAGATACGATTGGGCCAGAAAACCCTTAAGATATTGTTCAGGCACCTATTAGCAAACGTTTGTAGCTTTCTGGTGATAGTAGTGGTCACTCTCCACGTGCTGCAACCATATAACAGCACGGATTCAACGTTGGAATGGAACAGTCTTATTTTGGTGTTCATATTTTGGGCATCATCCCGAACGCGGACTTTGCTTTGGCCATCCTGTTGGCTATATCCAGTTCGGTTCCACCATCGGTCGAGACAATACTCCCAAGATACTGGAAATCCTCTACTCTCTCTACTGGTTGTCCAGCAATGCATATTTGAGCCGATGAGTTTGTTTCAAGGCTGATAATCTTAGTTTTCCCGGCATTAATTTTCAGCCCGACGACGCCTGCCTCCCTCTCCACATCTGCTGTCATTTGGTGGATGTCCCTAATTCTGTGAGAGCGTAAGCATACATCGTCAGCGTAGTCAAGATGTTTCAGTTGAGATGTATGAGTCCATCGAATTCCTCCGTTTCCCCTCGACAAAGCTGCATGAAGCACATCGCTAATCACCAATAGGAATAATATTAGTGAAAGGATACAACCTTGTCTTACCCCACTTTGGATCTCAAACTCCTCAGACAATCTTCTGCTGTGCAGAACGTGACATTTGAAGCCTTCATATGTAGCTTTGAAAATAGCAATTAGTTTATCGGGAATACCTCTCCTGCGTAAGGCACGACAAATAAACTCCCTGTTGGCACTATCGAACGCCTTCTCAAAATCGATGAACAGCACTTGCAGTGGCGATCGATATTCAACACACTGTTCGATGATAATCCGCAGGGTGTTGATGTGGTCGACACAGGAGGATCCAGAGCGGAAACCTGCTTGTTCTGCATCGAGTGTGTCTTCGAGATGTTGTTTAATTCGCTCTAGGGTGATTTTTGCTATTATCTTAGCTACAGCAGGTAGCACGCAGATACCCCCCCAGTTTCCGCACTCCATTAAATTTCCTTTCTTAGGACGCTTGACGATCATTCCCTTTTTCCACTCGTTAGGAAAGCTCTCAGCTTCCCAAGCTCTCTCTATAAGTGGAATCAGAAGCTCAGCCGATGCTGTTGGCGCTGCTCGTAAGAGCTCTGCTGGAATACCGTCAAGTCCTACCACCTTGTTGGTTTTGATTGCCTTGATCGCGGTAATGATGTCATCTTTACTGGGAGTCGTGGTGCGTATTCGGGAACTTCTCACCTCGGGCATCTCAGTCTGATTTGGGAGCCATCCATTCCATTCCATCTCTTGAGCTAGTCCTCATCCGAAATGAGCAAGGAGCCGTCTAGGCTTTTCACTGGGTGTTGGCTGGAGCTGCGACGACTTGTCAGTTCTTTCGTGATTCTATAGACGGTCCTGCTGTTGCACCTCCGTGCAGCTTCTTCTGCTTCTGTAGCCAGCGCGTTGATGTAGTTGCGCTTGTCACGTCGCACGCTACGCTGAACTTCTCTCATCTTCATGCGATATAGGGACTCTAGCTCGCTTCTTCCTGCTGCTGGGGTAGCTGCAACGCGAGCTTTCAGCTGTTTTCGTTCCTCAATCCGTCTCCAGGTATCCTCGGAAAGCCACGTCCTATGTCTTCCCTCCGATCAGGCGACAATTCTTTCAGCACCAGATGTAAAAACATTTTTCACAGCACACCAATGGTCTTGGATGGTTGCGGGCATTGAGCTGCTGATTGCTTCCACACCTTGCGAAAAGTGCACCTTTAATTGTTAGCGCACTGAGGGAGCACTAAGTATATCGATGTTGAACCTGGGCGTTCTTGTGTTGTCGTGGGATCTTCGAACTGCAGCAGTGCGTAATTGGAGGGTAGCTATCATAAGATGGTGATCACGTACTATCCCCACATCTGCCCCTCGCCTGTTTCGGACGTCCAGGAGACTACTTATAAAGCGGCGGCTGATGGCAAAATGGCCAATTTGGTTGGAGGTTGCTTGCCTGTCATTGGAAACGCAGCTGGTTTGTGGCAGGTCTTGTGCTCAAACATGGTGCCACCTATCACAAGGCGGTTGACATTGCAGAAATCCACAAACCTTCCGATTACATGTTTGAGCCCTTCGTTGTCGTTGTCTACCTTGGCATTGGCTTTCAAATCCCCCATCACTATGACAATGTCTCCATTTGGTGTTGTGTTGAAGACGGCACTTAAGATATTATAGATGCTCTCCTTTTCGTCGTCAGACGAACTATTCGTTGGGGCGTAACACTGTATGATGGTGACGTACTCTAGTCCGGAATCTGGCCGTCAAAATCCTATTACCATGAGGCTCCCAGGAAATTAGGCCCTTGCGTGCTGATCTTGTTAGCAGTAGTCCGACTCCATATTCCCGCGGACTTCCGGATGGTCTTCCAGAATAGAGTAGTACAGTGTTACGCATTGGAGACTGGTACTCGCCCGCTTGTAACCATCTTACTTCACTTACCCCCAAAATGTCCAATTTATATCGCCTGAAATCTTTTTTTCCCAATTGGAGGAATCTGCTATTGTAAAGAGCTTCGCTTCCCGAGTCGAGAAGAGTCTTTACATTCCAGAAACCTATCTTTGTCCGATTACGATAGACAAAAGTCGTCAACATGTGATCATTCCTTGTCCGAGGCATAGTGTCGGTTTCTGTAGCGGGCAATATTCGGTAACGCAGGTTGCTGGCCCCTAGAATTAAGGCCCTTGACAACCCGCACTTACAATTTTAGCCTACACGTATAAGGATTTATACGTATAGTTGCCCGGGGACCACCACTAGGAGGTAAAGTAAGCACTTCATCACGAACTTGATTGTTGCGCTACTAGCCCAAGCCAAGGCAAAAAAAAAAATAAAAAGTGGCTGGATAACGAGAAACCGCCAAATTCCAAAGGCACCACCCTCCGCACAGACACATCCCCAACGCCTTTTCTTTGACTATTCACCCATTTCGTCGATTGTCTTGATGGAGGCATTTCGCGCACTTGGCATCGCAATCGAGAATATGTGGTAGAACCGAAACGATGCGCAAGAGTTTGGCTTCGCAGGAGTTTTGTTGGGATAGGAAACGCTCGACTGGAGCACTCAGATGACCAGTTGCGTCTGATGCAGACAGGCATTATCGATTGTCGATTCGCTAATGAATTCGATTAGTTCAGATGCTGGCAAACGGTCGCCGTGTTTTACGGCTGCCGTTGTACTCTTTTACGCTGCTGTATGATTTCTTTCCGCCTGAAAAGAATTTAATCGCCGGATAGCCACGTACTCCATATGCCTGCGCCTTTAACTTATGATCCTTGGAGCTGAGAGCGCCCAGCTTTACCTTGCCCTTGAGTTCCTAGGCGGCCTTGGCCCACTGTTGCGTCAAATGCTTGCAGTGACCAACCGAAAAAGTAAAGAAGTACACCAACCACACGTCATCACTCTGCAACATCAGCTTATCGAAGTTATCGTCCAGCAGTTCAAAGACATCACCGTCTGAACTACCACTGTTTCCACCCCAAAATGGCTCCGGAATCTTCTTCTTAGCCTCGACGAGCGCAATCTCACTCATTGCCTTCGCCATCTTCTGTCGACTGAAGTCGATTGGTGACCGTTTGTTCGCGCCGAAGATCTAAATCATCAGGAATCTCTTGACTTTATACTGCCCCCGGTCACCGAGTCGATCTTGATGATTCCCTTGACTGCGCTGCCCAGTTTTTTGTACTCCAGCACCAAGATTTGACAATGGCCACACCACGGGCAAAGAACTCAACCACACATACCGAGTCGTCGTTGATCAGAAGTTCATCGAAGTTGGACGGGGTCAGTTTGGGGTCATCGGACAGCAAGTAGAACGCTCACGACGTCTGTGCAGGATTGCAGAAGTTAATAATCGCACATTGTGCGAATATATGCAGAATTCGACACGTCTCACGCAATCGGTGCTGTGTTTCGAGGAAATTCAGCAGAGAAGAGGGGCACCCATGCACTGAATTTATCGCGGTTGTATGGGAGACCTTATAGGCTTGGGTTTTACACACCTCGATGTATGATTTTCTGTTAATTTTCGCGAATGAAAGAGAAAAACTTGCGACTAATACTTACCAGTAAATGTGTCTTGGAAACAAACAAATAGTTGACAACCTAAGCTCTGTTGAGGAATTAACTACTTCAAATGGTATGCTAGATTCATCAACTCCACATTGGGATTCAATCAGGTATAAGCAATTAGCTCAACTCAATTTTCTTGAAAGTCGAATAAGTTACTCTGTGCAGGTTTGTGCCTCTGCTACATTAGTGGTTACTGTACTGAATAAGTTTATGCTTCCCCACGTTCAACTACAACTGTCTTTTTGCTCCTAATACAAAACCAACCTAGCCTTGAAACAATACATTGAATTCCACCACCTGGCTGCCAAAGCACATAAATCATGCAGACATTTTCGAACGTATAGGGCTTTCAAAGTACCCCCCCAATGCAGTTAAAAAAAAAAGCACATAAGCCACAGCCACGCCACCACAATAACAGCCATGAATACCAATCATTAAGTCAATGCTCATAGCGCCTGCTACTGTCTGGCAGTAAACAGTTTCCTTTCCATCCCACAACTCTATTACCCCAATAAGGCCATCAAGGCATCTCAAGCTCCTGCCTAAACCGGTTATCTCAGTTACAACAGTCATTTGTGTGATTGTTATTGCATATTTTTTTATGACTGCGACGCGTAAACTTTATTTGCGCAGATCTACCGCTACTATGAGGCGCGTCCATAAACTTAATAAAAAAAGAAATAAATAAATCCCAAATTGTTGTGAAACAGGTTCGTTTCGACCAGAGTCTTGAGAAGAATATATGCGCCTCTTCTACCCCCATCAGCTGCAGAGAGTGCCATAAAGCTGAAGCGCATGAATCTAAACCACCAAGTTGCGGGTTTTATGATGCCGCTGCTACCGCTGCTACCATTCTGTTGCGTACTTTATGGGTTACGCGCCAAACGTCAAGTGGAATAGTGTTCCAAGAATCACGAGGATAGTTAGGGACCATTGGTTAGTCATCTCTCGGTGGAGGCTATTAATTATGCGAGTTGATTTAGTGGTTGCCCTTTTGCTATGGGTTGACGCGCTTTGAGGCTATAAAATCCGTTGCGACATAATCATTAGTTAGGCACAGCGAAAGCGAAAAGAAAATACTAATTTCTTCGGCTTTGACCTTCTTGGAAATGAGATTGGTCTGGCGGAGATACATAATTGCTGCCGTTGAAGTAAAGGAGATGGGACGTGACTTGGGCTTTAAGTGGACATTCTAAATGGTGTCAGGCTGATTTAATCTTCTGGTGCTCCCCAATGGTCCCATTTGGGTCCTTTATTGTTTATGATTAGAATTTATGGTACTGGAGGGTTGAGGAAGAAAATAATTGGGCTTATCCTTCGTGTCATGCTCGATGGACATAATCTTAAGACAAATCATTCATTAAATACTCGACACCGCGGTTGATAAAGCTTTACGCTACATGAGAAGAAACGTAAATGCCTTTCGCGATTTTTAACGCCGCTAACAGGTTTTTCTTTTGTCTTCCAGATCACATTGAAGATGACTGCAGAGAAATACACTGTCCACAGCCGGATTTCGATTGCCCAGCAGACAGTAAGCTAAAGTCCTCGACCAGCGATGACTCGGAGGACGACGAAGATGAGGATGAAGATGACAGTTCCAATCCATTTGACATACTTGAAGCCAAAGGCTTAATCGAAGAATACTATCCCAATCCACTGTTGCCAACCTCAACAACATCTCCACATGTTGTTCAAAAACGCAGCCTTCAGCACAGACGTCGTGAAGCGATAAAGATCGTTCCAGGCGATTATCGAAGTTTCGAACCAGAATTCTTCAAATATCACAACCATCACCAGCCGCACAGAAAATGGAAGCGTGACTTGACAATGGGTGTTCAACCCCATTCAGAGGCTGAAATCAAGAAATGTTGCCCAGAATTTCAGTGCATTTGTAGAGCCTGTGCTGTGCCACCAAAGTGTGAGAAGGGTAAAGTAGCAATAATGATTGAGCAAGGTCATGGTTTACCCGGTAGCTGTTGCTCAAAATATGAATGTATTCCCGAGTTGGAATGTAGTGCCACCAGTCAGCCAAAGGTATCCTACTGGAGGAATGAGTGTATAAAATGTGATTGCTTTGCTGGACAGGAATTGTGCCAGCAAATTTGTGAGACTAAAGAGGATGATAGTGCCAATAACTGCTTCTCTGGGTATCTGAATAGACCCATGATGAATGGAGATAGCTGGCTTGAAGATCAAGACTGTAAAGAATGCAAATGCATCAATGGTAACAACCAATGTCAGGAGAGCTATTGTAATCCGGTGGAGTGTAAAAATTCATATAAAATTGAGGGACGTTGCTGCAGGGTTTGTCCAGAGACAACATCTACCACGACCACGACTACTACTGAGAAACAACCAGAAATAACATCCAGTACAGATATCCCAACAACAGATGCTCCAGTAACAACATCAGCACCTTCAACTGAGTCGCCTGTGACAAGCACATCCACCTCGTCTTCCACAGAATCTACAACATCGTTAACGACATCGGGTCCAGTAATCATTACAGAGGACGAAGAAGATGATAATACTACTTTCACAGTACCAACTGTCATCATTAGCACACCAAAGGGTATCTGGGAGTTGTTAGAACGAAAGGATATCATTTTCGTTATGACTATCATATCAATTCTAATGGCATTGACTGCTATCGGCGCGATGTATATAGTTAGACAAAGCCGAAAGCAAAAGCAATCGATGTATTCAACAATTCCAAGCTCTGAGTCAAGTCAATCGTCCAGTGTGACATTGGCTTAGAAAACGCAGCGCTCTGTAACCTGAGATTTATGTTTAACGTTATATTATTCTTTTAGTGTTGCTGCGATGGGAAGCAAATTGTTGCAGCAACATGTATACTCATTTTTCATTTCTTTATTTATTATTATTATTATTATTTTATTCTTTAGTTGTGTGATGGGGGTAAGATATGCATGCACAATGTTGCATCTATGATTGTGCGGAGGCTATCAATTTTACAATTGCTACATGTTGTCTACTTTTTTCTAATTTTTTTTATTTTTTATTTATTGTTCATTGAGTATTATATAATTTTTCGTTTCTATGTGCATTTTGATGTAATTTATTTGTAGCAACATGCTGGGAAATACTGCTACTTTCCTGTTTTTCTAAGCTCTCACATGTCATGCTAGTCTTTATCCGTAACATACAGATGTACATATAATAAATTTATGGAGGATCGAAAGTTTTTGTCCTTCTGTGCACGCATCACGCGAAAACTACTGCATGGATCTTGATAAATCTTGGTATAGTGATAGCTTATATCCTTGGTCAATATTTAGGATAATTTTTATCCCAAGAAATGAAAGGGTTGTAGGAACAAGATGGCCAAAATCTATTTATACATGTAGTGTTCGGTTGGAAAGAGGTACTATGCCTCGATGGAATCAAAGTAATCTGCAAAATGCCACCTATCGAGATTGAATTAATTAATATTCACTATTCACTATGATGGTATCTAATGACCGTGGACCGTTTTAGAAAGCAGCATTTAATTCTCAGAAACGATGTTTCAACAATAATTCAATCTTACCTTATAAAAGTCCTTTCATTTGTCTCAGATCTTGGGGGAACAAATTTGGATCAACTAGGTGAAAAGGGTTTCCAAAACGTTGCTTAGGCATGAAGTACGAAGTAAATTTGATTCAACAGCATAGAATGCATTGCAACATGTTCTTATTGAACGCAGGTCATTTTGCAGCAACACCTCAAGAATTATTTTCATCTTCTACAACATCTTTATCTGCATCTGTTTGCTTTGGAAAGAAAGTTCACTTTGCCAAAATTTGTTCACCAAATATGAACAACTAGCTGATTGTACCCGCTTGGCTGGATCTTTTGAAATGTGATTTCAAGTAAACTTCTTTAGACAACTCTCAGTTTTGTCATTGAAATAGTTTACCGGCTAATCCTTTATGAGGGTTGCGGGGGTAGGATGATTAAGTCCATTTTCCATCATTCTTGATCCTCCGCCGACGAATCCAACTCATGACGTGGAATCCCTAGACCTCTCCAGGAGAGATGTCGGACTTGATCGAACCATCCATTTCTAGGTATACTGTGGAGTCGCTTACTTGATGGCACGGCAATCATGACACATTTTGGAAGCCAGTTTGAGGACATACGCACTACGTGACCAAACCGTCAAAGCATAAATCCTCCGTTCGGAGAAGTAGCTGCTCAACATTGAGCGCCTTGCTTACTGTGGTGTTACGTACTCGATCCCTATGAGTTATTCCAGCAACACCGCGAAGGAACCTATTTCAGCAGATTATGTCCTCGACTATAAGTGAGAGTTGGAACATACCGAGTTAAGAATCGATAATTTAGCTTGAACACTAAGTTTGGCCTTCCTTATAACAGATTGACCAAGCTCTCTCAAAGTCTATTCAGCCTGACCAATTCTACAGAATAACGCGGCATTGCATAGGCGAACCCCACAAGCGGATCAGTAGGAACGTAGTGAAGTGGGAGGGTTATGATCCCTTATTTTCGGATTGTAACCTCGCTGAAAAAGGAAGAAGAAGAACTCGGCATTGCTCTTTCCATCACTCGTGAATAAGACCCCGAGATACTTAAAATTTTGTCATCCGACCACCCGAGGGCCAACGATGACCAAATCATCCGCAAAGAGAAGATGACGAATCCTTAAGTCCCCCACTTTGCAACATTCTCTGCCACGGCTGCGCTGGAACATCCAGTCCATGTATACAACGAAGAGGCGACGTGACAAAACTCACATTTGGCAGAGTCCAAACAGTGAACAATATTGATTTACCACTGTTTACCCGAACATAGCTTCTATAATTTGTATATAAATACTGCATCGCCGTTAATAGGAAATGATGAATCCCATACTCTTGCAGAATACTACAGAGTTTGCCTCGAGAAACCTTAACACATGTTTTCACTAAATACACAAAACAGGTGTATACAGACTTAGCATTCTCCCAGGCCCTCTCAAGAATCATTCTGAGAGTGAATAACTGGTCGGTCCTGCTTCTACCGGGACGAAAACCGCATTACTCATCCCCCAAATTATCCTCAACCACAGCTCTGCCACCCGTCTCTAACACCTTAGCAAAGACTTTTCAGGGACACTTAATAGAAATATACCCCTGTAGTTGGCGCAATCTTTTTGGTCCCTTTGCTTAAAAAGAGAGACAATCAGTCCCATTTGCCAATTACCAGGTGTTTCACTGTATTCCCAGGCCACTTTAATGACTTGTGACAGCCATTGCGCTCACTCTTTACCAAAAGCCTCGAGGATTTCTGGTCGGATTTCATCCACACCGGTAGATTCGCCAACTTTTAGCGCCAAAGTCTCGAGCATAGGTCTGTCATCTTCCTGATGACATGGCTTGTTCGAAATTGAGCAATTCTGAAAAGTGCTCGTTCCATCCCCATCGCTCATTAGAAAGCAGTGTACCGTCTTTGGTGTTGACTCCTTTCATGATAT
Source organism: Brachypalpus laphriformis (assembly GCA_945910035.1). NCBI lineage: Eukaryota > Metazoa > Arthropoda > Insecta > Diptera > Syrphidae > Brachypalpus > Brachypalpus laphriformis. The sequence goes on from OX246756.1 coordinate 160,355,598, forward strand.
TCAACTTTCTGCCTCTGATTTGGCAGATGGTCTGCCAGAAATTGTATTAACAGCTGATATGCAGTCACGATTCAATGAAATAGTTTATTACATTTGAAAAACACGTATAATTACCTGAAGTATTTCTCGAAAGGCACCTTCTAAAAGGTAGGAAAATTGACTTAAGAAAACATATAAAAGGGGTTTAAAAGCCCAATAACGGATTCAGGATACTAAAATTACTTCGAAATTATACCCCTTCTCATAACAAATCGATTGATGTATATATTGTTGAGGTATCGTTACGTACTTTCTTTCTTTTTTTTTTAAAAAAAAGGGAACCCAAATCACTGAGCACTCAGACTCTCTCTGGTCCATTGTACTACCAGGCAGGAACCTTTCTTTGGTGCAGTGTTTGGAAAAACTTCGATGTAATTCGTTTTCCTTTATTCCCTCGGGTGACGATGATTGATGATCCCCGCTGGGGCTTGAACTTTCGTTACGTACCTATTCCCTATTCGCGGACAAACAGAAAAAATGCGTTCTCTTTTATGGATATAGAGATTACTGGAATGTTTAAAAAATGTTGCAGCAACATGTTGCTTTAGTTCTTTTAACCATTTCGCATATATTTTTCAACATTCCTTAAAACGTACACTTTCCTACAGAGTACATCCACCCCGAAGTCAAACATCACAAACTATCCATATTCAAACTTTCCCAGCAACATGTTTACTCAGTGTTCTCTACCACTCCACAAGATTTTCCCTAATCGCTTCCCACTTTGTCATAGAGCACCACTACTCTACTATAAATTACCCATCGACTTAAGTGCTACGATATCTTTGCTTATCATTGCGTCGCAACATTCTTGTTTACGCAAAGTTTTATTGCCCCCAGAAATGCAGAATAATGCTGATCATTGTTTGTGAAATACTCAAAGGTGAATTTGACCCCAAAAATTGCACGCACGTGGGCTCTTCGCCTAACTGACCGATAACTAAATTGAGTCATACATAGGAATACATTTCCATCTGCTATCTTATCAGAGTTCTCCAGAACTGCAAACAAAAATAAAGCTGCGTAGTAGCGTATTTTTTTCGTAGCCATGTGGGTACTCGGAGGCATGATAAAATTCCTCAAGAGTCGTGGCCTTTCACAATAGACCGTACCCTACCTACAATAATCGGTCGCAGTTTTGTTTTGAAGTTTCAATGTCAAGTTAAGTACGAGATGCAATAGAGAATTTTATTTCATTTTGATAAAGATTGTTAGGTGGCCAGGTTTGTACTAGACATGGGGTGTTCCCTTCATAGAGTCATTTCTAAATTTAAAATAGTCAAAATTCTTTAGATTTTATCTGGGAATTTTTACCATAGGTCAACAGTTTTTACTGAAGCTCAATCTATCTAGAGATAAAAGTACAATCAGATACTAAGTTTGATAATCTAACTGGGAGTAGGTATACACAGCTTTATCTGCTTTAAGGTGTGAGGCATAATATTTGGTCAAGTCAACCCTATTGGACTGACAATTTGTACAAGATACGTGCCGAAGTGAACAGGACTTTTTAAAAATAGGTATTTCTAGTGAGGCCATCTATCGGCAATTACATACGTCGGAAGGGTTACTGATTTACTGTCAAAATTTCATGGTATTTGGACGGATAGAAGGGCATTGACGCACTATGGACTGCTAGTAGCCAACTTCGTATTTTGTTTTTTTTTTTTTATAATTTGCGCGCACTCAAAGGGTTATGAATACCTTTAACATGTTTACACACAATGCGGGCGTTGGAAAGTATGGATAGAGAGAGAGAGAAAGATTTTAGTGTAGTGGTTCTTGAAGCTCAGTTGTTTATGCTTCAGCTATTCCCCTGTGTTGTGTTGGTTCCAACACTAGCGCTCTCTTGGTTCGGAGCGGAAGACAATGGAAACTCACACTTGTTTGAAATTTCGTTAGATGCAGTTGGGTGTACAAAGACAGTGTTTTCATTGACGTATAACATAAAGAATTGATTCGTAATAAATATCTGAATATTGTGCAACTTATGGGGCAGTCAAATGCATATATAACGATTTTTTATTTAAATTTTATTGGTTCCATCTATCAGTAATTATTTGAAATAGCACATTTGGCAGATGACATCTGTTGCAAACAATGCCTCAACCATTTGAATTTCAACCGTTTTACTTAGCAAATCCACACAAACCCAAGAGGTGTCTCTACCATTCTGTGGAGAAATTCAAGATGGTTGGCAATTTGTTTTCACCTTTTTCCGCTCCGAACCAAGAGGGCTAGCTATGTTGGCGCCATTTTTTGGGCAGAGATCGTATGGAACTGACATTTCACTAGCAATCTATATATAGTATGTCAATGAGAAGCGGAGTTATTGCGTCTGAAGTGACAGTACATATATTTGTGTCATCGGTACAAAAATGAGCATCGATCAAAAATTTCTCAGAATTCCATATTCGGAGGACATCATCAAGGAGGTCAAAAAGAACAGAAACTTCCTTTAAAGAATTGTGACTGGTGATGAAACGTGGAGTTTTCAATATGATACAGAAACAAAGCACCAAAGTGCCGAGTGGAAGGCGCTAGACGAGCCAGAACCCAAAAAATCTCTTTTGGAGAAGTCGAAAATGAAGACAATGTTGATTTGCTTTTACGATTCCAAGGGCATTGTCCACAAATAATTCGTTCCACCGGGCCAAACTCTTAATGCACAATTCTATCTCCGTGTTTTGACGCATTTGGTGCATCGTATTCTGCCAGAATATCGCCAAGAAGGAAGTTGACGTTTGTTGCACGATAATGCGTCATCTCATCGATCGACACTTGTGACCAAATTTTTGACTACAAATCGCATTTTGCCTGTCAACGACACCCCATATTTGTCTGATTTGCCACCGTGCGACTTTTACCTTTTCAGAAAAATGCATTTACCGATAAAAGGAAAGCGTTTTGTGGACGTGGAAGCCATCCAAGAGGCTTGTACCGACGTCCTGAAGCACATCCAGGCCGACGATCTAAAACACTCATTCGACATGCTTATACACCGTTCAAATCGCTGTACTGATTCGGAGAAAGACTTCTTCTTTCTTTTTCAGCGAGGTTATGATACGAAAACAAGGGATCATAACCCTCCCACTTCACCGCATTTCGACTGATCCGCCTGTGGGGTTTGCCTTTTTGACCTCAGAAAATATCGGCAGGCCTCCCGATTTTGAATCACTCGGTTCCTGAGGCCAATGAAATGCCGATGTCTTCGCATTTGTGTGATCCAGGCGTTTATAGGCCTGCCGCTCCCGCCTCGCGGTGTCTTTGGAACGTTCATTGATGTTGCCTTTTAACAGAGTTCAAATGATCTCTTCTTTAAATGTGGCAATACTAGCTAAGCCGGTCGCGCTCTATCTTTCATACGATAGTTTCCTTGACGTGAAGGCTTCCACGGATCTTCGAACTTCTTATTCGATCAAGCTTTGTCACTCATCTACATCTCAGCTGCCGTTAATTTACTGTCATGGTTGGTTGGTTGGTTAGGATCGACCCTCGATGAGGATGTACTTAGACCAGAAAGTAGGTCCATTGTACTACTGATGTGTAAGGCGGGTGGGTCACCTTCTTACTCTTGGAACCATTTGCTTCGTAATTCACTGTCATACTTTTTATAATATACATCGTCCAACACTATGGACCATATGTGAGCGCTGGACGCACAACTGCGGTGTAGAGCCTTCCTTTCAGCTTAGGTGGCATTTTTCGGTCACAGAAGATAGCAGAGTTTTCTCGCCACTTCATCCACCCTACGCTTACGCGATGATTGATGTCGTCATCACAAGTTGCTTTGCTATTGATCATAGATCCCAGATATTTGAACTTTACGGACTTGAGAAGGCACTGTTCCATTCAAATAAATGCCTGGAATAGGTCTGAGTGGATCAGGGAACGGGCAGCACAAGTACTCTGTCTTTTTTGAACTAATGCGATACCCATTTCCCTCCAAAACTGCACTCACACATCAAGTGCTCGTTGCAGGGATGTAGGATCCTCACTTATGATGGCTCCATCGTCAGGAAAGTCGGAGGAGTCGGAGGAAGACTATTTGAATAAACCAAATCGGTTTTGCAAAAAAAAACTGTTTGTTCTTCTTATTTTTAAAAAGCCCTGTTTACTTTGAATCTCACCAGGCAGAATTACTCGCTGTCCGGAAAGCTTGTCGTCAGATCAGAGCACACACCATTATAACGCCAAGTCAAAAGATCGCTATCTTTATTGATAGTCAAGCAGCCCATCAAACCCATTGTCTCGGTTACTACAATCTCCAAGCTGGTGCTTGAATACCAAAATGAGTTAGCTTTGCTAGATAGCCAACTCAAGGTAACCCTGATTTGGGTTCCAGGGCACAGTAACGTTTATGGAAACGAACATGCGGATAAACTAGCTAGTCAAGGCTCAGCCCTCCAAAGCTCTTTTGTGGAATCTTTTCAGATTTCGCTTGGAGCAAAGCAGAAATATCCTTGCCCAAAATTCCTTGTTCAAGCCAACCTCAGATGGACTAGACAAACTGTGTCATATCTATTATAGAAAGATGTGGCCAAACTACAACAAAGCAAAAACAACCGACTTCTTAAACAGAATGCGTAGGGACATCGCCAGAGTAACAGCGACCACCACGGGTCACTAGCCTATTGGAGACCATCCAGTTAAACTAGATATCCCAAACATCACACACTGTCACAGTTGCAATGTCACAACTGAGAAAGAAACCCTTATCCGCTTTTTATGCGCCTGTCCGGCACTAGCTAGAGCAACAAACTTTACGAAAACCCTTTTTCGATTCCCTTGAGGGAGTCTCAGAGAGAAACCTTAAAGTTGTAGGCATAATATTAAGAGAAAAAATTTAAGAGCTGCCGGTGGTAAGTTTTCTTAATGTATCACGGAGTTTTATTCATTCAGTTCTCAGCGCTCATCCGAGACGGAGTAAATATTTTTTATACATTATACGTTTGAGTTTTATTTCTAAAGGCGCCCTAAGTAAATCTCTGTTTTAAGAAGTTTTAATAATCTTTTTGAACTTCAGTGGCTGGATCTAGAGACCCCCACCAACACACGTTTTACATATAGATACACGAGTTTTGTGGTATCAAAACAGCACCTAGTACCCACCTACATTGGATCGCACCTTGTAAATCAAATCAGACAGGACAAGACAAAACAAGACCACATTCTATCCACATGTTCTTATGTAATGACTCCTACTAGATCGTTAACTAATTAGAAAACGATTTATCACTATTAACTCATAAATTGGTGGTGATTTTTTAGATCCCCCTGCTTATCTGTACCTCAAAACTCCTTCACTCACAATCAGTCTTCGAACACAAATACCTTGGCGCCCTTTAATGACTTCCGTGTAATTTATTAGTAAATCGCTTACTATATTTATTTATTTTTTTATTTTTGCTCGCAGTAGCCAGGTCTAAGCGTACTTTTAGCCTAAGTGCCAGCAAAAACCTGTCAATGGTTATCTATCTTTTTGTGGCAATTTGTCAAAGAAGCTTATCGACTAGCTCTCGCACTCAGCAATTGTTCATTTTTGTAATTTATTATTTTGTTTACTAAATTAATTATAATTTATTGAAGATTATTGCATTCAAAAGTGCGTATATCTAAGAGATTTAATTTTTGGATAAACAAAATAGGCGTGTGCTTTTCTGGGTATCAATTATTTTAAATGAGGCTAGGTAATCCAAATTGATTGTGGAATTTTTGGAGACACGCTTAATTACGTCTGGTTGAGGTGGAGATAAATGTTTTGCCGTCTAGTGAGCTGTCTTCCAATAGATCTGGTAGTAGACTTTCAGTGATCGTATATAAATTGCCACAAAACTCATTTACGTGCCCTCGAAATGGAGCATTTTTCTTTTAACGCCTCTGGTTAGTTGTCGGAGCCAGAACCTTTGATATTTTTTCCTGCGTATCTCCACCGATCAGATTACGGTTTTTAGCCAGAAAAACATTTGATATAGCAATCCAAACCTTTTCATCACTAAGTGTCAGTCATCAATCTTCTTCTACTGCTAACTTTTCTACATACGCCTTGATCAGTGATCAAGGATCTCTCATAATTAATCTATAGTTTAGGTTAAGTTAGGTGAGGTGGCTGTCCAGGCAGATTCAGGACACACTTAGACCCAGGTTAAGTCCATTGGTTTCAGGTTTCAAAACTACAGGCTATCCAGATGATCTTGTGATCATCATCAAAGGCACGCATGAAGACAATGTGTGTCAACTCATGCAAAATGCACTCCTTGTAGTCTCGGACTGGTGTGCTGTGGAGGGCCTATCGATTAACCCCAGCAAAGCAGTCGTTGTACTGTTTACAAGAAGAAGAACGCTGAACATTGGCTCAGAGACTCTAAACGGCACAACTATTCATTTTTTTCGATGAGGTTAAATATCTAGGAATCGTCGTGGACAAGAAACATAACTGGAACTCCCATATTAAGCATAAAATTGCCAAGGCGACTACTGCCATGTGGGCATATCGCCGTATGTGTGGCAAAACCTGAGGACTGTCCCAAAAGGTTAAATATTGGTTATATACCACGGTTGTAAGACCCATTCTCACATACGCGTTCGTTGTCTGGTAGACGAAAACCAAGGAGGTCACAATCATCAATGAACTCAGTAAACTTCAAAGACTAGCTTGCCTCGGTATCACAGGTACTATGCATACTTATCCCACAACAGCAATAGAAGCCATAATCGGACTCACTCCATTACAATTTATTCATAAAAAAAAGTGGCAATTCGCAGAGCAGTTGGTTTTCAAAAGTCAAGTGTTAATAGTACATGAGATCATGCGGATCTCTGGATCTACTAACCGACTTCCCCGAGCTAGATACGCTCAACACGGTTTCCGACTTTATGCCCAAATCACTCTACTTTGGTAAAAGGTTTGAGATTGTGGTCCTAGGCAGTGATATATGGAATAATGGCGAACCGTCGCGTCGCTTGATCTAATAGGAATAGTGTGGTATACCGATGGATCAAAAATGGATTCAGGAGTTGGCGCCGGTGTGTATGGACCCAAAAATTTCGAAATCACTCGGAAAGAGTCCTAGTGTTTTCCAAGGGGAGCTTTAGGGTGTTGAGACTTGGGCTAACATGAGCTTGCACTGAGGCATTAAAGATGCCTCTATCCACATACTCACCGATAACCAGGTGGCGCTTAAAGCACTGATCTCCCATTTGATCAGTTCAAAATTAGTTTACCAAACTTGGCCCGACACATACATACATACATAATCCGGTCCTCTTGTACCCTACGGTGTCGAGGTTCTGTCTCTGGTTTCCGTCATCCGTTCTTTAATAAATTTTCTCCATTTCTTCCTGTCTCTAGCTGCTTCCTTCGCCGAGTTCCAGCTTTCTCCTACATCTTTTAGTACTTTCTCTAGCGCGCTGTTCCATGTTGTCCTGGGCCTTCCCCTTCTGTTCTTCCCTTTAGTTCTAGCCTCCCAGATTTTTTTTACTTGCCTGTTGTCTTCCATCCTCACTATATAGGAGGATAGGCCCGATGCAATAAAGTAAAATTGTGGTGGGTACCGGGTAACGTAGGCGTTGACGGCAACAAAACTGCAGACCTGCTAGCTGGAAAAGTCTCCTCTGAATTGTTCACTGGGCCTGAACCTTTCTGCGGAGTATCTGATTCCGCCTTTAAACTGACCCTAAATATTTAGGAACGCAACATGTGCATCTTCCACTGGAATAACTCAGTCTCAGATAGGCTAAAAGAGCTGTCCAGCCCTTCCAAAAACAGGCAGTTGATATCCTAAAATACGGCAGAAACGACATAAGAAGCCTTGCGAGCTTCCTTACCGGTCACTGTCGCCTCTGCCTAGAAGAGGACGAAACCGCTAAACACATGCTATGTGAGTGCGTAGCTCTGTGTAGAATTAGGAGAATCTTTTTCCTTAAAGAGATCATATTTCCAATAGATTTAAGGAACTCCTCCGCACCCGTAACTATAGCTTTCATAAGGCGAGTGGAAGTACTGCTGCCTTGAAAAGTGGCCTCTGCTACAATACTCGTAGATCTTCTTGGTCGCAGTACCTTCACGCCATTTGGGAGTGAGCACACATCTGTTTAAAAAAAATTTAAATTCCATTGTCGTATCATATATTTTAAGAACTGGAAATTACCGGGTACCGAGGGTTTCTTAAATTATCTTAAATTGGATGTGGACTGAGAGATTTCAATGTGGCTGAGTAGGTTGACTGATTCAATCGAATCCTAATTATCTAGATGGACCGTGAATGTGGTAGGGTGCGTAAGCGTATTAGGCGACTGATGCAATCGAACTCCTAGTAATGTTATGCAGTATATCCAGCTATATGATGATTGTTGATACAGATATATTAGGTTATGAAAAGGTCTGCTTGTCACTCCTCAGAGGTGACTGCTACAGTTCTAACCTCTTGTAGGTGTTAATTCAGTAAGAAAGCGAGTGATTCGTGAAGAAGGTAGAGAGGGTGACTGATACAATCGAGCCCTGGTTACTATGTTGTTAAAGACAGCCACGAATTTCTCCCTGATGGAAAGTATGGAAGAAGTGTAGGTCTACTTTTGGTATATCACTTAGATTTTCAAAGAAGTATTCTCCTAGTTGGTCCTTCCTTAAAGCAGCTCATGCTGGACAGGTGCCTAAAAGATTATTTGCTCTTCATCTTCGTCCTTGCAGCTTCTGTAGAAGTCATTTGAGAGGACTCCAATTCTTCTGGCATGTCTGCCTGGCAGAGAGTGTCCTGTAATTATTTCTACTGTGAGGGTCACATGTGTTCTATTTAAAGACAGGAGTCTCAGTTCTCCTAACGTCCAAGAAAGCCAGATCTTTTTAATCGATATGCACGCAATTATGTTGTTACATCTGTTCTTTGCGATTCCTTAAGCTTAGGACGAAGTTATATCGACCAGTACCTCTCTGTTGTCAGCTAGGAGCTGTCCGGTGCCCACGTTGGCAAGTTTATCTGTCTTGCAATTGCCTGGAATATCTTTGTGTCTGGGGACTCAGCACAGAGCAATGTAACATCTGCCCACAATGCAATCGATTATCATCTATTGAACACACACGCTGTTTCCTGAATTGCCGACACTCAGCTTGAAATACACTACAATGGTCCGGAAGTTGAAGAGCTACGTAAAACAACAGTACTTCGGAGAATATTCCCAAGCCCGTACCTTCCGGTGTTTTCGGTCCGTCCGTGGGGGCCTTAATTGTGGTCTTCTTTGGAATATTTCTGTTATGCCATACAGATCTGTCTGGGATAATTGTATTGTTTTTGATGTTAAATCCATCAAATGGAGCTAAGTAATCTGTTTCCCAGGGAATGGAGGTATTCGGTAAAATGTTCATGTGGCCAGTGCCAGTTCAATTTGATCACTGTGGGGACTCCCTAAGTCTTAAGGCAACGGGAAGAATGTGTAGTAGAGTTTCTAAGGCGGCTGTGGGTGTAAACCTGAAGGCATCTGTGATGCACATGTATATTAACCTTTGTGCACGTTCAATAAAGTTTGACACCATAAAGCCGAAGAGGCCTATTCACCGCCAGGTACAACCAGTGGACTGTTCTAGGTTGAAGTACCCATTTACGACCTTAAGCCTTTTTGCAGTTCGGTATTTTTGGTCTTGAATGTTCCATTAACCTAAGTATCTTGCATTATTCGTAAAGCAATGCTCTGTATTTCTAAGCTTCGGTGAAGATATAGTCGGTATTTTGTACGTGTTAATGTTAAGTCCAACATTGTCAGTCCAATTTCTATTATATTTAGAGCTGAGTTCAATAGATCCCTTGGATGTGGGACCATTTCTCTGAAATGGCTACAGAAATGTCATCAGCGTGCGCTACGACTTTGAAGCTTGATTTACTACTAAGATCCAAAGTAGTGGGGAAGGATATCCCCTGGAATGTGTATCTATGCGCTGACCGTTTGGTTGTGCAACACTCGAGCTCGGATAATATTAGCCGGCTTTTAAGCATTTTCAACCTCCAGGTCTTTAAATGCACCTGTGATGGACTCTGTACTATCCTTATTAAAAGCGCCTTCCATATCAAGGAAAGATATCATAGCACTCTCCTCCATAACAAGGGATTTTTTTAATGATATCTATGACTAGTAGTGAATGTAGTGTTGTCTCCACCGAAAAACCCTTGCTATATGCATGCTGGGACTTAGATAAGGTTTCAGTTTCGTGCAAATGTGATTGTCAATTAGCTTTTCTAAAGTCTTTAGGAAGAAGAAGGAAAGTCTAATTGGTCTGAAATCGTTTAAAGTGTAGTGTGAGGCTTTACTGCATTTCGGTATTAAAACTGCTAAAATTTTTCGATGAGAAGTGGGTATAGCCAAATTTAAGACAGCTGTTGAATATAACGTGGTCAGAAGTTAGAAGAGATTTTGTATGGGAGGAACCTGTAATATAGCCCACTGTATTTTGCGGGGGTTGGCAATACCAACGGCAACATTTAGGACTGAGTGATGGTGCGTTATAGATGTACTCGTATTTGTATCTATAGAGTTACCTGTGAAGTGGGTGTATACGAGGAGATCTAAACATTCCTCCGTGGATATTAGGTTTCTGAATAAAGCTGGGCATGTTGTGAGATGATTTGAAAAGCTAAGTGACCCATAGTCCTTTAACTTCTTCTTCTTCCTATTTCTGCGAAGTTATGATCCGAAAAAAAGGATCATAACCCTCCCACTTCACCGCATTTCTACTAATCCGCCTTTGGGGTTCGCCTATTTGACCTCAAATAATATCGATTATTCTAGAAAAATATGATCGGTCAAAGTCTTAACTAACTACCCTAGCCAGATGCGTGATAAAATAAACTTCAATTGGTATACAAATTTAGTTCCAAGAGTTATATAAGTGTTGGATTGTCAGAGATCGCTATTTGTGTAAAATCGCAAGAGTTTTTACGATATCAACTATAAATTTAACGCTTTGGGACTTTTCTATGAGATCCACACGACAACTTGAAGTATTGATATACTTCACAATTTCAAATAAAAGTCCGTCACTTTAAACGTTATAAAGATTTATTCTTTGACCTTCATCTCTCAACGGCTACCGATCCACTTCAAATCTCTTTCTTTTACAGGGACCGTTGTACTCGGCTTTTCTCTCGGCAGAATCCGTTTAGACCATCTGCTTCTCTATATTTTATGGTAGTACTAGACTTAATTCTTCCATTCACAATCAACTATTTAGTTTCTAGATACAAGTTCAATTCATAATTCAAATTAATAACAACATACAATACAATAATAAACATTCTGGCCACCTTGAAGTATCTAGGTGGCAGATACTTCAAATCTTCTGTGGTAGTGGGGCCAAACGGTGGATAGCTCGTTTCAGAATGCCGTTTTTCGTCTTCACGTCCACAACTCGAACTTTGCCATCTTGAGAGGGTACCAATTTGACGATTCTTCCCATCAGCCACTGCTGCGATGGAATGTTGTCATCTGCGATTAACACCAGGGTATCTAAACTGACATTTTCAGCGGACGACTTCCACTTTGCTCGCTTCTGCATGCCAAGAAGATACTCCTTTGACCAACGAGCCCAAAAGTGTTGCTTGATTTGAGAAAGTCGCCGCCATCTGTTCAGCCCGGATACTCGCTCACCATTCATGCACGGCTCAACTATAGCATTTAGGGGAGCACCAATCAGGAAGTGTCCTGGTGTTAGTACTGCCTCATCACTGGGATCGCTGGACATCGCACATAGGGGGCGTGAGTTTAGTATAGCCTCTATGTCGGCCACCACTGTCGAGAGCTCTTCGAACGTCAAGTACGCTTGTCCAATAGTCCGAAATAAGTGACTCTTTGCTGATTTAACGGCGGCATCTCAAAGTCCTCCGAAATGAGGGGCTCTAGGAGAGTTGTGATGAAACTCCACCTGTTCCGATGCACACCATGATGCGATCTCGTCTTGGGTCTGCTGCTTGAGGAACTGTTGTCTAAACTCCAACAGCTCATTTCGGGCCCCAACAAAATTAGTCCCATTATCGCAGAACAGGTCGCTACATAACCCACGTCGTGCGACAAATCTCTTGAGTGCTGCAATGAACCTTGGCTTGACAGATCCGAAACTACCTCCAGATGTACCGCTTTTACCGCAAAGCACACAAATACCGCTACATATGCCTTGTAGGTATGTTGGCCTCGGCGTTTTAGCGTCAGATGAAAAGGCCCGCAAAAGTCCACACCGGCTTTCAGGAATGGTCTGGTGGGCTGCACTCTATCTTCTGGCAGGTTGCCCATGATTTGCGTAAGTAGCTTTGGACGGTACCTAAAGCAGTGTAAGCCGCTGTCCGCAACCTTCTTTGCTAGTCGCTGTACATCCAGAACCCAGAAACTCTGCCTGATGATACCGATTAACGCCAGAGGCCCAGCATGATAATTCTTCCTGTGCAAATAAACAAGAAGATTTTTGACAAACAAATTAGCTTTTGGGAGTAGGATAGGATGTTTCATAGGGCATCCATTTTCCCTTGTTACAAAGCCATACCTTATCTTTATCAAACAATCATTAAAAATTCACCTTCTTCGACCAAAGTGAGCAATATATTTCCCATACGTCTTCATCACTTCATATTATAAAACAAAGTTGGCCGCCACGTCTGTCTGTCTGTGCGCTAATTTCTCCATTACTATTAAACGGATCTTATTCCGGTTTTCACAATTAGATAGACTGATTCACGAGAAAGGTTTAGATGTTTAATTAATGAATATTTTGTGTAAATTAACTGACCAATGACGATGAATATCGGTGAGGTCAGAAAAAATGCATCTTCGTGTACCTACTTGTGAACCTTACTGCAAGTACACTCCTAGCAATCTCCTAGTCAATGATCATTTACATCACATTTGAGCAAAGCCGTCACAAAATCGTCGAGTCGATCTGCTCAGTTTTTTAAAAATAACTTATGACTTCCTTTCATGGATGCTATAGGCAGAGGACAAAATCAAATAGGATCACTTGTCCTCTTAAAGCTTTTTTTTTCTTTTTAGTTTATCGCGTCTTTCAGAAAAGTAAAACCTATGACTTGCTTCTCTTCTTGCCCCTTGTCACACAACTTCTTATGGTAGGCTTCCACTTGAATTGACGAATGACGAATTTTTCGTCAATTAATCATTTAATTGACTAACAGGGTTTGTAAATGACTGACAAACAATTTACATGACACGCAGAAATAGCTGAGTTGGCAAACAAAATGTCACTTTGTCTTTAACTGACAATAAAAATTAAAAATTCGTCATTCGTCAATTTCAAATCGACAAGTGAAAACCTAGCTTTATAAAAAAAAAAATTAAATTTTCTCCTCCCGAAGCACTACTATTACATTATTTTTTATTTTTTCCTATATTTATTGGATATACATACATACTATATTTCACTACTAGTATGTTGTGAAATACATTTTTATTGTGATGTGATAAAAGATTATATACCTATATACTATAAATAAATTATAATTTATGTAGATTATTATATGAATAAAGCAAAAGAATATTGAATAACATTTTGTATTAATCCAACAAAAGTATTCAAGTTAGTGATAATTTTTCTTTTTTTTATATACATAATTATAATTATTAGTAAATATAAATAAAAATAAATCACAGAAACATCAGACGAAAACACTATTCCACTATTGCACAGAACGATTAAAAAAAAGAAAAAACTTTTAATAACGATCAAAACTTAAAAAAAGAAAAGTATATCGATATATTAATATTAAATTTTAATACATTATCAGATAGAAAAATTATTTTATTTTTTAACGAAAATTTAAATTTAAATCTTTATCGCAAAACTGTATAAATCTTATTTTAATTTAAATTTGTTTTCTTGTAACTTTCGATGACATTTTTTCTTTTTATTGTTATTGTTTTATTTAATTTAATTTTTTTATTTAAATAAGAAAAAAATTAAAAATAAAAAGTTGACTGATTGGAAAAATGATAAATTATTTACAAAAAAAGTGAAAATAAAAATAAGTAAGAGACACATTTTTGTATGTTGTAATGAATATATTATTTTTGTTTTTAGATTTAATATGTGTATATACTTTTTTTTTGTTTATTTAATTGGTTTTGTGTTATTATTATATTTTTTATATATAATTTAAACGTAGCTGTAGTTTAGTGATATAGTATTCACACAATGTTTTGTCGCATATTAAATAAAATTATGAAAAAATCGTTGATTCTATAAGCAATACAAGAACTATAAATAAAAATATATTAAATGTGTGACTTATGCGGTTGCATACATTTTTAAAGTTTATATTTCTTCTTTTTTAAGGCCGGTTCAGGTGTTTGAAAGTGCATATGCAGTACCAGGTAGAAGCAAAGAAATAAGGTAAGCTGAGTTGTAGGTTTTGGTCCTGGAACAATATTATCGACTGTTAATGACGACGGGCTCAAACCGTCACCTGCTCCGCACTCCAGAAGGTTCAAAGACTAGCCTGTGTAGGTATTATGGGCGCGATGTGCACCTGCCCAACAGCTTCCCTGGAAGCTCTCTTAAACCGTCCACCCCTAAACATAAAGACTGCGGCTGCCAGTGCTCTAAAGCTTCACCTTTTGTGCAACAACGCAAACTCTGAATAAGTTGGTCATATTAGGGGGTAGCAATGGTGTAGTGGTAACGTCGTCAATTGCCACGCTAATGGTTCATGGTTCAAATCCTGATGTCGCCAAGCATTTATTTGTTTCTCATGAAATATATAAAGTCAGTCCGATTATTTGCGAAAGCTTGTGTGAACACCACTGCGAAGGCATAGCACTGGCAGTAGCTTGGTCATGTGGCTGAAAAAATTGTTCGCTCTGTTGATGATGATTTGCCCTTGACATCGGTTATCGCGGAAAAAGCACTATGAATCAGAAGCAAAGACAATAATAACAAAAATCTCCCCAGTTATCTGGACGCCACCCCCGGAGAATAGCTGAAGCATAAACAATTGAGCTTCAAGAACCACTACACCAAAATCTTTCTCTCTCTCTCTCTCCATCCTTTCCAACGCCCGCACTGTGTGTAATCATGTTAAAGGTATTCATAACCCTTTGAGTGCGCGCAAATTATAAAAAAAAATTAAAATATGAAGATCCTTGAAAAAATTCCGCTAATCACTCTCCAGCAGTATGCATCTCAGACTTCATGCCTAAACAAATCCACCTCAACCACCCCTTCACAGTTACCATTATCCTCGAATCCCTCAATCAACACCTCAAATCAACTGGTACACTGACGGCTCAAAAATGTTAAATGAGGTAGGAGCTGGTATCTTAGGCCCCAACTACAAACTCCTTACACCACTAAGTCAATCCACTACTATCTTCCAACCAAAGATCTATGCTATCGAACTCTGCGCCAGAGAATGCATTAGAAGAAATCTCCGAAGATCACATATTAATATAATGTCACATAGCCAAGCAGCACTCAAAGCTCTCACGTCCTTTGGCTAAAGGATTTTCCGGCTGGTCAAACGGTAGTGCATGCGTTTTCACAAGCGTTTTCACTCAGCTGAGGCCTACCAACTCCTACTCTCAACCTCCACTCGGTGACAGCCGGGTGCCTAGTACCTTAATCCAAGAAATGGGTAACCAACCCCGTTTGGAAGATTCTTGGCGGTAGCAGATGAGAGAGGGGGGGAAGAGTGTTCTCTCACTAGAGCACTTCTTCCTGTTCCAGGCGGCAGCGGACGAATTCCCTAGACGGAGTCCACGGTGGCGTCTATAGTTCCAGTTAGGTTGTACTTAGTGAATACCTTGCGCGAGCTGCTTCGACGTATTCGGATCACAGGTCGGTAAGGAATTTCCAATGTTGGTCAGGACATTGGAATAGAGATGGTGGCGGAGGAGCCCCTAATGGACCAACGGCAGCGCTCATACTCCCGTAGTGGACTACTGGCACCGGTGTACCCGGCCCCTCGTCCTAGGGGAATAATTAAGGAACTGGCCCTCCAGTTTGGGGGTTGTGCCATCGGGGTAACTTCCTTACCACGTAAAAAATCTATGGTTCCGAAACAACCAAAAGCCTCGGATAAGGATGACTCAACTAATGACGACCCCAGCAAACGAAATAAGGACAACGACCTTCGGATCTGTACGTGGAATGTTCTGTCCCTACAGACCATGTGCAGCCGAACAACTAGCAGAGGCCCTAGACTGCTATAAAGCAGATATTACCGCCATCCAGGAAGTGCGATGGGATGGGCCGGGCAAAAAGAGGATGAAAAACTGTCACATCTTCTACGGCGATTGCTACAGAGGCAACAGGCAACGCTTATTCGGATGCGGATTTGTCATACGCGGCAGACTTAGGCAAGAAGTCTTAAGCTTCCGACACGTAAGCGAGCGTATTATGACTATCCGGATCATGGCTAAATTCGCTAACATAAGCCCAATATGTGTCCAGGCCCCCACGGAAGAAAAGGACCCTGCCACCAAAGAGTGTTTCTACGAGCTCCTCGACAAAACATACGAGCAATGTTCTAAATACGACGTTAAAATCGTATTGGGCGGTTTTAACGCCAAAATAGGAAAGGAGGACGTCTTTGGTAAGGGAGTCGTCAAGCATAGCCTACATGACACCACGTCTGATAACGGACTAAGGCTAATTGATTTCGCTGTGGAGCGAAATATCACCATAGCAAGCACATGGTTTCCTCATCTCGATATTCATAAGCAGACATGGCGGTCCAATGATCATGCAACGATCAACCAAATTGATCATATTGCGATCGACGCAAGGCATGCCTCCAGTATTCTGGATGTCCGGACCTTTCGAGCGGCCAACATAGGCTCGGATCATTACCTTGTTGTAGTAAAGGTACGAATGCGGATATCCCAATCTGAGCAATAAAGAAGAATCACTGTGAGGAAATTTAACGTCGAAAAGCTACAATCGCAAGAGACCGCCAGACTCTTCGCTGAACGCGTATCCCGAAATCTCTCAATCACCTCTATGCCGCCAGCATCAAGTGCCGATGACCAGTGGTAACGCTGCCAACATGCCATCAGAAACGCCGCGACTGATGTGCTGGGTCTCGCTCGCCCACCACCGCGAAACCCCTGGTTTGACGAAGAATGCCGGCGAGTGCATGCAGCAAAACAAGAGGCATACAAAGCGGCGCTGCAGCGGAAGACGAGAGCTGCTCGTGAGCTCTACGAGCAAAAGAGACAAGAAGAACATCGGCTTCTCCAAAAGAAGAAGAAAGAGCATGAGAAGCGTGCGTTTGAGAATATCGAGAGGAGCTCCAGGAACAATGTACGCAAGTTTTACCAAATGGTAAAAAGAACGTGTCAGAGGAGCAATACCCGTACTGAAACCTGTAGAGATGAAAATGGAAACCTCGTAGTAGAATCACAGTCGGTGCTGAGAATATGGAAAAACTACTTTTGCAGACTGTATAACGGCGACGAAGACACACCCGCTGTCAGGCAGAATGAACCATTCAACATAGAAGATGATAGTCAAAATGACCAAAACGAAGTGAGGATAGCAATATCCAAGCTAAAATCAAACAAGGCTGCTGGACCTGACGGTTTACCGGCCGAACTTTTCAAGGCAGCTGGGGATGAATTGGTAAAGTGCTTACATCAACTCATCTCTAAGATTTGGTCAGACGAGTGTATGCCCGATGAATGGAACCTCAGCTTCATTTGCCCGATCCACAAGAAAGGAGACCCCCTCAACTGCGCCAATTATAGAGGTATCAGTCTCCTCAACATCGCATACAAGATCTTTTCTGCGACATTGTGTGAACGCCTGAAAACTTTTATGAACAGCCTGATTAGACCCTATCAGTGCGGTTTCAGGCCAGGAAAATCTTCACACTTCGGCAGATCCTGGAGAAAACCCGAGAATTCCAAATCGATACTCACCACCTCTTTATCGATTTTAAGGCCGCCTGAGAGCATCTATAGAGAAGAGCTTTATAGAGCCATGTCTAGTTTTGACATCCCTGCCAAACTTGTCCGTCTATGCAGGCTGACGGTGGAGAACGCTCGCTGCTCCATCAAGGTCGGTAATGACCTCAACGAGACCTTTGATGTCAAAAAAGGTTTTAGACAAGGTGACGCGCTGTCATGTGACTTCTTTAACATTGTACTTGAACGGATTGTGCGGAACTCACAAGCCAACACCGGAGGCACAATCTATTACAAGTCTGTACAACTGCTTGCAACGCCGACGATATTGACATTATTGGAAGAACTCAGTGGGCAGCTATAACTTCGAGGTAGTAAGGGACTTTGTCTACCTTGGCTCTGCTATAAACTCCAAAAGCAACACATCAGCGCAGAAATCAATCGAAGAATAACTCTTGCCAATCGCTGTTTTTTGGGCTTATAAGGCAATTCAACAGTAAAGCCCTATTTCGAACAACTAAGGAGACTCTTTATAAGACCTTGATCATCCCAGTCCTACTTTACGGTGCTGAAACATGGACTTTATTAAAAGAGGATGAAGATATCCTTGGTTGCTTCGAGAGAAAAATTCTTCGTAAGATTTTCGGTCCCATTTGCGTTGACGGGTTTTGGAGGAGAAGATACAATCACGAACTATATAAGCTGTACAGCCGCATCGACCTAGTCAAAAAACTGCTTATTGGACGTCTGAGATGCCTAGGACATGTAGAGCGAATGGACACCAACGCTCCGGCCCGCAGAGTCTTCGAATCTAACCCCGAGGGACGACGCAGTAGAGGGAATCATCGCCGTAGGTGTCGCGCACAAGTTCAAATGGACCTCGACCAACTTGGAGTGCGTAACTGGAGGCAATTAGCTAAAGACCGAGCTAAATGGAGAGGCTTGTTGGTTAAGGCCCAGGTTACCCCGAACTGTAGCGCCACCTAAGTATGTAAAGGACTTTCCATTAAGTGGTTCCTATCTTTAAATTTGAATAGAACAAACTGTGCCTGAGATATCATTGAATTTTTTTATTTATTTAAAAGGCCCATGTATGCCATTATGTATGGAATATAACATGGTCCAAATGTCCGTTGCGGCTTCGTTGGGTGGTGCGCATCCGAAACGTCAAATTCTCCATAACTCTGGCGCATAAATCAGGCTGAATTTGACCAATGGTATTGATTATGTTGGCTCTCAGGGCAGTGGTGGTTTCTGGTTTATTGGCATGGACCTGTGACTTAAGGTTAAACACAAGAACAAGTCTAACGGAGTCAAATCGCACGATCTCGGTGGCCAATTCACATCGCCTCCGCGTGAGATAACTATGTTCAGAAATCGCTCGTGCAGAATGTCCATCGTGGCACCAGCTATGTGGTACGGAGTGCCGTCCTGTTGAAACCACATGTCGTCAGTGTCCATATCATTCAATTCGGGCCAAAAGAAATTGGTTATCATCTACCGATAGCGCTCGCCGTTGACGGTGATGGCCTGGCCTACGTCGTTCTCAAAGAAGTATGGACCGATGCTGCCGCCAGCCCAAAATCAACACCAAACAGTGACTTTCTCTGGATGCATTGCAATTTGGTGGATCTCGTGTGGATTGATATTGTCCCAAATTCGACAATTTTGCTTGTTGACGAACCCATTCATCCAGAAATGGGGACCGCAAAATAGGCGAAGCGCGCGAAATGTTGCATGAACAGAAGAACCACTTTCATAAAACAATTTAATCATTTGCACATGTTGTTGAACGCTATAACTCTCCATGTTGATTTGGCAAGACAGACCAAATAACCTCAGTGACTTCAGTGATCCAAAATCGAGATGTCTACCGATATTTTTCGAGGTCAAACAGGCGACACCACAGGCAGGTCAGAAAAAATGCAGTGAAGTGAGAGGGTTATGTTCCCTTGAGTTCAGATCACAACCTCGTCTAAATAGGAAGAAGAAGCCTCACTAGCGCAGATTACATGAGAGACAAGAAAGGCAATGATTGCTCTAACTTCTCGGGAACACTTATCAGCAAATCGCAAAATATGACGTAAAAATTACATTTTGAGATTTGAATGCATAGATTGGAAGAGAAGGCATCCTTAGTAGGTCCATTGGAAAAGATATCATATCAATCACATCATCTCTGTACTTCGATTCAGGCCAATCGACTTTGCAGCACGAAGTTTCCCTAACCAAATCGCCACAAATTGGATCAAACCTACGTTCCGAAGTCCGGAAATACTATCGTGAGGGATTTTTACATTGAAAGCATGCATGCGCAAGGAACTGCCAAATCCTTAGCATTTACAGTCGGTACCACTTAACGAATTCTCTCCTCAAATGGCAACAGCATGCGCTGAAGACCGGAGATCTTTACAAGTAGAATACGATACACGAATAATACGTACTCAGAAGGAACAAGTGTAATAATGGGAAAAGTGAGGTTGCAGATACAAGGATAATGTAGCAGAAAAGGCTAGGGGGCAACTTATACAAAAGAACAAAGAATGCGAAGCGAAGTCTTAATACTGAAACTAAGACCGTCAATGAAGAGCATAGGAATGCTGAGCAAACCCAAGATCGCGGCATCATACAGTCATGCACGAAGAAAACCTTCCAATTAGGCTTGAACCCAAGCTGCTTAATCTTCTTCTTCCTTTTATCAGCGAGGTTATGATCCGAGAATAAAGGATCACAACCATCCCACTTCACCGCACCTCCAGTGATCCGCCTGTGGGGTTCGCCAAGCTGCTCAATGATCACTTGAATCTCCATCTGCAGAAAGAAGCTACACAGAGTACTCTCAGACTGCCTCAGACACAAGAATTGAATCCCGGTGGCTTTATATGCCATCTGAGCATTTTTGACAACATCCAAGACAACCCAACTTTCAAAATTCCAGATGCGATGCTCAAGAGATTTCAGTTCTCCAGGAAATTCGAAGAGGTCATTGGTGACCGCCAAAAATGGAGGAACAAAGGTTACCACACTACCCAACGCATAAATCTGGTGCACAGAAGACTTCAAATTGGAAAATGAGAGTACCGGAGCTGAGGTCTATGGTGCCACCTTTCAGCGTGCGGCAGCGCTTGGTTAGTCACCCACCATCTTCCAAGCAAAGATCCATGCGACAGAACTATGCATTCAGGAATGGATGCGGAAAAGCACTGCCCGAAGCCGCGTTTAAATCAATTAGGATAGTCAGGCAGCACTAAGGGCCCTTAATTCCTATACGGTAGGGTCAAAGCTCATAGGGGACTGTCTCGACCTCTTTAATAGCATTGCATCCACAAACCAGGTTTGGAGGGTAACAAACGAGCAGTGGGCGACGTGGCGCAATGGTAAGTGCGCCGGACCACTGCGCGTGAGGTTCCATGTTCGAATCCCAGAAAACACCAAACGTTTCTTTCACGGTCCCACCTCCCGCAAACGTCTGGCAAACATCCGAGGGTATTGTTGTCTCAAAAACAAATTGCCCTCCGGATACGGCAGTAAACTGTAGGTCCCTTCCATTCGTGTGGAAAAATATAACGTACAGTGTGGTTGCGAGAAGCTAGGCCCAAGCACTTGAAAAGCTGTTGTGCCAAATAGTTATTCATTTATTTTTTAAACGAGCAGACTGTCTGGAAGTTGGATCCCTAAACTCTACTTCGGGGTACAACCTAGTGATATCCACTCCACAATTACACATCGGAAAGCTGAAGGACTCTCCGAACACTGGGCCAACCAAAGCGGCGTAAGACAAACGAAAAAGTTCATAAACCCCAACAAAAAGCAAACAAGCTACTTGAACTCAGCAAAGAGGATTTTCAACCTCTGACGGGTTACTTAACTGGACATTGTCCACTCAGATACCTTCTTCTTTCTTCTTCCTTTTATCAGCGAGGCTATGATCCGAAAACAAGGGATCACAACCCTCCCACTTCACCGCATTTCTACTTATCCGCCTGTGGGGTTCGCCTTGTCCACTTACCATCTGAATACCATCTGAATAAAATAAAACTATCAGATACAGCCAGATGCAGACTCTGCGGGGAACAAAAAGAAACAGCAGAACACATTCTTGGTGGATACCCATGAACCGCAAATAAAACGAACTTCATCAAACGCAGGTCTCGATGAGCCCAGCGGAAACCTATAACCTCGAACCCAAGACAATATTAAGAATTATCAAAAGCCTCAGTTCTGCATCTAGTTTACCTTTGTGCCAGCTCAATAGATATTGTAGCTCACAGTGCACATCGTATCGTAATCTCCATCTGTATACTTTTGTGATGCCTTTCGAAAGCCTGGGTTCGAATCGCGTCCTCTGTGAACGGATTACTCGTCACGTAATTTTTATATGTTGTTGCTAGATGTACCAACAACACAATATAAATTACGTTACCAGTCATCCATTGACGGAGGACGCGATTCGACCTCTGGCTTTGCAAGATATACGTTTTAACTTATCGCTGGACTCGTAGGTAAGTAACTGGTTCAAATTGAATCCTATCTAAATCGGTACATGGTTCCATCAATGCCTATCATTTGTTTCCAACACCGAAACAAGTTCCTTCTCAGCTATGATTCTTTATTATTATCTAGAAAAACTTATAGTTTTCACCGGTATCTGCGGATAACTCACTCCCAACTGGTACCGGAATTTCTCCATCAGGCTTTTCCAGCTTTTGTCTTTTCACTAAAAATAAATCTTGTAGATGCAGCTAGTAATCAGTACTCATTCCTATACTTAATTCACAATATCTTGGCTGGGGAACTGGCTTTCTTTCACAGTAGGGTCCAAATGGAAGCTCTACCCTCTCCTTACTTCTGATGGATTTTTCGAAAGCCATTGTAAGCTTGCACACCTCTTCAGCGCGGGCCTTTCGCACCTCTTCGTTGTAGTTCTTGATACGAAGTGATGCCAATAGCTTTTCGACTTTTGACAGACATCTGTGAAGTAGGGTTTTTTTTTATAAGCAAGTCTTTGGAATCCAAACCGTCATTTACTTTGAATTCCTCAAGGATAAGACTCCAGGTAATTGTTGATTCCTTAACAGATCACTCGCTCTTATCGCTATACACTGGAGTAACTCGCGAGCAGCTTGCAATTGTAGCTTCTTTAGCGCTCCGTGGTCGTGAGTGTATTTTCTTGAGTAAAATCCCCGAAATGTGGCTTGAATAAGGGTTGCAGACCTATGGAAATGCTCCACTATATGTTGTTGAAGTGTAGATTCTAGGATGGCAAAATAACGTATACGACCAAGGAAACCACGCCAAGTTTTCTGAAGTTTGGTAGCCGATGCATTATAGTGACAAAGTCGTCGCCGAACTTCCCACCCGCGTAGATTGGATTGAATCTCAACTGCTGCTAAGTGTTTTCTATGAGCCTTCAGTAGAGCACATCTGAAGAAGGTTTAGAGGAATGTCATACGACTTAGGCTGTATCGAAGATGAACTGACCTTGAAAGTCTTGTGATTTCCTTACGCAGCCAAGATGCTTTTATCCCGGCGTATTCTAATTCTTCTTCTTCTTCCTCCTCTTCTTCGACGTTTTCAAAGACATTGCCTATGGGAGTTATTTCGATGGATATGTTCATGTTTTAAGAAAAAAAAAAATTAAAAATAAAACAGGCAGAACACAACAAGAATACTTAAATTTTTGAGGTTTGACAAGTTTGTCAAGTTTTTTGACAACGAAATCTATCTGCTCCTTAACTTGATACTTGTGGTTGCGTTGCGTCTTCGGTTACAATCTCATTTGTCCTCATGTGGCGTTGGACATTGCTATTAGTTCTCCTTATCGTTCGAAGTACTGAAGTATCTGTGATCATATGTCTGGTTACATTCGAAATGGTTTGTCATTTCCACGTCCGTTTTAATCTTCAGCACCTTAGCATTCTTTTGTGTCACGTACCTGTTGATGGATCGGAATGAATGCTGAATTCAGAATGCGACCCATGTCATCTCTTTTGCGCAGTTTTACAGTGACGTTCTCAATGTTATTATTAGAGCGCAGTGCCGGTGTATCCGTCACTAGAACGGCATCCGTCGTACCCAGAAACTCCAAACACATTTCCTTGGCTCTCGTTCCCTGCATCCACACCAGTTTGTGCCGACATTCGCATTTCATTCGCTTTTCTTTCCAAGAACTCTAGTTTGCGTTCCAACATAGTGCAGCGGGTTTCCATCTGTTGTACTTGAGTTTGCAGTGTCGAATTACTCCTTTGAAAAGCCTGTATTTCGGAGGTGATTCCTTCTAGATCCTCTTTAGTCGGAAAATTTTTTAACTTGACATCCAGTAAATTTGCCATTGAACCCTCGATTAGTGCCTTAAGATCGTGCACAGACATATTTCCAACAGCAGCGATACGATTGGCAATGTTTGTCCTGGTTGAAGAGAGATTCCGGGAGGTATCCATAATACGTCTCTTAGGTTGCGGAGCGTTGGGGAGGAAGGAGATTGATTGAATCGCAATGTATTCAATCTTTCTCTTCGTTCTCCGATATTACAAATTTTCCGTAACAGCATTACATCAGCTGAATACTCTTAGGTTACTTTCGATTTGTGGTCAAGGCTTACAACAGAGCATTATGTATGTAGGTACAGGGTGGGCCAACTACAAGTTTCTTTTTAAAAATGCTATAAAATGAACAAAATGAATTTTGTTCCATGTATTTTGGCTTTATTAGTAAGAGCAAACATTCCCATTATTTATGGAATGCAACGTCGTTCAAGTGGCTACTTCGACTGGCCTCGCAGTAGCGCAATCTATCACTCCAATTTTCCAAGACCTTGTTGATGGTTTCGGGCTGTAGCTCACGGATTGCTTGGATGATATTGGCCTAAAGTACTTGAATCTTTTTCGGATTGTTGGCATAACATCGGTCTTTCATGGTTCCCCGCAAAAAAAGTCCAAAGGGGTCAAATCGCAGCTCCGAGGCGGCCAATTGACATCGCCAAGACGGCTGATAGCACGATTTGGGAATTTGGTGCGCAAAAGACCGATTGTGGCATGAGCTGTATGGCATGGCGCACCATCCTGCATGAACCAGAGGTCGTCCAAATCCATGTCTTCAATTTCAGTAAAAAAAAGTCGTTTACATGGCTCTGTAACGCCCACCGTAGCCCAACGTTGTTCCCAGCCTCATTTTCGAAGAAAACTGGTCCAATGATGCCACCACTCCAGAATCCGCACCAAACTGTCACTCTCTGTGGATGCATTGGTTTCTCGGCAATAACGTGCGGGTTTTCCGAGCCCCAGATGCGACAATTTTGTTTGTTAACGTAGCCGCCGAGATGAAAATGTGCCTCGTCAGAAAAGATGATTTTTCGCCCAAAATCGTTGTCCAATTCAAGCTGCTCTAAGGCCCAAACTGCGAAGCGATAACGAAGCGGATGGTTGTGCGCTTTCAATTGCTAAATCAATTGGACCTTGTAAGCGAATAATCCCGGATCTTTGTGCAGAATTCTCCTCAGGTTAGTGCGTGAAATGTTGAGATCGATGACGGGTTGATGTTCGTGAATTGAGTCTCACACTCTCGGCTACAGCAGCCACATTCTCGTCTGTGCGCACCGTACGACGACGGGGACCATGAGTGTTGTCCACTAGCATACCAGTCTCACGGTTTTTTTGCACAAACTTGCGTACAGCAGGCGCGGTGGGTGCTTCATTTCGGCCAAAACTTGTTTTCAAAAAACGCACTGTTTGGGCTACACAGCACTCACTTTGGAAATAAGTTTACAATACCATATTTCCCAATGTTGTTCAAGCGTAAAGCGACTCATTTCGTTCCGCGGAGGTATGATACTGAGTTTTTGTCAAAATTTCGAGCGGGAAACAGCTGTCGGTGTCAAAATAACCTATGATTTAAAAAGAAATCACTAAATGGCCCACCCGTTACATATGCAACATACAACAGAGCATTATGTATGTATGGCATGGTTTAAGAATAAGTGATGAGTAATATAGACATCTCCATCGAGGAAGTATTAAACTTATCGCCTGTAGAAGATTCTTGAAAGGGTACACGGTTTATTGAACGACGTAGGAATACCATACTATATGTGTTGTGGTATGGGCTTCTACAGAGCTTCGCTTAAACTATTTTGAGGGCTTAACCCGTTCAACTCTGGTGGAAAAAAAACCTGGTATACATGAGTAGTTTCTTCTGATCAAAGCAAATGCTAAGCTAATGAAGAAGCTGCTCATTGGATTTGGATGAGGTTCAGTTGGGTTCGACGTAGTTCGTGTCAGTTTGACCAACAAGGATGTATGCATTGCAGCTACCAAAGCACTTAAAATAAAAATGGTAACATTGCATTGACTACACATTAAAACGATTTAAGAACCAGTCTCCATGGTTTCTGGTTATATTCCAGAATCGTCGAATTCAACTACGCATATGTTGGCAGCATATGCAGTGAGGTGGTCATGCAAAAAATAAGAAGTCTATTAAATTCCACAATAAAGGACCATCAGTTCCATCAACACTGCATATAAGATCTTTCCTGCGATGTTGTGTGAACGCCTGAAACCTTTCATCAACAGTCGCATTGGCCCCTATCAGTGCGGTTTCAAACCAGGAAAGTCCACCATCGATCAAACGTTCACACTCCAGCAGATTCTGGAGAAAACCCAAGAAGTCCAAATTGATACTTACCATCTCTTCATCGATTTCAAGGCCGCTTATGGCAGCGTCTATAGAGAGAAGCTATATAGAGTTTGTTTAGTTTCGACGTCCCTGCCAGACTTATTCATCTGTGCAGGATGACGATGGAGAACGCTCAATGCTCCATCAATGTCGGTATTGACCTCACCGAGATCTTTTATGTCAACAAAGGTTTTACATCACTGTAATATCGCACTTGAATGGATTGTGCGGAACTCACAAGCAAGAACCGGAGGCACAATCTATCAAAAGTACATACAACTGCTTGCATACGGCGACGATATTGGCATAATTGAAAGAACTTAGCTGGTTGTCACCGGTATGTTTGTAGGTATTAAAGCAGAATCGGCTACACCGGATTTAGTGCTAAGCAAAGTCAGAACCAAGTATATGATGTTAACAAGAAGGGGCAATCAACACCGAGCAATTGAACAGAACGTCATAGTGAGCAGCTACAATTTCGAGGTAGTAATGGACTTTGTCTACATTGGTTCTGCTTTGATTCTAAAAACGACATCAACGCAGAAATCAAGCGAAGAATAACTCCTGGCTGCTTTTTCACGGTAATCAGGCAATTCAACAGTAAAGCCCTATCAGGAACAACTAAGGAGACTCTATGTAAGACTCTGATCATCCCAGTTCTGCATTACGGCACTGAAATATGAACTTTATTGAAGGCGGATGAAGATATCCTTGGTCTGTTCGAGAGAAATTCTTTCCAAGATATTCGGTCCCATTTGTGTTGAAGGGCTTTGGAGGAAAACATTCAATGACAAACTATACGAGCCAACCTCAGATGGACTAGGCTGACAAACTGTGTCATATCTAGAAAGATGTGGCCAAACTACAGCAAATCAAAAACAACCGACTTCTTAAACAGAACGCGTAAGGACATCGCCAGAATTAACAGCAACCTCCACGGGTCACTGGTCTATAGGAGACTATGCGCTCAAACTAGGTATCCCACACAACACACATTGCCCCAGTTGCAATGTCGCTACTGAGAAAGAAACCTTTATCCACTTTTTATGCGCCTGTCCGGCACTAGCTAGGGCCAGACAAGGAGCTTTCGGAAAACCATTTTTCGATTCCCTTGAGGAAGTCTCAGAGAGAAACATTAAAGATTTAATAATCTTTTTAAACTTCACAGGCTGGATCTAGAGACTACACATCAACACACCTTTTATATCCAGGTACACGAGTTTTAAGGTATCAAAACGGCACCTAGTGCTAATTCGGTTCTTTTTTTTAAGAAGAACCACCACACCTACCTACCTACCTACATATACGAGCTGAACAGTGACATCGGTCTAGTCAAAACACTATGTATTGGACATTTGAGATGGCTTGGACATGAAGAGCGAATGGACACCAACGGTCCGGCTCGCAGAGTCTTCGAATCCAGCCCGGAGGGAAAACGCACTGGAGAGCCTCCTCGCCGTAGGTGGGGCGCATAAGTTCAAGGGAACATCAACCAACTTGCAGTGGGCAACTGGAGCCAATTAGCTGAAGGCCGAGCTAAATAGAAAGCCTTGTTGGTTGAGGCCCAGGTTCATCCCGGACTGTAGCGCCACTTAGGTAAAAAACTTAGTATTTGAATTCATCTATGAGCCTTAGTCCATCCATTAACCTGAATCCGTTTTGGAAACTGTTACAGTATTGAGTGTAGTTTTCGAGCTTGCTATCGAAGAAATGTTCCTCTCCTACTGCTTAGCGTTATCTTAGCATTGTGCTAGTAAATCCTTTTGACGAGAACCAGCCCATGGTCATATCGTCTTCGAGCTCTATGCCATCGTGGGTGCGCATTAAGCCTATGTTGATAAGAACTCAGATGTCTGGATAACTTTATTTTCAAAGAATTTGGCCAATTAACTCATAATATGCCCTTTGCACTTCAAAACTCACAAACTCCTCAGAAAGGATACCAATTTCTATCAAATTGTCATACTCTACCAGACGATCAACTTACTATGAATTTGTTTGCTCATTCAGCGATCAAAAAGTGATTCCATGTCGTAAGGGTAAAGAGAAATTGAAAACGTAGTACAAAGCCATTTGCAAGAAAAACCACCAAACCTTGTTATGAGACAAAAGAGATACACTTTCCATCTCGAGGTGAAAGTGCTGATATTGGAATAGTTGTGTCCTTCAAATTTACCACAAATCAACAAAAGGAAAAGGTACACCACAAAGGATATTGGCAACGATAAGAAATTGAAAATGTATCCTTTTCATTGAATCCTTTCTTTTTCTGTATACATCGATTGTACAACAAAAGCATAATGCTCCAGCAATCTATGTGGATATTGTCGTGTAGTATTGAAAGAGGTTATGCTCGTACAAGCATGTGCACTCAGAAAAAGAAGCAGGTCAGGAAGAATTAAGAAACAGCATGAAAATCGACCTCGGATACCCTTTGGGAAATGGCAAGTAGTATGAAAAGGAAGAATTATATCAGGAGATGCAACTTTAGTTCGAAGTATACACTTTAAGAGTGCATAGCAAATTATTTGGGTGAGGGTTTGTTTAGAATTTGCATAGAAAAGCACTGCCAAAAGGCTTAGGTTAGGCAAGGACCCGTATTTGGTATTTCCTTGTGAATGTCACTATTTCTGCTTTGCCCGGATTAATTCCAAGACCAACTGGGTTCCTCCACTTGATAAATTAGGAGCAATTTCCCCGATATGGTTATCGCTATATCATCCGCATACGCTATAACTTTGAACTCATACCTTTCCAGGATCTTGAGTACCCCATTTACTACTAGTAGCCAACGAACTGACACCCTTTGGAAGGTGCACGCTGATCTTGTTATCGCACAACTCCTTGGCTTCGCGTAGATGATCCTGCTTATAAGCATTTGTTCAATCCAGCAGCAGAGGTAGTTGACAATCCTCAGGGTGCTCAGTACAACCGTTATAGCATCAGGTTTGACGTTATTGAAGGCGCCTTAAATATTTAGAAAGTGTTGGTCTTACGAGATTTCGAAATAAAAACTACTTTAACCTCTCTCCATGATTTCGGAATGTAGCTTGTGACTGAATATCGCGTGGACCCACGGGCAGACTAAAGCCAAACTTTGTTGTAGCTCTACTGGAATGATACGATCGAGTCCTGGCTATTTGAAGGGAAGAAAGCTATTCACCATCCATTCTATTTTCCTGGGAGTGATAATGTCATGGGTTATAGAGGAAATGACATTGTGGTTGATGTTAGAGTCGGGCGTCACTTATTTTTTATCGGAAAGTGAGTAACTAAAAGAGTTACCAGAGTTTCCTCACTTGACAGGGTCCAATTGCCATCTGGATTTTTAATGTAACTTCGCATGGATGAAGACTTTGACAATTTTCTTATCCTGGTCTTTTCCACATTACCACACAATATTGACCCACGACTTCCTTTATGAGCTCTTTAAGCTAGCCTTATATCGTTTAAGGGGTACGAAAAATAGACAAGCTCCTCGCGATGCACCCTGGGTAACTCTAAAAGTCTATTCACATCTGGATGTCGAACATATTCAACGAGATCCTGAACTCCCGGCAAATCTAACCTCAATAATTAAAAATATATTCAATGTATCAGATGCACATTCAACCGGATCCCAACCAATTAACTGGGACTTCTCAGCCCCACCTGACAAAAGATATTGGACCCTCTGTCCATATCTACCAATTAAACATCGAAGGCATTAGTAGAGCAAAATGCGGCCATCTCTGAGGATCACTCGATTAGAATAAAATAGACGTCTTACTCCTCTAAGAAACACACTGCAATGACGAACCAAATCTATCTGCCCGAGGGAAAATCAATGGATTCACACTCATAGGGGCCCTTTACCATCAGGCCTACGGCATTGCCTCATATGTAAGATCTTGTATACAAGAAGCAAACCTTGTTGAAACCAAAGACAATGGCAACCTGTTGCTGGTAGTATCTGGCTTAATAATTTAAAACATCTACAAACCCCCGAGAACCCCATGGCCTATTGGAATGATCCCCGTATATCGGCATCCGGTAATTTACACTGGCGATTTCAACAGTCACAACACCCTGTGGAAGTATCAAGCAGATGATGAAAATGGAATAAAACTGGCTGAGTTGGCGGAAACACATCGCCTTTTACTTATTTTCGACGCCAAGGACAAAGGAACATTCTATTCAAGGAGGTGGCGTAAGAGCTTTAACCCCGATCTGTGCTTAACTTCATCCAATCGTGGAGAGAGGCGACAACAAATAGCCAGGCGAGTTCTACAGGACTTCCCCAGTACCCAACATCGCCCAGTACTCGTAGATGTTGGCTCAAAAATTCCAATTATAAACTCAACCGCTCAACTAAGATGAAATTTCAACAAAGCAAGATGGCAAGGTTTTACTTCGGGGCTTGACTCGAATGTCCGCTGGATTCCCCCGACGCCTAATAACTACACAAGATTCGTTGACATCGTAGTGCGTACAGCGAAGAAGTTTATCCCTCGTGGCTTTTGGAAAACGTTACGTTTCCGGCTTAATGCGAAGAAAGCGATCGACTACACCAAGAATTCGCACAAAATGGTGACCAAGAAATTGCAGAAGAACTCCTCCATCTCTCGACCTCGGATAAAGCCCACACAAGATCCATTAAAAAAGATTTAAAGGAACTTAAGACAACGATGGAAGATCACTCTGAATACTGTCGACCCTTCTCAATCGCTGAGCTAGAAGCTGCCCTTGTCAACTGCAAATGCGGAAAAGCTGCAGGAACTGACGATTTCAGGATAGATTTTATGGTATTGTGGTAAAAATACAAAGGCTTGGTTGTGTAAGCTATTTAACAACATCCTATTGTCTGGAAACCTACCTAAAGAGTTTAAGAAAACCAAGATAATTGCTATTTTGGAACCTGGAAAACCAGACGATAGACCTGATAGCTATAGACCTATAGCCCTCTTAAGCATTTGCTATAAGATCCAGGAGCGTCTCATCTATAACAGGATTGCAGGGGTCATAAATAATATAGTTCCAATTGAATAAGCAGATTTTCATCCAGGTCGTAACTGTACGGACCAGGTCCTGACCTTAGCCACTCATATTGAATACGGTTTCGAAAATAAGTTCAAAACAGGTGTTATATTGTGGACAGCGGCTTACGACACAGTCTGGCGTACAGGCATGATTTTTTACACTTCTGAGAGTGGTTCCATGTATAAAAATAGATAGCCTCATAAACAAGATGCTCAGTAATCGGTCATTTCAAGTATTTATCAACGATAGTGCAAGTAAGGCTAAGGGTATGTTCTGTCCCCACGGTTATTCAACTTGTACATCCATGATATGCCGGACACGCTGTCTAACAAATTCGCCTATGCAGATGACCTAGCCATTACCACACAGAGTCATAATATAGACTTTATCGAAGAAACACTCACCAAAGATCTTGAAATCCTAGGAAAATACTTCAGCAAACACCCAGCCTAACTAAAACTAAATCATCGTGCTTCCATCCAAAAAATCAATTAGCTCACCGTCGACTGGAGGTCCGATTCAACGGTGTTGTTCTTAGTTATAACCAGCAACCAAAATATCTATGAATGGATAGAACCTTGACATTCAAACCACATTGCCAAAAAACTGCAAACAAAATCAAAACCAGATATAACCTGCTTCAAATGCTCGCATCTAGCACATGGGGCGCCTCCCCTGACACACTGCGCACAGCCGAATTTGTAGCTCCCATCTGGCTGAACAGTGCTCATGCCAAGATGATTGATAGCCAGCATCATATCGCAATGCGCTTAGTTACCGGAACGATGAGATCCGCACCTATCCAGTGGCTCCCAGTACTGAGTAACATTCCCCCACCCGCATTAAGACGGTAAAACATGGTTGTTAGGGAATATGCATATCAAAATTCAAAACAACCCATTCCACCAATGTGGTTGCCTGCTATGAGGACAGCAGCCCGATCAGTTCGATCTTCCCCCAAGCATTCAGAACCTTAGATCTTGTGAATTCGTCGTGCTAATGACCGTAATTGTTCTGCCCCCTTAATTTTGTCTTCCAACGTTTTCTCGATATTGTTGGAGCTGGCTTTAGGATCAAAATTTCTCTCAAGAACCGTAAATAACCAATCCGTCTCTAAGTCATTTGAAAAAAACGCTTTGCGAAATTATTCAAATGGATTTAAGATGGAAGGACTTAAAGTGAACCCAACCAAAACCACTGTGCTACCCTTCACAAGGAAAAGACAACTGAAGCGTATGCAATCTATCCTACTAGAAGGTGTTAGATTCGACCCTCAAAAACAGGTCAAATTTCTATGCATAACACTAGATAGCAAACTCGTCTATAAGGAACATGTAGAACTTGTGGTAACCAAAGCCACTAGAGCACTCGTGGTATTCAGAAACATATCAGGTAAAATCTGGGGGTGCAGACCAGCCTCTCTGAGGTGGTTGTACACGATGGTAGTTAGACCCATTAGTACACATGGTACAGTGGCATGGATCAGAAGAACAAGGCTAAACACGCCGAGGACATCTCTTGGCGAAGTGCCTGCATATGTATAACAGGAGCCATAAGAACTTGTCCCACAGCAGCACTAGATGTGATATCCCAATTGAGGCAAGCAAAAGAACTACAACCTCAACAGAAGCAGATCCTGCCTAGCTCACTGCAGACTCAAAGTGCACCTTAGAAAACTAGGAATAGAAAGAAACGGACACTGCATGGAATGCGAAGCATTAATCCATAAAAGAAGACATCACCTAGGTGCTTATCTCCTATCACTTCAGATACTCCGGATCATCAAAGTAGCTGGACTAGAAGTAGTGCTCTAAATCGAGCATGACATCGACTAGAGCCTTTGTTTGGGGGACACTGCACATTCACCTCACAAGCCATACATCTCAATCTGAGGCAGTTTGGAAAAAGACAGCATCGTCTTGACGTTGGTAAGTAGCTCTCACTCCTCAGTCGCAACTATCTGCTGCAATTGCAGCCGCAGTCTGTAACACAATGTCCTCAGTTGCCTGAGAAACTGTTGATTACTGCTGATGCTTCATTCGCGGATCCTGGTGGATTCCGCCGATAGTAAACCCTATCCATCAATGAATATGCAGCAATAGCATCATTGGTACAGTTGACTCAACTAGTGATTTACGATAGCATGGACTAAGGTCCCAGGTTCACCTACCTATGGGTATGTAGTAACATTGAATTCGCTTATTTGGCAATACCAAGTCAGAATCGATCTTCAAAATGTTGATAACCTAAACGTCATGACGTCCTATTGCAGATAATAACATGTTTCCATCTTTGACACTGAAGGTCGCTCTAACAACAAAATCGACCTTGAGACTCAGCCCCTCACTAGCAAAGCAATCTACAACACAGTGCTTGTGTATCTCCTTATCACCACTTCCACTAATTACCCGCAAACAATAAAACTGTAATCAAAACAAGAACCATGTTCCATCGAACTGATATAGTACTACTTCCGCTTCTTAGTTTTATAGTAGTCACACTGACTCCACTCTCGGTCGCATGCGGCTTATGTGCCTCTTTAGCTCAGTGGTAGAGCACTGGTCTTGTAAACCAGGGGTCGTGAGTTCAATCCTCACAGGAGGCATTGTTCTCTGCAACCGCATTTTTTATTTTTATTTTTTTTTTTTTTTTTAAGTTTCCACCTTCATCACAAGTTGAAAACTCCACTCACGCCCCAAGCGCAGCTTAATGACCCCACGTCGCGTATCTATTTACATCTTGTAACCGCTTCCGTGGCGGGAATAG
This sequence comes from Brachypalpus laphriformis, assembly GCA_945910035.1. Classification (NCBI taxonomy): domain Eukaryota; kingdom Metazoa; phylum Arthropoda; class Insecta; order Diptera; family Syrphidae; genus Brachypalpus; species Brachypalpus laphriformis. The sequence goes on from OX246756.1 coordinate 160,389,984, forward strand.
ACAAAACACCTCGTCTTACATCTCTATCTTTGGAATTAAAAATGCCGACAGGTAGTATCGTAGTAGGGCTGGCTTAGCAGCACCGACTCAGATTCGATTGTATCTTTTGTTTGAGTGTGTGTTGTATCTTCTCCATTGCTATAGAGCCTACAGAACCGACTCAAATTGAAAAGGTCTTAATCAGCGGAGCGTGTTGCGTGTCTTGTTTGGTTATTTGTTTCGCACCGCGTGTTGCATTGTTGCCACCGCCGCGCCGTGCGATCGAATTGGCCCTTTGGGCTATCGCTTGAGTAGGCTCATTTTGGGATTCACATCGGATTCCAGTGATGGTGTTGATAATGATGTAAATTTAATGACTGTCGGGGGATTGTGGGAAGATCTGGGCTTAGATTGATGGGCGAATCTGTTATTGTTGACTGTAATTAGGTATTAGGTCGGATTGCGTTCGGATCCGTTCGCCGCTGTGTCTCTCTGTGTGTGCGGCGGACTTGATGGATTGCCTTTTGGGGCTTTTGTGGGTTACTCAGAAGTGATCTCATATCTGTGGTTGTTTGTAGAGATAAATGCTCCACTATCGAGCGGAATGACAATGAAGATAATTGCAAATTAAATGGATGTTAGGAGTCAGGAGTTGGTTCGTAATTCTTGGAAGTGACAACGTCTGTCATCGAGGGGAATTTATAATGGTGATCTACTTTGTTGGCTTGAATGAGAGTAACGATTGAGAGCTTATAGTGACGGGATTTGATGGATTTAGTAGACTTGATCAGTAGGGACTTAAATTATTTTATAGAATTAAGATTCTGTAAGGAATGAGAACTATCTAGACGAAGATGTGAATCTCAGAAGATCTTTCAGCTCGAATCGTGATACGAATTAAGGCATAAGCGACTGGGAAACGACTTCATTCTTCCATCGAGAAATGCAGGAAATTTTCACGGCAGGTAAGGGATGAAGGCGAACCCCACAGGTAGATCAGTAGAAATGCGGTGAAGTGGGAGGGTTGTGATCCCTTGTTTTCGAATCATAACCTAGCTGATAAAGGAAGAAGAAGAAGAAGAAGAAGGTAAGGAATGAAATCATTCATTTCATTTGCAATATTCGTTGTGAAATACCCCGAGACGCACCAGCTCTCCCTACACAGACGCAAGTACTTGTGTAAATCAAACTTTAATCACTTCATTGCAAGTTCATTAGCTTTCCCATAGTTAAAGTAAATGCCGGATATGCAATGTATGCGCCCCCATTTTGGAACCCCTTTCGGAACCGTCTACTTAGAGGCCAGTTCATCACTGCTAATGGTTATCAGTTTATCCAGTCCATTCTAGTAATCTCGTGCCAAGGACTGCTATCGGAGTCATATAATAGATTTCTATATCTTTGCTTGTAGCCTGTCATTTGAGTCGGCTTTTAACCACCCTGTTGTTGCACTAAGGATCTAGTGGAATGAGACTTAACTTGGCCTTCTATTGGGTTCGCTCCTATGGATTTCTAGTGCTGGCTACCCTGGTGAGGTTTAGAAGACCACTTCTTCAAAAACAACTTCTGACGTGGATCTGTATGTTAGAATGTTTCTGTAGCCCAAAGAGCATATTATGGTAATCTTCTGATGATACGAATAGCCCAGGCTACCAGCATGCACGACTCGTATACCCGAAGAATCGATGCCAGGAGTGTGCCTACGCACTAATTCAAACCATGTACACTCTACCACTCTCCCCGCGGGACTGCCGTTTCTGTAGTTGTTGTTTCGGCTCTTGTTAATCTTATGAATCTTCTCAGCTCATTCTGTACGCTCATTATGAAGCCGGTCGTCTTCTGATCTCGTCATACGAATTATAAGAAGCTCTGAGTTTGGCAGGTTCAGTCTTCCATCTGGGAAGCGTATGCAGTTGAACACTGCGTGCTTCGCGTCTTCTCTTTATCATGGCATTGTGGGCAGAAGGACGACCTATCGTGTTCAAATCTGTGGAGGTATTTCCGATAGCTGCCGTGCTCGGACAGGGAATGCGTCAGGTGGTTGTTGAAGTCTCCGTATACTCTCTTTGTCTAAAACTCGATGGTAGGGATCAGCTGGTGGGTCCACCTGTCTTTTCTGTCATGTTATAACCCCTGCCACAGTGCTGCAGATATTATTCTTTTTTCACGTTTTACCCTCTTGGTAACGTTACAAAAAACGGGGTTCGTCTGAGGTAAACCCTTTCCATCCCGTTAGCGAGAATGTCGATAGAGATCATGCCAGCTATAACATAGGCTGATTCGTCCGAATTTGTTGGAAAACCGCTTAAGTTCTGATTGCACAGAGCCTATACGCAGACGAGAACTTCCTTCTTGTGTCCATTGTTGTGAGGTCCACGGACTGACCCCTATAGATACCTAGCAGAAACATTGTAGTACTTAACGCCATCGTCGGTATGGTACCAACTTCTTGTTGGAGAAGTAATTCATTATTATCTTCAGCAGATAGTAGCCAATATGAAGAGTTGTGTTTGAATCTAGTTTAGATCATGAGCCATGAAGTTTCATTCTAGCAGAGCAGTACCGACCAGCTGTTCACTCATAGAATGGTGAATTGTATGCAAAGGGTCTATGCTTTGTTAGCCTGGACACGTAGAATGCATGTGCCTAAACTGGCTTACAAAACATTCCATATATGTCATGTTATGTGCAAAGCGACCCCCTGGTAGGCCTAGGATGAGATAGTCGGATTAGGTCCGACATCTTTCCTGGAATTACCTGGGTCTTTGCGTTGAATTGAAGCCTGTGGCGGAGTATATTGAAAAATAGCAAGTTCACTTGGGCATCAACAAAGTCAACTACTAAATTGAACGGCTTACGCTATGATTTATTCACAATACTGTAGCGACTTTTCTACTGCAGACACTAATCTATGTGAAGCTATATCCGCTTCGGAACACGCTTCCCCCGCCGCATTTGGAAACATAACTCTACATTTTTGTCAACCTTGGGGATCTAGAGAATTTGGAAATCATGTGCCTCTAGATTTTCTTATGTACCCTCTCTGAAAGCCAGTGACTGGCTGGCAGTTAATACAGTATCAACATAGGATATTACCATATATCCACAGTCAGACAACCATCAAATCCCTCGCGTCCAGCACTATGAGAACTAAGACAGCAGGTAGGTAGGTAATGTGGTGGTCCAAAAAGAACCCAATTAGCGCTTAAAGTGCGCCGTTTTATTACCACGGACTCGTGTCTAACTGTTGTAGTGGCTAGTTAAAGATGATGTTAAGTTTAAACCCAGCCCGTGGAGTTCAGAAAAAGGATTAGTTCTCCAATCCTCTTGTCCGCTATCTCTCTCAGATCCTCGAAGAAGGGTTTGCCAAGAGTTTGCTGTCTGATCCTCGCCAGGGCCGGACATCTGCAAGGGAAATGACATAGAGATTCTTTCTCATTAATGTCCTTGCAGCTCCTACAAAAGGTGTTGTGGGGGATACCAAGCTTGGCCGCATGGTCTCCAACTGGCCAGTGGCCTGTGATAATAGCTACGATTTTGGCAATAACTGGTGTTGGTTTGCCTAGTAACTCTTTTGACCTAGGTTTGTTGAAACTGGGCCACGTCTTCCTAGATATGACACAGCTTGTGAGGTTGTTCCACCTGCGATTGGCTAGCTGGAGGAAGTGAAGGTGAATATAGCCCTTAACGGCACCAAGCGGAATGTCGACTCTTTCTGCTAGAGAGCCGTTAAGGGCCGACCCTCGCCTGGCCAGCTCATCAGCACGCTCATTTCCCTCATGGTTGCTGTGCCCTGGGACCCAGATGAGAGTGATTCTCGAGTGAGTGCTTTGTTGATTCAATTCAAACCAGCATTGCTCTACCAGTTTTGAAGAGATGATGATAGCGATGTTGTGGTTAGATGTTGCAAGATTGTTTAGCAGGCGGCAGGCTTCTCGAATCGCAAGAAGCTCCGCTTGGAAAACGCTAGCAGAGTCTGGGAGACGGAAGGACCTTGATATATTCAGCTGGTCAGAGAAGATGCCTGCGCCGACTCCGCAGTCCATCTTCGAACCGTCCGTGTATATCCCTATATCATAGTTGCAGGTAACGCTTCCGTTCTTCCATTCTTCTCTGGAAGGGAATTTTGCTAAGAACGATTTTCTGAAGTTGAGTTTGGGTATCGTGTAGTCGGTAGAGGGCGCAACCAGTTCACTTGGAATCGTCTCCAGGACCTTGCCGTGACCATATGGCCTTGTGGTCCAGCATCCATATTTCCTGAGCCGGACTGCGCTGCATATAGCTGTGTCTATGATGTGTAGTTCGAGAGGGATCAGATGCAGGATCACACTGAGAGCATCTGTTGGACAAGACCTCATTGCTCCTGTGATACCCACGCACGCCGATCTCTGTACTTTTTTTATTCTGTCGATATTGTACTTTTTGCTCAAAGGGGGGGGGGTGAATGCAGGTACCTTGGTTTTGGTGGTAAACAGCATCATTTCAGTCTTCTCCGGATTTACTCCGAGGCCACAGCTCGTAGCCCATGAGTGTACCTTATCCAGAGCCCTCTCCATGAGTTGACTTATCGTGGAGAGGAACTTTCCTGATACTAGTATAACCACATCATCCGCGTACGCAACCACCTTAAAACCCTCCCTATCAAGTCGCACCAAGATTTTATTGATCGCCATTAACCAGAGCAGGGGGAGATGACTCCGCCTTGTGGAGTTCCTCTGTTTACCGTCTTAGTTGTTCTACTGTTGCCTAGTGTTGCTTGGATTATACGAGTACTGAGCATAGAAACTATCCATTGGCTAATATAGCCTTCTACACCTAACTCGGTGAGAGATTCCTGAATAGATTCAGTGAAAATGTTGTTGAGGGCTCCTTCTATATCAAGAAATGTGGCGAGAGTATATTCTTTGTAGTGAAGAATTTTTTTCCACTGTACGCACGACCTCATGAAGAGCAGTTTCTGTGGACCGCCCTTTGAGATACGCATGCTGGGATTTCGACAGTGGAGAACTCAGGTTATCGCGGATATGGAAGTCTAGGATACGTTCTAAAGTTTTCAAAACAAAGGAGGACAGGCTTATGGGTTTAAAATCCTTCGCGGATTCATGTCCTCGCCGGCCCGCCTTGGGGATGAAAACCACTTTGACACGTCTCCAGGTTTGGGGAACATGGCTTAGGTTTAAGCAACTCCTATAAATCGGTAATAGCCAGGGAATTGCTATGTCTTGCAATTTCTGCATCATAATAGGCATGATGCAGTCAGGGCCAGGTGACTTATAGGGAGAGAAGCTATTTATAGCCCAGGAGACTTTATCCTCCGTAATAATGTTTGTGATGTTATCCCAAGCTGCCAGTGGCGTACAGGTGGAACTAGCTTGTTCTACTCTAATCTCACTTCAGCCTGGGAAGTGAGTACTCATCAGGAGTTCCAGAGATGCCGCAGAAGAATCTGTCCAGCGTCCATCCGTCTTTTTAAGAAAGGACGGGTTGCTATGCCCTTTGGACAAAATTTTGCTGAGCCTTGCGGATTCTTTGAGGGACTCGATAGACTGGCAGTAATCTCTCCAGCCCTGTTTTTTGGCCATTCTGATGGACTCCTTATATATTTCTAGGCAGGCAGATATTGAAGATCGCTCTGGTCATCTTCCTAAGCTTTGATAGATCTTCATTCCACCATGTGGAAGAGACATCAAAAGTCTTCTTTTTTTTTCTTTTTTTTTTTTTTGTCTGGATAGGAAACGCTCCAGTTGAGCGTTTCCTATCGCGACAAAAAAAAAGACAGCAAAAAACTGCTGCGTATCTCTTAAGATAGTGGATAGTTTAACCTCGCTTTCTGCTGGGTACCAGGTCAACTTGACACTCCGGGGATTATGCAGCTGAAGAGCTGGATCAACGAGTCTCCTCTCTATAAGTACCATAGGTATCATCGACATCGACGAACCCCACAGGCGGATCAGTAGAAATGTGGTGAAGTGGGAGGGTTGTGATCCCTTGTTTTCGGATCATGGCCTCGCTGATAAAAGGAAGAAGAAGGTATCATCGACACCAGGGCGGCAACGTCTTATGTTTAGTACCTTATCCACGCCGACGTGGTGAGCGGCGGTAATCATCGTTGGCAGCATCTAAGCCAGTGTAACACCGCCAAGCTACTTTCTGCAAAACCAGGTACATTGGGCTCTTGACACACAACAGTCCAAAATAACAAATATCCTCACCGGACACTGTGCTATGGGACAATGATTTCTGCAGAAGTTTTAGGGACGAGTATATCAGTTACTTTGTATGAACCTGTCCTGCATAAGGAAGTTTACCCTAGATGAATACTAACATAAATGATCTCGGCAACGCCTTTATGACTAAAATGAACTCCTTCATACGAAGAAGTAAATAGTTCCAAGAGTAAGAGGGTGACCCATTTGCCTTAGACCTATCTTTGGTCTAAGTGAATAGTCATCGAGCGTCGTATCTAAACAACCAGCTCTATGGTGATTCTGGGAAGACTCTAGATCTTTGCAGTATCACAATGCAGTTACTCTGGTCTAACATGTATTCGAACCTAATCTAATCTGTCCGATCGAACGCCATACAAATGTTGATTGCTAAGTAGACCGTCACACATTTAGATGATAAATTTTAGTCTATTAAAGTGGTCTACAATTAGATAAAATTATTTATAAATATACCTACACGCGAATGAACTGAAAGCCTACATGACCTCAAAGCTAGATTTAGTTTTAAAGTAAATTTGCAATAAAAATGTCATTGAAGACGGTTTTCATTTGGCTGTGGATAGTTTTAAGATTTGTTGCTACAAGGGTAATTTATCGTAATTTATGGATCAAATCATTATCAAAACTGTGTCCCTCTCCTCCCATTGAAAGCGACCATTCGCAATTAACGTTTCGGAAATTGCATGCTTTCGGTATGCAGAACCAATGTCACAATTCGGATGTCACTTGGAAACTTTCAACAATCAGACTGTCCTCAGTGCATTTTTTATACTGTCGCAGGATGTAAATGATTTTCAACTTAAAGGTTCCTTAGATGTTTCACGATCACATGGTGCAGCGATGAAAATATTCGACTTTACTGCGAATGGATGTGACACTTTGAATACAGTGAACACCAATAATATTGTGAAATCTACAATAGCGTTCATGAAGAAGTCGGGACATCTTCCAGAGCGATGTCCTATTAAAGCTGTAAGTTTGGCTTCTTATTTTGGTGATTTTTCAACTAATAGTTGGTTTGAAGAACGAGAATTATACTCTCACTAGATATGCGCTTAATGCTGATGTATTGCCATTATACACACCAGAGTGCAGTTACATAGTTGATATGCGTGCTATCTATGGATCAAAGATAGTTGCTAGGATGGTGACTAAAGGAAGTGTCGAGATGAAAAGAAAACAAAAAAAATTTTAACTCAATCTTGAAGTTATTCAACTGCAACTTGCTAAAACAAAATCTTGTTTTATGAATAAAAATTGAATATATTGTATCTACGAGTGTTTAGTATGAAGCATCAAATACTTGAATTTTCTAAAAAAAAACATGTCAGTAGTTTTTCGGTTATTAGAACTACGAATTGCATTCAGCAAAAAATTCACAAAAGAATAATTTCTGTCCTTCTACGTAGGGAATAACAGAAGTTCGCTTAGTTGATTGAATAATAAAACACAAAAATAATTTTAACTTTAAATATTTAATCTTCATATTTTTCTAATTTCTCCACATAATTCAGATTTATTTCAACACATTTCTTTAGACAGATAGATCCATCTTTCAAAACAGCTTTTAAAATCCTCTTTTTGGAGCTTTTTGATCTCGACATTGACTGCATTAATAATCTCCTCATTAGATGTGAAGATTTTTCCCCAAAAACCTTTCTTTTTTTTTTGGAAACAGGCAAAAATCGCACGGCGCTAGATCCGGAGAAAAATGCGCTAGGCGAATTTCATTGTTGCCCGAAATATGTATGTTGTTGTCATACTTGTATCAAGTAGAATCCTTTTAGTACTAAGCGAATGACACAAATACTCATTATTACTGATTAGTATATAACTTTCTGATATTTTGGTATTAATAAAATGAAAAAATCGTTTAGAGTCAGCGATAATGTCAGATTGCATACGGTCAATATATTCGTTATAAAGGAACTCATAGAGTTCGAAAAAATGCGTATGTACAAGAAAGTAATTGGAGAGGTTGAAATCAGAGCGAAATTCGAGGTAGTTACGCCAGAGCTTATTTCTTCTGTTGCGAAGTGATCGTAATTCTTTAGTATACAAATGTGGAGATGACGAGAAACTCTTCTGTGGCCAATATGGGATGGATTGCATAAAACAGCTAAAAATTTCAGAGTAAAACAATCCAAGTACATTATCGACAGAAATGTGTGTACTATTAAAAATGCTGTTGAAATGAATAGCGCTTAAAAGGTTACTAAGTTTTGTGTAGTTCGCCTTGCGAAAATTAAAGCTGTACGAGTATTCTGATGACCCTCCAGGTTGGGGGTTGTGCCGTCGGGGTAACTTCCCTACTAATTACTTAGATGGCGCTATGGTCCGGGGTGGACCTGGGCCTCAACCAACAAACCTCTCCAGCTAGCACGATTACGAGCCAGCTGCCTCCAGTTGCGCACGCCAAGTTGGTTGAGGTCCCCCTCCACTTGTTTGCGCCACCTACCGCGAGGTCGTCCTCTACTGCGTCGTCCATCCGGGGTGGATTCGAAAACTTTCTTAGCGGGAACGTTGGGCTCCATCCGCTCTAAATGACCCAGCCATCTTAGTCGCTGTATGTGAACTCTTCTGGCTAAGTCGATGTCCTTGTACATACCGTATAGCTCGGCATTGTACCTTCTCCTCCACTCACCGTCTATGCAGACGGGACTAAAGATCGCTCAAAGAACTTTTCTCTCGAAATAACCAAGGGCATCCTCATCCGGTTTTGTCAATGCCCATGCCTCTGCGCCATACAGCAGGACTGGGATGATTAGAGTCTTATAAAGAGTTACCTTAGTAGTTCGAGATAGGGCTTTGCTACTCAATTGCAGTTTTAGCCCATAGAAACAACGATTGGCAAAAGTAATTCTCCGTGTGATCTCCCTACTGATGTCATTTGCGGAGTTCACCATAGAGCCTAGGTAGACAAAATCCTTTACTGCCTCAAAATTATATCTGTCTATTGTGGCGTTCTGTCCAAGACGCCGATGTTGGGTGTCCTTTTTTGTAGACAGCATATATTTTGTTTTGCTTTCATTGACCGCTAAACCCATCTTTGCTGCCTCGATCTCAATACTCGTAAATGCCCCATTGACGGCCCGCTGAGTTCTTCCGATTATGTCAATGTCATCATGTACAGATTTGTAAAAGATTGTACCTCCGGTGTTGGCTTGTGAGTTTCGTACAATTCTCTCAAGTACTATGTTAAAGAGATCGCATGATAGCGCGTCACCTTGTCTAAGACCTTTCCTGACATCGAACGGTTCGGTAATGTTCTTACCGACTTTGATGGAGCAGCGAGAGTTCTCCATCGTCATTCTGCACAAACGGACGAGCTTGGCAGGGATGCCAAGACTAGACATGGCTCTGTATAACTCGTCTCTATACACGCTATCATAGGCAACTTTGAAATCGATAAAGAGGTGGTGCGTATCGATTTTGTATTCATGGGTTTTTTCCAAGATCTGCCGTAGTGTGAATATTTGGTCAATGGTGAACTTTCCAGGCCTGAAACCGCACTGATAAGGACCTATCAGGTTGTTGACGATCGGTTTTAGGCGTTCACATAATACGGCAGACAGGATTTTATATGCGATGTTGAGGAGACTTATACCTCTGTAATTGGCGCAGTTCAGAGGGTCTCCTTTCTTCAGGATCGGGCACACGATGCTGAGGTTCCATTCATCGGGCATACTTTCGTCCGACCAGATTTTACAGATGAGCTGGTGCATGCTCCTTACCAACTCATCTCCTCCTGCCTTGAAAAGTTCAGCGGCAAGGCCGTCGGCTCCAGCAGCTTTGTTGGATTTGAGTTTAGATATCGCTATCCTCACTTCATTCTGATCGGTTTGACGGGAATCTTGAATGCCATCGTCACTGTTGAATGGCTCATTTTGCCTGACAGCGGAATATTGGTCATTATCGCCGTTTAACAGTCTGCAGAAGTGTTCCTTCCATATCCTCAGCACCGACTGCGATTCCACTACTATGTTGCCATTTTCGTCCCTGCAGGCTTCTGTTCTGGCTTTGAAACCCTGGCATGTTCTTTTTACCCTTTGGTACAATTTTCGAACATTATTCCTGCAATAGAGTCTCTCAATCTCCTCGATCGAGCGCTTCTCGTGCTCCTTTTTCTTCTTTCTGAGAAGTCGATGTTCCTCTTTTCTCCTGCGCACGTAGAGCTCGTAAGCAGCTCTAGTCCTTCTATGCAGCGCCGCTTTGTACGCCTCTTGTTTTGCTGCATGTGTTTGCCGGCATTCCTCATCAAACCAGGGGTTTCCTTGTGGTGGGCGAGAGAAACCCAGTACATCAGAGGCGGCATCTCTGATAGCTTGTTGGCAACGCTGCCACTGGTCTTCCGCATTTGCTGCTGTCGGCATAGGACTTAGATTGAGATTAGAAGAAACACGATCGGCAAAGGTTCTGGCGGTCTCTTGCGATTGTAGCTTTTCGACGTCAAATTTCCTCACAGTATTTCGTTGATTTCGTTCCGTTGTGGATATCCGCATCCGTACCTTGGCTACAACTAGGTAGTGATCCGAGTCCACGTTGGCTCCTCGGAAAGTCCGGACACCCAGAATACTGGAAGAGTGCCTTGCGTCGATCGCAATGTGATCTATTTGGTTGACGATTTGTCGATCAAAGGAGAGCCATGTTCCTTTGTGAATATCGAGACGCGGGAACCGCGTACTAGCTACAACAAAGTTTCGCCCCGCCGCAAAGTCGATTAGCCTGAGTACGTTGTCGGATGTGTTGTCGTGCAAGCTGTGCTTTCCGACCACGCTACTAAAGACGTCCTCTCTTCCTAGCTTTGCGTTAAAATCACCTAGGATAATTTTAACGTCGTGGCTAGGGCATTGCTCATACGTCTTGTCCAAGAGCTGGTAGAAGTCATCCTTTGTCGCGTCGTCCTTCTCCTCATGAGGGGCGTGAACGCATATTAGGCTAATGTTGGCAAATTTAGCCTTGATGAGGATAGTCATAAGGCGCTCGTTCACATGCCTGAAACTCAAGACTTCTTGCCTAAGTCTGCCTCCAATAACAAATCCGCACCCGAATAGACGCTATCATTTTTGTCTGTAGCAATCGCCGTAGTAGATGTCGCAGTTTTTCATACTCCTTTTGCCCGGCCCATCCTATCGCAATTTTTGGATGGCGGTAATGTCTGCTTTGAGACACTCTAGGGCCTCCGCAAGTTGTTCGGCTGCACGTGGTTTGTAGAGGGACCTAACATTCCACGTGCAGACACGAAGATCGTTGTCCTTTTTACGTTTGCTTGGGTCGTCAACAGTAAATTCATCCGTATGCGAGGCTGTTCGTTGCTTCGTAACTTCCCTACCACGTAAAAAAACGCATGCTTCCGAAACAACCAAAAGCCTCGGATAAGGATGACTCAACTAATGACGACCCCAGCAAACGAAATAAGGACAACGACCTTCGGATCTATACGTGGAATGTTCTGTCCCTTTACAGACCACGTGCAGCCGAACAACAAGCAGAGGCCCTATGACAGCATCTAAAGAGAAGGGCTATATAGAGCCATGTGTAGTTTTGACATCCCTACCAAACTTGTTCGTCTGTGCAGGCTGACGATTGGGAACAGTCGCTGCTCCATCAAGGTCGGTAATGACCTCACCGAGACCTTTGATGTCAAGAAATGTTTTAGGCAAGGTGACGCGCTGTCATGTACCTTCTTTAACATTGTACTTGAACGGATTGTGCGGAACTCACAAGCCAACACCGGAGGCACTTTTTTTTTTTCTCTTGTACAACCCATGCCCGCGTGGCAACGACACTGCAACCTGAAAGATCTATTGTATCGGAAAAGGAGGCATAATCTATTACAAGTCTGTACAACTGCTTGCATACGCGACGATAAAGACATTATCGGAAGAACCCAGCGGGCTATCACCGGTGCGTTTGCAAGCAATGAACCAAAGCGGGCAAAATGGGTTTAGCGATAAGCGAGGCCAAAACCAAGTATATGCTGTCAACAAGAAGGGACAGCCAACACCGACAAATTGGACAGAACTGCTATAAACTCGAAGAACAACATCAGCGCAGAAATCAAGCGAAGAATTACTTATGCCAATTGCTGTTTTTTTTGGGCTTATTAGGCAATTCAATAGTAAAGCCCTATCTCGAACAACTAAAGAGACTCTGTATAAAACTCTGATCATCCCAGTCCTGCTTTACGGCGCTGAAACATGAACTTTATTAAAAGAGGATGAAGATATCCTTGGTCGCGAGAAAAATTCTTCGGAAGATTTTCGATCTCGTTTGCGTAGGTGGCAAACAGTAGGTGGCGCGCACAAGTTCAAGGGGACCTCGACCAACTTGGAGTGCGCAACTGGAGGCAATTAGCTAAAGACCGAGCTAAATGGAGAGGCCCAGGTTCACCCGAACTGTAGCGCCACCTAAGTAAGTAAGAGTACTCTGATTGTACAGTATTCTTATCGTTATTGTAAGACAAAGAGATGGTTGCTCGCTGAAACGAGGCGGTTTTCGGCATCTGTTGAGAAAAAGAGATCAAGTTGTCTACCAAGGTTATTAGTGACTCCACTTAACTGATATAAGCTGGAGTCTGAGAGACAGTCAATGAAAAGGACTTCCTTTTCTGAGGAGGGCTTTATTGCAGTATAATGGGACTGATCGTCTGATGGAGCCCATTGGAGGTCGGGGAAATTAAAATCGCCCAGAATTAAAACGGTATCACAAGGATCAACAATATCAAACAACGAATCGAACGCGTCTATGGCAAGCTGGTAACTCTGCTTGGGCCGGCTAGATCGAATGTACCAGCAAAGTATAAAAATGTTGGGGTTTAAAATTGTTATTTTGACTCAAATGTACCTCGACCCGAAGAATCATCCTCTTTCTCTAGACCATCATCTCGAAAAAAGTTGAAATCGGACGTAAACAATTCATTGCTGTTAAAATCTTGAGTAAGATTAGTTTCGTTTGGGGTGAAAATGTCATAGGGGGGCTTTTGGGAATTAAGGAATATGTAGGATGTCTTAGTTCGCAGCCCTCGGACGTTTTGGTAATATACACAAAGACACTCAGGGGAAGTTACAGACAAATAAGGAATATCTAAATCTAAACCTAATCGTTTTTTGGATGCAACGTTACTGGTGCAGGTACTGGAGTCTTTGTGAAAGACGTGTTCTTAGTCCGAGAAACATATTCATGGACTAAAGTCCCATCAGGCCAAAATTCTCTCGATAGTAGCAGTTCGAGGTGAGAGTCAGGAGTCAGCAGTTTAAAAGATGCTATTTCACGGCGTTCCTTAAAATTATATTTGATGCATTTAAGGGATGAAGGCACCGACGTTTTGTTGCTAATATAATTCATGATATCGTTAACTGAGGTAGCAGAAGAGTCTCGAGATGAAGATAGTTCTACGAGGAGGCTTTTTCACAACCGCTAGGTTGACGGATGAAGATGTTAGAAGCAACGATTCCTGATGTGAAGAAGTATGAGGTAGAGAGTCATCGTTGCAAATAAATGGTGCAATTAACGAGGACGAGGCATCAATTGGAGATTTATCACTTGACACGCCATTAGCATGAAGAACCCCCAGTGGATTCGTGTTTGAACGCACAACTCTTTTCTGCTGTGGAGGTTTAAATTGCAACAGGGGGTATGAGCGTGTTGAGCACATTGGGTCTGTCTTATGTTGTTTAGGTGTTGACAAGGACGACTCCTGAATAGATGCGACAGGAGTATTCGATGGATGAATGAATGGCAATATGACGTCTGCTGGAACTTTCGAAGTAAAAATGATCTGCTATAGGGTGCGGTTAATTCGCTGATCCTATTCAATATTTACACGAGCGATCTCATAGGTTCACTTTACCATGCCATAGCGATCGCAGACGACTTGGTCGCGTAGAGGTCAGGGTCTAAGATCGAGGTAATTGCAATAGTCTACTGCGTGACTTCGATAAGATCAAGAGATACTGCGACGACTGGAAGCTGAAGATCAACTTTCAGAAGTCGGAGACCATCTTGTCCAGAATGCCGTTGTCTGGGGCCTCTTGGGACACTGGAAAGAATTGGCGACAGTTCGCTGTCGTGGGCCAGCACGGGCAGATACTTGCGAGTCAAAGTGTAGTCAAGTATCTTGGGGTCTGACTAGATCAGTATCTTTATTTTAACAAACTGATCAAAGTCAAAGTTGCTTGCACCCTTACAAAGAGACTGTTTTATAGCAGCCAACTCGATGCGAGAATGAAAGTAATCTGCTGCATGGCCCTCATTTGGCCTATGTTCGCATATGGATGTCCCGGATGGTTCAACTTGGGGCCAAGCTTGTTGGAAAAGATGCGGTTGTTTGAGAGGGCTTGCCTTCGTTTGCACATAACACCAGAGTCTGAGTATACACAAAATTCTATCCTAATGAAGTCCTGTACAACAGGGCGAATCTTATCAGAACGGTTAATTTCTTGATGAAGATGATTCGAAGGCACATTGCAAGAGCAATGACCTCGATGAATAGCCTAACCTTTGGGGCTTACTACCCCAAAAATCTCTATCACGAGAGTGTGCGCCTTAATGGCTTTATCCCTACAGATGCGTTCGAATATCTTGATCAGAGAGGTTTGATCCAGTATAAGTGACGCTAATCTTCCACGTTGCCAGAAAAGCTGTAGATAGGCGACTCAACTACGATCGAGACGTCACACAGGGATATTGTCATATATAATATGTATGTCGACAGTTAAGCGGCCATCCAATCCCTCACATCCAGCACTATGAGGTCTAAGACGGTGAAAGACTGCAGTGTCTCTGAAGATAGCTAGGCAATACAACCTCATCCTTTGCTGTGTACCAAGTCACTGTAACATACCGCTAAATCGTGCAGCTGACAAGCTCATCAAGTAGTTTAAGTAGCAAAGGCAACAGCTTCATTGTTGTGGTGGTTCTGGAAGGTCTCTAGATCTTTGTGGTATTACAATGCAGCTACTCTGGTCTGACAGGTACTGGAACCTAATCCAATCTTGCCGACCGAACGCCATGCAAATGTTGATTGCTTTTTTTATAAAAAAATAAATACATTATCTCCGATTTAGATGACAAATTTTGATCTATTAAAGTGGTCTACAATTAGACACAATTATTTATAAATATGGTATGCCTACACGCGGATGAACTGAAAGTCTACATGACCACAAACCTAGTTTTAGTTTTGAAATAAATTTCCAATCAAAATGTCGTTGAAGACAGCTTTCATTTGGCTGTGGATAGTTTTAAGATTTGTTTCTGCGAGGGTAATTTACTATAATTCATGCATCAAATCAGTATCAAAACTGTGTCCTTCTCTTCCCATTGAAAGCGACCGTTTACACTTAACATTTCGGAATTTTCATGCTTTCGGTATGCAGAACCAATGTCTAAAGTTGGGTGTCACTTGGAAACTTTCAACAATCAGACTGTCATCAGTGCATTTTTCATACTGTCGCAGGATGTAAATGGTTTTAAACTTAAAGTTTCCTTGGATATTCCACGATCACATGGTGCAACGATGAAAATATTAGACGTTACTGCGAATGGATGTGATACTTTGAATACAGTGAACACTAATAATATTCTGAAAGCTTCACTAGCATTCATGAAGAAGTCGGGACATCTTCCAGAACGATGTCCTATTAGAGCTGTAAGTTTGGCTGCTTATTTTGGTGATTTTTCAACTAATAGATAGTTTGGAGAACGAGAATTTTACTCTCACTAGATATGCGCTTAATGCTGATGTATTGCCACTATACACACCCGAGTGCAATTACATACTTGACATGCGTGCTGTCCATGGATCAAAAATAGTTGCTAGGTTAGTGGCTAAAGGAAGTGTCGAGATGAAAAGAAAACAAATTAAATTAGTCTTAAAGATATTGTAGTTATTCAACTGCCACTTGCTAAATAAAAAAAAGAAATCTTCTTTAATAAATAAAAAATGTAATATAAAGAGTGTCCCATAATTCACGCAAAATGTAATTTTGATAGAAAATACAGATTTTTAATTAGAAAGCTTAAATTTTTTATTGATTCATAGAGTATACAGATTGGGGTTATGTATGGAATAGCACATCGGATAACCGTTTCGCACAAATGTGGCTGAATTTCATTAACACACCTCCCAATATCCTGTTTCAAGGTGTTGGTGGTCGTGGGCTTGTTTGCATAGACATTTGACTTCAAAAAACCCCAAAGAAAAAAGTCCGATGGCGTTAAATCGCAAGATCTGGATGGCCAATTCTGATCGCAAGAACGGCCAATTACACGATTAGGAAATGACTCATGCAGTAATTGAATTGTTCCTCTGGCTGTATGGCATGTGGCACCGTCTTGTTGAAACCAAATGTTGTTCACATCCATGTCTTGTAATTTAGGCACTAAAAACTGGGTTATCCTGTCACGATAACGAACACCATTAATTGTTAATGCCTGACCAGCCGCATTTTCGAAGAAGAATGGTCCGATAATGCTCAGCATGCCTCTCGCTACAGTGAAATTGCTGCTTAAGCTCATACCATCAACGTAACCAACCGCAGATGGACAGACTAGACAGATATGTCCGAAAAAACGCTCCAACTACATTAAAAAAAAAAATAAAAAATATTTGGCGCAACAGCTCTTTAAGTGCCAGGGCCTAGCTTCTCGCAACCACTCATGTTGTGTGCGTTATATTTTTCACACGAATGGAAGGGACCTACAGTTTAGTGCCGTATCCGAACGGCGATTTGAGAAACTTTTTCGAGACAACAATACTCTCGGATGTTTGTCAGACGCTCGCGAGAGGTGGGACCGTGAAAAAAACTTTTTCGTGTTTTGTAGGATTCGAACTTGGAACCTCATGCGTAGTGATCCGACACACTAACCACTTACGCCACGGTGCCCACTACATTATAAGACAGAAAAACTCGCTCTTTACGAGTATGCTACGGACTTACTTATTACGGACCAGTGCATCATTGTTAGACATGCCATCAGGCTAGATGCATGTGATACCACAATGGACCTTTCTTATTATAAGTTTGGGTGCATCCAATACAGCCTGCCACTTAACATAACCTAATCTAACTACAGAAAGATGAGAACCGTTTCCAGCTATATGAACCAATTAGAGCCTGCTCGACTTCTTCAAGTGCTATATAGCTCTTGAAGAAATGTAATCGGCGTATCTCCTGTAATATGGGACACACCTAGCCTCATTTAGGGTCTTAATCCCTACTTCGAACTTCAGTGTGCAGAGCAGGATGTTCACCGCGGGGTCGGATTGTACTGATCGAGATGCAGAATCAATCACAGTCGTTGCTGAGAATATGAAAAACCTACTTGTGCAGACTGTATAATGGCGACGAAGACCAATATCCCACTGTCAGGCAGAATGAACAATTCAACATGGACGATGATAGTCAAAATTTCCGTCTACCTGACCAAAACGAAATGAGGATAGCAATATCCAAGCTAAAATCCAACAAGGCTGCAGGACCTGACGGCTTACCGGCCGAACTCTTCAAGGCAGCAGGGGATGAATTGGTAGAGTGCATACACCAACTCATCTCTAAGATTTGGTCAGACGAGTGTATGCCTGATGAATGGAATCTCAGCATCGTTTGCCCAATGCACAAGAAAGGGGGCCCCCTCAACTGCGCCAATTACAGAGACATCAGTCTACTCAACATCGTATATAAGATCTTTTATGCGATATTGTGTGAAGGCCTGAAACCTTTTATCAACAGTCTGATTGGACCATGTCAGTGTGGTTTCAGGCCAGAAAAGTCCACCATCGATCAAATCTTCACACTTCGGCAGATCCTGGAGAAAACCCAAGAAGTCCAAATCGATACTCATCATCTCTATCGATTTCAAGGTCGCCTGTGACAGCATCTATAGAGAAGGGCTTTATAGAGCCATGTCTAGTTTTGACAGTCCTGCCAAACGTGTTCGTCTGTGCAGGATGACGATGGAGAACGCTCGCTACTCCATCAAGGTCGGTAATGACCTCACCGAGACCTTTGATGTCAAAAAAGGTTTTAGACAAGGTGACGCGCTGTCATGTGACTTCTTTAACATTGTACTTGAACGGATTGTGCGGAACTCACAAGCCAACACCATAGGCACAATCTATCAAAAGTCTGTACAACTGCTTGCAAACGCCGACGATATTGGCATAATTGGAAGAACTCAGCGGGCTGTCACCGATGCGTTCGCAAGCCTTGAATCAAAGCGGTCAAAATGGGTTTACCGATAAACGAGGCCAAAACCAAGTATATGCAGTCAACAAGAAGGGACAATCAACACCGACGAATTGGACAGAACGTCACAGTAGGCAGCTATAACATCAAGGTAATTGTTGTTGTAGCAGCTAAGGTTCCGCTGGGGATAAATCAGTTTCTAGACTCAAGAATTGAGCCACGTCTATGGGTCGTTCCCTAACTGCATCGTGGCGCAAGTCGGTTGGCTTTGCCTGACAGTCGAAAAGATGTTTGGTATTGTGCGGGCCATTTCCGCAGACAGGGCATTTGTCTTCTATAGAGGTCGTCGGTTCTTGTAGCTGTTTAGTAAGTGACACCAATTTGAGCGTAGCTGAGCTAGGATGGTTCTTGTTCTTCGAGGCCAGCTACATTCTTCGTCTGCTGTGGGTGGTGGACGTCCTCCGAGGACCACGAGGTAGTAGGGGACTTTGTATACCTTGGCTCTGCTATAAACTCTAACAACAACATCAATGCAGAAATCAAACGATGGATAACTCTTGCCAATCGCTTGTTTTTTTTTTTTTTTTTTGTAAGGCAGTTCAACAGTAAGCCCTATCTCGAACAAATAAGGAGACTCTGTAAGACTCTGATCATCCCAGTCCTGCTTTACGGTGCTGTAACATGGACTTTATTAAAAGAGGATGAAGATATCCTTGGTCGCTTCGAGAGAAAAATTCTTCGTGAGATATTCGGTCCCGTTTGCGTTGATAAGTTTTGGAGGAGAAGAATCAATAACAAACTATACGAGCTGTACAGCGACATCGACCTAGTCAAAGTAAACCAGTGTATTGGACGTCTAAGATGGCTAGGACATGTAAAACGAATAGACACCAACGCTCTGGACAGCAAAGTCTTCGAATATAACCCCGAGGGATGACGCAGTAGAGGACCTCTTCTTCGTAGGTGGCGCACACAAGTTCAATGGAACCTAGACCAACTTGGAGTGTGCAACTGGAGGCAATTAGCTAAAGACCGAGCTAAATAGACAGACTTGTTGGTTGATGCCCAGGTTCACACCGAACTGTAGCGCCACCTAAGTAAGTAAGTAAAGACGCAGAACAATTCGTCGGGCTTCTCATTTCCTGGTATGCATTGATGTCCAGGGACCAGCTGAGCGTAACTTTTTGTTCCAAGAACCTTTAGTTCTTCTCGACGGCACTTCACAAGCTTGGATTTTATTTCGATAGCAGAAATTGCTTTTATTGCTGCCTGGCTGTCGATGAAAGAGGAGATATCTTCGTGTGGTATTGTATTCAACGCAGTCTCACGGGCGGTTATTGTCATTTTTAGGACTTTCGCTTGGAAAACACTGCAGTGGTTCGGGGGGCGAATTGATTTGAATATGCCCAGCGGTTGGAAGAAGGTTGCTAAACCTACGCTTGTGTCCATCTTTGATCCATCCTTGCTAGTTGGCCGATCACTTCTTCATCATTCCCTGCTCGGGTATGTGCTCGAAGAAGGTCTTTCCAAATTCAGACATGGTGGCATGTAGTCCGAAATAGCTACATTACTTAGATATTTCTTTAAGATCGGAGAATGACCAGAGCCATCTGCTTTGCTTATTTTTACTTACTTAAGTCCTTTCGCCACCGAGGGGCATAGGGCGTTAACAACGCCTGCGCGCCCTCTTATTCGGAGTTCTGCGCACGGGCTTGAGCTGCCTCTAACTCTTGCCCAGGAGCTTGATTCCTCCTCGACTGTCCTGCTCCACGTTTGCCTAGGGCGTCTCGCTGTTCTGCCTCCCTGAATAAGAAAGTTCCACTGCATGGCGTATTTCGCAATGAAGTTGTCGTCGCGCTGTAGGGTAAAAAAAAAAAAAAAAACTTGTAGTAAATTCTAGAAACGCATTACGGTAAGGCTTCAGTTTCGGACTGAAGCTTAGCAACGTAGGCAGCCTTGTGCTCAGCAATCTTGGCCTTGCGTTGCTCGTTGGTGAGCTTCTTGACATTCCATCTCATCTTGACAATGCCGGTCTTTCTTATAGATTTCTTCAAGATCGTCAGCGCGGATACCCAAGTTGATGTATCTACTAAACTGGCGCTTGAAGCACTCTTCGTCCTCCTCCTCAAGGGTGCGCATGTAATCGGCAACGTGCTGACCGAAAATGTGGGCGCGGTGAACGTCGGCGTTGAAGCTCTTAGTTTCGGCAGAGTAGCCAGGGAAACGTTTGACCGAGTGAGGAATGTTCAGACCACCGTCAACGGCTCCCTTCATGGCGCCAAAAACACGAGCACCAGTCGTTGTTCGGCTAAGACCCACGTCCAAGTAACAGCGGAAGGCACCTGGACCATCGTCGACCGGCTCCACATCGTATTCCTCCCCAGTAACCTCAGTGCAACCACCGTACAATGACTCTAGACCCAATTTATTAAGGATACGACGAGCCACCAACAAACCAGTGCAGTAGGCCGCAGCGTAACTGGTCAAACCAACCTTAACTCCATAACGAGGCAACTCATGCGAGTAGGCAGCACACACAACACGATCACCCCCGATCCTGGCGTAAACAATTTGGACAGTGATGTCCTTGTTGCAGAGACGAACAATCAAACGGTACTTGGGGGTGTTGTATTTGTTTTTGTCTTGGAAGATTAAACGTTTCCTGGCATAGTAGTCGGTCTTGCCTTCGCGACGCCTGCGGAACTTGACCTGGTAACGCTTAAAGTATTGTTTGTTCTTCACAACTTTGACGAAACCCATTTTTCACTTATTTGAAAAAATAAAAACACCGACGCAAATGAACGCGATGTTCCACACGTAGGTGAAAAAAGAAATGGAGAAGGCGTCCAATCCACTGCACCACATTAGTGTCTATAGGTTATTGGCGCGTTCTCAGATAAAGTTGTTCGTTGGAGATACGATTGATTCTAAGACATTTATTTACGAAGGTTTGCAGCTTGCGTGTGATAGTGGTATCCAATCCACCTTCCAAGTACTGCACCCATACAGCAGTACTGATTCAACGTTAGAGCGGAACAGTCGCAACTTGGTACTTAAGCTGAGAACATTGCTTCTCCAGACTTTCGATAGCCTTCCGCAACTTTTGCCTTCCCGATTCTGCTGCACGCATCCAGTTCGGTGCCACCGCAGTCAGCCGAACCCACGCTTCTTAAGTATAGAAAGTTGTGTACTTTCTCGACTACCTGCCTGGCAATGTTGAGTTGAGCGCAGGTGTTAGAAGTGATCAAGACTGTTGTTTTGACTGTGTTTGTCTTAGCTTCTAGGTTTTGGGCCATCAAATAAAGTAATAAAGTGATGTGAAAGTAAGCTAAGATTACCTCATTCGTAGGGCACTAATGGCTGCTGAAGTTTGTACAAATGAAGCAGGTTAGGGACAGCCTCCAGACCAGCTGTACATGTAATACTTATCATGCTAGTGGTGCCAATGCACGTCAGTCTCTCTACATCTCTCTGCTAAGGTCAAGAACACGCTTCGTTTCTCTAGCACTATGGGAATGGGCTCCATCTTTTGTCATCCAGCAGCTGGTAATCCTTGTCTATTTAGAAACTCAATGGAGACCAGAATCCAATCATTAACCCTTGCTTTATTTAGTTCGAACAATAGTCTCTTTATTGTGGGAGACACCTCTGCTCTATATCCCAGAACTTAACTTTGTGTGATGTTGTATTGTGAATGGAGAACGCACTGTGGATATCAATCCCCTTTCTCTCCTACAGCTTAAGCTTGAACCATCATATCATCGATTAGAAGCCTTAGTACTTTCCATGGCTCTTCTTACTTGACTACCTTTTCCGAAGCTCCATCTTCCTCTGTGAGATGATTAGTACCTCGTTGATGTCCATATATAGAGTCGAACTTCTATAAGTCGAAACCTCACGGGATTAATTAACGTGGTCAAATTACGGAATGTTCGGGTTATGGAGCATCCCCCAGATGCTCATTTCTGAAACATTCGTTTCATGAGGTTTTCCTGTATGATAGAATAATATCTCTTTTGCCCTCCCAATCCAAGTAAAACCACTTCTCTCACTTTTTCCAACGAAAAAACCTTTATTTACAACAAAAAGAGCCCATTTACGCTTTGATCAGCGCACAAACCCATACAAAAACAAAAAAAAACTAGAAATTGTGCGAATGCTTCGTTTCCACTTCACTCACTCTAAGCCTTGAAATCATCCTTCTCCCTCCTCAGACTCTTCATCGTCAAAATCGGGTCTGTTTCGCCAGCATGTTTCTGCACAGCAGTGTGCGCGACTCTCATGAATGGATTCCATGACTTCTCCTGACCAATAGTCGACGGCACAGTTGGACACTTCTCCGCCCGTTTCAACTTGCACCATTCGATACGCTTCAGAACCGCCTCATTCAATGGCTCCACATGCCTGGCATAGCTCAAGTTCTGCAGAGAATACTCATGTCCACAGAACACCTGCGTGTCATCAGGGAGACAAGAGAGCTTCTCAATCAACGCTGAGTACATCTCTTCGGCTGTTCCTTCGAAGAACCTACCACAACCACCTTGGAATAGAGTGTCACCAGTAAAAACGGCCCTCTCGCCGCTAGGCGTCTCGATATAGTAGCAAATGTGGCCAATAGTATGGCATGGAGTAAACAAACAACGAACTGTTAGCTTCCCAATCTGGAAGCAGTCGTCCTGACCAACTTTGTCGGTCAGAGCACCAATGCGGGTGTCGCCACCATACACAACCAGCTGCGTGGGGAATTTCTTCACCAGTTTCTCATTGCCCCCGGCATGATCCCAGTGATGATGGGTCGTGATAACTTTAGTTAACTTAACGGCTTCATCCTCAACTGCCTGAATGACGCAATCTGGATCCACTGGGTCAACAATGGCCGCCTCACGTGTAGCTGTATCTATAATCTGAACAGACGGCTACAGGAAATGTAAATTCCAAAGGTACCACCACTCACCAAATACATGTAGTTATCCTGCAGTGCTGGCAGGATTTTCACCCTCATATCGCACATTGTAACCTCTTCCACTGAACTATGCATCCCTCTGATTCCGACTTTGCGTAATTTTTGTGCTAAAATTAAAGAAAAATTCAAATTTAACTCAAATGTGGAACGCAGTCCACTGTAGAACTCAAACAGTGCCATCTCTACTCGGTAAATGGCACAACCCCAGACACAAACCACTCGCACCAAACAGCTGTTCTACACACCAAAGCACTTGTGATAACGATTTTCCCCACAGACGTGAGTGACAAAGCATTTTAATTTTCATCTTCTTTGCAGAATAAAACATGCAGACAAGCAACAAATTCGACTAAATTTTGCGCAAAACAAACCTCTAAAATATGCAGCTGTTAAATTTTGTTCTACACACAGCGATAGACGCCGCCACAAGTTCGATATCATCGGATTCTGTGGGTGGTAGGGCGGCTACGGCAGTCTACTGTCAGTCGTTCGAATATTTACTTTACAGTGCACATGAATATCTCGAAAGGTAAAAACAAAGATGGATGGAGAAGAACGACAACTAATGTGGGGCGGCGGGCTGTGTATACTTTCGATTCAAACTAAAGCAAATGGAAACTAAATAATCAAGCCAACAACTCAAGTGGAAAGTAACAACGAAAGAAAATATTTGAACAAAAATTAAATTATTTCTTCTCGTACACGGAAATGTGTGTTGACAAGTCGTTTGTTGCACCACTTTGCGTTCGGCTAACTACTGGCTGACACTGACAGATGGCGGTGGATGATGCTGCGACTGTGACAGTTGGAACATGGCGGTGTATGGATTTTTTTGTGACTGTCACTGGGGTTGCATTGTGGAGTCATTTGAAAAGATTTCACTACACAACTTTTTAAAAGAATTGGAAAACTCACCGACTGTGCAACGTTTGATAGTTAGTATCTTAATGGAACGACTTATGATTGAA
This sequence comes from Brachypalpus laphriformis, assembly GCA_945910035.1. Lineage (NCBI taxonomy): Eukaryota > Metazoa > Arthropoda > Insecta > Diptera > Syrphidae > Brachypalpus > Brachypalpus laphriformis. The sequence continues at coordinate 160,414,312 of OX246756.1, forward strand.
ATTCCCGCTCTCATAATTTTTTACACAAAATTTTAAAGCATAGGTTACTTTTAAATTGAAATGGGGATGCAGTAGTAGTATACACAGTCCTGCCATGAGTTCTGTTACTCAATTTCCAGCGCTCATCGTTCAAGACTTCCGCAACGAACAGAACCTTTAAATATTCATTCAGATCTCGTGCATTGTTCGATCTTCTCCTTCCTATTTCGGTGAGGTTATGATCCGAAAACAAGAGATCATAACCCGCCCACTTCCCCACATTTCTACTGATCCGCCTGTGGCGTTCGCCTATTTGACTTCAGAAAATATCGGAATGCCTCCCGATTTTGGATCACTAGGTTACTGAGGCAAATGAAATGCCAATGTCGTCGCATTTGTGTGATCCAGGCGTTTATAGGCTTGCCTCTCCTGACTTGCGATGTCATGCGTTTTTAACAGAGTTCAAATGATCTCTTCTTTGAACGTGACAATACCAGCTGAGCCGGTCTGTTCGGTAAACAATAGAAGTCAGTTTGGTTTCAGCTTTCTATTTTTTAACATGGAGTGCTGATCACTTACAGCAGAAGTGGAAGTGAAACCCAGATTGACTACCATTTGGTAGCCAGTTTCAAGAAGCCTCGAGTAAAATATTGCAAAGTGATCCTGGGAGAGGCGATTGCTCAGCAACACCGTCTCTTGCTAACAGAAATTTGTATGAAAATACCAAAGAAAAGCAAACAAACAAGGGTCCCTGAGAAAATCAAGTGGTACCTACAATCTGGACAGAGAACAGAATGCGAGGCATTCCCTAACCCAAAGGCCAAATCACTGCTAGGAGCTTCAAAAGACCATCACTAACACGCCAAATAAACATGGTGGTGGAGTGATGAAGCTAAGGAAGTGATAAGTGAGAAGAAAGCGGCTTTCAAAGCAGAATTATTTGCCGATTACTTAGAGGAAACGTTCAAGCCGTTCGATGGACGACAACCATTGATCGAAGATCCGAATGATAATATGGCACCCGACAATTTTAAAGTAAAAACCGTATCCCTGTCCGAACTTCGAATGACAATAAAAAAATTGAAAAATAACAAGGCTCCGGGATATAATTTAATCACTGGCGAAATTTTGAAAGAGCTACCGAAAAAAGTGCTGGTTAAGTTGCTCTACATTATAAATGCTTCCTTAAGACTAATATATGTTCCAAGGCAATGGAAAGTCGCCGAAGTTATTATGGTTCCGAAACCGGGGAAATGTGCAAATGACAAGAAATCATATAGACCCATTTCACTTCTGCCAATAATATCTAAGGTGTTCGAGAAACTTCTGCTGAAACGCTTGCAACCAGTAATTGAAGAAAGACACTTGATCCCGGATCATCAATTCGGCTTTCAGGTCAAACATTCCACAATCGATTAGGTGTATCGAATAACGAACAAAATTGAAAAGCTCTAGAAAGGAAAAAATATGCTCTAGCGCTTTTCTCGACGTATCGCAAGCCTTCGACAAGGTATGGCACGAAGGCCTAAGGTATAAGCTAAGGGTAATCTTACCGGAAAAGTTGTATAGAATATTGGAATCTTATCTTGAAAACAGACTTTTCCGTGTCAGACACGGAAGTGAATATTCGGATTTCAAAGATATCTACGCCGGTGTTCCACAAGGAAGTGTTCTCGGTCCAATCCTATTCCTGCTCTACACAAGAGATATACCACAAGATGAAGGGACCGTTCTAGCAACGTTCGCAGATAACACGGCTATCCTCGCAATGGATGAGTCAGTCGAATCATCAACGGGAAAACTCCAACGAGCTTTGAACAATGTATGCGAATGGACAAAATCCTGGCGAATAGTCCTCAATGAGACAAAATCAACGCATGTAAATTTTACGTTAAGGAAGATAAACAACTTACCTATATCCATTAACTCGGTGCAAATACCGTACGCAAACGTGGCAAAATATCTAGGAATGACCCTAGACGCAAAACTTAAGTGGAAACCACACGTTAAAAAGAAGCGCGAAGAGCTCGAAATCAGATTTAGAGAAATGTATTGGCTACTCGGAAGATACTCGAAGTTGAGCGTATACAACAAACTGCTTCTGTATAAGCAAGTCCTAAAACCGTCTGGACATATGGTATACAACTTTGGGGTTGTACCAAACCAAGCAATATGGCTCTACTGCAAGCATTTGAAAACAAAATACTAAGAGCAATCGTGAATGCTCCTTGGTATATAAGGAATAGTGATATTCACAGAGATCTACGAATTGCTACCGTGAGGGACGAAGTAACAAACTTTGCTCGCCAACTTCGTACCCGTCTTCATGTTGACTGCAATAATGAAATAATCCGTACTATGGACGTGACAAACCTTGAGCATCGACTACAAAGAACAAGACCTTTCGACCTAGCGCCGTAAGGAAAAACCGCATGTAATGACGGTATTAGTAGGTGCCTTTACTGGAAAGCTGCCTACCTCATGCGAATAACACTACAGAAGCGTAAACTACTTGTTAAGGCAACTTAGTCGTAGTCATCACAAAAATTAAAAAATGAGAGGAACGAATTTCCTACTACTATGAGTACGCGCAGCCGGTTCTCATAGTGCCTCTCTGAGGGGGTGAGGCAGGTTTAGCCCGTAGGCATATACTAACTTGCTCTGATGGCATTGTCAGATATATGAATCGGGTATAACCAATGGTACGGACCATTGGTATCTTTTGAAGATTCCTGCAACCAAAAGCTCGCTGGTCAAAGTGCCCCTCTAATAAAAGAGACGAAAATGCCCGCCTTGAAGTGGAATATAGATGTTGCAAGAAAACAGTGAAGAAGAAGCGCGCCAAGCTTCAAGCAGAGAGCACGGAGGACCTGTATCGGGAGCTGGAGAAAATTATCTTCCCTGGTTGCTGATAGATTAGGTTAGGTATGTGGGCTGGCAGGGAGAGACGTTCTCTGCCACACTCAAGTGTTAGCATTGACCCACTGTGATAGCCATAGGGGAAAAAGTAATCCCTTACGCATTGAGGCGTAGTGGAAAACGGCAAAAACTATACAAAACTCAATCACTTACTACGTTTCTGCATACAAAGCACCCTGATGATTTGATGTTGCTCAGCATCTTCCTGTCGAAACGCCGGAGAGGTCCTCGAGATCCTGGAAGAAATATTTACCAAGGAACTTTTTCCTGGAGTGTTGAAAACCCGGACAATGACACAAGATGTGGGGTGTGTCCTCCAAAACTCCCTTGTCACCACAGCCTTTATAGAGTTCCTCCTCCATCAGGCGTAGTTTCTTCAAGTGGTACCGCAGAGTGTTGTGCCCCATAATGATGCCCACGAGGGTGGAAAGTAGTAATTCTCTCGGTCCTTGCTTTGTCGAAAGAGAGACATAGCTTCCTAGTGGTGGCACAAGTTTCCCTGGAGGTCCATCTTGTGTTCGCCTCTCTAATGGCTTTCTTCACTGCAACGAGCTTGAGTGTGCAAGGCGGGATACACACAGAGGGTCAACTTGCTCTAGTAAGCTGCTGAGCCGATTATTGCCAGCTCGTCGGCTTTCTCATTGCCTGGGATACCCTCGTGTCCAGGGACTTAGCAGAGCGATACCTTGTGCTATGTTCCAAGAATTCTGAGCTCTTCTCGACAACACCTCAAAAGCTTCGATGTAATTTCTATCGCAGTAATCGCTTTTATAGCTGCTTGGCTTACGATAAAGATGGTGTTACCTTCTAGCGGTATTGCCCTTGCCGCAGACTTACGGGCGGCTGCTGTCACTGCTAAGACCTCTGCTTTGAGGACGCTGCTGGTATCTGGAAGTCGTATGTATTTCGATATACCTAGGGGGTAGGAGAAGATGCCTGATTCTACGCCAGTCCTCATTTTTGGGCCTGGAACTGTGTGTCTTCTGTTTGTAATATATTTTTGAACCATCTATATAACTATAGAATCAGCGTTAGGTATGTGACCGCTTTTCTATTCTTCCCTGGTAGGGTAGGCGGTAGAAAAAGGCCTTACAAAGTCTAAATATGGCGCATGTAGCCTGTTATGGGCGCGAGGCCAAAGTAATCAAGTAGAATCATCGAGTGACCTATTCTATTTTGTTTCCAGTTTTCTGACTGGCTAATTCTCATAGCATTAATGGCTGCTGGTGTGAGTATAAAGATGTCTAGCGGTAGCAGGTTGAGAATAGCCTCGGGTCCTGTGGGTGAGGTTGTCCTCAATTGACTGTTAGTGCCACTGCACGCTAGCCTTAGGACTTTGGTGATAGCCCTTAAGTTGGTGGTTTTGTTGACAGCTGACCACTATACTAGATTGCCGTAAGTCAGTATAGGTCTAGCTATAGCCGTATACATCCATAGTATGATTTTGGGGAAAGATCCCCAGATTCACCCCAAATTTCGACTACATGAGTAAAAGGCTTTCTTTCCTCGATATTTAATCTCCAATTGTATTTAGTATTTAGGGCTCCGTCAAGTTGTTCGCTAAGGGTAGGCAGAAGTTTACCTGTTGCAAGCAGCACAAAGTCATCCGCGTATGCTATAACTCTGATGCCACTGTACCTTAGTTGCTGTAGTACCTCATTAAGAACAATGACCCTAAGCTCCGACCCCGACCTGAGGAGTACCCCTAGATGCATATGCTTCGAGCTTTGAACCCTTAAGTTCAGTAGTTATGTGTCTTTCCTCGAGCATGCTAACAATCCAGTTAATTAGACTGATGTCGATGTCTAAGTTTCTTAGAGTTCTTTTAACCGCTTCCATATTTACTTTATTGAAGGCTCCTTCAATGTCCAGAAATGCAGCTAGGTTGAACTCTTTATCTTTGAGGGATTTTTCTATAAAGCCGACAACATGATACAGGCCAATTTCCGCACTTTTACCCTTTGTGTATGCGTGTTGGGTTGGGTAAATGTGTTTTAATCAACAATTCTATTGATTCCAAACAAGAACCGGTCCAGTTTTCTTCGGGGTTCTTTAGGGAACCCAGAATTTTAGATTCTCTGAAGAGAATTTTCCTCAATCTAGCAGTTTCTGTTGTACCCTTTATCTTGTCACAAAAGCGTTGCCACGACTGTTTTTTTCGGCTTTTTGTGATGTGCTCTTGAAGTTTAAATTTCAATTTCAATTTCGCAGAAATAGGAAGAAGAATAATGTTACATAAGATTGCATTAATAGAGTTACATAAGTGCGCGAAAAAGGTGTGAAAACGGGTGCAAGGGTTTATCAAGAAGATGTGTTAGAGGGAGTTGTGAGCACCGGGGAGCAAGACCAGACCACGCAGGTGTGGCTCAGAGTCAATATTCCTGATTTTATAGCAGCAGAAGATTGGCCATCGGCAATTACCGTTTGTGATCAGAATTGTAGAACATGGACTGCAAGACTCCTCACAGAAATTTCGAAAGCTTAAAAAAGCTGTAATCGCAGCAGCGGAGGGCGTCAACAACGAAGTTCTACAACGCAATTCGCATAAGTCTCTCAGGTTCATCTCCAAAGTCCGAGATTCCTTCTCAACTGTAATTGGATAAGGGGATTCTATTGTACGGTATATTTGGCAATGGTACTTTCTTCGCGCCGCAAGGTTGGTCACACCTCTACCACTCTGCCACACACCTCCACTGCCATTTTCTTCATCGTATGGTGGCGTCAATAGGCTCCTGATTCGTTCTCATATGCGGCTGTTAGTTTGAGATGCGGTTACTGCATGCCGCTGTTTTCTGACGTTAGGGGTGCACGAAGAAAATCACTGAACACTACTTGGGACAGTAATGGTGTAAAAATGCAGTCCTGTTGTACTCCACTTTGGACCTCAAAATCGGTAGACACCTTACCTTTGTGCAACACATTTTGCACTCTCGTAGGTTGCCGTTATTATATTATAGCTACGAGTTTCTCGAGAATGCTTCTCCTGCGCACGACACACCAGATGAAATCCCGATTTATACTGTCGAAGGCCTTCTCGAAGTCAATACATAGCAGATGAAGCGGAGATCTACACTCGACGCATTGCTCTATGATGAACCATGAGGTGTTTATGTGGTCGACGAAGGAGGAGGATCCCAAGCGGAAACCTACTTGTTCGACATCAAGGTGTTTATATATTCTACCCAGTATCACTTTTGGTATTATTTTGGTGACCGCAGGAAGAACACAAAGCTTCTAGTTTACGCATTCTGCTAAGTTCCCTTTCTTCGAGAGCTTGACGATAATTCATTCGAACATATGTATATCTTGCGACACACTTGGATCTTCCTTGATAGTGTGGGTCACTTTAAGCAAAAAATATTAGGAAACATAGGCAACAACTTTGGTGGACAGTTAGAGTGACTTTTATACCAAACACTGGCAAGAAGGACTACTCGCTCCCCAAGAGTTTCAGATCCATAAGTCTTACCTCCTTCTTACTGAAAAGTATGGAGAGACTGGTGGAAATTTGTTGCGAGGCTGCATCCACTATCGGAGATACAGCATGCCAGTGGCCAGAATTGAATGCGCGCTTGACAGGAAAGAAAATGCAATGGGAATGTGCTTTTGACAATGCAACAGGACGGACGAAACATTAGTGTTGTGGGTCAAAGCAATGCTAATGAACAGAACTTTGGTCATGGATACGGATTGTGGCCGATATGTTATGACAGATACACCATAATGCCTACTGAAGATAGTTGATGATGAACTACTTCACCAACATGAAGTTGAGGTACCAAACCGACGAGGGCGTTAAGTACTACAACGTTGGATAGAGTCTGCAAGCCTAGCGCTAGCTGACCGCAAGATCGAGGCTGTTCTAATAACCATTCGAAAAACTGTGAAATACGCAAACTTCGGTACTGTGAACCAGACAATCAGGCCTAAATTAAAATACACAGGAGTAATGCACGACAACAGGTTGAACTTCAAAACTCACGTCGAGTATTCAAGGAAATTGCATCGAAGATGCAGACAGCGCCTTCCCGTATGCTGCCAAACATCGATGGGACTGGGTAAGCCAGGAGGATCCTGCTATCCAGAGTGGTAAGCTCAATACATCTACACGCTGTTCCAGTCTGAGCTTGGGCACTCACAACGAAGTAAACAAGAAGAAAGTTCTCATCTGCATACAGGCTCTGTGCAATCACAACTATATACTCGTACCATACATATGGAATAAGCGGTTTTCGAATAATTTCGGACGAAGCAGCCTGTGTTATAGCCGGTATGATCCCCATCGACATTCTCGCCAGGGAGATGTAAAGGGTTTATCTTAGACGAATCGCGAACCAGCAGAAGCTAGCGCTACCAGGAGGGAAAAACGGCAAAAAAGAACAACATCTGTAGCACTGTGGCATTCCAGGTGGGATAACTAAGGTGCACTTCTGGCAACTATTGTTCTGGTTTGCGAATCATGTGTGCTGGTAGTCCGGGCCACTAGTACCTTAAGAAGATTATCCCATCCATTGGAGCATCCAAGAGTAATAGGTAAACAGGGGCTGAAGTTGATCTCTTTCCGGGAAGTAGGATTCTGACCAATCTGACTCAGCCAGTTCTAATAAGGGCGTCACTATCGGTATTTCCAATGAAGCCAAATATTTAAGCTCCTTCTCCTGGATACTTGCATATATCAGGGGCTGAACTACCAAAGTCACCCATCGTCTTAGGCGTGCTGGTTTCTGGTATAAACCCCACTGTGGTTTTGATGACCTTGCGCCACACTTATTCTACGACTCCAAAATAAACAAATATTAGGCGCAACAGCTCTTTAAAGTGCCAGGGCCTAGCTTCTCGCAACCACTCATGTTGTGTGCGTTATATTTTTCACAATAATGAAAGGGACCTACAGTTTAATGCCGAATCCGAACGGCGATTTGAGAAGCTTTTTCGTGAGAACAATACTCATGGATGTTTGTCAGACGCTCGCGAGAGGTGGGACCGTGAAAAAACTTTCTGGTATTTTCTGGGATTCGAACTTGGAACCTCATGCGTAGTGATCCGACACACTAACCACTTACGCCACGGCGCCCTACGACTCCGGTCTCATGGATAAGCAGCCTGACGCAATAACACCAGTACTTCGGCTGTTCACGACTTTCCTTGTGTTCAGATTCGGCCAGTGTTTGAGCCAGGGATGGAATTTAGTCGTGTTTCCACGGATATCGCCAAAATCAGTCTAAAGTTGGGTACAGGCGCATTAAGCTTCACTTCTCGTTACGCAAATATGCTCCTGCTTTCCAAGCAGAAATTTAGCAATCCTAATGGCCTTGAACTACGAATATGTTGTGAAAAACATGTGAAAGGGTAGAAGTATTTGCGTCTGTAGTGACAGTCAGACTGCACTTAAGGCGTTGCTTAACCCCTTGACTACTTTTAAAATGTTTGAACTCAGTCGCAAAGCTGAACTCTCTGATTCCAAGATCACAATGAGATCTTGGAGAACGAGATCTCCGATGAGACTGCTAGGTAAGGCACAGACGAAATTTTGTTCAGAACCCGAACCTGTGTTTGGTCTCCCTGCACCCTTGGCTTTCATTGGGTGATTGAGCTTCTCACAAACACAATTTCGTGTGGCATGACTCTCCAGGATGTAGCTTGACTAAACAAATCCTCCCCGACATCTTTAAGAAATCAGCGGCTTTCTCGTTGTCTCTGAACAGAAAATACTGCAGACAATTTATTTGCATATTGGCAGGCCACTTTGCTTTCACCAAGCATGTTGATGTGGTAGGCGATGACACCGCGGAGCATTTTCTCTGCGAATGTCCTGCCTTTGCTCGTATCAGGTGATAGGTTTCTGGTGCCCATGATGTGCTAAGTGCTGACACTGCCAGTTCCTCATCACTGAATTGCTTGCTTGACTTTCTGAGAAAGACAAGGAGATTCGAATAAAATGGGGAAGCCAGGGTTTTGCTCTCTAGCAACAATGGACAAGTTGCGTCTGAGTGCTCCAGGTGAGCGCTTCCTATCCCGATAAAAGCAAACAATTTCTTATTTAAAATTTAAAGAATAAGAATCCGCATCTCCCCTCTCATTAATTCGAAAACAATTTTCCACAATCCGACGATACGAAGTGGAATAATGACAGCACTATCCCAGCACCCAGAACGCTTCAATCGTCACCTTCTCTGCGATTCAATTGTTGCGTGCTATTGTCAAAGGACTAATTCTTAGATCTTCTCTAATTGAAATCTGACACTCGTTTCCTTGAAGCAAGCAAACACTTCTCAACAAGGGGAAGCAGACATGGAAAAAGAAAGAAATGTGTCTCCTTTCACAAGGCACTGCAACGCGCTCCATTGAATTCTGCCGTCGCGATTGCGATTGCTAATTAGAAAGTGCAAATGAAAATGCTCTTCTCTCCTCCATGGACATCGTTTACCATTTCCATTTCATTCCCGTTTTCATTTCTCTCTCAATCCAAAAATAGGAGGAGTCTAGTTTTTTTCAAAAAATCATCCCCTAACCAGAGTGTAATGAAAACGGAACCTGTTCTATAGCATCCCTTATCCGAACAACCACTGTCATGGCTACGCTTGAAAAAGAATGTCAGAGGTTTCATATTACACAGAATGTATTCACCCCGAAAAATTGTGTATGAGGTGGACAGTTTGTAGGGAAAATCCTTATAGCATCCCTTATAGACCGTGAAAAGCAGTCCACTTCTAACCCTCGAGATAAATCACTTTTCGTATGAAATCGTTGCCTTTGTCGGTCCTTGGAGGTTTCACAGATTTCATAAATGAAATGATTGAAATAATAATTGCATCCCTGGGGAGCAACAACAACAACAAACGAGTTATAGTTGCTCATTTGAAGTTTATTAACCCTGCGATGGGCAGGGCAGCAGTTACAGACAGTGTAACTAATATTGCTTGTTTGTGGGTGGTTCTGGTACGTAGATTGATATTAGATTTAAAAAAGTAAATTTTAAGTTCACAGTATTTCGTTAAAATTCATAAAACTCTAACCGTGCATGTGTATCTAGGGGTATGCTTACGTACTCGAGAAAGCTAAACAGATTCAATTTTAAATCTTTGAAGAACTGCACAGATTTCTTTTACAATGACCTTCTGATATACTCGTACAAACAATCTTCTTCTTCCTATTTCGGCGATGTTATTATTTGAAATCGGTGAATCATAACCCTCCCAGTACATAATAGAGATAGAGGTCGACTCGTCCTGGCTATTCAATGAGGACTGTGCTACCTCTGAAAGGAAACCAAGAGCCTTCTGGCACTAGACCGATCCTCTATTCGCATCATTACTGAAGTAACCACAGGACACTGCGCCATTGGAGTCATGCTCCATAAATGCAAAGTAAAGTCGAAGGATTTACGTAGAAGCTGCGAAGATGAAGAAGAAGTGGAGTCAATCCACGCTGGCAAAACCTCTTTCTGTCTGTCCTACTCTTCTGGGCTCTTTCCAAGAAGATGAAAAACAGCATTTATCCTACTTACTTACTTAGGTGGCGCTACAGTTCGGGGTGAACCTGGGCCTCAGCCAACAAGCCTCTCCATTTAGCTCGGTCTTTAGCTAATTGCCTCCAGTTGCGCACTCCAAGTTGGTCGAGGTCCCCTTGAACTTGTGCGCGCCACCTACGGCGATAATTCCCTCTACTGCGTCGTCCCTCGGGGTTAGATTCGAAGACTCTGCGGGCCGGAGCGTTGGTGTCCATTCGCTCTACATGTCCTAGCCATCTCAGACGTCCAATACGCACTTTTTTGACTAGGTCGATGTCGCTGTACAGCTCGTATAGTTCGTGATTGAATCTTCTCCTCCAAAACCCGTCAACGCAAACGGGACCGAAAATCTTACGAAGAATTTTTCTCTCGAAGCGACCGAGGATATCTTCATCCTCTTTTAATAAAGTCCATGTTTCAGCGCCGTAAAGCAGGACTGGGATGATCAAGGTCTTATATAGAGTCTCCTTAGTTGTTCGAGAGAGGGCTTTACTGTTGAATTGCCTTATAAGCCCAAAAAAAACAGCGATTGGCAAGAGTTATTCTTCGATTGATTTCTGCGCTGATTTTGTTTGCTGAATTTATAGCAGAGCCAAGGTAGACAAAGTCCCTTACTACCTCGAAGTTATAGCTGCCCACGGTGACGTTTTGTCCAATTCGTCGATGTTGGTTTTCCCTTCTAGTTGACAGCATATACTTGGTTTTGCCCTCGTTTATCGCCAAACCCATTTTGGCCGCTTCCGCCTCAATGCTTGCAAAAGCACCGGTGACAGCCCGCTGAGATCTTCCGATAATGTCTATATCGTCGGCATATGCAAGCAGTTGTACAGACTTGTAATAGATTGTGCCTCCGGTGTTGGCTTGTGAGTTCCGCACAATCCGTTCAAGTACAATATTGAAGAAGTCACATGACAGCGCGTCACCTTGTCTAAAGCCTTTTTTGACATCAAAGGTCTCGGTGAGGTCATTACCGACCTTGATGGAGCAGCGAGCGTTCTCCATCGTCAGCCTGCACAGGCGGACAAGTTTGGCAGGGATGTCAAAACTAGACATGGCTCTATAAAGCCCTTCTCTATAGATGCTGTCATAGGCGGCCTTGAAATCGATAAAGAGGTGGTGAGTATCGATTTGGAATTCTTGGGTTTTCTCCAGGATCTGCCGAAGTGTGAAGATTTGATCGATGGTGGACTTTCCTGGCCTGAAACCGCACTGATAGGGTCCAATCAGGCTGTTGATAAAAGGTTTCAGGCGTTCACACAATATCGCAGAAAAGATCTTGTACGCGATGTTGAGGAGACTGATGCCTCTATAATTGGCGCAGTTGAGGGGGTCTCCTTTCTTGTGGATCGGGCAAACGATGCTGAGATTCCATTCATCAGGCATACACTCCTCTGACCAAATATTAGAAATGAGTTGGTGTATGCACTCTACCGATTCATCCCCAGCTGCCTTGAAAAGTTCGGCCGGTAAACCGTCAGGTCCAGCAGCCTTGTTCGATTTTAGCTTGGATATTGCTATCCTCACTTCGTTTTGGTCAGGTGGACGGAAATTTTGACTATCATCGTCCATGTTGAATGGTTCATTCTGCCTGACAGCGGGATGTTGGTCTTCGTCGCCGTTATACAGTCTGCAGAAGTAGTTTTTCCATATTCTCAGCACCGACTGTGATTCTACTACGAGGTTTCCATTCTCATCTCTACAGGTTTCTGTACGGGTATTGCTCCTCTGACACGTTCTTTTTACCTTTTGGTAAAACTTCCGTACATTGTTCCTGGAGTATAGACTCTCGATATTCTCAAACGCGCGCTTCTCATGCTCTTTCTTCTTCTTTTGGAGAAGCCGATGTTCTTCCCGTCTCTTTTGCTCGTAGAGCTCACGAGCAGCTCTCGTCTTTCTTTGCAGCGCCGCTTTGTATGCCTCTTGTTTTGCTGCATGCACTCGCCGGCATTCTTCGTCAAACCAGGGGTTTCGCGGTGGTGGGCGAGCGAGACCCAGCACATCAGTCGCGGCGTTTCTGATGGCATGTTGGCAGCGTTGCCACTGGTCTTCGGCACTTGATGCTGGCGGTATAGGGGTGATTGAGAGATTTCGGGATACGCGTTCAGCGAAGAGTCTGGCGGTCTCTTGCGATTGTAGCTTTTCGACGTTAAATTTTCTCACAGTAATTCTTCTTTGTTGCTCAGATTGGGATATCCGCATTCGTACCTTGGCTACAACAAGGTAATGATCCGAGTCTATGTTGGCCGCTCGGAAGGTCCGGACATCCAGAATACTGGAGGCATGCCTTGCGTCGATCGCAATATGATCAATTTGGTTGATCGTGACATGATCATTGGACCGCCATGTCTGCTTATGAATATCGAGATGAGGAAACCATGTGCTTGCTATGGTGACATTTCGCTCCACAGCGAAATCAATTAGCCTTAGTCCGTTATCAGACGTGGTGTCGTGTAGGCTATGCTTACCGACTGCTCTACCGAAGACGTCCTCCTTTCCTATTTTGGCGTTAAAATCGCCCAATACGATCTTAACGTCGTATTTAGGACATTGCTCGTATGTTTTGTCGAGGAGCTCGTAGAAACACTCTTTGGAGGCAGGGTCCTTTTCTTCTGTGGGGGCATGAACACATATTAGGCTTATGTTAGCGAATTTAGCCTTGATCCGGATCGTCAAAATACGCTCGCTCACGTGTCGGAAGCTTAAGACTTCTTGCCTAAGTCTGCCGCGTATGACAAATCCGCATCCGAATAAGCGTTGCCTGTTGCCTCTGTAGCAATCACCGTAGTAGATGTCACAGTTTTTCATCCTCTTTTTGCCTGGCCCATCCCATCGCACTTCCTGGATGGCGGTAATATCTGCTTTATAGCAGTCTAGGGCCTCTGCTAGTTGTTCGGCTGCACGTGGTCTGCATTTATCCAGCCAGTGCTTAAAAAAGGCGAATTTTTCTCCTCATCCAATTACCGACCTATTGCACTTACGTCCCTTCTTCACAAGGCCATGGATACGCTTATAAATCGTCAGCTTATGAAATACTTTGATTCATGGATACTCCTCAATGACCGGCAGTATGGTTTTCGTAGCAACAGGACCACTGGTGATTTGATGAGATATCTCATGGAAAAGTGGAACTAATCTCTCCATCACTTTGTCGAAACAAAGCTAGTTGCACTTCATATTTCTAAGGCATTTGACAGAGTTTGGCATCAGGCTCTTTCGTCGAAAATGTTCAATACCAGTTGGTTTGAACGGCTTCAGGTCTGCAATTCACCAATAAATGCCGGTGTTCCCCGGGGCTTCGTTTTGTCTCCAACTCTCTTTCTCGTTTTTATAAATGACCTGCTGTCTTCAACGTCTAATCCAATCCATTCCTTTACTGATGACAGAACCACCCGTTTTTCATATTCGTTCCCTACCTCACGTCTCTGCTCTTCGGCCGTAGGAGAGGGACGTCAACGTTTGTTAAACATATTAAATTCCGACTTGGACAGCATAGCCAAATGGCGTTCAATCAATAAAGTGGAATTTAATGCTTCCAGAACACAATGCTGTATTCTGTCTCTCAAGCGAAACAAAAACCATTATCCATGAATGGTACTTGTATCGCTGAATCTGAAAGACTTGCCATTCTCGGTATGTGCATTAATAACCATCTTCGATGGAACGATCACGTATTCGGGGACGCCAAAAAGCTGCTTAATGTCTACGATTGCTTAAGCGGTGCAAAAGTAAAGTTTACCCCGTCTGATCTGGCCTCAATCTATTAGGCATTCATCCGCCCAAAGCTGGAATATAACATATAGTCTGGTGCACCCAAGACCTTTTTGCACATTCTAAATAGGGTACAGAACCGCGCATTAAAACTTATATGTGATAGAAACGTTGTGAACTCCATAGTTTAACTTGATCGTAGAAATGTCTCACGTCTTTCCCTATATTATCGCTTTTTTTCTAAAAAAAATGCTCCAGCGAAATAGCCAGTCGCATTCCTCCTCCTCAAAACTTAACCCGCAATACGTTTCAAGCTCTGAATGCACATCAGTTCGCCCTCAAGCCCAACTTCGGACATACTGTCAAATACAGGGATTCGCTCATAAGCCGAACAACACGTTTGTGGAATGATCTACCAGGCTCTATATTTCCTCATCATTACAACCTTCAAACATTTAAAGCTAAGGCAAACCGATATCTCCTCTGTTCCTCTCCCCCGTTTTCCGTTCCGCCCGTGCCCTGAGAACCAGTATAAAGGTATTAGAAATCCCTACGGGAAGCGCAAATGTAAAAGAAGAAAATCCAACATCTGCAATGCTACTGCCCTACAATGCAAGGAGCTCACATATCGGATCTACGAGTACTTCAATTCTTAAATAGTACCAACTGATATTCAAGTCAGCCATGAACAGGATAGGCTTGTTTCCATCCAGGGGAGGGCATTCTTCTTCTTTATCAGCGAGGTTATGATCCAAAAATAAGGGATCACAATCCTCCCACTTCACCGCATTTCTACTGATCCGCATGTGGGGTTCGCCTCCAGGGGAAGCCATTATAGAACACATACCTAGCCTAAACCTCTCACTTCACCACATTTCTACTGATCCGCCAGTGAGGTACGCCTGTTTGACTTAAAAAAATATCGGTAGGCCTCCTGATTTTGGATCACTTTATTTCGCGATATCTTTGAAACTTTTATTAATACTACCTTTTCAACGAGGTTCGAATTCAGAATAAGACTAAAGGAAGGATATGCAATTTAAGCCCCGAATGACCCTTAACAGATGTTTTGAGCTGAAGTACGCAGCAAAGGAAAACTTTCAGGGAGGTTTTAAATAAATTACCTAAGATCAATTCAGCTACAGACCGGAACATTCAAGGGCAAAAGTGCGAGTGCTGATAGCCTAAATCCTTAAGCACTAAAGCCCCAACTAGTCCATCTCTGAAACAAGTAAACGTTGCGTCGCTGGTAAAATTTTATTTTATTTAATCTGCTCGCTTCAATGTGACGCTTCCAGGAACGCGAAAAAAAAATGTATGTGTCCATTTCACGGCATCCATCCATCGTTTCCATCCTACTCGCGCATGTTTTTTTGAGGATCCTCCTGTGGAAAATATGTAGCATATCCCGAGCGCTACGGCTCACGACACAATCGGTCCTTTTCAGGATCCGCAACTAGTAGTCGGGCAACTAGTAGGCTGCCGCGCCCAGCAACCTACAGAGCTCCACCAAATGAATTTCTTGTTTGGACAAATTTCTTATGTGGCTCGGTCCCAAATGGCGTTTTTAGTCCTACTACGAGTACAATACAATCAGCTCCATTTAAGTTCGTGACATATAGAACTACTTAGGTCCTGCGGCAGGACTACTATGGCATCTACTACGCCTAAGCACTATCCTGTTTAGTTCACAGTTTGTTTTTCTAACCATTTATGCATCATCGACGAAAGCTGTGACAAATTTGATTGTAATTTCAATCATAAGCACGTAAATGCCTCTCCAAGTTTCGCATGAATCTGCCACTTCTATGATGATAACGCGGAATAGGTCTCCATGTCCTCTAGACTTATTGGGGTTAGGTGGACTCAGACTAGTAGTGGTCCATTGTTATGCCATGAATCTTTCCATTTGGCTACCCAGTGACTAAAAACAACCGGAGCTTTGAAAAAAGATAAGGATGCTCATAACGTCTGAGGATGCCAGTTCCGCGAGGTCATCGAAGAAAGGAGGAGATGGAGAAGTTTTTTTTTTTTTTCGTACAGGGCCGCACATGTGCATAAGAGATGAAGGATGGTTTCCTACTCCTCTTCGTCTCTACAGGTCCTGTAAAAATCTTTAGAAAAGATATTCAACCTTTTAGCATGCGGCCCTATCAGACAGTGTATATTGAGGACGTCGATAACGTAGCTGATCTGCGATCGCTTTAGCTTAATCAGCCCAGCACTACCTTTTTGATCCTGCCTAAGCCGAAATATGTCCATGTCCTCTAAGCATGACATTGAACTTCAGTTAGCGGTTGATTCTTTTCATGAATCAATTTTCAATGGTTCTATTCTCCCTTCTGTTTACAGTTTCCGATATGTGATACGTAAGTAGACTCGATAAAGCATTTTCGAAGGCTATCATCGTTTTTTGGAAGTTGCCTCCTATATGTGATATCTTCTTTTAAGTTTAAATTCCGAGGCTTTAACTACTTTTTCTTTTCGCTTGTCTTGTCCAGGAGAAGTGTATTCCTGGTAAACTCATCCGCTCAAGGAATTATTTCTGGATAACCGGTCGACAACTTCCGATATTTGACGGGCAATGTCTTTAGGGATACTGGAACCGAAGAAGATATTATCAGCAGAACCGAGAAAGCCGAGCGTGGGTTCAGAATACTATCCAAGATATGGCAGAGCAATACTAGTAGGTTGAACACCAAGCTACGAGTGTTCCGCTATAATATGTAAAGTGATTGCAACTATCAAAAGAAGTCTACAATCTTTTGCAAATTTGCACTTTAACAAGGGTGTTCCAGCCTAATTGTACAATATCTCTAACGAAGACCTTCATCAGAAAACGGAGAAGTTGGATAGAGCTCAAGTGCTTTGTCAAAAACCAGAGGCGTAGTCAGGGTAATAAGACCTACAAGGGGGAACAAGACATTTAATTAAGTACATAAAGGCACTCCATAGTTACGTCATTGATTGCACTATGCCATACCTAGACTTTATAGGTAAGACATACCCGAACAGGGAACGATAGAAAAGCTGAAGAGCACCTAACGCGCAATTCATAGCTTTCTACACTGATGGATCCAAAATGCAAACAGGTGTAGGTACAGGTATATTTTCTAAACGGCTGGGTATATCCATGTCAGGTCGGCTTCCGAACTACAGCAACGTTTTCTAGGCAGAAGTCCAAGCAGCGCATAAGACTGCGATGAGGGTAATACCACAGGAGGATGTCACCATATTCTTCGACAGCCAGGCAGCAATAAAAGTAATATCTGCTGCAGAAAGAAAAGCAGAGATTATTGTTGCCGAGAAGAGATCAAGATTCTTCGAACACAGCACAAGCTAAGTTGGATTGAAGTGCCTGCCGGCTTAGAAACGCATTCCAATAATAGGTCCATTGTGATACCACGTGAATTATAGAAGAAAGTTTCTCTCTACCTACTCGTTAAACCACTTTCAGCTTCTGTTGTAGCGTAAGAGGCTCTTAATATCTATGCTTATCAGATCGCCTATATCATTGTAATAGAAGGCTCCTAAGTGAAGCTTTCTTATGTGGGAGAGGGGTAGGCAGAAACAAGGAGGGTGAGGAATAGTTTCTTCCTCTTCTTTAATCATGCAGCTTCTACAAAAGTCGTTCGCGGAAAAGGCAAAACCTTGTAGCATACTTGCCTTTTAGACAGTGCCCAGTGATGACACCTATTGTAGTGCCAAATTACTATCTGTTGAGAGAAATCAAATTCTTAGAGCTTTATAGATCCAGGTAAGGTTAGGTTAGGTTGGCTGTCCACACGAGAGTGCAGACACACTTAGACCAGTGAATGTCCTTTGTGATACCATGGATCAAACCAATTAGGCCCTGAGTGGCCTAACAAAACCAACCGGAGCTTTTGACAAAGCGATGGATGCTCATGACGTCCAAGGACGCCAGATCGCAGAGGTCGTCGTTTATAGATCCAGCTTTGGCCAAATTTATTTTGTTAAAATAAATTTGTGTTTGCAAGGAGCGATTGGTACACCTATGGTGTCATTGTCTGGCAGGTTAGGTGTAGTTGTTCCTATTCTGGCGAGTTCATCGGTCTTACAATTCCCTGGAATGTCTCGATGCCCCGGTACCCAACAAAAGCGAGCATTTAACTGCTCAGCCATCTCCGTACGAGACGATTATCAATCTAGAACTACTAAAGAATTGATAGAGGTCGATTCCAATGATTTTGTTGTTGCTTAGCTATCTAAAAAGATGCGGATATCTCTAACCTCTAACGGATATCACATTTTTCTTAAGCTAGCTAGGTTAGGTTAGGTTAGGTTAAAGATGTTAGCTGCAACGAATGAGTGAAGCCTGCACTCGGATCTCGAACGGATCCATTGGGCTCCCCTGACGTGGAGTTGTGAACTATAAAGAGAGGAAAAACAAAATAGCTAGAGTTCTGTGCTAATGGAACGGCCTCCTCTGAATCACCCCGAAGAAGTTATAAATTTCACGATGGTGGTTGATGGCTTTTCAGACATGTCGCGCAGATGGTTGAAGAAATAATCTCCCGTCTCTCTGATATTGGAGAGACTAGGGCATTTGCAAAGAAAGTGTTCCGTGTCCTCCTCTACGTCTGTGTTGCCATATCCTCTGCAGAGTTCATCTGCACTTAGCCACCAATAGGTTGGGGCCGGTAATGATACCTATGAGAGCGCCAAGTTTTGTTTGTTTTGAGTGAGGATGAGCTCGGTTTTCATCTTCTCATGTTTTGTACAGATGCTTCTGGAGACACGGCATGATGGGAGTGCTCTCCATCTTTCTTCTGCTTGTCGTTTGAAGTCAATGTTTGATTTAACAACTTTTAGGGGTGGAAGGACTGAGCTTTGCACCATTGACAGGTCTTGTTCTGATTTCTTTCTTGCCAGTTCATCCGCCATCTCGTTCTTTAGAATTCCTTTGTATCCTGGGACCCACCAAAGTGTTACATGGTGGCTTTGGATGAGCATTTCAAGCTCCTTGCGGCAGCGTTTTATTAGCTTTGATTTTATAACCGCGGATGAGATGGCCTTTATAGCAGCTTGACTATCTACCTATATGTAAATATTAATCTGATTCCTAGTAACAAGTTTGGTGGATAGTTCTCGTGCCGCTTCTGCTATCGCTAGGACTTCTGCCTGGAACACACTACTGTGGTTTGGAAACCTTAGTGATATTGCAATATCAGGTTCCACTGAGTAGATACCCGAAACCACTCCTTCGTTAGTTTTGGACCCGTTAGTGAAGACTGAAATACTATGCGGGTTAATGGCCTCACCGTCTTCCCAGTATTCCCTTGATGGGATGACCGTTTTGACGTTTAGGCGGGGGATGGCTGAAGATAGTCTACGGTGGCGTCTAGGTGAGCCCATCTTGAGATGCTACGGTGGCCCGTGTGGCCCTTTCTCCATAGGCTGGATTCTTTTAGGCGCAGGGCACTCATCGGGTCTGATTTCTTAACAAATAAGTCTAGCGGAATCAGTGCGAAAATTGTTTCAAGTGCTGCGGTCGGGGTGGTTCTATTGGCGCCTGTGGTTGCTATGCAGGCAAGTCTCTGAATTTTAATCAACTCTTTGAGTTGCGTGTTTTTCTCTGCTATTGGCCACCAGACAATGCACACATATGTAGGAATTGGTCTGACTATGGTTGTGTACATCCAATGAATGATGGCAGGTTTGGGTCCCCATTTTTTAGCAAAAATTCTGCTGCAAGCATAGAACGCAATGTACGCTTTCTTTATTCTTTCATTTGTGTTATATCTCCAGCTCAGCTTGCGGTCAAGTATGCACCCAAGATACCAAGATCCGAGACTTGGAGTGGAGTTTCACCCAGCTGTAGGTACCCGAAAGCTGGGACTATTCTTTTGTTGATGTAGAAGACCACTTCTGTTTTCGCTGGATTAACGTTCAGTCCACAACTTCTCGCCCAGTTATGGAGGGCATTCAGGGCCGATTGCAGAAGTTCGGTGATCGTGTCGAGAAATTTGCCGGACATATGATAAATTCTTAAGCTAAGATAAGACTTATTTAAAAAGCACAAGCTAGATCTCTGAGGGAATATCAGAGGACGAGAAAGCCAACTCTTGCTAGTTGCAAGAAGAGGCTTGGAACTGAGCTCGGATCAATCTGACCCATGCACACTTAAATCGAAGCAAGGAATAATGCTCTAACGGAGGCAAATAATAGGCGGATCTCTAGATCTCTAGATACATGTACCAGCACTAGGAAGCTATGGCCTATACACGGCAAAGCAAGGACCGATAGAACCATGCGGAAGGATAAAATATCTATCTCTTCTCTTATAGAAGTCATTACAGGACTGTACCACATGAACAAGTTACATGCAAAATAAAAAATAACTCTATAGGGGCTGTGATGACAATATACTAAACCTATGCTAACACACGTCATTGTGTCAACATGATAAATAGATCAAAATCTTCTTTTAAAGGCTTTTTTCTCTCTGGGATCTAAACTGAGCTGGTAGACTCTGAGGGACTCAAGTAGGCACTAGAAGGGTTGTTTTTACAAAAAATACAAAACAGTTTTTCTCTAAATAGTTCCAAGTCGAAGATTTTCCCACAAACATTTATAATCATCAAGCTCACATCTTGGATGTCATTAAGATATTAAATCTGATCATGAGCCACTAGTTTCGATCGTGATCCCGAAAAGTCTTCTCTTCTCCGATAGAACCACCTTATCTATGAAATTTGACTTTATAAGCACATTTCCGTTAGAAACACATAAACAACTCAAACTAGCATTACAACATTCCCCCTGGATGGAGAGCTCCGAATATATCGTAACGACAAAATGCAACATGTAATCCGATAGATAGACTAGGACAAGTAGGAACATAATAGCATTCCATTGCAATTTAATTTTTTTTTAAACTGCAATCTTCCTATGGGATATTTGTCGTTACAATCACGAGTACATACCGCATGTGTGGATGGATTTGTGTGGGTTTTGAACCGGACACCGTTTGGAAAATCAGCAAATTTTCAAACTGTGGGAACGTAACGTGAAAAGCTTTTCATTGCATTCTTTTTCTGTTTTGATTTATTTTTTATTTCATTTTTTTTGCAGACAAGAAGAATACGACAAAAGGAAGAGAGACAACCTGGAAGAGTTTTTCGACTAATAGTGACGAAAAATGACGATGGACTGAATTCGGGACACGGAGTAAGACGTTGGAATCACATTGTAAGTGCATGTGCAATTCTTGTTATGATTTTGATTTGATATTGCGTATTACGACGCGCCTAAGTTCGGTAGACAAAAAAAAGGTGAGAAACATACGTCAACACTTTTAGATTTCTTGGTCATGGTCGGTCGTAAAGGGTGGTTACTGGGTGTTTTCGGAAAAAGAAAATTTTGGCAGTAAATTCATATATTTTAGATAGTTTTTGCTAACCGATTTTTTGGCATATGTCCCCCACAAAATCAATTGTCTTTCCTATCCATTTCTTTTCAAATTTGTCGGACAAGTGCCTTCGAAGATATTTTAATCTACTCACTGCCAAGTAGTTTATTTCTTGATACAAAATCAACATGTAAATACACGCACAAATATTTTGAATGGTCCGGTTATCGTTCATGAGTAGGTGGCTCAGGTGAACTCTCCGTCCTCCGTGATTCTCCGCCATCGAACCCAATTCACCAAGAATAACTCACGGACGGGTACAGGAGAGATGTCGGTCAATCCAAACCATCTATTCCTATTAGCTGATGGGAAGACAATAATGACAAATCTTGGAAGCTGTACCATACCAGGTAGAACACAATGATATTGCTGTCGTAGTCGCAGCCACTATCACTTGAGTTTGCGCACATTTTTCAGCGCGACAAATATTAAAAATTGTCCAACTATTTACGACTACGACTTACTACAACCGCAACAATAAGTTTTTGTTATCACATTTATTCATTTGTGTGTATTTCAGCGTTTGGCAGGACGTACGAACGTAACTACGACTACGACAGCGACGCCATTTAGAACACATTCTCTCTTTTTGGTTGATGGTTCTCACAAAGTACTAATGAATGAACGAACAAAGTACCTTAAGTCATCAAACACCGCAAAATTCACATGTACACGGATGATGTCGAACTTCTGAGGAGACGTTGTCCAAACAGTTGATGAATTCATTGACCTAGGGTTAGGTTAAGTTACGTTAGAGTGACTGTCTGTACCAAAATACAGACACACGTTGACCAGAAGAGGTCCATTGTGATACCATTGGATCTAGCACATAATCAGCTGCATATGGGCTTACAAAGAGAGCCAACCGGGACTTTTCATAAAGGGAAGGACTCGTCTGAGGTCTATATTCGCTAGGTCACTAAAGTTATCGAAGTTAAGTGCTCCAAGATTGAGTAGTCTTCTTTTCGATAGGGCTGGACAGGTACAGAGGAAATGGATAATCGTTTCTTCATCCTCTTCATGCCTGCAGCTCCTAGAGAAATTGTTTGACAAGCTCCAACCTTTTGACGTGTGGTCCTATTGGACAGTGTCCTATGAATACCCCGATAGTGGAGCTGATATCTAATCACTTTAGCTAGATCTGTAGCTTGGCACACAGCATAGGTGAATATTGAACCACTCTGCCGTGAGAGATGAGCGGTAGTTTAGAGAGATCTTTAAGCTAAAAGAGAACGTTTCCGGGGACTAAATTGCCGCTTGGCTGTCCATAAAAATACCCATACCTCTGACGGATATTACATTACATTTCAGGGTTTTATCAATCGCCATTTTTTTTTTTTCTTGTCGGGATAGGAAACGCTGGACTGGAGCAGTCAGACGCAACTGGTCCATTGTACTACCAGAGAGCAAACCCTGATTTACCCATTTTATTGGAATTTCCTTGTATTTCTAGGAAAGCTAAGCAAGCACTTCAGTGGTGAGGAGCTTACAGTACCAGCACTCACCACATCAGCACCAAGGATCTGCCACCTGATACGAGCAAAGGCCGGACACTCACACAGATAATGTTCTCTCCACAAGCGTCGCAGATTCTGTAGTGTCACTTAAGCCCAGCATGTTATGGTGCTTGGCAAAAGCAAAATGTCCTGCCAAGACGCCAATAAGTTGTCTACAGTCTTTTCTGCTGAGAGACAACAAGACAGCAAGAATGCCGCTGATTTTTTACAGATGTCCGAGAACATTCGTTTAGTCAACCTGCATCCTGGAGAGTCATGTCACAAACAATTGCGTTCGTGAGAGACCCAATCGTTAATGGAAGCCCTAACCAATGACGCAGGGAGACCCAACGCGGGTTCAGGACCTGCGAAAGCCTCCTCTGAGCCTTGTCTAGCAATCTCATAGGAGATCTCGTTCCCCAAGATCCCAGTGAGACCTGGGACCCAGATAAGAGTCAGAGAATTCAATCTTGTGACCGAGTTCAAAGAGATCTTACATTTACGAACTATTTTGGAAGTGGTCAAGGGGTTAAGCAAGGCCTTAAGCGCAGCCTGACTATCACTACAGACACAAGTGGTACGACCCTTCCATCTGTTCTTCACAACATAGTTCATGGGCATTAGGATAGCATAAGTTTCCGCTTGGGAAACAGATGCATAATTGCCTAACGAGAAAAGAAGTCTAATGTTATTGACTTCCACGAAGACACCAGCACCAAACCCTTGACTGGTTTTGGAACCGTCCGTGAAAATACAAATGCGTTCCATTCCTGGGTCAGACTCTGGCCAAAGGCAGTCCTCAACACAAGGAAAGTCGACTCTGAATTTGGGCATCAGCCGAAGTTCTGGTGTCATTGCGTCAGACAGCATATCCATAAGACCGGAGTCGTAAGATAAGTGTTGCGCAAGTTCATCAAAATTCTAGTGTGGAGTATACCAAAACCCGCCCCGCCTAAAACGATGGATGGCTTTGATAGTTCAACCCATAATATAAGTATCGAGGGGAGGTAAATTCAGCAAAGCATCTAGAGCAGAGCCAGGCGTACCCGTAAAAGCTCCCGTGCAGCCATAATTTCTGCTAGAAAATCGCTACAGTGATTTAGAAGACGGAAAGAGATGCTCAGGAGAAGACACCACCACCCACTCCACTTTCGGTTTTGGATCCGTATGTATAGAAGTAAATCAAACTCCTTTCTATCCTGGGAATCTTTTTCCATTCATTCCGGGTAGAAATAGTTGCACAGGAATTCTTGTCAAGCCTGAGTTTCGGTGGGGTGTAGTAGGTTTTGTCAAATGTAAAGTTTAGTAGATCCAAGTTCGAAGAGTGACTAGTTCGAGGCTAAGCCGCTACGAGGAGGCTTTCAGACGAGAGACCGCACTAGCAGCCATCTTTTTTGCCGAGGATATCTAGGGGCAATAGGTGAAGCATTATGTCTAGTGCGGCGGAGGGGGTAGTTCTAAGAGCACCACTGACACACGTGCAAGCAGGTCTTTGCACTTTCCCTAGAAGGTTACTGTTTGCAGTTTTAACAAGAGTCGAGCACCAAACGAACACGCCATACATTCTGATTTTGCCCGTGCCTAGAGCATCAGTATAAAAAAAAAAAACCTACAAAGGTATGGGCCGGAATACGGACATGTATAATGTGCGATATGAGGCTTCATATCCCAGCTTCTGTTTATAGCCTTTTTAATCCTTAATTCCCACCAATCACTGTTTCTATGGGCTAAGGAAGCAATTGAGTAAAAGACTATCTCGAACTACTAAAGTAACTCTGTACAAGACACCAGTCTTGCATATGGTGCACAGGCACGGACTTGGTCAAAATCGAATAAGGCTGTCCTTGGTTACTTTGAGAGGAAAGTTCTTAGAGTGATCTTTCGTCCCGTCTACAAAGACGGTGATTGGAAGAGGAGGTGCAATGCCCACCTATACGACCTACACAATAACATCGAGAGTTTTCATACAGCGACTAAGATGGCTGGATCATAGAGCTGATAGAGCTTAACGTTCCAGCCTGAAATGTCCTCGAATCCTCCGTCGATGGACGGAGCAATAGTGGAGGACCTCACAGGTGCAGACAAGTGGATGGCGACATCTACTAACTTGGCGTGCGGATCTGAAGGCAGCTGGCTCATAACTGGACTAGTTGGAGAGGTTTGTTGATTGAGGCACTAATCTACTCCAAACGGTAGCCCACCTACGTAAATAAGTAGGTTAGGTTAGGTAGATGGGTGCCTTGTGACAAAGAGTCACTGCTCACTCAGACCAACAGTACGGGTCCATTGTGCCCAATCATTTAACCCTGAAAACGCTGTAAAGAAAGTCCGCTGTTAGAACCACCCTGAAAGTGATATGAATCTCAGAAGGTCCATCAGCTTATCATTAACCAAGTCCCCCAGCTCCGAGAAGAAGTAACTACCAAGAGTCCTCATTCTTCTGACGGATATGGCAGGACAGTCACACAACAGGTGACTAACAGATTCAATTTCTTCCTCGTCCCTGTAACTTCTGCAATAGTCGTTATGCAGCACACTGAGTCAACGCCAATGGCACAATGTCCAGTAATTATGTCAGAAATGACCCGTGCGTTATAACGACTAAGTTTTACCAAAGAGGTTGATCTCTTCTTGCTCTAGGATGGCCATAGCGCCGTAGCGGTTGCGCATGTTTCCAGATGAACCCAGCTCGAGCAGAGGCTGCATCCTCTATTTTCTTTCGTAAGGAACTGATTGGGGTTGCTAGAGAGGGGAGGGCCCGCAATAAATATAGCGCCGACCCATTCCTAGCAAGCTCATCAGCCTTTTTGTTAGCTTCGATATTCATATGCCATGGTACCCAGCAAAGGGTCACCACATTGGCTCCAGATATCTCGTTTAAGAGTGATTTGCAGGTTCTCACAAGCCTTGACCTAATTACGGCAGAGTCCAGGCCCTTATTATCACGTATAATTTCAGAAGCCTGTATGATGGCTGTGACCTCGGCCTGAAAGACGCCGCAGTCGTCGTTTATTGTAAAGGAGAAATTTATTCCTACGGCTTCACAATAAACTCTGACTCCCGTACCAACGCCCATCTTAGAATCGTCAATATAGAAAGCCAACTCCCTTTTCCCCATGGAAAAGGTTCTTCCAGTATATTCTGTCAGGAATTCTTGTAGTGAATCTCCTTTCAAATGCTAGCATCGGGTTCATGTGATGAGTTTCCGTCAATCCACTGGTGGTCCTCCATTGGGACAGAATGGAGGCATGGCCGTAAAGGCTTGATGACCACAATCGGCCTTGTCTTAGTCTTACAGCGGTTTTAGCCGCCAGACTGCTGCAGTATATGTCAAGCGGAATGAAACTAAGCATGATTTCCATTGCCGCTATTGGTGTTGTTCTCATTGATCCCATTATTCCAATGCACGCCGCCCTCTGGATTTTGGCGTGGTCTGAAAGCTAGTATTGCCTCTCAAGTACCGTCTATCAAACTAGTGAACCATATATGAGAATGGGTCTTACAATCGCCGTGTATATCCAGTACACCACAGCTGGTTTGAAGCCCCACGTATTACTGAATGCCTTTTTGCAGGAGTAGAAAGCTACGCTTGCTTTTTTGACGCATTCGGCAATATTTCCTTCCAGTGTAGTTTGGAATCTAGAACTACGCCCAGATACCGAGCTGAACTTGAGATACTTAGTTCAATGCCACCGATATTTGGGGGTCTGAAGGTAGGAATTGATTTCCTCTTAGTTAAAAGAACTACCTCCGTCTTTGAAGGATTCACTCCCAGCCCTTTGCTGCTGATCCAGTTATCCACTAATAAAAATAAATAATAAATATTTGGCGCAACAGCTCTTTAAAAGTGCCAGGGCCTAGCTTCTCGCAACCACTCATGTTGTGTGCGTTATATTTTTCACACGAATGGAAGGGACCTACAGTTTAGTGCCGTATCCGAATGGCGATTTGTGAAGCTTTTTCGAGACAACAATACTCTCGGATGTTTACCAGACGCACGCGAGAGGTGGGACCGTGAAAAAACTTTTTGGTGTTTTCTGGGATTCGAACTTGGAACGTCATGCGTAGTGATCCGACACACTAACCACTTACGCCACGGCGCCCACTAGTTGAGTGCAAAATTGAGCCTTTTACTTAGGACTGGAGGAAATTTTCCTGAAACCAGGATAACGACATAGTCCACATAGGCCGTCACGTTGAAGCCGTTTTCCTTCAGTATTACCAAGATCTCATCCACCACAAGGAGCCATATTAGCGGGGACAGTACTCCACCTTGGGGTGTTCCTCTGCAGACCCTTCTCCGAATGGTTACATATCCTTGCGTTGAAAATATAATCCTTGATTGAAGCATCTGTGCAATCCAGTTGCAGAGGCCGCTGTTGAGAACGTAAATAGTAAATAATGCAGCTGTGGCATGTTTAGTGGGCTACTGGCAATATTGCTATTAGTTTGCGCCGTTTCTATTGCTGCTTCGAGAGGATTAAGGATAATGGATCGTCACGGATTATCGGTGTTTGTAGAAATCAATCAAGGTGGGAGTAGATTCACTACAACTTGACTCTTATATCTGAAAAACCGCCCTCTTCAACTTGTTAGCCTTGTGGACATCTTCCTCATAGCTCCTTAGAATGTACATCGGTTTCCTTTTCAATTTCATCTCAGAATTTGACTTGTTTTACAACTATTTTGTACATAGATTACCTTCAGTGTTCCAGGTACATCGCATGAACCCCTTTCTGGTTATACAGCCAACACCACGTCACGGAATAAGAAAAACAATCTCCAATAACGCACAAAAGTCATAACCTCTCTGAACACGAAACCCATATTTTAAAAACCAAAAAAACATATTTTTCAGCGCCACAACTTCCAGCAATTCATGTACACGCGCATACAACCACCCTTTGCCTGACACATTCCCCCTAATTAATCTCAATAAATCTAAATTAGTGGTTTTCCAGTAAAAAAAAAAAAAACCAGCCGCAAACTAATTATTACTCGAAACAAGCAGAAAAGTGAAAGGAATCCCCCGGCAATCCAACCCAGCCGACAACGACACGAAACATGTAAAAGGACACCCATCAAATCCCTAACTAATAAATCAGTGAGTTGCGGGTCATTTTACACTGCGCCGTTGCTGCTGCGAAGTATAAAGTCGTATCAAGGGTGGTTTGAGTCCACATCCACCCCTTTTGACACTCAACAACCTCCCGCCCATATGTTTTCTCTTTGATTTCATCCAATTAGATAAAACATTTGACATACACATATGCTCACATATGAACTGCCGAGTATCTAAGCTAATTAACCTGAAATCCTTTCGCAAATTTTTGAATATCTTTCCAGGTAGCTGAAGTCGAGTATCTCTCAATCGTTAACTGATCGGACACTGATCGTCTTAGAGATCATTAGGTGATAAGAAATGTTCGTCGTTGTCAAGGATTTGGGGATTATCCTGAATATTTAGAGCAAAACCAGTCCGTCCGTCTGTCTGTCTGTCTGTCTGACCAAAGGATAATAAAAGTGAAAAACTAGAGCATTTTGTGCTACCGAATGTAGATCGAATGAAGATTTCCAAATAAATTGCCAGAAATCCTTGCTGATAGGATCGTTGTCCCGTTTTGAGGAACGAGTGGTCATTTGTTTGCAATTGATGGTGTGTTAAGTGCAATTCATTGGAATAAAAGGTGCCAAAGTGGAAATGTCTTATCGCGGATTTCGATTCGGGATTAGTGTGCGTTGTTTGCATTTCCTGTGAGTTGGAGTTCTCAGGCTCAGTTCATATCCTTCTGTGGCTCCGATGCTTGGAGTTCTCAATCCACAAATTACACTAGACAAAGCTAATTTTATGTAGATCCAAGGAATACCATTTCATGAATGAGCAAACATTTCAACAAAAGAGCAGTGAACAGCAGCGATTATGTCACTGTTCATCGAGCATTCCTTGTCGAACAGATTATGCCACTTCATTATGCGATTCATAGACGAAAATTTGTTTGAATCCCTGGAGCTAAGCCGATGATCCCTCTCAGTTTTATGAGGGGATTATTATGCAAAGGGATAGACAACAACGAAACATTGTGTAATTGTGTGTAAACCCTGTTTACCCTCCTCGAGGGGTGCACAATAATTCACAAAGGACCTTATGATCACACCTCGTCATCGGTGGTTGTCTACGTCAGCGATGATGACTGTGCATAAAAGCAGCGGGAATGTTGATGGAAGGATGGCACAATGGTAGGACAAAAGGATACTTTCCCTTTTCTCGTTCTGTTCTTTTTTTTTTTTTTTTTGTTATGAAGGTGACACAAGAGAGTTGAATGCATTGTTTCACTGAAACAAATTGAGGTTAAGGTTGCTGCGAGTTTGTTGCGTCTTTTGTGTTGCATCTATGTTGTTCAAATGTAGGTTTTTGTGATCTTTTGTCTGCAAGTTATCAAAATGTGTTTTCGTCACTTTTACACTTTTCTTTGTGCAGAATGATGTGTGAAAATGTTGCACTTTTCGCCAACAGGATGTCATAATTTGAGTGGAAATGTGAGGTTTTGGGACAAATTGATGGGAAATAATTCCTATATGTGGAGGATTCCTTGAATAAGGTTTATAAAAAGGAAAAGGATTCAGTGTATAAATAAGGCTGCAGTAGTGTGTTTGTCCAATTACACTTAACTTTCCCAAATGAAAAGTTGAGCTAAATTGACCAAGAGATGGTTTTGGGATTAGATTAGGTTTCGTAATTCGATTTTTCGTGGAACCCCTAGTAGGAAGATCATGGAATTCATAGCATCTCAAATGAGAAATCACTGAAGCTGCTAACAATTTTGAATAACTACAGATATAACCTAATCTTCAAATTAACCGCCCAAAGAAGGAGGAATGCTTAGGAGATTTGTTCGCCCGACGCACGTTCGTTGACATAAAAATTCTGCATAGTTGGCGACAGTATTGTGAAGGACCTTTGAATTAACAATTTTCCGTGCTATACTTTCCAAGAGACACCTCTTACTGTGTAGAAATACTCGACATTTTTGTGAGGCGGTAAATAAAGGGTGACCAGATAGCAATGATACTTTTTGCAATTGTTATGTCACGGCAGCTGTCAAAGTTACCAATGACATCCAGCTGTTAAAATATTCAGTAAGGTTTGCTATTTCATCACGCATCGTTTAACCCAAGCGAACCCCACAGGCGGATCAGTAGAAATGCGGTGAAGTGGGAGGGTTGTGATCCCTTGTTTTCGGATCATAGCCTCGCTGATAAAAGGAAGAAGGAGAAGAAGATCGTTTAACGCTTGCCGAACGTGCAAATATTATTAAAAAATATTACGGAAATTCCGGCTCAGTTGTAAATACGCAACGTGAATTTCGTCTTTCGTCATCATGGCTTCAATGTGGAGGCAATTCGTCGCACCGGGAAAAAGTTTGAGCGTGAGTAGACTCTTTTGGACCTTAAGCCACCAACCAGACAGAGATTGGTGCGAAATGAAGAAAACATAGGCGCCGTAGCGGCCAGCATTTAAGAATACCCAAAATATCGATTTGTCGCCGATCAGCTGAATTGGGGCTCGCCAGAGAGTCGACGCGGGTTATTTTGCGGTTAGATTTTGGCCTACATCCATATAAGATTGTGCTGAGGCAAGAATTGAAGCCGAACGACCATGGACAACGCCGTGAGCTCGCTAATTGATCACTGGAAATTTTAGCCGGAGATCCGAAATTATCTTCTTGGACGAGGTCCATTTTTGGCTTAGCGGCTATGTCAACAGGCAAAACTGCCATTATTGGAGTGAACACAATCCACAAGTGTTCGACCAAGCATCAATACATCCACAAACATTGACTGTTTGGTGCGGTTTATGCATGGCGGCATTATCGGACCTTATTTCTTTCGAAATGAGGAAGGAGACATCGTTACCGTCAATGGTCACAGGTATAGAGCGGTGTCAACCGACTTTCTGTGGCCAGAGCTCGAGAACATTGATATATCCGAGCTGTGGTTCCAACAAGACGGCGCTCCATGCCATACAAGCGACAAAACGTTCAAAGTTGTTAAGGAGAAATTTGCCGACTGGGTCATCTCACGGCGAGCGTTCATCATTTGGCCGCTGCGATCATGCGACTTGACACCACTCGATTATTTTCTCTGGGGCTACGTCAAGTCCTTAATCTACGGTAACAAGCCAACCACTTTGGATGAGCTCGAAGCCAACATTCGAAACGCTATTGCCAGAATAACGCCGTACGTATTGGACTGACCGCTTGAAGCACTGCCAGCGAAGCCGAAGCGGTCATTTAAATGAAGTGCTATTTCACACATAATGGTATGAATGTAGATCCAAAATAAAGCCAGAATACATTTTATATCTCACTTCGTTGTTGTTTTATTTCAATTCTTTTTCCTATCGTTCTTATCTGGTCATGTACTCCAAAAACGAAAAGCGATTGGGCCAGACGAGATACCCTCTGATTTTTGGAAAAAAAATAATAGACGGTTTCATGATTCTCAACCTCAAACTTATGAGAGGTGATGTAATACAAGACCAATGGAGGGAAAGTTACCTTCTCCGGGTAAATCAGCGACGGATGCAATCCAAAGTATAAGGATCGCATTGGATAAACATTGTGATTCCTTAAAGGATTTGCATAATGTATTAATTGAGACATGCTTTGGCGCAAAGACATTGAGGGGTTCCACAAACCTATGTACAGATGATTATGGACACGTGCGAAGGAACAAAGACAAGATTCAAGATGGAAGAGTTCCCGATCAAATTCGCAGTGCTCTTTATTGCAGTTCTTGACTATCTGCTTGAAGGTTAAGTGACGAAACCCAAAGCATATAACTTATTCTTTACTGACGATGGAGCCATCATAAGTGAGGATCCTACGTCACTGCAACAAGCGTATAGGTGGACGTTGGATGACCTGACAACAGTAGATGAAGTCGAGGAAGCTATCAAACGAGCAATCAATGACCAGAGGGTGGAACTTCAAATCACCTTAATGAAGGCCAACAGCAGGGCGCAAAAAATTGCTTTAGTTTAGCTGAACGACCGAGTGGCAGGTGAGCTGCTAAAAATCGCTCGTATAAGAGTCGGGTGGGTTTTCTGCAGAGTTCGCCGAAGAGTAGTGGTCACGCGCTGCTACAGATGTTTCGGCTATGGCCACCAGCAAGCTAATTGTAAGGGGCCCGACAGAAAGAACCAGGGAATATGCTTCAAGTGCGGAGTACAAGGCCATAAAAAATCCGATTGCAAAGCTATTGCGAAGTGCTGCTTATGTGCGGAGCTGAAGCTCGGGCCAGCACTGCTAGCCCATTTACCAGGGTCGGGAAACTGTCAGGTGTTTAGAGGGGCACTTGAAAAGGCGAAGAGAAGCAGCGCACCATGATGAAAATCCTACAAGCAAATCTCCATAGAAGTCGCACGGCTGACAACTTACTCTCACAACTTAGACTCGATCTTAAAGTGGATGTGGTGGCCATAAGTGAGCAGTATAAAAACAAGGACGGGCCCAGTTGGTTCTCGGATACACTCGGCACAGCTGCAATATGGATACCGGACGTAAAGACGACCCGCATAAAAACCCACGGCGCAGCTAGTGGCTTTGTTTGGGTGAAATGTGATGGAATCACGATATTTAGCTGTTATTTTACGCCGAACGAGAGTATCAGTAATTTTCGAGCAAAGCTTGACCGCTTAGAGGACACCGTGAGAGATATTGAGGGCGGGATCTTGTTTGCCGGCGATTTTAACGCCAAGGCCTTAGATTGGGGGATGCCTAGCACAGACTCACGAGGTGAGCAGATACTCGAGATGGCTGCCAGACTGGGGCTCTACGTGTTGAACGAAGGAAATACACCCACCTTCAGGCGTCCCGGATATACCGAAACAATACCGGATGTTACTTTCGCGTCAGAAGAGCTACTAGCAAAGGTGGAAAACTGGAGAGTCATCGAGGAGTACACCGGGAGCGACCACCAGTATATCGTCTTTGACCTACAGAGGACCCGACGAGTCTCTAACGGACACCAGAGGCGAGCACCGAGGTGGAAAGTCAGCCGGTTAAATGAAGAAGTTCTCACGGCCACGCTAGAGGAAGGGAAGGAAGCCATCCAGGAAATGACGGGGTCAGCTGAAATAAAAGCCCAAGCGACGATGCAACTCTTACACCGCGCATGCGATGCGTCGATGCCTCGAGTTAGAAACTCAATGGGAGGGCGAAAACCAGTGTACTGGTGGACGGAGGAGATCGCTGAACTTAGGAGGAGATGCCTACACCATAGACGCAAGGTCACCAGGGGAAGGCGAAGACACGCTGAAATCACGGAAGGCGCACTCGCGGAATACAAAACCGCAAGATCCGAGCTCAAGAGGGCCATCAATTCGAGCAAGAAACAAAAGTGGGAGGACCTTCGCCGGGAGATCAACAGCGACCCCTGTTGACTCGGCTATAGGGTTGTCATGAAAAAATTGGGAGCGCAGGCGTCACCCCCCACGATGACAGCAGAGCTAATCAAGAGCATAGTAGACACACTCTTCCCGGCCCACCCTGTTAGGTCAATGGAGATCTATCCTGCCCAACAACAAGACATCCCATTGTTCAGCGAAGAAGAGCTGATTCTAGCAGCTAAATCTCTTCAGAACAATAAGGCCCCCGGCCCCGACGGCATACCAGCGGAAGTGTTGAAAACGGTTGCCAAAACTTGCCCACAGATACTTCTAAGTATGTATAATGGCTGTCTAAAGGAAGGGATCTTTCTCAAGAAGTGGAAGGTACAACGCCTGGTACTCATAAGCAAGGGAAAAGGAGACCCGGATTCCCTATCAGCATACAGACCTCTGTGCAAGCTGGACACGGCAGGAAAACTCCTCGAGAAGATGCTAAGGCCTCGAATCACAGAAGCAATCCAAAGAGCAGGTGGCCTATCCGATCGACAGCACGGATTCAGAAAAGGCCACTCCACGATAGGAGCAATTGAGGAAGTAGTCAAAACCACCCACCTCGCCCAAAGGGGAAATCACTACTCAAGGCGAATCGTCGTGCTGGCAGCTCTGGATGTGAGGAATGCCTTCAATTCGGCCAGATGGGGAGATATGTTAGATGCGCTCGAGAACACCTTCAGGATACCGCAATATCTTCTGCAAATTGTGAAGGACTATCTCAAAGACAGGGAACTTCTGTACGACACCGTGGAGGGTACTCACAGAAAGGAAATCACTGCTGGAGCAGCACAGGGCTCAATCTTTGGACCCGATCTGTGGAATATCTCATACGATGGAATCCTTCGCATGGAGATGCCCGACGATACCGTCTTAGTCGGGTACGCAGATGATATCGGTGCGGTGATTACCACAAGGGACATCGAAGGGGCCCAGCTGAAACTGAACCAGGTAATGAGACGAGTACTCGCCTGGATGGAAGCCCATGGCCTTAGTCTCGCCGCGGAAAAAACAGAGATAGTTCTTCTGACTAGGAAACGGATCCCGACCATTGCCGAGTTCCGTGTAGGTCCAGAAGTTATAATTAGCAAACCAGCAGTAAGGTATCTAGGAATCGCCCTGGACTCTAAACTCTCTTTCTGGCAACAGATTAAGTCCGCATCTGAGCGAGCTGCGAAGGTCACGTCAAGGCTGAGTAAGCTTATGGCAAATATCGGAGGCCCAACAATGAGTAGACTCCTCATGTCCATCACCCACGCCATTCTTCTGTATGGGTGTGAGATCTGGGCAGACGCACTTAGACAGGAGAAGTACAGAAAGCAAATTGCCGCAGTACAAAGGCGAGGACCTCTCCGAGTTGCAAGCTCCTATCGCACAGTGTCGGAACCAGCCGTCTTCGTAGTTGCGGGTGTGACCCCCATCGACCTCCTAGCGACAGAGAGGAAGTACGCCCACGACAAGAAGGCGGAAGTAGGGGCTCAACTGGCAGTCGCTGAGGTGAAAGAGCTTACCAAGCAGGCTTGGCAGAGAAGGTGGAGCGCTAAAACGAGGGGGAGGTGGACAGCGAGGCTGATTACAGACGTCACGGCTTGGACAGAGCGGGAACACGGCGAAGTGAACTACTTTGTCACTCAATTCCTAACCGGACATGGGTATTTCAACCGATACCTCCACAGAATGGGTAAAGTAGAGAGCGCAGCCTGCCAATATGGAGACTCAGCGGAAGACGACGCTTTCCACACCTTTTTCGCCTGTAGCAGATGGACAGAGCAGAGGAGTAGACTGGAGTCGGAAATTGGCGATTTTTCCCCGGAAAATGCTATAAGCAAGATGATCTCGAGTACCGACACATGGAATAGAATATCTTCCTTTATCGAGACGGTACTAAGATCCAAAAAGAGAGAGGAAGACGCCAATATTCCCTCACAAATTACATAAAGTAGATAAAAGCCTTACCGGCAAGAATGTATAAACCCGCACCAGGAGCTGAATATGAAAAAGCCGGTCCCCAGAGGGGAAAGAAAACGACACCACTCTGAAGTAATGCGATAAGCGGTTCCGGAGTGGATGGTGTCAAGTAGAAAGAAGGGGTTAAAGGTGGTGTTTTAGTGAGTAGTGAGTCTCACACTACTAGAAACAGAGCGGGACTGTTTCCCGTGCGCATTAGCGTTTTTCCACTACCCCCTAGGCAAAAAAAATAAAAAATAAAAAATAGGTGGACGTTTTGGAGAGAAATGGGTATCGCATTAGTTCAAAAAAACTAGTTACTTTCCATTCTCAGATCCATATTTCATATTTATTTATTAATTAGCTTCAACATCATTTACAATAGACCAATATAATCTTTAAGCTATAAATGAAGATGCAATTCGGAAAAAGAGAGTGAAGTAATCATTTAATTTAATTTACCTGTGTAGTGAAAACAATTCAGATGGTTTGTAAAATTTAACACAAACTATTGAAAAGAACAATTTACCATGTAATTAAATTTTTCTTCTATTTTAAAAAACAATTCGATTATTAAGTCAACTAAGCGCCATATGCCTGAAGAGAATGTGATCAAAGGAATACGCATAACAAGATCTTCTTATGCTGAGAGGAAGTGCATTCCAAATACGAATGGCATAAACGAAAAATTGACGCTCGGGAGAACTAAAGTTAAGTACCGATTAGACGGTGCAAAAATTAGTTTATTGAACAAGTATGAAGGCTGTTTGGAGGTTATAATCCGGCGAAGAAATTTAATAGTGCAAAATTTCAGATACTGGTCCAATGAGCATCCAAGAATATTTTTGGCGTAAGCAGAAACATGGTCGTAGCGTTTTAAGGCGTAAACATATCGAATAATATTGTTGAACGCAACATTAAGTCTTCTCTTGGTGATTGCTTTGACGCAGCAGCAGATTTCACAACCATAAGCTATGATGGGCACAAGAAGAGATTTAGCTAACATGAGCCTAGTTTTCAGTGGTGTGTAGCTTTGGGATACCGATAAGTTTCTAAGAGAACCATAAATTTTACCGACTATCGTAGTAACATGATCATCCCAACTTAACTTAGAATTGAACCAGATACCAAGGTTTTAAGCATTACCAACATATTCGATTGAATTATCTCCAAGGCATATAGCAGGAAAAAGGCTTAAATCTGATTCAATTCTGCTGATGACCATGCATTTTGATTTTATGGGATTCAACTTCAGAAAGTTTTCTTGAGACCAATTTAAAATCCTGCGAAGCTCGTCATTCAGCTTGAGTACAGCTTCCGCAGTTAGTCCGGGCTTACAGTTGATGTACAGTTGAACATCATCTGCGTACATGTGTGCTAATGAATGTTTAATTACCGTCGGAAGATCATTAACGAAAAGCATAAAAAGAAGAGGACCAAGAACTGAACCTTGTGGAACGCCTGTTAATATTTCAATGAATTCGGAGGAAATATTGTTGTAGAAAACTGCTTGCTTTCTTCCCTGGAGGTAGGAGAGAATTAATTTCGCAGCCGAATCAGAAAAGCCATATAACATCTTGAGTTTATTAATTAATATGACGTGATTGACTGTGTCAAAGGCCTTGGAAAAGTCTAATAACGTGAGAAATGTTATTAGGTTTTCATCTAAAGCTATTCGCAAATCATCAGCGACCTTAAGTAGTGCTGTTGTACAACTGTGTTTTTTTCTGAAACCAGATTGATTAGTGCAGAGGATCTTATTCCGTTGGACAAAGATGGAAATCTGATCATGAATCAATTTCTCCAGCACCTTTGACAGAAAAGGAAGTATAGCAACTGGTCCGTACTCAGCCGTAGAGTTAGCTGTTGCTTTCTTTTTCAGAATTGGAATAATTTTTGCTAATTTCCATGATGCCGGGAACGTGGATGTCGTTAT
Source organism: Brachypalpus laphriformis (assembly GCA_945910035.1). Taxonomy (NCBI): domain Eukaryota; kingdom Metazoa; phylum Arthropoda; class Insecta; order Diptera; family Syrphidae; genus Brachypalpus; species Brachypalpus laphriformis. The sequence goes on from OX246756.1 coordinate 160,451,680, forward strand.
TATATTATTGAAGACATAGGTCACAACCAGAAGTATGAAGGGAAGTATTATTTTGACAAACGAAGGGTGAATACGATCAGGTTGGTTTGACAAGGACGATGCTGCTTGGATATCTGCAAATTGCCTATTGAGTTGGTTGGGATCAAGGTCTTCTTCCTCCCGGACTGTATTGCGACTAACACCCAACTCTCGCAGACTTTTCCAGAGGGTTTTGGAGGGAAGATTTTCATCAAAATGTTTTTTGTAATATTTCCATTTAGCTTGTTTCACTTTGGAGGTAACGCTTCCATCTATTGTAGGCGGCATCACGTCTGTTCCTTAATTCATCAATCTCATCAATAAACCAACTATTATGCACGCATTTTACACGCCTTGTTACAAAGGGGCCATGTTTAGTAAATAAATGCATAATTGTACTCTGGAGATAATCAACCTGAGCATCAGAATTAGATTCAAAGTATACTGGTTGCCAATAAAGTCTGAGTCGTTTCTTGATAGTGCATCAGCTGCTTCGTTCCCCTCCATTATTACATGCCCTGGTACCCAGTAGAGAGTTACTTTATTAGTCTGACCCAGTCTGTTAATCTTGGTGAGATATTTCCATACCAACCTGGAACTTATCTCGAGGTTCAGTGCCTTGATTGCCCCTTGACTATATAACAGTATTGCGTTGCCGTGGCGGCGATATTTCCTGTCGGGGTTGAATTGTGCGAATCTTTCAGAGTATCTGATCCTGGGCCCGTACACGCATGTACCAGTGCTGGAATAACTAAGTGAGGTGATACCTTCGCAGAGTACAAATCAGCTCATAGACGACACCAGAAGATATTGACAATATTGGGCGCCCACACTGTGCAGTCGTTAAGAATTTTTCGGCATTAAAAACAAAAGGACGCCTCTGTCCACAGAAGGGCAGAAGGTTATTTACTTTGAAGTATCTAAGGAGTTGACCTACCTCGGAGTAAACAGTAATTGCATAAATGACTTGGTCTGGAGAACTGTAAGCAACTTCCCCCGGAATAAGTGAGGATGGAAGGCTGCCGTGTCTCAGGTAGAGACCCCTGACGAATCGAAGAGCCATAATAAGTTCTCTTAACTCCGTGAAACTTCGCCATAAGCAACGAAATAGATTAGACTCTTGGCAGCGACGAATAAGTTGATAAGTTGATTGCATTTGTTTTACCATGAGGAAATGCGTCCACCTGCACCATCAGAGCCAGAGCAACCCCTCTTAATCTTCTTTTCACGCCTCTTATTCAGGCTTAGTCAACCGTGATAATTTAATAGATTTAATATGCACAAATAGGCAAAGGGTTCTCGAGGTCAGCCGTGCTGTTTGCCTTAGTTAATCTTGAGCTTCATGCAAGTTCATCAAATCCCCTGCACGCTTTCCAATTACATGTAAACACAAAATTGCCTAGCAACATGTTGCCAAAGGGTGTTACTAAGCTAACCCTTTCTAAAATGTCCACACTTGTTCGTATTAAGCTCACTCATTGACATTCCGCTAACTACTAAAGCGTCCAATAAAGCAAAGGCCTCCAATCTGTTCCACCAGAATTCTTCTCCCAATATTGACAAAAACATGTACCTAAACAACAACAAATGAAATTAAAGAATGCTTCTCATCCGGGTGCGCGAGTAATTGAATTGAGAGTCCTTTTTGTGTGTTCCCAAGGGTGTTATCATCCATGAATCAGTTGAGATATGCTTCTTGTTCATTTGGTAGCTGGAATCCCCTTCAATTGAATTCACCTCTCGTGTAGCTACAACCCTCAATGTTTGACAACTGATGGCGGTGGTGACACTTTAACAGCGATTTGCCCATTTATACGTTGCTAATACACTTTTGAATTAAATCCTGCATTGGGAATTGTTCTCAATCCTCTTCTGCATGTAATTTGATTCCAGGTGACAACGGGGAGGTAAGGGACTTGTCGTGTTGGTAGCAAAAAGGAAGAGAGTGAACGGAAACTCATACAACTGAGATTTTTTATTTTTTTGTAATTTGCCGATGGTATCGACGGATTTGCGAATTAAAATTGTAATAAGAGGATTATCTTAGGACATGACAGACCAGGAGTCCTATCTGCTTTTATTTTTTTAAATACATTCTCCAGCTCCCGTTGTGTATTTCATTACCAATCGGTAGCCACAAGTGGAGATTGAGCTCACCTCTTAACAGTGAGTGCGATAAGTACCAATTCAAACAACATACAATAATATGGTAGAAGGATTCATTGTATAGACCTACAGGTACTGCTGAAGGCACGTATGGCCCAGGATCAGATTTTCTGATTCCCAGATAGTGGGAATCTTTCCAAATAGGTACATTGCAAGACGAAGTTCACGCGACCAAAAGATGCGCTCAATTCAACCTCGACAGGAAATACCGCGGCCAGGACAACGCAATACACTAAGATAGCCAAGCCGTCATCAAGGCACTGAGCTCACACGAGATCAGATCCAGATTGGTATGCGAGTGACTCACAAGGATCAACATGCCAGGCCAGACTAATGAAGTAACTCTCTACTGGGTGCCAAGACATGTAAGAATGAAGGGGAACAAAGCAGCTGATGCACTAGCAAGAAACGGCTCAGACACCCCTATCCTTGGATCGGAAACTTTTTTCTTTGGGTTGAACCACCCAAAATACGAAAAAAATTGAGAAAAGAAGAAGAGAGCAAATTTGTCAAGCATTGGGATGATATTCTACAATTGAGACAGGCAAAAGAACTTCTGCGAAACTACAACCAGAAAAAAGCAGAAGCTGTAAGAATCGACTTCGCATCTTGACAGGTATGCTAGCAGGTCACTGCAGAGCCAAGGAGCACCTTAGGAAACTTGGAATAAAAGAGAATGCTGCAGATTCAGTAAGCAATCAGTGGACCAAATACTGCAACATTATCAAGGATGTGGCCGTGGCCACCCTTGGCTACCAGCCACCACCAAAAACGAGCCCTTGGTATGATGATGAGTGCGTTCAACGGAAAAAGGTGACAGGAGATGCACATAAGAAAGCACTGCAGCACAAGACAAGAGCAGCGAGAGAAGAGTTCCGGATCAAAGAAAATTCTGCGTAAAAAGAAAAGGGGCCACCCAGCCTCCCAGCTCCAGGATATCGAAATGTCTCGTGAGCGCAACAACATCCGGAATTTCTATCGAAAAGCCAAGCAGCTGGCAGCTGGCTTCAATCCCGGAACACAGGCTCTTCGTAACAGCGAAGGCAACCTAGTCACCGAAACGCAAGGAATTGTTGATGTGTTTAAGCAACACTTCCAGCAGTTTCTCAACGAGCAGCAAACAGATAGAGTGATAGGGCAGGAGAAGAACCCGCTTCCAGTCAATGACGAACCAGTACCACCACCCAGTATTGAAAAAGTTAGCGCAGCCATCAGAAAACTAAAAACAACAAAGCCGCTGGCTCGAATGGCCTCCCAGCTGACGGAGAGGAGTACCGGGGGTGATATATTGGTAGGGTGCATGCACCAAGTCATCAGCCAAATATGGATAGAGAAATACATGTCCGATGACTGGAGTATCAGCTCTCATCATCTTCAAAAACAGTGATCCTATGCCTTGTAAGAACTATCGAGGCATATCCCTGCTAAATGTCGCATAGAAGATCATATCCAACGTATTGTGTGAACGTCTAAAACCTTTCTGCAACACACTAATCGGCGACACACTTCCGGTCCGGCAGATCGACAATAGACCAAATTTTCACACTAAAGCAAATCCTGGAAAACACCGACGAATATCAAGTCGAAACTCACCACCTTTTCATCGACTCTACCAAGCGATGGCCCAATACCCTCAAAACTTATCCAGATGTGTCGCGTAACGCTGTAAACAGGCAAAGTTCTATGCAACTTGGAAACAGGTCTTCCAGCAAGGAGATGCGCTGTCATGTGACTTCTTCAATATTGTACCGGAGCAGATAGTGCGTAGGGCAGGTGTAATCACGGAATGCACTATCATTCACAAATCCATCCAACTGCTGGGATACGCGGACGATATTGACATCATCGGAAGATCCCGGCAAGCCGTTGTAGAGGCATTTACGGCAATTGAAGAGCAGGCGAAACGAGTAGGTATTGAAGTAAATGAGGACAAGACTAAGTGCATGTTGTCAACAAACAAAAAATGATCTACTCAATACCTTAGACTGTTGATGACTACAACTTCGAGGTAGTTAAGGAGCTTACCTACCTCGGAGCAAACATAAATCACACAAATGGAACCTTCATGGAGATCCGACGAAAAATAACCTAAGCAAATCGCTGCTACTTCGATTTGGCAAAACATACATACATACATAATCCGGTCTTCTTCTACCCTACGGTGTCAAAGTTCAAAACTCCTAACTCGACGAACCAAATTAATGCTCTATAGAACGTTCATCTTACCAGCCTTGCTTTATGGCGCCGAGTGCTGGACGATAAGTAAGAAAGCAGAGCAAATATTGGGTACCTTTGAGCGAAAAATACTTCGTCGTATTAGGTCCCACATGCGAGGAGGGCCAATGGAGGTGAAGATACAACCGCGAACTCTATGAGTTGTACCACGATGTGGATGTAGTCCAAAAAGCCAAGACACGTCGACTACATTAGCTCGGCCACATCGAGCGAATGGACAACAACGCTCCAGTCAAGAGAATCTTCGAATCTCAGCCCCCAGGTACAACCGCAAAATCTATGAGTTGTACCATGGTATGGATGTAGTCCAAAAAACCAAGACACGTCGACTACATTAACTCGGCCACATAGAGCGAATGGTCAACATCGCTCCAGTTAAGAGAATCTTCGAATGTCAGCCCCCAGGTTCGAGACGGGAAAAAAATGCCGAACAGCCGGTATAAAGACCAAGCTGTCGCGGATGCCAGTAAACTTGGTCTTCACAACTGGAAACAGCGTGCCCGGGATCGCAGAGGATGGAAGGCAGTCGTGTCTCAGGCAGAGGCTCCCCAAGGTTCGGGAGTCCTTTAAGTAAGTAAGTTGTCGCCAAATACCTCGTACAGTTCCTCATTAAGTCTTCACCTCCAAAACCCGTCAACGCAAACGGGAACGAATATCTTGCGAAGAATTTTTCTCTCGAAGCGATCAGGGATATCTTCATCCGCTTTCAATAAAGTCCTTGTTTCAGCGCAAGACTGGAATGATCATGGTTGAATATATAGTCTCCCTAGCTGTTGGAGATACGACTTTACTGCTAAATTGCCTCTTTAACCCACAAACAAGCGGTTGCCAAGAGTTATTCTTCGCATGATTTCAGCGCTGACGTCGTTTTCAGAATTATTAGCAGAGGGAAGATAGACAATTACCCTTACTACCTCAAAAAAGTTGTTAAAGGTTCCTTACTGCAAACTTATTAGTTACGATACTCAAAGACCTCCAAAGTCTCTTTCACGTTAAGGTATTGCTCAATAATGAGTAGTTAATGAACTTTGTTTAAATTTTCAAAACTCAGACCCTTCTGACCCTATTTTGCATTATTCAAGAGTTTCAATAAAATCGATAAATCACACAACTGCCACTCATCAAAGCACAACAAGGACGCATCTAGATTAATACTTTACGAAAGGTTTCTTTGGGTCAAGGTGAAAAATTCTACACCTTCTCCAGGATAAAAAAAAAATACTTTTATTAAATTTCTTCCTTCCGTCGTTCAAATAGGAAGAGAAAAAAAGAAATCCTTAAAAATCGAAAAACAAATGGCGCCCAAACACCTCTAAGAACCGCCTTTTTCAACTCACCCTCAGCATGAATTGCTCACCCCTTGCAATGAATGAAATTCATGCGCAATGCTGAAAGTATCTTAGTTTCAATTCAACTTGTTCCTATCAAAATATGTACTGTACTACACCTACAACTCTGTGTACTGTGTCACCATGCCGATCATCCCTTTATGCTGAGGCTCTGACTTCGAACATAAAGTGTACTTCACAGATACTTTAGTTTGATTGGAACGTTTGTCGTGATCGGTTGAGAGTATTTCGTATCGGGTTTGAGAGTATCTTTTGCAAACAAACAGATTGCCAATTAGAAAAAGGATATGTGGTGATAAATCGGTGTAGTGATTGATAAATTAAAAGAATATCTCTGTGTGCGAAACGAAAGAATGTTGTGAATGTGTGCTAATTTTGGATAACTTTTGAAATGTTCGACAAGAATATGGATACCAATTTGTCGTCATCGTTAAATGGTGACTTGGATTCAACGAGTTCCGGTGGGACTGCCTCTGATTCGACTATCAATCAGGATTTGATGTCACCATCGTCATATGGATCGATTTTTCTACCAAATTCAGGTTGGTGTGTAGAGTGGGCGGTTTGGGAGTCTATTTGGGTATAGGGGTTCTTAACATGAAGTAATACGAATGGAATCTGCAAAAAAATTAGTAAGGATAATCTAGATCTATTTGCTGTTAACCGTGTATTTTGGACAAAACTTGAGACGAATCCCGCTTCAGTTTTGAGTATTTTAAGCGCTCTAAGCTGAAAAGTTCTAAAGTGCAACGATTTTCTCAAAATTCAAAAAGCAATGTCGGAAAAATGAAATCAGGAAATCAGCGCGCAGTCTTTAAAAATCACTTCAAATCCTTTTTCTTAAGAACTTCATGCGTTTGTGTAATATACGCTTTTACAGCTGAACTTGGAACAGTTGATCGAATAGCCTAGCATTGCACTCGCATTTCCGAAGATAATTCTTCTTATTTCATCTGCAGTGTTAGTTAATCTAATCTTCCTTAGAAAGGCCCTGTTACTTACTTACTTTAGTGGCGGTACAGCTTGGGGTGAATCTGAGCTTCAAACAACAAGTTTGATCTTTGATTAACTCCCTCCAGTTGCACACTTCAAGGTGATTGAAGTCCCCTTAAACTTATGCGCGCTGCTTACGTTTAGGAAGCCCTTTACTGCGTCGTCCCTCTGGGCTGGATTCGAAGACTCTGCTGGTTCTAGCGTTGGTGTCCATTCGCCCTACCTGTCCTAGCCATCTGACACGTCCAATACGCGTTTTTTTTTTTTTACTAGGTTGATGTCGCTGTACAGCTCGTATAGTTCGTAATTAAATCTTCTGCATAACTCGTCAACGGAAACGGGAGCGAATATCTTAAGAACATTTTTTCTCATGAAGCGACTAAGGATATCTCTATCCGCTTTCAATAAAGTCCATATTTCAGTGCCGTAAAGCAGGACTGGGATGATCAGGGCCTTATTTATAGTCTCATTGGTTGTTCGAGATAGAGCTTTACTATTGAATTACCTTATGAGCCAACAAAAAAGCGGTTGGCTTGATTTCTGCACTAATATCGTTATCAGAGTTAATAGCAGAGCCAAGGTAGACAAAGTCCCTTACTACCTCGAAGTTGAAGCTGTCCACTGTGACGTTCTGTCCAATTCGGATAGTCCCTGCTTGTTGACAGCGTATACTTGGTGTTGCCCTAGATTTCCGCTAAACCCATTTGGACCGCTTCTTATTTAATGCTTGCAGTCATACCGGTGACTGTCAGCTGAGTTCTTCCTATAATGTCAATATCGTCGGCGTATGCAAGCAGTTTATATATATTGTGCCTCTGGTGTTGCCTTGTGGCTTCCACGCAATCCGTTCAACCCTTGCCTAACACCTTTTATGACATCAAAGGTCAGACCTTGTTGGAGCAGCATTTTGGCTGAGATGTCAAAACTAGACATGGCTGTATATAGCTTTTCTCTATAAACGTTGGCATAAGCGGCCTTAGAATCGATAAAGAGATGGCGAGTGTCAATTTGAACATCTTGGGTTTTTCCAGAATCTGTTTAAATGTGAAGGCTTTCGAGTAAGTGGACTTTCCTGGCCTGAAATCGCACTGATAGGGGACAATTAGAAGGAAGATTTCAGGTGTCCACACAATATCACAGAAAAGATCTTGTATGCAGTGTTGGAGACAGATGCTTCTATAGTTGGTGCAGTTGAAGCTGTCTTCTTTTTTGTGGACCGGGCAAAGGCGATGCTGAGATACGATTCATCATACATACACTCGTCTGACCAAATCTTAGAGATGAGCTGGTGTATGGTCTCTGCCAATTCATTACCAGCTGCGTTGAAAAGTTCGCAGATATTCAGATTTCGAAATCTGCAACGAGAACCTTCGTCAACAGACTATGATTTGAGACATCTTTTTAGGCGAATAATGGCGGTTTAAATATTGTGTTGGCTACTTGAACGTAAGTATCACAATGGACCTATTATTGGTCTAAATGTGTTGGCGATTCTTATCTGGCAGCCACTTCAACCTAACCTAACCTACTTGAACGTAAGACCATGATTCCAGTTCCGGGATAACAACTTATTTTTCACATACAAATGCCTTCTTGTTATGGCCAGACTACCGCCACTGAAGGAAACGAACAAAATTTGAGTTTCTCTAAGCACTACGTAAGAAAAGTGAACTTCGACTTCGATCCAAAAATGCTGTTAAAGGCATTTCGTCACGTATATGTAAAAGGTGACTGATCGTAAATATTTCTGGCTTCAAATCAAGCTAGTTACAAAAAGTCAATCTCCTTCATCTCTCTTCGCCTTTTTCTTATTTAGGATCGGTCATCTCCGTCACGTCATGATATTCTGGTCTTCGTTGTCACATATTCTAGGTGCCGTTCCTTTACATTCCTCATAACAGTGCGGAGTCAGGTCGCTTGCGATCGTCCCCTTGTCCTTGGCCGATATTCATTGTTTATCTCACTATGTGCCATCATCCCTTCGCATCACATGAGCGTACCACTTGAGTCTACTTTGTCGTAGTTTATCTACAATTGACACAATAGATCTCCTTGGTCGCAGTGCTTACACGCCATTTGGGCGTGGCCACACACCTGTTTAAAAAAAAAAAATCTACAATTGACACAACTTTCATGGCATCTCACGTGTGGATGTGGTAGTCTCCCAAAAATGACCATGCATGTTACTAGCAGCCCAGGCTGCTAGCATGCACGATTCGCAAGCCCGAATAATCGATGCCAGGAATGCGCCTACGTACTAATCCACGCCCTGTACACTTCTTCCACTCTCCCCGTGGGACTGTCGTAAGGTATTACTTCGAGGGGCTGCTCAGCAATTAATGATATGCTTCTTGTATTGCTGCTTCTGCTCTCCTTGCTCTCTCAATTATTCGGAGCTCTTCTTGCGTCTTCGTTATGAGTGTACAAATTTCCAGCCAATTCTCCTTTGACCGCAGCATTTGGTCTATAAGGAATGGTGGACTTGGCATATTATTTCTCCATTCCGTGAAGCGATTGCAATGGAATATTGCGTGCTCTGTATCTTCCTCCTGGTCTGGACAATGTGGTGAATTATCATGTCCAAATCTGTGTAAATATTTGCGATAGCCGCTGTGATCCGATAGGAACTGTATAAGGTTGTAGTTGCAGTCCCCATACACTCGCTTGGTCCAGACCTCAATGGTGGGGATCAGCTTGTAGGTTCGTCTACCTTTTGTACTGTTATCCCACCTGGCTTGCCAAATAGCTAGTGATGTTGCCTTCTCCTCGTCTTTTATTCTCTTGACAATACCTGCTTCTTGATGACTCGAGGTTCTCCTTTCATAGATCCTTACCATCTCATTTGCGACGATGTCGATGCCGATCATTCCGGCTATGACGCAGGCTGCTTCGTCCGATATTGTTTGGAAACCGCTGATTGTTCTTATCGCGCATAGCCTGTATGTTGACGATCATTTTCTCCGTGTTTCTATCGTCGCTAATGCCGCCGCCCAAACCGGTGCAGCATATAGAAGAAGTATAGTGCAATCCGTCTAGCGCATCCAGGTCAACCGATGTTTGGCAGTATTCGAGAAAGGGCTGCCTGCAGTAGTGAAGCCTCCTTACTCCAGTATTTCACGTGCGTTTGAAGCCTTAACCTCTTGTCGGGCATTACTTCTAAATATTTGACTGCTTCCTTGGTATTTACAGTCTGATTTCCGACTCAAACATTCGCGTAATCTGCAGCTTTTCGACTTTTTATAAGATCAGCCTCAGTTTCGAGGTCTGCTAATTCTAAGCCAGCGGATCCTAGCTAGTCTTTAATTTGTTTGATTGCTTCGATTGTTGCTTATTCTATTTCGTAATTGTGTTTAGCCACGGTGACTGCAGTGATGTCGTTAGCTAACCCGATTATCTTAACTCCTTGTGACAATGCTAGTCGCAGGACTCCGTCGTGCATGATATTCCTAGGTGAGGACCTAGTACCGAGCTTTGCGGGACTACTGTCGTAACGTTGTAGTACTTTACCCCCTCGTCGGTTTGGTACCTCACCTTCCTGTAGGTGCGAAGTAGTTTGTAACTATCCTCAATAGGTAGTATAGAGTATCCATTCTGGCTAGCGATCTCCTTATGAACGACTAATTTGCCAAATTAAAGGCGTTTCTCACGTGTGTGTGTATTTTAAACTTTGTCCAAGCGTTTTATGCCCGATGCCCACCGAAGCGTTTTCATTTCATCATAGCCCAGCATTCGGTTGCATATAACGTCGCTGGTCTCACACACTTATTTCAGACTTTACCTTAAACTTCGCAGATATCTTTAGGTCGTATAGTATACCTGTTATTCAAATCATTGTCTATTCCTCCGTCATCGCTCAGTATACACCCGAAGTACTTAGTTTTTTCGGTGGAGGATATTGGCTGACTATCGATGGTAGGTGTTATATTTGGCACGAGTCCTGTTTGACTGAACTGTAGGAGCAGGTGTTCAGTGTTCTTCACGTTTATTCGCATACCGCTGTTTCTTAATATTGCATTCGAGGAGTTACATCAATCAAAATGATGTTGTCAGCGTACAGGGCTTTCCGGCGAATTTGCTCTTGTATATACGCTGTTAGATGGTCTATGACAATGTCTAATAACAGCGAGCTTAAAGCAGAGTCTTGCTGTATGTCTACGCGAAGTCTGACCACTGGGCGTGTGGACTTGTATCGTGCTTTTAAAAGACGTGTCTTGGATAAGCTATAGGAAAGCCCATACAAGCGATCTCGGTAATCTATCGAAAGCTTGCATAGTCTATTGGCTGTAGGTGTCCGTTATCAGGCCAATACTACTCTATGACGTAATCGTATGGTGGCCTGCTCTTAACAGGGCTGTCCACCTCACTCAACTAGCTAAGGTGCGAAGATCTGCATGCATTTACAGTGGTGCACTGAGAACTACTCCCTCCACGGCACTGGACATTTTGTTCAACCTGCTACCCTTAGATATTTTCGGCAAACAGATTGCTACCTGTGCGGCCATCCGTCTAAAAGCTTCCTCTCAGTATTCCAGCTATCGGTTTGGCCACTCCTCGATTCTTGATCTTCTCAATTTCAAGCACGAAAGCATGGACTGCACTCCGCCGAAACTAAGATTTGACCCTAACTTCCGTACGAGCATCCCTAAACGGGATGAACTGGTCACATCCCTCCTGTTGTTGGTAGTTCGGTTCACTTCTTTACAGATGGCTCTAAATCCGAGGGTGGGGTGGGCTGTGGTGTTTTCTCCGAAAAGGTCAATCTAAGGATCTCGTTCCTGATTCTTGTAGCGTTTTTCAGGCTGAAATCCTGGCGATTAAGGAAGCCCTGTCTTGGCTGAAGTGTAATGTACTATCTGTCAGGGATATTAGCATTTTCACTGACAGCCAAGCGGCAATCAAGTACCTGGAATCGTGCTCCGTCATCCCAAATGCCGCCTTAAACTGTCGTTTATTTCTTATGAAGATGACAGAGTAGTTCAACATTCACCCATGCTAACCAACATAACCTAACCCAACCATTTGAACTGACTGCAACGCATCTGCAATCATCATTCCACCAACAAATCCGCATTGGTTTGGTGTTGTTTCTGCCAATTTGCTTGTGCGATCATTTACTACCGTCTCCCATATCTTCAAAGTGTAAGAAGTAAGTTAAGGATCTTTGCTTTAGCTTAAGAGTATAAGAAGTATCTTTCTTTAACTCAATTGTGATGTCTTATCCCACGTAGGTGGGATATATCCATTATGTGCTTACTGGTACCCTTTAACTAGATCTGAACCTCAAAGGCGAGTGGAAGGAATTGAATACAAAGAGTGGCCGAACTTCGTTTATTAGTAGGCTTTCCAGCTTGCTTGGTTATAAACATACTGTAACCTAAATCAAAATGAATCGCTTCACACTTTTTTATGAAAGACAGCATAGATACTTATGAGTATGACATCGAGGCTTTGAACCAATATACACGCAGTTGTCTTATAGACTTGATAACAGATTTATAGAATTTTATTCTTAGAAATACTACTGTACCAAGACACACAAAAGAAGACTACAAACCACAACGAGTCAGAAAGTGGGATTCAGGATATATTCCTATTGGGCTTCCCGTGCTACAAGTGCTGAGATCTTCATATGTATGACTATGGAGTGGAAGAAAATTTCTGAAGCAATGCCTTACCAAAAGCCCTCCAGTGCCTTTGAAAGAGCCTCTTTTAGGAAAGATGGCTTCTATGCATCTTCTATGTTATGGTCATGAGAGCGCGGTTCAAATATCCCTCAAGGATGGACATTGACGTATCCTATACCTCTCAATGTGAAATATTCAGTGCCCGCTCTGGAATGCTGTGCTATCGGAATATTATCATTAAGGTACTCGTATCTGGGTCACTCAATCATATTCCTCCACTCAGACACACTGATGTCTTCAAATTGCTTCCCAGGTTCTGAAGAACACACACACAGTCACAAGCAAAAACAATACACCACCGTCTTAGCGCCTACAAAAAACAAACAGAAATCGTCTAGCATTTCATATTGCAAAGCCATAACGCTGCTGTCTCGTGTATCATATTCCTTTGGCCCATCACCACCAGTCATCTTGGATTTCAATGCTCGTGCTATTGGTGCGCTTAGTGTAATTGGACGTCTCATGTCATTGGCAAATTCTTCTGTCTATCAACACAGTCTTATTCGTTGCACCTTATTGTAATATGACTTGTGTGCCCTCCATGCATTTTCCGAACCTGGGTTACGTGACCAGCTTCAATTAGTCACTCATTACTTGGAATTCATTACAAAACTCACACTTTTTGTGAATCATTTATAGGCTACCGGGGCAATATTTCCTGTAAGACTGTCCTCCATTTGGAAAAGTTCTCACCCTACTCCACCGACAGAGACATCGAACGAAGGTTCCATGATATAACAAATGAATTTGACAAGTCACCTCCATCATCGTATCCAAGTTTGAGTGGGATTTTTGAAGGAACAGGCGATCTGAATGGAAATACAACGACATTGGTGAAGAATACCATATCTGTGGGGGATGTGCATCAAAATGGACGGACTAATGGACAGTTTATGGGTGGATTGGGAAACGGAACTGCTAATTTTGATATCACAAGAAAGTGTCTGCCTTTTAGTACGGATCAGGTAGGTTAAGAACGCTTTTCCTCTTTCGACAAACACTAACAAGGATTTTCCCTAGATCCAGTGTATGTGCGAAGCCCTGCAGCAGAAAGGTGACATCGAGAAGTTGGCAACATTTCTATGGAGTCTCCCGCCCAGTGAACTATTTAAAACCAATGAAAGCATACTAAGGTGCATTTCAATCTTTTGACTATAGGCCACATGGTCTTGAAATCTTTTTCTTATTTTCTTTTAGAGCCCGCGCAATAGTCTCCTATCACCGAGGTCTCTATCATGAGCTGTATAACCTACTTGAGTCACATTGTTTCTCCCCCAAGTATCACCCTGAGCTGCAGAACCTCTGGTTTAAGGCACACTATAAGGAAGCTGAGAAAGTGAGAGGACGACCGTTAGGCGCTGTGGACAAGTACAGACTGCGAAAGAAGTATCCCCTGCCAAAGACAATCTGGGATGGAGAAGAGACTGTGTATTGTTTTAAGGAGAAAAGCAGAAATGCCCTGAAGGATTGCTATGTGACAAATCGCTATCCAACGCCCGATGAGAAAAAGACTTTGGCCAAAAAGACTGGACTGACACTGACACAGGTGTCGAATTGGTTTAAGAATCGAAGGCAGAGGGATCGGACGCCACAACAGAGATCGTAAGTTGAATTTGAAAACACATATATTTTTTGTAAACGGCTTAAATAGTAAAGGTAGTTGTAAGACGTAGTTATTGTAAGAAATTTTGATTTTTTGTGGAACTTAATGGTCTTTAGGAGGGTTGCGGAATAGGATGCGCAAGTGAACTGTCAATCCTTCCCGATCATCCACCACCAACTCCAACTCATTAGGTTAATTCCCAGACAGATCCATGAGTGATGTTACACTTGATCTAGCTTGGCAAGACTTGGAAGCTGGTGTATAAGCATTCGCACTACGTGACCAAACCGTTCAAGTATAGATCGAAGTAGCTGCAATATTAGCAAGCACTCTGGTGTTGCGCACTCAATCCCTGCGTGTTAATCAAGCAACACAACGAATAAATTTCAGCTCAGCACTACTACTCAGCATTTCTTTGCATCTATCGAATTACGTATACTGCAGCGTCTGCCAGGTGGAGATTATAGCGATAAAGGAAGACTTTCCTGACTAAGGTACAATGTGCTATCTAATCGGGACATAACCATTTTTACTAACAGTCAATCCACAATCAAATCCCTCAAAGATGCCACCTTCAACTCAAGAAGTGCAATAAATGATCGCTTTTAGCTAAACAATTCAATATTCACCTCATTTGTGCGCCAGGACACAGAGACATTCCAGAGAATTCCATAACCGACGAACTCGTCAGCAGAGTACTAACCTATCGATATCATCAAACAAGGTGAATCTCGGCATGCCTCTCGCTACAGTGAAACTGCTGCTCAAGTACAATGCCATCAGTGTATCCAACCGCAGATGGGAAAATGGCACAACGTGCCTCATTACTAGACAGATCTACCCTATGCTTGGTCAAAAATGCTCCAATTGTCTCATTAGACAGAAAGCAGTGCAAATTACGACTACGTGTCATTACGTAACACTGCGTTATTGGAAAGCATGTCATCAGGTTAAGCCTCCTCACAAATGACATCTGTAGAAGCAATATGGGCGAGTAAGAGGAGGAAACTATACTACGCCTCCTATGTATGTGCCAGGCTCTCTTTACTCGCAAAAGATTACACTTAGAAGCCTAGGTAGGTAGATAAAGTGGCGGTCCAAAAAAAACCAATTAGCGCTTAAGGTGCGCCGTTTTGTTACCACGGACTCGTGTATACCTATTGTAGTGGTTAGTTAAAAAGGGATGTTAAGTTTAAACCCAGCCCGTGGAGTTCAGGAAGAGGATTAGTTCTCCAATCCTCTTGTCCGTATCTCTCTCAGATCCTCGAAGAAGGGTTTGCCAAGGGTTTGTTGTCTGATCCTCGCTAGGGCCGGACATCTGCAAAGGAAATGACATAGAGATTCTTTCTCATTAATATCCTTGCAGCTCCTACAAAAGGTGCTGTGGGGGATACCAAGCTTGACCGCATGGTCTCCAACTGGCCAGTGACCTGTGATAATATCTACGATTTTGGCAATAACTGGTCTTGGTTTGCCTAGTAACTCTTTTGACCTGAGTTTGTTGAAACTGGCCACGTCTTCCTAGATATGACACAGCTTGTGAGGCTGTTCCATCCGCGATTGGCTAGCTGGAGGAAGTGAAGGTGAATATAGCCCTTAACGGCACCAAGCGGAATCTCGACTCTTTCTGCTAGAGAGCCGTTAAGGGTCGACCGCCGCCTGGCCAGCTCCTCAGCACGTTCATTACCCTCATGGTTGCTGTGCCCTGGAACGCAGACGAGAGTGATTCTCGAGTGAGTGCTTTGTTGATTCAATTCAAACCGGCATTGCTCTACCAGTTTAGAAGAGATGCAGACTGCATCAATGGCCTTGATGGCAGCCTGGCTATCCGACAAAATAGCGATATTGTGATTAGATGTTGGAAGATTGTTTAGCAGCCGGCGGGCTTCTCGAATCGCAAGAAGCTCCGCTTGGAAAACGCTAGCAGAGTCTGGGAGACGGAAAGACCTTGATATATTCAGCTAGTCAGAGAAGATGCCTGCGCCGACTCCGCAGCCCATCTTCGAACCGTCCGTGTATATCGCTATATCATAGTTGCAGGTAACGCTTCCGTTCTTCCATTCTTCTCTGGAAGGGCATTTTGTTAAGAAGGATTTTCTGAAGTTGAGTTTGGGTATCGTGTAGTCGGTCGAGGACGCAACCAGTTCACTTGGTATCGTCTCCGGGACCTTGCCGTGACCATATGGCCTTGTGGTCCAGCATCCATATTCCCTGAGCTGGACTGCGCTGCATATAGCTGTGTCTATGATGTGTAGTTCGAGAGGGATCAGATGCAAGATCACACTAAGAGCATCTGTTGGACAAGAATGCCGTGAGTGAATGCCGGTACCTTGGTTTTAGTGGTAAACAGAATCATTTCAGTCTTCTCCGGATTTACTCCGAGGCCACAGCTCGTAGCCCATCAGTGTACCTTATCCAGAGCCCTCTCCATGAGTTGACTTATCGTGGAGAGCAACTTTCCTGATACTAGTATAACCATATCATCCGCGTACGCAACCACCTTAAAACCCTCCCTATCAGCTCGCACCAAGATTTTATTAATCGCCATTAACCAGAGCAGGGGGAGATGACTCCGCCTTGTGGAGTTCCTCTGTTTACTGTCTTAGTTGTACTACTGTTGCCTAGTGTTGCATGGATTAGAAGCCTACTTCTTAGACAATTTAGGCGAATTGTCTAACGCCAACATCACCAGGTTCCGGCGTTTTATAACAAGCTCCAATCGGTTCTAAGGGTAGCTCTTTCTGCGGATCATGGATCCATGTGGCACCGAAGTGGACCTTTTGTGGTATAAGTGAGGCTGCAGCTAATACAGCCTGCCTATCGTAACCTTATTTATTATCCCAGTTTGGCGGCGTCATAAAGATGTGTACGAATGTGTACTAATTTGTTTAATTCCTTAGGCAACTTCCCACTCCTTAACCGCGACTGAGACAAGTTTTTTTCTAAAGCATGGGAAAGTAGAGTCTGCCTGGAATTTGTATACATCCTCTCATGGTCCATCAACTCTCCTCCCAGCTCCTACATCATTTCTCTAAGAAACGGAAAAATCTGGAGTATATTAGGTTAGGCAAGGTGGGTTAGTAATAAAGATGGGTTGTCTTCTTCATTGTTATTCCTTTTGGGCTATACTACACAGGGTGGGCCAACTACAATTTTTTTTTTAAAAATGCAATAAAATGAAGGAAATGACATTTTTTCCATGTATTATGGCTTCATTAGTAAGAGCAAATATTCCCAATACTTATGGAATACAACGTCGTTCAAGTGGCTGCCTCGGCTGGCCTCGCAGTAGCGCATTCTATCACTCCAATTTTCCAAGACCTTGTTGATGGTTTCGGGCTGTAGCTCACGGATTGCTTGGATGATATTGGCATTAAGTGCTTGAATCGTTTCCGGATTGTTGGCATAACATCGGTCTTTCACGGTTCCCCACAAAACAGTCCAAAGAGGTCAAATCGCAGCTCCGAGGCGGCCAATTGATATTGCCAAGACGACTGTTAACACGATTTGAGAATTTGGTGCGCAAAAGACCGATTGTGGCATGGGCTGTGTGGCATGGCGCGCCATCCTGCATGAACAAGAGGTCGTCCAAGTCCATGTCTTCAATTTCAGTAAAAAAAAAAAAAGTCGTTAATATGGCTCTGTAACGCCCACCGTTGACCGAAACGTTGTTCCCAGCCTAATTTTCGAAAAAAAATGCTCCAATGATGCCAACATCTGTGGATGCATTGGCTTCTCGACAATAACGTGCGGGTTTTCCGAGCCCCAGATGCGACAATTTTGTTTGTTAACGTAGCCGCCGAGATGAAAATGTGCCTCGTCAGAAAAGATGATTTTTCGCCCAAAATCGTTGTCCAATTCAAGCTGCTCTAAGGCCCAAACTGCGAAGCGATAACGAAGCGGATGGTCGTGCGCCTTCAATTGCTGAATCCATTGGACCTTGTAAGCGAATAATCCCAGATCTTTGTGAAGAATTCCCCTCAGGCTAGTGCGTGAAATGTTGGCTGTTGAGATCGATGACGAGTTCATGTTCATAGACCAAAGTAAAATGTGCCCTCTTTGCTGCGTTTTCCGTCACTTTTTCAAGCATCTCGGGCGGTATAGCGATGATTTCGGCACGAATGTTTGCCATGAGCTCGTCTGAGCTTGGTCTGAGGCTTGCTGGTGTACACTTTGCTTTTCAAATAACCCCACAAAAATAAATCCGGAGGGGTCAAATCTGAAAATCTGGGTGGCCCAATGATGGTTTTGGCGCTCATGCGGTGGTGTTTCGTGGATCTCGTGTTGATTCTCTGTTCCCCAAATGCGGCAATTTTGCTTATTAACGGCGCCAGAAAGTGTGGATGGTCTGTCGGCAATATTCTTTGAGTCAATTGCACTTTATATGGAAACAAATGCAAATCATCCTTCAAAATGCCCCGCAAGGTGGTTCCACTGACGTCAAAATGCTTAGCGCGGTGACGATACGACACATGTGGGTTTTCGGCAACACTCTCTCTTACCGCTTGAACCAGTTCATTGGAACGTCTTGGGCGTTGATGAACAGCATGTCGACGATCTCCCACTGTCCCGTACTCAACAAAATTCGACACCAAACGACGAATAGTGTTGTCAGACGGTGCTTCTTGGCCACAATATTTTCGACGATATGCACGTTGAGTTAACACAACTGAACGACTATTTTCAATGTACAGCGTCACTATTTCGGCGCATTGTTATGGTATTAAGGGATTCATGGTTAAAATTGTACTGAATTGACGTTTCAAAAACATTTCTACTCAAGCCAATCGGTTGATAAGTGTCAAAGTTATTCCAAGTTTACATACCGACAGAAAAGATGACGCACCCGTTATTTCTTTTGGATTCCTTGGATATTGTAATAATTCTTGGAATGATCAACCTGACATCGCCATTGCTGTACTTAGTGGTTCACGTTGTCAATCGGCGCTAATATACGCCTATTACTCTTCGTCTTCTTATATCCGATCCACATTGCGGCTATATGGTATACGAGTACGAGATAATACTGGCAGATTTGACTACCCCTGCTAAAGGTTGTCCTGGCCCTCGGTCATTCTGTGTCAAGCATAATCTTCGATTGCGAAGCGCTCGCCATGGATTGGGCAAGTGATCCGCTGATAGTCACTTCCCTTCACAGAATTGTAGAGATTCACAGACGTGTCCGTTTGTATTGTTCAAATCTTGGCACTCCTCTTCTGTGAAAGTGGCTTCTTTCCTTTTCCTTTTCATTGTAGGTCATGGAACTTTTGCACAGCTCTTTCGTATCACCTCCTAGCCACTGGTTTGTAACTTCACTATTCCACCAAGAGACATGGAGCTATCGATCTGTGCATCATTTTTTTTCAAAAGCCACCAAAGTAGAACACACATTCTGAATGCCATCTGCTTAGATATTAATCTATGTATATGTACATGTGCAGTACATATTTCAAGCATTTTTTATTTTTCTTTTAATGAAGGCTACAGGGATACATAATGAACAACTCTAGAGCACTCTAGTGCAATTGCCAGCTTTTATCTTACTAAAGAGTAATGCATCCTCGTTCTGAATGCAATAAGGACATATCTTTGTTCAACCAAAGGGTTGATGTAGATGTATAGCTGTTGAGGTGCATGTGCCCTGCGACCTTTACTAGATCTATTGTGCCCACCCCACACTAAGGCTCTAGATCGATTAAGAGCGCTTCGTCTAGTCAAACTGCTTTGACGAACCGGAGTTTCTGAAGTGTGTCTGGCTCCGATAGATGATAGGCAACTAGGTAATGTCTTCTTTTGTAGATTAGTCCTTCCTATTTCATGCTAGTGTTTCTGCAAGGTCTAAGTTTGCTAAGTTGCTCCTTGAGTCTGTAATAACCTGTTGGTGTGCCTGTCAAGATCCGACGTCCATTATTGCTAACTTTTAGGCAGGCTCTCCTTCTTTTCTGGTTGTAGTTTCCCAAAGTTCTTTCGCCTGTGTCAATTGGGGGATATCATCCCAATGCAACTACAGGGTTTCTCAAAGAATAAGTTCCACCTCGACTTTCGTTTTTACATAAATGAGCCACACATTGGCCGTTCCTCTCGTTCTTCAGACTCAGCCTTAGAGGTGCTAGAGTCATTTCTGAAGTCTTTATTGGGTATGCACGTCAGTCAGCTCGAGGCATCTCACCACAACCACAGTTGTTGTTGTAGCAGCTACGGTTCCGCTGGGGACAAATCAGTTTCTAGGCTCAGGAATCGAGGCACGTCTATGGGTCGTTCCCAAAGTGCATTCGGGCGCAAGTCGGATGGCTTGCTGGGCAGTTGAAAAGATGTTTCGTGTTGTGCAGGCCATTTCCACAGTCAGGGCATTTGTCTTCTATGGTGGCGATGAAACGGTTCTTGTAGCTATTTAGTAAGCGACACCAGCCTGAGCGTAGCTGAGCTAGGGTGGTTCTTGTTATTCGAGGTAGGCTAGGTTCTTCGTCTGCTATGGCTGGTGGGCGCCCTCCGAGGACCACGTTGGGGTAGAAATTCTCCATAGAGTCGTGCGATGAATGCTTTTCAATCCATCTTTGTAGGTCTGTCTGTCGATCTTGGTACCCTCCGTGTAGACATCGAGGTCGTATTTGTAGATTTGGAGCCCTTGGCGAATAGAACGGGGTGGCTGTGGTACCATCATCAGCGGATGATTAGAGTGGTCTTGGAGGTGACAAGCTAGAAGGAACTGCTTGGAGAGCATGGTTTTATGGTCCCTTACTGGAAGCAAATTCATCTCAGCATGGAGATGATGAGCATGTGACATCAGGTGACATCCGGTGATGGTCCTCATGGCCGTGTCTGAGTACATTGTTACGAGGTTTAAGTCGGCTTCTGATGTTTGATGAATGTGCGGCGAACGTCACCATGGTGACGAAAGTGACGCCAAGAAGTATTGGTTGGGTGGAAGTCGGAATTCGACGTCCTGCTATGTCTAAAGAGATGTCTTATCTCCCTTATTCAGGACGTGAATAGTGTGGCTGAGGACTTCTCGGCCGATAGTTGTAAGTTGCGGTTTCTGAAAAATCCGTCCAGGACAGAGAGATATAAGTTCAGCGCTGTGCATAATAGCCGTATTTTCTTATCACACAAGATCCTTATAGATCACACGACGAAAATCAAACGATCCGGATCTGGAGCAACGAATATTTTCCCTTGTGTCTTTTGGTGTGTTGGCACGTTGGGCCCAGTCGTGGGGACCGTACAGTCGTCGGCATATGAAACAATATTGATTCCGTCCGGGGGGAGGGGTAGCTTGGAGATGTAGAAGTTGAAAGGAAGTGGCAATAGGACACCCCCCTGTGGAACTCCCTGTTTGACTTTCCGGTACCGAGATTTGGCGTCCCTGAACTCTACAAAGGATTGGTGGCCACAAAGGTAGTTGGCCAGCCAGCGCTTGTGGGTGTTGGGTAGCGGAGACTCCAGGATATGGCGTAGCAGCGTGGCATGATCCACCGTGTCAAATGCCTTAGGTAGGTCCAGGGCGACAGCAGCAGTTCTATAGCATGGTTGTTTTTGGTTGAGTCCGTTTGTGATCTGCGATGAAATCATATTTAGAGCTGAGGTGGTGCTGTAGTTTTTTTTTTCCGAAAACCGTGCTGGTGGTGCGCTAGCATGTTGCTACATCGCAACAATTACAGTAGTTTAGGCACGTTTTAGGCCCTAAGGAGAGTGGGAACCTATTCCGTACTTCCCCTAAAAGTGTCCTGCTTTGCGTAATGAAAAGCTATGGACTCTTGGAAGTCACTTCTTCGCCGAACTAGAAAGCTTAAGCAATGTTGAGCTGTGCAATCTACAATAAATCCAATTCTATCTAGTTCCAACCCTCGCTAAGCCCCAAAATGCATGTTGATTCTGCGTTTAAATTCTTGCAGATTATACGAGTAGTTCTCTGAAAATATTTCGCTTGGGAGTGAGTTCCCAAGATTGCTTGCGCTGTAACAAAATTAATTTTGGTAGAATGATGTTCTTGCGGTTGCCAGGTGAACATGAAAGTTGTGTGCTATAGTGGCCTACTTGGTATGACGTTGAAAGGTCAAGTTTCTGGGGATCACTCTGTTGAGATCTTCAGAACAACTGTCAAAGTAGGATCTAGAAGGGGTATAAATCTGTCACCTGCATTTGATGTGCCAACGATTGAAGGTTGGACGTAAGTGCTAGATCTTCTTTTAAACGAACTGCTCGCCTCTGAATACTGTCAAGTAGATTTAGATAGTGGTTTGGGACCGAGCTCCAAACATGAGAGTAGTACTCAAACCCCAGTGTTACTTGTGGTTGTATGTATAAAAAAAGGTGTAAAGGACCTCCTTGCTTCAACTTCGTGGAAGCTGATTTTGCGATGTTGGATATGTGGTCATGCCATGTTACTGTGACACTCATAGTAAATGTATAGTCTCCTTAGGATCCATTATTTGGTTATGCATTTGAAGCTAGCGAAGAGTAGATATAGAAAAGGTGGTGGATTGTGTTCGCGTTGTACTCTACAGGATTTGCTTTTCCCCAGGATAACATATAACATATGGTTGTAGTTTCCCAAAGTTCTTTCGCCTGTGTCAATTGGGGGATATCATCCCAATGCAACTACAGGGTTTCTCAAAGAATAAGTTCCACCTCGACTTTCGTTTTTACATAAATGAGCCACACATTGGCCGTTCCTCTCGTTCTTCAGACTCAGCCTTAGAGGTGCTAGAGTCATTTCTGAAGTCTTTATTGGGTATGCACGTCAGTCAGCTCGAGGCATCTCACCACAACCACAGTTGTTGTTGTAGCAGCTACGGTTCCGCTGGGGACAAATCAGTTTCTAGGCTCAGGAATCGAGGCACGTCTATGGGTCGTTCCCAAAGTGCATTCGGGCGCAAGTCGGATGGCTTGCTGGGCAGTTGAAAAGATGTTTCGTGTTGTGCAGGCCATTTCCACAGTCAGGGCATTTGTCTTCTATGGTGGCGATGAAACGGTTCTTGTAGCTATTTAGTAAGCGACACCAGCCTGAGCGTAGCTGAGCTAGGGTGGTTCTTGTTATTCGAGGTAGGCTAGGTTCTTCGTCTGCTATGGCTGGTGGGCGCCCTCCGAGGACCACGTTGGGGTAGAAATTCTCCATAGAGTCGTGCGATGAATGCTTTTCAATCCATCTTTGTAGGTCTGTCTGTCGATCTTGGTACCCTCCGTGTAGACATCGAGGTCGTATTTGTAGATTTGGAGCCCTTGGCGAATAGAACGGGGTGGCTGTGGTACCATCATCAGCGGATGATTAGAGTGGTCTTGGAGGTGACAAGCTAGAAGGAACTGCTTGGAGAGCATGGTTTTATGGTCCCTTACTGGAAGCAAATTCATCTCAGCATGGAGATGATGAGCATGTGACATCAGGTGACATCCGGTGATGGTCCTCATGGCCGTGTCTGAGTACATTGTTACGAGGTTTAAGTCGGCTTCTGATGTTTGATGAATGTGCGGCGAACGTCACCATGGTGACGAAAGTGACGCCAAGAAGTATTGGTTGGGTGGAAGTCGGAATTCGACGTCCTGCTATGTCTAAAGAGATGTCTTATCTCCCTTATTCAGGACGTGAATAGTGTGGCTGAGGACTTCTCGGCCGATAGTTGTAAGTTGCGGTTTCTGAAAAATCCGTCCAGGACAGAGAGATATAAGTTCAGCGCTGTGCATAATAGCCGTATTTTCTTATCACACAAGATCCTTATAGATCACACGACGAAAATCAAACGATCCGGATCTGGAGCAACGAATATTTTCCCTTGTGTCTTTTGGTGTGTTGGCACGTTGGGCCCAGTCGTGGGGACCGTACAGTCGTCGGCATATGAAACAATATTGATTCCGTCCGGGGGGAGGGGTAGCTTGGAGATGTAGAAGTTGAAAGGAAGTGGCAATAGGACACCCCCCTGTGGAACTCCCTGTTTGACTTTCCGGTACCGAGATTTGGCGTCCCTGAACTCTACAAAGGATTGGTGGCCACAAAGGTAGTTGGCCAGCCAGCGCTTGTGGGTGTTGGGTAGCGGAGACTCCAGGATATGGCGTAGCAGCGTGGCATGATCCACCGTGTCAAATGCCTTAGGTAGGTCCAGGGCGACAGCAGCAGTTCTATAGCATGGTTGTTTTTGGTTGAGTCCGTTTGTGATCTGCGATGAAATCATATTTAGAGCTGAGGTGGTGCTGTAGTTTTTTTTTTCCGAAAACCGTGCTGGTGGTGCGCTAGCATGTTGCTACATCGCAACAATTACAGTAGTTTAGGCACGTTTTAGGCCCTAAGGAGAGTGGGAACCTATTCCGTACTTCCCCTAAAAGTGTCCTGCTTTGCGTAATGAAAAGCTATGGACTCTTGGAAGTCACTTCTTCGCCGAACTAGAAAGCTTAAGCAATGTTGAGCTGTGCAATCTACAATAAATCCAATTCTATCTAGTTCCAACCCTCGCTAAGCCCCAAAATGCATGTTGATTCTGCGTTTAAATTCTTGCAGATTATACGAGTAGTTCTCTGAAAATATTTCGCTTGGGAGTGAGTTCCCAAGATTGCTTGCGCTGTAACAAAATTAATTTTGGTAGAATGATGTTCTTGCGGTTGCCAGGTGAACATGAAAGTTGTGTGCTATAGTGGCCTACTTGGTATGACGTTGAAAGGTCAAGTTTCTGGGGATCACTCTGTTGAGATCTTCAGAACAACTGTCAAAGTAGGATCTAGAAGGGGTATAAATCTGTCACCTGCATTTGATGTGCCAACGATTGAAGGTTGGACGTAAGTGCTAGATCTTCTTTTAAACGAACTGCTCGCCTCTGAATACTGTCAAGTAGATTTAGATAGTGGTTTGGGACCGAGCTCCAAACATGAGAGTAGTACTCAAACCCCAGTGTTACTTGTGGTTGTATGTATAAAAAAAGGTGTAAAGGACCTCCTTGCTTCAACTTCGTGGAAGCTGATTTTGCGATGTTGGATATGTGGTCATGCCATGTTACTGTGACACTCATAGTAAATGTATAGTCTCCTTAGGATCCATTATTTGGTTATGCATTTGAAGCTAGCGAAGAGTAGATATAGAAAAGGTGGTGGATTGTGTTCGCGTTGTACTCTACAGGATTTGCTTTTCCCCAGGATAACATATAATGAGCACAATAGACCCAACTGCTCTCTGGCGTGTGTAGTGACTGTAGATGTTTATCCCAACTTTATAACAATCTCGGAACTCCTAGATTCCACTTTCTTTGTTCAAAGAGCTTTGCTACTTAAGTCAAATAGGCATCATTTCCTCTATATTTTATGCTTCCTTAGTGCCTTGCACCGACTATTGACCTCCAGTTATGGAATTCAGTGAAATAAAATACACATTACCCCCATAAAAGCGTAATTAAAAAATTGTTTAATAATGTTCTTCCATGAGAGCTCAGACTATAGGCAAACTTACGACGCATATGCCACTGTACGAGTAGAGCATCCCCAGAAAATCATTAAAAAATAAAAAATAAATTTGTCCATAAAACAGTCCAGACAATACCTCGACGCAAGTACACTACCGTCTCAGATTACTAACTACTACTCCTACTCCATATCGTACAGGCTAACGATCGTTCTCGCTCTTGATCTCAATCAATCGACGGGAGATCGGTCTCTGGTCCACATATGCGTTTCCAACCAACCGTTTAATAGCTCTGCCGCGCTGCAATCTTTTGTTTTTCGCATGCGTTTCTCGGTTCCGTTTCTTTGTTTTTTAGTATTTTTAGACTGATGGTCACCCAGAATTTTTTTTTTCTTTTTTTTGTATTCGAATCCCAGGAATCTTTAGGGTGCAGGGCATGTGCCCGAAGTTAGGGGCGACCATTTCAACACGGTCGGTCAAGTGAATGATTTTTTTTTTAAGACGTCTGCTATGATTTCGAAAAAGATGTGCACGTGGTATGCGTTAAGTGTGAAGGTTTCTTTGGAAAATCCATAAACATTGGATACTGAACGCACTTGGGATTTGATGCGGTACTTAGTGGAATCAAAGTAGGGGAGAGACTCGTGTATCGGCTATCAAGTGCGCGTGATATAGTGAAGTTTAAGAGATTCGTGCCAATGATGAGTGGTGGTGGTGTAATTTGCATTTGATTTCGTGGGTGGGCAGCATTTGATATGTAAAGATCTCTTGTTCTATTTTTTGTGCCACCTAGCCCTATGCAATATAGCTTTGGGGAAAGACGTTCAACCGAAGATGCACTCCTAGTCGTCTCCTTATAAATAAACAAAGGACTCGATGAGAAAAACATTGTGCCTGTACAGGACAGGACAGGATAGAAGGATGAATCACCAATAAGAGTGTAAGCAAGTAATGCTGAAAGCCAAGACGGAGGTACCGATGAGAAAAAGGGCAATGAAAAGGAGGTGTTTTTTGGTGGCCGGAAATCCTACACTGTTACTGAGTACAGGATCAGTTTCGTCTTTTAAAGATTCTTCACCTCCCTCCAAAAAAAACCTCTACTGCGCCGGGATGGATTCGAAGATTTTCCGGACTGGCGCGTTGGGCTTCATTCGCTCTACATGACCCAGCTATCTTAGTGGCTGTATGTGAATACTTCTGGCTAAGTCAATGTCCTTGTATAAGCCATATAGTTCGCCAGCACCTTCACCTCCACTTGCCGTCTATGTAGACGAGACCAAAGATCACTCGAAAAACTTCTGTCATCCTCATCCGATTTTGACAGAGTCCATGCACCTGCGGCATACAGCAGGACTGGGATGATTAGTGTCTTATACAGAGTTACCTTAGTAGTTTGCGATAGGACTTTGTTATTTAATTGCCTTCTAAGCCCATAAAGACAGCGATTGGCAAGAGTAATTCTCCGTTTAATCGCCCCACTGATGCCATTGGCGGAATTCGCCACATAGCCTAGTTAGGCAAAGTCATTTACTACCTCAAAATGATATCTGTCTATTGTGGCGCTCTGTTCGGCGAACCCCACAGGTGAATCAGTAGAAATGCGGTGAAGTGGGAGGGTTGCGATCCCTTATTTTCGGATCATTACCTCGCTGATAAAATTAAGAAGAAGTGGCGTTCTGTTCAAGACACCGATGTTGGGTGTCTTTTTTTGTGGACATAATATATTTCGCTTTCCTTTCATTGACAGCTTAACCGGCCTTTGCGGCCTCTGTCTGACGGCCCCACTGACGGCCCGCTGAGTTCTTCCGATTGCGTTAAAGTCATCGGCGTAAGCGAGTAGTTGTACAGACTGTGCTGGCTTGTGAGTTTCGTACAATTTTTTGAAGTATTATGTAGGCGCTGTGGCGTAAGTGATTAGTGTGTCGGACCACTGCGCGTGAGGTACCATGAATCCCAGAAAACACCAACAAGTTTTTTCACAGTCTCACCTCTTGCGAACGTCTGACAAACATCCGAGAGTTTTGTTGTCACGAGAAAGCATCACAAAATTAATTGCCATTCGGATACGGTACTAAACTGTAGGTCCATTCCATTCGTTTGGAAAAATATAACGCACACAACACGAGTGATTGCAAGAAGCTAGGCCCAGGCACTTAAAGAGCTGCTGCCCCAAAACATTTATTTATTTGTTTATAATAAAGCGATTAAAGCGGTTAAAGCGATTGCCTGATGGCGCGTCACCTTGTTCTTACCGGATTTGATGGAGCAGCGGAATCCTGCACAGACATCCTGCACCTGCTCTGTATAACTCGCCTTTATACACGCTATCATAAGCAACTTTAAAATCGATGAAGGGCTGGTGCATATCGATTCATGAATCATAATTACTTACTTACTTAGGTGGCGCTACAGTTCGGGGTGAACCTGGGTCTCAACCAACAAGCCTCTCCATTTAGCTCGGTCTTTAGCTAATTGCCTTCAGTTGCGCACTCCAAGTTGGTCGAGGTCCCCTTGAACTTGTGCGCGCCACCTACGGCGATGATTCCCTCTACTGCGTCGTCCCTCGGGATTAGATTCGAAGACTCTGCGGGCCGGAGCGTTGGTGTCCATTCGCTTTACATACCCTAGCCATCTCAGACGTCCAATACGCAGTTTTTTGACTAGGTCGATGTCACTGTACAGCTCGTATAGTTTGTTATTGAATCTTTTCCTCCAAAACCTATCAACGCAAACGGGACCGAATATCTCACGAACAATTTTTCTCTTGAAGCGACCAAGAATATCTTCATCCTCTTTTAATAAAGTCCATGTTTCAGCGCCGTAAAGCAGGACTGGGATGATCAGGGTCTTACACAGAGTCTGCTTAGTAGTTCGAGATAGGGCTTTACTGTTGAATTACCTATAAGCCCAAAAGAACAGAGATTGCAAGAGTTATTCTTCGCTTGATTTTTGTCCTGATCTTGTTTGCAGAATTTATAGCAGAGCCAAGGTAGGTAAAGTCCCTTACTACCTCGAAGTTATAGCTGCCCACTGTGACGTTTTGTCCAATTCGTCGGTGTTGATCGTCCCTTCTTGTTGACAGCATATACTTGGTTTTGCTCTCGTTTATCGCTAAACCCATTTTGGCCGCTTCCGCCTCAATGCTTGCAAACGCACCGGTGACAGCCCGCTGAGTTCTTCCGATATTGTCTATATCGTCGGCGTATGCAAGCAGTTGTACAGACTTGTAATAGATTGTGCCTCCGGTGTTGGCTTGTGAGTTCCGCACAATCTGTTCAAGTACAATATTAAAGAAGTCACATGACAGCGCGTCACCTTGTCTAAAACCTTTTTTGACATCAAAGGTCTCGTTTAGGTCATTACAGACCTTGATGGAGCAGCGAGCGTTCTTCATCATCCTGAACAGACGAACAAGTTTGGCAGCGATGTCAAAACTAAACATAGCTTTATAAAGCTCTTCTCTATAGATGCTGTGATAGACGATCTTGAAATCGATACGGAGATGATGAGTATCGATGTGGACTTCATGGGTTTTCTTCAGGATCTGCCAAAGTGTGAATATATAATAATGGACTTTCCTGGCCTGAAACCGCACTGATAGGGGCCAATCAAGCTGACCAAATCTTAGAGATTTGTCTCTTTTGCTCGTAGAGCTCACGAGCAGCTCTCGTTTTCCGTTGCAGCGCCGCTTTGTATGCCTCTTGTTTTGCTGCATGCACTCGCCGGCATTCTTCGACAAACCAGGGGTTTCGCGGTGGTTGGCGAGCGAGACCCAGCACATCAGTCGCGGCGTTTCTGATGGCATGTTGGCAGCGTTGCCACTGGTCTTCGGCACTTGCTGCTGGCGGCATAGGGGTGATTGAGAGATTTCGGGATACGCGTTCAGCGAAGAGTCTGGCGGTCTCTTGCCATTGTAGCTTGTCGACGTTAAATTTTCTCACAGTGATTCTTCTTTGTTGCTCAGATTGGGATACCCGCATTCGTACCTTGGCTACAACTAGGTAATAATCCGAGTCTATGTTGTCCGCCCGCAAGGTCCGGGCATCCAGAATACTGAAGGCATGCCTTGCGTCGATCGCAATATGAGCAATTTGGTTACTCGTTACATGATCATTGGACCGCCATGTCTGCTTATGAATATCGAGATGAGGAAACCATGTGCTTGCTATGGTGACATTTCGCTCCACAGCGAAATCAATTAGCCATAGTTCGTTATCAGACGTGGTGTCGTGTAGGCTATGCTTACCGACTGCCCTACTAAAAACGTCCTTCTTTCCCATTTTGGCGTTAAAATCGCCCAATACGATCTTAATGTCGTATTTACGACATTGTCGATGAGCTCGTAGAAACACTCTTTGGTCGCAGGGTTTTTTTCTTCCGTGGGGGCATGAATACATATTAGGCTTATGTTGGCGAATTTAGCCTTGATCCGGATAGTCATAATACGCTCGCTCACGTGTCGGAAGCTTAAGACTTCTTGCCTAAGTCTGCCGCGTATGACAAATCCGCATCCAAATAAGCGTTGCCTGTTGCCTCTGTAGCAATCACCGTAATAGATGACACAGTTTTTCATCCTCTTTTTGCCCGGCCCATCCCATCGCACTTCCTGGATCGCGGTAATATCTGCTTTATAGCAGTCGAGGGCCTCTGCTAATTGTTGGGCTGCACGTGGTCTGTTAAAATTCAGAACATTCCACGTACAGATCCGAAGGTCATTGTCCTTATTTCGTTTGCTGGGGTCGTCATTAGTTGAGTCATGCTTATCCGAAGCTTTTGGTTGTTTCGGAACCATCGATCTTTAACCTGGTAGCGAAGTTACCCCGACGGCACAACCCCCAACCTGGAGGGCCAGTTCCTTAATTATTCCCCTAGGACGAGGGGCCGGGTACACCGGTGCCAATGGTCCACTACTGGAGTATGAGCGCTGTCGTTGGCCCATTAAGAGCTCCTCCGCCACCATCTCTATTCCAATGTCCTGACAAACATTGGAAATTCTTTACCGACCTGTGATCCGAATACGTCGAAGCAGCTCGCGCTAGGTATTCACTAAGCTCAACCTAACTGGAACTACAGACGCCACCGTTGACTCCGTCTAGGGAATTCGTCCGCTGCCGCCTGGAACAGGAAGGAGTGCTCTAGTGAGAAAGCACTCTTCCCGACCTCTATCATCTGCTGCCGCCAAGAATCAGCCAAACGGGGTTGGTTACCCATTTCTTGGATTAAGGTACTAGGCACCCGGCTGTCACCGCGTGGAGGTTGGGAGTAGGAGTTGGTAGGCCTCAGCTGAGTGAAAACGCTTGTGTTTTCATATGATCGCATGCACTACCGTTTGACCAGCCATGATTCATAATTCCTGGGTTTTTTTCCAAGATCTGCCGTAGTGTGAATATTTGTTCAATGGCAGACCTTTCTAGCCTGAAACACTGATACGAACCTATCTTGAGATGAGATCAATATCCGACAAGAATATCGCCATCTACATTGACAATCAGGCTGCGCTAAGGGCGCTAGAGTCTTACGTCACCAAATCTAAGATAGTCAGGAATTGCCGCACAAGGCTTAGGGCATTATGTACGCAGAACCGAGTCAGATTATGTTGGGTACCTGGAAACTTCGATATCGAAGGCAGCGAGCAAGCCGACGTGCAGTCTAAAAGAGGAGCGGAGCTCCCACATAGTGACATAATTGATAGTATTAAACCACCAGGGTGCGTGGCTGAAGGAATTATTCATGATAGAATCATCGACCCGGCTAATCTAAGATGGTTAAACTTAGATGGTCACAGGGTGTCTAAGGCCATGTGGCCTGTGTTAGACCGCAAAAAATTTGGGGAAATCATAAGATCAAGGCTAAGAACAGCGATAGCAATACTCTCTGGCCACTGTCTCCTAAGGAAGCATGCTATGAGACTAATATTATCTAAGACGGATCTTTGAAGGTACTGCAATGACCTACATGTCTCAGAGGACATAACACATATACTCTGTGAGTGCCAAGGCATTGCCAGGACAAGGCTAAAGCACCTTGGTAGATACTTTTTCGATAATCTAGAAGAAGTGAGGTCCTTGAACCACAACAAAGACCTTTTCAAATTCTGTATTATTAATAATTATAAGGTGGAATTGGTTTAGGGCTTTTAGGTTAGGTTAGGTTAGTGGGCTGGTGTAGGGATGGAAGTCCTCTACACCCCACTCAGGTCAGTATAGACCCATGGGGGAAAAGAAGATAGAAAAAGAAAAAAATCC
Source organism: Brachypalpus laphriformis (assembly GCA_945910035.1). NCBI lineage: Eukaryota > Metazoa > Arthropoda > Insecta > Diptera > Syrphidae > Brachypalpus > Brachypalpus laphriformis. Next base: position 160,483,350 of record OX246756.1, read on the forward strand.
CTTCCTCGTGAGGAAAAGTAAACGTCTCTGTACGTAGCCTATTAGAAAGCATATAGTACTTACTGTGCCGAAGATACAAACCATCCAGAAGATTTGATGAAGTTTGCGATGTCGTTGATCGGTCTGCTGGACAATTCCTCTAAGTCCTTAAAGAAGTATTGTCCAAGGTATCTGTTCCTAAGGTGGTAGAGACCTGGGCAGTGGCAGAGGAAGTGGATAGTGTCCTCGTGAACCTCCTCGTCGCCGCAGCCCCTACAGAGGTCTTCGTTCATCACACGTAACTTTTTCATGTGGTATCGCATAGTGTTGTGCCCCGTAATAATTCTTATGAAAGTAGAGACTTATTTTCTATCCCTCTGCATGAGTTTATTGGTTGTTGCACTGTCAAATGTAGGCCATAGCTTCCTCGTGATGATACAAGTATCTAGAGAGGACCATCTGCTGTTTGCCTCCATTCGGCTTAGTTCCCTGCCTCGAGTTTGAGTGATAGATAGATAGATAGATTTTTATTTATGTACTTCACTATTATTACAAAGTTTTAACAACAAATTGATAAATATGGCTTTGCTGTCTGCCATTCAAAATTAAAAAATTGACTAAAATATGTATGTATATTTATATTTTTTTTTTTTTAAGCGATTTTAGAAATCTTCATTAATGATCCTTTCACGACAATTTAAAGCAATTTTGCAATACTGGGATAGCTTAAATACGTTTGATTCGTTAAAAAGCATAGAAACTTGATCCACCGACAAAACATTACTTCCAAAGATATGTCTCCTAATTTCGCTTAAAACAGGACACTTCCCAACAAATTGTATGACATCTTCTCTTTCTGCCAAGTTGCACAGGTTGCATAGCACTGGTAGGTCTGCTCTGTGTGGAATATAATTAAACTTTAGAAGCTCTCCCCGTAATTTAAACGCAGTCGCTATTTCCGATATACTGTATTCATCGCGGAAGTAGTTATTTTCCTGCAGGTTATGACTTAAGCGGCTGTAGATCATTCTATGCAGTGATCCCGAAGCTTGCTCTAAATGCCTGAACCAAGCCTTTTCGTCCATACTTGCGATGAGTTGATAAAGTTGGGGTTTCCAGTCTCCGCTATTACCCAGATCCAAATGTATCCCACAGTCCTCAGCAAGTTCCAACCACTCCCCGTACCATCCTGTCCTGGATTGTATTGCTTGCAGAACAGCTTCTTTCGGCAGTCTGGTATCCGGCATATTCAAAACATTTAGAATGTAGTACACATGCAATTTAAAAGTTTTGATGTACAATGGGGATAAGCCTGTTTCCAGCATTAGCATATAATTGGGAGTGTTGGGTGGAAGGTGAAATGCTCTCGTAACGTAGTACCGCAGTAATTTCTCAACAGCCTCATACTTCCTTACTCCCCAAACTTGCGCAGCATAGAACATGATGGACTCTGACACCGCTACAAAAACCTTATATTTACTGCTGTGGGCAATGAATTTATTACTGAGACATTTCTTCCATACAACAATGATGGCCATTTTAGACTTTGCTAGTTTTTCAATAATTTCTCTATTGTTGTACCATTTCTCGTTTCTGGAGTCCTTTCCGCCCCCTCTCTTAAATTTCATAGCCTTTGACTTGCTAAGATTTACGATTAAGTTCCATAGCTTACAGTAGTCATACAGCCTGTTGATCATTAGTTGTAAGGATTCAGGTAATTGCGCCATTAGTACTATATCGTCAGCGAACAGAAGTGCTTTGATCAATAGTCCTGCATACTCAACACCTCCAGGCAGATTATCTACGATGTCCTCGATGTATAGCGCAAATAAGCTTGGACCCAGCGAACAACCTTATCTTACTCCGGACAATGACTGGAACCATCCTGACAACTCCTCACCACTCCACACTGCTAATTTGGTATCTGCATACAAATTTTGGATGACGCGTCCGAACTTCCTCGACATGCCCATGCAGTAAAGCTTATAAAATTTTACTTCTGTAGCAGATATTGCTTTTATCACTGCCTGGCTGTCGATGACAAAGGTGATAGCCTAATGTGGTATTGCCCTCATCGCAGTCTCACGGGCCGCTATTGTCATTGCTAGGACCTCCGCCTGGAAAACGTTGCCGTGAAGATTCCCTAGGGATCTCGATGGGCCCACTTTCATGCGTAGTGTTAAATGATTACCTCATAACCCTACCTAACCTAACCTTACCCATATTAAAAAAATATTCCAAGTCTAATTTTGCTATTTATAGGCAGTGTTCTATATTTTAAAAACCAAGACATTGTTGTGTAAAACATTTTTTTATTATTTTCCAGCGACATCATGTCAGTTCTACCCGTCAATCAGTTGGACGCTGCAGGCTTTCCACGAATGTTCAATGCGCCTAGTTATTACCCGGAATCCATATTCAATGGACAATGAACAGGTTCACAAATATACCAGCCGTGGTAATATTATGGTTTCCAAGTTCCCTCAAAATAACAAAAGCTCATCAACAACAACTCATTTGCAATAATAAAACCAGATTATAAAGAAATATTATTGTAAGAATATTCGGTTAACTAATATTGTTATAGTAAATTGTAATTGTAAAAAAAAAAAAAAACAAAAATGTTTCCGTGTACAGTAGAATTTAAGTTTATTTCATCTCTATTATAATGTGCAATTGTAAATAATAGCAACTAAAATTTAATAAAATTTAATTTTAAAGTTTAAACAATATAAAGCTGCGTTTACAACAGTCTCTTCTTTCATTCTCATGAAATGAAAAAAATAATAATAAAAAGAGGTAAGGGAGAATCAAAATAAAAATTATGCTAAACTTTATTTCGGGCCAACTTTTTATAAGGTCAGTTGGCTGCATGGATTGATTACTGCCAATCCATTGATACCATTAAGGACTCTGCAAGACTCAGTAAAATTCTATCGAAAGAAAACTCCAATCCATCCCTTCTTAGAAAGATGAATGGGGAATGGATTAAATCAACAGCAGAATCTCTAGAACTTTTGATAAACACCCATATTTCCGGATGCACAGATATTATTGCAGAGCCTACAAACTCTCAGCGCAAGCAATCTAATGCCAGGAAAAACCTTATACCCACCGATTATTACAGAGGAAAAAATGTCTTGGGCCTTCAACAGTTTCGCTCCTTATAAATCCCCAGGTCTGGACGGCATTATACCCATTATGCTACAGAGGTCGCAAGATCTAGCACATCCATGGCTCACTTCGATTTTCAGGAGCTGTTTACTGAACAACCACGTACCCTCTTCATGGAGAAGAGTGAGAGTGGTTTTCATCCCAAAGGCAAGCAGACGCGGTCATGAAAACTCGAAAGATTTCAGACCAATGAGTCTAACTTCCTTTATACTGAAGACTCTCGAGAGACTCCTGGACAACCATTTGCGAAGCAAAATAGAACCATCCCTCTCCAAAGCTCAGCAGAAATACCTCAAAGGCAGATCAACAGAGACAGCTCTTCACGAGGTAGTGCGCACTATAGAAAAGTCCATACACTACAAAGAATATACCCTAGCTATCTTCCTAGACATAGAAGGTGCTTTTAGTAACGTACACACTGAAGCAATCCTAGAGTCCCTTACGGAGCTGGGAATAAAAGATAATGGATCGTTTCTATGCTTAGCAGTAGAATTATTCAGACAACTCTAGGCAATAGTAATATAACCAAATTTGCCAGTAAGGAAACACCCCAAGGTGGTGTTATCTCACCTCTACTATCGCTGATAGTCATGAATAAAATCCATTTAACATTAGACAGAGAAAGAATCAAGGTAGTCGGGTATGCAGACGATATGGTGATACTAGTGTCAGGAAAGTTTCTCTCCGTCATAAGCGAAATCATGGAAAATGCTTTGAGCAAAGTAAGTGCTTGGGCCAAAAAGTGTGGTCTCGGTGTCAACTCGAGCAAAACTGAACTGATGCTCTTCACCACTGAAACCAAAATACCCGACTTCGCACTTCATCGGCTAAATGGCCAACCGCCCTCCTTCTCGTCCAGTGCTAGGTATTTAGAAGTTATCCTAGATCCTAAACTTAACTGGAAGCTAAACATAGAACAACGGGTAAAGAAGGCATGTATACCTTTCTATGTTTGTAGCAAAACCTTCGGGAAAAAATGGGGACTGAAGCCAAAATTAACCTTATGAATGTACACAGCCGTGGTACGACCAATTCTCACATATGGGTCAATAGTATGGTGGCCGGGTCTATGAAAAGCTAATAATATAATCAAACTTAATAAGGTACAAAGAACGACATGCATAGGCACCACAAGGCGTTCTACGGTCAATCCCGACCGGTACTCTAACAGTCGTTTAATAAACATCACAGCACACAGTCCAGTCAGACTTAGGGAGTCTAGGTGCTAAATAATGAAACCCTAGGGGCAAAGTAACATTTTAAACTCTCTGCTGAGAGAGCTCGTTTTGCCCACAACAGATTGCACTATAACCAAATTGAATTTTACAAAGCGCTTCGATCTTCAATTCCCCATAAGATAAGAATGCCAAGCTGGACAGGTGATTAAGGATTTCGACGAAACAATCTACACAGACGGAAATGGACTGTGGACTGTGTTTTCCGAATCCTTACTTATTTACTTACTTAGGTGGCGCTACAGTTCGGGGTGAACCTGGGCCCCAACCAACAAGCCTCTCCATTTAGCTCGGTCTTTAGCTAATTATCTCCAGTTGCGCACTCCAATTTGGTCGAGGTCCCCTTAAACTTGTGCGCGCCACCTACGGCGAGGAGGTTCTTTACTGCGTCGTCCCTCGGGGTGAGATTCGAAAACTCTGCGGGCTACAGCGTTGCTGTTCATTCATTCTACATACCCTAGCCATCTCAGGCGTCCAATACGCAGTTTTTGACTAGGTCGATGTCGCTGTACAGCTCGTATAGTTCGTGATTGAATCTACTCCTCTAAAACCCATCAACGCAAACGGGACCGAAAATCTTGCGAAGAATTGTTTTCTCGAAGCGACCAAGAATATCTTCATCCTCTTTTAATAAAATCCATGTTTCAGCGCCGTAAAGCAGGACTGGGATGATCAGGGTCTTATACAGAGTCTCCTTAGTTGTTCGAGATAGGGCTTTGCTATTGAATTGCCTTATAAGCCCAAAAAAGCAGCGATTGGCAAGAGTTATTCTTCGCATGATTTCTGCGCTGATGTTGTTTTTCGAGTTTATAGCAGAGCCAAGGTAGAGAAAGTCCCTTACTACCTCGAAGTTATGGCTGCCCACTGTGACATTCTGTCCAATTCATCGGTGTTGATCGTCCCTTCTTGTTGACAGCATATACTTGGTTTTGCCCTTGTTTATCGCTAAACCAATTTTGGCCGCTTTCGCCTCAATGCTTGCAAACGCACCGGTGACAGCCCGCTGAGTTCTTCCAATTATGATAATATCGTCGGCGTATGCAAGCAGTTGTACAGCCTTGTGATAGATTGTGCCTCCGGTGTTGGCTTGTGAGTTCCGCACAATCCGTTCAAGTACAATATTAAAGAAGTCACATGATAGCGCATTACCTTGTCTAAAACCTTTTTTGACATCAAAGGTCTCGGTGAGGTCATTACCGACCTTGATGGAGTAGCGAGCGTTCTCCATCGTCATCCTGCACAAACGGACAAGTTTGGCAGGGATGTCAAAACTAGACATAGCTTTATAAAGCTCTTCTCTATAGATGCTGCCATAGACGATCTTGAAATCGATACGGAGATGATGAGTATCGATTTGGAATTCTTGGGTTTTCTCCAGGATCTACCGAAGTGTGAAGATTGGATCGATGGTGGACTCTCCTAGACTGAAACCGCACTGATAGCGTCCAATTAGGCTGTTGACAAAAGATTTCATGCGTTCACACAATATCGCAGAAAAGATCTTGTATGTGATATTGAGGAGACTGATGCCTCTATAATTGGCGCAGTTGAGGGGTCTCCTTTCTGGTGGATCGCGCAAACGATGTTGAGATTCCATTCATCAGACATACACTCGTCTGCCCAAATCTTAGAGATGAGTTGGTGTATGCACTCTACCGATCCATCGCCAGCTGCCTTGAAAAGTTCGGCCGGTAAACCATCAGGTCCAGCAGCCTTGTTGGATTTCCGTTTGGATGTTGCTATTCTCACTTCGGTTTGGTCAGGTGGACGGACATTTTGACTATCATCGTCTATGTTGAATGATTCATTCTGCCTGACAGCGTGATGTTGGTCTTCGTCGCCGTTATACAGTCTGCAGAAGTAGTTTTTCCATATTCTCAGCACCGACTGTGATTCTACTACGAGGTTTCCATTTTCATCTCTACAGGTTTCTGTACGGGTATTGCTCCTCTGACACGTTCTTTTTACCTTTTGGTAAAACTTCCGTACATTGTTCCTGGAGTATAAACTCTTGATATTCTCAAACGCGCGCTTCTCGTGCTCTTTCTTCTTCTTTTGGAGAAGCCGATGTTCTTCCCGCCTCCCTTGCTCGTAGAGCTCACGAGCAGCTCTCGTCTTCCGTTGCAGCGCCGCTTTGTATGCCTCTTGTTTTGCTGCATGCACTCGCCGGCATTCTTCGTCAAACCAAGGGTTTCGCGGTGGTGGGCGAGCGAGACCCAGCACATCAGTCGCGGCGTTTCTGATGGCATGTTGGCAGCGTTGCCACTGGTCTTCGGCACTTGCTGCTGGCGGCATAGGGGTGATTAAGAGATTTCGGGATACGCGTTCAGCGAAGAGTCTGGCGGTCTCTTGCCATTGTAGCTTTTCGACGTTAAACTTTCTCACAGTGATTCTTCTTTGTTGCTCAGATTGGGATATCCGCATTCGTACCTTGGCTACAGCAAGATAACTACCCGAGTCTATGTTGTCCGCTCGGAAGGTCCGGACATCCAGAATACTGGAGGCATGCCTTGCGTCGATCGCAATATGATCAATTTGGTTGATCGTTACATGATCATTGGACCGCCATGTCTGCTTATGAATATCGAGATGAGGAAACCATGTGCTTGCTATGGTGACATTTCGCTCCACAGCGAAATCAATTAGCCGTAGTCCCTTATCAGACGTGGTGTCGTGTAGGCTATACTTACCGACTGCCCTACTAAAGACGTCCTCCTTTCATATATTGGCGTTAAAATCGCCCATTACGATCTTAATGTCGTATTTAGGACATTGCTAATATGTCTTGTCGAGGAGCTCGTAGAAACACTCTTTGGTGGTAGGGTCCTTTTCTTCCGTGTTATGTTAGCGAATTTAGCCTTGATCCAGATAGTCATAATACGCTCGCTCACTTGTCGGAAGCTTAAGACTTCTTGCCTAAGTCTGCCGCGTATGACAAATCCGCATCCGAATAAGCGTTGCCTGTTGCCTCTGTAGCAATCACCGTAGTAGATGTAACAGGTTTTCATCCTCTTTTTGCCCGACCTATCCCATCGCACATCCTGGATGGCGGTAATATCTGCTTTATAGCAGTCTAGGGCCTCTGCCAATTGTTCGGCTGCACGTGGTCTGTTAAGATTCAGAACATTCCACGTACAGATCCGAAGGTCGTTGTCCTTATTTCGTTTGCTGGAGTCGTCATTAGTTGAGTCATCCTTATCCGAGGCTTTTGGTTGTTTCGGAACCACCTATTTGTTACGTGGTAGGGAGTTACCCCGACGGCACAACCTCCAATCTGGAGGGCCAGTTCCTTAATTATTCCCCTAGGACGAGGGGCCGGGTATACCGGTGCCAGTGGTCCACTACGTTGTATGAGCGCTGCCATTGGCCCATTAAGGGCTCCTCCGCCACCATCTCTATTCCAATGTCCTGACCAACATTGGAAATTCCTTATCGACCTGTGATCCGAATACGTCGAAGCAGCTCGCGCAAGGTATTCACTAAGTTCAACCTAACTGGAACTATAGACGCCAGGAACAGGAAGGAGTGCTCTAGTGAGAAAGCACTCTTCCCCCCTCTCTCATCTGCTGCCGCCAAGAATCAGCCAAACGGGGTTGGTTACCCATTTCTTGGATTAAGGTACTAGGCACCCGGCTGTCACCGCGTGGAGGTTGAGAGTAGGAGTTGGTAGGCCTCAGCTAAGTGAAAACGCTTGTGTTTTCATATGATCGCATGCACTAGCGTTTGACCAGGCATTTACTACATAATAATAAATTCAAATACAACGACATATTCGACAGTGCCATCTGCTTGCCAAACCTCCATTCATCATTTGTGCGCATCCACTTCGTGGGCAACAGCCAGTATTCAATTTCCGAACACCTCCCAAATCGATTTTATGTTTCATTCTTCTTTCGACTTCTTCGCATTTGCCCTCTACCTGTCCGCTTTGTGATGACATTCCACGTCATTCAGAAACAACTGTCCACAATGCATTGTGTTTTGTCGAATAAATAAATTCATTTCGCGGCCTCTACTTGCACATTTGGTTGATATTTCTAAAATCGATTGTTCACCAGTCAACGGTGCATTGTTGGTGCCACTTATGCCATAGAGACGTACAGTGGGTCACTGAGAAATGGACTCCAATCAGTCAGCAATGTATGGGGTGGTGGCACAGGATGAGTTCGACTCCAAGTCACCATCCGTCGTCGAGAAAATACCTAAACAAATGGTTTTGATCCAACTAATCGCCCAGGAGGAAGCACTCTTCAATCACCAGCATGAGGACTACAGGAACGCCCTCAAGAAGGAAAACGTGTGGAGGAAAATCGCCAGAAAAGTCGGCTGGACAGGTAAGAGTGGGTGTGGGTATTATTCTTACAACGAGAGTGAAACTTTTGATGGACTTCCGGCCCATGTAGAGTCTGCTTCAAGTTCTCTGGCATGTCCGCGATTACTTAGTCTTCATACCGGATGTTCGGTGGTTTTCCTCATCTCAGACCTGGGGGCTGTGATTCGAAGATTCTCTTGGCTAGAACATTGTTATCTATTCGCTCGGTGTGACCGAGCCAATGTAGTCGACGTATCTTAGCACAGAACCATGCCACAGAACTGTTACCGTTGCCCTGGACCTATCCAAGGCATTTGACACCGTGGATCATGCCACAATACTACGCGATATCTTGGAGTCTCCAGTACCCAACACTCGCAAGCGTTCACTGGCCAACTACCTTTGCGGCCGCCAAGCGTTTGTGGAATTCAGGAACGCCAAGTCTCAGTGCCGGAGAGTCAAATAAGGAGTTCCACAGGGGGCGTCCTATCACTTCTTTTCAACGTCTAAATCTCCAAACTACCCCTCCCCCCATACGAAATCAATATTCACCCTGATTTTCGACGATTGTCGTTTCATTTCATAATTTCATAATTTTCATAACTTTTTCAGCGTGAAAGAGTTGTGATAGTATTCTGCACGACAAACAAATTGCTTAGTAATGTTTAACGGTCAGCAGGTCGTAGCTATGAATAAAACGACAATAGTCGAAAAGCTACAAACGCCAACGACAATCAGGGTGATTGTTTCATATGCCGACGACTGTACGGTCCTTAGAACTGGGCCCAACGTGCCAACACAGCGCTGAACTCATATCTGTCTGTCCTGGACGAATTTATCAGAGACCGCAACTTACAACTGTTGGGCGAAAAGTCCTCAGCCACACTCTTCACGTCCTGGACAAGGAAGATAAGGTCAGTCCTAGACATAGACATAGCAGGACGTCGAACTCCAACTTCCACCCAACCAAGACTTCTTGGCGTCACTTTCGACAGCATAGTGACGTTCGCCGCACATGCATCAAACATCAGAAGCAAACTTAGACCTCGAAACTGAGCACAATGGATCCGTTTGTGATCCGAGTACTCGTTCATTGCAGCTAACCCCTTTTAACCTTTAACCCAGACCTGGAAACAATGTACTCAAGTCCTTACCGGGATCTTCCTGGGGAATGGATAAAGAGGCGCTACTCGCCAAGGCAATCGGTCGCTCCGTGCTGAACTTCCCAGCCCCCATCTGGACATCGCAGCTGAGTGACACAAATTGGCAGCATCTTCAATTCTGCCAAAACACGGCCATACGGATGTCATGCTGATCACCTGCATGCTGAGACGAAGTTGCTTCCAATAAGGTACCATAACACCATGCTCTCCAATCAGTTCCTTTTAGCTTGTCACCTCCGAGACCACGCCAATCATCCGTTGACTATGGCACCACAACCACTCCGTTCCATTCGCAAAGGGCTCCAAATCTACAAATACGACCTCGATGCCTACACGCAGGGCACCAGGATCGACAGACAGACCTACAAAGATGCATTAAAAAGCATTCATTATCCCACTCTATGGAGAATCTCTGCCCCAACGTGGTCCTCGGAGGACGCCCACCACCCATAGCAGACGAAGAACGTAGCCTGCCCCGAAGTACAAGGGCCGTCCTAACTCAGCTACGCTCAGGTTGGTGCCACCTACGAAGCAGCTACAAGAACCGTCTCGACGACTCCATAGAAGACAATTGTCCTGACTGCGAAAATGCCCCGCGCAACACCAAACATCTTTTCGATTGCCCGGCAAAGCCAACCGACTTGCGCCCCGATGCACTTTGGGAACGACCCATAGACATGGCTCGATTCCTGAGCCTAGAAACTGATTTGTCCCCAGCGGAGGCGTAGCTGCTACAACAACAACAACGTATCTTAGCTTTTTGGACTGCATCCACGTCTTGATATAGTTCATAGAGTTGGCGGTTAAATCTCCTCCTCGATTCGCCCTCCTCGCATACGGACCTAATATCCGACGAAGTATTTTCCTCTCGAATGAATCAGCTTTCTTACGTATCGTCCAGCACTCCATGTCACATAGCAGGACTGGTAAGATTAGCGTTCTGTAGAATGCATCTAGGCCATCGAGTTAAGAGTTTGGGGTCCAGTTGTTTTGCTAAACTAAAGTTACAGCGTTTCCCTATTCTATTCTTCGTCGAATTCCCATGAAGGTCTCGTTTGTGGGATTAATATTCACGACAAGGTATTTAAACTCCTTGACCACCTCGAAGTTAAGGTCGTCGATAGTGACATTGTTTCGGGCAGATAGATTTTGTTGTTGGTTTTGTCCGCATTTACTTCAAGATCTCGCCTGATCTTCAATTCCCATAAATGCCTCTGTGACGGCACGCTAAGTTCTCCCTATGCTGTCAAGGTCATCTGCATTCCCAGCAACTGAACGGACGGCCACCAAATAAAGCCAGCCTTTCCTTCATGTCGCATTCCCAGATTCTCGATCAATGTTTGTTCCACGAGTACTTCGTCTATGAGGTTTCCAACTCCTACAATGGCATTGGCTTCACTGGGGAAGTAGCTTCATTCCTTTACTGCGTCATCAGTGTCGCATAGTAGGACCATGTTTCTAAAGTAATCTACTGCTACTCTGGTGATATACACAGCTACCCTCATTCTTTTTCCGTCTGTATCACTCCTTTCTATCTCTTGGCTCTTTATGGCGTACTCAGCCTTTGCTTTGATGGCATCCAACTTCATCGATTGATAGTACTTTTCTCATTGCTGGGTTTGATTGAATTCTTTATGTCTGATCAAGAGATTCTCATTCACAGAACAACATTGCAAGAGCAAATGGAAAGCCATGAGAGACCAATACTGTCGCGAATTGAAACGATCGCGATCCAACCCCAATGCGAGCATCAGATGGAAATACTATCCCCACATGGATTTCTTGAGACCACATGCCTTGTACAGGAGGTAAGTCGCAAATGACCTTGTTCAGACGGTGCATGTGACTGTTGTATTTTTGTAGATCGTTATTTTCGGATCCTTCCAGTTATCGTCCGAAAATCTCGTCGACAGAGAACTCAAGGAATGAAGACAATTCGCAACAGGAGGAGATATCCCAAGACGATGAAATGACCATCACCAATGATGAGCTATATCCGATGGTGAAAGTGAAATCTGAGAACTGGAAGATGTGCAGCACATCCGGTGAAACGTTCAATTCCACATCAGAGGTCATGGTTGAAATCCATCCAAATGTGGAAGGAGAAACACCTCAAGATGACGAAGACGACGATCCCATACATACATTTCTAAACATCGAAAGCTATTTCGAGAATGAACTCATCACACTGATCAAAGCCGAGAGAGTACTGTACAATATCGAAGATCGTGCATACAGAAATGTCAAGTTGAAGCAGGAAATTTGGGAGCAGATAGCTAGGAAACTGAAACGAACTGGTGAGTTGAAAGCGAAATGAAACAAGGAATGATTTGCTTAGAGATTCGTTTGTTCTTAGTGCGTCAGTGTCGGACGAAATGGAAAGCGCTTCGTGACCAGTACATCCGAGAGTATAAACGCCTACACGGTTCGGACAATTCTAGGTACTTCCAACGTTGGAAGCACTACGAAGCGATGTCATTTCTGGAAAGCTACATCCGACAAAGGAAGTAAGTTCAATTTGAGAAACCTTCTTATCCACCTTTTCATGTATCTATCCTCCTTTCTAGTAGAGAGAATGGCACCTTGGAGAGCCTTCATAAGCTTGAGCTGAACATTTCAAACGAAGACCTGGATCAAGAGCAAATGATCACCGAGTCAGCAGAAGAAGATCACGGCACACCACAGTTCTTGGCGGTTGATCAGGAAACATCACAGATTTGTATGAAATCGAATTATTCCAAGCGATGTGATGAAGAGGACACAATCGAAACAGATCCTATCGAGGAGCGTACAATAGAATATGCAGCAAACGATGCCGATGATGAAGTTGGAGCATTCTTTCGGGCCCTTGCCATGAAGATTCGTAACGCAAAGATGCCGACCATAGCCTTCACTGAATTGCAGATCGATATACTGCAAGTGATCACCAAGGCGCTACGGAACTAGATCGTACATAGTTATAGCTATATTCCACTCCAATTTGGAGTGCAGAGCAGGAGAATTTATTGCATACATCATGTCCGTGTATCATACTGTATTTTATGTTCAAATTATCGGATTTATTTTATGTTATTAGTTGTAAGAGATATATTTTCAAATAGAAATCAAATTGCTAGAACGAAGGAAGGGTTTACTTTGTAATGATGATTATCCCCCCGACAGATCAAATGACTAGCACTGCCAACCATCCTAAACCAAGGTCAACATCGGCGTGGAGGCGGTGAAAACGAATGAACCAAGAGGGAGCTGTTCAAAAAGAAACGACAACACCCACCCCGGCGACAACTAGGAGTCACATTTGACCATAGACTGACTTTCTCTGGTCATTCAAGAAATGTCAGTCAACGAGTCATGTCCAGGAATAAGGTCTTAAAATCCCTGGCCGGTAGCATATAAGGGAAAGACAAAGAAACTCTCCTCACCACATACCAAGCAATTGGAAGATCGGTTCTTAACTATGCGGCACCAAACTGGACCCCACGCCTCAGTGATAATGGTATAAGCTCCAAACAAGCCAGAATACCGCTCTACGCATTATCACAGGCTGTCACCGTTTGTCCCATGAAGATCACCTTCATCAGGAAACAAAGTTACTCGAAGTGAAAGCGCATAACGAACTTCTATGGACAGTTCTTACTGGCTTGCAACCGTCCCGATCACCCCAACAGAAATCTGCTCAGCCTTCCTACCTCCGAGGCATGACACGCACACCACTCTATCCACCAACATGCAGTCCGAACCGCGCTTGATAGCCGCCAGACTAACATCGTGCTAGGTGGCCGTCCGCCACCGATGCATCATAGTGAAAAACATCTCCCCAGACATACAAGATCCACACTTGCCCAACTGTGATCCGGCTGGAGTATCAGTATCATTGATCTATGCCCGGACTACGGCTCGTCGCCACATGACACCGCTCAATTGTTCAGCTGCCAGTCGCACCCCACAACACTAACACCAAGATCTTTATGGACTCACCCATTCGAAGCTGCCGCATTTTTGGGCCTCGGCCTTACTGATGACAACCCACCTACACCACCTTAACGTTTGAACCATACGAATCAGCATAGTTGCTACAACAACGACAACAACTAGCAAGAAACTAGAAGAATTAATGTACCTTGGGGTCCTATGCCTGCAGCAAGACCTTTGGCAAGAAGTGGGGACTTCGCCCGAGATGGTCTTATGGATGTACACTGTCGTGGTACGTCCCATTCTTTCCTATGGATCGCTAGTCTGGTGGCCTGCGCTAAGGAAAGCTTATAACATCAAACTTATCAACAGGGTACAAAGAACTGCGGCTATAGGCGCAACGGGTGCCATGAGGACATGTCCAACCGATGCCTTGAACGTTATTCTGCACCTTTTACCACTCGATCTTCACATTATGCAGCTATTATCATGTAGTGCGGTCAGGCTCAGAGAAACAGGATGCTGGTGCACCAATCCGTATGGTCACAGCAGTATCCTGAATTTGCTACCGCAGGATCTGGCAGCTAGTCTGACCGACTATATAACTCTCACAGTGAACTTTAGAAATGACGTCACGGTCAGATTCCCTACCAGGGCGGAATGGGAAACTGGCGTACTAATAAATGAGTTCCAATCAACAATTTTCATCGACGGTTCAAAAGTGGACTGCGGGGTAGGGGCGGGGATATTCTCTGATTTCCTCAATATTTCCAGGTCGTACCGGCTTCCTGATTCGTGCAGTGTCTTTCAGGCGGAAGTTTTTGCTGTACGTGAGGCCTGCCGCATACTCAAGCAAACCTCTACACCCTTAAATACCATTGCCATCCTCATTGACAGCCAGGCGGCTATCAGGGCTATAGTATCTGCCACTAGATCCTCAAGGCTAGTAGAACAGTGCAAAAAAGAACTCACCTCGCTTTGTCATCGACTAAGGATCTGTCTCCTTTGGGTTCCGGGTCACAGCAACATTGAGGGGAATGAGCGAGCTGATGAACTCGCGAGGCAAGGATCTGCCTTTGATGCTTCCCTAGCTAAGGAGGTGAACGTCCCGTCGGGAGTCCTTAAGGGAGACATCTTCGCGCACTATCTGGTAAAGGCGGATAGTAGATGGCCGGGGGTGCGAAACTGTGTCATCTCCAGGCAGATGTGGCCCAAATACTCCCGGAAAAGATCGCAAGATCTATTAAACAGAAACCGTGCAGATATCGCAAGAATTCTGGCTATTAGTACTGGCCACTGGCCCATCAGGATTCATGGGGCCAGAATAGGCATTGCAGCTGCAATACTGCTGACGAGATAGAAACAATCTTACACTTCCTCTGCAAGTGTCCGGCTTTAGGCAAGGCCACACTGCGCACCTTAGGTAAATTCTTTTTCGACAACCTTATAGAGCTAGCGGAGATTAGCATTGGAGATATTATCAGGTTCCTCAATGTAACGGGGTGGATTTGAATAATCCTTACCCCGTTTTCCTTCTTCTTTTCCCTAGCAGTTAACGTTCTTGTTACATCCGTTAGGTCACTTGAGTTGTGGTGATAAAACGGCGCTTCTGCGCTAATTAAGTGTCGGCATGGTTTGCTGACACAACCACTTCTACCTACCTACCTACCTGGGGTCCGTCACTTTACCTTCAAGCCGATAGTCAAGGACTGCAATGAAGAGGAATAGACTGAAGACACTTCCCTGGTGCACACCGACTTCGGCTACTCCAGGGGGTATTTTACTCTTGTCTTACACGTCCATGATCATCTGTACATAGGTCTCTAGAACCCATCGATATCTTAGCGCCAACCATATCGGACCTTTTGTTTGTCTGTCCATCTCTCGACAGACGAAGCCATCACCCCGGAGAATATAACCAGACGGATGGTAAAGTCGCAAGAAAGCGGGGACGCAATCAGCGAGGCTGTTGCCGAAATAATGAAGAAGCAGCGCAATGAAGAACGACTAAGAGCAGAGCAAGAGCAGAATGGAAATCTGATCGAGCGAATGATATATGGTAAAGCTGGAGCCCCCTCACGATGACATGTTTGATGGTAGTACCGCGAGGACTAGGGATAGAAATGGAGTTGGGTGTAGTAGGTGGGAGTCCCACACTATCACTGGGTATGGGCCTAGTTTCGTCTTTAAAAGATTCCCACCTTCCAACGAGAATAAAAAATGCAGTGTATACATGTATAGTATCAGCCACTGGGATAGCTCCTTTTTTTTTTTTTTTTTGATTGGGAGGGGTAATCTTCAAAAGACGAAACTCAGTACGTCCTGAGTAACAGTGTGGGACTCTTACCCACTAAACCCCCCTCCCACGACCGCCCCATTCCCCGCGGTACTGCCCGTAAGCATTTCATCGCGGGGGGGGTTTTAGTCTGATGTATTCGACTAGTGCATGTTTGCATTATCCTGCTCAGCATTGATTGTATTTCGCCGGTCTGATTCTTTCCTTTCCCTTTCTAGGGTTCTTAGAATCTTCATTATGCGCATTGTGCTCCCAGCGACTGCGTCCCATGCCTCCTGGCTTTTGAGCATTTCGCCAACGATGTTTTCTGGCGTCAGTGGATGGCCGAGTTCACTCCTTAGTGCATTCCTTTCGTCGAGGAATCTTGGGCATTCAAAAAATATATGTTCCGCGTTTTCTACGCAGTCAGCGCAATGCGGACAGTAAGGGCTATTGTCGTGTTTATACTTATGTAAGTACGAACGAAAGCATCCATGGCCCGTTAGGAACTGCGTTAAGTAGAACTCAAGTTCTCCATGTTGTCTGTCGAACCATGGCTGGATTTGGTGTATGAGCCTATGGGTCCACCTGCCTTTCTCAGAAGCATTCCAGCGTTCTTGCCATTCTCTTAGGCTTTCTGCTCTATAGAGCCGGTTTTCGCTGGCCTCGTTTCTTTCTCTTCTTGCGCAGTACTGACGTTGCTGTTCTACTGCCAGGATATCTACTGGGAGCATTCTCGCTACCACGCAAGCTGCATCGCTAGAAGTAGTGCGAAATGCGCAGCTAGCTCTCAATGCACATATTCGATACACAGATGTGATATGTGATCTGTATGTTTTAATTGCCATGGCCCCGGCCCAAATTGGTGCGGCGTATAGGATTATAGACGTAACCACTCTAGCCAGCAGTAACCTACGGCTATGTCTTGGTCCTCCTATGTTGGGCATGATACGCGCGAGTGCGGCACTTGCTATTGCACCTTTTCGGCCTACATACTTAAGGTGATCTCTAAATGAAAGTCTCGTATCTATCATGACACCTAGGTATTTTATATGCGGTTTAGATGTGATTTCATGGCCGCCGACTATAATGGTGAGAGTTTCTACCTTCTTCCTACTACTTATCAGGACTGCTTCAGTTTTATGCTCCGCCAGTGTTGGACCAACTGAGGCGAGCCATTTTCGTATTATCCTTATTGTCGCATTGGTTATCTGTTCCACCTCCTCCAACAGTTTAGCAGTGACAATAATGGCGATATCATCAGCAAATCCCACTATTTTTGTTTCTGCGGGTATAGGAAGTCGCAGTATACCGTCATACATAATATTCCAGAGCAAAGGGCCAAGGACTGAGCCCTGTGGTACTCCGCCTGTGATCTTATATTCCTTGGGGCCGCGGTCTGTATTGTACACCAAGATTCTGCACCTGAAGTAGTCAACAATAACGTCTATGAGGTATTGTGGAACTCTCATCCTTCTGAGCGCTTGTAAGATGTGACTCCAATTTGCCGTATTGAAGGCGTTTTTTATGTCAAGCGTTATAACCAAGCAGTACTTTTTGGAACCGCCTCTCCATCTTCTTCCCTGTATAGCCTCTTGTGCCGTTTTAACTACCACATTGATTGCATCTGTTGTTGAGCGCGCTTTTCGAAAACCGTATTGGTGTTCTGAAAGACCTCCAGGTTCTTGAATTGCTGCCTCTACCCTGTTACAGATGATTCGCTCCAATATTTTGCCAGCCGTATCTAACATACAGAGCGGGCGGTATGATGATGGTTCATTTGGTGGTTTCTTACCTTTGGGAAGAAGTACTAGGTTTTGCCGTTTCCACTGATCCGGGAAGACTCCTTTCTTCAGGCACGAGTTGTAAATGTTAATAAACATTTCTGGGCTTACTTTTATAGCTGTCTTGAGTGCTATTTTTGGGATACCATCTGGTCCAGGTGCTTTTTTATCTCCAATTTTATTACAAATCTCGATTATTTCTTCTTTGGTTACCTCTCGGATTGTTGGTGCCTCTACTATTGGATCATCCGAGAATGCGTTCTCTTGTTGCTGAGGAAATAATCCGACCACGATGTTGTGTAAGAACTCTGGGCAGGTGGAAATCTGTGGCTGGCACCTTTTCAATTTTTTCATGACGATTTGGTAGGCTTTGCCCCAAGGATTTTCGTCAGCTTCATCACACAGCTCGGCGAAACACTTCCGTTTGCTCTTTAGTATAGCTGTTTTTAGTTCCTTTCGAGCCACCCTGTAGTCTTCTTGCAGTTCACTGGAGACGGCCCTCGCTCTAGATCGCGTATACGCCCTTCTGGCTCGATGACACTTGGTACGTAGATGCGCGATTTCTTCATTCCACCAGTAAACTGGGGGACGATGTTCCATAGCCTTTCTTCTCCTCATTGTGGCGTCACATGCCCGTGTAACCTCATTTATGGCCTGCATTGCTTTACTGCCCGGGGATAGCTCCTTCATCATCTGCATACGTCTGTAAGGCCACTCCCATAATGGATCAATGCTTTCTATGAGGTTATCTTTGTACTTTTTCCAGAAAATTAGATGATCTTGCCAAGTGACGGTAACATAGCTCAGATTTAAAAAATAGTTCGAGTAACCCGCTTCCCACGTGAGGAATCCATATGCTTCTAGACAGATGGATCTAAAACAGAAGGAGGGTGTCTTCCCCAACGGTCTAATCACAAATATCCCTTTCCGCCTTCCCAATCACTGCTGCGTTTTCCATGCGGAGATTATGGCAATAAAGGAAGCCTTGGCGTGGTTAAGGTACAGTGTGATATATAATCGCGATATCACCATTTTTACTAACAGTCAAGCCGTGTTCAAATCCCTGGAATCTGTCGCCTTCAACTCAAAAACTATCCTAGGCTGTCGCCTGTCTCTTAACGAAATGACTAAAGAATTCAATATTCACGTGCCGGGCTACAGAGACATTGCATGACGTCGAACACAGGCAGGACACTAGCCTATCGAGTTCACCAACGAAGGTGAATCTCGTCATGCCTCTCGCTTCAGTTAAACTGCTGTTCAACTACAATGCTATCAAGATAACCAACCGCAGATGGACGGCACTATGTGCCTCATTACTAGACAGATTTGAGCTAAGCTAGACCAGAAACGCTCCAAATGCCTAATTCGATAGAGAAAGTCGCTCACTACGACTATATTAGGTTGAGGTGCCATTACGGGGCACTGCATAATTGGAAGGCATATTATCAGACTAGGTCTCCTCATAAGTGACCTTTCCTGGTCTAAGTGCGGCCTGCCACGCTAACCAACCTAATCCGCTTCTCACAATCTATGTCGATGTGTATGTTTGTACATATCATGACATTCCTGACAATTTTGGAAGCACCTATGTATATAATACGAGTATATGTATTTTTTTTTATATTCGAGGGCCTTGCTTGATGAGGCAAGCCCCACAGGTGGATTAGTAACAGTGAAGTGGGAGGGTTAAGTTAGGTTAGGTTGGCTGTCTGCACAAGAGCGCAGACACACTAAGCCCAGTAGAAGTGCATTGTGATGCCATGGGTCTACCATAAGACCACTCAGGGGCTAGTAAAATCAGCCAAAGCTTTTGATAAGGCGATACTTTCTTACCTACTCATGTCCTGTATCACCTTGTTGGTCCTAGGGCCTCTACTATGCCCATGCGCCATCGTGTACGGTTTCTGGCAATATGTCTGAGTTCTCCCCAACTTTCCCTCAACTGCCGTGCCTCCTTCTCGACTGTTCTGTGCCATGTTCTACTCGGACCGCCAGGTATTGTGCCATCCTGAGTTGAAGGGTTCCATTGCATAGCATGTTTCGCTATGGAACTGTCACCCTTTCGGAACGTGTGACCAATCCACTGCCACTTCCGTCGTTGGATGATTGTGCCTATTGACCCTGGTTGTGCCTTCTGACCCGTCCTCTCGTAAAGATGTTCGTTAGAGGTACGATTGGGCCAGAAAATCCTTAAGATATTGCGCAGACACCTTTCCACGAACATTTGCAGCTTTTTGGTAATTGTAGTGGTCACTCTCCACATGCTGCAGCCATATAACAGCACTGATTCAACATTGGAGCGGAACAGTCTTAGCTTGGTGTTCAAACTGATTGCATTGTTTCGTCATATTTTGGACAACGCGAACTTTGCTTTGGCGATCCTGTTGGCTATATCCAGTTCGGTTGCACGATCGGTCGAGACAATACTCCCAAGATACTGGAAATCCTCTACTCTCTCTACCTGTTGTCCAGCAATGCATATTTGAGCCGATGAGTTTGTTCCAAGGCTGCGTAAGGCACTCCAAATAAACTCCCTGTTGACGCAAGTGAAGTAGCGATCGATATTCAACGCACTGTTGGATGACAATCCGCAGGGTGTGATTTAAGCTATTATCTTACCTACAGCAGGCAGCACGCAGATACCCCTCCAGGTTCCACACTCCATTAAATTTCCTTTCTTAGGAAGCTTGACGATCACTCCCCTCCTCCACTCGTCAGGAAAGCTCTCAGCTTCCCGAGCTCTATCTATAAGTGGAAGCAGAAGCTTAGCCGATGTTGCTGGCGCTGGTCGTAAGAGCTCCGCTGGAATACCGTCAAGTCCTACCGCCTTGTTGGTTTTGAGTGCCTTGACCGCGATAATGATCTCATCTTTACTGGGAGTCGTGGTGCGTATTCGGGAGCTTCTCAACTCAAGCATCTCAGTCTGATTTGGAAGCATATCGCTAGCGAATACGCGGTTCAAAACCATAGCAAAATGCTCTTTCCATCTCTTGAGTTGGTCCTCATCTGAAACGAGCAAGGAGCCGTCTAGGATTTTCATTTGGTGTTGGCTGGAGCTGCGACCACTTGTTAGCTCTTTGGTGATTCTGCAGACGGTCCTGCTATCGCACCTCCGTGCAGCTACTTCTGCTTCTGTAGCCAGCGCGTTGATGTAGTTGCGCTTGTCACGTCGCACGCTACGCTGAACTTCTCTCATTTTCATGCGAAATAGGGACTCTAGCTCGCTTCTCCCTGCTGCTGGGGTAGCTGCAACGCGAGCTTTCAGCTGTTTTCGTTCGTCAATCCGTCTCCACGTATCCTCCGAAAGTCACCCCCTATGTCTTCCCTGCGGTCGGCCGACGATTCTTTCAGCACCAGATGTAAAAACATTTTTCACAGCACACCAATGGCCTTGGATGGTTGCGGGCATTGAGCTGCTGATTGCTTTCAAACCTTGCGAAAAGCGCTCCCTTAATTGTTGGCGCACTGAGGGATCACTAAGTCTATCGATGTTGAACCTGGGCATTCTTGTGTTGTCGTGGGATCTTCGAACTGCAGCTGTGCGTAGTTGGAGAGTAGCTATCATAAGATGGTGATCACGTACTATCCCCACATCTGCCCCTCGCCTGTTTCGGACGTCCAGGAGACTACTTCTCAAGCGGCGGCTAATGGCAAAATGGTCAATTTGGTCTGAGGTTGCTTGCCTGTCATTGGAAACCGACCTTACTTAGTGGCAGGACTTGTGCTCAAACATGGTGCCACCTATCACAAGGCGGTTGGCATTGCAGAAATCCACAAACCTTTCGCCGTTGTCATTGCGGTTGCCTAGTCCATGCTTCCCGATTACATGTTTGAGCCCTTCGTTGTCGTTGCCTACCTTGGCATTCAAATCCCCCATCACTATGACAATGTCTTCATTTGGTGTTGTGTTGAAGACGGCACTTAAGAGATTGTAGAAGCTCTCCTTTTCGTCCTCAGATGAACTATTCGTTGGGGCGTAACACTGTATGATGGTGACGCGTCGTACTCTAATCCGGAATCTGGACGTCAAACTCATATCACCATGAGGCTGCCAAGAAATTAGGCTCTTGCGTGGTGTTGTTGTTAGCAGTAGTCCGACTCCATATTCCCGCGGACTTCCGGATGGTCTTCCAGAATAGAGTAGTACAGTGTTACGCGTTGGGGACTGGTACTCGCCCGCTTCTAACCATCTTACTTCACTTACCCCCAAAATGTCCAGTTTATATCGCCTGGATTCTTTTTCCAATTGAAGGAATCGGGCATTGTAAGGACCTTCGCTTCCCGAGTCGAGGAGCGTCTTTACATTCCAGAAACCTATCTTTGTCCGGGTACAATAGCCAAAAGTCGTCAACATGTGATCATTCCTTATCCGAGGCAAAGTGTCGGTTTTCAGTAACGCAGGTTGCTGGCTCACGTTACCTAGTCTAGAATCAAGGCCCTAGACAACTCGCACTTGCAATTTTAGCCTACACGTATAAGGGTTTGTACGTATAGTTGTCCGGGGACCACCACTACGACGTAAAGTAAGCACTTCATCACGAACTTGATTGTTGCGCTACTGGCCCAAGCCAAGTTTTGAGCAGTCAGTAGTTTCCCGATCAATCGCAATGCAGGTGGTTGGTCAACTTTAGTAGATGCTTACATGTATCGAGGGGTATACCTAGGGCTTACCTATCAGTGGGAGGGTTATGATCCCTTAAATTTCGATCATAACTTCTCCGAAAAAGGAAGAAGAAAAAGAGGACCTTGCTTGTTTATGGTTTTGCAGGCATATAAGTACATGCACACAAGTCCTAAGCTAGGCTTAACTAGGTAGCTCTCATTGGTCAAGTTACACATAAGCCAATTACAAATCGCCCAACAACTAGGTATCCCTGTCTAAAGCCTTGGCATCCGAACACACTCATTATTGCAGTGATCAAATCAAAGGTTTCTGTCCATAAATATCTCCCAAAACACTGACAATAGCGTCAATGTAATGCTATCCATTTCCCCCTTTGATTACTTGGAGACCAGCCAGACCCTCCTTTCAAAGTAAACAACTTCTCTGCCAGTATTATGTCCATAAAGCGGCTACAAAACATTTTTTTTTGCCCGCGAAATGACAAACATGTTAATCCTGTTTTAAATTTCAAATTGATCGACGCTGCTTCCTTTTTTCCCTGGACACGCTCCCAAAGCCAAAACCATGAAAAAAGTGACAAGCACACCCTAAACGGATTATTTCGAGTTCGTTACACCTGCATTGCTTAAGGGCTGTCCAAAATGGGAATACGATGCAGAAAAAAGGACACAGACACACACCAGGACACCAGGACACCAGTATAGCTCTGATTGCTGGCGAATGGCCACAAATCCAAACACAAAGTGACACCATCTATCACCATCCGCAACAAAAGGAGGGACGAACGACACTGTGTAAATATTTAATTAACGCCAACGAATCCAATTTCCATCTACATCAAAATCCTGGCCAATTCCATTGCCAATCAAAGAGAAACAAAAAAATATTCGTCCTGCGGTTGAGTTGAGTTTCGACGACGACGACGATTTACATGTCGGGTAAAAATAAATGATATTAATTTCACAAGGATCCCCTCTTCAATATTGAGGAGAGGATAACTAATGAAAAATTATGATATTTTCCATGCGAAGGATTCCATCAGTGTGACATCCTTAGCCAACTCCTGTTTGTCTATCGGTGCATCTATGATGATGATTTTTCCGTCGTTTTTTATTTTTTATTTTTGTTGCATCCTCAACAGACCGTACCAGAAACTCAGCGAATACTCAGAGGATGAGACAGAGGTTAGAAGAACGATCTTCCGCTCAAGGTGTACTCAAAGGCGCGCCACTTAATTGCCAGGCATACAGAAGAAACAAAAAATAAAAAATAAAAATTTATAAAGAAGCTAATTTCATTACGGTTGACTTTGATGCTGAGCAGCATCACCCCCAATGAACAGACGAAAGGAGACACTCTCAGGGATTCAACGAAAGACAAAGGACACGACGAGTTGGTAGTGGGAAATATTTTACGGGCTGGTAAAATGAAAATCATCTGGTATCCTTGATTTTCCTCCCGCTCCTGCTATGGTGAAGAATTTTTCTACTTCTCGCTGTTATCCTTGGAATGAGGTGAGTGGATAAAGTGGAAAAAATGTTGCGACCCTCTTCGCGCGGTGAATTAATTTGCATGCGTTTATAATCTCCTCGTTCATCGTTGGGTGGTTGGTCTTTTGATTTTTCTAACGCGAATGGATGAGAGAAGGTGGGCGCAGCTGGGGTATCATCGTCCTTAATAAGCTGGTTGATAATGACTACAGATGGGCAGTTTTATATTTCTTTTGGCATATTTTCGCCCTATTAACCTCGTTTGTTTAATTTGTTGAAATTTTCATTTGAGGATGTTTGAGGTGGTTATCGAATTGTCCAGAACAAAACATGCGAATCGCAATACATAGGATTTACAGGACATCGATGTCAATAGTACTTAGGCTTCTTCTAATAACTTTCGCAAGCGGCCCTTTTAGACGTAGAAGGAGCCTTTAATAAAGTGAAAACCGAAGCTGTAAGACTATCACTTGACCGACTGGATAGAATGTATGTTCAAGTCGAGACACATCAACTCAGAGCTGGGTGGCAACCAAGTTAATGAACTGGCCTCTAGAGGAACCCCGTAAGGTGTGGTCTTATCTTCTCTACTATGGACTCTAGTCGCTAACGAGATCCTTTTGAAATTAGGACACAACGCAGTTAAGGTTGTTGCTTATGCAGATGACATATTAATGCCCGGTAAATTCCTTGAAACAAACACTGAAATTCTACAATCGGCCCGTAATATTCTCCATAGCTGGGCAAAAAGATATGGACTGAACGTCAACCCAACGAAGACAGGGGTGGTTCTCTTCACCAACAAAAGAAAAATCCAGGCTTTTGGACGCCTAGGACGCATACTTGACCGAAAACTGAGCTGGAGAGACAACACAGCTGAAAGAATAAGGAAAGCGTACATTGCGTTTTATGCTTGCAGTAGAATTTTTGATAAAAAATGGGGACCCAAACCTGTCATCATCCAGTGGATGTACAGCCCTAGTCAGACCCATTCTAACATATGCGTGCTTGTCTGGTGGCCAACAGCAGAGAAAATGACGCATCTCAAGGAACTGATAACAATCCAAAGAATCGGTTGCATAGCATCCACTGGCGCCATCAGAACAACTCCGACCGCAATCCTGGAAACAATCCTCACACTGATCCCACTAGACATATTCGTTAAGAAATCAGCCGTGGTGAGTAAACCAGCGTCTTAAAGAATTCAACTTATGGAAAAAGGACCATATGGGCCACCGTACTATTGCAAGATGGGCTTAACTAGACGACACCACAGACTACCTTTCGTCATCCCCCAAATTCAGCCTGAACCTCAGAACGATCATCCCATCAAGGAACTACTGGGAAGACGGTGGGGCCATCAATCCGCATAGTATTTCAGTCTTCACTGACGGGACGGGTCAAAAACAAACGAAGGAGTGGGTTCGGCTATATACTCAACAGAACCCTATATTGGAATAAAACTAAGACTTCCGAACCACGGCAGTGTGTTCCAAGCGGAAGTCCTGGCGGTAGCAGAGGCAGCACAAGAACTATCAACGAAACTTGTTACCAGAAAAGAGATTGACATTTACATAGACAATCAAGCTGCTATAAAGGCCATATCATCGGCGGTTGTAAAATCAAAACTAAAAAAAATGCTGCCGCGAGGAGCTTTAAACGCTCACGGACAGCCACCATGTCACACTCTGGTGGGTCCTAGGATACAAAGGTATCCCAGGGAATAAAATGGCGAATGAATTGGCAAGAAAGGAATCAGAACAAGACCTGTTAATGGTCCAAAACGTAGTGCTCCCTCCACTAGAACTTATTAAAGCCAAAATACCACTTGACTTCAAACAGCAAGCAGATGAAAGATGAAGAGCGCTTCCATCGTGCCGTGTCCCCAGAAGTATCAAGACAAAGCACGATATGGTGAAAGCCAAATTCATCCTCAGACAAAACTTGGTGTTCTTCACAGGAATTATTACCGGCGACAACCTTCTGGCGGCCCACCGGAAAAGAATACGGCTAGGTTAGGTTAGACTGGTCAAACGGTAGTGCATGCGATCATATGAAAACACAAGCGTTTTCACTCAGCTGAGGCCTACCAACTCCTACTCTCAACCTCCACGCGGTGACAGCCGGGTGCCTCGTACCTTAATCCAAGAAATGGGTAACCAACCCCGCTTGGCGGATTCTTGGCGTGTTTTCTCATTAGAGCACTTCTTCCTGTTCCAGGCGTCAGCGGACGAATTCCCTAGACGGAGTCAACGGTGGCGTCTATAGTTCCAGTTAGGTTGAAATTAGTGAATACCTTGCGCGAGCTGCTCCGACGTATTCGGATCACAGGTCAGTAAGGAATTTTCAATGTTGGTCAGGACATTGGAATCGAGATGGTGGCGGAGGAGCCCTTAATGGGCCAACGGCAGCGCTCATGCTCCCGTAGTGGACTACTGGCACCGGTGTACCCGGCACCTCGTCCTAGGGGAATAATTAAGGAACCCCAGGTTGGGGGCTGTACCGTCGGGGTAACTTCCCTACCACGTAAAAAATCGATGGTTCCGAAACAACCAAAAGCCTCGGATAAGGATGACTCAACTAATGACGACCCCAGCAAACGAAATAAGGACAACGACCTTCGGATCTGGAATGTTCTGTCCCTTTACAGACCACGTGCAGCCGAACAACTAGCAGAGGCCCAAGACTGCTATAAAGCAGATATTACCGCCATCGAGGAAGTGAAATGGGATGGGTCGGGCAAAAAGAGGATGAAAACCTGTGACATCTACTACGGTGATTGTTACACAGGCAACGGATTTGTCATACGCGGCAGATTTAGGCAACAAGTCTTAAGCTTCCGACACGTAAGTGAGCGTACTATGACTATCCGGATCAAGGCGTAATTCGCTAACATAAACCTAATATGTGTTCATGCCCCCACGGAAGAAAAGGACCCTGCCACTAAAGAGTGTTTCTACGAGCTCCTCGACAAAACATACGAGCAATGTCCTAAATACGACGTTAAAATCGTATTGGGCAATTTTAGCGTCAAAATAGGAAAGGAAGCCGTCTTCGGTAGGGCAGTCGGTAAGCATAGCCTACATGACACCACGTCTGATAACGGACTAAGGCTAATTGATTTCGCTGTGGAGCGAAATGTCACCATAGCAAGTACATGGTTTCCTAATCTCGATATCATAAGCAGACATGGCGGTCCAATGATCATGTAACGATCAACCAAATTGATCATATTGCCATCGACGCAAGGCACGTCTCCAGTATTCTGGATGTCCGGACCTTCCGAGCGGCCAACATAGACTCGGATCATTACCTTGTTGTAGCCAAGGTACGAATGAGGATATCCCAATCTGAGCAAAAAAGAAGAATCACTGTGAGAAAATTTAACGTCGACAAGCTATAACGGCAAGAGACCACCAGACTCTTCGCTGAACGCGTATCCCGAAATGTATCAATCATCCATATGCCATCAGCATCAAGTGCCAAAGACCAGTGGTAACGCTGCCACCATGCCATTAGAAACGCCGCGACTGATGTGCTGAATTTCGCTCACCCACCACGGCGAAACCCTTGGTTTGACAAAGAATGCCGGCGAGTGCATGCAGCAAAACAATAGGCATACAAAGCGGCACTGCAAAGGAAGACGAGAGCTGCTCGTGAGCTCTACGAGCAAAAGAAACGGGAAAACGGCTTCTCCAAAAGAAATTCATTTAACTGCTTGCATACCCCGACGATATTGACATAATTGGAAGAACTCAGCAGGCTGTCACCAGTGCGTTTGCAAGCATTGAGGAAATGGGTTTAGCGATAAACGAGGGCATAATTGGACATAACGTCACAGTGGGCAGCTATAACTTTGAGGTAATAAGGGACTTTATCTACCTTGGCTCTGCTATAAACTCTGAGAACAACATCAGCGCAGAAATCAAGCGAAGAATAACTCTTGTCAATCGCTGTTTGTTTTGGGCTTATAAGGCAATTCAACAGTAAAGCCCTATCTTGAACAACTAAGGAGACTCTGATCATCGCAGTCGTGCTTTACGGCGCTGAAACATGGACTTTATTAAAAGAGGATGAAGATATCCTTGGTCGCTTAGAGAGAAAAATTCATCGTAAGATTTTCGGTCTCGTTTGCGTTGACGGGCTTTGGAGGAGAAGATTCAATCACGAACTATACGAGCCGTACAGCGACATCTACCTAGTCAAAAAAACTGCGTATTGGACGTCTGAGATGGCTAGGACATGTAAAGCGAATGGACACCAACGCTGCGGCCCGCAGAGTCTTCGAATCTAACCCCGAGGGACGACGCAGTAGAGGGAATCATCGCCGTAGGTGTCGCGCACAAGTTCAAGGGGACCTCGACCAACTTGGAGTGCGCAATTGGAGGCAATTAGCTAAAGACCGAGCTAAATGGAGAGGCTTGTTGGTTGAGGCCCAAGTTCACCCCGAACTGTAGCGCCACCTAAGTAAGTAAGCATTGTGGTGCTTTTAGGGGACAACAGGCTGAACAGACTAGAAAAAGACCTGAATAGATGGAATTCAAGAGATCTGGTCTACCGTATTACATGAACGCTTAAAACTGATCCTCAACAACCTGGTAGACCATTATCAGTGCGGTTTTAGGACCAGAAAGTCCACCATTCACCAAATATTCACACTACGGCAGATCCTCGAACAAATCCACAAATATAAAATCGATACGCATCACCTTTTCATCGATTTCAAAGTTGCCTATGATAGCGTGTATAGAGACGAGTTATACAGAATCACGTCTAGTCTTGGCATCACTGCCAAGCTCGTCCATTTTGAATGGCGATGGAGAACTCTCGCTGCTCCATCAAAGTCGGTAAGAACATCACCGAACCATTCGATGTCAGGAAAGGTCTTAGACAAGGTGAAGCGCTATCATGCGATCTCGTTAACAAAGTACTTGAGTGAATTGTACGAAACCCCGGAGGTACAATCTTCTTCAAGTCTGTACAACTACTCGCTTATGCCGATGACATTGACATAATCGGAAGAACTCGGCGGGCCGTCAATGGGGCATTTGCGAGTATTGAGATCGAGACAGCAAAGATGGGTTTAGCGGTCAATGAAAGCAAAACAAAATATATGCAGTCTACAAAAAAGGACACCCAACATCGGCGTCTTGGACAGAACGCCACAATAGACAGATATAATTTTGAGGTAGTAAAGGACTCTGTCTACCTAGGTTCTATGGTGAGCTCCGCAAATGACATCAGTGGGGAGATCAAACGAAGAACTACTCTTGCCAATCGTTGTTTCTATGGGCTAAGAAGGCAATATCTCGAACTACTAAGGTAGTTTTCTATAAGACACTTACCATCCCAATGCTGCTGTATGGCCTCTGCGCCATTGTCGTTGATTGCTTTCGGAAAAAAGTTTTTCGAGTGATGTTTAGTCCCGTCTGCATATACAGCGAGTGTAGGAGAAGGTACAATGACGAACTATTCGGCCTACACAATGACATCGACTTAGCCGGAAGAGTTCACATACAGCGACTAAGATGGCTGGGTCATGTAGAGCCGATGGAGCCCAACGTTCCCGCCAAGAAAGTCTTCGAATCCACCCCGGATGGACGGCGCAGTAGAGGACGACCTCGCGGTAGATGGCGCAAACAAGTGGAAGGGGAGCTCAACCAACTTGATGTGCGCAACTGGAGGCAGCTGGCTCGTAACCGGGCTGGCTGGACACGTTTGTTGGTTGAGAGTCAGGTCCACCTGGACTGTAGCTCCACCTAATGAATGAGATGTAATTCAATACTTAACAAGAAGGGGCTACGTATAAATGGCCAAAAAAAAAAAAACACCGAATACCTCTACTGCCCATTCCACCAAACGAATTTTGTTGTCCCAACAGCAACATTGTGAACCAATTGGAGGAGTGACAAGAAGCTATAAAATTATCTGGCGATGGAAAAATAAACGACGACGTGACTCCTAGAACCACTAAAGGATGAGCGAAATACTGAGAGCTGTCAGGTGTCATGATAAAGCATATGTCGCCATGTACGGCAGTTATATCTGGGCTGCACTAAGCACATAATGAATAGTAGCTTCACATAATTGAAGTGAGAATATTAAGGTATGCTAGCCGAGTAACCTTGAAAGACAGAATACAGTGACTACATCAGAGGACCATAAGAAGATAACGCCCATAAACGAGAAGCTTAAGGAACATAGAATAAGATGGTACAGACGAGACGAGTAGCGTCCGTTAAAACTAGTTAAAACTAGCAATGCGGATAGACGAACTGGTCAGGAAGACCACAAACAGCCTGGTTGAGTATAGTGAAAAGAGATATGAGAAGAAATCAACTTAACAAAGAGACTAGAGACAACTCAGCATGGAGGCTACGTCACGACCCCACTTGTTAGGGAAAAAGGACAGAACAGTTTGCGCGCAAGTAAAACGAAATAACATGCATTATAACTCAACTCCGTGAAACTTCCATCCATCAACTTGGTTTGTTACTCTGATTCAACACTGCCAACTTTGTTCATTACCGTCTTCCCATTGCTGACACAGTGTCTTCCAAGAAAATTACTCTCACAGACCACGCATTTGTGTGACACTTGACTTTATTATACCACCCACGAGTAGCGAAGACCACCAAAACAAAGCACGGTGACATCTGCTACCAGCTGCCATCTTTCACTTCATTTGAACTTTCTCCAAGTTCTCATGATGAATCTCATAGCCCATCTAAGCTTCCACGGGAAACCTCTTTAATAAACACCACGCATTTGCGTCATTTTACCATTCCTCGTCAGAAGATTTGCGTCGTAACCAACCCTCGGATTGAATGTAATATGTGTGTGACGCCTTTCAACCCCCTAACTAGGGAAAAACAAGGACACAACTTTTTCCTCTGACATTTATGATGGTAATACATCTTTAATAACTTCGTCAAACAAGTGTAGTTTGACGCACCACCCACACTGTGGCAGGAAGCTTGTCAATAAATTGGTGAAACTGATATCACTGGGAAAACATTAAAACTTCAACTCATCCGGATGCTGGGCATCATTAATTCGTCAGTGGTCATCGGTAATTCTTAGCGAAAGTTTTTTTTTTTTGTTTCTCTTCCACCCTTATAAGGGTTGTTGTCCAGACAAACCGAAAAGGATAGAAAAAAAAAGTCCTCATCTCGATTGTCACCACACACTATTCCCTTGCCTCCATCTCGATTAATGTTTTTGTCACGATTTCTTGCCGATCCCCAGACACACACATGTTACTGAAACTAACCCTCCTTTGTTCCTTCCAGGATGAATGGAGAGCCACATATGCTTCGAAGTTGGTTAATCTTAGATTGGTAATTCGATTCAATGTGAATTCAGGGAGCAGGAAGGAAGACCTTAGCTACGTGTGCTCCTTGACCTGGCATAACCTTGGTTGAACCCGGAATCGTTTGGAAAATACCATTCGAAGGAATGGGTCATTCTTGCAACAAGTTTGGTTGAAGGTAAAGAAGAAGGATATAGATTTCGCTGGGTGCTCTTAGGCTGGTTTAGATACGAGAACTGAAACCCAACGATTTTACAGACATTCTTGATAACATCCAAAATAACTCTCTCTTCAAGATTTCAGATACAATGCTCAAGAGATTTCGGTTCTCCAGGAAATTCGAAGTGGTTATTGATGACGGCCAAGAATGGAGAAACAAACATATCAACATACCACCCAAAGTACGAATCTGATACACAGATGGCTTCAAATTGGAAAATGGCTGTACCGGAGCTGGGGTCTATGGTCCAAACTTCCGCGCATGGTAAATCACTTATCATCTTCCAAGCAGTAGTGCATACAATAGAACTATGTATTCGGGAATGGCTGCGGAGAAACACTATCGGAACTCGTATCTTCACCTATTCAGGCAGTCAGACAGTAATAAGGGCCCTTAATTCCTATACGATAAATTCAAAGCTCGTGTGAGACTGTAACGACCTCCTTGATAACCTCGCATCCACAAATCAGGTTACCGTAGCATGGATTCCTGAACACGAAAGCTTTGAGGGAAACGAAGGAGTAGATTGTCTGGCGAGAGGAGAACTGGATCTCATGCAGCCACACTTAGACCAGAAAACGTCCTCATGGATCTACGATCCCCAGAAAGAACTGCCATTACAACCAACTGAAGCTTGTTATAAAGCGCTGGACGCTGCTAATGTTGATGTTAGCCAGTTTGCCTAAATTGTCGAAGAAGTAGGCTCCTAAGTGCCGTCTCTACTAACAGAAAGGCCCTGGCACGTACAAACGAGGTGTAGTATGATTTCCTCCTCTTCCTCGTCTATACAGCTTCTACGGAAATCATTTGTGAGGAAGTCTAGCCTGATGGCTTATATGCCACCAATTAGAATCGTAATGAGCGACCTTTTCTATCGTATAAGGCAGTTGGAGCATTTCTGATCCAGCTTAGGTCAGACTAGTAATGAGGCACGTCGTACCCTCAACCCATCTATCTCTGTGTCCTGGCACCCAAATGAGCGTGAATATTGAATTGTTTAGTCTTCTTCTTAAGAGGTATGCGACAACTTAGAGCGGTTTTTGACTTGAAGGTGACAATCAAGTCTGGAGGGGATTTGGGTCTCAAAGTTATTATCGAACAGAAGTTGGGAAAGTACAATACATAGACGGTGTCTTGCGGAAGGAATTCAAGATCATTTAGGATATAGGAGTGTCCGGTGTTAAAACTATACCATTAAGGTGGCAAGTGAAACAGAATGTCTAGATCCACTGTTGAGGCGGTTCTTAGTGCTCCGTTGGTACATAGGCAAGACGACCTTTGCGCACGGCCAAGATGGGTTACGTGGACGGCTTTCTTCGAAGTTATCCACTAGACGATCACGGTATACACAGAGCCAGTAAGTAATTCGTGGGTGAAGTCCCTATTTATATTTTGCATTGCTTTCTTACAGCCGTATAGAGCTATTCTGGCTTTCTTTACATGTTTTAGGATATTGCGTTTCCAGCTGAGATTCTTGTCAAGAATGAGACCAAAATATTTGGCTTTATTTAAGGGTATCAAGCTAGTACCACATATCTTATATTACTTTCTGAAAAACGCCAGAGAGGTAGGTCGAGAGGCTCGATTCGAAAGAAGGGGAAAAGCAACCCATCCTGTGGAGTGCCTCTATTTACGAACCAATCAACTTCTGAAAATTATAATCAGCCAGTGAAAGATAAGGTCCACAGTTTGTTGGATTTCAACGAGAGTTATACCGTCCGGTCCTACCGACTTAAATGGTCTAAACCTGCGTATTGCCCAAATAATTTTGCTCTTAGTTGTAAGAATGGTTGAGATGCATGATAATGGTACTGCAGGGGTTACTAAATGATGCGGATCGTAGCAGCTAGGGAAGGGAGAATCCATGAGCAATTCAAGGGATTCGATATTAGAGGTGGCCCAGGAGCCATAATTTCTTTGAAGAAAGCTAGGGATAGAGTCTTCTTTTGTTTTTCATAAAAAATCACCAAGATTTACGTTGGACCTTCCTAAGATTAGCTTTCTAAGCGTTGAGGGTCTCTATATACAGATCCCAAAATCGCGGATCACGAGACCGTTTGACCTGGTTGAAGAGCTGTCTGCAGTCGCTCCGATAGATTCTAATCTCCTGACTACAGCGGGGAGATCTGGGTTTAGGTTAGGTTAGGTTAGGTAGGGTTATGAGGTTGTCATAAAACACTACGCACCAAAGTGGGCCCATCGCGATCCCTAGGAAACCTTCACGGCAAAAGAACTAAACCCAATCCTCCAAGCAATTAATCTTCCTACAAAATCTGAAGAAATCCTTGTTATGGTTCAAGGACCTCACCTCCTCCAAGTTAACGAAGAAGTATCTACCTAGGTACTTTAGCCTTATCCTGGCAATTCCTTGACATTCACAGAGTATATGAGTTATATCCTCTGAGACGTGTAGGTCATCGCAGTACCTACAAACATCCGTATCGGATAATCCTAGTCTCATGGCATACCTCCTTAGGAAACAGTGGCCAGAGAGTACTCCTATCGATGTTCTTAGCCTCGATCTATCTAACTTAATTATCTTCCCAGATTTTCTGCGATCTAACATAGGCCACAAGGCCTTAGACACCCTGTGACCATCTAAGTTTGATCATCTTAGATTAGCCGTGTCAATGATTTTATCCCGGATAATTCCCTTAGCCACGCACCCTGGTGGTTTAATACTACGAATTATATCGCTACGTGGGAGCCCTGCTCCTCTTTTAGCCAGCGCATCGGTTTGATCGTTGCCTTCGATATCGCAGTGTCCAGGTACACAACATAATCTGACTCGGTTCTGCGTACATAATGCCCTAAGCATTGTGCGGCAATTCCTGATTAACTCAGATTTGGTGACGTCAGACTCTAGTGCCTTTAGCGCAGCCTGACTGTCAATGTAGATGGCGATATTCTTATCGGATATTGACCCCATCTCAAGTAATTCCGCAGCTTTAAGTACAGCTAGAACCTCTGCTTGGAACACACTGCATGTGTCCGGAAGTCTCAGGGGCACCTGTAGGTTCGTATCTCTCGAATAAATACCTGACCCCGTGCCCTCATTTGTCTTAGAACCATCTGTGTATATTGCAATCTCGTTGTGGACAGAGACTGTCTTCCTTTGCCAGTCCTCTCTAATAGGATACAGTACTTCGTATGGTGTGTCGAAGTCTAAGGTGCCAAGTATATCGTCCGATTCGTCAAGAATTCTGGGAAAAGAATGAAGCTGTGTCCTATGTTATTAGTCCTGCAGAGACCAACGTTAGTAAGCCGAAGCGCACTGTTGCCCGCTTGAAATTTGATTTGTAGGTCTAATGGTAAGAGATATAGGAAGATCTCGAGTGCAACCGTAGGTGTTGTGCGTAGAGCACCTGTGATGGCAATGCAGGCTAATCTTTGTACCATGGCCAACATATCCCGTGTGTTTTTCGTATTCGTTGCCTTCCACCACACAAGAGCCCCATACGTAAGGATTGGTCTGACTACCATGATGTATAGCCAGTGCATCATTGCGGGCTTCAGGCCCCATTTTTTCCCCGTGGTCCACTTACAGATGAAGAGAGCATTATATGCTTTGCGGACTCGTTCCTGTATAATAGGTGTCCAATTTAGTTTCCTATCCAGCATTATACCAAGATATCTGACGCGATCAGAAAGGAAAAGCGCCACCCCTGCTAGCTTAGGCAGTTTGAAGGGTGGTATCTTGTATTTTCTACTGGAGAGTATCAATTCAGTTTTATCCGGGTTGACGTGTAGTCCACACCCTCTAGCCCATTTTTCGAGACTATTAAGAGCTGATTCCATCATTTCACTTAATGTGTCAAGGAACTTGCCCTGAACTAAAATCACCACGTCATCCGCGTAAGCAGTCACGCTTATGCCTGTATTGCTTAGTTCTTTAAGTATACCATCGATGACTAGAACCCAGAGGAGGGGAGAGATAACGCCTCCCTGGGGAGTCCCCCTGGTAACGGATTTTCTTATTGAACTGTTTCCGATAGAGGAGTTAATGTTTCTAGTGCCGAGCATATTGCAGAGCCAATTGGTAATGCTATGCTCGACATTCATAGATTCCAGGGCCTGTTTGATGGCCCTACCTTCTACATTATTGAAAGTACCTTCTATGTCTAGGAAGGCTGCTAGTGCAAATTCCTTATAGTGAAGGCTAGTTTCTATCTTCCCTACTACGTCGTGTAAAGCTGTTCCCACCGATTTCCCCTTCAAATAAGCATGTTGAGCTTTGCATAGAATGCCGTTGCAACACTTGCTTCTGATATGAATATCAAGAAGCCTTTCAAGTGTCTTGAGCAGGAATGACGAGAGACTTATGGGTCTGTAGTCTTTTCTGAAATGTGGCTTGGTTTACCTGCCTTAGGTATGAATATAACCCGCACTTCCCTCCATGCCACTGGTACGTAGCATGACCTTAAACAATGTTTAAACATTTTCCTAAGCTGATCTGGGCTTACATCTATGTTTGCTTGTTGTTGGACAGGAGATCGACATTGCGCGATTGAGGACACCAGTTAGTTTCTCTTTAAGAGTGTCTAGCTCGTAGATAATATTGTGGGGGTCGGAGGTTCCTACACTGCCCCTCTACTTAGACCAACCGATTTTCCTGTAATTTCTAAAGACTGATTTAGGAGGAGGCCGGTTGGACCAAACTGAATATATCTATGATTAGAAAAGGAGTGCTCCAATCTATGATCCTATGTAATACATTATCTGAGACTAGGGTTATGTCTAGGTCTTTCTGGGTGCCCACTCGTCAGTTTTAAACCCTACTTCGGGGTACCACCCAGTTGTATCCAATCCACAATTACACAATGGGAAGCTGAAGGACTCGCCGAACACTGTATCAACCAAAGGGACCTAAGACAAGCAAAAAAGTTCATAAACCTCCACAAAAAAAAGTAAAGCCAGCGAGCTACTTGCGAGATTTGCGAACTTAGCTATTGTCTAGTCAGGTCATCTGAATAAAATAAAACTAGCAGATACAGCCAGATCAGACTCTGCGGTGAACGAAGAGAAACAACAGAACTTATTCTTTGTGAATGCCCAGGGGCCGCAAAGAAAACATTACTCCATCTAGCGCGGGTCTCGATAGGCCCAGCAGATATCTGGAACATGGAAACCAAGACACAATTGAGGCTTATCAAAAGCCTCAATTTTAATTCTGTTTAACCATTGGGTTAGCACAATAGATCTTATAGGTCGCAGTGCACTTAGGCGAACCCCACAGGCGGATCAGTAGAAATGCGGTGAAGTGGGAGGGTTGTGATCCCTTCTTTTCGGATCATAACCTCGCTGATAAAAGGAAGAAGAAGAAGGTCGCAGTGTACTTGGGCCCCAAATATCGTGTCGTATCGCAACCACAAACGTCAGCTATAAGAAAGTTGCTTACCTCGAACTCATATTTTTATTTCTTTCAAATTTTACACACGCGTCGTATGACAAAGGAAACTCTTCACACTAGTGCTGCTAACAAAAAAAGTAAAAAAATGCAGGAAAACTAAAAACAACCTCAGTAGTTAATTTGATTGATTCCACCAAAAAGGCGGGAATCAACTGTTTCCATCTGTCAAATGCATACCTCCAATAGTGGGGGGGTGGGTGCATCCAACGTGATGTTATAGTTTCTAACAATGCTCCATATATTTCTTAGTACGTTTGAAGCAAACAAAAAATAGTTTGTAACACTAAAACACTACAACACGTGCTTATGAGTACAATACATCTATACGATTCTCTTTGCCAACAAATCTTACGTGGTCAAGCTCATTTTGGCCACTTCTGCTTCAATGCTTGAAAACGCACCGGTGACAGTCCGCTACTTCTTCCAATTATGTCAATATCGTCGGCGTATGCAAGCAATTCTACAGACTTTTTACAGATTGTGCATTCCCCTGTTGGCTGGTAAGCTTCGCACAATCCGTTCAAGTATGATATTAAAGAAATCAAATGACAACGCGTCACTTTGTGTAAAACCTTTTATGACACAAACACCAAAGGTTTCGGTGAGGCCATTACGAAACCTGATGGAGCAGTGAGCATTCCCCATCGTCATCCTGCACAGACGGATAAGTTTAGCAGGGATGTCAAAACTAGATTTTTTTCTTAAACAGGTGTGTAGCCACGCCCAAACAGCGTGTAGGCACTATGACCAAGGAGATCTATTGTGCCAGAGGCCACTTTTGAGGGCAGCAGTACTTCCATCCTCCTTATGAAAGCTATAATTACGGCTACGGAGGAGTTCCTTAAATCTATTGCATATAATATTTCTTTAAGAAAAAAGCTTCGCCTAGTTCTACACAGAGCTACACACTCATATAGTATGTATTCTGCGGTTTCGTCCTCTTTTGGGCAGAGGCGGCAGGTGATATCCTCCATAATTCTCATTTTGTTAAGATGGTAAAGTAGTTCACAGTGACCGGTAAGGAAGCTCACAAGCCTTCTTATGTAGTGTCTGCCGTATTTTTGGATATCAACTGCCTGTCTTTGGAAGGGTTGGACAGGTTTTTCAGCTTGTCTAAGACCTTGGGAGTTATTCCAGTGGGAGATGCACATGCTGCGTTCCCAAATGCTTACGATCATTTTAAAGGCGGAATCGGATATTCCGCAGAAGGGTTTAGGTCCAGTGAACAACTCAGAGGAGCATTTCCTAGCTAGCAGGTCTGCAGTTTCGTTGCCGTCAACGCCTGCATGACCCGGTACTCATCACATTTTTACTTTATTGTGTCGGGCTAAGTTTTGTAAACTGTCGAAGTAGCTTAGAACTGATTTTGAACTAATCAAATGGGAAACCTGAACTATTAAGTCTATTCAATAAGTCATCCACCACGAGTGACCATAAAAGAGGCGATAGGACGCCACCTTGGGGGCAGCCTTTGGCCGCGGAGACCGCCACAGAGACCTCTCCAGACGAAGATGTTATTATGCGGGTATCGAGCATGTTGGTAACCCATCTGGTAGTAGGTTCGTCTATTCCCCTGCGTCTTATAGCACTAGTTATAGATTCATAACCAGTGTTATCAAAAGCACCTTCTATGTCAAGAAATGCACAAAGGGCGATTTCCCTGAAGCAGTAGGCAGATTTGATCTCTGTGACGAGATGTCAAAACTAGATATGGCCTTACATAACTCCTCTGTATAGATACTGTCAAAGGGTGCCTTGAAATCCATAAAGATGTATTGATTTGGATTTGTTGGGTTTTCTCCATAATCTGCCGAAGTGTGAAGATTTCATCGATATTGGACTTTCCTGGCCTGAAACTGCACTGACAGGAGCCAGTTAGTCTATTGGCGATAGGTTTCAGGCTTTCACACAATATCGCAGAAACGATCTTGTATGCAATGTTAAGGAGACTGATGCCTCTATAACTGGCGCAGTTGAGGGGGTCGTCTTTCTTGTGAATCTCCTATAAATAACATTGGCCTGATCTTAAATAGTAAGACACTAATGGTAATCTAGCATAAGTCTCGATTTCACCCCAGTAAAGCCTCCAGTATATTTCCCAATTTAATGCACGTCTCATTCAGGCATGTTCACGCAATATCTCAGATCTACGAGTATATTGTCATCAACGCACAGGAAAGTGAACCATTCTTTAGCAAATAAAGAAATATGATGGGAATATTACGCAAGTCTGATAGGTGTCCATTTAAATCTAGGCGCAGGAACACTTCAGGTAGCATAT
Source organism: Brachypalpus laphriformis (assembly GCA_945910035.1). Classification (NCBI taxonomy): domain Eukaryota; kingdom Metazoa; phylum Arthropoda; class Insecta; order Diptera; family Syrphidae; genus Brachypalpus; species Brachypalpus laphriformis. The sequence goes on from OX246756.1 coordinate 160,522,524, forward strand.
ACTCTCTAACGTGTTTCTAAAATACTCAGGGTTCGGATAAGACAATCCCGATCTAGCTCATTCTCCGCAACCTAAGCCTATCACGCAAGATTCAGATTGATATTGTTTAGTGCACCGAAAGCATCCATGAATCTCTTACTAAAGACGCTTCTTTTCATTCGCAGTCGATGGCTCTATATCCATTTGGAAGGTTCACTTTCTTGAGTTTCTCTTCAATGGTAAGCCTTGTATCAAGTCTTGATAAAAATCTCGAGATAGAACATTTCGTCAAAACCAATTTCATTTCCAAAACAATCTCTTGGAAAACCTTTTAAAAAAATTAATAAATAAAATAATAATGGCAAAAAGTCATCCACAATAATTTGATGCCTCCTGTGAGGATTGAACTCACGACCCCTGGTTTACAAGACCAGTGCTCTGCCACTGAGCTAAAGAGGCTCACATCTTCACTCAGCTACAACATAGTTTCAGTGCACTGAGGTGGTTTCAAATTTGTTCAATTGATTGTAGAATCATGTTTAGATAATAGATACACATGTCTTGTGCAACTTCAACATTTGTCATTTCGTTTGTCAGTACAACTGATACGAGTAACTGCTACTATTGGCATTCGATTGAAATGGCATTTTAACTAGTTTTGCCGAGTACTGAGAATAAATAAATCGATACTGTCATACGACTGAAAATAACTGCTGACATTATTTACTGAATATCTCAGACTTACTACCTATAATCGCTGGGTGTGCACTTTACCGTTGAGCGCGAAAGAATCCATTTTCCTATGGGCCCACATTTGATCGATTACTTACTTACGTGGCACTACAGTCCGAGTGAACCTGGGGCTCAACCAAGAAACCTCCCCAACCAGCCCAGTTACGGGCCAGTTGTCTCCAGTTGCATACGGCATATTGGTTGAGGTCTCCCTCCACTTGTTTGTGCTACATACCGCGAGGTCGTCCTCTAATGAGCCGTCCATTCGAGGTGGATTCGAAAATTTTCCGCACTGGAACGTTAGCCTCCATCCGCTCTACATGATACGGCCATCTTAGTCGCTGTAAGTGAACTCTTCTGATTAAGTCGATGTCATTGTATAAGCCGTACAGTTCGGCATTCTACCAAGGCCAACCTCATCCGATTTTGTCAAAATCCATGCATCTACTCTATAAAAAAGTATAACTGGTGACTTGTATAGAATTACCTTAGTCATCCGAGATAGGGCTTTGTTACTCAATTGCCTTCTTAGCCCATAAAAACAGCGATTGGCAGGATCTTCCACTGATGTCATTTGCGGAGTTCACCATAGAGCCTAGGTAGACATAGACTGCTGTGCGACAATAGCCCCAATTTGAACCCTTTTTGATCAGACTTTTGAAAAAAAAAAGTCCCATTGCTTGAGGACACTGCTAAGCGCAGTTTCCTCTTGTGCTTTCGTCCGCCAATATTTGGCAGGCTCCTTGCCAGGGCTGCCGTTGCCTTTGATGCCTTCTCAGCCGCATATTGCATATGTTGCTTAAAAGTTACGCTTGCATCTATAGTAATGCCAAGGTACTTCAGCTCTGGTTTGGAAACTACTACGCGATCGCCCAGGATTACTCTTATAGTCTCCATCACTCACCTGTTACTTCTGAGCTGTACTTCCGTCTTTTCCTCTGAAAGTTGTAGGCTCGCTCATTGCAGTCATGCGTCAATTCGCTTGGTCACTACAACCATAGCTATGTCGCCGGCAATGCCTATTATATTCGAAAATCTCGGGTTTCTAACTCTGAGGTCAACATCATACATCAGGTTCCGCAGTAGCGAATCTGCTACGGACTTTTAGGGTACACCGCCTGTGACATTGTATTGCCTCGTTCCATCATCGGTGTTTTAGTACTTACTTAGGTTAGGTTAGGTAAGTGGGCAGGTGTAGTACTTACTTACTTAGGTGGCGCTACAGTCCGGGGTGAACCTGGGCCTCAATCAACAAATCTCTCCATTAAGCTCAGTCATTAGTTAATTGCCTCCAGTTGCGCACTCCAAGTTGGTCGAGGTCCCCTTTGACCAAAACTACTGCGTCGTCTCTCCGGCTTAGATTCGAAGACTCTGCGGGCTTGAGCGTTGGTGTCCATTCGCTCTACATGTCCTAGCCATCTCAGACGTCCAATATGCAGTTTTTTTTGACTAGGTCGATGTGTCGCTGTACAGCTCGTATAGTTCATCATTGAATCTTCTCCTCCAAAACCTATCAACGCAAATGGGACCGACTTTCTTACGAATAATTTTCATCTCGAAGGGATCAAGATAGCTTCATCCTCTTTTAATAAAGTCCATGTTTCAGCGCCGTAAAGCAGAACTGCGATGATCAAGGTCTTATATAGAGTCTCCTTAGTTGTTCGAAATAGGGCTTTACTGTTGAATTGCCTTATAAGCCCCAAAAAACAGCGATTGGCAAGAGCTATTCTTCGATTGATTTCTGGGCTGATCTTGTTTTCAGAGTTTATAGCAGAGCCGAGGTAGACAAAGTCCCTTACTACCTCAAAGTTATAGCTGTCCACTGTGACATTCTGTCCAATTCGTCAGTGTCGATTGTCCCTTCTTGTTGACAGCATATACTTGGTTTTGCCCTCGTTTTTCGCTAAACCCATTTTGGAAGCTTCCGCCTCAATGATTGCAAACGCACCGGTGACAACCCGCTGTGTTCTTCCAATTATGTCAATATCGTCGGCGTATGCAAGCAGTTGCAGGGACTTTTGATAGATTGTGCCTCCGATGTTGGCTTGTGAGTTCCGCACAATCCGTTCATATAGAATACTAAAGAAGTTACATGACAGCGCGTCACCTTGTCTAAAACCTTTTTTGACATCAAAGGTCTCGGTGAGGTCATTATCAACTTTGATGGAACAATGAGCGTTCCCCATCGTCATCCTGCACAGACGAACAAGCTTGGCAGGGATGCCGAAACTAGATATGGCTTTATATAGCTCGTCTCTTTAGATGCTGTCATGGGTGGCCTTGAAATCGATAAAGAGATGATGAGTATCGATGTGGACTTCTTGGGTTTTATTCAGGATCTGCCAACGTGTGAATATGTAATAATGGACTATCCTAGCCTGAAACCGCACTGATAGGGTGCAATCGCAGAAAAGATCTTGTATGCGATGTTGAAGAGACTGATACCTCTATAATTGGCGCAGTTGAGAAGCTTCCTTTTTTGTGGATCGGGCAAACGATGCTGAGATTCCATTCATCGGACATACATTCGTCTGAACAAATCTTAGCTATGAATTGATGTATGCTTCCTACCAGTTTATTACTAGCTGCATTGAAAAGTTCGGCCGGCAAGCCACCATGCTCAACAGCCTTGTTGGATTTTAGCTTGGATATTGCTATCCTGGGTGGGCAAAATCGCATCATCACCTCCACGCGGTGCCCGCTGGATAGCTATCTGATAGTGAACTAACGATGAGCGTATGCTGAGTCTGACGATATATGTGCAGCTGAACACTCAGACCTGCATAAGCACATCTGGGTGAACTTCAGCGCGCATATGTCTAACCGGACGAGGCATCTCTTGTTGACCTGATCGGCTGAAATATGCGTCTCAGAAGTCTAGCGAGAGGTCCTCAGAAGGAGGACGTGCGGCGGACGAATTCTCTCGATGGAATCAACGGTGACGTCTACAGACCAGCGGATACCTTACTGGAGCTACTTCAACATATTTGGAGCTGAGGTCTGTAAGGATTTCCAATACTACGTCAGGGTATTGAAAAAGAGATGGTGGCGGATGAACCCTTAATGGGCCAACGGCAGCGCTCATATCCCCGAAGTGGGTTACTGACATCGGTGTATCCGGCCTCTTGTCCTAGGGGTACAAAAAAAAAGGATCTGGCCCTCCAGGTTGGGGGTTGCGCCGTCGGGTTAACTTCCCTACCACGTAAAAAACCTTTGGTTACGAAGCAACCAACAGCCTCGGATACGAATGATCTTACTGTTGACGACCCATGCAAACGTAAAAAGGACAACGATCTTCGTGTCTGCACATGGAATGTTAGGTCCCTCTACAAACCACGTGCAGCCGAACAACTTGCGGAGGCCCTAGAGTGTCTCAAAGCAGACATTACCGCCATCCAAGAAGTGCGACGGGATGGGCCGGGCAAAAGGGTATGAAAAACTGCGACATCTACTACGGCGATTGCTACAGACAAAAAGGACAGCGCCTATTCGGGTGCGGATTTGTCATTGGAGACAGACTTAGGCAAGAAGTCTTGAGTTTCCGGCATGTGAACGAGCGCCTCATGACTATCCGTATCAAGGCTAAATTTGCCAACATTAGCCTAATATGCGTTCACGCCCCTCACGAGGAGAAGGACGACGCGACAAAGGATGACTTCTACCAGCTCTTGGACAAGACGTATGAGCAATGCCCTAGCCACGACGTTAAAATTATCCTAGGCGACTTTAACGCAAAGCTAGGAAGAGAGGAAGTCTTTAGTAGCGTGGTCGGAAAGCACAGCCTGCACGACAACACTTCCGGCAACGGACTCAGGCTAATCGACTTTGCGGCGGGGCGAAACTTTGTTGTAGCTAGTACGCGGTTTCCACGTCTCGATATTCACAAAGGAACATGGCTCTCCTTTGATCGAAAAATCGTCAACCAATTCGATCACATTGCGATCGACGCAAGGCACTCTTCCAGTATTCTGGGTGTCCGGACTTTCCGAGGAGCCAACGTGGACTCGGATCACTACCTAGTTGTAGCCAAGGTACGGATGCGGATATCCACAACGGAGCGAAATCAACGAAATGCTGTGAGGAAATTTGACGTCGAAAAGCTACAATCGCAAGAGACCGCCAGAACCTTTGCCAATCGTGTTTCTTCTAATCTCAATCTTAGTCCTATGCCGCCAGCAGCAAATGCGGAAGACCAGTGGCAGCGTTGCCAAAAAGCCATCAGAGATGCCGCCTCTGATGTACTGGGTTTCTCTCGCCCACCACAACGAAACCCCTGGTTTGATGAGGAATGCCGGCAAGCACATGCAGCAAAACAAGAGGCGTACAAAGCGGCGCTGCATAGAAGGACTAGAGCTGCTTACGAGCTCTACGTGCGCAGGAGAAAAGAGGAACATCGACTTCTCAGAAAGAAGAAAAAGGAGCATGAGAAGCGCTCGATCGAGGAGATTGAGAGACTTTATTGCAGGAATAATGTTCGAAAATTTTACCAAAGGGTAAAAAGAACATGCCAGGGTTTCAAAGCCAGAACAGAAGCCTGCAGGGATGAAAATGGTAACATAGTAGTAGAATCACAGTCGGTGCTGAGGATATGGAAGGAACACTTCTGCAGACTGTTAAACGGCGATGATGACGAATATTCCGCTGTCAGGCAGAATGAGCCATTCAACAGTGACGATGGCAGTCAAAATTCCCGTCCACCCGATCATAATGAAGTGAGGATAGCGATATCTAAACTCAAATCCAACAAAGCTGCTGGAGCCAACGGCCTTGCCGCTGAACTTTTCAAGGCAGGAGGAGATTTGTTGGTAAGGAGCATGCACCAGCTCATCTGTAAAATCTGGTCGTACGAAAGTATGCCCGATGAATGGAACCTCAGCATCGTTTGCCCGATCCTGAAGAAAGGAGACCCTCTGAACTGCGCCAACTACAGATTTATAAGTCTCCTAAATATCGCATATAAGATCCTGTCTGCCGTACTATGTGAACACCTAAAACCGATCGTCAACAACCTGATAGGTCCTTATCAGTGCGGTTTCAGGCCTGGAAAGTCCACCATTGACCAAATATTCACACTACGGCAGATCTTGGAAAAAACCCATGAATATAAAATCGATACGCACCACCTTTTCATCGATTTCAAAGTTGCCTATGATAGCGTGCATAGAGACGAGTTATACAGAGCTATGTCTAGTCTTGGCATCACTGCCAAGCTCGTCCGTTTGTGCAGAATGACGATGGAGAACTCTCGCTGCTCCATCAAAGTCGGTAAGAACATCACCGAACCGTTTGATGTCAGGAAAGGTCTTAGACAAGGTGACGCGCTATCATGCAATCTCTTTAATATAGTACTTGAGAGAATTGTACGAAACTCACAAGCCAACACCGGAGGTACCATCTTTTACAAGTCTGTACAACTACTCGCTTATGCCGATGACATTGACATAATCGGGAGAACTCAGCGGGCCACCAATGGGGCCTTTACGAGTATTGAGATCGAGGCAGCAAAGATGGGTCTATCGGTCAATGAAAGCAAAACAAAATATATGCTGTCTACAAAAAAGGACACCCAACATCGGCGTCTTGGACAGAACGCCACAATAGACAGATATAATTTTGAGGTAGTAAAGGATTTTGTCTACCTAGGCTCTATGGTCAGCTCCGCAAATGACATGAGTGGAGAGATCACACGGAGAATTACTCGTTGTTTCTATGGGCTAAAACGGCAATTGAGTAGCAAAGCCCTATCTCGAACTACTAAGGTAACTCTTTATAAGACATTAATCATCCCAGTCCTGCTGTATGGCGCAGAGGCATGGGCTTTGAAAAAACCGGATGAGGATGCCCTTGGTTATTTCGAGAGAAAAGTACTTCGAGCGATCTTTGGTCCCGTCTGCATAGACGGTGAGTGGAGGAGAAGGTACAATGCCGAACTATACGGCCTGTACAAGGACATCGACTTAGCCAGAAGAGTTCACATACAGCGACTAAGATGGCTGGGTCATTTAGAGCGGATGGAGCCCAACCTTCCCGCTAAGAAAGTCTTCGAATCCAACCAGGACGGACGGCGCAGTAGAGGACGACCTCGCGGTAGGTGGCGCAAACAAGTGGAGGGGGACCTCAACCAACTTGGCGTGCGCAACTGGAGGCAGCTGGCTCGTAACCGTGCTGGCTGGAGAGGTTTGTTGGTTGAGGCCCAGGTCCACCCCGGACTGTATCGCCATCTAAGTAAGTAAGTAAGTATTGCTATCCTGACTTCGTTTTGGTCAGGTGGACGGAAATTTTGACTATCATCGTCTATGTTGAATGGTTCATTCTGCCTGACAGCGGGATGTTGGTCTTCGTCGCCGTTATACAGTCTGCAGAAGTAGTTTTTTCATATTCTCAGCACCGACTGTGAATCTACTACAAGGTTTCCATTTACATCTCTGAAGGTTTTTGTACGGGTATTGCTTCTCTGATAAGTTCATTCTTTTAGGAAAACTTCCATACATTGTTCCTAGAGTATAAACTCTCGATACTTTCGAACGCGCGGTTCTCATGCTCTTCTTCTTCTTTTGGAGAAGCCCATGTGCTTCCCGTCTCTTTTGCTCGTAGAGCTCACGTGCAGGCCTCGTCTTCCTTTGCAGCACCGCTTGTATGCCTCTTTAAGTCTTATTCACGAATGATGGGAAGGGCAATGCCGAGTTATCCTGTAGAATTTTCCAGGGTGGATCAATTTTGAGAGAGCTTGGTCAATATGTTATAAGGAAAGCGGAACATAGTGTCCAAGCTAAGCTATCGGTTTTTAAATCGATGTATGTTCCAACTCTCGTCTATGGTCATGTAATTTGGGATGTGGTCGAAAGAATAAGATCGCGGATACAAGCTGCCGAAATGAGCTCCGTTCGCAGTGTTGCTGGAATAACTCGTAGGGATCGAGTGCGCAACACCAGAGTACACGAGGCGCTCAATGTTGAGCAGCTATTTCTCCGAACGGAAATAAATTTCGGATTTTCAGATATCTCTCGCTGTTAGTTCTGTTTGATTGATTATATCCTTTAACTCCTAGGGGGCATAGGGCGTCAACCACGCCTGCGCGCCATATTGTTCGAAGTTCTGCAACGCATTTGAGCTGCCTCCAACTCATTCCTAAAGAGCTCGATTCCTCCTCAATTGTTCTGCGCCACGTTTGCCTAGGGCGTCCCGCTATTCTGCCTGCCTGGGTGAGCGGATTCCACTGCATGGCGTATTTCGCAATGGAGTTGTCTTAACGCCGTAGGGTGTGTCCAATCCATTGCCACTTTCTTCTTCGTATAGTAATGCTTATATGTTCTTGGCCCGTTCTCAGATAAAGTCGTTCGTTGGAGATGCGGTTCGGCTAAAAAATCCTCAAGATGATTCTTAAGCATTTGTTTACGAAGACTTGCAGCTTGCGTGTGTTAATGGTGTCCACCTACCAGGTACTGCACCCATAAAGCAGCACTGATTCTACGTTGGAGCGGAACAGTCGTAGCTTGGTTCTTAAGCTGATAACATAGCTTCTCCAGATTTTGGACAGCATCCCGAACGCAGCTTTAGCCTTCCCGATTCTGCTGCACACATCCACTTCGGTGCCACCACGATTAGGCGAGACGAAACTTCCTAAATATGGAAAGTTATCAACTTTCTCGACTTCCTGTCCGGCAATGCTAAGTTGAGTGCGGGTATTTGAAGTGATCAGGGCTTTTGTTTTGGCTGTGTTTATTTTTAGCCCCACTTTGTTTGCCTCAGCTTCTAGATTTTGGGCCATCAGATGAAGATCCATTATCCGATGTGAAAGTAGACAAACATCGTCAGCGTAATCTAGGTGTTTAAGGTAAGATGTCATAGTCCAACGAATTCCATAATTAGCTTTCGTCAATGCTGCACGGAGTACATCGCTGATAACCACCAAGCACAATAGTGGGGACAGTATGCACCCTTGACGTACTCCACTTTGGACTTCAAAATCCTCCGACACCTTACCATTGTGCACGACGTGACACTTACCGCCCTCGTATGTAGCCTTGATAATAGCTATAAGTTTTTCTGGAATGCCTCTTCTGCGCAAGGCCAACCAGAAAGCATCTCGATTCGAGCTGTCGAAAGCTTTCTCGAAGTCGATTAACAGTAAATGTAGCGGAGACCTATACTCAACGCATTGTTCGATTATGATCCGTAAGGTGTTTATGTGGTCGATGCAGGAAGATCCAGCGCGAAGGCCTGCCTGTTCGACATCGAGAGTTGAATCTAAATGTTCTTTAATTGGTTCTAGAACTATTTTAGCTATTATTTTGGCTACAGCTGGAAGAACACATATACCTCTCCAGTTACCGCAATCCATCAAGTTTCCCTTCTTTGGAAGTTTAATGATCATCCCCCTTTTCCACTCCTGTGGAAATTGTTCACTATCCCAAGCTCTACGTATTAGCGGATGCAGCAAATCTGCCGATGTATTTGGCGCCGCTTGAAATAGCTCGGCAGGGATGCCATCAATACCCACCGCTTTGTTCTTCTTGAGGGACTTGATTGCTGTTATTATTTCACTTTTACTGGGAGGTACGGTGCGAATTCGGAAATTTATTGCTTCGAACTGCTCATTCGAATTCAAGATCATACCGCCATCGTCTAAGTGACTTAGCACTGTAGCAAAATGTTCTCTCCATCTATTGAGCTGATCCTCATCCGAAATCAGAAGGTTACCGTCTAGACTCTTCACTGGATGTTTTTTGGAGTTTCGACCACCAATGAGCTCCTTAGTGATGTTGTAAACAGTCCTACTGTCGCATCTACTCGCTGCTTCTTCAGCCCTTGAGGCCAGTGAGTTGACATATTGACGTTTGTCACGTCTCACACTACGCTGCACTTCTTTCTTCTTCGCACGGTATTGGGCTTCAAGCTCGGTTCTCTCTACTGCTGAGGCCGCTGCAATCCGAGCCTTGATTGCTGTACGCTCATCGATCCGTCTCCAGGTGTCTGTAGAAAGCCATGTGCGGTGGTGTTTCTGCTTTTTACCGATACACGTGCGTGCCCCAGTCGCAAAAGCATTTTTCACAGCACTCCAGTGGTCATCCATGTTCTCTTGCAATATGCTGCTGATTGCTTCTGCTTCTAAGGCAAGATGGTCCCTGAACTGTAGGTGCACTTGGGGAACCTTGAGCCTATCGATATTAAGCCTGGTGATGTTAAGTAGGTTTGAGCGGTTGCTGTTGATGGATGCAGTATGAATGCGTTAATGAGCTACCATAAGATGGTGATCTCCTTCTTGTCCGACGTCAGCTCCACGTCTATTTCGGACGTCCAGGAGACAATTTCTAAAGCGGCGACTGATTGCAATGTGGTCGATCTGGTTAGATGTTCGTTGCCTATCAGTAGAGACCCAACTGATCTTATGGCAGGTGTTATGCTTGAACTGCGTACCTCCTGACTAGGTGGTTGGTATTGCAGAAGTCCACAAACCGCTCACCATTGTCATTACGGTCTTCCACGCGTGAACTCCCATCACGTGCTTAAGCATGGTGTTGTCGCTACCCACCTTGGCATTGAGATCTCCCATCACCATTACGATGTCCCCATTAGGCGCTTGGTTGTAGGCGGCGCCTAAGTGGCTATAAAAATCATCCTTTTCATCCTCAGTCGCATCTAGAGTCGGAGCATAACACTGTATGATGGTAATTTTTCTAACTCTACTCTGGAACCTAGCTGTCAATATCCGGTCACTATGGGGTTTCCAGGATACGAGGCTACTACGTGCTGCTGGAGTTAGCATGAGTCCTACGCCGGAACTCCGTGCACTTCCAGCTGGTTTACCAGAGTAGAGCATGACAGTGCTTTTTGTTGGGGAGATGTATTCCCCAGCATCGTACCATCTTATCTCGCTCAGTCCTAAGATATCGATTTTATACCGTGCGAATTCGCGCTCCAATTGGAGGAATCTGACGTTATAAGGCCCTTCCTTGAGTGAGTCCAGGAGGGTCTTAACGTTCCAGAATCTGATCGTTTTCCGTGTTCGATAGCCAAAGGTCGTCAACAAATTATCAGTCCTTATCCGAGGCGATAGTATCCGTTTCGGAGCAATAGTTTGTTTTACGGTTGCGGCTCGCTGGGCCACAGATCAACCGACACTTATCCTGTTTTTTGGCGCAGGAAGCTCGCCATTCGTCCTCTCCCATTAGCAATTTCCGAAGAAATTCCTAGATGGCACCACGAGGAAGTGGGAGTAGGGCTTACTAACAGATCTGCTAGGTTTTCGGCTGCAGTGGCTCTTTCTTGTCATTTAGCGGACCAACACATATCGGGAGACGCTGCCCCTACGAGGCATTTGTTAGTCGTTTGCCATCCTGTTTCTGTTTAACTTGCTTATTTGATGGCGGTAACTTCGGTTATAACTTTTTCTTTTCACCAATTTAACGTATATCTACGAATCTTTAAAATAATTTCAACTAAACTACCAAACTGCCTTCATCCCCATAAAACTTTTTCCCTTCGACCATTTCCTTTCTTTCCTAATCAGCTTCATCTGAAGTCTCCCAAAAGTATCTCCGACCTCACATCTCTGTGCACAACTCATTAAGTTTTAGTTCATTCATTTTCCAAACTACACCCATAAAACCCCTGCCCACCAGAATAGTGGTATCACTCCCTCTCCACCTACACCCTAGTCTAAGACATAAAATTTCAAAATGAGCTGCCACTACATACAGCTGCAGCTTATGTACCAAAACTATGTACGTGGCCTACACATATAGAAACTCTATTTAAACTCCCCCACTTCTCCAATCATAAACTTCTAGGCGCACCCCTCCTTGCACATCGATTGCTGCGCGCAACAACGACGATGACTGTGTAGAGATAGTAATTGAGTCCCGCCGACGACTGATAAAAAAAAAAAAAAAAGAAGACAACTCGCCCGTCCTCCATCGACACAACTTGCATTCACTAGACCCCTCGCACTTGGAGAGATACGAGTACTTAATGTATCTGAAAGGGGACTTTCGTTTCGGATGATTGATCAAACGTAGAGACGGGACGGGACCGAAGAACCGACCCATCCAATGGAAGCTAATTTAAGACTCCTAGCCCCGAATACATCATTCGGTTATCATAATCGAGAATCGCGCTTCAATCATTTGAATTTCAAATTATCGGCTGGTGGTAGTGGTAGTGTGCTGGAGAATGGCGAGTTTCTCAGGCGAGTTCCTCCAGGGATTGGTGGTCATAAATCTACCCAAAGGCAACAAGGCCCCGAATGGAATTTATCATTCCATGTGTTTGTGGACGGTAAAGCGGTATCTAGTTCAATAAATTTTCAAGTCAATGTTGGCATTGGCGGGGGGAATTTCTTAGGTGCACACACAAGTATCCATCGTATCCTGTATCTACAGCAGCGTTGCAAGCCATGAGAACGCATGCTCTGCTCGGAGTACAAAGAAAACGGGGGAAGGAAAAAAAAGGAAAGAAAATGTACTAACTTCTGGGCGTGGAAGTTTAGGTAGGTTCCGTTGCTCCTTATATACACCACCATCCCCCAAGTATATAGGGAGAGTCCATCTATCTCTAACTCCTTTGTACCTGTGGAGCAGTTGGTGTCTTATACTTAACCACTGTGTCTGTATAACCTTGAAGCTGATTATGATGATGGAAAATATTAAAGTTGGACAAAATCAATATTCGAGATACTTTGGCTGACTCGGGATAACATGTCAGTGGTGGTGTTGAACTGCGGATAGGACGGACATATAATGAACAGCTGCCAGACGGTGGACGAACAAAAAGCCCGTGACACGCATTGCGAAGTACGTGCGTTGCATATGTTTTCACACTCAATCAGCGACACGGGCGGCGGCTGAAAGTCTTTGTTGTGTTACGGGTAATGACGGGCGGCTGTAGACAGAATGACGTGCTGCTTGTACCGATGGAGCTACACATCTAGACAATGGGCCTAAGTATGGGATTTTCACAAATAGATAAGTTATGTATATTAGTGTAGCGAGGATATGAATAGGTAAGACAACACTCTGGAACATATGCTTCCTCTAAACCCGTATCAAACATCTAGCGAAGTCTCCTATCTAATTGTAAGCACTTTGATACACTTAAAGCTTTGATATACTTTCGAAGTACATCCAATGTCTGACATGCCTGAGACATCGCCTATATTTCCATTCAAATACCCAACTTGGTATATTCGATGGAAGAAGTGTGTAAAACGGGCCATGTACATGTAGATGTGTGGTTGGTGAGGTGCAAGTACACTGCGGCCTATGGTAGATCTGTTATGTTTCCCAAACTAAGGGTCTAGTTGATTGATGAACCGGAGTATCTAAAGTAAGCCCAGCGAAGTAAGGTCCATCTATGATAGGAGATAGGCACTAACGTGATGTCTTTTTTTTTGTGTGGATGTATGTAACATACATATTTAGTGCAACAGCCCACGGACGGCCGCAAACTCGAGAAAAATTCCGCGAGTATTTAGCGCAAAGAGGGTGCCAGACTACCTGCAGAACATAATGACGGACTATTCCAGAAATAGGATAATGTACTAAAACACCGGCTGGTCAAATGGTAGTGCGTGCGATTAGGTGAAAACACAAGCCAACTCCTACTCTCAACCTCCACGCGGTGACAGCTGGGTGCCTAGTACCTTAATCCAAGAAATGGGTAACCAACCCCGTTTGGAGGATTCTTGGAGGCAGCAGATGAGAGAGGGAAGAGTGCTTTCTCACTAGAGCACTTCTTCTTGTTCCAGACGGCAGCGACTATAGTTCCAGTTAGGTTGAACTTAGTGAATACCTTGCGCGAGCTCCTTCGACGCATTCGGATCACATGTCGCTAAGGAATTTCCAATATTGGTCAGAACCTTGGAATAGAGATGCTGGTGGAGGAGCCCTTAATGGGCCAACGGCAGCGCTCATACTCCCGTAGTGGATTACTGGCACCGGTGTACCCGGCCCCTCGTCCTAGGGGTATAACTAAAGGAACTGGCCACATCGATACTCACCATCTCTTTATCAATTTCAAGGCCGCCTATGACAACATTTATAGAGAAGAGCCTTGTAGAGCCATGTCTAGTTTCGACATCCCTGCCAGATTTGTTCGTCTTTGCAGGATGACGATGGAGAGCGCTCACTGTACCATCAAAGCTGGTAATGACCTCATCGAGACCTTTGATGTCACAAAAGGTGAGGTCATGTAACTTCTTTGATATTGTACTTGAACGAATTGTGCGGAACTCACAAGCCAACACCGGAGGCACAATCTATTACAAGTCTGTACAACCGCTTGCATACGCCGACGATATAGACATTATCGGAAGAACTCAGCGGGCTGTCACCGGTGCGTTTGCAAGCATTGAGGCGGAAGCGGCCAAAATGGGCTTAGCGGTAAACGAGGTCAAAACCAAGTATATGATGTCAACAAGAAGGGAAAGCCAACACCGACGAATTGGACAAAACGTCAAAGTGGGCAGCTATAACTTCGAGGTAGTAAGGGACTTTGTCTACCTTGGCTCTGCTATAAACTCTGAGAACGACATCAGCGCAGAAATCAAGCGAAGAATAACTCTTGCCAATCGCTGTTTTTTTCGGCTTATAAGGCAATTCAACAGTAAAGCCCTATCTCGAACAACTAAGGATACTCTATATAAGACCTTGATTATCCCAGTCCTGCTTTACGGCGCTGAAACATGCACTTTGTTAGAAGAGGATGGAGATATCCTTGGTCGCTTCGAGAGATAAATTCTTCGTAAGATTTTCGGTCCCGTTTGCGTTGACGGGTTTTTGAGGAGAAGATTCAATCACGAACTATACGAGCTGTACAGCGACATTGACCTAGTCAAAAAAGTGCGTATTGGACGTTTGAGATGGCTAGGACATGTAGAGCGAAAGGACACCAACGCTCCGGACCGCAGAGTCTTCGAATCTATCCTCGAGGGACGATGCAGTAGAGGGAATCATCGCCGTAGGTGGCGCGCGCAAGTTCAAGGGGACCTCGACCAACTTGGAGTGCGCAACTGGAGGTAATTAGCTAAAGACCGAGCTAAATGGAGAGGCTTGTTGGTTGAGACCCAGGTTCACCCCGAACTGTAGCGCCACCTAAGTAAGTATAAAGGTCATGCTGAAGAACTTTATATGTGTTTCTTGTTTGGCTTTGTTGGCTTTGTGCTCTGAACGTTTCACGTGCGCCTTCCTCATTCTTTACTTATAACTCCTGAAGAGCACTTCCCAAGGTATTGCTTGAAGTATATAAGACAACGTTATGTTTGCGTCCCAGCCTTGCCCATTCATCAAAGAATTGAAGATTTCTATTTCTAAGGTGGGTAATAATCTTTTTTGGGAGCCGATGACTTGGTTGTCCAACGATTTTTAAAATATATAAGAAAAGCAATCTCAGAGTGTGAATGTACAGCGGTGGTAGACCAGTTTCCAGATGCAACATGTACGTCGGGGTGTTTTCTGGTAGTCTGAAAATTTGCTTTATGAAGTGTCTGAGCATTTTTTCTACCTCATCAAACTTGAAAATGCCCCAGACTTGTGCCGCGTAGCACATGATTGACCTGACGACGGCTTGAAAAATCTTGTACTTTGTACTTGGCGCAATATTTCTCCTGCTCAGGATACCTTTCCAGCTACAGTTTATTGCGCCTTTGGATTCACTTAGTTTCTCTTTTTTCGTTATGCCAGGTCCATTTTTCTTCCCTTGTATAGCGTCCCATTCCATTGCGAAAGATCATGACTTTGGATTTGTTTGTGTTTAGATTTAGATTCCAAAGATTGCAGTATTGCTGAAGTCGGTTGATCATAATCTGCATCATGTTAGGAGTTTCCGCTAGTATGACGATATCATTAGCATAGAGTAAGAGCTTTATATTCACCCCGACGAATGTTATTCCCCCCCCCCCCCCGGGAGATACGAAACTAAGTCATCTAGAAAGATTGAGAATAGAAGAGGACTCAGAAGGCAGCCTTGTTCGCAGCTCCTGTTTTCGATTAAAACCAGTTGGATAAGATGTTTCCGCCCCATACAGCCGTTGTTTTTTCTTCATATAGCCTTGGTATTTTTGTTGAGACTCTCAGGTTGCTTAGTTTAAAGAACAGAGCTCTTCTGTCTATGGAGTCAAAAGCCGCCTTAAAATCTACGAAGAAAGCGTATAATTTCTTCCCGTTGTCCAAAAAATCTCTGGCGATGCTTGTTAATGAGAAGATATTATCAACTGTGGAGCAGTGCTGCCAGATCGTGGTAAATTTACTTTTCGTGGTAAATTTCAACTCCAATTTTCAATATATAGTAAAAAGGTAATATTTTCCGTTTCCCATATAAAAATTCTACTGACAAATTCGTCTTCTCACTCATTCTGACTGCAATAGTCAGTAATGAATTCAGCCCATAACTTGAAAGGTAGTTTCACCGATCTCACGTATTTGGTGATTGTATGCGTAGCGATCTACTATTGTTGTGTGGCAAGTATTAATACATGTAAGGGAATACGGAATTATAAGTTTCATGTACACACGGTACACAACAGCATATCATTTTATTTTGAGGGCCATTCTTCTAGCAATACAGGGATTCTTTCAATTGTAGCAGATGTAAAAAATAAAAAAAGGAATAGTTTGAATGGTGGTTTGCTTAACAGTATTTGTAAAATAAGATCTTCCTTTCAGGAACATTATTGTCGAATCGGACATTACATTTATGAATTTTATTTTTATAAAAAAATTATTTATCCAAAATTCAGATTCAGGTAAATAAATAAATATTTAAGTACAGATAGGTTTAAAAAAAAATTTAATTTTAGTTTGCAGTTGTTTTGCAGAAGATCGCTCATTTTTGCAGTTGTATTATTTTGCAATGGCAAGGTCGTTTAAAAAAAAAATAAACATTTTTTCGTTAATTTTGTGGTTTTACCTTAATTCCGTTTCGTGCTTTTGTTTTGCTCTTATTCTAAAGATTGTTTGCGGCGGCGACTAAAAGTTGTCCTGGCCGGACCGTCTGAAATCCACCTAAAGTCTGCAGAACGAAAGTACCCTTGCGAATAAAACATCCAACTTCGTATGATTGCTTAGTAATGGTAATGGTAACGTTTATTCTCTGTAGATTGACATAAGATTTATAAATGTAATTCATGTACGAATAAGTTACTCTTTTTGCCAGACCCGTGGCGGCAGCGTGGACTTCGGAATGTGAACTTCAGAATCTAAGCAAAGAATCAAAGTCGGAAATACAGAGCCAAGATGGCGTAAATTCGATCAATCTGACAGCTTATTTAGGTTTGTTTCGTTTAGCATTTCTGAAGACGCGCGCTGCCGCCAGAGTCGTTACAATTTGAAATAATAAAAGGGATTCAATTCTCAACACTCTTATGACCTTGAAAGTCATTTTGTACTTGTGTGGGAAATTTTTGGTGGAAATGGTAAATTTTCATCCATCATGTGGTATTTTTCTTGAAAAAAGTCTGGCAGCATTGCTGTGGAATATCCTTTTCGAAAACCGGCTTGAAATTCACTAAGCAGGTCATTCTCTTGTATCGAGTCTGTTAAGCGCTCCAAGATAATACCCGTAAATATTTTAGTGACAGCATTTAAGAACGATATCCCTCTGTAGTTGCTTGCCTCCTTTGGATCTCCTTTCTTAAAAATCTGAAAAATTATCTTCCTCTTGAAACTTTCTGGTACCTCCCCATTGGTAAAAATAAAGTTGTAGGTTTTCGTGAGTTTTTTCAGGAAGTCTTCTGTCGCATTTTTGAAGAATTCGTAAGGGATACGATCTTCGCCTGGGGCTTTGTTCAACGCACATCGGTTTATGACTCTGGTGATATCATGGAAAGTTATGGGTCGGTCTAGTGATACTATTTCGATGAATGGCAGTGCATAGTGCATTTCATATTGACTGTGAGGTGGATTCAGCAACTTTTCAAAATACTCGGCTAGTAAGGATGCTTCGACTTTGATACTCTTTGCGAAAAGCGCAACGTTTAGTGTTTTGGCGATCTTCAGCATTGCTGAAATACTCTGGATGTATAGTTTTTGTTTATGTCGCATATGTTTTTGTACGTTTTGTTTGCCTCCTTGTACATAAGTTTTGCATAATTGGTGCCTATACTTCTCAGCAGTCGAAGACAGGCAAAACACCTCTTTCTAGCTGCCTCGCACTCCCAATCAAACCATGATTGCTTTCCATTTCCTCTAGATATGGTCTGCAGGGGTCTTGCCGAGTCCAAAATACATGCAGTGAGAATATCCGTTCTTTCACGGTCCCACCTCTCGCGAGCGTCTGACAAACATCCGAGCGTATTGTTGTCACGAAAAAGCTTCTCAAATCGCCGTTACTTACTTAGATCCTTTAACCCCTCGGGGGGCATAGGGCGTCAACCACGCCTGCGCGCCATCGTGTTCGAAGTTCTGCAACGCGTTTGAGCTGCCTCCAACTCATTCCTAAAGAGCTCGAATCCTCCTCAACTGTTCTGCGCCACGTTTGCCTAGGGCGTCCCGCTATTCTGCCTGCCTGGGTGAGCGGGTTCCACTGCATGGCGTATTTCGCAATGGAGTTGTCTTCGCGCCGTAGGGTGTGTCCAATCCATTGCCACTTTCTTCTTCGTATAGCTTATAGGTTCTTGGCCCGTTCTCAGATAAAGCTGTTCGTTAGAGATGCGGTTCGGCCAAAAAATCCTCAAGATGATTCTTAAGCATTTGTTTACAAAGACTTGCAGCTTCCGTGTGTTAATGGTGTCCACCTTCCAAGTACTGCACCCATAAAGCAGCACTGATTCTACGTTGGAGCGGAACAGTCGCAGCTTGGTTCTTAAGCTGATAACATTGCTTCTCCAGATTTTAGATAGCATTCCGAACGCAGCTTTAGCCTTCCCGATTCTGCTGCACACATCCAGTTCGGTGCCACCGCGATTAGCCGAGACCACACTTCCTAAATAAAGAAAGTTATCAACTTTCTCGACTTCCTGTCCGGCAATGTTAATTTGAGCGCGATTGTTAGAAGAAGTGCTCAGGGCTTTTGTTTTGGCTGTGTTTATTTTTAGCCCCACTTTGTTTGCCTCAGCTTCTAGATTTTGGGCCATCAGATGAAGATCCATTATCCGATGTGAAAGTAGACAAACAACGTCAGCGTAATCTAGGTGTTTAAGGTAAGATGTCATAGTCCAACGAATTCCATAATTCGCTTCCGTCAATGCTGCACGGAGTACATCGCTGATAACCACCAAGTAGTGGTGACAGTATGCACCCTTGACGTACTCCACTTTGGACTTCAAAATCCTCCGACACCTTACCATTGTGCACGACGTGACACTTACCGCCCTCGTATGTACCCTTGATAATAGCTATAAGTTTTTCTGGGATGCCTCTTCTGCGCAAGGCCAACCAGATAGCATCTCGATTCAATCTGTCGAAAGCTTTCTCGAAGTCGATAAACATTAAATGTAGCGGAGACCTATACTCAACGCATTGCTCGATAATGATCCGTAAGGTGTTTATGTGGTCAATGCAGGAGGATCCAGCGCGAAGGCCTGCCTGTTCGACATCGAGAGTTGAATCTAAATGTTCTTTAATTCGTCCTAGAATTATTTTAGCTATTATTTTAGCCACGGTTGGAAGAACGCATATACCTCTCCAGTTACCGCAATCCATCAAGTTTCCCTTCTTTGGAAGTTTAATGATCATCCCCCTTTTCTACTCCTGTGGAAATTGTTCACTATCCCAAGCTCTCCGTATAAGGGGATGCAGCAAATCTGCCGATGTATTTGGCGCCGCTTGAAATAGCTCGGCAGGGATGCCATCAATACCCACCGCTTTGTTCTTCTTGAGGGACTTGATTGCTGTTATTATCTCGGTTTTACTGGGAGGTGCGGTGCGAATTCGGGAATTTGTTGCTTCGAACTGCTCATTCGAATTCGAGATCATACCGCCATCGTCTATGTGATTTAGCACTGTAGTAAAATGTTCTCTCCATCTAGTGAAATGATCCTCATTCGAAATCAGAAGGTTACCGTCTAGACTCTTCACTGGATGTTGTTTGGAGTTTCGACCACCAATGAGCTCCTTAGTGATGTTGTAAACAGTCCTACTGTCGCACCTATTCGCTGCTTCTTCAGCCCTTGAGGCCAGTGAGTTGATATATTGACGTTTGTCACGTCTCACACTACGCTGCACTTCTTTCTTCTTCGCACGGTATTGGGCTTCAAGCTCGGTTCTCTCTACTGCTGAGGCCGCTGCAATCCGAGCCTTGATTGCTGTACGCTCATCGATCCGTCTCCAGGTGTCTGTTGAAAGCCATGTGCGGTGGTGTTTCTGCTTTTTACCGATACACGTGCGTGCCCCAGTCGCAAAAGCATTTTTCACAGCACTCCAGTGGTCATCCATGTTCTCTTGCAATATGCTGCTGATTGCTTCTGCTTCTAAGGCAAGATGGTCCCTGAACTGTAGGTGCACTTGGGGAACCTTGAGCCTGTCGATATTAAGCCTGGTGATGTTAAGTAGGTTTGAGCGGTTGCTGTTGACGGATGCAGTACGAAGGCGTTAATGGGCTACCATAAGATGGTGATCTCGTTCTAGTCCGACGTCAGCTCCACGTCTGTTTCGGATGTCCAGGAAACAATTTCTAAAGCGGCGACTGATCGCAATGTGGTCGATCTGGTTGGATGTTCGTTGCCTATCAGTAGAGACCCAACTGATTTTGTGGCAGGTGTTATGCTTGAACAGCGTACCTCCGATGACTAGGCGGTTGGTAATGCAGAAGTCCACAAACCGCTCACCGTTATCATTACGGTCTTCCACGCCGTGAACTCCCATCACGTGCTTAAGCATGGTGTTGTCGCTACCCACCTTGGCATTGAGATCTCCCATCACCATTACGATGTCCCCATTAGGCGCTTGGTTGTAGGCGGCGCCTAAGTGGCTATAAAAATCATCCTTTTCGTCCTCAGTCGCGTCTAGAGTCGGAGCATAACACTGTATGATCGTAATTTTTCTAACTCTACTCTGGAACCTAGCCGACAATATCCGGTCATTATGGGGTTTCCAGGATATGAGGCTACTACGTGCTGCTGGAGTTAGCATGAGTCCTACTCCGGAACTCCGTGCACTTCCAGCTGGTTTCCCAGAGTAGAGCATGACAGTGTTTTTGGTTGGGGAGATGAATTCCCCAGCATCGAACCATCTTATCTCGCTCAGCCCTAAGATGTCTATTTTATACCTTGCGAATTCGCGTTCTAATTGGAGGAATCTAGCGTTATAAGGCCCTTCCTTGAGTGAGTCCAGGAGGGTCTTAACGTTCCAGAATCCGATCGTTGTCCGTGTCCGATAGCCAAAGGTCGTCATCAAATTATCCGTCCGTATCCTAGGCGTTGGTTTTCGTTTCGGAGCAGTAAAAGTTTTTACGGTTGCGGCTCGCTGGGCCACAGACCAACCGACACTTATCCTGTTTTTTGGTGCAGGAAGCTCGCCATTCGTCCTCTCCCGTTAGCAGTTTCCGAAGAAATCCCCAGATGGCACCACGAGGAGGTGGGAGTAGGGCTTACTAACAGAGCTGCTAGGTTTTCGGCTGCAGTGGCTCTTTCTCGTTACTTAGCGGACCAACACCTATCGGGAGACGCTGCCCCTAGGAGGCCTTTGTTAGTCGTTTGCCGTCCAAATCGCCGTTCGGAGTCGGTATTAAACTGTAGGTCCCTTCCATTCGTGTGGAAAATATAACGCACACCGCATGAGTGGTTGCGAGAAGCTAGGCCCTGGCACTTTAAAGAGCTGTTGCGCCAAATATTTGTATTTGTTTTGAGAATATCCGTACCTCTGATAGATTGTATACCATTTTCGTTTACCGCGCTTATTTCTTTATTCAGATTTGCCCTGTACCTTTCCAGATTTTCCTCTTTCCACAGCAGCTTTGGTAACAAACACATTTCCAAAGCGGTGTCTCTTGTTGCGCTATAAGCTTTGTTTTTACAGCTATAGGTAAATCATCTGAATATGGTACATCCTCTATATCGAAGTCAGCTACGAGTTCAAGCTACTTTCCTCGGACGAAGCAGTAGTCAATTGTTGAGCAAGCTGTTCCTCTTATAAACGTAAAATGGCCTTTCTCGTCACTTTCGAAACGTTCGTTTAAAAGCGTAAGTCCAATCGATTCGCACATTTCAATTAGCTTGTTTCCCTTTCCATCAATTTTTAAGACCGTTGCAATTCTCACTTCTTTAAAAGATTCTTCTAAGAGTTCTTTTTCCACATTAAGTACTTGGGTAGTTCCCACTCTTGCATTAAAGTCTCCGATTATCATGATATTTTCGTTGCTAAATTCGAATAGAAAGTTATACAAGCTTGTAAAGTCCTTCATCCATTTATTGCAATTGATATAAACCGGCAACACGTACATTTTTCGTTTTTCGATTACGATTTCAATTAAATCTCTGTTGAGCATTTTAACGAAAAGGCAAGCCACAACATTTGCAAGTTCTTTTTTTATCCCATATACGCAACCTCCGCTAGCTCTGCCGTGTATGGATGTTCTTTCTGCTGGCGTTCAGAGGAGCTTATGATGTTTGAAAAAATTTGTGGGAAATAATCCCCGTCTAAGTTCCATATAATTTCTTGAGATAGCTGGGCATTATTGGATTTGTGGAGAGGATTTTTTCTTAGCCTAGATGCCTCAGAGACTTCTTCTATTTTGCTAGAATAACTCTTGCCAATCGCTGTTTTTTTGCTTATAAGGCAATTTAAGAGTAAAGCCAGATCTCGAACAACTAAGGGGACTCTGTATAAGACCCTTATCATCCCAGTCCTGCTTTACGGCGCTGTAACAAGTATTTTTTGAAAAGCGGATAAAGGATCCACTGTCGCTTCGGGAGAAAAATTCTTCGTATATTCGTTCCCGTTTTCGTTGATGGATTTTGGAGCAGAAGACTCAATAACGCACTATACAAGCTCTACAGCGACATCGACCTAGTCAAAAAAATCTGCGTATTGAACGTTTGAGATGGCTGGGACATGTAGAGTTGATGGACACCAATGGTCCGGCTCGCAGAGTCTTTGAATCTAACCCCGAGGGACGACGCAGTCGAGGGAATCGTCGCCGTAGGTAGCGCGCACAAGTTCAAGGGGACCTCGACCAACTTGGAGTGCGCAACTGGAAGCAATTAGCTAAACACCGAGCAAAATGGAGAGGCTTGTTGGTTGAGTCCCAGTTTCCCCCCGAACTGCAGCGCCACCTAAGTAAGTAAGTACGTAAGACTCAGCTGATATTGTCATGTTCAAAGAAGAGTTCGCTTGAATCTAGTCCACAGATATCGCGAAAGAGGGGCATGCCTAAAAACTCCTGGATTACACAAATAACAGAACGATTTGCATCAGTAACGAAGTGATTCAAAATCGGGAGGTCTGACGATATTTTCTGGATCAGAAAAAACGCAGTGAAGTGGGAAGATTATGGATCTCTTGAGGTTCAGGTGCATAACCTCGCCGATATAGGAAGAAGGAGAAGACTAATTTTATACTAATTTCTGTGCCAAAATATCGAAAATAACTTAAACATTTGCCATCTATTGCAAAGTAAAGTCTACAAAGCCAATATCTTAGGAATTTTCTTAAAAGAATTTCGAGTAAATAAACAAACAAACTCTTAAAAATGTTGAATTTCGAAAGAATCGTCTTAATTTAATTTATATACCCAGTCTGGGTGGTATTTAAGTTTTCTTTCTTAAAAACCAATCAACCGCCTACATCTATCTATAGATATACAGTCTCTCGCAACCGCAATCGTATACGCCATTATAGAGGAAATATATATTATCCACAACCCAAAAACGAGAGAAGTATCTACATCTTCTGCCAACTGCTTGACCATTCCACAAACGAAATAAGAATTTATATATAAAAGTTGTTGGTCACTCTATAAATTAGCTGCCAACTCTTAGTATTTAGTGGCAAATAAAAAAAAAAGACAGCAAGACAGGAAAAAAGGCGAAGAAGAAAAGAAAGTCACCAGCAGTACGTACTACTGCTAGTATTTAATTTTCTTCACAGAGACAAAGAAGGCTTACTATATACAAAAGATATATTTTTTTAATATGAAAAAGATACTCATGCGCAGAGCATGAATAGCAATGCTTTGGCTCTGTGCCTCCACACAACACACCACACGACGGTACGGTGGCATTGTTTTTATTGGAAATTTATCGAGTATCTCGTCGATGCCCACATACCTATATGGAATCCATAACAAACAGCAAATTAATGCCATTTATTCGTCGAGTTAATGAGCAAGAAATTGTCGTTCGGTTAAGCTAAATTACACTTGAAGCTGCTGCCGCTGCCCCCTTGCGATACATAGATACAGTATTATGTATCGCCCTGGTATGTGGAACGGGTTGCTAGGCAATTGACTATATATGAGCATGTACCATCCAAAAATGGACACAAACAAGCAAAAAAAAAGAGAAAAAGAACAAGTATCTCCAAGATACTTTATTTAGTTATCTCTCCATGTTAACACACTCTCGGACGGGGTACTAAAATCACTTTTAGATGCAGACCAACTTCCTACGCCTAGTTTCGGGTTTTTTTTTTTTCCTCCACCAGTATCTTTCTCCCTCGTGCAACTTGTGGTAGGTTCCATTTTGGGAGGAAAACAGAGAACTCTCCTGCCACACCACTGGCTTCGCTTCGGTTGGGTTAATCTCTCTTCCATTGGTCGAACGAACAATGAACTGCGAACCGGTTTCGTGGACCAATCCCATCGTCCATTAGTACAATTGGCCCGAGGAGTGTGTGAATGTATCTGGGGTTAGCGATGGAGGCGTTTCCTACTGCGCAGCAGTAGTACAACGAATCACATCGAATCCTTTCCATCTCTGGGCTGCAGCAGCAGCATTTCGACAGGTTTTTGCGCTGCTTCCAGTTAACGTTGAACCCTCGAACGGGTGTGTTGGATGCATAGATACTTTTGTATCTGTTTTTTGTTTGTTGCTTTTCTTCCCCCGCGGTATCGTGTGTATTTTGTCACGGATTTCTGTGTGATTTCTGTATTGTTGGGATAATTGGTTGCGGATTGCATTGATGCTGCTGCTGGGCTGGTGGTGATTTGCATTTCATTTTGTGCAACGGAACCGGATAATAAATTTAATTTTGTGATATTGATACAGCACCGAGGGGTGGTGTGGTGCACCGTGTTTTTGTTGTCGGTGTGGTGGGTCCCAGTAACCAGGTGTGCGATACACATGTGATTTATGCGGACGTGAGTGAAAGTGAAGTGCACTGTCCCGTCCACAGATTGAATTAAAGTTTTCGCTTGTGAATGCGGCTACCAAAAAAAAAATTAATTAAATGCATCCATTTGGGATAGAGAGATTGTGAAGAGATAGAGATAGAAACTTGAAAAGGATTATTTTATTATGGAAAGCAACACATTCGGCGGGAATCATTTGCCATCGCAAGCTTTGGTTGTACTATCGGAAGCGGCATCAGGATTGCATGAAGCACTAAGGAATCAACGACCATTTCCAACGAGAGTAAGGATTGTCATTTTCCAAAAAAAAAAAATCTTTAAACCTACTCAATGTATCTATCTGTTCATGAATGTATCTTATGAAGCCAATCCCGTGAAGACTGATCTCTAATTTTGTATTTTCCATTCTGTATCCTGAGGAGGATTATCTGTAGTAACCACCTTCAAACCAATTGACAGCTTTCCGCCTTCAACAGCCTTTCCGACGGGTAACCTCAATGAACGCCGCCGTTCGTTCAAATCCAATTCGATTCCGTCGGGAATTTCATTTAGATACTCTGTCGACCAGATGGGCTTGAATTTCAAGAATCCAGCCCGACTTATTCATTTTACCGTTCAGAACTGGCTATTCCTTTTAGCGCACCGTAGCGTGAACCCTACTTACTTACTTTCGTGGCGCTACAGTGCGAGGTGGACCTGGACCTCAACCAACAAACCTCTCCAGCCAGCCCAGCTACGAACCAGCTACCTCCAGTTGTGCACGCCAAGTTGGTTGAGGTCCACCTACAATTCTTTGCGCCACCTGCCGGGAGTCTGTCCACTACTGCACTAAGTACATGCGAAGTACATGCTTTGCGCCATACAGCAGGACTAGCATGATTAGTGTCTTCTATAGAGTTACCTTAGTAGTTCAAGATAGGGCGTCACGTGGTCTGAGACCATTCCTATTCTTACCGACTTCAATGGAGCAGCGAGAGTTCACCATCATCATCACCAGCTTGACAGGCATGCCGACATGGCTCTATATAGCTTCTCTCTATAGGCGAACCTCACAGGCGGATCAGTAGAAATGCGGTGAAGTGGGAGGGTTATGATCCCTTGTTTTCGGATCATAGCCTCGCCGAAATTGGAAGAAGAAGAAGCTTCTCTCTATACATGCTGTCATAGTCGGCCTTGAAATCGATAAAAGGATGGTGAGTATCGATGTGGACTTCTTGGGTTTTCTCCAGGATCCGCCTTAGAGCGAATATTTGGTCAATGGTGGACTTTCCCGGCCTGAAACCGCATTGATAACGACCTATCAAGTTGTTGACGAGCAGTTTTAAGCGTTCACATAATACGGCAGACAGGATCTTATATGCGATGTTAAGAAGACTCTGTAGTTCATGCAGTTCAGAAGGTCAAAAGGTTTCCTCAGGATCCATCAAAAGATGCTGAGATTTCATTCATTGGGCATACTTTCGTCCGACCAGATTTTACAGATGAGCTGGTGCATGCTCCTTAACAACTCATCCCCTCCTGCCTTGAAAAGTTCGGCGGCAAGGCCGTCGGGTCCAGCAGCTTTGTTGGATTTGAGTTAAGATATCGCTATCCTCACTTCATTCTGATCGGGTCGACGGGAATATAGACTGCCATCGTTACTGTTGAGCTCTGCTCTGCCTGGCAGCGGGAAATTGGTCATCGTCGCTGCTTAGCTGTCGGCAGAAGTACTCCTTCCATGACCCTTTCGTCCTTGCAGGCTTCTGTTCTGGCTTTGAAGCCCTGGCATGTTCTTTTTAACTTTTAGTAAAATTTCCGAACATCATTCCTGCAATGAAGTCTCGCAATCCCATCGGCTTCCCATGCTACTTTGTCTTCGTTCAAAGAAGTCGATGCGTGTAGCCTATTCACTTGCATATTCTTCATACATGGAGTTGTAACCCTGGATCGCTTTGCTCTTTCAGAGTTTTCAGAGTAAGGGTATTCTAAATCAGAACAAGACAATGGTCCAAAACTCAGTCCTCCCTCCCCTTTCTTAAATCAAACTTGGAAGTGTGTGTCTTCTGTTTGTGATGGCACGTAGCTGGACATTGATCGCTAGAACTAATGTTTGCAGATCTGTTCAGTGGCATCCGTCACACTCTTGGCTTTCCCCCAGTAATATTCTGTTAGACACTATGAGGGCGTTTCGCCGAACTCCCGCATGCATGGCCGGCGGAGCCAAACGCACGGTTGCAGAACGCTTGGAGATTTCCCAAACTGCAATGTTCTGCGCGAGGTCAGCGACTCTCCCAAGGTCTATCATTTCAAAATTTCTTCGTTAAGTAAATCAAACTTAGCACTTGACTTCAAACGTCAAGCAAAAGAAAGATGGACAGCGCCCCCATCATGCCGTGGCTCCCAGAAGCATCTGGACAAAACACGATAATATGAAAACCAAGCTCATGCTCACTCAAAGTAGACAAAACTTTGCGCTTTTCATAAGAATCACTACCGGCCGCAACCTATTGGCGGCCCACCGAATAAGAATGCGACTAAGTACAGATGAACTTTGCAGAGGCTACGACATCGCGATAGCAGAAGAAGAACGGATCACTTCCTATTCAAATGCCCTAGTCTCTGCAACACCAGAAAGACGCCTCGGAGAGTACTTCTTCAATCATTTGGGCGATCTGTCTGAAAAGCCACCAACTACCATTTTGAAATTCATAACTTCTTCAGGATGGTTTCGAAGAGTCCACTCCAACACCACAAAACTCTAGTTAATTTGTTTCTCTTTTCTAAATGTTCAGTGTTTCAGCCAGGAGTTTTCACGTCAGGGGAGCATAATGGATCCTTTTGAGATCTGAGTGTAGGCTGCACCAGTTCGATTCAGCTAACACCTTTAACCTAACCTAACCTAAGGGTCTTCTAAAGCCAATTCTCTTGTATCAAAAGAATGCATACAGAGGTTTACTAGATCAGCATTTCTGTTGACGTTCCATGATTTGCTGTCTTCCTTTACATTCCGTTCGAGTGTCACATACACTCACTAGTGCTCACTAGTTTTCTTTCTTGGAAGTTTGCTGCGTTTGCCTCACCAGGATATCCGGTCTTTGTTTCATCCCTAATACTATCGCGTACGGACTTCATCTCGAAATGCTTCTTTTTTTCTTTTTTTTGTTGCGCCAAAGGATGTGAAATCTTCTAAAGATGCTAGCCATACACGATTCGCAGATCGGAATAATCGATCCCAGGAATACTCCACTTCAACCAATATCCCTGTTGGACTGCAAGGTATTACTGCCAGGGCTAGCTGGCTCTAAAGATGTGATTTGTTGCTCTACTCTTTACCTGTGCTTGTCTGGTTGTTTTTCCTGTTGTAGGCTCCTACCTGCAGTCCTTCATTGCTCTTCTTGTCTCTGCTTCACCATAAAGATCTCCACTATGTCAATGATGGTGTTCCAACAATCTTCCGAGCTAATTATCTGATTATTGGGACTAAAACTTCCCCCAGTCTCTGTGCCAGTAAACGCCGCTCTGCTTCGTAGCACAGACAACGAAGCATGATATATACAGCGTCAGAATTATTCGCGGGCAGGTTGTCGTCATGTCCAAACCTGTGAGCATAGGAGTAGCTATGCCCTAAAGCATCCGGGTGCTGTAAGAATCTGGATCAGATAGATGTTTAAATTTCCATGCTTTCTGTTGATCCACACTATGATGTTGAATATAATTTTTTGCGCCCAGTGTCCTTTTTCAGAGCAATTCCATCTTTGTTGCCATTTCCGTAAACTTTCTTGGTGGAATCTGGCTGTCGATTGGCGTTGTCGTTAATGTCGCTGTTGCTTTCCGGCGAGATACTTCTCTTGCGCTTCCTATGCTAGTAGGTCCATTGGCACTATACCAGCCACAACTAACATAGCCACAACATCATGGGATGTCGTTCCGAAAGTACTACTTACCTTCGATACGCTGCCTCCATTGCTCCACTTTGCGGCCTTGCCAGCTGGTTTGTTTGAAGAGAAACCGTGCATCGATGACTATGCCAAGATACTTTAATTCTGACTTCGAAAACACGGCGTATTCAGCGACGGTTACCCTTACAGTCTCCATGGTTTTTCTGCTTCTTATAAGTACTACTTTACGGATGACCACCATCACATTGGACCCTTGTAAGTTCTATCCACCAGCCTGCTGAAATCGGAAGTCATTTCCTGGGAGATGCCAGAGCTACAACTTAAGTGAAGCCCCACTCAAGGTATTCGCCAAGCCAAAAGGCTTATAAATTTCATTGGTAGTCGAACAAGGCTATCCCGAGGTAAACGCAACGGACTTGCTCTCTAAGAAAGTTTTCAAAAATTGCTCGTCTTAAGAAGATTGGCATATTTGTGTCGGACCCTGTCCAGAAGACTAGTGTCTGCCTCTGCCACCGATATAACTAAACTGTCTACCAAAACAATCCTAAGAATTTTGCATGGTAATGAATGAGAAATGTAAAAAAAAAACACGTCCTCTTAGGTAGCAGTGCTTGTTAGATCTCTCTCGACCTTACATCTCATGAGATATTTGGAAAGTCGCCGTCTCCTCGATAACCTCCTCGATTCGAGCAGCAGCATTCTACGGGGACCCTTTGATATATCGATGTATCTATCCATTGCAAAGTATTCACTTCTTCTTCTTCTTCGTCTTCTTCCTTTTATCAGCGAGGTTATGATCCGAAAACAAGGGATCACAACCCTCCCACTTCACCGTATTTCTACTGATCCGCCTGTGGGGTTCGCCTTCGTAAAGTATTCACTACCACATTGAATGTAGAATAGCAGGCTTTGATATCTCCCGTAGAGTGTAGCATGTTGTCAATAAAAGTTATATTGGATGGATCTAAGCGTACAGAGTGCAATAATTACACGAACCCTTTTTGAGATCACCAAAAAGAACCAGTATTCTAAATTTCATACATCAAGCGGGCGCCGTACCGTAAGTGGTTAGTGTGTCCGACCACTGCGCGTGAGGTTCCAAGTTCGAATCCCAGAAAACACCAAAAAGTTTTTTCACGATCCCACCTCTCGCGAACGTCTGACAAACATCCAAATTGCACTTCGGATACGGCGCTAAACTGTAGGTCACTTCCATTCGTGTGAAAAATATAACGCACACAACATGAGTGGTTGCGAGAAGCTAGGTCCTGGCACTTAAAGAGCTGTTGCGCCAAATATATATATATATATATATCGTATATATTTTTATGTGGAATAGTTTCCAAGACACAAGTGTACAAAAATCACAATTTTGGGCATTTACTGACTGACTGACTGCCTGACTGACTGATAGATCATCATAAATCTTGGGGGTACTCTAGATTTATGATGATCTATCAGTCAGTTTGCATTAGAGCTTTGAAATTTGGAACATACAGGGTGGGCCAAGTACAAGTTTCTTTTTAAAAATGCAATAAAATGAACAAAATTAAATTTGTTCCATGTATTATAGCTTTATTAGTAAGAGCAAACATTCCCATTAATTATGAAATACAACGTGGTTCGAGTGGCTGCCACGGCTGGCCTCGCAGTAGCGCATTCTATCACTCCAATTTTCCAAGACCTTGTTGATGGTTTCGGGCTGTAGCTCACGGATTACTTGGATGATATTGACCTTAAGTGCTTGAATCGTTTCCGGATTGTTGGCATAATATCGGTCCTTCACGGTTCCCGACAAAAAAAATATACAAAACGGTCAAATCGCAGCTCCGAGGCGGCCAATTGACATCACCAAGACGGCCGATAACACGATTTGGGAATTTGGTGCGCAAAAGACCGATTGTGGCATGGGCTGTGTGGCATGGCGCGCCATCCTGCATGAACCAGAGGTCGTCCAAATCCATGTCTTCAATTTCAGTAAAAAAAAAAAGTCGTTAACATGGCTCTGTAACGCCCACCGTTGACCGAAACGTTGTTCCATTTCATTTTCGACGGAAAATGGTCCAATGATGCCACCACTCCATAATCCGCACCAAACTGTCACTCTTTGTGGATGCATTGACTTCTCGACAATAACGTGCGGGTTTTCCAAGTGCGTGAAATGTTGAGCTGTTGAGATCGATGACGAGTTGATGTTCGTGAATTGAGTCTCACACTCTCGGCTACAGCAGCCACATTCTCGTCTGTGCGCACCGTACGACGACGGGGACCATGAGTGTTGTCCACTAGCATACCATTCTCACGAACTTTTTGCACAAACTTGCGTACAGCAGGCGCGGTGGGTGCTTCATTTCGGCCAAAAATTCTTTTCAAAAAACGCACTGTTTGTGCTACACAGCACTCACTTTGGAAATAAGTTTTCAATATTTCCCAATGTTGTTAAAGCGTAAAGCGACTTATTTCGTTCCGCGGAGGTATGATACTGACTTTCTGTCAAGATTTCGAGCGGAAAACAGCTGTCAGTGTCAAAACAACCTATGACTTAAAAAGAAATCACTAGATGGCCCACCGTTAGTTCAACATTCACCTAATCTGGGCACCGGGGCGCAGGGACATGCCAGGGAACTGCCCGGTCGACAAACTCCCCAAGCAGGGCACTTGTTTACCAATTTCGTCGAGCAAGGCGATACTCGGCATGCCTCTCACTACAGTGAAACTGCTACCTAAGCTCAACTTCATTAGTACGACCAACCGCAGGTAGGCTAGCGGCACTACGTGCCCCATTATTAGACAGATTTGGCCTGAGCTGGATCAAAAACACTACAATTGCCTTATCGGGCTGAAAAGGTCTCTCATCACAACCACAGTAGGTGTCATTACGGGGCACTGCCATCAGGCATGGCATCAGGCTACGTACCTTAGCAAATTACTTCTGCAGAACTTACATAAACCAGAAGGAGGAGAAACTATACTACACCTTCTTTGTATAATACATGTCAGGGTCTCTCCGCTCGCAGAAGACTACACTTAGGAGCCCACCTCTTCGACAATTTAGGCGTCCTAACTAACGCTGTCGATGTTTGTCTACTATCACATCGGATAATGGATCTTCATTTGATGGCCCAAAATCTAGAAGCTGAGGCAAACAAAGTGGGGCTAAAAATAAACACAGCCAAAACAAAAGCCCTGATCACTTCTAATACCCGCACTCAACTTAGCATTGCCAGACAGGAAGTCGAGAAAGTTGATAACTTTCTATATTTCGGAAGTGTCGTCTCAGCTAATCGCGGTGGCACCCAACTTGATGTGTGCAGCAGAATCGGGAAGGCTAAAGCTGCGTTCGGAATGCTGTCCAAAATCTGGAGAAGCAATGTTATCAGCTTAAGAAACAAGCTGCAACAGTTCCGCTCCAACGTAGAATCAGTGCTGCTTTATGGGTGCAGTACCTGGAAGGTGGACACCATTAACACACGGAAGCTGCAAGTCTTCGTAAACAAATGCTTATGAATCATCTTGAGGATTTTTTGGCCGAACCGCATCTCCAACGAACAACGTTATCTGAGAATGAGCCAAGAACCTATAAGCAATTCTATACGTAGAAGAAAGTGGCAATGGATAGGCGAACCCCACAGGCGAATCAGTAGAAATGCGGTGAAGTGGGAGGGTTGTGATCCCTTGTTTTCGGATCATAACCTCGCTGATAAAAGGAAGAAGAAGAAAGTGGCAATGGATTGGACACACCCTACGGCGTGAAGACAACTCCATTGCGAAATACGCCATGCAGTGGAATCCGCTCACCCGGGCAGGCAGAATAGCGGGGCGCCATAGGCAAACGTGGCCCAGATCAGTTGAGGAGGAATCGAGCTCTTTAGGAATGAGTTGGGGGCAGCTCAAACGCGTTGCAGAACTTCGAACAAGAGGGCGTGCAGGCGTGGTTGACGCCCTATGCCCCCCGAGGGGTTAAAGGATATAAGTAAGTAAGTAACTAACTTTGGCATCGGCAGCCTCCAGCGCTTCATAACAAGCTTCAACTGATTCCAGAGTTAGTTCTCTCTGGGGATGATAGATTCCGAATTAATAGCACAGTCAAGATAAACAAAGTCCCTTACTCGCTCGACGTTGTAGCTGCTCACTGTGAAAATCTGTCCAATTCATTGAGTTGATTGTCCCTTTTTGTTGACGGCATATGGTATACTTGGTTTTGCCGTCGTTAACCGCTAAAGCTATCTTGGCCACTTCTGCTTCAATTCTTGCAAACGCCCCTCTTTCTTCTTCCTATTTCGGCGAGGTTATGATCTGGAAACAAAAGATCATAACCCTTCCACTTCACTGCATTTCTATTGATTCGCCTGTGGAGCTCGCTTTCTTCTTGCAAATGCAGCAATTATGTCAATATCGTCGGCGTATGCAAGCAGTTGTACGGACTTTTGATAGATTGTGCCTCCGGTGTTGGCTTGTGAGTTCCGCACAATTTGTCCAAGTATAATATTTAAGAAGTCACATGACACCTTGTCTACAATGAAAGGTCTCGGTGAGATTATTGCTGACCTTGATGGAGCAGCGAGCGTTCTCCATCGTTATCCTGCACAGACGGAAAAGTTTGGCAGGGATGTCGGAACTAGCATCTCTCTATAGATCCTGTCATAGGCGACCTTGAAATCGATACGGAGATGATGAGTATCGATTTGGACTTCTTGAGTTTTCTCCAGGATCTGCCGAAGTTTGAAGATTTGATCGATGGTGGACTTTCCTGGTCTGAAACCGCACTGATAGTGGCCAATCAAGCGGTTGATAAAAGTTTGCAGGCGTTCACACAATATCGCAGAAAAGATCTTGTATGCGATGTTGAGGAGACCGATGCCTCCATAATTGGCCCAGTTGAGAGGTTTCTTTTCTTGTGGATCAGGCAAACGGTGCTGAGATTTTATTCATCAGGCATACCCTCATCTGATCAAATCTTAGGGATGAGTTCGTGTATGCTCTCTACCAATTCATCAACGGCTGCCTTGAAAACTTCGACCAGTAAGCCGTCAAGCCCGCCAGCCTTGTTGGATTTCAGCTTTGATGTTGTTATCCTCGCTTCGCTTTGGACAAGTGGGCGAAAATTCTGGCTATCATCATCTGTGTTGAATGGTTCATTCTGCATGACAGTGGGATATTGGTCTTCGTCGCCGTTATACAGCTGCAGAAGTGGTTTTTCCATATTCTCAGCACCGCCCGTGATTCATTCTACCCACCAAGTAATTTACGATAGAAGAGCGTTTGTTGCAGTTCCTCCGAACTTTGTAGCTCATCCGTTTGGACGAAAACCATGTCCATGTGTACCATACCAAGTCATAATTATTTTCCTCCGAACATTCATGGTTGTGAGTTGTAACGAACTGGTAAGTCTTCTAATATTTCACTTAGTTCTTCCATAACTTTCATTTAATTCGGCTTCCGGAACGCAAGAGAAAATCATTTTCCACCGCCGCCGCCGCCACCGCTAACAGGCTGAAAATTACGATGCGAAATATTTCATAGTACAGCGGTTGAGATTAGTTTTTTTTTTCTCTCTCTCGTCCTAGGGGAGTCCTGTACTCGCACATGTAAGCAAAATAATAAATCTGAGTGCTTAGTCCTTTTTTTCGTCTCTACGTACATATACAACCCTCCACCCCCGACTGAGAACCGCAAAAATTATTTTTACCTTGACAAAGCGAATTACAAGTGGCTTTTCGGGTCTTGGGCTTGCCGCTGCCGCCACTGCCACTACCACTACCACATCGCGCAGCCATTTAATAACTTAACTGTTGTTGTGCAAACTCGCAATGAATTATTATATTTAATTTCCTTGGTACTTTCGTTGCGGCTATTAATATGAGGTTCAGAGTTGGAAAAAAAATAGTCGTACACAAGGAAGCAGCCACCATTGTGGCATAAAGCATTTTGTGGCAGCAGCTACGCACGGCCGGCGGCGGGTGGTTGTAGTTAGTGTATGATGCATGCCACATACTCGTATAGTAAAAGGGATGACGACAAAGGGATGTCCTGGAATTTCACATATTAAATTAAAATGTTACATATGAGGTTCAGGATGTGATAAATGAGAGGACTTGCTCGGATGCGTACTACGTAGGACTGGAAGTTGCAACTGATCTTTGAAGGATGCTGAAGCTTTCAAAAGTTGATATTTTTGTTCTATGTACGCATTTGGTATGGTTGTATGGTATGGTATGAGGGAAGTGCTCACGCGGAGGCCTTTTGGTTCATTGCGATTCACTATATATTGCGGTATCTTCTCTAATTCGGTTGCCTATCGGTTGGTCTTGAATCAAAGCAAGCTGTACTCCTGACGAAACATACCATGTTCCAGAGTAGAACTTGCACCAGATCCTGCAGCTCTTCAAAAAGTCTGTTTCCCATATAGTGGAAGCGACGAATGTGAAGATTGAGACAATCCTACGGAAAATGTTTGACAGATTCGATTTCGTAATCAGGCGAGTTGATTTCCAGTCTGGCGGTCATTGCCTGCCATGATATTGGTTTCTTTTTTGTTCATTGACAGAAGGCTTTTGGTCCTTTTTAGTATACCAATAGGGATAGCTACCGGTGGCATGGGTGAACTCATTTAATGCTGACCCTTTCCGTGCCAATTTATCTGCTGCCTCGTTTCCTTTTATATTACTATGTTCAAGATCCTAGAAATTATGGCGATAAAGGAAGCCTTGCATGGCTAAGGTACAATGTGATGTCTAACCGGGACATCATCATATTTACTGACAGTCAAACCGCGATCAAATCCCCGGAATCTGTCACCTTTAATTCAAAAACTGCTCTACATTGTCGCACGTCTCTTGATGAGATGGCTAACCAATTCAATATTTACTTCATCTGGGTACCGGGAAACAGAGACATTCCAGGGAATTGCATGGCCGAGCGACTCGCCAGGCAGGACACTATCCTATCGATTTCACAGAATAAGGTGAATCTCGGCATGCTCTCGCTTCAGTGAAACTGCTGCTTAAGCACAATGCTATCCATATAACCAACCTAAGCCAGAACAGAAACGCTCCAACTACCTTACTTGACAAAAAAGGTCACTCAATACAGCTATAATAGGTGTTATTACGAGGCACTGCATCATTGGAAGGCGTGTCATCAGACTAAGCCATCTCGGAATTTTCATGAACTTACGCGACACTTATCTTACGACTCGGGTCTTATGCATATGCTGTCTAACGCAATGACACCAGAATTTCAGCTGATGCGCAAATTCAGAGTCGACGTTCCTTGTTTTCAGGACTGGCTGCGGACAGAGTCTGAGCCAGGAATGGAACGCAGTTGTATTTTCACGGACGGTTCCAAAACCAGTCAAGGGTTTGGTGCTGGTGTCTTCGTGGAAGTCGATAACATTGGACTTCACTTCTCGTTAGGTAAATATGCGTCTGTTTTCCAAGCGGAAACTTATGCAATCCTAATGGCCATGAACTATGTTGTGAAGAACAGGTGGAAGGGCCATAGCATTTGTGTCTGTAGTGACAGTCAGGCTGCGCTTAACACTTTGCTTAACCCTTTAACCACTTCCAAAATAGTTCGTGAAACCATAACTCTTTCAACTCGTACGCAAAGCTGAATTTTCTGTCTATTATCTGGGTCCCAGGTCACACTGAGATCTTGGGGAACTAGATCTCCGATGAGATCGTTAGACTTCCTCAGGTCCTGAACCCGCGTTTGGTCTCCCTGCGTCCTCGGTAAGTGACATGACTACCCAGGATGCAGGTTGAATAAACGTATGCTCCCGGACATCTGTAAGAAATCAGTAGCATTCCTTATGTCGCTCAGCAGAAAAGACTGTAGACAACTTATTGGCGTCTTGACAGGCCACTTTGCTTTCACCAAGCACCTTAACGTCCTGGGCTTGAGTAACTACAATCTGTGACGCTTGTGGAGAGAGCTACGACACCGCGGAACATGATCTCTGTGAGTGTCCGGCCTTTGCTCGTTTCCGGTGGCAGATCCTCCGTGCTGATGTGGTGAGTGCTGATACTGCCAGCTCCTCATCACTGAAGTGCTTGCTTTGCTTTCTTAGAAAGATAATGAAATTGCAATAAAATGGGTAAATCAGGGTTTGCTCTCTGGTAGTACAATGGACTAGTTGTATCTGAGTGCTCCAGTCGAGCGTTTCCTATCCCGACAAAAAAAAGACACATCTCGCAAATAATTTGCGTAGAAGCTGTATGGACTAGGGAGAGGAGGAAACTATACAACACTTCCTTTGTACGTGCCAGGCTCTCTCCGCTCGTAGAAGATTGTACTTAGGTTAGGTTAGGTTAAAGGGATCAGCTGCAACGAACGAGTGCAGCCTGCACTCGGATCTCAAACGGATCCATTGTGCTCCCCTGATGTGGAGTTTCCTGGCTGAAGAACTGTAAAGAGAGGAAAAACAAAATAGCTAGAGGTCTGTGCTAATGGAACGGCCTCCTTTGAACCACCCTGAAGAAGTTATAAATTTCATGATAGTGGTTGGTGGCTTTTCAGACAGGTTGCCCAGATGATGGAAGGAATACTCTCCAATTGCCGTCTTCCTGGTATTGCAGAGACTAGGGCATTTGCAAAAGAAGTGTTCCGTGTCCTCCTCTATGTCTGTGTTGCCGCATCCTCTGCAGAGTTCATCTTAACTTAGCCGCATTCTCTTCCGGTCCGCCGCCGCCAATAGGTTGTGGCTGGTAATGATACCTATGAGAAGCACCAAGTTTTGTCTATTTCGAGTAATGATGAGCTTGGCTTTCATCTTGTCATGTTTTGCCCAGATGCTTCTGGAGACACGGCATGATAGGAGCGCTCTCCATCTTTCTTCTGCTAGTCATTTGAAGTCAAGTGCTATGTTTGATTTGACAAGTTTTAGGGGAGGAAGGACTGAGCTTTGGACCATTGATAAGTCTTGTTCTGATTCCTTTCTTGCCAGTTCCCTGGAATTCCTTTGTGGCCTAAGACTAACCAGAATGTTACATGGTGGCTATGGACGAGCAGTTTACGAGTAAGCTCCTCGCGGCAGCGTTTTATAAGCTTTGATTTTATAACCGCGAATGAAGTAGTAGGATGTAGTAACAAGTTTCGTGGATAGTTCTCGTGCCGCGTCTGCTATCGCTAGGACTTCTGCCTGGAACACACTATCAGGTTCCGCTGAGTAGATACCCGAACCCACTCCTTCATTTGTTTTGGACCCGTCAGTGAAGACTGAAATACTATGCGGGTTAATAGCCCCACCGTCTTTCCAGTGCTTCCTTGACGGGATGACCGTTTTGACGTTTAGACTGAAGTCGGGGGATAGCGGAAGGTAGTCTGTGGTAGCGTCTAGGTGAGGCCATGTGGCCCCTTCTCCATAGGTTGGATTCTTTTAGGTGCAGGGCACTCATCGCAGCTGATTTCTTAACAAACAATTCAAGTGGAATCAGTGCGAGAATTGTTTCATGTGCTGCGGTCAAGGTGGTTCTAATGGCGCCAGTGGTCGCTATGCAGGAAAGTTTCTGGGTTTTAGTCAACTCCTTGAGATGTGTGCTTTTCGCTGCTATTAGCCACCAGACAATCCACCCATATGTAAGAATGGGTCTGACTATGGCTGTGTACATCCAATGGATGATGGCAGGTTTGGGTCTCCATTTTTTACCAAAAATTCTGCTGCAAGCATAGAATGCAATGTACGCTTTCTTCATTCTTTCTTTTGTGTATGCACCCTAGATACCGTGCCTTATCCGGGACTTGGAGTGGAGTGTTACCGAGTGGTAGGGGTCCGAAAGCTGGGATTATTCTTTTGTTGGTGAAGAGGACCACGTCTGTTTTCGCTGGATTAATGTTCAGTCCACAACTTCTCGCCCAGACGGTATTCAGGGCCGATTGCAGAAGTTCAGTGATTGTGTCGAGAAATTTACCGGACGTAAGTAGAACGATGTCGTCTGCATAAGCAACAACTTTTACTCCGCTGTGTCCTAATTTTAAACGGATCTCATTTGCGACTAGAGTCCATAGTAGAGGAAATAGGACCCCTCCTTGCGGGGTTCCTCTAGAGGCCAGTCCATTTACTTGGCTGTCACCCAGCTCCGAGTTGATGTGTCTCGTCTTGAGCATACATTCAATCCAGTCGGAGAGTGTGGAATCTACTCTGAGTCAGTCTAGTGATAATCTTATTGACTTGGTTTTCACATTGTTAAAAGACTCCTTCCACGTCTAAAAATGGCGCTAAATTGAACTCTTGTGGTAGAGTGATTGCTCGATCATTGCTACCACTTCGTGCAGGGCTGTTTCGACTGATCGGCTCTTTGTGTAGGCATGTTGTGCTGGGGACTTGTCTTTAGGGCTTAATTTGAAGCGAATGTGTAGATCTATTAGTCTTTCGAGAGTCTTCAACACGAATGAAGACAGGCTAATCGGCCTGAAGTCTTTTGCGTTCGTGTGGGTTGGGCTACCAGCTTTAGGTATGAAGATGACTTCAACTTTTCTCCACGCTTCAGGTACATAGTTACAGTTTAGGCACCCGCGAAAAATGGTCGCTAGCCGCAGAATGACGCATTTCCTGCTGCTTTGTAGCATCATGGGAAAGATACCATCCGGGCCGGGAGTCTTGTAAGAAGAAAAGCAGCCAATTGCCCATTGCAGTTTGTATTCATCCACAATTTGGGCGAATGGAGTATAATTTGCGGTAACTCCTGAATCATATGACGCACTATTTCTTCAACAGTTTGTCGTTCTTTCTGGGGATCATAGATCCATGTGCTACCTCAATGTTCCTTTCCTGGTCTAAATGAGGCTGCATCTAATGCAGCTTCCCACGCTAATCTAACCTAACCTGCTATGTCTCGGGACCCAGCAGAAATTGACTGCATGGGTGTTGCATATTCCATTTGTCCACATAATGGGACGGTTTTCGATCTGTTGAGCATACTGCCTAGTGCCTTGAGTGCTGCTTGACTACCCACGATGATCTTGACCCTAGATGGGTCAACTTTCCTTGCGTGTATAGTCTGTGTTACTCTGTTTAATGCAGACTTCGGCTTCCTGGAAGATATTGTACTACAGTCATCCGAAAGTTTGTATGAGTCAGTGATGTTGAGTAATTTACAGAAAACTCCAGGGCCGATTCGATTGCAGAGTTGAAAGTCCCATGCACTGGTTAATGCGTTGGATTCCCACCATTGTCAGGTACGACATTTTCAGTTTTTTTTTTTTTTTTAGAAAAAAAAAAGGAAATCCAAGTCCCAGAGCACTCAGACTCTACAGTCCATTGTACTACTAGGCAGGAACCTTTCTTGAACTTTAGTACAGTTTTCCTTTTTATACTCGGGTGGCTGATGACTGCTATTCCCCGCTGAGCCTTGAACATGCACACATCAGTTAACGAACAAACACACTACCCAGTGCACCATTGCCACCCCTTAAGGTACGACATAGGCTGTTGTTCTGAGGTATAGAGCCGTGTCCATAGGTGCTTTGCTTCCATGTGCTTGGTTGTCTAAAAAAAATCGCCCTTTTGGCAGCCGTACTGCCCATGAACTCATCTAGAGAAAGAACCATTTCCAACCCTGTCCTAGGGCATTGATCTTTGTGCTCTTGTTATGCTAACACATGCTAATCTCTGTACCTGCATAAGACTTGGCTGTTGCATTGCACCATGCAATATTGCTTCATAGGTAAGTATGTGCCTTACGATTGCAGTATGCATCCAATGTCTTTAAAACAACCTCTGGGTCTGTGTCGATTGCGTAAGTATTCACCTGACTGTGCACACTTTTCTTTTTC
The DNA here is from genome assembly GCA_945910035.1 of Brachypalpus laphriformis. Classification (NCBI taxonomy): domain Eukaryota; kingdom Metazoa; phylum Arthropoda; class Insecta; order Diptera; family Syrphidae; genus Brachypalpus; species Brachypalpus laphriformis. The sequence continues at coordinate 160,563,107 of OX246756.1, forward strand.
TAAAATTGCACTTTCGAATCGATAACTCATTTTGTGAGCACGTGATGCCTCGATCTAAAAATTATTTCTCAAGCAAAAAATGTCCTTAAAATTGTGTTATTGCATCGACACAAATAAGGAAGTGCGATGGCAGGAAAAAAAATGCCCAGAAACTCTTAAAAAGAAAACTGAAACAGCAAAGATGCCGATTTGACCCGCAGCCATGTAACCGCATTTTGGTCTTCGCTCTTCGAAGCCCAAATGGGCGGTAATCGTTTCGTAATACACTTACAACCCCACCCCTTTCGAAGGCTTCTGCTGCTCCTTTTTCCTTCGATGGGATGTGATTTTTCTGGTTTGTCGTCTTTCATTCCAGTTTTCTTCGCAACCAATATTGCAACAACTCGTTTAAGGATCCTCCTAACCAAATATGGAGAAGGGGATACAATACCAGATACCCGTAGCATCTTTCCACGTTTTTTACTGCATCGGAAGAGAGAAGATATGAAACTTGTCTTGTCTCCTTCGTGGGCCTTTTGATGATGTTAAACGGAGCGTGAAAGGGGTTTCCATAATCCCGGAAAATCTAATTTAGTTTGTCCCCGGATGCGATGCAATATACCACAAGAAGAAGCTGGTGTTCCAGAAAGGCGACAAGAAGATTGTGTTGATGATGAGTAACCCCGACCGGCTGCAGGGATATGAAAACTCAAAATTGTTGATTTTTATATTTAATCGTTCTTCTAGGCGAGATTTTTTTCAAACGATTGGATGTGTTGGGTATTTTGCTTTTTTCATTTTATCCTGCATCCGGTTTTGCGACGACAGGATGCTTTTTTATTGTCCTGCGGCTATTTTGTCGGCTCGGAATGGGGAAAGTTTCAATTTTATTGTTAACTGTGGTAGACAATTTTTTAGGGAAAAGTTATGATTTTACACTGCCGGCACTCTACAGGTCGAAAACCCATTAAGTAGGTGACATACGACATTTATCGATCCAAACTGTGATATAAATTGAAAAAGGAAGTAAACGGATAATTGGCCGCTTGCGGGTGAAGTAATCTCTTAGTTTGTCTAGTAGTCGTACTTTATTTTCATTTGCAATTCAACCTTTTCGCTTACTCTGCATTTTGAAAGCTTTTGCAGCTTGAGCCAAACAGTTTGTCGGTATAAAGCAGAAACACCACAGCACATGGCTATCCGCATAGACCTGGAAACAGATCGAAGAGCGTATTTCACTCAAGGCTCAAATCGCAGCTATCTCAGCAGCAGAGAAAGTTGAGCTAGAATCGCAGTACCTACCACATGAAGAGGAAGAAAGTACAGCGTAGTATGAGGTGAGGCAGGCGGAATAGCGTAAATGTCTCTGGATCAGAAGCTGAAGAAACATCAAATAGATGTGACATCAGGACCATTTATAGGATCATAAAGAAACTAGTCGGTGGGCTGAGTTTCAAACAACAACCTCTCAAAATTCTGTACGGTGCCTTGTTGATCTCAGGATCAGCTCAGAAGATAGAAGGAGCATTTCGCAACGACCATAAACCAATTAAATGATAGCGTCACTTCTTCGTACTCAAATGAGCTGTCCGTGGCAACAAATACACATCAGTCCTCCCAGTAACTCGGAGATCATAGCCGCGTTCAAAGTGCTTAAGAAAAATAAATCAGTGAGACTCGATGGTATTCCTGCAGTAATTTTCCGAACAGTGCCGAGGGTATCGGCATACTTTCTTCACCCAAACTTAAGAAGGTCAAAAGCTACCTAGCAGAGTGGAAAAGCGGAATGATTATTAAGCTCTGAAGAAAGAAAATTTAACGAAGTGGGGAACTAGAGAGGTATTAACGTTCTCCCGGCGGACTGCATCGAATCAAACAACATCTTGATTCCACTCTCGATGTCGAACAAACAAAGTTCCGCTTGGAATCCTCCTGCATCAACCATATAAACACCTTGTTTATCATTATAGAACAATGCGTCGAGTGCAGGTCTCCGCTTCATCTGCTATTAATCGATTTCGGAAAAGCCTTCGACACTGCCCTGCGCAGGAGAGGTATCCCAGAGAAACTCATAGCTAATATTAACGCAACTTATGAGGGTGCCAAGTGTCACATCTTGCACTCTTCGGAAAATTGCAGTTTGAGCAAAAATGAAAAAGCAACTTGCGTTAACTGCAAAGGAAGGCACCCAGCAAATTATCGCGGTTGCGAAGTCGCTAAGGAACTACAGATGCGACGGAAAAAATCTACAATGCCGATCGTACGGGGAACAAAATCAGTCGATCGGGCTCCTAAGTCGATAGAACGTATTGCTAAGCAGACTGAGCGGGCTCGTAAACCAATTGTTCAAACTACTTAGCCGACTGAAAGGACGCTTGAATCAGCAGGGCAGACTCTTACAATAGTCAACCAGCCTTCTGAGCCGATTAAACGTACGTCAAAGTCGTTCACTAAAAAGGCTGAACGAAAAATAACCTCGGATAAGCCAGCGAACCCCGTACGTCTGATGTATTCTCAGGCTGCAGCCAAAGCAACCAAACAACATGACGGCCCACCCTCTGATCCGTTGAATGAAATTCTGAACTGCATCTACGCTAAGTTCGAGGAACAATGTGAAGTTAACAAACGGATTCTCGAACGTCTTAGTAACGTCGAAAGCTTTTGTATGGCTAACCTTGTATCTAAATCTAAGTAAATATGGACGCTTTGCTTAAAATAGTAACATGGAATGCAAATGGACTCTTACAAAAATCTAACGAATTAGAAATGTTTCTAATAAGAGAAAATATCGACATATGTTCGATCTCCGAAACCCATCTAACAAGGGAATCGCAAATAAAGATAAGAGGGTACGTTGGTTATCACGCCTACCATCCTTCTGATAGAGCGCGGGGCGGTTCGTCCTTATTCATTAAAACTAACATCGAACATTCGGCCGATATAAGCATAGAGCTGGAAAAACTGCAGTTGTGCGCGGTAAGGGTTAAAAATAAACACCTGAGCTACAATATAGCAACTGTTTACTGTCCGCCGCGATGCTTACTAGAAAAAGATGACTACTTTCGTGTCTTCAATGACCTTGGTTCAAATTTCCTTATTGGTGGAGATTTCAACGCGAAGCACACCTTCTGGGGTTCAAGATGTACATCTTCTAAAGGAAAAATTCTTTACGAAGTGGCATATGAATTCGGTTGTTGTTTTTATTCGACAGGAAAACCGACCTATTGGACAACTGACTCACAAAAAAATCCCGATCTTATCGATTTTTTTGTTACAAAAGGCATTTACGAGAAGTTTATTACAGTCAAAGAATGTTTTGATCTCTCTTCTGACCACTCGCCGGTAAATTTATTACTTGGAGAAGCGCTGATCAAGAAAAAAAGGACCTCCAAGACTTACAAGCAACAGAACAAACTGGGAGGGCTTTAGAAATGATTGCGAAACAAATATCGCCTTTAATGTATCACTTAGAACACCTTGTGAACTAGAGGACGAAATTGATCGTTTCGTGGAAGCAATTCAAAGAGCGGCATGGAGAAACACTCATTCTAGAAGCTATAAGATCAACCGCAACGAAAAGTATCCCAGAGAAATCATTGAACTGGTGAGGGAGAAACGAAAAGCACGAAAGAAGTGGCAAATCACTCGTGCACCGCAGCATAAAACGGTCCTTAACCGACTATGCAATCGGCTTAGAGATAGTATTCGCGAATTAGCGACCTACCTTGAAAATCTCTCCGGCGAAAGAGAATCAAATTATTCGTTTTGGAAAGCGCTAAAAGGCATCCGGAAACCGCAAATACCAGCACCACCAATTCGGCAAATCGATGGAAACTGGGCCAAGAGCGACAAAGAAAAGGCAGAACTTTTTGCTTTGCACTTAGAAGAAACGTTTAAGCCGTTCGACGGCCCTTCGTTAACGCCCGACTCCCCAGTCACGACATCTGACAACTTTAAAGTAAAAAAAGTTGCATTGATTGAACTGAGGGAAGTGATTACAACTTTAAAGGCAAAAAAAGCTCCGGGTCATAGGAATTGCCGAATAAAGCTATTATCAAACTGCTATATTTGATCAACGCTTCGTTCAGATTGCTTTATGTTCCGAGGCAATGGAAAGTCGCCGAGATTATAATGATCCCGAAACCAGGCAAACCGGAAATTGAGAAGAAATCATATCGGCCTATTTCCCTATTGCCGGTTATCTCAAAAATATTTGAAAAACTTCTTTCCAAACGTCTACAGCTCGTAATCGACGAAAGACGTCTCATTCCTGACCATCAGTTTGGATTTAGAATTAAACATTCTACAATTGATCAAGTCCACAAAATAACTGACGTGATTTAGAAAGCTCTGGAAGAAAAAAAGATTTATTGTGGTGTATTTCTTGACGTCTCACAAGCTTTCGATAAGGTTTGGCATGAAGGCTTGGAGTATAAATTGCAACGACTACTGCCACGGCAACTCTTTCTAATCTTACGATCGTATCTCACCGAGAGACTATTTCGTGTTAAGCACGGAAATGATTACTCTGACTTCAAGGAGATTGCGGCCGGAGTTCCACAAGGAAGTGTCCTTGGCCCGCTTCTATATGTACTCTACACGCGTGATATTCCGCAGGAAAGAAACTACGTCGTCGCCACGTTTGCGGACGATACGGCGATATTGACCACGGGCGAAACTATTGAAGCAGCAACTGGAAAGCTGCAACATGCTATTAACAAAGTCCATGCTTGGACGAATTCTTGGCGTATTGTGCTGAACGAAAGCACGTACAAAAAAGTGAATAGATTGCCTCTATATCTTAACTCGGCTCAAATACCGTACGCGAACGAAGCAAAATATCTAGGAATGACTCTAGATGTTAAGCTTAAATGGAAATCACACGTAAAAAAGAAACGCGACGAGCTAGAAAACAAATACCGACAAATGTACTGGCTACTCGGCGGAAAACATTCGAAGTTGAGCCTACATAACAAACTACTTATCTATAAGCAAGTGCTAAAGCCTGTGTGGACGTATGGTATACAACTATGGGGTTGTACCAAGAAAAGCAATAGAAACCTCATACAGACTTTTGAAAATAAAGTTCTCAGAACGATCGTGAACGCACCGTGGTATGTACGTAACGAAGATATTCATCGAGATCTGGGAATTCCCAGCGTCGTCGAAGAGATAAGAAAATTTGCGCGTAAACACAAAGATCATGTTCACGGCCATTGTAACCGTACCGTCATTCAACTACTTGACGCGAATAATTCAATTCGTCGTCTGCAAAGGATAAAACCTTTTGACCTCGCGTCATAATATATGCCGGTCACGAAAAAGGTAGGAACTATCATTGGAATTTAACCTGCCTAAATTTCTACATTTCTTTTAACTTCGTACGAACATTTGTTTTTTTTTTTCCAAAAATCACGTGTATCGTAAGCGATACGACTAAGCGTCGGCTTAGTTGTAGTATTACTTTTGAAGAGAAGTGTTTTTTTAGTGAGTAAAAATCTCACACTACCACAAGCACGCTCGGTCGGGCCTTATGGTGTCTTTAGAAGATTTTTCACCTACTCTCGGCAAAAAAAAAAAAAAAAAACATCTTGCATAACAGTATCGTATCTGATCACTTTGAAGTCCAAAGTGGGGTGCGACAAGGCAGCTGCTATTTTTGGTTCTAATTAGTAATGTTCTTAATGCAATTATTTTTTCTCTGACACAGCAAAATATTTGCGTCTTATCCTGGATAAGAAATTAAGTTGGAAACCTAATATTCAAGAAAGAGTAAAGAAAGCTACCGTAGCACATTTCTCTTGCAAAAAAGCCATCGAGAATAAATGGGGTTTACAACTTTGAATCACTCACTGACTCTACATCTCGGTCATTAGACTGGTACTCACATACGGGGTCATTGTCTGGTGGACGGCCTTAGAAAAAGTTATAAATCGCGATTATCTAAGTAAGGTCCAGCGCACAGCTTGTCTGCGTATAGGCGGAGCACTACGTACAACCCCCTCTGCGGCACTGAATATTTTGTTTCATCTGATACCCCTCGATATATTTAGCAAGCAAATGGTAGCGAATGCAGCCGTTCGCCTTGAAGCTACCCAACAGTGATAAAGAGAAGAGATTGGCCACGTTTCCATTCTGAATAAATTCAAAATCTCTCCCGAAAACACGGACTACACCATCCCACGTCTAAATTTTGACAAGAACCTCCTCGTCACCATCTCCCCTAGATCACTCTGGAATGATGATACATTCTTAGAAGATGGGTCATTTCACTTCTACACTGACGGCTCAAAATCCAATGATGGAGTTGGTGGATGTGTTTTCTCTGACAGGCGTATTCTTCAGCTCTCCTTCCGTCTTCCAAATCATTGTAGCGTGTTCCAGGCGGAAATTTTGGCGATTAAAGACGTCTTATCTTGGCTTAAGAAAAACGTGATATCTGCTAAAAATATCCGCATCTTTTCAGACAGCCAAGCAGCAATGAAATCCTTAGAATTGACTTCTATAATCTTCTTAGTAGCTCTAGACTGCCGCTCGTCTCTCGTGGAGATGGCTGGGGCCGGGGTATAGGAACATTCCAGGGAATTGTAAGACCGCTGAACTTGCCAGAATAGGAACAACTATACCCATACTGCCGGATAAAGGCTCCTTAGGTATAACAATCGCTACTTGCAAACTTAAACTTAAGCTGGATGCTGTCGAGAGTATAAATCTTAGGTGGACAAATGGATCATCATGTCTAGCGACAAAACAGATTTGGCCGAAGCTGGATCTAAAACGTTTTAAGAATTTGATTTCTCTCAACAGATTGCATATCGGCGCTATAATAGGTGTCATCACTGGACACTGTCTTATAAGCAAGCAAGCAAACGAACAACTTTTGTAGAAGCTGCATGGATGAAGAAGAGGAAGAAACTATTGCTGACCTCCTTCGTTTCTGACCAGCTTCACTTAGGAGCCCCCTATTACAATGACTTAGGCGACCTGATAGATATTGATATTAGGAGCCTCCTACGTAGAGTAGGTAGAGAGATTTTCTCCATGATCCATATGGTATCACAATGGACCTATTATTGGTCTAACTCATCCAACTCTGGACAATGACATCTTACCTCAATCATCTGGACTACGCTGATAACATTTACTTGCTCTCGCGACGAGTCACTTAACATTTTTTAAGGGAACTGCGTGCTCGACAATAGATTGCTGCTTCGTACGTGGGGTATGGCTGATGTGGCGGAGCTTCAAATTAAGTAAAAAGCATCCTCAGACCACTTACCTTTGTGGTAGCAGAACTACTTACGAATGTACAGAACTAGCCTGGACCTCTTTGTCAGCTTAGTGCATGCAAGTGAGTTTCACTCACTCAGAGGCACAGACAATCTTCATAGATACTAGTAGCCCGATTGCTACTAGCATGCACGATTTCCAAACCTATTTAATCGGCTCCAGAAATACGCCTACGTACTCAACACAGCCTACACACTTCAACCACTCTCCCCGCGGGATTGCCGTAGGTATTACTTCGTGGGGTTGGTTAGCAAATCAAGCTATTCGTGTTGTGTCACCTGCTTCTGAGGTTACTGCAGTTTGTACGACTTTTCTTAGCCTTTCTGTTCTTCTAAGCTCATTTTGGACAATAGTTATAAAAACACATATTTCCGCTTCTACTCTGACTGCAACAAATGATCAAGGATTAGCGTCGGACTGGGCATAGTAGCTCTTCATGCCATGAAGCGTGGGCAACAAAATACTACGTGCCCCGTATCTTCATCTTCATTTGAGCATTCGGGGTCAAATGGTGAGCTGTGTTACAGTAAGTGGTAGTAATACTCATAGGGATTCCTTCTTTATTTGAATACGTTTTCTGTTGTTAAGTGGGAGATTATCTCGATCTATCTGGACCGAAAAATAGTTCAAAACCCAGAAATTTAGAGGCGCAGTCACAGTCCTGTCACAGTCTTCTTTTTGTTCAGAACATGCCAAATGCAATAGTTAGTCAAGCATGGGACAGCCGTTACGAGTTAAATGAAAATAAATTGTAGCATAGGACTTATCCTGAATGACTGCCATCTTAGGTGCGTCGAAAGACACACAAACCGATATAAGAGTCCTGAGCAGAAACCAAATATATTTTATGTTGACAAAGAATAATTTCCAACAAGCTGTGGTCCCTTCCAGCAACCTGATGGCACCCCATTTAGTACTTGAACAAAATCCATTGCACAATCTTTCCCCTAAAAGACGAGCACTTCAAGACAAAAGCGAGAGAATAAAACAAACAAAACACTCAATACAAACGTTCAAATCGATTTGTTTGGAATTTGCATAAAGCAAAGAGCATTCCTGTCCGACATTGTCGGACATAATCTCCGAACACAATAAAATTCGTAATTTGAGATCACGAAGAGGCGAGAGTTTGCGCTGTGCGCACACACAGTAGCGTGCCGCCGCCGCCGGCCACATCGCGCCTGGGCACCATCAGGAGCCATTCATGTGCCCATTCCCCTCTACTGTTCTATGCACTATCTACTTCCACTCCACAGAATAGGTGGAGGACAGCATGGCACCCAACGCGCCAGAGTTCACATCGCGAATCCATGAATAAAAGATTTTTTTTTCTTCTCTCTGTATTGGAGACGTGGAGAGTCTTGGAGTGTAGTGCAACTTATCCAGCCATGTTTAGGATTCGAGAATCAATATATTACACGCAAAAAGGACACACTGTGTGTGCGCGCTGCGCTGTCCTTAGGACTTTTGTTTTGCTTCGGTTGTTGCCAGCAACCATCATCATCATCGTCGTCGTCGTTGGAGTTGTTGTCACTGGGATGACTCCAGCTTCTTGGAAGCGAACGAGACCAGGCTAAGGAAGACTTACCGCTTGCACTCGATTTCGTATCTGGAGAGCGGTTTATTAACGGCAATAAATCAGCATGCCACTAAACATATTGTTTTCCGCTGTTTTATAGGTTATGTTGTTGGTAGCAGTAGCGGACGGATACACTGGTTCTGGGGTGAATTTCCTCACTCAGATGAGTCCACGACGAATGCAAACAATATGTCCACTTTGTATGATAAACATTTTTGACAACAATAGGATGATATCTCATGTTTCGCGGAGGGGCACCTCCAGCCCATCACACGCTGTATTCGGCGAAATGCGTTCCCATCGATCCTCACGAAACGGGAGTAGCAGCGCAATGGGGCACTCTTGTCTCAGCGCGACCAAGTTCATATAAAATTCCGCATCCAACTTCATAAATAAGATGATGGCGGAGTTGAGCCTCTGTGGGGCTAGTGAGAATGGTGCCAGAGCGGTGGCCAACGGGTTTCAATGGTGGGTACCATGTCGTTATGACTGTGAGACTGCAACGTCCAACAGTGATGGCTAATAAGGATATTGTTGTGGATATAATTAGTGGACAAAGCGACTCGAAGTGAAACTACGGCTGTGTAGTTGGGTGGAGTTATTATGAGAAGTCGAGTTGTTTTCCGCAGTTGGCTGGGGTTAGTGGAGTTGTTTTAAGCTGCGATGGTGTATTTTTATGGTTCCGGGGGTATTTTAGTGGACAAAGTAGACATACGCATAGTGAAGCGTATGGCATTGTATTGTAATTATTTTGACTGTCGATTAAAAATCGGTTTACCTACACAATATTTTGGTCTCTAGTTGTCTGGCATAGTCTTAGGGCACTTATAACCTCTAATGCTTCTATATCTTATGATAGCTACCCTCCAACTACGCACTGCTGCAGTTCGAAGATCCCACGACAACACAAGAATGCCCAGGTTCAACATCGATAGACTTAGTGATCCCTCAGTGCGCCAACAATTAAGGGATCACTTTTCGCAAGGTGTGGAGGCAATCAGCAGCTCTATGCCCGCAACCATCCAAGACCATTGGTGTGCTGTGAAAAATGTTTTTACATCTGGTGCTGAAGGAATTGCCGGCCGATCGCAGGGAAGACATAGGGCGTGGCTTTCCGAGGATACCTGGAGACGGATTGACGAACGAAAACAGCTGAAAGCTCGCGTTGCAGCTACCCCAGCAGCAGGGAGAAGCGACTTAGAGTCCCTATATCGGATGAAGATGAGAGACGTTCAGCGTAGCGTGCGACGTGACAAGCGCAACTACATCAACGCGCTGGCTACAGAAGCAGAAGAAGCTGCACAGAGGTGCGACAGCAGGACCGTCTACAGAATCACGAAAGAGCTGACAGGTGGTCGCAGCTCCAGCCAACACCCAGTGAAAAACCTAGACGGCTCCTTGCTCATTTCGGATGAGGACCAACTCAAGAGATGGAAAGAGCATTGTGCTACGGTTTTGAACCGTGTATTCGCTAGCGATATGCTCCCAAATCAGACTGAAATGCCCGAGGTGAGAAGTTCCCGAATACGCACCACGACTCCCAGTAATGATGAGATCAAGGCACTCAAAACCAACAAGGCGGTAGGACTTGACGGTATTCCAGCAGAGCTCTTACGAGCAGTGCCAACAACATTGGCTGAGCTTCTGCTTCCACTTATAGAAAGAGCTTGGGAAGCTGAGAGCTTTCCTGACGAGTGGAAAAGGGAATGATCGTCAAGCTTCCTAAGAAAGGAAATTTAATGGAGTGCGGAAACTGGAGGCGTATCTGCGTGCCCCCTGCTGTAGCTAAGATAATAGCTAAAATCAGCCTGGAGCGAATTAAACAACATCTCGAAGACACACTCGATGCCGAACAAGAAGGCTTCCGCTCTGAATCCTCCTGTGCCGATCACATCAACACCCTGCGGATTATCATCGAACAGTGTGTTGAATATCGATCGCCACTGCACCTGCTGTTCATGGATTTTGAGAAGGCGTTCGATAGTGTCAACAGGGAGTTTATTTGGCGTGCCTTACGCAGGAGAGGTATCCCCGATAAACTAATTGCTATTATCAAAGCTACATATGAAGGCTCCAAATGTCACGTTCTGCACAGTGGGAGGTTATCTGAGGAATTTGAGATCTAAAGTGGGGTAAGACAAGGCTGCATCCTTTCACCAATACTATTCCTATTGGTGATTAGCGATGTGCTTCATGCAGCTTTGTCGACGGGAAACGAAGGAATTCAATGGACTCTTATATCTCAACTGATAAATCTTGACTACGCTGACGATGTATGCTTACTCTCCCACAGAACTATGGCCCTCCACCAAATGACAGCAGATGTGGAGAGGGAGGCAGGTGTCGTCGGGCTGAAAATTAATACGGCAAAAACTAAATTATCAGCTTTGGAACAAACTCGGCTCAAATATGCATTGCTGGACAACCGGTAGAAAGAGTAGAGGATTTTCAGTATCTTGGGAGTATTGTCTCGACCGATGGTGGAACCGAACTGGATATAGCCAACAGGATCGCCAAAGCAAAGTCCGCGTTCGGGATGTTGTCCAAAATATGGCGAAGCAATGCAATCAGTTTGAGCACCAAAATAAGACTGTTCCGCTCCCAATGCTGAATCCGTGCTGTAATATGGTTGCAGCACGTGGAGAGTGACCACTACTATCACCAGAGAGCTGCAAACGTTTGATAATAGGTGCCTGCGCAATATCTTACGTATTTTCTAGCCGAATCCTATCCCTAATGAACACCTTTACGAGAGAACGGGTCAGAAACCAAAAGGCACAACCATCCAACGGCGGCAGTGGCAGTTGATTGGTCACACGTTCCGAAAGGGTGACATGTCCATAGCGAACCATGCTATGCAATGGAACCCTTTAACTCTGGATGGCAGAAGACCTGGCGGTCCGAGGAGAACATGGCGCAGAACAGTCGAGAAAGAGGCACGGCAGTGAGGGAAAAGTTGGGGAGAACTCAGACACATTGCCAAAAACCGTACACGATGGCGCTTAGGCGTAGTAGAGGCCCTATGACCCGCAAGGGGATACAGGACATAAGTAATGCTTGTATAAGGATGTCTAGCGGAAATAGATTGAGAATGGCCTCGAGTCCTGCTGTTGATGTTGTTCTAATCGCACGCTAGTCACTTTGCTTTTGTGATGGCTGGTACGGGTAGCTTGGATGTTTTGCTGGCGACCTGCCACCATACGAGACCGCCGAAAGTCAGTATAGCTCTTGCTATAGCCGTATATTTGTTGTAAGTGATTGCGGATCGATCAGAAATATTAAAATTTGTTAAATTCAAATTTTTGATTACCCAAAACCATTGCACCAGTCATATCTTCAGAATGAATGCCGGATTGGTTTTTTTTTTCTGGGGTCTCAGAAACTTGCTCTACAAATCCAAAGGGATTCTTCAAAACTCCGAGCATATTCAGTGACAAAATATCTATCAGCACCTAACTAGGTAAGAGCTTCTTACATAAGTCCAGTAGTCATCCAACTATTGGTATGGTATGCTATGAGGGAAGTGCAACTTAGAGGGTGCCTGTACGATGGCCTTTTGTGGCTATTGTGGTTCCCTATAAGTTGTTGTATCATCTCTAATTTGGTTGCCTCTCAGTTGGTCTTGGATCAATCTGTACTCCTGATGAAACATATCATGTTTCCAAGTGGGACTTACGCCAGATCGTCCAGTTCTTCGAAGTCTGTTTTCCGATATAACCGAATCGACGAATGTGAAGATTGGGATAATCACACAGCAAGTGTTTGATTGTTTCGATTTCTTCTGTATCATGACAACTCCTACAGTAATCAGGTGACTTGAGTCTGATGGACACAGCACCTATCCAACCACACCCAGTTTGTATACCTACCATGATACCTGATACCATGATCCGTTTTTCATTCAGAGTTAGCCATAAGCTTCGATATGTGACACAGTCGCATCTGGCTGCCCAGGAGGTGGTGATATTTTCTCTTGCTTTGAGGTCTATTCAGCTTTTCAGTACACAAATACGGATAACTACCGATGCCTGGCTTTCCTCATTTAATGCTGACCTTTTTCGTGTTAGTTCGTCTACTGCTTCGTTCCGTTTTCCATATTACTATGTTCGGGAACTTAGCAGAGAGTGACTCCAATAGTGTTGTATATTCCGTTTATAGTCTGTCGGCATACGTAATCTATATTCGATCTGATCATCACACTCTCTAGTGCCTTGAGTGCAGCTTGACTATCCACAAAGATTGTGATCGTAGATGGGTTTAGTTTCTTTGCGTGTATAAAGGCTGAGCCAACAACTTGTGTGGAAGTTTTTATTAAATTAAATACATATTTGTTGTGAAATAAATGTAGAACCTTATTGATTAATGAAGTTCCATCTATGGCAATTATGAATAAAATACAACATCGTTCATGTAGTCACCAAAGCTTCTGTGCGCTTCAAGCGACCATCCGGAGGTCAAAATTATCAATGATTTTGTGAAGAATAATAGCCACAATTTCAGTTTGGAAGTTATGTTTGAGATCATGAATTGTCGCTGGGTTATTACCATAGACCTTACTGGTCCAGAGGCTTCAATTGTTGTTTAATTTGGATTTTATAGGGGTATAAATGAAGATCAACGTTTAAAATTCGCCGTTAAATGCTATAAGTGAGGCCCAATTGTTGACTTCGGCGACGAATTGAGGTGCCTGGCTTTTGAACACTTTCGCTCACAGTGGTGATATTTTGGTGTGTACCTTCTGGCCAAACATGCTGATATGGAGTTTGACCCGATACCGAACCAGTTTCTTCAAAACGCTTCACCATTGCATGAATTCCGAACTCACTAGGGCGATTATGTTGGCCGAAAAATTCAACAATTTTACAAAATGTTACTTTTAGAGAACACTCATTTTCGTTATAAAATTTAGTAACAAAAATGCAATGTTGTGTGATAAACGACTCCATTACTCAAATTGCCAAGGATTGTACTTGAGATGTGGTAAAAAGATTAACCACATTGAATTCAGTAAATGACAGTAATTGACAGCCAATATCCACACGAGCTGTTGGCTCACCCTTTACTCTATGCTGCTCTATCTATGGCGAAGACTTCGACTTGGAAGATAATACAGTCACCCGGGAGTTTGTATGAATCGAAGATGTTGTGTGGTTGACATAAAACTCCAGCGCCGCTTCCTATATGTATTTAGAACCTTCGCATCGGCGTGGAGTTGAAAGTCCTGTGCACTGGTTAATGAATTGGATTCCCACTCCTGTGTAGCGAGGTAAGGGATGGAGTATTTCTTGTGAAAGTCTATGCAAGGAACCGCAAAGTCGGTTCTTGGAGTCAGTTCTGTCGCGATCGATTGATCTGTATCTTCGAATTATAGACACATGTCCATAGGAGCTTTGCTTTCGTGTACTTGATTGTCTAAGGCGAATCGGATTTCTGGCGGTCGTGCTTCGCATGAACTCATGCAGAGAAGGAAGATATAGAATCACTCCCAACACTTCCTGAGGCATTGTTCCCTGTGCTCCTGTTATGCTAACAGATGCTAATCTTTGTACCTGCGTAAGATTATTGAGGTCGATGATTTTGCCTCCTGCATTCCACCATATAATTGTACCATAGGTAGATATGGGTCTACGATCGCAGCACGCGTCGAAAGCACAAAAGGCCTTCTTTCATTCTTTGTTCTATGTGTCTCTTCGATGTGGGAGACGGACACTGCAGATTCTGCAGGGACTTCGCAGAAATACCAGCGCACTTTCTTATGAAATGCGAAGCACTGATCCACAAAAGAAGAAATCACCTAGGTGCCTACCTCCTATCAGAAATGGATTTACCTTCCCTGGATCCACTGAAGATACTCCGGTTTGCTGAAGCAGCTGGAGGAAGTGCTCTAGACGGAGTATATCATCGGCTAGAGCCGTAGTATGGGGGGCACAATAGATCTTTTAAATGTCGCAGTGCACTTGCACCTCACTATCATATACATCTACTCATACATCTCTACATCTTCTCTTCGATGTGAGCTTGGAATCAAGGTTAGTTGCTAGATCCTTGGCTTTGAGGACAGATTCAACGTGATTCAATTCAACTTTAGAAGAATTAATTCGGTCTTTGTTGGATTCAACCCTAGACCATTTAATTCCGTCCATGGGGATAGTTCTTTCAGTGCGGATTCCATAATATTACTAATTGTATGAAGATGTTTCCCAAAAAAAACAAATATTTGGCGCAACAGTTCTTTAAAGTGCCAGGGCCTAGCTTCCTCCCTTGTTTCCCACCGCTCATCATTACTACGTCGTCTGCTTATACCACTGTTTGTGGTCATCTACCTAAGACCCCTACGTGTACAACAACTTTGATAGAACATTTCTACGCTCCAGAATAATTACGGCGACTTTAAGGAAATATCACTTTTGGCTCCTCGTGTATCGAATCCTTCTAAATCGATACATCGCCATGATTTATGGCCATAATGGCGGTACGGCCTTTACGTCCTCCACTCACAAATAGACGCAAGCCAGCTGCCGTCTTTTGTTACTTTTTTAATGAATGATCCTCAAGTATTGCCCCAACAAAACGGCCCGCCGGCCGTCTTATTAAAAATAATTAACTCCCCATTGGTCGGTACTTCACCGGCTCCATTGACGGAATCATTCGCTTGGTATTGCCGCTGTCCTCCATTCTCTCCATCATCGTCGTACAACATCCATCGGCGCACACAAATTCGTATTCAAATTCAAACAACCAATTGTATTCGCATCCGTCCAGTGATGTCCAAGACATTCTAGCAGCCCCAACTCCCAGTGGACAAATATCTCCATTTTAGAGCCACAAAGCACCTTCCTCTGCTTTCCACTTCACACACAGAGTGAGTACCTACCGTGAGTACAGGTGTTCGATAATTTTTCAAACTGTTCGCATTCAACGTATGTACATACGTAGTCCACTGGTGAGTCAGTTCCATCCATTGTCCGGCCGGACTGGACCGAACTTCAAAAAATATTCTTTATTCACCGATGACAATAAAAGTATTTACATATTACCATTTCGGGTGCACTCTCCATCAGGACACTGACGGGGGGGCTAAGGGGGCGGGGTAACTTACAAGCCAACATTATTGAGTACCCTGGTATTACAATTCTTTTAACATATGTAAATCCTTTTGTGGCCCAGACCAGAAGACGGACCAGAAAGTTGCTATCTCTTCTCGTTGCAATGTTGGAAAATTATTCAAATGTCACTTGGCCGACTGGTGGCGGAGAAGCTAGCGGGACGCTGGAAAAACCCATCCAAAAAGGGTGTAATCGCTCTCCATCTCTTTATCGGAAGCCTATAAATCTGTTCATGCAAATTTCTTCTTTTTTTTTTTTTTGTTTGCTTCTGTTCTCTTCCACCACACTGCACGACACGATGTTGCAACATCGCGGTGGAAAAGCCCGATCTGGAGTTTGTATAGCCACATATGTATCTGTATCTGTATCTAAAAGGACATTTTACAAGCGTGCGCGGGGTTTTATGCTGCCGACCTTTGCTGTTCCTTTGCGCTTCTGGAACTCCTTTCCCCCGTGTGTGTGTGTGTGTCGGTGTGTAGTAGTGACAAGCGCGATTTAAATCTCAAAGTCATGCTTTGGAAGTGGAAAGTGTAGCAAAACATGTAGATACACACTCTTCTTGGCGGGTAGATAGATGCACGAATGAGTGTGTCACAGGAGAAAAGAAAAATGCTTTGGATGTGGGGATGGCTACTGGGAGTATGTACAGCTGGGGTTGGATACACATGGGGTTTCTAGCGGAAGATAGATTGGTATGGTATGTGAATTCTTAAGGAGGTATGTTGCAGAACACATCCTAGGAGTTCAGATAACGTACAGTGGAAGGAGGAATTTAGGAGAAGACTAGGTATAGGAAGAGTTGAGCATGTAAAGCGGTTACTGAAGCTCAATTGTATCAGTCTACTCGGTACTTAGTCCTTTACTATCTCTTCTCATATACATATTTGTCCTTATTTCTTTTTTCTCCGCTCTATGCCATCTATTTACTTCCTTTGCTGCATGCACTAGAAGACAGATCACCTAGCACATCCGCGTGAGATTCCTGATGACTTTCTGACAACGCTTCCTCTTGTCTTCAGGACTTGACGCTGGCATTGGACGCCTCGAAAAACTAAGTTCCTGGCTTCATTTTTCTCAAAGGATGTGTTATTTAGGATATCCGAAATCAGAGATATACATACATACAGTGCACCTCATATTTTCTCTTGCATTCAGTCATTTTTCTATAACCCTCTCTCGGAAAAGACGATCCTATAAAGCTGGACAAGCGCCCCGAGATGCCTGCAAATGTCTATTAATTCTACATTAAGACGTTTGCAGATTATGGCTTCTGGAAATATTTTACCTGGGAGTGAGTTCCAAGATTGCTTGTGCTGTAGTAAAATTAATGTTAATAGAATGATCTTTTTGTGGTTGCCAGGTGAACATGAAAGTTGTATGCTCTCCTGCATGGTAGGACGTTGAAAAGTCCAGTTTCTAGGGATCATGCGGCTGAGATCTACCAAACATCTGCCATGGTACCCGCTTCTGGATGCTGTCCAGTAGATTATGATAGTGTTAGGGGGCCGAGTTCTCAATGTCAGAGCAGTACTCAGGCCATAGACTTTTTTTTTTAGGATAGGAAACTCTCGACTGGAACACTCAGACGCAACTAATACAACTCATTGTATTAGCAAAGAGCAAAACTCTGGTTTACCTATTTTTTGGAATTTCCTCGTCTTTCTAAGAAAGTCAAGTGATGAGGAGCTTACAATACCAGCACTCATTACATTGGCACTGAAAATCTGCATCTGATGCGAGCAAAGGCAGAACACTAGCAGAGAAAATACTCGGAAATGTCGTTGCCCTCTCGACGTCAAGCGTCGCAGATTGTAGTATCACTTAAGCCTAGAACATTAAGATGCTAAGCGAAAGCGAAGTGGCCTGTCAAGATGCCAATAAGCCTGCAGTCTTTTCTGCTGAGAAACAGCAAGATTGTCGCTAATTTCTTAAAGACGTCCGGGAGCATTCGTTTAGTGAACCAAAAACCTGGAGAGTCTTGCCACCCACAATCGTGTTCGTGAGAAGCCCAATTGTCAATGCAAGTCCTAACCAAGGATGCAGGCAGACCTAGCGCAGCTTCGGTTCTGAGCCTTGCCTAGCAATCTCGTCTTACTTACTTATGTGGCACTACAGTTCGGGGTAAGCCTGCGCCTCAACCAACAAGCTTTTCCATTTAGCTCACTTATGTCCTGTATCCCCTTGTGGGTCCTAGGGCGTCTACTACGCCTACGCGCCATCGTATAAGGTTTCTGGCAATGTGTCTCACCTCTCCCCAACTTTTCCCCAACCGCCGTGGCTCCTTCTCGACTGTTCTGCGCCATGTTCTCCTCGGACCGTCGGGTCTTCTGCCATCCTGAGTTAAAGGGTTCCATTGCATAGCATAGTTCGCTATGGATCTGTCACCTCTTCGGAACGTGTGACGAATCCACTGCCACTTTCGTTGTTGGATGGCTGTGCCTATTGGTTCCTGGCCCGTTCTCTCGTAAATGTGTTCGTTAGAGATACGATTGTGCCATAAAATCCTTAAGATATTGTGCAGGCACCTATTAACGAACATTTACAGCTTCCTTGTAATAGTAGCGGTCACTCTCCACGTGCTGCATCCATATAACAGCACAGATTCAACATTGGAGTAGAACAGTCTTAGCTCGGTGTTCAAACTGATCACATTGCTTCGCCATATTTTGGACAACCTCCCAAACGTGTACTTTGCTTTGGCAATCCAGTTCGGTTCCAATATCGGTCGAGACAATACTCCCAAGATACTGGATACAAAAATAAATAAATATTTGGCGGAACAGCTCGTGAAGTGCATAGGCCTAGCTTTTTGCAACCACTCGTGTTGTGTGCGTTATATTTTTTTAAACGAATGGAAGGGACCTACAGTTTAGTGCCGTTTTCGAAGGGCAATTTGTTTTGAGAAGCTTTTTCGTGACAACAATGCTCTCGGGTGTTTGTCAGGCGTTCGCAAGAGGTGAGAAAACTGTTTAGTGTTTTCTGAGATTCGAACAAGGAACCTAACGCGCAGTGATCCGACACAGGAACCACTTACGCCATGGTGCCCAAAATGAATTGCCTTATTAGTCCAAAAAAAAGTGGTTCATCTCAGCGGGGATCTCGTTCCTCAAGATCCCAGTGTGACCTGGGACGCAGATAAAGGACAGAGAATTCATATTTGTGACCGAATTCAAAGAGATATTTCATTCACGAGCTATTCTAAAAGTGGTTGAAAGGTTAAGCAAGGCCTTAAGCACAGCCTAACTGTCAGTACAAATGCAAATACTTCGACCCTTCAATCTGTTCTTCATAACATAGTTGGCGGGCACTAGGATTTCTGGAAAAACACATATTTGCCTAACTATAAGTGAAACCTAATGTTGTCATCTTCCACGAACACACCAGCATCAGACCTGCGATTGCTTTTGGAGCCATCCATTCCTGGCTCACACTCTGGTTGAAGCCAGTCCTGAACACATGGAAAGTCGACTTAAAATGTGCGCAACAGCCGAAGTTCTAATGTTATTGTGTCAGTTGACGTATCTATGAGACCGGAGTCGTAGGATAAGTGTCACGTAAGGTCATCAAAACTCCAGCATGGATTATACCAAAAACCACACCGCCGAAGACGATCGAAGGCTTTGATAGTGCAGCCCCCTGCCTTACTTGTACTTTGTATAAAAGAATAAGTTGCGGCGGTGTAGAGTACGTATTTTTTCTGAAAAGATAACTCAACTTCATGGAAGCTGATTTTGCATTTGTAGCCCGTGCTAGGAGTTATGCCCACTCAATGCTCCTGCATGGTTACGTGCTAAAAAAAAACCCTCCGGTTTCTCTATCCTGTTGTGCCCCTGCGGCACCACCAGTCAAGGCATTTCTTCGCAGAGGCAGGTTTGACATTTCGTCATTTCTTTTTAGCTGCCAGAGCTGCCAGTATCTTCGTTTCTCGCGTTTCTCGTTGCTCGTTCCTCTATACGCAGTTGCTGCATCATACTTGTGATTACTTAATTTGCAGACTCCCAGCCTTCGCTCCTCGCCAACATAAATGAGATCAGGCTTCTTGAGGTCACTTGCCCGCCAATTGTTCTTTCTAGAATGTTACTGGCCCTTATGTAATTTTGCGATTCCGTCAGTACATGCGCTGCGTTCTGCACTTTTCCTTCACAGTGCTGGCAGAATGGGTCATCGCCGTGCTTGTACTTGTAGAAATACTCCCGGAAGCACCCGTGCCCCGATAGAATTTGTGTTAGGTAGTAGTTTACCTTCCCGTGCTTTCTGCTTATCCATTCATCAACTTCGGAGATCAATTTGTACGCCCATCGCCCTTTGGTTGTGATGTTCCACCTATATTTCCATTCTGCTCTTATAGCTTCTATCTTCTTCTTCTTCCTTTTATCAGCGAGGCCATGATCCGAAAACAAGGGCTCACAACCCCCCTCCCACTTCACCGCATTTCTACTGATCCGCCTGTGGGGTTCGCCTATTTGACCTCAGATCTCTTATAGCTTCTATAGGTTTTTTTTTTTTTTGGTTGCGCCAAAGGATGTGATAGTCTTCGAAAAGATACATGTAGCCCGGGGGCTACTAGCATGCACGATTCGTAAGCCCGAATAATCGATGCCAGGAATGCGCCTTCGTGCTAATCCACATCCTGCACACATCTACCACTCTCCCCGCGGGACTGCCGTAAGGTATTACTTCGCTGGGCTGGTTAGCAATTAATGCTATGTTTTTTGTATTGCTGCTTCGGCTCTCCTTGCTCTCTCAATTATTCGAAGCTCTTTTTGCACATTCATTATAAGGGTACAAATTTCCAGCCAATTCTCCTCTGACCGCAGCATTTGGTCTATAAGTAATGGTGGGCTTGGCAGGTTATCTCTCCATTCCGTAAAGCGATCGCAATGGAATATTGCATGCTCTGTATCTTCCTCCTGGTCTTGACATTGTGGACAGAGAGATGAGTCATCATGTCCAAATCTGTGTAAATATTTGCGATAGCCACCGTGACCCGATAGGAACTGCGTAAGGTGGGGATCAGCTTGTAGGTCCATCTACCTTTTGTACTGTTATCCCACCTGACTTGCCACATAGCTAGTGATGTTGCCTTCTCCTCCGCCTTTATCCTCTTGACGATATCTGCTGACAATACCTCTTGATGACTCGAGGTTCTCCTTTCGCAGATCCTTACAATCTCATTTGCTAGGATGTCGATGGGGATCATTCCGGCTATGACACAGGCTGCTTCGTCCGATATTGTTCAGAAACCGCTGATTGTTCTTATCGTGCATAGCCTGTATGTTGGCTTCGCTAACGCCGCTGCCCAAACCGGTGCAGCGTATAGGAGAACCAAGCTAACCACTCTGGATAGTAGAATCCGTCTAGCATATCCAGGGCCACCGATGTTTGGCAGTATTCGAGAAAGGGATGCCTGCAGTAGTGAAGCCTTCTTGCTCGAGTATTCCACGTGTGTTTTAAAACTTAACCTGTTGTCGAGCATTACTCCTAAGTATTTAACTGCTTCCTTGGTTCTTGTAGTCTGAGTTCCGACTTGAATATTCGCATATTCAACAGCTTTTCGACTTGTTATAAGAACAGCTTCAGTTTCGTGGTCTGCTAATTCTAAGCCGGCGGATCCTAGCCAGTCTTTCATTTTTCCGATTGCTTCGTTTGTCGCTGATTCTATTTCGTGGATGTGTTTAGCCACGGTGACCATGGCGGGCGATGTCGTCAGCGAACCCGATTATCTTAACTCCTTGTGGCTATTCTAGTCACAGGACTCCGTCGTACATGATATTCCATAAGAGAGGGCCTAGTACCGATCATTGTGGGACTCCTGCCGTGACGTTGAAGTACTTTACTCCCTCGTCGGTTTGGTACCTCAACTTCCTGTTGGTGAAGTAGCTTGTAACTATCCTCAATAGGTAGTATGGAGTATCCATTCTGGCTAGCGATCTCCTTATGAATGTCTAATTTGCCGAGTTAAAGGCGTTAGCTTCTATAGCTGTTGTTCCGTGATCGTGCTCGTTTTCACGTAGGGCCGCAGTCTTCTTCGCGTCTAGATCGATAGGCATTCGGCCTGATATTACGCTCATCACATCCTCTGATACAGTTCTAAGGCGCAGCATATCCTTAGAGATGCGATTCTATGCGCTGAGTTCATCGTTCTAATCTATGACTTACGATGCGTCGCTGATGTCCATATTGGGGCCGCATACAAGAGTATTAACCTACTCACGGTTGTTAGGAGATTTCTGATTGGCTGCCTTGATCCTCCAATATTTGGCATTAGTCTGCATAGTGCCGCTACTGCCCGGGAGGCCTTCTCGCCTGCGTACATTAGGTGGTCTCTGAAGCTGAGTCTGTGGTACAGCAACACTCCCAGGTACTTGATGTACGGCTTCGGTTCAATAGTTTGCTCACCGACCTTTATGGTTAGGTGCTCAACTTTTTTACGGCTGCTTATGAGAATGGCTTTGGTTCTGTCGTCTGCTAGCTCTAAACCTGATGTCTGTAGCCATAGCTTCACGTTTACGATTGTTTGATTGCAGTTTTGAACAACTTTCTCTAATTTGTTGGTCACTGCTACAATTGCGATGTCGTCGGCGTAACCGATGATGTCTACTCCGTTCGGTCTTTGTGTTCCTAGAATGTCATCGTACATTATGTTCCATAGAATTGGTCCCACGGCCGACCCGTGTGGAACTCCTCCCGTGATTTTGTACCTCTTTGATCCCTCTTCTGTGTCATAGTAAAGAGTTCTGTCTTCGAAATAGCTCACAATTATCCGCAGTAGGTAGTTTGGTATCTGCAAGTCACACAATGCTTCTAGTATACAGCTCCAGTCGGCTGAATTGAACCCGTTCATGACTTCAAGTGTCACCACAGCACAGTACTGTTTTGCTCCTCTGAGCCATCTTTTTCCTGCAATTGCCTCACGTGCTATTATCGCACACAGCTTGTATTGCATGGTTCGTGCTTCCTTTCTTTCGGAATCCAAACTGTCGATTACAAAGCCCCGAGTCCCCTTCCGTGTATTGCTCTAGTCTTGTCCGTATAATCGAGCACTTTCCCCAGTGTATCTAGCATGCACAACGGCCTGTACGACGATGATTGCTCAGGTGGTTTGTCACCCTTTGGTACAAGGACTAGTCGTTGCCGTTTCCACTTAGACGGGAGTTTTCCTTCTGTTAAACATGCTGGGTAGAAGTGTGTAAGGACTTCTGGTCTGCTTTTGGCGTCTTGTTGCTTTTGATAGCTGCTGCGGCTTCTATAACTTCCTCAGTTGTAACTAGTGGTATCGTTTCCGTTTCATCTGCTGAGTTTACTGTGGCACCCAGTAAATGCATGGTCTCCTTGGGTTTGATTACTGTTTACTAGAATCTTCTCTCAAGATGTCTTCAGAATGTGTAAGTCGCAAGTCAGACTGCTGGATAGAACTGTATGGAGGACACTTTGGAAAAATATTTGTAGGCATGCTTCTGGGAATCCATTATCCCTGATGCTTTTCTAATAGGCAAGTTAATTGAAAGGATAGACAGTACTACAGTCATTTTTCCCCCAAAGGATTAAACCGAAGTAATAAACAAAATTATGTATATTGCCAGCTTGTGTCAGTTTGCAGCATCTTTCAATGGCATCCTGTGCCATGAGAAGTATATGTCCAAATCCAGGTTTTTTCCTGTACCCATTCTCGCACTCTGTTCTCTAAAGGACAAGAAAAATTTGCTTTATTGCCTCCAAATATGAAAACTAAACGATGTCCATCTCAATCCAATAATATATGCGGATATGCGAACGGTAGACAAACGGACGACGATACAACTGGCGACAAAGGCGCACAAAACAAGACCTGGTCCAGCACCAAACAAAAAAAAGAAAAAAAATAAAAACTCAACAAAGGGGCAACAACTCAACCGATAGATGGATTGAACATCGAACAACAGAGGCACAAAATGTCAAAATTCGGCGATTTATTATCGCAAATTGAGTTTTGAAAGAAAAACATCGTCGGTACATCGGTCCGCGAAAGCGGTCACGATTTATAGCATCGACGGGCACGGCGAATCTCCTCCAGAAATTTCTGTCTCATGTCCTTTTGGGCGAGGGAAATTACACTCGCCGAGCAATGGACGAGAGAAATTTATATCCTGATTGTTTTGAGCTGGAAGCCTCTTGCGTCCGTCCCCCAGCACACCACACATGAAGGACATGGAAAAAGTGTCAATCAATTGACTTGTACACAGCTTCCCCACTGTATCTCACAGTTGGATTGAAATTGAATTGAAATCTAAGAGCGATACATGCCACAAACAATTACACACCAGTCCAATACATTTGCTCGGTGACTCTTGGAACGCGTTCCATTTGTTTCAGTTTCTGCTTTGAGTTGGCTTTGGTTTCTTTTGTTTTTGTCCAGTACCAGCACCAGCAGCACTCCAGCAAATCGCCGGCCGATGGTAATAAATCTCAAAATGAATTACTAAACGATTTATTATTAGTGATCAGTTTCTATAGGAAATTCAATAAAATGCGAATTTTTATGCGATCGGTGGACGGACACTGAAGCATTTGTCATTAGGCCTCGATCGACACAATTAAGATGTCGAAGCGCTGCCGGAGGCAGCAGTTAGATAGTAAGTCGGGTGTGCTTAGCTCAGCTACCGGCAATGCAACTATAACCGATATTGGTTAGAGTTGGGAACTGTATCGGAAAGTAGTTCAGCGGACGGCTACTTATCCATTTCAATAGTGCCGGAGACTTCTGATTGAATGCCGAGGCAATGAAGTTAATTAGATACTTTATGGTCACTTTAGATTGCTCAGGGCGGAAACATTTGTCTCTGGCGGCAGTGACAAGTCAGGTTAATGGGCGCATTGTGTGTAAATTAGGGCGGCTGCTGTTAGCATTCAATGTTCGTAGTTAGCATCAAATCAATCAAATTTGCAATCGAGGGCTATTAGTCTAAGCAGTCACAATCTGTCTTACTTTAAAGTGGTCTAAGGTACTGCAAGTTGAGTTATAAGCATTGGACTACATGCACATCTCGGTACAATGCCTAGAATTCGTCGTTGTATCTTTTCCCCCGTTCACCCTCTTTGCACAAAGGATCAAATTACCTACGAGGAGTTTTTTTCTCAAAAGAGATGAATATCTGCACTCGGCGCTGTACAGCAGAACTGTTACTTTGTTTTCCGGGTTAGGAACTTTGAACAGATTTATTTTACCAAACCGAAGTAGCAACTATTTCTTAGGGTAATTCATCGTCAGATTGGGTACCTTGTGACATAGAGCACTGCTCACTTGGACCAACAAAGGTCCATTGTGTTCATTCTGGGAACTCTGGGAACCTGGAAAGAAAAACTGCTGAATTTGCACTCATCAAGATAAGGATATGAATCTCATGAGGTTGTTCAGCTCATTGTGACATAGGTCCTTGGAAAGGGGAAAGCCCAGTCCTTCCTTCCC
The DNA here is from genome assembly GCA_945910035.1 of Brachypalpus laphriformis. NCBI lineage: Eukaryota > Metazoa > Arthropoda > Insecta > Diptera > Syrphidae > Brachypalpus > Brachypalpus laphriformis. Next base: position 160,588,506 of record OX246756.1, read on the forward strand.
TAAAACTTGTTAAATCAAACATAGCACTTGACTTCAAACGACTAGCAAAAGAAAGATAGAGAGCGCTCCCTTCATGCCGCGTCTCCAGAAGCATATGGACAAAACATGACAAGATGAAAACCAAACTCATCCTCACTCAAAATAGATAAAACTTGGCGCTTTTTATAGGTATCATTACCAGTCACAGCCTATTGGCGGAGGCGCACCTGAAGAGAATGCGGCTAAGTTAAGATGAACTCTCTCTCTAGCCGACACTCAATAAATCCAGGTCCATCGGACTCTTGAAGCACAAGAGAGGAACCCTCTCAAAAATAACAAATGTCCTCACTGGACACTGCGTCATAGGAAGACATGACTAAAGATTGGGTATCCCTAATAATGACTTCTGCAGAAGCTGCAGAGATGAAGAGGAAGAAGAGAACATCAGTCATCTCCTGTGCGCCTGTCCTGCGCTCGCCAACATCAGGAAGGCCACTCTGGGTGAATACTTCTACAATGATCTTAATGATCTCGGCAACGCCTGCACGGCTAAAATTCACGGCTTCATTCAACGAAGCAAATGATTCCAAGAGGAAGAGGGTGACCCACCCGCCTTACACATCGGTAGTACAATGGATCTACTCTCTGGTCTAAGTACATCCTCATCGAGGGCCGATCCTAAACCAACCAACCAACCTAAGATGAACTCTACAGAGGATGCGGCAACACAGCCATGAGGAGCACATGGAACACTTCCTTTGCAAATGCCCTAGTCTCTGCAGTACTAGGAAGACTGCCCTTGAAGAGTATTTCTTCAACCATCTGGGCGATCTGTCTGATAAGCCACCAACCACCATCTTGAAATTCATCACTTCTTAGGAAGGTTCAGAGGAGGCCGTTCCATTAACACAGATTTCTGACCATTTTGTTTTTCCTCTCCTTTTAGTTCTTCAGCAAGGAGCACAATGGATCCGTTTGAGATCCGAGTGCAGGCTGCACTCATTCGTTGCAGCTAACTCATTTAACATAACCTAACCTAGGTCCTCCTACTCAGTGAAGAAGCATCTACCGAGAAACCTTATTCTTCTGTGGGCGAGGACAAGGCATTTGCACAGCATGTGTCGGGCAGATTCGATGTTTTCCACGTCCTTGCAGCTCTCGCAAAGTTCGTTGTGGTGTACGTCGATACGCTCTGCATTCGAATGCAGTGCTCCATGATTATGGCAGAAATGACTCTCGTTACGACTAACCCTAACCAGAGAACGTGTTCTCCTCAAATCATAAGCTGGCCACAGCCTTCGGGCAGTGACACAACATCTAGACGAATTCATCGTCTACTGGCTTAGCTAGCGGCTCCATCTCCGAAGATTTAATTTATTTAATATGACCCTTCATGGAGGGGAGAACCTGAAAAATGTACAACGCCGACCCTATTCTAGGGAGTTCGTCTGCTCTTTCATTACCTTGTATGCCCATATGGCCTTGTACTCAGCATAGGCTCACCTTGTTGGCTTGTGATGTCGTTTGCAGATTCTAACGAACTAAGATCTAATTACTGTGGATTCCAGAGCCTTAACGCTGCCTGGCTGCCAATGTACACAGCAATTGCTTTACCCACGATTTTTCCTTTGGTGATGGTGTTTTCTCCGAAAAGCTTAACCTCAGCATCTTGTTCCGCCTCCTAGATCACTGTAGCTTGACAGGAAGCCCTGTCCTAGCTTATATGTAATGTACTATCTGTCAGGGATATTAGCATTTTCACTTACAGTCAAGCGGCAATCAAATCCCTGGAATCCTGCTTCTTCACTTCAAAGGCCGCTTTAAATTGCCGTTTGTCTCTTAGGGGGCTGACAGAGCAGTTCAACATTCACCTATGTAGGGTGCCAGAGCACAGGGACCTTCCAAGAAACTGTAGGGCGGACGAGCTCGCCAGACAGGGTACAGCTCTAAGGATCCTGCCTGATAGGCAAGCACTTGGTATGCACTTCGCTGCATGTAAGGATCTAATAAAGCTGAACGCTATTACCAAGACCAACCACAGATGGGAGAACGGCTCAACGTGTCATATTTGGAGACAGATCTGGCCTAAGCTGAACAAGAAATGTAGCGTCGAGTTGGTTAAGGTAAAGCGATCACAGATCAGCTGCGTTATCGGTCTCCTCACTGCACACTGTCTTATAGGCCAACATGCCAAAAGACTTGGCTTCTTCTCTAATGACTTCTGCAAGAGCTGTAGGAGCGAGGAGGAGGAGGAAACCGTCCTTCACCTCATATGCACATGTCCACCCCTATCACGTAAAAGAATGCTCCATCTAGGAGCCACCTTCCTTGATTACCGCCGTCCTTAGGCGGCATGAGCATCTAACAAAAGCTCCGATTGGTTTTAATTAGTCCCTGAGTGGTCTAATGGCAGATCTATGCGATTACAATGAACCTTTACTAGCCTAAGTGTGTACCTGTCTAAGTGTGTCATCTGCCTTTGGAGATGATTTTCGTAGCCTGGGTGACGGCTGTGATTTCAGCTTGAAAGACACTGCATTTGCTGTAAATTCCAAATAAGTGGTTGACCTCTAGTGTTTAGCAGTCAACCCCAGCTCTCACACCGCCATCCATTTTGGAACCGTCAGTGTAAAAGGTCAAATCATTTCCGTCAGGAATTCTGATAGTGAATCTCCTGCCGATTGTCTGAGTCAGAGGCATGTAATCGGTTGCTAACTGCCTACTTGTGATCTTCCATCTGGATATGATAGAGGCGTGATCGGCTGGTGCAGATGATCAGAGCTATGCTTCCCTCAGTATGAATGCCGATTTGGCGGCCACATTTCTGCAGAATAGATCTAGTGGAGAATCCACTTGTCATGAAAATTGGGTAGTGACAGAAAGAATAAGATCGCGGATACAAGCTGCCGAAATGCGGTTCCTTCGCGGTATTGTTGGAATAACTCGTAGGGATCGAGTGCACAAAACCAGAGTACGCGAGGCGCTCAATGTTGAGCAGTTACTTCTCCGAACGGAACGATCTATGCTTCGATGATTTGGTCACATAGTGCATATGCCCCCAGACCGGCTTCCAAGATGGGTCATGATTGCCGTGCCATCAGGTAAGCGACTCCGCGGTAGGCGGTAGATGGTGGACCAAGTTTGACATCTGTCCTGGAGTCATCTAGGGATTCCTCCTGATGAGTTGGTGTCAATGGCGAAGAATCGAGAAAGATCAAGGGTCCATCTGAGCATCCTACCCCCGCGACTCTCATGAAGGCTTAGCGAGCCATTGAAAATGTATGTATGTAGATCTAGTGGAATGAGACTTAGCATGGTCTCCATTGCCACTATGGATGTTGTACGTAACGATCCCACAATCCCGATGCAGGGTAATCTCTTGATCTTGATGAATCTTGAATGCTGGTATTGCCAGACTAGGTTAGGTTAGGTTAGGTTGAGTAGGCTTATGAGGTTATCATAAGACGCTAGGCACCAAGGTCGCGATCCCTAGGGAACCTATACGGCAGAAAGACCTAAACCCGTACTCCCATATACTTGATTTCCCTACAGAATTTGAAGATGTCTTTATTATGGTTCCGGGACCTTACCTCTTCTAGGTTATCGAAGATGTATCCTCCAAGGTGATTTAGCCTTGTTCTGTCAATGCCTTGGCATTCACAGAGTATATGCGTTATATCCTCCGAAACATGTAGGTCATTCCACTACCAGCAAACATCCGTATTTAATAAACCCAGTCTCATGGCATGCTTTCTTAGAAGAGTATGGCCAGAGAGTATTCCTATCGCTGTTCTTAGCCCTGACCTTTCTAGTTTTATGATCGCCCCAGATTTCCTGCGGTCTAACACAAGCCACAAGGCCTTACACACCTTATGACCATCTATGTTGATGATTCTATCCCGAATAATTCCCTTAGCCACATACCTTGGTGGCTTAATGTTACCGAATAGGAACATACTATGTGGGAGCTCTGCTCCTCTTTTGGCCAGTTCGTCAGCCTTTTCATTGCCTTCTATATCGCAGTGTCCAGGTACCCAACATAATGTGACACGGTTCTGCGTACATAATGCATTAAGCATTATGCGGCAATCCCTGAAGATCTCAGATTAAGTGACACAAGACTCTAGCACCTTAAGTGCAGCCTGACTGTCAATGAAGATGGCGATATTCTTGTTGTATATTCATCCCGTCTCGAGTAATTACGCAGCTTCAAGTACAGCTGTAACCACTGATTGTAACACACTGCATGTGTCCGAAAGTCCAAGGGCCATCTGTAGGTTAATATCACTCGAATATATGCCTAACCCTGTGCCCTCTCTGCTCTTAGAACTGCGTATATTGCAATCTCGTTGTGAACAAAGACTGTCTTCCTTTGCCAATCCTCTCTAGCAGGATACATTACTTCGTACTGTGTGCCGAAGCCCAATATGCCAAGGATTCCGTCAGATTCATCAGAGACATCGGGAAATGATTCCTTGCCAAACTATCGAATCATAAATTAGGATAGATCGCACAACAGCCATGTATGTACAACCAATATACCACAACGGGGTTAAAACCCCTCGTGTTGCTGAATGCTTCTTTAATGCGATCCTCAATATTATCCTTCCAATTTAATTTAGAATATAGAATTGTGCCCAAGTATCGATTGCGCCCAAGTATCGTACTGGCTTCAAGAAATTTAGTACAATACCTCAGCTCGTAGAAGGTTTGAACTTAGAAATGGTCCTGATGCAGAGGTCAATGGCTGTCTTGGTTTACTCTCAGACCTCGGCTACCGACGCAATTACTAACTAGTAGCAGCGCTAAGGATCGGAAGGAATATCCTTGATGCAAGAATGGCAACAGCATCAGCATAGTCCGACACGTTGAAACGATTCGCTCCGAGAATTTCCTAAATCTCATTCACCATAAGGAGCAAAATCAATGGTGAGAGCATACCACCTTGAGGTGTCTCTCTGAAGACGTGCCTTCTGTTGCTTAAGCCTACTAGTGCTAAAATTATCGATTGCTTAGACTCGCAGCCTTTTCATTGCTTAACTAGGCAATGACCTCAGCGCTCATTAACAACTGGAAACACAACCTTCGTCCTACCCATTGGAAACATGTTACAGGGCTTAGACAATCCAAGAGATTGATTAAGACTTATTCTCAGAAGGGAATACACATTTTCAATGAAGGGTGCAGTAGGAAGATGGAGGCACCATGCCCGTCATCATAGCCCAATGTGGCCTATGTTGTAACTAGCTAAACTGGTCTAGAGAGCCTTCTCGACCATTGGGCAAGGTCATGTTTAAAGGAACAAACTTTCGACGACAAATTGTCTGTTCTACTTCGAATATTTGTGAACTCAATTCAGTCCTTCTCATATGTCCCTCCTCGACATCCTGTTTGCACCAAATTCGAAAAAGCAGATAGCAGAATGTAAAAGTAACACATTCATGCTACGAGAAATTTCTCAACCAAATTGTTAAGACTTCACTAAGACCCAAACATCGTCCTCATTCTCTTCTCCGAAAAAAAAAAAACAAAATCCCTACACAATGACCAATTGTTTTTGTTGGCAAAACAAACGTGTGCAGCCCCGAACAAAAAAAGCGTCCAAACAATCCAATCCACGGCATTATGCCGTCGGCACTTGTGGACACGCAAAAAATGACGTTTTATTGGACGGGACAGTTTGGATTGGTCTCTCCGCCAAAAATATTCTACTCTACACCGCTACTGCCATCCTGTATTGTGTGTTTCTAACCACTTTTTGGTGTCATCCGTGCTGTTCTTCACCCCACTATCCTGTGCTTGGACAAGACAATTGGGAAGGCATATACAGAGATACAGAGGACCGGCGAATTGTCCTTTCATCAGAAATTCAATGAATTTTTATTCGCGTTGGGGTTTTTTGTCATCATCATCATCATCATCATCGGACGTCAACAAGTCTGTGGCGGGCGAGAGATGGTAGAAACCGCGCCGCCGACAATCGGGGATAACATGGCTTTCACAAAGTAATCGCATCACATTTAGAGTCAACGCTTGGCTTTTTGTTCCAAATTTTGACAGGTGATTTCGACCAATTGCAGGAAAGTGGATTTTTGAACTGAACCCAAACGGATCCGAATCCGAGGTGACGTCGATCAATTTTTCAACACAGTCCCATAGAGGCTGGCGCGCGTGAAAGTCCTCTCTGTCCATCATTATGCGACGGCGAATCATCATCATCATCATCATCGCCAAGCAAAAAGTAATTGAGTTGCTAACGATTCCGGAGTCTATGCCGGTGACAGATGGCTGGGCAGGGAGGAAGCTCTTCACTTGGAATTCCGAGTCCGTTTCAGTGGAATTCTTTTTGCTGCAGTTGATCTTGTTACTGCCGTCGTTGTCGTCGTCGTAGACAATTCATATCGATGACCGTTTTTGGTATTTCAATTAAATATCATGGACATTATGAAAGGATCATTATATTCCATCAAGCAAGAGACACGATCATGGTACGATCATCATGACGACGCAACGTTCACCATGATGAGTTAATTCTGCAAAGGATTCCCTTGGCCACTGGACTCGACTCGACTGGACGGTTTTAATGATGTGCGATGTGGAATTCTCCACCAGAGTTGCTATGCTGCGTTCTCTATGCGGCTTAATTAAGTTGACATTGTTTTTGCTCGGTCGGGGCAAAAAAAAATCCTCTACTCTGCGTTAAGAATCCTGTTTGGTGGTGACAATGAATTGTTATCCTTTTCGCACATTGTCTGCGCGAATGGAGGGTAATAAATCAACCCGAATCGGTTTTTAAGCAACGTTAATTGCTGGCGATCGATCTGGATAAGTGTCAGCGGAAGAAGAGGATTTCTCATGATTACATCCTCAAAAAGGACGAAATAAATTCGAATATACTCGAGTACGAGTGTGCGTTTGATTCGTCGCATGTTTGACTTGAAGGAATTTGTGTAGTGTAACCACATGTATGTCGTGTAATTAAATAAGCAATTACCGCTGTTCTGTGAGAAGTCACGAGAAGTTAATTAAAATAACTAACAGCTACTACGGCATGACACTGAGGGCAGAGTGTATCTTAAGCGATTTAATTTAGCCTTACGTTGAAGTTGATTTGTTGCAAATGCATTCTTGGGTGGTTTTCCAGTCAGAGACTGAGTAGATTTGAATAATTCTTACAAGCTATGTTGATTGTGATTGATGGCATATGTTGTCTGAATGATTACTAAGACTGATGTCACAGAATTATAGTGAACTAGAAGTTCATGCTGAGGATTTCAAAAATGTTGAGCTACGTTATAATGGAAAATTGAATCCAAATGTAGACTGTAACTAAGAATCAGATAAACAGATGTAAGAAAATGTAACAGAAGGCTGAAGAAGTCTGTCTTAACTGTGACGTAAAACGTGGACGCAGTGTGTCGGCAAACGAAAAGGATTTGGTTACTCCAGGTGGTACTCCTGAAAGCCATACTTTACCCGTGGTCTTTTTGACCACGACTAGGGCAGGAATAATGGAAGCCCCAACCAACATACTAATAGCCCCGGCCTCTGGCGCTGACCCTAAAGCAGGAGCGATGATCGCTTCCGAAGACCACTGCAGCTCTCTCTCCGACACGCTCGGTAGATTGGGCTGGAATGGTTGAAAAAGTGGCAGAAAAGTTTTGTATAATCTTTATTCCAATAGATCGAAGTGGTGCCGGTGACGGCTTGACTCACGAGGCCAATAGAGTTGAACGGGCTCTTGATGTGGCGTACTTAACCAAGCCACTGACTAAAAGTCAACTGAAGAGAAAAAAAGGGAAGGAAGGCGACGATCGATGCTGCAAAAGCATCTGAAGGCGCAAGCGTTGAAAACAGCCATCCTTTGGTGGTGACGGAGAAAAGACTTAGGTTTGCAGAAGGTACTCGCAGCTGGAACCGATCGATCCCTTGGACCCAACGCTGCCTCCACTTCTGTTAGCTCGAGCAGGTTCAAGTGAAAGAAACAGATCTTGTATACTTCTCTTAATGGAAGCGTGTGCGCATCTGGAGCACGCTCGTCTACAGGAAGCTCTTCTAAATAGCAGACGTTCCGTGGTGCGCATAAACCTCCAGATAACATCTACTCAGGAACTATATGTGCAGAACAAGCGCATTTGTGGCTTCTGAGGTGTTCATGGACTCACGGTGCTATGTGGCGAGCGATCCGAGAGCTTGTCCAATTGTACCTAACTTCCTCTCAGTGACTTAGCTTAGAAAATTTTGTGGACAGGACTTGGTGGAAATGGAAAACTTTTATCGTTGCGTCAGCTTACTTCGGGGTGGTTACCGAACTCATAAAGTATTGTAATACTTAGTAGATGGGACTAGTCATATGTTGCGACATTTGTATGCTCAGAATACAGTCTGGGGCAGAAGCAAATGCACTATACGAACTAACCATCTCCCAGACTTTATACTTCTTCTTCTTCCTTTTATCAGCGAGGCCATGATCCAAAAACAAGGGATCATAACCCTCCCACTTCACCGCATTTCTACTGATCGGGGGTTCGCCTCTCCCAGACTTTATACTATCGTCTGGAATAGTCATTAACAATGTTGCCTCCTTCCCAACTTTTGTTGCAGATTTAGATGTACATATATGATAGTGAGGTACAAGTGTACTGCGACCTTTAAAATATCTATTGTGCCCCCAATACTACGGCTCTAGCCGATGATATACTCTGTCTAGAGCACTGCTGTTACAGCAAACCGGAGTATCTTCAGCGGATCCAGCGAAGGTAAATCCGTTTCTAAGAGGAGGTAGGCACTTAGGTGATTTCTTCTTTTGTGGATCAGTCCTTCGCATTCCATAAGAAAGTACGCTGGAGTTTCTGTGAAGTCCCTGCAGAATCGGCAGTGTCCGTCGTCCTCTATTCCCAGTTTCTGAAGGTGCTTCCTGAGTCTGCAGTGGCCCGTTAACATGCCCGCCATGATGCGAAGTCGATTCTTACTAACTCTTAGGCAGGCTCTGCTTCTTTTCTGGTTGTATTTCCCCAGAAGTTCTTTTATCTGTCTTATTTGGCGGATATCGTCCCAATATTTGGCCCATTTGTTCTCTTCCTCTTTCCTTCCTCCAGCTGCTTCGTCCCCTCCACTCCTACATATTCTGGTACCCAATAGAGAGTTACTTTGTTTGTTTCTCCCAGTTTGTTGATGCTAGTGAGACATTCCCATACCAGTTTGGATCTGATCTCGTGCGAGGTCAGTGCTTTAATAGCGGCTTGGCTGTCTGACAGTATTGCGATGTCCTGCCCGCGATATTCCCTGTCTAGGTTGAATTGCGCGCATCTTTCAATCGCGTGAACTTCTGCTTGAAATATACTGGCGAATACTCTCAGTGATTCTGAGTATCTAGTCCTGGGCCCGTACACTCCTGCCCCAGTGCCAGTAGATGTTTTTGATCCGTCTGTGTACCATTTATTTGTTTGTTGTTAGAGTTCGTATTTATCTGATTCCCTGCTCCAGTCTCTTTTGTTGCTCAGCTTCGAGTCAAATTTCCTGTCAAAGCAGTATTTCTTGACCATATCATCTCTGGGCCAGTCCAGAAGCGGCACCGATTTGGATAGGATTACTCGCTCTTTGTTTGCGATTCATGTTCCTTTCCCGATGTCCTCTTTGCTGATTCCCACTATGGTCTCCTTGGCGATTCGCTCTAGCACTATGTGTAGTGGAGGTATACCTACGATCACTTCTAGTGCTGCTATGGGACAGGTTCGCATAGCTCCTGGTACGCATATGCAGGCTAATCTTTGCAGTTTGTTGAGGGATGCCCTTGTCGTGCTTAGCCTAGTTCTGTTAATACATGCCACTGCCTCGTAAATGATGATGGGTCTTACTGTCATCAGGTACATCCATCTCAGTGTGGCTGGTCTTTCCTGAAATGTCCCTGCACACTATAAGTGCTCTGGTGGCTTTGGTTACCACAGTTTCTACATTTTCTCTCCAGAGGAGTTTGCTGTCTAGTGTTAGACCTAGATACTTGACCTGTTTCTGTGGGTCGACCCTGATCCCTTCCAACAGGATAGGTCGCATACACCTCAGCTGTTTTTCTTGGTGAAGGGTATCACAGTGGTTTTGGTAGGGTTCACTCTAAGTCCTACCATTTTACACCACTTCTGTGTGATTCTTAGACCCCTCTGAATAATTTCGCATAGCGTTTCTTCAAATTTCCCTCTTGCGACAATGACTATATCGTCGGCGTACCCCTGGCATCTGCCAATTTGTGCAGTAGTTCATCTGCTACTAGGCTCCACATCAATGGTGATAACACCCCTCCTTGTTTCTTCTTCTTCTTCTAGTGGTGCTTATTGTGATGGTTTTTTGTCCCACCTCTATCTCAGCAGTCCTAGTTCTTAGCATCCCTAGTTCTTAGCATCTCACACATCCAGTTAGTTGTGAGGTGATTTACTCCTTTTATTTCGAGACCCCTCCTAATTGCTTCATGCGAGGTGTTATCGACGGCTCCTTCGATGTCTAGATATCCGCATACTGCCGTTTCCTTGCTCTCCAGTGTATCCTGAACCCAACTTGTCAGCTGGTAGAGCGCAGTTTCGGTGGATCTTCCTTCCTAATTGTGGTGGCGAGGTATTCTTTTCAGCACAGTTATTCTTATGTGATTATCTATGACCTTTTCTAGCGTCTTTAGCATGATGCAAGAGGTAATTGACTCGACTTTATCTAATCGGTATTTCAATGGTCCTTATTACACCATAGACACATCGCTTTCCAAGCCAAATATGAAGCTATAACTTTGAAGGAGGGGAGGAATCCGAAGAAAACCAACTGAGTACGCTTTAGGGAAGAGCTAGACAGATCTGTTTAAATCCAACTAAAGTCAAGACGAGACAAAAGGGAGAGGATGCTGTTCAAAACATGACTAGCGTCCTTACAAGATGTTTTGAACTGACGTGCCCAGTGAAAAGAAACCCTTTCCGACCGCCGATTCCCTGGTGGAGCCCAGAACTGCAGACTTGCAGAGTCTCTGCAAAAGAAATCGAAAAAATTCATAATAGGTCACTCAGGACTTTTGAGGGGGACTGGGATCTTTTTAGATTGAAGTACAGAGACTATAAGAAATTAATTTGGCTGTGGAAGACTGCTTCTTACAGAGAGCTTTGTGAAAAGACAGAAACACTTGGTGAAACTGGGTTGGTTAAAGTCCACCAAAAGGGCAAGTCTGACGGCAAGTTTACTGAAACGAAACCGGAAACTTTTAGTCTTTAGCCGTGGTAACAGATGAGACTATCATGTATGCTGTAGCATCTTTTGAAGGTTTTAACACGCCTGGCACAGATGGAATATACCCAGCTATACTGCAATAGGGTATAGACCAGTTACTGCCAACTCTGACACTGACATATATTACTATACTTTGGCGGACAGTCAGAGTAGAGTTTCTTCCATACCAGAGATAGGCAGGGAGGACTACTCGCTCCCTAAGAATTTCAGACCTATAAGTCTCACTTCCATCTTACCGAAAGGTATGGGAAGACTGGTGGAATTTCACGTGCTCAAAGTTTCTTTGAGCCTGTATCCACTACCGGAGATGCAGCATGCTTATTGGCGTGGGAAATCCTGCGAAACTGAGCTTCAAAATCCAGTGGCCAAAATTGAATGCGCGTTTTACAGGAAAGAACACGCGATGGCCACCTTCATCGAGGGTGCTTTAGACAATGTGGCGTTTGACTGCATGTGTGGATCAAAGCAATGTTAATGAATAGAACTTTGGTTGTGGTTGCGGATTGCGACCGATATATTATGGTAGGGGAAAGAGAGGCTGCCCGCAAGGCGGAGTTCTGTCTCCACTGCTTTAGTGAATGGTAGTCGACTCTCTGTGGAATACTGTAAACAGTTCTAACCCCCACGCTCAGGCATATGCAGATGATGTTGCCGTACTTTCTGTCGGGCCATGCCTAACAACTGTTTATGCTAACGCGAAGGTGGCGATAGACTGGACCTATGAATGGTGCTTCCGGTGAATCCTCCCCCTTACGAAAAGGAGGATTTTGGTGGCCTTGCACGATACTCTTCATACGTCTGACACCAGAACTTCGACTTTAAAGACGACACTCCTCGTGTTCAGTACTGACTGTGGCCAGAGTTTGAGCCAGGAATCGAATGTAGTCGTATTTTGACGGATTGCTTCACAACCAGTGAAGGGTCTGGTGCTGGTATCTTCGTCAAAGGCGACAACATTAGGATTCACTTCTCGTTATGCAAATATTCATCTGTTTTCCAAGCGAAACCTTATGCAATCCTAACGGACATTAACTATGTTGTGAAGAACAGGTGGAAGGGGCGAAATATTTTCATCTGCAGTGATAATCAGGCTTTGCTCAGCCCTTTAATCACTTACAAAATAGTTCGTGAAACCAAAAACTCTTTTACCTCAGTCACAAGGCTAAGTTCTCTAACTCTTATCTGTGTCCCAAGTCGGACTGGGATCTTGGGGAACTAGATCTCCGATGAGGTTGCTAGGCAATGCTCAGAGGTGGTTTTCTCATGATCCGAACCTGCGTTAGGTTTCCCTTCGTCTTCAGTAAAGGGTTCTATTGGCGATTGAGTATCTCATAAATACAATTGTATGTGGCATGACTAAACGAAGGCTCCCGGACGTCTGTAAGAAATCAGCGGCAGTCTTTCTGTCTATCAGCAGAATGTACTGCAGACAGCATATTGGCGTATTGACCAGTCCACTTCGCTTTTCCCAAGCATCTTAATGTGGTAGGCTTACGTGGTACTACAGTTTGCCATGGAGAGGGCGACGTCACTGCAGAACTTTTTCTCTGCGAGCGTCCTGCCCTTGCTCGTATCAGGTTATCGATTTTCTGTGCTGGTGTGGTGAGGGCCGGCACTGCGAGCTCCTCATCACTGAAGTGCTTGCTTGGCTTTCTTAGAAAAACAAGGAAATTCCAATAAAACAGGTAAACCAGGACCTTGATCTCTGGTAATACAATGGACCAGTTGCACCTGGGCGCTCCAGTCGAGTGTTTCCTATCCCAAAAAAAGGACGCTCTTGAACTTCGGTATGTGAAATACTTTTCTATTGAAGAGCTCTCGATACCTTTGAGGAGCTCTACCTTTGAACGATGTTGACCTCCCAATATCAAGGGTTCCATAAATTCAATAGAGTGCTGATCTGAAACAGGTGTCTCTTTCATAAAATACTTACTTACTTAGATGGCGCTACATTTCGGCGTGGACCTGGGCCTCAACTAGCAAGCCTCTCCTTCATACAATGCTACTTTGTCATCAAGTGAATCGCACTTTCTCCTATCAAAAGGAGTACGATCAATTCCATCCTCTGATCGTGCAAAGCCGTTTTATAAAACTAAGAATAGGAGATAGCATGGAGTGTGGTGGAAGCCTTCTTAAGGTCCCTGTACTGCGGAGAACTGATACACTCGTACGAAAGATCAGCAATTGTCTCATGGAGCTTTCTATTATATCTTGAGTGCAAAATTCTCGCAGCATAGAGGATTTTTCGATCGCCTTTAGTTTCAAAGTGAAATACGTGGAATGAGACTAATGATTAACTCACCATCTGGGTGTTCTGGTTTAATCTCAGAGAAGTAAACATTTTGTGGATTGGTGCACAACTTTAAGTCACACCACCATCATTCTGTACCCAAAGCTCCTCGATTACTAACCCAAGGGAAGGTACAAGATTGCACTAAACCACTACTCTGTCTGTCCAACTGCGTACTACTCAACTGCACTTGGTCACCCATGTCGTAGAGCATCAATCAAAACCTCATTTGGTCGAAATGCCAGAAGGTAGAAACTTCAAATTCATCATGTTTTCCAAATACCCGCAATAATCGTCCGCTCTCTATCGCTGTCTCCCTCTGCCTAATCTCATTTAATCAGCATGTCGTATCCGTTTAACGAATGCAAGGATTAAATGGCATTAGCCGGTGTAGAGGTTACATCGAAACCATAGCGCCCGCACTGACCACCAAACTTCTGCCGGACACAGGCGGCCATATGCTACCCTCATTTCACAGCCACTTTCATCCGTTAATCACATCAATTTAAACGGTATAACAACAATAACAATCAATACCCACAGCCCCCCGGGGACGTTATCTTGCCGTCGGTCGTTATCCTGGATATGCCAGAGGGTGGTTCCAACACCGTAAATGGAGCTTATTTAGACGACGAAAAAGTCAAACTCATTAGCAAAGCTCTCTGCTGTGCTATGTGTCAATATTGAGGTGTTGGTGGGGGTGCTTGAGGGTGCATGGGTGATAAATAGACGGAAACAACCAAATTGTGTCAAACGGAGCAGATATTGTCGCGTTCGTCTCTCTCACTTCTTGGAAAGTGTTGATAGGGATGATGAAAGGTTGCTCGTTCCAATCTCTCTGGCATGGAGGAGAGTCAGCATGAGATTTAGATACTTCTGCGTGTAGATGTCTGTGACCATGGGGTTGTTGTAGTTTTTCGCAATAAATCAAATAATTAATCCTTTTTTGGTCGCACGCGAAGCTCAGTCTCGGGCAGATAGTCGATGGATTGGGTCGTGCTTTTGGGGGAGGCTGACACAGAATTTATCATCACCTAAGAGGGGCGTCGTCGTCGCCGTCAAGTAGTGCTGGGTGATACACTCACATGTGTTGTAACTTCGATTATCGTTGAGGTGGTTATTTTGAAATGACTCAATAGTGAGTGATGGAGGTTGGGGGAAAGGTTACAAATAAATCATATTAGCACTGTTTTGGCAGAAGTTGTAGCATAATTTATGAAAGGGTTATAGGTTGCCGAATTTTTGGAATTTCTTCATGATGAAGGGCGCTCGCAGTAAATTCTTTTAAAGAGAATTGAGTTACGTTCGTAGGCGCAATATGACAATGAAACGAGAGTGTCCTTAATTCTTCCCCTAGACTAAAAGCCTTAACAGCATTCAGACATTTCCTTCGTTGGATCTTTCTTCGTTAGACTACTTACACGGATATGTTCCTCTTGGTATATATCTTCCACCTTTCTAGCACGCCATCCTGGGTTGCTGTTCGAAATTATAGAGTACCATGATTGGACCATCCATTATTATGGTTCTCTAGCGCAAGCACTTTAGTATTGCACCCAATTCCTCATTGAATCTACAAAGAATTCTTTAAATGTGAATACAGATTCTCAAAGCACCTCACACGGTTTATTGATTTTCTACCTCACAGTTGGATTGGCTCTGACATTAATTGCCATTTTTCCCCAATTTCATCCACCAAGGTGTGTCGAATAAATTAAAAATTTGAAGACTCCCCCTGGAATTTAAAAGCGCCGAACGGTCTCATTAAAATTGATTTTGATTGCCTGTTGTGCTGGCAGATTGCTTTCAGTTGTCAAGCTGATGAACATTCAATTTGTATGCTCTGGGTAAAAACCCGAGAACAGGCGGACAATTTGAATAAATTCTTGAAGGAATATTATCCGAGAACTAGTTTCTTATTCTGTGGAATCGGTTACTCTTCTGCATTCACCACCCGTCTAATATACTTAAGCGCTATGTTAGATGGGCACACCATCTCCTACGGATCCTTAGTCTTGGGGATTGCAATAGAATTAATGAGCTATCTGAACAAGCTCTACAAAGTACAAAGGATAGCAGCACTTCCGCCTGTGCCCTGAGCATCAGTATAAGGGTATTAATAATCCCTTCCGCGCGAATTTTATAAAAAAAAATACTTTGCACCACAGGAGTTGTAAGGAGCGCACCGCAAGCAGACTTGCACATGATGTTCATCTCCTTCCCTTGGACTTGTTCTTTAATGCTACTGATGCAAAGGGAGCCATCCGATTGAGAGAATCCATCATGTGGAGACATATGAACTATGGACATTCGAAGGTATTAAATAAGGACAATGGACGAGAAATATAAGCCACATCGGACTATTATAATTCCCTACAGTGATTTGAACATAGGCATACATATTCTATACCCAAGTAGAGAGGACTGGAAGTAAAAAAGAGTAAATGACGATCATTTCAAATTACCAGAAGCATGGAGGCTCTTCCAAGCCGAAGTCCTAGCCACTGTACCTACAAAAGATAGACACATCCTCCATCGGCACTTCACTTCACTTAGATCCTTTGACCACTCGGGGGGCATTGGGCGTCAACCACGCCTGCGAGCCATCGGGTTCGAAGTTCTGCAACGCGTTTGAGCTGCCTCCAACTCATTCCTAAAGAGCTCGATTCCTCCTCAACTGTTCTGCGCCACGTTTGCCTAGGGCGTCCCGCTATTCTGCCTGCCTGGGTGAGCGGATTCCACTGCATGGAGTTGTCTCCGCGCCGTAGGGTGTGTCCAATCCATTGCCACTTTCTGCTTCGTACAGTAATGCTTATAGGTTCTTGGCCCGTTCTCAGATAAAGTTATCGTTGGAGATGCGGTTCGGCCAAAAAATCCTCAAGATGATTCTTAAGCATTTGTTTACGAAGACTTGCAGCTTTCGTGTGTTAATGGTGTCCACCTTCCAGGTACTGCAAACATAAAGCAGCACTGATTCTACGTTGGAGCGGAACAGTCGTAGCTTGGTTCTTAATCTGATAACATTGCTTCTCCAGATTTTGGACAGCATCCCGAACGCAGCTTTAGCCTTCCCGATTCTGCTGCACACATCCACTCCGGTGCCACCACGATTAGCCGAGACGAAACTTCCTAAATATGGAAAGTTATCAACTTTCTCGACTTCCTGTCCGGCAATGCTAAGTTGAGTGCTGTGTTTATTTTTAGCCCCACTTTGTTTGTCTCAGCTTCTAGATTTTGGGCCACCAAGTGAAGATCCATTATCCGATGTGAAAGTAGACAAACATCGTCAGCGTAATCTAGGTGTTTAAGGTAAGATGTCATAGTCCAACGAATTCCATAATTAGCTTCCGTCAATGCTGCACGGAGTACATCGCTGATAACCGCCAAGAACAATAGTGGGGACAGTATGCACCCTTGACGTACTCCACTTTGGACTTCAAAATCCTCCGACACCTTACCATTGTGCACGACGTGACACTTACCGCCCTCGTATGTAGCCTTGATAATAGCTATAAGTTTTTCTGGAATGCCTCTTCTGCGCAAGGCCAACCAGAAAGCATCTCGATTCGAGCTGTCGAAAGCTTTCTCGAAGTCGATTAACAGTAAATGTAGCAGAGACCTATACTCAACGCATTGTTCGATTATGATCCGTAAGGTGTTTATGTGGTCGATGCAGGAAGATCCAGCGCGAAGGCCTGCCTGTTCGACATCGAGAGTTGAATCTAAATGTTCTTTAATTCGTTCTAGAACTATTTTAGCTATTATTTTGGCTAGAGCTGGAAGAACACATATACCTCTCCAGTTACCGCAATCCATCAAGTTTCCCTTCTTTGGAAGTTTAATGATCATCCCCCTTTTCCACTCCTGTGGAAATTGTTCACTATCCCAAGCTCTACGTATTAGCGGATGCAGCAAATCTGCCGATGTATTTGACGCCGCTTGAAATAGCTCGGCAGGGATGCCATCAATACCCACCGCTTTGTTATTCTTGAGGGACTTGATTGCTGTTATTATTTCAGTTTTACTGGGAGGTACGGTGCGAATTCGGGAATTTGTTGCTTCAAACTGCTCATTCAAGATCATACCGCCATCGTCTAAGTGACTAGCACTGTAGCAAAATGTTCTCTCCATCTATTGAGCTGATCCTCATCCGAAATCAGAAGGTTACCGTCTAGACTCTTCACTGGATGTTGTTTGGAGTTTCGACCACCAATGTTCTCTCCATCTATTGAGCTGATCCTCATCCGAAATCAGAAGGTTACCGTCTAGACTCTTCACTGGATGTTGTTTGGAGTTTCGACCACCAATGAGCTCCTTAGTGATGTTGTAAACAGTCCTACTGTCGCATCTACTCGCTGCTTCTTCAGCCCTTGAGGCCAGTGAGTTGACATATTGACGTTTGTCACGTCTCACACTACGCTGCACTTCTCTCTTCCTCGCACGGTATTGGGCTTCAAGTTCGGTTCTCTCTACTGCTGAGGCTGCTGCAATCCGAGCCTTGATTGCTGTACGCTCATCGATCCGTCTCCAGGTGTCTGTAGAAAGCCATGTGCGGTGGTGTTTCTGCTTTTTCCCGACATACGTGCGTGCCTCAGTCGCAAAAGCATTTTTCACAGCACTCCAGTGGTCATCCATGTTCTCTTGCAATATGCTGCTGATTGCTTCTGCTTCTAAGGCAAGATGGTCCCTGAACTGTTGGCGCACTTGGGGAACCTTGAGCCTGTCGATATTAAACCTGGTGATGTTAAGAGGTTTGAGCGGTTGCTGTTGACGGATGCAGTACGAAGGCGTAAATTTATTTTTTTTTTTTTTTTTTTTTTTCTCATTTTTTCATTTTTGTGATGACTACGACTAAGTTGCCTTAACGAATAGTTTACGCTTCTGTAGTGTTAATCGCGTTAGGTAGGTAGCTTTCCAGTGAAGGCACCTTTCTTTACGGCGCTAGGTCGAAAGGTCTTGTTCTTTGTAGTCGGCGCTCAAGGTTTGTCACGTCCATAGTACGGATTATTTCATTATTGCAGTGAACATGAAGACGGGTACGGGAAGTTTGCGAGCAAAGTTTGTTACTTCGTCCCTCACGGTAGCAATTCCTAGATCTCTGTGAATATCACTATTTCTTATATACCAAGGAGCATTCACGATTGCTCTTAGTATTTTGTTTTGAAATGCTTGCAGTATAGCCATTATGCTTGGTTTGGTACAACCCCAAAGTTGTATACCATATGTCCAAGACGGTTTTAGCACTTGCTTATACAGAAGCAGTTTGTTGTATACGCTTAACTTCGAGTATCTTCCGAGTAGCCAATACATTTCTCTAAATCTGATTTCGAGCTCTTCGCGCTTCTTTTTAACGTGTGGTTTCCACTTAAGTTTTGCGTCTAGGGTCATTCCTAAATATTTTGCCTCGTTTGCGTACGGTATTTGCACCGAGTTAATGGATATAGGTAAGTTGTTTATCTTCCTTAACATAAAATTGACATGCGTTGATTTTGTCTCATTCATCTCTTGTGTAGAGCAGGAACAAGATTGGACCGAGAACACTTCCTTGTGGAACACCGGCGTAGATTTCTTTGAAATCCGAATATTCACTCCCGTGTCTAACACGGAAAAGTCTGTTTTCAAGATAAGATTCCAATACTCTGTACAACTTTTCCGGTAAGATTACCCTTAGCTTATACCTTAGGCCTTCGTGCCATACCTTGTCGAAGGCTTGCGATACGTCGAGAAAAGCGCTAGAGCATATTTTTTTCCCTTCTAGAGCTCTTTCAATCTCGTTCGTTATTCGATACACCTGATCGATTGTGGAATGTTTGACCCGAAAGCCGAATTGATGATCCGGGATCAAGTGTCTTTCTTCAATTACTGGTTACAATCGTTTCAGCAGAAGTTTCTCGAAGACCTTAGCTATTATTGGCAGAAGTGAAATTGGTCTATATGATTTCTTGTCATTTGCACATTTTCCCTGTTTCGGAACCATAATAACTTCGGCGACTTTCCATTGCCTTGGAACATATAATAGTCTTAAAGAAGCATTTATAATGTAGAGCAACTTAACCAGCACTTTTTTCGGTAGCTCTTTCATATCCCGGAGCCTTGTTGTTATTCAATTTTTGTATTGTCATTCGAAGTTCGGACAAGGATACGGTTTTTACTTTAAAGTTGTCGGGTGCCGTATTATCATTCGGATCTTCGATCAACGGGATCAAGGCGTAAATGAGCTACCATAAGATGGTGATCTCGTTCTTGTCCGACGTCAGCTCCACGTCTGTTTCGGACGTCCAGGAGACAATTTCTAAAGAGGCGACTGATCGCAATGTGGTCGATCTGGTTGGATGTTCGCTGCCTTTCAGTAGAGAACCAACTGATCTTGTGGCAGGTGTTATGCTTAAACAATGTACCTCCGATGACTAGGTGGTTGGTATCCAGCTTCCATCGGCAACAGCTTTGAAATCAATAGAATTCCCTACTTGTATATTCAAATCAAAGGCAGTCGGGAATTGTCGCGATTCAATGATCACCAACAGACATCACAAAGTCAAATGCTGGGTAACTGTACACAGCAATGTAGAAAGGAACGAAAAGGCAGATGAATTGGCAAGGTGGGTCAGCTTTGAAGATCAGTGAGGCAAATACGTCCATACTGCCATTGCTCTACAAGAACGACACCTACATATACTAGGTGGCAGGGAGAGACGCTCTCTGCCACACTCAAGTGATCGTTGACCCATTACGATACCCATTGAGGACTATTGAAAACCAGCAAAACTCAATCACTTATTTCGTTTCTGCATACAAACCACCCTGCTGATTTGATGAAGTTCAGCATCTTTTCTGTCGAAACGCCGGAGAGGTCCTCGAGATTCTGGAAGAAATATTTACCAAGGAACTTATTCCTGGAGTGTTGAATACTCGGACAGTGGCACAGGAAGTGGGTAGTGTCCTCAAAAATTTGTTCGTCACCACAGCCGCTACAGAGTTCCTCCTCAGTCAGGCGTAGTTACTTACTTCAAGTGATACCACAGAGTGTTAAGCCCCGTGATGATGGATACGAGGATAGAAAGTTATTTCCTATCTTTCGGAGTAATTCTCTCGGCCCTTGCTTTGTCGAAGGATGGCCATAGCTTCCTGGTGGTGGCACAAGTTTCCATGGAGTTCCATCTTTTGTTCGCCTCTTTAATGGCTTTATTTCCTGCAACCAGCTTGAGTGTGCAAGGCGGAATACACATAGGGGATCAACCTATTCTAGTAGGGCTGTTGAGCCGATTCTTGCTAGCTCGTCGGCCTTCTCATTGCCTGGGATACCCTCGTGTCCAGGGACCCAGCAGAGCGATACCTTGTGCTGTTTTCCAACAACCCTGAGCTCTTCTCGACAAGCTCGATAGCTGCCTAGCTGTCGATAAAGATGGTTATACCTTCTTGGGGTATTCCTCACCTTCTTTGTTTCCGCCCAGCTCTCTCCCGTAGAAGAAAGCTTCACCTAGGAGCCCCCTATTACAACGACATAGGCGACCTGAAAAACATCAACATTAAGAGCCTCCTACGCTTCATAAGAAGCTCAAAAGGGTTTAACGAGTGGGTAGGAGAAACTTTCTTCCATGATCCATGTGGTATCACAATGGACCTATTTTTGGTCTGAGTGAGTTGGCGATTCTCTGCTAGCAGCCACTTCAGCCTAACCTAACTGTTCCATGATAGAAGAGTTTGAATCCGTTTCCTAAGTTTCTATATTTTGAACTAGAAACTTAGGAAATGGAGCGGCTATCGGGATGTAGCCGCTAAACCCTCTAGGGTCAGCTTGTCGGAGCCAAAGGTCTGAATAGAATCTGGTCCGTCCAGCAACTATGATTTGCATAGTTCGACTTATTTTTTTTGCTGGAAGGTGGTAATCTTCTAAAGACGAAGCCAAGCCCATACCCAGTAACAGTGTGGGATTCTTACCCACTAACCCCTTCTCCCTTCTTACCCTTATCCCTACGGTACCGCCTTCTAGGCATATCGTAGTAGGCGAGGGGTTTCTGACTTAGTTGTCATCTGGATTCGTGTTAGTCCTTTTGGGCTCTTTTCTCTCACGTGCCAGTAGTTTTACTTGGCTCATGATGATGGTTACACGTTTGCGTGCCATTGTTGCCGCATGTATTTTGCATTTATTCACATTTTGATGTATAGATGCGCGCCTGCTCGCTTCCACTCTGTTGCTTCTTGCGTTTTCTTCGCTCTCATTTCTTTCTCGCACAAGTCTCCTCAACTCTTGGCATACATCTTTGGCATAAGAGCTCACTTCGTTCCACCTGCTTTCCGATTTTAGCATGTGACTTACTAAATTCGCCGGAGTTGGTGTGTCTCCCAGTACTGTTTGTAGTACTTCTCTCTGTAGCTGGAAACATACAATAAAAGAACACATGCTCCACGTTTTCGGGGGTATCACCGCACCATGGACAAGCGGGGAGTCATCGTTCATATACTGGTACAGATATGACCGGAAACAATCATGTCCCGTAAATAGTTGTGTTAAATAGAAGTCAACTTCAACATGCGTGCGGTTTATCCAAGCCTTCAAAGTCGGGATAAGGCGGTAAGCCCAATGGTTCTTGGAAGAAAGACTCCAGCGTTGTTGCAACTCTACCAAACTTGTGCGTCTTATTGTAGTGTCCGCTTCACCGTAAATTAGACTTCCCTCGTGTCTGCCCTCTAAAAGCTTTTTCTGCAGTTCTTCTGCCAGTATATCAATGGGGGACATTCCTGCGATAACGCAGGCAGTGTGGTCCGAGGTTGTGAGGAAAGCGCTACTCACTCTTAGCGCACATAGTCGATTTACTGCTATGATTATTCTTTTGTATGAAGTCACTTCCACTGCTCCGACTCAAACTGATGATCCGTATTTCATAGTTCGAATGTTTGGCGCTTTAAGGTGCTAACTCTATCAAAAAACCCTTAAGCTCCACTTCTTGTTAAAAAAGATGCATCCGTCTGCAAGAAGAACACAGGTCCACACTCAACTCAGTCAAAGAGCAAAGCTCTCTAAGAATGTACCTACTCGACAAGATTAGACGAGGATGCCTAAGGATCTGAACCAATGTTGTGTTGTTGGGACTAATATTTGTGATTAGAAACAAAACAAAACTATAATTCGAAATGACTGGGGTAGGGTATCTTACAGGACTTCCTGTCTAATAAACAAGTTAACAGCCCCACTACCAATCATCATCACAACTCATTCCACACTTTCACTATTGTTCACCCCGCTCGACCCAAATCTGACGACAAATTGACACTCATTCGACATTGTTGTGTCGATATACGAGTATTCGAATGCGAATTACTTTTAAATCCCCTTTTTGCGAATTTATATGACAGGAATGTCATCTCACCGATTATCCTCAATTTTTTGTCTGCTTCATAGGATTTCCTTTTTTTTTTGTATCCTGTCTCTCGTCGTGATAGTGGGAGTGGGTGTGAGTGTAATGGTTTCCCTCATCAACGTAAATTTGCCAATCGATTTAAGTTCGTTTAAGGGATGTGTGGTATACAAAAGGACTTCGCACACACACGCGCTATCATACCTACATACATTTGCATGCAAATGTACAAATATCCATGTAATTTGTTACAAATAAGTAAACACAAGGATCAAAAGATAATAGTTTGCCGTTGTTTCTCGCTCGCAAAAAAAAAAAGGATCAAAATGTATTTTTTTTTCGAAAGACGCAAATGGTACACTTGTAATCCTTAACAGGGTGTGATAGGACCAACACCATCCTCCCACCCGATAGACATATCATTTTTGAACATTTATTTTATGTGTTTGTCCCGCGTATAAGGGTGATAATGTGTTTGTTACTCTATATACAGAGGAGAAACCAAAAATGAAATGGGCCAGAAGGATAATCGCAGAAGCATGGGTGGGTGGGTAGTGTTGATTCCAAAACAGGACTAAAAATATTTTATTCTTCGTTCTTTTTTGAAGTTTTTCTTTTCAGTTTTAGTGTGAGATCGTAATCGGTGAACCCTCTGAAATTGTTTTTTTTTTTTTTTGTTCTTGTATCCTTTTCCCGACCACTGTCACTGCGACAGTCCTGAGGGATAGAGGATGATGGTTTTAAAATGCTAAATGGCTGTTGGTATTTTCTTTGTTGCAAGAGAGTTGTATGTTGCTTCCCAGTAAGAGAGAGAGGGAGAGAGGAGAGATTTAGTGTGAAGATATTTAGCGGAAAAAAGAAGGATAAAACTGGTCAAGGACATGGTACAGAGCGCACACAATGCATGTGGGGGGTATCTATCTTTATTGTCGTACATACGGTTGAGGGCATTTGAAAAATACGTTTGAATTTGAAATCGTGGGGTCTAGATACTCTTTTTCCTTTTGCTTTGGACGGATAAATTCCACACCAAATGCGGATATTAATGGCATGCGTTCGAGATAAGAGGAAAAGGATACCACACGTAGAGTTGGTGGTGATGTGTTAAGTGAGAGATGCAGATTTACAGACTTTAAAGTAATTTCAGTTTGTTGGCGATGAGATGTGTTGACTTTTTTTAAAGTTTATACCCATTTCTCGTTTTTTTTTTTTTTTTTTTTTGTGATGCTATCAGGTGATTGAGTAGAAGGATGGAGGCTTAGAGCAACACATTTCCCATATGGAGGTAGTGTGGTAAACGTAAATTGAGGGATTACGAGCTACTTCCATTGGAGTGTAAGGTTTATGTACGATAAGGGCAATATTGTAATGTTGATATAGACCCGGTTACAGGCACGTTTCTGATCGACATTTAAGGTATGAGATTTAGCATTACTTTCTGCGATGCTATTCTGGGTTGGTGAATCCATTGCGATCCCAAGCCGCCCCAAACCTTACTTATTTGACTAATTATATCTTACTTACTCACTTAAGTGGCGCCACAGTTCGAGGACAGCAAGCTCTCCATTTAGCTCGGTCCTTACCTAATTGCCTCCAGTTGCGCAGTCCCAGTTGGTTGAGGTCCCCTCTAACCGGTGCGTGCCACCAACGGCGAGGAGGCCCTCCACTGCGTCGTCCATCTGGGTTAAATTCGAAGACTCCACTTGCCGGAACGTTGGTGTCTAATCGCTTTACATGTCCTAGTCGGAACTTTGGTGTCTAATCGCTTTACATGTCCTAGCCATCTGAAACGCCCACTGTAACGTTCTGTTCAATTCGTCGGTTGTAATTGACCCTTCCAGCTGCCAGCTTGTACTTGGTTTTGCCCTCGTTTACCATTTAGTCCATTTCGGTAGCTTCTGTTTCAATGCTTGCAAACGTGCGACTCTTTTCTCTCACGTTCCAATATTCGGGGGTTGGTGCCACGCCTCTCGTCTAGAAACCGAAAAAACACATGTTCGGTATTTTCAATGCAGTCAGCACATCGTGGAGAGTAGGCGCTGTCGTCATGCTTGTATTTATGTAGGTATGAACAAAAGCATCCTTGACCTGTCAGCAATTGAGCAAGATGAAACCCTACTTCAGCATGCCGTCTTTCTATCCATGGTATAACCACATCTGTGGTATGACCACATGCGTCCACCTACCCTTTTCGGAGATGTTCCAGCGTTCTTACCATTCTCCAATGCTCTGTATCCTTAGTGACATCTGTCGAGTTTCGCCAGTTGGAGCAGTTTGCTCTTGTTCTGAGCCTCTCAATTTATATTGTCGTCGCTGCTCTTCTGCGAAGATGTATATTGGTAGCAGTTTTGCTATCACACAGGCTACACAGAGAACCGGTCAGGAACCAATAGGCACAACCACCCAACGACGGAAGTGACAGTGGATTGGTCACACGTTCCGCAAGGGTGACAGTTCCATAGCGAACCATGCTATGCAATGGAACCCTTAAACTCAGGATGACAGAAGAACTGGCGGTCCGAGGAAAACATGGCGCAGAACAGTCGAGAAGGAGGCACGGCAATTGGGGAAAGTTGGGGAGAACTCAGACATATTGCTTGAAACCGTACACGATGGCGCGTAGGCGCAGTAGAGGTCCTAGAACCCACAGAGGGATACAGGGCATAAGTAAAGTAAGTAAGTACGGTATGCGCAGCATTCTGTTAATGTACATATTCTGTACACTGAGGCGATCTTACTTGTTTGTTTTAGTCTTCATGGAACTCGCCCAGATTGTTGCGGCGTAGAGGATTATAGACACTATTACTCTGGCCAAAAGTAATCTTTGACTGTGCTTAGGGCCATGATTCATATGAGAGCAACGCTGGCATTCGCTGCTTTGTGAGACACACTCTTGAGGTATTCCTTGAAGGATAGCCTCGTATCTAGTATGAACCTAAGGTATTTTATATGGGGCTTCGATGTTATTGTGTGGCTACCCACAGTAATATTTATCGTTTCCTCCTTCTTCCTGCTGCTTATAAAAACCGCTTCCGTTTTATGTTCTGCAAGCGTGAGACCAGCCGAACTCAGCTAGTTCCGTACAATCCTAATTGTAGAGTTGCTTATCTGCTCCATCTCTTCCAGTAGTTTGCTAGTTACGACGATTGCAATGTCGTCTGCAAAAAAAAAAATACATCCGCAGATTTGCTGCATCCGCTAATACGGAGAGCTTGGGATAGTGAACAATTTCCACAGGAGTGGAAAAGGGGGATGATCATTAAGCTTCCAAAGAAGAGAAACTTGATGGGGTGCGGTAACTAGAGAGGTATATGTGTTCTTCCAGCTGTAACCAAAATAATGGCTAGAATAATTCTAGAACGAATTAAAGAACATTTAGATTCAACTCTCGATGTCGAGCAGGCAGGCCTTCGCGCTGGATCCTCCTGCATTGACCACATAAAAACTTACGGATCATAATCGAGCAATGCGTTGAGTATAGGTCTCCGCTACATTTACTGTTTATCGACTTCGAGAAGGCTTTCGACAACTTGAATCGAGATACTATCTGGTGGGCTTTGCGCAGGAGAGGCATTCCATAAAAACTTATAGCTATTATCAAGGCTACATACGAGGGCGATAAGTGTCACGTCGTGCACAATGGTAAGATGTCGGAGGATTTTGAAGTCCAAAGTGGAGTACGTCAAGGGTGCATACTATCCCCACTATTGTTCTTGGTGGTTATCAGCGATGTACTCCGTGCGGCATTGACGGAAGCGAATTATGGAATTCGTTGGACGATGACATCTTGCCTTAAACACCTAGATTACGCTGACGATGTTTGTCTACTTTCACATCGGTTAATGGATCTTCATTTGATGGCCCAAAATCTAGAAGCTGAGGCAAACAAAGTGGGGCTAAAAATAAACACAGCCAAAACAAAAGCCCTGAATACTTCAAATACCCGCACTCAACTTAACATTGCCGGAAAGCAAGTCGAGAAAGTTGATAACTTTCTATATTTAGGAAGTGTCGTCTCGGCTAATCGCGGTGGCACCGAACTGGATGTGTGCAGCAGAATCGGGAAGGCTAAAGCTGCGTTCGGAATGCTGTCCAAAATCTGGAGAAGCAATGTTATCAGCTTAAGAACCAAGCTACGACTATTCCGCTCTAAACTAGAATCAGTGTCGCTTTATGGATGCAGTACTTGGAAGGTGGACACCATTAACACACGCAAGTTGCAAGTGTACGTAAACAAATGCTTATGAATCATCTTAAGGATTTTTTTGCCGAACCGCATCTCCAACGAACAACTTTATCTAAGAACGGGCCAAGAACCTATAAGTATTACTATACGAAGAAGAAAGTGGCAATGGATTGGACACACCCTACGGCGCGAAGAAAACTGCATTGCGAAATACGCCGTGCAGTGGAATCCGCTCACCCAGGCAGGCAGAATAGCGGGACGCCCTATGCAAACCTGGCGCAGAACAGTTAAGGATGAATCGAGCTCTTTAGGAATGAGTTGGAGGCAGCTCAAAGGCGTTGCAGAACTCCGAACACGATGGCGCGCATGCGTGGTTGACGCCCTATGCCCCCCGAGGGGTTAAAGCATATAAGTAAGTAAGTAATCCTACACAGACGGAGCTTGGCGGAGATGCCAAGACTCGGCATAGCACTCTATAACTCGTCTCATAGGCAACTTTGAAATCGATGAAGAAGTGGTGCGTATCGATTCGTCGGTTTTTCCAAGATCTGCCGTAGAGTGAATATTTGGGTTAATTGTAGACTTTTCCGGCCTGAAACCTAACTGATTAGGACTTGTCAGCTTGTTGACGAACGTCTTTAGGCGTTCACACAATACTGCAGACAGGATCTTAGTTCAGTTCAGAGGGTCTCCTTTCTTCATGATCGGGCAAACAATGCTGAGATGGTACATGCTCCTTGCCAATTCATCTCCTCCTGCTGTGAGAAGTTCGGCAGCAAGGCCGTTGGGTCCAGCCGCTTTGTTAGATTTAAGTTTAGATATCGCTATCCTTACTTAATTCTGATCGGCTTGACGGGAATCTTGACTGTCATCGTCACTGTTGAATGGCTCGTTCTGCCGAAAAGCATAATATTGGTCATCGTCGCCGTTAATCAGTCTGCGGAAGTGCTCCTTCCATATTCTCGACACCGACTGCGATTCTACTGCTATATTTTATTAGATAGTTAGATAGATTTATTGAACTTTCAGTTTGTAAAAAATTTACATAAAATAAAAATACTTAAATCTTAAAGTCATGCCAAGGCCTATAAACCTTTTGGTACAATTTTAATAACCTTTTCAGTAATGTTTATTTCTAACTTTTTAATTTTCTTCAATGATCATTCTTCTATAACCTAGCGTTGATTTACAGTATGATATGAGAGCTTCCAATTAGAACCATTTAATAACTTAGCTACTTCTTCGCTCGAAAATATGGCTTTTCCAAAGTAAAATCTCCTGATAACCCGGAATATTGGGTACATTCCCAAGAAGTATATAGCGTTCTCTCAATGAGCTAAGTTGCAAATTGAGCAGAGAACTGCAAGATCCTCCCTGTGTGGCACGAAGTTGAGTGGCAATATCTCTCCTCTGGCACGAAAATTCAAAGAGATACATCTTACGCTGTTCGAATCCTTAAAGTAATTAAGGGGACCTAGGTTGAACTGCAAAGTCCTATAGATTTCCCTGTGTGTTGATGCCTCCGCTTCCTCGATATATTTGTTACGCATACATACCATATATCTACGTGAGATATGAAGTCGTAGTGTATCCCCTTCCAATTAGTCTGAGCATTCCAATCTAAGCTAAGGTCGTATTCATATGTCTCCGCCAGATTTAACATGTCCTTGTATCACAGACTTTGCGCATTCACTGCGAACATAACCGATTTCCTCATCAGCCTTTCATCACCTGTCCTGAGTATACTGAGAATATAATCAACGCTCAGCTTAAGAGTCTGTATGAACAATGGGGCAAGTCCGGTTTCGATCATCAGCATGTAGTTTGGGGCCGTTGTTGGGAGTTGAAATGACCTTCGAAGATAAAACCTCAGTAGTTTTTCTACCAAGTCATAATACTTATGACCTCGTGACTGCGCTCCGTAGAACAATATGGATTTGGATACAGCTTCAAAGACTCTGTACTTTTAACTGTGAGGTATATTTCGATTCTGGAAACAGATTCGCCACGTGGAGTTTATTGCATTCTTAGACTGCGCTAGTTTTTCACTTAGATGGGTGTCTAAACTCAAATTACTCGATAGCACAACTCGCAAGTATTTATAGTGTTTAACCACTTCAATCAGTTCACCGTTAAATGTCCATCTTTCTGTTCTACATAGCCCGCCACCTTCTCTCCTAAAAATCATAATTTTTCATTTGTCCAGGTTTAGTTTTAAATTCCATAGTATACAGTAGTCGTACAGCCGATTTATCATAAGCTGCAAGGACTCTGGTGACCTAGCTAGCAGGACAATATCATCTGCGTACAGAAGAGCCTTAAGAAGAGTACCTGCGAATGTGACTCCTCCTGGAAGGTAATCAATAATATCTTCTATGTAAAGGGCAAATACTGACGGGCTTGCATTACATCATTGTCTAACTCCTATTTTTGTAAAAAACCACTTCGACAATTCATCACCGTTCCAGACTGCTGCTTTTGTATTGCTGTATAAGTTTTCCAGTACATTTCCAAACTTATAAGACAATCCATACTGGTACAATTTGTAAAAAAGTCTTTGTCGGTCTACGGTATCGAAGGCTGCCCTAAAGTCATTGAAGAACGTGTAAAGCTTCTGTTTCCGTCCGATGAATGTTTCCGCTGTGTTTCGCAGTACAAAGATGTGATCCGTAGTAGAGTAGCCAGTTCGGAACCCAGCTTGAAACTCTTTCAGAAGTGAGTTCTCCTGTATCCAATGCATTAATCGGGCTTGCAGAATACTTGTAAAGATTTTTGCTTATGCATTCAGAAAGGAAATGCCCCTATAGTTGGATGGGTTTAACGAGTCACCTTTCTTGAAAATCGGAAATATTACTGCTTACTTAAAGCTTTCCGGGACGTTTCCAGTTTCAAATATGGAGTTGTAGACTGACGTAATGGTTGCCACAAATTCGGCAGAGCTATATTTATAGAATTTGACTGAAATTCTACCAAATCCGGGAGCTTTAAAATCTTTGGATCGGGCTAATGCTTCATTCACTTCGAGAGTTCAAATTTCACTATCTAAAGTTTGATTTACAAACAATGGTTTCGCATACAGCATTGGTAGGTCGTTGCTTGTCGGGTTTAATAAACTTTCAAAATGTCTTTTAAGGACATGTACTGCTATATTATCATTTTCATCCCTGCAGGCTTCTGTTCTGGCATTGAAGTCCTGGGATGTTCTTTTTACCTTCTGCTAAAATTTCCGAGCGTCATTCCTTCAATAGAGTCTCTTAATCTCTTCGATCGAGTGGCTTTTTCTGAGAAGTCGAAGTCCCTTTTTCTCCTCCGGTCGTAGAGCTCGCGAACAGCTCTAGTCCTTCTATGCAGCTCCGCTCTGTACACCTCTTGTTTAGCCGCATGTGCTTGCCGGCATTCTATATCAAACCAGGGGTTTCGTTGTTGTGGGGCGTTTAACATCCGCAGACTACTATTATTTGGCCTCCGGATCAGTGGATGTACGTCGTGGTCTGACAACGTTTTATTCCACTCTTCCCCTCCAGTAACATACACACTGCTGCACTTTTGTGACAAGTCTCATCTCCTTATTCCACCCACCACAACATAATCCAATTCTTGGATAAATTTGAATAAATTTCCTCGACATTTTCACTCTCCAGTGGTTCGGTCTAATGCGCTTAGCCGATGTTTCAGTCCACCAGTATTTGTTCGCCATTAATTTGCGTCTAATCCTTTAGAGACATTTTTTGTCGCCCTCCTCCTTCCGTCGCATAAGTATGCAACATGTAAATTACCAACTGGTGTTATTCAGCTGAAGAAAAACATGAAAATATCTGTCAAACACCCCAGGAAAAAAGTAGCCATACTCTGAATACACTCGTTCCTGTTTTTTTTTTTTTTTTAAAAAAACTTTTCAACCAAATTTGTCATCATGTCGATGATTATGGGGCTTTATGTTCGGGCTCTGTGTTGGGCCACAGATGGTCCACCAGTTCTAGCCTATTACAACAAAATTTTGCGACTATATACATTTCCATATATTGTACAAACAATATAGTCTGTGTATAAGCAAACACTATAAATCAAATTGCTGCAGATTAATTAACACCTTGTAGGGGTTGGACTCGAACTGATTTGGCCGGGGTTGGCGTTGAGTCGGATTAAATTATATTTGCCCGCAATTAAGATGAAGGATGGTGTTGTGGATTTTTTCCTGACAAATGTAGTTAGTTAATGTCACAATAATTTATAAGTGTATTTGTGTAATTTAATGGAATTAATTTGGACGGCGTATTGACAGGTTTTTTGACATATAATTAATTTTTGGTTTCTGACAGCATATGGCAGGAAATGTGTAACGTTTATGTCGCACGGTATTGAAGTTTGGTTTAGTTGAAGAACTGTGACTGATTTGTTTTGGAAATTGAGGACCGTTTTTGGGAAATCTAGTACAAATTTTTAAGGAGAAGATTTCTGTTGCCTAATATTATAAAACTTACTTACTTTATGAGCTCCCATGTATAGGCTCTACCTGAGACACAGCGTCTGCTTCCACCCTCGTCTATCCCGTGCATGCTGTTTCCAGTTACGCAGACCAATTAATTGGTCTTTATACCGGAAGTTTCGTAGTTTTCATCGTCGCAAACCTGGGGACTGTGATTCGAAGATTGGTTCATTCTCATTGTTGTCCAATTGCTCGATATGTTCGGGCCAATATATTCGACTTATCTTAGCTTTTTGGACTATATCTACATCTTGGTACAGCTCATAGAGTTCATGGTTAAGTCCCTTCTTCTATTCGCCCTCCTCAACCCTCCTCACACGGAACCTCTGTTTTCGGGATAGGAAACGCTTGACTGGAGCACTCAGACGCAATTGGTCCATTGCATTACCGGAGAGCAAACCCTGGCGTACCCATTTTATTGTTCAACTTGATCTGATGGTGGTTCAGCAATCTTTCTCTGCCTTCAAATGCTCTAAGTGCTGGTGGAATTCCTGAAGCTCCTCCTCTGTAAGCAGGGGATCGGCTACCAGTAAACGCAGCTCCTCATCCAGCTCGCTGCACAGAGCATTTTGCTCGAGTAGAAGTTCGAATATCTGCTCCCTTCGCAGTCGCAGGGTCTCACGCAGCACGAAAAGGCTCTCATCCAACTCCGACTGGAATACCAACAGCGGAACATCCATCGACGGCTTCAGGTTGATCTGGACGTTCAGCAGCCTCCGCAGATTCTCGGCCTCAGATCGCAGATCGGCAATTTCTTTCTCGATTTGCTCCTGCTTCTCTATATACTCCGCCACCAAAAAACAAATACAAATATTTGGCGCAACAGCTCATTAAAGTGACAGGGCCTAGCTTTTCGCAACCACTCATGTTGTGTGCGTTATATTTTTCACACGAATGGACGGGACCTACAGTTTAATGCCGAATCCGAACGGCAATTTGAGAAAGTTTTTCATGACAACAATACTCTCGGATGTTTGTCAGACGCTCGCGAGAGGTGGGACCGTGAAAAAACTTTTTGGTATTTTCTGCGATTCGAACTTGGAACCTCATGCGTAGTGCCACCAGATCCTCGAAAAAGTTCTTCGGTTGCTCCGTCAGGCCCAATCGATCTCTAACGAACACATTTACGAGAGAACGGGCCAGGGACTAATAAGCACAACCATCCAACGACGGAAGTGGCAGTGGATTGGTCACACGTTCCGAAAGTTTGACAGTTCCATAGCGAACCATACTATGCAATAGAATCCTTTAACTCAGGATGGCAGAAGACGTGGCGGTCCGAGAAGAACATGGCGCAGAACAGTCGAGAAAGAGACACAGCAGGTGGGGAAAAATTGGGGAGAGGTGAGACACATTGCCAGAAACCGTACACGATGGCGCGTAGGCGTAGTAGGGGCCGTAGGACCCACAAAGGGATACAGGACACGATCAAGCACTTCAATGATGATAAGCTTACAGTACCAGCACTCACCACTCGCAGAAACTCACAGAGATAATGTTCCGCAGTGTCGTCGCTCTCTCCGCAAGCGTCGCAGGTGGTAGTGCCACTCAAGCCCAGGACGTTAAGGCGCTTGGCGAAAGCGAAGTGGCCTGTCAAGATGCTAATAAGCCTGTAGTCTTTTCTGCTGAACAACAGCAAGAACGCCACTGATTTCCTATAGACGTCCAAAAGCATTCGTTTAGTCAACCTACATCCTGGAGGGTCATGCCACACACATTTGTGTTCGTGGGAAAGCCAGTCGTCAATGGAGGCTCTAACCGAGGACGCAGGAAGACCCAACACGAATTCGGGACCTGAGAAAGTCTCCTCTGAGCCTTGTCCAGCAATCTCATCAAAGATCTCGTTCCCCAGGATGCCAGTGTGACCTGGGACCTCGATAAGATACAGAGAATTCAGCCTTGCGACCGAGTTCAAAGAGTCTTTGGTTTCACGGACTATTTGGGAAGTGGTTGGAGGGTTAAGCAAGGCCTTAAGCGCAGCCTGACTGTCGATACAGACACAAATACTACAGCCCTTCCACCTGTTCTTTAGAACATAGTTCATGGCCATTAGGATTGTGACTCGTCCAGTCCCAGTCCACCCGTTCGTTGCCCTCGAAGCCTTCGTTTCGTGCCCTGGTATCCATCCCACAGTGGAGGTGTTTTTCGATGCGAGATCTTCGAGTAGGTTTAGACAGTCCCATACAAGTTTAGATCCTACCGTGTACGATTTGAAAGCCATAAGTGCTGCCGGGCTATCCTAGAGGATGTAGATGCAAGTACCCTCGACCCTTCTTCGCAGACATTCTCGTACACAGAGCTCGATTGCATGGACCCACTCCACCTGAAATATTCTTGGTGACTTCCCAAGCGCTGCTGCACGTTGGACATGGGTCCATAAACCCCTGCGCCAGTGCTGCAAGTTTCCAATTTGAAACCATTTATGTACCAAGTTTGAAAGTTTGGTAAGACTACACGCCCTTCATTCCTCCATGTGTGGGGGTCACCTATGACCACATTGAATTTTCTGGAGAACCAGTATTTCTTGAGCATGGTATCTGGGATTTTGAGAATAGAGTCATTTTGAATATACTCTAGAATCTTCAGATGGGTTATAAAGTTGCCGGTTTTAAGGTCCGAGATGTTGGACAGCCTAAGAGCACTCAACATAGCTTCTTTATGTGCTGCAAGGTGCAACGGTGTGAGGCTAAGCATTGCTCCCATTGCTGCCGTGGGACACGTTCTCATTGCTCCTGTGATACTCAGACAGGCTAGGCAATGGATTTTATTCAACTGTTTCTGAGTCTTGGTCTGTGGGGTTTTTTGCCACCAAGCCAACGATGCATAGGTAACCATGGGTTTGATGATGAAGCTGTAGCCCCCAAGTTTTACCATGTAGGCACTGGCACATAAGCATAGCTCTCGTCGCTTTCTCGTAACCTTGTCCAGGTGTGAATTCCAGATGAGCGTCTTGTCAAGGATAACACCTAAATATTTCGCTTCCTTGGATATGTCGATTGGGACGCTTTCCAGTGTAATTTGTCCCTGCGGGCAACCTCTGGTAGCTGTTATAGTTTTATGCTAGCCTCCGCATTCGATTCTTATTTTCCTGCTACATAGCATGGTTAGGATCCAGTTTATGATTAGAGGAGCGATATTTTTCCTGATCATAGCCTTTTTGATAGCCTCATAGGAAGTGTTGTCGAATGCTCCCTGTATATCTATAAAGGCACATAGGGATGTTTCTTTAGCAGCTAATGATTTGTCAATCAATAGCGCTATGCTGTGAATGGCTGTTTCCGTAGACTTCCCAGGTTGATAGGCAAATTGGTTTGCATGCAGAGGATCCTGTATAAGGAATTTTTCCCTTATATGATGATCCAGAATTTTCTCCACCGTTTTTAGGAGAAAGGAACTGAGGCTAATGGGTTGAAAGAATTTAGGCGATTGCTCCGCCTGCTTTGCCGCCTTTGGGATGAAAACCACCTTAACATCTTTTCAACTTTTTGGTATGTAGCCTAGTGTAAGGATAGTTTGGAAAATTTTTATAAGGGTCGGAATTAACAGGTTTGCTCCTTGTTGTAGAAGGCAGGGAAATATGCCATCTTCACCTGGTGATTTGAATGGGCTGAAGGTATGTAGGGCCCATCTAATGTGGTTGGCAGTAAAGATTTTGCAAGATATGATACGTATGCGCTTATATGATTAACAATGCGATAAATTCAGGATCTAGTCTCGTGTAGCAGCAGTAGAAACGTCCAGGTGTTCTGGAGAGACAGCACAATCGGATATACAACCTGGAAAGTGGGTGTCAAGTAAAGCTTGACAGGTTTCCTAAGGACTGCTGGTGAATTCACCATTTTGTTTCTTTAGGGAGCCAAGGTGCTTGGAGTGATTCTGGGCTAGGGCCCTTTGAAGGCGAGCCGCCGCGGGGAAGCTTTCAATTTGTTCGCAGTTCTCCAAAATTCGCATTTGGATTTTCTAAGTTCTTTGTTATAACTTGTTAGAGTTTCTTTGTAAAGGCACCAATCGCCATTGATTTTAGCTCTATTGAATAGCTTCCTAGTTTAACGGCTAAGTGACTCATTATGCTTATTCCACCAGGGGGCAACGCGGTTGGTCTTTTTCTGTGTTTCGGCAAAACTGCCTTCGTAAGCGACAGAAATGGTTTTTCGAAGGTGTTCTGCATAAGGATTGCATAAGTTTCCCCTTGGAAAACAGACGCATATTTGTCTAACGAGAAAAGAAATCAATGTTGTCGTCTACCACGAAGACTCCAGCGCCAGAGCTTTGGCTGGTTTTCGAGCGGTCCCTGAAAATACGACTGCATTCCATTCCTGGCTCAGAATCTGGCCGAAGCCAGTCCTGAACACAAGGAAGGTCGACTTTAAATTTGCGTATCAGTTGAAGTTCTGGTGTCATTGCATCATCCATCCATGAGACCGGAGTCGTATGATAAGTGTCGCGCAAGTTCATCAAAATTCCAGTGTGTAGTATACCAAGAATTACCCCGCCTAAGACGATGGATGGCGTTAATAGCGCAGCCCAAGATATAACTATCTTCTTCTTCCTTTTATCAGCGAGGTTATAATCCGAAAACAAGGGATCACAACCCTCCCACTTCACCGCATTTCTAATGATCCGCCTGTGGCGTTCGCCAAGATATAACTATCAAGAGGTGAAAAGTTCAGCAAAACATCTACAGCAGAGCCAAGCGTACCAGGCGTCCTGTGCAACCGAGACCTCATACCCGACGAAGTATTTTTCTCTCGAAACAGTCTAGTCTTTTCACTTATCGTCCAACACTCAGCGCCATATAGCAGGACTGCTAGCTAGCGTATATACCGTTCTGTAGAGCTAGAGTTTTGAGCCCAGCTGCTTTGCTAAACCGAAGTAGCAGCGGTTTCCCAGGGCTATTCTTCGTCGAATCTCCACGAAGCTCTCGTTTGTGGGATTAATATTTACTCCAAGACAGCTGAATTCTTTGACCACCTCGAGGTTAAGGTCATCAACAGCGACATTCTATCCAACGATTCGGGCAAATAGATTTTTGATTGTTGATAACATACACTCGTCTGGTCTCATCTTTAATTCCCGCAAATACCTCTATGACGGCAAGCTAAGATCTCGCTACGATGTCAATATCATCTGCGTACCCCAGAAACTGGTCGGACTTGTGGAAGATAATGCCTTCCGTATTAACGTCCGCTCTGCGCACTATCTCTTCCAGCACCAGATTGAAGAAATCACATGATAGGGCTACTCCTTGCCGAAATCCGGGGCAAGTTCGAAATACTTTGGACGAGTTATTTCCAATTCGCAGAGAAAAAAAAATTAATATTTGGCGCAACAGCTCTTTAAGTGCCAGGGCCTAGCTTCTCGCAACCACTCATGTTGTGTGCGTTATATTTTTCACACGAATGGAAAGGACCTACAGTTTAGTGCCGCATCCGAACGGCGATTTGAGAAGCTTTTTCGTGACAACAATACTCTCGGATGTTTGTCAGACGCTCGCGAGAGGTGGGACCGTGAAAAAACTTTTTGGTGTTTTCTGCGATTCGAACTTGGAACCTTATGCGTAGTGATCCGACACACTAACCACTTACGCCACGGCGCCGACTTTGCACAGAGCACAGTGTATTTTCCAGCAATCCAGCTGGATCAGTTTTCACACTCTAGAGCTCAAGAGTGCGGCCTTAAAGTCGATAGACAGGTGGTGAGCTTCGACTTGAAATTCGTTCGTCTCTTCCAGGATTTGCTTCAATTTAAAAATTTGATCTATCGTCTATCTGCCGAGTCGAAAGCTACACTGGTACGTGTCGATTATTGTATGACGGCTTTATGACGCTCACACAGTATGTTGGATAGGATCTTGTATGTGACATTTAGCAGGGACATGCCTCGGTAATTCTTACAAGACATGGATCGTCTATTTTGAAGATGTGGCATATGGAACTGATGCTCCAGTCATTGGGCATGCGTTCGTCCACCCGATAACTTGGTGTATACACCCAACTAAGGCATTTCCTTCATATTTAGGAAGCTCAGTTGGTAGGTTATCAGAGCCATAGGCGTTTTTGTCTTTCATCTTTCTAATTGCTGCGCCGACCTCGTGGAGGCACAACTTCTTCATTGACTGGACATGGGTTCCCTTCTTGACCTATCATTCTCTCAATTTGATGCCCATTAAGCAGCTGCTGGAAATGCTGCTTAAACACATCTACAATTCTTTGCGCTTCGGTGACCAGATAAGGAAGAGGCTGCGTTCCAATCTCAACTCTTTTTTATGGGCTTTGTTGGGTTTGATAGGATTTTCATTGGCTTAACCTATTCGATTTTAAGCGCTTGTTGAGTTTTGCCAAAAACCGTCCTCGATTATTCTTAAAACCGAGACTCAGAAGATATTCAAAACCTCTAATCAAAGACCAAAGTATCATCGTTCCAATATCCTCAAACCAATTTTACGCATAACACCAATAATCCCATTCCGATGGGTTTTCTAAAAACCAATGTCCTTGTGGTCAAGCACGCACATAAAAATGCAAAACAGTCGGCACCAAACAAAACGTCTAAGTAGATAAACCCACGAATGAAGTTTCATTTTTGATATCCCCGAGCATTTTTATGAAGAGAATAAATTCCCTGGAATATTTTTCTATGAGAATGCAACATGCAGTGAAGGTTATGACTTGGCCCAACTCCTCATAAAAATACAAAGAAAAGTGGCCACAATTTCATCCCGTTTTCTAAGATATCCTTGATTCTGACATCAAAGACTTGAGAAGGAAAAAATAATAAAGTTGATGTTTTACACCAGCAAGACACAGAAAGCGGTTTGCAGATTTTGTATACAACCTGGGGTCAGAAGTTGGAAGAATGGATATACCAGGGAGAGGAATCCAAATCAAATTCCTTCTGTCCATCCAATATAATATCCTTGTTGCTGTTCTGTTCTGCCTCCGTGCTGATGCCACTTTACAGTGTAAATCCGTTTCAAAAGTCGCATAAGCTTGGGATTAAGTGTGCGGAAGGATAGAAAATCCTTTTTGTCGATTTTTTTTCTTTTTCCGGGGAGGGCGTGGTAAAGTAGAGCATAGATGAGAACAGGGTAACTAGAGGGAGGAAAAGAACGCAATATTGAGGTTTAAATCGAAGGGAGACCCGGTAGACTGAATTAATTTGAATAATAAGTCAAAAGGGCAAATTAGTAGCGAATTGCAAGGGGGATCTGTTCATGTCAAGACATAAGTAAATAAAATTAAAGTTTAGAAAGGAAGCGCTCTATGTAGCAATCGTAAGGTTTTTAGGTCAAACTAACCATTGTGAGGCCAATGATCACCTATGGGGTCATAGTATGGGCAATTTGAACCAGTTTAGTCACAACGAGGAGGCACTTAAGTGCAACGACCGGTGTGCATCTGCATTACTAGAGCCATGAGAACTTGCCCAACTATAGCCATGGAGGTACTCCTGGAACTCATTCTACATTGAGGATTGCACAAACAAAACGATCTTAAGGATGGCGAAAGAAGGAATCGATAGAGAGAAATGCATCGGGGAAAGAGAATTCGAGGTGGTTACCAAATCAACTTTCTCTTCTAGTGATCCATTGGGGCAGGAGCATTAGGAAATCCAACTTTAAAAAGAATTTCCTATCGATCTTCAGCAATAGGATTGTATCCACAGTCTACAGGTTGTAGACCACGTGATACGGTGGTATACGGATGAATCAAGAACTGAGGAAGGATCTGATGCAGGAGTGTTTGGGCCAAGCACAAAGTTCTCTATGCCAATGGGCTAGAGCAGCAGCATATATATATGTCATAGACAGATACGTCTAAATAAGTCTTGAAGGAAGCTACAGGAATTGCAATACAGCAGTAATGTCAGACAGTCAGGCAACCATCAAGGCACTTGGCGTCCTTACCTTCCAGTCCAAATTTGTATGGGACTGCCTACACAAGCTTAACGAATAGGACCGGAAAAATAAAGTAACCCTCTGTGGGATACCGGATCATATCGGAATAGAAAGCAATGAAGCAGCCGATTCGCTGGCAAGACAAGGGCAGCAGAACCATTTACAGGTCCTGAACTATTTTGCGGAATAGGGGACCGTACCCTTAAAGAAAAATTCAGCAAAGTAGAGAGAGCAAGCAGGACATGTACCTGGATCAACACTCGAGATATGAGGCAAGCGAAGAAACAACTAGAGAATTTTTATCAAAAAAGATTTGAAGAATTTGAAGCCAAGAAAATACTAGGGAACTTTAACTGAAAAAGAGCATGAGTCAATTTTAAGGAAAATAACGTACGCATCCTTACAGGTTTCCTAACGGGGCACTGTAAACTCAAGAAACAGCTAAATAAGAAAATAGGTATAGCAAAAGAAGGGCTCTGCAGATTCTGCAAACGTATGCAGCAAGACTGGGGAGCTCATTCTGGAGTCTTGTAGGGCGCTAACCCAAAAAAGAATTAAATATCTGCGCAAAACCCACATACGAGTATCAGATGAGGAGACCAACCATAGACCCACATCTCATTCTCAAACTCCTTAAGGAAGCTGGCCTGGAGAGGGTTCTCTACGGGTGGACTATTCTCGTCGAAAGCTAGTAAGAGTACCAGACTCTTAAATATAATTTAATTTATTTCTAGCGCCCCAAGGTGGGAACCGTTTAAAACGAAACTGAGCCCGTACTCAGTAACAGGGATTTCCACCCACTACACCCACCTCCTCTCTTATACCTAGTCCTCGAGGCCGTCAAGCATTTCATCGCGAGGGTGGTTACTTGGCTCAATCGTGTTGGCAGCTTAATGCGCTGCGTTTTGCTGACGCTCCTGTCGTCACTGCTTCTTCATGATGGTAGCAACAGTGTCGCTAACTGCTTTCCAGGCATCTTCCCAGCTCATTATCTGCCTGGTGATGTTGTCTGGGGTTAGGTCTTCACCCAGTTTGTTCACCAGCATATGCCGTTCTTCATAATATCGTGGCCAATGGAACATGATGTGTTTCGCATCCTCGACTGATTCCGAGTACGTTGCGCAATACGTGTTGTCGTCGAGTCCAAACCTGTGGAGGTGGACTCTGAAGCAACCGTTGCCAGTAAACATCTGGGTCGGGTAGAAATTCATCTCCCTATACTTCTTATTTATCCAAACGTCTATATTTGGGATCAATCTCTGCGCGCACCTGCCTATATCATTGTGATACCATCTCTCCTGCCATTCTTCCAGACTTGTCTTTGGCGGTACCTCAGTATCACTTCGATTCGTCGCTGTCCTGCTGATACGGATATAAAAAATAACCAGCACTGGGGTTTTGATTACCATGCTCGACACTTATCCTACGACTCTGGTTGCATGGCTAGGTTAGGTTAGGTAGATTGGTGTCTTGTGACAAAGAGTCACTGCTCACTCACAGTACGGGTCCATTGTGCCCAATCATTTAGCCCTGGAAACGCTGTAAAGAAAGTCCGCTGTTTGAAAAGAAAGTGATATGAATCTCAGTAGTTCCATCAGCTCAACATTATCCAAGTCCTCCATCTCCAAGAAGAAGTAGCTACCAAGAGTCCTCATTCTTCTGACGGATAGGGCAGGACAGTCACGGCAGGTGACGAACAGATTCAATTTTTTCTTCGTCCCTGCAACATCTGCAATAGTCGTTATGCAGCACCCCGAGTCCTAGCAACATCGTCAGCCCTTTCGATTTCTTCGATATCTATATGCCCTGGTACCCAGCAGAGGATGACCGCATTGACTCTAGATATCTCGTTTAGAAGTGATTTGCGGGTCCTCACAAGCCTCGACTTAATTACAGCAGAGTCCAGAGCCTACCAACGATATTACTTCCACGTATAGTGTCAGCAGCCTGTATGATGGCTCTGACTTCGGCCGGAAAGACGCTGCAGTCGTCGCTTATACTAAAGGAGTAGTTTATTCGTAGGGTTTCACAATAAACTCCGGCTCTCCTGCCAACGTCCATCTTAGAACCGTCGGTATAGAACGCCAACTCCTTTTCTTCATGGTTCTTCCAGTATGTTCTGCCAGGAATTCTTGTAGTGAATCTCCTTTCAAATGCTAGCATCGCGTTCATGTTTGCAGTTTCCGTCAATCCACTGGTGGTCCCCCATCGGGACCGGGTCTGAAGGCAATAATTGATCTCCTCTTAGTGAAAAGAACTACCTTCGTCTTTAAAGGCTTCACTCCCAGCCCTTTGAAGCTGACCCAGTTATCCACTAGTTGTAGTGCGAAATTGAGCATTTCACTTAGGACTGGAGGAAATTTTTCCGAAACCAGGACAACGACATAGGCCGTCACGTTAAAGCCACAAAGAGCCATTTTAGCAGGGACAGAGCTCCACCTTGGGGTGTTCCTCTGCAGGTTGCATGGCTATGCCGTCTGACGCAATGACAACAGAACTAACTTCGGCTGTTGCTGAAACAGCGCTCCGAGATATCTGCAGATGTGTACTGATTCTGCTCTTGATTGGCGATTATATTCTTCTGGAAATATATACTCGTATGTTTCCTGGGAGGGAGTTCCTGAGTTAGCTTGTACTGTAACAAAACAGAATTTTGATAGAACGATGTTCACACGGTTTCTATGTTAACATGAAAATGGTTTGTTCAACCTGCGTGGTTGGACGTCTAAATGTTGTGCTTTCAGGGATTATTCTTCGAAGTTATTCGGGGCACATTCCATGGTAGTATATGTAGTATAGGCATAGGTCTGCTACTCACCTTCGATGAGCCAGTGGTTGGAGATTCGATGTAAGCACGGGGTCTTCTATAAGATGAACTGCGCGTCTCTGGATGTTGTCGAGTAAATTTAAAGAATGTTTGGAACCGAGCTCCAAAGTTAGTCTTTCCCCACTGCAAAATTGTCGCCAAATCTTCATTTAATGACTAGATTTGGTCGCATCTCTGGAGGTGTGAGGTACTTGCATTCAAGGCAGTGTTGTTCGAACAAGGTGCTATTGGGGTACTTTCATCGGTAAAGCTGAATATCCTCTTATTTGTTGACTCTAGCAGGTCATTAACATGAAGTAGAAAGAGAGTTGGTGAAAGTACAGAACCAAGTGGTACTCCAGCGTTTACAACAAATGTGTCGGAAGATACACCATCGACCACAACTTGAATGGAATTGTCCTAAAGAAAGTTATCACAACCTCGGATGCTCTGACAAAGGACTTTGGCCAGCTTCATTGCATATTTTCAGAAAGCATTTTTGTTTGCTGCTTAGAATAGTGGCCTATAGATCCTTGTAGTAACCGCATAAAAGCTACTTAAACATTATACGCTCAGTCCTACTCCTTAGATTGAAAAACGGGCCAATAGCAGTATTTCCAGTACCAAATGGACTAAGAGGCATTGATTGAACCTCTGTACATGAAAGATTATCTACGAGAGAAGCTCCAACACCTCATTTGATAGCACCATTCGAAACTTACACTTAGAATGTGGTCCACTCCTTTCATAAAAAACGTAAAAATAGGCATAGCCAAGGAATGAACAATATTGCACCAAATTCTAAGACCAAACTTATTTTCATGACAAACCATACATTTTCCTTAAATGTCCTCGTACATTATTAATTTCCCTTACAACCCGAATAATGAATAAGTCTTCGATTAAAAAACCCTCAATCATCCTTGAATATCAAGATGCCTAATTAACATCACCATATCCTGGACATCTTCCAAGAATTTCACTAAACTTTGTAACCCCCATTCAATGATCAGTAAACCATTGAAGACCTTTCACCACATTCTTGGGGTTAGTTAAGCTCCCACAAACTATTTCCCATGCAAAAAGGACACTACTTCCTTTCTTTTGTCTTTGCATTTGTGTACACCACAAAATTATCTTAAGAACTCCCTTCTGGGGTTAATGTGGCTAAATAATCCAACCCTCCTCTATATCCACAGCTCCCTGACGCCAAAGACCTTCACAATATGTCCTTAGTGGGCAGCTATGGTACCCACCTCCTGCACAGTTTTCATCCGCATCTCCTGCAATCTCTCAACCATGGAATGTTGGCGAATGGTGGACCAGCCAGCTACTTTGCCAGCGATCGAGGACTCTCGAAACCAGTTTTAACGAATTTTCAACTGCCTTCAGCATTCTCACCTCCCAAGTACATTGGCATATCCTTGGATCAGGTGAGTGTCAAAAGGGTGAACAAAAACCAAAAATAAAAATCCAATTATTGAACCAGGATTTATCACACATCAACATCCCTTCCATTTTTTTCTTTTCGTAGAATTTATTCAACAGTAGCAGCGAATCATTTCGAACGGATTCAGCGAGCCCGACATGCACATCACATGAATCCATGGAAGGATCAAACGATTATGACGGTGAAAAGGGTGAAAGTCCACGAAGTAATAATTCTGATCCAAGGGATTTGAGACGTAAGTTCTGTACATGAGATACTTTTCTTTTTTTGTATAAAATATATTTTGCAATTGATTTTGGGCAGAGGGTGGTAGGTGGTATGTAAATCGTCAGAGGAAAAGGATGATACTGAAAAAGTTGTGCATTCTAACGCATGAATGGCTTTTATTGGCTTTGACTGTTCGTAGATAAACAGAACAGACACACACCCTTGCCAGGATACAGAGATACTTTTTTTCCGTCTTCCGTTGATTTGAAGAAATTAAAGAAAAATGCAAATTGATTTTTTTTTTTCTTCTGCTCCTGTGTCCTTTTGCTCTTTACTGTTTAATTTGAAAAAAAAAGGAACAAGACCTGAAAGAAGGACTATTTGCATTTTACCAAGTGGTCTTGCGTATGGATTAACAAATAAAAAAAAAAAGGATGTTGAAAGGAAATCACTTAATGAGAGAATTCCTTTCTTTATTAAATTAGGGAGCCGAGGAGACTGGTGATGGTGAAAGGTGTGTCCGAGGGGAGAAGTAAATTTCAATGAGTTA
Source organism: Brachypalpus laphriformis (assembly GCA_945910035.1). Classification (NCBI taxonomy): domain Eukaryota; kingdom Metazoa; phylum Arthropoda; class Insecta; order Diptera; family Syrphidae; genus Brachypalpus; species Brachypalpus laphriformis. The sequence goes on from OX246756.1 coordinate 160,632,972, forward strand.
TTGACCAAAGTGATTTTAATTGGCAGTAAGTGTGGGAGTAGGTAATTTGAGACACAAAATGCTATAAACGCTGCGGAATTTTATACTATTTCTCCCGGGGGTGTTGGGAATTATTTTTTTTTAAATCGAGGTGATTTTCTTAACACCTTTGATCTTTGAAAGTAAATAACTCTGGTGGGGGTCAACTCCTCTGAATCTAGCTGGATTTACATCTTAGTTATTATATTCATACCCCTCTGAAGGTAGATTAGCGTGGCAGGCTGCATTAGATGCAGCCTCACTTAGACCAGGAGAAGTCCATTGTGGTACAAAATACATCTATGTTCCCTTAGAACCAATTGGAGCTTGCTACAAAGCTCTGGATGCTGCTGATGTTGGCGTTACCCATTTCGTATAAACTGTCCAAGAAGTAGGGTCCTAAGTGCAACCCTCTACGAGTGGAGAGAGTCTGACACGTACAAGCGAGGTGCAGTATGGTTTCCTCCTTTTCCTCGCCCATGTAGCTTCTACAGAAGTCGTTTCGGAAGAGGCCCGATGGCATGCCTTCCAATGATGCAATGCCCCATAATGACACTTACTATAGTAACGCAGGAGCGTTTCTGATTCAGCTGCTGCCATATCTGTCTGTTAATGAGGCACCTAGTGCCGTCTGCCCATCTACGGTTGGTTACGTTGAACAGTAATTTGCTTACATACTTAAATGGCGCTATAGTTCGGGGTGGAGCTGGGCATCAACCAACAAACCTCTCCAGCCAGCTCGGTTACGAGCCAGCTGCCTCCAGTTGCGCACGCCTAGTTGGTTGAGGTCCCCCTCCACATGTTTCCACCACCAGCCACGAGGCCGCCCACTACTGCGCCGTCCATCTGGGGTGAATTCAAAGAATTTTCGGGCTGGAACGTTGGGCTCCATCCGCTCAACATGACCCAGCCATCTTAGTCGTTGTATGTGAACTCTACTGGGTAAGTCGATGTCTTGTGTAGGCCGAATTGTTTGGCACTATACCTTCTCCTTCACTCGCCGTCTATGCAGGCAGGACCAAATATCACTCGAAGAAGGTTTCTTTCGAATTAACAAAGGGCATCCTCATCCGATTTTAACAAAGTCCATGCCTCTTCGCCATACATCAGGACTGGAATGCTTAGTGCCGTATACAGAGTTACCTTAGTAGTTCGAAATAGGGCTCTGTTACTCAAGTGCCTTCTTAGTTCATAATAACAGCGATTGGCAAGGGTAATTCCACGTTTAATCCCCCACTGGTGTCATGTAGGGAGCTCATCATAGAGCCTAGATAGACAAAGTCCTTCACTACCTCCACCTTACATCAGGACTGGAATGCTTAGTGCCGTATACAGAGTTACCTTAGTAGTTCGAAATAGGGCTCTGTTACTCAAGTGCCTTCTTAGTTCATAATAACAGCGATTGGCAAGGGTAATTCCACGTTTAATCCCCCACTGGTGTCATGTAGGGAGCTCATCATAGAGCCTAGATAGACAAAGTCCTTCACTACCTACCACCTTGTTCGGTGAAATCGATATGCTATTACCCTTCCGGACGAGTTTGTCGGCCATGCAATTCCCTGGAACGTCTCTGTGTGCCCGCACCTTAGCGTGCGACAAGGCTTCCTTTATCGCAATAATCTCCGCCTGAAAATCGCTGCAATGATTGGGAAGACATGCTTATGTTAAGATCGTTGGAGAAGGGTTTCCAGCTAAGTTTCTCTTCAAGAATGATGCCCAAATATTTGGCTTTGTCTACGAGTGTCAGACTATTTAGTGTCATATAGTGTCACTGTTCGGGGGCCAAAATGCGGATTTTTTGTCTCCATGTGAAGAGGACCAGTTCTATTTTGTTTTGGATTGACACCAAGGTCGTATCCTTAAGTTTATTTAGAGACCTTACAGAGAGCGATTTGGAAAAGATCTCTGAATGTTTTAGGTATTTGCCTAAGACAGCTTCTTTTTTTTAGCCTAGGGGGTAGTGGAAAACCGCCCCGCTCATTTTCTAGTAGTGTGAGACTCACTTCACACTAAAAACCACCTTTAGCTCCTTCTTTCGACACCATCCACTCCAGGACCGCTTATCGCATTACTTCAGAGTGGTGTGGTTTTCTTTCCCCCTTGGGGACCGGCCTTTTCATATTCACCTCCTGGTGCCGGTAAGGGTTTTATCTGCTTTATGAAATTTCTGAGGGAATGCTGGCGTTTTTCTCTCTCTTTTTGGATCTGAGTACCGTCTCGATGAAGGAAGATATTTTATTTCATGTGTCGGTACTCGAGGTCATCTTGCTTATAGCATTTTCCGGGGAAAAATCACCTATTTCCGACTCCAGTCTGCTCCTCTGCTCTGTCCATCTGCTACAGACGAAAAAGGTGTGGAAAGTGTGTCGTCCTCCGCTGCGTCTCCATATTGGCAGGCTGCGCTCCCTACTTTACCCATCTTGTGGAGGTATCGGTTGAAATACCCATGTCCGGTTAGGAATTGAGTGACAAAATAGTTCACTTCACCGTGTTTTCACTCTGTTCAAGCCGTGACGTTTGTAATCAGCCTCGCTGAATGCTCGTTAACCGATGTGAGCAGGTTTAAGCCTCAGCGGGGAACAGCAATCATTAGCCACCCGAGTATAAAGGAAAATGAATAACATCGAAGTTTTTCCAACCATTGCACTAAAGAAAGGTGCTGGTGCTGAAAGGTCTGAGTGCTCTGGGATTTGGGTTTCCTTTTAAGAAAAAATCAGCCTCGTTGTCCACCTCCCCTCGTTTCAGCGCTCCACCTTCTTTGCCAAGCCTACTTGGTAGGCTCCTTCGCTTCCGCGACTGCCAATTCTGCTCCTACTCCTGCCTTCTTGTCGTGGGCGTACTTCCTCTCTGTCGCTAGGAGGTCGATGTGGGTCGCTCCCGCAACTACGAGGACGGCTGGTTGCGACACTATGCGATAGGAGCTTGCAACTCGGAGAGCTCCTCGCCTTTGTACTGCGGCAATTTGTTTTCTGTACTTCTCCGGTTTCAGTACATCCGCCCAGATCTCACCCATACAGAAGAATGTCGTGGGAGATGGACTTGAGGAGTCGTCGCCTACTCATTGTTGGGCCTTCGATATTTGCCTTGAGCGTACTCAGTGATGACGTGACTTTTGCAGCTCGCTGAGATGCGGACTTAATCTGTTGCCAGAAGAAGAGTTTGGAGTCCAGGGCGATTCCTAGATACTTTACTGCCGGTTTGCTGATTATCACTTCTGGGCCTACTCGAAACTCAGCAATTATCGGCATCCGTCTCCTAGTCAAAAGGACTATCTCTGTTTTTTCCGCAGCGAAATGGACTTCCATCCAGGCGAGTACTCGTCTCATTACCTGATTCAATTTCAGCCGAGCCTCTTCGATGTCCCTCGCGGTAATCACCGCACCGATGTCATCTGCGTACTCGACTAGGAAGGTGTCTTCGGGCATCTCCACACAAAAGATTCCATCGTAGGAGATATTCCACAAATCAGGTCCAAGAATTGAGCCATGCGCTGCTCCAGCAGTGATTTCCTTTCTGTGAGTACCCTCCACGATGTCATACAGAAGTTCCCTGTCTTTGACATAGTCCTTCACAATTTCCGGAAGATATTGTGGTATCCTGAAGGTATTCTCGAGCACATCTAACATATCTACCCATCTGGCAGAATTGAAGGCATTCCTCACGTCCAGAGCTGCCAGCACGATGATTCGCCTTGAGTAGTGATTTCCTCTTTGGGCGGCGTGGGTGGTTTTGACTACTTTCTTAATTGCTACTATCGTGGGGTGGCTTTTCTGAATCCGTGTTGTCGATCGGATAGGCCACCTGCTCTTTGGATTGCTGCTGTGAGTCGATGCTTTAGCATCTTCTGGAGGAGGTTTCCTGTCGTGTCCAGCATGCACAGAGGTCTGTATGCTGATGGGGAATCCGCCTAAGACAGCTACAGCAACGTCGTCTGCACAAGCAATTACCTTACAGCCATCCCCTTGCAGGATTAGAAGCAGTTCGTTTCTCACAAGGTTCTAAATAAGGGGAGAAAGCACTCCGCCTTGAGAGTGCCCCTACTCACGAACCTTACGAACTAAAGCGTCGCCCAGCTCGTCAACAGCTGATTAACCAAGACGCCAATCAGCTCCGCAATTCCAAGGTTCGTGAGTGCCCACATAATTACTCCAGGTTCAACATTGTTAAAGGCTCCGTCTATATCGGGAGTGTATTTCTTGCAATTTAAAGATTTTTCAATGAGTGCGGACTTATGCTGGAAGGCTGACAGCAGATTTGGATTGATGCTGTAGTGAATATGGGCGTCTATCAGTTTCTCCAGAGCCATCAGATGAAATGATGATAGACGTAGGGGTCCGAGCTTTTTCCTACCATCGATATGAAAACCTTACTAACTTGCGTCCAAGATTTTGGGATACAAACCAATCAAATCCAGGTTGACTACAGTTAACCAGCGAAGGATTCGATTCACAGTGTGTTGCATTTCAGCGGGAGTATACCGTCTGGTCGTGCCGGCTTAAATAGTTTAAAGCTGCGTATTGCCGAAGAATTTTGCTGTTGAGCTGTTGATTTTGTTGCGCTGCATGGCACTTATACGGCAGAGGTTGCTATGGGATGCACTATATCGTTGCAGCATTAGCAACTAAAGGGATTCTATTTAATGCTATGGGAATTAGCCAGTCAGCAAACTGGAAACCAAATAGAATAGGTCACTCGATGATCTTAGTTGATTACTTTGGCCTCGTGCCCATAAGGGACTACATGACGCCATATTTAGACTTTGTAAGGCGTTTATCTACCACCTACCCTAGCAAGGAAGAATGGAAAAGCGGTCGTATACCTAACGCCGAATCTATACCCATCTACACAGATGGTTCAAAAATGAACACTGGTGTAGGATCAGGCATCTTCTCCGACACCCTAGGTACATCGAAATCCATACGACTTCCAGACCACAGTAGCGACTTCCAGGCAGAGGTCTTAGCAGTGGAAACAGCCGCCCGTGAGTCTGCGGTAAAGGCAATACCACCAGAAGGTATCTTTATCGGCAGCCAGGCAGCTATAAAAGCGATTACTGCCATAGAAATTAAATCGAAGCTTGTGAAGTGTTGTCGAGAAGAGCTCAGGGTTCTTGGAACACAGCACATGGTATCGCTCTGCTGAGTCCCTGGACACGAAGGTTTCCCAGGACACGAGGGTATCCCAGGCAATGAGAAAGCCGACGAGCTTGCAAGAATCGGCTCAGAAGCCCTACTAGAACAAGTTGACCCCCCTATGTGTATCCCGCTTTGCACACTCAAGCTCGTTGCAGGGAATAAAGCCATTAGAGAAGCGAACACTAGATGGACCTCCATGGAAATTTCGACAAAGCAAGGACCGAGAGAATTACTCGGAAAGATAGCAAATGCCTTTCCACCCTCGTGGGCATCATCACGGGGCACAATACTCTGCGGTACCACTTGAAGAAACTACGCCTGATGGAGGAGGAACTCTGTAGAGGCTCTGGTGACGACGGAGTTTTTGAGAACACTACCCACTTTCTGTGCCACTGTCTGGGTCTTCAACACTCCAGGAAAAAGTTGCTTGGTAAATATTTCTTCCAGGATCTCGAGGAGCTCTCCGGCGTTTTGACAGGAAAGATGCTGAACTTTATTAAACCATCAGGTTGGTTTGTATGCAAAAACGAAGTAAGTGATTGAGTTTTGTATAGTTTTCATTAGGTCTCAATGGGTAAGGGATTACTTTTTCCCCATGGGTATCAGAATGGGTCAACGCTGACCTAAGTGTGGCAAAGAGCGTCTCTCCCTGCCAGCCCACATACCTAACCTAACTAAAGGGATTCAATACTAGATTTGTTGAGCTCTGATTGATTCGTTGAACTATTCCCACCAAGGGAAGAAAATTTAAGTCACTCGGCCCTGCAACTTCTGTGATAATCGTTGTGAAATTCCTCGAGATTTACACCGAGTGATTAGTAATAATAGACGGATCGTGTGCCACTGCGACAAAATTTAAGATCTCGTCCTATCATAGCCCACCCAGAGGGCACTAGCCGTTCCGCATGTATCCAGGTGAATCCGCACATGTTCGCTTTACCATTGACTTCACGCTCAATGAGCTTTTTAAAGAGCTAATTGGAACCTTCACAAAGGGCAGCGCTTGCAGAATATGAAACCCGTCCCCTTCCTTAGAAGTTCCTGATACCCAACGTAGGGTCACCGTATTGATTCTGGATATCTCATTCCAATGCCACTTGCAGATTCTCATTAGTCTTGATCTAATTACGGCCGATTGTAGATTATTAAAGCGGTGGGATTAGGTCACATTATCACTGCGGCCACGTTGGGCCTATTGTGATTAGCTGCAGAGTCCAGAGCCTTAATGATTGCACGGCTGTTGGTGTATACAGTGATTGCCTTTCCAACGATGTTGTCTTCGATTACGGTTCCTGCAGCCCAGACGCAGTGGTTTTTGACTGGTTGGCTCCTGGGATCACAGTAAAACCTAACTCCTGTACCGATATCCATTTTGGAACCGTCAGTGTAGCTCCCCTTTGATGGTGAGTTGTTGTCTCAGTTTTTATCCACCTATTTACAGTCACCCACCGGTACGATATGGAGAGATGATATGATCCTGGGTCGCTGAGTCTGAGCAAAATGCTTTCACGTCGAAGCCGACAACTTCTTCGTTGAGGTTCAGGATAACATGTGCGTCAGTTGGGTAAGATGCTGCGGGTATCTCGTTTTCGGTATAATTGCGTTTCTCCATGTTGCGCGGCATATCTGGCACTAGCGGAGTTCTAAGATGGGCTATCGATTTGTACAGCTCGAGACGATAAATTGATAGGAAGGCGGTTTCGGCTTGAAATTCGTTGGTCTCTTCCAGGATTTCTTTTGATCTATCTGTCGAGACGGCCCCACACTGGTGTATACCGATCAGTCTGACGCTGCTTCCGTGGTCTTTGCAAAACGTTCCATCGCCTTTCTTGTGTCATAATCAGACGTGCTTTCGTCTAACTATACTTAGTTGCCGGTAACCCAAGTGGTCTGGACTACTTCCTAGAAGATGGTGCGACACAAGGAAACTGATCGTTGAGGTTGGGTGTCCGGAGCATTTTGGAAAGTTTTTTGCTGACGCGCTCTCTGTAGTATCTTGCGTTCAACATTGACCTTCTTATTCAGAAGGGGTCGGAGTTTTCTTCCATTCGACAATCTGAATTGGGTAGCCATGAAACAATTGTACTAGTAGATGCTAAATATGCGATAAAAGGGTCCTCCGTCAGCAAACATGTGGTTGATATGGTTGACGATTAGACCATCTGGAGACAGCCAGGCTGCTGTGTGGATGCGATCATCTGCAAACCCTCTGCAACTCAAACAGAGTTGTGAGCTGCTACAAAACTAAGAAGTCTGTTCCTTCTAACTAAAGCGACAAAGTGGAATAATTTTGAGCAACAATTTCCTTTGCCACTTAGAAATCCATCCACTGACACCTTTCTCCCCATCCATCATAGAATTTCCTTTTGAGAAATTCTTCAAAAGAATAATCAAATTTCGGAAAAATAACCCTAAATCACCCTCAAACGTATGTGTGCGTGCTATGCCAATTAATTACATTTCAATGGCGCGTTGTTATAAAAATTTACAAGACCATACAATAGCAGCCCCACCCCTTCACCAAATAGCTCAATTCTGCCACCGCACGTAAACGACTTCCACACCAATCCCGGCTGAAATTTATAGCATTCAATTTAGAATTATATCGTTCTTTAATGGCCATCATCCTCCCTCCATCCGATATCCTGTTGTAGTCTATTTGTTTAACATTCAACCTCGATACGACCCCTGATCTTTAGAATTTTTATTGATATTTCGAAATTCCCTCTCAACACCCATCAGACTTCCGTAAACATCTCAAGAATCTGCAGTCCCCCAGAGAAAAAAAAAAAGAATCTTCGAAGTGCCACTTTACTTAATCGATTGATGATGATACACGACTGAGGCAAGCTAATCATGGATGCGTATGCATCCACCCGTTGCCGCAACCTCATACCCAACATCCCGTGAAGGCAATCAAAACAGAAAGAAACACACAAATCGGGAAGCGATACGCGAGATTGGATTATTATAGCCCACGACCGGAATTTTCAGTTCAAAAATCAAAGATGAAGCGCCAAGGCTACTTGCAGATACACACCCTCACATCCATCCGCCACCGCGTGTACCCATATGGTGTTTATGGCTCCTCCGAACGCGATGCTAATCGCCGAACAAATAAACAATCATTACCCGAAAAATTGACGTCGTCCTCGTCGTCGAGGAGAGATGATGGGCCATTGTTCTCGACACCCCTGCAGCGTCACATAGAAGTGCAGATACTCGCACTCGGATTTGTAAATATAAATTCTCCGTGTCAATCCTTCTCCAGCGAGTGAGATACTTTTGTTCGCTTCAATTTCAATAAATAGATACTTTGGAGCGGCATTTACAAATGGCAAGCAAAATGGCTCCATATCCATGAGTATCTCTTAATTACGATCATTATTTCTAATCGTTCTGGATACACCGCCATCAGTCTGGACGAGGGATGGAAGCATATTGTGCGAAAGGGGTTGACGCTGAGTTTTGTAACCCTTCCTCGGATGGGTGGATGTTATTGTATGGAACTCTCTTGACAAGTGTTGCAACACTCTTTGTGTGGATATTTCTGGAATTCTGACAGTTGGGCGAGATGCTGCGGATTGAGTTCTTGTGGAAAATGTAAACTTTGTGCTTCCGTTGCGAATTCATTTGGTGTGGGGGTGGAGGTGGGGGGATTAAAGGAATTCGTCGGAGTTGAATGACTATTTGAATTAGAAGGGTGGAGGTGAGCAATAAAGATGTCATTTGACACTTGTTTACGGACGTAGTTAAACGTTCTAATTAAATGTTTTACTAGGCTTGACACGAATCTTTAAGTAGATATCTTGTAAGTCAATGATGGGGCATCATATCTGGAGTCATTGACTTACGCGTACTAGATTGACAAAACGTGTCATTGATCTTGGGGTTCAAAGACTTGTGGTTTTGGACAGAAAGGCGACCCAAGAGATTATTGTTCCAAGCAAGTCTATCGCGCTGGCAGGTTCACAGAGACCGCGTTATGCAAGCCAACGACATCTATAGAACGATGCTTGAAACCGAAGACGCTGTCATTTAAATGAGCTTATCACTTCACTCCGCATGATGTTTTCATATTCCTTACAAAATTCCAAAATGGATGTGTAAGATGCTTGTTACGAGCACTGATCGGATAGTGGCTGTCCCCAAGAGTGGATGATATCACCCTTATAGTGGACGAAATCTTGGACAGGTTAACAGTCTTCCATTGCTGCTAAGAACAGAGGTAAATTCAAGAGACGCTCAGTGATATAATGCAGAGAAGATTGGGGAAACAAAGAAATTGTGTCCCTCAAGGATCTTTTAAATCGTGTATAAGCGTCAAGAAGATTCAGTTTCAAGGAATTATTCTGGACAACAAACTATTATAGAATCAACATGAATGAATAGATGAAGCTGTGAGAAAATCCACGCAAGATGTGATGGTTTGCATGGATCTAGCTGGTAAAGCCTGAGGATCTAGCCCCGGTATCCTACCGTGAATGTACAAATCATCGCGAATGTATGTTGGATTGGCTTAAACGAATAGGATGATGAATGAGGTCTTTTTTGATAGTGTCGGTGAATGTAATCCTCAAACTTTTTTTTTTTTTTTCTCAGGAAAAGCGAGCCTGTAACGCCGTCTGCTGATTCCGTACTGTGTGTAAACATGTTAAAGGTATTCATAACCCTTTGAGTGCGCGCAAATTATAAAAAAAAAAATAATAAAAAATAGCTGGAGATTGTAATCACCTGGAAATATGTTTCCTGGGAGTAAGTTCCAAAATTTACTCGTTCTGTAACAAAGGGAATTTTGATGGAGAGATGTTCGCACAGTTTCCAGGTGAACATAAAATTGGTGTCCTCTCAGCCTACCTGATTGGATGTTCACATGGTATGCTCTCAGAAATTTTTCTTCAAAACTCTTCGGATCATCTTCGATGATAGTATCTGTAGTATAGGCATAGGTCTGCTACTCACCGTCAATAAGTCAACGGTTAGAGATTTGATGTTAGCACAGGGTCTTCTATTAGGCGAACTTCTCGTCTCTGGATGCTGTCGAGTAAATTTGGAGAATCTTTTGGAGCAGAGCTACAAACGTGGAAATTATATTCAAGACCCGGTCTACCTTGTGATTTGTATAAGAACAAAAGCGGTGCCGATGTGAAGTAGGAGTATCTTTTGGCTCTAAATAAATGGTTCAGTTTCAGGGAGACTGATTTTGCGATGTTGGATATGTGTTTGTGCCATATCTTGCCAGAGTTTACCGTGACGCCAAGAAGGTGCATGACCTGAATTGAATTGGACCACGTTAGTCTTTCCCCACTACAAAATTCTCTGTAAATCTTCATTTAATGACTTGATTTGGTCGCATCTCTGGAGATATGAGCTACTTGAGCTCACTGCTGTATTGTTTCAACAGGACGCTATTAGGATGCTATAATCGACAAAGCTGCATATCCTGTTATGTGTCGACTATATCAGGTCATTTATATGAAGTAGAAGAAGAGTTGGTGAAAGTATAGAGTTCTGCGGTACTCCAGTGTCTCCGGAAAATATGTCTAAAAAAAATATAACTTAAATTGATACACTTATCAAGGAAAGCTGAGGGAACTACAGCAGGACCAAGAATCACATACTCGAATACAACAATGGGCACAAGTCACGCGACAGAAAGGTGAGGCTAACTAGACCTCAGCAGAAAATTAGAAAGTACTAGCAGGTACCCGGCGTTCGTTACTTACTAAGGTGGCGCTGCAGTTCGGGGTGAACCTGGGCCTCAACCAACAAGCCTCTCCATTTAGCTCCATCTTTAGGTAATTGCCTCCAGTTGCGCACTCCAAGTTGGTGGAGGTCCCTTTGAACTTGTGCGCGCCACCTATGGCGGAGATTCCCTCCCTTGCGTCGTTCCGCCGGATTGGATTCAAAGACTCTGCGGGCCGGAGCGTTGGTGTTCATTCGCTCTATATGTCCAGTCATCTCAAACGCCCACTTCGCAGTTTTTTTACTTTATTTTTTACTTATTTTATAGTCACTGTACAGCTCGTATAGTTCATCATTGAATCTTCTCCTCCAAAGCCAGTCAACGCAAACGGGACCGAATGTCTTGCAAAGATTTTTTCTCTCAAAACGACGGAGGATCTCTTCATCTGCCTTCAACCAAGTCTATGTTTCAGCGCCGTAACGCAGGACTCTCATTAGATGTTCGAGATAGGGCTTACTGTTGAATTGCCTTATAAGCCCAAAAAAACAGCGTTTGGCAGAGGTATTCTTGGCTGAATTTCTGCACTGATGTCGTTTTCAAAATTTATAGCAGAGCCACGGTAGACAAAGTCCCTTACTTTCTCAAAGTTGTAGCTGCCTACTGTGACGTTTTGTCCAATTCATCAGTGTTGGCTTGTTGAAAGCTTGTGCTTGGTTTTGCCCTCGTTTACCACTAAACTCATTTTGGCCGCTTCCGCTTCAATTCTTGCAAACGTTCCGGTGACAGTGCGCTGAGTTCCTCCAATTATGTCAATATAGTCAGCGTATGCAAGCAGTTGTACGGACTTTTGATAGATTGTACCTCTGGTGTTGGCTTGTGAGTTCCGCAAAATCCGTTCAAGCATAATATTAAAAAGTCACATGACATCATCTTGTCCTAAACCTCTTTTGATATAAAAGATCGTGTTGAGGTCATTGCCGACCTTGATGGAACAGCGAGCGTTATCCATCATCATTCTGCAGACAGACAAGTTTGACAGACAAGTGGGTTGAGGACACACACTTAACTCCGAATAACCAATTCGGTTTCAAGGCGTGGCATGATACCACACATGCCGCATCTAAACTGGTATCGGATATCCAATGGAACAAAAGCAAGAAGCAATGCACGGCTGCCTGTCTGGTTGACTTGGAGAAGGCCTTCGACACCGTATGGCTAGAGGCTCTCTTCTACAAGTTGAGCAGCCTGGGCTTAAGTAAACCACTGCTGTACATACTTTATAACTTGTTCATTGTGAAGAATGGCAATGTGACGTCTTCTGGAACTTTTGAAGTAAAAAATGGTCTGCAACAGGGTGCGGTTAATTCGCCGATCCTATTCAATATTTACACGAACGATCTCATAGGTTCACTTCACCATGCCATAGCGTACGCAGACGACTTCGTCACGTACAGGTCAGGGCCTAAGATCGAGGTAGTCGCAATACTCTTGCAGCGTAACTTCGATAAGATCAAGAGATACTGCGACGACTGGAAGATGAAAATCAACTTTCAGAAGTCGGAGACCATCCTGTTCAGAACGCCGTTGTCTGGGGCCTCTTGGGACACCAGAAATAATTGGCGAAAGTTCTCTATTGTGGGACAGCCACTTGCGAGTCGAAGTGTAGTCAGGTACCTTGGGGTCTGGCTAGATCAATATCTATATTCTAACAAACATATAGATGCTGCTATGGCCAGAGCCAAAGTTGCTTTCCCCCTCACAAAGAAACAGTTTTATAGCAGCTAACTCGATGCAAGGGTGAAGGTAATCTGCTACATGGCCCTCATTCGGCCTATGCTCACATATGGATGTCCTGTGTTGTTCATCGTGGGGCCAAGCTTGTTGGAAAAGATGCGGGTATTTGAGTGGGATTGCCTTCGTTTGTACAGAACACCAGAGCCTGAATACACAAAATTCTATCCTGTAGAACAGGGCGAATCTGATCAGAGTGGATAATTTCTTGGTCAAGATGATTCGAAGGCACATTTCAGGAGCAATGACTTCGAGGAATAGCCTGATCTTTGGGCTTATTACCTTACAATCTCTATCACGAGAGTGTGCGCCTTGACGGCTTTATCCCTCTAGAAGTATTCCTATATCTTCATCAAAGAGGTCTGTCTGATCCAAGATAAGTTAGCGGTGCCGCTAATCTTCCAGGTCACCACAACAGCTGTGGATAGGCGACTCAACTACGTGTAGAGCGTCTCCGGTACAGAAGGGCAGTTTCATACCGCGACATTGAAGATGTTAGTAGACAGCATTACCAATTTTGGCGGAACGATGTACTTTTAGACTTTTAGGGTGTTCTCCAGGATCTTCCAAAGTGTTAAAACTTGATCGATGGTAGACTTCCTTGGGCTGAAACCGCACTGACACGGACTAATCAGGCTGTTGATGAAAGTTGTCATGCGTTCACACAATATCGCAGAAAAGATCTTGCATGCAATGTTGAGGAGACTGATGTCTCTATAATTGGCGCAGTTGAAGGGGTCTCCTTTTTGTGGATCAAGGTATGCGTATTCGTGACTAATGATCGACTTCATTGCATCAGGCACAATTACGTTTTTGGAGGAGATATTGAACACTACTTCTATATAAATATGCGAATGGCTTAAGCGTACCCACTTCCAAAGTAACCCAAACCCCGCAGTTGGAATTCAATTAATAATGGAAACATTCTCGATGACTTAACACATTTTTCCTTTGACTTGCCACTTGACCAATAACCCATAATTGCAGTGCATATTTTATCCATCTTTCAACCATCTCATCCTTCCGTCATTATCCTCGTCGTCATCCCTTTCAATTTCAACAGGGATATTAATACACGTGTTAACCGAAAAAAGCAAACAAACAAACAAAATAAGCGGGAGGAGGAGAGGAGGAAAAAATTCTATAAAATGAAAATGAATTATGAGTTTTGCTACTTCTCAACGGGGGTTGTTTCGTCCTTTCCCTTTGTATCCTTTCGACTAGTGCCACCCCACTCCCTAAGATAGAAATATGAGCCTCATATGCGTACACTACATGTGACTAATAGCGATTTTTATTGCAATTGCGAGAATAAATAATGCGGCCAACAGTGGAAATGTGGAATTTTTATTAAAACGATGTAACAAGCGATAACATCAAAACAATAACAACGACTGAGTCCTCTACACAGAACAGGATCTACTCCAAAATGAGATGGAATGAGTCGTAACGAAAAATTTAGACGGATGAATGAGTGTATGGTTCCGCCGCCGCCGCCGGTTGGTTGATTTTTTGGCGGATGTGTTCAGCATATATAATATTTCCTGTTGGGTGTGGTCACAACAACAACAAAAAATAAAATCCAACACTTTTTGATGTCCATTCAAGCGGGTGAATGCGTTTTCAGTTTATAAAATAAAAACAAAAAAATATTTTTCTGGTCACCCACAACTTGGTAGCAAAATGCTGTTGACATTCAAACCGCGAACAAGCAGCACACATTCAACAAAAATGTCAAAAAATGTTGTCTGTCCGTCAGCAAATGGTTGGACTTTCTTTTTTCTCCGCCGCCGAATTGTTTTGACGTTTGACATGACGGTTTTACTTTTTTTCCTGTGGTCAAACCTGTAACCCACCTCCATAGCGGAGCGTCGCCACGTTGGGCGCCACCCTAACCCAATTTGTCATGACAGCAGCAAGAGCTGCCAAAATTATTTATTTAAATTTGACACACTTTAGGTTCAGAAATTACTGAAAAATGTATCTTCACCGAGAGTAATTAAAATCAAATGAATAGTCGAATAGTCGAACCCCTGCCAGAGGGGGTGTGTTAGATGATGACATCTGTTTGTACTGTTTACCCCATTTTGGGGTGAGTTCGTGGAGTACCACATGAAACAACTAATACAGACAGATAGAGCGAGAGATAGAAAGTTTGTCCTGTAATTTTGGGAATTATTCGTGCATCCCACACGCATACGTGTACAAGAGTTTGTTGGGAAAACTCTTTGACCTCTTGATGTGCAGAAGTTTGTTTGTATCGCGCAAGTGAAGGGGTACCTTCTCTTGCAATCGTTCAAATGATTCCGTTTTAATGAGCTTTTTTGGGAAAACATTCAGCCAGTGTTCGAAATGTGTTCCGATTGTGTGTGAGGGGGATGGGGGTGAAACGAGAGGTATGTGCATGTGGTTAGGCAGTTAGGTGAAAGATGACTTTGCACAGATTTGTAGTGATTAGCCGGGTGAGTTGAAGTGGAACATTATGCGAAGTTATAGTTATTAATTGCTGTCGAAAAATGTTTCGCTCTTCAGGGGGTTAGACATGGATGCATAACAAATTGGATTTGGAAAATTAATTTTGATATTATGAAATGAATTATTATTGGTGGTGGGGTTGTTTGTTGGAATGGATGGCTTATGGCATCGGGCGGAAGGAATCAATGAATGGTTTGTGGGAAGAACAGAGGTCGTAGCAATTCAAAATCGCCTCGATATGTGAGTTGTAGCAACAAATTAGAAAACAGGCCACATTGGTCTAGTCGAATATATTTGAAAATTAATTGAAGACCGCGTTACTGGAAAAAGAAAAGTAAGGTACAGGCTGACATTGGACTACCTTTAGATTTTCAGATGTCAATCAAACTGAGCAGACGGTATCAGTTTTGTAGGTAAAGCTATGCAAAACCAAATATGTTGGGTACTCCTGCGTGCTTCTCAGTGGTTATCGTTTCTCTATGTTGCTTGGTGTACCGTCTCCGTTAGGAGCAACAGGGTGCTAAATACAACAGTAGCAGTCCCAAGTTTATATTAGGCGCCGTGCTTTTCCAACCCCTTTATGGTGATGTTCAAGATTGCCTTCAAGTATTTCGTGCCGAACATGGAATAAGTATAGGAACCCTGGCAAACAAAGTCTCTGATCCCTCACTCCCTACTTGTACGCAAGTATGCTCTGAAATTTTTAATTAAGGGTGCATTGGCCCCCCTTAAGAGGGACATGGTTCAAGCACTATCAAAACCAATGTATCTGGTAAGATGAGAACAAGGGCAGGCTTTCTAAATAGGCTGATGTCGGTAAAGAAAGCAGAGATTCCATCTGAATTTTCTATCAGTGATGCCGCAGCCGATCACTAGTCGCTACCTTCTAAGTACAAAAGTCACTAGAAGTTTCTAGATTCCAAAAATATTTCATTGTAGTCGTCAGATCCAAATGAAAAAAAAAAAAACAAAAATTGCCAGAGGCAGTTCAAAAGATACAAAAGTCATTGGACGTTATTCTAAAAGTCGCTGGAATAAGTAAATATGAAAATTCATTCACAAAAGCAAGATCTCGATGACATGAGTTGGTTTTTTCCAACTGCCATCTCCCCTACATTCTAGAATGCATAGCTACCATTGATCAGCAAGTCAGTAGAAGTCGTCAGACTCAAATGGAAAAGTCGCAGCACTGGATACTTACATTACTTATATCTTGTATTCCCACTGTGAGTCCTAGGACCTCTATTACGCCACACGCCATCGTGTTCGGTTTCTGGTAATATACCTCAATTCTCGCTAACTTTTCCCCAACTGTCGTACATCCTTCTCGCATCACGTTCCCCTCAGACAGTCTGGTATTCTGCCATTCTTGGTTAAAGGGTTCCATTGCATATCGTTGTTAGCTTTGAAACTGTCACCATTTTGGAAAGTGTGACCAGTCCACTACCACTTCCGCCATTGGATAGTTGTGTCTATTGGTTGTGCCATTAATTTAGAGGGAATACCTCTCCTATGTAAGGCATACCAAATAAATTCCTTGTTGACACTATCGAACACCTTCTCAAAATTGATGAACAGCAGTTGAAGTGGCGATCGATATTCAACGCATTGCTCGATGATGAGCCGCAGGGTGTTGATGTGGTCCACATAGGAGGATTCAGAACGGAAACCTGCTTGCTCTACATCGAGTGTGTCTTCGCGATGTTGTTTGATTCAATCCAGGATGATTTTAGCTATAATATTAGCCACGCAGATACCCCTCCAGTTTTTGCACTGCTTTCAATTTCTTTTCTTAGGAAGCTTGACGATCATACCCTGCTTGCACTCGACAGGGACGATATCAAGCTATCTCTATAAGTGGAAGCAGTAGGTTAAGTTAGGTAGATGGGTGCCTTGTGACAAAAAGAGACACTGCTCACTTAGACCAACAGTTCGGGTCCATTGTGCCCAAATTATTTAACCCTGAAAACTCTGTAAAGATAGTCCGCTGTTAGAACTATAGATAGTGATGTGAATCTCAGGAAGTCTGTCAGCTCTACATTGCCTAAGTCGAGAAGAGAAGAAGTAACTACCAAGAGTCCTCATTCTTCTGATAGAAAGGGCAGAACAATCACACTGCAAGTGGCGAATAGATTCAATTTCTTCTTCGTCCCTGCAACTTCTTACTTACTTACTTGGGTGGCGCTACAGTTCGGGGTGAACCTGGGCCTCAACCAACAAGCCACTCCATTTAGCTTCTACAATAGTCGTTATGCAGCACACCGAGTCGCTCCGCGTGGATACCAATGGTACAGTGACCAATAATTATGCCAGAAACGACCCGTGCATTATGACGACTAAGTTTCACCAGAGAAGTTGATCTCCTCTTGCTAAAGGCCGGCCATAGCGTCCTGACCGTTGCACATGTTTCCAGGTGAACCCAGCGTCTGTTTGCTCTACCGATGGCTTCATCTTCTATTTTCTTCTGTAAGGAATTAATTGGGGTCATTACAAAAGGAAAGGCCCATGACAAGTGCAGCGCCAACCCTTTCCTAGCAAGCTCGTCAGCCCTTTCGTTTCATTCGATATTCATATGCCTCGGTATCCAGCAGCGGGTGACCGCATTGGCTCTAGATATCTCGATAAAAAGTGATTTGTAGGTTCTCACAAGCCTCGACCTAGTTACAGCAGAGTCCAGAACCTTAACGGCTGCCTGGCTGTGTATATAGACTGTGATTGTTCTGCCAACGATATTACTTCCACGTATAGTTTCAGCAGACTGTACAATGGCTGTGAGTTCGGCCTGGAAGACGCTGCAGTCGTCGCTTATTCTAAAGGAGTGGTTTATTCCTAGGGCTTCACAATAAACTTCGGCTCCAGTACCGAACACCAACTGCTTTTTCTTAATGGTTCTTCGGTTCTTCCAGTATATTCTGTCAGAAATTCTTGTCGTGAACCTCCTTTCAAATGCAAGCATCGGGTTCATGTAACCGGTTTCCGCCGTCCCCCATCGGCCATAAAAGCTCGATGACCACAATCGGCCTTCTCGCAGTCTTATAGCGGTTGTAGCCGCCAGACTGCTACAGTATATATCAAGCGAAATAAAACTAAGCATAGTTTCCGTTGCCGCTGTTGGTGTTGCTCTCATTGAGCCCATGACTCCGATGCACGCTGCCCTCTGGATTTTGGTGGGGTTTGAAAGCTGGTATTGTTTCTCAATTACTATCCACCATACCCGTGAACTATATGTGAGAATGGGCCTTACTACCGCCGTGTATATCCAGTACACCACAACTGGTTTGAAGCTGGTTTGAAGTTCTGCCGATGTTGTTGTCGCTGCTGACAAGAGCTCCGTGTCAAGTCCTACCGCCTTGTTGGTTTTCACTGTTTTAATCGCGGCAGTGATCTCATCTTTACTGTGGATCGTGGTGTGTATTCGGGCATTTCTTACCTCAGATATCTTAGTCTGATTTGGGAGCATATCGCTAGCGAATACACAGTTGAAAACCATAGAAAAATGCTCCTTCCTTCTCTTGAGATGGTCCTCATCTGAAATGAGAAAGGAACCATTCAGGCTTTACACTGGGTGTTGGTTGGAGCTGTGATCACCTGTCAGCTCTTTGGTGATTCTGTAGACGGTCCTGCTGTCGCACCTCCTTGCAGTTTCTTCTCCTTCTGCAGGCAACAGTGGTTGTGATTTGCTGCATTATTCCATTTATTGGTGAAAGCTGTGAAGAGTTCAAAGTGCTTGAAATTGAAAGAAGCCTAGTATTGCTCTAGGTAGGGTCATGCCCTTTTTCAAGGTTCTTGTAGTAATCATCTCTTAGTCCGTTAAATCTGTTGAAAAGAACTTTCGCTATCATATTAAATGAATGCCCATGAGGTCCCTGTTTTGGGCGTAAGATGTAAGATCCTTTTTTATCGTGCAAACTTGAGTGATTTCGTTGTGGAGCCCAGCGAAATGGTGTATCTAATATATGACTAAGTTTCTTCAAATTTGATTGTATCTCTATAGTATAGTATTTGCCACATTTAACTTATTTCCACTGGCACTCCCTTCACTGGAAACCTCCCCCGTAACATCAAAGAATGACCAACATCATCACCACATCAATCACAAGACCACTAGGAATGGTCCTACTCAAAATGCTCATGTCTGCCAAAGTTGTTAAGTCGAAATATTTGGCCAAAAAAACTTTGATAAAAGCATGTTTATATGAAATTTATTACGCTAATCACTACACCCATTAACCGAAGAATAACGAGAAATGTTTACCAAATATTGGAATTCCTCCTGTAAGTCATCAGTCAATTCAGTCAGATTATTGTACATCGTGTCCAATAAAGGGGCGTTCTCTCTACAGCATCATGCACAGGAATATGATTTTAAATTTCGCTACGCTTTGATTAGTTCCAAATGGCGAACCAGCTTAGGGGATGAGCAACCGAAGCGAATTACTAGACCACCACGCAGGAGTACATTGAATTTATTTTTTGCTCAGAAAATAACAAACAATGAGGTGTTTTCAATCGTTTTGCGGTTACTAACTAAATTAAAAATTTATTATTAGAATTTGGAATTTCTTTTATTTGTTTGGATTTTGAGCAATTTATGTTGTACAAATAGAATATGGTTCTTGTTGTACTACTCTGCACAGATAGCCAATTGTACTTGCTGCGGGATTCGAAATATTTGGGGATTTGGTTAAAGGATTCTTTTGTTGTTCAATAGATAGCGATACTATGGATACTATTGATATAATTTGAATTTAATTTACATTTTGACAGTATTTCATAGAAGCCTAGTGATGCACACATCAACCACGGTATTTGAAAACATCAATTTCTGTGTGTGATACATGAACCAATCTAGACATCGGTATTTTGTATAGTTTTCACTTTAAAGTGTTGACACTTTTTTTGGAGTATCATGCTTCTTATCCTTAGACATCTCTGGAGTTTGAAAACACCTCGTCTCATTCTATAAAAACGGCAACCAATGCCAAAGGCATCAACAAACACACCACCAAATGGATTTGCTCCATGCTAAGAAGCAGAACTATTTCTGCCAGGCTCACTTTCTATCTTCTTCTTCCTTTTATCAGCGAGGCTATGATCCGAAAACAAGGGATCACAGCCCTCTCACTTCACTGCATTTATACTGATCCGCCTGTGAGGTTCGCCTATTTGACCTCAGAAATTATCGGCAGGCCCGCCGATTTTGGATCACTCGGTTACTGAGGCCAATGAAATGCCGATGTCGTCGCATTTGTCTGATCCAGGCGTTTATAGGCCTGCCTTTCCTACATCGCGATGTCTTTGGAACGTGCATAGATATTGCCTTTTTAACAGGGTTCAAATGATCTCTTCTTTGAACGTGGCAATACCAACTGAGCCGGTCACGCTCTAATTTTGCTACGATGGTTTCCTTGATGTGAAAGCTTCCACGGATCTTCGAACTTCTTATTCGATCAAGCTTTGTCACTCCTGCTGTCATGCGAAGCATCTTCATCTCAGCTGCCGTTAATTTACTCTCATACTTTTTGTACATCGCCCAACATTGTGAACCGTATGTGAGCGCTGGACGTACAACTGCGGTGTAGAGCCTTCCTTTCAACTTAGGGGGCATTTTTCTGTCACAGAAGATAGCGGAATTTTCTCGCCACTTCATCCACCTTACGCTTACACGATGATTGATGTCGTCATCACAAGATGCTTTGCTATTGATCATAGATCCCAGATATTTGAACTTTTCGCACTTGGGAAGCACTGTTCCATTCAAATAAATGTTTGGAATAGGCCTGAGTGGATCAGAGAACGGGCAGCGCAAGTACTCTGTCTTTTTTGAACTAATGCGATACCCATTTCCCTCCAAAACGTCCACCCACACATCAAGTGCTCGTTGCAGGGATGTAGGATCCTCGCTTATGATGGCTCCATCGTCAGCAAAGAATAACTGATGTACCTTGGGGTCCATCACTTTACCTTCAAGCAGATAATCAAGGACTGTAATAAAGAGCAAAGGACTTAAAACGCTTCCCTGGTGCACCCCGACTCTGATTGGGAACTCTTCGGTTACTCCAGCGGGGCATCTTACTCTTGTCTTTGCTCTTTTGTACATGTCCATGATCATCTGTACATAGGTTTCTGGAACGCCTCGATGTCTTAGCGCCACCCATATCAAATCTCGTGGTTGTCTGTCGAATGCCTTTTCAAAGTCAACCAATACAATATGCAAATCCCTTAAGGAATCACGATGTTTTTCCATTATGATCCTTATACTTTGGATTGCAGCTGTGGTTGATTTACCCGAGACAAACCCGCACTGATCATCAGATAGCCGTATTATTTTTCGCAGTCGGCCACCTAATACCCGCTCAACGATCTTCATGGTGTGTGACATCAGCTTGATCGAACGGTAGTTATCACAGTTTCGCGTATCACCCTTCCCTTTGAGAAGGAGAAGGTAACTTTCCCTCCATTCATTCGGCATTGGATCACCTCTCACGAATTTGGAGATGAGAATTCTGAGCGATCTGAACCCGATGTCTCCCATCTTTTTCCAGAACTCAGAGGGTATCTCGTCTGGCCCAACCGCTTTTCGTTTTTTGGAGTATTTGACCGCCTCACTAACTTCTTCGACTGTAATGTCGGGTATTTCTTCACAGTTAGGGGTGGCTCTTGGAAGTCGTATAGCCGGGGAAACTGTTCATTCAAAAGCTCTTCACAATACTGCCGCCACCTTTGCAGAATTTTGTCGTCATCCACAAGAAGCTGGCCATGAACATTGCTAATGAACTTTGGCGAACGAATCTCCTGAGCATTCTTCCTTCTTTGGGCGGCTATTTTGAAGATAGTGGCACTCTTGTTCATATCGTGTCTTCGCAGCTCCTGGATAGCCTGGTTTGCATCAGCAACTGGGGAAAATATTTTCTCCAGCTCCCGATACAGGCCCTCCGTACTCTCTGCTTGAAGCTGAGCGCACTTCTTCTTCGCTTTTTTCTTGCAGCATCTGTATTCCATTTCGCAAAGGCATGTGAACAGGTCACTGCAGACTCAAGGAACACCTAAGGAAAGTGGGAATAGAGGAGAACGGAAACTGGAGGAATTCGATGGACTCTTACATCTCAACTGAAACATCTTGACTACGCTGACGATGTATGCTTACTCTCCCACAGAATTATGGACCTCCGTCAAATGACAGCAGATGTGGAGAGGGAGGCAGGTGTCGTCGGGCTGAAAATTAATACGGCAAAAACTAAAATTATCAGCCTTGGAACAAACTCATCGGCTCAAATATGCATTGCTGGACAACCGGTAGAGAGAGTAGAGGATTTCCAGTATCTTGGGAGTATTGTCTCGACCGATGGTGGAACCGAACTGGATATAGCCAACAGGATCACCAAAGCAAAGTCCGCGTTCGGGATGTTGTCCAAAATATGGCGAAGCAATGCAATCAGTTTGAGCACCAAAATAAGACTGTTCAACTCCAACGTTGAATCCGTGCTGCTATATGGTTGCAGCACGTGGAGAGTGACCACTACTATCACCAGAAAGCTGCAACGTTTGTTAATAGGTGCCTGCGCAATATCTTAAGTATTTTCTGGCCCAATCGTATCTCTAACGAACACCTTTACGAGAGAACGGGTCAGGAATCAATAGGCACAACCATCCAACGGCGGAAGTGGCAGTGGATTGGTCACACGTTCCGAAAGGGTGACAGTTCCATTGCGAACCATGCTATGCAATGGAACCCTTTAACTCAGGATGGCAGAAGACCTGGCGGTCCGAGGATGACATACCTGGAGACGGATTGACGAACGAAAACAGCTAAAAGCTCGCGTTGCAGCTACCCCAGCAGCAGGGAGAAGCGAGCTAGAGTCCCTATATCGCATGAAGATGAGAGAAGTTCAGCGTAGCGTGCGACGTGACAAGCGCAACTACATCAACGCGCTGGCTACAGAAGCAGAAGAAGCTGCACGGAGGTGCGACAGCAGGACTGTCTACAGAATCACGAAAGAGCTGACAGGTGGTCGCAGCTCCAGCCAATACCTAGTGAAAAGCCTAGACGGCTCCTTGCTCATTTCGGATGAGGACCAGCTCAAGAGATGGAAAGAGCATTTTGCTACGGTTTTGAACCGTGTATTCGCTAGCGATATGCTCCCAAATCAGACTGAGATGCCCGAGGTGAGAAGTTCCCGAATACGCACCACAACTCCCAGTAAAGATGAGATCATTACCGCGATCAAGGCACTCAAAACCAACAAGGCGGTAGGACTTGACGGTATTCCAGCAGAGCTCTTACGAGCAACGCCAACAACATCGGCTGAGCTTCTGCTTCCACTTATAGATAGAGCTTGGGAAGCTGAGAGCTTTCCTAACGAGTGGAAAAAGGGAATGATCGTCAAGCTTCCTAAGAAAGGAAATTTAATGGAGTGCGGAAATTGGAGGGGTATCTGCGTGCTGCCTGCTGTAGCTAAGATAATAGCTAAAATCATCCTTGAGCGAATCAAACAACATCTCGAAGACACACTCGATGCCGAACAAGCAGGTTTCCGCTCTGGATCCTCCTGTGCCGACCACATCAACACCCTGCGGATTATCATCGAACAGTGTGTCGAATATCGATCGCCACTGCACCTGCTGTTCATCGATTTTGAGAAGGCGTTCGATAGTGTCAACAGGGAGTTTATTTGGCGTGCCTTACGCAGGAGAGGCATTCCCGATAAACTAATTGCTATTATCAAAGCTACATATAAAGGCTGCAAATGTCACGTTCTGCACAGGGGAAGGTTGTCTGAGGAATTTGAGATCCAAAGTGGGGTAAGACAAGGCTGTATCCTTTCACCAATATTATTCCTATTGGTGATTAGCGATGTGCTTCATGCAGCTTTGTCGACGGGAAACGGAGGAATTCGATGGACTCTTACATCTCAACTGAAACATCTTGACTACGCAGACGATGTATGCTTACTCTCCCACAGAATTATGGACCTCCACTAAATGACAGCAGATGTGGAGAGGGAGGCAGGTGTCGTCGGGCTGAAAATTAATACGGCAAAAACTAAAATTATCAGCCTTGGAACAAACTCATCGGCTCAAATATGCATTGCTGGACAACCGGTAGAGAGAGTAGAGGATTTCCAGTATCTTGGGAGTATTGTCTCGACCGATGGTGGAACCGAACTGGATATAGCCAACAGGATCGCCAAAGCAAAGTCCGCGTTCGGGATGTTGTCCAAAATATGGCGAAGCAATGCAATCAGTTTGAGCACCAAAATAAGACTGTTCCGCTCCAACGTTGAATCCGTGCTGCTATATGGTTGCAGCACGTGGAGAGTGACCACTACTATCACCAGAAAGCTGCAAACGTTTGTTAATAGGTGTCTGCGCAATATCTTAAGGATTTTCTGGCCCAATCGTATCTCTAACGAACACCTTTACGAGAGAACGGGTCAGGAACCAATAGGCACAACTATCCAACGGCGGAAGTGGCAGTGGATTGGTCACACGTTCCGAAAGGGTGACAGCTCCATAGCGAACCATGCTATGCAATGGAACCCTCTAACTCAGGATGGCAGAAGACCTGGCGGTCCGCGGAAAACATGGCGCAGAACAGTCGAGAAGGAGGCACGGCAGTTAGGGAAAAGTTGGGGAGAACTCAGACACATTGCCAGAAACCGTACACGATGGCGCGTAGGCGTAGTAGAGGCCCTAGGACCCACAAGGGGATACAGGACATAAGTAAGTAAGTAGTAGTAGAGGCCCTAGGGCCCACAAGGGGATACAGGACATAAGTAGTATTGTAGTTATCGTGCCTGAGACATTCGATTCAGGCTAAATCCTTTGAAAATTCTTCAGCGATCTGGAGCCTTATAACTCAACAAGAAAGTAGGACTAAAAATCAAAATTTTTGGAATAAAAATTCAAAAGTTTCCTCCTGTAAGCTATGCAGTTAGACGATGATTTGAGTTTAAGATAATTTCTCTTCCTTAAATCCTTCTACCTCTCAGTAGGCAATTGAAAAGCAATGAAATTAACGTTTCTGCAATTGAATTTGTCTTAATTGCATTCATCTGCGTAGCTTTTTAACGAAATCCAAGTGCCGACACTTTGTTCAGCTCCACAAACCTTTCAATTTACAAAACCTCCCCCAAAGGCAATCACTTCCATTCGTGCATTTCGAATGAACTTTGACTTTGGGCAATTCCAAAACTGTCACCCATTGTCATCTTCATGCATTTTACAGTCTCCAACTGTAATTGTCACCATAAAATCCACCACCCGTCCGGTAGCTTTTACAAGCATTTGCATCCATAAACTGCATCCTTGGCAGGATTATATTCCTAATTCGCATCCCCCTTCGCTGCAGAATGCAGCAATCACAACAAATTCACAATGCAATCTACAAAACGCACAACAGATGGCGCATCATATCTGCGTCGCTACGCTTCTCTAAATGGTTATTATCTGCTGCAAGGTTCGTTGATTATTCACTACGGGTTGTAATGACCGTTAAATTTATTTTGTTGCTTTTTATTTGTGATTCTGTAGCATTTCTGATGGACAATTAATTCAAATTTAATTACCAAGCACCCCCCTCTATACACTTACAGATGTCCATAGTAGCAGCGGCGGGCAGCAAAAAAATATCAACTCACGTGGTCATGTTCCTGATGTGTGTCCGGTCTGTGGTATCAAACTCACCCCCGAGGAGTGGAACTCACACTTCCTAACCGAACTAGATAGGCTGTATAAATTGAGCGCAGGCATGGAACGGGCGAATTTACAATCCAATTATATGTTTGCCCCGCCATGTCCCGCACAGGAAAATGCCATCCGGACTAGTCACAATCGATGGGAGGTGGGTGATGCTGAAACAAAAAATCTATCTGAAACACTAATATGTAAAGTTTTGTGTATCTTTTTGCTTAGACATTCCAGAGAATACGAAACAATCGACAGAATCGTTTACGAATCAAAGTTCGGAAACGGAAGTACGGCAGCGATATGTACTTCTTGGATAATTTGTTTTGTAGTTCTTGTCCGATTTGTAAACGAAAGTATTCGATGGAGACGACAAAGAACAGTGAGGTGAGTTGGCAGAAAGGATTTCAATATATTGATAGATTTGATGAAATTTTTTTTTTCGGATTTATAGGAGGAACCACAACCGAAGGACGAAATCGAAACTGTCGATGTGGAGAGTTGCAACGATGATGTTCCCGATTCTGGTTCAGAGATGAACAGTTCAAATAGTGCTGGTAAACTGGATGGTGTCCTATACAGGACTGCTTGTGTGATAAATAAAGAGAGTGCAGAGGATGATGTGACGAATTCGAATAATTGGGAATCAAACCCCAGTCCACATATCAGTGGTGAGTCATTTTCAAATGCATAATCTATTACATCAAATTGGACGGCTTTCTCGTCTAAAGATGTGATAAACCCTAAAAGTTTTCGGTCCTTGATTGCCCTTTTTTTATATAATTTCCGCCGTGCATTCAAGGGGTTATGAATACCTTTTAAGTTGTACACAGTGCGGTTGTTCGAAAGAATAAACAGAGAAAGGGCAGATTGGTGTTGTGGTTTGAATCTCGGATGTTAGGTTTTAGAAAAAACTGCAGGGGTGGTGTCTAGATAGCCGGAGAGATTTGTTTTATTATTTTGTCTTCGCTGGTGATTCACAGTATTTTTGTTCCACCTTCTGCTGCCTTAGGCATATCAATCAATCTCGAGTTAGGTACTACCTTTCACAAAAATATTGCTCCGCATAAGGGCTTTGAATTGTTCTAAAGAAATTATAATGCTTCAGACTCATTTTATGCGTTAAAATGCTTGAATTTGACTTAGCTCCCATTTTGCCAACTTTGCGACAAGCAGGAAACACTGCGGCAACATTAGACCGGTGCCTAACAGAATAGAATACGAAAAATTCTACAAAATTTTGTGGTAATTATCACAGCGCAGCAAAGCTAATCAGAGGAACCTTAAACAATGGGAACATCAACATTTCCGAAAACCTCCGACCGATATCAGATGTTTCAGCAGTTTTCCTCTAGCGAGTGCAAGTTCATTAGGACCTAAATATTTCATAGTGGCCCTCCCAAGACAAGGGCTCTATTCGACGCGATGCTCGAATAAGAGCACGTCCTCTAGTCCAACTGCTTTGATAAACCGGAGTATCTGAAGTGGATCCAACGAAGGTAGATCCCAGGCAGTTTCTTCATTTGTGCATTTATAATTTCACATTCTGTATGGTGTTCTCGTTCTCTGCTAAGTTTACAGGACCCATTCATTCTCCCCTATACCCAGATTTCTGAGATGCTTCCTAGGTCTGCAGTAACCCGTCAACTTGGCTGCTAAAATCCGAAGCCCATTTCCCCAGAAGTTCTTTAGCCTGGCTTAGTTAGAGAATATCATCCCACGGCTTGGACCCATTTACTTTCCTCTTCTTTCCTCACCTCTTCTCGTACGTGGCTTCCGAACAGCTAGTTAGCTGCTTTATATCCCTCCACTCCGATATTTCCTATCCTGTTAAACTGTGTGCATCTTTCGATTGCGTAAAGCCCTACTTGAAAAATGCTGGCGAAGGTTCCAAGCTATGCTGCCTATAAAGACCTGGGCAAATAAACGCTTTCCTCAGTGCATATGCAAGCTTTATATCCGTCAGTGTACCATTTGGTTCCGTCTTCCTTGAACTGACACTTATCGAATACTCTCGGATCATGGTTTCTTCACCATATTGTCTCTGGACTACTCCATGGCCCAGTCCAGTTCCCCACGCCCCCTTTAAAGATTCTCACTATAGTTTCCTTAGAGATCCTTTCTGGCATTATGTGTGAAGGCGGTGTCCCCTAAGGATCCGTACTAGGTCCACTAATGTACAATGACATCCTCAGACTTCGAATCCCGAGGTCCTCAAAAATTATTGGCTTCGCCGACGACATAACGATCATTGTAGTGACCAAATTTCTTGAATAGTTGGAGCACAAATGTAATGAAGCTACCGGGATGGTACAGAACTGGCTAGTACCTTAAACTAGCAGAGGAAAAGACCGAAGTAGTGCTCATCAGCAGCAGATGAGCTATGGAGACTATAAGAGTAACTGTTTGCGACCACGTTGTAGTTTCCAAACCAGAGCTGAAGTTCCTTGGCGTTACTATAGATGCAAGATTAACTTTTAAGCAACATCTGCAACACGCAACTGAGAAGGCAGCAAGAACAACGACTGCCCTGGCAAGGATCATGCCAAATATTGGAGAACCTGAACTGAAGAAGAGACTGCTCTTAGCAAAAGTTGCGACGTCGATGATGCTTTACGGCTCCCAAATATGAACAGGTGCCATGAAGACGAAATCGAAATCGAAAGGAAGATGGAGGCGGTCTACAAAACCAATGCCTTGGGAGTATGCAGCGCCTTTCGAACAACGTCCTACGACGCAGCACGCGTAGTGGCTAGAATGGTGCCAATTAACCCCGTCGTTAAAGAAGCTGAACGGAAATATCGTGCCAGCAGGAAAATTGTGTCAAAAGCGACGAGTCGAAGTGACACTGAAGTACCACCAAGAACAAGCCTCGAAGAATGGCAAGAGAGATGGAACTTTTCTGACAAAGGCAGATGGTCGCAGAGATTGATCCCCAATACAGACCCTTGAATCAATAGGAATCATGGAGAGCTGAACTTCTACCTGACGCAAATGCTTACTGTTCATGAATGTTTCAAAGTCTACCTCCACAGATTTGGACATGAAGGCAACCTTTATTGCCCAATGTGCACAGAAGTAGTCGAGGATGCGGAACACATCGTGTTCCACTGTGCACGATATCACGAAGAACGTAGCTTGCTGGCGAATAGACAGGGTGTGGACTTAATACCAAAGTACATCACCAGAGAGATACTGAGCGCGCAAGAAGCTTGTGAAGCAGTAAGTGAAACTGTGGCTACCACCATGAAAAAACAACGAAGACAGCAGCGACAGCGAAACGTGGCGCAGGCGGCTGTCAACATGAACCAGCCGAGTATGTAAGGCTGAAGCCCCTTTCGCGATGAAATGCTTGACGGCAGTGTCACGAGGACTAGGGGTAGGAGGGGAGGTGGGTTTAATGGGTGGGAATCCCACACTGTTACTGAGTATGGGCTTAGTTTCGTCTTTAAAGATTCCCACCTCCCAAAGCAAAAAAAGGGCCTAAGTGGGCTCTTAGCAATACTCATATTCTTATAGAAAAGAGGCAAAGAAAGAGAAATTTATTGAGTTAAGTATTATATATGGTTCTTAGACTTGTCTGTTTGATGTGGTTGTGTCCGTCTCGAATAGGAACCTTGTCCAACCGGTTTTGTTGCAGAAATTCAAGATGATCGGAATGGGTATGACTGCCGGTTTCTCAAATTCTTCAAATAAAGGTTAGTCTAGTAGGTTTTGACAGAGTCTGCTGATTCCTCGTCACTCAACGCCCGGGTCCGAGTTATCACAACCTCTGAAAACGTGCTGCAAATTTACTATTTTCATCTTCTCTGAGTACATCCTAATGTGCTATTAAAACTCTTGTGGCTATTGTTATAGAAGGCCCATTTAGGGTTACAGGTTTTTAGGTTTACTAAAGTTTAACTTCAGCCATAGGGGCTTTCTGTTTTACACGTTTGGACAAAGAAGGTAAAGATTTCTTCGTGGTAGATTTAACAATTTTCCGGGGCAGAGCGTTGATGGGCAAGCCATTCAGTAGCTGTATACGCAATCGATCGATGTCGCTATACAGGACATCTAATTCTTCATTGTATTTTCTCCTCCACACCCTATCTATGCAGATGGGACCAAAGATCATTCGAAAAATCTTTCTCTCAAGGCAACCAAGGGCATCCTCATCAAATTTGAATAAAGACTGAGCCTCTGTGCCATATGGCAGAATAAGCCAGGGTTTACTTTCGGGAGAACTTCGACATAGCATAGCATAGCATTGCATAGCGGTTTTAGTGTTTTTTTTGCCTTTTCTTCTATATTTGCACTCCAGTTCAATTAGGTTGACAAGGTAAGTATTGAGCCTTGAAGTCTCGGTTTCGTGCAATTTACTTGGGTATTCGCAAATCCTCGAAGGGAAGCTTGAGTGTTATGTGGAACACCAGAGGTAGTCCTGTCTCTATGTAAGCATATATAGCTTCTTCTTTTTTTTTATGAGTGGGTAGGGATAAAAATCCTTTATGGATACTTGTAGCCCCTGCTACGAGTTATGCCCGACTCCATGCTCCTGCATGGTTACGTGCTAAAAAAAAAAAAAAACCCTCCGCTTTCCCTCTCCTATTATTCCCCTGCTCCATCGCCAGTCAAGGTACTCCTTCGCAGGGGCAGATTTGACATTTCGTCATTTCTTTTTAGCTGCCAGAGCTGGAAGGATCTTCGTTTCTCACGTTTCTCGCGTTTCTCGTTGCTTGTTCCTCTATACGCAGTTGCTGCATCATACCTGTGATTACTTCATTTGTAGTCTTCCAGCCTTCGCTCCTCGCTAACATGAATGAGATCAGGCTTCTTGGGGTCACTTGGCCCCCAATTGCTCTTTCTAGTACGTTTCTGGCCCTGATGTTATTTTGGCATTCCATCAGTACATGCTCTGCGTTCTGCACTTTTCCTTCACAGTGCTGGCAGAATGGGTCATCGCCGTGCTTGTACTTGTAGAGATACTCCCGGAAGCACCAGTGCCCCGATAGAATTTGTGTTAGGTAGTAGTTTACCTCCCCTGGCTTTCTGCTAATCCATTCTTCAACTTCGGGGATCAATTTGTATGTCCATCGACCTTTGGTTGTGATGTTCCACCTATGTTGCCGTTCTGCTTCTATAGCCTCTATAGCTGTTGTTCCGTCATTGTGCTCGTTTTCACGTAGTGCCGCAGTCTTCTTTGCGTCTAGATCGATAGGCATTCTGATATTACGCTTATCGCATCGCAGATACAGTTCTAAAGACGCAGCATACCCTAAAAGATGTGATTCTATGCGCCGAGCTCATCGTTCTAATGTATGACTTACGATGCGTCGCTTATGCCTATATTGGGGCCGCATACAGGAGTATTGACCTACTCACGGTTGTTAAGAGATTTCTGATTGGCTGCCTTGGTCCCTCAATATTTGGCATTAGTCTACACAGCGCCGCTACTGCACGGAATGCCTTCTCGCCTGCGTACATTAGGTGGTCCCTGAAGCTGAGTCTGTGGTCCAACAACACTCCCAGGTACTTGACGTACGGCTTCGATTCGATAGTTTGCTCACCGATCTGTATAGTGAGGTGCTCCACTTTTGAACGGCTTCGGTATTGTGGTCTAGCTAGCTCTAAACCTAGTGTCTGTAGCCATAGCTTCACGTTTGCGATTGTTTGATTGCAGTTTTGCACAACTTCCTCTAATTTTTTAGCTACTTTTACAATTGCGATATCGTCGGCGTAACCGATGATGTCTACTCCGTCCGGCCTTTGTACATTATGTTCCATAGAATTGGTCCCACGACCGACCCGTGTGGAACTCCTCCCATGATTTTGTACCCCTTTGGTCCCTCTTCTGTGTCATAGTAAAGGGTTCTGTCGTCGAAATATTTCACAATTAACCGCAGTAGGTAGTTTGGTACCTGCAGGTCACTCAGTGCTTTTAGGATACAGCTCCAGTCGGCTGAATTGAACGCGTTCTTGGCATCAAGTGTCAACACAGCACAGTACTGTTTTGTTCCTACAAGCCATCTTTCTCCTCACGTGCTACATACATATATCACACACAGCTTGTATTGCATGGTTGGTGCTTCGTTTCTTTCGGAATCCAAACTGTCGGTTACAAAGCCTCAAGTCGCCTTCCGTGTATTGCTCTAGTCTTTTCCGTATAATTTTCTCGAGCACTTTCCTCAGTGTATCTAGCATACACGACCTGTATAACGATGATTGCTCACGTGGTTTGTCACCCTTTAGTGCAAGAACTAGTCGTTGCCGTTTCCACTGAAACGAGAATTTTCCTTCTGTTAAGCATGCTGTGTAGAGGTGTGTAAAGACATCTGGTCGGCTTTTGATCACCTCCTTCGGAACAAAGTTCGGGATCCAGTCCATCTCTGGTGTCTTGTTGCTTTTGATAGCTGCTGCGGCTTCTATAACTTCCTCAGTTGTAACTGGTGGTATCGTCTCCATTTCATCTGCTGTGCCTCGCGGCAGTGTGTATCCATCTTTCCTAGGGAATAGGCTGCTGACAATTGAGTTCATGATGTGTAGGCATATCGGTGCAGCTGTCGTGGTGCTTTTCAGTTTTTTCATGACTATTTTAAAGACGCTTCCCCATGAGTTGTATTGTAGTTCCACCTTGAGTACCTGGAATGATTCACTTTTGCTCATCTTAATCATCTTACGTAGTTGCATTCGCTTTCTCTGGAATTCTCCTCGGAGTTCTTCATTATTTTCTCAGTCTCTGGCTCTTATCCTTTGCTGACCCCTTCGCATTCTATGGCAGTCGGCTCGGAGCTTGCAGATGTCGTCGTTCCACCAGTACATTGGCGTTCTTCCATTTCCTTTTTCCCTGTGCGGCATGGCTGCATCACACCCGCTCGTTAGAGATGATGTCACTTCTTTTGCTTGCTCCTCTGCTGTGCCACTCGTTATTATGTTGGTGTTGACAAAGTAGACATACCATAGAACATGCAAAGCATCTCAACATGTTCACTCTGCACATATCCCAATGGTTGAGCTATATATAATAGTATCGATTGTGGAGTTGCCTCAAATATTTTAAACTTTGAAGTAGAAGTAATTTGCACGTTTCTACCTTGCATTGATAGCCCTCTTTGCTTCAATTAGTTTCTCTGCTAGCTGATGTCTCAAACAGTTTTTGTTTGACAGCAATACTCCTAGAAACTTGTAGGTTTTAGGGACTTCTACTGTTTCTCCATCTCTCATTGGTGGCACGTCTCTTCTGCTTCCAAGAATCATGACTTGCGATTTAGCCAGATTCACCATCATCTGTAGTTTGTCAGGGGAGTCTGCGTAAAGAACAACATCATCCGCGTACATGAGAGTCATGTTAAGAGAATAGAACTACGCTAATCACTTTTCATTAACATTTGAAAATGTTAGGTTAATCATATTCCATTTGTTTCTACTTATCAGTTAAAAATGTCAGTGAACTCTCGTCAACAACGCATCACTTTTACAATGCGGACTCCTGCGGTGAGGAGCGCAACTGTAATAGCAAAGAGATCGACACAAATACGTGCAATAATGACAGCGATGAAGATGTGATCGTAGACGATGATGATTCGATGAGAACGTCAAACACAAAGAAGCGAAAATTCGAAGAGGCAATCATCAACAGGTAAGGATCCCTCAAAAATTCCCCACCCCCAAAACTGATACTGATATTCAACACCAAACTTTGAACAGAAGCGAAAGCCATTCGCCCGATGATGAACGACCTCGTTCGGAACCTCAAGTTACCAGTACTGAGCCAAATATCGAGATGCCGCACAACAATAATAACAACAACAATAACAATAAATACAATTTCGAAGAGCTACGTTCAAAAATTCCCGATCCGGATAATGGAGCACCACCAGCGTCGACTGGTACTCCCGGAGGCGTAATGCAGGACTCAAAGGTGGGGATAAGTTCGGATAAACCGGACGAAGAATACAAATGTTTCATTTGTAAGGTAAATTTGCATTGGATTTTAGTTTCGCTTGCACTTAGCACATCACTGCATGGCAACATTATTATTTCAATTTTCCTAAACACAAAAAACCAGATATACTTGAAGCTTTCAAAATCGCCATAGAGCTGACAAGTCCTTTTGTTCTGTTTACTCAAGACAGGCATAAAGGAGTTCTCCTCGGATTTCTTCCGCGGCAGGAATCTGTATTTCCATCAGAGTTGTGCGAATGTCATGAGTACTTATCGATTGAGTAAGGATATTCAACAGCAGCAACATCATCACCAGCAGTTGTTGCAACAACAACAGCAGCAGCAACAGCAGCAGCAGCAGCAGCAACAACAGCAACAACAGCATAATGTATCAAATAATTAAGTTTAAGCAATTGTAATTAAATTCTTTTTTTTTTATGTATCTTAGCTTTTATTTAATTTTCTTTTATTTATACATATGCACATACTCTTATTTCTTTTTTTTTTTTTTGAATAAAAATAAATTTATTGTAGAATATTTAAATTAATGAGGAACACTGTCGCCATAGACTTAAAATAAAATAAAAAATACTCCAGGCTTGTTCGAATATGTGAACCAGTTCTACAATTTCGTACAAGACCTCTGACAAATAAACGAGCTATTGTAATTAATCGGTAAATATTATTTAAATTAAAAAACAAAATTATGTAAACATGAATTTAGAAAATACAAAAATAAAAATATATAAATTAATTATTGTTATATTTAAATATGAAAAATAAAAATACTAACACGCAAGATAATGGGAGTGATTTTGCTTAGAGGTTAATCCTTATCGGAGCTGTCTAGTACTCGTACGTGTTGAAGGCATTCTTCGAGGTAGGTACTCACATTTTTCGCAAAAATAAATTAAAGATTAAAAAATGATTATCATAGCAATTGCCTGCATTTGTTTTCTTCGTGTAAATTATTGCATTGCATTGTAGCATTGCGCGATAATTTTGAAGTGAATAAAAAGTCAAGACCAAAAGTTCAATGCAAACAGCACAGGACCAACGGCACTGTGTGTTGATCTTGAGAAAAATAAAGATCGTATGAACTTTCTTTACTTTACCATAGCCCTTATACAAAGAATTGATAGCTACAAACATGATAGGAAACGCTAGACTGTACCAATCAGACGCAACTGGTCCATTGTACTATCAGAGAGCCAAACCCTGGTTTCTAAGAAAGCCAACCTACGAGTAGCAGTTCAGTGATGAGGAGCTTGCAGTACCAGCACTCACCACATCAGCGCCGAAAATCTGCCACCTAATACGAGCAAAAGCAGGACACTTGCAAGACTCTGTGGTGACGAGGGAGTTTTTGACGACACTACCCACTTCCAGTGCCATTGTCCAGGTCAACACACCAGAAGAAAGTTCCTTGGTAAATACTTCTTCCAGGATCTCGAGGAGCCCTCCGGCGTTTCGACAGGAAAGATGCTGAACTTCACCAAATCACCAGGGTGGTTTGTATGCAGAAACGAAGTAAGTGATTGAGTTTAAATAGTTTTTTGGCGGTTTTCACTAGGCCTCAATGGGTAAGGGATTACTTTTCCCCTACAGGTATCACAATGGGTCAACGCTGACCTGAGTGTGGCAGAGAGCATCTCTCCCTGCCAACCCACATACCTAACCTAACCTAACGTAGGACTCTTGCATAGAAAATGTCGCCCTTTGCACAAGCATCACAGACTGTTGTGCCACCTAAACCTAGACACATTAGATCCTTGTCGAAAGCGAAGCGGCCTGTCAAGGCATTAATAAATTGTCTGCACTCTTTTCTGTTAAAAGACAAAATGCCGCTGATTTCTTACAGACGTCCGGGAGCATTCGTATAGTCAAGCTACATCCTAGAGATGAAAGCACACAATTGGGTTCATGAGAAACCCAATCGTCAATGGAAGCCCTAACCGAGGATGCAGGGAGACCCACCACAGGTTGAGAAGGGTTGAAATGGTGCAGTGGATAGTGTGTTTGCTCGTTAACCGAGGTGTGCAAGTTCAAGCCCCAGCTCCATCAGCCACCCGACTATAAAAAGGAAAACGAATAACATCGACGTTTCGCCAAACCACTGCATCAACGAACTCCCACGACAATAGGTTCTACGCACTGGAGCAACTCGAGGACAACACCTCAATCAATGATCGTCAACCTCAGCTACACAGCTGCTCTAATAACAACAACAACCGCAGCTTCGGATTTTGAGAAAACCTGCTTTGAACCTTGCATAGCAATCTCGTTCTCCAAGATCCTAGTGTGAGCTGGGACCCAGATAAGAGTCATAGAATTCAGCCTTGTGGTCGAGTTCAAAGAGTTTTTATATTCATGAATTATTTTAAAAGTGATAAGAGGGTTAAGCAATGCAAGGTCTTCCACGAAGATACCAGCACCAGACTCTTGAAGCCATCCATTCCTGGCTCAGACTCTGGCCGAATCGAGTCCTGAATACCAGGAAAGTTGTCTATGAATTTGCGCAAGAACCGAAATTCTGGTGTCATTGCGTCAGACGGCATATCCATGAGACTGGAGTCGTAGGATAATTATACCAAAAACCACCCCGCCTATGACGATTAATGGCTTGGATAGTACAGATATAGGTATCAAGAGGAGGTAAATTCAACAAAGCATCTAGAGCAGAGTCAGGCATACTCAGGAAAGCTGCCATGCAGCCGAGAGAAGCCATTCCTTGGAGTTGGGGTTAAAAGGCGGACACATATTTACGCGAACGTTCCTTCCACTTAACAAGCGACACATATGGGAGGAATGATCTTATCATGGCCGTATAAATCCAGACGACCTTATTCGGTGACTAACCTTTTATTTATAATTTGCACGCACTCAATGGATTATGAATACCCTTAACATGTTTACACGCAGTGCGGGCGTTGGAAAGGATAGATAGAGGGAGAGAGAGAAAGATTTGGTGTAGTGGTTTAAAGCTCGGTTGTTTATGCTTCAGAGAAACTCCGGGAGGCGTCCAGATAACTGGGGAGATTTTTTTTTTTGTCTTTGCTTCTGATTCACAGTATTTTTTCTCAGTTACCGATGTCATAGGCAAATCATCATCAAGAGAGTGAACGCATATTGCTAAAAGCACCCTTACACTGTTGCACTTTTTTCAGGGGGAGGGAGAATTAAACCGCGGGTCAATGGAAACAAAAGTAGCCGACTTGCTACACTTAATTAAAGAAGAGAAAAAAAAAAAAACAAGCGCAAAAAAGGGACACGACCGATCACTTTTGCGATCGGAAAACGAAATGGCAAAAAGGGCGAACGAAAAAAAAAAAGTGCAACAACACACAGCACGTTAATGCTGTCGCTCACCGGCTGCTCAGCTAGGGTGGTTCGATTTAAAAAATCTAGAGATGCGCGTAAAAAAAAAAGAGTAAAAGAAAAATTATTATAGTTGTACCGAAAAGGATTTCGGTACTACGGGCGCCACGAAATCTTTTCCGGAGAGAGATTTCGAAACCTATGGGGATGATGGGTGCTGAAAATATTTGTTCACAAGAAATAAAGAACAAAAGCAATTTCGCACTACGTTATAATCACTCCTTCGGAGCGAGCGATTTATTAAAAGAAAAAAGATAAAGGGAAGAAACAAAAGATTGGATTACAAAATTACTGGGATCAGAAAAAAACCTCAGGGAGGAAAAAAGATCCCAACGCAAAAAGAAAATTATCGCCATAGGAGTGGCCCGTTACGGCAAGTCCCGAACAACTCAATCCGAAAAGTTACGGGTCGCGAGTCCCGCTTTCACCGGGAAATTTAAACGGAACCGAATCCTACCGGGTTACGCCAAAATTGAAAATACTTCCTAATCGAAACGCGCGCAAATTTTAACAAAAAAAAAAAAAAACCCAATCTAAAATGAAACTCAAACTTATCTGTTTATCCTGAGTTCCTCCTTGTTTTAGGCTCTTCCTAATCGGTGCCCCGCTCTGGCTACCGATCTTCTTCCAAAGAAATAACTCCTCTTGTCCTCGTCCCGTTCCTCCTGGTCACTTCCTTCACTTCCTTCACTCTTTGTTCTTAAATTTTCCTTTTTTTTCCAACTACTTCACCAACTATCACTATCTCGAATTCCACTCTTTGTTCACTTTCTTTTCTAACCAGAAAAAAAAATCCTCTCTCTCAGAAAACCTCTGCTACTTTTGATCGTCAACCAAGAAGTGGTCTCCCGCTGAATACTAGGCCTAGTCGAGCTTCGAGCCTTTCACTTACACATACATGAATCCCCGCACATTCAGCTATTGGTCTCAAGAGCAGCTTGCTGTGCATTACTCCGCTTATTTGCGTAAGTATGCAACCGCTCTTGAACCGCCGCTATTCCGCTCTCAATTCTCATCCACATTCCGCTGGCTCGAATTCTTTGGCTCTTTGGCTTTTCTTCCCCATCCGCTCTGTTTCTTTAAACAATTTGTGAAAATCGACATAGTGAAAGAAGATTCATTCATTCATTCATTTTCAATGGCCCGCTAATCCTTCATGAGGGTCGCAGGGGGTAGGATGCTCAGGTGGACTCTCCATCCTTCTCGATCCTCCGCCATTGACTCCAATTCATCAGGGAGAATCCCTAAGCGGCTCCAAGAGAGATGTCGGACTCGATCCAACCATCTATTTCTGGGCCTTCCGCGAAGTCGTCTACCTGATGGCACGGCAACCATGGCGCGTCTTGGAAGCCGGTCTGGGAGCATACGCACTACGTGACCAAACCATCGAAGCATAGATCGTTCCGTTCGGAGAAGTAGCTGCTCAACGTTGAGCGCCTCGCGTACTCTGGTGTTGCGCACTCGATCCCTACGAGTTATTCCAACAACACCGCGAAGGAACCTCATTTCGGCAGCTTGTATCCGCGATCTTATTCTTTCGGTCACTACCCAAATTTCATGACCATAGGTGAGAGTTGGAACATACACAGAGTTAAAAACCGATAGCTTAGCTTGAATACTAAGTTCGGCCTTCCTTATAACAGATTGGCCAAGCTCTCTCAAAATTGATCCAGCCTGACCAATTCTACAGGATAACTCGGCATTGCTCCTCCCATCACTCGTGAATAAAACCCCCACCTGCTTCAGTGGGACTCCACTAACATGCAGAGTGCACTGAATGGGTTTTTTGGAAACGACCATTACTTCCGATTTGTTCACGTTGATCTTCATTCCAGCATCATCACAAACGGCTACA
Source organism: Brachypalpus laphriformis (assembly GCA_945910035.1). Lineage (NCBI taxonomy): Eukaryota > Metazoa > Arthropoda > Insecta > Diptera > Syrphidae > Brachypalpus > Brachypalpus laphriformis. The sequence goes on from OX246756.1 coordinate 160,671,919, forward strand.
AACCTTTCGAGTGCGCGCTGAAGTTCGGTTTGAAAGGACCCAAGGATGACCAAATCTTCCGCAAAGGGCAGATGACTAATCCTTAGGTCTCCCACTGTGAAACATTCTCCGCCACGGCTGCGCTGCAACATCCAATCCATATATACAATGAAGAGGAGAGGTGACAAAACGCACCCCTGGCGGAGTCCAACGCCCACAGTGAAAGGTATTGATTTAACACCGTTTATCCGAACACAGCTTTTACAGTTTGTATATAAAGACTGAATCGCCCTTAAAAGGGAACCAGCAATTCCATACTCCTGCAGATCACTCCAGAGTTTGCCTCGAGGAACCCTATCATATGCTTTTTCCAAATCCACAAAACAAGTGTAGACAGGTTTGGCATATTCCCAGGCTTTCTCAAGAACCATTCTGAGAGTGAACAACTGGTCGGTTGTGCTTCTACCGGGACGAAAACCGCACTGCTCATCCCCCAAACTGTCCTCAACCACAGCTCTGGAACGCTTTTCTAGCACCTTAGCGAAGACTTTTCCAGGGAGACTTAAAAGAGATATACCCCTGTAGTTGGCGCAATCTCTTTTGTCCCCTTTTTTAAAAAGAGGAACTATCACCCCCATTTGCCAATCACCAGGTGTTTCACCGCATTCCCAGGCCACTTTAATGACACGCGAGAGCCATTGCACTCCCTCTTTACCTACAGCCTTGAGCATTTCTGGTGAAAGAAGATTAGCAATTAAAATTTACTACCGTGGGTTTCTTCCCACCAATACTAAAAGAAGGAAAGAAGTGACTTAGCTAGCTACAGGACAGGCCCTAAAACGCCATTCTGCCTTCAACAAAATTATAATACTGGAAGAAAATAAAACAAGGAGTACGATTTTAATTACGCGATTAATCTAATGTACCCGGTAGAATTCCGCGCAGATTTGGGGACTAGGGACAAGCCCTTAACGTGCCACTCCACACAAGAAGTCGACGGTTAGGGTGGGCTCTCGGCCATTGATGGGTTCCATCCGAACCATCCGTTGTTCGTGGGCTGCTGCTTGTCTTGTTTTAATGTGTTTGATGTGTTCATGTTGTCGATGTTGTTGTTGATGTTGTGTTACAGTACGCATTGGGTGTTATGGTGTTGGTGTTGTATGTGTGTAGAATTATTGATGATCTGGCCCCTCGCCCTCTCCGATGATACGTGTTGTTGATTCGTCCGTTGTTGGTGTTCAATGCGTTTTGGTCATGTTGGTGATGTGTGATGCGTACACGCTGTTGTTGGGTTTAAGTCTGGGACACCACGTCCCCTCCTCTCGCAGGTGTATCGCGGTTGTGATGTGTTGTATCTCATGTTTAGTATGTTGTGCTCGTAATGTGACTATCTTGTGACCTCCGTCTAGGTCGATGATTGTATTTGTGTATCTCGTGACCTCCGTCTAGGTCGATGATTGTATTTGTGTTGCATCTCGTACCGGTTCGTCTCTTTACGTGTGTGTGTGTGTGTGGGGGGGGGGGGGGGGGGGGAATTCGTCCGGGCGGTCCGCTCACTCTTTCCGGTCATCATACGCTGGTCACTCGCCTCCTTCCCGCTAGAAGACCGTCCGTTTCTTCGGGTCATACCTAAATGGTTGTTCTTGCAAGATGCTGGGGAAATGGGCCTATGGCTGATGGACCCATGGCTGCCCTCCACTTTCCCAGAATGTTGCAGGAACAAGGTAAAAAAAAAAGAGGGAGTAAAGGATGCACAGGGCGTTTCTTGTTGCGGTAAAAATTTACCGTAACAACACTGCAAGAAATCTGACAGCGCCTTGCATGTTTTCGACTCAACATATTCAGATCAAAGAAGTTCCTTATCCAGAATCACTCCTACGTATTTGACATCATTGAAAATGCGGATTTTTTTACATGTTTGTGGCCACGTCCATATGGCGTATAGGCACTGCGACCAGATAGATTTATTGTAACAGAGGCCAGCTTTTAGGAAAGCAGTACTTCTACTGTCCTTATGAAAGTGATAATTACAGCTGCGTAGGAGTTCCTTAATTCTATTGAAGATATGTCTCTTTAGGGAAAAAGCTTCTCCTAGACACACTGGCATAGTATGTATACTACGATTTCGTCCTCTTCTAGGCAGAGGCGGCAGGTGACATCCTCCGAGATTCTCATTTTGTTGAGGTGGTATTTCAATTGGCAGTGACCGGTAAGGAAGCTCACAAGCCTTCTTATATCGTTTCTGCTGTATTAAACGATAAAAAAATAAATAAATATTTGGCGCAACTGCTCTTTAAGTGCCAGGGTCTAGCTTCTCGCAACCACTCATGTTGTGTGCGTTATATTTTTCACACGAATGGAAGGGACCTACAGTATGGTTCCGTATCCGAAGGGATATTAGGTTTGAGAAGCTTTTTCGAGACAACAATACTCTTGGATTTTTGTCAGATGTTCGCGTGAGGTGGGGCCGTAAAAAAACTTGCTGATGTTTTCTGGGATTCGAACTTGGAACCTCACGCGCAGTGGTCCGACACACTAATCACTTACGCCACGGCGCCCACTGTATTAAAAGATATCAACTGCCTTTTTGAAAGGGTTGGACAGCTCTTTTAGCTGGCCTGAGATAGATAGATAGATAGATAGATTGATTTATTCAGTATAATTCATATATTGTATAAAAACAAAAAGTGATTTTCTTAAATCTATGAAAAGTATGGCTTGAATAGCCGTCTGCCCAAGTTTGACAACATAATAAATGTTCACAATTAAAAAGCTTCTTCAATAATAGCTCTCCTGTACTTGGATGGCTTTTCGCAATATTTGTAAAGTTGAACCCAATCTGCGCCATTTAAAATCCTCACCATTTATCTTTCTTCTAAAATCCGCTTACCGAAATAATGTTGCCTGAACTCGCCTAGTATGGGACAGGTTCCAAGGAAATGATATATGTTCTCCCTCTTCTGTAAGTTGCAAAGTGTGCAGTACACTAGCAAGTCTTCTCGATGAGGTATATAGTTTAATTGCATAATTTCTCATCTTACTTTAAAAATTGTTGATATCATTTCCGCTTTATATTCATCATTAAAATAATTTTTGTCATCGAGTCGATGATTATGTCTAGCATAGATTTCCCTATGTACAGAGTTTTCAACTTGTTCGATGCTGTTTTTGTGTAGTTTATCGGCCAGAATCTTAAGCATATTGTATAGCTCTCCTTTCCAGCTTAAAATATTATTTAGGTTTAAAGTGAAGGTATGTCCACAGAATTCAGCCAACTTCTGCCATTCATCAAACCAGAGTATCTTCGCCTCTATCACATGTATCGCAATCCGCTTTGCTAGTCTCTCTTCGCCCGTTGCCAACGATTTCAAAATGTAGTCGAAATGGAGCTTTAGCGTATCTATATATAGCGGGGGAAGTCCAGTTTCAACAATCAACATGTTGTTTGGTGTGCAATGAGGTAGTCTGAAAATCCGTTTAAGGAAATATCGAAGAAGTTTTTCGACGGTTTCCTACGATTTGTTGCCCCACACTTGCACACCGTATAGCAAGATGGATTTTGCTACGGCTTGGAATATAAGATATTTTACTCTTATGGATATATTTTTGTCTTGCAGACAATTTTTCCATGCTGCGCTGATGGCTGTCTTCGCTGTTGTTAACTTCTCCCTTATATGGTGTTCCATGTTCATGTTGCTGGTGATATTAAGACCTAGATACTTGTACATATGTTTTAACAATCTCTACTTTCTGTCCATTAAATATCCAACGTTCGCCTGTCGCATATCCTCCTCCTCCTCCTCTGAAAATCATTGCCTTCGATTTCGATACGTTTACCGACAGCCTCCAATCTTCACAGTACTTTTGCAGCCTGTTTATCATTCTCTGCAGGCTCTTAGGCGAATCAGCCAGCAGAACTAAATCATCGGCATACAACAGTACCTTAATGCAAACTCCACCGATTTGAATACCTCCAGGTAAGACCTCTGTTATGTTTTCTATATACATCGCAAATGCTAATGGACTAAAGTTACAACCCTGCTTAACATCGTTATAGTATCAAAGAAATTTGACAACCGCTTCCCATCCCAAACTGCTGAAGATGGTCTCTCATAAAGAGCAATCATAAAACTGAGAAATTTTCGGGAAAGACCGCGATTGCAAAGTTTGTAAAATAGTGCGTTTCTATCGACTGTATCAAAGGCTGCCTTTAGATCAACAGAGAACACGTACAGCTTTTTCCTCAATCGGATGAAATTCATGGCTACTGTAGAAAGAACGAAAATATGGTCGGCAGTAGAGTAATTTGCACGAAATCCAGCTTGAAACTCACTCAGCAAACGATTCTGTTCTATCCAGTCCTGAAAACGTTTGGTAAGAATACCCATTAATATCTTCAGTGAGGCGTTTAGAAATGCGATGCCTCGATAGCTTTCAACACTGTAGGAATGCATTGTACTTCAATTCCGAAACACGTTAATCTTTGAAGTTTATTGACCTCCTTTGTATTTGTCCACTAGACGATGGACGCGTACGTTAGGATGGGTCTAACCGTAATGGTATATAACCAGAATATGACCTTTGAGGATAGACCCCAAGTTTAACCATACATTTGGCGACAGACCCACACGGAAATACTGATAATGACGCCCTTTAGTAATGGCTGAATCAGACCGGTCAGAATCCTCCTCGTCGTAAAGAGAACAACCTTAGTTTGAAGAGGATTTACCGAAAACCCACTCCTAGTGTACCATTCATCGATCATGTCTAGCACAGACAGTCGCTAGCATGACCAGACAGAAAGTACGGCAATATCATAATACCTGAGCGTAGATGTTAGAACTATTTAAAGTTTTTAACAGAGAGTCGACCACCATGCACCATAGAAGAAGAACAGTCATCGCCCCCTTTTTGTGTTTATTAGCATTGCTTTGATCCACAACACCAATGTTTCCACTACCCCGTGTTATCTGGCAGAGTCACACATGCAGTCAAATGTCCGCATTGTCCAAAGCCCATCGAATGTTCTTTTCTGTCAAGCGCGCATTCAATTCTGGCCTCTGGATTTTAAAGCTCAGTCTCGTTTCTGAAACTTGGCTTAGGGATAACTTTAATAATGAAATATCTCGTCTCAGTGGGCATTGAGTTTTTCTTAGTAATAGGACTGAGCGTATCGGTGACGGGGTTGGAATTAGTGTAAGAAACAATATAAAGTCCAGACTTCGAAACAGTGTAACAGTGTTTAAAGTAAAAGACTTATCTGTCCACTCAGCCAAAGACGTATGTAATCGGATTTATCACCAACTCTGAAATCATGGATGATCTTTGACTTTGAGGAAATTTCGTGATCAGCTCTCAGCTTAACAACCTACAAAGCACAATGAGTCTTTTGCACACTATCTCCCAGTTGAACACGACTTGCGTGAATGCCTTTGAGGAATGTGAACTCTCAATAACTTGGACCTGGGAATCTTGTATTTTTAAATAGATCCCTTAGCTACTCTTCCATCTTAACACAGGCATTTACTGCTTTTCACATATTCAATTCCTCTTGTTGCAACCTCAGTAAGTCCCTTTCTTGTACTGTCCCAATGCTTCCTTAAGGCACGAATGTAACAAACCCTCCTTTGCACTCTTCTTCTTCTTCTTCCTATTTCGGAGAGGTTATGATCCGAAAATAAGGAATCATAACCCTCCCACTTCACCGCATTTCTACTGATTCGCCTGTGGGGTGCGGCTATTTCACCTCAGAAAATATCGGCAGGATCACTCAGTTACTGAGGCCAATGAAATGCTGATGTCGTCGCATTTGTGTTATCAAGGCGTTTATAGACCTGCCTCTCCTGCCTCGTGAAGTCTTTGGAACGTTCATTGATATTGACTTTTTAACAGGGTTCAAATGATCTCTTCTTTGAACGTGACAATACCAGCTGAGCCAGTCGCGCTCTATTTTTCAAAAGATGGTCTCCTTAACGTGAAGGCTTCCACAGATCTTTCGAACTCAAATCCTCCTTTACGCTCTAACTACCAGATTTCTAGTTGACATCGTTAATGTCACTATGATGGGATATTTATAACCAGATTGGAGGATTGAACCAAACTATGAAGATCTACAGTTCGAATGTGTGTAATCAGCCAGTGACCTCACAGTTAAATTTCTGAAATTCTGAGAGAATCCTCACATTTAAATAGATTAATAAAAGTCTGTATGGTACGGTCAAACCTCCTATGGCACTGTCTCGACCTCCTGGATCGCCTCGCGTCCACAAATCAGGTCACCTTAACATGGATCCCTGGATACGAAGGCTTTGAGGGGAACGTAGGAGCAAGCAGAGGCCTTGGATGCCCATTCATCGGCCCACCCAGTGGTATCTTATCCACATCTGCATAATAGGAGCTGAAGGACTCGCTAAACGCTGGGCCTTAGGCCGAAAAAGTTCAAAATCTCAACAAAAATAGAACAAGTAAGCTACTTCAACTCAACTAAGAGGATCTGCGAACTCTAACGGGCTAATTAATCGGACATTGTCCACTCAGGTACCATCTGAATAGAATAAAATTGATACAGCCATGTGCAGACTCTGCGATAAACAATGATATACTGCAGAACACGTTCTTTGAGAATGCCCAGGAGCCGCAAAGAAACGGTTACTCCATCTAACGCGGGTCTCGATGTGCCCAGCAGAAACCTGGAACTCAAAAGCCTCAATTTTGCTTCTGGTTAACCATTTGGCCAGCACAATAGATCTTACAGCTTATTTTTACGTCGAAATGTGGGAATCTTCTGAAAGCGAAACTGAGCCCGTACCCAGTGACAGTATGGAACTTCCACCCACTAAACCCAACTTCCCTTCTACCACTGCTCCTCGCGATACTGCAGTCAAACATTTCATCGCGAAGGGGGACTTTAGCCTTAGGCACTCGGCTCGTACGTGCCAATGCATTGATTCTGTAAGCTGTCTCCGTCTTCCTTCTGTATGACTTCGTTTTCATGGCAGAAGCCCATATTTGAGAGCCGTAAAGCATTACCGATGCCGCAACTCTTGCTAAGAGCAGTCTCCTCTTGTGCTTTGGTCCGCCGATATTATGGCATGATGCTTCTTTCTTCTTCCTTTTATCAGCGAGGTTATGATCCGAAAATAAGGGATCATAACCCTCCCACTTCACCGCATTTCTAGTGATCCGCCTATGGGGTTCGGCTGATGGCCTGATGCTATTGCCGATGTTGCTTAAAAGTTACTATTGCATCTATAGTAATGCCACAGTACTTCAACTCTGGTTTGGAAACTACCAAGTTATCGCCCACGGTTACTCTTATAGTCTCCCTCACTCGCCTGCTGCTTATGAGCACTACTTCTATCTTTTCCTCTGCAAGTTGTAGACCCATGCGTACTAGACAGTCCTGAACAGACAGTCATGCTCCAATTCCTCAAGGAGTTTGGTCACTGCGACGATTGCTATGTCCTCGTTTCGAAGACCTCGGGATTCTATGTCTGAGGACTTTATCATGCATTAGCTTTCACAGTAGCATACCTAGTACGTGCCCTTGAGGCACACCACTGTGACTTGATATTGCCTTGTTCCATCGTCGGTATCGCAGTGCAGTATCATATTTCTAAAACAGTCCTTAATTATCTTCTGCAGGTAGTCGGGTACTCTCTTTGGAGCAGGTAGTCGGGTACTCTCATTGCAGTAAGTGCTCGCCAGCTTGTGGTGTTGAAGGGGTCCTTCACATCCAGCGTGAAGATTGCGCAATACTGTTTACTCCCGCCTTTCCATCAACTTCCTTCGATGGCTTCTTTTGCCGTGTTCATGACTTCATCGATGGCGTCGACCGTAGACCGTGCCTTCCGGAACCCATACTGACGATCTGCGAAGCCACCTGCCTTATCGATTGTACTCTCCAATCTGTCACTTATGATACACTCCAGTAGTTCCCCATGATGTCTAACATGCATAGAGGCATTACGATGAGGGATCCTGTGGTGGTTTATTACGTTTTGGTAAGTAGATCTTACAGGTTGCAGTGCGCTTAGGCTTCAAGCACCGTATCGTATCTTATCATTTCCTGTGTGTTTTGCCTAAGAAACAAAATTACGTACAGTAGATTTCTGTCCACTTAATCTGTCCCCTCCACCAAGTCGATACTCTACCTCCTATGCGTAGGCACGTTTTGGTGTTCTCGAGTCACCCTCATTACTACTCCCTACATTTAGGTGCGTGCCTCAACCAACTGAGAACCAGAATTCTGTCATTTTGGTCATTAAAACCTCGTGTCTTCTTCTCAGTAATTTCTTTGCAATTTTAATCTAATTTATTTCCCATTACGTAGTTTGTCAAGAACAGCTCTCACAACTAGTATTTATTAAGGGGAAAAGTACTTTCTGCACAAAGTACATCGGACAAGTGAATTCATGAATCCCGTGGCGTAATTTATAAAAGCTCTCCCCCACCATATGTACATATGACCATTCTAATTCGTTTTCCAATGGAAAATTCCGTGCTCCAACATCAGCTGTTATCATAAGTCCTCGCATAACAACACCCACCTTCCGACAAGTGCAAAACCAAATCTCTCTCTCTTACTATCCCTCCACTCAAGCAATACACAGCGCAATTAATGAGCAATTTAAAAATAAACCAAAAAGATAATAAAGACCACCAGTAGAGCGACCGGCATAGTCCCACTCCAATATTGAGCGGAAAAATCCAGCTCAGTCAGTCTTGCACACATTCTTGACCAGTTCACAGCTACTGCTAATCCAGCCGATCATCCATTCAGAAAATCTAAACTGAAACCACTGTACCGCTCAGCAAAAATTTATTTTATTAATACTTTGACAGCATTATCAGAATCTGACGCGTAGACCCGCAAAAATGTACATAAATCTAGCGTTGATGAGAAGTGTCGTCGCCCTGCCCCGGGCTATCAACGTCACACGTTGCGTGACTTCTAGGGAAGTGTTCGCACGTGAGGACAAATATGGAGCACATAACTATCACCCGCTGCCGGTGGCGCTAAAACGCGGCGAGGGTGTGTTCGTCTGGGACGTCGAGGGTGAAAGATATTTCGACTTTTTGAGTGCGTACTCTGCTGTCAATCAAGGTCACGGGCATCCAAAGATTGTTGATGCTCTCGTGGAGCAGTCTAAGCGGTTGGCGTTGACGTCAAGGTGAGTGGAAGTATTTTTTTCTATTTTTTTTCCAAGGGGGCGGCAATAAGAAAGCTTAGTTGTGGGGGTCTTATCTGTCTTATCAGTGCAAATCTGAGTGTTGGCAAATAAGACCTTTACAAGTACGCTTGATAGTGATCTAATCGACTTGGTAACAGAACCGCTTGAAACAGACCTTTGTCCATTATGAACTTGACTCTAGTGTATCAGCAATCTTCCGTGAGTGATAAGTGTTTACATTTCCTTAGCTGGGAAAAGTTATTTTTGAACAAAGAATTCACAGTCAGGAGCAAAAGTAAGGGCACAGCATGAAAAATAAACAGTTTAAGGAGAATGTGTGGTTCTTTGATTCGTTTTTCTTCGATTGGAATGAAGGAATGGAGGACTGATTCAACAGCATGTTGCATTAAGATTCACTGAGGTCAAAATCGCTCTTCTGCTGACCATCATATCTATTGCCCCCTCCGAATTGTATGACGCTGTGCGAAAAGCACTAATTGATTTGGGTTGTCCGAGATATTTTGGTTTCAATTTTACAGAATCCCAGAATCGCTGTCCAAAACTAAACGGGGAAAAACTATTTTTACGTATTCAAATGGCTTACCTATTAAGATAGCACTGTAGTCCGGGGTTGTGTTGGGCCACAACCAACAAGCCCCTCCATCTAGTCACTTCACACCTGAATTTGACTACCTAAACTGGAGAATTCATCTACTATGACGTCTCTCCAGGGTAGATTCAAACAATCTCCGGACCGGAATTATGATTTCCAGTAGCTCTACATGCTCCAGTCATTTTATATGGTGTCTAAGAAATAGATATTTGGTGCGTGAAGAGCTTAGGACAAGGCTTGTTCAGTGTCATATAGCAGTACACAGTTAATGCTCTCTCCACGTTGCCATCGTTTTGCTTCTATGGTAATACTTACTGTATTGATGACTCTTACAATGGCGTCAATTGTCTATTGTCGAACGTGATGATTATTATGGTGCTCCACAAGGATTTCTGCGTCTTAGATCTCTCTCCGGGATTCTTTGTGGTCACAAATGTGGCTTCCTCCTTTTCTACTTAACTTAAACTCTGTGCATGTCATTTAAATTGACCCACGCTAAATCTGTTTACTTCTTTACTTTAGTGGCGCTACAGTTCAGGGTGAACCTGGGGCTTAACCAACAAGGCTCTCCATTTACCTCGATCATTAGCTAATTGCCTCCACTTGCGCACTCCAAGTTAGTTGAGGTCCCTTTGAACTTATGAATGCCACATACTGCGTCGTCCCTCCGTGTTGGATTCGAATAATATACGGGCCGGAGTGTTGGTGTCCATTCACTCGGCATGTCCTAGCCATTTCAAACGTCCAGTACGCTAGGTCCATGTTGTTGTACAGCTCGTATAGTTCGTTATTCAATATCCTCCTCTAAAGACTGTCAACGTAAATGGGGCGAAGTATTTCACGAAGAATTTTTCTCTCGAACCGGCCAAGGATCTCTTCATCTGCCTTCAATTAAGTCAGTGTTTCAGTGCCGTAAGGCTGGACTGGGATGGTCAAGGTCTTAGATAGACTTAGACTACTCTTAGTTGTTGGAGATAGGGCTTTACTGTTGAATTGCCTTATTAGCCCAAAATACAGCGAATTCTTCGTTTAATTTTTTCGCTGATATCAGAATTATATTAGCAGACCCAACGTAGACGGGGGCGCGGTGGCGTAAGTGGTTAGTGTGTCGGACCACTGCACGTGAGATTCCAAGTTAGTTCGAATCCCAGAAAGCACCAAAAAGTTTTTTCACGGTCCCACCTCTCGCGAAAGTCTGACAAACATCCGAGAGTTTTGTTGTCACGAGAAAGCTTGTCAAAACAAACTGCCCTTCGGATACGGCACTAAACTGTACGTCCCTTCCATTCGTTTGAAAAATATAACGCACACGAGTGGTTGCGAGAAACTAGGCCCTGGCACTAAAAGAGCTGTTGCCCCAAATATCTTATATATTAATACGTGAACATGAAACTTATCGTACGTTTTTTTAGTATTTATTATAAAAGGAGGGGGATGAAACTTATATCATTCGAAAGGTACTACGCCATAGATGTGCAGAAAAACAAAATCATGTGCGTATGTAACATTTAAGTTAGGCAAATTCTTCTCGGACAAATTTCGACCACACGCGATACTCGTTATAATTATTAAGCTAGACGGATTCCCTTACTACCTCGTAGTTAAGTTAAGGCCAGATGGTCTTCCCCTATTCATTAGTTGCATTTGAAGCTAAGCGTCATTCATTTTTCATTCAATCAAGTTGTCTATCTGTGACTGATTGTTTTTGCTTTAAATCCCTTTATCCCCGCTTTAAACGCGTCATGCAGTAGTTTACTTATATTTCTTTCTTATATTTTTATTGCACCATAAATAGTTGTCAAAACTGTGTATCTGCGTTGCCAAGCCCCTCGAAAATGATAACCTCCAACGATTATTTTGCATTTACTCCCTAAATATAATTTGTTTAACTAGCTAATCATATTTTTGTCTTATTTGTTTTTTATTTTATTTTTGGATTTCCTGTTGACAAACTTGCCCCATGGGGGGTTTGAAATTGCGCAGAGATAAAATTACTGACGTGGTTAATTGTGTTCATGTTTGATCCCAGTATAATCATGTTACGTCGTACTATCGAGTGTGTATGCATACTAAGCATTCATTCCGAAGATTTGTTCTTAAAGCCTTTTCCCTGATGGTTTACTTTATATATCACACAGCAATACCTAGGATTCTGCTAAATTTTTTTTAAGGTAAATGGGGAGGAAAGGCAGAGAATGACCCCCGGAGCACTGCGACCTAAATAGATCTTTTGTGCTCCTGGTTGATTGTTTTGAATTTTTCAACTACCTGAAATCAAGTTCATTAAGGAAGCTAAGAATAGTTCGAGCTGAGGAAGAGGTGACATCAGAAGAAGATGTGACGCCTTTATTAAAGTGCTTTAGCCTCAGTCTGGCTATGGCCGGGCAATCACAGAGTACGTGATGAGCTGCTTCGGTGTCTTCAAGACACAGACGGTACTTTTCCGATTGAACACGGTCCATTTTCTTGAGATGGTAGTTGAGAGAGCAGTATCGAGTTAGGAAGTCAGTAAGGATCTTAGTATTCTGTTTGCTCATTGATAGAACGGCTCTAGTACTATTTCTTGAGAAGTTAATAAGTTTCTTGGAATGCCTTAGGCCGGGTTGAGTATTCAATTGAGAGAGCATTTGTTCGTGTTCCCCAGCGGAGTAGCTCTATTTTAATCTGGCTGATGGTAAACCGCAGAAGGGTTCAGGTCCAATGTAAGGAGTTTGGACACCTAGTCTGACAAGCTTGTCAGCCGCCTTTGTGTCCGGGGACCCACATTAGTGTGGTATTATTGAGTGCAGCAAGCTGCAAAAGCGTCTGGAGACAATTCCAAACCAGCTTAGACTTATAGTCAAAGGACGTGAGAGCATTGAGTGCTGCTTGGCTATCTGACACTATATTAATATGTGATCTTCGGAGGTTTCGTCTAATGCATTCTCTGGTGCAGAGCTCGATAGCATAGACCTCTGCTTGGAAGATAGTAGTGGATTGACCTAATGGTGTAAAGGGTTAAGGCTGCCTTAAACTGTCATCTATCTCTTATGGAGATGACAGAGCAGTTCAACATTCACCTATGCTGGGTGCCGGGCCACAGAGACATTCCAGGTAACTGCAGGGCTGACAACCTCGCCAACAGGGTACCACTCTAAAGATTTTGCCTGACAGGCAAGCCCTGGGTATGCCCCTCGCTACATGTAAGTATCTACTAAAGCTGAACGCTATTAGCACGACCAACCTCAGATGGGGAAACGGCTCAACGTGTCACATTTCGAGACAGATCTGGCCTAAGCTGGACCAAAAACATAGTGCCATCTGATCAAGTTAAAGCGTACACAAATCAGCTGCGTTGTCGGTGTTCTCATTGGACACTGTCTTATAGACCAACACGCCAAAAGACTTGGTCTCTTCTCCAACGACTTCTGCAGAAGCTGTAGGGACGAGGAGGAGGAGGAAACCATACTTCACCTCCTATGCACATGTCCAGCCCCGTCGCATAAAAGAATGCTCCATCTAAGGTCCCCCTTCCTTGACGACCTCTGCGATCTGGCGTGCTTGGACGTCATGAGCATCCATCGCTTTGTCAAAAGCTCCGGTTGGTTTTGTTAGTCCCTGAGTGGCCTAATGGTTTGATCCATGGTATCACATAGGACCTTCACTGGTCTAAGTGGCACTCTCGTGTGGACAGCCAACCTAACCTAACCTAACCTAAAGGGTTTGTAGTTGGGACTAGATAAGGTCTAGTTCTGCTAGATATACTTACGAAAAATTATGGACGGTATTACTCTGGCCAAAAGTAATCTCTGACCGCGCCTTGGGCCTCCTGTACTTAGTATGATTCGTGCGAAAGCAGCGCTGGAGTTTTCTGGTTTGTGGCTTACTCGCATTAGGTGTTCCTCGAAGGAAAGCCTCGTATCTAGTACCACTCCGATGTATTTTATGTGGAGCTTCATCCTGATGGTTATAGGAACCGATTCTGTTTTCTGTTTTACCAGCGTGAGGCCAGCCGAGCCCAGGTGGCGGCAGTATTGTGAAGAGCTTTTAAATGAACAGTTTCCCCGGCTATACTTTCCAAGAGCCACCACTGACTGTGAAGAAATACCCGGTATTACAGTCGAAGAAGTAAGTGAGGCGGTCAAATACTCCAAAAAACGAAAAGCGGTTGGGCCAGACGAGATGCCCTCTGAGTTCTGGAAAAAGGTGGGAGACGTCGGGTTCAGATGGCTCAGAATTCTCATCTCCAAATTTGTGAGACGTGACCCAATGCCGAATCAATGGAGGGAAAGTTACCTTCTCCCTGTATACAAAGGGAATGGTGATACGCGAAACTGTGATAGTTACCGTTCGATCAAGCTGATGTCACACACCATGAAGATCGTTGAGCGGGTACTAGGTGGCCGACTGCGAAAAATAATACGGCTATCTGATGATCAGTGCGGGTTTGTCTCGGGTAAATCAACCACAGATGCAATCCAAAGTATAAGGATCATAATGGAAAAACATCGTGATTCCTTAAGGGATTTGCATATTGTATTGGTTGACTTTGAAAAGGCATTCGACAGACAACCACGAGATTTGATATGGGTGGCGCTAAGACATCGAGGCGTTCCAGAAACCTATGTACAGATGATCATGGACATGTACGAAAGAGCAAAGACAAGAGTAAGATGCCCCGCTGGAGTGACCGAAGAGTTCCCAATCAAAGTCGGGGTACACCAGCGAAGCGTTTTAAGTCCTTTGCTCTTTATTACAGTCCTTGATTATCTGCTTGAAGGTAAAGTGATGGACCCCAAGGTACATCAGTTATTCTTTGCTGACGATGGAGCCATCATAAGTGAGGATCCTACATCCCTGCAACTAGCACTTGATGTGTGGGTGGACGTTTTGGAGGGAAATGGGTATCGCATTAGTTCAAAAAAGACAGAGTACTTGTGCTGTCCGTTCTCTGATCCACTCAGGCCTATTCCAAACATTTATTTGAATGGAACAGTGCTTCCCAAGTGCGAAAAGTTCAAATATCTGGGATCTATGATCAATAGCAAAGCATCTTGTGATGACGACATCAATCATCGCGTAAGCGTAGGGTGGATGAAGTGGCGAGAAAGTTCCGCTATCTTCTGTGACAGAAAAATGCCCCCTAAGTTGAAAGGAAGGCTCTACACCGCAGTTGTACGTCCAGCGCTCACATACGGTTCACAATGTTGGACGATGTACAAAAAGTATGAGAGTAAATTAACGGCAGCTGAGATGAAGATGCTTCGCATGACAGCAGGAGTGACAAAGCTTGATCGAATAAGAAGTTCGAAGATCCGTGGAAGCTTTCACATCAAGGAAACCATCGTACAAAAAATTGAGCGTGACCGGCTCAGTTGGTATTGCCACGTTCAAAGAAGAGACCATTTGAACCCTGTTAAAAAGGCAATATCAAGGCACGTTCCAAAGACATCGCGATGTAGGAAAGGCAGGCCTATAAATGCCTGGATCAAACAAATGCGACGACATCGGTATTTCATTGGCCTCAGTAACCGAGTGATCCAAAATCGGCAGGCCTGCCGATATTTTCTGAGGTCAAATAGGCGAACCCCACAGGCGGATCAGTAGAAATGCGGTGAAGTGGGAGGGTTGTGATCCCTTGTTTTCGGATCATAACCTCGCTGATAAAAGGAAGAAGAAGGCCAGCCGAGCCCAGCCATTTCCGTACAATCTTATCTGTTCCACTTCTTCCTATAATTTTTGTCTCTTCAGATATTGGAAGACCTGAGACCTAGCACTGAGGCCTGTGGTACTCCATTGTCTATGTCGAAGGTTAGGACTGCGCAAGTGAAGTAACTAGTCACGATTTTAGTAAGACGCTGAAACTCTTAAGTCCCCGAGTGCCCGTAGTGTATGTCTACGCAGTATTTCTTGATACCCCCTTTCCGCCTCTTGCGCCTTCTATCGTTACATGCAACTGCATAGTATTAGGCCTTGTAGTGACTCCTATTAGAGTGGAGAGGGTTTTTCTATCCCTCCGCTTGTGTCTATCGGCCCTTGATTTGTCGAATATTGGCCATAGCATTCTAGTAGTGATGTAGATGTATGTGATAGAAAGGTGCAAGTGCACAGCAACCTATAAAAGATATATTATGCCCCCCATACTACGGCTCTAGCAGATGAATTACTCGGTCTAGAGTACTTCCTCCAGTCCAGCTGCTACAGCAAACCGGAGTATTTTCAGTGGATCCAGCGAAGGTAGGCACCTAGGTGATTCCTTCTCTTGTGGATCAGTGCTTCGCATTCCATAAGAATGTGCACTGTCGTTTCTACGAAGTCCCTGCGGAATCTGCAGTGTTCGTCTCTCTATTCCCAGTTTCCTAAGGTGCTCCTTAAGTCCGCAGTGACTCTTTAACACGCCCGCCAAGATGCGAAATCGATTCTTACTAACTCTTAGGCAGGCTCTGCTTCTTTTCTGGTTGAATTTCCCCAGAAGTACTTTTGCCTGTATTAATTGGGGGATATCATCCCAATGTTTGGGCCATTTGTTCTCTTCCTCTTTCCGTAAGTCTTCCCTTATTTTGTGGGGTCCTATCCCACAAAAGGGTTTTGGTCCAAAGAACGGCGTGTCTGATCCGTTTCTAGCTAGTTCCATCAGCTGCTTCGGTCCCCTCCACTCCTACATGTCCTGGTACCCAGTAGAAAGTTACTTTGTTTCTTTCTCCCAGTTTGTTGATCCTGGTGAGACATTTCCATACCAGTATGGATCTGATCTCGTACCAGGTCAGTGCTTTAAAAGCGGCTTGGCTTTCTGACGGTATTGCGAGGTCCTGCCCGCGAGATTTCCTGTCTAGGTTGAATTTCGCGGATCTTTCGATCGCGTGAGGTTCTGCTTCAAATATACTGGGGAATACCCCCAGTGATTCTGAGTATCTAGTCCTGGGCCCGTACACTCCTGTCCCAGTGCCAGTAGATGTTTTCGATCCGTCTGTGTACCATTTAATTGTGTGTTGTTTGAGTTGGTATTTATCGGATTCGCTGCTCGTCTAGTAGTGATACAAGTACCTATAGGGAAGTCCACCTATTGTTCGGCTCTGTAAGAGCTTTATTTCCTGCTTCGGATTTTAGTGTGCAAGGCGGGACTCGAAAGATTTGTAGCCGTTTGTGATGATGCTGGAATGAAGATCAACGTGAGCAAATCGGAAGTAATGGTCGTATCAAACAAAACCCATTCAGTGCACTCTGCATGTTAGTGGAGTTCCACTGAAGCAGGTGGATAAGTTTAAGTACCACGGGGTCTTATTCACGAGTGATGGAAAGAGCAATGCCGAGTTATCCTGTAAAATTGGTCAGGCTGGATCAATTTTGAGAGAGCTTGGCCAATCTATTATAAGGAAGGCTGAACTTAGTGTTCAAGCTAAGCTATCGGTTTTTAACTCGGTGCATGTTCCAACTCTCACCTATGGTCATGAAATTTGGCTAGTGACCGAAAGAATAAGATCGCGGATACAAGCTTCTGAAATGAGGTTCCTTCGCGGTGTTGCTGGAATAACTCATAGGGATCGAGTGCGCAACACCAGAGTACCCGAAGCGCTCAATGTTGAGCAACTACTTCTCCGAACGGAACGATCTATGCTTCGATGGTTTGGTCACGTAGTGCGTATGGCCCCAAACCGGCTTCCAAGACGTGCCATGGTTGCCGTGCCA
This sequence comes from Brachypalpus laphriformis, assembly GCA_945910035.1. Classification (NCBI taxonomy): domain Eukaryota; kingdom Metazoa; phylum Arthropoda; class Insecta; order Diptera; family Syrphidae; genus Brachypalpus; species Brachypalpus laphriformis. The sequence continues at coordinate 160,689,349 of OX246756.1, forward strand.
TCAAGTAGGCGACTCCGCGGAAGGTCTAGAAATAGATAAAAAACGGACCAAGTCCGACATCTCTCCTGGAGTCGCCTAGGGATTCCTCCTGATGAATTGAAGTCAATGGCGGAGGATCGAGAAGGATGGAGAGCATCCTACCCCCTGCGACCCTCATGAAGGATTAGCGGGCCATTGAAAATGTATGTATGTATGTATGTTTGTATGTAAGGCGGGATGTGCACCGATGATGATGGATTGATCCAGGCTTAGTGCCGAACCTCTTATTGCCAGTTCGTCGGCTGTCTCGTTCCCTAGCATGCCCTTATGTCCAGGAACCCAGCAGAGTCTTACCTTGCACTGTGTTCCAAGAACATTGCGCTCTTCTCGACAACACTTTAGAAGCTTCTGTTCTATTTCTGTTGCAGATATTACTTTTATTGCTGCCTGGCTGTCGAAAAAAAGGTGATACATATACCTTCCTGTGGTATTGCCCTCATCGCAGTATCACAGGCTGCTATTGTTACTGCTAGGATATTTTCGAAAGCCGAACTGAAATGGATATTCCCATCTGTTCAAAGAAGAAACATATTTCTATTTTGGATGCATCTGTGTGAACAGCTATGAATTGTGCGGTAGGTGCACTATCATTCTACCCTTCCTGGATAGGTGTTTGTTATTAAGTACATTGCCTAGATATCTCCGTAAGATCGTTGTACGACCCATTACAGTTTGTCTTCAGCTATATGTCTGGCTTCTTTTTAGGACACTAATAGCCGGCTATGCTTGTACGAAGATGTCTAGCCGAAGCAGCTTGGGAATGGCCTCGAGTCCTGCTGCTGGTTTTTTTTTCTCATTGCATTGGTGATACCAATACACACCAGTCCTTGTATAATACTTTTGTGATGGCCGTTAGGTTGGTGGTTTTGCTGACGACTTGCCACCATTCATGACTACCATAAGTTAGTATGGGACTTGCTATAGCCATATAGGATGGTGGTGATGGATGGATGGTAGGATGATTTTGGTACGCGGCCTCCAAGTTTTCCCGAATATTTTGCTGCATGAGTAGAAAGCCAAGAAAGAAACCGTCACAGCTTGGTTCTTGTGCTGGAAACCGTTCTTTAATAGCATTCTAAACGCAGCTTTAGCTTTCCCCATGCTACACTCATCCAGTTCAATGCTACCAGTGTAGAACGATCTAATCATTTTGAGCTACAAAGGCCAATTATTGATCAAGTCTGTGTCAAGTAGCACAGGTTATCAGAATAGCAGTCGCGGCAGATTGTATTTGATTTGAGAATTGGTCGAGTCAATGCTTAATTTATGATGAAATGACATTATATGTACTCATGATCGCTCCCTCGCATCCGCTTCACAAGGCTTTTGTTCCCTAATCAGGCGGCAACTATCAGATTCTCGTAGTTTTCCATTCGCGTACTACTCAGTGATTTGCGACCCTCATTAACCATTTATAGAATCGCCTTTGTGTTCGATCACATTCTCATGATAGTCAGACGCTTCTAGTATCAGATTCACGCGATGTTTACAGAATGATTGATACATTCCCCCATCTGGAGCTCAAGACGCCACCAGCAAATTATCTTGTAACTGCGTGCGAAATGGAGACGACGCAACTAAGATGTTTTAGTCCCTTATCTTGACAACCTAAAATTAGCAGTTTTGAAAACTTTCCACTCATGATACCGCTTCTGTCGGGTTCAGAACGGGGGTTATCTTGCGCACGTTCAGCCGTCAGTATAGCGTGCAAATTCTACTAACCCAGTTAATGATTAATTTCTGTTCAATTTTTGGCAGAGCATTCTATTCGGACGTCCTTGGCGAATATGAAGAGTACATAACGAAGTTCTTCAACTATGAGAAAGTGTTGCCAATGAACACTGGCGTGGAAGGTGGAGAGACCGCCTGTAAGTTGGCCAGAAAGTGGGGCTATTTGAAGAAGGGAATCCCAAAGAACCAAGCTAAGGTAGGCTTCAGAAAGTTATTGTCAAAGAGGTGTGTACTCAGTTTATCTGTTCGCAGATTATTTTTGCTAAAAACAACTTCTGGGGACGCACCTTGTCAGCAGTGTCGGCTTCAACTGACCCAAGTAGTTATGAGGGATTCGGTCCTTTTATGCCTGGATTCGATATTATTGACTATAATGATGTCAATGCCTTGGAGGTATGTATGATGTCCTTTATATCAGTTTCTATCAACACAAACTTTTTGATACTTTAGGAAGCGCTAAAGAACCCCAATGTCTGCGCATTTATGGTCGAACCAATTCAAGGTGAAGCTGGTGTTGTTGTACCCGATGCTGGTTACCTTACCAAAGTTCGAGAGCTCTGCACGAAATACAATGTCCTCTTCATTGCCGATGAGGTGCAGACTGGACTAGCTAGAACTGGACGTATGCTGGCCGTTGATCATGAAAATGTCCGACCTGACATTTTGATTTTAGGTTAGTTCCACAAAGATATGCTAAGTGAATGACAATTTTCAAACTTCCTTGCATCTTTTCAGGCAAAGCCCTCTCTGGAGGCATCTATCCTGTGTCTGCAGTGCTCTGCGATGATGACATCATGCTCTGCATTAAGCCTGGCGAGCATGGTTCGACTTATGGTGGCAATCCACTTGGTTGCAAAGTAGCCATGGCAGCGTTAGAGGTCTTGGTTGAGGAAAATCTAGCCGAGAACGCTGAGAATATGGGTAATATTCTAAGGAGCGAGCTGAATAAATTGCCAAAGGACATTGTGTCCATAGTTAGAGGCAAAGGATTGTTGAATGCAATTGTTATTAATCCAAGTAAGTTCATAAGATTCATAGATTTGTAGGACTGGACTTAATAAGTTTATTATTTCCGCAGAATATGATGCCTGGGATGTTTGTTTAAAGCTAAAAGAAAATGGGCTTCTTGCCAAGCCAACGCATGGTGACATTATACGTTTCGCACCACCGCTGGTCATCAATAAAGCACAAATAGAAGAAAGTATTGATATTATTAAGAAGACTGTCCTGTCAATGGATGCACAATGAAATATAAAAAGTCTGATATTTAGAAAAGTTGCTTATTTATTATAATTATTAAAATAGAAGTACAAATAGAAGCACGAACCTCTTCAATGTGGCTTAGCAGTAAGGGTTAATGTGTTTTACAAAGAGAATGTGGTCTTACTTATGTCCTGTATTCCCATGTGGGTCATAGGACCAACGTCTACGGTTACTGGCAATGTGTCTTACCTGTCCCCAACTTTTCTTCAACTGCCGTGCCTACTTCTCAACTGTTCTGACCCTTGTTCTCCTCGGGCCAGCAGGTATTCTGCCATCCTGGGTTAAAGGGTTTCATTGCATAGCATGGAACTGTCCCATTTTCGGAACTTGCGACCAATCCACCACCACTTCCGTCGTTGGATGGTTGTGTCTATTGACCTCTCTGGTAGAAGTATTCCTTAGAGATACAGCTGGGCCAGAAAATCCTCTAGCTATTGCGTAGGCGCCTGTTGGTAAACGTCTGCAACTTTCTAGTGATAGTAAGGATCAATCTTCATGTGCTGCATTCATGTAACAGAACGAATTCAACTTTGAAGCAAAAGTTTGGTGTTCAAACTGATTGTATTGCTTCCCCATGTTTTGGAGAACATCCCGAACGCTTGTTGTCTATATCCAGTTCGGTTCCACCATCGATCGAAACCATACTCCTAAGACACTGGAAATCCTCTGCTGCCTCTATCGGTTATCCAGCAATGCATATTTGAGCTAACTGTTCCAAGGCTGATAATGTTAATTTTACTTACTTACTTACTTAGATGGCGCTACGGTCCGGGGTGGACCTGGGCCTCAACCAACAAACCTCTCCAGCTAGCACGATTACGAGCCAGCTGCCTCCAGTAGCGCACGCCAAGTTGGTTGAGGTCCCCCTCCACTTGCTTGCGCTACCTACCGCGAGGTCGACCTCTACTGCGTCATCCATCCGGGGTGGATGCGAAAACTTTCTTAGCGGGAACGTTGGGCTCCATCCGCGTTAAATGACCCAGCTATCTTAGTCGCTGTATGTGAACTCTTCTGGCTAAGTCGATGTCCTTGTACATGCCGTATAGCTCGGCATTGTACCATTGTGGTACGCATCCGTACCTTAGCTACAACTAAGTAGTGATCCGAGTCCACGTTGGAGTCCGGAAACCCAGAATACTGGAAGAGTGCCTTGCGTCGATCGCAATGTGATCGATTTGGTTGACAGTTTTTCGATCAAAGGAGAGCCACGTTCCTTTGTGAATGTCGAGACGTGGGAACCGCGTACTAGCTACGATAAAGTTTCGCCTCGCCGCAAAGTCGATTAGCCTGAGTCCGTTGCCGGATGTGATGTCGTGTAGGCTGTGCTTTCCGACCACGCTACTAAAGACGTATTCTCTTCCTAGCTTGCGTTAAAATCACCTAGAATAATTTTAACGTCGTGATTAGGGCATTGCTCATACGTCTTGTCCAAGAGCTGGTAAAAGTCATCCTTTATCGCGTCGTCCTTCTCCTCGTGAGGGGCGTGAACGCATATTAGGCTAATGTTGGCAAACTTAGCCTTGATACGGATAGTCATAAGGCGCTCGTTCACATGCCGGAAACTCAAGACTTCTTGCCTAAGTCTGCCTCCAATGACAAATCCGCACCCGAATAAACGCTGTCCTTGTTGTCTGTAGCAATCGCCGTAGTAGATGTCGCAGTTTTGCATACTCCTTTCGCCCGGCCCATCCCATCGCACTTCTTGGATGGCGGTAATGTCTACTTTGAGACACTCTAGGGCCTCCGCAAGTTGTTCGGCTGCACGTTGTTTGTAGAGGGACCTAACATTCCACGTGCAGACACGAAGATCGTTGTCCTTTTTGCGTTTGCTTGGGTCGTCAACAGTAAATTCATCCGTATCCGAGGCTGTTGGTTGCTTCGTAACCGAAGGTTTTTTACGTGGTAGGGAAGTTAACCCGACGGCACAACCCCCAACCTGGAGGACCAGATCCTTTTTTAGCAACCCCTAGGACGAGGGGCCGGATACACCGATGTCAGTAACCCACTTTGGGGATATGGGCGCTGCTGTTGACCCATTAAGGGTTCATCCGCCACCATCTCTTTTTCAATACCCTGACGTAGTATTGAAAATCCTTACAGACCTCAGCTCCAAATATGACGAAGTAGCTCCGGTACGGTATCCGCTGGTCTGTAGACGTCACCGTTGATTCCATCGGGAGAATTCATCCGCCGCACGTCCTCCTTCTGAGGACCTCTTGCTAGACTTCTGAGACGCATATTTCAGCCAATCAGGTCAACAAGAGATGCCTCGTCCGGTTAAACATATGCGCGCTAAAGTTCACCCAGATGTGCTTACGCAGGTCTGAGTGTTCAGCTACACATATGGTATATCGTCGGACTCAGCATACGCTCATCGTTAGTTCACTATCCAGTAGCTATCCAGCGGGCACCACGGGGAGGAGATTATGCGATTTTGCCCACCGTATAACGAAGCTTATATCTTTTACAACTACCCTCGTGCTAATAATGTACGCAAAATGGCATCTCACATGCAGAACATGGCCAAGGTCACACCACAAATCACTTCACCCCTCGAGGGACATAGGGCGTCAACAAAGCTTTCAGAGTTCTGCAACGCTTTTGAGCTGCCTCCAACTCATTCCCAAAAAGCTTGATTCCTCCTCGACTGTCCTGCTTCACGTTTGCCTAGGGAGTCCCGCTGTGCTGCCTGCCTGAGTGAGCGGATTCCACAGCATGGCGTATTTCGCAATGTAATTGCCGTTGTGACATAGGTTAGGTTAGGTTAAATGGGTTAGCTGCAACGAACGAGTGCAGCCTGCACTCGGATCTCGAACGGATCCATTGTGCTCCCCTAACGTGGAGTTTCCCGCCTGAAGAACTGTAAAGAGAGGAAAAACAAAATAGCTAGAGTTCTGTGTTAATGGAACAGCCTCCTCTGAACCACCCTGAAGAATTTATGAATTTCATGATGGTGGTTGGTTGCTTTTCAGACAGGTTGCCCAGATGTTTGAAGAAATACTCTTCAAGGGCCGTCCTCCTGGTATTGCAGAGACTAGGGCATTTGCAAATGAAGTGTTCCGTGTTCTCCTCTACGTCTGTGCTGCCGCATCCTTTGCAGTGTTCATCTGTACTTTATCACATTCTCTTCCGGTGGGCCGCCAATAGGTTATGGCCGGTAATGATACCTATGAGAAGTGCCAAGCTTTGTCTATTTTGAGTAAGAATGAACTCGGTTTTCATCTTGTCATGTTTTGTCCAGATGCTTCTGGGGACACGGCATGATGGGAGCGCTCTCCAACTTTCTTCTGCTTGTCGTTTGATTTAACAAGTTTTAGGGGAGGAACGACTGAGCTTTCTTTCTCTGATCCCTTTCTTGACAATTCATCCGCCATCTCTTTCCGTTGTGTCCTGGGACCCACCAGAGTGTTACATGCTGGCTTTGGATGAGCATATTAAGCTCCTCGCGGCAGCGCTTCATTAACTTTGATTTTATAACCGCGGATGAGATGGCCTTTATAGCGGCTGGACTATCTATGTAAATATCAATCTCTTTCCTAGTAACAAGTTTCGTGGATAGTTCTCGTGCCGCGTCTCCTATCGCTAGGACTTCTGCCTAGAACACACTGCTGTGGTTCGGAAGCCTTAGTGATATTGCAATATCAGAATCCGCTGAGTAGATACCCGAACCCAATCCTTCGTTTGCTTTGGACCAGTCAGTGAAAACTGAAATAATATGCGGGTTAATGGCCCCACCGGTTTGACGTTTAGGCTGAAGTCGGGGGATGGCGGAAGATAGTCTGTGATGGCGTCTAGGTGAGCCCATCTTGAGATGCTATGGTGGTCCGCGTGGCCCCTTCTCCATAGATTGGATTCTTTTAGACGCAGGGCACTCATCGCGGCTGATTTCTTAACAAACAAGTCTAGTGGAATCAGTGAGAGAATTGTTTCAAATGCTGCGGTCGGGGTGGTTCTAATGGCGCCTGTGGTTGCTACGCAGGCAAATTGGATTGTAGTCAACACTTTGAGATGCGTGTTTTTCTCTGCTATTGGCCACCACACATATACCCATATGTAAGAATGGGTCTGACTATGGCTGTGTACATCCGATGGATGGTGGAAGGTTTAGGTCCCCATTTTTGGCAAAAATTCTGCTGCAAGCATAGAACGCAATGTACGCTTTCTTTATTCTGTCATTTGTGTTATCTCTCCAGCTCAGTTTGCGCCGTTGTGCCATAGTGTGTGGCCGATCCACTGCCACTTCCTTCTCCATATAGTAGTGCCTAGAGGTTCTGGGCCCGTTCTCTGATAGAGTTGTTCGTTAAAGAGACGATTGGGCCAAAAGATCCTCAAGATGATTTTTAGACATCTGTTTACGAAGGTTTATAGCTTGTGTGTGATAGTGGTATCCACCTTCCAAGTACTGCACCCATAAAGCAGCACTGGTTCTACTCTGTAGCGGAACAGTCGCATCATGGTTCTTATGCTGAAACATTGCTTTTCTAGACTTTGGATAGCATTTCGAACGCAGGTTTTACCTTCCCGATTCTGCTGCACACATCCAGTTCGGTAGATAAAGAAAGTTGTCTACTTCCTATACTTACAGTCCTGGAATGCTGATTTGATCGCAGGAGATTGAAGGGCTTAAGGCTTTTGTTTTAGCTATGTTTATTAGATTGTGGGCCATTAGGTGAAGGTCCATTATCTGATGTGAAAGTAAGTAAACATTATCAGCCTAGTCAAGGTGTTTTAAGAATCGGATGCCATAGTCCATTGAATTCCATGGTTTCCTTACAACAATGCTACACGGAGAATATCGCTGATGACTTCCAAGAACAACATCGGCGACAGTATGCAACTTTGTCGTAGTACATTTTGAACTTCAAAATCCTCTGATACCTTACCGTTATGTAAGACGTGACACTTACACTCGTTAGTAGCCTTTACAATAGCTATAGAATGCCCCTCCCGCCTGAGGCCAAGCAGATAGCATCAAGATTCGATAAGCAACCGAGTATAGTGGAGACATATAGTCGAAGCATTGCTATATGATGATCCGTAAGGTGTTTATGTGGTCGATGGAAGTGGATCCAGCGCGAAAGCCTGTTCAATATCGAGAGTTGGATCTAGATGTTCTTTGATTCTTTGCAGTTTTCACAACCCTTGTGAAAAGATTGGTTTATTTTTATAAAGTGCCGAATTTTTATTTTTTTTTTTTTTCTTCTTCTTCTTTTTCTTCCTTTTATCAGCGAGGCTATGATATAAAAACAAGGGATCACAACTCTCCCACTTCACCGAATTTCTACTGATCCGCCTGTGGGGTTCGCCTATTTGACCTCAGAAAATATCGGCAGGCCCGCCGATTTTGGATCACTCGGTTACTGAGGCCAATGAAATGCCGATGTCGTCGCATTTGTCTGATCCAGGCGTTTATAGGCCTGCCTTTCCTACATCGCGATGTCTTTGGAACGTGCATAGATATTGCATTTTTAACAGGGTTCAAATGATCTCTTCTTTGAACGTGGCAATACCAGCTGAGCCGGTCGCGCTCTAATTTGTGTACGATGGTTTCCTTGATGTGAAAGCTTCCACGGATCTTCGAACTTCTTATTCGATCAAGCTTGGTCACTCCTGCTGTCATGCGAAGCATCTTCATCTCAGCTGCCGTTAATTTATTCTCATACGTTTTGTACATTATTCAACATTGTGAACCGTATGTGAGCGCTGGACGCACAACTGCGGTGTAGAGCCTTCCTTTCAAGTTAGGTGGCATTTTTCTGTCACAGGAAACACCGCAGCCGCACCGCAGGGACAACGCAGCTGCACCGCAGCCGCACCGCAGCCGCACCGCAGCCGCACCGCAGGGACACGGCAGCCGCACCGCAGCCGCACCGCAGCCGCAGGGACACCGCAGCCGCACCGCAGCCGCACCGCAGCCGCAGGGACACCGCAGCCGCACCGCAGGAACACCGCAGCCGCACCGCAGCCGCACCGCAGGGAAACCGCAGCCGCACCGCAGCCGCACCGCAGGGACACCGCAGCCGCACCGCAGCCGCACCGCAGAAGCACCGCAGCCGCCTCGCAGCCGCACCGCAGGGACACCGCAGCCGCACCGCAGCCGCACCGCAGGGACACCGCAGATGCACCGCAGCCGCACCGCAGCCGCACCGCAGCCGCACCGCAGCCGCACCGCAGCCGCACCGCAGCCGCACCGCAGCCGCACCGCAGCCGCACCGCAGCCGCACCGCAGCTACACCGCAGCCGCACCGCAGCCGCACCGCAGCCGCACCGCAGGGACACCGCAGCCGCACCGCAGGGACACCGCAGCCGCACCGCAGCCGCACCGCAGGGACACCGCAGCCGCACCGCAGCCGCACCGCAGCCGCACCACAGCCGCACCGCAGCCGCACCGCAGCCGCACCGCAGCCGCACCGCAGCCGCACCGCAGCCGCACCGCAGCCGCACCGCAGCCGCACCGCAGCCGCACCGCAGCCGCACCGCAGCCGCACCGCAGGGACACCGCAGCCGCACCGCAGCCGCACCGCAGGGACACCGCAGCCGCACCGCAGCCGCACCGCAGCCGCACCGCAGCCATACCGCAGCCGCACCGCAGGGACACCGCAGCCGCACCGCAGCCGCACCGCAGGGACACCGCAGCCGCACCGCAGGGACACCGCAGCCGCACCGCAGGGACACCGCAGCCGCACCGCAGCCGCACCGCAGGGACACCGCAGCCGCACCGCAGCCGCACCGCAGCCGCACCGCAGCCGCACCGCAGCCGCACCGCAGCCGCACCGCAGGGACACCGCAGCTGCACCGCAGCCGCACCGCAGGGACACCGCAGCCGCACCGCAGGGACACCGCAGCCGCACCGCAGGGACACCGCAGCCGCACCGCAGCCGCACCGCAGCCGCACCGCAGTCGCACCGCAGCCGCACCGCAGCCGCACCGCAGGGACACCGCAGCTGCACCGCAGCCGCACCGCAGGGACACCGCAGCCGCACCGCAGCCGCACCGCAGCCACACCGCAGCCGCACCGCAGGGGCACCGCAGGGACACCGCAGCCGCACCGCAGCCGCACCGCAGGGACACCGCAGCTGCACCGCAGCCGCACCGCAGCCGCACCGCAGCCGCACCGCAGCCGCACCGCAGCCGCACCGCAGGGACACCGCAGCCGCACCGCAGCCGCACCGCAGCCGCACCGCAGCCGCACCGCAGCCGAACCGCAGGGACACCGCAGCCGCACCGCAGGGACACCGCAGCCGCACCGCAGCCGCACCGCAGCCGCACCGCAGCCGCACCGCAGGGACACCGCAGCTGCACCGCAGCCGCACCGCAGGGACACCGCAGCCGCACTGCAGCCGCACCGCAGCCACACCGCAGCCGCACCGCAGGGGCACCGCAGGGACACCGCAGCCGCACCGCAGCCGCACCGCAGGGACACCGCAGCTGCACCGCAGCCGCACCGCAGCCGCACCGCAGCCGCACCGCAGCCGCACCGCAGCCATACCGCAGCCGCACCGCAGGGACACCGCAGCCGCACCGCAGCCGCACCGCAGGGACACCGCAGCCGCACCGCAGCCGCACCGCAGCCGCACCGCAGCCGCACCGCAGCCGAACCGCAGGGACACCGCAGCCGCACCGCAGGGACACCGCAGCCGCACCGCAGCCGCACCGCAGCCGCACCGCAGGGACACCGCAGCCGCACCGCAGCCGCACCACAGGGACACCGCAGCCGCACCGCAGGGACACCGCAGCCGCACCGCAGCCGCACCGCAGGGACACCGCAGCCGCACCGCAGTCGCACCGCAGCCGCACCGCAGGGACACCGCATGGACACCGCAGCTGCACCGCAGCCGCACCGCAGCCGCACCGCACCCGCACCGCAGCCGCACCGCAGCCGCACCGCAGCCATACCGCAGCCGCACCGCAGGGACACCGCAGCCGCACCGCAGCCGCACCGCAGCCGCACCGCAGCCGCACCGCAGCCGCACCGCAGGGACACCGCAGCCGCACCGCAGCCGCACCGCAGGGACACCGCAGCCGCACCGCAGCCACACCGCAGCCGCACCGCAGCCGCACCGCAGCCGCACCGCAGGGACACCGCAGCCGCACCGCAGGGACACCGCAGCCGCACCGCAGGGACACCGCAGCCACACCGCAGCCATACCGCAGCCGCACCGCAGGGACACCGCAGCCGCACCGCAGGGACACCGCAGCCGCACCGCAGCCGCACCGCAGGGACACCGCAGCCGCACCGCAGGGACACCGCAGCCGCACCGCAGGGACACCGCAGCCGCACCGCAGTCGCACCGCAGCCGCACCGCAGGGACACCGCAGCCGCACCGCAGGGACACCGCAGCCGCACCGCAGCCGCACCGCAGGGACACCGCAGCCGCACCGCAGGGACACCGCAGCCGCACCGCAGTCGCACCGCAGCCGCACCGCAGCCGCACCGCAGCCGCACCGCAGCCGCACCGCAGCCGCACCGCAGCCATACTGCAGCCGCACCGCAGGGACACCGCAGCCGCACCGCAGCCGCACCGCAGCCGCACCGCAGCCGCACCGCAGCCGCACCGCAGGGACACCGCAGCTGCACCGCAGCCGCACCGCAGGGACACCGCAGCCGCACCGCAGGGACACCGCAGCCGCACCGCAGCCGCACCGCAGCCGCACCGCAGTCGCACCGCAGCCGCACCGCAGCCGCACCGCAGGGACACCGCAGCTGCACCGCAGCCGCACCGCAGGGACACCGCAGCCGCACCGCAGCCGCACCGCAGCCACACCGCAGCCGCACCGCAGGGGCACCGCAGGGACACCGCAGCCGCACCGCAGCCGCACCGCAGGGACACCGCAGCTGCACCGCAGCCGCACCGCAGCCGCACCGCAGCCGCACCGCAGCCGCACCGCAGCCGCACCGCAGCCATACCGCAGCCGCACCGCAGGGACACCGCAGCCGCACCGCAGTCGCACCGCAGGGACACCGCAGCCGCACCGCAGCCGCACCGCAGGGACACCGCAGCCGCACCGCAGCCGCACCGCAGCCGCACCGCAGGGACACCGCAGCTGCACCGCAGGGACACCGCAGCCGCACCGCAGCCGCACCGCAGCCGCACCGCAGGGACACCGCATGGACACCGTGGCTGCGGTGCGGCTGCGGTGCAGCTGCGGTGTCCCTGCGGTGCGGCTGCGGTGCGGCTGCGGTGTCCCTGCGGTGCGGCTACGGTGCAGCTGCGTTGTCCCTGCGGTGGGGCTGCGGTGTCCCTGCGGTGCGGCTGCGGTGTCCCTGCTCTGCGGAAATTTCTCGCCACTTCATCCACCCTACGCTTACGCGATGATTGATGTCGTCATCACAAGTTGCTTTGCTATTGATCATAGATCCCAGATATTTGAACTTTTCGCACTTGGGAAGCACTGTTCCATTCAAATAAATGTTTGGAATAGGCCTGAGTGGATCAGAGAACGGGCAGCACAAGTACTCTGTCTTTTTTGAACTAATGCGATACCCATTTCCCTCCAAAACGTCCACCCACACATCAAGTGCTCGTTGCAGGGATGTAGGATCCTCACTTATGATGGCTCCATCGTCAGCAAAGAATAACTGATGTACCTTGGGGTCCATCACTTTACCTTCAAGCAGATAATCAAGAACTGTAATAAAGAGCAAAGGACTTAAAACGCTTCCCTGGTGTACCCCGACTTTGATTGGGAACTCTTCGGTCACTCCAGCGGGGCATCTTACTCTCGTCTTTGCTCCTTCCTACATGTCCATGATCATCTGTACATAGGTTTCGGGAACCCCTCGATGTCTTAGCGCCACCCATATCAGATCTCGTGGTTGCCTGTCGAATGCCTTTTCAAAGTCAACCAATACAATATGCAAATCCCTTAAGGAATCACGATGTTTTTCCATTATGATCCTTATACTTTGGATTGCATCTGTGGTTGATTTACCCGAGACAAACCCGCACTGATCATCAGATAGCAGCTTTATTTTTCGGAGCCGGCCACCTAATACCCGCTCAACGATCTTCATGGTGTGTGACATCAGCTTGATCGAACGGTAGTTATCACAGTTTCGCGTATCACCATTCCCTTTGTATACAGGGAGAAGGTAACTTTCCCTCCATTGATTCGGCATTGGGTCACCTCTCACATATTTGGAGAAGATATTTCTAAGCCATCTGAACCCGATGTCTCCCATTTTTTCCAGAACTCAGAGGGCATCTCGTCTGGCCCAACCGCTTTTCGTTTTTTGGAGTATTTGACCGCTTCACTAACTTCTTCGACTGTAATGTCAGGTATTTCTTCACAGTTAGGGGTGGCTCTTGGAAAGTATAGCCGGGGTGACTTTTTTTTATGTACACAGATGTTTGCATTAGGTTAGGTTAGGTTAGGTAAGTGGGCTGGTGTTGGGGGATAGAAAACCTCCACACCACACTCAGGTCAATATAGACCCATTGTGATACCCATGGGGGGAAAGGGGATAGAATAGAGAATACCTTCCTCGTGGAAAAATATCGTCTTTGTGCATATCCTAAAGAAAGCATTTAGTACTTACTGTGCCCGAGATACAAACCATCCAGAGGATTTGATGAAGTTTGCGATGTCATTTATTGGTCTGTTGGACAACTCTTCTAGATCCTCAATGAAGTGTTGTCCAAGGAGCTTATTTCTCAAATGATAGAGCCCTGGGCAATGACAGAGAAAGTGGGCGGTGTCCTCCTGAGCCACCTCGTCGCGGCAGCCTCCACAAAGGTCTTCGTTAGTCATACGTAGTTTTTTCATGTGGTACCGCATGGTATTATGCCCCGTAATGACTCCTATTAGAGTAGATAGGAATTTTCTATGCCTCTGTATGAGTCTATTGGTTCTTACTCTGTCAAATGCAGGCCACAGCTTCCTTGTGGTGACACAAGTATTTAAAGAGGTCCACCTGTTGTTAGCCTGCTTTAGGGCTTTGTTTCCTGCTTCGAGCGCAAGGCGGGATGTACACCGAGGGGTCGGATTGGTCCAAGTTTAGTGCTGAGCCTCCTCTAACCAGTTCATCGGCTTTCTCATTCCCTGGTATGCCTTCATGACCAGGGACCCAGCAGAGCTTCACCTCGTGCTGTGTTCCAAGAACAACTACAACACTTCACAACCTTCGATTTTATTTCTATAGCAGATATTGCTTTTATCGCCGCCTGGATGTCGATGAAAAAGGTGATATCCTCTCGTGGTATTGCCCTCATCGCAGTCTCGAGAGCTTATACTCCAGGAACAATGTACGGAAGTTGTAGCAAAAGGTAAAAAGAACATGTCAGAGAAGTAATACTCGTACAGATACCTGTAGAGATGAAAATGGAAACCTCGTAGTAGAATCACAGTCGGTGCTGAGAATTTGGAAAAACTACTTCTGCAGACTGTATAACGGCGACGAAGACCAACATCCCACTGTCAAGCAGAATGAACCATTCAACATAGACGATGATAGTCAAAATTTCCGTCCACTTGACCAAAACGAAGTGAGGATAGCAATATCCAAGCTAAAATCCAACAAGGCTGCTGGACCTGACGGCTTACCGGCCGAACTCTTCAAGGCAGCAGGGGATGAATTGGTAGAGTGCATACACCAACTCAACTCTATGATTTGGTCAGACGAGTGTATGCCTGATGAATGGAATCTCAGCATCGTTTGCCCGATCCACAAGAAAGGAGACCCCCTCAACTGCGCCAATTATAGAGGCATCAGTCTCCTCAACATCGCATACAAGATCTTTTCTGCGATATTGTGTGAACGCCTGAAACCTTTTGTCAACAGCCTGATTGGACCCTATCAGTGCGGTTTCAGGCCAGGAAAGTCCACCATCGATCAAATCTTCACACTTCGGCAGATCCTGGAGAAAACCCAGGAACTCCAAATCGAAACTCACCACCTCTTTATCGATTTCAAGGCCGCCTATGACAGCATCTATAGAGAAGAGCTTTATAGAGTCATGTCTAGTTTTGACATCCTTGTCAAACTTGTCCGCCTGTGCAGGCTGACGATGGAGAACGCTCGCTGATCCATCAAGGTCGGTAATCACCTCACCGAGACCTTTGATGTGAAAAAAGGCTTTGGACAAGGTGACGCGCTGTCATGTGACTTCTTCAATATTATACTTGAACAGATTGTGCGGAACTCACAAGCCAACACCGGAGGCACAATCTATTACAAGTCTGTACAACTGCTTGCATACGCCGACGATACAGACATTATCGGAAGAACTCAGCGGGCTGTCACCGGTGCGTTTGCAAGCATTGAGGCGGAAGCGGCCAAAATGGGTTTAGCGATAAACGAGGGCAAAACCAAGTATATGCAGTCAACAAGAAGGGAAAACCAACACCGACGAATTGGACAAAACGTCACCGTGGGCAGCTATAACTTCGAGGTAGTAAGGGACTTTGTCTACTTTGGCTCTGCTATAAATTCAACAAACAAGATCAGCGTAGAAATCAATCGAAGAATAACTCTTGCCCATCGCTGTTTTTTGGGCTTATAAGGCAATTCAACAGTAAAGCCTTGTCTCGAACTACTTAGGAGACTCTATATAAGACCTTGATCATCCCAGTCCTGCTTTACGGCGCTGAAACATGGACTTTATTAAAAGAGGATGAAGATATCCTTGGTCGCATCGAGAGAAAAATTCTTCGTAAGATTTTTCGGTCCCGTTTGCGTTGCCGGGTTTTGGAGGAGAAGATTCAATCACGAACTATACGAGCTGTACAGCGACATCGACCTAGTCAAAAAAAACTGCGTATTGAACGTCTGAGATGGCTAGGACATTTAAAGCGAATGGAGACCAACGCTCCGGCCCGCAGAGTCTTCGAATCTAACCCCGAGGGACGACGCAGTAGAGGGAATCATCGCCGTAGGTTGCGCGCACAGTTCAAAGGGACCTCGACCAGCTTGGAGTGCGCAACTGGAGGCAACTAGCTAAAGACCGAGCTAAATGGAGAGGCTTGTTGGTTGAGGCCCAGGTTCA
The DNA here is from genome assembly GCA_945910035.1 of Brachypalpus laphriformis. Lineage (NCBI taxonomy): Eukaryota > Metazoa > Arthropoda > Insecta > Diptera > Syrphidae > Brachypalpus > Brachypalpus laphriformis. The sequence continues at coordinate 160,705,368 of OX246756.1, forward strand.
CCCCGAACTGTAGCGCCACCTAAGTAAGTAAGTAAGTAGAGTTCTATTGACCGCGTCCGTTTTGACATTGTTAAAGGCTCCTTCAATGTCTAGGAAAGCGGCTAGTGTATATTCTTGCCCACTCAATTCTTTCCTCTGTGAGAAGATCCGTCGGAGTTTCCGTTACAAAACTACTGTTGGTTACGATGTTATTATCTGGATGGGTCGCACAACCCGGAAAGTGCGCTTTTAGCAGGGAGCTAAGTAATTCTGCACAGGATTCAGTCTACCTTCCGTCGGGTTCCTTGAGAGATCCAAGAGTTTTTGATTCCCTGTATAGAATTTTCCCCAGTCTCGCAGATTCTGTCGTACCCTTGATTTCATTACAGAAGTGCAGCCAAGAGTGGCATTTGGCCTTCTGTGTCTCGTTTTTGAAATTTCTCTTACTGGACTTATATTGTTCCCAGTCCGCTTCTAGCATTGTTCTTTTGGCCACATGTAGAAGGTGTCTAGTTACTCTCCTAACTTTAGCTAGTTCAGACGACCACCATGGTGGTGATTTTTTATCTTTTCGTTTGGTTTCTGGACATGCTTTGACATAAGCTTCATTAAAGATGGATATAACATCCTCTGCTTTGAGGTCGATGTCGGCAGGTCCGAGCCAGCTGCTATCCTGCAGGGATCAGACACCTTTCCTCGTTTGCATTAGGTTAGAATGTATGTATGGAATGTAAAAAATCCATGACAAGATGGAATATTTGGCTAGAGGTTTTTAAAACTCTTCTAAAATCACCCTTATTGCAGGACATATCCCTAGTTCAATTGTTGTTTCTTAAGCTACGGTTAGCATTACCAAATACCAAAGTTTGAGTTTCAACTGACATATTGATGGTGTTGAACCTGCTTTTTGTAAGGAAACTCCTTCAAAAATGAAGCATTACTATGCCCGATCCTGGCGCGCCGCCCCTAAGAAAAGTTCTGTGCTTTAAATCAATTTGATTCTTCAAATTCAGCTTCCCAGTACCACGTGCGAAAAACCGGAACAAACTTTTTTTTTTACTACCGCGCACAACTTAATTCCATAAACGTAATTGCCGTCCACAAAGTTACCATCACTAACTGCCAGTATGTTCTGCACTCTCGGCCACAGTACTGTCAGAAGATGTCGTCAGGAACGAGGGAAAAAATCCCATAACTTCCTAAAACACCGAACTCAACGAAATGTGACTTGAATACATTATTCGACTGTTGCAAGGCTGTTTATCCAGGCCTTGAGTGCCACCAGTGAGCAGCAAATAAAAAATAAAAATGTGGAAGCGGAAAATCCCAATTGCAAGGACGACACATTTTTTGACAGAACTACTGTACCAACCCTCCAGGACACCAGAGGCAATGACAATTTCCCGGGACACTGATTTTCCGCACACTTTAAGAGCAATTATAAATTTTAATATTCAAAGTTCATCACACGTTGTTGGTGCAGTGGCGGCGGCGATGACGAAAAAACGACTCGTATGCGCTACAGTAATCAATTATCCTTTTTTTTCGGCCATTGGGCAATTCATTTGGTTTTTTTTTTTTTCGTCCTATTCATCCTACTCGTAGAGGTAACATTTGTTACTCTATTTGTGTGTGTGGTAGAATTTTTATTGCTGGTTGACATTTGTTTTGGAGTCCTTACTCCTACACTTCTGTATGAGAGCTGCCTGCCTGCCTATGGTGTTGTGTCACAGGAATACATAATAATTTTTCATGCGAAAAATTGCAACGGTTGATGGTGCTTCTCGTCCTTTTTTTTTTTTTGATTTAAATATATTTTAACCAAGCTAATATGCATGGTGTGACATCAAAAAGGTTTATACTGAACAAGTGAAGTTGTTTTGTTGTGGGTTTTTCTGTCTGTTATTGTGAGTTGAGGCAGATCCTTGTGTCCTTTTTTTTACAGAGATACAGGAATGAAATTATGATTTTATTTTCATTTTTGGTGTCAATTAAATGAAATTTAAACTCAACCACATGGTTTTGTAATTACCAATTATATAAGTCTATCGGAAGTAGTTAATGTCGCAATGGATCACAATGTACCGACATAGACAGATATGTCAAGGGATTTTTTTAAGGCCTACTCATAGAATTGTGTTTCGTTGATTTCGCTCCTTTCTGGATATCCGCATCTGTACCCTGGCTAAAATTAGCTAGTGATCCGAGTCCGCGTTGGCTCCTAGGAAAGTCCGGACACCCAGAATACTGGAAGAGTGCAATCCGTCGATTTGATTTGACGGTTTTTCCATCAACGGGAAGCGTTGTTCCCTTGTGGATATCAAGACGTGAGAACCGCGTACTAGCTACGACAACGTTTAGTCCCGCCGTAAAGTCGACTAGCCTAAATCCGTTGTCGGATGTGGTGTTGTGCAGACTGTGCTCTACGACCACACTACTAAGGACGTAGTCTTTTCCTATCTTTTTGTTAAAATCGCTCAGGACAATTTTATTGTCGTGGCTAAGTCATTCCTCATACGACTTATCCAAGAGATAGAAGAAACCATCCTTAGTCACGTCATCCATCTTCTCATGAATGACCTGAGCGCATATTAGGCTAATTTTGGCAAATGAAGCCTTGATACGGATTGTTATTGGTCCTTGTCCGCATGCCAGAAACTTCTTGCCTAGGTCTGCCTCTAATAACTAATCCGCACCCGAATGGACGCTGTCCTTGTTGTCTGTAGCAATCGCCGTAGTAAATGTCGCAGTTTTTCATCCTCCTTTTGCCCGACCCATCCCATTGCACTTCCAGGATGGCGGTAATGTCTGCTTTGCAGCAGTCTAGGTCCTCAGTAAGTTGTTCGGCTGCACGTGGTTTGTATCGTAGAAGAACCTTACATTCCACGTGCAGACACGAAGATCGTTGTCCTTTTTACGTTCACAGGAATCGTCGACAGTAAAATCATCCATATCCGAGGCTGTTAGATGCTTCGTAACCAAAATTTTTTACGTGGCAGGAAAGTTAACTCGACGGCACAACCCCAACCTGGAGGGCCAGTTCTTTTTGTTATACCTTAGAACACGGGGCCGGTTACACAAGTGCCAGTAATCTACTACGGGAGTATGAGCGCTGCCATTGGCCCACTATAAGCTCCTCCGCCACCATCTCTATTCGAAAGTCCTGACTAACCTTGAAAATTCTTTACTGTGACGTGAATACGGTGAAGCAGCTCTTGCAAGGTGTTCAAGTCAACTTAACTGGAACTCTGGACGCCACCGTTGACTAGGGAATTCGTCCGCTATCGTCTGGAATAAGAAGAAGTGCTTTAGTGAGTAATCACCCTTCCCCTTTCTCTCGTCTTCTTCTTCTTCTTCTTCTTCTTCTTCTTCCTTTTATCAGCGAGGTTATGATCCGAAAATAAGGGATCACAACCCTTCTACTTCACCGCATTGCTACTGATCCGCCTGTGGGTTTCCCCTTTCTCTCGTCTGCTGTCCCAAATCTTCCAAAGATGTTGGTTACCCAATCTTCGATCAAGGTGTTAGGCATCCTATGGTCACCAACGTAGAGCTAGGGAGTAGGAGTTGGTAGGCCTTGGCTAAGTGAGAGCTTTATGTTTTCAAGTAATGGCGTGCACTGCCATTTGACCACCAATAGTCTTAATTACTTACTTAGTTTAGGTTAGGCAGATGGGTGCCTTGTGACAATGAGTCACTGTTCACTCAGACCAACAGTACGGGTTCATTGTGCCCAATCATTTAACTCTGGAAACTCTATAAAGAAAGTCCGCTGTTAGAACCGCCTAGAAAGTGATATAAATCTCAGGAGGTCCATCAGCTCAACATTACCCAAGTCCTCCAGCTCCGAGGAGAAATAACTACCAAGAGTCCTCATTCTTCTGACGGATAGGGCAGGGCAGTCACACAACAAGTGACGAACAGATTCAATCTCTTCTTCGTCCCTGCAACTTCTGCAATAGTCGTTATGCAGCACACCGAGTCGCTCCGCGTGAACGGCAATGGCACTATGTCCAGTAATTATGCCAGAAATGACCCATGCCTTACAACCACTAAGATTCACCAGAGGAGTTAGGTTAGGTTAGGTATGTGGGCTGGCAGGGAGCGACGCTCTCTGCCACACTCAGGTCAGCGTTGACCCATTGTGGTACCCATGGGGGAAAAAGTAATCCCTTACCCAATGAAACTAAAAACTACTAACTCAGTCACTTACTTCATTTCTGCATACAAACCACCCTGATGATTTGATGAAGTTCAACATCTTTTCCATTGAAACGCCGGAGAGTTCCTCAAGATCCTGGAAGAAAAATTTACCAAGGAACTTTTTCCTGGAGTGTTGAAGACTCGGGCAGTGGCACAGGAAGTAGGTTGTGTCCTCAAAAACTTCCTCGTCACCACAGCCTCTGCAGAGTTCCTCCTCCGTCAGACGTAGTTTCTTCAAGTGATACCGCAGAGTGTTGTGCCCCTTGATGATGACCACGAGGGTGGAAAGGGATTTCCTATCTTTACGGATGATTCTCTCGGTCTTTGCTTTGTCGAAAGATGGCCATAGCTTCCTAGTGATACCAGAGGAGTTGATCTCTCTTTGTGGTAGGCCGGCCATAGCGCCCTGGCCGTTGCACATGTTTCCAGTTGAACCCAGCGTCTGTTTGCTCGACCGGTGGATTCATCCTCTATTTTCTTCCGTAAATAACTGATTGGGGTTGCTACAGAGGGAGGGCCCGCGATAGGTGCAGCGCCGACCCTTTCCTAGCAAGTTTGTTAGCCCTTTCGTTACCTTCAATATCCATATGCCCTGGTACCCAGCAAATGGTCACCGCATTGGCTCTAGATATCTCGTTTAAGAGTGATTTGCAGCTTCTCACAAGCCTCGATCAAATTATAGCAGAGTCCAGAGCCTTAATGTCTGCCTGGCTGTCTACATAGACAGTGGTCGTTTTACCAACGATGTTACTCTCGCGTATAATTTCAGCAGCCTGTATAATGGCTGCGACATCGGCCTGAAAGACGCTGGAGTCATCGTTTATTCTAAAGGGGTGGTTTATTCCCAGGGCTTCACAATAAACTCCGGCTCCCGTTCCAACGTCCATCTTAGAACCGTCGGTATAGCAAGCCAACTCTTGATGGTTCTTCGGTTCTTCCAGTCAATTCTGTCAGGAGTAAAAAATCTAAATCTCCTTTCAAATGCTAGCATCGGGTTCGCGTGATCAGTTTCCGTTAATCCAATCAGCAGAATGGAGGCATGGCCGTAAAGGCTCGATGACCACAATCGGCTCTTAGACTCACATCGGTTTTAGCCTCCAGACTTCTGCAGCATATGTCAAGCAGAATAAAACTAACCATGGTTTCCATTGCCGCTGTTGGTGTTGTTCTCATTGATCCCATGATTCCGATGCACGCCTCCCTCTGGATTTTGGTGAGGTTTGAAAGCTAGTATTGCTTCTCAAGTACCATCCACCATACTAGTGAACCATATGTGAGAATGGGTCTTACAACCGCCGTGTGTATCCAGTACACAACAGCTGGTTTGAAGCCCGACATATTACTGAATGCCTTTTTGTATGAGTAGAAAGCTACGCGTTTTTTTACGCGTTCGGCAATATTTTCCTTCCAGTTTACTTTGGAATCTAGAATTACGCCCACATACCGGGCTGAACTTGAGATACTTAGTTCAATGCCACCGATATTTGGGGGTCCGAAGGTAAGAATTGATATCCTCTTAGTGAAAAGAACTACCTCCGTCTATGAAGGATTTACTCCCAGCCCTTTGCTGCTAACCCAGTTATCCATTAGTTGTAGCGCGAAATTGAGCCTTTCACTACTCTTTTAGGTGGCACTACAGTTCGGGGTGAACCTGGGCCTCAACCAACAAGCCTCGTTTTTTAGCTAATTGCCCCCAGTTGCACACTACAAGTTAGTCGAAATCCCCTTGAACTTATGTGCACCACCTATGGCGAGGAGGCCCTCTACTGCGTCGTCCCTCCGATTTCGATTCAACGCGGGCCGGAACGCTGGTGTCCATTCGCTCTACATGTCCTAGCCATCTCAAACATCCAATACGCAGTTTATTGACTAGGTCGATGTCGCTGTACAGCTCGTATACTTCGTGATTGAATCTTCTCCTCCAATACCCGTCAACGAAAAAGGAACCAAATATCTTACGAAGGATTTTTCTCTCAGAGCGACCAAGGATATCTACATCCGCTTTCAATAAAGTCCATGTTTCAGCGCCGTAAAGCAGGACTGGGATGATCAGAGTCCTATACATAATCTCCTTAGTTGTTCAAGATAGGGCTTTACTGTTGGATTGCCTTATAAGCCCAAAAAAACAGCGATTGGCAAGAGTTATTCTCGCTTAATTTCTGCGCTGATGTCCTTTTCAGAGTTTAGAGCAGAGCCAAGGTATACAAAGTCCCTTACTACCCCGAAGTTATGGCTGCCCACTGTGACGTTCTGTTCAATTCGTCGGTGTTGATTGTCCCTTCTTGTTGACTGCGTATACTTGGTTTTGCCCTCGTTTATCGCTAAGCCCATTATGGCCGCTTCTGCTTTAATGCTTGCAAATGCATCGTTGACAGCATGCTGAGTTCTTCCAATTATGTCAACATCGTGGGCATATGCAAGTAGTTGTACGGACTTTTGATAGATTGTGCATCTTGTGTTGGCTTGTGAGCAATAGTCTTGATAATTCTAATAATTTGAAACTGCGAAACAGATAAGCTTTGTAGGCAGCCGTCTAGAGCGTTTCAACAAACTAGAAGGCTATATTGACAGATAAACAGCTCTCAGAGCACGTTTCCACAGCCACAACTCCCTCGTCAGTCAAACTCATTCCACTTCTCTGCCAACCACTAAGCATCTATTTCACTTCTTGTTTCCCCAAAAATATAAAAAAAAAAAAATTCCTTCCACACTTATCACTTTCATTTAACAAAAGAACTTACCCAGATGATGATGATAAAAAAAATTAAATTATGTCCCTAAATGGTAATAAAAAAATCAGGACTATCTCTTACTCGTTTTAGCACAAAAATGGTGTAATACTCTTAAAAAAGAAAAAAACACATAATTATCACCCCATCCCACCCTTCGCTAAGGGTGCAACCAACATAACACCAAGTACAATATAAAAACCGTAGGTACTTCGTAAAAAAAAATTCAAGACCATCATCATCATAATAAGAACGCAAGTAGTAGTCCTTCGCTCGCACACACAAAGTGGTTATTATCATTTTTATGTTCAAAAGAAATCTCCTTTAATTTTGTTTTTGACTTTTTTTTTGCCCAAAAAAGTGGTCCTGTGTGTATATTTCTTCATATTTTGGGTGCGTTTAATTTTTTTGTATATCCCTTCTTGTAAGTCTTGGCAATCAAACAACTGATCTCAGTTTTACCAGTGACAGGGGTGGTGGAAGTTAATTTTTTCAACACAGTGGTGATGGGAAAGAATGGACCTTAAATAATAGTGGACGACAAATATTTTTGAAAACTGTTGAGTGAGAGAATATTTGATAATCAATATTCGCAAATGCCTGCCACAGATCAGAAACTACAAATCAGTCAACGGAGAGAGCTTTTAAGTAGTTTCCAAGGACTAGAGCCTACCATAACTGAATGCTAGCTAAAAATGAGTCCTGTAGATGCGAGGCAACTATGGAAGATTAGGAAGCAACTACGCATATAAAGTAAATACCTGTAAGAACTAATGCAATATCCTTTGAGCTATGCACCTTAACATGAATTAAATTCAGAACGGCCACATTTAAGGAGTAGATACATTTTCTATTGCTCAACTATGAAAGGTTGCAGGGTACAGCCTTTCAATCCAGATCGACTAAGGAGTAGTAGTAATAGTAATTTTTTTATTAATTCAAAAAAGTTCATTTGTTACAAAATTTACAATAAGCATTGGCTTCTGCCGTCAGCCGAAAGAGAAAGTTTTAACCTTTAATAATTATTATTTCATTTGAAGTGATTGACAATTTGAATTTAGAAAGCTTCGTTTATAATTTGTTGTATGTTACAGCAGATTTCAAAAAGTTGTACAGAATGGCCCAGTTTTCTCCATTTAGATAACGAATGACTTCATCCGAAGAGAGTGTTTTTTTCCAAAGTTGTGCCTTCTAATTGAGCTCAGCATAGGGCAGGTTCCGATAAAATGCAGGATGTCTTCTCTAGATCCATGATTACACAGAGTACAGCTATCATTTCTATCAATTCTATGTTGCAAGTAGTTCAAGTGTAACATTTCACCCCTCGCTTTGAATATTGTTGAAATTACATCTAATCCGTGCCGGTCATGAAAGTAGTTTTTTTCCCCAAGGTCGTGATTTTATACATATTTCTTTCTTTGTTGGGCTTGGATCCTAAATGTCTCCCGTGTTGAACCATCAATCTTAGTGAGTAACTTATGTAATGCATTTCCCAAGGCCGCTCCATTGACAAGATTTTCGTGCAGGGGGACATTATGCTCACGGCCCAACCTTGGCCATTCACCAAAGAAATGAACGTTCCTGGTTTTGAGATGCATGGCAATCTTATGGGGGAGACGATGACTTGGTTGTGACATTACTTTCAAAATGTATTGGAAGTGTAATCTAAGCGTAAATATGTACAGTGGTGTTAGTCCAGTTTCTAAGTGCAGCATGTACGTCGGTGTATTTGCTCGTAATCTGAACATTTTCTTGACGAAATATCTTAGAAGTTTCTCAACTTATTCAAACTCCCAAATTCCCCACACTTGTGCCGCGTAACACATTATCGATCTCATGACTGATTCGAAAATGTTATACTTTGTAATCGGCGCAATATTCTTTTTGCTTAAGACACCTTTCCAGCTGCAATTAATTGCGCATTTCCCTGGAGGTGCTTTTTGAACGATAACTGGGGGGTAATCAGAACTCCGAGGTACTTGAATTCTTTGACTTTCTCTAGTTCTTCATTTTGCCACATCCATTTTCCATTTCTTGCATATCGTCCTCGTCCGTTCCGAAAAATCATAATTTTCGATTTGCTGGTATTGAGTTGCAATTTCCACATGTGACAGTATTGTTGAAGCTTGTTTATCATGATTTGCATCATGTCTGGGCTTTCCGCAAGTATAATGATGTCGTCAGCGTAGAGTAACAGCTTTATAGACAAACCTACGAAAGGTATTCCTCCCGGTAGGAACTCAACAAGATCGTCCAAAAATATTGAGAATAGGAGGGGACTCAAGAGGCATCCTTGCTTTACTCCTGCTTTCGATTGGAACCAGTCCGATAAGATGTTTCCATCCCAGACCGCTGTGATGTTGTCTTCATACATTTGCTGTAGCACTCTTAGCATTTTGTTTGAAAGTCCAATGTTGCTCAGTTTGAAAAATAAGGCTCTTCTGTCGATAGAATCGAGGGTTGCCTTAAAATCGACAAAGAAAACATATAGTTTTTTACCCTTGTCCAAATACAATCGGGCTATACTTGTAAGTACAAAGACGTTATCCACTGTGGAATAGTCCTTGCAAAAACCGGCTTGAAACTCGCTGAGAAGTTCGTTTTCTCGAATACAGGTTGTTAGGCGTTCCAAAACGATTCCCGTGAAGATTTTTTTGATTGTGTTTAAAAACGATATCCCTCTATAGTTTCTTGGAATTCTGCCATCCTGGGTTACAGGGTTCCATTGCACATCATAGTTAGGTATGGAATTGTCACCTTTTCGGAACCATGCAACCAATCCACTGCCACTTCCGTCACTGGATGGTTGTGGCTTTTGATTCCTGACCCGTTCTCTGGCAGAAGTGTTCGTTAGATATACGGTTGGACCAGAAAATCTTTAAGATGTTGCGCATGCACCTGTTAACGAACGTTGATAACTTTCTAGTGATAGTAATGATCCCTCTCCACGTGTTGCATCCATATGACAGCAAGGATTCAACGTTGAAGCAAAGCAGTCTTAGATTGGTTTTCAAACTGATTACATTAATTGCTACTCAATATTTTGGTCAACATCCCGAAGACGGACTTTGCCTTGGCGATCCTGTTGGCTATGTCCAGTTCGGTCAAGACAATACTCCTATGAGACTGGAAATCGTATACTCTCTCTACCGGTTGTCCAGCAATGCATATTGGACACGATGAGTCGGTTCCAATGCCGATGATTTTAGACTTTCCATATTAATTTTCAGCCCGACGCGACTACACCTGCCTCCCGCTTCACATCTGCTGTCATTTGTGTGGAGGTCCATAGTGAGGGAGTAAGCATACATCGTCAGCGTAGTCAAGATGTTTCAGGTGGGATGTCAGTGTCCATCAAATTCCTCCGTTTCTCGTCGACAAAGGTGCACGAAGCACATCGCTAATCACCAATAGGAATAGTACTCGTACGTGATTCTATAGACGGTCCTGCTGTCGCACCTCCTTTTTTTATAATTTGCGCGCACTCAAAGGGTTATGAATACCTTTAACATGTTTACACACAGTGCGGGCGTTGGAAAGGATGGATAGAGAGAGAGAGAGAATGATTTTGGTGTAGTGGTTCTTGAAGCCCATTTGTTTATGCTTCAGCTATTCTCCGGGGGTGGCGTACAGATAACTGGGGAGATTTTTGTTATTATTGTCTTTGCTTCTGATTCACAGTACTTTTTCCCGATAACCGATGTTAAGGGCAATTCATCATCAACAGAGCGAACAATTTTTCCAGCCACATGAGCAAGCTACTGCCAGTGTTATGCCTTCGCAGTAGTGTTCACACAAGCTTTCGCAAATGATCGGACTGACTTTGCATATTTCATGAGAAATAAATAAATGCTTGCTGACATCAGGATTTAAACCATGAACCATTAGCGTGGAAATTGACGACGTTACGACGACACCAATTCCACCCCTAATCATTATAGCTTCTTCTGCTTCTGTAGCCAGCGCGTTGATGTAGTTGCGCCTGTCACGTCGCTGAACTTCTATCATCTTTATACAATAAAGGGACTGAAAATCGCTCGTTCCTGCTGCTAGAGTAGCTGAAATGGGAGATTTCAGCTGTTTTCGTTCGTCAATCCGTCTCCAGGTATCCTCGGAAAGCCACGTCCCATGTCTTCCCTGCGACTCCGTTTGGGCATAACAATGTATAATGGTCACGCCTCGTACTCTAGTTCGAAATCTCGCCATCATAATCCTATCAGCATTAGGCTGTCAGGAGATTAGGCCCTTGCGTGCTATTGGTGTTAGCAGCAGTACGACCTCCGGGTGGTCTTCTGAGACACAGTAGTACAGTGTTATGCATTAGAGACTGATACTCGCCCGCTTTTAAGTCCATTATCTCACTTACCCCTCAAAATGTCCAGTCTATATCGCATGGATTCCCTTTTCAGTTGGAGGAGTGTCTTCACATTCCAGAATCCTATCTTTGTCCGGGTACAATAGCCAAAAGTCGTCAACATGTGATCATTCCTTATCCGAGGCATAGTGTCGGTTTCTGCAGCGCGTGGGGTTCGGAAACGTAGGTTGCTGCCCATGTTACCTAGTCTAGAACCAAAGCCCAACTTGCACTTACAATTTTACTGTACCCCCGTATAAGAGCTTATACGTCTACTTTCCCGGGGACCATCTCTAGAAGGTAAAGCACGCACTTTGAGCAGTCAGTAGTTTCTCGATCAATCGCAATGCAGATCCCCAAAGAAGAATGTTAGGATGTAATCTAACTCCAATTGAAATAGACCGGCCATTGATTGTTCGAATAGCTTCCTTCTGTGCAGAGGTGTTCCCAGTTAGGGCTCAAACCTGCACAATCGCCACCCTTATTATCCCTTGATGAGCATGGTCATACTTAATCGTCATCTACTGCCTTTGTATTTTTTATTAAAATGAATCATCTATGTGAACATACTTCTCACTGCCACTGTATCAATATATTTCGCTGTTTTTTTAATGCTAATACGAAAAATTGGAATAGCATTAAATCAAATCCTGTTTATGATTCCTGTGATACAGAGAAAAGCCAAAAAAATAAATGAACCAACCGCATAACCACCGCCAGAGAACAACCTGCTGCTGTCAGAGTAGGCTTACACCGTGCGCCCACAAAAAAAATCACCACGCAGGACTCTCATATATCCTTGCTAATATGTAATTTCATCAAAATTTATCCATATGTTCATGTGTGCAGAGTAGTCAAACAGTTTTTTGTGCTGACTGCTGGTGCTACTGCGTATGTAATCCTTACAACAAATCATTATGGTATTAAGGATTTTGACACCAGTTTAAGGATTTTTTTTTTTTGCGTTGCGTTGCGTTGTGCGAATCCCGGTGCGTTAAGTGACATGAAAAATTTGCAATGTTATTAGTTTTGTTTCTTTTATCGGGAGCAGCCTCATATGGGTGTGTGAAATTTCCTTCGACTTAGTCTCAGATGTGTTCATCTGTTTACTTAACTTGACTGTAAATCCCACCCCTGCCAGCTATAAACACTGTATCGTATAACAAATCCTGTTGGAAGCATCATCGCCGGCACGTTAGCTGAAAACTGCCTGCGGGACTCTCCAAGTTAGTTCGTGCATAATTTTTGTATCCCCACAGAAAAGGCGGCAAGGGATGATTGCCTTTGGGGGGTTGCTTCCCTGTAATAATACTTGTAACCTTTTTTTTTTATAAATTGTGTTTAAGGGTAGTGGTTAGAATCTGAGATTTTGTTTTTTTTTTTCCTTCTCTTCTGTAAACTGTGCAAATGGGACACATCCTGTGGAGGAGAGTCGAGCAGAAGAAGAAGCAAAATCCTTTTAAGGGTTGTTATGGTTGTTTTTGTTTATCGTCTACTTTCGGTATCGTTTACAGGTGAAATCATCTGTTTTCTGGATTTGCACCCCATGAATTTTACAGAGAGGGTGGGTTGGAACACCTCAATTTTTCATCGCCACTGGATAAATATCAATTGGAATCAATAAGAAGTTGTAAAACGATTTAAATTGGAATTGATATTTGTGTTTTTGGACTAACAATTGGTTTTGGGCAAGCGGGGGTGTGTTGATTTGGTGCGTGTTGTGAATAGAAATTGGCCAATTACGAACTCTAATTGGTTGTGTGGTGTGGATTTTTATTGGATTTAGGTGGTTGAGTAGGAAAAACAACAGTGCGTAGTAGTAGGTAATTAATTGTGGTCGTTTTGTTAATTATTATTATAAAATATTGCAGTTGAACAGTGTCGGATATTAAGTGCCATGTGTCACAAATGAGGTCACAAAATGTTGATGCTTTAGATGAAAGTGGGATGGAATGGTGAGCCTTACTGCAACTGTAAGTGCTTCATAAGTAGCCTGAACGAAATCAGTAGCAGAACAAAGCCACAGTGGATCAATTTAGGAAAAGAATTCGGTCTTACTGTCAACTATCTGGTATCCTTAGACGAAAATGGGGATTGCCCTACTATATGGCAGACACCAATGTGTCTTCTGATGTCTAGGAACACTACAAAACTGGGGTACCATAGTACTAATTATGCCTTTTGAAAAAAGCTAAATAAAGGTGTGATTAAATGCCATCGCTATCCCATCCATAAGACTGAAAGGCCACAGTAGGTAGGCCTTTATGTTTTGAGTCTTAGATCTTATAAACACTCTTTAAAGGGTAACACGAGATGAGTCCCAGGATTATGATGATGCAATGAACTGTTCTCAAGCTTTTAGTCATTAAAATGATAATGTAGTGCGCCTTGACATCTCAAACTTAGGGACCAAAGCTCGAAGACACTCTTGATCGGACCGTTGTTGTCATGTCCAACGTAGCCAATGGTGCTTAGCGATGTGCTTCGTGCAGCTTTGTCTATAGGAAACGGAGAAATTCGATGGGCACTGACTTCCCAACTGAAACATCTTGACTACGCTGACGATGTACGAGTATGCTTACTCTCTCACAGATTTATGGACCTGCTTCAGATGTGGAGAGCGAGCCAGATGTCGTCGGGCTGAAAACTAATAAAATAGTCGGCCTTGCAACAAACTCATCGGCTTAAATATGCATTGCTGGACAACCGGTAGAGAGAGTATAGGATTTTCAGTATCATAGGAGTATTGTTTCGACTGGTGGTGGAATCGAACTAGATATAGCCAATAGGATAGTCAAAGCAAAGTCCGTCTTCGGGATTTTGACCAAAATATTGAGAAGCAATGCAATCAATTTTAGCAACAATCTAAGACTGTTCTGCTCCAACCTTGAATCCTTGCTGTTATATGGATGCAACACGTTAGGAGTGATCATTACTATCACTACAAAGTTGCAAATGATCATTTACAGGTGCCTGCATAACATTTTAATGATTTTCTGACCCAAATGTACAATATCTCTAACGAGCACCTCTAACAAAGAACGGTTCAGGAACCAAAAGCCACAACCATCCTACGACGGAAGTGCAATCAGTTTGAACACCAAGATAAGACTGTTCCACTCCAACGTTGAATCCGTGCTGTTAGATAGATGCAGCACGTGGAGAGTGACCACTACTATCACCAGCAAACGTTCGTTAATAGGTACCTATGCAATATCTTAAGGATTTTCTGGCCCAATCGTCTCTCTAACGAACACCTTTACGAGAGAACGGGTCAGGACCCAATAAGCACAACCATTCAACGGCGGAAGTGGCAGTGGATTGGTCACACGTTCCGAAAGGGTAACAGTTCTATAGCGAACCATGCTATGCAATGGAACCCTCTAACTCAGGATGGCAAAAGACCTGGCGTTCCGAAGACGAGCATGGCGCAGAACAGTCGAGAAGGAAGCACGGCGGTTGGGGAAAAGTTGGGGAGAACTCAGACACATTGCCAGAAACCGTACACGATGGCGCGTAGACGTAGTATAGGCCCTAGGACCCACAGGGGGATACAGGACATAAACAAACATCGACGAAAGTGGCAGTGGGTTGGTCGCAAGTTCCGAAAAGGTGATAGTTCCATAGGTAACCAGGTAACCATGCTATGCAATAGAATTATTTAAGCCAAGATGGCAGAATATCTTGCGGTCCGAGGAGAACAAAGCGCAGAACAGTCGAGAAGGAGGCACAACAGTTGGAAAAAAGTTGGAGAGAGCTGAGGCAGATTGCCACAAGCCGTACACGATGGAGCGTAGGCGAAATAGAGGCCCTGGTACCCACTAGGGAATTCAGGTCATATAGGTAAGTAAGTAAGTAACTTTATAGAATATTAAGTTCGCAGTTCTAACTCTTTCGAAAGAGTATCTGAGTTTTTCTGCTTATTATCGAGCAATCCAATATATACATAGGTACAATGATCATCGGCCTATAAGTCTTCAGTTTAGTTCCTCAGGTTACCAATTTCAAACTCAGTTGTTTTGGTTAGCAAGGACTCAGTGGTAGGTTTCGATTGCTACAGTTCAAAATGGTATTCACACAGCACGTTATGCAGCTAAGTGTCTGATGAAAGCTCTTAAGAGCTGGAAACCTGTTTATATTTTCTCCTTTCCTTCGTGTTGTGTAGGAACTTTCCTACTTCCTACTTCTTACCAAACGACTTTATTAGAAGCTGCATGGATGAAGAAGAGGAAGAAACTATTCCTCATCTTCTTTGTTTCTGCATAGTTCTCTCCCGTAGAAGGAAGCTTGTCTTAGCAGCCCCCTATTACAACGATTTAGGTGACCTGATAGATATTGATATTAAGAGCCTCCTACGCTTCATAAGAAGCTCAAAATGGTTTTAGCGAGTAGGTAGAGAGATTTTCTCCATGATCCATGTGGTATCACAATGGACCTAATATTGGTCTAAGTGTATTGGCGATTCTTAGCTGGCAGCCACTTCAACCTAACCTAACCTACCGAACTTTTTGCTGCAGGCATAGAATGCCACGAATGCTATTTTTACCTGCTGCTCTATATTGAGCTTCCAGTTGAGCTTTAGGTCAAGTGCCACACCTAGATACTTTGCAATGGAGGATAAAGAGAATAATTGGTTGTTTAGCCGTGGAGGTGTGAAAGTCAGTATTTCGGTTTCCATGGTAAAGAGCATCAGTTCAGTAGCACATGTACTCATCCTATCCATGTAAAATTCATAATCCTACTGATCACTGAAGGAAACATCCCGGATACTAGAATTACCACGTCATCCGCATACGCGACTCTGTTGGGTCTTGACAGGATTTTGTTGATTACTAAAAGCCACAGAAGAGGTGATATAACCCCTCCCTGAGGGGGGAGTCTACCTCTGTCGACTGATTTGGAAGAACTGCTGTTACCGAGGGTTAATTGAATTATTTTTAACATGGCCACTACCCAGTGAATAATAAACTCTTCCACACCTAATGCGATTAGGGATTCCTAAATAGGTTCAATATGGACGATATTGAAGGCACCATGATGACAATACTCTTAGATGGTTGTCAGACGTTGACGAGAAGTGGTACTGGGAACATCTTTTTCTTTTTTTTTTGTCTTTTCTACGTATTATAGACAGCCACGCAGAGCAGGTCTCTAAATGAGATCGCAGATAGATGCGAACTGTCCCTTTGCTGATTTTCAAGATTCAAGATTTCAAGATTTTTTTATTTCCATTTCAATATAACGATTGGCCAGGCCATAGGGATATTTCAGGCAACTGCAAAGCAGATGAGCTTAAAATGGTGAAGCATCATCAGCCCCTATTGATGTGGTCAAATTCCAACTGAACACTGAAGCGGTAAGATCTGCCAATGTCAGGTGGGGTGATATCAGCACCTGTCTCATATCTAGGCAAATTTCTCCAAAACTAAATCATAGGAAGTCGATCAGATTAATTCAGTAGGTTGAGGTATTGTTTGTTAGGTGAATATGCCGGAAGACTGGGTGTTCTCTTCAGCTATTTCTGTAGAAGCTGCAGAGATGAGGGCGAGGAAGAGTCGATAACCCAGGAAGGAAAATCTTGCGAGAGTACTTCTATAACGTCCTAGACGATAGGGTGTTGTCTTTTGCAAGATTAACAGCTTTTTTTGTCGGGATAGGAAACGCTCGACTGGAGCACTCAGACACAACTGATCGATTGTACTACCAGAGAGCAAACTCTGATTTACCCATTTTATTGGAATTTTCTTGTCTTTCTAAGAAAGCCAAGCAAACGCTTCGGTGATGAGGAGCTTACAGTACCAACACTCACCAGGATCTGCCACCTGATACGAAGAAAGGCCGGACACTCACAGAGATAATGTTCCGTGGTGTCGTCGCTCTCTCCACAAGCGTCGCAGATTGTAGTGTCACTCAAACCCAGCACGTTAAGGTGTTTGACGAAAGCAAAGTGGCCTGTCAAGACGCCATTAAGTTGTATACAGTCTTTTCTGCTGAGAGACAGCAAGATTGCCGCTGATTTCTTACAGACGTCCGGGAGCATACGTTTAGTCAACATGCATCCTAAAGAGTCATGCTACACACAATAGTGCTCATGAGAGACCCAATCGTCAATGGAAGCCCTAACCGAGGACCCAGGGAGACCAAACGCGGTTTCGGGACCTGAGTAAACCTCCTCTGAGCCTCGTCTAGCAATCTCATCGGAGATCTCGTTCCCCAAGATCCCAGTGTGACCTGGGACCCAGATAAGAGACAGAGAATTCAGCCTTGCGACCGAGTTGAAAGAGCTTTTGGTTTCAAGAGCTATTTTGGAAGAGTTAAAGGGTTAAGCAAGGCTTTGAACACAGCCTGACTGTCACTACAGACACAAATACTACGCTCCTTCCACCTGTCGTTCATAACATAGTTCATGTCCATTAGTTCCCGCATATTTGCCTAACAAGAAAGAAAGATTTAGCAGCTTCGTTCTTCAGGTCAAATTGTTTCACTTAACAGAAGTTTGTACCACACACGTAAAGTCAAATAGACAAACAGGAAAATATCACACTTAGTAATCAATTATATTAGGATTATTTTCAGTTTTGTTTGTGACTACTGGACGTTCCGGACTACTTATAAATGGTACCACATTGGACCTACATATTGGTCCAAGCTTTAGCTTGGGGCAGCCATTCTTCTTTTTCCTATTCCGGCGAGGGTACGATCCAAAAACAAAAGATCATAACCCAGATCAGTCTTCACTGCATTTCTACTGATCCACCTGTGAGGTTCGCCTTTGGGGCGGCATTCTACCTAACCTAACATATTGGGCTCCAGCGCTTTCCGCGAAGTGCACTGACGGGACACTGTCTTCTTAAACAAATCTCATTTCACTCCTCATTCCCTCATTATCAACAAAAGCGGAATTCTCATAAACACACACAAAACAAAGTCAAGTCAACCCCGAGTAGCTCTCTTAACTACCAAAGATGAGTCCCGGAAATATGCTGCTATAGACCCTTCAACCCATATAATTCTCCCGATGTTTTTTTTTTTCGTTTTTTAGTCGCGGAAAAGAAGCAATAAAAAAGTCAACACGAAACAAGTAGTCGCCGAACCCTAAGTTGATAAGACGTCTAAAGTCCTTTGCCACCATTGTCACCCTCTGTCACCCCCCGGAGTAAAGATAGATCTAAGAGATAGTTAAAGGAAGAAGAATCTTTTTTTTGTTGCTCACGATATCTATTGTTCAGTGGGGGTGGAGGTAACCCCACCATTGGCATGGAAATTCCGCGCTTTTTTTTTTGTCATTTTCTTTGCGCAGATAACACCCAAAGTACCTTCGCCAGTTTGGTTATCCTCTTCTTTTTTAATTAAAACGTTAAAATTGCTAATTATTTTCTTTGGAGAGTGTAATAAAATTTTCGAAAATTTCCAGGGGGTTGTTGGGTGGAAATGACAATTTTTGAAGTATTTTTCTTTCGCTTTTTTATTGGCATTCCATGGATGGTGGTAACTGTCTGATAGAAATAGAACCCTCAACTATGACAGCCCGCTGATGACCCGTAATTTTTGACACAGTCACTTGTGTCGTCTCTATGGTGGGTGGGTGTTTTTTTTTTTTTTTTTTGTCTCGTCATAGACAACAAGGGGATGGTTTTGTCGGGCAATTATCCTGTTCGGGGAATGCCATTCTAATCGCAGACATTTCTACAGAGTATCTAATAATAAAACAGTTAGTGCGACAGAAGGAATTTAATTTAAGCATCGGTGGCTATTTATCGAGGCGTTAAGAGAGGTGATGATGTTTCTTTTTTTTAGCTAGCCCTGGATTTTTTTTTTTTTTTTGACCCAGTTAAGTCCTTTCTGTTGGGTGGCGTTTGATTTTTTTTTTTTTTTTTCTTTAAAGAGTCCCTGTCGTGTGTCGTCGCTTTGGCTTATCATTTGAGGCGTTATAAATGCAATTAAATTCTTTTGATTTTTTTTGCTGTGGGGATTTGTTTGGGGTTTTATGTCATTAAGTTGATTTTGAGACACAGATTGTTTGCTTGGAGATAGAGGATGCAAACTGTTGAAGTGTCAGTATATTCCATTTAATGTCTTTAGAAGTTAATTAAAAAGCGGGCGGGAGGGGATAAGTAGCTGCTTCTAAAAATAGACAGTAGTTGGCACCAACGCCGCAGGCAATGCACAAAGAAGCAGCAGGACTTAGCTGAGACTTAGAGTGCTGTACTGTACACAATCTAATCACTCATAAGGAATCGATCTTGGAAGAAACCCTTTCAACATGGTATAAGTCCATAAAGAAAGGCGTTCATTAGTTCACAATAGAGCCGTACACTCCAAATCTATGACAGACAGGTAATGAGTGAAAGCCAGTCCCAAAGGTGGTTTAAAAAATTCTGAGAAGGACATTATCAGTTCAAAGGTAATGACTGCGTTGCACCCTGGATGAAAACACATTCACATTCATTGAAAAATTAGCCGAAAATTTAAATTCTTCCAGTTCCACAGTGCATAGACACTCAAAAGCACTTGGAAACAATTTTTAAGTTCGGAACATGTGCAAAGAAAATCTGCAGGAACGAATAACAATAGCTCTCTCGCTTACATTTCGATTCGTTCCTCAACAGAATTATTACTAGGGATGAGAAATTGGTTTCTTAGGAGTACATTAAGCATCCCAGATAGTGACTGAGTGCTTCAGATAAACTGAAGTAAGTGGCTAAGGCAGGTCTCCGCCTAAAAGAAATGCTCTCTGTCTGGTGGGATATACGTTGTGTTGTCTATTTTGAAACGCTTTCTCCTGGCCAAACTATCACAAAAGAGTATTTCAGCTAACAACTAGGCCGATTGAAGGCAGCTTTTGAAGGAATACGGCCAGCGTTGGTCAACCAGCGAGGAACACTCTTCCATCAAGACAATAGAAAGATAGTCAATTAAACAAAAAATCGACCGTTTTGGTTGGAACCCTAGACACTTTTCCAGTACTCGGGGTGTCTGAACTTTCCGGATCACTACCTAGTTTTAGCCGAGGTACAGATGCGAATATTCAGAACGGGGCGAAACTAACGATTTAATCTGAGGAAGTTTGACGTCGGGCGGCTAGAACCGCAAGAGATTGCCAGAGCCTTAACCGATCGAGTCTCTTTTAATCTCCATCTAAGTCCTATGCCGCCAGCAGTAAATGTTGAGGACCAGTGACAGCGTTACCAACAAGCCATCAGAGATGCCTTCTCTGATGTACTGAATTTTTCTCGGTCACCACAACGAAACCTCTGGCTTGATGACGAATGCCAACAGGCACATGCAGCAAAATAAGAGTCATACAAAGCGGGGCTGCATAGAAGGACTGCTCGCAAGCTATACGAATGAAGGAAAAGAGGAACATCGAGGAAAATTAGAAGCGCTCGATCGAGGAGATTAAGAGACTTTGGGATGTTTGGAAATTTTACCAAAAGGTAAACAGAACACGACAAGGCTTCAAAGCCAGAACAGAAACCTGCGGGGGCGAAAATGATGATATAGCAGTAGAATCGCAGTCGGTGCTGGAGGAGCACTTCTACGGACTACGAAATGGCAACAATGACTAATATTTCACTGTCGGACAGAACGAGCCATTCAATAGTGACGATGACAGTCAAGATTTCCGTCAACCCGATCAGAATGAATCAAGGATAGCGATATCTAAACTTAAATCCAACAAAACTGCTGGAGCCGATGGCCTTGCTTCCGAACTTTTCAAGGTAGGAGAAGATAGCATGCACCAGTTCATCTGTAAAATTTGGTCGAATGAAAGCATGATCGATGAATGGAACCTCAGCAACGTCTGCCCAATCCTAAAGAAAGGCTACCCTCTAAACTCCGCCAACTAAAGAGGTAAAAGTCTTCTTAACATCGCATATAGTATCCTGTCTGTGACCGCCTAAAACCGATCGTTAACAACCTGATAGGTCCATATCAGTGCGGTTTCAGACCGAGAAAGTCCACGAAAATCGATACACATCATCTTTTCACCACTTTGTCACTGATAGTGTATATAGAGACGAGTTATACAGATCCATGTCTAGTCTCGGCATCTCTGCCAAGCTCGTCTGTATGTAAAGGATTACGATGGAGAGCTTTCGCTGCTCCAACAAAGTCGGAAAGAACACCACTGAACCGTTCGATATCAGGAAAGGTCCTACACAAAGTGGCGCGATTTCATTCGAACTCTTTAGCATAGTACTTGAAAGAATTGTATAAAAGTCACAAGCCGACACCGAAGGTACAATCTTTGAGAAGTCTATACAACTACTCGCTTACGCCGATGACATTGACAGCGTCAGAAGAACTCAGCGGGCCGTAAACGGGGTATTTGCGAGTATTGAGATCGAGGCAGCAAAGACGGGCTTAGCGGTCAATGAAAGTAAAACAAAATATACCCTGTCTACCAATAAGGACACCCAACATCGGAGTCTTGGACAGAACGCCACAATAGACAGATATCATTTTGGTGTAGTAAATTACTTTGTATACCAAGGCTCTATGGTGTGCTCCGCAAATGACACCACTGGGGAAATCAAACGAAGAATTACTCTTTCCAATCGCTGTTTTTATGGGCTAAGAAGGCAATTGAGTAACAAAACAATATTTCGAACTACTAAGGTAACTTTCCCTAAGACACTTATTATCCCAGTCCTGCTGTATGGCCTCGGTGCCATTGTCTTTGATTACTTTGGGAGAAAAGTTCTTCGAGTGATCTTTGGTCCTGTCTGCATGGACAGCGAGTGGAAGACGAGGTATAATGCCGAACTATATAACCTATACAATGACATCGACTCAGCCAGAAGAGTTCACATACATCGACTAAGATGGCTGGGTCATGTAGAGTAGATGGAGCCCAACGTTCTAGCTCGAAAAATGTTCGAATCCACTTCGAATTTAAGGCGTAGTAGATGACGACCTCGCGATAATTGGCGCAAACAAGTAGAGTGGGACTTGGCGTGCGCAACTGGAGGCAGCTGGCTCATAACCAAGCTGGATAGAAAGGTTTGTTGGTTGAGGCCCAGGCCCTCCTCGGATTGTAGCGTCACCTAAGAAGAAGGAGCTAAAGCCCGATATTTAGTCTTATAGGCGGGATTGAGAGGTTAATCAATGGTTAACATTGCACACAATGGCGGAAGCATAGCACAAGGAATAGTCGTTCACCAAAGCTTTTTTCATGGCGTTATGAAATCTATAAAATGTTTTACATAGTGCGGGCGTTGAGAAGGATAGATAGAGAGAGAGAAAGGTTTGGTGTAGTGGTTTGAAGATCAGGTATTTATACTTCAGAGAAACTCCGGGGGTGGCGTCCAGATAACTGGGGAGATCTTTGTTATTTTTCGTCTTTGCTTTTGATTCACAGTATCTTTTTTCCGACCACCGACGTCATAGGGATATCAATCATCCAACAGAGCAAACAATTTCTGCAGCCATATTTATTTATTTTTATTTTATTTATTTTATTTTATTCGACTTCACAAAATTTTAACAACGTGTTTAACCTACGAGCCCGCATTGCTTATATGACCAAGCTAATGCCAGTGTTATGCATCTGCAGTAGTGTTCAAACAAGCTTTCGCAATTAAACCAATTGACTTTATAGGTCTGTTCGCGTACCCTCCCAAAACAGCGAATTTTGACGAAAACCTGTTCGAGTACGGAGAATTTTCGTAGTTTTTGACAGAAGAGAGCACTCTCGAGAGAGTAAGAAATTTCCCCATGCTGCGAATTTTAATGCAAGTAATTTCTTTAGGCTGGTTCGTGAAAACTGTCAAATCGCTGTACATGTGATTTTTGTTGAATTGTTCCCCCTCTTGCTTTCATTCGCGTACAAATTGATTTGACGTTTGACGTTTAAAAAGTGTAGTTCAACACGTTCGTTTACTTTTTCGTAATTTTACATCTCTCTGATAGAATTTTACTCCCACTCATGGAAATTTGATAAGCTGCGAATTTTGGTGCAGAAAGTACGCGAACAGACCTTATATATTTCATGAGAAATAAATAAATTCTTGCTGGCGTCAGGATTTCAATCTTGAACCATTATCGTGGCAATTGACGACGTTACCACTACCACCCAGGTTTTATATTTAATATTAAGGGAAGGTCCAAATTTAGCGCTTGGCTAAAATTTAACCTCCAAACAAAAACTCTAAAACATCGTTTGATTTGAATTTTCCCAACTGCCTTCGGACAGATTCTACTCTAATAGAAACGTACTAGATTCCCCATTATAAAATCAACGACCTCCCATACCTCACGACTTGGCTTCACTGGAAAGTCACACACAGCAAAAGAATTTCCAAAAACATGGCGGCTCTCACCTTCGCAAGTGACGTGTGACCTAAAAATTCATTTATTTTGTGCTATTTTCGTTTCGATTGCAATTTTTCCTTCTCACACAAGTTCCACAATAAATTTACTGCACCCCATCGCTTCCCCGAAACACCAGCAATTAAAATACACACCCTTCAAGGCAACTGGACGAGATGTCGCCCTGTAAACACCGATAATGTGTTTGTTTAGGTTAACATAAATTATTGTTACCCTCCAGGGTGAAACCCAGTTAAACTCAGAAATAAACTCTATTCCCTGCGACTAATTATGGACACGAACTCTGATTATGTCGACGGTAAGTTGCCCTATTGGAACAAGTGTACCATTCCACTAAGAACCGCTCATTTCCCGTAGAAAAACCATCAGTGAATCTCACCCATCACACAGGCGGCAGCGGTGGAGGAGGTGGCAGCATGAGTGTGGAGCTCTGCTTGGTATGCGGCGACCGTGCGTCGGGTCGCCATTATGGAGCGATTAGTTGCGAGGGCTGCAAGGGATTCTTTAAGCGTTCGATACGCAAGCAGCTCGGCTACCAGTGCCGCGGGGCAATGAACTGCGAGGTCACCAAACATCACCGGAATCGGTGTCAGTTCTGTCGATTGCAGAAGTGTTTAGCCAGCGGCATGAGAAGTGATTGTAATTTTCAGTTAATTAATAGAAAAATGCCAAAAAGAGAAAATTTTGAAATTCGTTTGCGCATAAATCTTAGCGACTCGGTGGGGTTTGAGGGAGACTAATGCATTTGTTTTGTATTTTAACAGCCGTCCAGCATGAGAGGAAGCCAATTATCGATAAGAAGGAAACCTCGGCGCTGACTTCCTCGAACAACACAAGTACAAATAGTCCGTCGGTGTATCAGCGTGGCAAGCTGTACAACCATCAGAACACGTCACCGACGTCGACGGCAGCCGCACTAAGTGGGACTGCGGCTGCAGCCGCAGCTGCTGCGCTTTCGATTGATAGTGGCGTCACACCGGGTGTATTTCCATCCATGGGATTCAATTTCGCCGATTTGACACAGACTTTGAGTGAGTAATCCCTTGTTTGTTGCTTTTTAAGGTTTATTCTCTATTGGGGGACAGAAACGGTTCGAACGTCGATAGTGGACGAATGTACTTGCCTCCATTGATTGTGCTAGTGCCTATAATATTAGGAGTATTGTTTTTGTAGCAGCTACGGTTCCGCTGGGGATAATTCAGTTTCGAGCCACGTCTATGGGTCGTTCGAGCCATGTCTATGGGTCGTTCGAGCCATGTCTATGGGTCGTTCGAGCCATGTCTATGGGTCGTTCGAGCCATGTCTATGGGTCGTTCGAGCCATGTCTATGGGTCGATCGAGCCATGTCTATGGGTCGTTCGAGCCATGTCTATGGGTCGTTCGAGCCTGGGTCGTTCGAGCCATGTCTATGGGTCGTTCGAGCCTGGGTCGTTCGAGCCATGTCTATGGGTCGTTCGAGCCATGTCTATGGGTCGTTCGAGCCATGTCTATGGGTCGTTCGAGCCATGTCTGTGGGTCGTTCGAGCCATGTCTGTGGGTCGTTCGAGCCATGTCTATGTTCCCAAAGTGCATCGGAGCGCAAGTCGGTTGGGTTCGCTGGACAGTTGACTTGACATTTGGTGCTGTGGGGGCTATTTCCGCAGTCAGGGCATTTGTCCTCTATGGAGGCGTCGAGACGGTTCCTGTAGCTGTTCAGTAGGCGGCACCAACCTGAGCGTAGCTGAGCTTGTTCTTCGCGGCACGCTACGTTCTTCGTCTGCGATGGGTGGTGGGCGGCCTCCGAGGACCACGTTGGGGCAGAGATTCTCCATAGAGTGGGATACAGTCGTGTGATGAATGCTTTTCAATTCATCTTTGTATGTCTGTCTGTCGAGCTTGGTGACCTGCGCATCGGGGTCGTTTTTGCAGATTTGGAGGCCTCTGTGAATGGAATGGGGCGGTTGTTGTACCATCGTCAGCGAATGATTAGGGTGGTCATGGAGGTGACAAGCTAGAGGGAACTGCTTGGAGAGCATGCTGTTATGGTCCCTTAATGAAAGCAACTTTGTTTCAGCATGGAGGTGATCAGCATGTGACATCCGGTAATGGTCCTCATGGCCCTAGTTTGACACGCTTGCATGCTGAAATGCTACCAGTTTGTGTCAATCAGCTGCGGTGACCAAATGGGCGCCGCATAGTTCAGCGCGGAGGTCTTCAATTGGATTAGTTACTTACATAGGTGGCGCTACAGTTCGGTGTGAAGCTGAGCCTCAACCAACAAGCGTCGCCATTTAGCTCGGTCTTTTGTTATTTGCCTTCAGTTGCGCACTCCAAGTTCGTTAAGGTCCCCTTGAACTTATGAGCGTCACCTACGGCGTGGAGGCCCTCTACTGCGTTGTCTCTCCGGGTACCGTCTCTTTAGATGCTCTCATAGGCGGCTTTGAAATCGATAAGGAGATGATAATTATCGATTCGGACTTAAACCCAACAAATCAATCATTGTTCCCTTCACCAAAAGGAGAATCTTTAACCTCTCAACTTCGGTCTCTAAACAGAGTCCAAACTTATTCCTCGAAAGAGATCAAATATCTTGGAAACATCGTGGATCGAAGCTCACATATTCAAACCAACGCGACGACGGCCTAACTGGAATTTTCTTTACTGATTCCCCATTCTCTATGCTTCCATTGTGAACTACATTTCAGTTCGATATATCTTGGACCAAACTGTTGTCCTATAGTCTCTGTACATACGTATACTCTAATTCCGCTTTATTTTCAGTGTTTGCATCGGCCACCGCCCAACAAGCCCAGCAGCAACAACAGCAACAGCAGGCTCAACAACAGACACAGGTCAGTAAACATGACAACTACTGCTACTCACCAGAGGAAGCCACAATCGATGACGATTCAATGGACAACAGCACACTATGCGCTCCAAATAACAACAACACCAGTACGGGTGCTTTGAACACCTCAGTTGCAGAGGTGTTACCAAACGCGGCTGCCTCTTCTGTGCACCTCATTCAGACATCCATTGACAAGACGATAATAGGCAAATCTCTAGAACTTCTAGCTGCTGTTCAGCTGCACTATGATCGCAGTGGAGCGTCACAGTTCGATGGAATCGTAAAGAACGAGCTCGACGACGAAGCCGACGATGAGAGTATGGACAACTGCGCGGTATTCAATGAAACCGTCTTTGATGGGCCGCTTTTGCAAGATCAACAGGCCGCCTTTCTCTTGCAGGTACCCTCCCTAGTGTCCACATATTTGAACAACCACTACGTCTGTGAGAGCAGCAGTAGGATAATCTTCCTCACAGCCTATTGGATGAAGAAAATCCCTGCCTTTGATCAGCTGGATGAAAAGATTCAGACCAAACTAATGCGACGACATTGGCCGCAACTCTTCGCTGTTGCTCTGGCGCAATGCAGAGTTCTCTCAATCGGCACGATTATGAGCACACTCGTAGCCAACATCAGGCAGCTCTCAGAAGTAGAAAAAATCGAACCGCACAAGATTCGAAAGCTCTGTGAGCACACACTACGCCTGCACGAATTCATTGAGACTATGAAAACGCTCGACATGCAAGACTACGAATTCGCTTACCTCCGTCTGATCCTTGTATTCAGCGCTGACGGGGCAGTCAACATCAAAGACAAGAACGGTCGAAACTACATTAAACGTGTTCAACTCCACGCAATGACAGGCCTTCGCAACCATCTCAGTGAAACGATTCCACTCCAAGATGAGATGGAGGAGAGATTCAATACGATTATCTTGCGTCTAATGCCGCTCTGTGCCTTAGAAGCGGACATTGTCGAAGAGCTATTCTTTGCGAATCTAATCGGACAGATACAAATTGAGAATATGATACCCTACGTACTTAAGCTGTGCAGCAACGGAATCTAGTAAAGTCTGGATGCGGGCACATCAATGCAATAAAAGTAGAATTATTTATAAAGATGAGTAGAAGATATTTTTTTTTTTATTTTTATTTTTGTTATAAACAAAGTGCATTGTCCCAAATGCAAAAACCCAACAATCGGTTAAGATATACGGACTGAGTAGTTTTTATTACTAAGTGTATGCTAGTTAGTTCTTAAAGAAATAAAACGAAAACTGTTAGAGAAAGATTATTAATTATTATGGAGAGAAGATGAAAGTACATTAATCCGCTGTAAGACTTTATTATTTTAAAATATTATTGTTACTTAAGTGTATTGACTATATTGTGTAAACATCTATATATATTTTACAAGTTAAAAAAATATATTTAAATAAAATTATTACAACAAAGAATTGAATGTTATAAGGAACAAATGTTTTAAATGTAACGCAAGGTGGAAGTAGTAGACTGTGCCTAGTAGTTGTAATGAAAAGGTAAGCCAGAGGGTTATTGTCGGCTGATAAAGCGGCAGCAATAGGTTTGTTTTGGTCACGTCGCACAGCGGCTCCTTTTGACTTTTTTAGGTTTACATACATACATACATACATTTTCAATGGCCCGCTAATCCTTCATGTGTGGCGCGGGGGTAGGATGCTCTCCATCCTTCTCGATCCTCCGCCATTGACTCCAACTCATCAGGAGGAATCCCTAGACGGCTCCAGGAAAGATGTCGGACTTGGTTCAACCATCTATTTCTAGGCTTACCTGATGGCACGTCTTGGAAGCTGGTCTGGGGGCATACGCACTGCGTGACCAAACCATCGAGGCATAGATCGTTCCGTTCGGAGAAGTAGCTGCTCAACATTGAGCGCCTCGCGTACTCTGGTGTTGCGCACTTCATCCCTACGAGTTATTCCAGCAACACTGCGAAGGAACCTCATTTCGGCAGCTTGTATCCGCGATCTTATTCTTTCGGTCACTACCCAAATTTCATGACCATATGTGAGAGTTGGAACATACACCGAGTTAAAAACCGATAGCTTAGCTTCGACACTAAGTTCAGCCTTCCTTACAACAGATTGGACAAGCTCTCTCAAAATTGATCCAGCCTGACCAATTCTACAGGATAACTCGGCATTGCTCTTCCCATAACTCGTGAATAGGACCCCGAGGTACTTAAACTTATCCACGTGTTTCAGTGGAACTCCACTAATATGCAGAGTGCACTGAATGGGTTTTTTGGAAACGACCATTACTTCTGTCTTGTTCACGTTGATCTTCATTCCAGCAACATCACAAACGGATACAAACCTTTCGAGTGCGCGCTGAAATTCGGTTTGAGGGCACCCAAGGATGACCAAGCCATCGGCAAAGGGCAGATGACTAATCCTTAGGTCTC
This sequence comes from Brachypalpus laphriformis, assembly GCA_945910035.1. Taxonomy (NCBI): domain Eukaryota; kingdom Metazoa; phylum Arthropoda; class Insecta; order Diptera; family Syrphidae; genus Brachypalpus; species Brachypalpus laphriformis. The sequence continues at coordinate 160,734,238 of OX246756.1, forward strand.
TCACTTCGAAACATTCCCCGCTGCAGCTGCGCTGCAACATCCAATCCATATATACAATGAAGAGGAGAGGTGAGAAAACGCACCCCTGGCGGAGTCCAACGCCCACAGTGAAGGGTATTGATTTAACATCGTTTATCTGAACACAGCTTCTACAGTTTGTATATATAGACTGAATCGCCCTTAACAGGGAACCATCAATCTTATACTCCTGCAGAACACTCCATAGTTTGCCTCTTGGAACCCTATCATATACTTTTTCCAAATCTACAAAACAAGTGTAGACAGGTTTGGCATACTCCCAGGCCTTCTCAAGAACCATTCTGAGAGTGAATAACTGGTCGGTTGTGCTTCTACGGGGACGAAAACCGCACTGCTCATCCCCCAAACTGTCATCAACCACAGCTCTAGAACGCGTTTCTAGAACGCGTTTCTAACATCTTAGCGAAGACTTTTCCAAGAAGACTTAAAAGAGATATACCCCTATAGTAGGCGCAATCTCTTTTGTCCCCCCTTTTAAAAAGAGGAACTATCACCCCCATTTGCCAATCACCAGGTGCTTTACCGCGTTTTCAGGCCACTTTAATGACACACGAGGGCCATTGCACTCCCTCTTTACCTAAAGCCTTGAGCATTTCTGGCCGAATTTCATCCACAACAGCAGATTTGCCAACCTTTAGTGCTTTGATCGCCAAAGTTACTTCCTCTACCGTAGGACTACTTTCCGCCCAACTCTCGACAATAGGTTTGTCATCTTCGGTGGCCTGTTCGGGATTGAGCAATTCTGAAAAGTGCTCGCTCCATCTGCGTAAGATGTCCTCCTCATTGTAAAGAAGTATACCGGCTTTGGGTTTGACTTCTTCAATGATATTCAACTTTTTTCCTCTGAGTCGGCGGACGGTCTGCCAGAACATCTTATTTGCAGATCTGTGGTCACGTTCTAATTTTTCGCCAAACTCCTTCCAAGACTGTTCTTTCGCTGTTTTCACAGCTAATTTGTTCTTCGCGCCTTAGTGTACCGATTTCGAGAATCGGTGTTCCCCAAGTGAATCCACACCTTGAAGGCTCTCTTCTTCTCTCTGATGGCTTCTTGAACTCAAGCAGTCCTTATCTCGCCGCCAACCGCCACACCAAGCCGCTTCACTCCACAAACATCTCCCGCAGAGGCAATAACCGCTGTTGAAAACAGTTGCCATTCTTCCTCTACATTTGATGGAACATTTGGAATTCGTTCAAACCGTTCAGATATTTGCCGCACAAATGTCTCCCGTATCTCATCGTCCTATAGCCTCTCCCATCGTATGCGTGTAACCGTCCCTGGTTTGCGCTTTAATAGGGGAGGCACTCTCTCGCTAAGATCGATTTGCACAGCACTAAGTGATGATCAGTTGACAGTTCGGCCCCTCTCAATACGCGAACATCACAAACCGTTCTCTTCAGACACGATGGTACCACAAAGAAATCGATCAGCTACTTCTGCTGAAGACTGACGGTACCATGTGTATTTGTGAATGTCTTTGTGTGGAAAGATAGTGTTCATGATGGATAAGCCATTTTCACAACAAAATCCAACAACTTTGATCAGGATCACCGTTCCTCCCAATCAATCTCCCTGGAGATTGCTCTACCCCGCTGGGGCTTGAACTTGCACTCATCGGCTAACAATCCACTGCACCATTGCCACCCTGGTTCACAAGGTTTGGCAATATCCGAGGCCGGTCGTCTTCTTTTTTTCATCATGGGGTGTGCGCTTTGTTAGCCGTGACTGGATTGCATGGATGGGAAAAACTATTTAAGTTACCCCATCTGCACATCCCAGTCACGTTTGCTTAGGGCGGATGTATGCCTTATATACCGCAGCCAGATCAGAGGGGGTAAAGTATTTCTTGCACCGTTTAAGGAATCCTAAACATTTCGCAGCGTTCTTGGCGACATCAAATATCTGAGCATTCCAACGTAGGTTGTCGTTAAAACACATACCGAGAGTGGAAAGTTTTTCGGTTTCGAAGATGCAAGTGGCATTCATTGGGCAGTTGATGAACAAGTTGACCTACTGCAGAAAAACATCCTGAATCTGTTTAATAAACATGTACCTCTTAAAATTAAATCAAATTACGTCAATTGTTTCAACTCTTGGTTTACCACTGAGATACTTAGTTTTAAAAATAAACGGGATTCGGCTTTTAAGAGATGGAAACGATTCCGGTTACCTGAATTTTACAATACTTTTCGTCTGTTGAGAAACTAAGTTCACCACAAAGTTCGTCTAGCTAAACGTAATTATTATTCTCACCGTCTTAATGCTAATTTACCACCCAACATTTTATGGAAGAACTTATGTGAAATAGGAGTCGGCAAGAAAACGCTGAATAATCTCGAAAACGTGGATCCTGACGAATTGAACAGAGAGTTTGTGAATATTCAGGCGGGATCTAACGTTATCTCACAAGTTGCCGGAGATACACCCATCAGCACTAGTTTATTTGGATTCTCCAGAGTCGAGCAAACTGATGTTGTTAAGGCGATCCTCGACATTAAATCGAAATCTGTAAGCTTAGATGAAATGCATCCATGTTTTGTAAAGATTATATTACCGCACATACTTCCCTTTCTGACCCACATTTGTAATACTGTTTTAATGACATCTTCTTTCCCTAATATTTGGAAAGTTGCGAAGGTGATTCCTGTATTAAAAAAGCAAGGCACAGCTCTTTCGTTACCAGAATACAGGCCTATTTCAATTCTCCCGTTTTTGTCAAAGGTTATGGAGAAACTCATTCATTGTCAGGTCTCCAACTTCCTAGAGCGCAACTCTCTGTTGTGTGCAAGTCAATCTGGCTTCAGAAAAAAGCATAGTTGCATATCTGCGCTCCTAAAAGTTACGGATGATCTTAGAGTTGCCATGGACAATGATATCATCACATTTCTAACCCTGTTGGATTTCTCCAAAGCCTTTGATACTGTGGATTATTTGCAACTCTTGTCAAAACTAGAGAATTCATATAGTTTTACATCGTCTGCTGTACTACTAATTGGATCGTACCTATCTGGTAGAAAACAAGCAGTGGTGGTGAATGAAAATATATCCGGTCCACTTGAAATATCTTCAGGTGTACCACAGAGATCTATCTTGGGCCCGCTTTTATTCACCATGTTCATAAATGAGCTGCCAAAGTTAATAGTACATTGCCCTACACATATGTACGCTGACGATGTACAACTGTATAAGAGTTGTAAACTGGGTCTTATTGAAGACTCGGTCACAAGACTTAACGGGGATCTCGATAAAATTTTGAAGTGGTCGGATGAGAACTTCCTACGTCTGAATCCAAAAAAATCCAAATGATTAGTGATTTCCAAAAATGGAGTGGACTTGAGTAGTTTTCCATCTGTTTGTCTTGGCAACGAGTCTGTCGACTATATAATTAAGGTCAAAAATTTGAGTGTGTTGTTCAATAATAGGCTAACCTGGGATGATCACGTACGTGTAGTTACGGGTAAGATATACGCCTGTCTTAGGAAACTCCACATGACGCAGCACTATACTCCTCTAAAAACCCGACTAAAGTTGGCAAAATCACTTTTGGTTCCGACTATAACATATGGATGCGAAATAACAATGCTCAAACTACAAGAAAACTGAATGTGGCATTCGACAATATAATTCGGTATGTGTACGACCTTAGGCGTTATGATCATGTTTCGTCATATGTTCATAATATTCTCGGTTGTACTTTAAATGCTTATTTAGAATTTTGCGCCTTGAAGTACTTGCATAAGATAATAACTACCAGGCACCCTCAATACTTATATGAAAAACTTAGATTTTCGAATTCATCGCGATCTCTCACTTTCATTCCTCCTCGTACTACTTCCATGAATACTGATCGTCAGTTCTTCACTGATGTCATTCGTCTATGGGACGCCCTTCCATTAGGTATTAGAAGACTTTGTTATGCGGATTGTTTCAGTGGCACTCTTTTATCTCACCTGGCTGGCAGAAGGTAAATTTAATTATTTTTCAATTTGATTTTTTTTTTTTTTTAATTTGTTATTTTGATTTATATTCTTTTTTTTTTTTTTTTATTTAAATATACTTTTTCTTTTCTCCATTTTAAAATGAATCCATATAATTATCACATTTATAAAATATGAGATTATCATTATCTTATATAAATGTAGTTGAACCGATTACTTAATATGAAATATGAAATATGCATAGCTGAGGGTTCGGATTTCGCGTGAGCGACAGAAGACAGCACTGAGTTTTTGAAGCATTAAAATTCCACTCTATTCTTTGTACCCCATTCAAGGTCGGAATATAATGAGCTTAACATACGCTGCCGCTCCAGTTCCACAGCCGAAGAGCAGGATCGTAAATCTGGAAACGAATATGATAAGCTGAGAGTACTGTCGTCAACGATGTGATTAGAAAACCTATCATAAACAATCCAAACGTTTGCAGATATTGTGGAACGTGTTTAGAAATAAAGTTATATGTACATATAATTTTAGTTCTAAATTGTTAGTAACATCTTAACCTATGAATTATCATATTCTACTCGTCAAACGCTTTCATTTGATACCCATAACAAGGGGGTTATGCAAAAAAGGTAATCTGTCATCTTGGGGCGTGCGCCACATTGCGTGCGGAATAACGTCACATAGCTTATCGTGTTCTACTTGTCAAACCCTTTTATTTGATACCCATATCAATGGGGTTATGAAGAAAAGGGAAGTCCCTTATCTTGGGGCATCAGACAATTTAGATTTGGAACGTTATTTGATTATATTGCATTGTTATAAAATATCGATTGTGCAAGATCTGTAAGCCCCGTTCACATAGGCACAAACATCGGACCACCCTGTATTACACCCTCTGATGTAAGTTTTGGTGTTTGTCTCATGGTCAGCTCATCTAGAACCGAAGATCGGCTACGCAAATTCCATCCAAGTGGAAAATTCATACAAAAATGTTCGTGAAACACCATGCCACCAGAAGTTCTCAGACAACAGTAGGTATACCGACGCTCTCCAGGTATCCAAAAATGTTTCATAAGGACTCAAACTCTGTATACAGATTTTAGCGTCGACTTGATTTTGTCGTAAATTCTTTATTTATGGATAGATTTTGACGATTCAGGTGTCAAATTAAAGTGAATTTTCTAGTGCAAAATAAAGACGTGCGCAAATTTCAGTACAACGAACCAACAATGGCAGATACAAGATGGCCGCCATGTCTATTTTAGCGCTAATTTGTTTTTAATAAGTTCTTTACGGAACGGGAACGGATTTTGGCGATTCAGGTATCAAATTAAAGTGTAATTTCTTGAGCATAATAAAAATGCATGTTAATTTCTGTATAGAGTATCCGACCATGGCGGATATAAGGTGAGAATCATCCCGTTTTAAAAGGTTTTATTTAACTTGCTTTGCAATCAAAATGTTGACTAGTTCTGAGTTAGAGCTTTGAAATTATGCACGCGTCTATAAGTCCGATGGCAATGCAATAGACTATCAGGGTTATCGTGAATAAATTTTCCCTCGGAATTTTTCCCCCGAACAAAAATTAGGTATCATCAAAAATAGGGAAAAAATTCATCAGGGAAAAATTAAATATGGCGATTGTAATGAAAATTCTCCCGAATTGTCATTCATGATACCTATTTCTTTTCCGCGGAATTATTTCCTCTTTTTGAAGATACAAATTCCGAGGGAAAATTTATTCACGATAACCCTTTATATCTAAAATCGTTCCAAATCCAAAATGGCGGATGCCCTAAAAACCATGAATTACGTTTTTCTTCATAACGACCTTGTTATGGGTATCAAATGAAAGGGTTTAATGAGTAGAATACGATAAGCTATATGGTGATTCCGAACTCAATATGAAGGACGCCAAAATATGCCGGATTACCTTTTTTTTAACTTTGACAAAATTAACTTAAATTTGAATTGAAACAAGTCAAAATGGGAATAGTGCTCAGGTTACTTTCTTCAGACGACATTGGGAATAAGGGTGAGGTAATAGTCATCAAATCGATGATACAGAAACAGCAGCTATAAGGCTTTTAGTAAACGCGATGGACAGAGCCAGGGAGAGTCTGGGGCCTTATTTTGTACTGCTTTCGGATTCGGATTGCCATTCGGAAATGTAATCCGATTCTAAAATGAATTGATATTTTGTATGGTTCTCGGATTGGGTGTACGTGCTTCCAACTCAAAATCAAATATTTCCGAAAGTTAGATTGTCAAGACATCTATCAAACGTCACTTAAGTTACTTGGAAATTGAGTTTGTATACATTTGCTATAGACACGCAATACAAAATAAGGCCCCTGTTTTGCAGAGACGGACCATGTAGCAAAGGATAAACGAAAATCTTATAAATTATTTCTTTAAATTTATTGCTTCTCTTGATTACATTCAAAAACATATTTAAAGAAGTATCACTGCATTGACTCGTTCATGCCAGTCCTTGAGCGATGGTGTAAGATCCTTGTCTGTGAGTTTCATCCGCAACAGCGAACTATAAACTCCAATATCCGACACTGATAGCTGGCCGCCACCAAAGAACTTCTCTCTCTTCAATCGGCTATTCAGCACACGAATGATGTCCGCCTTTGCTTTCGGCGTATTGCAACGCAGGAGCTCATAGCAAATATCCAAAACTAGATCGATTTCATTGGAAGTCGGAGTCAACTCGTAACGGTATTCAATTGGACCCACACGTCCTAAATACCGAATAATGTTGACTTCACCGTAGATGGGAACATACATTGTCGGTGACATGATCATCTCTGTATGCTCACCTGTGGAAGAAAACTTGATAAAAACAAAAATTCCAAAAGTCTGTGTGTTCACTAACAATTCGTCCAAATGAGCGTAACTTTGATGCCACGTTTGGATGGGTCACTCTGTCCAGAACATAGTTTCTTTTGGAAATTCTTTGTCTCTTCGCCGATATCGGAAACAGTTGAGTGGGCAAATGCTTGCACTTCAATGTTGAAAATGCCACTCCATGCATTCTTAAGAGCTAGCAGGGCGTATGGTATGAAGTCTGGATGAGCATTGATTACAATATCATGAAGTGGATCCTAAAAAGAAATTATATGGAATTGAGTACACACTTGATGGCATATTGTACACTAATTTACTTCAACAATGAGTTCATCCTTTGGGATGACATACTGCTGGGTGTGTTGAATTCCCTTCTGACACACACCCAGCTGTGATCGTATTCCAGCCAGTTGGGATTTCAGTTCATTCAGCTGCTGAAGGACCTTCTCTTGTCGCAGTACGATTGCTGAAGTATTGCTGGAACCCTAAAAAGTGAACATATACAAAATTATATTTTAAAATCTTCAACAGAGACATGGTTTCCCCGATTGAAATGAAAATGATACCAAATCCAGTCAAAGAAGTCTGATTTAGAACTAACGGCGACGACTGGAAAGCTTGTCGAGTGAAATGCGCAAAAAGCATGGCTAAAACGAACGAAAAACATCGAAAGTCTCAAAATTTCTTCTTCTATTCATTACTGCGGTTCGGGATTATTTGCCTCATCATCAGACTGAAGCACGCCAATGTGTTATATGCTTACTTGCAAGCAAACGATTTTCAAAATGTGACGTTCTGAACAGATGAAGTTTGTCTGAGGAATTCGGAATCCAAAGTGGGGTAAGACAAGGCTGCATTCTTTTGCCAATGCTATTCCTATTGGTTTGTGTAGCTTTGTCGATGGTAAGAAGGCAATTGAGTAACAAAGTAATATCTCGAACTACAAAGGTAACTTTCTCAAGACACTTATCATCACAGTCCTGCTGTATTGCCTCTGCGCAGTTGTCATTGGCTACTTTGGGAGAAAAGTTCTTCGAGTGATATTTGATCCAGTCTGCATAGACAGCGAGTGGAAGAGGAGGTACAATGCCGAACAATACTACCTAGACAAATACAATACATCGACTCAGCCAGAAGAATTCACATACATCGACTTGGATGGGTGGGTCTTCGAATCTACCCTGGATGAACGGCGCAGTAGTAGCAACTAACTTGGCGTGCCCAACAGGAGGCAGCTAGCTCTGTAACCGGGCTGGCTGGAAACGTTTGCTGGTTGAGGCATAAGTCCATCCCAGACTGTAAGCGCCACCATATTCTAGAATATCAGCCGCCACCTAATAACTTCTACTTCCTTTGCTTATTTGAGTGGAATACACGGATGAATAGTTCCCCCACCACCTTATAAAATGAAAATGACTAAAGTTTTGCGCAACTTTCATCAGCTGTTCTACAAAATTTGGCCCAAACTCCTAGTTAGATGACCCCGAGATCAACACACACAGCTGTGCACAAGCTTCCCCACAAGCAGATGGTCCCCTCCCGTCTAATTATAGAAACCACTGCACCACATTGCGTGCGTGAATAATTTTTGAAAAAAAAAGCAAAGCGCTCTGTACAACTGCCAATTGGATCGGGATGTTTATTTACAAAAAGAATGGATGAGAACGAGAAGCCACACACAACAAACATGGATTAGTGATGAACAAATTAAAAATTTATCTAGTTTCTGTGTCAAAAGGAGTAGTAACCTTGAGGATCTGTTGAATTTGTCGTTCCACGGCATCGAGGAGTACACAACGCTGGTGTGGTGGCAATGGCAGTGGCGGTGATGATAATTTTATTTTTCTTTCACTTACATCTGGTCTAGGGGGTCCAGATCCATTGCATGTCGTCGTTGACGTCGTGCTCGTGTCCTGCCGCAGGGCGTTAGTACGTAGGCCGTACATGCAGGTCGGTAATTCGATATCGAAAGCGGGCAACAGGGTTTTCAACTCGTACATTTTGATTTTTTTGATTTGGAAAGCAAACACACACTAAGCGAGACACGTGGGGCTATTTGGTTTATTGCGAGCAACTCACACGGCTGGGATTTTAGAACTAACCTTCGAATCTGGTTGATTTTCTTCGTCGTTTTCCTTCGATTGATGACGTGATGAGGCAGGAGGAGTTGCGAGCATTTTTTTTTTTTTCGTTCGTGGGAAAGGAATTTCTGACAGCGGCGGTTGTAGTGAAGTGACAGGCGCAGTGGCACGAAGTAGTAGATCACTGCGATTGGTGATGTGCCACTGGTTTGCTATAATAGATTATTTTAAAGTGAAAACTTGTGTAAAGTGGGAAATACACGATACAACTGTTGTACCAACGGTTTAACAGCTTTGGTGTTGTGTACGATCATTGCATCGCGTTTTTTTTTTTTTCTTTTTTTGAGGTAGAGATAAAAAAGGTGTGTGGCCACGCCCAAATGGCGTGTAGGCACTGCGACCAAGGAGATCTATTGTGCCATAGGCCACTTTTAGGACAGCAGTACTTCTACTCTCCTTATGAAAGCTATAATTACGGCTGCGGAGGAGTTCCTTAGATCTTTTGTAGATATGATCTCTTTAAGGAAAAATCTTCTCCTAGTGCTTCATAGAGCTACACACTCACATATGTAGTATGTATTCTGCGGTTTCGTCCTCTTCTAGGCAGAGGCAGCAGGTGATATCGTCCGAAATTCTCATTTTGTTAAGGTGGTAGAGAAGTTGACAGTGACTGGTAAGGAAGCTCACAAGCCTTCTTATGTCATTTCTGCCGTATTTTAGGATATCAACTGCCTGTCTTTGGAAGGGTTGGACAGCTCTTTTAGCCTGCCTGAGACCTTGCGAGTTATTCCAGTGGGACAACTCAGAGGAGCCCTTTCTAGCTAGCAGGTCTGCAGTTTCATTGCCGTCAACGCCTACATGACCCGGTACCCACCACAATTTTACTTTATTGTGTCGGGCCAGAATTTGTAAGCTGTCGAAGCAGCTTAGAACTGATTTTGAACTGATCAATGGGAGATCAGTGCTTTGAGCGCCGCTTGGCTATCGGTGAGTATATGGATAGAGGCACCTTTGATGCCTGAGTGCAGGTTAATGTTAGCACAAGTTTAAATGGCGTAAAGCTCGGCCTGGAAAACACTAGGGCTCTTTCCGAGTAATTTCGAAATTTTATGGTTGGGTCCATATACCAACTCCTGAATCCATTTTTGATCCATCGGTGTACCACACTATACCTTTTGGATCAAGCGACGGTCCGCCATTATTCCATATATCACGGCTTGGGATCACAATCTCAAACCTTGTACCAAAGTAGAGTGATTTAGGCGTAAAGTCGGAGACCGTGCTGAGCATGTCTAGCTTGGGGAAGTCGGACAATAGCTCCATGAGATCCACGTGATCCCGTGTACTATTAGCATCTGATTTTCTAAGACTAACTGCACTGCGGATTGCCACTTTCTTTATAAATATATGTAACGGAGTAAGTCCGAATATGGCTTCAATGGCTGTTGTGGCACAAGTGTGCATAGTACCTGTGATGCCGAGGCAAGCTAGTCTTTGAAGTTTTGTGAGTTTATTAATGGTTGTGACCTCTTTGGTTTTCGTCCACCAGACTACGGACGCCTACGTCAGAATGGGTCTTACAACCGTGGTGTATAACCAGAAAATGACCTTTGGAGACAGGCTCCAGGTCTTGCCGTACATACGGCGACAGGCCCACAAGGCAGTAGTCGCCTTGGCAATTTTATGCTTAATATGGGAGTTCTAGTTAAGCTTCTTATCCAGGACAATTCCTAGATATTTGACCTCATCGGAAAAATTGATTGTTGTGCCGTTTAGAGTCACTGAGCCAATGTTCAGCGTTCTTCTTCTTGTAAACGGTACAACGACTGCCTTGCTGGGGTTAATCGATAGGCCCTCGCCAGCACACCAGTCCGAGACTACAAGGAGTGCATTATGCATGAGTTGACACACATTGTCTTCATGTTTCCCTTTAATGATGATCACCAGATCATCTGCATAGCCTATGGTTGTGAAACCTGAACTATTAAGTGTGTTCAATAAGTCATCCACCACGAGTGACCATAAGAGAGGCGAGAGGACGCCGCCTTGAGGGCAGCCTTTGGCCGCGGAGACCGTCACAGAGACCTCTCCAGACGAAGATGTTATTATGCGGCTATCAAGCATGTTCCTAACCCATCTGGTAGTAGGTTCGTCTATTCCCCTGCGTCTCATAGCACTAGTGATGGATTCATAACCAGTGTTATCAAAAGCACCTTCTATGTCAAGGAATGCACAAAGGGCAATTTCTTTGGAGCGGTAGGCAGTTTTAATCTCTGTGACGAGATAGTGAAGGGCGCCTTCCGTAGATCGACCTTTCCTGTATGCAATTTGACTAGAGTGCAAAGGTATAGTCTTTTCAAGAATGCCTCTAATATGTAAGTCTAGCAGTCTTTCCATGGTTTTTAAGAAAAACGATGTCAAGCTACGGACGGATGTCCACCACACTGAGGGCGCTGCAGATGTTGTGGCAACGTTGGCCTATGCCCTCCCAACCATGAAGTCCGGCGGCCATTAAAATTGGATTTCCCAACCATAATAGGTATATAGGGAGGTTATGGGAGTTGGGATTTGAAAATGGAAGAAAACTTGTCAAATCCTAATTCCCATAAACCTCCTTTATATCTATTACAAAACCCCTCCGATTTCTCTGTCCTGTTGTTCCCCTGCACCGCCAGTCAAGGCATTTCCTCGCAGGGGCAGGTTTGACCTTTCGTCACTTCTTTTTAGCTACTAGAGCTGGCAGGATCTTCGTTTCTTTCATTTCTCATTGCTCGTTTCTCTATAGGCAGTTTCTGCATCATACTCATGATTACTTCATTTGCAGTCTCCCAGCTTTCGCTCCTCGCCAACATAAATGAGATCAGGTTTCTTGGAGTCACTTGCCCGCCAATCACTCTTTCTAGGATGTTCCTGGCCATGGTATAATTTTGGCATTCCATCAGTACATGCTGTGCGTTCTGCACTTTTCTTTCACAGTGCTAGCAGAATAGGTCGGCTGCGTGCTTGTACTTGTAGAGATACTCCCGGATGCCCCGGTAGTAGTTTACCTCCCCGTGCTTTCAGCTAATCGATTCACCAACTTCGGGGATCAATTTGTATGTCCATCGCTCATTGGTTGTGATCTTTCAACTTAAAGTTGGTCCTTCTCCTTATCAAGCCCGATGTTCTTCTGGAAAATCCATACAGATTGGGTTAGTAGTTTTAACGTGATGCACCTTCAAATAAACAGACAAACAGAAAAAATATATAGTTTTACTGATGATTAATAACATCATATTATATAATTTATGTACTGATTCCGCCGTGGCGCAGTGGTTTTTTTTCCTCTTGTACAACCCATGCCCGCGTGGCAACGACACTGCGACCTGAAAGATCTATTGTACCGGAGGGTTGGAGTTAATCTAACAGACGTAATACTTCCCTTATGCAAGTGAGTACGTCTTTAGTAGCGGAGCATTTTAGTTCCACTGAAGTAAGTATCTCCTTGTGGAGAATGCGTTTCCTTAACCAGTGTAGTGCAGGGCATTCACAAAGAGTATGTTCGGAAGTTTCATCCTCCTCTAAACAGAACCGACAGTCCTTCCCTTGGCACAGATTCATCTTGTTAAGGTGGTATCTCAAGCCGCAATGGCCAGTAAGAAAGCTCACAAGCTTCTTGATGCTTTCCCTATCTAAGTTAAGGATTTCCTTATAGGATCCATCAAGCCTTACGATGGGCGCCGTGGCGTAAGTGGTTAGTGTGTCGGATCACTACGAATGAGGTTCCAAGTTCGAATCCCAGAAAATACAAAAAAAAAAAATTTTTCACGGTCCCACCTCTCGCAAGCGTCTGACAAACATCCGAGAGTATTGTTGTTACGAAAAAGCTTCTCAAATCGCCCTTCGGGTTCGGCACTAAACTGTAGGTCCCTTTCATTCGTGTAAAAAATATAACGCACACAGCATGAGTGGTTGCGAGAAGCTAGGCCCTGGCACTTTAAAGAGCTGTTGCGCCAAATATTTGTATTTGTAGAAAGGCTTGATTAATCGTTTGGATTATCTTAGACCTGGCCCACTAGTCCAGTGGTCTAGACGAAGTTTGTTTTCCCATTCGTTAATCAGCGTTGTAGCTGTTGCCCAGTTGATGCCACAATAAGGCTCAGGACCTATGAACGAAGATTCTGAGCCAGGCCTAGAGAGCTCATCTGCAGATTCGTTGCCCACAATCCCTTGGTGTCCAGGTACCCAACCGAGTTTTACCCTGTTGTATTTGGCAAGGTCTTGTAATGCATCGTAGCAGCATTTCACGATTCTGGAGTCCATATGGTTGGACGGCAGAGCGATAAGTGCTGCATGGCTATCTGAGAAGATATGTATTCTAGCGCCTTTGATCCCCTTGCGGAGATTGTGTCTGGCGCAAATCTCAATGGCATGGATTACATCCTGAAACACAGTGGAAGTCGTACCCATAGGTACCGAAATCTTTGTGTTGGGTCCAAAAACCACAGCTCCAACTCCAGAATCCATCTTCGAACCGTCGGTGAACCAGACCAGACTTCTAGGGTCCAGTGATGGAGCACCATTGGACCAGTTTTCGCGGTCCAATATTTTAACCTCGAATAACCTACCAAAGCAGTGTTGCTTGACCATAATATCTGTTAAAGTGCAAAACATGTCTCTTTTAGAGATTGAGTTGAGTATCTTTAAATGTCCCACAAGGTCACCTAGTTTATACTCGTAATCTAGCTGCAGCTTGATGGCATATCTTGCAGCCATCTTCCTAATGAAGATTGGTAAGAGTGTAAGCCCAACAATAGCTTCCAGAGCTGTCGTAGGGCAAGTGCGCATCGCACTTGTAATGCCAAGACAGGCAATTCTTTGCAACTTCTGCAACTTGTTTGCCATTGTCTGCTGGCGAGTTTTTGGCCACCAGACGATGGCCGCGTATGTGATAATGCGTCTAACCATCATTATGTTCAACCAATGTATCATCTTAGGAGAGAGACCCCAAGTTCTGCCGTATAGGCGTTTACTGGCCCACAGTGCTCTAGTAGCGCGCTCAGTGGCGGACTTGATATGTGAATTCCAATTAAGTCGTTTGTCAAGAATTACACCAAGATATTTGACCTCGCTGGAATAAACTAGTGTGGTGCCTTTGATTGCGATAGGTTCAAGGTTGACCTGTGTCTTTCTTGTAAAAGGCACCAGAACGGTTTTGCTAGGATTGATGGATAGTCCTTCTTTGTTACACCATTCTACAACTTGAGATATTGCACTTTGCATGACGTTGGAAATTGTCCTGCTGTGTTTACCTCTGATAAAAACCGACAAGTCATCAGCATAACCGACGGTGGTGTAGCCTTATCTGTGAAGATCTACTAACAAGTTGTCGATGACTATAGACCATAACAGGGGGGAAAGAACTCCTCCTTGAGGACAGCCTTTGGCTGCAGTTGTGGACACCGACACTCCCCTAGAGGAGGAAGTAATGAATCAACTTACCAGCATGGCCCTGATCTATTGGTTGGTCGATTCTTCGATACCTCTGCTACTAATCGCCCTTGCGATCGAGTCGTAACCAGTGTTATCGAACGCGCCCTCGATGTCAAGAAAAGCACACAAGGTTATCTCCCAGCGGTTAGTGTTTCGGACCATTGGTGAGCTGTTGTGCCAAATATAATATATATACATAAAAGAAATGATAATCCAAGGGTGGAAGGTCTGGGGTATACGGTGGATGCATCAAAATGTTAGCGGTTCATCAAAAAGTATGTGGCTTGGCATTGTCGTGATCGAAGACAAAGCTTTTTCCATTGATCAACTCCGGCCGCTTTTCATGAATTGGTTCATTTAATCTTGTTGGCTGCTGATAGTAGAGCTCCGAGCTCATAATATACGGGTCCTTTCGAGTCCCACCAAATACTCAGCATCACCTTCTTTGCCGTCAGTTTCTGCTTTGCAGCAGTTTGAGGAGCTTCACACTTCTTCGACAATGATTTCTTTCGCAACACGTTTTCATCCGTTGTCCACTTTTCGTCACCAATGCAGTCATACTGGTCATACGGCTGGAAAAGTTGTTCGCTCTGTTGGATGATTGTTATGCCTATGACATCAGCTGGTCAGGGAAAAATAATACTGTGAATCAAAAAAAACACAAACTAACAAAACAGGTCTCCTGAGAGTTATCTGGTCGCCACCCCTTGAGTTTTTCTGAAACCTAACATCTGAGTTTAGAACCACAACACCAATCTTCCTCTCTCTGTCTATCCTTTTCAACGCCCGCACTGTGTAAAATATTTTAATGGTATTCATTACCCCTTGAGTGTGCGCGATTTATAAAAAAAAAATAAAATAGAAATCTACGTGATGATTGGAAAAAAATCTTCCTTGGTATGTTTGCTGCGTTTATTAAAACGCCGCTTCTGCGCTAATTACTTAAGTGTCGGCATGGTTTTGCTGACACAACCACCTCTACCTCTGTTTGCTACGTTTGTCAGTATGGCGCACAGTCCGCTGGTCTTAAGCTAGTTGCTGATCTGCCATACAATGAGTAAACTGAGGTACTTTAGTTAAAGTGTCATATGACATTAAGGCTCATCATTAGTGCCAGCTAATGGGGGCGAACCCCATAGGCGGTTCAGTAGAAATGCAGTGAAGTGATCCCTTGTTTTCGGATCATAACCTCGCTGATAAAAGGAAGAAGAAGATTAGTGCCAGCTGGTACCACAAATTGGTGATCATTTCGATTACTCTTTTGTGTGTCGGATTACTGCGCGTAAGGTTCCAAATTCAAATCCCAGACAACACCAAACATTTTGTTCACGGTCCCACCTCTCGTGAGCGTCTGACAAACATCCGAGAGTATTGTGATCTCGAAGAAGCTTCTCAAACCAAATTGCCCTTCGGAACACGGTACTAAACTGTAGGTCCCTTCCATTTGTGTGAAAAATATAACGCACACAACACGAGTGGTTGCGAGAAGCTAGGCCCAGGCACTTAAAGAGCTGTTTCACCAAATATTTATTTTTATTACAGGCTATAGTCCTTTAAGGGGTACTTATAGACCTAAACTCACATCATAAGCCCTAAACAGAGCTACTCCACCAACCACTGATAACTATGTATTTATTTCAATCCATCCGTCCCAAAATATCCACCTCATTGAGTAGTAATTACATCACTGCGAGATGCTTGCTAAGAAATATTGTCACCAAGGTCTAGTGAATATGTAGTCTACTGACAGCATAATAATCAGTTTCGTCAGCTGCTATTGTCGTGTCAACTCAAATAAGTTGTCTATCCATTCCATGCCAAGTTTTCCAAAACATTACAGCGCAGCATACATTTCTGTAACCCAAATTCATTAATCCTCTCCATCTGGTCATTAGATACAACATACGCATAGTACACGTGCCGCCCAAGACATATTCGTTTCAAGTGGCACATGCCTGTATCTATCTACGTACGACTTTTGTCTTAGTACACTTTAGTTTTTTTTTTTTAATTTTAGTACACGACTTTATCGCGTATACTCGTACACATCCACTTTTAATTCCTGCACATAATTTAAAAACCAAAAGGCCAAAGAGAGAACAAAATCCCGGCCAAATAGAACATACCCGCTAGTGATTATCTCGAACCAAAAATTAAATGGCCGATGGCCAATTTTCAGTTAGTTCTTCGATAACAATAGATCGCATTGGTCAGGTCGGAAAGTGCGGCTGCTGAGATAGATTACATAAGTTACATTAATACAAGTGAAATGGAAAACAACGTTGTTCGTAAAAAGAATAATAAGAATAAGGGTAAAAATAAGGGAAACCCAAATTCCAAAATTCAAAGTAAATTAATCGGCGACGGAAGTGCGTCACAACAGACCATCGGAAAGGAAATAGTGAGCACTCCAGTGAAAAGTGTTTTGAAAGAAAATTTAAATTTACCAGTCTCAACTGTCGGCAAGATCGTGAGTGAAAATGTGATACCAGCTATGAAGACAAATGATCCTTTTCTCAGTTCATTGCAAAAGAAAATGGAAATCGCTTTGGCTAACAGTAAGTTAAGGATTTGATGAAAATTGACTGCAATTGAAATCGATATCAATGAAAATCTTTCGAAGATTGTATAGTTATTCTCGGGTGTTTTGCTTTGCTTTTAAGACGTTTTCAAAGAGGAGTATCTATGCTTATCACTTAGAATATTTTAGAAAAATGTTTCAGTTGCATTCGGATGGCTTGTGTCCAAATATTACATTGTGACTACTTTATTTTCTGAAATTTTTGTGAAACCTCTAGAAACAGCTGGATTTTATTTTTTTTTGGTTTTATAAAAATGTTAAGGTTTAATCTTAGCAATAAATTGATTCTTTTGAATTTGAATTAGAAAAGAAACTATGCCTTAAGTTCGAAATGGGTTAGCCCGATACTTCTTTTCAGTATACAGGCTTTGTCACATAAGTATCGGGACTGGAGTTATAGGAAGGAATTTGCTAAAGATATATGTGCAGTGAGTTAGAACTTTTCAAAATATGACCCTCCCGCATCAATACATCGTTGCCAGTGGTTTTTCCATTGTTCATAAGCCCCTGAAAGTCGCCAAACACAAGGCTGTTCAGGCAATCCATCGAAGCCGCTTGGACCACCTCAATCATCCCGATACGATATCCTTTCAAACTCCATTTGATCCTAGGGAACAAAAAGAAGCCAGGGGGAGCCCTATCTGAACTATAGGGTGGTTTGGGCAGCAGAGCCACGTTGTGTTTGGCCAGTGCCTGTCTCACAATGCAACTGGGCACATTGTCGTGATGGAGTATCCGGGTATCAGCGATCTCCCTTCGAACGCGACGTACCCTAATGCTCAAACGTTCCAGCACTTCTGTGTAAAATTTAACTCAACATTTTATAGCACAACATTGCTCAATGGTTCGCTGCATCTTGACTCTCGACGACACTTAAAACACACTTTTACTTCGCGCGCGATCTACAGATTTTAAAGGCTCAGAGGTAACTGAGCCTGTTCCGTCCATAGAGACTACCCTTCATCCCTTCCCATTAGCATAAAGAAATCAGTCCTGATACTTATTTGACAAACCCTGTATTATAGTTTTATTTGCCTGCTTTCAGCACAAATGCCACTCGAGTACTTACTTACTTTCTTAGGTGGCGCTACAGTTCGGGGTGAACCTGGGCCTCAACCAACAAGCCTCTCCATTAAGCTCGGTCTTTAGCTAATTGCCTCCAGTTGCGCACTCCAAGTTGGTCAAGGTCCCCTTGAACTTGTGCGCGCCACCTACGGCAATGATTCCCTCTACTGCGTCGTCCCTCGGGACTAGATTCGAAGACTCTACGGGCCGGAGCGTTGGTGATCATTCGCTCTACATGCCCTAGTCATCTCAGACGTCCAATACACAGTTTTTTGACTAGGTCGATGTCGCTGTACAGCTCGTATAGTTCGTGATTGAATCTTCTCCTCCAAAACCCGTCAACGCAAACGGGACCGAAAATCTTACGAAGAATTTTTCTCTCGAAGCGACCAAGGATATCTTCATCCTCTTTTAACAAAGTCCATGTTTCAGCGCCGTAAAGCAGGACTGGGATGATCAGGGTCTTATACAGGCTTTACTGTTGAATTGCATTATAAACCCAAAAAAAACAGCGATTGGCAAGAGTTATTCTTCGCTTGATTTCTGCGCTGATGTTGTTCTCAGAGTTTATAGCAGAGCCAAGATAGACAAAGTCCCTTACTACCTTGAAGTTATAGCTGCCCACTGCGACGTTTTGTTGATTTCCGCACAATCCGTTCAAGTACAATGTTAAAGAAGTCACATGACAGCGCATCACCTTGTCTAAAACCTTTTTTGACATCAAAGGTCTCGGTGAGGTCATTACCGACCTTGATGGAGCAGCGAGCGTTCTCCATCGTCAGCCTGCACAGACAGACAAGTTTGGCAGGGATGTCAAAACTAGACATGGCTCTATAAAGCTCTTCTCTATAGATACTGTCATAGGCGGCCTTGAAATCGATAAAGAGGTGGTGAGTATCGATTTGGAATTCTTGGGTTTTCTCCAGGATCTGCCGAAGTGTGAAGATTTGATCGATGGTGGACTTTCCTGGCCTGAAACCACACTGATAGGGCCCAATCAGGCTGTTCATAAAAGGTTTCAGGCGTTCACACAATATCGCAAAAAGATCTTGTATGCGATGTTGAGGAGACTGATGCCTCTATAATTGGCGCAGTTGAGGGGGTCTCCTTTCTTGTGGATCGGGCAAACGATGCTGAGATTCCATTCATCAGGCATACACTCGTCTGACCAAATCTTAGAGATGAGTTGGTGTATGCACTCTACCAATTCACCCCCAGCTGCCTTGAAAAGTTCGGCCGGTAAGCCGACAGGTCCAGCAGCCTTGTTGGATTTTAGCTTGGATATTGCTATCCTCACTTCCACCTGTCGTGGACGGAAATTTTGACTATCATTGTCTATGTTGAATGGTTCATTCTGCGTGACAGCGGGATGTTGGTCTCCGTCGCCATTATGCAGTCTGCAGAAGTAGTTTTTCCATATTCTCAGCACCGACTGTGATTCTACTACGAGGTTTCCATTTTCATCTCTACAGGTTTCTGTAAGGGTATTGCTCCTCTGACACGTTCTTTTTACCTTTTGGTAAAACTTTCGTACATTGTTCCTGGAGTATAAACTCTCGATATTCTCAAATGCGAGCTTCTCATTCTCTTTCTTTTTCTTTTGGAGAAGCCGATGTTCTTCCCATCTCTTTTGCTAGTAGAGCTCACGAGCAGCTCCCGTCTTCCTTTGCAGCGCCGCTTTATATGCCTCTTGTTTTGCTGCACGCACTCGCCGGCATTCTTCGTCAAACCAGGGGTTTCGCGGTGGTGGGCGAGCGAGACCCAGCACATCAGTCGCGGCGTTTCTGATGGCATGTTGGCAGCGTTGCCACTGGTCTTCGGTACTTGATGCTGGCGGCAAAGGGGTGATTGAGAGATTTCGGGATACGCGTTCAGCGAAGAGTCTAGCGGTCTCTTGCGATTGTAGCTTTTCGACGTTCAATTTTCTCACAGTGATTCTTCTTTGTTGCTCAGATTGGGATATCCGCATTCGTATCTTGGCTACAACAAGGTAATGATCCGAGTCTATGTTGGTCGCTCGGAAGGTGTGGACATCCAGAATACTGGAGGCATGCCTTGCGTCGATCGCAATATGATCAATTTGGTTGATCGTTACATGATCATTGGACCGCCATGTCTGCTTATGAATATCGAGATGAGGAAACCATGTGCTTGCTATGGTGACATTTCGCTCCACAGCGAAATCAATTAGCCTTAGTCCGTGGTGTCGTGTAGGCTATGCTTACCGACTGCCCTACCAAAGACGTCCTCCTTTCCTATTTTGGCGTTAAAATCGCCCAATACGATTTTAACGTCGTATTTAGGACATTACACGTATGTTTTGTCGAGGAGCTCGTCGAAACACTCTTTGGTGGCAGGGTCGTTTTCTTCCGTTGGGGCATGAACACATATTAGGCTTATGTTAGCCACTCGAGTACAAAGTTGGACAAATTATTGAAAAGGATCTGGGACACAAAGCACACAAAAACCCAACGAACTAGCATTTTCTTGTAGTCTAAAAAATTTCAGAAGGCGGTCAGAAAATTGGATTTTGTTCAAGTCAAAGGTCACAGAAGCTACCCTTCTGAACTTAAAAAGATTTTCGTTATTCCACGGGGATGAATTAGATAACATCTGCCACTTACTTGGCGCTTACATCCGGGTAGATCTAAGACTTAACCAACAAACCTCTTCAGCCAGTCCGGTTACGAGCCAGCTACCTCCAGTTGCACAAGCCAAGTTGGTTGAGGTCCCCCTCTACTTGTTTGCGCCATCTATCCCCAGGCCGTCCTCTACTGCACCGTAAATCCGCGGTGGATTCGAAGATTATCCTGGGTCTTATTAGTTGGCCAAAACTGTTCATCCCTGATTGACTGCTATGCAGCTCGAAACATTTTAAAACTCATATTTTGTGAAATGTTAAGAACTCTTCGTAGCTATAATTCTTGGACTTGCGTTTCCTTGATTGGGCGCCGTGGCGTAAGCGGTTTTGTTGTCACGAAAAAGCTTCTCAAATCGCCGTTCGGATTCGGCATTAAACTGTAGGTCCCTTCCATTCGTGTGAAAAATATAACGCACACAACATGAGTGGTTGCGAGAAGCTAGGCCCTGGCACTTTAAAGAGCTGTTGCGCCAAATATTTGTATATTTTTTTTTTCCTTGATTTGTTGTTTAGAGTGCTTCATTATGTCGTCATTTCTAAAAGTTATGGTGGACAATTTAGTGTTACCCAGGTTACGCTTGACATCCGAGGATACTGCTATCACAGAAAAGCTTCTCAAAAATAAATTGTCCATCAAATACTAATTTGTAACTTAAACCTGAAACATAAGTTTATATTTAACTTTACAATATTAATAGGTGGTGAAGATCTTCCCAACACACTTCTGGCTAATCTCCAAAAACTGATCAACCAAGATCCAGTGAGCGACGTAGAGTCATCAGATGAGGAGGAAGAGTACGTGGAATATGTCTACAAACCAAGACAATACTTTGCCGTCTCGATTTGTAATGTAAAGTTAATTCTATGATCCGACATTTATATCAAACTTCTAACTGCCTTCGTTTTGTTTTATAGTTTTGCAAATCTGACCTGCGTAACACAAAACTAACTCAATGCAGCAAGTGTAAGATGACATTTTATTGCTCCCCAGAGCATATGAAGCTAGACGAATCCCACAAACCACTATGTTACGCGCTCCGACAGGTTGCTGACAACTATGGTGAGTAATATGCATCATTAACGACAAAAATCCAATCAACCAACGATTAACATTCGCGTGTGCCTAATCAAGCTCTTAATTGACCGATTAGTATTGATTAAATAATTTCGATAAATCCAATTGAATTTATGCACAAACGACATTCAGTCGTTTAGATTCCTATCCGCGCTGTACCCGTGCGTCTAGTTATTGCATCTGCATTCTGGCAATTAATGCATCCATGCCCAAGGAGATGCGGCTAATGCAAGCATTTAAAATAAATTATTGGACCGTTGTCAAGTTGGCTAGAAAACTCGTCTCGTATTTTACTTAATTATCGTCGGCGAGCTTGTGCACTGCATCAAAGGGTATCTATCTGTGGGGCTAATCAACGGAAAATTAATGTGTACTTCCACAAGAAAATGCAGTCAAATTGTGAAGCTAGCTGAGAACTAAGAGTCGGATGCTAAAAATAACAAAATTTATAGACATCACATCACAGGGTTTCAACAGTGCGACAAGTTAGAGTAAATATTGCCACGTTGTTTGCAGCGATGTTTCGGCAAATTTAAGTGCTGGTGCTTAGGAGAAATGCAAATTTTCAAAATTTGTCAACGCTAATATTTTTATTAGCTTTTAATTTTAAACAATAATTTTGGAGGTTGGCCATTTTCTTGTAGGAGAGGGGGAGATGAAACATGAGGGAACTCTATGAGGTATATCGAGATGTAGGTCGAGAAGGTAAAACTTATCTGTTACATCGAATTGAACAAATGTGATGATAGATAACGTCAAGCTTTTCCTTGAAGAGATTGATATGCTTCTGTGTCTAAGGCAAAGATTGTAGACAAGTTGTAAACCCTTAGATAGGATGCCCATGCGAAACAATTCTGCAGAACATATATACTGGTCAATTATATATTTATGCATATTGTGTTCAGGACTGGCTTCGGCCAGAGTCTGAACCAGGAATGCAATGTGGTCATATTTTCACGGTGTTTTCGTCGAAGACAAACATTAGGCTTTACTTTAGGCAAATATGCGTCTGTTTTCCAAGCAGAGACTTGTTCAATCCGAATTGCATGAACTATGTTGTGAAGAACAGGTGGAAGGGCCGTAGTATTTGTGTCTGTAGCGACAGTCAGGCTAGGCTTAAGGACTTGCTTAACCCTCCAAGCACTTCCAAAATAGTCTGTGAAATGAAAACCTTCTTGAACTCAAACGCAAGGCTGAATTCTCTGTCTCTTATCTCACACTGGGATCTTGGAGAACGAGATCTCCGATAAGATTGCTAAACAAGGCTCAGAGGAGGCTTTCTAAGGTCCCGAACCCGCGTTGTGTCTCCCTGCTTCCTCGGTTAGGGCTTCCTTTGACGACTGGGTTTCTCACGAACACAATTGTAGGTTGCATGAATCTCCAGGACTAAACGAATGCTTCCGGACCTCTGTAAGAAATCTCCAGCATTGTTGCTGTCTCAGCAGAAGAGACTGCTGAAGTTGCTATTTAAGTCTTGACAGGCCACTTCTGTTTCGCCGAGCATCTTCGTGTGCTAGGCTTAAATGACACTACAGTATACGACGCTTGTGAAAATAGTGACGGCAATGCAGAGCATTTTCTCTGCGAGTGTCCTGCGTTTACACACATAAGGTGACAGAGTTTCGGTGCCTATGAGGTGAGTGTTGGTACTGTAAGCTCCTCACTTGCGTCTGAGTGCTCCAGTCGAGCATTTCCAACCACCCGAAACTTTTTATAAAGCGTAGGCATATTATACGATACGTTGATTGGAGCACAAGTGCACTGTGACCTATAAGATCTACTGTGCTGGCCCAATGGTTAACCAGAATTAAAAATTGAGGCTCCTGATAAACCTCAGTCAACTGTCAACTAGAAGGGAAAACCAACACCGACGAATTGGACAAAACGTCACCGTGGGCAGCTATAACTTCGAGGTAGTAAGGGACTTTGTCTACCTGGGCTCTGCTATAAATTCTATTAACAAAATTAGTGCAGAAATCAATCGAAGAATGACTCTTGCCAATCGCTGTTTTTTTGGGCTTATAAGGCAATTCAACAGTAAAGCCCTATCTCGAACAACTAAGGAGACTCTATATAAGACCTTGATCATCCCAGTCCTGCTTTACGGCGCTGCAACATGGACTTTATTAAAAGAGGATGAAGATATTGGTCGCTTCGAGAGAAAAATTCTTCGTAAGATTTTCGGTCCCGTTTGCGTTGACGGTTTTTGGAGGAGAAGATTCAATCACGAACTATACGAGCTGTACAGCGACATCGACCTAGTCAAAAACTTGTTTATTGGACGTCTGTGATGGCTAGGACATGTAGAGCGAGTGGACACCAACTAGCTAAAGACCGAGCTAAATGGAGAGGCTTGTTGGTTGATGCCCAGGTTCACCCCGAACTGTAGCGCCACCTAAGTAAGTAAGTAAGATAAACCTCAGTAATGTCTTGGGTTTCAAGTTCCAGGTATCCGCTGGGCCCATCGAGACCCGCGTTAGATGGAGTAATCGTTTCTTTACGGCCCCTGGGCATTCACAAAGAATATGTTTTGCTGTTTCTCTTTGTTCCCCGCAGGGTCTGCACATGGCCGTATCTGAAAGTTTCATTATATTTAGATGGTACCTGAGTGGACAGTGTCCGGTTAGGTAGCAGGTTATAGTTCGCAGATCGTCTTTGCTTAGTTCAAGTAGCTTGCTAGTTCTATTTCTGTTGGGGTTTATGAACTTCTTCGATGGTCTTAGGCCCTTTTGGTTGGCCCAGTGTTCAGCGAGTCCTTTTGCTTCCCATTTGTTACTGTGGAGTGGATATCACTGGGTGGTACCCCGAAGTAGGGTTCAGGGCCGATGCCCGCCTCTTCTCGCCAGACAGTCTGCTCATTCATTCCCCTCAAAATCTTCGTGTCCAGGAATCCATGCTACGGTAACCTGATTTGTAGATGGGAAGTAATCAAGAAGGTCGAGACAGTCCCATACGATCTTTGACCCTACCGCATAGGAATTAAGGGCCTTTAGCGCTACCTGGTTATCCGAGTAGACTTGGATATCAGTGGTGTTTCTATGCAGGCATTCCCGAATACAAAGTTCTATCGCGTGGACTTCTGCTTGGAAGATGGTAGGTAATTTACCAAGCGCTGCCGAGCGCTGGAAGTTGGGACCATATACCCTAGCTCCGGTACTGCCATTTTCCAATTTGGAGGCATCTACGGACCAGATTTGTGCGTTGGGTGGTGTCTTAAGACCTTTGTTTCTCCATTCTTGACGGTCACTAATAACCACTTCGAATTTCCTAGAGAACCGAAATCTCTTGAGCATTGTATCTGGATTGGGTTGTTTTCACGAATGTTCAGATGACCTGTGAAATCGACGGATTACAGTTTTTTTATCTGAGGTACCCTAATGGCGCTTAGCAAAGCTTCTTTCTGCACTGTGAGGTGCAGCGGCGTGAGATTAAGTAGTGTACCTAATGCTGCCGTCGGGCACGTTCTCATTGCCCCGGTAATGCCAACACAGGCTAATCGGTGCAGTCGATTAAGCTGTTCCATAGCTTTGATCTGTTGTGTTTTAGGCCACCATACTAGAGAGGCGTAGGTGATCATTGGTCTGACGATTGTACTTCACATCCAGTAGATCATCTTGGGCTTCAGACCGCATTTTTTACCATAGAGGCGTTGGCACATGAACATTGCCTTGGTCGCCTTGTTGATAAGCCTGTTTAGGTCAGAGTGCCAGTTAAGAATTTTTTCCAGGATTATCCCAAGATATTTTGCTTCCCCTGTAGGGCTGATGGGGGTGTTTTCCAGTGAGATTTGCATTTGCGTAGACTTCTTCTGATGTTTGTATTCGCCTGGTCACTAAGGTTATCGAAGAGAAGTGCTCCAAAACAGAGTAGTCTTCTTTTCGATAGATCTCCTCTTCGTCCCTGCAACTCCCACAGAAATCGTTTGACAAGAGACCCAATCTTTTCGTGTATAGTCCTATTGGATAGTGTTCTGGGAGGACATCGATAGTGAAGCTGATATCTAATACAGCAAGACCAAACATTTGAGCGCTTCTGATCCAGCCTAGGTCAGATCTGTCTGGATCAACTACTTTTCAACTACTTCGAGCTGCATTTTGTATAATTGTATTTATTTATCTTTTTTGATTTTCATCCAGGAGGGCACATATTTTACAAATGTGGAGATTTCTCACCGGAACAGTTTCGGTCCTACCGCATCATTGCTATCCGTAAAGCAGAAAGCATCCTTAATCGCCAGCTGACACCTTCAGAGCAAGAAGTGTTACTTTTTCCCAGGATTTGCTCCAACACCAACTGTAGAGAACACAGATTCAACAAATTGGAAGACTGTAGGGATTGTGGGCAGGTAATCCTTAAACCCCCACCATTAAAAAAAGGGTTTAACTTGAGCCTACTTATTTCAATCCATAGGTTGCCTTCTGCAAGACCATACCCGAGCATTTACATAAATTCCATCACCTATGGTGTAGGTCCTTTCAGCTTTTCAAGGAAATGATTATGTTTCAAGAGAAATTCGGTAAAATCGATCCATCACTGCCAACGAAGATCTTACGCGATTTACCCCTTGGATGTACAAATATGAGGCAGATCTGTTCAAAATTGTCATTTGGTAAGGCACTGGAGAAATTTAAGCACGGGAAAAATTAATTCATCCTTAAATGTATTTGCAGATATGAAAGATGAATGCGAATACGCCGCATTAAGTCAAATTGCCACAGGACCTCTAACTGCCTGGTATGCCCTAAAGCTGTGCGATAAATTGAGAGCGGAGAAGATGACTGTTCACCTAATAGGTATTTACCTTGAATCTTTTCACACCGGAATTACTAATGACCTTCTAAAACGAATAGGTGCTGAAATTGAGTTTGAAGTGGATCTGCTTCATAAATGGGAATTATTCTTTTTGCATATTACTCCAGCACTCAAGGAACTGAATGTGGTTTTCGTTGGACCAGAACTGAATCCAAGAGATATCTCATTTGATCAACTCAAAAAGACTAAGTAAGAAGAAGAACAAATGCTTTATGAAACTATTACTTACAGCGTTCTTTCTAAAACAGACCTTGCCGATCCTGTCGGAAGAATAACCGAATAGTGAAATATCATTTTGAAAACATCCTCTACCACAACTACTGTAAGGAAGCATCATATTTGAAACCGGACTTAAGTAAGTTAAGGGATGTCGTCTTAAGACCTTCTTGTAAAAAGTTTTATTTTACAGTTTGCTTCTTCAATCCGGGTCTCTATCGTTCCACTGGTTTCAATACGGAAGACACATGGCCAGAGACTATCGAAACTGCCGCTCAGAAGAACTGCCCCGTTGTTATAACTTCCTACACACAGTATGAAGCCCCTCAGGACTTATCACGTTTTATTCAGGAATCTAATCGTCACTTGGATATTGTCGTCCCACCTACAGTGAATCCTTTTGGTTCAGTGAAACCAGAAAGAAATTTTATCTCTGATGAAGAGGCACCGTTAATGTATAAAAATTACTTTTGTTTTGTTATTGAATAAAGGATTTATAGTTTTCATGCGGTGGCCAGTTCCATGCTTATGTTAGCCACGATTTAAGAAATCATTCTTGCGTTGAAGGATATCAACATTTTCTTAGCCCAGAACAGAGGGGAGTTAACTTTCTGAGTTTGCAAAACATGTGCAATCTAACGATTGAGACAAAATCGCCCGCATCCAACCTATTCCCAAAAAAGGAAGGAAGTACCCATGGCCCTGCTATCTTCTTCTTCCTTTTTCAGCGAGATTATGATCCGAAAACAAGGGATCATAATCCTCCCACTTCACAGCGTTTCTACTGATCCGCCTGTGGGGGGACTCGCCTATGGCCCTGCTATCTATGCTGTCTAAAGTCATGGAAAGTACCATAAACGCAGATTTTATCAAACATATAGAGGGTCATGGACTAATAAGTGACCATGCCGTTCAACAGGAGACCTGGTGAGTTACTTAGCCCATCTATTGACCTCAGCTATCGAAAAAAAAAAGTAAATCAAGAACGGTTGCATTAGTGATCTCGAAAGGGTTTGATCGAGCTTAGCATAGTGCTTTACTAAACAAACTAGCTTCCTATGGACTAACCACAACAACTCTGCGGATGGATGGAAAATTTTCTTCAGGACAGATCAATTCATGTGTGTCTTCCGATGCATTTGTTATTAATGCTGATGTACCTCAAAGATCCATTCTTTCTCCAACATAATTTTTACTCCATATTAATGGTTTAGGTTAGAACACCACACTCAGGTCAATATAGACCCATTGTGATACCCATGGGGGGGGAAGGGGATAGAATAGAGAATCCCTTCCTCGTGGAAAAATATCGTCTTTGTACATATCCTAAAGAAAGCATTTAGTACTTACTGTGCCCGAGATACAAACCATCCAGAGGGTTTGATGAAGTTTGCGATATCATTTATTGGTCTGTTGGACAACTCTTCTAGATCCTCAAAGAAGTGGAGTGGAGCTTATTTCTCAAATGATAGAGGCCTCGGCAATGACAGAGAAAGTGGGCGGTGTCCTTCTGAGCCTCCTCGTCGCCGCAGCCTCTACAAAGGTCTTCGTTAGTCACACGTAGTTTTTTCATGTGGTACCGCATGGTATTATGCCCCGTAATGACTCCTATTAGAATAGAGAGGGATTTTCTATGCCTCTGTATGAGTCTATTGGTTCTTACTCTGTCAAATGCAGGCCACAGCTTCCTCGTGGTGACACAAGTATCTAAAGAGATCCACCTGTTGTTAGCCTCCGTTAGGGCTTTGTTTCCTGCTTCGAGCTTGAGGGCGCAAGGCGGGATGTACACCGAGGGGTCGGATTGGTCCGAGTTTAGTGCTGAGCCTCCTCTAGCCAGTTCATCGGCTTTCTCATTCCCTGGTATACCTTTATGACCAGGGACCCAGCAGAGCTTTACCTCGTGCTGTGTTCCAAGAACCTTGAGCTCTTCTCTACAACACTTCACAAGCTTCGATTTTATTTGTATAGCAGATACTGCTTTTATCACCGCCTGGCTGTAGATGAAAAAAGTGATATCCTCTCGTTGTATTGCCCTCATCGCAGTCTCACGGGCTACTATTATAACTGCTAGGACCTCCGCCTTGAAAACGCTACTGTAGTTCGGAAGCCGAGCTGACATGGAGAGACCAAGCGTTTCAGAGAAGATGCCTGCACCTACACCTATTTCCATTTTGGATCCATCGGTGTATACAGCTAAGGTTCGCACGTTAGGCATTCTGTCATTTTTCCAGTCTTCCCTAGGTGCTAGAAAAGTCTTCTGAAGTCTAGCTAAGGCGTTAAGTAATCTGTATTAGATACACTGCCTACATTTCTCTGCAGGATCGTGGTGTGACCCATTGCATTTGGTCTCCAGCTATCTGTCTGGCTTAATCTTACGGCACTAAGAGCCGCCGATACTTGTATAAAGATATCTAGCGGAAGCAGCTTGAGAATAGCCTCGAGTCTTGCTGTAGGTGTCGTTCTCATCGTACTGGTTGTGGCGATGCACGCTAGTCTTTGTAGTTTTGTGATAGCAGCTAGGTTGTTTATTTTGCTGGACCATACAAGGCTGCCATACGTTATTATTGGCCTTACTATAGCTGTATACATTTATAGGATGATTTTGGGGTTCGGTTCCCAAGTCTTCCCGAATATTCTATTGCACGAGTAAAAGGCTATCGTGGCTTTTTTGACTCATTCGTTAATGTTTAGTCTCCAGTTCAGTTTCCTATCGAGCACCAGGCCAAGGTATCTCGCACTACTGGAGATACTCAGGGGAGTATCCCTTACGGAAGGTGTTACGAATTGTAGAATTATTCTATTGTTAGTGAATAGTACTAACTCTGTTTTCTGGGGATTAACCCCTAGCCCACATCTCTCCGTTCAGGAGTCAATGATTTCCAGCGCCCCTTCGATTTGTTCGCTCAGGGTCGGGAGAAATTTACCTGTTGCTAGCAGCACAACATCGTCCGCATAGGCTATGGCCTTGACGCCGCAGTTTCTCAGTTTAATAAGGACCTCGTTCAGGACAATTACCCACAGCAGTGGGGATATAACCCCTCCTTGAGGGGTGCCTCTTAAGGCATAGACTTCAAGCTTTGTACCTCCGAGTTGAACTTTGATATGTCTTTCCTTTAGCATATTACAAATACAAATATTTGGCGCAACAGCTCTTAAAAGTACCAGGGCCTAGCTTTTCGCAACTCATGGAAGGGACCTACAGTTTAATGCCGAGTCCGAACGGCGATTTGAGAAGCTTTTTCATGACAACAATACTCTCGGATGTTTGTCAGACGCTCGCGAGAGGTGGGACCGTGAAAAAACTTTTTGGTGTTTTCTGGGATTCGAACTTGGAACCTCATGCGTAGTGATCCGACACACTAACCACTTACGCCACTGTGCCCCTTTAGCATATTGACGATCCATTTTATCACGGAACAGTGACTATTAAGGTTCGTTAGAGTTCTATTGACCGCGTCCGTTTTGACAATGTTAAAGGCTTCTTCAATGTATAGGAAAGCGGCTAGTATATGTTCTTTGTTTTTCAGTGATTTTTTTATTGAGCCGACAACACAGTGCAGCGCTGTCTCTACGCTTTTTCCTTTCGTATATGCGTGCTGCGCTGGGTATATGTCACCTGGTCGTAGTTTACTACGGATGTATATGTCAGCTAGTCTTTCAAAGGTCTTTAGGACAAAGGAGGTAAGGCTAATTGGCCTAAAGTCCTTCGCAGTAGTGTGGCTTGCCTTACCGGCCTTGGGTATGAAGACCACTTTGACCTCTTTCCATGATCTAGGTATATACCCCCAAATGAGGCTGGCTTAAGTACCGGGATGATTGTGGTTATTGTTTTCTGTAGCATGATCGGGATAATCCCGTCGGGTCCTGGGGATTTAAAGGGAGAGAATGATTCGATTGCCCACTCAATTCTTTCCTCTGTGATAAGATCCGTCGGAGTTTCTGTTACAAAACTACTGTTGGTTTCGTTGTTATTATTTAGATGGGTCGTACAACCCGGAAAGTGCGCTTTTAGCAGGGAGCTAAGTGATTCTGCACAGGATTCAGTCCACCTTCCGTCGGGTTCCTTGAGAGATCCAAGAGTATACTATATTAATGATTTACTAGGAGCAACAAATATACGTAATATCATTTTTAGTTTCGCCGATGACAACAATCTAGTAGCATCTTTCTCAAACAACCAACCCGTGGGTGCTAATACCTCGCACAGTCAGAGATGCCAACAAATCCTCACAATTGATGGAGATCTGCAGAAAATCTAGCAATGTGGAAAAACAAACCTTTTTCAACGCGAAGAAAACACCATCCACCACAATTTTCCGGAAAGAAAACATTTACTGTTCCCCAGATTCAAGTGAATAACCAAATAATCGATCCCAAGGAGACCATACATTTACTGGATGTCACAGTAAGTTCTGGAGTAACATGGCATGACTATATATCCAACATCTCAAAATCAGCTTCCATGAAGTTATCTCTTCAGAGCAAAGAAATACTTTTAACCAACCCAACCTCTTCTTTTGTAGAAAGCATAAGGAAGGCTGTGGCTTGAATACTGCTCTGTGTGGAATTCGACCCCAAAACACTATCAGATTCTACTTGGCAGCATCCAGAGGTGAGCAGTTCGCTTAATAGAATGTTCAGCACTTTCATCCAACAGTCAATCGTTGGCTCATCCAAGACAGGTGACAGACTTATGCCTGTCCTACAGATACTACCTTGACAGAAGTTCGGAAGCTCTCAACAGAGTGTTTGCTAGAAACTCGATCTTTCAACTTCCTACCTGCGCACACAACTTTCATGTCTACCTGGCAACCACAAGAACATCATTCTACAAAAATTCATTTTGTTACAGGGCAAGTAATCATTGGAACTCACTTTCAAATATTTCCAGAAAACTATAATCTGCAAAGGGTGGTCTGCAGAGGGTGCTACAATATGTTTCCAGAAAGAGTCTGCAAATTATATTTACAAGTATCTATAAAGGCTTGCAAATATCATAAGCCACATCACCGCCCAGCTATAGATATTGCAAGTTATATTCCCTGATACTAGTACTAGCTGCAAGACATACCCTTACTAAATTGGTAAATAAATCGATTCCTGACAACAATCGGTATTTGCTTGTAACTAGGCTGCAAGGAGTATGGTTGCCTAAACAAAAGTATGGTCATTATCCGTAGAAACAAGAATTCATTTGGCAGTTGTACGTTTCCTTCCATACGTTGCATATACGACGATATGAGTATCTGTAGTAAAGCCGGATTAGTTCCTACTCCTCAGAGACCTATTCCCAAAAAGAAGGTAAGCCCCCTTCCGAAAATAATATCCTTTCACCTTTCACCAACTTTTTATTCAGCAAATAAAACCCGAAACACTTTTACCAACGAAGCATGTGGTTAAACCAATCACACTATCGCTCCGGCCATTTGGTGGATTGTATAATCCATATGCCAAGGGTTGTTCAGTCCTTTGCAATCATCCAGCTCCGAGTGCGGTTCGAAATTACATCAATCAGTTGAAAACATCATTGGTGAGACGTTCAAAATGTATTTATCCTTCAATGTCCTGTATTCAGTTGTGTTGTCTAGGTTAATGAAAATAAGGCGTCGCACAACAGAGACAAATTTGAGTCGGATCACTTCGGTGAAACGGATAATATTCCAGAGGATTTGTTTCGTCGGTACACCGATACAGATTCAAGACCGTTGACACCTTCTCCCACGGTAACCAGCGTTCGTACTCGGAACAGTACAGGATCGTTTCTGAACAATCGACGTTGTATAACACCGGAGCTAAGGAAGAACGAAATCAGCAAGAGAAAGAAAATTATACTCGATTTGAGGTAGGGATCTTGGAATCTGCGCACTCAGTAGCTTACACACATTTTAACATTCAAACAGGCGAAGTCACAGTCAGGAAACCCTCTATTGGAAGCCCACGTCGGAGATATCGCAAAGTGCTTTAACTGAAACGGAAATTCAAGAGAAACGGGTAACAATTGAGAAGAAGGTTAAAAAACAGAAATCAGAGGATGTTAGGCCGAAAGTAAGTACCGAATAATTCCATACGAGAGGCATTGCAAGTTTCTTTTTTTCTCGAAAGACTCCAGCAACCATTCCAGAGGAGTTTCAGGAGGATGTCAAGAAACCACCAGTATCATGTATTAACGAGCACGACACTCCTGATGACGATGCTCGTCGTGGTAAAAAGAGGAAGAAAATTAAACCACAATCAGGTAGGTTTCCTTAGAATTGAAGCCGAAAAAGTGATCTTAACCTATATTTCAGCTACTACAACTTTCCATCTAAGTGAGGATCCTGAAACTCAAGTGGCTACACTAGGACCAGATTCTTTGAATCCGAGTACTCGACCATCTTTGATTCCAAACGCTGCTAGCTTGCTGCCAAGTAAGGATAAGCGAGTAAGTGAGCCAGTCTTACTTAAAGGAAGTTTCCTTACCGATGAAGCCTTTGACGCTCTAAAAACAGAACTAGACATTGACACAATCGAAAACACTTTTGGGAGATATGTAAGCCATAAATTTGCACTCTACTAGATCCTCACATAAGTCATATGTTTCTAGCTCAATCGTGCCATGAGAGAAGCCATTAAATATATTCCAGTCAAAGCCAAGGACAAGAAGGCTAAAGATCCCTATGAAACCCAAAAGTTATACTTTGAGACGCGTACAAATATGCCGAGGAAGTTCTCAAAATCTGCTACGAGGTTTGAGGTGCCTCTCGATATGGAAGCTTTAGAAAGTGAGCTGGAGTCTAAGTGAATTCAAACTTTGAGCCTCCTTAAGCTCTCAATATATTCATGTCCAATTCAAACTGTTCACTTGCTTGTCTTCTTCCAGAAATGTCTGTCTTTGACTACCTTAGCAAGTACGTTTGGGTGTCCAGACAACGCAAACAGCTCTACAAGAAGGTCTTTCTCAAGCACTTGGTACAAGAGGAAGAACCCGAATTGACAGAAGAGAATGATCTGAACATAAACGTTGAATATATCGAAAGGAAAATGTCCGCAAAGAATCTGTCCGAAGCTTTAGCAGAAGTCTTAGAATTTTATGGAACCGAAAAGAATATCAAAGAAATTTTAAGAATCATCGAAGTAGATGAGACCAGGGATTTTAACTTTAGATCATGGTGTGGCATTGTATCGTTTGGAGAACGTCTGGCATTAGATGATTTAACAGCCACGGATTCTAGTGACGAGGTAAGGAATAATTTTAGAGTTGTATGGAAATTTTGAAAATGCTTTTTCTAACAGTTAGAAAAGGCAGACTTTACAAGTATGCAACAGAGATTGGGTACATACAAGGTTCCAGAGAATCTTCAGGAAGTATTCAGCATTATTCAAAGAGGTCATACAGGTTAGGAGGACTATCCAATAATGATGAATGGAATATGTTGAAAGACGAGAAATATATTTTCTTAATTTGGATATAAAATGGAGTCGTTTAAGTTATTTTTTATTAGTAAAGTAGTTCTTAAGTCCTATCACGATCGTTCTGCGCTCATAGAAAAACTATCTAATAAACTGTGCTTAAAATTGTCAGTCTAAATTAAGGCCAAACGCTGAGGGTTGAAGCCCAAGGATACGCCTGGCTTAAGTTGGGTGAATGTTCTTCCTTATCATCATCTCCTGCAATTTGTTAAATTGTAGTTTCGCCTTTACTTTTAAAGATTACTTGTGTCTTACTAATTTGAATACACCGCATTCTCATCTGAAACAATGTAACCAGGAACAGTAAATATGGACACGGGAAACATTTCTATACTTTTAAGTTTCGAATAGATTAGTGACAGAACGATTCAGATGCAAACAGACAGAAAGATTTAGGAATAAAAAGGCCCCTGGTTTGGATAGTATCCCCAACGTAACTCTAAAAACCGCGGTTAAGATCCGACCGGAATTGTTCGCAGACGTTTACAACACATGCCTAAGAGAGAGAGAGAGAGAGTTTTTCCAGATCAATAAATTTTTCCAGGTACTACTTCCCAAGAGAGGCAAAAAAAAATAATACTCCAGGAGATCCGTCGTCATATCGACCACTTTGCATGCTGGACACCACAGGGAAAATACTAGAGCGCATCGTCTGGACAGGCTGGAGGCGGTCATGGAAAATATAGGAGGGCTAGCAAAGCACCAATACGGTATCCAAAAGGCTCGCTCAATGGTAAATTATAGCTAACACCGCACATAAGGCTGTAACATAAAAGGCACAAGATAGAGAGGAGAGGCTAAGCGGTACTGCTCTGTTATAACACTTGATGTCAAGAAGGCTTTCAATTCTGCAAACTGGAAGCATATTCTGGGATCACTTCGAAATATGAGGGTACCGAATTATATGATCAAAATAGTCACGAATTACGATCTGGCAGGATCTATGACACAGACGAAGGTGCGAAGGAAAACATGGTCACTGCAGGAGTGCTACAAGGCTTGGCTCTTGACCTTATGATGGCATTCTTAAACTAGACATACCAGAAGTAGCTAAGGTGATAGGTTTTGCCAACGACAAAGCCATAGTAGTAGTAGCGAAAGAGCTGGAAGAAGTGGTGGAAATCAGCACCATCCATCCGTGTTGTAAAAATACCAAAATTAGCTGAACAAAAATTGGAAGCGGTACTGATCAGCAGCGGAAAGATACAGAAAAATTATTAGACTTATCGTAGATGTGCATGAGATAACACCTAAATCGGCCATCAAATACCTAGTCGTTATGGTTTATTCGAGACTTTCCTTTAAGGAACACCTGGGGTATGCAAGCAAAAGGGCTTCATTAGTAAATAATGTGCTCACACGAATTATGTCAAACAGCGGAAGGCCAAGACACAGTCGTAGACTACTGCTAGCTAGGGTTGTTACGTCTGTAATACTGTATGGATCACCATTATGGACAGGAGTCATGAACACAGTGTCTAATAGGCGCCAAACTGGAGGGATAAATAGGCTATGTGCAATAAGAGTGAACAGCGCTTTTCACACAACTTCGGGAGCCCGGGCTGCAGGCATGCACGATTCGCAAGGATTAATAATCGATGCCAGGAATGCGCCTACGTACTAATGCACACCCTGAAGCAATATATGCTATGCTTCTTGTACTGCTGCTTCAGCTCTCCTTGCTCTCTCAATTATTCGGATCTCTTTTTGCATATTCGTTATGAGTGTACAAATTTTCAGTCAATTCTCCTCTGACCGCAGTATTTGGTCTATAAGGAATGGTGGACTTGGCAGGTTATTTCTCCAATCTGTGAAGCGATTGCAATGGAATATTGCGTGATCTGTATCTTCCTCCGGGTCTGGACAATGTAGACAAAGAGGTGAGTTATCATGTTCAAATCTGTGCAAATATTTGCGATAGCCACCGTGACCTGATAGGAACTGCATAAGGTGGTAGCTGCAGTCCCCATACGCTCGCTTGGTCCAGACCTTATTGGTGGGGATCAGCTTGCAGGTCCATCCATCCTTTTGTACTGTTATACCACCTGGCTTGCCAAATAGTTAGTGATGTTGCCTTCTACAAATACAAATATTTAGCGCAACAGCTCTTTAAAGTGCCAGGGCCTAGCTTCTCACAACCACTCATGTTGTGTGCGTTATATTTTTTTTCACACGAATAGAAGGGACCTACAGCTTAATGCCGAATCCGAACGGCGATTTGAGAAGTTTTTTCGTGACATCAATACTCTCGGATGTTTGTCAGACGCTCGCGAGAGGTGGGACCGTGAAAAAACTTTTTGGTATTTTCTGGGACTCGAACTTGGAACCTCATGCGTAGTGATCCGACACACTAACCACTTACGCCACGGTGCCCACCTTCTCCTCCTCCTTTATTCTCTTAACAATACCTGCTTCTTGATGACTCCAGGTTCTCCTTTCATAGATCCTTACCATCTCATTTGCGAGGATGTCGATGGGGATCATTCCAGCTATGACACAGCCTGCTGCGTCCGATGTTATTCGGAAACCGCTGATTGTTCTTCTCGCGGATAGCCTGTATCTTGACGATAGTTCTCCCCGTGTTTCTGTCGTCGCTAACGCTGCCGCCCAAACCGGTGGAGCATATAGAAAAACCGAGCTAACCACAGTGGATAGTAGAATCCGTCTAGCATATCCAGGTCCACCGATGTTTGGCAGTATTTGGGAACGGGCTGCCTGCAGTAGTGAAGCGTTCTTGCTCGAGTATTCCACGTGCGTTTTAAACCTTAACCTGATATCAAGCATTACTACTAAGTATTTGACTGCTTCCTTGGTTCTTATAGTCTGATTTCCTACTCGAATATTCGCATATTCAGCAGCTTTCGAATTGTTATAAGAACAGCTTCAGTTCTGTGATCTGCTAATTCTAAGCCGGCGGATCCTAGCCAGTCTTTAATTTTTTCGATAGCTTCGTTTGTTGCTGATTCTATTTCGTGGATGTTTTTAACCACGGTGACTATGGCGATGTCATCAGCGAACGCGATTATCTTAGCTTATTGTGGCAATACTAGTCGCATGACTCCATCGTGCATGATATTTCATAAAAGAGGGCCTAGTACCGATCCTTGCGGGACTCCTAACGTAATGTTGTAATACTTTACCCCCTCATCGGTTTTGTACCTCAACTTCCTGTTGGTGAAGTAGTTTGTAACTATCCTCAATAGGTAGTATGGAGTATCCATTCTGGCTAGCGATCTACTTATGAACGACCAATTTGCCGAGTTAATGGCGTTTTTAATTTCCAGAGTCACCACTGCACAGTATTTCTTTGTCCCCCCATCGCCATCTTTCTCCTTGGATCGCTTGAGTTGCTGTGTCAACTACTGCTCTTATGGCATTAACGGTAGAACGTGATTTTCTAAATCCGAACTGATAGTCTGACAGTTTTCCTTTCTCTTCTGCTACCACGAGCAGTCTGTTGTATATTATTCGTTTAAGTATCTTTCCCAGAGTGACGAGTAAACATATTGGACGACATGACGATGGTTCTCCAGGTAGTTTGTTTCCTTTTGGTAGCAGTACCACATGTTGAAGCTTCCATGGCCCAGGAAAAACTCCTTTCTTTATACACTTTTGTGTCGAGGCTATAAAAATGTCCGGCCTCTTTTGAACAGTCACTTTCACTGCCTCATTGGGGATGCCATCTAGTCCAGGTGCTTTGTTGCTTCCTGTCTTCCTGCATGCATCGAGTAGCTCCTCCCGCGTAATAGCAGGGATGTGTTCTGAATTCGTCTCTCTGATTATATCACACAAAGTAGATGGTCTATGGGGGAATAGGTGCTCTATTATGGCTCTTAACTTAGCTGGGCAAGTTATTTGTGGGAAACTATGGCCTTTCAGCTTTGTCATCACCATCCAATATGAAACCGTCATTTGTTTTTTTTTATAGAAAATCCAAGTTTACTGTATGAAAATGATATTAAAATGATGACATTTTATCCTAAGTATTGCCCATCGCTAGCTAGTATAGCCCACCAACACCAGAAAATTTAGTGTCGTACATTAGAGTCGAGGACAAAATGTAATGCAGTGCGCATTTTCGCCAAAAACATGTACAGAGAACTGAGACGCATTGAACAGGAAGGAAGTTAAAACCAAGAAAGGCAACAAAATGATACGGCGAGCGTATAACGTAACACCAACCCAATATTAATTGGAGTATTAGCAGTTTAGCTGCAATAAACACCAGTAAGTTAGTGCATTTTTTGCATTGTAATGCTTCTTGCATTCGATTTTCTCAATTAATTTCATATGTTATAAATTCTTAAAGTACGGGTATATCATAAAACACCTAAAATCTATTACTTATTTGTAGACACACATTGTATGCCCACCACAAGAAGAACTCGCACATGCAAACGCATCGGGTACACTTTCCCCAGCAAACATCTGCCACTTTTTGTTGACATTTGTCTCCCAAAGGGCTCCGCTAAATCGCTTGGAAAATCCATAGCTCGCCTTCAAACTCAATTATTAAATTAACAGCGGCCCCGATCCACTTGCTCACATCACAATGGCCACTCTGGAGGATAAATTAGCCGGAGAGAAGCTTCACTACTACTGCAGCAGCAGCGAAGGCGAAGATAACGACGAAGACGCCGACGAGGGAGATGCCCAACCGAAGGGAGCTGGTGTTTCTAATCCCGGCCCACTTGTCCAAGCGCCGCCGGCTCTCTCCCAAAACATGACCCATCGTGCCGCCACCAATACCGGACCAAAGGGTGTCGTCCAAGACTGGCAGCTCTACAAGCAGTTGGAGGCACAGAAGCGCGAAGAGAACGAGAAGCAGCGCCTGGAACTGATCAAGAAACTGAGCCTCTCCGCGGCCACTACTGCCGAGGATGAAGAGCGCCGGAAGGAGGAGGAACTTGAGGCTGAAATGGCCGAGCTGATGAACGAGGACGTCCTGCAGCAGTTCCAGAAGAAGCGAATGGCCGAGATGATGCAGCAGTGCGGTCATCTGAAGAAGTTCGGCGTGGTTTCCCACTTGACCACGCACGGAGAATTCTTGGATGCGGTTGAGAAGGAGAACAAGCACACGACGGTAATCATCCACATCTACGACCGATCGGTGCCGGCCTGCGCCACTCTGAACAAGTGCCTGGAAACCCTGGCTGCCGAGTATCAGACAATCAAGTTTGCGAAGATCTGCAGCTCGGTGGCGGGCATGAGCCGGGATTTCCGTTCGAAGGGACTGCCAGCGCTGCTCGTGTACAAGGGAAACAGTCTGATTGGAAACTTTGTGCGCATCACAGACGATCTGAGCGATGACTTCTTCCCGTCCGACCTGGAGAGCTTCCTGGTCGAAAACGGCATGATCGTGGACAAAAGCCTGTACAACTGAGCGGCGAATCAAATTCTCGATTTACTTACGTGTAGATTGTAGGTTGTAGTCTAAGTTATATACATGTACCCACGTTTTTAATTATACACTAAACTATTATACAAAACTGAAACCTTTATATAGGCTTGTAGTCGTCTTGTAGCAATCTATTGATATATAATCGAAATAAACTAAAACAGCAACTATTCGAGAGCAAAATTTTAAACAAATTTCATTTAATTACGAAAGACAGGTGGGAAGGGAATGAAATCAATGCTGTCGAAGGCGTTATAGCCATTTTACATCCACCTTCTTCTTCTTCTTCCTTTTATCAGCGAGGTTATGGTCCAAAAACAAGGGATCACAACCCTCCCACTTCACCGCATTTCTACTGATCCGCCTGTGGGGTTCGCCCCACGTTTTACATCCACCATATTGCAATTTTTCGGAAATATTCCTGGGAAAATGGACTTTAATTTGGCACCTGAATCGTTAAAATCGGTCACTATACTTATGAAAAAATTACGACAAACAATCGTAAGAAATCGATATAGCCGCCATCTTATACTCACCATGTTGGAATTTCATGGTTGGTATCCAAAATTATTTTTCAGGGAAACCCCTTTAATTTGACACCTGAATCGTCAAAATCCATGAACAAACAAAAATGTTACAGCAGAAACAATTCAAAGCTAAAATAGGCATGGCCGCCATCTTGCACTCGCCATTTTGCAATTTCTGAGCCCTACTTCATATGATTCAGAAGAAAATCCAGTTTAATTTGACACCTAAATCATTGAAAACGGTCAATAAATAAAAAAGTTATGACAAAAGAAATTTAACGTTAAAATCCCCAGCAGCACAATTGGGTGCCTGGAGAGGGTCGGCGTGCCTACAGTTTTCTGAGCATTCCTGGTGGCCTGGTGTTTCACGAACTTTTCTTGTTTAATTTTTGTGTATTTTTTCGTTGCGCAGCCGATAACTCCGCTCCTAACAAGCTAGGGACATGGAACAAATACACGAAAATTTGCGTTGGAGGGTATAGACTAGTTTTATTTTTATGGACACAGGGTGGACCTTTGTTGTGTGGTCTTATGAATAAATGGTTTACAGATCTAGCGCATATGCACGAAATATTTCAGAGCTGCGACATCAAACAAATATCTAATTTTGCGCCAGAGGGTGAAGATTAGGTTAGGTTGGCTGTCCGCACGAGAGTGCAGACACACTTAGACTAGTGAAGGTTCTTTCTTTGTGATTCCATGGATCAAACCATTAGGCCACTCAGGACTAACAAAACCAACTGGAGCTTTTGATAAAGCGATAGATGAACATGACGTCTAAGGACGCCAGATCGCCGAGGTCTTCAAGGAAGGGGAAGCTTA
Organism: Brachypalpus laphriformis; assembly: GCA_945910035.1. Classification (NCBI taxonomy): domain Eukaryota; kingdom Metazoa; phylum Arthropoda; class Insecta; order Diptera; family Syrphidae; genus Brachypalpus; species Brachypalpus laphriformis. The sequence continues at coordinate 160,775,214 of OX246756.1, forward strand.
GATTTAGATGGAGCATTCCTTTATCCAATAAGGCTGGACAAGTGCATATGAGGTGAGGGATGGTTTTCTCCTCCTCGTCGTCCCTACAGCTTCTACAGAAGTCGTTGGAGTAGAGACCAAGGTGTTTGGCGTGTTGGCATATGAGACAGTAAAGCCCTATCTCGAACAACTAAGGAGACTCTGTATAAGGCCCTGATCATCCCAGTCCTGCTTTACGGCGCTGAAACGTGGACTTTATTAAAAGAGGATGAAGATATCCTTGGTCGCTTCGAGAAAAATTCTTCATAAGATTTTCTTTCCCGTTTGCGTTGACGGGTTTTGGAGGAGAAGATTCAATCACGAACTATACGAGCTGTACAGCGACATCGACCTAGTCAAAAAATTGTTTATTGGACGTCTGTGATGGCTAGGACATGTAGACCGATTGGACACCAATGCTCCGGGCCGCAGAGTCTTCGAATCTAGCCCCTAGGGACGACGCAGTAGAGGGAATCATTGCCGTAGGTGGCGCGCAAAAGTTCAAGGGGACCTCGACCAACTTGGAGTGCGCAACTGGAGGCAATTAGCTAAAGACCGAGCTAAATGGAGAGGCTTGTTGGTTGAGGCCCAGGTTCACCCCGAACTGTAGCGCCACTTAAGTAAGTAAGTATATGAGACAGTGTCCAGTGAGAACACCGATACACAGCTGATCTGTGATCGCTTTAGCTTGACCAGCCTAGGCCAGATCTGTCTCGAAATATGAAGTTGGTTTTGCTAATAGCGTTCCTGAGCATACTCAGGGCTTGTCTGTCAGGCAGAATCCTTAGAGACCCTGTCTGGCGAGCTTGCAGTTTCCTGGAATGTCCCTGTGGCCTGCCACCCAGCATAGGTAAATGTTGAACTGCTCTGTCATCTCCTTAAGAGATAAACGACAGTTTGAGGCGGCCTTTGAACTGAAGAAGCACGATTTCAGGGACTTGATTGCCTGTCTGTGAAAATGCTAATATCCCTGCCAGATAGTACATTACACTTCAGCCAGGACAGGGCTTCCTTAAACGTTACAATCATCAGGGAGGCGGAACGAGATGCTCAGATTGAGCTTTTCGGAGAAAACACCACAACGCACCCCACTTTCGGTCTTAGAGTCATCTGTAAAGAAGTGAACCGAACTACCATCGACATCGTTAACTGCTGTGTGCAGGTTCAAGCACACAGGATTGCTTTTCTAGCGGGGAAAAGCAATCATCAGCCACCCGAGTATAAAGGAAAACGAATAACATCGAAGATTTTCCGACCACTGCACCAAAGTGCTTTGGGATTTGGGTTTCCTTTTTTAAAATAATGTAAAAAAAAAAAACAAAAAAAAATCATCGACAGGGAGGAGGTGACCTAATCATCCCGTTTAGGGATGCTCTTACGGAAGTTACGGTCAAATCTCAGCTTCAGTGGGGTGTAGTCCGTGTTTTCGTGCTTGAAGTTGAGAAGACCAAGGATCGAGGAGTGGCCAACGCGATATCTAGACCACTGAGAGAAGGCTTTTAGATGGATGGTCGCACATGCAGCAATCTGTTTGCCAAAAATATCTAAGGGTAGCAGGTTGAACAAAATGTCCAGTGCCGCGGAGGGAGTAGTTCTCAGTGCACCACTGATGCAAATGCATGCAGATCTTTGCACCTTAGTTATTTGGATGAGGTGGACAGCCTGTCAAGAGCAGGGGACCATACGATCACGCCATAGAGTAATATAGGCATGATAACAGACACATACAGCCAATGAGTGATTTGAGGTTTCATACCACAGCTCCTACCTATAGCCTTTTTACAGGAACTGAGAGCTATATTTGCTTTCCTTACGCGTTCTAGTAGATTGGCCTTCCAGTTCAATTTCCTATCCAAAATATGACCCAGATATTTTGCGTTTTCAGAGAAGGTGAAACTGGTGCCATTTATCATAGGAGGGTCTATGAGGGGAACTCTATATTTCCTCGTGAAGAGAACGAGTTCCGTTTTATGGGGCTTAATCGCCAGTCCACATGTGGAGGCCCATCTGGTGAACCGAAGGAGAGCATATTGGAGGATTTCCCTGAGAGTGTCTGGGTGTTTACCGGAGGCAGCAATAGCAACGTCATCAGCAAAGGGGATCACTCTGCAGCCTGACGTATCCAGGTCCACCAGTAACTCATTTACTACCAGGTTCCACAGAAGAGGTGACAAGACTCCATCTTGGGGCGTACCGCATGGAGCAATTCTTCTGGCCGATGCTCCGCCCAGCTGTGTGTTAATAATCCTGCATGTAAGCAATTGATTGATCTACACTCCGAGCGAAGTATCCACTTTCAGATTTATAAGTGCGTCGGTAATCGCCTTTGATTTGACATTGTTAAATGCTCCCTCAATGTCAAAGAAAGCCACCATGGTGTATTCTTTGATGCCCAAGAATTTTTCAATGATGCGCACAAGCAAATGTAAGGCTGTCTCACCGGATGCTGCAACTGGATTGCACAGATGCTTCAATCGAGGATTATATCTTCAACGCAAGGAAATGTAATCATTCGGAGAAGAGTCTGCAGAGGAACACCACAAGGTGGAGTCTTGTCGCGGCTAATATGACTCCTTGTGGTGGATGAGATCTTGCTAATACTGAAGGAAAACGGCTTCAACGTGACGGCCTATGCGGGCGATGTCGTTATCCTGGTTTCGGGAAAATTTCCTCCAGTCCTAAATAAAAGACTCAATTTCGCGCTACAACTAGTGGATAACTGGGTCAACAGTAAAGAGCTGGGAGTGAGTCCTTCAACGACGGAGGTAGTTCTCTTCACTAAGAGGAGATCAATTCATACCTTCAGACCCCCAAATACTCCTGCAAAAAGGCATTCAGTAATACGTGGGGCTTCAAACCAGCTGTGGCGTGCTGGATATATATACACGGCGGTTGTAAGACCCATTCTCACATATGGTTCACTAGTATGGTGGACGGCACTTGAGAAGCAATACGAGCTTTCAGACCTCACGAAAATTCAGAGGGCGGCGTGCATCGGAGTCATGGGATCAATGAGAACAACACCAACAGCGGCAATGGAAACCATGCTTAGTTTCATTCCGCTTGACATATACTGCAGTAGTCTGGCGGCTAAAACCGCTGTAAGACTAAGAGAAGGTCGATTGTGGTCATCGAGCCTTTACGGCCATGCTTCCATTCTATTCCGATGGGGGAACACCAATGGATTGACGGGAACTGATCACATGAACCCGATGCTAGCATTTGAAAGGAGATTCACTACAAGAATACCTGACAGAATATACAGGAAGAACCGAAGAACCACGAAGAAAAAGGAGTTGGCTTTCTATACCGACCGACGGTTCTAAGATGGACGTTGGAACGGGAGCCGGAGTTTATTGTGAAGCCCTAGGAATAAACCACACCTTTAGAATAAACGACGACTGCAGCGTCTTTCAGGCCGAGGTCACAGCCATTATAGAGGCTGCTGAAATAATACGCGAGAGTAATATCGTTGGTAAAACGATCACTGTCTATATAGACAGCCAGGCAGTTGTTAAGGCTCTGGACTCTGACGCAATTAGGTCAAGGCTTGTGAGAAGCTGCAAATCACCCTTAAATGCGATATCTAGAGCCAATACGGTGACCCTCTGTTGGGTACCAGGGCATATGGATATCGAAGGTAACGAAAGGGCTGACGAGCTTGCTAGGAAAGGGTCTGCGCTGTACTTATTGCGGGCCCTCCCGTCTGTAGCAACCTCAATCAGTTCTTTGTGGAAAAAAAATAGAGGATGAAGCCACCGGTCAAGCAAACAGACGCTGGGTTCATCTGGAAACATGCGCAACGGCCAGGGCGCTATAGCCGGCCTACGCAAGAAGAGATCAACCTCTCTGGTAAAACTTAGTCGTTATAACGCACCGGTCATTTCTGGCATAATTACTGGGCATTGTGCCATTGGCGTTCACACGGAGCGATTCGGTGTGCTCCATAACGACTATTGTAGAAGTTGCAGGGACGAAGAAGAGATTGAATCTGCTCGTCACCTGCTGTGTGACTGTCCTGCCCTATCCGTCAGAAGAATGAGGACTCTTGGTAGTTACTTCTTCTCGGAGCTGGAGGACTTGGGTAATGTTGAGCTGACGGACCTCCTGAGATTTATATCACGTTCTGGATGGTTCTAACAGTGGTTTTTCTTTACAGCGTTTCCAGGGTTAAATAATTGGGCACAATGGACCCGTACTGTTGGTCTGAGTGAGCAGTGACTCCTTGTCACAGGGCACCCATCTACCTAACCTAGATGTAGAGATGTACATGTATATTATTGAGAGGTGCAAGTGCACTGCGACCTATAAAAGATCTATTGTGCCCCCCTTACTAAGGCTCTAGCCGATGATATACTTGGTCTAGAGCACTTCCTCCAGTCCAGCTGCTACAGCGAACCGGAGTATCTTCGGTGGATCCAGTGAAGATAAATCCGTTTCTGGTAGGAGGTAGGCACCAAGGTGATTTTTTCTTTTGTGGATCAGTGCTTCGCATTTCATAAGAAGGTGCGCTGGTGTTTCTGCGAAGTCCCTGCAGAATCTGCAGTGTCCGTCTCCCTCTATTCCCAGTTTCCTAAGGTGCTCCTTAAGTCTGCAGTGACCTGTTAGCATGCCCGCCAAGATGCGAAGCCGATGCTTACTAACTCTTAGGCAGGCTCTGCTTCTTTTCTGGTTGTATTTCCCCAGAAATTCCTTTGTCTGTCTTATTTGGGGGATATCGTCCCAATGTTTGGCCCATATGTTCTCTTCTTCTTTCCTTAAAAAAAAAAAAAAAAACAAATATTTGGCGCAACAGCTCTTTAAAGTGCCAGGGCCTAGCTTCTCGCAACCACTCATGTTGTGTGCGTTATATTTTTCACACGAATGGAAGGGACCTACAGTTTAATGCCGAATCCGACCGGCAATTTGAGAAGCTTTTTCATGACAACAATACTCTCGGATGTTTGTCAGACGCTCGCGAGAGGTGGGACCGTGAAAAAACTTTTTGGTGTTTTTCTGGGATTCGAACTTGGAACCTCATGCGTAGTGATCTAACACACTAACCACTTACGCCACGGCGCCCACCTTCTTTCCCTAAGTCTTCCCTTATTTTGTGGGGTCCTATCCCACAGAAGGGTTTGGGCCAAGGAACGGCATGTCTGATCCGTTTCTAGCTAGTTCATCAGCTGCTTCGTTACTTTGTTTGTTTCTCCCAGTTTGTTGATCCTGGTGAGACATTACCATACCAGTTTGGATCTGATCTCATGCGAGGTCAGTGCTTTAATAGCGGCTTGGCTGTCTGATAGTATCGCGATGTCCTGCGCGCGATATTTCCTGTCTAAGTTGAATTGCGCGCATCTTTCGATCGCGTGAACTTCTGCTTGAAATATACTGGGGAATATTCCCAGTGATTCTAAGTGTCTAGTCCTGGATAGGAATCCTCTAAGGTGATAGTTGATTGTTGACGATCACAATCATCCCTTTTGCTCTCTCTAAGGTGACCATCAGCGTGATCATCACCTTTTCGCGATCGTTCTTGTGTGACTTTGCGATCGTTTTACGGAGAGCTAACAAAGTGTGATCATCAATTTTGACTGTCAAAAATGTGACTATCAACTATCATCTTAGAGGATTCCACTCCTGGGCCCGTACACTCCTGCCCCAGTGCCAGCAGATGTTTCCGATCCGTCTGTGTACCATTTAAATGTGTGTTGTTTGAGTTGGTATTTATCGGATTCCCTGCTCCAATCTCTTTTGTTGCTCAGCTTTGAGTCAAATTTCCTTTCAAAGCAGTATTTCTTGACCATATCATCTTTGGGCCAGTCCAGAAGCGGCACCGATTTGGATAGGGTTACTCGCTCTTTATTTGCGATGCATGTTCCTTTCCCGATGCCCTCTTTGCTGATTCTTCAAATGGTCTCCTAGGCGATTCGCTCTAGCACTATGTGTAGTGGAGGTATCCCTACGATCACTTCTAGAGCTCCTGTAGGACAGGTTCGCTTGGCTCCTGTTATACATATACAGGCTAATCTTTGCACTTTGTTGAGGGATGTCTAACCTAACCTAAGGCTATCTCAACCGATTTGCATTTGCAGTACGCACGTTGGGATTGCGAGAGCAAAGCTGGGCTAATACTTTGACGAAGATGGATATCAATTAATCTTTCTAAAGTTTTAAGTAGAAAGGACGATGCAGATTAGTTTTAGCACTTTTAGCTCGGTCAAGAGGTTCGTAGAGGCGCATATTGTGAAATGCGGAAATCGTGAGATATCTTGGCTAAATTTTAGCCTTCCCTTACCTTGAACGTCTCCAACTGAAAACAAGTATGGAAAATATTTTAAGCATTCTCCCGTACATGTAAAATAAAACTCCCCTCTTTTGTACTATCCATAATGATTTAATTGAATAATTTTATTACTTTTTGTTCTTTCCAAAATCGATTTCCCAAAAACAATTAGAAATATTTGTTTGTTTGTTTTTGTTTTTTTTTTTTTTCTTTTTTATTTAAAAAGCTACATTACTGAAGAATATTTTCTTATTTAAATGTATTATAAAAAAAATAACATTTATTAATATGTTTCATTTGTTTTTGTTTTTTTATTCAATAAATTAAATAAACATTCAAAAATGGTTTAAATATAGCGATATAGTATAATGTATGTATAATATAATTTATTTTTAAAAAATATTTTATTTTTATTAATAATTTTGGCCTTATTAAAATTTTCTACATATATAATTTACTCGTACATCAATCATATCAAGTATTATTTACGTAAATCCAAAAATGTATCCATAGTATATTTTAAAATTTAAATCTACATTGGTGTTTTCGTGAATTTATTTTCTTAAATCGCTATTCTTCTTCTTTCCTTATATTTATTATGTATATAAAATAAACACGCAAGTTTATTTATTTTTTTCTTTTTTAAAAAAGTCCTTAAGCTTAGTTGATAATAAATATGTATTATAATGTAAATTTTCTTGTATTTCCTAAGACTTAAGAATACAGACATTTATTTTAAGCGTATTTTTGTTGTTTTTTTATTTTTTTTTTCATATTTAGTTTTCCTTTTTAATAGATATTTAGTAAATAATGATAAATGTTATTTTAAAAAAAAGGAAAAGTATATTAATTTCATATAAAAAACGTACATTTAAAAATGTAATATTATATGTAATATATATGTTTAGTTCCCTTTAAAAAAATATCGAGTTTAATTTCTATTTATTTTTCTTTTATATAAAAAAAAAAGACTGAAGCTCATTTTTTTATGTTTATTTTCTTTTTAAATGTTCTAATTTTAATATTTTTTATTTTTAATGTTTAGAAATAAAATCAGAACATAGGAAAAATTAAATATTTTACTTGATATTCACTGTTTCTCATTCATTCCGTATACGAGGGAAATTATATTTTTGTTTATTCGATATAATAATATGTATGTATGTATAAAAATGTTGAAGAATTATTATTAAAATTAATAAATTCTAAATAAATAGGAATTGTAATAGTAAGGGGTTTCGTGTTGTTGTTATTTTTGTTTGGGTTGAATAAAATGAAGTTAAATGCTATCGTATGGAATTATTATTTTTTTTTAGTGGTCTCGTGTTGTGTGTGCAAGGAAAAGATCTTGAGAGGAGTTGAAATCATTTGTGATCCAATAGCTATCCTATTTTATAAAAAAAAAAATGAAAATGAAGTGAGTTGCAATACATTTCGATTATGTGAAAAAACGGAAAGCGGAATTTATCATTTAAAAGACACCAATACAATTTTTATTCGTGATTCCTTAAGGGATTTGCATATTGTATTGGTTGACTTTGAAAAGGCATTCGACAGACAACCACGAGATCTGATATGAGTGGCGCTAAGACATCAAGGGGTTCCAGAAAGCTATGTTCAGATGATCATGGACATGTACGAAGGAGCAAAGACAAGAGTAAGATGCCCCGCTGGAGTAACCGAAGAGTTCCGAATCAAAGTCGGGGTGCACTTTGCTCTTTATTACAGTCCTTGATTATGTGCTGGAAGGTAAAGTGATGGACCCCAAGGTACATCAGTTATTCTTTGCTGACGATGGAGCCATCATAAGTGAGGATCCCACATCCCTGCAACGAGGACTTGATGTGTGGGTGGACGTTTTGGAGGGAAATGGGTATCGCATTAGTTCAAAAAAGACAGAGTACTTGTGCTGCCCGTTCTCTGATCCACTCAGGCCTATTCCAGACATTTATTTGAATGGAACAGTGCTTCCCAAGTGCGAAAAGTTCAAATATATGGGATCTTTGATCAATAGCAAAGCAACTTGTGATGACGACATCAATCATCGTGTAAGCGTAAGGTGGATGAAGTGGCGAGAAAATTCCGCTATCTTCTGTGACAGAAAAATGCCCCCTAAGTTGAAAGGAAGGCTCTACACCGCAGTTGTGCGTCCAGCGCTCACATACGGTTCACAATGTTGGACGATGTACAAAAAGTATGAGAGTAAATTAACGGCTGAGATGAAGATGCTTCGCATGACAGAAGGAGTGACAAAGCTTGATCGAATAAGAAGTTCGAAGATCCGTGGAAGCTTTCACATCAAGGAAACCATCGTACAAAAAATAGAGCGCGACCGGCTCAGTTGATATTGCCACGTTCAAAGAAGAGATCATTTGAACCCTGTTAAAAAGGCAATATCTATGCACGTTCCAAAGACATCGCGATGTAGGAAAGGCAGGCCTATAAACGCCTGGATCAGACAAATGCGACGACATCGGCATTTCATGGGCCTCAGAAACCGAGTGATCCAAAATCGGCAGGCCTGCCGATATTTTCTGAGGTCAAATAGGCGAACCCCACAGGCGGATCAGTAGAAATGCGGTGAAGTGGGAGGGTTATGATCCCTTGTTTTCGGATCATAGCCTCGCTGATAAAAGGAAGAAGAAGAAGAAATACAATTTTTATTCTGTAAGTCGGTACCACTGTAGAGAGTAAAAATGTGGAGTTTGAGCCCGATCTATCACTCAGTGTGTTGGCAGTAGTTGTTTTTGTTAGTCATACTTTTGAGGGCTCTGCGATTTTTGTACAAAAGAGCATCGAAGGCAGGTCGCTGAAGACATAATTCTGCAAGCTTCTACGAACCCCATCTTCATGAAATGCATCATACTGATGACAAGACATAGGTTTATGAGTACGATATTCAAACAAGACAACAGTCCAAAAACGCGCCTCATGTTTCTAGAAAATCAAGGTCATGCTAACTGTTTGACGATGATAGACAAAATTTCCGTCCACCTGACCAAAACGAAGTGAGGATAGCAATATCCAAGCTGAAATCCGACAAGGCTGGTGGACCTGACGGCTTACCGGCCGAACTTTTTAAGGCAGCTGGTGATGTATTGGTAGAGTGCATACACCAACTCATCTCTAAGATTTGGTCAGACGAGTGTATGCCTGATGAATGGAATATCAGCATCGTTTGCTCAATCCACAAGAAAGGAGACCTCCTCAACTGCGCCAATTATAGAGGCATCAGTCTCCTCAACATCGCATACAAGATCTTTTCTGCGATATTGTGTGAACGCCTGATGTATTGCCACGTTCAAAGAAGAGATCATTTAAACCCTGTTAATAAGGCAATATCAATGCACGTTCCAAAGACATCGCGATGTAGGAAATGCAGGCCTATAAACGCCTGGATCACACAAATGCGACGACATCGGCATTTCATTGGCCCCTATCAGTGCGGTTTCTCGGCAGATCCCGGAGAAAACCCAAGAAGTCCAAATCGATCCTCACGATCTCTTTACCGATTCCAAGGCAATCTATGACAGCATCTATAAAGAGGAGCTATAAATAGCCATGTCTATTTTCTACATCCCTGCCAAGCTTGTGCATCTGCGCACAATGCCGACGGAGAACGTTCGCTGCTCCATCAAGGTTAGAATAACCTCACTGAGACCATTGATGTCAAAATAGGTTTTAGTCAAGGTGACGAGCTGTGATGACTTCTTTAGTATTTGAACGGATTGTGCGGAACTCATTAGCAAACACCAGAGGCACAATCTATCAAAAGTCCGTACAACTGCTTGCATACGCCGACGATATTGACATAATTGAAAGAACTCAGCCCGCTGTTACTGGCACGTTTGCAAGCATTGAAGCAGAAGCGACCAAAATGGGTTAAGTAGTAAACGTGGGCAAAACCAAGTACAAGCTGTCAACAAGTCGCCAAAACGTCACAGTGGGCAGATATAACTTTGAGGTAGTAAGGGACTTTGTCTACCTTGGTTCTGCTATAGATTCTGAAAACGACATCAGCGCAGAAATCAAGCGAAGAATACCTCTTTCCAATCGCTGCTCTTTAGGCTAATAAAGCAGTTCAACAGTTCTAAGTAAAGTCCTATGTTACGGCGCTGAAACATGGACTTAATTGAAGGCGGATGAAGAGATCCTAGGTCGTTTTGAAAGAAAAATGAATTGCAAGACATTCGGTCCCGTTTGCGTTGACGGGCTTGGAGGAGAAAATTCAATGACAAGCTATAAGATAGCTGGACATGTAGAGCGAATGGACACCAACGCTCCGGCCCACAGAGTCTTCGAATCTAAACCGGAGGGACGACGCAGTATTTTTGGTCAAAAACTCAGCGAATGTCATCGATCAAGCACCATACTCGCCGGACATGGCCTCGTATGACTTTGTTCTGTTCCCGAAGCTGAAATTACCACTTCGAGGAAGACGTTTTGAGTCAATTGATGCCATAAAAGAAAATTCGCTAAAGGAGATGAAGGCCATATCTCAATTAGCCTACGAAAAATGTATGGAGCATTGGGTCAAGACGTGGCATAATTGTATTGGACTCGATGGTGCCTACTTTGAAGACGACAAAATAAGTTTAAACGAAAGAATTCATTTGTTGTTTTATTAAACAATTCCGGGTACTTTTTGCACAGAATGTACATCAAATCGAAGCATTAACCTAAGCTGCCTGGAGGAGAAGAACTGTGTATGAGCGTGATGATAGAATCGAAGTATAACTAGGCGATTAATGAACTTTTCGGCGACGGAAAAATGGGTTTTGCGAGACAGTGAGGATGGAAAAGACAAGATCTTTATCTATCAGATAAATAATTTACATCAGATACTTATTGGTCCATACCCATAGATATCGCTGACAAAGAGATTGTAGCTGTAGGTCATGCATTTGACCTCTAAGTACTTGTCTATAAACGAGGAGAACAAAGTCATAATTCGGAGCCTTCCTTCAGAATCCTATCGCTTTATCAGAAGTTCAAACTAGTATAACTAGTTCATCTACTATATGTATCCATAATTGTGTGTAATTTCATCTGTATTAAGCTGCCTTCCATGCAGGTTGACTCTCTGTTGAACACTCTAAATAGTTCTAACGTCTACACTCAGGCATATGCGGATGATGTCGCCGTACTTTCTGACGACGGTCTGTGCTAACGCGCAGGCGGCGCTGGACATGATTGATGAATGGTGTATGTACTAGGAGTGGGCTTTCGGTGAATCCTCTTAAAGCTGAGGTTGTTCTTTTTACGAGAAGGAGAATTTTGACCGGTCTGACTCAGCCAGTGCTAAAACGCGTCACCATTCGCATTTCCAATGAAGCCAAATATCTGGGAGTGATTTTAAATAAGAAACTTCATTGGTTTAAACACGTCAATTCGAAAACATCCAAGGCGCTCTCAGTCTTCTGGCAGTGTAAGGGTGCTTTTGGCAAGACATGGGGCTTGTCACCGAATAAGGTTCTCTGGATCTACACGGCTATGATAAGACCATTCCTCGCATATGCGTCGGTTGTTTGGTGGAAGGGGATCTCGCGTAAATATGTGGTTGCCTTTTGCGTGAAACTCCAAAGAACGGCTTGTCTCCGGTGCACGGGAGCTTTTCCGAGTACGCCTGGCTCTGCTCTAGACGCTTTGCTGAACTTACCTCTCCTCGATACTTATATCATGGGTTGCACTATCAAAGCCATCCATCGTCTTAGGCGGGGCGGTTTTTGGTATACTCCACACTCGAATTTTGATGAACTTGCGTGACACTTATCTTACAACTCCGGTCTTATGGATATGCCACCTGATGCAATGACACCAGAACTCCAGCTGATGCGCATACTCAGAGTCGACTTTCCTTGTGTTCAGGACTGGCTTCGGCCAGAGTCTGAGCCGGGAATGGAATGGATGGTTCCAAAACCAGTCAAGGGTCTGGCGCTGGTGTCTTCGTGGAAGTCGACAACATTAGACCTCCAGGATGCAGGTTGACTAAACGCATGCTCCGGACGTCTGTAAGAAATCAGCGGCATTCTTGCTGTCTCTCAGTAGATTGTAGACAACTTATTGGCGTCTTGACAGGCCACTCTGCTTTTGCCAAGCACCTTAATGTGTTGGGCTTAAGTGACGCTACAATCTGCGACGCTTGTGGAGAGAGCGACGACACCGCGGAACATTATCTCTGTGAGTGTCCGGCCTTTGCTTGTATCTATCAGGTGGCAGATCCTTGGTGCGGATGTAGTGAGTGCTGATACTGTAAGCTCCTCATCACTGAAGTGCTTGCTTGGCTTTCTTAGAAGGACAAGAAAATTCCAATAAAATGGATAAATAAGGGTTTGCTCTCTAGTAGTACAATGGACCAGTTGTGGCTGAGTGCTCCAGTCGAGCGTAAAAAAAAAAAGCTGCCTTCCTGAATTAGGCATCCTGCTGTACACGATTACACGGCACGTAATCCTTGAAGATGCCAAATATGCATTATTCACAAATTTCTCAAATTTGGAACCCTAGCTAAAACCTGCACAAAACCTAACACAATGCTTAGGAATGATGACCTACAGCCCCCCCGTATCTATTAAGTATCTTAAAATAAAAATTTTACCTTGTGAGGTTTTTAAATTAAAAAAAAAAAGTTCGGAATCAGAGGAAGAACTTGATTGAGGAAGAACTTGGTTGAGGAAGAACCTGATTGTAAAAGATTGCCAAAACACTTAATTGAATGCAGCTGCATGGAACAAGTGTTCTAAAGAAGATAGTGGACTTCGGCGAAGAGTGACAATAATGGTGCACAAATCGGAAGTAATGGTCGTTTTCGTTCAGTACACTCTGCATGTTCGGGGTCCTTTTCACGAGTGATGGAAAGAGCAACGCTGTATCAATTTTGAGAGATCTTAATCAGTCTGTTATAGGGAAGGCCGAACTTAGTGTTTAAGCTATATTGTCGGTTTTTAATTTGGTATATGTTCCAACTCTCACCTATGGTTATGGAGTTTAAGTAGTGACCGAAAGAATGAGATCGCGGATGCAAGGTGGCGAAATGAGGTTCCTTCGCGTTGTTGTTTGTATAATTCGTAGGGATCCGAGCGCACAACATCAGTGTACGCGAGACACTCAATGTTGAGTAGCCACTTCTCCGAACGAAACGATGGATGCTTCGATGTATTGGTCACGTAATGCGTATGTCCTCAAACCGGCTTCCAAGACATGTCATGATTGCTGTGCCACCAAATGAACGACACTCTGGTAGACCTAGAAATAGATGGTTGAAACAAGTCCGAGATTTTTCCTGGTACCGTCTAGGAATTCTTCCTGATGAGTTGAAGTCAATGGCGGAGGATCGAGAATCCTACACTTACACCCGCGATTTTCACAAAGCGGCGGGCCATGTCCAAAATAACGAATAGTTTATCTGAAGTAGGAACTCATACCAATGCTACGGCTAAAGAAACAGACAAAATAGGCAGCAGAGATCGTGGTCCAAGTATGAGATTTGTTATGGATGTGCGCTTCCTTCGAATTTGAGGAAAATTCACCCGGATTAAGCTCGAACTGGGAGTATCTTACATGTACGTCAGGATTGTTGTTTATCCCATCTAGCGATGACTGAATGAGAAGTTTAACTTTGTTCAAATAAGGAAATATGAAACAATTCAGTAACTAGCTCACCAACCGAGTAAGAGACAAACTTGTTATAATTTTCAGTCAAACGCTAAGTACGACTTCCCCAAAGCATCTCGAGTACCGATTTTTTCTTCATAAAAATCGTTAGAGCTGCTTTTGAGACTCCAATATTGAACCAAATCTTGATAATGAAAAAAAGCTTCAGTGTGGCGATCGAGCAAGAATTTAACCGATCTCTCAATTGCCAAACAATGAGTAGGCAAAATGATGTTGTAGTGAATTTTAATTTTGTTAAAAATTGTATTCGGAAGTTAAAAAGGAATTTTAAACAGCGAAAAAGAAAAGTTCAGATAAATATAACAGATGAATAGTATTAGAGCCTTATTACCATTTACGACACCTTTATTTGGCAAACTATTCGTTGCTATAAGAGTAACACACTTTCTCTTTTTTTTTATGATTTAAACGATTGAGAGCTGCTTGATTTAAAAAGCATACAAGTAGTCGCATATAGTCAGATTCAACAGAACAGAGACTTACGAGTTTCAGCGTATCTCATTAAAATCGTGACGAGTTACTTTTGGCGCAGAATTTTACCCTACTACACAGACAAGGAATGCAGGATTACTGGCGAAGTACCACAAGGCTTAGTGCTAGGCCCATTACTCTGGACGGTCATGTGCAGCGGGGTCTTACGTCTTTCGATACCTAAGGATACAACAATTATAGGTTTTGCCGACGACATTACAATCGTTGTGACTGCCAAGTTACTGGAAGCGATGGAACAGATAAGGATCATACGAAAATGGCTGAGCTCGGCTGGCCTCACGCTGGCGGAACACAAAACAGAAGCGGGTCTTATAAGCAGCAAGAAAAAGGCGAAAATAGTCAACATTACTGTGGCCACACAATAACATCGAAGCCACATATAAAATACTTTGGAGTCGTACTAGATACGAGATTCTCTTTCAAGGAATTCCTCAAGTGCTTGAGTCACAAAGCAGCGGACGATAGCGCTGCTCTTGCACGAATCATGTCCAATACAGGAGGCTAATGCCACAGTCGAAGAGTACTTTTGGTTGGATTAATATTATCCTCCTCTACGCCGCACCAATCTGGGCGAGAAACATGGCGATTAGAGCAAACAGGATTAATATTGCAGATATTGTGTACCGCATTTGAGCATTAAGAGTGTGTTGTACATACCTCCAGCGATGCAGCCTGTATGATAGCAAAAATTATGCTAATAGACATCCTGGCAGAAGAGCTGTGACGAAAATACGAGCTTAAGCACTCAAAACGAGAGCAAACCCCTCCAATCGAAGAATAGGAGAGTGCCAAGAACACTGGAATGTCTCCGAAAAGGTAGGTGGACGCATAGGCTTATACCACAAATCCGGCTATGGATAGAGAGATAACATTGTGAAGTAGGGTTTTACCTAACCCACCTGCTCACAGGTCATGGATGTTTCCGCTCATACCTGGATTAATTCAAGCACGATTACAGCCTTTATTGTTTACGAGGCGTTGCGTGTATCCAAAATGCTAAACATGTGTTTTTCCTATGTTCATGGTTTCAAGGCGAGAGGAAAACATTGAGGGATAAACTAGGAGTGTCGCCAACCCCCGAAACATGGCTTAAAATGCAATAGTTACCATGAACAAATTAAGAGTACTGAAATGTGAGAAAGAAGTTCAATGAGACTAACACGAATCCGAATGAGAGCTAAGTCAGTTTTATGAATCGTCCAAAATTTAAAGAAAACGATTTTTTAACGGATTCCATTTTCTCTGTACTTTTAAATTCGATTCCGTTCAGGAAATATAACAATGATTGTGAACGCAAAGCAAGAGCTCGAATGGAGCAGTGGTAAGTATGTACCGATTTTCGTAGCAAGCTTTAACCGCGTTTTTGTGGAACCAACTTTTTTGGGCACGCATGACAACTCAGCAAGTTTTCGACCATTTTCGAAAACGTCAAATCAAAGTCAATTTGACCGTCAATTGATCGCAATTTTATGATGCAAAAGTTGCAATCGTTTCGCTTGCGCAAATGTATTTTGATGAACGTCAAATCATTTTGTTTGCAAGCGCATTTGACGTTTTCGAACAAAAAGTAAAGCCAAACAAAATGGATCCCGTAGGAAGTGTATAGCGAAATTTATTTTTCGCCCCGGTGGGACGATAACCAACTTTAGTGCGACTTTACAGATCTAAGGAGTAATACAAGGGGAGAGTGTAGCGCACATAATTTGCTTTGATGAGCCAGCGAGAGGCAAGTATGACATTTTTGGCGATCACCTCGATATTTTTACTGCACAGTTGCGCTGCAGATGATGTTTTCGAACAGTTGACTTTTGCAGTTTGCGTTTAAGAACATGCTGCAATTGCATTTTTGACGCAGATGACGTTTTCGAAAATGGCCTTCAATATTTTTGCATACATTTTTTTTAAATGTAAAAGGTCGAAGACCTCATACGACAAAAGAGGAGAGCGCGCAAGAGATGGCAACAATCCCGCGCGCCACCGGATAAAACTTATCTGAACCACCTTTGTAACAAGCTAAAAAAATGTGCTGAAGGACCTAAAAAATCACGAGACTTCTACTTACCTCGAGGGTATGACCGCTGATAAGTATTCAAACTACTCTCTATACTCTCCTTGAAGTCAATAAGGAAACCTGTAATACTCGCCGCCAATTAGGAAAGCTAACGGGGAATGGGCAAAAAAAGACAAAGAGAAAGTAGAATTATTTGGCGATCACTTAGAGGAAACGTTCAAGCCGTTTTATGGACAACCGTTGATCGAAGATCCGAATGATAATACGGCACCCGACAACTTTAAAGTAAAAACCGTATCACTCTCCGCACTTCGAATGACAATAAAAAAAATTGAAAACTAACAAGGTTTCGGGATATGATTTAATCACTGGCGAAATTTGGAAAGAGCTACCGAAAAAAGTGCTGGTTAAGTTGCTCTACATTATAAATCCTTCTTTAAGACTATTATATGTTCCAAGGAAATGGAAAGTCGCCGAAGTTATTATGGTTCCGAAACTGGGGAAATGTGCAAATGACAAGAAATCATATAGACCCATTTCACTTCTGCCAATAATATCTAAGGTCTAATTGAAGAAAGACACTTGATCCCGGATCATCAATTCGGCTTTCGGGTCAAACATTCCACAATTGATCAGGTGTATCGAATAACGAACGAAATTGAAAAAGGTCTAGAAGCGAAAAAAATATGCCCTAGCGCTTTTCTCGACGTATCGCAAGCCTTCGACAAGGTATAGCACGAAGGCCTAAGGTATAAGCTAAGGGTAATCTTACCGGAAAAGTTGTACAGAATATTGGAATCTTATCTTGAAAACAGACTTTTCCGTGTTAGACACGGGAGTGAATATTCGGATTTCAAAGAAATTTACGCCGGTGTTCCGCAAGGAAGTGTTCTCGGTCCAATCCTGTTCCTGCTCTACACAAGAGATATACCACAAGATGAAGGGACCGTTGTAGCAACGTTCGCAGACGAAACGGCTATCCTCGTAACGGATGAATCAGTCGAATCATCAACGGGAAAACTCCAACGAGCTTTGAACAAAGTATGCAAATGGACAAAAACCTGGCGAATAGTCCTCAATGAGACAAAATCAACGCATGTCAATTTTACGTTAAGAAAGATAAACAACTTACCTATATCCATTAGCTCGGTGCAAATACCGTACGCAAACGAGGCAAAATATCTAGGAATGACCCTAGACGCATAACTTAAGTGGAAACCACACGTTAAAAAGAAGCGCGAAGAGCTCGAAATCAGATTTAGAGAAATGTATTGGCTACTCGGAAGATACTCGAAGTTAAGCGTATACAACAAACTGCTTCTGTATAAGCAAGTCCTAAAACCATCTTGGACATATGGTGTACAACTTTGGGGTTGTACCAAACCAAGCAATATGGCTCTACTGCAAGCATTTCAAAACAAAATACTAAGAGCAATCGTGAATGCTCCTTGGTATATAAGAAATAGTGATATTCACACGAGATCTAGGAATTGCTACCGTGAGGGACGAAGTAACAAACTTTGCTCGCAAACTTCGTACCCGTCTTCATGTTCATTGCAATAATGAAATAATCCGTACTATGGACGTGACAAACCTTGAGCGCCGACTACAAAGAACAAGGCCTTTCGACCTAGCGCCGTAAGGAAAAACCGTATGTAATGACGGTATTGGTAGGTGCCTTCACCGGAAATCTACCTACCTAACGCGATTAACACTACAGAAGCATAAACTACTTGTTAAGGCAACTTAGTCGTAGTCATCACAAAAATGAAAAAATGAGAAGGACGAATTTCCTGAGTACGCGCAGCCGGTTCTCATAGTGCCTCTCTGAGGGGTGAGGTTTAGCCCGTAGGCATATACTGACTAGCAATGATGGCATTGTCAGATATATGAATCGGGAATAACCAATGGAACGGACCATTGGTATCTTTTGAAGATTCCTGCACCTCCAGGCACAACCAATGAAAAATATATATATATCAACTGGATTGAAAATCTGTTTATTAAATTCAAATAAAAGTATGGGAAAGGATGTGATAGATACCACAATATTTTATATGACTTCACTAATCCGATCAATTTTTCTGATTGCTACTCCTCCATTGCCTACTACTTGTCAGCCTTGTCGCGCGACAAATATTAAAAGTCGACCAACTCACACGACCACGACGACGACAGCGACTCTCAGGGTTATCGTGAATAAATTTTCCCTTGGAATTTTTTTCCGAATACAAATGAGGTACCTTCAAAAATAGGGAAAAAATTCATCGGGGAAAAATTAAATATCGCGATTGCGTTGAAAATTGTCTTGAATTGTCATTCATGGTACCTATTTCTTTTCCACGGAATTATTTCCTCTTTTTTGAAGATACATAATTTTTGTTCGGGGGAAATATTCCGAGGGAAAATTTATTCACGATAACCCTGATGTGTTCACTTCTATTCATTTGTGTGCATTTCAACTTTTGACAGGACGTACGACAGGGACACCACTGTGTTCCAGCAGTAAAGGAGAGAAAAGATGATCGGAGTTTTACTATCCATCCGTAGACGAATATTAAATAATCAACTTTTGTAGAATTGTTTAATGTATATCTATAAAAATGATTGAAAGAAATGGCGTTGGGCGTATACAACCCCTCAAGAGGAACAGAAAATTGGATCACAAATGAAAAGTATTTTTGAAATGACGGATAAAACTACCAGTAAAATTGAATACTTCTTTCCATTCTGTTATATAGAGTTTGAATTAAATATAGTTTAAATGTGATTTTATTTTTTTAACAAAATAGATTCACCTGACAAAATGCATTTGATTACTGTTTTTGTTTTTTCTCTTGATTCTCTCTTCACTTCATGTAAATCAGCCTTAAAATGTTTTTATCGAAAGTTTTAGTTATTCTTTTTTTCTTTTATAGTAATTGTAAAATGTAAACTATTATTTTTTTTGTTTATCCTTATTTTCATTTAGTAAAAGTTGGAAGAAAAATAATATGTTAAATATAAAAGTTTTGGACGCGTAACAGTCAGTTGTTCATTTATATATATATTTTTTGTAGGAAAAAATTAAATTACTATAAAATGTATTAAATTTTCCATATCGTAATAGAATGGTATCCCTGCGGATGGGTTATTTGTAATTTTTAGTTCTGTGTAAGTGTTGATTTAAAATTAAATATAAAACCTAAACCTTTAACCTTCACTGTGTATCACTTACTCTAAAATAAAAATTAGTAGTAGAATAAATATGCTGCCATGTAATTATATATAAATTTAAAGTATTAACTATTTTTTTAAAACGTCAAATTCGAATTTATGAAATTCTGAACACTGATCAATCGATTTGTCTTAAAATGTTAAAATAAATATATTTTAAAGTTTTTTTTTTTTTTATAGATTTCCTGTCTCTAAACTCTTGGTGGCTTAAAGCGTAAGCCAGTTGGTGCTGTGGTCGAGATTACCTGCGGTGTAGAGCCAGTTGTACTAGAATTATCGATGTCTTCGGCTGGTGGAGATGTATAAATAAATATGGTGGCATCGGATTTTAATAGCGGCTCTGTTGTGTCCATATCCATGTTAGAGCCAGTAGCTATGTAGGATTTTAATTGGCTATTTGTTTCGAAGGACACAGTACGTGGACGACTGGAAAAATTTGTTGTGGGTGCACATTCGGCTATGGAATTGCGAGTTGAATTGCAACATCCGGTGCAACAGAGACTGCCATTTCCATTTCCGGCAGAGGATTTCACTTTATCCTTATTGCGACGCAACGATGATCGATGTGGATGATGGCGTGCAGCAAGTGCAGTTATTCCTCGTCTAGATGGTCTTCTGGTGACGGGGTATTGGACTGATTCAGCACTATTACTCAAACGGATGTTGCCAGCTATAGGATTGTGCGAAGAAAATAGAAAATCGCACAAACGAGGGAGGGTGGGTGGAAAACGAATTGAAAATTAGTTGAAGATATTCTTTTTTTGTTTTGCCATTTTGGACATGAAGATGGTGTTCATTAGGTTTCATAATGAAGTGATTTTTTAATGTCTGATGATAATGTTTGGATTGAAAAAACAAAGCAAAACAAAATCAACAAAAACAGATGAAAACGAAACGTGCAAAACAATAAACAAACTTTTGGCTATTAGTGATGTTGATTAGCTAAGCTGGGGATTACGAAGGATTTACTTTTAGTTCGAGGTTTCTTTGTATATCTACCTCGGAGTTAAAGTTAATTCGACAAGGGACTTCCATGCAGAGATTCGACGGCTTGGTAAAACAACTAGATTTAAGGCTGCTTAGTTGAAAGACGAAAGTAATGCTCGTAAAGTCGATGATCCTGCATGTCCTGTTCATGGTGACGAGAGCTGAGAAATTAGCTTGTTTGGAATGTGCAGCTTCTAAGTTATTAAGGAAATGAATAGATATGGATATAGCTCATTGTGATGCTTCTACAAACAAATTTTAATTAGTCGCAGCCATAATAAACCATTGTCTGGAAGCTCCGAAGGCTTTCCAAGCTAGAGACTAATAAGCAGAAAATAATGGTATCTTGAGCTTGAGATATTGGTTTGTTTTGTAAGCATTTTTTGGTTGCTACTTAACTTTTGTTGTTTTCCTCGCTTTAGGGGGGTTTTACACTTGTATCGATGCCACAATTAAGGAATGCGGTCAACCTATGCACTATTCTTTTGCATTCTTAGCGTAAAAAAATAGTGTACGCCTAACAAATGGCACACTACACTTTCTGACGTATTTAGTCAGAAATGCTCTCCTTAGTTTCTCAAGGGAAAATTGATTCGTAGAGGGAAATTAATAAAAATAAAATCGAACCTACTGTGCAGTTTGCCAAAATCGTTGCCAGTCTTACACCGTACTAGTGTTTAAGAAGAAAGCAATCACTCTGATTGTCGTTGGCGTTTGTAGCTTTTCTGTCGTTTTATTCATAGCTACGACCTGCTGACCGTTAAACATTACTAAGCAATTTGTTTGTCGTGTAGAATACTATTACAACTCTTTCAGAGTGAAGAAGTTATGAAAATGGATTCGTGTTACATCTGAAGAATAAAACGACAATCGTGGAAAAGAGACAAACACCAACGACAATCAGGGTGAGTATCACATTGGGTTGCAACCACCAATTTAAAACAACTTATGGTAAGATAAAAAGTATGCACGTTGAGAGGAAACTGATGACAGTGTTTGAAGGGCTGCTGGCAATTGTTTCTTCCTAGAAAAATGACTGCCCAAGGATGACGTCTGAAATGCAAGTGGATGTATTGCATACCTTGACTAAATTAATAAGCAATTCTATCCAGTCCTAGATTAGT
The DNA here is from genome assembly GCA_945910035.1 of Brachypalpus laphriformis. Lineage (NCBI taxonomy): Eukaryota > Metazoa > Arthropoda > Insecta > Diptera > Syrphidae > Brachypalpus > Brachypalpus laphriformis. The sequence continues at coordinate 160,796,998 of OX246756.1, forward strand.
CTCGAAGAACAAGCCTAGTTCGGTTCAAATACAGAAATCCATTCCTGAATTTAATTTAGAGCCGTGTAGGTCTACAATACATGCGAGCGAATAAGAATTTACTATTTTTGACAATGGGTCAAAAATACTTCAGTGAGATGCCGGCAGTTTCTATTCTTTAAAGTGTGGATCCCAAATGGGTGTTTTCTCGAAGACTGCTTTGGATGCTCCACAGAAAACTGCCTTGTTTAATGATGTTCGCTTACTCATGCCTTTGGAAGAAAGTGCGCGAAGATACTTCCAATACTTCTCTAGCGGTGCGAGAACAGCCTCCGCCAGGGACCTGTCAAGGGCAGATCTCCGCCTTGCAAGTTTATTAACTCGCTCATTCCCCTCTAAGTTGTTTTGTCCCGGCACCCATAAGAGAGTGATCCTGAACCGATCACCCAGCGAAACGAGCTCATTTTTGCACTGCTCCACCAGTTTAGAAAATGAAATAGCGAAAACGATTGCCTTGATAGCAGCCTGGCCGTTAATGAGGATGTCGATGCTACTAAAGGGTGTAGGGTTGTCACTTGGAACATAGGCAGATGTACATTCATTGTATAGAAAATAGAAAGCCGATCGGATCAGACTAGTTTTATCCATCTTAGGCATTTGTACCACCAACATTTTTTTGCCGACAAAGTTAGATAACTTTACAATCATTTGGGTTTCGAGAATATCACCTTACTATGTCGTTTATGCTTGGAAATTACGGGCCTGGAGTGAAATCTTCTAAGGTGATAGTTGATAGTCACACTTTTGACAGTCAAAATTGATGATCACACTTTGTTAGCTCTCCGTAAAACGATTGCAAAATCACACAAAAACGGTAGCAAAAAGGTGATGATCACGCTGATGGTTAGAGAGAGCAAAAGGGATGATTGTGATCGTCATCAATCAACTATCACCTTAGAGGATCCCACTCCAGGACTTCCAGTAAAGGAAGTGATAAAGCAGCCCATACACAGAACACTTGTGCGCACACTTGTGTCGGTGTATTGAAGTGTGTGCCGTGTGTGGGGTAGTCTGCGCACCGATTTTGCGGTGTGCCACACTGTGTGAGCCAAATCAAAATATTTTAATTTTTTGTGTCGGTGTTCCTAGAAGTGTGGTGTATATGGGCTGGTGCGCGCATGCTCATACAAAACATCAGTCTTTGTTTGATCGCGGTAGTGTTAAGATCGCATAGAAAAATTGCAATTAGGGACTACGAATTTTGGCGCCCATTGATAGACATGTACAGGAATTTGACTGAGCTCTGGCAGGATCTTTCAGATCTGAAATGATTATTATTGATGCGCATGGCGCATGGCCCAGTATCACTATCACTTTCAATGCTCATAGCACTGTGCCTTCTCCGTCGAAGTCCGATGAAGAACTAATGTGTACGAATATTGTGATGTGTATGGCGGAAAGCGACACCGATGCTCACACCGAAGTGCGCGCACAAGTGTTCTGTGTATGGGCCGCTTAACATGCACAAAACCAATTTAATGCTGAAGCCATTATTGAAATTAGTATCTAGGATATATTGCTCATTTAGTGTGCAAATTTCGTCGTGTTAACATCATTACAGTCATTTTTAGCCGAATTTTGAAATGGATGTATCGGAAGAGCATATTCGGCATATTTTATTATTTTTGCTCCGGAAAAAATCAAAATGAAAGTGAAGCTATTAAGCTAGAGTAACCCTCTATTTGATACCGGGGCATGTTCAAATAGAAGGTAATGAAGCAGCGGACTCGCAGAATCTGTTATACTAGGTTCTGAAGCTTTCTGCGGAATAGGGGACCATACCATAAAAGAAGAATTTAGGAAAGTAGAGAGAGCAAGCAATTCATGTACCTGGATCAACAGTCGAGGTTTGAAGCAAGCGAAGAAACTACTAAGGAACTATAACAGAAAAAGGTTCGAAGCATGTATTAACATAAATAAGATTGACCTACGCATCCTAGCTGCGTTTGGAATGCTATCCAAAATCTGGAGAAGTAATGTTATCAGCTTAAGAACCAAGCTACGACTGTTCCGCTCCAACGTAGAATCAGTGCTGCTTTATGGGTGTAGTACTTGGAAGGTGGACACCATTAACACACGCAAGCTGCAAGTCTTCGGAAACAGATGCTTAAGAATCATCTTGAGGATTTTTTGGTCGAACCGCATCTCCAACGAACAACTTTATCTGAGAATGGGCCAAGAACATATAAGCATTACTATACGTAGAAGAAAGTGGCAATGGATTGAACACATCCTACGGCGCGAAGATAACTCCATTGCGAAATACGCCATGCAGTGGAATCCGCTCACCCAGGCAGGCAGAATAGCGGGGCGCCCTAGGCAAACGTGGCGCAGAACAGTTGAGGAGCTCTTCAGGAATGAGTTGGAGGCAGCTCAAACGCGTTGCAGAACTTCGAACACGATGGCGCGCAGGCGTGGTTGGCGCCCTATGCCCCCCGAGGGGTTAAAGGATCTAGGTAGGTACGCATCCTAACGGAGCACTATAGACTCAAGGAACACCTAAAGAAACTGGGTATAGGAGAGGTACTCTGCAGATTCTGCAACGAGTCCAACGAGACTCCGGAGGACATTCGGGGGTCTTATGAGGCATTAACCCAAAAAAGAATTAAATATCTGGACAAGTACCAAATATTAGATGAGGATACACCAACTACAGGCCCGCTTCTCATTCTCAAATTTCTCAAAGAAGCTGGACTGGAGTGAGTGCTCTAAGGAGAATATATTCTCGCCGAAAACAAGTAAGAGTACAAGACTCATATCAAATACTGGAAAGAATTGTAATGTGAGTGGAACTAGGTATAATGAGAGAACAAACCTCTACAAGGGCATTAGTAGGGGACACAATAGACCACTAGGTCGCAGTGTAACACACCCTTCTCACAAATAATAGTGTAGGTAATATAAAAGATGTTGAATCATACCAAAAATCAGGAAAACATTGATGAATACTTTCTACTTCACAAATCTGTGGCAACAACAAGGTAAAACCGCCAAAGTCGAGTTAGGACAAAATTGAGTTAAGGATACCAGAAGATGCTCTACTATTCGAAGTTTATACTACCAAATTTTTACCTTATTACCTGTTATCCTGACGGAGTTATAGGCAAAGGAACAAGACTAAAACTCCAAATTCCCATACGATTTCGGGAAAAACGAAAACTTTAAACTTGTTTTCTGAGAATCTGTGAAAACCGACTTAGGCGAATTTACCTTGTGAACACAGAAATATTGACTTGCTGCTGAAAAATGAAGGTGTCTTGCCTATTATACACGGCATTAGAAGGAAATATTCCTCCCTTCGTATTGCTACCCCAAACAAAATTTAATCGGATTAAGACACTTTACAACCCCATCCTCAACTCTATAAATTTATTTTGTTAAGACACCCGAATTACAAGTAAACAAAATGTGTCTCGAATTATTGTGGGAATAGGTTAATTTAAAACAAATGGTTAATTCCAATCAGTAAAACAAAAAACAGAAAACAAAAACACAACAAAACAAAAACCACATTTACCATATACGAGTACAATTATTATTTAACCAAAAAAGTTATGTTTAAACAAAAATAAATTATACAAACACATAAAAAAAAAACATACAAAATCCATATTTTTATTAATAAACTAAGCTTATAGTGTTAATTTTGAGTTTATCCATAAATATTAGATCAAAGCTGTGAGCATACATATTTGTGACCATAATGACAACAACAAATAAAAACGGACACTTTTTCTTCAAAACAAAAAATCCAAAACATTAAATAATACTGAAACAAAATTCACACTACTACTCCTATTCCGATTGTCGTTGGCATGCGACATCTGCTGACGTCGCCGTGACGAAGAGGATTGTCGACGTATACGTCGATTTCTTCGTCTTTCCGTTACCGGTGTACTATGCCGGAAACGAGAAGTCAAAATATAATCGACTTCCTCTTGAGTAGCAGCAGCAGATGTCGCAGTCGTCGCCGCCACAACAGTTTCATGTGCAATGGAACTCTCACCGCTATCATCGAGTACCAATGTCAAGTTATGCGCTGAACGCGACAACGTTCTATTCGGACTGTGGTAGGTGGTATTCATGTCACTGGTACTCGGCTGACGGTGGTGAAGGAACTCAAAGTCCTCACTGCAACTGGCAATCGATGTGGACGAGTAGTAATGCGAATAGCTTTGCTGGTGAGTATGATTATTGTGATGACAATGATGTGGTTCATGTGTATTGGTTGATGTTGATGTACAATGGACAACAATTTGGCTACAAGCTTCATGGTTGCCGTTGCAGTTGTTGTTAATTGTGTTATTCAATGCATCATCGTAATAGCTACCGGAATGCGTTGAGAAGTTCGTCTCGAGGAACATGCGTCCGGCTGAAGAGCTGTTTTCATCGGTGCGACATCCATGTGGCGAGAGATACTGTCCAGTGCCGCTGCAATAGTCCTCTCCATCGTCGGTGTCCATGTGTTCGGAGTGCTGCTGATGGCTAGCGACACGACGCTTAAGCATCATGTACATTTCGTTGCTGGGCTCGAGTGGGATGTCGTTAGAGCTGCCGCCAAGGAATTCTTCGGCCCGTTGGGCGGCAAGGCAGTTGCTGCATGTGGTGGTTAGGCCTGAAGCGCCCAAGAACCATTCGGAACGGGTGCGCATGCGTGCCGTCTGACGTTCATGGACCTTTCATGTTGTGAAAATGTTTCGCAGCGCACAGCAACAGAGTGGATGTGGTTGGTTGGTGGTGATGCGATTTTGGTGCGGTAAAAAGGGGGTGGGCAGGGTGGTTGACATGAGGGAAATAGTACATTTAAAATAATTTTTCTTCTATTTTATATATATATTTTCTTAACTAAATTATTTTTTATTTAAGAAAATTAAAAACTAAAATGTAGACACTATATAACGACAACAATTAGTTTAAGAGATGTGCATCACTTTAGCGTGCTAGTGCGTGTTTGGGGTGATGGTGATTTTGCTGTGTGAAGGCATATTATGCTGAAATGGTTAGTTAGCATGAGCGTGAAAATTAAGCGAAAACCCAGTGTAGCCTAACTCTGTTCTATTCTATGCTTTAGGACTATAATTCTAAACTGATTTGAAGGTAATGCAGGAAAATGACTGAGCTAGCCTTAGTGGTTTGAAGTTAGTTTATTGAAGTTAGAAACCATACGAGATCTGGGGTTCCTAAGACTCGAAAGGGACGGCATAAATTAAACCGCTTCACGTTGTGGGGATTTACAAAATCCAAGAAATGTACACATTCTGACGTATTTTGGGGGGCAATTGACCACGTTTAGACGTGGCCACAACACATTCTCTTTATGGTTACTCAAGCTATTCTCCCATAATTTATTTTCCATCCTTTTCATCACTGAGGTGCTGAACTGTAGACCTGACGTATCTGATTCACTGTTTATTTACATTGATAGCTATTAAACAAAATAATAGACCTCAAGTTGTATGGAACGTGCAAAATAATGCAAAAATATAACTGAGTGAGCCCCTTGTTGGGCGCCAATCATTTTTCACTGTTCCTGACTTTTTGAACTGTTATTACTCGTGAAGAGCACGTACGCTATAGTGATATTCTCCGAATATGTATAATATGTACAATACATAGAAACGCAAATGATTTTATTTCGCGAATGCTAGATTTGGTCTCTAGCACATTGAATTTTTTTGAAAAAAAAAAAGAAATAGGTTGTTACTTGGTGGCATCCCTAATATTATAGAATTAAGTTGATATTTCCTTTGTCCGGGGCTTATCGGAAAACAGTTGAGCGGATTATGATGATTTCTTTTTTATTGATTAGGCTATCTGCTGGAGTAAGTTCTTATAGAGCTCTTTATTCGGTTTTGAGAGACCGCGGAAGAGACAAAGAAACTAAAAAACACAAATGACATCAACTTGGGCTTTGTCGATTTTGATAAAATTGATTTTGGCATTTAGAGCTCTTAAGGATGCAGATTTTAAGCCTAAAATCATGTCCCTACCGAATATAACTTCTGCAAAATTGAGAATTTATCTAATTTTTTCTTGACCATGATCTCGAATCTGCACTGAGTGGTGATAACTCTTATTTCCTTTCTTCTCCTTTCACAGTCTCTTTGCTACTTTTAAGAGCAGAGTCGACTGGCTGACGGATGGGGTATGATACTCTTCGTGTTTTCTTCTTCTACGGTTTTCCTTTCTGTTGAGCCTGATTTGCTTGCTTGGTTTTCTGTTATACCTGCAAGGCGATCACGGGTCAGCTAGTATACTCGTACCTATAACATTCGGAATTAAAAACGATTCTAACGTTGTCAAGTTATATACACCGCCTTAGCCTTGTTGCTGAATAATTTTCTAGAGAGTTTGATATGAAGCTGTAGAAAGAAATTTTCGGCAGTAATAGAGGACTTTGAGGGGGGAATAGTACTGTTAACAGAATCTACATTGCAAAAAGCCAGTAAATATCATCCAGTTTAGTTTCAGCTACTGATAGAGTGGGGTATGAAAGAAAGTCGTATTGCTGTTTTACCGTTGTATAAGTGCGGAAGAAATGCTACCCAAATTGTATTATAACCACACAGAATATCAAAAATGTTTGTGTCAACAAATCGATTTGTTGAATCATTTTTAGAAGACAGACCAAGTGTGGTCATCCACGTATTGCCCGTACGAGCGTGGTTGTAAAAAGACATACGAAAGCGAATTCGAAGAAATCCCCTTGGAAAACAAAATATGTGTCGCGTAAGCTGGATATATTCACCAGAACAATGTCAAGGCTCATTATGGATTATTTCAACATAAAAGTCTTTCGTTGGTCAACTAGACATCTATTGACGCCTAATTTAAAGAAAATTATACTGAAAACACGCAAGCGACTCTTCCCATCAAGGAGTTACTGCTCTCCATTTCTGTGAGAAAGGAGTCAATACTGGGACAAAGGTGTACCAGTATTGAAGACGTCGTTAAAAGCTTGACGAATACCTTTTCTAATGGAGAGTGGCTTTCCAACAAGACTCTGCTCTGTCAAAACAATTCAGCAGTAGTTTAGAAACAATATTCCTTCTTTCATTACATCCGACGATTGACTTTTAGGAAGCTCAGGATTGAATCCTTTGGATTATTCTTTGCTGTCAGTATAGGAGAGTATGGTCTGCGAGAGACCCCATCGAATTTTGGAGTCAAAAGTGCTTTAAACACAGCGGCGTTGTCCATATCCCTGGAAACCGGGTGTGCCGCTGTAGCCGAGTGTCTAACCTGTTCGAGAGCCTGCGTTTAAGCAGCCGGTCACTTTGAATAAACTTCCTTTTTTTCAAAATACTTACTATTTAGGGCCGATTTTTCAATAGTCAGATAAACAGTCAGATAGGAGTTAACTGTCAGGTAAGACACAGCTATTCGAGGAATATCACATCTAACTGGCGAATAAAGTTATCTGACCGTTTCAGAGACAGATAAAATCTTATTCTCCAGTTAAGTAGTATACTGTGTGTGCGAAGGAATGACAAATGCGAATAAGAACATTAGACGATGAATATGACTAGCTTCTATATTCTAACACGAAAAAATGACAAAAAATCGGTTTCATTCACACCCACATTATATGAAGTTAGACACGGTTCATACTGTACACTGTACTGTACGGTAGCAAAATACCATCGAATAACTACCTGTTGATGGAAAAACCCACCCTACTTATCTGGCAGATAAAGAGTCGAATTTATTTGTTAGTTAGCTATCAGACTGTTTATCTGGCGATTAAAAAATCGGCCCTTAAGTAAATAAATTTCACAAGTATTAATTCAAAATATTTTGTTGTTTAATTTGTATAAAGCTTTGCACTTGTATCAAAACTTATGACAGAACTTGGTACTTAAACACAGATTAGACTCGATTCGTAAAGAAGAAAACATGTGGAAAATGTATCTCACGATAAGTTCTTTGAGCATTAGTTTGTACCATATTTCACAAAGGACTTGGGTAAACTGTTCATTGTCAGCAAAGTTTACTAAGTAGAATATTCAATAAGTATTATTGCCTGATTCGAAAGGGTTACATAAGCTGCTTTTAGGCACTGATTAGAAATGAATATAAGCCATGATTTATTGAGAGATTTACTGTACTCACTTTGAAAATCTCAAAAAACGACATGTACTCACTTTTAACTCATTTCTTGAAGTAAAAGCATCTGAACTTTAGGTGGCGCTGAATGGCTGAATTTATCGATGGCAACAACATTTGAAAAACGAAGCGCAGAAAAAGTACAGTCAAAGAAACTATTTTATTCCGTGAATGTTATTGCCATAGCTTTTTTAACTGAAGGCAATCAATTTTGATGAATAAAGCCACCTACGACTGAGATTGCGATTGAAATCAATTCGCCGTACTCACTCGCTACAGTCCTTGTTTACTTTGTTTACTGACTAAATTATACTCATATTATACTCATTTTTGTTTCGTTATTGCTTTGCGTGTAAAATAAAAGTGAGCTGAGTATAGATTGTCAAAACAACACGCCTATAATCAGAATACTGCGGACACTAATTGTTCATAATATCTGCCAGTTCGAATTGTGGTCATTAAAATTGGCGCCCAACACGGGGCGCCGTTTAATTTTTTTTTTTTTTTTTACGTTGAATTTTGGTACAATTTCAAATTTTCCTCATTGGAACTGTATAGTTATCTTGTCTAAACACATATATATCAATTAGAAAAAGGAGAAAATAATGTGTGTATGTATTTTCAAGCAGTGCATACTCATATAATTACCTTAATGCAACTAACTCGAATCTTTTGTTCGTCTTTGAGTACCTGAATATGAATGAATCAATGACTGCACAATCATTTTCCTTACTTGCTGTCATCTACTGGGGAGTGGTTATACCGGAATTAGCTGGTAAATTATAAGTAAAATTGTGTTTGCCGATTTCTCGAAAGTATAGAAAGTCGAGTTACCTAGTTCTTGCATTCAGGTGACGACAAAGTAATTACCATCAAGATCATTATTATGAAAATCAGAACGAACATTTACTAGTAAGCTGACGAGGCACTATAACCAGTGGAGTTGAGCTTTAGCAGTTATTTTATCTTGCTACCCACCTGCACAATATCTATGACACACCAATGGAGTGTGATAATAAGAAATCGGTTCCTCTTTTCATTTCCGGAAATGAGACTTTCTTGATGACTAAATGGTCTAATTTCAAATGTAGGTGTCGTCTGATGAGTAGTTGCCGTTTTTTACTGGTGCTCATTATTCTATTTATCATTCTACTTTGTGATACATCGCAATCAACAAACCCCAAGTAAGTCGCAAATGAATGTCATTAAAACTAATACCTCCAACTATCTCTACTCAAACTACCTATATCTCGGGGTACTCCCAATAAATAAACAAACTAGAAAAACAAACAACAACTACAACTAATCAAATTGAAATAAGAACCTAATTTTCAATTGTTCCAAACTAAGATAACAAAAAACCACTGAAACTAGAACGATAAAAGGTGATGTGAAGTACATGTGACTTACAATTTCGTGTGACATCTAAAGCATTTTTTTTTTAACGCCAGCGATAAACACAAAAAAAAAAGAAAAATTTAAATAAAATGAAAAACTCAAGAAAAATAAAAAAAACTTTATATATACATATATGTACAACTAATGTTCTTAACCATTCCCACCACGTAACAATAGTGTAACCAGAGAGAGAGAGATAGAGAGTTCTCAAGAAAAGTGCCACAAGGAGGAAAGTGAATTAAAAAAAAAAATAATTTAAGAAATTTCTCTTTTGTACATTTGTTTAATTAATTTTTATTTAATAATGAAATTGTTTATATTTATTTATTAAAAGAATTAGCATTTATAATAAAAAGGGGGTGTGCCATTTGTCGTTCACAAATTAAATCAAATTCGAATGCAAATGACGGTTATAATAAAAAAAAAAAAAAAAAACAGAACAAGTGTGAACATTAAATTAAAAAAAAAATAAAAATTATAATATAACATGGTGTGCAGTTTAATTTATTTTAAATTAATAATTATTATGAATTTAATGGATTAACAGAGAGAGAGAGAGGGCGAGAAAAAATTAAAAATTAATATATTTAAACGACACAAACAAAACAAAACAAATCAAAACAAAACGTGTGATTTGAGGATTATGAGATTTTTTTTTTTTTTAGTAAAGAAAGAGTTAAGTTTAATTATAATTATAAATTAATACAATACAAAATAGCATTCTCTAATCACTAAGGGAAAGAGAAAAACAAAAAAAAAATATTAAAGGAGTAGTTGTCATCTATAGAGAGTGTGTCTATCTATACCGAAATCCTTGAAGCTATATAGAAATCATCCCTCACCTGTGGCAGATACGATAGGCTCTTTGTACTCTCCGCGTAACGATTGACCGCTCTCAGTTCGTCCATTGTCATGTGATGCTGTGGTTGTTGATTGGCGCCACCACTGCCACTGCCGGTGGACTTTGAGGAACGTGTCGATGAGCAGCTGGAGGAATGCTTAATGCCACGATTGCAACGGCTGCATGTGGCAACCACTTGCTTTTGTGTAGATGGTCGGCATTCGTCGGCAACTGTGGCAGTTACTTTCTTTTTGCGTCGTTGTGGTCGTTCAACCATTTGATTGGATGGATTATTCTCATCGATATCTTCGTAGTCACCATCGCGTGCTTCCTCATCGCCATCCGGTTTTGATGGTGATGGAATGGGTGATGATGTAGTTGCCATGGCAAATAGGCCGGGTCCTTCGAGTGACACGGATAGGCGAGCGCACGACTCGATGAATGAATGATCGGGAGTGACACCCAACGAGAGTACACTGTTGTCTAGGGCAGAACTTGAGCTGGTCAGGAGTGCGGGCGTTGATCGGGATTCCTCTTGAGCAACTGTACGAGAGAGTATGCCAACGAGAATAGCAGCAGCGAACAGCAATCGAAATGAAAGATGAAATATGGAATTGATGTGGTTAATGTAGATTCAATGCAGTCGACAGAAAAAGAAAACACAATCGACAGGTTGGACAGGACATTAAAAAATAATAATAAGGATAAAGCAGGACCACCAACGACCCAGTCACAAAGAATCAGAGAACCATGTGTGAATATGGTGTGAGTTTGTGAACACCAACGAAAGACAAAGACAGAGAGAGAGAGAGAAATAGAAATAAATAAAATATGAATGAGGATGGGATTTGGGATTAGTAATCAAGCAAGTTATAGTTTAAATAAATATACAGTGTAACAAAGTATCTCGAATGTACTCACTCAATCCCCAACGTTCACATTGGCACTGTAACCATGTCTTTTCAGCCTCTAGCGAATGTTGTACTGTGATGCAGAAACGAAATATATAATTTTACTATATCGCACGCGCTCTATCTATCGATACTTACGTGCGTATTTCTGTTGTGCCAATTTGCCCCGTGGCGGTGGTGGATATTGGAAGCTACATATCCATTCGTCTTGTACTTTGAGGATACGCCCGGTAACACGGGCGTAATATTCATAGTTCGCACGACCAAACAGATCGTGTACGGCAAATTTATCGATGATGTGTTTCATTATTTTTGTTGCAACCTGGAAGGGGAAAAAAGTAATGAAGAGCGAGTTGAGTTACATTCTGCAGGAAGGAGCACCCGGAACAATTCACTGAGAAATTGTCGACTAAAGTTAAGGCACATCAAAGAGATACAGCATCCCATCCACAAAAAAACTAGGTACACTGGACTATTTGCAATCTGGTACCACGTTGCCAGGGTGCCGCAGTTCAATACAATAAATAAATATTTGGCGCAACAGCTCTTTAAAGTGCCAGGGCCTAGCTTCTCGCAACCACTCATGTTGTGTGCGTTATATTTTTCACACGAATGGAAGGGACCTACAGTTTAGTGCCGTATCCGAAGGGCGTTTTGAGAAGTTTTGACAACAATACTCTCGGATGTTTATCAGACGCTCGCGAGAGCTGGGACCGTGAAAAAACTTTTTGGTGTTTTCTGGGATTCGAACTTGAAACCTCATGCGTGGTGATCCGACACACTATCCAATTACGCCACGGCGCCCACAGTTCAATATTACACTTAAATAAGGCCTTACAGTTCCTCCACATTGGATTCAAAGACTATCCGTGCTGGACCGTTGATGTCCTTTTCTGACTAAGTTGATTGTCGCTGTACGTACACCCTGTACAGTTCGTCATTATCTCTCGGGACAGGACCAATGATCAATCAATAATTATTATTTTGGAACAACCATGGGTTTTCTGGAAAAGCCGAGATATCTCGTATGCATACTTGGACGTAAGCAGACATGAAACAAAGCGCCGATCGCAATGATCTCACCACCATCCGCCATTAGATATACGAACTCAAACTAGAGGCCAGCTGCAGAATCCTAAAAGCAGTCACGAAAGTCCAACGTCTAGCATGCGATAGCCCCTCGAAAATATTTACACACAAACAAATTAGTCGCCTCCTACAATTTAAGTTCTGGAAAGAGAGCCAGATAGACCACCACATTGTCGCTAGACGGACAAACATGGAAATGGAAACCGACTACTCCTTAATGCCCCGATGACGGCAAAATTATCTGTTTAAACAAATTAAAAAATGGAAAACTGTGTGGCCGCGGAATTTATTCCAAGAAATCTAGCATTGTCCAGTCAATAGGACTTCCGAATCACGTATTTCAAGCAGAAGTTCTGGCCATTGTGAGGCTTCTCGAGAATTGTTCTCATTGATACGTAGACAGCGAACATCACGCTTCGAACAATACGCGAAATCTAGACATATCATGGAACCTTACTAAGCAACAGTGATCAAATCCTTCAAGAGAGCGGTGGGTAATGATGGCATCCCTACTTTGATGGAATGTGGAAACTGGAGAGGTATATGAGTTCTTCCGACCGTAGCTAAGATTATATTCGAAAGAATCAAAGAACATTTAGATTCAACTCTCAATGTCGAGCAGGCAGGCTTTCGTGCTAGATCCGACTACATCGACCATAAAAACACCTTAAGGATCATAATAGAGCAATGCGTCGAGTACAGGTCTCCGCTAAATCTACTGTTTCTCAACTTCGATAAGGCTTTCGACAGCTTGAATCGAGATGCTATCTGGTTGGCCTTGCGCAGGAGAGCCATCGTAGAGAAACTCTTGGCTATTATTAGGGTTACATACGAGGGTAGTACCAAAGAAGGAAAGAGCTGCATTTGAAATGCTATCCAAGGTCTAGAGAAGCAGTTTTCAGCATAAGAACCAAGCTGCAACTGATCCGCTCCAATGTAGAATCAGTACTGCTTTATGGATGAAGTACTTGGAAAGTGGATTCCACTCACACGCAAGCTACATCCTTCATAAACAGATGTCTAAGAAACATCTTTAGGATCTTTGGCCCAATCGTATTTCTAATGAACAACTCTATCAGAGAACGGACGAAGAATCTATAGACATTACTGTGCGAAGGAGAAAGTGGCAGTGGATTGCACACACACGACGGCGATAAGACAACTCCATTGCGAAATACTATATACCATGCAGTAGAATCTTCTAACCCAGTTAGGCAGAACTGCGAGGCGCCATAGGCAAACGTGGCGCAAAACAGTTGAGGAGGAATCGAGCTCTTTAGGAATGAGCTGGAGGCAGGTCAGAACAAAATGACCCAGTTGTTAATGAACAACATTCCCATGAACGCAAGCCTATCACAATTGGTCACACGTTCCGAAAGGGTGGCAGTTCCATAGCGAACCATGCTATGCAATGGAACCCTCTAACTCAGGATGGCAGAAGACCTGGCGGTCCGAGGAGAACATGGCGCAGAACAGTCGAGAAGGAGGCACGGCAGTTAGGGAAAAGTTGGGGAGAACTCAGACACATTGCCAGAAACCGTACACAATGGCGCGTAGGCGTAGTAGAGGCCCTAGGACCCACAAGGGGATACAGGACATAAGTAAAAAAAAGTAAGTAAGCCTATCACAAATTCAGAGATGCGACCAAATCCAGTCAATAAATTAAAATCTGCAGAGAATCCTGGAGTTAAGTCGATTTCAATGTGAAGAAACCAATCCGTTGCCTTTTCAGATATTATAGATCAGTTTTGATTGGATGACCAAATAATGCAAGGGGTTCATGCATATTCTTGGCGTCACGGTCATCTTATACAAGGGAAACCGTCACTTGAATATTGTTTCTACATTTGAATCCCGCAGGCGGATCAGTAGAAGCGCAGTGAAGTGGAAGGGTTATGATCCATTGAGTTCAGATCAAAACCTCGCTGAAATAGGAAGAAGAAGAATAGATCCACAAAGATCCGGTTGGAGACTGCACCCACCCTAAAGGCAGTACCCACCTCTATAACCCAATCTAACTTAGTAAAATAACTCAAACAAGACGTGTCTGCTGCTGGCAGTTTATTACACCCAATATGAACATTGAGCACATCAAAAACTTACAGCAAAGCAAAAAGATGCCATCTCAACTCACAGAGATAACTTACAGTGTAACCAATTAATCTAACAGTGTTCACATAACCATTGACAAACAGATAATCTCTTCTTACATCGATGGCCAATAATTGAACAGCTGCGCCCTTTATTTGCATAGATTTCGCTTTCGCAAGAAATAAATTTCAATTGGAAATATTTTTTCCATTTTTTAACATAGGAGCAGCTAAAAGTGCACAAATAGTGTGTGAAGTCAACATATCACTAATTTCCATTATACAGTCGCTGTTCCTTTGCACATTAATTTCATTTTAACACAACGACATGACATGACTTATGTATCACTTTAAGTGAACAAGTTGTCTTGTTGTACATATACGAGTATCGCTGACAAAACAATGATAAAACTTACTTATTACCAGACGCGTCGGTTGTCGAGTCATGTCGCGCAGATAGAGCGCAATGCACACACAAATATTTTTGTTTACCAAATGCGTAAGTTGTGGCAGGCAACAGGCTACTACTCACTTCAAGTACCTAATAGATTTGATAATTAAAGAGAAGTTGTTCATCGTTCTGGGAATCCAAATACTGCAGTGACTCGAAAAATTGCGCAAAGACCACACAAAGAAGATTGCTGACGCAATAACAATGGGGAGGTAAGTGAGACTGAATTCGCAGCGGGAGAAAGGCGTTAGCTACTTATGCGTATCAGTAACTGAATGGCTGTGGGCATCTTACTTGCTTTAATTGCAAAAAGACTAGCTTAATGTTGTGACTACACACAGTCCTTCATCTTGTGTAAGACAATCGCAGCGCAGATGAAGAAAAGATTCAATTCAAAACAAAGACCCTCGATTATGCCTATATGAGTGAACGACTGATTTGCTCTACTGACCCTGCAGATTTGAACTCCGAATCTTCTTCTTCCTTTTATCAGCGAGGTTACGATCCGAAAATAAGGGATCATAACCCTCCCACTTCACCGCATTTCTACTGATCCGCCTGTGGGGTTCGCCTAGATTTCGCAGATTTGAACTCCGAATATGTTAGGTTAGACAGTGTAAGGAATTGAGACTCTTTTGATAGTGGATGAACCTATAAAACCTGTATAGAGGTCATAAAAAATCGAGTGGTTCGATGAAATGAGCTAGTGCTACAATGGTGATATGTTTCAGAACGATTTTGCACCTTGCCATTGTGCTAAGACTGTAAGTAAACCATGAACTTGCGTTAGAAAATCCATCCATCCATCACTGTGGCCTGGATACGAAGGCTTTGAGTGGAATGAACGGGCGGACTGTCTAGCGAGAAGAGACGTCAGCCGCCCACTATTCGATCCTCAATACTATTTTGGAGTAACATTAAGTAGTACAAATCTCATATCGTTTTTTTTTATAGCAAATGCTCCAGCGAAATAGCCAGTTGCATTCCTCCCCTTCAAAACTTCAGCCGCAATACGCGTCATGCTTCGAATGCACATCAGTTCACCCTCAAGCCCAACTTCCGACGTACTGTGAAATATAGAGATTCGTTTATAAGCCGAACAACATGTTTGTGGAACGATCTACCAGCCTCTGTATTTCCTAATCATTACAACCTACAAACATTTAAAGCCATCGCAAACCAGCATCTCATCCGTTCCTCGCCCCTTTGCCCATTCGTTATTAATAATCCCTTCGGCGCGCGCGAATTATATAAAAAAAAACGATGGCCACGGCAAGTACTGGATCAAATCCACGAGCGTAAGACAGGAAAAAAAGTTAATTAACCTTAACAAAATGTAAGGCTAAGGATCTACTTGAGCCTTAGCTGTAGCAGGCTATCTGACTGGACACTGCACACTCAGGTAGCATCTACAAGAAATAGGGGTAGCAGATACAGATGCACGCCGGCTTTGTAAAGAGCAAGAAGAGACGACAGAACACATTCTTTGTGAATGTCCCGTGGCCGCAAGAAGAAGACTTCTCCATCTTAAGCGGAATTTACTGAGGCCTGCAGATATTCGAAACATTGAACCTAGAGCTATGCTGAGGTTTATCAAGAGCGTTAACCTAGTTCTCGGTTAAACACAGGGCTTGCACAATAGATCTTATAGTTCGCAGTGCGTACAAGGCCCTAGTATAGTACTGTAAACCATGAACTTTCCATTTGCAAGAATTAAGGAGCCACATCGAACAAATTTTGTATAAAGAAATAGCCACCTGCTACAGCACCAGCCCTTACGATTCCTTGCCAAATAGGGTTAAAGTCGTAATTATCTGTTTTACAGGAGTGCGTCTTTTTTTTGCATGTTAGTGTAATCATCATCAAAGATTTAAGACCATGGATCATTTTAGTACGTTGTCCTGAAGCTTGTGACAAATGAATACGGGAAGCACAACTACATTTTAGAACATACAGCTACATAATGAATTTAAATTCCTCTAACACTAAGTTTCTACTAGAAGTGAAACTATTTTTTAAAAAGAAAAACTCACCTTAAATTTCAGCACATCTTCCATTCTCGCTGTCTTGCCATCGCTGACGCACGATTGAAAGAAACTCGGTGCCACAGAAACGCCCAGCGCTTCACTTGTCATCCCGGTGCCGGCATGGCTGGCGTTTGTCGCAATCACACGGAATGTACCAAAGAGTAAAACTAATAAATGTTGGGTATATTTGGGCAGTGATGTAATTAATCTGCAAAAGAAAAGAAATCAACAAATCACTCATCACTGTCAACTTGTCATCAATTGTTATTTTTGAAATACGAATACAAAAAACGAGCAACGTATATTATTCTTCCTCTTCCGCTTTGAATTCAAACGGTTATCTAATAGCATTTCCCTCCTTTTAATTGGAGATTAAATGAGAATCAAAAACAGCAAGAAAATCCGAACAGAGTTAGGCCAGGGCCCTACACCGTCATGCAGTCTAACAAAAGTTGTCCATTTGTCACACTCTTGTCTCGATGGACAATGAATGGGGGCACAGAGAAAAGAATAAATACACGTAAAGCCTTCTTCTTTGCCTCTTCTTTATGACCGTGATTGTTGCTTGTACATTTTCCTATTAACGCTCTCCACTCATACGGATGCTACAGATGCTCATCTGACAAAGAACGCCCTCTAAATGCAATGTGTTAACTGCGCGAAAGTGAGCATTTTGATCACCCTCTCTGACGTACTGGGAACAATTAGCACTTAGGCAGAACGCGACCATGCCCAGAGTTTGATATTAATTTTTAAATTTCGCAAGCAGATGTGCGAATTCAATAAAAGAAACAAAGCCTGACGCATAGATATCAATTTGTAGATCTTCATGAATGCCTAATGTCGTCTTATTATGGATGAAGATGAAGAAATTACTCGTATCTTGCAGAATATACAGATAAGCACATAAGAAACCGGCGACGACGAAGCATATTGTTTATCGGCGAGTGGCGTTCAAGGCTTGTGCGGACTTATAAGTGGCGGTATTCAGGGCAGATGAATTATGCTCTTAAATGAATATTTATTTACTTGCGATGCGATAACTGCTTAGGACAACAAAAGATAGTGCGGCGCAGCGATCGCTCAGATAATTTCTACGAAAAGTATACTAACTGTTGATGGTGAACGGAAATTAGCAAATTTTGGCTGTAACACAAGTGAAAGGGGATTAGAGAAACCATGCTAATGAGCACGTGATCAGGCCTTGGCAGGGATACATATCAATGACGAGGGTGACTTTACCAAGCACGATCTAAGATCCAGGAGGATTATGGATGAACGGGCATATAGCCCTATCAAAACCCTGATCATTACAGTCCTGCTTTACCGCGTTGAAACATGGACTTTATTGAAGGCGGATGAAGATATCCTTGGTCGCTGTGAGACAGAAATTCTTTGCAAAATATTCGGTCCCATTTTTGTTGGTCGGTTTTGGAGGAGAAGATTCAATGACGAACTATACGAACTGTACAACGACATCGACCTAGTCAAAAAAAAAATGCGTATTTGAAGGTTGAGATGGCTAGGACATGTAGAACGAATGGACACCAATGTTATGGCTAACAGAGTCTTCGAATTCAATCCAGAGGGACGACACAGTAATGGGCCTCCTCGCCGTAGGTGGCGCGCACAATGTCAAGAGAACCTCAATCAACTTGAAGTGTGCAACTGAAGGCAATTAGCTAAAGACCGAGCTGAATGGACAGGCTTGTTGGTTGAATCCCATGTTCATCCCGCACTGTAGCGCCACTTACGTAAGTATTGTAAGTAGACATAAGGTTCCTCCAGGTACCTCTGGTTTTGAAAGCGTGAGAGCGACTTTGGATTTAACAGTTAACGCTAGTGGTAAACACCTTATACAACTAATGGAGGACTTTGGCTTTCTTGTGATGAACGGTGTCTCAAAAAGAGATTGCAAAGAGGAGCTTACATTTCTGTCTGGTCAAGGTTGTTCAGTGATCGACTATTGTTTTGTGAAAGGTGATTGGCTTAGTATAGTTGATGATTTCAAAGTGTTGACTGCTAAATTCTCTCCTCATCTACCTATAGCAACCTCCTTAAAAGTCCAAGCTTTGGAGCCGGCTCCGCTCCACGTTCCTTTTAAAAGACTCAAGTGGAAACCTAACTTGGTACGACAGTACAGGCGAAGACTGGATAATCAAGCACACAATATTACGGGTATAATTAACTCGTCCTGTGAGGAAACGATGGAATGCTTGTCGCAATCGATTGTAAGGTTTGTGCCATTACACTCCTCTTCTGGCGGCGTGGCTGAGGCAGCGGTGTAGTTTGATGGAGAGTGTAGGAGATTTCGAAAGAAATCCTTTATATTTCTAAACCTTTTTAGGAAAACGAATGCTGCGGTCTTTAGGTCACTGTATTCTGATTGCCTACAAGCAATTATGCAAGAGAAAACATGCAGGATATTTCGCCGATCTTGCCTCTAAGTTTGAACGATGTAGAGATTCAAGATCATTCTGGACAATTGTGCGAATGTTAGGTGGTGACAAATCAAGGACTTCTTCTGCAATCGGCTCTGAAATACTGGCTGATTACTTTAAACAGCTTCTTACTCCACAGTCTAATCAATCAAATTTTCAATACGCTTTGCCTTATTTGCCCGTTGCTGAATTGGATGCACCTATAACAATGCCTGAGTTGGTAACAGCCTTGGAAAAAATGAAAAACAATAAGGCTTCGGGGGTGGATGGTATTCCTGTTGAATTTTATAAAAATGGTACCCCAGTTTTTCTGGAATATCTATTGTCCGTTAATAATTTAGTGTTTAATACTGAAATAATACCCGTCGTATTCTTGAAGTCAATCCTTTTCACTATTTTTAAAAAAGGAGATAATAGTCTGCCAGAAAATTATAGAGGCATTTCTCTTCTCTACGGGGTTAGAAAAATCTTCATACAACCAGAAGAGGTTGACAGTGTGGGTGCAAGACAATAACCGCCTAAGCATTTTTCAGGCTGGCTTCCGACCTGGGTTTTCGACGGTTGATCAAATCTTTTCGCTGTCGACTATTGCTGGAAGGTTCAAAGAGAGCGGTAAGAAATTATATGCCTTTTTCATAGATTTCAAGGCTGCTTTCGACACGATCAACTATTGGTTTGTCAAGTAAATTTATTACAGTTTATAGACAACTCATATCAAATACATCCGCTACTGTGTGGAATGGCAGTACCTTGTCAAAATACTTTAGTACTGAACCGGGTGTTCCTCAAGGTTGTATTTTGAGTCCAATATGGTTCTTGGCGAAGTTTGTGACACTCATCACAGGACTAGTCATTGAGAACAAGATTCAAAATCTTTGTGTGAATAACTCTTAACAAACGCTGTGCCTTTAGGCCCTGATTCATTTTGGGCTGTAAAAAGTAAGTACTCTTGCTTCTATCTTATTTTTTTTTAATTTAAAAAGAAACCCGAATCACAGAGCACTCAGACTCTCCAGTCTATTGTACTACCAGTCTTTGGTTCAGTGGTTGGAAAAACTCCGACGTTATTCATTTTCCGTTTTATACTCTCTGGTGGCTGATAATTGCTCTTCCCCGCTGCGACTTAAACTTGCACACATCGCTTAACGAACAAATACACCATCCACTGCACCATTGACACCCCAAGTAGGTACTGCTAAATTAAGAGGACGAATAATGCAAATGCAATATGGCATCATCCCTTTTGGGAGGGTGGTAATGTTGCAGTCGATAGTATATTTGTTCGTTAACCGATGTGTGCATGTTCAAGCCCCAGCGAGGAACAGCAGTCGTCAGCCACCCGAGTATAAAACGGAAAACGAATAACGTTTTTTCAACCACTGCACCAAAGAAAGGTTCCTGCTTGGTAGTACAATGGACTGGAGAGGCTGAATGATTTGGGATTTGGGTTTCCTTTTTAAATACAATAAATAAAAAAAAAAAAAACCTTACAACGCAATGAAATCCACTTACCCAATCTAAAAGAAGAGTGGATCGCAGAAGAAGAATCCCGATATTTAAGGGGAGTTGAAACGCGTTGCAGAAACTTGAACACTGTCATTTTTGACTACCTACATATGGTGCACAAAGGTAGATAGGGGCTAGGTAAGTTAATTTTAATGAAAGTTAAAATGAACGAATGACTTGTACGACCACAAATTCGTGTTAAAATTTTGACAACGATTAAAGTTTTCACGTTAAGTGATCTACGTACGTTTAAACGCATACATATAGGAATTGATTTCTATGAAAACAAAGACTACAACGATTTTTGTTTGTACATATGTTCTTTAAACCGTAAAATGATGGGCGTGTGCCACAGACGGTGAAAAATACCCAAATTGAGTGTTAACCACTGATTATTTCAAATGTGGGTCAAATGCAATCAAGCGGACAAGTCTAGCTCAATATAGATGCATATGCATGTACATTTTACAAACACACGTACATATGTAGGCCGAACAAGTTTTGGAAGTACTATAACTCGTAATCAACGAGTTCAAAGGTTACTTTTTCAGACAATTTCTTAGTCTGCATTCAGTAAGATAAGAAATCAAATGAGTATTGCAAGCTGTAGGGCCTAGGCTACTTGCAGAGAAAAAATTTTTTGAAGATAATTAAAATGGTTTCACATAAAACCAAAAAAAAAAGTTTATTGAAAATGCAATGATTGTCACCTCTAACGACCTCGGTTTTAGTGACATTCCAGGGCATAGCGACGTCATTTCGGAGTTACTTGATAATATTTTTTGTTCATTTTTGCCTGGTTATAACGACAGCTTCATCATCGAAAACAGACCTGTAAGCTTTCAAGTACCAGTAAATTGTAAAATGCTGTGCAAATTGTATCTCAGCGATAGAGTGCCTCCCCTACTACAGCGCAATCCAAGGATGGTTATACGCATACGATGGGAGAGGAGAGGTTACTGAACGATGAGATACGGGAGACGCACGGCAAATATCTGAAAGGTTTGAACGCACTCCAACTGTTCCATCAATCGTAAAGGGAGAATGGCAACTGTTTTCAACAGCGGCTATTGCCTCTGCGGGAGATGTTTGTGGAAAGAAGCGACTTGGTGTGACGGCTGGTGGTGAGAAAAGAACGGCTTGGTTCAAGAAGAAGAAGAGAGCCTTTAAGGTGTGGATTCACTTGGGGAACTGCGATTCTCGATATCGGTATACTGAGGCGCGAAGAACTTCCATATTAGCTGTAAAAACAGCGAAAGAACAATCTTGGAAGGAGTTTGGCGACAAATTGGAACGTGGTCACAGATCTGCAAATAAGATGTTCTGGTCCGCCGACTCAGACGAAAAAAGTTGAATATCGTTGAATCCAATCCAATCCAATGAAGAGGACATCTTACGCAGATGGAGCGAACACTTTTCAGAATTGCTCAATCCAAAACAGGGCACCGAAGATGACAGACCTATGGTCAAGAGTATTGCGGAAACTAGTCCTACGGTAGAGGAAGTAACTTTGGCGATCAAATCGCTAAAAGTTGGCAAATCTGCTGGTGTGGATGAAATCCGGCCAGAAATGCTCAAGGCTTTAGGTAAAGAGGGAGTGAAATGGCTCTTGCTCTTGCGTGTTCCCAGTGGCCTGGGAATGTGGTGAAACACCTTGTGATTGGTAAATTGGAAGGATTGTTCCTCTTATTAAAAAGGGGGAAAAAAGAGATTGCACCAACTATAGGGGTATATCTCTTTTAAATCTCCCTGGAAAAGTATTTTCTAAGGTGTTAGAAACGTGTTTCAGAGCTGTGGTTGAGGACTGTTTGGGGGATGAGCAATGTGGTTTTCGTCGCGGTAGAAACACAATTGACCAGTTCTTCACTCTCAGAATAGTTCTGGAGAAGGTATGGGAGTATGCTAGACCTATCTACACCTGCTTTGTAGATTTGGAAAAAGCATAGGATAGGGTTCCTCGAGACAAACTATGGAGTGCTCTACGGGAGTGTGGGATTGATGGTTCCTTGTTAAGGGCAATTCAGTCTTTATATACAAACTGTAGAAGCTGTGTTCGGATAAACAATGTTAAATCAATACATTTCACTGTGGGCGTTGCACTTCGCTAAGGGTGGGTTTTGTCGCCTCTCCTCTTCTTTGTATATATGGACTGGATGTTACAGCGCAACCGTGGTGGAGAATTTTTCAAAGTGGAAGACTTGAGGATAAGTCATTTGCTTTTTGCCGATGATTTGGTCATCCTTGGGTCTTTCAAATCGAACTTCAGCGTGTACTCGAAAGGTTTGTAGCCGTTTGTGATGATGCTGGAAGGAAGATCAACGTGAACCAATCGCAAGTAATTGTGGTTTCCAAAATACCCATTCAGTGCAATCTGCGTGTTATTGGAGTCCCACTAAAGCAGGCGGATAAGTTTAAGTACCTCGGGTTCTTATTCGCGAGTGATGGAAAGAGCAATACCGAGTTATCCTGTAGAATTGGCCAGGCTGGATCAATTTTAAGAGAGCTTGATCAATCTGTTGTATGGAAGGCCGAACTTAGTGCTCAAGCTAAGCTGTCGATTTTTAACTCGGTGTATGTTCCAGCTCTCACCTTTGGTCATGAAATTTGGGTAGTGACCGAAAAAATAAGATCGCGGATACAAGCTGCCGAAATGAAGTTCCTTCGCGATCTTGCTGGAATAACTCGTAGGGATCGAGTGCGCAACACCAGAGTACTCGAGGCGCGTACAGGGATTCCCCCTGATGAGTTGGAGTCAATGGCGGAAGATCGAGAAGGATAGAGAGTCCAACTGAGCATCCTACCCCCGCGACCTTCACGAAGGATTAGCGAGTCATTGAAAATGAATGAATGAATGTGTAATAACAACAAACATAATTTTTCTGAGCGAGTAGATGGTTCAGTTTGTAAGCGTATGATTTACTCTCAAAGTAATCGTCTGTTTTCTATCTAGTATAGGTTAAGTAGGTACAAAGCGGGGCTGCATAGAAGGACTAGAGCTGCTTACGAGCTCTACGTAGACAGGAGAAAAGAGGAACATCGTCTTCTCAGGAAGAAGAAAAAGGAGCATGAGAAGCGCTCGATCGAGGAGATTGAGAGACTTTATTGCAGGAATGATGTTTGAAAATTTTACCAAAAGATAAAAAGAACATGCCAGGGTTTCAAAGCCAGAACAGAAGCCTGCAGGGACGAAAATGGCATCATAGTAGTAGAATCGCAGTCGGTGCTGAGGATATGGAAGGTACACTTCTGCAGACTGTTAAACGGCGATGACGACCAATGTTCCGCTGTCAGACAAAATGAGCCATTCAACAGTGACGATGACAGTCAAGATTCCCGTCAACCCGATCAGAATGAAGTGAGGATAGCGATATCTAAACTCAAATCCAACAAAGCTGCTGGAGCCGACGGCCTTGCCGCTGAACTTTTCAAGGTAGGAGGAGATGAGTTGGTAAGGAGCATGCACCAGCTCATCTGTAAAATCTGGTCGGACGAAAGTATGCCCGATGAATGGAACCTCAGCATCGTTTGCCCGATCCTGAAGAAAGGAGACCCTCTAAACTGCGCCAATTACATAAGTATAAGTCTCCTCAACATCGCATATAAGATCCTGTCTGCCGTATTATGTGAACGCCTAAAACCGATCGTTAACAACCTGATAGGTCCTTATCAGTGCGGTTTCAGGCCGGGAAAGTCCACCATTGACCAAATATTCACACTACGGCAGATCTTGGAAAAAACCCATGAATATAAAATCGATCCAGACCACCTCTTCATCGATTTCAAAGTTGCCTATGATAGCGTGTATAGAGACGAGGTATATAGAGCCATGTCTAGTCTTGGCATCCCTGCCAAGCTCGTCCGTTTGTGCAGAATGACGGTGGAGAACTCTCGCTGCTCCATCAAAGTCGGTAAGAACACCACCGAACCATTCGATGTCAGGAAAGGTCTTAGACAAGGTGACGCGCTATCATGCGATCTCTTTAACATAGTACTTGAGAGAATTGTAGGAAACTCACAAGCCAACACCGGAGGTACAATCTTTTACAAGTCTGTACAACTACTCGCTTATGCCGATGACATTGACATAATCGGAAGAACTCAGCGGGCCGTCAATGGGGCATTTACGAGTATTGAGATCGACGCAGCAAAGATGGGTCTAGCGGTCAATAAAGCAAAATAAAATATATGTTGTCTACAAAAAAGGACACCCAACATTGGCGTCTTGGACAGAACGCCACAATAGACAGATATAATTTTGAGGTAGTACAGGATTTTGTCTACCTAGGCTCTATGGTGAACTCCGCAAATGACATCAGTAGGGAGATCACACGAAGAATTTCTCTTGCCAATCGTTGTTTCTATGGGCTAAAACGGCAATTGAGTAGCAAAGCGCTATTTCGAACTACTAAGGTAACTCTCTATAAGACACTAATCATCCCAGTCCTGCTGTATGGCGCAGAGGCATGGGCTTTGACAAAACCGGATGAGGATGCCCTTGGTTATTTCGAGAGAAAAGTTCTTCGAGCGATCTTTGGTCCCGTCTGCATAGACGGTGAGTGGAAGAGAAGGTACAATGCCGAACTGTACGGCCAGTACAAGGACATCGACTTAGCCAGAAGAGTTCACATACAGCGACTAAGATGGCTGGGTCATTTGGAGCGGATGGAGCCCAACGTTCCCGCTAAGAAAGTCTTCGAATCCACCCCGGATGGACGACGCAGTAGAGGACGACCTCGCGGTAGGTGGCGCAAAGAAGTGGAGGAGGATCTCAACCAACGTGGCGTGCGCAACTGGAGGCAGCTGACTCGTAACCGCGCTGGCTGGAGAGGTTTGTTGGTTGAGGCCCAAGTCCACCCCGGACTGTAGCGCCATCTAAGTAAGTAAGTATAGGTTAAGTAGGTAGAAGAGGCGGTTAATTAAAAAGAAACCTAAAAAACCAAAGGGTAGGGAAGGGTAAGACCCTAGCTAGTGCCGAACAGGCGCACATATAGGGGGTTGTGGCATTGCAACTGCGGCAATGTGTTATGTGAGATACCTAGTCTGGCTGCATAGTCTCCTATCGGCCAGTGTACCGTAGTAATCGCTGTTCTTTCGGCGATGTCTTTATGTGTTTTGTTTATGTGTTTTTGTTGTCAGCCTAGAGGTTGGATTTAATAACAAAGGTTGAGGAGATTTTTGCCGTGCTGCTCTCAGCGGAATGTGGACTTATTCTGAACATGAACAGTGGAGGGATGAACCTTGGCTGGCCAGATCGTGGGCCTGTTCGTTACTGTGCACTGGAATCCAAATCAGGGTTACCTTGATCTAGCTTATTTCGGTAATCTTGTACTGGATTAGAGGATATAGTAGCCGAGGCGATAGCTTTGATAGCAGCTTGACTATCAATAAATCATTTGCCTTGGCGTTATGTTTGCGTGTATCTTGATCTAGGGACATGCCAGAACTACGTGGAAAATACTGGTAGTGTTCGGAAGTCTAATGATTTCGAGACGTTCAATGATTCAGAAAACACACCTGAACCTTTGAACCGTCTGTTTGTCTAACCAATTCTTAATTGAATTTTACATTGTTAAACATTAAAAAATGAACCATACGAACTGAACACGTAATGATCATCAGATTTCAATTCTCACCACTTAAAGTTAAACGATGTGTCTAAAAGAGTATTAACTTCTATTAGTTCAATAAAAACCAAAATCGTGTGATATTTCCCACCATTATATTCGCACTTAATCAATTTGTCAAGTCTATCCAAAAAAAATACCATCAATCAACATTATGATTCCAAACAAATACAAGTGGGAAACGTTTAATTCTTTTGTTTACTTTCCGCATCAGAAAAGTTATTCTACCGAAAATATGAATGCTCCTCGTTGTCATCTTTTATTTGCCGACGATATTTACGATCATTTTGGCAATCAAAGAGGATCATTCACTACCCCTCAATCTACAGATGGTTTTCAATGGCAGCTGATGATCATTGAACACTTCTCAGACGCAGACCGAGTGTCTCCGGTACCTACCAACCATTCTCATATCTCACACGATCGATATTTTTGGCGCGAAAAACCACAGCCACACGATAATTTTGTTTTTCTGTTCGAATGCGTTTCTATCCTCACCTCGTGCGTCGGTTGGGCTGTGCTGCTACCACAAATGATTCGATTGCATGCGATTGCAAATTAAAGTGCTCTTAATTTATTTGGACATGTTTGTGGTCTGCGTTCCGTTTTAAATTGAGTCCCAGCCACAAACAGACTGAATGGAAGCAACAGAATGCCGGTCGTTATGAGCCACAACCCAGGGGGTGGTTGTCTGATTTCAACCGAAAACAAATGCGAAATATTTCAATGAAATGCAAAATGAGAAGTTATGTCGGTAGACATGATGGTGCTTACATTCAAGTCCCGCATAAATTTCTCTTTCTTTTGACCCTGAAATCATGCTGGTATGTTGCACTTGGTGTACTGAGTAGTCGACGGTTATGGGAAGACAACAAAGTGCAGTATTAGGCCTCACCTTGTTCACTTTGTTTGCTTGATTTGGGGTTAATTTGTGGTATACTATGGCAACTTATGAATGTGTAAGACTTAAAACTGCTGTTTATTGAAATAGTGGTGCAATGGATTCGGTGGAGGACATTGAACTGGAATTGATTTTCATTCTTAGGAGAGGAGAATGACTGTTGTGATGTGAAATTACTCAGCACATGAAAATGAAATTACTTATCCGCAGTCGAAGACGCAGATGTGAATGTCCCATTCAATCTGGGAGGAGTCCTCGTTCACACGAACACTATGAATTGAAGATAGCGATATCTAAACTTCAAGACGAATAAAGCTGTTGGAGTTGACAGCCTCCTGAAAGAAGCGAAAGATGATAAGAGCATGTTAAACACCATGCATCACTCCGCTGTAACATATGTATGTATATGATGAGACAAAAAAATGCCCGATGAATGGGAGTGTAGCATTATTTGTCAGACTCTCGAAAATCCGACATCAAAAATTAAGATTAGTAGCAACTTCACTGAGACGATGCCAAAATACAAAACCTTACTTACCGCAGTCCTGCTTTATGGGGCATGGACCACACAAGAATGGATGCGAATCAACTTGTTTGTTCTGCTTTATCTGCATGAACCGCGAAGAGAGCGGAAGATACAATGACAAACTTTCCGGGCTCGAATAAAGCTACAAAGCCTTCAAAATCTAGTTTAAAAAAAAAATCCTTTGATCAAAGATGTCTTCAATATGGCGAACAATTGCCAACCGCTCACTCAAAACCGACTAAACTCGCACAGGCATTTATCGAAGACGGTGTACGATAATCACGTGCAGTGTAAATGATCATGGCGAATGTGTTTCTGAAAGGTGAAAGAAGAGTTCACCAAGCTTACTAGAAACAGGAAAGTGAATAGGTTCTAGATTTCTAAAAGTTCAGGTATCTGATACAAAGGACCTGGCATGATCAATTAGACTTCTCGACCACGGTAGCCGTTCTCCAAGCTGAGGTACGAGCATTGGCAACAATAGTCGCCCCTGACACTGTGTTGAGAGCAATATCACGAGAGGATATACCTTTTTCATCGACCGCAAGGGAGTAATAAAAGCAATATTTGCTACAGAAGTCAAATCGAAGCTTCTTAAGGTATGTCGCAAAGAGCTTAAGGTCTATAGACATGATGGTATACCAGGAAATGAGAAGGCTAAGGAATTGTCAAGAGAAGGATGGAGTTCACTGAGCACTTGTGCTACAACAAGGAAATTATGGCAAAATCACAACCGACAGATTAGTGACAATTAAGAGTGAAGCTAGTCTTCGAAAGTCGGATGAAAATAGTACATGTGATGATGGTGTGGATCTCATGGATTTATTAACCAACTTTCCAGAGCTAGATATGGTCAGCACGGTTGCTGACTTTATGCCTATATCACTCCGCTTTAGTAGAAGGTTTGAGATTGAGATACGAAGCCGTGATACATGGAATAATGGCGGAACGCTGCTTGATCCAAAGGGTATACTGTACTAATGGATTTCAAAATGGATTCAGGAATTGATACCGAGGTGTATGGACTCAATTATAAAGATTCGAAACCACTTTTAAAGTGTCCCATTGTTTTCCAGACCTAGCTTTACACTGTTGAAATTTGAGCTAGCATACACAGGCATCAAAGGTGCCCCTATCCATATACTCACCGACAGCCAAACGGCGCTCAAAGCATTTAAATGATCTCCCACTTGACCAGTATTAAGCTGCTTCGACCGTTTACAAAACTTGGCCCAATACAAATTGTGGTGGATACCGAGCTAGGAAGGCTTTGACGGCAACAATACTGTGGACCTGCTCGCCAAAAAAGGCTACTCTGAGTTGTTCATGGGCCAGAACCCTTTTGCGGAATATCTGATTCAGGTTTTAAATATACCCTATGCAGTTGGGAAAGCAACTTGTACATACATATCCCACTGGAATAACACCCAAGGACTTAGACACGCTAAAAGACCTGCCCGACCCAGTTGATATCCTTAAATATACCAGAAATGGTATACATAAGAATGTTTGTAAGCTTCCTTACCGGACACTGTCAACTAAAATACCACCTCAACAAAATCAATATCTCAGAGGATATCACCTGCCGCTTCTGTCTAGAAGAGGACGAAACTGCATAACACATACATACTATGTGAGCGTGTAGATCTGTGTAGAACTAGGAGAAGCTTTTTCATAAGGAGATCATATCTCCAACAGACTTAAGGAACTCCTCCGCAGCTGTTATTATTGCTTTCATAAGGAGAGTAGAATTACTGCTGCCCTAAAAGATGGTACCTGACACAATAGATCTATCAGGTCGCAGTGCATTTACGGGGCCATGAGTTGTGTTTAAAAAATATAGAAAATCCCTATTTAAGTGATCACAGAGTATAACACTCTGCGATACTATATTCAAAAAACTTCGCCTGCCAGTAGAAGACCTCTGTATAGGTTGCAATAACAAGGAGGCCATAAGGATACAGCCTATTGCAAGGCCGCTTTTATCTGGAGGCGAGTGAGGCAATTGCCTCAGGGCCCCCACCTCCACGGGTCACCGCTTCCGGCGGCAAAAAGAAAAAAAAAAATGGGAAAAAAAAGGAACAAAAAAAAAATGGGGAAAAAAAGAAAAAAAAAAAAAACAAAGGGTACAAAATTTACGAAAAAAGCGAAAAGAGGGGCGCGATTTTGACAATTGAATAACATTCGTTCGTTAAAATTGAACAGTACAAGTAGGAGCCCCCAACACTGCAATCCAACCCTTCTTAGATAGATGGATGGGGAATGGACTAAGCCAACAGCAGAATCTCTAGAACTTCTGATAAACACCAATTTTCCCGGATGCACAGATAATAGTGCAGAGCCTACAAACTCTCAGCGCACGCAATCTAATGCCTGGGAAAACCTTATACCCATTATTACAGAGGAAAAAATAAGTCCCCGGGCCTGGACGGCATTCTACCCATTATGCTACAGAGGTCGCAAGACCTAACAATTTCATGGCTCACGTCGATTTCCAGGAGCTGCTTACTGAACACCCACGCACCCCCTTCATGGAGACGAGTGAGAGTGGTTTTCATATCAAAGGCAGGCAGACGCGGTCATGAAAACTCGGAAGATTTTAGACCAATCAGTCTAACTACCTTTATACTGAAGACACTCAAGTGAATTCTGGACAACCATTTGCGAAGCAAAATAGAATCATCTCATTCCAAAGCTCAGCACTCATACATCAAAGGTAGATCAACAGAGACAGGTCTTCACGAAGTAGTGCGCACAATAGAAAATTTCATACACTACAAAGAATATACCCTACCTTCCTAGACATAAAAGGAGCTACACACTGTAGCAAGCCTAGGGACTTACGGAGCTGGGAATAGAAAGCAATCTAAGTCAATGGATCGTTTCTATGTTTAGCAAGAGAATTATTCAGACAACACTAGACAATAGCAATATAACCAAATTTGCCAGTAGGGGACACCCTAGGGCGGTGCTATCTCACCTCTACTATGGCTGATAGTCATGAACAAAATCCTTTTAACATCAGACAGAGAAAAATCAAGGTAGTCGGGTATGCAGACGATATAGAGATACTAGTGTTACGAAAGTTTCTCTCCGTCATAATTGAAATCACGGAAAATGCTCTGAGCAAAGTAAGCGCTTGGGCCAAAAAGTGTGGTCTGAACTGATGCTCCTCACCACTAAAACCAAAATACCTGACTTCGTACGTCCTCGGCTAAATGGCCAATCACTCTCCTTATCGTCCAATGCTAAGTAATTAGGAGTTATCCTAGATCTTAAACTTAGAACAACGGTTAAAGAAATCATGTATAGCTTTCTATGCTTATAGCAAAACCTTCGGGACAAATGCGGACTGCATCCAAAATTTACATTATGGATGTAGACAGCCATGGTACGACCAATTCTCACATATCGGCCAATAGTATGGTGGCCAGCTCTAAAAAAGTTTATAATATAACCAAACTTATTAAGGTACAAATAACGGCATGCATTGGCACCACAGGCGCTCTACGCTCAACCCCTTTGCATTCTCTACCTTTAAATTTACACATAATAAACATCACAACACACAGTGCGGTCAGACTCAAGGAGTCTGGGTGCTGGATTATGAGACCCTATGGGCATACATAGTAACATTTTAAACTCTCTGCCGAGAACTCACTTTAGCCACAACAGATTACATGATACAAAGCGCTTCCACGTTCAATTCCCCACAAGATCAGAATGGCAAGAAGAACCACCACACCTACCCACACTCCATAGCGACCCCCAACAAAATTTTGCCTCAGGGCCTCCGAAATTCAAGAAGCGGCACTGGCCTATTGTCCAGTCATCTACCATAAAAGAAGCAAACTCCTCTGAAGACACTTCTTTTAGGATATACATTTGCACACAGAAGAACTATTCCTCAAACCGTTAAATTACATATATCTACAAGTTCACCAGAGCCTGAGAATTGTTTGAAAAGCTATCACAATAAGGGGGTTAACATTTTTTGTTATCAGAATAGGTGTACTTTGGACCTAAGTGCCTTGTTAGTGCGCTAAAGTGATATGAGTTGCAAACCAAAGAAATGCTAGCCACCATTCACTTACTCGTATCTACTTTGCTTACTTGCCTACAGCATTTATAGACCTCGAGTCTACTGACTCGTAAAGCAAATTTGAACACCCCTCTGTCGTCATCCACTATTATCACTTTCAATCGCCAATCTCCCGAAAACAAACAAACAACAACTTTCCCTTTCAAATCGAACAACAATTCCATATGTGTCACCACCACCTATCGGCGCGTATATGGCCAAACACAAAAGACGGTGAATAAACCCCACCAGAGAGATAAAGATCTTCCCGCAAACAAAACAAAGATTGACAAACATGCTGCCGCTGAGCCCGCTTCGCAGAGCGCACGCCAAAAGCATATTCAAATCAATTCCAGCGTTCGACGACGGGACAGGCGGAATCTCTCAATCTCGTGCACATGTGTGCTGTGGGCCACATCACACAATCGATTACAACGTGCACGAATGATGAATTATGCAAAACGGAATTCCAAAAATAAAATAAAGGGAAACCAAGCTGTTCTGACGCAGGCAAAGGAGAAAGGTAGATAGAACTCTCTCTCTGTGTAGCACCCATCGAACTCAACATCAATTCCGAAGGTCATGAAGCGATAAAGGTCTTGCCCTTCACCCAAATGACATCCGAGATATACAATAACCTACTTCCTACCTGGAACGACGACACTTAAGACACAAGATACTACAAACATATTTCCTCGAAGCGAGGAGAAAAAAATCAAAAAATCAAAAGAAACTGAAAACCACGAAACGTCTGACTGTTTATTTACGAATCGAACACCAGCCTCAGCAGCCAGCGGTGTAATGACTCACAAATTAGCCACAAAGCGGCAGGAGGCGGGAGGTGGCATGGAGGACGACTTAACCGCCCAGAAGCAACGTTTAACTCTAAAAAAGTTTTTCGCAGATAATATAATCAGAAATTAGTTTTTATCGAACCAACTCTAGAGCGAACGATTCCATCCGCTTTGGCGGCCTGGAAATGCTGCTTCTACCCCGACGCGCTCGCCCTGAGTTATAGTTCCACTGAAATGAGGCACCGTTTAGCCCAATAAAAATGATTCAACGTGTGGACAGACATACAAATTACCTCCTCTGCCGCTGTGCTCTGCTCTGCTTCGATTGTTATCACAGAGTTCAGTGACGTATGTACTCGTAGGTAGATGGATCTGAATGGCGGGGGTGAGAATGAGGCAGGCCCAGTTCGATTGCGTGTTATGTTAGACTGATGTTGACTGCATTTCCGATTTCCGGTCGGGTGGAGCATTTATTTTGTGGAATTCCATTGGCAAGGAATTGGGGTCGGCAGACACTGTGATTTGTTTGGAGAAGTATGCATGCTTTTGAATGATGGCTTTGTTTGCATTCAGGCGGGGGCGATGACTGTTTCCTTATGTAACGAACTATGTTGCACTGTCTGACTGGGAATTTGAATAAAGGAAAAACGACGGCGACGACGTGGTGGAATGCAATCGCAATTACAATGAAAGGAACCCTTCGACGCTGTGAAAACAATGGATACAGTTTGTATTTCTACCTAACTCTATCGAACTGTCCCATCTAGCCTTGTTCACGTCTAGAAGAAGACACCAGTCTTGTAACTTCATATTTGCAATTAGATTATACCAAACATTCCCTAATTTTTGGACAAGGAACAAAAGATGTTTATTAACTGCAGGAGGCACTTTAACATTTTTCGTTCCCGTTGATCTCCATATTTGTCTACAGATTTAAAGATGACTAATGACGGACAAAAACGGTCGTAACAATTCATCGGAAACGGACGTCGACGTCAATCAATTGTTGTTCAGTGCGTGGTTACAATCACCTATTCATCAGATGAGTATAGCATTCCACATACACAACAATTGACGAGGCACCTGCATTGAATAGATCAAATCCTGCGTCATCTCGAGACATTAAAAGCAGACGTGCAGAGTTCAGCAAACCGTAGCGTATGTTGAACTTTATTTTTTTTTCCAAACAAGGTGTCGAATTGAAAGTGTGATTCTTTCTGACGTGGTAAACGTTTTCTGTTCTCAATGAGCTCTAAACTGACTGTGTAGGGGCCAAATCGTTTCTCCCGTGAACGTAATTTGTACTGTGTAGTTGATAGATCTAGCAACAACGTGCATACAAATTACGTTACGAGTTGTATGTTCACGGGAGAGAGGATTTTGCCCCGGACTAAAAGTGTCCTCAACAATTACGCACCATAGCATCTTTGCGGTCGTTTCTAGAAAATACCGGTTTCTCGGAATCAAGTCGGTCTTTCGAGATCGCAGACCATGTGTCCACTTTTGACCGTACTGTCTGGATTTAATACTGCGACCGAATCGTACTAAGGCTGCATTCGGCCTGTATGAGGTTTCGTTCTTGCCGGTAACGTCATCAACACATATGACGTATAGCATGAGACTGCATGAGACTGCATAAGATTTGTAAATGTGGCAGAGCTTAAGTATTATGCGCCATCCTTCAAAGGGCGTAGATAGTTGTCCCCAGGTGAAATCGTCAGGAAGCCTAAGACTTTCGCTGGGTATATGCCAACAAAGATATTCATACAGATAAATGCGAATCCCACAGGCGGATCAGTAGAAATGCGGTGAAGTGGGAGGGTTGTGATCCCTTGTTTTCGGATCATAGCCTCGCTGATAAAAGGAAGAAGAAGAAGAAAGGGTGTACACTTAGAACATATTTCTAACGCTAGAAACTCAGTGATGGAGTGAAATGAGAGGGTACCTGGAGGAGAAAGAAAAATGAGCTGACGATGCGCGTTAGGTTTGCAATTTTACAGATTGTATGTTTCCGAAAAAACGGAGGAAAGCAACCTGTTCCACATTCCTTTTATCTGGCTAGAGACCGATCTGTGAGCTTAAGAATGTGGCCAATCTTCGGAACTTAAGCAAAGTGTAAAGAACGACTGCCATAGGTATCACGGGTGGCATACAAACATGCCCGACGAAAACACTGAATGTTCTTCTGCATCTTGTATCACTAGACCTCCATATTAAATATATTTCAGCATGTAGTATCAGACTGTGAGATTTAGGGTGCTGGTCTACTGGACTGTATGGACACAGGAAGATTCTATTTCACTTACCAGGAGAACTGGGAAAAACTCTGGCCGACTTTACCATACCCAAACTGAATTTTCAACACAACTTGCAACTTCACAGTCGACTTTTCGTCCAGAGCAAACTGGGAAAGAGGTGAAGGCATGAAGAATTTGAAGAAAAAAGCAATTTATACCGTTGCGACGCGACGGTTTAAAGATGCACCGTGGGATCGGTGTAGGTCATCTTTTCGGAAACATTGAAAATATCAGTATCTTTACGCCTTTCCGTTTTATCCAGTATCTTTCAGGCGGAAGTTCTGGCAAAATGTGAAGCTAGTCAGATGTCGCCTTTTCCATTGATAGTCAGGCATGATTTCAACATCAGACAGTGTAGGGAACAGCTCTTGTCGCTAGGTTGTCGGACCAAAATCAGTCTTCTTTGGGTGTCAGGTCATAGCAACATAGAGGGAAATGAGCAGGCTGGCGAGGACGGGGTACGCACTTGACAAATCCCTTTCAGAGGTAGTCCTTGTTCCGATGGGAACTGTTAAAAGCGAAATCTTTGCACATTTTCTATCAGTGGGAAACAAATGGTGAAACAGTCTGCAGAGTTGTCATTTCTAGACCGAACTGGCCGAACTACAACTGGGCCAGAATACAAGAACTTGAGAAAAGAACAGAGGACATACGCTGCAAGAATTGTATATAAGCACAGGTCATTGGACAGACTGGGTATACCTTTTGACATACACTGCCTCAATTGTAAAAATGTATTGTAGATGAGAAAGGAACTCTCTCGCAATTCCTCTGCGGATGTTCGGCTTTAAGTACAGCCCGACATCGAACTCTAAGCAAAATCTTTTTTGATAACCTTAAGGAAATTTCAGAGAAATGTATCACAGAGTTGACTAGAATCTTGAATGTCGCCGGATGGATTTAAAACCACTTCCTTTCAACATCCTATCAACACTATCTAACAAACATGATCACGTAAGTTGTGCTTATGTGCCAATTGGATTAGGTTAGGCAGATGGGTGCCTTGTGACAAAAAGTCACTGCTTACTAAGACCAACAGTTCGGGTTCATTGTCCCCAAATTATTTAACCCTGGAAACGCTGTAAAGATAGTCCGCTGTTAGAACCACCCAGGTAGTGATATGAATCTCAGGAGGTCCGTCAGCTCGACAAAAGTGCAGGACAATCACACAGCAGGTGACGAATAGATTCAATCTCTTCTTTGTCTTTGCTACTTCTACAATAGTCCTTATACAACACACCGAGTCGCTCCGCGTGGACGCCAATGGCACGATGACCAGTAATTATGCCAGAACGCTGTAACGACTAAGTTTCACCAAAGAAGTTTATCTCATCTTGCTGAATGCCGGCCATAGCGCCCTGGCCGTTGCGCATGAACCCAGCGTATGTTTGCTAATAATAATTGGATTGCAGTGCAGCGCGCAGCGGCAACAACTTCTACATACATACCTACCTAATGGTGCGGCCGAAATCAATTTCCAAAGTGTAGTCATGTTCATACGCTGCACATTGGTGAAAGTATAGACAAAAAAGAGCTAACCATCCAAATTTTCGGCAACGTTCGAACGAAGACTTAGCGCCGATCGATTACCTGAAAAACCAACTGAAACTTGTTTAAGATAACACATTCCCACACTCTATCGAAAGCTTTAGCGCTTTCCTTTGCTAAGTGTGCATCAATGTAAGTGCAAAATTTTGTGTACAAGATTGGATTCATTATAGAGGAAATCAAATTGTGGTTCTCCTATGTTTGTCTATGGCTGCTAGTCTACGTGTATACACTGTCTAAACGACTGGTCAGATTTGCTTTGAAGTTCATAAGGGGTGAGGGAAAACTGTGAAAAAAGTGTCAGATATTGTATAGAGGAGTACATCATGATATTAAAAAAATTGAAACAGAAAGTCGGGTAAGTAATAAAAGAAGAAAAGGCCAAGGAAAGAAAGCTGACACCAAATGACGAAAAATTAACGACGACCATTCTCTGGTCGAGAAAAATCTCTTTATTTCTGCTTACAAGGTACGGACTGAGATTCAAAAAGAAAGAGGAAAGTCCGTTTTACCAGAAACAATTGGTATAGAAGCATAAGAAGTTTTGGATTAAATGGGCGAGTTAGTTATTAGGAAGCAAACATATCTCTCAAAAAAAAAAAAAAAAACACTTACCTTGTTTTGCTATATCTTTAGAATAAAACGACATAATCTCATTTTTTTTTTTTTCTTTTTAAATGTTTATTTGGACCTTTAAGTTGTTTTCCATTACTTTTTGAAGATTATATCGGTCAAGTGGGCGCCGCCATTGTTGGTGACCATTTGGGCTCTTTTTACCGCATTTTCAATCGTTTTGGCCAGAACTTCGGGCGATAAGTTCTCGCACTCATGTCGGATATTCTCTTTGAGTGCTTCCAGAGTCTGTGACTTGTTCTCGTAGACCCGTGACTTAAAAAAAAACCAACGATAGAAGTCTGGAGCGTTCAAATCTAGCGATCTTGCCGGCCAGTGAAAATCGCCAAAAAGAGACATCAGGCGACCCAAAAACGCATCCTTCAAAATGTCCATTGCCGCGCGGGCTATGTGTGCGGTTGCACTGTCCTGTTGAAACCAAATGTCCTGCAATCCCAATTTTCGGCAATAAAAACTTGCTGATCATAGTTCTGTATCGCTCACCATTCACAGTAACCGTGTTACCCACGGCGTCCTCGAGAAAATGAGACCCGATGACACCTGCGGTGTAAATGGCGCACCATGCTGTAACTTAGAGTGTATGTAATGGCTCTTCGTGAATGATACGTGGACTCTCAGTGCCCCAGAAACACAAAATTGGACGTTTCTGTTCAGATGGAAGTATGCCCCGCCCACTATGAATGTGGACCGAAAATCACGAGTCACGAGTATTCCGTGATCTTTTTTTTCATAATTTTGCGCGCACTCAAGGGATTATGAATACCCTTAACATGTTAACACACAGTGTGGACGTTAAAAAAGTATAGATGGAGAGAGAGAGAAAGATTTTTAGTGTAGTGGTTTTGAAGCTCAGTTGTTTAAGCTTCAGAGAAACTCCATGGGTGACGTCCAGATAACTGGAGAGATTTTTCGTTATTTTCTGTATTTGCTTCTGATTCACAGTATTTTTTCCCGATAACCGATGTCATAGGCAAATCATCAATAGAACAAACAAGCGATATGATCAAGCTATTGCCAATGTTATGCCTTTACAGTAGTGTTCACACAAGTTTTCGCAATTAATCGGACTGACTTAACATATTTCATGAGATTCACTACTTGCTGACGTCAGGATTTGAACCAGGAACAATTAACGTGTCAATTGACAACGTTACCACTACACCATTGCCACCACCTAATAGTAGTTTGGATATTGAGGAGTATAGCGTTCCATGGCTTGTCGACGTACATACGAGTATATTCTGCATCTGACTACTTCACAAATATCAAAACAAAACTGACAGTTGCCGCCATTTGCAAAAGTTATAGCATCTTCCGATAGGGTGATACATTTTGGGCCAACTTGTATAAATAAGACTGTTCAGCCCTGGAGTGAGGAACAGTGGTGAAAATATGATTGGTTTACTTATATTTGAGATCCCTTATACAGATGAAAGCAAATTGAATGTGCAGGCATCGAATAGTCGTGTATTGGTTTCGCGACATAATAACGAACATTTTCTACCAAAAAATACAAAGACTACCCTAAAGCACGGAGAATGTTCAGTTATGGTTAAGGAGCTGCGTTTCCGCGACAGGGACTAGAAATTTACATTTTATTTATAATACGAGGATCGATCAATAAGTACCCGTGTTTGAAGACAGATGGCGTTACTAAGGGAAGTTGACATTACCGTCATCATTGACATACTATGGACTGCTAGTAGCCAGCTTCGCGTTGGTTCCAACATTAGAGCTAGTTCTCTTGGTTCGGAACGGAAAAAATGGAAAATCACACTTGTTTGAAATTTCGTTGGATGCAGTTGGGTGTACAAATAGTGTTTTCATTAACATATTACATACAAAATTGATTCGTAATAAACATACGAATATTGTGCATCTTATGGGGCAGTCAAATGCATATATAAGGATTTTTATTTAAATTTTGTTGGTTCTATCTATCAGTAATTATTTGAACTAGCACATTTTGCAGGTGACATCTGTTGCAAACAATGCCTCAACAATTTGAATTTCAACCGTTTTAATTAACAAATCCGCACAAACTCAAGAGGTGTCTCTACCATTCTATGGAGAAATTCAAGATGGTTGGCATTTTGTTTCGACATTTTTCCGCTTCGAACCAGGAGGGCTAGTTATGTTGGCGTCATTTTTTGGGCAGAGATTGTATGGAGCTGACATTTCACTAGCAGTATATACAGGGTTATCGTGAATAAATTTTCCCTCGGAATTTTTCCCCCGAACAAAAATTAGGTGCCTTCAAAAAACTAGAAATAATTCCGCGGAAAAGAAATATGTATCATGAATGATAGATAATTCAGGAGAATTTTCAGCGCAATCGTGATATTTAATCTTTCCCTGATGAAATGCTTCCCTATGTTTGAAGGTGCCTAATATCTGTTCGGGGGAAAAATTCCGAGGGAAAATTTATTCGCGATAACCCTGATAGTATTCCAATGACAGTCGTGTACTGCCATTTGTCAAACGACACCATACTAAATTTCAGACTGATTTATAGATTAGTTTATATTTGGCGGGCAGTTGTATCATACGAGTGTCGTGTTTCTCGATAAAATGGAAAAGAGCAATATCGATCCGTAATTCGCGTTTTATTTTTGGATAGAAAAACATACGAAGAAATAAAAGCGAAGTTGGATGCTGTCTATGGGAACCCTTTACCATCTATGACAACCGTGAGATTGGTTCAACGAATTTAAAATGATCGTACATCTGTTTATGATGAGGAGCGGCCAGACCGCCCGGCAGACATGGTTACCGAAGAAATCGTTGGAAAGGCCCACGATATGATTATCGCTGATCGTCGTACTAAAGCGCGGACGCGTACGGAACGGCAATCAATATTTTACAAGATAAGAAGTGTGAGAAAGGTGTCGGCCCGATGAGTGCCGCGATTGTTCACGGTTTACAACAACATAATTGAGCACATTAGGGAAGAAGTCGGGCGTACCCAAGAAACCTTTTCGAATACTTAGCAACTGAAGGAAGGACTTTTAATGGCCTGAAACATCACAACGCCTGGCATTTGTCGAATCTTATGCCAAGAAGACTGGAAGCAGTCATAGCCAATAAGGGATTTGCCACAAGTTATTGAAATGATCTACAAGAAAGATTTATCCGATTAGTCGTGTGAGGTAGAATTTTGATGTTAAGTTCTTCTTCTTCCCATTTCGGCGAGGTTATGATCTGAATTCGAGGGATCATAACATTTCCACTTCATTGCATTTCTACTGATCCTCCTGTGTGGTTCGCCTGTCTGACCTCAGAGAATATCGGTAGGCTTCCTGTTTTTGAATCACTTCGTTACAGAGGCAAACCAAATGCTAGTGTGGTGCATTTGTGTATTCTAGAAGTTTTTAGGCCTGCTTCTCTTTCGCGGTGTCTTTGGAACGTTTATTGATATTGCCTTTTGGACAGGGTTCAAATGATCTCTTCTTTGAACAAGACGATACCGGTCGCGTTTGATTTTTCATGAAGGATTTCATGGATTTTCGAACTTCTTATTCGATCAAGCTTTGTAACTCCTGCTGTCATGCGAAGCATCCTCATTTCAGCTCATACCCTTTGCACATTGTTCAACATTGTGAACCATATGTGAGCGATGGACATACAACTGCGGAAGGCTCTAACTTTCAGCTTAGGGGGCATTTTTCGGTCAAAGAAGAGTTTTGATAATTCAGGAGTTTCCCCGCCCCTTCATCCACTCGACGCTTACGCGATGATTGGCGTCATCATGGATCAGTTCGCACTTGGGAAGCACTGTTCTATTCAAATAAATGTCTAGAATAGGGGCAGCGAACAGCACAGTATTCGGTCTTTTTTGGACTTGCGGTACCCATTTCCCTCCAAAATGTCCAGCCAGATGTCAAGTGCTCGTTGCAGGAACGTAGGATCCTCACTTATGGTGGCTTCATCGTCAGCAAAGAATAAATGGTGCACTTTGTGGTCCGTCACTTTACCCTCAGATAGTCAAGGACTATCAAAGAAATTAAGACGTTTCCTTGGTGCACCCCAACTTTGATTGAGAACTCTGCAATTACTCCAGCGAGGCATCTTACTCTTGTCCTTGTGCCCTAGCACATTTTTTTTTTTAGGTTGCGCCAAGGATGTGTAATCTTGATAGATACTAATGGCCCGAGTGCTACTAGCATGCACGATCCGGAAACCTGAGTAATCGATTCCAGGAATACGCCTACGTACTAAACACACACCTTACACACTTCAACCACTCTCCCCGCAGTACTGCCGTTAGGTATTTCTTCGCGGGGCTGGTTAGCAATTATGCTCTAATCTCCGAGGCCGCCTCTTGGGCTCTTCTTAGGGCTTCTGCTCTTCGCAGCGCGTTCTGCACACTTACTATGAATGAGGAGATCTCCATCTACTCGTCCTCTGATCGCGTCATGTAACTTACAAGATTTTCTGGACTTGGCAGGTTTGCTCTATCTTCTGCAAAGCGTCTGCAGTAGAACACTGCATGCTCCGCGTCCTCCTCTTCATTTGGACATTCTGGACACAGGGGCGAACTATCGTGTCCAAATCTATGGAGGTATTTCCGGTAGCCGCCGTGTCCGGTAAGGTGGTAGTTACAGTTCCCCCTCGCAATCTCTGTCCATGATTTTATAGTGGGAATGAGCCGTGGGTCCACCTGCCTTTTGTAGAGCTGTCCCACCTGGTTTGCCACAGCGTTGCTGATGCTGCCCTTTCCTCCTCCTAAATCCTTTTCCTCTTGCCAGTTCGAGGGACGTC
This sequence comes from Brachypalpus laphriformis, assembly GCA_945910035.1. NCBI lineage: Eukaryota > Metazoa > Arthropoda > Insecta > Diptera > Syrphidae > Brachypalpus > Brachypalpus laphriformis. The sequence continues at coordinate 160,839,062 of OX246756.1, forward strand.
TAAGGCATACCCTCTGCATCCGCATACCCGTAACCATCCGCGAGGATGTCGATTGTTAAAACGCAGGCTGTATCGTCGGAGATAGTTCGGAAGCCGCTGATCACTCTGATTGCGCAGAGCCTGTGAGCTGATGATAGCTTCTTCCTGCACTCATTTGTCGCCAGTGCACCTGCCCATATCGGGGCAGCGTATAGAAGTACCGAGCTGACCACTCTGGACAGCAGGATCCTGCGGTCGTATCCAGGTCCGCCGATGTACGGGAGAGTGCTGCCTGCATCAGCGATGCTTTTTTACTAGAATACTCGACGTGGGCTTTGAAGCGCAGCCTGTTGTAGAGCATGACTCGAAGGTACTTCAAGGATTCTTTGGACCTGATTGTCTGGTTTCCGACCCGGAAGCTGGCATATTCCACCTTTTTGCGGCTGGTTATTAGGACGGCTTCAGTCTTGTGGGCAGCTAGTTCCAGACCGGTAGACTCCAGCCATTCCTTAATTCTTATAACTGCCTCATCCGTGGCAGGCTCCACCTCGTGTACGTGCTTGGCTACTGTAACCACTGCAAAATCGTCAGCGAAGCCAATTACTTTGACTCCCTCGGGCAGTGTTAGTCGCAGAACTCCGTCGTGTCCTAGTACATGTCTATGATCATCTGTACATGGGTTTCTGAAATTCCTTGATGTCTTAGCCCCGCCCACAACAGATCTCATTATTGTCTGTCGAATGCTTTTTCAAAGTCAGCCAATGCAGTATGGAAATCCTTTAAGGAATCACGATGTTTCACCATTATGATCCTTATACTTTGGATAGCATCTGTGGTTGATTTACCCGTGATATACGTAAACTCGCACTGATCATCAGATAGCCGTATTATTTTTCGCAGTCGGCCACCTAATACCCGCTCAACGATCTTCATGTTATGTGACATCAACAGGGAGAAGGTAACTTTCTCTCCAATGGTTCGGTATTGGGTCACCTAAGTTTGGAGACGAGAATCCTGTATCCTGAACAGAGTGTCTATCATCTTTTTCCAGAACTCAGGGGCCTATATCGTCTGCCCCACCAACCACTTTTCAGTTTTGGAGTACTTGACCGCTTCGCCAACTTCTTCGACTGCAATGTCGGGTATTTCTTCACAGTTGGTGGTGGCTAATGGAAAGTATAGCCAGGGAAGCTGTTCATTCAAAAGTTCTTCACAATACTTTCGCTACCTATGCAGAATAATGTCATCATCAACAAGAAGCTAGGCCCTGGCACTTTAAAGAGCTGTTGCGCCAAATATTTGTATTTGTTTTGTAACAAGAAGCTGGCCATGAGCATTGTTAATAAACTTAGCGAACGATTCTCCTGAAGATTCCTCCTTTTAAAATGGTTGCGCCCTTGTTCATATTGTGTCGTCGCAGCTTCTGGATAGCTTGGTTTGTATGACAACCTTCCCTTTCAGCTCCGTTGATGGTGTAAGGTAATTTTTGATCGTGAAGCGTGTAGCTGCTACAACAACAATAACAACGCAACGAGCCTAGTTCTTTGTAAGCATGGCAGGGGAACCGCAAGATCAAATCAGATATTCTGATGTTTATGAAGTGCAAACCAGATAAGGATAGATCGTCTATCTAGATGAGAAAACGTCTGTAAGTCTGGGTTGGTAGGTACCCAGGTCAATATACAATGCAAACGATGCAAAATAACTATGTGAACAACAAGTAACATGTAACAGCAAGCAACCGGCGTAATACAGATAGCTTATGCATGTAAGGTTCTACCTAACAAGGCCATTGCGGCAACTGACACAATCTCCAGGCGTGGCGGCCGCGTGCGCAAGAGACGGAAATATAAAGGTACGCATACTTTACAGGTAGTATATCTCGCGAACGCGTAAAGCTAGGACGCCGATCGAGGTGTCCTTAGCAAGCACTCGAGAGACTGTACCTGAAGCGATAATTGCTTCAACTATAGTATTTAACATTTTATAAACTTGCAAAGTTGAAAAATCTAAATTTCACCAGAATGTCGGCATATATGGTACGTAACTATGATCGAAATCAAGGAAGCGACAGTTAGAAGAAAGAGCGGATCATGGAGAATCCAAAAAGACCCCAAACTCCGGCACCGCGCGATCGAGAGAGCTATGGGAGCGCCGAAGAAGAATAGCGGTGCAGGCAAATCCAACTGCCAGCGCACACAACTGGCGCGTACTTTCTACCAGCGGGGCAACTTCGGTTTGTGCTATTGTAAAGATGATCAATAACGACGATTGAGTGCATCCATCGAGGAGGCAGAGTCCAACAGAGACTCCCAGACGCAACAACGATGGGAGGAGGCACGCTCCCATTTATTTTCTCCCCCAAACCTCCGAAGGGATTCATTCAAGGGATATGTTCAACCATTGCACGCTCTTCCACGATGTAAGGTCCTTAGTTCTGGTAATCCGGTATTTATTCCCCTTGGCTGACCTTAAAAAGCAAGCATCGGACAGCCAGAGTTTAGATTTGAAGCTGAGTTTCCACATCTAACACTCAAAACCTGCCTGCCTTCGTGTACTGGTTGTTCAATCGTTTCCAGGTATGTATTGCAATCTATTCTCGTTACAAGTGATAGGAAGCTAGATCCCAATCAATGCAATGCCTTATCTGCCCGCACAGTAATCACTGAAATCAATAGTAATCGTCTAGTACCCCCAATTTTGCAACCGATAACAGCGAATGGATTCCATAAATAAACATCACTACAACGGCTGCTTCAAAGAATTCCATCATTCGCTGTAAAACAAAAGAAAAATCCAAACAAAAACTAACGTTTTCGCGGAAATAATCAATTCTTTTGAAAAAACCATGAAATTGAAGGCACACCACACCAGCTACGTACTTTTACGACTCACAGCGCTCACTCTGCTGCCATATGACGGTACTTTAACGATCTCCAAAGCAATAGAAAGCCAGTTAGGCCATCAAAACCAACCAAGAATAGAGAAAAAAAATCGTAAACCAGACCGTGACCTTATAAGTACCTATCGTAGCCCCTCAGGCAAGTAAATTGTTCCACTTATTCAATGGAACCAACCACCAGACACGTTTACAATCGACGAAGCGACGTAGTTCTTCCGCACTTCGCGGCGCCCTGATAACGCCAATCGCGCGCTATCGATCGATAGATCGACGAGAACAACAATTGACTCACACAGAGCAATCAAAACGAACTACAAGAGCCCCGAAAGCAATAACTGCCCTCTTATGTCATACGCAGCTAACCCCAATTAAGCAACACATTACATGCTATCGGTCAGTGGCCCTATCAACGCCAAACAACGCCCAAAAAGTGCTCCCAATTGGGAGCAGACACCACAACCCCTACCCCTCCCCACACTCACCTATGAATTCTCTCCTGTTGCTCCGACTCGTTGTCCAGTTCAATGCAGGCGAACAGCTCGTTCTCGCCCAGCCGGCCAAACACCCCGTTCGGGATCTTCCGCAGGAACTTCTTCAGCACACTGGCGATGGTGTACACCGAGTAGTTGTCCACGTTGACCAGCCGACCGGCTTGCAGGAAGTGTATCAGCTTCTTCATCGCTCCCTGGTGGCCAGGAGCACGGAACACATCCCTCCTATTGGGCGACTCCTTGTTCAGCTTAAGGATGAGCACCAGCAGCGGCCCCGGAATGTTGTCATTCTTGCAGACCTCCTCCAGTGGCACCCCAAACTTTACTTTCTCCAGCCGATACGAGGGGTAGGGCGCTCCACTCGAGCCTCCCGGGTGACCACACGATGTCACTACGCTGCCCAGATCTGCGGCACGACGGTGCACTCGTTCCGCCCAGCTGGACATTTTTTCCTTCTCCTTCTTCTTCCTCTTCGTTTCACTTTTATTTCCGTTTCCTCTTCGACTAGCTGTCCGCAGTGCGGGCGCAACGGTGCGGAGGGCAAAATCCAACTGAAAACCACGAAAATCGCCACCAAAAAGGGGTCAAAACTCAAAATCGAGAGGAAAAATCAAGAAAAACTAAAAGAAACGGTTAATTGTTTTCACTTGTGTATCACAAAATCGACATTTATATATGTATGCGTTCGGAGCACTTTTCCCTTGGCACGCTCAGACTTTCGGGGGGAAAATGTGTGTTTAGTGCGGGCGGCGAGTGTTTTTCGCTTCAATTTTTGAATTTAATCATTTTTTTGGGTTATTCCCGGGGGAGTTTTGTGGGTTTGTCAAGTGGCAAACGCGAATTTAGGACACAATGCACATTTTTTTCTTTGCGACGGAGGAGAGATAGACGAAAACGAACGAACAAACCAACTGGCTAGTGTGTGGTGCGGACAGACCCATCAGCCATGGACATGCTATGGTGAACACACACTGGAAGAAGGCGCTTCCATAAATTCCATGAAAATAGATAAGGGGGGTGGTGGTTGTATGAGTGTGTGCGAGGCAGAAGCGGGAAGTGCTCAGAAAATGGGCGCGTTGTCACAGCGACTGACAGAACAATGGGTGTGTTTAGTGGTAGAAAATCACTGAAGATTTTGTGAAGTTTTAGAAAATTGTACTATGACAGTTCTTATAATTACCCGATTTCTCCATTAGCTATATTTCATAGAATGAAATTCAGTATTCTATGAAAGTTGCTCGTGGAGACTACAAATAGTATTCTATGAAAAATTAAATTCTATAAAGTGCTCAGCTCATAGCATGTATGGATAGTATTATTATATTTTTGGTTTGAAATTTATGTTTTTTAGCGATGACTGAGTGACGAATGGATGAAAGCATTAGATTTATTAATAATTATCGACAATTCGAATATTCGTGGAATTTTAAAAGTGCGGAATATAAAAGACTTTCTTTCAATGCCTGCAATGTGAGAATACGTCGAAATGTTTTGCTCTGCGACATTTGCACGATTGAAATATTTAGTAACCTATGAATTGCCTACCGTAAATTGTATGCAGTTGGGTGTGCAAACAGGGTTTTAATTGACATGTTATATAATATAATAATAATAAATTGATTCCTAATAAATATACGAATATTGTGCAACTTATGGGACAGTAAAATGCATATATAACGATTTTTCATTAAATTTTTGTTGGTTCCATCTATCGCTAATTATTTGAAATACTACATTTTCGATGTGAAATCTGCTGCAGCCTCAACAATTTGAATTTCAACCATTTTACTTAGCAAATTCACACAAACCCAAGAGGTGTCTCTACCATTCTATGAAGAAATTCAAGATGGTTAGCATTTTGTTTCCAGACTTTCCACTTCGAACCAAGAGGACTAGTTATGTTGGCGTTATTTTGTCGGCAGAAATTGTATGGCACTGACATTTCACTAGCAGTCCATATATAGTGTGTCAATATGTCCATTCGCGTACACAATTGAAGATGCTTTAAGATGCTCTAAAGTAGTGTATTCGAGTATTGTGCGAACATGATAGGTAAAGAAAATAATTTTCCCTCTGTGCTTGAATGTGCTCGAAGAATTTCTGCCGACATGAACGTAAAAACTGCCAAGTTAAATCAGCTGATTGTCAAATGAGTCTAAGAATTTTTGATTCCATTTCAAAAAGTCAATAGACTAAAAAAAGATAGATGTAAGGTATCTTGAAGAAAATGCTGCAATTGCCGTGTTCTTTTAAACCTAGCCAGCCAGTCGTTCATTTAAACGATTTGCCAGCCAGCCGATTTTAAACGAACATGTCTCTAGGAACCAAGCAACCTCGCAGTGACAGCAACAACAAATAACTAAAAAACATTCGTTTTTGCGCCGCCTGAAATTAGGCATCACGAAATTCCCAGCCAGTAACTCTTTGCTGGGGATAAAATCAAGAGTCGTAGCCAGCCGGTTGTTGTATTTGTTTTATGTGTAAAATTTTACTTTACTAGCAACTACTGGCGGGCTAGGTTTCAAAAAAACACGGCTAATGTGTGAATGTTCTCCCAAAACATTTCCTTTTTACTTAATATGAACCTGTTTCTTTAATGACAGTTGGCTCGACATGGCTCGAAATGGCTCGCTTTTCATTCGCGTAGTTTTGCTTTTATTTTCAGCTCTCTGAGAGTTTTTACTCTAATCATGTCATATTTGACAACTGATTAGATTTTGTCTCGGAAAGTACGCGAACGGACCTAATGTTATCGACATTTCGAGTGTTTGTGGAATTTTAAAAGTGCGGAATATATAAGACTTGATTTTCTGCGTCTCTGTTTGCAATTCTTTCAATTCCTTTTAATGCCTCCAATGCGGCGATACATCGAAATGCTTTGCTCTGCGACACGATTAAAATAGTAAGCTATGAAATGCTCACCGTAAATTGTATTTCATTTCTTTCTATGAAAAGTGACAAATGAAATATTGCTCGTGAAGACACCGAATAAAGAATATATTCAAAGAAACACCACACAAAGTATAGACAAAATCAATAAATTATTAATAAAAGCGGGTTTTATCCGCCTTTTCATCTAAAAACCTGCCACCACGACCATTTTCCCGTGTCTTGAACAAACTTCCGAACTTTGTAATTCTCCTAAAAATATTCTTTAGTCCTCGACACAGAATTTTTATTTTTAATGTGCCGCTTTGTGCTGACTGCTTTAGTATTGACATTGTGATAATGCCGATGGTGGTTCCGCAATTGCCAATCGATGATGATGCTGATGCTGACGCATTGAATACGACTGCCAATCCAATTGCAATTGATTCTGATTTCGAGGAACCAGAAAAAAAGACTCCGATAAATAATTTCAGCGGAGTTATGATCTGAAATCATCTATGATCGTGGGCGCCGTGGCGTAAGTGGTTAGTGCGTCGGATCGCTACGCATGAGGTTCCAAGTTCGAATCCCAGAAAACACCAAAAAGTTTTTTCACGGTCCCACCTCTCGCGAGCGTCTGACAAACATCCGAGAGTATTGTTGTCTCGAAAAAGCTTCTCAAATCGCCGTTCGGATACGGCACTAAACTGTAGGTCCCTTCCATTCGTGTGAAAAAATATAACGCACACAACATGAGTGGTTGCGAGAAGCTAGGCCCTGGCACTTAAAGAGCTGTTGCGCCAAATATTTATTTATTTTTTTTTTTATGATCTGAAAACAAGAGATCATAACCCTCCCACTTCACTGCAATTCTACTGATCCGCCTGTGGGGTTCGTCATCATAAAAAATAAAAAATAAATATTTGGCGCAACAGCTCTTTAAGTGCCAGAGCTGCGAATAAGAAGTTCGAAGATCCGTGAAAGCTTTCACATCAAGGAAACCATCGTACAAGAAATATCGCGACCGGCTCAACTGGTATCGCCACGTTCCAAAGACATCGCGATGTAGGAAAGGCAGGCCTATAAACGCCTAGATCAGACAAATGCGACGACATCGGCATTTCATTGGCCTCAGTAACCGAGTGATGCAAAATCGGCGGGCCTGCCGGTATTTTCTGAGGTCAAACAGGCGAACCCCACAGGCGGATCAGTAGAAATGCGGTGAAGTGGGAGGGTTATGATCCCTTGTTTTCGGATCATAACCTCGCTGATGAAATAGAAAGAAGAAGCTCTTTAAGTGCCAGGGCCTAACTTCTCGCAACCACTCATGTTGTGTGCGTTATATTTTCCACACGAATGGAAGAGACCTACAGTTTAGTAGCGTATCCGTAGGGCAATTTGTTTTGAGAAGCTTTTTCGGGATAACAATACTCTCGTCTGTGCAAGATTAGGACGAAGAACGTTCGCTGCTCCATCAAGGTGGGTTTGATGTCAAAAAGAAAATCAAGTTATGCGGTCAACAAAAAGCGATAATCAACAATGAATTGGCTAAATCGTCACAGTGGACAGATACAACTTCGAGGTAGTAAGGGACTTGTCAACATTGGCTTTGATAAAAATTCTGAAAACAACGTCAGAGCAGAAATCAAGCGGAGAATAACTCCTGCCAATCGCTTTTTTAATAAGGCAATTCAGGGGTAAAGCCCTATCTCGAACAACTAAGAATACTCCATATAAGGTCCTGATCATTCCAGTCATGCTTTATAGCGCTGAAACGTGCACGTGAAACGGATGAAGAATTCATTGGCCGTTTCGAGAGAAAAATTCTTCGCAAAATATTCAGTCCCGTTTGCATTGACGGGTTTCGGAGGAGAAGATTGAATGACGAACTATATGAGCTGTATGGAGACCTAGTCAAAAAACTACGTATTGTATGTTTTAGATGGCTAGGACATATAGAGCGAATGTACACCAACGCTCCGGCCCGCAGAGACTTCGAATCTAACCAAGAGGAACAATGTAGTAGAGGGCCTCCTCGCTCTAGGTGGCGCGCACAAGCTTAAGAGGACCTCAACCAACTTGGAGTGCGCAACTCGAGGGAATTAGCTAAAGATCGAGCTATATGGAGAGATTTGTTGGTTAAGGCCCAGGTTCACCGAGAACTGTAGCGCCACTTATGTAAGTAACTAAGTAACTAATGTTAGTTTAGCGCAGCAAAAGAGAATATGTGAACGCAATTCAGAGAATATTCTATAACCAATTCACACTTTACAATACACAGTAAGAAATGCACGCTGCAATGCCACCCTATCCTACTTTTCAATAACTTGCAACTTTTTCTTTCTTTTTTTTTGTCCGTAGGAGGACGAATGAATTATCCCAAAAGGGGAAATTATTTTTCAGTTGGTTGAAGACGTTACTAACCATCACGGTTTGGTTTTGAAATTAGCTAATCGTTGGTTTAAAAATTTCCTTCTGATCATTCCTAGTTTATTAATTTGAATCAGAAATTTTCGTTAATTCTAAGAAGATTTAAGTAAATAAGAGCATTAACAAACTAAACGTATCAAGGGTTACAATCTTCGTGGAAACTCAAGCTGCTCAAGGGCGTGTGCTAATCAGATCGATAACAGTCTCCGCATGCCAACAAAGTAAGCAAGAGAATAAGCAACAGCCACTCTCTGCTGGATTCCCGGAAATATAGAAGGGAATGAAGCAGCAGACGAACTAGTATGGAAAGGGTCAGCATTATGTGAGGAATTCATCCATGCATCGGTAGCTGTCCCTATTGTTATACTGAAAAGGAAAATAGACGGTAAGAAAAGAGAAAAGATCAGCACCTCCTGCGCAGCCAGAGGCGACTGTGTCATATCTTACAGCTTATGGCCAACTCTGAACGCATCATAGTTGGTGCACTAGCTGGGCATTGCATAGGTGCAAAGACTACCAGAGTGGGCATCAACTCACGACGAACTCCTCGCCGTAGGTAGCGCACACCACAAGTACAAGGGGACCTCAACCAACTTGTATTGCACAACTGGAGGGAATTAGCTAAAGACCGAACTAAATGGAGAGGGTTGCTCGAATGCAGCCACTAATGGTAAGGCTTCAATATGACTTACAACTGCATAGTTTCCTTTGATCATCTTCTTGAGAAGCATCCATAATTCCGTTAAGTGTTTCTTATTAAGTACGTCGAGTTGTAAGAGTGTTTTTGGCAAGACATGAAGCTTGTCACCGAATAAGGTCCTCTGGATCTACATACATACATGGCTATATGTGTCGGTTTTTTTGTAGAAGGGGCTTTCGCGTAAAATATGTGGACTGGCTTTTGCGCAAAACTCCAAAGAACGGGTTGTCTCGGCTGCACAGGGGTTTTTCCGAGTACGCCTGGCTCTGCTGTAGATACTTTGTTGAACTTAACTCCTCGTGTTACTTATCTAGTGGGGTGTACTATCTAAGCCATCTATTGTCCTAGGCGAGGTGGCTTTAGGTATAATCCACACTTTATCCTACGACACCGGTTTCATGAATATGCCGTCTGATGAAATGACACCAGAACTGCGGCTGTTGCGCAAGTTTCAAGTTGACTTTCCCTGTGTTCAGGACTGTCTTCGACCAGAGTCTGAGCCAGGAATGGAATGAAGTCATATTTTCAGGGATGGCTCCAAAACCAGACAAGGATTTGGTGCTGGTGTCTTCGTGGAAGACGACAACATTAGGATTCACTATACACGTTAGACAAATATGCGTCTGTTTTCCAAGCGAAAACTTTTGCAATCCCACTCGTAATGGCCATGAAGTATGTTGTGAAGAACAGGTGGAAGATTGAAGTATTTGCGTCTGTAGTGACAGCTTACTTACTTAGATGGCGCTACGGTCCAGGGTGGACCTGGGCCTCAACTAACAAACCTCTCCAGCCAGCACGGTTACGAGCTGCCTCCAGTTGCGCACACCAAGTTGGTTGAGATCTCCCTCCACTTGTTTGCGCCACCTACCGCGAGGTGGTCCTCTACTGCGTCGTCCATCCGGGGTGGATTCGAAGACTTTCTCAGCGGGAACGTTGGGCTCCATCCGCTCTAAATGACCCAGCCATCTTAGTCGCTGTATGTGAACTCTTCTGGCTAAGTCAATGTCCATGTACAGGCTGTATATTTCGGCATTGTACCTTCTCCTCCACTCACCGTTTATGCAGACGGGACCAAAGATCGCTCAAAGAACTTTTCTCTCGAAATAACTCCTCATCCGGTTTTGTCCAAGCCCATGCCTTTGCGCCATACATCAGGACTGGGATGATTAGTGTCTTATAAAGAGTCACCTTAGTAGTTCGAGATAGGGCTTTGCTTCTCAGTTGCCGTTTTAGCCCATAGAAACAACGATTGGCAAGAGTAATTCTCCGTGTGATCTCCCTACTGATGTCATTTGCGGAACTGACCATAGAGCCTAGGTAGACAAAATCCTTTACTACCTCAAAATTGTATCTGTCTATTGTGGCGTTCTGTCCGCCGATGTTGGGTGTCCTTTTTTGTAGACAGCATATATTTTGTTCTGCTTTCATTGACCGCTAGACCCATCTTTGCTGCCTCGATCTCAATACTCGTAAATGCCCCATTGACGGCCCGCTGAGTTCTTTCGATTATGCCAATGTCATCGGCATAAGCGAGTTGTTGTACAGATTTGTAAAAGATCGTACCTCCGGTGTTGGCTTGTGAGTTTCGTACAATTCTCTCAAGTACTATGTTAAAGAGATCGCATGATAGCGCGTCGCCTTGTCTAAGACCTCTCCTGACATCGAACCGTTCGGTGATGTTCTTACCGACTTTGATGGAGCAGCGAGAGTTCTCCATCGTCATTCTGCATAAACGGACGAGCTTGGCAGGGATGCCAAGACTAGACATGGCTCTGTATACCTCGTCCCTATACAAGCTATCATAGGCAACTTTGAAATCGATGAAGAGGTGGTGCGTATCGATTTTATATTCATGGGTTTTTTCCAAGATCTGCCGTAGTGTGAATATTTGGTCAATGGTGGACTTTCCCGGCCTGAAACCGCACTGATAAGGACCTATCAGGTTGTTGACGATCGGATTTAGGCGTTCACCTAATACGGCGGACAGGAGCTTATATGCGATGTTGAGGAGACTTATACCTCTGTAGTTGGCGCAGTTCAGAGGGTCTCCTTTTTTCAAGATCGGGCAAACGATGCTGAGGTTCGATTCATCGGGCATACTTTCGTCCGACCAGATTTTACAGATGAACTGGTGCATTCTCCTAACCAACTCATCTCCTCCTGCCTTGAAAAGTTCAGCGGCAAGGCCGTTGGCTCCAGCAGCTTTGTTGGATTTGAGTTTAGATATCGCTATCCTCACTTCATTCTGATCGGGTTGACGGGAATCTTGACTGCCATCGTCACTGTTGAATGGCTCATTTTGCCTGACAGCGGAACATTGGTCGTCATCGCCGTTTAACAGTCTGCAGAAGTGTTCCTTCCATATCCTCAGCACCGACTGCGATTCTACTACTATATTACCATTTTCATCCCTGCAGGCTTCCGTTCTGGCTTTGAAACCCTGGCATGTTCTTTTTATCTTTTGAAAATTTTCGAACATCATTCCTGCAATAAAGTCTCTAAATCTCCTCGATCGAGCGCTTCTCATGCTCCTTTTTCTTCTTCCTGAGAAGACGATGTTCCTCTTTTCTCCTGCGCACGTAGAGCTCGTAAGCAGCTCTAGTCCTTCTATGCAGCGCCGCTTTGTACGCCTCTTGTTTAGCTGCGTGTGCTTGCCGGCATTTCTTATCAAACCAGTGGTTTCGTTGTGGTGGCCGAGAAAAACCCAGTACATCAGAGGCGGCCTCTCTGATGGCTTGTTGGCAACGCTGCCACTGGTCTTCCGCATTTGCTGCTGGCGGCATAGGACTTAGATTGAGATTAGAAGAAAGACGATCGGCAAGGGGGTAGTGACAGCGAGACTGCGATAAAGGCCTTGCTTAACCCTTCAACCATTTTCAGAATGGTTCGTGCATGTAAAAACTCTTTGAACTCGGTTGCAAGGCTGAATTCTCTGTCACTTATCTGGGTCTCAGGTCACACTAGGGTCCTGGGGAACGAGATCTCCGATGAGATTGCTGGGCAAAGCTCAAAGCAGATTTTCTCAGGGCCGGGTGTCCCTGCTTCTCCGGTTAGGGCTTCTATTGGCGATTGGGTTTCTCACGAACACAACCGTGAATGGCACGACTCTCCAGGATGTAGGTTGACTAAGCAAATGCTCTGTGACGTCTGTAAGAAATTAGTGGCATTCTTGCTGCAGACACTGCCCACTCCGCTTTCGCCAAGCATCTTAGTGTGGTAGGCTTAAGTGACATTACAGTCTGCAACGCTTGTGGAGAGGTCGACCACATTGCGGAACATTTTCCCTGCGAGTGTCCTGCTTTGTTAGTATCAGATGGCAGATTTTCGGACCATTTCCTATGCTCGACTGGAGCACTTAGACGCAAACAAATAATAAAAAAAAATAAAATGCGGCACAAGTTAATTTACATATAAACAGAACATGAGTCACCACAATATAATGATGTAAGTAAATTTAAATAACCGCTAAGTCAGTGGACGAGCACTGTCCTTCTCTCTATTAAGACTTTCAATTAAATTTATGATAAGCGCGACTGCTTGAAGCAGATAATTGTTTTTATTTTGGTTATGCAGTACTGGGGGTGAGTGTCTAAGGAATGTCACCATAATTATCCATTGTTAGCGCAATTGACTATGCCAAGGCCACTGCTGGTTTGCATTAGATAGGGTAAACTGCAATTAAGAGATGGTCTATGGGAGATATTTGAACTCATAACATCCGGTCGTGGTTGCATCACGTCGAGCTGCATGTGCGTTAAGTTGCATATAGCATAGGAGGCAATATGCCTGTTAACGTTTTACGACCTAGTTTGGAGACATTTTGATCTGCATTAAGGTTGCTTTCAGTAATGCGAGCTTTAACAGCATGAAACTCTGCCAGGCAAAGCAGGATAAATGAATTAGTATTGTTGTTGTTGTTGTAACAGCTACAGTTTCGCTGCGGACAAGTCAGTTTCTTGGATCAGAAATCGAACCAAGTCTATAGGTCGTTCCTAAAGTGCATCGGGGCACAAGTCGGATAGCTTTGCTCCCACTATGATCGGTTCTACGCACCGGAACAACTCGAGGTCAACTCCTTGACCAAGGATCGTCTTTCCTCAGCTACATCACATCCCAAAGACAAGTCAGTTTTTTCTTCAATGAAGCAGCCTACTACGGACGGACTGCTCCGCATACTAATCCCTGACCCAACATGATCCTCGGAGGCCACCCACCACCCATCGCAGACGAAGAACGTAGCCTGCCATGTAGAACAAGGAACACACTAGCTCAGCTATGCTCAGGTTGGCGTCGCTTACTAAACAGTTACAAGAACCGTCTCGACGCCTCTATAGAAGACAAATGCCCTGACTGCGGTAATGGCCCCCACAACATCAAATATCGTTTCAACTGCCCAGCAATTAGGCTTGTGAATAACAGCAATGATTACTAATGGAATTTAGGTTGTGGATACGAGTCGTGAACGTTATCTGATGGGTAGACAGGGGCTGTCCTCAAGGGGTCTTCGCTACTGTAGACTCTGTGTTCAACACTTCAATAGTTCTACTACTTCTAAAAAGCGAGTGTTGTTGCCGAGGACGATGATGCTGCGTAACATTTTTTATGTGAAGTTCTTGTGTTTGGCATCAACGAGCTTGGGAGATGGGTACTGGTAAAAGGTACTTTTTATCCCTGCAGATCGTACTCACCTTTCACTGAAAGGCGAAAAATGCCATTAAGCAGGTTGTATCTGCAACATGCAAGCCGGCATGTTTCAGACTAACTGATGCCGATTTTCTTGAGGTGGTATTTGAGAGAGCAGTGACCAGTAAGGGAGTCAGTTCAGATCTTGGCATTATGCTTACTCATAGCTGGAATCTCTTCAGTTCTTTTGTTTGAGAAATTTATGAAGTTCTTGGCATGTCTTAGACCAGATTGTGTGCCCCAATGTGGAGTTTTTCTTTCTTTTTGCATTGATTAAGGTCAATCATTATTTTACTCGTAGGAAGGCCACAAAAGGGTTCGGTGCCAATGAACAGAGATTGGTCATTAGATCTGGTTAGTTCGTCAGCAGCTTCATTGCTAGTAATGCCCTTATGGCCATGAACCCAAGTGAGTGTTATTTTGTTGTGTGCAGGTGGCTGCAGGAGAGTTTGCAGACAGTTACCAACTAGCTTAGGCTCAAAGTTGTAGGACATGAGAGCTCTAAGGGCTACTTGGCTATCTGAAAGAATGTTTATGTGAGATCTGCGGTGGTTTCTTCTGATGCATTCTCCGGCGCAAAGTTTAATAGCATTTAATAGCATCTCAAAAGATCCGCGCGGGGATAATCATTTCAAAAGGGCGACTCGAATGGATCTTTTTGGGCATGAAGTCGGTCATGCATACTGCTGGTGAGAAGAGCAGCGAACATTTATGGAGAATCTCCATGTGTCCAACTAGGTCCGATGTTTTACTGTCACCTAGAAGATTGATTTTTAAGCCACTGGTAGCCGTAGTCTTCATAATTCTTTAATGCAGAGGAGGTTTAGGAGAACTTCCAACGCAGTGGTTGGACAGGTGCGCATCGCTCCCGTAATGCCTACGCAGGTAGTTCATTGAATTTTTTGCAGAACAGAATGGGCATAGAATTCTTTAGGCTTTCCCAACCAGATTAGTGATGTATACGTGACGATGTTGAGGTAGTTCTAGTGAATGATTTTAGGCTTTAGACCCCTTTTTTACCAAAATGTCTGGAACAGACGCAGAAAGCTTTGTTTGAAGTTTCTGTCTCGATGAGGTTTCCAGTTCAATTTTTGGTTACACCCAGATATTTTGTTTCCTTTGAGAAATTAAATTCAAAATAGCATTTGGAGATTTAGTTTAGTTCTCCTAGTGAATTGAATTATTACTGTTTTGGTGGGGATGACTTTAAACCCTTTTGGCTGGCACCAATCATTTATTTTGTTGAGGGATTTTTCATTCGTGCAGTAATGCTGGACTTTATCATTATGACTAAGTCATCGGCGTAGCCTTGTGTTAGAAATCCGTGGTTGTTTAGATCATTAAGAAGTTGGTCTACTACAATAAACCCCTCCATAGTAGGAGGGATAGGACACGGTCTTGAGGACAATCAGTTCGATCATGCTTTACGGATCACTAATGTGTACTGAGAGGCACCGAAAGGTTGAAATCAATCTATCTTGTTGCCTCAGGTATAGACGGACAGACGGTTCAACACCCTCGTATTGACCAGTATGGGTTCCGTGAGGTACCTTCTACGGTCGACGCCATCGACATAGTCGTGAATACGACGAAAAAAGCCGTCAAAGAAAGATGGAAAGGCTAGAGTAAACAGTACTGCGTAATCATCACGCTGGATGTGACAGACGTCTTCAACACCACAAACTGAAAAGATATCCTGCGAGGACTTACCGCAATGAGAGTATCAGACTACCTACGATAATGACGGACTATTATATTAAATAGGATACTACACTACGACACTGACAATAGAAAGAGGCACTTTAACCTCACAGGCAGTGTGCCCCAAGATTCCGTACTAGGGCCGCTACTGTGGAACCTAATGTATAATAACGTCCTCAGACTAAGAATCCCGAGGTCCTCAAAAATAATAGGCTTCGCCGAGGACATAGCTATCGTTGTAGTGACCAAACTCCTTGAGAAATTGGATCATGACTGCAATGAAGCTATTGGGATGGTTTAGGACTGGCTAATACTCATGGGCCTGCAATTTGCAGAGGAAAAGACAGAAATAGTGTTCATAAACAGCAGGCGAGTTATGGAGACTATGAGAGTAACCGTGGGCAATCACAAAATTGGATTTACGATTTAAATTACGATTATTGGTTTGTTTTGTAAGCATTTTTGGGTTGCTATTCGCTTTAAGGGGCATACACTTGTATCGATCTGAAGTACCTTGGAATTACTATATAGTAGATGCAAGGGTAACTTTTAAGCAACATCTGCAATATGCATCTGAGAAGGCTGCCCTGGCAAGGATCATGCCAAATATCGGCGGACCAAAGCATAAAACGAGACTGCTCTTAGCAAGAATTGTGGCATCGATAATTCTCTACGTCTCCCAAATATAGACTGGTGGCACTAAGACGAAGTCATACAGCTTACAGAATCAACGCGTTGAGAGTATGCCGCGCCTTCTATACAAGCTATTACGACACGGCATGTGTAGTGGCTGGCATGGTACCAATAGACCTTCTGGCGAAGGAAGCCCAATGGAAATAAGCCGGGCAGCGGCACCAACAGGGACGAGACGAAGTGTCACTGAGGCACCAGGAGAGATGGGATCAGGAAGTAGTTAACGACACTGTAGCAACCATTTTGAAGGAACAGGGAAGACAGGTGCGACAATGAAACCCAGCGCAGGAGGCTGCCAACACGAACGAGCCGAGTGCAAAAGGCTAAAGTCCCCCACGCCATAAAACTTTCTACTATTTTATCCAACTGCTAAGATGGTTCTCGTGAAAATCTTCATAGATGTCTAGCATGTATAGAGGCGATAGGAATTGCCTTCTTTGAATACCCCCTATCGACAGAAATTAACTCCAGAAAGTATTTAACAGGTCTTCGTCACCGAATAACATCGTAGGACACATATTAAGACTACCAAAACAGATACATAAATCCCAATAAGAAATACATCTAAGCATTTCTTAATACAGCTCCGTCGACAAGAAAGATAACGGAGAAGACTGTGGATATTATACATTCGCATAAGAAGAAGCAGCCAAAGCTAAAATCCACACCGCGATGCGATGCTTGACGGCAGTTTCGTGTTGAAGCAATTTTAAAGGCGGACATATCGCTACCCTACGCGAATCATCAAGCACAGTTCCTCATCTTTCAATCTCCCAAGGAATATTTTCCCAATTATGGAAAGACGCTTGCATTATCCCTGACTACAAAAAGGATGCAAGAGCAAAGTTTCTAATTATCGGCGAATTGCTAAGCTCTCATGCATACTTTCTTCTTCTTCTTCTTATGGTTCCTCTCCACTTCGGAGGTTGGAAATATCTCTTCGTGAGAATCGTGTATGCAATGTCCTTTCACTGCCAGTCAATTTTCCTCTCAAAGCAAGACATTTTCCTTAAAGGGGTGTAAAGAACCACTAATCACTAGCAGTCTCATGCAGAACTTCTTTTTCGGCATCATCAGCCAGCCGAGTATAAAGGAAAACGAATAACATCGAAGTTTTTCCAACCGATGCACCAAAGAAAGGTTCCTGCCTGGCAGTACAATGGACCGGAGAGTCTGAGTGCTCTGGGATTTGAGTTAGAAAAAGGGTTCCTCTCCACTTCGGAGGTTGGAAATCATCCTTTTTCTTTTCGAGAGTATTGTGTACGCAATACAACCCAATTTTCTTCTCAAAGCAACACAGATTCCTTATAGGGTGGTCAACAACCAAATTCGTGTCTAGTACACCGAACGCTTTGGAAGATGACATTGAAGTTGATGTCGTAAATACAGATTTTAGTAAGGTTTTTGAGTAAATTTCCCACCAAATTATTCATTTCGAACTTAAAGTCCTTGGATTCCAACCGCGGTTCATCGCATGGATCAAATCACACTAAGTGGACAATGACCGTTCTATATCAACAGAATCGGATCCTTTTACAGCATCATCGGGCGTCCCTCTTGGAGCATTGATCTTTATCCTTACAAAAAGAGGATGCTGGACCTCGCCGATATAGGAAAATGGTGCTGGAGATATTACCCCGAACTCTGATCTTCTGATCTCTTCTTCTTCCTTTTATCAGCGAGGTTATGATCCGAAAATAAGGGATCATAACCCTCCCACTTCACTGCATTTCTACTGATCCGCCTGTGGGGTTCGCCTGATTTTCTGGTCTACGCTGATCAATTATTCTTCCAATTGAGTTAAGAATGCAGGTGAACCCCACAGGCGGACCAGAAGAAATGCAGTCAAGTGGGAGGGGGGTTATGATTCCTTGAGTTCAGCGGGAACTATTTCAAGCAAAAACTACCAAGTCTGTTTCCACTTCCGTTTTATTGGCGTATACGGTCCTCAACTCAAGGCCGTACACTATCAAATTCTACATCAGCGGATTATTTACATAACACAAAAGAAAATACGTCTGTAACTCCAACTAGAAGTTGCTCCTTCTCTGTCCGCTCTATTCGTCGTTGGCGAACTCAGCTGGGTCCTTGCGCGCCAGATGATGGTGCTCCTTCTCGGCCAAATCGTACACAAGGTATCCAATGATGAAGGCTTCACAAATAAACTTAACAAATCAGTACACAACCCGGGTTAGAAAAATATTGAAACACTTACGTGGTGTCACGATGAACACATTCGACCTGAAGCGACGCACCATGTTGGGGACACCCTTGCTGATGGCTCCGGCGAATGCCTTCTGCTCGAACGGCGACAGCTTGTAGGTGACGATGCCGTTGATTTTGTACAAATTGCCAAAGTGCTGGCCACGCAAAAGGGAAGTCAAACGCATCTTCTTACAGTTCTTAGAGGCTAGAAACGAAAATAAGGAATTAAGTGGCGACTACTGGTGGAGACTTCCTTTCCATCAGAAAAGATTGAAAAGGATCTGAGCGAACAGGCAAATCGTGAAAATAAACATTGCGCCGAGGTAGTTCTAACAGCTCTGTACGCTGACGATAGTGACGAAGATTTTCATCGTCCAAGCGCACAGTGGCTTATGTAATACGACTGCTGGTCGGGCCGGAGGCCTCATAATCGCCGCCCGTGCATTCATAATTGCAGCGCGGCGGTGTATTTTTAGAATTGGCAATTAAGCGGACACGATTATTAGTGTCAAATGGAGGGGTGGCCGAACGCCCTCGGCCAATTTCAATTAAAAGAAATTAATTAGAATCTTCTGATGGGAGGAAAAACTGTTCTTACCTGCTGGGGAAATTCACTGCAAACTGACAAGTGACAGTGATGGAGTGGGTGACATCTGTCAGAGGTTCGGTGTTCGAATTTCGAAAATTACTGCAGTTAGTGGCATCTACCATTTCGGGGGAGTAGTAATGGTAGAACTTATGAAATGCTCTACATTGTTCTGCATTTTTTTCCCCTCCTTTTATCTGATTGGATATTGTTTGCAGAAGCTGCCAAAATTAGTTTAGCGATAAACGAAGGCAAAACCAAGTAAATGCTGTCAACAGGAAAGGACAGGCGAACCCCACAGGCGGATCAGTAGAAATGCGGTGAAGTGGGAGGGTCATGATCCCTTGTTTTCGGATCATAACCTCGCTGATAAAAGGAAGAAGAAGAAGAACAAGAAAGGACAGAAAGGACAACTTCGGGGTAGTAAGGGGCTTTGTCTACCTTGGTTTTGCTATTATTTTTGAAAACTACCTCAGCACAGAAATCAAGCGAAGAATAGCCGCTGTTTTTAGGCCTAATAAAGAAATTCAGCAGACTAAGATATCTAGAACGAATGGAAACCCCGCAGAGTCCTCGAATCTGACCGAGAGCAACGACACAGTAGAGGGCCTCCTCGCGGTTGATGCCCCACCACAAGTTCAAAGTGACCTTACAAATGTGTAGTGCGCAACTGGAGGCAATTATCTAAAAACTGAGGTAAATGGAGAGGAACATTGGTCGAGACCCAGGTTCGCCCAGAAAAGTAGTGCCACTTATGACAAATGTCTCTTGAATTATTAAAGTTACCATGGCAGCTATCGTTTTCTTGTATAATTGCTCATATCGGGTAGAGTCGATTAGACTATCTCGATATGGGGGAATGTGACGAGATCAAAAATTTATATACCGGATCATGCCTTACATAAAGTTTTTTTTCCGGTATAGTTATGTGGTAGTTTACACCTGCACTAATCCCATTTAGGTGCAATAATAATACTTCAGAAAATATTCTAAGCATCGCCGTCAAAATCTCGCTCCAACGCGTAATTAAAGGGAAAGAGTTTGCTGCGAAGTTCCGATTTGAATTTAAACAGGTACGATTACGACCACTCTGCCAATTTGGTTTCACAAATTAAGCAGGCTTACTGCTGGAACACAATGCAAAGCCGCTGTGGTAGTGGTAGCCGTTCACGTATGAGCTGTCAATGTGTTGCGCGCTACGCTCTCTAAAATCGCCCACAATGAAGTGGCGCGCTAATGTAATAAATTGAATTGTCATTGAGCCAGTTGTGAAAATTTTCTCTCGGTATTATTTTCAATAAAGTGTTATAAAACGTTATTAACCATTGATTTAGAAGTGTTTATTCAATAAAATGGATGATAGGGAAGAAATTGATTTTTTCGACTTCAGCGTCATCCATTTCGTTGGTTTTTCGTGAGCTGTCACAAAGCCGCGCGGCCCTTTTTAAAAGATAACCGACTCGTACCACACCACTACCATACGCCACAGCGGCTGCGGCCTATTGTGCACCGACTACTGCTTATGTATATATTTCAACTTTTGACAGCTCTTACCACAGCGGCTACCACCACCACAGCGGCCGCATTGTGTTCTGGCAGTTAGTCGTGTCCGAGCCATAAAGACTTACGTGAAAACATGACGACATCCGATTTTTTTTTGCTTTTTTGGGGGATTTTAGCCAAACTCCTTACCTCAAACGACACAACGAAGAGGGCGGGGGTCTTTGGCGGGCTCTGGCTCATCCACGGTACGGAGACCCTTCCCTGGATGCACTCCATCGTCTTTGTTGGTTATTTTGAAACTCGCACAAATCGAAGTTGTCCGCGGTTTCGAGTCTTCTTTATCCGCTCCTTCTACTGATTGGCGCTTTCTTCGATTTGGATCATATTTCGTGCCAACTCAAACTTTGCAGATTTATGAAATGTTTATTATAATTGAAACAATTATCGCCTGAGGCCCAAGTAGAGTCCCTTGGATGCTTTCTAAGGCTTCTATTCGTGTGACGTATACATCTGTGCCATCTCCAGGCTGACGTGGCCCAAATACTTGCAGAAAAGAACGCAAGATCTACTAAACAGAAACCGTGCAGATATCGCAAGAATTCTTTCAGTTAGTACTGGGAACTGGAACATCGGGGTCCATGCGGCCAGAATAGGCATTCCATTTAATGCACACTGTCGCAGCTACAATATTGCTAACGAGAAAAAAACAATCTTACACTTCCTCTGCAAGTGTCCGGCTTTAGGCAGAGCTAGACAGCGCATCTCAGGTAAACCCTTTTTCGACAACCTAATAGAGTTAGCATAGATTAGCATTGCGGATATTATCAGTTTCCTAAATGAAACGGGGTGGATTTGAATAATCCTTACTCTTTTTCCCTTTCCCTACATGTTAACGCCCTTTCTACATCCGATAGGTCACTTGAGTTGTGGTATAAAAACGGCGCTTCTGCGCTAATTAAGTTTCGGCATGGTTTGCTCACACAACCACTTCTACCTACCCACCTACGTATGCATAAATGCAAATTTTATTTTGTATGACGTCGCGAGTTCTCAAAAGGGAACTGTTCACTTATCTTCGAATAAATCTCGAAACGAACAGAACTACAAATTATTATGACATCGCCGCACATGACATTTCTCATCTGTCACTCGTGTATTTTCCTCAGCGAATTTCTCGACGGAAAAGATGTCCTCACGTTGGTATCCCATTTATCAGCGAGGAAATCCACAACTACGTGTGTTCCTCCCAAATTTCTGGATGAAATTGATTCGTCCCAAGGAGGAGCAACCTGAAAATGTCGTCACTTTCTCGGTGTCAATGCAAATGACGCGCTACGACATCGCGAACTACTTGGAGAAGATCTACAATGTCCCGGTGAAGCACGTTCGGACCCGGGTAGCGCTGGGAGACACCAAGCGGGATCAAGTCTATGGGTACGTGACGAAGGGGGAGGATCTTAAGATCGCTTACGTAACACTGGTAAGTGGTGTCATTCAGCATATGACCGGGAATCTGACCAACAAGTACTTGTCCACAGCCCCGAGACATGAAATTCACTTTCCCTGATGTGTGCGCTAAGAAGGATGCTGAGCAGGGGGAGAAAGATGAAAAAGCCATGGAGGAATCGAAGAAAGGATTCAAGGACTTCCTGGACCGGAACAAGAAACGCCCCGGCACCCCCGGATGGTTCTCCATTTGAGAGGAGGACTGTCCCGCACTCGAGAGTCGAGCAGCCAACTTTGCTTTTAAAGTCTTGTAGTCATGTTGATAGATAGGAGAAAATAAATTAAGATTTTTGGTTTAAAAAATGTCTTTTCCGTTGCCAAGCGAGAGAAAAAATTTGAGAAAAGTCCCAAGGAGACGGTATGTACATCATAATCCTCATAGCCTGGTGGGTTTTATGGTTCTATTTCGATTGCACTTGCTGAGTTTTCTACATTTAAATGGGAAATACGAGCCCTTTTCAACAGATAAGTGACTTGTGATGTAGTAACTAGCCTATCCCGTCTCAGAGAGTCCATGCTGCTCAACAGATTCGCTCTCTTCAGTCCGATAAGTCATCACCCGTCAGAACAGAGTACGTTGGTTCTATTAACGCTTCCCATACCGATTGGAATTTGGAATATCTACGGCTGTATCCACAGTCTCTGCTCACTGTCTGCCATAGAGAGTCGGGTTAATTGTTAAGTCTAGGAAGCTGAATGAAGAAACCGCTCAGATAGAGGTATGAATCTCAGAAGGTTCTCAGCTCAAGGTTACAGAAGTCCTCTACCTCGACAAAAAAGAAACGACTTGTGGGAGACAATACCCAGTGCAGATGCCGGAAATCTTTACACGCACGCACTTTACCACATGATTGGAGTGTACGCGCCGGAGTGTGGTAAAGAACGATTGAAATACCGCGCCAGGAACGTGGTACCAAAATTTGATTACAAAGTCTTTCACTCGCGCAATTACGGGTTCTTGGAGCGTACACTCCAGGAGTTTGTGTTTAATGGGCAATCGCGCGCGAAATACCGCGAGAAACTGGAACGTGCTGGAGTGTGCAACAGTTCAACAGTTTCCGCTGATGATTCGTCCATGATGATTCCGCTTTTACAACCCGCTCAATCACGTGGGAAGGAGTTGTACTACCAACAGGGAGCGTGCGCCATCGCTCGGTACTGAGCACACGCGCATTCTGTTCCATAACTCGCGCCATTACACGTGAACTCTTTCGCGCGCGAAATCACGCATCCCACGTTTTCGCGCGGTAAAGAAGGTGCGTGTAGGGGAAGCTAGGGTGATTGATTTTCGGATGAATTACTTACATACTTAGGTGACACTGCAGTCAGAGGTGGATCTGGCCTCAACCAACAAACCTCTTTAGCTAGTTCGGTTACGAGCTAGCTGCGCACGCCAGTTGGTGAGGTCACCCTCCACTGCCGCGAGGCTGTCCTCTACTGCGTCGTCCAATAGGATTCGAAGATTTTCCGGGCTGGAAAGTTGGAGTCCATCTGCTCTAGTTGACACAGTCATCTTAGTCGCTGTATATGAACTCTTCTGGCTAAGTCGATGTCGTTGTATAGGCATCCACTCGCCGTCTATGCAGACGAATCAAACCTGTCTCTCAAAGTAACCAAGGGCATCATCATCTGATTTTGACAAAGTCCATGCCTCTGCGGTATACAGCAGGATTGGGATGATTAGTGTCTTATAGAGAGTTATCTTCGTAGTTCGAGATTGGGCTTTGTTACTCAATTGATGGTTGGTAAGGTACAAGTGCATTGCGACCTGTGGTGGATCTATCTTGCCCCCCAAACTAGGACTCTAGTCGTTGGTGTGCTTAATTAAGAGCACTTCCTCTAGTCCAATTGCTTTGATAAACCGGAAGTCTATCCAGGGAAGATAGATCCGTCTCCAATACAATATAGGCTCCTGGATGATGTCTTCTGGATGAGGGCTTCACATTCCATAGGCAGATGTACTGCTGTTTCTGTGAGATCTCTGCAGAATCTGCAGTGTCCGTTTCCTTCTATTACCAGTTTCCTTAGGTGCTCGTTGAGTCTGCAGTGACCGGTTAGCATTCCTGTCAAGATATGGAGTCGATTTTGCTAACTCTTTCGCAAGTGCTGCTAGTTTTCTGGTTGTAGTTTCCCAGAAGTTCTTTCGCCTTTCTTAACCGGGGCTATCGTCTCACTGTTTAGCCCACTAGTTCTTTTTTTTCAGTTCTTCCTATAGTTTGTGTAGTTCTAGCCCACAAAATGGTTCCGGTCCATAGAACCGGGTGTCTGAGACGCTTCCTGCGCCATCATCAGTTGATGATGTTCGTTTTTTTTCCATTCCTACATGTCCTGGTGCCCAATAGAGAGTTATTTCATTAGTCTGACTCAGTCTGTTGATATTGGTGAAGCACTCCCATATCAGTCTGAATTTGATCTCATCTGAGTTCAGTGCCATGATGGCGGCTTGGCTATCTGACTGTGTTGCGATGTCGTGCCCACCGAGTTTTTATTAGGCACATCTTTCGATCGCGTGAACCGCTGCTTGGAATACACTGGGACAAATTCCCAAAGATTCAGAGTATCTGGTTCTGGGCCCGTACACACCTTCCGCAGTGCCTGTAGATGTTGTCGATCTATTGTACCATTCGATAGTATGTTCTTTGAATTGGTACTTCTCTGCCTCATTGCTCCAATCCCTTTTTATTGCTGAACTTACAGCGCTAACTTGAATTTACACGTACAAAGGAAAAATTTGAAAATTACAAGGGTGACCTAAATTTTTAAGAGACGCCCCTCACATCCCACCAAACATCTATAATACAAACAAAGTTTAATCAATTTTAGATTGCCACTTCCGCTTACACTAACACGAATAATACCTCGCGCCCATTCTCATCCCTCAAAAACAAACCTGTTGCATCCCTCTCCTTACCTCGAGACAAACAACAACCCCATCACCTAGCAATAGCCATCACTAGGGACCCGTAAGTTTGATCAATAATTTGAGTACATTAACGCATGTAATTTACATCATCACATGCTTTCCCTGACCGTATATACCCCCTGGTATAACCCTGGTATAACCCCCTGGTGCTTACATACAACACCCTTTCACTATGACATGCGAACAGAAACGTTTAGTTACGAACCTTGCAAACATGTATGGCAGGTGAGCAGGAGGATTTGGGGGGTTGTAAATCCAGGTAAGGTCACTCGATTTTAATTTTGAGTGCAAATTCATTTGCAGAGTTGGTGGCCAATCGAACGGACACGAACGAATGAAGATCTGTTTCTGTACGGACCTGGACAAGTCGGTCCTGGTGAATAATTTCGAGAAACGCGGTTGGACTCATGTGAGCGCCGATGATGATTGGAACTTCTACTGGGCTGGCGTGCAGAGTTGTAGGAATATTTTCAGTGTGGATAGTGGCTATCGGATGCATGACAATCAGTAAGTTCAAATTTCTATACTATGCCACCTTGTTTAAGGTGCTTCTTCCATTGCCAGGATAATTAACCATTTTCCTAACCACTACGAGTTGTCGAGGAAGGATTTGTTAGTGAAGAACATCAAACGATATCGCAAGGATTTGGAACGTGATGGGAATCTACTTGCAGAGAAAACCGAAGCAACTCAATATGGCGGAGCTAGATACTTGTATCTGGACTTTATTCCTGTGACTTTTGTTCTACCAGCTGGTAAGAGGGGTCTGCTTGGGAATTGGCTCTGGCACGCTATTTTAGAGACATTTCGAAGCAGTTAGTAGCTAGAGTAAAGTCATCTCGATAGTCTAACGAAAGCACTACCGACTCTGGCGCCTAAGCTTCTTTTAATGCAAAATATTCGCTATTCACAGATTACAACATGTTCGTGGAAGAGTACCGAAAGAATCCCCAAAGTACGTGGATAATGAAGCCGTGTGGCAAGTCACAAGGTGCTGGAATTTTTCTCATTAATAAATTGTCAAAGTTAAAGAAATGGTCTCGTGAGGCAAAGGGGCCATTTCATCCTCAAATTGGAAAGGAAAGTTATGTGATTTCAAGGTAGGAGTTCGAAAATATCTTAAATTTCATTGCTCACATTTGGCTTGGTTGCAGATACATCGACAATCCTTTGCTGATTGGAGGAAAGAAATTTGATCTTCGATTGTATGTTTTGGTGACGTCCTTTCGTCCATTGAAGGCGTATCTGTTTAAGCAAGGCTTTTGTCGATTTTGTACAGTGAAGTATGACACCAGTGTCACAGAGTTGGATAACATGTACGTCCATTTGACCAATGTCAGCGTGCAGAAACATGGGGTAAGTGTGTGGAATTAAAGAAATGTTCTTTTTACTAGTAGTTCTTGGAATGCGAAAGATTACAAGTTTTATGGTTTTATCCATAAAGAGACTTAACGAGTCGCATGTCTCAGCATCAGTAAATATGTAATTAGCTACCAGTTCGGCGATAAGACAGGTAGGCTCCAAGCAGTAGAGAGAGCAACACACGGGTACGCCAAAATACTTTCGATGCATTGTCTTCTTCTCAAAGTCACTGAGCAAAAGTTCAATCTGGACTATAGGCACCCAATACCAGACAAAACTGAGTGGACGCAACGTGATGTCCTGTATAACGAACCACCGTCAATTTTCACGGACGGGTACAAAACCAAAGCCAAAGTCGCTGCTGAAGTCTTCTCGACAGACCTGCATATCCACCTCTCGTTTAACCTTCCAAACCACTGCAGAGTTTTCAAGCCGATGTTACCGCTGTCGGCCAAGCCGCTGACTGACTTATTACAGTATAGATAGATACAATTTTATTTCATATGAATTCAGATAAATTAATAATCATATAGGATATGCAGTAATCAAATCCCTCACATCCAGCACTATGAGATCTAAGGCAGTGAAAGACTGCCGCATATCTCTTAACGAGATAGCTAGACAGTACAACCTCATCATTTGCTTGGGACCAGGTCACTGTGACATACCGGGGAATAGCTGGCTCGACAAGGCTTCTCTGGTACAAATAGCATAAGCAACACCAACATCGAGGCTCCAACGTCTTATGTTAAGTACCTTATGTACGCCGACGCGATGGTAGCATGTAGGCCAGTGTAACACAAATAGGATACTTTGGCCATCACTGAGTAAAACTAGCTCTTTTTGAAAGAATAGAAAGGAACTCTCTCCAACATAACAAACGTCCTCACAGGACACTGTGCTATAGGAAGTCACGCCCAGAGATTAAGCACCTTCCACAGTGAAAGTTGTAGGGCCGAAGAAGAGACCATCAGTCACTTTCTAAGCACCTGTTCTGCCCTCGCCAACATCAGGAAGGCTATTTTGGATGAAAATCTTTTCAACGATCTAACTAACCAACCCATAAAGAGGATTACAAGCTGTTTCTAACTGAGAATGCCATTTGGGAGCGCCATCATTCATGTGCTCGGTGTTATAGCGTCTCCGTTGACAATGATTTTTATACTACAAGTATCTTCCGTGGTATCCGTGTGCCGTGATTTGATTTGACCTTTGTTACATTGGTAGCACGGCACCAGATAGTATTTCGACTATATGCCATTAATTGAGAGGGTCACAGGTTCAGATTGTTATCATCTACGTTCATCAATTCTACCGTATAGCGAACGATCTGGCTAGTCAAGGGTGATCCCTTGGCAGATCTCTGGCAGAAAGAGCCAACGTTCCGTTAGGAGACGTTAAGGGTAACAGTCGTACATTATCACTTCTTACAGCTGACTAAAGTCGGGTGGAACACACTTTCTAGCTACGCTATATCAAGAAAGACATAGCCCAGCTACAACAAACCTAAATCAAATGAGCTACTAAACAGACCAAGATCAGATATTGCCATAAGTACAAGAAATTGGCCAAAGGAGACCATGCAGCCAAGCTTGGCATCCGCTATGACACATTCTGCCATAGTTGTAGAGCTACTAACGAGAAAGAATCTCATCTTCACTTTCTTTGCAGATGTCCGGCCTTGGCAAGAACCAGACAACGTACTCTAGGATTATATCTGACGAAAGAGTAAAGGGTGAGCCAACAGCTAGTGTGGAAGTTTTCATTAAACTAAACACACATTTGTTACGAAATGAATATGGAACTTTATTGATTAATAAAGTTTGGTCCATGGCAATTATAAATTGAACAAAACATTGTCCACGTAACCACCATGGCTTCTCTTGCAAGCGACCATCCGAAGGTCAAAATTATCGATGAGTTTTTGAAGAATAAGTGGGTCAAAGGCCGAAATTTCAGTTTGGATTTTATGTTTGAGATCCTGAATTGTTGCTGAGTTATTGGCATAGACATTACTCTTCAAATAACCCCACAGGAAGAAGTCTCTTTTCGTGAATCTCGTATGGATTTTCCCATCTCCAGGAACGACAATTTTGTTTATTTACGTACTCATCTATCCAAAAATGGGCTTCACCGGAAAAGATCAAATTCGATGACAAATTGTCCTGGCGATCCAACATCCATTTAACAAATCGGCAAAGTCGTAGATGATCCAAAGGCTTCAATTGCTGTGTAATTTGGATTTTAAAATTCCCCGTAAAGTGCCATAAGTGAGGCCCAATTGTTGACTTCGGCGACGAATTGAGCTGCCTGGCTGGTTTTGAAAACTTTCGCTCACAGTGCTGATATAAAGTTTGACCCGATACCGAAGCAGTTTCTTCAAAATGCTTTACCATTGCACGAATTCCGGACTCACTAGAGCGATTGTGTTGACCGAAAAATTTACAAATTTTACGAAATGTTACTTTTACAGATCGCCCATTTTCGTAATAAGATTGAATAACAAAAATGCGTTGCTGCGTGGTAAACAACTCCATAACTAAAATTGACAAAGATTGTACTTGACATATGCCAAAAAGATCAACCACATTGAATTCAGTAAATGAAAGTAATTGACAGCCAACATCCACACAATCTATTGGCTCACCCTATATATCCTTCATTTTCACCCGAAAACTTCATCATACAACCAGGTTACATGAGTTGCGGTATCAAAATGGCGCACAATAGCGCTAATTGGGTTTTTTTTTTTGAAGCGCCACTTCTACCTATCTACTTACCTCACAGCAAATTTGGATACTGAACTATTTGTTGTAGGTAAAGTGGCAGTTCAAAAGAATCCAATTAAAAAGGCACCGTTTTGTTACCACATATGCATGAGTTTGTGGTAACAAAATGGTGCTGGGTTTGTGTGAGAGTTGATGATTCTGAAAGGATGATGAGCCTAAGCCCGATCCGTGGAGTTTAGATGAAGGATTAACTCTCAAATCCTCTTGTCAGCTATCTCATTTAGATTCGCGAAGAAGGGTTTACATATAGTGTGTTGTCTGATCCTCACTAGGGCCGGATATCTGCAAAGGAAGTGGCATAGAGATTCTTTCTCTTTAATGTCCTTGCAGCTTTTACAAAAAGTATTGTGGGCTTGGCCGCATGGTTTCCAACTGGCCAGTGGTCTGTAGTAATAGCTACAACTCGTTTGACTTGGGTTTATTGAAACTGGGCCATCTATTTCTTGATATGGCACAACTAGTAAGACTGTTTCACCCCTATTTGTTGTATCAGACAGACATACGAGTATAGTGTGAGAATAAGCTTTAGTGAAGAATAAGCTACTATTTACAATCATAAGCGGTGGTCAACCCCGGCAAAGTGAAAATAGACAAAAGGTCAAACAAGACGATACCTGCACTACCAGAACTTTCAATACCAACAGAGGTTTCTTTAGCATTCGCCTGCTAAAGATAATGCAGAATTTTCAGACCAAAAGATAGAGCTTATATAGGAAGGTGGGAATCTTTTAAAGATGAGACTGAGCCCATACTCAGTGCGATATTTCCACTCATTAAATCCACCTCCCCTTCTGCCACTAGTCCTCGTGGTACTCCCGTCAACCATTTTATCGTGAGGAGGCTTCAGCCTTATACTATATCATTGGCTCCGTCGTTTTTGCATAATGCTGTTGCTCTGCTCTAAGCTTTCTTATTGATGCTTTCATTATTTTGGCAACGGTCTCGCTGATTGCGTCCCACCTTTCCTGTGACATTACTATCTGTTTGACTTCATTCTCCGTGGTGATGGCTTCGTCTAATTTCTCCTCCAGTTGATGCCTTTCGGTTTTGCAGCGCAGGTAATAGAATATGACATACTCCATGTCTTCTTTAGTTTCTGGGAAGCTCGATTAGAGTATGGATTACTATTTTGTCCGAACCTGTGAAAATACGCTCTGAACTATACATGGCCTGTTTTCATGTGGGTTATGTAAAAACGTAGCTCTCCATGTTACTAGCTTATCCACGACTCGATGTTGTGTATGGTTTTATATGTCCCATTTTCGTTAAATAAAATAAATACTTGGCGCAACAGATATTCAACTGCCTGGACCTAGCTTCTCGCAGCCAAACGGAAGGGACCTACAGTTTTGTGCCTTATCCGAAGGGAGATTTGAGAAGGTTTTTCGTGACAACAACACTCTCGGACGTTTGTCAGGCTCGCGAGAGGTGGGACCGTGAAAAAACTTTTTGGTGTTTTCTGGGATTCGAACATGGTACCACGCGCAGTGATCCGACACACTAACCACTTGTGCCACGGCGCCCCATCTTCATTGCCATTCGATTAGATGTTCGATGTTCTTTCTCCTGTTATCTTGTATTTTTATTTCTCCTGCGCTTCTTTTGCCAAGACGTCAATCGGCAGCATGGCAGCTACAAACAAAAGTCGCATCATATGTCGTTGTTGGAATGGCACTGATTGCTCTCAGTGCGTTGGTTCGGCATTCTGTCTGCAGGTTTTAATTTTCATGGCCTCCGCCCATATTTGTGATTCGTAGAGGATGATTGATGTAGCCACTCTTGTGAGGAGCAATTTTCTACCATTTTTCGGCCCTCCAATATTTAGCATTATACATGTTAGTGACGCTGATGCCTTTGCTCCCTTAGCGGCGGTATATGGTAGATGTTGTCGGAAATTTAGCCTTGGATCTATAGTAATGGCAATATCCATTTTCTCTGGCTTGGAGACTTCACCATGGTTACACACTCTTACAGTGTTCACTTTCCTACTACAGCAGACGAGTACCGCTTACGTTTTCTGTTTAGCTAGCTGTAGCCCCATATGGGTCAGCCATTCGTGAACGGTCCCAATATTTTCACTGATGTCGTGCTCTATCTCCCCTAAGTGTTTGGCTACTACCACGATAGCAATGCCATCAGCAAAGCCAACTTTTTAGCAGACCCTGCGATTCTCAGCTTAAGGACATCATGTGGGGGTATATACCTAGATCATGGAAAGAGGTCAAAGTGGTCTTCATACCCAAGGCCGGTAAAGCAAGCCGCACTACTAGCAAGGACTTTAGGCCAATTAGCCTTACCTCCTTTGTCCTAAAGACATTTGAAAGACTAGCTGACATATACATCCGTAGTAAACTACGCCCAGGTGACATATCACCAGCGCAGCACGCATATACGAAAGGAAAAAGCATACAGACAGCGCTGCACTGTGTTGTCGGCTCAATAGAAAAATCACTGAAAAATAAAGAATATACACTAGCCGCTTTCCTAGACATTGAAGGAGCCTTTAACAATGTCAAAACGAACGCGGTCAATAGAACTCTAACGAACCTTAATATTCACAATTCCGAGATAAAATGGATCGTTAATATGCTAAAGGAAAGACATCAAAGTTGAACTCGGAGGTACTAAGCTTGAAGTCTGTGCCTCAAGAGGCACTCCTCAAGGAGGGGTTATATCCCCACTGCTGTGGGTAATGGTCCTGAACGAAGTCCTTCTTAAACTGAGAAACAGCGGCGTCAATGCCATAGCATATGCGGACGATGTTGTGCTGCTAGCAACAGGTAAATATCTCCCGACCCTTAGCGAAGAAATCGAAGGGGCGCTGGAAATCATTGACTCCTGGACGGAGAGATGTGGGCTGGCGGTTAATCCCCAGAAAACAGAGTTAGTACTATTCACTAACAAAAGAATAATTCCACAATTCGTAACACCTTCCGTAAGGGGTACTCCCCTGAGTATCTCCAGTAGTGTGAGATACCTTGGCCTGGTGCTCGATAGGAAACTGAACTGGAGACTAAACATCAACGAAAGAGTTAAAAAACCCACGACAGCTTTTTACTCGTGCAATAGAATATTCGGGAAGACTTGGGGGCCGAACCCCAAAATCATCCTATGGATGTATACAGCTATAGTAAGGCAGCCTTGTATGGTGGCAGGCAGCCAGCAAAATAAATAACCTAGCTGCTTTCAGAAAAGTACAAAGACTAGCGAGCATCGCCAAAACCAGTGCGATGAGAACGACACCTACAGCAGGACTCGAGGCCATTCTCAATCTGCTTCCGCTAGATATCTTTATACAAGTATCGGGGGCTCATAGTGAGATTAAGCCAAGCAGATAGCTGGAGATCAAATGCAATGGGTCACACCACGATCCTGCAGAGATATTTAGGCAGTGTATCTAATACAGACTACTTAACGCCATACTTAGACTTCACAAGACCATTTTCTAGCACCTATCCGAGCAGGAAAGACTGGAAAAATGACAGAACGCCTAACGAGCGATCCTTAGCTGTTTACACCGATGGATCCAAAATGGAAATAGGTGTAGGCGCAGGCATCTTCTCTGAAACGCTTGGCTAGAAAAATGACAGTACGCCTAACGAGCGATCCTTAGCTGTATACACCGATGGATCCAAAATGTAAATATGGTAGGTGTAGGCGCAGGCATCTTCTCTGAAACGCTTGGCCTCTCCATGTCAGCTCGGCTTCCGAACTACAGCAGCGTTTTCCAGGCGGAGGTCCTAGCAGTTACAATAGCAGCTCGTGAGACTGCGATGAGGGCAATACCACGAGAGGATATCACCTTTTTTATCGACAGCCAGGCGGCGATAAAAGCGATATCTGCTAACAATAAAATCGAAGCTTGTGAAGTGTTGTAGAGAAGAGCTCAAGGTTCTTGGGACACAGCACGAGGTAAAGCTCTACTGGGTCCCTGGTCATGAAGGCATACCAAGGAATGAGAAAGCCGATGAACTGGCTAGAGGAGGCTCAGCACTAAGCTCGGACCAATCTGACCCCTCGATGTACATCCCGCCTTGCGCCCTTAAGCTCGAAGCAGGAAACAAAGCCCTAACGGAGGCTAACAATAGGTGGACCTCTTTAGATACTTGTATCACCACGAGGAAGATGTGGCCTGCATTTGACAGAATAAGAACCAATAGACTCATACAGAGGCATAGAAAATCCCTCTCTACTCTAAAAGGAGTCATTACGGGGCATAATACCATGCGGTACCACATGAAAAAACTACGTGTGACTAACGAAGACCTTTGTAGAGGCTGCGGCGACGAGGAGGCTCAGGAGGACACCACCCACTTTCTCTGTCATTGCCCATGCCTCTATCATTTGAGAAATAAGATCCTTGGACAACACTTCTTTGAGGATCTAGAAGAGTTGTCCAACAGTCCAATAAATGACATCGCAAACTTTATCAAATCCTCTGGATGGTTTGTATCTAGGGCACAGTAAGTACTAAATTCTTTCTTTAGGATATGTACAAAGACGATATTTTTCCACGAGGAAGGGATTCTCTATTCTATCCCCTTTCCCCCCATGGGTATCACAATGGGTCTATACTGACCTGAGTGTGGTGTGGAGGTTTTCTATCCCCCTACACCAGCCCACTTACCTAACCTAACCTAAGGACATCATTATAAGTACATTATGACATACATTAGCAAGGGGCTTAACACGGAGCGTTGGGAGACGCTGCCTGTTATGTTGTATTGCATTGGCCCATCCTCTCTACAGAACATATCCATACTGCTTGGCTTTCTTCTTCTTCCTCTTCTTTCGCCGAGGTTATGATTCGAAAACAAGGGATCGTAACCCCCCACTTCACCGCATTTCTACTGATCTGCCTGTGGGGTTCACCTATTTGACCTCAGAAAATATCGGCAGGCCTCCCTATTCTGGAGCACTCGCAATGAAATGCCGATGTCGTCGCATTTGTGTGATCCAAGCGTTTATAGGCCTGCCTCTCCTGCCTCGCGATGTCTTTGGAACTTTTTTAACAGATCTCTTCTTTGAACATACCAATAGCAGCTGAGCAAGTCGTGCTCTATTTTTCTTAAGATGGTTTCCTTGACTTGAAGGCTTCCATGGATCTTCGAACTTTTTATTCGATCAAGCTTTGTTTATCAAGCTATGCATACTACTTGGCTTGATAATGATATCAAGATCATATCGAAGGGAATATGTCTAACTATTGCATTCTTCTATTCATTTCAGGGTGAGTACAACAATCTTCATGGAGGCAAATGGTCTGTTCAAAATCTAGGCCTCTATTTGGAGGGCACACGTGGCAAGGAAGTAACTGATCGTTTATTTGGGGCCATTTCCTGGCTCATTGTCCATTCACTGCGCGCAGTCGCTCCAGTTATGGCTAGCGATCGTCATTGTTTCGAGTGCTATGGCTATGACATAATCATTGACAACAACTTAAAGCCATGGCTAGTCGAAGTTAATGCATCACCATCGCTGACATCCACAACCGTCACAGATCGAATTTTAAAATACAAATTAATCGACAATATGTTGTCGGTAGTCCTACCACCAGATGGTGTTCCAGAGTAAGCCTTTCAATCAATTTTTTCCATTCATTACAAAACATTGGTTCGTTTAGTGTTCGTTGGAATAAAGTTCCCTCACGTGATGCATTGGGCAATTTCGAACTACTAATCGATGAGGAGCTAGCTGCACAAGAAGAACAACAAACTAATAATGCAATAAGCAACAAGGGCAAGTCACAGGGAAATCGATGGAAGTAGAATTATTAACACCGATTATATTTTGTATTTCATGTGTCTACGAATTAAAAATAAAAATTTTGAATAAAAAACGAAAGAGTTGACGTGCAAACTCTTTTTTCTTTTCTCTCTGAGATACTTTTGTGTGCTGTTTCTCTTTATCTACCGGCATTCATTACTATCAGCTGATTGAATGTAAACAAATCGTAGTAACTGTTTGAAAAAAAGAAATAAATACAGAGCAAGGTTGCTACAACAACAACCGACTAGCCGCCGAACATGGAAGTAAATTGCGTGCGCGCACCGCCACCAACAACACACCGTGCTATGGTAACCGCAAACGACCTTTCTCTTCTCTGATGTTGATAAACAGTGGTAACTCGTAACAGCAGTCTCCATCGAAACGGTTAATAATTTTAAAACCAAACCGCACCACTTTTAAACTGAGTTAAATGGTATTGGGATGGCGTGTAGTGCAGATTGCACAGGTGAACGAAGGTAAAAGTAACCAGGAAAGCGACAGTTCGATTTGTTATCTGTCAGCGGACAGACGTTGGAACGGAAAAATAACGATTTTTTCACCACTCGGAAGGTTTTTTTTTTGATTTTTTCTTAAAAAAAAAAGAAAATAAATTTTTGTGCATATTTTTATAGAAAAGAAATTGTTTTTTGTTTTTTAGTGGCAGTGGCAGTGGAATAAATTAAATTTTAGTTTCACAAGTGGTAACAGAAAAATTATATTAATATTTTATTAAATAATATTTGAAAGTGTTTCGGAATAGTTGTATCTATTTAATTTTTGAAGAATAAATTAAAAGTGATTTCTAAATAAATTTGTGAGTGAGTTCTTAAACATAAATAAATTCTACCGGGCCACTTATTACCTTGGATATTTGTGCAACTGTTTGTTTATTTGATTAGAAAATCGATTTTGAAAAATGCAGCATTTGTGTGGATAAACTACCAATTGGAATATATTTTTTCTTAAAGTAAGTTTTTGGTTTAAAAATAATTTCTTCTATGAATTTATTATTAGTTCACTATTAGACAATAGTAAAAAATGCAAAATTAAAAAAAAATGGAGCAACCAGTGAAGGTCTAATCATGATTGGAATGCATTTGCAAAATCGATTCATTGTTAAATGTTGCCACACATTGCATTGTATCTCAGTGAACTGGGTTTATGTGGCTGTTTTATTGGTACAATTGGTTTTGCTGTATTATTTCGCGTAAGACGACTGAGGGGGCTAAGTCCTCATAGTCAAGTAGAGCCGAGAGATGGCAATTGTAGAACTTTAATTATTCTTTGGAAATTTATATATCTGCTAACGCAAAAACAGAACAATATTCCATCTGGGTTTTTGGATTAGATTAGATTTGCTTAAGTAAACCCATTTGTTTTAGTTACACAAGTATTACAAAAAAAATCAGGAAACCATGGCTATGCCGTCTGTCCGGTTGACAAAATAACAAAAGAATGTTCTGTAGCTACAGAAATAATTTCAACGTCCTCATAACTGTCTTTGCAGTTAAATCAGAAGCACTAGGGTTGGCTTGCATGCACCCAAAATTTTACAAAATCATTATCTGCGAAGCATTGTCTCTCCTGACGTATATTTTCAACAATTTGCTTACTAAGGTGGCGCTACGGGGGTGAATCTGGGCCTCAACCAACAAGGATCTCCACTTAGCTTAGTCTTTAGCTAATTTCATCCAGTTCCGCACTCCAAGTTGGTTAAGGTCCACTTGAACTTGCAAGCGCAATCTACGGAGAGGAGTCCCTCTGTGTTAGATTCGAAGCCTCTGTGGGCAGGAGCGCGGGTTTCCATTCGCGCCATCTCAAAGGCCCAATACTTTTTTTGACTACGTTGATGTCGCTGTACAGCCTGTATAGTTCATCATTGAATCTTCTTCTTCAAAACTCATCAGCGCAAACAGGATCGAATATCTTACGAAGAATTTATCTCTCGATGCGACTAATGATATCTTCATCCGCTTTCAATAAAGTCCATGTTTCAGCTCTGTAAAGTGGAACTGGGATGATTAGGGTTTTATATAGAATCTTCTTAGTTGTTCGAGATAGGGCGATTGGTAGCGGTTCTTCGCTTGATTTCTGTGCTGGTGTCGTTTTCAGATATTATAGTAAAGCCAAGGTAGACAAAGTCCCTTACTACATCGAAGTTGTAGCTGTATAACTGTGACGTTCTGTCCAATTCGTCGCTGTTAATTACCCCTTCTAGTTGAAACTTACTTACTTACTTAGATGGCGCTACGGTCCGGGGTGGACCTGGGCCTCAACCAACAAACCTCTCCAGCTAGTACGGTTACGGGCCAGCTGCCTCCAGTTGCGAGGTTCAAGTTGGTTGAGGTCACCCTCCACTTCTTTGCGCCACCTACCGCGAGGTCGTCCTCTACTGCGTCGTCCATCCGGGGTGGATTGGAAAACTTTCTTAGCGGGAACGTTGGGCTCCATCCGCTCTAAATAACCCAGCCATCTTAGTCGCTGTATGCGAACTCTTCTGGCTAAGTCGATGTCCTTGTACAGGCCGTCTTCTAGTTGAAAGCATATAATTGATTTTGTATTGTTTACTCGTTTACAGCTAAATCAATTTTGGCCGCTTCTGCTTCTGTACTTGCAAACGCACTGGTAACAGCCCGCTAAGTTTTCCCAATTATGTCAACATCGTCGGCGTATTGAAGCAGTTGTACGAACTTTTGATAGATTGTACCTCTGGTGTTAGCTTGTGAGTTCCGCACAATCCATTCAAGCATAATATTAAAGAAGTCACATGACAGCGCGTCACCTTGTCTAAAACCTTTTTTGACATCAAGGTCAAAGATGCTGTCATAGGTGGCCTTGAAATCGATAAAGAGATGATGAGTATCGGTTTCGACTTCTTGGATTTTCTCCAGGATCTACAGAAGCTTGAAAATTTGACCAATGGTGGACTTTCCTGGCCTAAAACCGCACTGATAGGGGCCAATCAGGCTGTTAATAAGAGGTTTCAGACGTTCACGCATTATCGCCGAAAAGATCTTGCATGCAATGTTGAGGAGTCTGATGCCTCTATAATGTTGCAGTTGAAGGGGCCTGCTTTCTTGTGAAATTGGCTAACAATGCTGAGATTCCATTCGTCAGCCATAAACACATCTGACCACATTTTAGAGATGAGTTGGTGTATGATCTCCACCAATTCATCATCAGTTATCTTGAAAAGTTCGGCCGGAAAGCTGCTGGTGCAGTAGCCTTGTTGGATTTCGGCTTGGATTGCACTATCCTCACTTCACTTTGGTCAATTGGAGGTAGATTCTTCGAATCTAACCCGTAGGGACGATACAGTTGAGGGTGTCCTCTAAACAATTAGCTAAAGACCGAGCTAAATGGAGAGACTTGTTGGTTGAGACCCTGGTTCACCACGAACTGTAGCATCACCTAAGTAAGTACAGGGTGGGCCAACTACAAGTTTCTTTTTAAAAATGCAATAAAATGAACAAAATGAATTTTTTTCCATGTATTATGGCTTTATTGGTAAGAGCAAATATTCTCATTAATTATGGAACACAACGTCGTTCAAGCCGCTGCCTCGGCTG
The DNA here is from genome assembly GCA_945910035.1 of Brachypalpus laphriformis. Taxonomy (NCBI): domain Eukaryota; kingdom Metazoa; phylum Arthropoda; class Insecta; order Diptera; family Syrphidae; genus Brachypalpus; species Brachypalpus laphriformis. The sequence goes on from OX246756.1 coordinate 160,877,721, forward strand.
GCTTCGCAGTAGCGCATTCTATCACTCCAATTTTCCAAGACCTTGTTGATGGTTTCGGGCTGTAGCTCATGGATTGCTTGGATGATATTGGCAAAAGACAAATACAAATATTTGGCGCAACAGCTCTTTAAAGTGCCAGGGCCTAGCTTCTCACAACCACTCATGTTGTGTGCGTTATATTTTTCACACGAATGGAAGGCACCTACAGTTTAATGCCGACTCCGAACGGCGATTTGAGAAGCCTTTTCGTGACAACAATACTCTCGGATGTTTGTCAGACGCTCGCGAGAGGTGGGACCGTGAAAAAACTTTTTGGTGTTTTGTAGGATTCGAACTTGGAACCTCATGCGTAGTGATCCGACACACTAACCACTTACGCCACGGCGCCCCGGATGATATTGGCCTTAAGTGCTTGAATCGTTTCCGGATTGTTGGCATAACATCGGTCCTTCACGGTTCCCCACAAAAAAAAAAGTCCAAAGGGGTCAAATCGCAACTCCGAGGCGGCCAATTGACATCGCCAAGACGGCTGATAACACGATTTGCGAATTTGGTGCGCAAAAGATCGATTGTGGCATGGGTTGTGTTGCATGGCGCACCATCCTGCATGAACCAGAGGTCGTCCAAATCCATGTCTTCAATTTCAGTAAAAAAAAAAAAAAAAGTCGTTAACATGGCTCTGTAACGCCCACCGTTGACCGAAACGTTGTTCCCAGCCTCATTTTCGAAGAAAAATGGTCCAATGATGCCACCACTCCACAATCCGCACCAAACTGTCACTCTCTGTGGATGCATTGGCTTCTCAACAATAACGTGCGGGCTTTCCGAGCCCCAGATGTGGCAATTTTGTTTGTTAGCGTAGCCGCCGAGATGAAAATGTGCTTCCTCAGAAAAGATGATTTTTCGCCCAAAATCGTTGTCCAATTCAAGCTGCTCTAAGGCCCAAACTGCGAAGCGATAACGAAGTGGATGGTCGTGCGCTTTCAATTGCTGAATCAGTTGAACCTCGTAAGCGAATAATCCCAGATCTTTGTGCAGAATTCTCCTCAGGCTAGTGCGGGAAAAGTTGAGCTGTTGAGATTGATGACGAGTTGATGTTCGTGAATTGAGTCTCACACTCTCGGCTACAGCAGCCACATTCTCATCTGTGCGCACCGTACGACGACGGGGACCATGAGTGTTGTCCACTAGCATACCACTAGCATACGAACTTTTTGCACAAACTTGCGTACAGCAGGCGCGGTGGGTGCTTCATTTCGGCCAAAACTTCTTTTAAAAAAACGCACTGTTTGGGCTACACAGCACTCACTTTGGAAATAAGTTTTCAATATTTCCCTATATTGTTCAAGCTTAAAGCGACTCATTTCGTTCCGCGGAGGTATGATACTAACTTTCTGTTAAGATTTCGAGCGGACAACAGCTTTCAGTGTCAAAATAACCTATGGTTTAAAAATAAATCACTAGATAGCCCACCCGTTACATAAGCAAGATACCAGGATTAGCACATTGCAATGAAACTTTGCGCACTCTGGGATACAATAGTTCTTTAAAGTGAGATAAAAGCAGATGGGGGCTTAAGTTTTGGTTTATTCTAGTGTCCTACCCAAATTACGAAATTGTGGTGCATTTTCACAAAGCGCTAGTCTCGTAGTACTTCTTCTTACTGTCCCTGCACTTATTCTTCCTATTTCGGCGAGGTTATGATCCGAAAACCAGGGATCATAACCCTCCCACTTCACCGAATTTCTACTGATCCGCCTGCGGGTTTCACCTATTTGACCTCAGAAAATATCGGCATGCCTCCCTGCCTTCCTCCTCTTAACTGTCCCTGCAAAAAGTTTTAAATTCATTGTTGGCTTTGATGTAGCAATATTTTGCAAAGTCTTCGCTATATATGTTACGCACTTTTGGAAAAGTCGTAGCTATTCAAACGACCATTTCTTTGCACTTTAGCACTCCTTGTTAAACCAGGGTTCAACTTTCATCTGCCTGTGCAAATCACTGTGGCTAAAAGTTGGGTATGCTCTTTTAAATACATCTGCCAACTGGTTAAAATCTAGTTCACGTTACCTTCTAAATAGCTATCGAGATGTCTTCTATAAGTTGGAGCTTTTGTCTCATTCTATGTCATCTTAGGAAGAAGCTTCATTTCTCTTGTATTCTCCAACATTATAGATTTGCTTCCAAAAGTAATGATAATTGGAAGGTGATTGGAATAAGGTAGTTCACCCACTTCGAAGTCCATTAAATAATGATTGCAATCACCTCCTACTAGACAGTAATCTACAACCGACGTACCTCGTCCACCAATAGATGTCCATTCACCTGATTTGTCGCCTTCCGTTGTCCCATTTTGTATTCGTGGCCCGAAAGAATTACATAGTTCCAATAGACTGATGTCTCTGCTATTAAACGTTGCATCCTTCGATTGACGATATATTCCCGTCCTGTTGTTATTAATACCCTCCTCGTTCCCGACTCTTGCATTAAAGTCATCGATGATGAGCATGTTAGGATTTTGATTGCACATAAGCGCCCCTTGGAGTTTCCTCAAATCATTATCCCATTGGTTGCCGTTGATATAGGCTGAAAAAATGTGGAACACCTTGTTATCAAATCGAAGACTCACATACGATGCTTCTTCTAATATTTTGAATTCGCAGGTAAGACCTTTGAGATCTTTTTTGAAGCCAACCTCCACTAGCTCTTCCCCTTACTTATGACCTGTATCCCCTTGTGGGTCCTAGGGCCTCTTTTACGCCTATGCGCCATCGTGTAAAATTTCTGGCAATGTGTCTGAGTTCTCCCCAACTGTATTTCATCTATTTAGAACAAGATTTCAAATTATCACTTAAATGGCTTCGGTGATCTACATTATTAATCTTCTGATATTCTTCTCAGATTGGCCTACATCCGAAGCTGTAACGAAGCTACCCACTTCATTTGATTCTCATTAATTGCTCAACAAGATGTAGAATTCACACAATTTGTTACTTTTTTCTAGAAATAAAATATTAAATCCATAAATCATCTAGCTGAAGTCTAGTTTTCGTAGAAAAACAACTTTCGGTAACGATCGCCAAATGAGATAAATTTGAAATAAAATTTCAGCTTGTGACTTATAGTGAGTGGTAGGAATGCATTCAAGAGTCTGTCTACCATATCTAGGAAGTCGAAACTAAGGTGTGTTTTGCTTGTTCTAAATGGATTCTACTTGTATCTGTAATTTTTTTGTGATCAAATTTGAATCAAAAGCGCGGCTGCAAAAGCGAACGTGGGACGTACACAAGACGAGTGGTCAGTAAAATTAATTTCGAATAAAAGAAACTGAACGAAGATATGGCTCAGATGGAGATTGGATTGTTTATATATGCATATTCATGTATGAATGAACTCTGTTTCTTTTCACAACACTCATTAAATTAAACTAAGCAGGATTATCCATAGGAAAATTTATTTCGCTATCAAGCGCCACGGATATCCCAAATAAAATTGAAATTGATGACTATACTGGCTATACTCGTACACAAGTTTCCCTGTTTCTCTTGAAAAACATTCCGTTTTTAATATCTCATAAGCTGCAACACAGTATTCACTACAAAGATACCTCTTCATCAATGAATTTCATTTTGAATTTCTCCAAAGGCATATGAATTAAAAATCGCGTGGATATTTCAAATATGGGAATTTATGTGACGGTTGACATCGATTACTTATGGTATTCAAAACTTAGAGATGACAGCATCCTTAGTTATCCATATATTTTCAAAACAACTGACAGCTCTCATACAGGTGCTATGCCAGCCATTTTTCCTATTCCACCAAGCCACACACAGAGTAAAAAATCTTTAACTATCTGGGTAACTAATAAAAGCAAACCAACTAAAGCCCTTTTAGCTCCAGAATACTTTGGTGCGTGGGAGCCTGGATACACAATATCTTAGGTAGGTGGGGGTAGAAATCTTTTACACAATATGCACGTCAATGTAGACCTCTTGTGGTACCCATGGGGGGAAAGAAAGAAGGAAGGAATCCCCTCCTCGTGAAATATAAACGTATAAATACATAATCCAGTATAAAGCAGTTGATACTCACTGTGTCCGAGGTACAAATCATACGGAGTATTTAATAAAGTTTGCGATGTCGTTCACCGGTCTACTGAATAACTTATCTAAATCCTGGAAATCCTGGCAGAAGTATTATACATATCTTCGATGGCAAAGGCCTGGGCAGTGGCAAAGAAAGTAGGTAGTGTCGTCACCACAGCCATTAAAAAGGTATTCATCCGTCGTATGTAGCTTTTTCATGTGTTATGCCCAGTAATAACTCCTATAAGAACAGAAAGGGGTTTTCTATCCCTCTGCATAAGTCTATTGGTTCTTGCTTTATCGAAAAAAGGTCATAGCTTCCTCGTGGTAACACAAGTATCTAACGAGGTTCACCTATTGTTCGCCTTCATTAGAGCTTTCTTCTCTGCTTCGAGCTTAAGTGTGCAAGGCGGGATGTACACTGAGGGGTCAGAATGATACTAGTTTACCGCCGAACTTCCTCTTGCCAGTTCGTTGGCTTTCTTGTTCCCTGGTATGTCCTCATGTCCAGGGATCCAGCAGAGCTTAACCTTGTGATATTTTTCAAGAACCTTGAGCTCTTCTTCACAAGATTCGATTTTATTTCTATGGCAGATATTGCTTTTGTTGCTGCCTGGCTGTCGATGGAAATTGTGAGATCCTCTGGTGGTATTGCCCTCATCGCAGTCTCATGGGCTAGGACCTTTGCTTGGAAAGCACTACTATAGTTCGGAAGCCAAACTGATATAGAGATGTCTAGTGGTTCAGAGAAGATTCCTGCGGCTACACCTGTTTCCACTTTAGATCCACCAGTGTATAAAGCCATGGATCGTTTTGTAGGTGTTCTACAGCTTTTCTATTCTTCCCTGCTTGGGTAGGTGCTAAAAATTGTATCTTGAAGTCTAGATATGGCGTAGTGCAATCGGTACTAGATACTGTTACGCGAGCGCACAACCGACACGGAAACATAAACAACCGAGAAACCCTGAGAAACATCTCGAAGCTGTCAACCCGAAAGTACAAGAACTTTCCAGATTCTTGGTGGATGGAATTCCAGCGGCAAACTGGAAATTTGGTTATTTATCTGGAAAGCCAGAGCCAAATATATAAGGAGGTTGACAGAAGTCCAAGTTTGAGTTCTGTTTTTGGTCAGCGATGATAGCGGCTATTAGAGACGTGCAGAGTTCAAGCCAGAAAAATTGTGTTCTTTTCCTCTCGACCATCCGTCGTAACTTTGGCACTCTTCGGCTTGATCGGCGATTTTGTAACAATACATTGCCTAGCCATCTCTGTAGGATCGTAGTATGACCCATTGGATTTGATCTCCAGCTATCTGTCTGGCATAATCTTAGGTCACTAATAACCGCTGAAGATTTTATAAATATGTCTAGTGGAATCAGGTTGAGAATGGCTTCGAATTTTTCTGTAGGTATCGTTCTCATTGCACTGGTACTACCAATACTTTACCAACTTTAATGATTGCCGTTGGTGGTTTTGCTGGTGGCTTGCTTGAGAGATACACAATGTCTTAAGCAAGTTAAGTATTCCAGCGGCGCTCCAAGCTATGGTCCATTTACAATTGAAAACAATTTACTACTAGCTCAGCGATAAGACTGCGAAGCTCCAAACAATGGAGAGAGCAACATATGGGATACGCCAGAATATTTTCGATGCATTGTCATCTTCCTAAAGTCACTGACCACCTGCCAACTGAGCACAACTTCAAAACGGGCTATAGGCACTCAATAACGAGTGGATGCAACGCGTTGTCCTACACAACGAATCGCTGTCAATTTTCACGGACGGGTCCAAACCAATCGACGGAGTCTTCTCGGAAGACTTTGATATCCATCTTTCCTTAACCTTTCAAACCACTGCAGTGTATTTCAAGCTGAAGTTACCACTGTTCTCCAAGCTGTTGACTGGCTAGCGGTTATTGCAGTATTAATATCGGATATCGATAGTCAGGCAGCCATTAAATCCCTCGCATCTAGTACTATGAGATCTAAGGCAGTGAGAGACTGCTCTTAACGAGATAGCTGGACAGTACAACTTCACCCTTTGCTGGGTACCAAGTCACCGTGACATACCAGTGAATTGCGAATTGACGAGCTGGCTCGCCAAGGCTTCTCTGGTACAAATAGCATAAGCATCACCAACATCGAGACACCAACGTCTTATGTTAAGTACTTTATCCACGTCGACGCGGTAAAGTGAGGCCAACACTAAGTAAAACCAGACGCCTGAAACACAAAAGAGGAACCCGCTCCAAAATAACAAACGGCTTCACCGGACACGGTGCTATAGGAAGACACCCCCTACAATGATTTCTACAGAAGTTGTAGAGGAAGAAGAGACCATTAATCACTTTCTATGTTCCGCACTCGCCAACATCAGGAAGACTACCTTGGGTGAATACGGTCTAAATATTCTCGGCAATGAGTGCAGGACTAAAATTAGGTCTTTCATACAGAGAAGTAGATAGTTCCAAGAGTAAGAAGTGACCCACACACATGACATATCGGCAGTACAATGAACCTATTTCTGGTCTAAGTGCACCCTAATCGAGTGCCAATCAACCCACTAAGTTTTGCAATATGTCGCTGAAGGTTGGTATGGTACAGTGGGTAATATGTTTGCTACCGACGTGTGGAGATTCAAGCCCCTGCGAGGAATAGTAATCATCAGCCACCCGAGTATAAAAAGAAAACGAATGGCATCACAGTTTTTTCACTACTGCACCAAAGCACCAAAGACAGATTCCTGCCTGCTAATGGTTGGGTTAGGTTGAAGTGGCTGCCATTGATACCACGTGGATCATGGGAGAAAATCTCTCTACCTACTTGCTAAAACCATTTTGAGCTTCTTATGAAGCGTAGGAGGCTCCTAATATCAATATCTATCAGTTCGTCTAAATTATTGTAATAGGAGGCTCCTAAATGAAGCTTCCTTCTACGGGAGAGAGCTGAACAGAAACAAAGAAGGTGAGGAATAGTTTCTGCCTCTTCTTCATCCATGCAGCTTCTACAAAAGTTGTTCGCAAAAAGGCTTAGTCTTGTAGAATGCTTGCCTATTAGACATTGTCCAGTGATGACACCTATTATATCGCCGGTATTCAATCTGTTGAGAGAAATCAAAGTTTTAGAACGTTTTAGATCCAGCTTCGGCCAAATCTGTTTTGTCGCTAGAAATGTTGATCCACTTGTCCACCTAAGACTCTCGACAGCATCCAACTTAAATTTAAGTTTGCGAGTAGCGATTAGTACACCTAAGATGCCTTTATCCGGCAGGATAGATATATGGTAGTTGTTCCTATTCTGGCGAATTCATTGGCCTTACAATTCTCTAGAATGTCTTTATGCCCCGTCACTCAACACAGGTGAATATTGAACTGCTCAACCGTCTCCGTAAGAGACGATCGGCATTCTAGAGCTACTAAGGTATTTATAGAGGTCAATTCCAGGGGCTTGATTGCTATTTGGCTGTCTGAAAAAATGCGGATATCTCTAGCAGATATCACGTTTTTTTAAGCCAAGATAACACTTCTTTATTCGCCATTATTTCCGCCTGGAACACGTTACAATGATTTGGAAGACGGAAGGAGAGCTTAAGGTTAAGCCTGTCAGAGAAAGCACCTGCACCAACTCCGTCTTTGGTTTTTTGACCCGTCAGTGTAGAAGTGAATTGACTCATCTTCTAAAAATGCATTACCCTCCCATTGGGGTGGCAATGGTGTAGTGGTAACGTCGTCAATTGCCACGCTAATGATTCAAATCCTGATGTCAGCAAGCATTTATTTATTTCTCATGAAATATACAAAGTCAGGCCGATCATTTGCGAAAGCTTGTGTGAACACTACTGCGAAGGCATAACACTGGTAGTAGCTTGCTCATGTGGCTGGAAAAATTGTTCGCTCTGTTGATGGCGATTTGCTCTTGACATCGGTTATTGGGAACAAATTACTGTGAATCAGAAGCAAAGACAAATAATAACAAAAATCTCCCCAGTTATCTGGACGCCACCCCCGGAGAATCTCTGAAGCATAAACAACTGAGCTTCATGAACCACTACACCAAAATCTTTCCCTCTCTCTCTATCTATCCTTTCCAACGCCCGCACTGTGTGTAAACATGTTAAAGGTATTCATAACCCTTTGAGTGCGAGTGCAAATTATATAAGAAAAAAAAAAAACCCTCCAAGAGTGATCTAGAAAGGATGGTGACGTGGAAGTTCTTATCTTTAGACATGGGATGGTATAGTCCGTGTTCTTGGGAGAGATTTTGAATTTATTCAGAATGGAAGCGTGGCCAAATTCTTATCTTGACCACTGTTGGGTAGCTTCAAGGCTACATTCGCTGCCATTTGCTTGCTAAATATATCGAGGGGTATCAGATGAAACATAATGTCCAGTGCCGCGGAGGGAGTTGTACGTAGTGCTCCGCTTATGCACAGACAAGCTGTACGCTGAGCCTTAGATAATCGCGATTTATAGTTTTTTTCTTAGGCCGTCCACTAGACAATCACCCCGTATGCAAGTATCGGTCTAATGACCGAGATGTATAGCCAGTGATTGACTCGAGGTTATAAATCCCATTTATTCCCAATAGATTTTTTGCAAGAGAAAAGTGCTATGGTAGCTTTCTTTATTCTTTCTTGAATCTTAGGTTTCCAGCTTAATTTCTTATCCAGGATAAGACCCAAATATTTTGCTGCGTCAGAGAAAGTTAAGCTGATACCATTGAGAGAAGGAGGGTCAACTAGCGGAATTTTATATTTCCTGGAGAAGAGTAATAGTTAATTTTTGTGGGGGCTTACGCCCAATTCACACAGTACTGTCCATCTAGTGAGCTTGTTTAAAGCGTTTTGTAGAAGTTTTTTAGAGTATTTAGGTGCTTCCCCCAGACGGCCAAAGCAACATCATCTGCATCACTCGCCTTCCATGATTATCAATACTTCATTGATCACCAAATTCCACAAAAGTGGGGATAGAACACCACCTTGCGGAGTGGTTCTACTGACAGACCTTCTAGTAGACGTCCCACCCAGGTTAGAGTTGATAATCCGACCATTAAGCAGTAAATTAATCATATTGACAGGGAACTAGATGTTAAGAATAGATCACTGCTTGATCTATGCCTAAGTGTTTCGCCATTAGCTAGATTGAAACTAAGTGTTAAAGTCTCATATTACGATTAAATAATAAATCTTTGATGGCGTTACATATTACCACCATGAATGCAAATGTAGCTCAATTAGAGCAAATTTAAATTCATTCGAGAATATGTATCTTTTATGACATAGGAACTAGTTACTATACTGCTACAGTTGAGCTATAAAGCTATTCAAAACGAAGTGAGCTCAATGATGTGAAACCAAGAAACTAAAGCAATCATAACCGAAGCTAATTAGTTCCTTCTGTACTGTACCTTGTACTTAACCACTTTCATCGAGGGGCTTAAGTGGGTCTACTATATTCGAGCTGAGTGCTCGCGGATGTATAATATTATTGAATTGCTTTTAATGCATCCATGCACAAGTGCAACCTAGTGATCTATGTTTTATTCGTTTTTATTTTCTTTTTTACATAAACTCAGTGGATAGCCAAATCATGAAGCATAACAGGAGGGGTCAGCTTAGTATTAGGGCAATAGTGGGCTTAGATTGAACTGTAATTTTATAGAAAATAATGTATATTGTGCAGGAATATACAATGCCGTATTCAGAAACTGAAGAGGCAATGAAGGGAGATAACAATAAATGTGTTTGGACTACTAACACTCAAAATTGAAAAGCGAGATTAGATTGTCCAATGGCTTATGATATTTTGCGAATTTTAAAGTGTTGGACGTGACATTGTTACTATAATGGGAACGTTGTCATGTATTTGCATGATAAGTGTGCATTTGCGATTTCTTTGAAAAATTCAAATTCAACGATGGAGTATTACACAGGCGAACCCCACAGGCGGATCAGTGGAAATGCAGTGAAGTGGGAGGGCTATGATCTCTTGTTTTCGGATCATAACCTCACCGAAATGGGAAGAAGAGGAAGAACGATGAGTTATTTTGCATCGATGTATTCATACTTGTTACACCGAAGAGGTAAACAATACTCTCCGCCCGTGCCCGGAGAACCAGTATAAGGGTATTAATAATCCCTTTGGCACGCGCAAATTATACAAATTATAAAACAAAACAAAAATACTATTATTATGTTTGCAGGTTATATAAAGCAGTGGAAGGATTAGGCGCAACAATTTAAAGACACAGTCTACAGGTAGCGTAGCTTTCTATTCTTGCAAAAAGGCATTCAGTAATACGTGAGGTTTCAAACCAGCTGTGGTGGATATTATACGGCCATCGTAAGACCCATTCTTACATATGGTTCACTAGTATGGTGGATGGTACTTGAGAAGCAATACCAGCTTTCAAATCTCACCAAAATCTAGAACGCAGCGTGCATCGGATCATGGGATCAATGAAAATAACACCAACAGCGGCAATGGAAAACATGCTTAGTTTCATTGCGCTTAATATGTACTATAGCAGTCTGGCGGCCAAAACCGCTGTAAGACTGAGAGAAGGGCGACTGTGGTCAAGTCTTTACGGCCATGCATCCATTTTGTCCCGATGGGGACTACTAGTGGATCGACGGATACTGATAACATGAACCCGATGCTAGCATTTGAAAGGAGATTCACTACAAGAATTCTTGACAGAATGTACTGGAAGAACCGAAGAACCACGAAGAAAAAGGAACCGGCCTTCTATACCGACGGTTATAAGATAGGCGTTGACACGGGATCCGGAGTTTATTGTGAAGCCCTAGGAATAGAATACACCTTTAGAATAAGCGACGACTGCAGCGTATTTTAGGCCGAAGTTACAGCCATTATACAGGTTGATGAAATAATACGCCAGAGTTATATCATTGGTAGAACGATCACAGTCTATATAGACAGCTAGGCAGCCGTTAAGGCTCTGGACTCTGCAGTAATCAGAGTCAGGGTTTGTGAGGACCTGCAAATCACTCTTAAACGAGATATCTAGAGCCAATGTGGTGACCCTCTGCTGGGTACCAGGGCATAGATACGGATATCGAAAAAAACGAAAGGGCTGACGAGTTTGCTAGGAAAGGGTCAGCGCTGCACTTGTCGTGGGCATTTCCATTTGTAGTGACCCCAATCAGTTCCTTACGCAAGAAAGTAGAAGATGAAGTTACCGATCGAGCAAACAGATGCTGGGTTCATCTGGAAACATGTGGCAAGGGCGCTATAGCCATCCTTCAGCAAGAAGGGATCAACTTCTCTGGTGAAACATAGTCGTTATAACGCATGGGCCATTTCTGGCATAATGCATGATGATGCATGAATGGCAAGATGCATTCCAAAGCAAATCTTGTGGAGTTCAACGCCACGAAAACACAATCCACCACCTTTTCCAGGAAGAATACATCTACTGCTTCCCAGCTTCAAATACTTACTTACTTACTTAGGTGGCGCTACATTTCGGCGTGAACCTGGGCCTCAACCAACAAGCCTCTCCATTTAGGTCGGTCTTTAGCTAATTGCCTCCAGTTGTGCACTCCAAGTTGGTCGAGGTCCCCTTGAACTTGTGCGAGCCACCTACGGCGATGATTCCCTCTACTGCGTCGTCCCTCGGGGTTAAATTCGAAGACTCTGCGGGCCGGAGCGTTGGTGTCCATTCGCTCTACATGTCCTAGCCATCTCAGACGTCCAATAGGCAGTTTTTTGACTAGGTCGATGTCGCTGTACAGCTCGTATAGTTCGTGATTGAATCTTCTCCTCCAAAACCCATCAACGCAAACGGGACCGAAAATCTTACGAAGGATATCTTCATCCTCTTTTAATAAAGTCCATGTTTCAGCGCCGTAAAGCAGGACTGGGATGATCAGGGTCTTATACAGAGTCTCCTTAGTTGTTCGAGATAGGACTTTACAGCTTCAAATGCATAACCAAATAATCGAATCCAACCATGTATTTACTGGGTGTCATAGTAAACTCTGGAATAACATAGTACAGCAAAACAGGCAGGTGGCTACTACAGCACACAACTTACATGTTCACCTGGCAACTCCAAGAACATCATTCTATCAAATCTTTGGAACTCATTCCCAGACGAAATATTTTCAGAGAGCTATAATCTGCAACAGTTTAAATGCAGCATTTGCAGACAACTGCAGGCAACTCGGGGCGCTGGCTCAGTATAGAGTCGAGAGAGGTAATACCGAAATTATTGATCCGCAACCCGTACCGTAAACTCAGCCCATCGTAATACTTAGCACTTAAAGAAAACCGAAAGAATATATTTAGCATCTGTTGGAGTATATAAATTGATGAGAGATGCGGTTGAAATTTACCCCCAGCTCCATGGATCGTGGACAAATTTCTCCATCCCTAGTCGTTAAACTAATTGGGGCTTTTGATGAAGCGTAGGAGACTTCTAATATCGGTTTTTATCAGTTCACATAGATCACTGTAGTAGAAAGCTACCTCCTTTTATGAGAGGGGGTTGGGCAGGTACAAAAAAGGCGGAGCGTAGTTTTCTTCTCCTCTTCGTCCATACTCGTATAGCTTCTAGAAAAAAACGTTTAAGTGCACATCAAGCCTTGTTGCATGTTTGCCTATCAGACAGTACCCAGTGGTGACACCAATTGTAGTGCTTATATGCAATCTGTTGAGAGAAAGCTTTGGTCAAATCTGTTTTGTCGCTAAGCACGGTGTACCACTTGTCCACCTAAGAGTTATTCCCTCGATAGCATTCAGATTTAGTTTACATTTGCATGTAGCGTATACATAAGGTACATTGTTTCATATCTGGCGAGTTCATCAGCCTTACAGTTCCCTGGAATATCTCTATGCCCCGGCACACAACAAAGGTGAATATTAGGAAGGTGCTCTGGCATCTCTATGAGAGACGACTGGCAATCTAGAATTACTTTTAAGAAAACTTCAGAAAAACAGATTCCAGAGATTTGATTGCTGCTTGGCTATCCGAAAAGATGCGGATATCTCTATTGGATATGATATTCCTCTTAAGCCAAGATAAGACTTCCTTAATCACCATTAACTCCGCCTGGAACACGCTACAATGATTTGGAAGACAGAAGGAGAAACTGCGAGTAAGCCTATAAGAGAAAACACCTTCATCTAACCTGTCGTTAATTTTCGATCCATCGGTGGAAAAGTGAATGCACTTGTTTTCCCGAAAAACCTCTCCGAAATATCTGGAAGATATGGTTAGATGGAAGGTTTAATAAACATTTTACTTAGGAGTGGTAAGGTTAGGTTAGGTTAGGTTAGGTTGGCTGTCCACACGAGAGTGCAGACACACTTAGACCAGTGATGGTCCTTTGTGATACCATGGATCAACCATTAGGCCACTCAGGGACTAACAAAACCTACCGGAGCTTTTGATAAAGCGATAGATGCTCATGACGTCTAAGGACGCCAGATCGCCGAGGTCGTCAAGGAAGGAGGACCATAGATGGAGCATTCTTTTATGCGACAGGGCTAGACAAGTGCATAGGAGGTGAAGGATGGTTTCCTCCTCCTCATCGTCCCTACAGCTTCTGCAGAAGTCGTTGGAGAAGAGGCCAATTCTTTTAGCGTATTGGCCTATAAGACTGTGTCCAGTGAGAACACCGACAACGCAGCTGATCTGTGATCGCTTTAGCTTGACCAACTCGGCATTACGTTTTTGGTCCAGTCTATGCCAGATCTGTCTCGAAATGTGGCACGTTGAGCCATTTTCCCATCTAAGGTTCGTTTTGCTAATAGCGTTCAGCTTTAGTAGACGCTTATATGTAGCGAAGAGTATACCCTGTCTGGCACGGTCGTCAGCCCTGCAGTTACCTGGAATGTCCCCGTGGCCTGGCACCCAGCATAGGTGAATGTTGAACTGCTCTATCATCTCCATAAGAGATAAACGACAGTTTAAGGCGGCCTTTGAAGTGAAAGACCACGATTCCAGGGACTTGATTGCCTGGGCTGCTAATATCTCTGACAGATAGTACATGATATTTCAGCCAGGACAGGGCTTCCTTAATCACCATTAATTCCGCCTGGAACACGCTACAATGATTTGGAAGACAGAAGGAAAACTGCGAGTAAGCCTATAAGAGAAAACACCTTCATCTACCCTGTCGGTAATTTTCGATCCATCGGTGTAAGAGTGAATGCACTTGTTTCCCGAAAAACTTCTTCCTCCCAGAATGATCTGGAAGATATGGTTAGATGGAAGGTTTAATAAACATTTTACTTAGGAGTGGTAAGGTTAGGTTAGGCTAGGTTAGGTTGGCTGTCCACACGCAGACACACTTAGACCAGTGAAGGTCCTTTGTGATACCATGGATCAACCATTAGGCCACTCAACAAAACCAACCGGAGCTTTTGATAAAGCGATAGATACTCATGACGTCTAAGGACGCCAGATCGCCGAGGTCGTCAAGGAAGGAGGACCTTAGATGGATCATTCTTTTATGCAACAGGGCTGGACAAGTGCTTAGGAGGTGAAGGATGGCTTCCTCCTCCTCCTCCTCATCCCTACAGCTTCTGAGTCGTTGGAGAAGAGGCCAAGTCTTTTGGCGTGTTGGCCTATAAGACAGAGTCCAGTGAGAACACCGACAACGCAGCTGACCTTTGTTCGCTTTAGCTTGACCAGCTCGGCACCATGTTTTTGGTCCAGCTTAGGCCAGATCTGTCTCGAAATGTGACACGTTGAGACGTTTACCTATCTGCGGTTGGTCGTCCTAATAGCGTTCAGCTTTAGTAGATACTTACATGTAGCATACCCAGGGCTTGCCTTTCAGGCAAAATCCTTACAGTGGTACCCTGTCTGGCGAGGTCGTCAGCCCTGCAGTTACCTGGAATATCTCTGTGGCCCGGCACCCAGCATAGGTGAATGTTGAACTGCTCTATCATCTCCATAAGAGATAAACGACAGTTTAAGGCGGCCTTTGAAGTGAACGAGCACGATTCCAGGGACTTGATTGTCTGGGCTGCTAATATCCCTGACAGATAATACATTACATTTCAGCCAGGACAGGGCTTCCTTAATCGCCATGATTTCCGCCCGAAAATCGCTACAATGATCAGGGAGGCAGAATGAGATGCTCAGGTTGAGCTTTTCAGAGAAAACACCACAATCCAGCCATATACCCATCTGTAAAGAAGTGAACAGAATTGCCATCGACAGGGGGTGAAGTGACGCCTTCATCCCGATTAGGGATGCTCGTACGGAAGTCTCGGTCAAATCTCAGTTTCGGCGGAGTGTAGTCCGTGTTTTTGTGCTTAAAGTTGAGAAGATCAAGGATCGAGGAGTGGCCAAAGCGATAGCTAGTCCACTGAGAGGAGGCTTTTAGATGGATGGCTGCACAGGCAGCCATCTGTTTGGTGAAAATATCTAAAGGTAGCAGGTTGAACAAAATGTCCAGTGCCACGAAGGGAGTAGGAGTGGTAATGTGTTCTGTGTTTTCGGAAGCGATTTCGAACCTATTCTTTACTGGACCACTGTGAGATTGTTTTAAGGCGAACGGCTGCACTAGCTACCATTTACCTACCAAGATGTCAAGGGGAGTCTGATATAACAAAATGCACAGCGCTGCAGACAGTATCGTTCGAAGAACCCCGTTTATGTTCAGACAAGATGATCATTGGACTATGCTTACATTATTGCGGTTTACGGATTTATCTAAGGCCTTCCACCAGACAACTACCTCGTAAGCAAGTATCAATCTTATAACCGAGTTGTAGAGCCAGTGAGTTGTACGAAGATGCAAGCCCCATTTGTTTCCACTAGCCGTTTTGCAAGAAAAAAGTATCACAGTAGCCTGGTTGACTCTTTCTTCAATGTTGGGTTTCTGGTAGAAAAATAAGACTTTATTTCGTTGGAGAAAGTTAAGCTCATATAATTTAGAGTGAGAGGGTCAATTAACTGAATTTTATATTTGGCTTCACACCCACACCACACCGAACTGCACATCTAATTAGCTTATTTACAGCGTTTTGTGGGAGTTCTTTAAAGTTTGTAGGTGCTTTCCCGAGACTGCTATAACAACGTTATCCACATAAGCGATTACCTTACATCTAACTTCTTCTTCTTCTTTCTTCTTCCTTTTCCAGCGAGGTTCTGATCCGAAAACAAGGAATCATAACCCTCCCACTTCACCGCATTTCTACTGATCCGCCTGTGGGGTTCGCCTATTTGACCTCAGAAAATACCGGCAGGCTTCCCGATTTTGGATCACTCGGTTATTGAGGCCAATGAAATGCCGATGTCGTCGCATTTGTGTGATCCAGGCTTTTATAGGCCTGCCTCGCGACATCGGTGGAACGTTCTTTTGTATTGCCTTCCTAACAGGGTTCAAATGATCTGTTCTTTGAACGTGGCTATACCAGCTGAGCCGGTCGCACTCTATCTTTCGTAAGATGGTTTCCTTGACGTGAAGGCTTCCACGCATCTTCGAACTTCCTATTCGATCAAGCTTTGTCACTCCTGCTGTCATGCTTCTGCCGTTCATTTATCTCACCTGCCGTTAATTGACTCTCATACGTTTTGTACATCGTCCGACGTTGTGAACTGTATGTGAGCGTTAGACGCACAACTGCGGTGTAAAGTCTTCCTTTCACCTTAGGGGACATTTTCCTGTGACAGAAGATAGGTCACCCTACGCTTACGCGATGATTGATGTCGTCATTACAGGCTGCTTTGCTATTGATCATAGATCCCAGATATTTGAACTTTTCGCACTTGGGAAGCACTGTTCCATTCAAATAAATGTCTGGAATAGGCCCGAGTGGATCAGAGCATGGGCAGGATAAGTACGGATACTCTGTCTTTTTTGGACTAATGCGATATCCATTTCCATCGAAAATGTCCACCTACACATCAAGTGCTCATTGCAGGGATGTAGGATTCTCACTTATGATGGCTCCATCATCAGCAAAGAATAACTGATGTACCTTGGGGTCCGTCACTTTACCTTCAAGCAGATAGTCAAGGACTGCAATAAAGAGCAAACGACTTAAAACGCTTTCCTGGTGCACCCTTACTTTGATTGAGAACTATTTGGTTACTCCAGCGGTGCATCGTACTCTTGTCTTTGCTCCTTTTACATGTCCATGATCATCTGTACATAAGTTTCTGGAAACCCTCTTAGCGCCACCCATATCAGATATCGTGGTTGTCTGTCGACCAAAGTCAACCAATACAATACAATATGCAAATCCCTTAAGGAATCACGTTTCATCATCATGTTTTTCCATTATGATCCTTATACTTTGGATTGCATCTGTGGTTAATTTGCGCGCCACAAACCAGCACTGATCATCAGATAGCCGTATTATTTTTCGCAGTCGGCCACCTAATACCCGCTCAACGATCTTCATGGTGTATGACATCAGCTTGATCAAACGGTAGTTATCCCATTTTTGTATACAAAGGTAGGGTAATTTTCCCCTCATTGATTTGGCATTGGATCACGTCTCACAAATTTGGAGATGAGAATTCTGAGCCATCTGAACCTGACACGTCTCTCATCCTTTTCCAGAACTCAGAGGGCATCTCGTCTGGCCCAACCGGTTTTCGTTTTTTGGAGTATTTGACCACCTTACTAGCTTCTTTGACTGTAATGTCGGGTATTTATTCACAGTTAGGGGTGGCTCTTGGAAAGTATAGCCGGGGAAACTGTTCATTTAGAAGTTCTGTACAATACTGCCACCACTTCTGCAGAATTTTGTCATCATCCACAAGAAGCTGGCCATGAGCATTGTTAATTAACTTTGACGAACGAATCTCCTTGGCATTCCTCCTTCTTTGGGCGGCTATTTTGAAGATGGTTGCGCTCTTGTTCATATTGTGTCTTCTTTACATCTAACTGACCAGGAAAAGATCAGAGTTATGGATAAAAAAAATGCAGAGAACGGCAGGAACTCATACTCCAACAGAATATTGTATGTCCATTGGCAACTGAATATGATAGCGAATAGGGTATGCTGAGATACAGAGGAGATAGGTTCCTTCAAATATTTGTTCAAATCACAAAAACTCATATGTTGGGACGGACTATTTGGAGAAACAAAGAAGATATTTCTAGAGGCATGATCAATTTTTCTAAGCCGATTGTTTTGGACGACGATCTGACGTGTGACTTAAAATGTGTATAACTGTCCACAAATGCTATTGCAAATACATTCGTCATATCATAAGAAGCGCTACATGTCACATAATTTCACATCTGGAAAATGGGTCCACATCTCTGAGCTCAATAAATCGATATGTCACTGTACTAGTCTATACATATCCCAGGAAATATGGGTTTCAGTCGACACTAGTCGAGACGAAAAGTTGCCATTGTAACAACTTCTTTCTATTTATTCATCATGTTTGGTTTGTTTAATCACATCTGAGTTTTTGGTCCATTGTCCCAATTCATTGAATCTCATGCAAACAATTTTTTCATTCATTGAGAAGAGCGTCAAATTTCTTACTTTCCCTCTAAATATGTCAAGGCCGTAATCTCCTGATATTTATGATGGTCTCATAATTAATTAAGAAATGTATCTGTTCACCGATTAATTATAAAAACCTAAATTAATGACAATCTATTTCCCTGCAGTGTCAACTCAAACAAAAAAATAAAAAGATACAATGCGAGGTCATAGCGCAGCGCACACAAATAAAAAAAAGTCGCACGTTTCGAAGCCAAAGTCGTGATAATGCCGTCAGGCAACTAGTTTTCCTCCGCTTAAGCGGTCAGAGTTACACCAATAAAATAGTTCTGTCCTCACTCTTAATCCATTTTTAAGTCAGAATATGGCTACTTTTCCCGCAACGAATTGGTTTCCTTTTCGAAGTAAATCCGTTTTACCACGGATTTGCATACAAACTGATCCGACACTGTTAACTGGGTGCGCGTGCAACAAATAATTCAAAACTTGGATGGAAAAATGTTAGTAGCTATGTGGAGCAATGTTTAGGTGACTCAATTGCACTCCAAGAGGTAAATCAGATTCTTGAAGGAAAGACATTATGCAATGTCTAAGCAAAACGAAAGAGTTGACGTGGAAACTATCTATTGACAGAAATACCATTCTAAGAAGCAAATATTCACTCTCATTGCATAACTACATAAAGGGGACTGCAACACAACAAATCATTCAACAATTTGTGATATTTCCTCTTCAAATGAAATTTACGATTGATGGCGCGCGGGACGTTTAATACATAACTTTGCCGACCTTTTTCGAACTTTGTGTAGAAAAAGCTTTATAGTGCGGTATATTGCGAAAATAAATCAATTTAAAGCAATTTATGACTTACGCACACAGTCTATGAGTAAAGATCATGAAAAGTTAAAAGTATTTGATTTATCTAAATTACCGTCGTGCTCTGTGTGGTATTTGCTGTTGCATAAGACTACCGCCGCTTTGCAGAGAGAGAGATGCAATCAATTGTTTAATTGCTTCACATCTAATTTGATTGCATGCTCCGGCTACCAGTCTAAGTGGCAAATGATTAACTTCACTCTAATCGGTGTAAATCATAGATCAAACATGATTTGTTCACAAAATGTCATCCCAGGTTGTGGAATCCTTCTGTTTCTTGGAATGAAATGCTTCCTCAATCAAAATGATTTAATTACACTAAATGTGTCCGCTCAGTGTTGATTGGAAAGTGAATGTCGTGTTTCTTGTGGATTTTTGCATTTTATGATTCCGATTAGCATGACTGTTAGCTGAGCTGAATGGTTTTATCTCACAAGTAGTACATGGCTTTCTGCAGAAAAAAAAACATTTAAATCCATTCAATGTCACTGCCCTGCCCAGTGGCACGCAGTCAGGTTGGTCGAGCGATTTTGCGTTCCAACACTTTAAAATTATAATTAAACGTCACTGTCACTATAGCGACTGTGGAGCTATTTTTGTGGTATTTATTTTAATTTATGTATCTACAGTGAAAGCTAAGGCTAAGACGGCGGATTGAGATCGATTCATTTCTCTCCATTTAATCAATTAAGTTTTACTGACTCTTGTAAGGAAGCTGCTTGCTTGACAAATGGTGGGGGGATTTCTTTTTCCGTCATAATTTTGAGAGTTCGGTCGGATGAATGGACAAAATCGAAAGTAAATGCGTAAAACGTGTGATTTTCTACACTAAACTGAGATTTTGTTTTTTATAGAAAAATAAATATGGGTGCAACAGTAACGTATGAGAAGACAAAATAAGCTTCCAGCTTATAGAGTGTATCAAATGAATTTAAAAATAAATAAACTTTTTTTTTATGGAAATGAAGAAACAGAAATTAACCACAAAATGTTGATTTATGCGACTTGAAACTTGATGATTTTTTGGATGAGATTCTCATGCATTAAAGTAATAAAATAAAAAATTAGTAAGCGAGTAGCAAGTCTGAGAATATGGAAAAACTACTTCTGCGGATTGAAAGATTGTATAACAGCGGCGAACGCGTACCAACTCCTACTCCCAACTCTATGCTGGTGACCGCTGGATGCCTAGTACTTTGATCGTAGCTTGGGTAACCAACCTGTTTGGAAGATCTTGGTGGCAGCAGACGAGGGAGGGGGAAGAGTGCTTTCTCAATAGAGAACTTCTTCTTGTTCCAGATGGCAGCAGAGGAATTCCCTAAATGGAGTCAATGGTTGCGTCTACAGTTCCAGTTAGGTTGAACTATATTGCCAGCTACAGAAATCGACACTATGCCTCGGATAAGGAATGATCACGTGCTGACGACTTTTGGCTATTGTACCCGGACAAAGATAGGTTTCTGGAATGTAAAGACGCTCCTCGACTCGGGAAGCGAAGGTCCTTACAATGCCAGATTCCTCCAATTGGAAAACTAATTCATGCGATATAAACTGGACATTTTGCGGGTAAGTGAAGTAAGATGGTTAGAAGCGGGCGAGTACCAGTCTCCAACGCGTAACACTGTACTACTCTATTCTGAAAGATCAACCGGAAGTCCGCGGGAATATGGAGTCGGACTACTGCTAACAACAACAGCACGCAAGGGCCTAATTTCCTGGCAGCTTCATGGTGATAAGATTTCGACGGCCAGATTCCAGACTAGAGTACGACGCGTCACCATCATACAGTGTTACGCCCCAACGAATAGTTCGTCTGAGGACGAAAAGGAGAGCTTCTACAATCTCTTAAGCGCCGTCTTCAACACAATACCAAATGGAGACATTGTCATAGTGATGGGGGATTTGAATGCCAAGGTAGGCAACGACTACGGGCTCAAACATGTAATCGGGAAGCATGGACTAGGCAACCGCAATGACAACAGCAAAAGGTTTGTGGATTTCTGCAATGGCAACCGCCTTATGATAGAAGGCAGGCAAGCACAGGCAAGCAATATCCAACCAAATTGACCATTTTGCCTTCAGCCGCCGCTTTAGAAGTAGTCTCCTGGACGTCTGAAACAGGCGAGGGGCAAATGTGGGGATAGTACGAGATCACCATCTTATGATAGCTACTCTCCAATTACGCACTGCTGCAGTTCGAAGATCCCACGATAACACAAGAATGCCCAGGTTCGACATCGATAGACCTAGTGATCCCTCAGTACGCCAACAATTAAGGGAGCATTTTTCGCAAGGTGTGGAAGCAATCAGCAGCTCACTGCCCGCAACCATCCAAGACCATTGGTGTGCTGTGAAAAATGTTTTTACATCTGGTGCTGAAGGAATTGTCGGCCGATCACAGGGAAGACATAGGGCGTGGCTTCCCGAGGATACCTGGAGATGGATTGACGAACGAAAACAGCTGAAAGCTCGCGTTGCAGCTACCCCAGCAGCAGGGAGAAGCCAGCTAAAGTCCCTATATCGCATGAAGATGAGAGAAGTTCAGCATAGCGTGCGACGTGATAAGCACAACTACATCAACGCGCTGGCTACAGAAGCAGAAGAAGCTGCACGGAGGTGCGACAGCAGGACCGTCTACAGAATCACGAAAGAGCTGACAGGTGGTCGCAGCTCCAGCCAACACCCAGTGAAAAGCCAGACGGCTCCTTGCTCATTTCGGATGAGGACCAGCTCAAGAGATGGAAAGAGCATTTTGCTACGGTTTTGAACCGTGTATTCGTTAGCGATATGCTCCCAAATCAGACTTAGATGCCCGAGGTGAGAAGCTCCCGAATACGCACCACGACTCCCAGTAAAGATGAGATCATTACCGCGATCAAAGCACTCAAAATCAACAAGGCGGTAGGACTTGACGGTATTCCAGCTGCTCTGACGAGCAGTGCCCACAACATCGGCTGAGCTTCTGCTTCCACTTATAGAAAGAGCTTGGGAAGCTGAGAGCTTTCCTAACGAGTGGAAAAAGGGAATGATCGTCAAGCTTCCTAAGAAAGGAAATCTAATGGAGTGCGGAAACTGGAGGGGTATCTGCGTGCTGCCTGCTGTAGCTAAGATAATATCTAAAATCATCCTGGAGCGAATCAAACAACATCTCGAAGACACACTCGATGCCGAACAAGCAGGTTTCCGCTCTGGATCCTCCTGTGCCGACCACATCAACACCCTGCCGATTATCATCGAACAGTGTGTTGAATATCGATCGCCACTGCACCTGCTGTTCATCGATTTTGAGAAGGCGTTCGATAGTGTCAACACAGGGAGTTTATTTGGCGTGCCATACGCAGGAGAGGCGTTCCCGATAAACTAATTACTGTTATCAAAGCTACATATGAAGGCTCCAAATGTCACGTTCTGCACAGAGGAAGGTTGTCTGAGGAATTTGAGATCCAAAGTGGGGTAAGACAAGGCTGTATCCTTTCACCAATATTATTCCTATTGGTGATTAGCGATGTGCTTCATGCAGCTTTGTCGACGGGAAACGGAGGAATTCGATGGACTCTTACATCTCAACTGAAACATCATGACTACCCAGACGATGTATGCTTACTCTCCCACAGAATTATGGGCCTCCACCAAATGACAGCAGATGTGGAGAGGGAGGCAGGTGTCGTCGGGCTGAAAATGAATACGTCAAAAACTAAAATTATCAGCCTTGGAATTAACTCGTCGGCTAAAATATGTATGCTGGACAACCGGTAGAGAGAGTAGAGGATTTCCAGTATCTTGGGAGTGTTGTCTCGACCGATGGTGGAACCGAACTGGATATAGCCAACAGGATCGCCAAAGCAAAGTCCGCGTTTGGGATGTTGTTCAAAATATGGCGAAGCAATGCAATCAGTTTGAACACCAAAATAAGACTGTTCCGCTCCAACGTTGAATCCGTGCTGCTATATGGTTGCAGCACGTGGAGAGTGACCACTACTATCACCAGAAAGCTGCAAACGTTTGTTAATAGGTGCCTGCGCAATATCTTAAGGATTTTCTGACCCAATCGATTTTTTAACGAACACCTTTACGAGAGAACGGGTCAGGAACCAATAGGCACAACCATCCAACGACGGAAGTGGCAGTGGAGTGGTCACACGTTCCGAAAGGGTCACAGTTGCATAGCGAACCATGCTATGCAAAGGAACCCTTTAACTCTGAATGGCAGAAGACCTGGCGGTCCGAGGAGAACATGGCGCAGAACAGTCGAGAAGGAGGCACGGCAGTTAGGGAAAAGTTGGGGAGAACTCAGACACATTGCCAGAAACCGTACACGATGGCGCGTAGGCGTAATAGAGGCCCTAGGACCCACAAGGGGATACAGGACATAAGTAAGTAAGTAGTGTGCAACTGGAGGCAGCAACCTCGTAACCAGGTTGGCTGGAGAGCTTTGTTGGTTGAGGCCTAGGTTCACCCCGAACCATAGTGTCACTTAAGTAAGTGGGTAAGTAAGACAAAGGCTTCGTTGAGATTTAAGTTTGTTTCTTACCAACGAATTGCCAGTACATTTTTAAGTCATTCCTCGTCTTTTCTCTGGACGTGGGCTCCTCTTTATTTCACAAAAGTTTTACAAGCATATCTGTGGTAAGCAATTGAATGACCAATCTATCTGATTGCTGGCAAAAAAGGCGTCCAACATTTTAATTAGCTGAACCTCTACCATCGTTGCTGGCTTTCTTTTCAAAGAAGTCTGGTTCAATGATCCCTTCTTGAATGGCAAGCCGTTACAAATCATATACTCCACAATTTACAGAAAAAGTTTTCTCCTAATAAAAACCACAATAAAACGGACACTTTATGGGCAAACTACCGCGTCCTCAACCTATGGGTGTAAATTATAATATGTACTCTTAGGATGGCATATAGAAAAACAAAAAAAAAAAACAAAAACCACTTGCTTAGGGGCATCGCAACCTATTCGACGCTGCAAGATCGTAAATCTTGTCCTTTTACTTTCATTGGAACCGCATATTCATTTTCACTTCCCATTCTCAAATTCAGCATCGCAATCGTAATAAAAAGTAAATTTTTACTTCCTTTCAGATTGGATATCCATCATCATCATCATCAAGACATAACACAGTGAGAAAGCACACAATAATCGCTGTGCCGCTGCACCGTGTAACGTACAACAGTGGATCAAGCAGAACGATGAAATGCCACAATTGGATATTTTTAATGTTTACAACGATAATTTGTTGTATAGCAACAATCTCGATAGCTCAGGTAAGTGACCAACTGCGAAACCCTATCAAATGGTAACCAATATCCTACTTTGGTCGATATCCGCAAATCAACCTGTATCGTCGCTTCCATTGAGAGTGAGAGTGATTCTCGACTGGCGAACAGAAAAGTGATATCGGATATCGCAGGTGAAAGATACCAAGCATAGATATGAGAGGGTATTCCCGTGAGGTATTAATCATGTAATCCAGTTTAGCGAAATGGAGCCCGGTTTCCCGGTGTCAAAGCACAACCAGTGCACCTTCTTCATCTTCTTTTTCTTCTTTTACTCTTCCATTTGCATTCAGCATCATAATGGTGATCGACTTTCGCTCTCTGCCGTGGGCATTGGCTACACCGTTTACGGTGTGGTAATGTGCAGTCGAGGAAAGCAAAAGTGCTCTGGAATTTCACTTTACCTATAGCTGGGCGTCGCGTCGTCATCGTCGCCGTTGCTTATCAGAAAAGGTATTGGCTGTGAGCTTGTACCACTTGACGAAATCGGATACATTAGGCAAAGTGTGTTCGTAGATCGTGAGAAGTGCAACGTCCTCGATTCCCAGGTTTGGCTTTATTATTTGCTCTCGTTCATATGCAGGTAGTTGGACGCCCGGGCGTCTAAATATGCCATTATGTGGACATACTGTGTGCTGACCAAATTTGCTTTCCTTGTGTAATCACCTGCTGGTGCAGATACACGATCAGTGATCTAGATTTGTAAATGGATTTCGATATTCTAACTTCTGTATTTGGAGATGGCTCCATATCATGTCTGCGACAGCAATGCAGTAACATGCTTTAATTAGCGATAATCGGGTTCATGCTGCCGGATATATTTCGAAAAGATTGATGTCCATAAGCTGTTTGATGTTATGCATCATATGATGGTATACCGGTTTCTAGATATTGAATAGCTAAAACGTGTATACATGTGGCGCGAGGTCATGAAAGGTTGCACATCTAATTTAAATTTAAATTTAAAAATAACACCGAAATTAAATTGCAAATTCAAAATGGTTAGGTTTATATTTTAGATTGATAGGCTTGTTCATAGGTGTTAGCTGGTTAAGTAGATCACCACTTTAGTTATAATTGTAGAGCTAATAGTTCTCCTAACATTCGATTAAATTTAGTTGAGATCGTTTTGGGCAATAGTTTGCGAATGCCAACCCTCACTTTCAGATGGATTCTTAGAAAACGCATTAAACAGTGTCGAGGGTTAAGGATGGAATTTCTGGTCTGTGAAAGCAAACAGATATTTCGAGAAGAATAGCTGATTGAATTCAATCTTGTTAGTCTTATTCGTTTCGCGAAATAGGGTTATGAGGTAGTTATAAGACACTATGCACCATAGTGGACCCATCGCGATCCCTAGGGAACCTTAACGGAAGAAGACCTAAACCAATTCTCCCAATAAGTTTTTGTTTTGATTCAAAAACCGAACCTCTTCTAGGTTATTGAAAAAGTATCTCTCAAGGTTTATGAGTCAGCTCCGAGCAATGCCTTACCTCTCGCAGAGTATGCAGATGAGTTATATCATCTGAGACGTGCAGGTCATTGCAGTACCTGCATATATCCGTCTTTGATGATCCTAATCTCGTGGCTAAAAAGTATACCTATGGTTATTCTTAGCTTGCGATCTGCATACTGCACAATCATGCTACTTTGTGGGAGCTCTACTCGTTTTTCGGCCAGCGTGTCAGCACTTTCGTTGCCCTCTATATCGCAGTGCCCAGGAATCCAATATAATCTGACATGGTTCTGCGTACATAATACTCTGAGCATAGTGCAGCATTTCCTGACGACTATAACTCGTTTAGAGCAGCTGACTGTCATATGTAGATGGCGATATTCTTACTGGATATTGATACCTACCATCTCAAGTAATTCCACAACTTTGAATACAACTAGAACCACTTCTTGGAATATATTGCACGTGTCCAGAGGTCACAGAGCCACTTGTATATTTTATACCTCGAGTATATACCTCACCTTGTTCCTTCAATGGACTTGGAACCACCTGTATATATTGGAATCTCATTGTGGACTGAGACTGCTTTCCTTTGCCAATCCCCCCTAACAGGGTAACATTACTTCGTAGAGTGTGTCGAACTCTAAGGTAGCAAGGATTTCGTCCGACTTATCAGGGATACCGGAGATATGTCCCACATTACTGGATTTAAAAAGCCCTACGTTAGTGAGCCGAAGCGCACTATGCCCGCTTGAAATTTTATTTGTAGGTCAAGTGGTAAAAGATACAGAAAAATCTCGTGGGCGTATTTAGTATATCACACGTAATGGTAATACATGCTGTTTCTTGTACCATAGCCAACATATCCCGCATGTTTTTCTACCTCATCACACCACGCAAAAACCCCATACGAACGGATGGGTCTGACTATTATAATGTATAGCAAGTGCGTCATTGCTGGTTTTAGGCCCAGTCCTCTTTTAGATGAAGAGAGCATTGTTTGCCTTACGGACTCTTTCTTGCATTTCCAGTTTAGCTTCCTATCTAGCATCTAAGCGAACCCCAGAGGCGGATTAGTAGAAATGCGGGGAAGTGGGAGGGTTATGATCCCTTGTTTTCGGATCATAACCTCTCCGAAATAGGAAGAAGAATAAGCTTTCTATCTAGCACAATACTAAGGATTCTGATATGCAAGCCCTTGGTATGCCCCTCGCTACATGTAAGCATCTACTGAAGCTGAACGCTATTAGCAAGACCAACCTTAGGTGGGATAGTGGCTCTACGTGTCACATTTCGAGGCAGATCTGGGCTAAGCTGGACCAGAAACTAAAGCGATTACAGATCAGCTGCGTTATCGGTGTCATCACCGGACACTGTCTAATCGGCCAACATGCCAAAAGACTTAGCCTCTTTTCCAATGACTTTTCCAGGAGCTGTAGGGACAAGGAGGAGGAGGAAACCATTCTTCACTTCCTATGCACATGTCCTGCTCTATCACGCAAAAGAATGCTCCATCTAGGAGCTCCCTTCCTTGATGACCTTAGCGATTTGGCGTCCTTATACGTCATGAACATCCATCGCTTCATCAAAAGCTCCGGTTGGTTTTATTAGTCCCTGAGTGGTCTAATGGTAGATCCTTGGCATCACAATGGACCTTTACTGGTCTAAGTGTGTCTGCATCGTGGTGCAGACAGCCAATCTAACCTAACCTAATCTAAAATATCTGGCGCTATCCGAACAGGACAGCTCCACCCCTACTACCTTTGGCCGCTTGAGGGGTGGTATGTTGTATTTCCCACTGAAGAGTACCAACTCTGTCCATTTTTTTTTGTTTTTAGTTGACGTGAAGACCACAATCTTCAGCCTACGGTCAGAGACTACTAAGAGCTGATTCCACCATTTCACTTAATGTGTCTAGAAATTTACTCTATACTAAAAGTACAACGTCATTCGCATAAGCGGTGACGCTAATGCCTGTATTACTTAGTTCTTTAAGTATACCATCAATGACTAAGACCCAGAGAAGGAGGGACACGACGCCTCCTTGGGATTTTCTTATTGAACTATATCCGAGAGTGGAATTAGTATTTCTTGTGACGAGCATATTGCAGAGCCAATTAGTAATGCCATGCTCGACGTTCATACCTTCTAGGGCACGTTTGATGATCCTCCCTTTTACATTCAAATTGGTGGGTAAGTTTATACCGCTTGGATAGGTTTGCAGTAGGTGACAAGCAGCGAATTGGCGGCGATGCTGAAGATGCTAGGCATTTTTAAACAGGAAGAAGCTCAGGAATTGTAAGCATTGAAAACCGTGGGAAATCGGTTCGCATAGGTAGATAGATAGATATAGATAGATACTTCACCTATTTCTATGGGTCGACCCTTCCAGTAGAACTTTTTTCTTTGCCTAGGGGCTAGTGGAAAAAGGCTCATGGGCACGAGAAATAGTCCCGCTCTATTACAAGTAGTGTGAGACTCCTACTCACTAAAAAAAACCACCTTTAACCCTTTTCAATCTGATCCCATCCACTCCGGAACCGCTTTAGCATTATTTCAGAGTGGTGTCGTTTTTTTTCCTCTCTGGGGACCGGCTTTTACAGATTTTTTTCTACTGGTGCGGGCTTATAATATCTTCCGGCAAGGCTTTTATCAATTTGGTAAACTTACTGAGGGTATATTTACTTCTACTCTTTCTCTTGAGATCTGAGTACCGTCTCAATGAATAAAGATATTTTATTCCACGTGTTGATACTTGAGACCATCTTGTTTACGGTATTTTCTGGAGAAAAGTTGCCTATCTCTGACTCTAGGCTATTTCTTTCTGCTGCCCACTTGTTACAGATAAAAGAAAAGTGTGATACGCATCGTCTTCCGGAGAGTCTCCGTATTGGCAGGCTGCGCTCCCTACTTTTCTCATCTTGTGCAGGTACTGGCTGAAGTAACCATGGCCTGTAAGGAACTGGGTGATATAATAATTCACTTCACCGTGCTCCCACTCCGTCCATGCAGCAACGTCTCTAATCAACCGGTAGGTTCACCTTCTCCTCGTTTCGGCGTTCCATTTGTTTTGCCACTTCTGCTTCGAGAGTTACTTCGCTTCTGTAGCTGCTGTTGCCGCACGTACTTCTACCCTCTTGTCGTAGACGTACTTCCTTGCTACTACTAGGAGATCAATGAGCGTCACTCCTGCTCCCTATTCATCTTCTTTTTGAGCGCGCCAGCCCAGATCTCGGAGCCATACAAGAGTATTGCGTGCGTAATCGATATCAGGAGTCTTCTTTTACTTGCAGTGGGACCTCCTATGTTCGCCATCAGTCTGCTTAGCAATAGGCATGTTTTCGTGGCTTTTTCGGATGCGTACTTAATTTTTTCCCAGAACGTGAGCTTCGTATCTATCGCAATTCCTATATATTTTACTGCTTCCTTAGTGTATATGACTTCCGGACCCAGCTGGAGCTGGGTTATTGTGGGTATCCGCTTTCTCGTCAGCAGGACTATCTTGGTTTTCTCCACTGCTAAGCTTAGCCCGTCTGCACCCGTCTCATGTCTTGATTTGATTTTCTCTTAGCGTCTTCGGTGTTTCGTGCGGTGATCACTGCAGCGATGTCGTCTGCATAGCCGACCAGAAAAGTGTTCTCTCTATCTATCCTTTCCAACGCCCGCACTGTGTGTAAACATGTTAAAGGTATTCATAACCCCTTGAGTGCGCGTAAATAAAAAAAAAAGAATTCCATCGTAGGAGATGTTCCATAAATCCTTCCAGTAGGATAGATTGCATACGCTTTAGCTGTCTTTTCTTGGTGAAGGGTATCACAGTGGCTTTGGTAGTCCTACCGTCTCACACCACTTCTGTGTGATTCTTAGATCCCTTTGACTGATTTCACATAGCGTTTCTTCAAAGTTTCGTCTTGTCCAAATGACTATATCGTCGGCGTACCATTGGCACTTAATGCCTGTCAATTTGTGCAGTAGTTCAACTAGTAGTAGGCTCCACATCAACGGCGATAATTCCTCTCCTTATGGGCAGCCTCTGGTGGTGCTTATTTTGATGTTTTTTTTATCCCACCTCTGTCTTAGCAGTCCTAGTTCTCAGCATCTCACACATTCAATTACATGTGATGTGGTTTATTTATTTTATTTCTAAATCCCTCCTAATTGCTTCATGGGGGAGGTGTATTCGAAGGCTCCTTCAATGTCTAGAAAAACACATACTGCTCTTACCTTGCTCTCCAGTGCATTCTGAAGCCAACTTGTCAGCTGGTAGAGCACGGCTTCGGTGTAACTTCCTGCTCTGTAGGCATGTTGATTGTGGTGGAGAGGTATTCTATCCAGCACAGTCATCCTTAAGTGATTATCTATCACCTTTTCTACCGTCTTTAGCATGAATTAAGTTAGGCTGATGGATCTAAAGGATTTCGGTGAAGTGGTGTCTCTATAGCCATTTTCGAGATGAATATACGATTTGACCTTCTCCAGATTCTTGGTATATGCCCAAGTGCTATGCTACTTCCCAGTAGTCCTATGAGGTTTGGTATAATGATTTTCTGGCCTTTTGTGATAGGGCAGAGTATATCCTTCCGCTCCCGGTGCTTTAAACGGCTGAGAGGTGGTGTTTAGAGCCCAGCTTAGCCTTTGTTCCGTGCAGATATTTCCTGCCATCGCCCAGTGTTCTCTTCTGGGCATTTATACCTTTCCAATACATCTGTGCTGCTGTAGATTGAGCTACTCGCTAAGTGCGTTTTTAATAGTAGAAGGGTCTTCTGCTCTTCATCTTCGGTGGAGCTGTCATCTTGCTTTCCAGTAAGCATAGGTTAAGTTAGGTTAGGTTGAAGTGGCTGCCAGCTGAGAATCGCCAACACACTTAGACCAATATCCTTGTAGCATGGTTGCCTATTAGACAGTGCCCAGTGATGACACCTATTGTAGCGCCGATATGCAATCGGTTGAGAGAAATCAGTTTCTTAGAACCTTTTGAAGCTATTTCGTTTAGTTTTCCTAATTTCCAAGTTCTACCTTGCATGGTGTATATTTGCCAGTCTCCATCACGCTTTGCTTTGTCGATGGTTTACATCCCATTTCCAATGAAAGTACAGAATTTCCCTAATGAACACCTATACCCCGATTGGCAAGAAGGTACAAATGAAGCTCTAAAGTCGTAAGAAACTTATTTCGAAACTGTATTCCATAACATTCAAAATAAATCACTCAATTCACAATGAACCGCACGCTAGCAATTGTTACAATTTTCTTGATTTACTCGATTACTTCCACTTGGTAAATATGCACTTCCTCTCTCGTATACAAGGATTACTTTTCTACTAACCAACCGCCTGGACTGGTTTTCCTTTCCAAAGAAAAGTGGTGCAACCACTTACCATCAATACGGAAGCAACTGAAACATCGATCAATGGACCAGTTGAGCAAATGAAACTTAAAAATCTTTCTGCTAGCAGCCCTATAACACTTTTTAATGAATCCATCAGCACAGATTGTGGTTTTTATTCAAAGACGCTTCCCTCTCGTTTACTCTTCTAAATGTTTCAGGTTTGTTTGACGCTTATTACCGCTAATTAAAAACCATCAGCTGTATTAAGTGACGACAATTGGTAACATCAGCTGGTCGTCGTACTGCTGCCACTGCGCTGCTTGAGTTAATGTTTAACTGGAATGCAAGCCACATAGATTCAGATTTAGCCTCTGGCGGACGGACGTCTTTTCCACCAAGAAAGTGAATGTGAACGCAAAAATCTAATCACACAGCGGCATAGAGTAGGGAAGTTGGAAACAAGTTTGGGTCGTTGCTACAACTCCTAACAGTGGCACCAAGCCACCAAAAAATTACACAACTTTCGAGGCCCAAAAGAGGTCTTATGTGCGTCGAATTGTCTGTTTTTTTATTTTGTCTTTCGGATTGTGGATTGTTCAAGTGACAAATGGTGGCAATTTCTTCTTGTCCAACTCATCCGACTGAAGTGTGTGATAAACTTTTATGGAGATTTACATAGTTCAAGTGTTGAAATTACGTTTGTTATTGTTTATCACACGATTCGCTATAGTGGTGGGGGGATTTTCGCTAAAATTTGCATAAATTATTCACTACGGAGCAAATGGAGTAAGTGTTGCACAAAATTGTATTATAATTGTAGATTTGATTAGCGACTTTCATTTGGATTTATAGTGACAAGTAGACATTTTGAAATTATTTTTGTTTTTTTCACTTTTGAGGAGGAAATTTTCATTGGGATGCAATGGATCACTAGCTGGGGAAAGAAACGCTTGGATTCACGTCAAACTGTGAAGTGGTGAATGAAGAGCGAATAAGTTGGTGTACCATGACCTTAAGGCGCAAGCTAAACTCATCAGAAAGAACAATCTTCGCTTTAGAGGAAAGCGAGTTTTTGAGGTTTCAAAATATTTTTTAAGGCTGACGCTACAATCTATTGCTATCAGCCTAGGAGGCATACTACCTCCCTTCTTATTTATTTTGGATGCGCTAATGGATGTAATCTTCGATAGAAACTAATAGCCCGGGCTATCAAAATAAATAAATAAATATTTGGCGCAACAGCATTGGGCATCAATCCTCTACCATAGCCTAAACTGACCCTTAGAAAAAAAATATATATTTGACGCAACAGCTCGTTAAGTGGCAGGGCCTAGTTTCTCACAACCACTCATATAGTGTGCGTTATATTTTTCACACGAATGGAAGGGACCTACAGTTTAGTGCAGTATCCGAATGGCAATTTGTTTTGAGAAGCTTTTTCGAGACAACAATACTCTCGGATGTTTGTCAGACGTTCGCGAGAGGTGGGACCATGAAAAAACTTTTTGGTGTTTTCTGGGATTCGAACTTGGAACCTCAAGCTCACTAACCACTAACGCCACGGGCTACCAGCAGGCACGATTCGCAAACCCGAATAATCGATGTCAGGAATGCGCCTACGTACTAATCCACACTCTGCACGATTCTACCACTCTCTCTGTGAGACTGCCGTCAGGTATTTCTTCGCGGGTTTGTTAGCAACTTATGCTTTAACATCTGCATTTGCCGTTTCGGTGCTTCTTAGTCTTTCGACTCTTCTCAGCTCGTTCTGTATGATTGTTATGAAGGAACAGATCTCCTCTATGCTTGTTAGGTCATTCTTCCCTCTGCGAAATGCACGCAGTGGTCATTCTTCCTCTTTATCTCGTCATTCTGGACAGAAGGGCGAGCTATCGTGTCCAACTTTGTGGATATTTTTAATAGCCACCGTGTGCCCTTGTGCTCTCTTTTTGCAGACCTAAATGGTGGGGACCAGCTTGTGGGTCTATCTGCCTTTTGCCGTGTTATCCCAACTGGTTTGCCACAGATGTTCTTCTTCTTCCTTTTATCAGAAGGGTTATGATCCGAAAATAAGGGATCATAACCCTCCCACTTCACCGTATTTCTACTGATCCGCCTGTGGGGTTCGCCTACTTGCCACAGATGTTAACCTTTCTTATCATTTTACCCCATCGGTAACGCTATTTTCTTGCCGGTTTGCTTAAGGTAAGCTCTTTTCATCTCGTTGAACATCTATGGAGATCATACCGGCTATAACACAGGCTGCGTCGTCCGAAATTGTTGGGAAACCGCTTATAGTTCTGATTGCGCAGAGCCTGTATGTAGACGAGAGTTTCCTTCTTGTTTCCTTCGTTGTAAGTACCTCCGCACAGACGGGAGCAGCGTATAGAAGGAATGAGCTTACCACTTTGGATAGCAGGTTCCTCCTGGCGTATTCAGGTACACCGACGCTTGATAGCATATTAGAAAGCGCTGCCTGCATCTATGACGCCTTTTTGCTTAAATACTCGACGTGCGTTGTGAAGTTCAACTTGTTGCAGTGCATTACTTCATTTGAATGTCTCACTAGACCTAATTGTCTGTTTCCCAACCCGAAAATTTGCATCTTTCGGTTGGTTATTAGAACAGCCTCAGTCTTGTGGCCAGCTAGCTCTAGACCCGCAGATTTTAGCCAATTTTTGATCTGGCGACTGCTTCATCCGTGGTAGACTCTATCTCGCGGGTGTTTTTAGCCACAGTAGCCATAGCCATATCGTCAACAAAGCCAATTGTCTTAATTCTTTGTGGCAGCGAT
The DNA here is from genome assembly GCA_945910035.1 of Brachypalpus laphriformis. Taxonomy (NCBI): domain Eukaryota; kingdom Metazoa; phylum Arthropoda; class Insecta; order Diptera; family Syrphidae; genus Brachypalpus; species Brachypalpus laphriformis. The sequence goes on from OX246756.1 coordinate 160,911,993, forward strand.
AGTCACAGGACTCTGTCATACATATGTCCCACAGGAAAGGTGCAATGACTGACCTCTGTGGAACTACCTCCATAATACTTACTTAGATAGCACAGTCCGGGATGAACCTGGGCATCAACCAACAAACCCCTCTCCAGCCAGCTCGGTCATTAGCTGGCTGCCTCCAGTTGCACACGTCAAGTTAGTTGAGGTCCCTTTCTAATTGTTCGCGCCACATAAGGTTCCTCCTCTACAGCGTCGTCCTTCGATTTGAAGACCTTTCGGGCAGAGGCGTTGATGTTCATCCATTCTACATTCTACATGTCTTAGCGAGAAGAGTACGCATACAGCGGTGAAATGGATACAGCCCCTGTTTTTGTTTTTTCTTAAAAAAAGGAAACCCAGATCCCAGAGCACTCAGACTCTCCGGTCCATTGTACTACCATGCAGGAACCTTTCTTTGATGCAGTGGTTGGAAAATACTCAAGGGCATACTTATCCGATTTCGATAGGGTGCAAGCCTCTGTGCCATATAGCAGGGCTGGGGTGATTACGGTCTTATACAGGACTAGTCATTTGAGAAAAGGCTTTACTACTCAATTGTCTTCTTAGTTAAAAAAAAAAAAAAACAGCGATTGACAGGATTGATTCTTCATTTGATTTCCGCGATGATGTCATTGTTCGAGTGTATAGCGAAGCCTATGTAGAAAACGTTCTTAACTATCTTCAAGTAGTGATTGCCTATCGTCTTCTTCTTTATGTACACTTTGGAACAGGAAAAGTTGGTGTTTCCAAATATTAATCGAAGCTGTGGCAGCTACTTAGTTGACGCCATGTAAAGGTTCCAAGCCTAAGAATACGGCAGATGAGTCAGTCCTAGCCGGTGTATCTACAGCCTCATTGCCTTCAAGATCGGTCATAAGGCATATATCAAAATTTGACTCTGTTTTGGCTTTCAAAAGACTGCAGCACGCCACGGACTTGGAGTTGCCTAAGTGGGAGAACAGGGTGCTGCTTTAAGTGTTGCTTCTGAAATTTAGATTTTTATTTTGAAGCAAATCTAAATAGAATGGATTTCAGACTGGAAAACACTAGGACCTCAGTGATACCGAGGCTATGGTGTTGTATGCAATGATACTGGTTGCAGCAGACAGCAATTATTGGTAAGGTGTTAGAGCCCTAGAGCATCGACACATTTGGTGTGTATTTGGAGGCAAATGTCTCTTTGTATTCTGGTGAATGTAGAATATTGTACTTGGGCACCACATTTTAGATGGATGGATGGATACAGCTAGTGTACTAAAGTAGACCTCAGATCACACGTCTTGCGAAGTCGATTCTTGCCAACTCTTGCTGCTTCTTTTCCGGCTGTAGTTTCCCAGAAGTTTCTTGGTTTGTCTCAGTTAGGGGATATCATCCCAATGCTTGACCCATTTGCTCTCTTCTTCTTTTCTTAGGTCTTCGCGACCGGGTTGTCCAGACGTTTCTTGTTAGTTCGTTTCCCTCCACTCCTACATGCCTTGGAACACAGCAGAGAGTTACTTTATTAGCTTGTCACAGTCTGTTGAACTTGGTGGGGCTTTATCAAACCAGTCTAAATGTGATCTCATATGAGTTCTGTGCCTTGGTGGCGACTATGTCCGTCTTCCTTCTGCACGACTTCGTTTTCATGGCTCCAGCCAATATTTGGGAACCGTAGAGCATTATCGATGCCACAGCTCTGGCTAAAAGCAGTCTCTTCTTGTGCTTTGGTTCATCGATATTTGGCATGATTCTTGCCAGGGCAGGCGTCTTTAGTGTGAATGAGGTCAGGCTGCTGGGTCTAAAGGATTTTGGTGAAGTCGTGTCTCTTTGAGCAAATTTCGGGATGAATATGCGCTTCTTCAGATTCTTGTTATATGCCCTTTCCTAACGTCCATCTTATATGGTATTTTTACTGCACAGGTTGATAGGTAGTCCAGTCGTGTTTCTTTCAATTCATAAAAGTTCCAGACTTTGGGAGTACTCCGCTTGCGACCACTTTTCCTTCTTTTGCTCAATCTAAGACATTCTGACAGTTTTCAATCAAAGTTCGGCTCAATTCTTAAGCTACCCTTATGACAAGACTTTGGCAATGAGGTTTGCTATGTGTGGTACTTTCTGATTGCGTAGTTCACTCGGCAAGTTGACTTTCTGGCGTTAAGAGTTTCTCCATACCAAGTCGACTCTTTTAGCGTCACTTTGTGAGAAGCCATGGTACTTAACTTTTATCACATGTATCTTATCTTTTCTAAAGATGCATTAATCATGTGATGCAATATTGGGCGCACCACTAGCGAGTTCCGGAAAATGAATTTCCAACGACAATCATATGGAATTTATAATCACTTGAGTAAAATGCCATTTAAGTTCAAATTAAGTGTCACTTCATCCGTGGAGATTGCTCTGGTTTCGAGCTACATACAGATACAATTGTGGTGGAAAATTACACCCCATTTCGATTGTGTTGCTTCAAACCTATCACAACATAGCCGCATTCCAATTGAGTTTAGGTTGAGATATCAAGCAAACTATCTCTCATTGACTTGTGCACTCGAGGCGCGGTACTAGGTGATTAAATTTGTTTCCTCGAGGGCCTTACGCAATCCCGCTGCTTTTTTTTTTTTATGGAACAACTTAAACACTTGAACATTGGTTGTTGTTTCAAGTCATATCTACTGCATGTAGCCTCAGTGTATGATGCGGTCAATTAAGTTGTCTTTGGATGTGAAATAGAGTTCACTGTATGATCCGAAAGTGTGTGGAACAAAAAATTGATAGCTCCATGTTGGAAGATGTGATAAATTTCATCCATTGGAGGGGCAGGTAGGAAAAGCAGAAAATTGGCGCGGGAAAACACATAATTGAATTGATAGCGTATTCCCAGAGAAATGCGCATTATTAACGAGTTGAAGTGTCATGATCATGGAGTGAGGCAAAAAGATAAACGCTAGTTGGTACCCAAGTGTCATTAAAAACTAGTTCTGATTTCTATTGACATTTGAGTCAGGGTAATTGAATTCCGGAAGATAATTATGTCTATTTGACTTTGGATTACTTGCTATTTGCTATAAGTGGAGAACAATACGGATCATTAGTGGAAATGGATTAATTATGTTGATAACCGGATACTAAGACCGTGATCATCTCGAGTCATTGATCTTTGACTTTACCAACCTTTAATCAGAGATGAACGAAGGCAAAACAAAGTCAAAGACAGAATGTCAGGACAGGCAGACATAACTTTAAGGTAGTTAAGGACTTTGGCTCCGCTATAAACTCGAGCAATGACATCAGCGCGGAAGTCAAACGAAGAATCAATCCTGCCAATCGCTGTTTCTTTGGGCTAAGAAGGCAATTGAGTAGTAAAGCCCTCCCTAGAACGACTAAGGTAGCTCAGAACAAGACACCAACCATCCCAGTGCTGCTATATGGCGGAGAGGCATGGAATCGGAATCGAATGAGGATGCCCTTGTTTACTTTGAGAAAAAGTTTTGTTTTTTTTTATAATTTGCGTGCACTCAAGGGGTTATGAATAGCCTTAACATGTTTCCATACAGTGCGGAAACGATAGATAGGGGGAGAGAGAAAGAGAAAGAGAGAGAGAGAGAGAGAGAGATAAAGAGAGTGAGAGAGAGAGATTTGGTGTAGTGGTTTGAAGCTCATTCGTTTATGCTTTAGAGAATCACTTCTTCGAGTGATTTATGGACCCGTCTGCTGATGAGCTGTACACAGATATCGACCTAGTCAGAAGATTACACATACAGCGACTGAGGTGGCTAGGACGTATAGATCAGATGAACCAACTCAAAAATTCTTCAAATCCATTTCCGAAGAACGACGTTGGTAGAGCAATGTCTCATCTTATATGGCGCGAATCTTTAGAAAGGGGTCTCAATCAACTTACCGAGTGCAGCTAGAGGCAGCTGGCTAATAACCGACCAGGCTGGAGAGGCTTGTTGGTTGAGGCCCAAGTCCACCCGGACTGTAGGGCTTCCATTCTTTATCTTGTGAAGTCCAGATATGGCGCAATGTACTCTGGAATAGGTACATGGCGCAGATATTTTTGAAGAATTGTTGGATGATTGGCTTATACTCAGGGCACTAATGGCTGCCGATGATTGCATGAAGATATCTAGTAGGGAGCAGGTTGAGAGTAGCCTCAAGCTCTGCAGTTGGTCTTGTTCTCATTGCATTGGTATCACCAGTGGTTACTACATTTCCGGAATCCACAATTGTCTACTGGATATATTTTTTATTTTTTTGCCTAGGGAGAAGTGGAAAAACCCCTTATGTGCACGGGAAATAGTCCCGCTCTGTTTCTAGTAGTGTGAGACTCACTACTCAAAACCACCTTTAACCCCTTCTTTCTACTTGACACCATCCACTCCGGAAGCGCTTATCGCATTACTTCAGAGTGGTGTAGTTTTCTTTCCCCCTTGGGGACCAGCTTTTTCATAATCACCTCCTGGTGCGGGTTTATACATTCTTGCCGGTAAGGCTTTTATGAAATTTCGCGTTTTACCGCGAATATTTCCGACTTCAGTCTGCTCCTCTGCTCTGTCCATCTGCTACAGATGAAATAGGTATGGAAAGCGTCATCTTCCGCTGAGTCTCCAAATTGGCAGGCTGCGCTCCCTACTTTACCCATCTTGAGGAGGTATCGGTTGAAATACCCATGTTCGGTTAGGAATTGAGTGATAAAGTAGTTCACTTCGTTGTGTTCCTGCTCTGTCCAAGTCGTGACGTCTGTAATCAGCCTCGCTGTCCACCTCCCCCTCGTTTCAGCGCTCCACCTTTTTCGCCAAGCCTGCTTGGTAAGCTCCTTCGCTTGCGCGACTACCAATTCTGCTCCTAATTCCGTCTTCTTGTCGTGGGCGTACTTCCTCTCTGTCACTAGGAGGTCGATGGGGGTCACTACGAGGACGGCTGGTTTCGACACTGTGCGATAGGAGTTTGCAACTCGGAGGGCTCCTCGCCTTTGTACTGCGGCAACTTGTTTCCTGTGCTTCTCCTGTCTAAGTGCATCCGCCCAGATTTCACACCCATACAGAAGAATGGCGTGGGTGATGGACATGAGAAGTCGCCGCCTACTCATTGTTGGGCCTCCAATATTTGCCAGGACTATCTCCGTTTTTTCCGCAGCGAGACTAAGGCCATGGACTTCCATCTAGGCGAGTATTCGTCTCATTACCTGTCTTCTGCGTACCCGACTGGGAAGGTGTCTTCGGGCATCTTCATACGAAGGAATCCATCATAGGAGATATTCCACAGATCAGGTCCAAGGACTGAGCCCTGCGATGCTCCAGCAGTGATTTCCTTTCTGTGAGTTCCCTCCACGGTGTCGGACAGAAGTTCCTTGTCTTTGAGATAGTCCTTCACAATTTGCAAAAGATATCCTGAAGGTGTTCTTGAGCGCATCTAACATATCTCCCCATCTGGCCGAATTGAAGGCATTCCTCACATCCAGACCTGCCAGCACGACGATTCGCCTTGAGTAGTGATTTCCCCTTTGGGCGGCGTGGGTGGTTTTGAATACTTGCTCAGTTGCTCCTATCATGGAGTGGCCTTTTCTGAATCCGTGTTGTCGATCGAATAAGCCACCTGCTCTTTGGATTGCTGCTGTTAGTCGAGGCTTTAGCATCTTCTCGAGGAGTTTTCCTGCCGTGTCCAGCATGCACAGAGGTCTGTATGCTTATGGGGAATCCGAGTCTCCTTTTCCCTTGCTTATGAGCACCAAGCGTTGTACCGTCCACTTCTTGAAGAAGGTCCCTTTCTTTAAACAGCCGTCTACTGGATATATATATACTCATCGTAAGTACCGGGGTCTAGTGGCCAGCGGCAAAACGAAGTCACAGACCTAAATTTGCAAAGATCCTGCCTTCGGTCTATCGCTCCCAATACTCGTAAAAATTGGTCTTAAAAAAGAAGTGAGTGGAAGATCACAAAAACAAACACCATTTGGGATAGGTAAGAGAGGTTACCAGCAATAACCTGAACTAATTTCGCTAGAAATTCGAGCTTTTTCGTATTTTTAGGTCTGGCAACTCAGCTCGGGGAAAGCAATGCATGCACAAGCATTCATATGAACTCCTGCCATATTGTTTCCATTCGGGAAAGTGCCATTGTTTGATATGCATCATGTGGTCGGGTGGTGCATCAGTAAACATTTTCCACTTCTAAGTATTGTAAAACCATGTAACTGTAGGTTGTCCATTAAAATGCCAATCAACGATGATTGCAATGAGTCAGTGTCAGTCACACTTTACATGTAATTCCCACAAAATGATTACGCAATCATCCTTTCGAATATGTATCCTGCACAGTATCTCATCCAAGAAATGATCAACAAATTCACAGATCTTATAGTCCAAATGTGCTTCGGTCAAGTGGTAGCCATTTACCGGCCAGATTTAATTACAGATGCTTCAAATAAATATCGATTACGTAAGAGCATTGAAGATGCGTGCATAGCGCTCCTTTAGTTCGAAGCAGAAGAAGAACTAGTTTCTCCTGATGTAATTCCAGGTTGGTCAACTTATCCGACTCCAGCTGTGTTTAGAAAGGAGTTGTGTCTGTCTGACATGCATACAGCAACTACTGATTGCAGATAACCCACCACTTTCAATTTTTCGGATTTAGGATGGTAGTTTCCCAGATGATTTGTTGAGCTTGAATCCTGTTTAACTCGGATTAATAAAGATGTTGCAACTGATACAAATGAATACAAATGTGTTAGGTGCATCTATTGCAAGCTACGACCTTTAAGATACAAACACTAAGCCTTTGATGGACGTAAGCACTTAGCTTGTACATTGACAGTAATTTATGTCGAAATTAATCCTGAGCTTAGCTATTTCGGTACATGCTTTCCCGGGCTGTGTAATGGTTCGGACTATTAAAGAGGCAACCAGTGACCCTTAGAGTAATCGTAGTAATTATCACACTTTACTCAGTCATTTGGCGTCTATTTTATGCTCAAAACAACACCTTTCACTCTCGCTTTAGGATGAATATTCAAAGTTTGCGAAGTTTACAACCCTATGGATATAGCGTTTAACTTTTCGATGGTCAATTAGATCCCTTCTTTCGGTGTTAGAAAGTGTGTACATCGGGTTAATAGAAAGTGCAAAACTGTTGACCGAAAACCATGTGGTTTCGTTATTTTTTTGTGTGCACGCGATGTCACACGCGATTGGGAATGGCTTGGCGACCCATTTAAATCAGCTATCTACTATCAGTGTTGGCTATAATTTGTGGCAAGAGGTGGGACTCTTTGCTCTGGCAGTTAGCATGCCAACATGAATCAATGCGGTTACTTTCTTTCATCGATGGTCGGTCGAGTGAAAGAAATATTAAATTATGTGTCTTATTGTGGTGTTGCGGGCCAGTGGTCCCCCTGATGGGGAGGTAATTTAATGTCGTTGAGTTTGTTTTGATTTTGGTGACTATTGGAGTATGGAATGTGGGCTTTAGACGAACCACCTCCTTATGGTTGGAGGCAAAAGGAAAAGTTGTGCTAAGCGTAGAATTAAATTTCTTCGTTCTCATTTAGTTAAGATAAACCTACATCAAGCCAATTGGTATTGCCATTTGGTGGTTACGCTAGATTTGGCACAGACTCCCTTTAGAAAATATGGTCAGTGAATTAAATGATATATGGAGCTCTTGAGACTAATGCTCCTCCTTCAATTAAGTGGTGTAGGCAGCCCCTTACATAAACTAAAAATTTAGTTTTGCATGTTAAAAAAAAAATAAAATAAAATTTCAACCGGGTGGACCTAGGCCTCAACCAACAAACCTCTCCAGCTAGCCCGGTTAAGAGCAAGCTAACTGCAGTTGGGCACACCAAGTTGGTTGAGGTTCCCCTCCACTTGTTTGCGCCACTTGGTTGGTTGGTTGGTTTAGGATCGGCCCTCGATGAGGATGTACTTAGACTAGAGAGTAGGTCCATTACACTACCGATGTGTAAGGCGGGTGGGTCACCCTCTTACTCTTGGAACCATTTGCTTCGTTGAATGAAGGCGTGAATTTTAGCCGTGCAGGCGTTGCCGAGATCATTAAGATCATTGTAGAAGTATTCACCCAGAGTGGCCTTCCTGATATTGACGAGCGCAGGAAAAGGCGCACAGGAGATGACTAATGGTCTCTTCTTCCTCTTCATCTCTGCAGCTTCTTCAGAAGTCAATCTGAGGGATACCTAATCTTTGGGCATGTCTTCCTATGACGCAGTGTCCAGTGAGGACATTTGTTATTTTTGAGAGGGTTCCTCTCTTGTGCTTCAAGAGTCCGATGGACCTGGATTTATTGAGTATCGGCCAGAGCTGTTTGGCGGTATAACATTGGTCTAGATGTTGCCATCGGTAATTGGCTACTTTTTCGGCGTCAATTTGAATAAGGTACTTAGCATAAGACGCTGGCGCTTCGATGTCGGTAATGCTTATGCTATCTGTACCAGAGGAGCCTTGTCGTGCTAGTTCGTCGGCTGCACAATTCCCCGGTATGTCACAGTGACCTGGTACCCAGCAAAGGGTGAGGTTGTACTGACCAGGTATCTCGTTAAGTGATATGCGACAGTCTTTCACTGCCTTAGATCTCGTAGTGCTGGATACGAGGGATTTGATGGCTGCCCGACTGTCGACATAGATAACAATATAAGATGTTGATAGTGTGCTAGCCGCCAGCCAGTCAGCGGCTTTGCGAACTGCGGTGATTTCGGCTTGAAAAACGCTGCAGTGGTTAAAGGAGAGGTGTATGTCCAGATCTTCTGAGAAAATTCCGGAACCGACTCCGTCCTTGGTTTTGGACCCGTCCGTAAAAATTGACAGCGATTCGTTGTAAAGAACACTGCGTTGCGTCCACTCACTTCTGTTCGGTATCGAGTGCGTGTAGCCTTTGTTTAAATCATATTCAGTGGGCAGATGGTCAGTGGAATTGGGAAGATGACGGTGCATCGAAAGTATATTGGCGTGTCCCGTGTGTTGCTCCTTCCACTGCTTGGAGCCTCTCAGTCTTATTGCCGAGCTGATATCCAATTGTTTACTGATGATGTCAATCGGAAGCAGGTGGAGCATGGTTTGGAGCGCCGCTGTGGAAGAAGTTCACAGTGCACCGGTAATGCTGAGACATGCAACTCGCTGAGTTTTTTCCATTATGAAAAGGTTGGATTTCTTCTCCAAGGCGGGCCACCATACCAATGCTCCATACATGAGAATCGGTTTAATGACCGACGTGTATAGCCAGTGCATGATGCTTGGTTTAAGGCCCCAGGTGGAGCCTACTGCTTTCTTGCAGATATATAGAGCGGCCAGCGATTTTCTGGCCCGTTCAACGACATTCTCCTTCCAAATTAGCTTGCGGTCAAGCTTTAGGCCTAAATAGATAGCACTATTTGAAAGCTTGAGGATGGATCCCCTTATCTTGGGCGAAGTGAAGTCAGGTAGCTTGTGTTTTCTTGTGAATAGAACTAGCTCGGTCTTCGTCGAGTTAACGGAGAGGCCGCATTTATCGGTCCATCTGAGCAGTTCATTGAGAGCAGACTGCATGACATCGGCCAGCGTCTGCGGGTATTTGCCTGTTGTTAGAATGGCGATATCATCTGCATAGGCAATAATTTTGCATCGGCGTAAGTGATTAGGAAGATGGCTGCTAGATATGCCATCAAGCTGCAGCTAGATTATGAGTATAAATCCTAGTGACCTAGTGGGACATTTAAAGACAATCAACTCAATCCCTAAAAGAGACATGTTCTGCACCTTACCAGATATTATGGTCGGGCGACATTGCTTCAGTAGATTATTCGAGGTTGAAATATTGGACTGTGAAAATCGGTCTAATGGTGTTCCAACACTGGACCCTAGAAGTCTGGATTGGTTCATCGACGGGTCGAAAATGGATTCTGGAGTTGGATCTGGAGTATTTGGACCCAACACAAAGATTGCGGTACCTATGGGTACGACTCCCACTGTGTTTCAGGCTAAAATCCATGCCACTGAGGTCTGTGCCAGACACAATCTCCGCAGGGGAACAAGGGCGCTAGAATACATATCTTTTCAGATAGCCAAGCAGCACGTATGGCACTATCGTCCAACCAAATGGACTCCAGAACTTTGAAATGCTGCTAAGATGCATTACAAGACCTTGCCAAATACAACAGGGCAAAACTCGGTTCGGTCCATGGACACCAAGGGATTGTGGGTAACGAATCTGCAGATGAGCTCTCTATGCCTGGCTCAGAATCCTCGTTCTTAGGTCCTGAACCTTATTGTGGCGTCAACTGGGCAACAGCTACAACGCTGATTAACGAATGGGAAAACAAACTTCACTGGACTAGTGGGCCAGGTCTAAGACAACCCAAACGATTAATCAAGCCTTACTCCTATAAGGAAATCCTTAACTTAGATAGGCAAAGCATTAAAAAGCTCGTGAGCTTTCTATCTGGCCATTGCGGCCTGAGATACCACCTTAACAAGTTGAACCTGTGCCAAGAGAAGGACCGTTGGTTATGTTTAGAGGAGGATGAAACATCAGAACACATTCTTTGTGAATGCCCGGCACTGCCCTGGTTAAGGAAACGTATTCTCCACAAGGAGATACTTACAAATACAAATACAAATATTTGGCGCAACAGCTCTTTAAAGTGCCAGGGCCTAAGGAGATACTTACTTCAGTGAAAAGTGCTCCACTACTAAAGAAAGTCACTTTCATAAGGGAGGTAGTACGTCTGTTAGATTAACTCCAACTCTCCGATACAATAGATCTTTCAGGTCGCAGTATCGTTGCCACGTGGGCATGGGTTGCATTTTACAAGAAGAAAAAGCAAAAAAAAAAAAATTTAGTTGTTGTACCTCCGCTTATGAGTTCCATACAATTCTTTCAAGTATTATGTTAAATACATCGATTGATAGCGCGTCAGCTTGTCTAAGATCTTTTCTCACATCGAACGGCTCGGCAGTGTTCTTACCGATCTTGATGGAGTAGCGAGAGTTCTTCGTCAACATTATGTACAGACGGACGAGCTTGGCGGGCATACTGGCAGTAGATGTAGTATTCTTCAGATGTAGAACGAATCGATTTTCATAACTTTTTCACTGTGAACGAGTTGCAATAGTATTCTACACGACAAATAAATTGCTTGGTAGTGTTTAACAGTCAGCGGGTCGTAGGTATGAATAAAACGACAATCGTCGAAAAGCGACAAACCCCAACGACAATCAGGGTGTATATATCGTTATCCTCACTTCATTCTGATCGGGTTACGGGAATCTTTACTATCATCGTCTCTGTTGAATGGCCTGTTCAGCCTGACAGCGGAATATTGGTCATTGTCGCAGTTTAATAGTCTGCAGAAGTGTTCCTTCTATATCCTCAGCACTGACTGCGATTCTACTCCTGTATTACCATTTTTGTCCCTACAAGCTTCTGTTCTGGCTTTGAAGCCCAGGCATGTTCTTTTTACCTTTTGGTAAAATTTTCGGGCATCATTCGACAATTAAGCTCCTTTTTCTTCTTTCTGAGAAGTCGATCGGTTCTCAAGGAGATGGTGAAGCAATCGTCTCTCAAAGAGATGGCGGAGAAACTTAACATGCACCTCTGTTAGGTGCCGAAGCATAGGGATATTCCGAAAAATTGTAAGGCTGATGATCTCGCCAGAATAGGAACAACTATACTGTACTACTCTTCCAGGACAAGTTACTCTAGGTATACCAATCGTTACTTGCAAATTTAAATTCAAGCTGGATGCAATCGAAAGAATAAATCTTAGGTGGACAAGTGGTACAACATGTCTAGCGACTAAGCAGATTTGGCGCTAGCTGGATCTAAAAGGCTGATCCAGCTGATTTCTCTCAACTGAATCTGATTTCTCTCAACCGATTGCATATTGGCGCTACAATGGGTGTGATCAGAGTACACTGTCTAATAGGCAAGCATCCAACAAGGTTTGGTGTATATTCGAATGATTTTTTCAGAAGCTGCATGGACGAAGAAACGGGAGAAACCATTCCTCACCTTCTTTGTGCATGCTCAGCTCTCTCCCATAGAAGGAAGCTTTACTTAGCAGCTTTTTACTCGTATAACAACGGTTTAGGCGATCTGATGGACTTAGACAGGAGCCTCCTACGTTTCATTGTTGTGGTGCTTCTAACAAATAGGCAGGGATTACATGATCTTTCGTGGCACCACAGTGGAGCTTCCTTGGTCTATGTGTGTTGGCGTAAACTGGCAGCCACCACCACCACTTAACCTAACCTAAGAAGTCGATGCTGCTCTTTTCTTCTCCGGTCGTAGAAATCTGAGATAGCCTAGGCATTGGCTAGACCATCTACTTGGAATACACTGCCGCAGTTTGGAATCGTTTTTGACAAGGCATGGCGTGTTGTCAATGAAACAAATACAACTCGGTAGTGGGTGCTAATGCAGACTCAACTTGCATTCGGAAATTTTGGTTAGTTGTGTATCTGCTCCTGCTGCTGAGATTGAAAGACAATATTTAGCTCGTATGTAGGTGATTCGAATTATCGTTGAATCTTGTTAAAACTTTCATTGTGGGGAATACCAGTTATTGCCTTTCAATGACAAATAACACTTAGAAAGTGTGCTAAACTATGCTTAAGGCGTCAATATAAGATATGACCACAATTTGTCCAGCCTACGGCTTATAAAACACCTCAGTGCAATTCATGGCTCGTAAATTTATAAAATTTTGATTTCCAGAAACAATTAAACGATAAAAATGAATTATACAAACGCCCAATCCTTTCATTTCAAATGCAGTTCACCACATGAAAAAGCAGCACTCATACGCCCCCCACACACCCGACCCCTGTTAATGATACAAAGCCTAAGGCCAACCGCAAAAAGTGTTCCAATTCATATCAGACTCTTTAAGGTGCAGACAATCGATTGTTTAATCCGCTACAGAATCGTGACTAACGTGCACCGCAGGTTTTGGCCCAGTGCGCGCCCCTGTTGTAGGTCCGACAACACAAACAGCCATGTACCGTGAGAAGGAACTACTCACCGACGCGAGTGGCGTGTGCCTTTGCCTATCGCCTATAGCTCCCCCAAGGAAGGCCACAAGAAGCCTTTAAATAGATGCAACTAGTGCTGTGGCATTCGTTTTACCCCTTTTATGCACTATTATGCATCATTACCATGCACTGCTGCTGGTGCTCAGACGGTTGGGTGATTGTCTATTGGAAATGCAGAAGTTAACCAGCTGCGCGTTAGGTAACTGTTGGGCACACGTTTTTCTCTTTCTACTTCAGTTCGTGCCAAGTGATGCACTTGAAGATGATTACACTGCACAGGCACAGGCTATGAACTTCCTTAAAGCGCATTCCGTCGACAGATTGCTTGACAGATGAGTACATGGTGAGTACACGATGTTACTCGATTCGATCGCAGAGTAATTGAGATACAAATGGAGAAGATCCTTAGACGGTGGCGCTACTTGAATCGAGTTGGATTCGTGATGGGAATCTTTTTACATCGTGTCTTCCTCAAAGCAATTGTGCCCCTGAATGAGAGGTTTATGACAACATTTGTCGCAACCTTGACTTGATATCTTATTTTGGTCAACGTTTGGAGATTATTTTGTCGGCATTTCCATGAAAGAGCGCACATTAGCTCTTTGTTGGCGCATTACACAGCCACGCATTCGATGAATGGCTTGATTTTCAATTAATGGCGAAGATATTTGGTAACAAATAATTATGTTGATTGAGCGTGGTCAATGTCAGGCGTGCCATTTGGAGTGCACTCATTAGTAATGACAAATTGTAAGCAGATTGACGCTTGTAGTGTGAAAATTAGTTGTTAAATGAACTTCCCGATCTGCAAGGGGGTGCTTATGGAACCTTGATACAAATTGAGTTAAAGAGGGTTTAAAGTACTACAGTTGCGGTTTCCTATGACTATGAAAAGATCGGTAATTAGTTTTGCAAAATCTGTAATTACTCATGAAGGTGATCTACTTTGCAGATACCACAAAGTATTTCTGGATCTACAAGACTTGCGACAAATGATTTTGTCAGATTTGAAGGGTGTGTGGCCTTGCAACGTTTTGTTTTATTTCTAACATTTCCGGTCATTGAATGGCCTTAAGGATCGATCTTGCAGACAAAAGACAATTTAACATAATGTGCTTGGCAGTATCCCTGGCTGTAGATTTCCCTCTGCTCCAATTCCATTATACCTTGTGTTTACTCTACCATTTGCTTGAGCGTCATCTGGCTGATCTTGAAAACTTGATAGCCCCTTTCTTTCTGTAAACTAGTTCCGGAATTGGTAAAGTTTAAAGTTCCTTTGGTTACTCCAAGGGATCAAGATCAGAGAGATCTAAGCCACCATCAAGTTTCATTTCCAATGAAGGCACGAATAAAAGTTGGTGAACACTAGCGAGATGGAGATAATGAGTTCTCCTGAAGCACACCAAGGCGATTGCGTTAACGATAGCTGTAGATCAACTTTGATATGTGTCCATACGATGGAGCGATTGAATATAACAGATCATAGAAGAAGAGAAGAGATTAACCGCAGTCTATCGCGTCAATCGGTTGTATAAATTGCAGTTGCTATCGCTGTCGATATATCGTCAGCCTTAGCTCCCGCGACGGAGTTTATTAAGTATATCGGAGAAATGATGTCCTTAGAGAAGATTGGATTCTGTTTTTCTCCCGATAGGAAATGATCGACTGGGGTACTCAGACGCAACTAGTCCATTGTGCTATCAGAGAGCAGAACTCACCACATTGGCACTGAAAATCTGTCACCTGATACGAGCAAACGCCGGACACTCACAGAGATAATGTTCCGCGGTGTCGTCGCTCTGTCCACAAGCATCGCGGATTGTAGTGTCACTCAAGCCCAGCACGTTAATGTGCTTGGCGAAAGCAAAGTGGGCTGTCAAGACGGCAATAAGTTGTCTGCAGTCTTCTCCGCTGAGAGACAGCAAGAATGCGGCTGATTACGTACGTCCGGGAGTATTCGTTTAGTCAACCTACATCCTGGAGAGTCACGTTACACACAATTGTGTTCATGAGAAACCCAATGTTGTTGTTGTTGTAGCAGCTACTGTTCCGCTGGACACAAATCAGTTTCTAGGCTCAGGAATCGAGCTCCCAAAGTGCATCGTGGCGCAAATCGGTTGGCTTTGCCGGGCAGTTGAAAAGGTGTTTGGTGTTGTGCGGGCCATTTCCGTAGTCAGGGCATTTGTCTTCTATGGAGGCTTCGAGACGGTTCTTGTAGCTGTTTAGTACCCGACACCAGCCTGAGCGTAGCTGAGCTAGGGTGGTTTTTGTTCTGCCATTTAGTGTCACTCAGCTGTGGTGGCCAGATGGGGGCAGCATAGTTCAGCACAGAGCGACTGATTGCCTTGTATGTGGCGAGTAGCATCTATTTATCCATTCCCCAGGAAGATCCCGCTAAGAACTTGCGTACATTGTTACGAGGTCTAAGTCGGCTTCTGATGTTTGATGAATGTGCGGCGAACGTCATCATGCTGTCGAAAGTGACGACAAGAAGTCTTGGTTGAGTGGAAGTTGGAATTCGATGTCCTGCTATGTCTATGTCTAGGATTGATTTTATCGTCCTTGTCCAGGACGTGAAGAGTGTTGCTGAGGACTTCTCGGCCGACAGTTGTAAGTTACGGTCTCTGAAAAATACGTCCAGGACAGAGTTCAGCGCTGTGCATAGCGTTGGAACGTTGGGCCCAGTTGTGAGGACCGTACAGTCGTCGGCGTATGAAACAATACTGATTCCGTCCGGGAGAGGGGTAGTTTGGAGATATAATCGTAGAAGTTGACAAGAAGTGACAATAGGATGCCCCCCTGTGCAACTCCTTGTTTGACTCTCTGGTACCGAGACTTGGCGTTCCTGAACTCTATAAAGGATTGGCGGCCGCAAAGGTAGTTGGCCAGCCAGCGCTTGTGGGTGTTGGGTAGTCAAGACTCCAGGATATCGAGTAGCAGCGTGGCATGATCCACCGTGTTAAATGCCTTAGATCGACCCAGGGCGACGGCAACAGTTCTATGGCATGGTTGTTTTTAGTTAATTCCGTTGGTGATCTGCGATGAAATCATGTTAAGGGCTGATGTGGTGCTGTGGTTTTTCCGAAAACCGCGCTGGTGATGCGCTAGTGTAAGGTGTTCGGTGAAATCCGGAAGAAGCAGAGCTTTCAGTATCTTGACGACTGGTGAGAGAAGCGATATGGGGTGGTACAATTGGCCTTGGTCAGGTGGTTTCCCCGGTTTGGGAAGTGGGATTACCCGGGCGACCTTCCATATGCCTGGTATTTGCAGCGATTGGAAGGATAGGTTCAGAAGAGAAGTTAGGTACTCAATTCCTGGTTTGGCGAGTTTTTTTTAGCATCAGCATGGAAATCTCATCGGGACCAAGTGATTTGGAAGATTTTGCCTTTAGGATGACAGCCTTGATTTACTCCGATGTGAAGTCTTGCTGTGCTTTGTCCCGTGGAAGGTGGTGTAATTTTCTGACAGTGAATCTCTTGTGTCGGCTGGTGTTCTGTTGATGTTCGATGAACTACTTGTTGAAGAGCTTGACGCATTTCCTTGGATCATTCGTAGAGAAGGCGTTAAAGGAAATAGCTATGTTGTCATTGCGTTTGGTGGGGTTCGCAAGATTTTAGGTGGTGGACCACAGTTTCTTGACACCTGAGCCCAGGTTGCATTTGTCTACCTAGGTGTTCATGCCACTTCTTTCTGCGGTATTCGTCCACTAGGCGTCGAATCTCGTTGTTCAGTTGTTGGATTCTGGCGTCTAAAGAATCTGCTCGTCTGATAGCGTCGCATGTATCTGCTAGCTGAGCGGCAGTAGCTAGAAAGTTTGGTCTAATTTTGGGGATCCTGCCTGCCGATGAGAAACCCAGTCGTCAATGGAAGCCCTAACCGAGGGCGTAGGGAGATCCAACTCAGGATCGGGTCCTAAGAAAATCTCCTCTGAGCCTTGGTTAGCAAACTCAATGGAGATTTGTTAACCAAGATCGTAGTGTGACCTGGGAATCAGATAAGATTCAGAGAATACAGAGCTGCAACCGAGCTTAAATAGTTTTTACATTCACGAACTATTCTGGAAGTGGTTAAGGGATTGAGCAGGGCTTTAAGCGCAGCTTGACTGTCACTATAGATGCAAATACTTCGAGCTTTCCATTTGGTCTTCGCAACATAGTTCGTGGCTATTAAAATTGCATAAGTTTCCGCTTGGAAAACAGACGGCAAATGGGGGTGATAGTTCCTCTTTCTAAAAAAGGGGACAAAAGACATTGCGCCAATTATCGGGGTACATCCCTTTTAAGTCTCCACGAGTGATGGGAGGAGCAATGCCGAGTTATCCTGTAGAATTGGTCAGGCTGGATCAATTTTGAGAGAGCTCGGCCAATCTGTTATAAGGAAGGCCGAACTTAGTGTTCGAGCTAAGCTATCGGCTTTTAATTCGGTGTATGTTCCAACTCTCCCCAATGGTCATGAAATTTGGGTAGTGACCGAAAGAATAAGATCACGGATACAAGCTGCCGAAATGAGGTTCCTTCGCGGTGTTGCTCGAATAACTCGTAGGGATCGAGTGCGCATCAGAGTACGCGAGGCGCTCAATGTTGAACAGCTACTTCTCCGAACGGAACGATCTATGCTTCGATGGTTTGGTCACGTAGTGCGTATGCCCCCAGACCGGCTTCCAAGACGCGCCATGGTTGCCGTGCCATCAGGTAGGCTACTCCGCGGAAGGCCTAGAAATAGATGGTTAGACCAAGTCCGACATTTCTCCTTGAGCCGCCTAGGGATTCCTCCTGATGAATTGGAGACAATGGCGGAGGATCGAGAAGGATGGGGAGTCCACCTGAGCATCCTACCCCCGCGACGTAAAGCCTAATGATGTCATCTTCCACGAAGACATGAGTACCAGACCGTTGAGTGGTTTTGGAGCCATCCGTAAAAATACGACTACATTCTACTTCTGGCTCAGACTCTGGCTAAAGACAGTCCTGAACACGAGGAAGGTCGACTTAAATTTGTCCAACAGCCGGAATTCGGGTTTCCGTAAGATCATCAAAGCTGAAGTGTGGATTATACCAAAAACCAAACCGCCTAAGACAATGGATGACTTTGATAGTGCAGCCCATGATATAAGTATAAAGATGAGGTAAGTTCAACAAAGCATGTACGGTAGAGCCAGGCGTACCCTGGAAAGCTCCCTTGCAGTCGATTTGGCTCTTAGTACTGCATAGAAGTGCGTTCTCACATAGTATTTACTCCGCCGTTTCGTACTGTTCTTTGCCCTTGAGTAGTGAAGAAGTTCTTAAGCCTGCTACTATCGTCTCTGCTGCTGTTGTTTTTAGATGGCTCATTAAGCCTGTCTGACCCTCTGAACGTAATTCTAGTAGGAAGTGCTCTCAACTGTTTCAAATTATGTTGAAAGTGGAGTCTGGGATCTAGCTAGCTGATCATCCAATTCACTTCTTTCGACACCTACATGCGACGGTACCCACCAGAGCGTTTTTTTTTTTTTTTGATTGGGAGGGGTAATCTTCAAAAGACGAAACTCAGTACATCCTGAGTAACAGTGTGGGACTCTAACCCACTAAACCCCCCTCCCACGACCTCCCCATTCCCCGCGGTACTGCCGTCAAGCATTTCATCGCGGGGGGGGTTTTAGTCTGATGTATTCGACTAGTGCATGTTTGCATTTTCCTGCTCAGCATTTATTGTATTTCGCCGGTCTGATTCGTTCCTTTCTCTTTCTAGGGTTCTTAGAATCTTCATTATGCGCATTGTGCTCCCAGCGACTGCATCCCATGCCTCCTGGCTTTTGAGAATTTCGCCAACGATGTTTTCTGGCGTCAGTGGGTGGCCGAGTTCACTCCTTAGTGCATTCCTTTCGTCGAGGAATCTTGGGCATTCAAAAAATATATGTTCTGCGTTTTCTACGCAGTCAGCGCAATGCGGACAGTAAGCGCTATTGTCATGTTTATACTTATGTAAGTACGAACGAAAGCATCCATGGCCCGTTAGGAAGTGCGTTAAGTAGAACTCAAGTTCTCCATGTTGCCTGTCGAACCATGGCTGGATTTGGTGTATGAGCCTATGGGTCCACCTGCCTTTCTCAGAAGCATTCCAGCATTCTTGCCATTCTCTTAGGCTTTCTGCTCTATAGAGCCGGTTTTCGCTGGCCTCGTTTCTTTCTCTTCTTGCGCAGTACTGACGTTGCTGTTCTACTGCCAGGATATCTATTGGGAGCATTCTCGCTACCACGCAAGCTGCATCGCTAGAAGTAGTGCGAAACGCGCAGCTAGCTCTCAATGCACATATTCGATACACAGATGTGATATGTGATCTGTATGTTTTAATTGCCATGGCCCCGGCCCAAATTGGTGCGGCGTATAGGATTATAGACGTAACCACTCTAGCCAGCAGTAACCTACGGCTATGTCTTGGTCCTCCTATGTTGGGCATGATACGCGCGAGTGCAGCACTTGCTATTGCACCTTTTCGGCCTACATACTTAAGGTGATCTCTAAATGAAAGTCTCGTATCTATCATGATACCTAGGTATTTTATATGCGGTTTAGATGTGATTTCATGGCCGCCGACTATAATGGTAAGAGTTTCTACCTTCTTCCTACTACTTATCAGGACTGCTTCAGTTTTATGCTCCGCCAGTGTTAGACCAACTGAGGTGAGCCATTTTCGCATTATCCTTATTGTCGCATTGCTTATCTGTTCCACCTCCTCCAACAGTTTAGCAGTGACAATAATGGCGATATCATCAGCAAATCCCACTATTTTTGTTCCTTCGGGTATAGGAAGGCGCAGTATACCGTCATACATAATATTCCAGAGCAAAGGGCCAAGGACTGAGCCCTGTGGTACTCCGCCTGTGATCTTATATTCCTTGGGGCCGCGGTCTGTATTGTATACCAAGATTCTGCACCTGAAGTAGTCAACAATAACGTCTATGAGGTATTGTGGAACTCTCATCCTTCTGAGCGCTTGTAAGATGTGACTTCAATTTGCCGTATTGAAGGCGTTTTTTATGTCAAGGTTTATAACCAAGCAGTACTTTTTGGAACCGCCTCTCCATCTTCTTCCCTGTATAGCCTCTTGTGCCGTTTTAACTACCACATTGATTGCATCTGTTGTTGAGCGCGCTTTTTGAAAACCGTATTGGTGTTCTGAAAGACCTCCAGATTCTTGAATTGCTGCCTCTACCCTGTTACAGATGATTTGCTCCAATATTTTGCCAGCCGTATCTAACATACAGAGCGGACGGTATGATGATGGTTCATTTGGTGGTTTCTTACCTTTGGGAAGAAGTACTAGGTTTTGCCGTTTCCACTGATCCGGGAAGACTCCTTCCTTCAGGCACGAGTTGTAAATGTTAATAAATATTTCTGGGCTTACTTTTATAGCTGTCTTGGGTGCTATATTTGGGATACCATCTGGTCCAGGTGCTTTTTTATCTCCAATTTTATTGCAAATCTCGATTATTTCTTCTATGGTTACCTCTCGGATTGTTGGTGCCTCTACTATTGGATCATCCGAAAATGCGTTCTCTTGTTAATAAGGAAATAGTCCGACCACGATATTGTGTAAGAACTCTGGGCAGGTGGAAATCTGTGGCTGGCACCTTTTCAATTTTTTCATGACGATTTGGTAGGCCTTGCCCCAAGGATTTTCGTCAGCTTCATCACACAGCTCGGCGAAACACTTCCGTTTGCTCTTTAGTATAGTTGTTTTTAGTTCCTTTCGAGCCACCCTGTAGTCTTCTTGCAGTTCACTGGAGACGGCCCTCGCTCTAGATCGCGTATACGCCCTTCTCGCTCGATGACACTTGGTACGTAGATGCGCGATTTCTTCATTCCATCAGTAAACTGGGGGACGATGTTCCATAGCCTTTCTTCTCCTCATTGTGGCGTCACATGCCCGTGTTACCTCATTTATGGCCTGCATTGCTTTACTGCCCGCACGACCCATCAGTAATGCGTTTCTGTTGAAGATACATGTGAATGCTTCCACGTCGAAAGAGTCTGATTTCCAACCTTTTTTCTGGGGTAGCCTGGCTAGCGGTGTTTGTCTTCTTGCTTCCGGTAGTACTTCACATATTATCGCCTGGTGGTCGCTATGAGTATAGAGGTCACTGACTTCCCACTTTGTTCTTCCTATCAAGGAGCTACTTACGTATGTGATGTCTATAATAGAAGCGCCGCTTCCTCTGCAAAACGTGGGTTTATTTCCGCTGTTTACTAGTACCACGTCTAGGGCTGTAAAAGCCTCCAGTAGGGATCTTCCGCGTCTGTTCGTTTCTTTGCATCCCCATTCAGCGGCCCATGCATTAAAGTCGCCAGCAATGATCGCCGGTTTTCGATCTAAAGCATCGTTTACGAGTTTGTCCTGCAGCTCTTCGAACTCTGCTATTGAGAGGCTTGGTGGTGCATAGCAGCTATAAATATATATTCCGTCGATTTTTGCCCATATAAAACCATCTCCTGATGTTGGAGATGTTGACCCACCAGAGCTTCAAATTACTGTGTGTCCCTAAGTCTATGTAGCACAGAATGGGCTTAAGTTAACCAAGTAGGAACCTAGTGAACTTAGGAAGCCTCGTCTGAAAATTTTTGGTGAAATCGCCGATCAAGGTGCACTAAGCATTCCATATTTCAGTAGTATTCAAGCGAAGTAATTCGGTTTCAAATTGATTGATCACCGACCAGTTTTCATGTCTGTCGCTGACTGAAATCTAGTAAACTCCAGCGGGAGCTCCAGCTCAATTGCGAGAGTTGCATTCACGTTTCAGACAAGAAGGTGCTATGTAGATAGTAGCTAAGTCTGCAGAAGTAAAAAACAAAAGCATTTGCATCGTACAGAGCAAGGCAGCATAGGCAATGGTGTCAAAATAATCTGTGGAAGAAGGAATTAAGATTTGCTCTTGCATAGGCTGTGCGAAGGATTTTAAATCTGTTTTTCCAATCCCATGTTTAACAAATATTCGAGAGTATAACTGCTACGAAAAGACTTCGCAAACGTTACCTTTCGCGTACGAAAAAGCACAGCAGGTTGCGGAAAGTTGCGCTAAAAAAGTTATAAATTTCCAAACTCTAACAACGCTTGACACGCACTTTATCTGAACAGAAATCAACCTTGCATTTGCATTCACATCTTGTGAAATCTACTTTATTAATCAATTAATATCTCAATTTTGCCCGTTATCTCTATTATGCAAAATAACAGACAAATCATTGTCAGACTGAATTTACAAAAACAAAACAACTCCCCACTTACAATTGCTAATTTGATAATTTTGCAAAAGTTTATCTTACAAAAGTATGCTAATACGTCCGCAATATTACAACATTTCCCAAATGGCATATGCATGTAAGCCCCTCTCTTACATCCAAAAAATGAATTAATCCAAGCCACATACTTCATTAAGATCACACACACTCGTCACAAGATCCGTCAGTAAGATCAACATCATCATCATCTCTCAACTGGTGCTCGCGAATATCTTGTACCATTCCAACAATGTGCATAATTGACTTGGCACTTGTCAACCATCAAACACAGCGGCTGGCTTTCAAGGTAAAGACTGGCAGTATGCTCTTATGTGCAGAAGTGCACAACACTCTGAGCAATAATCACCACTTGTTATAGCTATCGTCACAACTGATTGTGATTAAGAGTTGTTAATATTCACAATTTGCTTAACGCATTTAACGGTAGGCTAGCCAGTGTTTGTTAACTTAATTGGTGGTAATTGTTGTGGGGAAAATGTTGTGGAGATATATTTGTGTCATATCCTCTCATCTTTAGATGCAGGTAATCCTAGGAGAAGGATGTTATTACTTTTGAGTACAGGATATCTTCTCAAATGTTTCCAATAAAAGCCATTTCCTCAAAATGAATGATAGCATCCCTGCAGTAGACTTTCGTTGCTAAAATGAGATTGACAAGTTCGCTGGTCAACTCTTTTGTTCGTCTGAATTTTCTTCGATTTCTTTTCTGTGATCGACATTCACTTTCAGTGCTGCAGATTGTTATAGCTTTTGCACATATTTAGTGCTCAAAACTTCCTCATAGATCTCACGTTTCTAGCGAAAATCTCTCACAAAACATAACAAATGCCCAAACAGTGACCAAATGAATAACCTACCATACTAACCGCGTCTACACAAACTTTCAGTTTCCTTTTCCCTACATGAATATTAACAAGAGCAATAAAAAAAAAGCCCAAAAATAATTCCCCACGCTATGACAAACATTCCACGCGACCTTTCTTTCAAATAGCAGCTACAAAAGCTATTACGTGACACTCCACCGCCGCAGCGAAAGTACAACTCGAACACTATGTTCGTTGACCACTACGATCCGAAAAAAACAACAACAACAAAACATATCAAAAGAGATACCAGAAATGCAAATCTTACAGACGACGATGACGAGATATGAAAACGATGACGATAGCCGTCGATTAAAAGCCACAATTACCGCCGTGCCGCGCAATATCAAAATAACAGGTAACAACCATTTGAGCCATTTGTAATGAACATTGAGACAATAGAAATGTTGTTTCAAGTGTTTATACTGTTTCATGGTTCGCCCACAATGGCTTAATGTGTAAAGCGAAACGGAAATTAATCAAAAAAAATGGTGGGATGATGCGGCGGCGGAGAGAAAGAAGAATTGGTGCTTAGTTCACACTGTCTGACATTTTTGTAACATAACGTGTATGATGAACTGTTGTGTGAATTTCACTCTCTTATTACCTTATTGTTTGGTCAGTTTGACAGTAAGTGACCAACAGATGATATGTTGTGGGATATTTCATCAATTTGTCCGCGCATTGTATTTGATTAATGTGTCAATTAAGGTCATCGTTTGCGGTGTAGTCTATCGCGCAACACAACCGATTAGATTTGATTCAATTTAACAAGTGCAACTGTGTTAAAGATTACCAAATGGCTTACGGTTAATGGATGTGTAATTTTATTAATTAGTTGATATTGTTGACTGATTGATGTTTGAATTGGAATTATTATGAAAATGTGTGAAGAAAAATCATTAAAAACAAAAGAGTTGACTAGCGAACTGTCGGCAAGTTAATCGTATTTTAATAATGAAAGTCGAAGAGTTCATGAGGTTGGTAACCTTCATTTTGAGGGATTTGGAGGAAAAATCGCCCTATGTAGGCTTAAGTTTCCGAAGATGTTAGAAGACTTTTGTTGGATTGAGGCCAATGAAACATTTGAGGTGATGCGCTGTATCAGCATGTTGACTTTCATTAGACAATGAAGAGAGTAGAAAGTTTGCTGTGGAGATCGTTTGGGCATTTCGGATTATTATTGATCATCGCCTACTGCTGAGTCACAGATAATAGTGTGGAATGTATCAATATACCTGAACGATCTGGCGCACATTTTGTTTAACTTTTTGTGACTAACTGAGAGACACTATATATATTTTTCAGTCAAGAATGAATGTTTAATATGCCCAATGTTGCTGGTTTAGTTAGTTGCTTAGTAAGTATAATGCATTCTGCTTTGTCGGCTACATTAAGAGCCTTCTTGAACAAATAGTGAAATTGACGTGATACGATCAAGATTATATTACACCGAACAATACTGCTGTCCAGTAAATTCAAGACCGTATGGTTTTGATACGGAAATTACTTCCAATCCTTTGTGATAGACTCTAGCGGCAAGGTCTCCAGGCAAAGGGGCCAGAGGGTTAGGAATAAACTGTTTCTCCTCTAAGACCGTCCATACGTGGTGAAGAGCTACATCATACACGAGGTGCCGCTGTTGTAAACGAAATATGGCGGATCTAAAGAGGAAAACTTGAAAAAAAAACCCGTAATCCCGGTAACGGTGTCTTCTAACGGTGAACATACCAGCAGCCGTTAATGCTATGAGAATTAATCAGTCAGCAAACTGGAAACCAAATAGAATAGGTCACTCGAAGAACCTACTTGATTACTTTGGCCTAGTGCCCATAACGAACTACATGACGCCATATTTAGACTTTGTAAGGCCTTTCTCTACCACCTACTCCAGCAGGGACGAATGGAAAAGCGGTCATATACCTAATGCTGAATCTATAGCCATCTACACAGATGGTTCAAAAATGAGCACTGGGTTAAGATCAGGCATCTTCTCCGACCCCCTAGATACTCGTATATCGAAATCCATACGACTTCCAGACCACAGCAGCGTCTTCTAAACAGAGGTCTTAGCAATCACAATAGCCGTGGCGTTAGTGGTTAGTGTGTTGGATCGCTAAGCATGAGGTCCCAAGTTCGAATCCCAGAAAATACCAAAAAGCTTTTCACGGTCCCACTTCTCGCGAGCGTCTGACAAACATCCGAGAGTATTGTTGTCACGAAAAAATATCTCAAATCGCCGTTCGGATTCGGCATTAAACTTGTAGGTCCCTTCCATTCGTGTGAAAAATATAACGCACACAACATGAGTGGTTGCGAGAAGCTAGGCCCTGGCACTTTAAGGAGCTGTTGCGCCAAATGTTTGTTTATTTTAGTCACAATAGCCGCCCGTGAGAGTCTGCGGTAAAGGCAATACCGCCAGAAGATATAACCATCCAGCAGCCCTACCAGAACAAGTTGACCCCCCTGTGTGTATCCTGCCCTGCACAATCAAGCTCGTTGCAGGGAATAAAGCCATTAAAGAGGCGAACACAAGATGGACTTCCATGGAAACTTATGTCATCACCAGGAAGCTATGGTCATTATTCGACAAAGCAAGGACCGAGAGAATTACTCGGAAAGATACGAAATCCCTTTTCACACTCGTGGGCATCATCACGGGGCACAACACTCTGCGGTACCACATGAAGAAACTACGCCTGACGAAGGAGGAACTCTTTAGAGGCTGTGGTGACGAGGAAGTTTTTGAGGACACTACCCACTTTCTGTGCAACTGCTCGAGTCTTCAACACTCCAGGAAAAAGTAGCTTGGTAAATATTTCTTTCAGGATCATGAGGAGCTATCCGCCGTTTCGACAGGAAAGATGCTGAACATCTTCAAATCATCAGAGTGGGTTTGTATGCAGAAATGAGCTAAGTAACTGAGTTAATAGTTTTTAGTTTCAATGGGTAAGGGATTACTTTCCCCCCCATGGTTATCAGAATGGGTCAACGCTGACCTGAGTGTGGCAGAGAGCGTCCCTCTCTGCCAGCCCACATACCTAACCTAACCTTGTGATAGACTCAATTATGCACTGCTACTAACTGCGTCAGTAGCCGAGATGTGAGTGTGAACCCCACAAAGACAGAGATTAAAAAGTTCAAACCCCCTAGGACCGGAGATGTCGTACTAAATTTCTCAAAGTCAGCACGATACTTGGGTGTAATTCTAAATTGGAAGGGTTATATCGAGGAATACATTAAAAAAGCATGTGTAGCCGTTTGCGCTTGTAAAACAGCATTTGCAACACTTGGAGTCCACTTTGATATATTTGTTATACAAGGCGGTTGTGCGACCTTTCCTAACTTATGGTTCATTAGTCTGGTGTAACGCACTGAGGAAGCAATACCAATCTTCAAGTTTCACCAAAATCCAGAGGTCAGCCTGCACCAGAATCATGGGATCATTACGTTCAATAAGCATGGTGGCAATGGAGTGTTGCTAAGTCTCATTCCGCTGGATCTATTCTATATCAATGCGGTGGCCAAATCGGTACGGTATTCAGGCTGAGGGAAGTAGGGTTCTGGTCATCAGCACCATATGGTCATACCTCCATCCCATCCAGATTAGAGGTTACAAAAAGGCAAATACCAACCGATTACATGGCTCCGACGCAGACATTTGACAGAAGATTCAATATCAGAATTGCTGACAGAAATGACTGGAAGAACGAAAAAGTCACTAGTAATGAGGAAATTGCCTTCCACGCTGATGGTTCCAAAATGGATGTCAGTGTGGGAGGTGGGGGTTAATATAAAACACTAGCGGTCAAGCTGAGATCACAGCCATCACCCAAGCTGCGAAAACACTCACGAAAGGTAACACTGTGCGTACATTAATTACATTCACAACCAGGCAGCCATTAAGACTCTGGAACCCACAGTAATTAGATCAAAGCTCGTTAGAATCTGCAAACGTTATCTTAATGAGATATCACAAGCCAACAAGATGACCCTATCCTGGGTACCAGAGCATATAGATGCACTGAGTGATGAAAAAGTAGACACCGGGGCTGGTTAGCTATTTATGCTGTACATTCTGTTTCTCGACGTATTCTTTCCTAAATTGGAATTGAATTGAACGTGCGTAATAAACGTGCAAATTTCCATCCATTTTTCCTCAGACTGTACAATATCTGTCTATGAGGAATAGGGGACTGGGAAGGTCATTTCTCCAATTTTCAAATCGCCTACAATAGAAGACTGCATGCTCCGTATCTTCCTCTTGGTCTGGACATTCTGGACACAAAGGAGAGCTATCGTGTCCAAACCGGTGAAGATATTTGCGATAGCCTCCATGGCCGGACAGGAACTGCGTGAGGTAGTATGTGCAATTCCCATGTGCTTGGTTTATCCAAATGTTGTATTATCCCATCGAGCTTGCCACACAGCTGTTGAAGCTGTTTTTTCTTCCTCTTTAACCTTTCTTATTTCACTAGCCTCTTGATGGCTCGAGCCTTTCTATTTTAGATTCTCTGCATCTCGTTCGCGAGGATGTCAATCGGAACCATTCCTGCTATAACAAAGGCTGCCTCGTCAGAGATAGTTATAAAACAACTGATGGTCCTTATAGCGCAGAGTCTGTAGGCTGATGTCAGTTTCCTCTTTGTTTCTTTGGTCGCGAGAGCCCCCTCTCACACCGTAGTCGCGTAAATAAGGATTGAGCTAACAACTCTGGACAGTAAGATCCTCCTAGCATATCCAGGTCCTCTAATTTTGGGCATTATCCTTGGGAGTGCTGCCTGAAGTCTTGACCCTCTTTTGCTCGAATATTCGACATGTTGCTTAAACTGTAGTCCATTGTCGAGCATTACTCCGAGGTATTTGATGGCCTCTTTGGATCTGTTGATTTGGGTTCCAACCTACACATTCATATATTCCACAGATTTCCGACTGGTTATTAGAACAGCTTCAGTTTTGTGGTCAGCTAATTCTAGACCTGTTGATCCTAGCCAGGTTTTGACTTGATTGATTGCCACATTTGAAGCTGATTCTACTTCACTGATTTGTTTTGCTACGGTAACAACAGCAATGTTGTCAGCAAATCCAATTATCTTCACTTTAGGTGGCAGTGGTGGTCGTAGAACTCCATTGTACATTATGTGCAATAGTAAAGGGCCCATCACCGATCATTACGTGTCATTGGAATTCATACAGAGCGTATTGGCATACTTCAGAACGACTTCTGTAGGAGCTACAGCGATGAGGAAGAAATTGAATCTGTCCGACATCTGTTGTGCGAATGCCCTGCCCTCACCGACAGAAGAATGAGCACTTTATTTCTTCACGAGTTGGAGGACCTCATTGAGTTGAAAGACCCTCTGAGGTTCATACCGCTATCAAGGTGGTTCTAAACCAGCGGTCTCCCCTTTCCAATGAGATTCATATCCTTATCTAGATGGATGTAAATCCAGCAGCTTTTCTTTACAGATTCCCGGGGAAAACAATAAAATGGCCACAAAACAATGGATCTTTGTTGTTCTAAGTAAGCAGTGACATCGGTAAAAGGCACCCATCTAACCTTACCTAAACTCAAATGCATCTCTGAATTCAACACAAGCAATTGCAAGTTTCAAAGTAGCTCTTGGTTGTGTCTACACTTCTCTTATTCGGATGGACCATCATTCACTTAGTTTGTTTTTTTTATTTTTATTTGTGTTCTGTCACTATGCCCAGCGAGGAGCATAGGGTGTCAATAACGAAGTTCAGAGTTCTGCAAACGTATTGCAACTCTCTCCAGCTCATCTCGGAGATTCCTTTACAACTATTTTGCGCTATGCGTCTCTTAGATGCCCCTCTAATCTGCCTAATTGGGTAAGCAGATTCCACAGCATGGTATATTTGGCAATGGAACTTTCTTCGCGCTGCAAGGTGTGACCAATCCATAGCCGTTTTCTTCGTCGTATGATGATGTCAATAGGTTTCTAGCTCGTTGCAGCTGCTAGTTTGAGATGTGGTTAGGCCAGAAAATCCTAAGGATGCTGCGTAGATGCAGAAAGGATAGTGGAGCACATCGTCTACGTATTACTCCCACACAGTAATATTGAATCGACATTTGAGTGAAACAATCTCAGCTTGGTCTATGTGCTGTAAACATTGCTTCTCCAGATCTTAGATAGCATTCCGAATGCA
Source organism: Brachypalpus laphriformis (assembly GCA_945910035.1). Taxonomy (NCBI): domain Eukaryota; kingdom Metazoa; phylum Arthropoda; class Insecta; order Diptera; family Syrphidae; genus Brachypalpus; species Brachypalpus laphriformis. The sequence continues at coordinate 160,941,330 of OX246756.1, forward strand.
GTCTTCTCTTTGCTTTGATCGACGCCGATGACACTTCCTAGGTAAAGAAAGTTGTCAACTTTCTCGACCTGTTGCTCAGCAATATTCAATTGGATGGTGGTATCTGTAAGGCAGAGTGCTTTGGTTTTGCTTTTCAGTTTCCAGACTGTAGACCATTTGATGTAGGTCCAGTATTCTGTGTGAAAGCAAAAAAAAAAAATGTCGTCGGCGTAGTCCATGTGCTTTAGATGAGATGTCATTGTCTACTGTATGTCGCTGTTATTTGACTTAAGGGCTGCATAAAGAACACCAATGATCACCACTGAAAACAGTAATGGTTAAAGAATGCACCCCTGTGGCACGCCACTTTGGACCTAAAAATCACTAGACACCTTACATTTGTCCAATACATGACTGCATCAGCGGACCATCAGTGAGAACAAATTTCTGGATCCCGACCTTATCGTAGCCAACTACCCTGACAAGGTTTGTAAATTGAAATGTTTGGCAAAAATGTAGCACGTTTAACTTCTAATGGAGAATCGATTAACTAGTTTTGCATGGGGTTTTGATAAGCCCATCAAAGATATTGCGCTCACTTATTTCAAATAAGGAAATCCAAGTCGCAGAGCACGCAGATTCGATGCGGTCTAGTGTACCACGAAGCAGGAATCTTTACTTGATGCAGTGGTTGGAAAACTTCTATGCCATTCGTTTCCTGTTTCTGTTGGGCTAGCTGTTGGTTGGTGTTCTTCGCTACGGTTAGAGCCACCACTCATGGGGTAGTAAGCAAACAGACTATCAACTGCTCCATTGCCAGCCGCTAATTTTGATGTCATATGGATTCAGTTCAAAATTTGAGCATTTCTCTGCTGCGCATACTCAACATGTGACCCCTTTCGCATTAGTCAGTGTGCATTTCATGACGTATTCGCAGATACGAATTGTATTGTGACTCCGTAATGTAGCCCATCTCTATTGTTTGCTATTAATAAAAAGAGGGTGTGCAATCAGTCGGAGGTGAGAGTGAAAATCAGTAGATGATAGAAACAATGTATCATTAACTATTTCACGACTACAAGTATTTGCAAAGAAACATTCATATTTGTTTGCCAATTACCTAATGGAAGAGTTCAATAAATCGACACAAATTCATAACGCAAACCTCATATCGCTGAATCAACAAGTTTCCCATTGTTATCCGGATGTTTTATTTATACTTCGCATAACAATATGCGAAAATCATCCATAAATAACTTTATTTTATGTAAGAATGAATTGCAGTGGATCTATTACGAACCACGAATCCACCGCCTTTTGTTAAAAGGAATGCAACGCGTGCTGCACTTGCCCACTCAATCGGCTACAATCACTACCGCATTTCGAATTCTGCATTTTCTATTGAACTAGTAATGAAGTGGTTTATCACCATCAAGTTGTAGATACATACTTACACCACACCATCATTGGCGTGTATTGCCACGAATATTTTAAGTGATTTACGCAATTCAAACGAACGGGTTTTTTCGGCCAAAAGTTGTATGAATCGGACATGATTTTGTTGCTGGGATATATGACTACACATTGGGAAAGTGAATGAACTCTTTGAAAGTGAAGCCACCACACGCACCAGGCTAATTGTAATTAACATCATGTCGCCAAAAAATAAAGTAGACAAGTGGAAAACAATTAAACGACAACATACGAGCAATTAAAATTTTCATTTGTGGCTTAAAAACCTCTGTCCCAAATGACAAGCAGCGGTCAACGCATAAAAAGAAAGCTGTTGCGTGCAGAAATTCAATTTATGAGTTCGCTTCCCTTATGGTGCATTGTAAGTTGTGGTAAAGTTGTGTGTGTGCTTTTTTTTTGGGTAGGAAGACTAAATTCCTTTGGTGAATGTTTGCGGTTTCATGTTAAGGGGTTTATGGGTCACTGGGAGAATGGTAACAGCGCGCTGATCGAAAGCAAGAACCGGTTGCGAAGCGGTTCCCTTTTTGCCTCTGATGATGCAAGAGCTGAAAATTGAATATTGGGAACACAGTTCATACGAATGTTGAATGAACAGAATCAGTGCACAGCTATTGGTGCACTGTCGTCGAGGAGCGAGCCCATTCGGCGGCTTAATAGATATTCAGGTTTTGAGTTTCCTCATTAATCATTTTGGCTATAGTGTGTGTATTGCTGGTAACGATTTGAAGTACGCAGTGGGGCATTTGTTTTTGGCAAGTGGCTACAAGTTCAAGAGAAACTGTTGAGCTTATCGTATTATATTATTCCGATACTCATTTCCATGCTGAGCTAACTGTTTGTCTTTTTAAAATCGCTGCACTGGTTCTGGTTTTATAGGAAAAGACAGGCAAATAGACACAAATACAAAAGAGTTGACCAACGAACTTGCAAAATCACAACAGGGAAACTTAAGTGTACAGACTCGGGCATATGTGAATGCTGTGGAATAATTCTCAAGCTAAATAGGTTATTCTTCTACGTAGTCAACAATTGTGAAGTGATCTTAGAACGCCGACTATGGTACCAACATCTTGCCAACATAACAAGACGCTACTTACGAAGAGGTGCATGGGGGCTAAATAGACTGAGCTGCGGAATTCGTAGAACTTCTTTTGCATACAAATAATCGTTCGTTATATAAAGATCAATGCAGACAGGAAGAAAGCCTTTTAAAATGGCACGCATCTCTGAATGAGGTAGGTGTAGAGCAATTGATACTTGTAGTATCCATGCCTGCTCGCTTTGATGACGCTACAGTCCGTGGTATACCTGGGCATAAACCAACAAACCCTTCCAACTAGCTCAATTATTAGCCAGCTGCCTTCCGGGGTACACATTAAGTTGGTTGAGGTCCTTTTTGTTATAGCCACAGTAAAATTCTGGTCATTTCGCTGCTAAATCAATTGGCAGCATCTACAACTAACTGCTGTTTACCGATCAAAGTAGAATAGAGGAACGAAGAAGTGTTCATATAATAGTACTCACTCAAGGCAGATAAAGCAGAGCTATTGGACCCGTGAGGGTTACTGTATATCGATAGCATCTATAATATAACTATACTTATTTCACATATGTCTTGCAATCCCCCGAGGGGCATAGAGCGTCAAAAATGTCTGCGCGCCGCCCTGTTCGAACCTTTGCAACATGCTCCAACTCTCTTCAATTCATTCCCAAAGCTCTAGATTCCTTTTTAACCATTCTGCACCTCGTATGTCTAGGGCGACCCTTAGTTCTGCCAGATTGAGTAAGGGGATTCCATTGAATGACGTGTTTGGCAAAGGATTTTCTTCGTGCCGCAAAGTGAAATTTTCTTCGCCGAACTGTGATGCCTTGACGGGTTTTGGAAGACAAGATTCAATCACGAACTATACGAGCTGTACAGCGACATCGACCTAGTCAAAAAACTGCGTATTGGATGTCTAAGATGGCTAGGACATGTAGAGCGAATGGACACCAAGGCTCCGGCCCGCAGAGTCTTCGAATCTAATCCCGAGTGACGACGCAGTAGAGGGAATCATCGCCGTAGGTGGCGCGCACAAGTTCAAGGGGACCTCGACCAACTTGGAGTGCGCAACTGGAGGCAATTAGCTAAAGACCGAGCTAAATGGAGAGGCTTGTTGGTTGAGGCCCAGGTTCACCCCGAACTGTAGCGCCACCTAAGTAAGTAAGCAAGTAAGTAAGAATTGTGATGCCAATAAATTCCTAACTCGTTCTCGAGTGGAGGTGTTCGTTCAAGATGCGATTAGGCCCGAAAGTCCTAAGGATGATACGTAAACATATATCTATGAAAGTCTGTAGTTTGTGAATGACATTGACGGCTCCACAAGTACTACATTCATATAGTACTCGTAGTACTGACTCGACATTGGTGCGAAACAGTCTTGGTGCTATAAAGATTACTTTTCCAGACTTCCGATAGCATGCCGAACTTAGCTTTGGCTTTCCTGATTTAAATTGCCTACATCGTGCTCGGTGCCTCCGTTGTCGGCCGAGACTATACTTCCCAGCAATGCTTACATGAACGATAGGAGTTATGAGGGTGAACACCCTTGTCTTGACCATATTAATCCAAACCCTGTTGTCTTTACTTTGACTACCAGACTATGGAACATTTGGTGCAAATCCATAAATCTATGCAAATGTCATAAGCTTAGTCCAGATCCTTAAGGTAAGATGTCATTATCTGCTGTTGTGCCTGCATAAAGAACATCACAGACTATAACCAAAAAGTGCTAAAAGATATAGATAGCTATACATGCACCTAACCCCAGAATTAACTCAACTGCTTAGGTGGTCAGATTAGTGTCATTTCTTTCAAGTCCAAGGGCACATATGGAGATGACAGAGCAGTTCAAAATTCACCTATGCTGGGTGCCGAGCCACAGAGACATTCCAGGTAACTGCAGGGCTGACGACCTCGTCAGACAGGGTACCACTCTAAGGATTTTGCCTGAAAGGCAAGCCCTGAATATGCCCCTCGCTACATGTAAGTACCTACTAAAGCTGAACGCTATTAGAACGACCAACCTCAGATGGGTAAATGGCTCAACGTGTCACATTTCGAGACAGATCTGGCCTAAGCTGGATCAAAACCGTAGTGCCGATCTGATCAAGTTAAAGCGTACACAAATCAGCTGCGTTGTCGGTGTTCTCACTGGACACTGTCTTATAGGCCAACACGCCAAAAGACTTGGTCTCTTCTCCAATGACTTCTGCAGAAGCTGTAGGGACGAGGAGGAGGAGGAAACCATACTTCACCTCCTATGCACATGTCCAGCCCTGTCGCATAAAAGAATGCTCCATCTAGGGTCCCCCTTCCTTGACGACCTCTGCGATCTGGCGTCCTTGGACGTCATGAGCATCCATCGCTTTGTCAAAAGCTCCGGTTGGTTTTGTTAGTTCCTGAGTGGCCTAATGGTTTGATCCATGGTATCACAAAGGACCTTCACTGGTCTAAGTGTGTCTGCACTCTCGTGTGGACAGCCAACCTAACCTAACCTAACCTAAGGGCACATCGAACTGCATGATATCATTGAAGATATAGCCCAGCTAGAATCAGGCTTAAGCGAACAAGCTTATAATTAAGACTCACGTAGATCTTGTCGAAATCGTACCCATTAGTACGGACAGCTCTGAATGGGAGACCAAACGATGAAACGTATCTGAACCAATTTCTTTACAGATGTTCGATCCATCGGATAGGCATGGAAAGTGTAAGGTACTAGCGTGCATTCTGTAAGGCTTTCAACTACCACCAACTCATTGTCAATGTTCTTGATTCATCCACAATAGTTTTGTGTCAGCTGGATTAGGTAAATGGATTCCTCTTACTTACTTAAGTGACGCTACAGTTTGGGGTGAAACCGGGCCTCAACCAGCAAGCCTCTCTATTTAATTCAGTTCATAGCTAATTGCCTCCAGTTGCGCACTGCAAGTTGGTTTAGCTCCCTTCGAACTTGAGCACACCACCTACGATGAGGAGGCCCTCGACTGCGTCGTCCCTCTGGGTTAGATTCGAAGACTTCGCGCACTGGAGCGTCGATGTCCATTCGTTTACTTGGTTTTGCCATCGTTTATCGCTAAACCCATTTTGCCCCCTCCTGCATTAATGCTTACAAACAAACAAGTGACAGCCGGCTGAGTTCTTCCAAAAACGCAATATCGTCGACGTATGCAAGCAATTGAACAGACTTTTGATAGATTGCGCCTCTGGCGTTGGTTTGTGGGTTTCGTACAATCCGTTCAAGTACATTACAGCGCGTTTTTGACATAAAATATCTCGGTGCGGTCATTACCGACCTTGATGGAGCAGAGAACGTTCTCCATCGTCTTCCTGCACAGATGGACAAGTTTGGCAGGGATGTCAAAACAAGACATGGCTCTATATAGCTCCTCTCTGTAGATGCTATCATAGGTGGCTTAAAAATCGACAAAGAGATGATGAGTATCGATGTGGACTTCTTGGGTTTTCTCCAGGTTCCGTCGAAGTGTGAAGATTTGATCGATAGTGGACTTCCCGACCTGAGACCGCACTGCTAGGGGTCCATCCGACTGCTGATGAAACATTTCAGGCGCTCACACAGTATCACAGAGAAGATCTTGTATGCAATGTTGAGGACACTGATGTCTCTATAATGGGCGCAGTTGAGCAGGTCTCCTTTCATGCAGATCGGGCATACGATGCTGAAATTCCATTCATCAGGCATACATTCGTCTGACCAAATCTTAGAGATGAGTTGGTGTATGTTCTCTACCAATTCATCACCAGCTGCATTGAAAAGTTCAGCCTGTAAGCCGCCAGGCCCAGTAGCCTTGTTGGACAGCATTCCACTTCTTCTTCTTCTTCTTCCTATTTCGGCGAGGTTATGATCTGCATTTCTACTGATCCGCCTGTGGGGTTCGCCTATTTGACAGCATTCCACGCTTGACAAAATTCAATTGAACACACTTTGAAGCATGAAGCAGTCCACTTGAACTTCCTATTGACCCCACTGTTGTATATCTCTCTAATTGTTAATTGTGCTTCGGCGCTTGTGTTTGCTTATCTCACAATACGTGGTCCAATTTCGATTCGTTCGCCTTTTAGCCAGAAATTGCATACGAAATCGAACACATCCCAAAGAGAACCACATTGCCGCATGCACAAAAGCCAGTGGAGATTGGGAGGGGACAGCCAGGAAAACAACTTTCGAAAATATCCTTGAGGTGGGACAGTATGTCGTTTATGTGTATCGAGCACCGCTGTTGTTTAAAGTTAATTCTTGTTTTTATTTTTTGCATTATTTCACTGTTTGTTATCTGAGCAATGGATCGTTGTACACTGGACCGTTTGCTCTATGAATGGATACATGAATGTGTTGCAGAATCGCATGGATTACGTGGAGCTAATGGGGCGAGAGCATACGAGTACATAATATACATGTTCAGTTGGGGTTTTGTCCGGTATATTGTACAATCACCTCGAAATGATTAACCATGAATTATGACGAGATAGTGGAACGGTTTCGGTTTCTTGGGAGTGATTACTGCTTCAAGCTGTTTCGGGATTGTGTGGACATGCGAGTGGTGCTGAGGTAAGGGATCAATTTTGAGTTCCTGTCAGGTTGTCATTTATTCTGTGTTAGACAGTTTTTGGTGCTCCGAGATACGAGATATGTGCGGTAATTTGCGGAGCAGTCTCCAGTTAACATTACACTATGGGAAATTATTTTGATATACGAGTATGTGCAACATGATAGGCAATCAATTAAATTTTATATTGATCAATTTAAGTCGATTTTTTTTGCAGAAATTGATTTAGAGTTCCCGAGTTGTTTTAATTGTTAATGATTTAGCGCATGCACTTCATATAGCGCATAGAGTCCTATAGCCGTCTTCTTTTTTTCTATTTCGGTGAGAAAGAAGAATACTAGACCCTTTTCCAGGAAAAGGAATCACATTCTTACACAAATAAGGCCGGAAAACGTTCTAGTCGACATATCCGGGGAAGCTAAATACCTAGGGGTTATTCTTGAAAAATCACTCGCCTGGAACTCACACCTGAACAAGGTTACCGAGTAAGCGACAAGGGCAATGTTTATGTGCCAGCGCCTACACGGTAAAACTTGTGGAATAAAGCCCAAGATGATATACTGGATGTACAGTGTCATTATCAAACCCATGGTCACTTATGCATCGTTGGCTTGGTGGCCTTGGTGGCCAAAAACCTTACAGGTCAAGACTCAGGAACAATTGAATAAAGTCCAACGTCTAGCCTGTCTGGGTATCACAGAGACAATGAAAACGTGCCCCACGGCAGCAATGGGAGCAATGCTTAGCCTCACATTGTTACATTATGCAGTATAAAAAGAAGCTATGTTGAGTGGTCTTCGGCTGCCCAAGACTTCGGACCTTAAAATCGGCAACTTTACAGGCCATCTGAAGATTCTTGGGTATATTCAAAACGACCCTATTCCCAGATACTATGCTCAAGAAATAGCGTTTTTTTTTTTTTTTAAATTCAAGGTGGTTATGGATGAAGGGCTTGTAGTCTTACCAAACTCTCTAACTTGGTACACAGATGGCTCCAAATTGGACAATGGTAGCACTGGCACATGGATTTATCATCAACCTCAACCATTGTAAGGCTAAGAAGCTACTTAAGCTTAGGAAAGCAGACTTACGGACCTTAACAGGCTAATTGACTGGTCATTTCCCACTCAAGTACCATCTACACAAGATAGGAGTAGCAGATACAGACGTATGCCGGCTATATGGTGAGCAAAAAGAGACGGCAGAACATATTCTTTGTTAATGCCCTATGGCAGCAAGGAAAATACTACTCTACCTCTGGAGGGATTTATTGAGCCCTGCAGACATTTGGAACATTGAGCCTGGAGCTTTGTTGGGTTTATCAAGAGCTTTAACCCAGTTCTCGGCTAAACAACGGGCTGGCACAATAGATCTTTCAGGTCGTAGTGTGTCGTACAAGGTCCTAATATAGTATAGTAGGCATCTTAACACCGCCCTCTGCAATTGGACTGAATATTTGCTTTAATCGAGAACTATCTTTTCAACACAAGGAGATGTCATCATTCAGAGAAAGATGGAGTTCTTTCTCCGCTAATATGGCTTCTTGTTGTGGATGAGATCTTGGTAATACTGAAGGATAACGGCTTCAACGCGACGGCCTATGCAGACGATGTGGTTATCCTGGTTTCGGGGAAATTTCCTCCAGGCTTAAGTGGGAGGCTCAATTTCGCACTACAACTAGTGGATAACTGGGTCAGCAGCAAAGGGCTGGTAGTGAACCCTTCAAAGACGGAGGTAGTTCTTTTCACGAAAAAGAGATCAATTCCTATCTTCAGACAAATATCGGTTGTACTGAACTAAGTATCTAAGCAAGCGTAGCTTTCTATTCTTGCAAAAAGGCATTTAGTAATACGTGGGTCTTCAAACCAGCTGTGGTGTACTGGATATACATGGCGTTAGTAAGGTCTATTCTCACATATGGTTTACTAGTAGGTAGGTAGGTAAAGTGGCGGTCCAAAAGAACCCAATTAGCGCTTAAGGTGCGCCGTTTTGTTACCACGGACTCGTGTATACCTATTGTAGTGGTTAGTTAAAAAGGGATGTTAAGTTTAAATCCAGCCCGTGGAGTTCAGGAAGAGGATTAGTTCTCCAATCCTCTTGTCCGCTATCTCTCTCAGATCCTCGAAGAAGGGTTTGCCAAGAGTTTGTTGTCTGATCCTCGCCAGGGCCAGACATCTGCAAAGGAAGTGACATAGAGATTCTTTCTCATTAATATCCTTCCAGCTCCTACAAAAGGTGTTGTGGGGGATACCAAGCTTGGCCGCATGGTCTCCAACTGGCCAGTGACCTGTAATAATAGCTACGATTTTGGTAATAACTGGTCTTGGTTTGCCTAGTAGCTCTTTTGACCTGGGTTTTTTGAAACTGGGCCACGTCTTCCTAGATATGACACAGCTTGTGAGGCTGTTCCACCCGCGATTGGCTAGCTGGAGGAAGTGAAGATGAATATAGTCCTTAACGGCACCAAGCGGAATGTCGACTCTTTCTGCTAGAGAGCCGTTAAGAACCGACCCTCGCCTGGCGAGCTCATCAGCACGCTCATTACCCTCATGGTTACTGTGCCCAGATGAGAGTGATTCTCGAGTGAGTGCTTTGTTGATTATATTCGAACCGGCATTGCTCTACCAGTTTTGAAGAGATCCAGACCGCATCAATGGCCTTGATGGAAGCCTGGCTATCCGAAAAAAATAGCGATATTGTGATTAGATGTTGGAAGATTGTTTAGCAGGCGGCAGGCTTCTCGGATCGCAAGAAGCTCCGCTTGGAAAACGCTAGCAGAGTCTGGGAGACGGAAGGACCTTGATATATTCAGCTGGTCAGAGCAGTCCATCTTCGAACCATCCGTGTATATCCCTATATCATAGTTGCAGGTAACGCTTCCGTTCATCCATTCTTCTCTGGAAGGGAATTTTGTTAAGAAGGATTTTCTGAAGTTGAGTTTGGGTATCGCGTAGTCGGTCGAGGACGCAACCAGTTCACTTGGTATCGTCTCTAGGACCTTGCCGTGACCATGTGGCCTTGTGGTCTAGCATCCATATTCCCTGAACCGGACTGCGCTGCATATAGCTGTGTCTATGATGTGTAGTTCGAGAGGGATCAGATGCAAGATCACACTGAGAGCATCTGTTGGACAAGACCTCATTGCACCTGTGATACCCACGCACGCCGATCTCTGTACTCGATATTGTACTTTTTGCTCAAAGCTGGCCACCAAACGATAGCGCCGTAAGTAAGAATTGGACGCACAACGGCTGTGTACATCCAAAGGGTCATCTTTGGCTGGAGCCCCCATTTCTTACCGAATGTTTTATTACAGGCATAGAAGGCTACGCTTGCCTTCTTAATTCGCTGTTCTATATTGAGTTTCCAACTAAGTTTCGGGTCTAGAACCGTGCCTAGGTATTTTGCACTGGAGCAAAGCGAGAGAGGCTTACTAGTATGGTGGATGGTACTTGAGAAGCAATACCAGCTTTCAAACCTCACCAAAATCCAGAGGGCAGCGTGCATCGGAGTCAATGAGAACCACACCAACAGCGATGCTAGCATTTGAAAGGAGATTCAGTACAAGAATTCCTGACAGAATATACTGGAAGAACCGAAGAACCATGAAGAAAAAGGAGTTGGCTTTTTATACCCACGGTTCTAAGATGGACGTTGGCACAGGAGCCGGAGTTTATTGTAAAGCCCTAGAAAAAACCACTCCTTTAGAATCTTTCAGGCCGCATTCATAGCCATTATACAGACTGCTGAAACTATACGCGGAAGTAATACCATTGGTAGAACGATCACTGTCTATATAGACAGCCAGACAGCCGCTAAGACTCTGTAATCTGTTGTAATTAGGTCATGGTTTGTGAGGACCTGCAAATCATTCTTAAACGAGATATCTAGAGACAATGTGGTGACCCTCTTATGGGTACCAGGGCATATGGATATCGAAGAAAACGAAAGGGCTGACGAGCTTGCTAGGAAAGGGTCAGCGTTGCACTTATTGTGGGCATTTCCATTTGTAGTGACCCCAATCAGTTTCTTACGCAAGAAAGTAGAAGATGAAGCTACCGATCGAGCAAACAGATACTGGGTTCATCTGGAAACATGTAGCAAGGGTGCTATAGCCAGCCTTTAGCAAGAAGGGATCAACTTCTCTGGTGAAACATAATCGTTATAACGCACGGGTCGTTTCTGGCATAATTACTGGTCATTGTGCCATTGGTATCCACGCGGAGTGACTCGGTATGCTGCATAACGACTATTGTAGAAGTTGCAGGGACGAAGAAACAATTGAATCTATTCGTCACATGCTGTGTGATTGTTCTGCCATTTCCATCAGAAGAATGAGGACTCTTGGTAGTTACTTCTTCTCGGAGCTGGAGGACAGCTGGAGACAATTAGAGCTGACGGCCCTCCTGAGATTCATATCACTATCTGGGTGGTTCTAACAGCGGACTATCTTTACAGCATTTCGAGGGTTAAATAATTTTGGCATAATGAACTCTCTTAGTGAGCAGTGACTCTTTTTGTCACAACGCACACATCTACGTAACTTAACCTAACCTATAGTATAGTAGGCCTGCCTCTTTTTCCCGATATCGGTGGAACCTTCTTTTATATTGCCTGCTTAACAGGGTTCTCTTCTCTGAATCTCTTGTTTGAACATGACAGTACCAGCTGAGCCGGTTGTGCTCTATTTTTCGTGAAATGGTTTCTTTTAGTTGATGACTTCCAATGATCTTCGAATTTCTTATTCGAACCACCCTTGTCACTCCTGCTATCATACGAAGTATATTCATACCAGTGGCTGTTCATTTACTCATATCCTTGTAAATCGTCCAACATTGTGGATCGTATGTGAGTGCGGTGTAGAGCCTTCCTTTCACCTTAGGGCACATTTTTCGGTCACAAAAGATAGCAGAGTTTTCTCACCCTTTCATCCACCCTACACTTACCCAATGATTGATATCATCATCACGGATTGCTCCGCTATTGATCATAGATCTCACTTGGGAAGCATAGTTCCATCTAGAAAATGCCTGAGTGGATCAGAGAACGAGCAGCGCAAGTACTCGGCCTTTTTTTAGACCAATGCGGTACCAGTTTTCCTTCAAAACGCCTATCCATATGTTAAGTGCTCCTTGCAGGCGCATAGTATCTTCAGTAACGATGACTCTATCGACAGCAAAGAATAACTGCTGCACCTTGGGGTCCGTCACTTTACCTTCAAGCAGATTATCAAGGACTGCAATAAAGAGCAAATGACATAAGACGCTTCCCTGGTGCAGTACGACTTTGATTGGGAATTCATCTTACTCGTGTCTTTGCTTCCTCGTACATGTCCATGATCATCTGTACATAGGTTCCTGGAACCCCTCGATGTCTAAGCGCCACCCATATCAGATATCGTGGGTGTCTGTCGAATGTTTTGTTTTCCTTTTTTTTGTCGGGATAGGAATCGCTCGATTGGAGCACTCAGACGCAACTGGTCCATTGTACTACCAGAGAGCAAACCCTGATTTACCCATTTTATTGCAATTTCCTTGTCTTTCTAAGAAATACAAGCAAGCACTTCAGTGATGAGAAGCTTACAGTACAAGCACTCACCACATCAGCACCGAGGATATGCCACCTGATACGAGCAACGGCCGGACACTCACAGAGATAATGTTCCGCGGTGTCGTCAACCACTCTACAAGCATCGCAGATTGTAGTGTCACTTAAGCCCAGCACGTTAAGGTGCTTGGCGAAAGCAAAGTCGCCTGTCAAGACCACTTTCCACTGAGAGACAGCAAGAATGCCGCGGATTTCTTACAGACGTCCGGGAGCATACGTTTAGTCAACCTGCATCCTGGAGAGTCATACCACACACAATTGTGTTCGTGAGAGACCCAGTCGTCAATGGAAATCCTAACTGAGACGCAGGGAGACCCAACGTGGGTTCGGGATCTAAGAAAGCCTGATCTAAGCCTTGTCTAGCAATCTCATCGGAGATCTCATTCCCCAAGATCCCAGTGTGACCTGGGACCCAGATAAGAGACAGAGAATTCAGCCCTGCGACCGAGTTCAACGAGTTATTGGTTTCACGAACTGTTTTGGAAGTGTTTAAAGGGTTAAACAAGGACTTAAGCGTAACCTGACTGTCACAACAGACACAAATACTAGGGCCCTTCCACAAGTTCTTCACAACATAGTTCATGGCCATTAGCATTGCATAAGTTTCCGCTTGGAAAACAGACGCATCTTTGCCTAACGAGAAAAGAAGTGACTTCCACGAAGACACCAGCACCAGACCCTTGACTGGTTTTGGAACCGTCCGTGAAAATACGACTGCATTCCATTCCCGGCTCAGACTCACACCGAAGTCAGTCCTGAGCAGAAGGAAAATCGACTCTGAGTCTGCGCATCAGCTGAAGTTCTGGTGTCATTGCATCAGACGGCATATCCATAAGACCAGAATCTTAAGATAAGTGTCGCGCAAGTTCATCAAAATTCCAGTGTGGATTATACCAAAAACCGCCCCGCCTAAGACGATCTATGGATGGCTTTGATAGTACAGCCCATGATATAAGTATCGAGAGGAGGTAAGTTCAGAAAAGCATCTAGAGCAGAGCCAGGCGTACTCGGAAAAGCTCCCGTGCAGCCAAATGCTTGGTTCCATATTGGATCACCTTTCGTAAGTTTGGAGATGAGAACCATGAGCCATCTGAACTCGATGTCTCCAATCTTTTTCCAGAACTCAGAGGGTATCTCGTCTGGCTTTTCGTTTTTTGGAGTATTTGACCGACTCACTAACTTCTTCGACTTTCATGCCGGTCACAGTTAGGAGTGGCTCATGACAAATTTGCAACTATATACTCTAGTCCCCGTCTGATTTTGCTTGAAAAACTTCGACAGATGAGGCTACATTAGAGACTTCATTGAAACCCACCTCGTACGAGTTTTATATTTGGCGACTGAAAGTCCAAAGTGTCGTCAAATATTATATTTTCTCAACTAATGACGTGACAATCTAAAGCAGTTTGCTGGAGTTTTTGTCTAGAAGTGGCATGCTCAAGGGTTTTATACTCGTCCGACATGTATCGTTTCAAAAGTTTTCAGTAGAAGTTGTGGTTTTGGTAAATTTTAAGAGCTCTACAAAAATATACCCCGGAGCGCACTTCAATTTATCTTCTTTAGAAATCCGATCAACGAACTATTCAATCCCTCTTTAGACAGATTGTCTGATTGCGATTTTCAAGATCAGCCAGAACGGTAAAAGCCCCTAATTACGCAACATGTGAACCTTTACGAATTGAAGTCCCTCACAGCAGGTTGATAAACTTGGAACAACCACTACGTCGGCAACACTCGAATGCCAAATTTGATAAGCCTTTCTGAAAGCAGTTTCAGGTGGCCACAGCAGTTCAAGAGCAAACAGAATCAAATAAATGAAACATAATGAGACTGTAAATCCCTTTGGCTTGATTTATTATTCTAGAATGACATCCGTCTTTGGTAACTAGTTTTAAGTGGATGGTCTATCGAATTAGAATTGTCGCCTACAACCAGAACCAATATTTGATGGATGGTTTCATTATGAAATCCAATTCAAAGAAGTGGGTGTGGGTTGTCTTCAAGGCGTACTCACGCCTCAAAAGGCAGAGCAAATCAATTGAATTTCGGACAAACAATACAATTATACTATTTTTAGAATAAACCAGTAGACAATGGTGTTTAAAAAGACATGTACAGTACAGATACATACTCGTACTCGTATATGTAATCAGCATCGATTCTGTGTGGTTGAACTGCAACAATTTCTTTGGAATTTATATATCAAGTTCAAGTTCAAGGAGTGGTTGTTGTGTATCCAATTTTGCTGGAAAATAGTTTCCTTTTGAGCGAGTCCACATACCTTAGCCAGAGATATGTCAGATATGTGAACCATTCTCAAGGTAAGGTCTCTGCAGATAAATTACTTGAATACCATCCTTTGCAAGAATTTGTTTTTCAACGATGTCACATGAAGGATACCTTCTTCTCGAAGCAAAGTGAAAGTCAAGGACAGACCATTCACGTTTAATTAAACGTATGTGCTGAGTGAAATCAAGGTCTTTTGGATGTACAGCGGTTGATGTACAAAACCAGTGGATCACCATTTCCTTTTGAAGATTGTGAAGGGCCTGTGGTAGCTGTTTTCATTTTAATGGTTGAACAGGTAAACAGATGCATGCTGTCTTATTAACCGACACAAGTGTTACAATGTATTATACTTCTGGTCAGTTACAATGTTGAATATCATAAAAGGTAATTATTCTGGTGAATGCTTGCGTCAAGGTCATCAGACAGAACGCAGAAAGGGAAAGTCGGCTCATAGTGGAAGGAAATTATTTGCTTCTCGGGGATATACAATGCTAAGTGCACAATTTTCAATTAGTTCAGCTGCAAGATTATGCAGATGAGGATTTTATAACGCTCTTCTGATATTTTTTTTTTGCAATCTCTCACAGGGACACCTTGTGTATGCTAGATACTCAACAAGCTGTTTTCCGTCCCGGTTTATTCTATTGCGACTATTTCAATTGCTTGGTGATCATGTTGTGACAAAACATTCGTCTTCTCCTTCTTCCTATTTCGCCGAGTTTCTGATCCAAAAACAAGGGATCATAACCCTCACACTTCGCCGCATTTCTACTGATCTGCCTATTTGACCTCAGAAAATATCGGCAGGCCTCTCCTGCCTCGCGATGTCGTTGTGTTGTTGTGGCAAAACATTGTCTTTGGTTAAACATAACGGAGGAGTTCGATGGGGCTTAACATCTTTTTTTGCAAATATTTAGACTACGATGGCGATTTCTCGCAAGATCAGCAGAATGTGACTTCTGGGGTCTTTTGTTGGTCTTAAGTAAGAAAGAGAGTGTTTTCCTCCAAACATTTTTCTGCCTCTTCTTATTTCTTTACAACCGTGGTTCAGTCCCAGGAAACCTTTCTGAAGTCCTACCTCTCGCGAAAATGTGACAAAGATCCGAGAATTACGAGAAATCGTTTCCCATTTGAATAGGGCATAGACAAGAAGCTTTTTTACTTAAGTAAGAAAGGAGTAGTCCCTTTAAGATATTGAAGAATTATGTGATATATCCGAAAACGATATCTACAAGTTCATCGATGTCAAGTTGATTAAATAGTCAAGTGTACGAGTAATAAAGACACTCTCGTTTGAAGGGAATCCTCCTTGAACAAGTGTAGATTAAGATGTATGGTTGGTGAGCTGCAAGGGCACTGCGACCTTTAGTAGATCCATTATGTCCCCAAAACCAAGGCTCTAGTAGATGATATGTTCAATTTAGAGCACCTCCTCTAGTCCAGGTGCTTTGATGAACCACAGTATCTGAAGTAGATCCGTCTATGATAGGAGATAGGTACCTAGGTGAAGTTTTCTCTTATGAATTAGTGCTTTGCATTCTATAAGGAGGTGCGCTGGTGTTTCTGCGAAGTATCAGCAGAGTCTGTAGTCTGAAGTCTGCGGAAAGCAGCTTTTAAAGCTTGGTCAAAGTGCGCCTCTAATAATATAGACGAAAAAACCCGCCTCGAAGTGGAATACAGAAAAAAGCGAAGGAGAAGTGCGCTCAGGTTCAAGCAGAGCGAACGGAGGGCCAGTATTGGAAGCTGGAAAAAAAATTTCTTCCCCGGTTGCTGATGCAAACCAGGATATCCAGGAGCTGCGAAGATACAATAGGAACAGGAGCGCAACCATCTTTAATATAGGTGCCCAAAGAAGGAGGAATGTTCAAGAGATTCGTTCGCCAAAGTTCGTTAGCAATGCTCATGGCCAGCTTCTTGTGCATGACGGCAAAATTCTGAAAAGGTGGCGACAGTATTGTGAAGAACTTTTGAATGAACAGTTTCTTCGGCTATACTTTCCAATAGCCACCCCTAACTGTGAAGAAATACCCGACATTACAGTCGAAGAAGTTAGTGAGTCGGTCATATACTCCAAAAAACTTACTTACTTACGTAGGTGGCGCTACAGTTCGGGGTGAACCTGGGCCTCAACCAACAAGCTTCTCCATTTAGCTCGGTCTTTAGCTAATTGCCTCCAGTTGCGCACTCCAAGTTGGTCGAGGTCCCCTTGAACTTTTCCGCGCCACCTACGGCGATGATTCCATCTACTGCGTCGTCCCTCGGGATTAGATTCGAAGACTCTGTGGGCCGGAGCGTTGGTGTCCATTCGCTCTAAATGTCCTAGTCATCTCAGACGTCCAATACGCAGTTTTTTGACTAGGTCGATGTCGCTGTACAGCTCGTATAGTTCGTGATTGAATCTTCTCCTCCAAAACCCGTCAACGCAAACGGGACCGAAAATCTTACGAAGAATTTTTCTCTCGAAGCGACCAAGGATATCTTCATCCTCTTTTAATAAAGTCCATGTTTCAGCGCCGTAAAGCAGGACTGGAATGATCAGGGTCTTATATAGAGTCTCCTTAGTTGTTCGACATAGGGCTTTACTGTTAAATTGCCTTATAAGCCCAAGAAAACAGCGAGGCAAGCGTTATTCTTCGCTTGATTTCTGCGCTGTTGTTATTTTTCGAGTTTATAGCAGAGCCGAAGTAGACAAAGTGCCTTACTACCTCGAAGTTATAGCTGCCCACTGTGACGTTTTGTCCAATTCGTCGGTGTTGGCTTTCCCTTCTTGTTGACAGCATATACTTGGTTTTGCCCTCGTTTATCCCTTAACCCATTTTCGCCTCTTCCACCTCAATGCTTGCAAACGCTCCGGTGACAGCCCGCTGAGTTCTTCCGATAATGTCTATATCGTCGAGGTATGCAAGCAGTTCTACAGACTTGTGATAGATTGTGCCTCCGGTGTTGGCTTGTGAGTTCCGCACAATTCGTTCAAGTACAATATTAAAGAAGTCACATGACAGCGCGTCACCTTGTCTAAAACCTTTTTTGACATCAAAGGTCTCGGTGAGGTCATTACTGACCTTGATGGAGCAGCGAGCGTTCTCCACCGTCAGCCTGCATAGACGGACAAGTTTGGCAGGGATGTCAAAACTAGACATGCCTCTATAAAGCTCTTCTCTATAGATGTTGTCATATGCAGCCTTGGAATCGATAAAGAGGTGGTGAGCATCGATTTGGAATTCTTGGGTTTTCTCCAGGATCCACCGAAGAGTGAACACTTGATCGATAGTGGACTTCGCGGCCTGAAACCGCACTTATAGGGTCCAATCAGCCTGTTCATAAAAGGTTTCAGGCGTTCACACAATATCGCAGAAAAGATCTTGTATGCGATGTTGAGAAGACTGATGCCTCTATAATTGGCGCAGTTGAGGGGGTCTCCTTTCTTGTGGATCGGGCAAACGATGCTGAGGTTCCATTCATCAGGCATACACTCGTCTGACCAAATCTTAGAGATGAGTTGGTATATGCACTCTACCAATTCATCCCCAGCTACCTTGAAAAGTTCGGCCGGTAAGCCGTCAGGTCCAGCAGCCTTGTTGGATTTTAGCTTGGATATTGCTATCCTCACTTCGTTTTGGTCAGGTGGACGGAAATTTTGAATGGTTCATTCTGCCTGACAGGGGGATGTTGGTCTTCGTCGCCATTATACAGTCTGCAGAAGTAGTTTTCCATATTCTCAGCACCGACCGTGATTCTACTACGAGGTTTCCATTTTCATCTCTACAGGTTTCTGTACGGGTATTGCTCCTCTGACACGTTCTTTTTACCTTTTGGTAAAACTTCCGTACATTGTTCCTGGAGTATAAACTCTCGATATTCTCAAACGCGCGCTTCTCATCCAAAAAACGAAAAGCGGTTGGACCAGACGAGATAGCCTGTGAGTTCTGGAAAAAGATGGGAGACATCGAGTTCAGATGGCACATGGTTCTCATCTCCAAACTTATGAGAGGTGATCCAGCAGCAAACCAAGCATTCGGCAGACAACCACGAGATCTGATAGGGGTGGCGCTAAGACATCGAGGGGTTCCAGAAACATATGTACAGATGATCATGGACATGTACGAGCGAGCAAAAACAAGAGTAAGATGCCCCACTGGAGTAACCAAAGAGTTCCCAATTAAAGTCCGGGTGCACTAGGAAAGGGTCTTAAGTCCTTTGCTCTTTATTGCAGTCCTTAACTATCTGCTTGAAGATAAAGTGACGGACTCAAAGTTGAAAAGAAGGCTCTACACCGCAGTTGTGCGTCCAGCACTCATATACGGTATGAGAGTAAATTAACGGCAGCTCAGATGATGATGCTTCGCATGACAGCAGGAGCGATAAAGCTTGATCGAATAATAAGTTTGAAGATGCGTGGAAGCCTTCACGTCAAGGAAACCATCGTACAAAATATAGAGCGCGACCGGTTCAGCTGGTATTGCCACGTTCAAGGTAATACAAAAGAACGTTCCACAGACCTCGCGAGGCAGTAGAGGCAGGCCTATAAATGCCTGGATCACACAAATGCAACGATATCAGCATTTGATTGGCTACTGAGGCCAATGATCAAAAATCCTGCCGATATTTTCTGAGGCCAAATAGGCGAGCCCCACAGGCGGATCAGTAGAAACGCAGTGAAGTGGGAGGGTTATGATCTCTTGTTTTCGGATCATAACCTCGCAGAAATAGGAAGAAGAAGAATGAAGGTGATTGTCTTCTTTGGCCTTTTTATTGCTAGGATTTTACTTTGGGATACACTCTACGTTTCTGGTACTCTAAAGGATTAGCAGTGCCTCCGAGTAATATAAAAATCTGTCCCCGTATTTATATCCATTTTCATAAATCATGAGATATGTACACCGATTGTGTACATATTTCATGATTCCTTGATCTGTTTCTACACCTTTTGATTTTCACTCAATTCGGCTTGGGAATAGAACTGGGATATCGATGTTGAAATCACTGTATAGTCCCATCTGACTGTGAAGCTTTCGGGGTTATATTTACCACCCATTGTCCTCATGCCCATAAGCAATTCCACAGGTTGAAATACCCCAATCTGAGATCTCCTTATGTGGCAGAACGTTTGATGAAAAAATCCAGAAAAAGGAGATGAAGTATCATATCCAGCCCTGCTTGCGGTGCCCTTCTCACAGCTCTTGTGGTGCAAGGAGCTGCTAGCTTACGTGCTTTGTAGAGCTGCTTCTTATAGAGGTGAAGTTGATTAATTTTATCACTGGCAAGCTTGATTGCATATATCAAGATCGTAAATAAGAATAATTACAAGCAGCTTGTTCAAATCTAAGCATTCTGCTTTTCCATTTTCACTTCACCAAGTCTAGCCACAAGACCAGGCTTAAACTTTCAGTCATACTTAATTAATTTTAGTGGCACCACTATACAATCGGCTGCTAACAACATAAAAAGAAAAATTAATTAAAACAAAAGACATTCCCCTTTCAGCCCCAACCAACATGTAATTAATTAAATTTTCATTTCAACCATAATCTCAACAATTACCAGTCGACAACACTGTCTTAACTCGGCGGCGGCGTGTTGAAACATTTAATGTCTCTGTACCGGCTGTGCCCATTCAAATACGTAATTGAACGAAATTAAATAAAAAACACAATTTAAAGTGCTTGAAGTGCGTTTATAAATCAAAAACGACATCGCCCGCCGCAAACAGAACATTTTACCACTTTCACTGTTCCCGCAAGTCAAGCAGCATAAACGAAAAAGAAAACCCATAACCGAGTCAAAGAAATACGGCCCACGAGAGGCACGAAGGCGCACTCGAATAAAAAGTTATTTAATTTTACTATTACGCGATATATGTGCCGAAGTAACTAGACGAAGTTGCAAGCAGTTTTAGTTTTGCACTTGAGTAACCTTCTGATTGCCTAGCTACACTATGAACAGGTCTACTAGGCAGCGCGCAAATTATTGGGGGCACACACACGGAACTAAATGTTGTTGCAATTTGTTATTAGATATTGTTCAATGAACTCCAAGAGTTTGTTTAAATAAATCTTGATTGGCTTCAATCGCAGAACGGAACTGAAAGGAGTCTCGCGCTTTTAAAAGTAAACCTCCTGGAGGAAGTCTTTGCAAGATTTCTCTTATGGGCGGGCTTCCAACCTTATTTATTCATATAATCCGAAACTAGTTAACTAATTTTAATTAAAAAAAATGTAATTGCAACCAACTGCACTGTACAACACCGAGGAGAACGTGTTGCTTGAAATTATCTCGATGAAAAAAATACAGCGATTGGTTGCAGAATCAGTATCGGTTTTGAAGTCCAAGGCTTGCATGGATGCAATGAGGTTTTGCCATTGAAAAGTGGAAGTATTGGTGGCAATTAGTTTGTTAAGAAATGCCGTAGATAATATTTATTGGATTTTGCACTATATTTAAGCAAACTATGAATAGCTAGAGGTGATAATGTGGTTAGCCCAGCCTTTCGGAGGGAAAGATTGCATAAATTATAGCGCACGTGCACACCTAGGCTGAGTAGCAACTTGATCTTTAAATACATCTTGTAGATACCCACTAATTTATAATTACTCTATCCGACGAGGATATGCCTTGGTTGGGTGTATGCACCGAGCTCAAGTATGGGTGCCCGATGGCTCGAGTGTCAGCTCTATATGCCCCCTGTCTTGGAAGAATCCCCGACGCTAAATGTCTCATACAAAATCCTATCTAACATATTGTGTGAACGTCTTATATCCTTCTGCAGCACAATAATCGGCACTTACCAGTGCGGCTTCCGGTCCGGCGGAACGACGATAGACCTCACACTGAGCCAAATCCTGAAAAGACAAACGAACTTCGAGTCGAAACGCACCCCCTTTTATCGACTTTAAGGCTTCATATGATAGCATTTATCGTCTAGAGCTCTAAAATGTCAAGGAACTCATCCAAACTATTCCGGATTTTGGCAAGGAGACGCGCTGTCATGTGATTTCTTTAATCTCTTGCTGGAACAGATAGTGCGCAGAGCGGGTGTTAGCACGAAATTCACTACCTTCCACAAGTCCGTCCAGTCGCTGGAGTACGCAGATGACATTGACATCATCGAGAGATCTCAGCATACCGTCATAGAAGCATTTTTTGGTAATTGAAGACCAGGCGAGACAAGTTGATCTTGAAGTAAATGAGGACAAAGCTGTCCGAAATGTAGGACAGAATGTCACTGTTAATGACCTAAACTTCGAGGTGGTCAAGGAATTCACATACCTTGGAGTAAAAATTAATCCCACAAACGACACCTTCGTGAAAATTCAACGAAGAATAGTTCTAGGAAACTACTGCTACTATCTCCTAACTATCTCCTAACTCGACGGACTAAATTAATGCTCTGCAGAACGCTAATCTTGCCAGTCCTGCTATATGGCTCCGTGTGCTGGACGATAAGTAAGAAATCTGAGCTACGTCAGATATTAGATCCCGTTTGCGAGGAGGGTGAATGGAGGAGGAAATTCAACCGCGAACTCTATGAACCGTACACGATGGCGCGTAGGCGTAGTAGAGGCCCTAGGACACACAAGGGGATACAGGACATAAGTAAGTAAGTAAGTAGACACATCAGCTGCCATGCCATCTAATGCAAAAGTGACATCCGGTATCGTTTCCCCATAGTCAGGCCGTCTAAAGGTTGATGTGTTTCCCACGTTCATTACATTAAGGCCCAATTTGGCAGTCATATCAAGAATCTGTCTACCTCTTGGATCCGTAGTTGTCATTTTCCACTCTAGCGCTCTGGTGTTAAAGTCGCCAGCGACCAAGATCTCTCTTTCCAGCTCTCTCAGAAGCGGACACATCCATACTGCCATCGATTGATAGTATAGTAGACAGCATAACAGAGAAAGAGGCCAACTCGTCACAGCTATCCAGGGAGGCCTGTGCGTGCCATCTTTCGTACATTATGGCCGAAATAACACAAGACGAAAACAAAGGCCTTTTTGGAACTAGATCGATACTCTATTTGCATCTTAACTGGAGAAATCACAGGACACTTCCCCATTAGAGTCATGCTCCGCAAATGGAAAGTAGAGTCCAACAATTGATGCAGAAGCTGTTGAAATGAGAAAAAAGTAGAGTCAATCCAACATCTGCCCCACCCGAGGGGGGTAACAGGAGCTCGAATATCACATCTACTTCACTTCATAAAGAGTACCAACTGGTAACAGGATGTGTTTGTTTCCTTTTGTATTATTCTTTTGTCCACACAAAAAGGGGATTCACAATGGCTTCGAGTAAACGTGATGAGTCCTTATCCATCGCATAATCTTCCATAGCCTAATCTAATCTAACTTTCCCTCTACACGAGTTGAATCACTTTTTTACATGACCCAACGCACGAAGGAGTATCATATCACAGTTGTGTAAGCTGGGTACTAGGCTAGTAAGTTCCATCGAACTTTTAATAAATAAATGTGTGACCCACCATTCCATCTATCCACTTTAAATGTATCACCTGTCCTTTACATTGATACAAATGTGCCTTCACGCTATTTAGTGGCACACATTGTTGAGTCCATTCAACTTATTTCTTCCTTCTTCCAGGCACAGCAACGTGGCCGAGTGAAATTCGGATTGCCAGCACAAGCAGATGAAACCGAAATCAGTGCAAGTTCTGAGGCAGTTCCTCGTGCTAGTCGAGTGCGAGCATCTGCACCGAGAGTGAGTGCAAGTCGTTTTCGAACCACCGACCAACCGGCTATACCATCATCGACAGTAGAAAATAAGGCACCGATTCGAAATCCGCAACGCAGCAGCAGTCGAAATCGTCCCGAAATCGACCGATCATCTCGAAAACTTGAAGCCGAAGCGACTGATCCAGTCCCATCGTTTCGTCCAAGGAAACGTGTAATTCCAGCTCCATCCAACGATCAACCAACAAAAGTTCAACTCCCAACGTCGAGCATCGATCGAACAAATATCATTCGACGAGGTAAAAGCCGATCGGAGTCCACAACTGTAGGTGTTCCGCAAAACTCACCACCAGCTCCACACTTTCGACGAAGATCTGATATATTTCCTGAAGAATCTACTGACAATGTTCGGAAAGTAAGGACATTTACATCACGCAGTGTGACGAAACGGGTGGATGAAGACATTTCATCAGAGCTTCCCTTGTTGGTAACGACCACAAAGAACAATTGGAGAAATGCCGGCAGTCGAAGGGGTTCAACAAAGGGAAATAACAGTGAGAGAGTCCCTAAATCTCTGGTTGAGGATCAGTTGGAAGATGAAAATTACCCCGAACATTTCAAGCTTCTTCTAAAGAAACAGCAACCAAAGTCGGCTTTACACCCTAGAAACCTACCAAGGCCTCCATTGACGGAAGATCCAGCCTTTTCAAAGTCCAATGAGATTTACGATGCTCCAAAGAGCGCAGTCAGACCACGTCGCTTGGAGCATTCCGGTCAGGAGAACAGTGATGAGATACTGCAAGTCTCCCGGGCTATTCCAAAAGTTCGACGCGTCGAACTTAAACGTGAAGATACCGCTAGAGCGGCTTTGAAATCAAGGCGAGTTGAGCCTTCATTTGAGGAGATGACCTCTCAAGCTAAGAGTGAGGACAGCGTTAGAGCGCCATCAAAATCCAGTTCTGTCGAGCCTCCAACTGAGCAGATGATGCTCGAAATTAAGAAGGAGGACAGCGTAAGGGTGCCACTAAAGTCTCGACGAGTTGAACCTCAGTCTGTGGAAGTGAAACGCGATAATAACGCAAGGACGGCTTCGAAATCGCGGAGAAATGAGCCTTTAATCGACGAAGTTACCCCTCAAGCTAAACGTGAAGAGATCGTAAGGGTTCCATTCAAGTCTAGACGAGTTGAACCTCCATCTGAAGACGTCAAGTCTCAGGTGAAACCGAATGAAATTCTAGAAGCTACCAAGCCATCGAAACCTCTGTTTGTACCCCGACGAGCCGAACCATACCGCCCCAAGCCAACAACGACAACAGTACGTTCAACCGCGACTCCAAAGCCCAACAGAAAATCCGAAGGTCTCGATGTTCGGCCGAAGTATAAGCCGCGTGTCAACAGCCGCTTGCAGTTCCCGACGCTAAAAACAAAAACCACACCGCTACCAGAGGAGATTATCAAGGAGGACAATGAAATCCTCAATGCTCAGCCAAAACCACGGCCAATCCGTCCGCCACAGATAACAAAGTCAAAAAATCTAGCCTTGGATAGGCCGATAGTTGATTCCAAACCAAAGGTAGGCACAAACGTCTATTGACTGACAGACGCTGTTTTACTCAAACGATTTCCTTTCAGATAAAATCGCAGAAGTTCAGCTCGCGATATCGTGGCGATGCCTACAGTCGATATCAACAGAAGACGGAACCGTCCAAGCCAATATACATCCCAACTATACCGGCTGTCACCACAGAGCCCGTAAGTAGTCCTTCAATCTATCTTCCTATCTGCTATCCAAAAGAACTCGAAAAATCATCAAAATTTTGCAAGTTTTCTATTAGAAGCCAAACATTAGCGCCAAACATTTAAACCAACCATCATGCTCTCTCTCTCATCATATTGACATTGCATACTCGTATACTTTACATCACATTACTCGTACATGAACACAAATTGTTTGTTTGTAACTCAATTGGTAACACTTGACGCGACGGGACAAGGACGAAGTGGACTTTGTTGTTTTTTGGTTCAGCTTATATGCGTTTGTGTGGTTAAAAGCTTTGGGGACAGGTGATGGGAGATCTCAACTTACATTAATTTATAAACTACAGGGTTTTGCACAAAGGCTTCCTCGGCGTTTCAATTCGTCTATAGTTGCCTTCTAATTAATTATGGAGAAGTACACACTTCAAGAACGCTTGCAAATGACTTCAAGAACGCTTTCTTGACGGGTCATTACTTCTTCTTCAATGATGATGGCAATGCAGTCCTAGTCAACGGAAATCGCTACCGGACCATGCTGACCGATTTTTCGTTTTTTTTTAAAGAAGATGATTTGGGGCAAATGTGGTTTCAATAAGACTGCGCCACATTGCACACAGCTGGCAAAACAATCGAGTTACTGAAGTCCAAGTTGGGAGGCTGTATTATCTCCAGAAATGGACCAGTCAATTGGCCACCTCGTTCGTGTGATTTGACGCGTCTGGAGTTTTTTATTTGGGACTACGCCAAGTCCATCTTTTCTTTTTTTCTTTATGCAATGTATCCCCTTGTGGGTCCTAGAGCCTCTACTACGCCTATGCGCCATCGTGTACGGTTTCTGGCAGTTCTGAGTTCTCCCAACTTTTCCCTAACTGCCATGCCTCTTTCTCGACTGTTCTGCGCCATGTACTCCTCGGACCGCCAGGTCTTCTGCCATCCTGAGCTAAAGGGTTCCATTGCATAGCACGCTTCGCTATGGAACTGTCACTCTTTCGAAACGTGTGACCAATCCACTGCCACGTCCGTCGTTGGATGGTTGTGCCTATTGGTTCCTGACCCATTCTCTCGTAGAGGTGTTCGTTAAAGATACAATTGCTCCAGAAAATCATTAAGATATTGCGCAGGCACCTATTAACGAACGTTTGCAGCTTTCTGGTGATAGAAGTGGTGTCACTCTTCACATGCTGCATCCATATAACAGCACGGATTTAACGTTGGAGCGGAACAGTCTTATCTTGGTGTTCAAACTGATTGAATTGCTTCGCAATTGGACAACATACCGAACGCGGACTTTGCTTTGGCGATCCTGATGGATATATCCAGTTCGGTTCCACTATCGGTCGAGACAATACTCCCAAGATACTGGAAATCCTCTACTCTCTCTACCGGTTGTCCAGCAATGCATATTTGAGCCGCTGAGTTTGTTCCAAGGCTTGTAGTTCTTGCCGTATTAATTTTCAGCCCGACGACGCCTGCCTCCCTCTCCACATCTGCTGTCATTTGGTGGAGGTCCATAATTCTGTGAGAGAGTAAGCATACATCGTCAGCATAGTCAAGATGTTTCAGTTGGGATATAAGAGTCCATCGAGTTCCTCCGTTTCCTGTCGACATAGCCGCACGAAGCACATCGCTAATCACCAATAGGAATAGTATAAGAGAAAGAATACAGCCTTGTCTTACCCCACTTTGGGTCTCAAATTCCACAGACAACCTTCCTCTGTGCAGAACGTGACATGTGGAGCCTTCATATGTAGCTTTGATAATATAATACGTAGCAATTTATCGGGAATACCTCTCCTGCGTAAGGCACGCCAAATAAACTCCCTGTTGACACTATCGAACGCCTTCTCAAAATCGATGAACAGCAGGTGGAGTGGCGATCGATATTCAACGCACTGTTCGATGATAATCCGCAGGGCGTTGTCGTGGTCGGCACAGGAGGATCCAGAGCGGAAACCTGCTTGTTCGGCATCGAGTGTGTCTTCGAGATGTTGTTTGATTCGCTCCAGGATGATTTTAGCTATTATCTTAGATACAGCAGGCAGCACGCAGATACCCCTCCAGTTTCCGCACTCCATTAAATTCACTTTCTTAGGAAGCTTGACAATCATTCCCTTTCTCCACTCGTTAGGAAAGCTCTCAGCTTCCCAAGCTCTCTCTATAAGTGGAAGTAGAAGCTCAGCCGATGTTGTGGGCGCTGCTCGTAAGAGCTCTGCTGAAATACCGTCCTACCGACTTGTTGGTTTTGAGTGCCTTGATCGCGGTAATGATCTCATCTTTACTGGGAGTCGTGGTGCGTATTCGGGAACTTCTCACCTCGGGCATCTCAGTCTGATTTGGGAGCATATCGCTAGCGAATACACGGTTCAAAACCGTAGCAAAATGCTCTTTCCATCTCTTGAGCTGGTCCTCATCCGAAATGAGCAAGGAGCCGTCTAGGCTTTTCACTGGGTGTTGGCTGGCGCTGCGACCACCTGTCAGCTCTTTCGTGATTTTTTAGACAGTCCTGCTGTCGCACCTCCGTGCAGCTTCTTCTACTTCTGTAGCCAGCGCGTTGATGTAGTTGCACTTGTCATGTCGCACGCTACGCTGAACTTCTCTCATCTTCATGCGATATAGGGACTCAAACTCGCTTCTCCCTGCTGCTGGGGTAGCTGCAACGCGAGCTTTCAGCTGTTTTCGTTCGTCAATCCGTCTCCAGGTATCCTTGGAAAGCCAGGCCCTATGTCTTCCCTGCGATCAACCGACAATTATTTCAGCACCAGATGTAAAAACATTTTTCACAGCACACCAATGGTCTTGGATGGTTGCGGGCGTTGAGCTGCTGATTGCTTCCACACCTTGCGAAAAGTGCACCCTTAATTGTTGGCGCACTGAGGGATCACTAAGTCTGTCGATGTTGCACCTGGGCATTCTTGTGCTGTCGTGGGGTCTTCGAACTGCAGCAGTGCGTAGTTGGAGAGTAGCTATCATAAGATGTTGATCTCGTATCAATCCCACATCTGCCCCTCGCCTGTTTCGGACGTCCAGGAGACTACTTCTAAAGCGGCGGCTGAAGGCAAAATGGTCAATTTGGTTGGAGGTTGCTTGCTTGTCGTTGGAAGCTCAGCTGACTTTGTGGTAGATCTTGTGCTCAAACATGGTGCCACCTATCACAAGGCGGTTGGCAATGCAGAAATCCACAAACCTTCCGCCGTTGTCATTTCCCATGCTTTCTGATCACATGTTTGAGCCCTTCGTTCTCGTTGCCTACCTTGGCATTCAAATCCCCCATCACTATGACAATGTCTCAATTTGGTGTTGTGTTGGAGACGGCACTTAAGAGTTTGTAGAAGCTCTCCTTTTCGGCCTCAGACGAACTATTCTTTGGAGCGTAACACTGTATGATGGTGACGCGTCGTACTCTAGTCCGGAATCTGGCCGTCAAAATCCTATCACCATGGGGCTGCCAGGAAATTAGGCCTTTGCGCGCTGTTGTTGTTAGCAGTAGTCCGACTCCATATTCCCGCGGACTTCCGGATGGTCTTCCAGAATAGAGTAGTACAGTGTTACGCGTTGGGGACTGGTACTCGCCCGCTTCTAACCATCTTACTTCACTTACCCCCAAAATGTCCAGTTTATATCGCATGAATTCCTTTTCCAGTTGGAGGAATCTGGCATTGTAAGGACCCTCGCTTCCCGAGTCGAGGAGCGTCTTTACATTCCAGAAACTTATCTTTGTCCGGGTACAATAGCCAAAAGTCGTCAACATGTGATCATTCCTTATCCGAGGCATAGTGTCGGTTTCTATAGCGAGCAATTTTCGGTAACGCAGGTTTCTGGCCCACGTTACCTAGCCTAGAGTCAAGGCCCTTGACAACCTGCACTTACAATTTTAGCCTACACTTATAAGGGTTTATACGTATAGTTGCCCGGGGACCACCACTAGGAGGTAAAGTAAGCACTTCATTACGAACTTGATTGTTGCGCTACTGGCCCAAGCCAAGTTTTGAGCAGTCAGTAGTTTCCCGATCAATCGCAATGCTGGTCCCCCAGACAGGGTACTACTCTAAGGATTCTGCCAGATAGGCAAGCCCTTGATATGCCCCTCGCTACATGTAAGCATCTACTGAATCTGAGCGCTATTAACAAGACCAACCATAGATGGAAAATCGGCTCAACGTGTCTTATTTCGAGGCAGATCTGGTCTAACCTGGACCAGAAACGTAGTGCCGAGTTGGTTAAATTAGAGTGATTACAGATCAGCTGCGTTATCGGTGTCATCACTGGACACTGTAGATGCGTAGACGATTCTTGCTAACTTTTAGGCAGGTTCTACTTCTCTCCTGGTTGTATTTGCCCAGAAATTCTTTCGCCGTCCCAATGCTTGGCACATTTGTTCTCTTCCTCTTTCCTTATTTTGTGGGGTCCTATTCCAAAAAAAGATTCTAGTCCATGGAACGGAGTGTCTGATCCGTTTTTTGCTAGTTCATCAGCTGCCTAGTTCCCCTCCACTCCTACATGTGCTGGTACATAGTAAAGAGTAACTTTTTTTGTCTCTCCCAGTTTGTTAATCCTGGTGAGGCATTCCCATACCAGTTTGGCCCTGACCTCGTATGAGGTCAGTGCTTTGATAGCGGCTTAGCTGTTTGACAATATTGTGATGTCCTGCCCGCGATAATTTCTGTCTAAGTTGAATTTCGCGCATCTTTCGATCGCGTGAACTTGTGCTTGAAATATACTGCGAAATATTTCCAGTGATTCTGAGTATCTTGTTCTGGGCCCGTACACTTCTGCCCCAGTCCGAGTACCATTTAATTGTGTGCAGTTTGAATTGGTACTTATCGGACTCACTTCTTCAATCTCTTTTGTTGCTCAGCTTTGAGTAAAATTTTCTTTCAAAGCAATATTCCTTGACCATATCCTCTCTGGGCCAGTCCAGAAGCAACACCGATTTGGATAGGGTTACTCGCTCTTTGTTTGCGATGCATGTTCCTTTCCCGATGCCCTCTTTGCTTATTCGCAATATGGTCTCCTTGGCAATTCGCTCTAGGCATTATATGTAGCGGGGGTATACCTACAATCACCTCTAGTGCAGCTGTGGGACAGGTTCGCATGGCTCCTGTTATACATACGCATGCTAATCCTTACACCTTGCTCAGGGATGTCCTCGTCGTAGTTAGCCTTGTTCGGTTAACCCATGCCACTGTCCCGTATTCGATGATGGGTCTTACTATCATCATGTACTCGTACATCCACCTCAGTGTGGCTGGGCTGCAACCCCTGGTCTTTCCTGAAATGTTCCTGAACACAATATTTGTTCTGGTGGCTTTGATTGCCACAGTTTCTATATGCTCTTTCCAAAGGAGTTTGCTGTCTAGTGCTAAACATAGATACGAAAAAAAAAAATATATATATCTGGCGCAACAGCTCTTTAAGTGCCAGGGCCTAGCTTCTCGCAACCACTCGTGTTGTGTGCGTTATATTTCTCACACGAATGGAAGGGACCTACAGTTTAGTGCCGTATCCGAAGGGATATTGTTTTGAGAAGATTTTTCTCGACAACAATACTCTCGGATGTTTGTCAGACGTTTGCGAGAAGTGGGATCGTGAAAAACGCGCAGTTGTCCGACACACTAATCACTTACGCCACGGCGCCCACTAAACCACTAAACCTAGATACTTTACCTGTTTCTGTGGGTCGATCCTGATACCTTCCAATAGGATAGGTTGCATACGCTTCAGCTGTCTTTTCTTGGTGAAGGGTATCACAGTGGTTTTGGTAGGATCCACTCTAAGATCTACCTTTTCGCACTATTTCTGTGTGATTCTTAAACCCCTTTGAATGATTTCGCATAGAGTTTCTTTAAATTTTCCCCTTGCAGCAATGACTATATCGTCGATGTGCCCCTGACGTATAATGCAGGCGTCTGTCAATTTGTGCAGTAATTCATCTACTACTAGACTTCACATCAATGGTGATAATACCCCTCCTTGTGGGCAGCCTCTAGTGGTGCTTAATGTGATAGTTTTCTGTCCCACCCCTGTCTCAGCCGTCCTAGTTCTCAACATCACACAAATCCAATTACTTGTGATGTGGTTTACTCCTTTTATCTCGAGACCCTTCCTAATTGCTTCATAGGGGAGGTGCTGTCGAAGGCTCCTTCGATGTCTAGAATAGCGCATACTGTCGGTTCCTTGCTTTCCAGTGCTTCCTGAACCCAACTCATTAGCTGGTAGAGTGGATCTTCCTGCTCTGTAGGCATGTTGATTGTGGTGGAGAGGTATTCTTTCCAGCACAGTCATCCTTAAGTGATTATCTATGACCCTTTCTATCGTCTTTAGCATGAATGAGGTCAGGCTAATAGGTCTAAGGGATTTAGGTGAAGTGGTGTCTCTTTTATCCACTTTCGAGATGAATACGATATTTGACCTTCTGCGGATTCTTGGTATGTGCCCAAGTGCTAAGCTGCTTCTCAATAGTCCTAGGAGGTGTGACATAATGATTTATTGGCCTTATTGTAATAGGGATTTTGTAATTCCGCCCGTTCCCGGTGCTTTAAACGGCTCAAAGGTATCTGTGATTCTACGACGAGGTTTCCATTTTCATCTCTACAGGTTTCGGTATGGGTTTTGCTCCTCTGACAAGTTCTGTTTACCTTTTGGTTGAGCACAATGGATTCTTTTGAGATCCAAATGCAGGCTGCACCCATTCAATGCAGCTGTTCCCTTTAACCTAACCTTTTGGTAAAACGTTCATTCATTGTTCCTGGAGTACATGCTCTCAATATTCTCGATCATGCGCTTATCATACTGTTTCTTCTTCTTTTGGAGAAACCGGTTTCTTCCCACCTCTTTTGCACGTAGAGCTCGTCTTCTTCTGCAGCGCCGCTTTATATGTCTCGTTTTGCTGCATGATTTCGCGGGCATTCTTCGTCAAACCAGGGGTTTCGAGGTGTTGGTCGGGCGAAACCCAACCCATCAGTTGCGGCGTTCTGATGCTGGCAGCGATGCCACTGGTCTTCGGCAGTTGATGCTGGCCGGCATAGGGGTGATTGAGAGATTTCAGGATACTCTGGCGGTTTCTTGCGAATGTAGCTTTTCGACGTTAAATTTTCTCACAGTGATTCCTCATTGTTCCTCAGTTGTTCGTACTTTTGTTACAACAAGGTAATGATCTGAGTCTATGTTGGCTCGGAAGGTCTGGATATCCAGAATACTGGAGGTATGTCTTGCGTCATTGATTGCAATATGATCGAATTGGTGGATCGTTGCATGATCATTGTACTGCCATGTCTGCTTGTGAATGTTGAGATGAGGAAACCATGTGCTTTCTATAGTGACGTCTCGCTCCATTGCAAAATAAATTACCCTTAATCCGTTGTCAGGCTTGGTGTCGTGTTGGCTATGTTTATCGACTGCCCTGCCAAAGACGCCTTTCCCATTTTGGCGTTAAAATCGCCCAATACGATTTTAGCGTCCTTTTTAGGACATTGCACGCTTATTAGTTGATGCCTAGTTAATATCCAAAATTCCAAAGGATTTTGTTGTGGTTTCCAACAATCCAAGTCACTTATTTTCATTCAAATAGTTTTCTGGAACTTGTAGATCCTTATTATTTTCCACCTTTCACATCGAAATCTTGAACAATCAAGTCCGAACCTTTATTTAACGTCCATTTTAAGTTATATTATAACCAATATTGTCAAAGTAACAGTATACTAAAAAACCAATGCTAGCCGACCCCTTTTTACCAATTTTGTTGTTAACAAATAACTTTCAAATAAGAACAGATCATGCGTGGACATAATATTGACGAAACGACTCCGAAAAGTGTTGCCAATTGCATGCCACACTAAATCATTGAATTGGACATACATATCAATACTATTTCCTTCACTGTAAATATTTCAATTTTATATAACAATTGAAATCCATGTCATCAAACATCAATCGAAAAACCCGCTTTTTAAAGGCTTTTGTATGGGAGTGGTCCATTAGCCATCCGCCATTAATGGGACTCAGTTACCAGGAAAGGATCAATCCAGACACATACAGCTACCACCAGTCGCCACAATTGCAAAAGCTAAGGAGACACAGCATTCTGAAGCCGGCCAGCGGCAATCAACTCCAAATACCGCTACAGCCAACACCACCATTACCGCGCCGTAGACCGGTCCAGCATGCAGCAACATCATATGCACTGCACAAGAGTCTAATAAAAACTACAGAAATCCAAAGGCGTTTCGTGACGCCAACCACAGAGATACCGCACGACCTGAACGAGATTTGGTCTTCCTTGTCGGTGATTCAACCAAATTGGAGCAATAAACGCAGCTACAGCGGTGGCGGTAGCGGTGGCAAATAGACGACCTCTCTGTTGTTGTTTCTTTATTTTATTTATAATTAGTTGCATTTCTTTTTTCTTTGTATATGTATCTGTGTTATGTTTAATGTTGGTGGCTGGTGCGCTTAGTTTTATTCGAATTAACATCATACTAATTCATTTATCAAATAAATCATTATTGCTTGTATTTAATTTTCTTTATTGATCATCAGGCATAATCAGTTTTAATTGTTATTTTATTTTGTATACGATTTAAAGATTTATTTTAATAAAAAAATAAATATAAAATAAAATAGAAATTGACCATATTTTCGAAGCAATCGTATATATGGTTAAACACACTAATGTTTGGCTTCTAATCATTCAGCTTAAATATTTTTAGAAATTCGTAGATATTTTCACAATTACACAGTTCTCCTGTCAATCCTTGACATAGACATAGATTAGCTTATGTACGTTCCAGCCATACGAGTCGACGTGTTAACACAAACTGAACGAGTGGTGAATTACTCAGCATAAACATTGACACACGGTTTTTTTGCGATAAAATTAAAACGACAAAAGATTTTTCAAAACTTTTTGTTTCTAATTATTAGCCCAATCAATAGCTACAAATTGTAGAATAACTTATTCGAAATGGTTGCCTTTTGCTCTCCAGCAACGGCGAAGTCTCTCTGGCCACTCATCGATCACAGTATGCACCGCATACAGGGTGCGCCATCTTTTATGTCGGTATGTGAATATTGAATAACTTTAAAAAAAAAAATTCCGATTTCCATATATGAGGTACTCTTATTTAATTTGGTCCTTTACAATTTATTTGGACTATTCCTTGAATACAGCATCAATCAAATGCCGCCTCTATTGACCAAAGCCCTTTTTGCTGCGATTTCCATCACTTTTTCGAGCATACCGGACATTGTAAGTCATTCCGCCAACACTCTGGACTTGTTTCTTACTTCGCACCCTGATAAATACATCATTGATGTTTTAGCGCCTCTAGACCGGTCCGACCACAATATCGTATCAGCTAAATTCTCGTACTCCGACCACACAGTTAAAGAAAAAACTCCTAAAAGAAAAGTTTGGCGTTACGAGAAAGCCAACTGGGACGGCCTAAATAGTTTCTTTAGGAGATTTAACTGGCTAGTCAAACGGTAGTGCATGCGATCATATGAAAACACAAGCGTTTTCACTCAGCTGAGGCCTACCAACTCCTACTCTCAACCTCCACGCGGTGACAGCCGGGTGCCTAGTACCTTAATCCAAGAAATGGGTAACCAACCCCGTTTGGCGGATTCTTGGTGGCAGCAGATGAGAGAGGGGGGGAAGAGTGCTTTTCTCACTAGAGCACTTCTTCCTGTTCCAGGCGGCAGCGGACGAATTCCCTAGACGGAGTCAACGGTGGCGTCTATAGTTCCAGTTAGGTGGTCGCTATGCTTCCTCGATAGTGAAGTGGATGCCGCGGCTGATATGATTACTGACACCATTCTCTTAGGTATGAATGACCATATTCCTAACAGAATAAAGAGCATTAAACCTAAGGTAAACTCGTGGTTGTGGGCGCCGTGGCCTAAGTGGTTAGTGTGTCGGATCACTACGCATGAGGTTCCAAGTTCGAATCCCAGAAAACACCAAAAAGTTTTTTCACGGTCCCACCTCTCGCGAGCGTCTGACAAACATCCGAGAGTATTGCTGTCACGAAAAAGCTTCTCAAAATCGCCGTTCGGAGTCGGCATTAAACTGTAGGGCCCTTCCATTCGTGTGAAAAATATAACGCACACAACATGAGTGGTTGCGAGAAGCTAGGCCCTGGCACTTTAAAGAGCTGTTGCGCCAAATATTTGTTTTTGTTTTTAAACTCGTGATTTGATCAGAGCTGCAAAGAGGCTATCAGGTTAAAAGAGGTAAGTTTTCGGTCCTATAAAGCCAACAATTCTGAGGAAAACCGAAAGAAGTTTAAACAAGCCAGAAATGACTGCAATGTCTACATTTGACGTGTAAAATTCCTACATGACCAAAAATTGAGGCAAAAAATTCTTCAATGTCCCAAAGGTAGCAAACATTTTTAGTCATTCGTCAAAAATATTAAAAATTCTGCCTCGTCTGCCATCCCAACGCTCATTTACAATGACATTCCAGCTGGCAGCTCCTTAGACAAGGCCAATCTGCTTGCTGCTCACTTTGCAGCGAACTCCACCATGCCAGATAGTGCTTTGTCTCCACCTGTAGTTGAGAGCGTCGAATTTTCCATGGGACAAGTCCACTTTCGCACTCGTACAGTTGCAGGAGTACTCAAAGGTCTCAACATACATATGGTATCCCCCCCATAGTTCTGAAGTAGTGTTCTTCCATGCTGGCAAAACCTCTGCGTAAGCTTTTCTGTCTATCCTACTCTTCGGGGCTCTTTCCGAGTAGATAGAAAACAGCATTTGTCCAGCCCGTCCCTAAAAAAGGCGAATCTTCCTCCTAGTCCAATTACCGACCCATTGCACTTACGTCCCTTCTTTCCAAGGTCATGGAAACGCTGATAAATCGTCAGCTTATGAAATATTGTGATTCACGAAAACTCCTCAATGACCGGCAATATGGTTTTCGTAGCAGCAGGTCCACTGGTGATTTGATGGCATATCTCACCAAGAAGTGGAACCAATCTCTCCATCACTTCGGCGAAACAAAGATGGTTGCGCTTGATATTCCTAAGGCATTTGACAGAGTTTGGCATCAGGCTCTTTTGTCGAAAATGCGTGCATATGGCATCGATGAGTCTCTTCTTCAATGGATTAGAAATTACCTTTCGGACCGTTCAATACAAGTTGTCTTGGGTGGTTTCAAGTCTGCAATTTACCATATAAATGCTGGTGTTCCCCAGGGCTCCGTTTTGTCTCCGACTCTCTTTCTCATTTTTATAAATGACCTCTTGTCTGATACTTCTAATCCAATCCATTCCTTCGCTGATGACAGTACCCTCAGTTTTTCATATTCGTTCCCTAACTCACATCCCTGCTGGATGAAGAACGACAACGTATGTTAAACATATTAAACTCCGACCTGGACAGCATAATTAAATGGGGTTCAACCAATAGAGTGGAATGTAATGCATCCAAAACTCAATGCTGTCTTCTGTCTCTCAAGCGAAACCAAGACCCTCAACCATTATCCATGGATGGTACTTGTATCGCTGAATCCGAAAGACTTGCCATTCTCGGTATGTGCATCAACAACCGTCTTCGATGGAACGATCACATATTCGAAGTCGCCAAAAATGCTGCAAAATGTCTAGGATTCCTTAAGCGGTGCAAAAAATATTTTACCCCGTCTGATCTGGCCTCCATCTATAAGGCATTCATCCGCCCAAAGCTGGAATATAACGCCCACATCTGGTCTGGTGCATCCAAGACCGTTCTGCACATTCTAGATAGGGTACAGAACCGCGCGTTAAAACTTATAGGTGATAGAGACATTGTGAACTCCATAGTTTGACTTGAGCGTCGTAGAAATGTCTCATGTCTTTCCCTATTTTATCGCTTTTTTTATAAGAAATGCTCCAGCGAAATAGCCAGTTGCATTCCTCCCCTTAAAAACTTCACCCGCAATAGGCGTCATGCTTCGAATGCACATCAGTTCACCCTCAAGCCCAACTTCGGACGTACTGTCAAATATAGGGATTCGTTTATAAGCCGAACAACACGTTTGTGGAACGACCTACCAGCCTCTGTATTTCCAAATCATTACAACCTTCAAACATTTAAAGCCAACGCAAACCGGCATCTCCTTCGTTCCTCTCCCCCCTTTTCCTATCCGCCCGT
Organism: Brachypalpus laphriformis; assembly: GCA_945910035.1. Lineage (NCBI taxonomy): Eukaryota > Metazoa > Arthropoda > Insecta > Diptera > Syrphidae > Brachypalpus > Brachypalpus laphriformis. The sequence goes on from OX246756.1 coordinate 160,978,862, forward strand.
GCCCTGAGCATCAGTATAAGGGTATTAATAATCCCTTCGGCGCGCGCGTATTATAAAAAAAAAAAGTCCGGAGGGGTCAAATCTGGAGATCTGGGTGGCCAGTCAATGGTGCCATATTTTGACAGCACACGTCAAGGGAATTTTCGTTGCAGAAACTGCATTGTTTGATTTGCAGTGTGGCATGGCGCACCGTCTTGTTGAAACCAGTAACCGTCCAGATCTTTTCCACACATTTGTGGGCAGAAATAATGAGCCAACATCCACCGATAAATTCCCATTGACTGTATCGCCTTCTCTGAAGAAAAATGGCCCAATGATGGTTTTGGCGCAAATGCCGGCCCAAACAGTCACTTTTTGGTCATGCAATGGTGTTTCATGGGTCTCGTGTGGATTCTCCGTTCCGCAAATGCGGCAATTTTGCTTTATAACAGCTCCAGAGAGTTGTGAAATGGTCTTCGGTCATCAAAATTTGCTTCCAAAAATAAAGTTCAGTGTCAACCATTTGAGCGACTGTTTGGCCGTATTCCAAGCGATGTGGATAATACTCTTTGAGTCAATTGCACTTTATACGGAAACAAATGCAAATAATCCTTCAAAATGCACCGCAAGGTGGTTCCACTGACACAAAAATGCTGAGCGCAGTGACGATACGACACATGTGGATTCTCGGCAACAGTCTCTCTTACCGCCTTAACCAGTTCATTGGAACGTCTTGCGCGTTGATTAACGGCATGCGGACGATCTCCCACTGTCCCGTGCTCAACAAAATTCGGCACCAAACGACGAATAGTGTTGTCAGATGGTGCTTCTTGGCCATGATATTTTCGACGATATGCACGTTGAGTTAACACAACTGAACGACTTTTTTTCAATATACAGCGTCACTATTTCGGTGCGTTGTTTCGGTATGAAACCCTTTTCATAAAAATGGAGCTCGGTGACCCTGTCATATGAGACTCCCTACCATACCATCACGTATACCGGATGCTGGGCTCGTTGAACCCTGAATTTCTGACGCATGTCGGTATGACAGAGCATACACTCTATCGTTGTGTTTATTAAAGAATCGTTTAACTACGGTGAACATTTTCTCCTTGGTAAACAGAATTCGTCGATGGGCTGTTGTCAGCGTGCCGGCAGAGCAGTGCTTTCAATGTTTGCATTCGTGAGCAGTAGTCCGGCGTGCCGTTTGTAAGCACTGAGTCCCAAGTCTTGTTTAAAAATGCAAGACATTCCCGCGACGTGAAATGCGCTGTGATTTCGCAGCGGATTTTGATTGATTCGCTGCTTCACGACTTTGATGGTTTGTGGCGATGGCCGGATCTTTGGCGGTCCTGGACTCCACCTATATCTCCAAATAACTTCACAGCACGATACACAAGACTACGACTGATTCCGAGTGGCTGCAACATCCGAAAGATATCGCCTCTTTCGTAGGCATTTTTTTTTTCAGAGCAATTACAGCAACACGATTTTCTCGATCAACCCACTCCATGACTGTAAACAACTAATGCCGAACAATTTTTGCGATTTCTTGTAGCATAAATGTCACTTGTCAAGAATAAAAAAAAAGATTTTCAAAAATCTTTTGTCGTCTTAATTTTATTGCAAAAAACCGTGGTTCAATATATTATATTAGTACTAGGTAGAAAGCTTCCCATGCTGGGTTTCTGTGTCCCTAGTCTACAAGACAGCGACTCCAACTTCACAAGAAATGAAGAAGAAGAACAGTGCTTATTCCAAAAGCAGGAACAAATTCTGCAAAACCCGATCTACAATTCTAGATCTGGATTATCTACAGGATGACTACAGAAGCCTAGAACGTCAGATATAGCCTTTGTCAAAAATAAAAAATAAAACAGATGATACCTGATAGAATCTGCGGTCTTAAACCACGGATGATGGTTTTACGCGACGCAGGACATTCATTTCTTAGGTCTTTGAGTGTTTCGTAAGCAAATACCTCAACTTTAAAATTCAGTAACTTTCCCAACCAGGCAAAACGGTTAAGTGATCAAAGATTTTGATATACCTATCTATATGGATGGGTGGATGGACGGACTGCGAAGCCGGCGCAGGCATTTGCTCGGACAAATGTTTCAGAATCTTTAATTTTTTTTTTGTCAGGATAGGAAATGCTTACTGGAGCACTCAGACACAACTGGTCGATTGTATTACCTGAGAGCAAACCCTGATTTACCCATTTTATTGCAATTTCCTTGTCTTTCTAAGAAACCCAAGCAAGCACTTCAGTGATGAGGAGCTTACAGTACCAGCACTCATCACATCAGCACCGAGGATCTGCCACCTGATACGAGCAAAGGCCGGGCACTCACAGAGATAATGTTCCATGGTGTCGTCGCTCTCTCCACAAGCATCGCAGATTGTAGTGTCACTTAATTCCAGCAAGTTAAGGTGCTTGGCGAAAGGGAAATGGCTTGTCAAGACGCCAATAAGTTGTCCACAGTCTTTTTTGCTGAGAGACAGCAAGAATTCCGCTGATTTCTTACAGACGTCCGGGAGCATGCGTGTTTAGTCAACTTGCATCCTGGAGAGTCATGCCACATACAATTGTGTTCGTGAGAGACCTAATCGTCAATGGAAGCTCTAACCGAGGACGCAGGGGACCCAACGCGGCTTCAGGACCTGAGAAAGCCTCCTCTGAGACTTGTCAAGCAATCTCATCGGAGATCTCGTTCCCCAAGAGTGTGACCTGGGATCCAGATAAGAGACAGAGAATTTAGCCTTGCGACCGAGTTCAAAGAGGTTTTGGTTTCACGACCTATTTTGGAAGTGGTTAAAGTGTTAAGCAAGGCCGGACTATCGCTACAGACACAAATGATACGTCCCTTCCACCTGTTCTTCACAACTTAGTTCATGGCCATTAGGATTGCATAAGTTTTCACTGGAAACGCATATTTGCCTAACGTGTAGTGAAGCCTAATGCTGTCGTCTTCCAAGAAGAGACACAGTACCAGACACTTGACTGGTTTTGGAACCATCCGTGAAACTACGACTAGATTCCATTCCCGGCTCAGACTCCGCCTGAAACCAGTTCTGAACGCAAGGACAGTCGACTTTGAATTTGCGCATCAGCTGGAGCTCTGGTGTCATTGCATCAGACGGCATATCCATAAGACCAGAGTCGTAAGATAAGTGTCGCGCAAGTTCATCAAAGTTCCAGTGTGGAGTATACCAAAAACCGCCCCGCCTAAGACGATGGATGGTTTTGATAGTGCAACCCATGATATAAGTATCGAGGGGAGGTAAGTTCAGCAAAGCATCTAGAGCAGAGCCAGGCGTACCCGGAAAAGCTCCCGTGCAGCCGAGACAAGCTGTTCTTTGGAGTTTCGCGCAAAAGGCAACCACATATTTATGCGAGAGCCCCTTCCACCAAACAACCGACGCATATGCGAGGAATGGTCTTATCAAAGCCGTGTAGATCCAGAGAACCTTATTCGGTGACAAGCCCCATGTCTTGCCAAAAGCACCCTTAACTGCCAGAAGACTGAGAACGCCTTGGATGTTTTCGACTTGACGTGTTTAGACCAATGAAGTTTCTTACCTAAAATCACTCCCAGATATTTGGCTTCATTGGAAATGCGGATGGTGACGCCTTTGAGCACTGGCTGAATCAGACCGGTCAAAATCCTCCTTCTCGCAAATGGAGCAACCTCAGTTTTAAGAGGATTCACCGAAAGCCCACTCCCCGTACACCATTCATCGATCATGTGCAGCGCCGCCTGCGCGTTAGCACAGACCGTCGCCAGGCATTGCAGGGCGGATGAGCTCGCCAGACACGGTACAACTCTAAGGATTCTGCCTGATAAGCAAGCCCTGGGTACTTCGCTACATGTGAGCATCTACTAAAGCTGAACGCTATTAGCAAGACTAACCACATTATGGGAGAACGGCTCAGCGTGTCACATTTCGAGACATATCTGTCCTAAGCTAGATCAAAACCGTAGCGCTGAGTTGGTTAAGCTAAAGCGACCACAGATCATCTACGTTATCGATGTCCTCATAGGCCAACATGCCAAACAACTTGGCCTCTTTTCCAACGACTTCTGCAGGGGCTGTAGGGACGAGGAGAAGGAGGAAACCATCCTTCACCTCCTATGCACATGCCCAGCCTTATCGTGTAAAAAAAAAGCTTCATCTATGGTCCCTTCCTTGATGACGTCGGCGATTTGGCGTCCTTAGGCGTCATGGGCACCCATCGCTTTGTCAAAAGCTCCGGTTGGTTTTATTAGCCCCCGAGTGGTAAAGTGGTAGGTCCATGGCATCACAATGGACGTTTAATGGTTTGTGTGTGTCTGCACTCTCGTGCAAAGACAAGAACTAAACAAACTAAGCATCCAATGAAAAATTACTCTCCTCTGAGTCCCAGGACACAGCAACTTCTAGGGAAGCAAGCGAGTGAACGATCTGCTCAAGCAAGCGAGTTTCTGCTAGAAAGACTCAACGTCCGCTAAGAGTCGTTAAGGGCAACTTACAGTATCACTTCTTAAAGCTGGCAACCTCGAGTGGAACACGGTTTCTAGCTGCGCTATATCAAGAAAGATATGGCGCAGCTACAACAAACCTAAGTCAAAGGAGCCACTAAGATCAAGACCAGATATTGCCAGAATTGTAGTCATAAGTACATTCGGAGACCGTGCAGCTTAGTTTGTCATCCCCCACAACACATTCTGCCATAGCTGCAGAGATACGAACGAGTCTGTTCTTCACTTTCTTTGTAGATATCCAGCCCTGGCGGGAACCAGAAAATGTACTCTAGATGAACCCCTCTTCGACGACCGGGATTGGGGCCCACATCCCTTACTTGAACTTGACAGGCTGGGCTTAGTTTATCTCTCTTCAACAGAAAACTTTATCTTACAACGAGGTAAAATGAATTATGGTATCAAAATGGCGCAAAATATTGCTAATTGGGTTCTCTTCTGGACCGCCACCTCTACCTACTAAAAATAAGATCAAGTACAAAAGAGTGGTAAATGAAAACAGTCAATGTTAATTGTATTTGCGGTCACAAGGCCCATAGGACCTTCAAAAAGTCTAGTTTAATCCAATATATCTCAACTTTTATGCATTACAAGCACCAAACCTTGAAAATCCCCCTGGACTAGTCAAAGATAGTATCTATCGCGTTTAACTTTACCACATGCTATGTTTCAAAACAGCTGTCGCCTTGCTCAAATTAGCGTAAGATTAAGTGAACCGTTTTCAAAGACAAATTACATACTTAACGATCTACAAACGTGCTCTGAATGCAAATAAGGAAACAAGAAACATGTGCCAAAGTCAATGACACTCTTAACATCTGTCGAACCAAATCAAGGCACGTCCCATTCAGCGAAAGTGTTTTGTTACACTTTTATGAGTTTTGGCGACGCACTTTTCCATGCATGTTCATGGTTAAATATTACCCAATCAAGTATTGGGATTACTGCCCATGAATAAGGTATTATATTCAGCTGATGATACTTGTTTATTTATTTATTCATCGGCTACCTTTTGTAACTTCTCTTTCGAATGACAATCCAAGTTTACAGAATTTTATCGAGTCACCTCATCAAAGTCATGGTAGGTAATCAGCCATCCCTTCATCAAAACCAACGTTTCTTTGCAAATTGTAATCAAATTTCTCTCTTTTCTCTTTTCTTTAGATACCACCACTTACGGATCTACCTTCATCTCGAACGGCGAAGGCAATAACACCCTACAATCCCGAAAGCAATGATCTTAATAAGTCTGAAGCTAGTGAGTACACCGGCGTTGTATTCGATGAAAAAGCCGGCATTTGGAATATGGTCGAACCCGTAGCTGGCGGTCTTACCCGCAGCGAAATTAGTGTAGACAGTGCCGAAGAGCATCCGCTCCAATCAGCGGTAACAGTATCAATTTTTGAAGCTCTTGCAGATATTCTATCGAAAACCCCCCCAACAACAAGCTCGACATCGACAACAACAACAACAACAACATCGACGACTACATCAACGACAGAACTTCCAGAAATAATTCAGGTACCGGAGCTAAAAATTGACTCAATGCAAATCCCATCAACCACTGTAAATACACATCTCATCACCGATGTGGATGATGAATATACAACTACTAATGAAATAACGAATAACGATCGCAATGGGCGTATACTAAATAGTGTGGATATTAATCAACAACAATCCACCACTAGAATTGCCAATCCTACTACCAATCCCACTGAATCCTTTACAGTCCCTCAGTACACAGACACCACACCAACATCATCACCACCACCACCAACACTACCACCAATCACAACAGAACAAACAACACTGCTAACTGAATTTACTACTTTTGCACCCACTCAGCCTACTTTCACTAACAATAACTTTACTAATCTTAGCACTAACAGCTTAGAACTAACCACTCTGGCAAGTAATCCGCCAACAAGTCTCCCGATGCCATATCTGGCAGATGCACTAACAACTCCTGGTAGTAGTTTGGTAACACGGCCGCAATTAATTTCAGCTATAAGTAACTTTTTGGATACTTCCGTACAAAATGCTTCTGAAACAAGTACCACAACTACAATGGCAACACTGGATACAGATACAGAGCAAGTCACAGATAGTTCTACTACTTCAGATGCTTCTACTACACTTTCTCCTTCTACTACTCCTTTTTCTACGGACTCGCCACCGGTCACAATATCCTTCCTAGACCTCTTCACCATCCAACCGAAGAAAATCAATCAGAACACCGAGCCGATCCTTGAGGTGCATCCGATCTACAGGGAACCAGATACAAATACAACTCCAGCTGGAAGAAAACAGAAAACTTTCACGCAGACAACTGGCCGGCCAGTGAACATCCATACATTCTTTCGAACGCAAACCTATCCATCGATCGCGGTCACTGGTGGCACATCAACCGATCGCATCGAAGAGCTGTCAAGTACATTCCTCGGCACATCGCCCAACGACACTGTGACCAGTGGCGAGACCACAAATACTCTCATTCCATCCACTACTCGTGAACAAGATACTTCTACCTCATCTTTCGAATACACTTCTCCATCATCCACCCAATCCCTACCGATCCATTTGAATAGTATCCTAGGTTCCACACAAAAATACGATCAAACTAGCCCATCTAAGACCACAGTACAGACTGAGACAACAGTACGATCAAGATTTGGCAACAATCGCTTGCCAATTCTACCCGCTGGATCTATTCGCAATCCAACAACATCAACAACAACAACAACATCCACAACAAGTTCCACAAGCACAACTACCACAGCTTCAACAACAACTGTCACTCAAGTGCCACCCGATCAAGAACAACATGAACCAGACCAACTGTCAAACTCCATCCCAAAACCCATAAAAGATTTCTCGGTCTATGGCATCCTACCAAATAACACTGTCGTCCGTAAACGGCCGAGCGAGCTGTCGCGCACACTCGATGTCGGTCTAATGGTATATGGGATCTTGCCAAATCGAACTGTGGTACGGAAGTATCCAAACGGGACACTGGCCATAGTTGATTCATCCAAAGATGTGGAAGTGGTCGATATCGATCCGAAAATGCTTTTCAATCCATTTAGCGAATTATATCGCACCAGCCAGAGCAGCTTACTACTAACCACGCATCGTAGTACGACATCACATCGTTTGATTGAAAGCAATCACTTGGTTGGCTCAAGTTCAAGTTCGAGTACTGAGGTGCCAATTAGCACCACTAATCGCCGGGGAAATAGTATCAAAGATACTTCTGCGGATAGTGATGGTAATGATGCAACAACTAATGGTGACGAGGAGAATCTAATCAATCAGTTGCTAAGTGAAAATGAGGATAATTTATTGAATTCCACTAGTCTAGTTGAATCTAATACGGTATGGACTATAGTCTAAGTGTGTTAATAATTCTTTTAAGATATTTATTTATTTTTCTAAGTTTAAGTGTGTCTAATCGCATGGAAATTACTTTTATGTGTCAGCTTTTGAGTGGAACGAAATGGCAGGAATGTTGTAGGTAGCCTTGGGTGTAGGGTTGTCTTAATATCTTGGAGGGGATTATTCCTTCATTAGAGAATTGTGTTTGAGGGTCATACACGCTTACCTTGCCTCGACGAGAATAGTTCATCCTAGAGCTCTGCCTCTGCCTTTACCCACAAGAGGGTTGTAATGTAGCAGTCACCTCCCAATGGCGACAATGGTTCGATTGGTAACCCTACCCAGTAAGACCGATTACCACATTACCCATAGTTTGACTGCATAATAGTATGTACAAAGGTTTGATTGAATCAGTCACCTCATTTACTCTTATGCACCCCCACTACTACCACCGTCCATCTAGGTATGAAGGATTCGATTGAAGCAGTCACCCTACCTAGCCAACATTCAATCCATAGTAGTACCAAGAGTGCGATTAAGTCACTCTAATACTCTTATGCATCCCTACACCTTCATGGTCACCCAGGCCCCACTACCAGCAAATAAAAATTGCACAACAGTACATAGGATTCACGCCTATACCCGTTTGCACACTCTTCCCTCCCGGCCCACCTTGACTTTAGGGTTGATTGAGTCAGTCACCCTACTTAGCCACTACAGGAACATTAATTCTTATGCATAACCCCCCTAAGAAAGGTAAAGGTTCCCAAATACCCGGTGATTCCTCCAGTACAATCAACATGTAGTATAACAATGGACCTAAATGGTCTAAGTGTCAGCCACTTAAGTCGTGGAAGGAATTTTGTCAGTCCATTGCGGATACTAGTGAAGCCTCCAGACTTCGCAAGATGCTAGCTAAAGACACTTCTGTCCCAAGCTTCATCAAAAAATCTGACGGCTCGTGAGCAGAAAGTAGCGAAGAAGTTTTAGAAATGTTAATTGAAGCTCACTTCCCAGGAAGTAGATGGCCACTACTAATAGCTACTTGTATAATGGTAAGTCAATAGGGGACGACGTAGAAAATCTCATTACATGGAAGAATCTATGGGCTATAATGTCATTCGCACCATTCAAGGCACCAGGCCCTGATGGAATTTTGCCAGCTATGCTGCAAAAAGCTCCAGCCAAGGTCAGAAACAGGCTTAGGGAAATTTTTAAACATTGTTTAAGGTCATGCTACGTACCAGTGGCATGGAGGGAAGTGCGGGTTATATTTATGCCTAAGGCAGGCAAACCAAGCCACACTTCAGCGAAAGACTACAGACCCATAAGTCTCTCGTCATTCCTGCTCAAGACACTTGAAAGGCTTCTTGATATTCACATCAGAAGCAAGTGTTGCAACGGCATTCTATGCAAAGCTCAACATGCATATTTGAAGGGGAAATCGGTGGAAACAGCTTTACACGACGTAGTAGGGAAGATAGAAGCTAGCCTTCACTATAAGGAATTTGCACTAGCAGCCTTCCTAGACATAGAAGGTGCTTTCAATAATGTTGAAGGTAGGGCCATCAAACTGGCCCTAGAATCTATGAATGTCGAGCATAGCATTACCAATTGGCTCTGCAATATGCTCCACACTAGAAACATTAACTCCACTATCGGAAACAGTTCAATAAAAAAATCCGTTACCCGGGGGACTCCCAGGGAGAAGTTATCTCACCCCTCCTCTGGGTTCTAGTCATCGATGGGATACTTAAAGAACTAAGCAACACAGGCATAAGCGTCACTGCTTACGCGGATGACGCGGTGATTTTAGTTCAGGGTAAGTTCCTTGATACATTAAGTGAAATGATGGAATCAGCTCTTAATAGTCTCGAAGAATGGGCTAGAGGGTGTGGACTACACGTTAACCCGCATAAAACCGAATTGGTACTCTTCAGTAGAAAATACAAGATAGCACCCTTCAAACTGCCTAAGCTAGCAGGGGTGGAGCTTTCCCTTTCGGATCGCACTAGATATCTTGGTATAATGCTGGATAGGAAACTTAATTGGAAACTTAACATACAGGAACGAGTCCGCAAAGCATATAATGCTCTCTTCATCTGTAAGCGGACCGCGGGAAAAAATGGGGCCTGAAGACCGCAATGATGCCTGCTGCTTCGTTACCCTTAATCCCGACATGATCGGGTATCTCGTAGAGTATTACTTACTTACTTATTTAGATCTTTTAACCCCTCGAGGAGCACAGGGCGTCAACCACGCCTGCGTGCCATCTTCTTCGGAGTTCTTCAACGCGCTTGAGCTGCCTCCAACTCATTCCTAAGGGTAGAGTGGACGGTTACTTCATTATTTCTGCCCAATTCATCAAGTTTATGTAGACATTTCCACACAAGCTTCGACCTGATTACATAGGAGTCAAGTACTTTGACAGCTGCTCGACTATTTGAGTATTGCTATGTCGCAACTATTGTATCTTCTTCCGAGATTGGGTTGGATACATCTATCTATAACACACATTCCAGCCTGAAAGATGCTGATGCTTTAGCCAATAGATTCTGAGTGCGTTGTTCTTTGCCCGAACACACCTGCCCTTATTCTTTCCTCAGTTCTTGAACCGTTTATATACCATTTTATTATGTGGTTGTCCATTCCGTATATTGTGGATGCATTGCTCAAATCTTTCTTGTTACTGAACTTCGTGCGAAAGTTTTTCTAAAGCTAAATTTGCTTATATTGTCGTCCCTAGGGATCGCCAGAAGAGGAAGTTTCTTGAGAAACACATCATATTCTCTCGAACTAATGCATTTCTCCCTTCTAATCCCTTCTTTTTCCATCCTTACGATCGTTAACTTTGTATTTTGCTCAACTACGAGAGTAAGCGGAGTTAGCTCTAAGAGTACTTTCGTGGCCGCATTTGAACATCTTCTCATGGCCCCAGTGATGCAGAGGCAAAGTCTTTGTATTTTAGTGTGTATCTGCCTCGTTGTGATTAGACGATTCGTTTTGCCTACGCTATAGCTCCATATGTGGTCACTGGTCTCACAATGGCAATGTACACACATTTCGGTCGTACCGGCTCCCAGGGACAGTGTACACAAGTGAAAGTGGAGTTCCTCGGCGAGCAGAACCGTCAGATCATCCGCAACGTCAAGGGACCCGTCCGTGAGGGCGACATTCTCACTCTTCTCGAGTCTGAAAGAGAAGCCGGAAGACTTCGATAAAGCTTAGGAGGGCATGGACCTCTAACATCGTTGAGGGTCGAGTTTGTGTGGACTGCGAGACTTTTTTAAAAAATAAAACGGAATGGAATGCTCGGGTTAAATATGGTAACGTCGTCAATAGCCACGCTAATGATTCATGGTTCAAATCCTGATGTCAGCAAGCATTTATTTATTTCTCATGAAATATATAAAGTCAGTCCGATCAATCGCGAAAGCTTGTGTGAACACTACTGCGAAGGTATAACACTGACAATAGCTTGATCGTATGGCAGGATAAATTGTTCGCTCTGTTGATGACGTTTTGCGTATAACATCGGTTAACGGAAAAAAATACTGTGAATCGGAAGCAAAGACAAAAAATAACAAAAATCTCTCTAGTTATCTGGACGCCACTCCCGGAGTTTCTCTGAAGCATTAACAACTAAGCTTCAAGCCACTACACCAAATCTTTCTCTCCCTCTATCTATCTATAATTTCTAACGCCCGCACTGTATGTAAACATGTTAAGGGTATCCATAACCTCTTGAGTGCGCGCAAGTTATAGAAAAAAAAAGAAAAAAACTCCTCTGTAGTCCTAAATACTCCACTACTTTGACTGCTCCGTTCAAGTTTCCTTTTCTCATGAATGGTATTTTTGCGGTCTTATTATATTGAACGCAGCCATGCGTCACCACTTTTAAATTGCTATTAGACCCATTTGCTTGATGTCGCAAAAGGTTTCTTCAAACTTTCCTCTGGCAATCGGAACTATGTCATCAACATAGGCTTGACAGTTGATTCTGAGGTTGGTTAACTTTTCAACAAGGCTCCACATTAGAGGAGATAGCCCTCCTCCTTGTGGGTATCCTCTAGTAGTGTTGACCTTAATAATTCTATATGACGTATGAATTTCTGCTGATGTTTTTCGCAGCAACTAGATACTGTTCTGCTGACTCCTTTTCTGTTCAGGATGCTGCGGTTCGGCGTTTAGGTGAAGCTTAGGATAATAGCTTTGAATGTTAAATATTCTTGTCAACAAAAGGAAGGTTTGAACCGCAGGAAAGCCAAAGAATTCAAGGCTTAGTAGGAAACATTTACCCAAGCATGCCAACCTTTTACATAATCTCTATGGTATAGGTTAAGTTTATGCTGTCGCGATTCTATTCATAAAAGGAGGAACCAACATAGGTCTTAACATTTCTCTCCAGGCACCCAATCTTTTTCAATATTTTTTTTTTTAAATAGAAAAAACCTTTTCAAGTCATTGGTATATTTCATTTAATGGCATCTGTATCTGAAATTTTAAAACCGACATGTACTGTGAGAAGGACCAGAATTTTGGAGGTGAAAGAAAGTGTACCAGGGTCCTGGCCTGACTTGTGTGTGCATCAATCTAATATGTTCACTGAATTTAGACGGCGAAATTAGGCAGAGCACAGAACCCTGAGAAACTGATGGTAAACTCTATGAAGCATGAATATCACCGGAAATAGGAAATATCTTAAAAATATCAACAAGAAGTTCAACGTACAATAGAAGTTCTCAGTTGAGCAAAATGTTTCAGTTGCAAAATATCCTATGAAACGAAGTCAAATTTCCGAAACTAAATCCAATCTTAAGCTTCAACCTTTGTTGAATTCTTCTTACATACATACATTTTCAATGGCCGCTAAACCTTCATGAGGTTCGCGGGGGTAGGATGCTCAGGTGAACCCTCCACCCTTCCCGATCCTCCGCCATTGACTCCAAATCATCAGGAGGAATCCCTAGACGGCTCCAAGAGAGATGTCGGACTTGATGGCACGGCAGTCATGACACATCTTGGAAGCCAGTCTGGGGACATTCGCACTACGTAACCAAACCATCGAAGCATAGATCGTTCCGTTCGGAGAAGTAGCTGCTCGACGTTGAGCACTTCGCGTACTCTGGTGTTGCGCACTCGATCCCTACGAGTTATTCCAACAACACCGCGAAGGAACCTCATTTCGGGAGCTTGTATCCGCGATCTTATTCTTTCGGTCACTACTCAAATTTCATGACCATAGGTGAGAGTTGGAACATACACCGAGTTAAAAACCGATAGCTTAGCTTGAACACTAAGTTCGGCCTTCCTTATAACAGATCGGCCAAGCTCTCTCAAAATTGATCCAGCCTGACCAATTCTACAGGATAACTCGGCATTGCTCCTCCCATCACTCGTGAATAAAACCCCGAGGTACTTAAACTTCTCCACCTGCTTCAGTGGGACTCCACTAACATGCAGAGTGCACTGAATGGGTTTTTTGGAAACGACCATTACTTCCGATTTGTTCACGTTGATCTTCATTCCAGCATCATCACAAACGGCTACAAACCTTTCGAGTGCGCGCTGAAGTTCGGTTTGAGAGGACCCAAGGATGACCAAATCATCCGCAATGGATGATTCCTAATCCTTAGGTCTCCCACTTTGAAACATTCCCCGCCACGGCTGCGCTGTAACATCCGATCCATATATACAATGAAGAGGAGAGGTGACAAAACGCACCCCTGGCGGAGTCCAACGCCCACAGTGAAAGGTATTGATTTAACACCGTTTATCCGAACACAGCTTCTACAGTTTGTATATAAAGACTGAATCGCCCTTAACAGGGAACCATCAATGCCATACTCCTGCAGAACACTCCAGAGTTTGCCTCGATGAACCCTATCATATGCTTTTTCCAAACCCACAAAACAGGTGTAGATAGGTTTGGCATACTCCCAGGCCTTCTCATGAACCAATAGTGAATGGCTGGTCAATTGTGCTTCTATCGGGACGAACACCGCACTGCTCATCCCCCAAACTGTTCTCAACCACAGCTCTGATTCACGTTTCTAGCGCCTTAGCGAAGACTTTCCAGGAGACTTAAAAGAGATATACCCCTGTAGTTGACGCAATCTCTTCGTCCCCTTTTTCTAAAAAGGGGGACTATCACCCCCATTTGCCAATCGCCAGGTGTTTCACCGCATTCCCAGGCCACTTTAATGACACGCAAGAGCCATTGCTCTCCCTCTTTACCTAAAGCATTGAGCATTTCTGGTCGGATTTCATCCACACCAGCAGATTTGGCAACTTTTAGCAATTTGATCGCCAAAATTACTTCCTCTACCTTAGGACTACTTTCCGCCCTACTCTCGACCATAGGTCTGTCATCATTGGTGCCCTGTTCGTGATTGAGCAATTCCAAAAAGTGCTCGCTCCATCTGTGTAAGATGTCCTCCTCATTGGAAAGAAGTGTACCGTCTTTGGATTTGACTCAACGATATTCAACTTTTTTCGCCGGAGTCGGCGGATGGTCTGCCAGAACAGCTTATTTTCAGATCTATAGCCACGTTCTAATTTCTCGCCAAACTCCTTCCAAGACTGTTCTTTCGCTGTTTTCACAGCTAATTTGCAAGTTCTTCGCGCTTCAGTGTTCCGATTTCGAGAATCGCAGTTCCCCAAGTAAATCCACACCTTAAAGGCTCTCTTCTTCTCTCTGATGATTCTTAAACTCCAGGCGTTTTAAACCAAGTCGTTCTTTTCTCACCACCAGCCGCCACACCAACGCCCTTTACTCCGCCCACATCTCCCGCTGTTGAAAACAGTTGCCATTCTTCCTCTACGTTTTATGGAATAGTTGGAAGTCTTTCAAACCTTTCAGGTATTTGCCGCGCACATGTTTCCCGTATTGTATCGCCCTGTAGCCTCTTCCTTTGTATGTGTGTAACCGTCCTTGGTTTGCGCTTTGGTAGGGGGACACTACCATCGCTGAGATATATTTTGCATAGCACTAAGCGGTGACAGTTGAATTCTTCTTTGACAAAAGAATTTTCCAAATTCTTAATTTTTACTCCCTCTGCGGCATTGGACATTATATGATATTTCATCTGCTGCCCTTAGACAGGTTTGGCAAACAGACTGCTATCACTGCGGTTATCCGTCTAAAAGCCTTCTTGCAGTCGTATAGCTGGCCACTTCTTCAGTACACCCCGCCCAAACTTAGATTTGACCGTAACATCCGAACGAGCATCCTTGACCGCAGTGAATGGGATAATGCTCCCCCTTTGGATGGTAGTTCAGTTAACTTCTACACAGACGGCTCCAAGATCGAAAGATGGGTGGGCTGTCATTTCTTCCCTGAAAAGCTCAACCTGAGCATCTCTTCCCACCTCCCAGATCACTATAGTGCATTTCAGACGGAATTCGTGGAAATCAAGGAAGCCTTGTCCTGGTTGAAATGTAATGCTATATCTGTCAGGGATATTAGCATTCTTACTGACAGTCAAGTGACAAACAAGTCCCTGCAAAGGTTGCCATAAACTGTCCTTTGTCTCTCATGGAGAGACGGAGCAGTGCTCAACATTCACCTATGCTGGGTGCCAGGCCACAGAGATATTACAGGAATCTGCAGGGCTGACGAGCTTGCCAGTCAGAGTACGACTAGATTCTGCAGGAATTGCAGACCCTGGGCATGCCTCTCGCTAGATGTAAACATCTATTAGAGCTACACGTTATCAGCTTAACCAACCACAGATGGGAAATCGCTCTACGTGTCATATTTCGACACAGATCTGGCCTAAGCTGGATCAGAGATACATTGATGGACTGGTTAAGCTAAAGTGACCACAGATCAGCTAAGTTATCGGTGTGGTTACTGGACACTGTCTGGCAGGCCAGGCAGTTAATCTTATTTTCTAATGAATTCTGCTGGAGCGCTAGAAACGAATAGGAAAATATCCTTCACTTCCTATGCGCATGCCCCTGCTCCAAATAAGACCACTCCATCTAGAAGCTCCTTTCTTCGATGACCTCGTCGAACTGGCTTCATAAGTATACTTCGCTTCATTAAAAGCTCCGGTTGGCTTAGATAGTATCTGAGTAGCCAAATGGAAAGATCCATGGCATCGCAATGGACTTCTAATGGTCTAAGTATGTCTGTACTCTCAAAAAGTTAGCTACACTAAGCTAACCTAGCCCAATTTCTACAACCTGTTCTAAAGTTTCTGTTGACCATTTCCTGCAGTGATGTCCTTTAAATTGTACTTCCTCGTATCTAATCATTGTACTCAGTCTATGGATCTCAATTCTACCGGAAACTTAAGAATTTTGCTTCTTCCATTCATTTCTATGGAACGTTGTTTTAAATTTTCTTTTGCTTTGAATTTCATAAAAGAAGGTTGGCAGCCATTAAAGTTCGAACTTATGCAAGCACAGACCCCAACCAAATGGTTGTAACACAATACAAACTCTCGAAACGGTGCTAAACGGTTTTAGCGTCAGCAAATACAGAAACCAGTTGATGTACAAACCAACGTATTCGAAATGAATACAGTGTGACCAGCTGCTACAGTTTCGCTCGCATTCACTCAAAGCTGACATTTTATCATTATTTGTAAAAATTATATTTTATTTAAAAAAACCGATGAATCTAACATAGCCTTAAGACCAGATCATTAAATTAATCAAAAATCATTTTCCAAAAACTGTACAGAACAAAATTCGAAAATTGCATGCTTTAACCGAAAGGAAAATTAATTTCTTCTTAAAAAATTTTGAGAGACAAATTTAGAAGAAGAGTGGTTTCAAAACTAATATTCAATATCTAGGAGAACGCAGTTCTTTTGGACTTACTCAAGCGCAAGTACATCAATTCTGACATACCGTCCAGATCCTCGAATGTGGTTAGTCTAACGACAGCAAGAAATGTTGTCGAGGAAAGTTCAATTCCAGCAAATCGAGAGGAAGACGTCTCGGAGAACACACTCTTCGATTCTAGTGAGGAGAAAGTGAGTTTCATTTTTTTATTAAAAGATGTCCTTAACTTCTTTTTGTAAATTTCCAGCGAAAGGACATCTCATCATCAACATCATCCGAAGAGGATCTGCTGGGTAAACTCTTCCCATCAGCAGTGCCACCAAATCGCTCCAATACCGATGATGATAATGTCATTTCGCATCATTTTGACACATCATTTGCCAATGTGGGGCGTGGTAGCATTTTTACGGGAAACAAAGGTAGAGCACTTCAATTCTCACAACGTACCAAATTGTATCCAATTAAGTTGGTGATGGCCAGTCAGAATACAACAACAAAACTTTTTCCAATTTACACAAATCAATTTGCAACAAGTGGTGCCGCAGGTGTGATAAATGATACCCGTGCTGTAGTAGACGAATTTTTAGCTGAGGTCAATCGTACGCATGGTGTCATTGAAAACTCTGTAAACGGGTCAAAAATGGTGCCAACGCGTGATGGGACGTCGGAAATTATTGATTTTGGTATTTTAGAATCGGAAATTGATCCAGAAGCGAATGGGGATTATTTTATGGATCCAGAAGATCGTTTTGAATTTGTTGAAGGAAGTGTTACTGACGAAACCGTTGAGGGTAGTGGAGATGATGGAAAGCTTATGCAGAGCACGACATCTAAGGATTTAGACTTTTGGACCAATCTACCTGATTCAGTGGATACTGCTTATTTTCCAAGCACTGAGAGAGTAGAAAAAACAAGTACAATCTCTCCTATCGCCTCAAATACCGAACAAACTCTAGTTCACTTTATCTACCCAGAAAACTCTTCAATTTCTTTTGAACCAGAACCTATCATTTCTACAACAATACCGCCATTTGGTCCAGCACCATCCACTCCAGATTCTGAAAGAATTCAATCAACTTCTCCCATCATAACACCAATCACACCGTCTCCTCAAGGGGAATCCGGCTACTTAATTCCGGTTAAAGTATTGTACCCTGATGACTATTTTGAACAGTTGTCAAAGTTTTTGGAGAATCCCGTTCACAAAAATCTGCCTGAAACTAAGTGGAGGGTTGCGCCTAAAGAATCATACGAATCCACGACTTTCAGCTCTATAGAGACGTCCTCAGAAAAATCTTTGTCGGACTTGGAACAAGAAAGTTTCCATCAATCAACAGAATTCTCTACGACTACTTTGAGGTCGGCAATACCTGACGAGTTGTTGAGACTCTCAACTCCTGAAAGTAGTTCAAACATGTTTGACCAAAGTATTTCTGTCAAAAGTTCTCCTGAGGCAGAGAAAACTAATTCCAATTTAGACCAGTTTCTGGAAGTATCGACTTCTACCCCTAGTGCCAACATATATGACGACCAGAATTCTGTTAATACTTCTGTGAGTTCGAATATTGATTTCGAATTTGAAGCAGAGTCTTCAAAGCCTTTGACCTTCCACTCGAGTCCGAACAAATCTCATGACTTCGAT
This sequence comes from Brachypalpus laphriformis, assembly GCA_945910035.1. Lineage (NCBI taxonomy): Eukaryota > Metazoa > Arthropoda > Insecta > Diptera > Syrphidae > Brachypalpus > Brachypalpus laphriformis. The sequence continues at coordinate 160,997,183 of OX246756.1, forward strand.
TCGGAAATATCCAATGAGCTTGCTTTTAGTACAAATTATACTTTCAACGATGGTCTGCCCGAAATAGAGTCTGATAATGTCCCCAATTCCAACATCAGTTCCAAAATGTCTGAAGAGATTGACTTTCAGGCCAAGAGTAAATCCAAAAGTGAGCTGGATTCGTCTGGCACTACAAGGTCTTCCATTTCTGACACCGATTTAAATGCCCCACATATCAGCTCAGATCAAAGCGGTTCTGCTGATGTTTTTCTGATCGATTATGATTCGGATTCTGGTAAAAATAAAACCGGGTTTGAAAAAGCTTTTGAGAAGGATCTAGAAGAGGAGGGGCTGCTACAGCTAAAATACACTGAGAACTTTACGACTGAAACAAGCTTCATTAACAGTGTCTTTTCATCAGAGACTGAAAATATCCCCCCTGATCAGAAAAAGTCAACACTTGAGCCTTCAGTCAAAGTCGGGTTTACAGGCGTTTCGAGCTCACAAGAGAAGAATGCTTCTGATGGGCTTGTAACTTTACTAGATCCTTTCGAAGAGTCGTTAGATATCAGTTTTGATATTGGAGTGACGGATGGTGAACAAGAATCTGATCAGCATGTAGTTCCTCGAAAGGGTGTAGTTTTGACCTCTAGTCAGGAAGAACAGGATATACTAGCTACTGGAGATGAGGGCAACAATCAAACTCAGTTAAACCCAACTATCTACGACAGTTTAGACAGAAATAATAGCATTAATCAGACAAACCTTACACAAACCTCTCAGGCGGATGCCCGAGAGCTGGAAAAGTCTTTCGTAACTTCAACTCAAAATGAGATAATAGATCGTAACTTAGGCAGCACTACTTTAGAGCAATCTGAAATAGAAGCAAGCTCAAGCAGGCCTGAGTTTACAAATTCCACAGATCAAACATATTTTTCAAATGACGATGAGTTTATCTCAGGGTACTCTAATTCCGAAGACACTAGCTCTCTTTCGCCTCAAATTGAGTCAACCACAAGTAACCCTCAGTTCACTAACTCCTCTCAAGTAAATCTGACTTCTTCCTCAGAGATTCCGAATGAAGAAAGCATTGGAATATATGACTTCTCTCCCAGTTTGGCTGATGAATACGAAGAGCAAAGCATACCCATAACTGAAGTTCAGGGCAGCCTAGATCCAATTCAGAGTTTTGAAACAGAGAATAAAACTGGAATTCCTAAAATCGAATTTGAAAATTCTCCATATAGCCCCGACCTAATATTTTCTCAAAATTCTTTAGAAAGGGATTCAGGTTCAAAAATGTACAAGGTCCAAACTAGTATAACAAATTCTACAGATGGCGATGAACAAATAGCGAACAGTACCTACAGTTCGGCACGGAATCCAAAAGCATCTTTAGAAAGCCCCAACATATATTCACCATATTTAGGCCCGAATCTGCCACATTCTTCCAGCTCTGATAAGGAAAATTTGACTACATTCTACAATTTCGAACAAACTTCAAACATAACGTCGGAACCCTTAAGTACAATACATGGTGAAAGTTCAAAAACCTTAGCTCCTAAGGAGATAACTACTAGTTCTGAAAATGAATATGTTAACTTATCCAAAAATTTTGAACAAAGTTCAGAAATGCCTAATGAAACTTTTACAAGCTATCGTCAGAGCTTTGAAACAGATTCGGACTATACAGTCCCTGAAGTGGTGACTAATAGACCTGAAGTCAGTATTTTGAAAAATTTTAAAAGCAGTTCAAAACTGCCTTCAGGAAACTTAAATTCAAACGAAGCCAGTTCCGAAGCGGTGCTAAATAGTGCCGAAGATGAAAACCTTCAAGAAAAGTTCAAAATTATTGCGAAAGTTGAAGTTGCTGAACAGCTTTCAAGCAATATAAGCGAGTCTCATCTTAGGAACCTCTCCATGAACATTCCGCCAAAGTTGGAGTCATTTTCTGTTCCACCACCAACCAATCCCAGTTATGTAGAATCTACAAAACCTCCAGCAGTTTACTATCCAATGAGTATGCCCAAAAAGACAGAGCCTACACTCGCAGTCAAGGCTGCCATTGTAATGCCAACAAATATGCAGGCTGTCGTTGAAAGCTCAACAGAACAAAGTCAGATTGCGATGATATTCCCAAAGGATGCTAAGCCTGCATTAAATGTGGCTCTGCCTGGACATTTCAATCGAGTGTACACAGAAGGCAAAACAGAAAAATCGGTATCAGGTCTAGAGTTAAGTAAGAAGCCTTCAGGTACTCCACAAGAACCTCCACCAAAGCCTAAATCAATCGAAATAACGCCAGCTTACGAGCATGAGTCATTTATTCCAGTCAATATTATCTATCCGCCTTCATATTTCCAAGAAAACTCAAAGCCAGCATCCAAAAATAAGTCTGCTACTGCAGAAGAGCGCTTGATCTCTAAGGACAAGTCCAGTTCAAACACTGAAACCACAACTTCAATTCCAAGTAATGAAGAGTCCAGTACAAGCAACGAAACTTTAAGCCTGGTTCCTAGAAATCGAGACATTGCCAGTGAACCCATTTTCATTCCAGACGGTCTTCCAGTTGAACTAATGTCTAAGCCTGATGACTTTCAGAAACCTTCAGAGTCTCTACGAACGACAAAACTTGAAACTCCTTCGAAAGATAGTCTTGTAGTCACAGAGAAGGTTTTTGTACCCGGCGGTATACCACAAGACATGCTAGCTCTTATCGAAGCTAATACAGAAGCTGTCGACTCCAAGCTCGCCTTTAACTCTGAATCATCATCTAAGAAACCAATGAGTGTGAGCTTACCAAACGACAGTGGGGTGCCACAGAACTTGGTCGACACCACTGAATCTATTTCTGAGCCTAAGTCGGTCTTAAGCTCTACGCCTGTTCCTGAACAACTTCTGAAATCAAATCCATTAGATGGCAATAATGGACCACGAAATTCGTTGGAACCTACTGAAGCGTATCCAAATGATATTGTTGACTCTAAGCCTGGCTTAAGTTTCGAAACTTCCCCTGATGAAGTACTTAATCAAAATTCATCAGATTACGGAAGTGTATTACAAGACTTGGTATTCACTACTGAAGCTTCAAAGGTTAGCGACCACTCAAAGCTCGTCTCAAACCCAGATTCATCCTCTGAACAAGTTATCATTGAAAACTCGTCATACGATGAGATTACAGAACACATTCAGTCTCCGCCTGCAGCTGCCATACAGGCAACAACAGAAGACGTATTCAACACCTATCAAGTAAGCCTAAACTTGCTAGAGTCGGCTGTAGGAAGAGTTGAAACTGAAGTCAAGGGTCTAAAAGAGAATTTTGTTGAGGCTGTGAACAGAACTACAACCCAAGCTCCGGTATTTGATATAAGCTCCCGAGAAGAACTAAATGAATCAACTGAAACCAGTCATCAGTTTGAGAGTGAGAGTTTCAAGCAGCTTGAGGAAGATTTATCAGAAGCTGCATTCGCAGAAAATGTAGGGAACGAAGTAGAAAACCTGAAAGAAGACTCTGATACTGTCGAACCCACTAATGATTTAAACTCACCACTGTCCCATGTGAAAGGGGACAATCTTCAATCGGAGACAGATTCGATAGAATCAATTTCTCAAAGTCAAAATAATGAAAAGCCAAGAGGACGGCACCCCACTGTGAGTCAACTTGACACAAAAACCTCCGAACTGAATGAGAACAACATTCAGACAGAAAGTTTAAATCCACTTAAGTTGGGCTTAGCTTCCGATTCTCCAAATCAAATCACTCCTTTGAATCAATTAGAGTCTCTTCCACAAACTACAGATCCACCCCAAGAAATAGTCGGTGTCTTACCTACTCCTCAGCATCTAATAGCGACCCAGCAAGGCACCTCTAAAAATGACATACAATCTTCCGATTTAAAACCAAGTAAGCCCAGTCTCATCTATCGAATGTCTGAAAACGCTCTAGCCAATATGCGATCCATTAACTCCACAATGTCCGCTGAAAGTTCTAACATTTCCATGTCAAAACTCAATCCATCTTCGGGCTCTTTATCCGATGATCTGCCCGCCGATGGTGAACTTTCCGATTCCAATTCCAATCAAGATCAATACCTCCCGTCATCCATTAGCCAGATCCCTCAACAGTCAAACAAAATCGATGTGGAATCATGGACAAAAACCACTCCACCAGAAGTTATATACACACCAATGAATACCGAACAGAGAATTGATGCACGAACCCAAATACACACTGAAACACTATACAACACTATACCACAACACAACTTATTTTACGAATCTAGTACAATAAGTTCTCTAGATAGTAATAATCTTATTGATAATTTAAAAAATTCCTCAAATACCATCACAGAACCAAAGAGAGTTGTTGATAACAAATCGACGCCGACTATATTTGTGGTAACTCCAGCAACAGCAATGCCAACTACTACTACTACTCCAATACCTAGTACAACAACCAGTACGACTCCCAGTACAACAACCACTACAACAACTCCATTAACAACAACCACAACAAGTACAACTCCAATGACAACAAGTACTACAACAACGACTGAACCTCCAACAACGACCGAGCCTCCAACAACGACCAGCACCACCACAACAACGACGACAACTACAACAACTCCAATGCCAACCACTGTTTCAACAACTCCATTGACAACGACATCGACATCGTCTACTACAACCGCAAATCCATTAATCGGTGTCAACAGCGAATTGGAGAGGAACATCAAGCTGCTGGAACAACTCTTAGCCTTACAGGCATCGTTGAAACCAAAAAGTAGTAGTACAAGTAGTTCAACATCATCTAGTACAACAACTACAACAACTAGTACCACAACCACAACACCTCCACCACCACCAACAACAACGACAACGACAACAACAACTACCCCCAAGGTCACCCCATCAAAACCGTCTGAGGTCGATGATGTCAACTTCCTCAACACATTGGTAAGCAACTGCTCCTTAAAATGTCGAGCCTTAACACTTTGATTGTATATTTGCAGCGTCAGCTCATATTGAGACAACAACAGGCTACAAAAAAGCCTACCACATCATCAACAACCACAACCACCACAACGACTCCAAGAACAACAACACCGACGACAACTAAAGTGCCAGTGACGATATCTCCTCAAAATTTGCAAGACTTGCTGAATAGTTTTTCCACACCTTCATATTCGACCACAAGTCCTAGGCCGCGTGATCAAGATGATACTGAATTCTTAAATTCTCTGGTAAGTACAGAATGTTATTAACAGAATAACACAATCCTGCTGTAAGCATTCTGATGCAAGATCTTGTCGTTATTCACAACTTCCTGAAGTCTATGAAAGCTACTAGTAACTAGTGCGGCACTTGATTTAAAGTCTCACTGGGCTTGTCTCAAAAGGTTTGGATTCCTACTAGTATAATGTTAGCGTAATTTTGTTAACAGTGGTACGTTACGGAAGTTACTGTTAAGCCGTTTCATGGCTTTGCTTAGCTATTTCTCTTATCCTGAATTCTATCGTCCAATCGGTGGTTTTGTAATCTGTCAAGAGTAATAACTTGTGTATCTTCAAGTCAATCACAATAACATTATGTTATTAACGGTACAGGGGCCTCAAACTTCTACATCGTATTGTGACATAGTATTTCAGATTTCTGTGCGCCCTGCGAGTGTTTGATCACAACTCGATGTTCAATACAAATGACAAAATTCTGCTTCTAATTAGTATTACAACAGACTGTTGTTAACAGAGTAACAGAAACATGATGTTAGAATAAATTTTTATTTTCATTTCCAGCGTGACATTGGCAAACTCCGTGTAACAACTGCAGTACCACCAACATTTGCCAACCGAATCATTGAACTAGCTCTACAAAACCGTCCAGTTACACCAACTTCTCCAGTGTACATCCCTGCAAGAATAACATCCACAACACCACCAGCATTTTCTCCAATGCCAGCAATAAAAAGGCCAACCATACTTCCACATAATGAGATCGAAAGACACCGTCAAGATCAAGCTGCACTTTCTGCTGATCTTTCACTTTTATCGACACTGTTAGGACGACGAATAACAGTAGCCGACCTGCCGCAGATAACACAACAATTTGGTGGAAATCGACAGCCGCAAGCCCCACCAAGGCGAACAACCAAACCAACTACAACTCCAAGAACGACCACAACAACCACCACAACTACAGAGAGACCCATGAGCAGAGATGAAATTGCAGAGATAGAGAAAAATCTCAACCTACTCTCATCGCTCTTAGGTCGTCCTGTATCACTCAATGAACTGCCACTCATAATGCAAGACCTTCGGTCTGGACGTAAGCCCAAGGGAACTGCCCCGGGAGCAAGGATAAACCTGATTAATCCCGCAGCAGTGAAAACTACAACACCAAGTCGACCTAAGACGACTCTTAGCGTACAATCGCAGACTCCAATTAGCCAGGAAGAAGTCATAGAACTGCTGAAGGATCCATCGTTTGGGACACCTCCGCAAGACCTCAATATCTACGGAAAGACAAACGATGCGGTCTTAGCAGCGGTTCTCAAGCAGAGAGGCATTGGACCAACACATAACAATATTCCAGTCAATGTGAGTTTGAACGATATCCCAGAATTCGTGGTATAATGATTTTTTCTATGATTTGCAGGACCTCTTCCTCCGAGGGCCAACACCAACACCCTATCGCACAACTCGACCACCACCTCCACCACCACCGCCTCCAACCCAGAGACGACCTGTCCTCGACGGCCTGGCTTGGCTATGGCGAGCTTGGCAAGATACAGCTCCTAATACCCGCTCATCGAGAAACAATCGCCAACCAACAGCGGCAGCATCGACCCGACTCGAAAGTCCATTAGCAATTGGAGCGTTTGGTGGTGCAGCACCACCAACAACAGCAAACTCTGGCGAAGTAAGTTGGCATTGAATGTCATATGCCTGCGCCTTTCACTTGCTACTTTCATCTGCTTATTGATCCTTCCTGTAGTCGTAGTGTAGTCTTAGCCATACATTGCCACCACCTATGCTTCTATAGTATCTAATCTAAATGCACTAACACACTATCTTATGCTACACTAGAGAGTAAGATACTTTCACTTTTTAAAATTCTAAATTCTAAACCCTCCAACTGAAAACCAAACAAACCAAAAACAAAAAAAAAAAAAAACCAATCCTCCTGTGAACCTTGTAGGGTGGAGAGTATGCCGATTTGCAATATCCCCAAAATCCAAGCTTCGGACAGGGCAATGGTTTACTAACAGCGGCCTTTGGTGTTACAAGAGCGGTAACACAATTTTTGGGCGCTGCATTTCAGGTGAGTGTTGAAAGGATTACCATACACAAAGTACATACCATACACATAGAAAAGATCCGGCTGGCTTTTAAGCCAGGCTTAAATGAATTAAGGAAAGCTCCGCTTTGGTATAGCTTTAGAGAATTGCGTCACAGCTTTTGAGGATCCTGCTACCATTACCAGTGAGTAAAATATGTAAACATCTAAGCTGATCTGAACTAAGGCTCGGTCAGTCTTTTTCGAGCTAGTTTTGAACTTCGAACTTCTTGGTGGAAGCAAGGACAACGTCACAAAAAAAAAATGGGTTGTCCCAGCACATTTAACAATTTCGGGGAAAAGTAGTTGAAAACATTTGAGCCGGGCTTAGTTGAGTTGAGTCTGGCTTAGTTAAGATATGGCCTTGGAAATTGAGTCGCGGTTCTACTACCAATTGTTTCGATGAGGGTGGATTCGCCTCAGATACAGGGTGACCAGATAAGAACGATAGGAAAAAAATTGAAATAAAACAAGAACGGTGTGAGATATAAAATTGATTCTAGCTTTATTTTGAAGCTACATCCATGCCATTATGTGTGGAATAGCACATTATTTAATGGCCTTGGCTTGCTAGTGTAGACTAAGGACTTGACGTAGCCCCAGAGAAAATAATCGATTGGTGTCAAGTCGCATGATCACGGCGGGCAATTGATAAACGCTCGCCGTGAGATGACCCAATCACCAAATTTCTCCTTCACAACTTTGAGCGTTTCGTCGCTTTTATGGCATGGAACGCCGTCTTCTTGGAACCACAGCTCGGATATATCGATATTCTCGAGCTCTGACTGCAGAAAGTCGGTTAACGGTGTCTCCTTCCTCATTTCGAAAGAAATAAGGTTCGATGATGCCGCCATACCATAAACCGCGCCAAACAGCCAATCTTTGTGGATGCATTGATGCTTGGTCGAACACTTGTGTTCGCTCCAATGACGGCAATTTTGCCTGTTGACATAGCCGCTGAAACAAAAGTGGGCCTCGTCCGAGAAGATTATTTTTTGGCCAAAATCCGGATCCCCGACCAACATTTCCAGCGCCAAATTAGCGAACTCACGGCGTTGTCTATGGTCGTTCGGCTTCAGTTCTTGCGTTGACACAATCTTATATAGATGTAGGCCCAAATCCAACCGCAAAATAAGCCGGGTTGACTCTCTGGCGATGCTCAATTCAGCTGATCGGTGCCGAATCGACATGTCTGGGTCTTCTTCGATACTAGCCGCTACGGCGCCTATGTTTTCCCCATTTCGCACCAATCTCTGTCTAGTTGCTGGCTTAAGGTCCAAAAGAGTTTACTTACGCTCAAACTTTTCCGCGGTGCGACGAATTGCCTGCACACTGCAGCCATGATGATGACCGACCTCACGACGAAATTCACGCTGCGTATTTACAACTGAGCCGAAATTTCGATTTAATACTTTCCGCACGTTCGGCAAGCGTGAAATGATGCATGATGAAATGGCATACCTTACTGAATATTTTGACAGCTGGATGTCATTGGTAACTTTGACAGCTGCTGAAATATAACAATTGGAAAAAGTATCCTTGCTATCTGGTCACCCTTTACATAAGTGATCTGAACCAAAGCTAGAACTAAGTCAAACTTAAACGGTTTAGACGAGTTTAAAAAAAACACTGTTATCCTCTAAAAGACGACATTATCGGTTTTGAAGAACTCCAACAATGCTTCCGGAACCTGGTTTGTTCGAATTTAAACTATATCTGCAACAATTGTTGGTAAAACAAAAATAAATTCGTCGCCGGATCTTTTCTCTTAACCTAAGTATTTTATATTTAAGTAATTTATTTTTGTTTTATTCTAAGTATATATTTATTACACAATTTTTGGGGGACGTCTTTATACATTGGTTACAGACAATACACAGAAATTCGCTATATATGCGTACATATATGGCTTTTTTAAATAATAAATTGTCCACTAACTTTTGCTTCAAAGTCCCATTGGAAGCTTTTGTAAATACATGACACCCCTGCAGGATTTAAAATTAATTTTTAATTAGTTAAATACTCTTAATTGTTAAATTAAAATTAGGAACGTTCTTAATAGTTGTTTAAGATATAATGTAAGGAAAGCTTTCATTTTTTTGGGGGAAACTGAGATTTTTTGAAGTGACACTTCATTAGCGAGAATAGGCACCTCGACATAAAAATCAAACATGAAACGGAAACGCTACTAATAAAATTATACCATCAAGGAATATGCAACAAGAGTATCAAATCCGTTCCGTCGCGCCCTTTGGTTGGTTAAGAGGGCTATGAGGCTATCATAAAATACTAGACACCAAGTTGGGCCCATCGCATCCGTAGAGAACCTTAACGACAAAAAGGCCTAAACCAACTCTCCCATACACTTGATTTCCCTACAGAATTTGAATATGTCCTTATTATGGTTTTGGGACTTTACCTCTTCAAGGTTATCGAAGAAGTATCTTCCAATGTGCTTAAGCCTTGTTCTGGCAATGCTTTGGCATTCACGGATTATATGTGTCATATCCTCCGAACATGTAGGTCATTGTAGAACCTGCAAACAAACGTATTTGATAAACCCAGTCTCATAGCATGCTTCCTTAGAAGACAATGGCCAGAGTATTCATATCGCTGTTCTTAGGCCTGATCTTTCTAGTTTTATGATCTGCCCAGATTCCCTGCGGTCTAACACAAGCCACAAGGCCTTGGACACCTTATGACCATCTATGTTGGACCATCTTAAATTAAGTATGTTGATGATTCTATCCCGAATAATTCCTCTAGGAACACATCTTGGTGGTTTAATGTTACCAATTATGTCCCTATGCGGAATGCTCCTCTTTTGGCCAGCTCGTCAGGCTTTCATTGCCTTCTATATCACAGTCTCCAAGTACCCAACATAATCTGACAAGGTTCTGCGTCATAATGCCTTTAGCATTGTGTGGCAATTTCTGACTATCTCAGATTTAGTGACACAAGACTCCAGCGCCTTTAGCGCAGCCCGACTGTCAATGAAGATGGCGATATTCTTGTTGGATACTGATCCTATCTCAAGTAATTCCACAGCTTGGTACAGCTAGAACCTCTGCTTGGAACACACTGCATGTGTCCGGAAGTCTCAGGACCACCTGCAGTTTAATGTCTCTCGAATATATACCAGATACTGTGCCCTCTCTGGTCTTAGAACCATCTGTATATATTGCAATCTCGTTGTGGACAGAGATTGCCTTCCTTTGCCAATCCCCTCTAGCAGGATACATTAGTTCGTACGGTGTGACGAAGTCTAATGTGCCAAGGCTTTCGTCCAATTCGTCAGGAATATCGGGAAATGATTCTTTAAGAATGGAGCTATGTCCCGCATTACTGGTCTTGAAGAGACCAACGTTAGTGAGCCGAAGCGCACTGTTGCCCACTTGAAGTTTGATTTGTAGGTCTAATGGTAAGAGATACATAAAGACCTCGAGCACAGCCGTAGGAGTTGTGCGTAGAGTACCCGTGATGGCAATGCAAGCCGTTCTTTGTACCACGGCCAACATATTTCCTATGTTTTTCGTATACGTTGCCTTCCACCACACAAGAGCCCCATACGTAAGGATGGGTCTTACTATCATGATGTATAGCCAGTGCATCATTGCGGACTTCAGGCCCCATTTTTTCCCCGCGGTCCGCTTACAGATGAAGAGAGCATTATATGCTTTGCGGACTCGTTCCTGTATGTTAAGTTTCCAATTTAGTTTCCTATCCAGCATTATACCAAGATATCTGGCGCGATCCGAAAGGGAAAGCTCCACCCCTGCTAGCTTAGGCAGTTTGAAGGGTGGTATCTTGTATTTTCTACTGAAGAGTACCAATTCAGTTTTATCCGGGTTGACGTGTAGTCCACACCCTCTAGCCCATTTTTCGAGACTATTAAGAGCTGATTCCATCAATTCACTTAATGTATCAAAGAACTTGCCCTGAACTAAAATCACCACGTCATCCGTGTAAGCAGTGACGCTTATGCCTGTATTGCTTAGTTCTTTAAGTATTCCATCGATGACTAGAACCCAGAGGAGGGGTGAGATAACGCCTCCCTGGGAAGTCCCCCTGGTAGCGGATTTTCTTATTGAACTGTTCCCGATAGTGGAGTTAATGTTTCTAGTGCCGAGCATATTGCAGAGCCAATTGGCAATGCTATGCTCGACATTCATAGATTCTAGGGCCTGTTTGATGGCCCTTCCTTCTACATTACTGAAAGCAGCTTCTATGTCAAGGAAGGCTGCTAGTGAAAATTCCTTATGGTGAAGACTTGTTTCTATTTTCCCTACCACGTAATGTAAGGCTGTTTCCACAGATTTTCCCTTTAAGTATGCATGTTGCGATTTGCTTAGAATACAGTTGCAACACTTACTTCTGATATGAATATCAAGAAGCCTTTCCAGTCTCTTGAGGAGAAATAACGAGAGACTTATGAGTCTATAGTCTTTCGCTGAAGTGTGGCTTGGTTTACCTGCTTTAGGTATGAATATAACACACACCTCCCCTTCATACCATTGGTACGTAACCTGACTTTATACGGTGTTCAAAAATATCCACAAGCCTATTCTGACATTGGCTGGAGTTTTTCCAGCTTAGCTGGTAAAATTCTATCAAGGCCTGGTGCTTTGAACAGACTCTTCCATGTAATCAGATTATCTACCTCGTCTCCTATTGACATACCAGTATATGAGTTGCCATAAGTGGAAGAATTTTGGTGATCTACTTCCTGGAAAGTGAGCATCAACTAATGTATCTAAAACTTTCTCGTTACTTTCTTCCAACGTGCCGTCAGACTTTCTAATGAAGCTTGGGACAGCAGTTTCTTTTGCCAGCATCTTGTGTCCCGTAAGTAGGGGAGGAAATATTTAGTTTTAACATATGCACTCCAGTACGTATAAGTGCTTACTGCAATGCATAGGTTAGGTTAGTGGCTGGCAGCTTAATATCGTCAACACATTTAGACCAACAATAGCTACATTGTGATACCATGAAAACCATAGGAGAAAATTTCTCTCTACCTACTCGTTAAACCAGTTTGAGCTTCTTATGAAGCGTAAGAGGCTCTTAATATACGTGCCTATCAGATCGCCTATATCGTTGTAATAGAAGGCTTCTAAGTGAAACTTCCTTCTACGGGAAACAACTGGGCAGAAGCAAAGAAGGTGGGGAATAGTTGCTTCCTCTTCTACATCCATGCAGCTTCTACAAAAGTTGTTCACAAAATGGCCCGGCCTTATAGGATGCTTGCCTGTATAGTAGTACCGATATGCGATCTATTGAGAGAAATCAAATTCTTAGAACGTTTTAGAGCCAGTCGGTCAAATCTGTTTTGTCGCTAGACATGTTGGTTCACTTGTCCACCTAAGGTTTGCACTCTCGATAGCATCCAGCTTAAATCTGAGTTTGCAAGTAGCGATTGGTATACTTAAGGTGCCTTTGTTCGGCAGAATGGGTATAGTTGTTTCTATTGTGGCGAGTTCATCGGCCTTACAATTCCCTAGTTTGACTTTGTGCCTCGTCACCCAACACAACTGAATATTGAACTGTCAGTCAGTTCCAGTCATTTCCACGACAGACGATCGGCAGTCTAGAGCTACTAAAGAATTTATAGAGGTCGATTCCAAGGATTTGATTGCTGCTTGGCTGTCTGAAAAGATACGGATATCTCTGGCAGATATCATGTTTTTCTTAAGCCAAGATAAGACTCCTTTAATCGCCATTATTTCCGCCTGCAACACGCTACAATGATTTGTTAGACGGAATGAGTGCTTAAAGTTAGGCCTGTCAGAGAAAACGCCTCCACCAACTCCGTCCTTAGTTTTCGAACCGTCATGTCCGTAGAGAGTGGATCGACTCATCTTCTAAAAATTCGTCGTTATTCCAAATTGATCTGGAAGGGATGGTGGCGCGCAAGTTCTTATTCAAATTTAGACCTGAGATGGTCTATTCCGTGTTTTCGGGAGAGGTTTTCAATTTATTCAGAATGGAAGCGTGGCCAAATTCTTTTGTTGAATGTTGTAAGGTGCATTCGCTGCCATTTGCGTGCTAAATATTTCGAGGGGTATCAGATGAAACATGATGCCCAGTGCCGCAGAGGAAGTTGTACGTAGAGCTCCGCGACACAAACAAGCTGTACACTAGACCTTGCTTGTGGCGTAAGTGGTAGTGTATCGGACCACTGCGCGTGAGGTTCCAAGTTCGAATCCCAGAAAAAAACCAAAAAGTTTTTTTTCACGTTCCCACCTCTCGCGATCGTCTGACAAACATCTGAGTATTGTTACAACAAATTGCCCTTCGGATACGGCACTAAACTGTAGGTCCCTTTCATTCGTGTGAAAAATATAACGCACACAGCATGAGTGGTTGCGAGAAGCTGGGCCAGGTACTTAAAGAGCTGTTGCGCCAAATATGTATTCATTTAAAGCTGTCCACCAGACAATCACCCCGTATGTGAGTATTGATCCAATGACCGAGATGTAGAGCGCATCTATTTCCAATAGAGTTTTTTTTTCAAGAAAAAATGGGTCTGTAGCTTTCTTGTATTTTTCTTGGATATTGGATTTCCAGCCTAATTTCTTATCCAGGATAAGTCCAAAATACTTTACAGCAATGCATATAAAATGTATATTTAATCGCAAAGATTAAAATAGAATACGCAACTGAACATTTAACACATTACAAATACAAATATTTGGCGCAACAGCTCTTTAAAGTGCCAGGGCCTAGCTTCTCGCAACCACTCATGTTGTGTGCGTTATATTTTTCACACGAAGCAGGTATTTTTGGTAGACCCTACCGATATCTTAAGATCTTCATCGCTGAAGCACATTGAAGTACCTAGACTTACTTAATAATTGGCTTTCGACGAAAACCAAGAAAATATTGATCAATCAAAATTTTGAACAAATTTCTAAAGTTTCATATTCTAAGCCGACCTGTAGACTTAAAGCACCGTTTTTATAACGATTGTCTTATGATGGAGTTTCAAAGGTAATAGAAGTGCTTAAGCATTGCTATGGAAATTTACTTGCGAAGACCAAATGCTGAAGTGGAAGAAAGGTGTATTTTTTTGGTTGAAATTACTTTGTACATATATTACATACGATTTGGAAAAGCAAAAAAAAATTCCTATTATTTATCGAAGACAAAAAACAAATTGTACAGCTACCTTGTAGAATATATCCTTGGATAACATGGGCATATAGCCGACTTTTATATAAAGCTCTGTATTTATAAAAACAATACTCTGCTCTATAGTTTGAATGAGTTTCACCGTTCTAATGGTGAACGGCCACCTATATACCACAACCCAACCTATCGACATTGTACGAAACTCCAGATAATTACTCGTAATGAGAACTTGTATAGTTTCATTCAATTTTTTCATTATAGATACACGGAAATCCTTCATTTTTTCGAGTTCGCAGGAAAACAACTTTTCGATGGTAAATTAAGATTACAATTTAATTAAGACCAAATGTTAAATTTAAAAGAAAACCCATTTCTCCGAAGGTAGATGAAAATCTGCAAGAACAAACTATGAGGACCGTTAGCGCGTAGTCATAGTAGTATGGAATTTGTCCCCTACTTAAGATATATAAGAGATATCTCGAGTTATCTCGTCTGAAATTATTTGAATGATTTACTAAGACCTGCATACATACAATACTTCTGTCAAAGCAGCGGGAACCGATAACGAGCGCAAAGAGTAAAAACAAAACACATCTCGTGTCTTTTTTTTTCTCTCATGTCTCATTTGTGAATTCGAATGATCGTTCGAGATATGAGTGCTATATGCATATATATATATGAGAACACATTCCGCAAAAATCGAGATATGAGATGTGTATCCGAGTAAAATAGTAATAGATTCTCGGAATGAGACGTTTTTCTTCTATAACTGAGTTTTTAAATAAAAAACACGACACCTTAAAAATATTCAAATTTTTTCTTGGATCAAAATTAGATCTAAGCAGCAGGTATAGAAAATGTGACTACTCTATCCAATTTTATGGGTTGAAAGCTTAGGACAGACCCTAGCTGGTTGAAATCTTCTGCATGTTATGGATTGAGCGAAGTCTGGCTCTGAATTTCACTAAATTTCCATGGTTGATGTTTTCATCTCTAAAAGTATAATAAATATTCCAAAACTCTAGTTATGATGCAGTTAGTACTGCATTCAGTGGCATGGCAACACGGCGACTGGGATTGCAAAGTGTCAAAGCCTGGTCATACATCTCTTATTGCTTTTTTCTGTCATCTTTCATTAATTCTTCTAACATTTATGCAACATTAAACAACTCTTCTTGGCAAGTCTGAATGAAGCTGTACTAATATAGCCATTATGCTGCTAGTACTAAAATATTAAGTTTTTCAACTTTTAAGTATTTTTATGTCAAAACAATATTTTTAATGTGCTCATGCCTATAATGGTACAGGCGTCGAGAAATTGACGAAGGCCCACTGGATTCAATTGACTCCAACAGCAGCTACAATCTGAGCGACACATGAACATTAGAACAGTCACTGGCGAGAGATGACAATTACTAAGAAAAACAAATTAAGTAAGTTGAACAATGAAGCCAAGGAAGTTTGAACTAGCATATCATAAGTTCTTTTGAACTGTAATGAATTGACCAAAAGAGTTTGAATGGGGTTAGTTACGTATTACCCAGACCATCTCCGCAGGCAGATATAGAGGGTACAGAAACCATCAAACAGCTGCTATGCGATTGCCCAAATTTTCGAAACCACCGCATTTGTCATATGGGAAACAGGTTTTTTGACGAACTAGGGGATCTCATACAAGTCCCACTAAGGAACATGATAGGCTTCATAAAGAGCACAGGCTGGTTCACAATAGAACCGACCGCAAGATATTCGTTTAAGCATAAGTTTCACACTACAAAGGGAAACACAATGGACCGAATGGCCCCCGTGATAAGCACTTAGGTGCACTTCCCTCCAACCTAACTTAACCTAACCTTGAAAGGGGTCCTAATTTGCACCTGGCGTCTACTAAAATACAACCCTACACCCTTTAGTAACATCGCCGTCCTTATTGACATCTAAGATTCCATGCAGCCAATAGTTTCCGCTATGTCATTTTCCAATTTGGTGGAAGAGTGAAAAGAGAAACTCGTCTCACATGGTCATCGGTTCAGGATCACTTTCCTCTGAGTGCCGGGACACAGCGACACAGAGCTGACGAACTTGCAAGGCTAGGATATGCCCTTGACAGGTCTATGACGGGGGTTGCTCTCACACCGCTGGGAGCTCTCTCTTCGCGCACTTTCTATCAAAGCCCAACAGCAGACGACATGGGTTGCGGAATTGCATTATTTCAAGGCAGAAACAAGAACAGTGCAGATATTTCTAGAACTGTGACGATTAGTACATGCCACTGGCGGCTAAACTAGGTCTTGCATTCATGCACACTGTCACAGCTGCAATATTACTAGCGAGCAAGAAACAATCAACCATTTCCTCTGTATGTGTCCGGTTCTAGGTAGGGCTAGGCAGGGCACCCTTCTTTGACAACTTCTTCTTCCTTTTATCAGCGAGGTTATGATCCGAATTATGAATTTGTACGAATGCCACGGGATGAGTTCAACGTCTTGTAATGAGGTTTTTGTTTACGTTTGAGGTTAGTTTGCCGGGTTCAGGAGCGGCCCAAAGAAACACCCTAAAACTTCTAGAAAGAGGTAGTTTATTTGGAATAGATTGGATTTACAATAGATCTGTTTAACATAGCAAGCATTCTGGCTTTATAGTTCTTATGCTTAACAGGAAGAGCTTAAGCTACCTTTATACTGCTTCGGATCGTCGAACTATTGACCGATCTCTCTGGGTGCGGGTATTTTCGGGAACCCCTTACGTGTAGTCGCACCCAAACGGCTCTGCTTGTCCAGGTTGATTACGATTCCGGCTTTTGAGGGTCGGTTCCTACGGCTGAAAATCGCCGATTTTTAAGGGTCGACTACCATGTTACGATCGCCGACTTTTGAGGGTCGACTTCGGTTCACGATCCCGCAGAAGACAGCAAATCCGCTCTAACTCCGACCAACAATGATTCTCCCAGAAGGGAAGAAACTCTTTACGGATTATCAGCTACGACCACTAGCTGGTCCGAACTATAGTAGTTTGTCTAATCAACGCCTTGAGGCTTTTTTTTTAAACAGATGTGTGGCCACGCCCAAATGGCGTGTAGGCACTGCGACCAAGAAGATCTATTGTGCCAGAGGCCACGTTTAAGGGCAGCAGTACTTCCATTCTCCTTATGAAAGCTATAGTTACGGCTGCGGAGGAGTTCTTTAAATCTATTGGAGATATGATATCTTTAAGGAAAAGCGTGAAAGTGAAACCTCCCGGAGAGTCTGATTACGTACACCAGCTTGGTATGCCCAAAAACACGGAGCAGACTCTGACTTCCCGATTTCTTTTTGCAGGAGGGAAGTGTGAACTAGACGCTTCTCCGAATTAAGTTACGAAACAGCAACACAAGGGCAGAATCCCGCTGGTACATTGACGAAATAATCCGTCGGTCTGTGGTGATGTCAGGTTGGGGTGAGAGATGAATTCTACTCACACCGTATGCCAGGCGCACACAAATAGAAAAGAGGAACAATACCAAGGCAGAATCCCCTTGGTATATAGCCGACATAGTCCACCGGTCGGAGAGGATGGTGTGATGTTATTGTTTATGGCTGGAATTGCCGAACGGACTTATGGCATTACAAAGAGGACACCTCTTACTTACTTACTTAGGTGGCGCTACAGTTCGAGGTGAACCTGGGCCTCAACCAACAAGCCTCTCCATTTAGCTCGGTCTTTAGCAAATTGCCTCCAGTTGTGCACTCCAAGTTGGTCGAGGTCCCCTTGAACTTTTCGGCGCCACCTACGGTGATGATTCCCTCTACTGCATCGTCCTTCGGGGTTAAATTCGAAGATTCTGGGGCCCGGAGCGTTGAAGTCCATTCGCTCTACATGTCCTAGCCATCTCAGACGTCCAATACGCAGTTTTATGACTAGATCGATGTCGCTGTACAGCTCGTATAGTTCGTGATTGAATCTTCTCCTCCAAAACCCGTCAACGCAAACGGGACCGAAAATCTTACGAAAAATGTTTCTCCCAAAGCGACCAAGGATATCTTCATCCTCTTTTAATAAAGTTCATGTTTCAGCGCCGTTCCTCTCCACGATAAGTCAACTCATGGAGAAGGCTCTGGATAAGGTACACTCATGGGCTACCAGCTGTGGCCTCGGAGTAAATCCGGAGAAGACTGACTGAAGACTGGCGCAGGCATCTTCTCTGACCAGCTGAATATATCAAGGTCTTTCCGTCTCCCAGACTCTGCTAGTGTTTTCCAAGCGGAGCTTCTTGCGATTCGAGGAGCCTGCCGCCTGCTAAACAATCTTCCAACATCTAATCACAATATCGCTATTTTTTCGGCTGGCTGCCATCAAGGCCATTGATGCGGTTTGCATCTCTTCTAAACTGGTAGAACAATGCCGGTTCGAATATAATCAACAAAGCACTTACTCGAGAATCACTCTCATCTGGGTCCCAGGGTACAGCAACCATGAGGGTAATGAGTGTGCTGATGAGCTCGCCAGGCGAGTGTCGGCCCTTAACAACTCTCTAGTAGAAAGAGTCGACATTCCGCTTGGTGCCGTTAAGGGCTATATTCACATTCACTTCCTCCAGCTAGACAATCGCGGGTGGAATAGCCTCACAAGCTGTGTCATATCTAGAAAGACGTGGCCCAGTTTCAACAAACCGAAGTCAAAAGAGTTACTAGGCAAACCAAGACCAGTTATTGCCAAAATCGTAGCTATTATCACAGGTCACTGGCCAGTTGGAGACCATGCGGCCAAGCTTGGTATCCCCCACAACACCTTTTGTAGGAGCTGGAAGGATATTAATGAGAAAGAATCTCTATGTCACTTCCTTTGCAGATGTCTGGCCCTGGCGAGGATCAGACAACAAACTCTTGGCAAACCCTTCTTCGAGGATCTGAGAAAGATAGCGGACAAGCGGATTGGAGAACTAGTCCTCTTCCTGAACTCCACGGGCTGGGTTTAAACTTAACATCCCTTTTAACTAACCACTACAATAGGTATACACGAGTCCGTGGTAACAAAACGGCGCACACTGAGCGCTAATTGGGTTCTTTTGGACCGCCACTTTACCTACCTACCTACCAGCGCCGTAAAGTAGGACTGGGACGATCAGAGTCTTATACAGAGTCTCCTTAGTTGTTCGAGATAGCGCTTTACTGTTGAATTTCCCTATAAGCCCAAAAACAAGCCGATTGGCAAGAGGTATTCTTCGCTTGATTTCTGCGCTGATGAGGAAGAGGACACCTCGCGTCCACAGTAATAAATGTAACTTTTCGTAACAATCTGATAAGGTTACGTGGGTTGTGGTATTAAAATGGTGATAAGGCGCTAATTAGGTTTCAGCGTAGTATAAACTAAAGTACTACAACCTTAACGAAGGTAGGCGAACCCCACAGGCGGATCAGTAGAAATGCGGTGAAGTGGGAGGGTTGTGATCCCTTATTTGCGGATGATAACCTCGCTGATAAAAGGAAGAAGAAGACTACAATCTTAACGAACTCGGGCATACGTCTACCGTTCGCTGTGTGTCGCTATTGAACTAACAATTTCGTTTACACTACTCATATGCCCGAGCTGCCATTGGCATATCCACACGCCATAAAGTACTTAGTAGTAGAGTGCAAGTGCTGATTTTCTTGGATTAGTATCATCTGTTTACAGTAGTTTGTTGTTACAGTCATCTCTACCTAACTACCTAGGATGCTGTTCAAAAAGTAGTTGTTATGACGAAAGGAACTCTAAGACATGCGGACCATGAAATACACTCTAAAATTTGTTTGCACGTCGTTTCGCGATAAAATTAGTAAACAGGCTTATACAGTCAGGGGATGTCAGCAGAAACTAAGACCGATTTAGTTTAATAATAATTTAAGCCTTTACAACTATACACACTTCATATCTTTTAACCTAAATTACTTCCCTCATCTCCACAGGGTGCAGCCAAATCAGTACAATCAGCATTTTCCCCACAAGCCGTTCAACAGCAAAACAGTCTAATCGGTCTAAGCGGTTGAGCATGTTTTTTTCTTAAATTTACGACTTTATACATATTTTCTACGAAATCTATTTATTACAACAAAAATATATATATATAACCAACGAATTCGCAAATTGAAACAGCAATTGCCCACAGCAGCACAAACAAAAGGTGATCCCTAGTCCTTAGGAACAAACGAAAAAAATAAAAAAATTATAATAATTAAAATTAAGTTTAAAAACAAATACAAACAATTAAATGTTTCTTTTATTGTACTAATGAGTTGACAGAGTTTGCGGAATTTGGAGACTGTATCGTAAACAAAAAAAAAATTCATTTAATCGAAGCAATGTTAGCTTAATTTATATTTTAAGTCTATGTATGTGTATTTCTATAAATACTTAGAATTTGCTTATAAGAAAAAGAAATCCAGGTGAAATGTTTACCATTTTATAACGAATATATTTCTACTCCTGCGTAGTTTCATTAAGAGTGTAATATACAACAAATCCATGATTATAAAGAATTTCCTATTTAAGTTAGAGCTTAAGTAAGGATGGTGCATACTTTAGTGTAAGACGTCGATGCAGGAAATAGCTTTAGAGTTCAAGAGGATGGCAAATACTTAATTTATTGTTATTGTGATTGTTCCCTTCTTTTTATATATATACATTTTTATATAAATATTTAGTGTAATGTTTTTTTATTTTTGTAAATATATTCGCAATGTATTTTAATTTAATACTTTTAATATAATAAATATAATTAATAAATTTAGTGGCGGCTTATTGTTTTCATTTACTTAGTTATTCATAGGTCGCGCAACTCATCCGAAAAGAAAACAACCACCATCCTGAAATTCAAAACTTCTTCAAGATGGTTTAGAGGAGGCCGCTAGCTACTTTGCTTCCTTTTCTATCTTTTCAGTGTTTCAGCCAGGGGAGATTCCACAGGGGAGCACGATGAATTCTTTTGAGATCCGATTACAGGCTACACCCATTCGATGCACTTAATCCCTTTAACCTAATCTATCCAAGGTCGCGCTACAGTTGGAGGTAGATGGAGGATGGAGTTTATAGTGAACACACTCTTCCCAACGCATCGTGTTCGACCTCCCGACACCTCTCCGGTCCAACGACCAGAAACCCCAATGTTCAGTGAAGAAGAGTTGATCATCGCGTCGAAAACCCTACAATACCGAAAGGCCTCTGGACCTGACGGAGTACCAGCGGAGGTGCTCAAGACGATTACAAATACAAATACAAATATTTGGCGCAACAGCTCTTTAAAGTGCTAGGGCCTAGCTTCTCGCAACCACTCATGTTGTGTGCGTTATATTTTTCACGCGAATGGAAGGGACCTACAGTTTAGTGCCAGATCCGAACGGCGATTTGAGAAGCTTTTTCGTGACAACAATACTCTCAGATGTTTGTCAGATGCTCGCGAGAGGTGGGACCGTGAAAAAACTTTTTGGTGTTTTCTGGGATTCGAACTTGGAACCTCAGGCGTAGTGATCCGACACACTAACCACTTACGCCCAGACATGTCCTCAGCTGCTGCTGAACATGTACAATAGCTGGCTCCAGGAAGGAGTTTTCCCTAGGAGCTGGAAGTTACAGCGCTTAGTACTGATTAGCAAAGGAAAAGGAGATCCGGATTCCCCATCAGCGTACAGGCCTCTGCGTATGCTGGACACCGCAGGGAAATTCCTAGGAAAGTTTTTAAAACCAAGGCTTACAGTACCAACACTAGTAAATAACAATACTGCATAAGAGTAACAGAGATTGATTGAATCAATCAACCCTATTACTCCCATGCACCCCACTTACACGGTACAACTAGGTTCTAAGTATTCGATTGAATCAGTCACCTTACCTAGCTAAACCGATTCCCATAGCTCGACTTCATATTAGTGCAAAGTTTGATTGTATCGCTTCTCGCTTCTATTATGCACTCCCCACTATTTCCACGGTCCACCTAGGTATGAATTTGATTGAAACAGTCACCCTCCCTAGTCAACACCCATGCATAGCAGTACTTAGAGTTCGATTGAATCAGTCACTCTACTACGCTTATGCATCTCTACACCTGAACAGTTCAATTGGACCTGCCAATATAACTTACACAACAGTACAGGGGGTTCGATTGAATCAATCAGCCCCAATACTTGTTTGTACACTTAAGGGTTGATTGAGTCATTCACCCTCTCTAGCCACTTCAGATACAGCTATTCTCAGCCAATACCCTCCTGGGAAAGGTTAAGGTTGTCCCGGTAGCCGGTGATTCCTCCGGTCCCAACTTTACGTAGTATCACAATGGACCCCAATGGTCCAGGTAGGACCTAACCTAACCTAAGGCTTACGGCAGTCGTGCATAGAGCAGGAGATCCGAAAGACAGCACGGATTCAGAAAGGGCCACTCTACGATTGGATCAATTGAAGAAGTGGTAAGGACCGTCCAATTGGCTCAACAGGGAACCACTGTTCAAGGAAAATCGTATTGCTAGCAACTCTGGACGTGCGAAATGCCTTCAATTCAGCCAAATGGAGCGATATGCTGAACACCCTCGAAGCATTTTTGATATTCCCGAATATCTCTTGGGGATGGTGAAGGACCGGAAGCTGTTATACAACACCGCAGAAGGACCTCGAATAAAGGAGATTACTGCTGGGGCAGCGCAGGGCTCAATCCTTGGACCGGAAGCTGTCATACAACACCGCGAAGGACCTCGAATAAAGGAGATTACTGCTGGAGCAGCGCAGGGCCCAATCCTGGGACCGGAAGTTTTCATACAACACCGCGAAGGACCTCGAATAAAGGAGATTACTGCTGGAGCAGCGCAGGGCCCAATCCCGGGACCAGAAGCTGTCATACAACACCGCAGAAGGACCTCGAATAAAGGAGATTACTGCTGGGGCAGCGCAGGGCTCCATCCTGGGATCCGATCTCTGGAACATCTCCTACGATGGCATCCTTCATATGGTAATGCCCGAAGACACCTTTCTTGTAGACACACCGATAGCGCGCAAAGAAAACTCAACCAGGTGATGAAGCGGGTGCACCTCTGGATGAAAGAACATGGCTTTGGCTTGGCCACAGAAAAAACAGAGATAGTCCTTTTGACAAAGAAGAGGATTCTAACTATTGCCCACTTCCAAGTCGGGTCTAACGTAATAACCAGCAAGGAAGCGGTGAATTACCTAGGGATGGCCTTAAACACGAAGCTCACTTTCTGCCATCAAATAAGATCTGCTTCGAAACGAGCTGCGAAGGTCACAATGTCACTGAGCAGATTAGGTTAAGTTAGGTTAGGTTAGGTGAAATGGGGTTAGCTGCAACGAATGAGCGCAGCCTGCACTCGGATCTCAAACGGATCCATTGTGCTCCCCTGTCGTGGAGTTTCCTGGCTGAAGAACTGTAAAGAGGGGGGAAAAAAGGCTAGAGTTCTGTGTTAATGAAACGGCCTCCTCTGAACCACACTGAAGTAGTTATGAATTTCATGATGGTGGTTGATGATGGTGATGGTGGCTTTTCAGACAGGTCGTCCAGATGGTTGAAGAAATACTCTCCAAGGGGCATCTTCCTGGTACTGCAGAATAGGGCATTTGCAAAGGAAGTGTTTCGTGTCCTCCTCTACATGTGAATTCCCGCATTCTCTGCAGAGTTCATCTGTACTTAGCCGTATTCTCTTCCGGTGGGCCACCAATAGGTTGTGGCCGGTAATGATACCTACGAGAAGCGCCAAGTTTTGTCTATTTTGAGTGAGGATGAGCTTGGTTTTCATCTTGTCATGGTTTGTCCAGATACTTCTGGAGACACGGCATGAAGGGAGTACTCTCCATCTTTGGACCATTGACGTGTCTTGTTCTGATCCCTTTCTTGCCAGTTCATCCGCCATCTCGTTACCTGGAATTCCTTTGCACTGAGCAGATGGCAGATGGCAAACATTGGAGGCCCAACAGCTGGCAAGAGAAAGCTCCTGATGACAGCCACTCACGTCACTCTCCTGTATGGGTGCGAGATATGGGCCGACGTACTACGATAAGAGAAATACAGGAAACAAATGGCCGCAGTACAGAGGCGCGCGGCACTACGGGTTGCAAGTTCATACCGAACGGCGTGGGAGCCAGCCGTCCTCATAGTCGCGAAAGTGACCCTTGTTGATCTCCTTGCAGCAGAGAGGAAGTACGTCTACGACAAAAAGGCGGAAATTGAAGTGGAAGTGGCAACCGAGGAGGCGAAGTAGCTCACCAAACAGAAATGGCAGGAGAGATGGAGCTCAGAAAGCAGATGACGATAAACCGCGAGGCCGATCAGCAACATCGCTGAATGAAAGGGACGGAAACACGGGGATGTAAATTATTACGTCACCCAATTTCTTACCGGACACGGTTATTTCAACGCCTTCCTCCACAGAATGGGCAAAACAGAGAAGCTCGGCTTGCTAATATGGCGACTCAGAAATGGACAACGCAAACCACACGTTCTTCGAGTGAAACAGATGGGAAGCTGAAAGGAGGTCGCTAGAATCTCTAATCGGCATCATAACCCCAGAAAGCATAGTAAAAAATGTCAATGAGTGACCTGAGCTGGAATCAAGTACGTTCCTTTATAGAAAAAGTGCTTAAATCAAAGAAGAGAGAGGAAGACCTAATAATCACCCTCAGGAGATTTATGTAAGCTAGATGTAAGCCTTACCGGCAAGAAAGAATTAACCCGCAAGCGAAGACAAATATGAAAAAGCCAGTCCCGAAAGGGGAAAGAAACCGACACCACTTTGAAGAAATGCAAAAGCGGTTCCGGGGTGAATGGTGTCAAGTAGAATAAAAGGGTTAAAGGTGGTCTTTTAGTGAGTACCAAGTCCCACACTACTTGAAACAGAGCGGGTCTGTTTCTCGTGAGCAGTAACGTTTTCCACCACCCGATAGGCCAAAAAAAAAATAAGGTCGCGCTACACTTCGGGGTAAACCTCAACCAACAGGCCTCTCCATTTAGCTCGGTCATTAGCTAATTGCCTCCAGTTGCGCACTCCAAATTGGTTCAGGTCCCCTTGAACTTGTGCGCCACTTACGGCGATGATTCCCTCTACTGCGTCATCCCTCGGAGTTAGAATTGAAGACTCTTTAGGCCAGAACATTGGTGTCCATTCGCTCTATATGTCATAGCCATCTTAAACGTCCAATACGCAGTTTTTGATTAGGTCGACGGAACCGAATATCTTACGAAGAAGTTTGCTCTCGAACGACCAAGAGTATCTTCATTCGCTTTCAAGAAAGTCCATGTTTCAGCACCAAAAAGCAGCACTGGGATGATCAGTATCTTATACAGAGTCTCCCTACTTATTCCAGATAGGGCCTTATTGCCTTATTAGCCCATAAAACAGCAATTGGCAAGAGTTATTCTTCGCTTGATTTCCGCGCTGATGTCGTTTTCAGAATCTATAGCCGATCCAAGTCCCTAACTACCTCGAAGTTGTAGCTGCCCACTGTGTCGTTCTGTCCAATTCGTCAGGTTCGATTGTCCCTTCTTGTTGACAGCATGTAATTGATTTCGCCCTCGTTTACCACTTAACCAATTTTGAGCGCTTCTGCTTCAATATTTGAAAACGCACCGGTGACAGCCCGCTGAGTTCTTCCAATAATGCCAATATCGTCGGCGTATGCAAGCAGTTGTACGGACTTTTGATAGAATGTGCCTGTGTTGGCTTCTGAGTTCTGCAGAATCCGTTGGAGTAAAATATGAAAGAAGTCACAAGACAGCGCGTCATCGTATCTAAAACCTTTTTTGACCTCAAAGGTGAGGACGCGCTGTCACGTGACTTCTTTCATATTTCACTACAACGAATTCTGGAGAACTCAGAATGACTCAGGATGACGATGGAGAACGCTCGGTAAGGTCGATAATGGCGTCATTGCCGACCTTAATGAAGCAGCGAGAGCTCTCCACCGTCATTCTGCATTGACGAACAAGTTTGCCAAGGATGTCAAAACGAGACATGGCTCTATATATCACGAATTGGTCAAGTAATTCCTACACAATGGCTCTATATAGCTTCTCTCTATAGATGTTGTCATAGGCGGCCGTGAAATCGATAAAGAGATGGTGAGTATCAATGTGGACTTTTTAAGTTTTCTCTAGGATCTGCCGAAGTGTGAAGATTTGATCGATAGGGACTTTCCTGTCCTAAAACCGCACTGATAGGGGCCAATCAGGCTGTTGATGAAAGATTTCATTGGCTCACATAGTATCGCAGAGAAGATTTTGTACGCAATTTTGAGAAGACTGATGCCTCTTTAATTGACGCAATTGAGGGGGTCTCCTTTCGTGTGGATCGGACAAACGATGCTCACATTCCATTCATTAGGCATACACTCGTCTGACCAAATCTTCGAGATGATTTGGTGTATGCTCTCTACCAACTCATCACCAGCTGCCTTGAAAAGTTCAGCCGGTTAGCCATCAGGTCCAGCAGCCTTATTGCATATTGCTATGCTCACTTTTCTTTGGTTAGGTGGACGAAATTGTTTTCGTTTAGAAGCACTTCAAAGCGTAGTGGGGCGTTTATAATGACCGTGTTCTATTTATCGGAGAACACTTGAGAGGAAATTTCCCGTCGGCACACTTTAGTCATTTATCGATTATTTCTATTTTTACGGAATAAAATGAAAATAATTTTCAATTGAAAACTGAAATTAAATTGATTGCCTTCACCTTGTTTTTAGATCTGAAATAGGTAAACAAAAACAAAGTACTTATCTTTGTGAATTCGAATTGATAATGTCCATTGCCAAGGGTATTGTTGATCTGAATCATTACAACTAATGGCCGCAAGGTAAAGGAAGGTGAGGTAGTGTGACGTGGAGCAATAATTCCCAGTTAAGCCCTTTTAGTATCTGAGAACCTTTTATGATAAAAATAGACTTAAGCTGGACAAAAATGTTGTAGATACTAACGACTTATAGTTCTCATAGATTAAGAATAAGTATATACGTACGAATGTTTCTCGATAATGTTTGGAGTGGGAAATATGCAGTACACGCTATTGAAGGCATACAGCAATTTTGAGTGACCAGACCAGTAGGTCGTAGTTTTATCGGAATGAAAATAGAAACGGCTAGAATAACCTAGATTCAGTTTATGCGGATACCAGTGGGTGGTTTGCACATACATATCACTATTGTACGTTTACTTCACGGTTTGACTTTGATCACCATTCATTAATAATTTTCAGCCTCGCAAGGGTAGGACTAGAGTACGACGTGTCACCATAATATAGTGTTATGCCCCACCGAATGGTTCATCTGAGGACGAAAAGGAGAGCTTCTACATTATATTAAGTGACGTCTTCAACACAACACCAAGTGAAGATACAACGGCGGAAGGTTTGTGGATTTCTGCAATGCCAACCGCCTTGTGATAGGTGGCACCATGTTTGAGCACAAGACCTGCCACAAAGTCAGCAGGGTTTCCAACCACAGGCAAGCAACCTCCAATCAAATTGACCATTTTGCCATCAACCACCGCTTAAGAAGTAGTCTCCTGGACGTCCGAAACAGGCGAGGGGCAGTGGGGATAGTACGAGATCACATCTTATGATAGCTACTCTATAACTACGAACTGCTGCAGTTCGAAGATCCCACGACAACACAAGAATGCCCAGGTTCAACATCAATAGACTTAGTGAACCCTCAGTGCGCCAACAATTAAGCGAGCACCTTTTGCAAGGTGTGGAAGCAATCAGTAGCTCACTGTCCGCAGCCATCCAAGACCATTGCTGTGCTGTAAAAAATGTTTTTACATCTGGTGACGAAAGAATTGTCGGTCGATCGCAGGGAAGATATAGGGCGTGGCTTTCCGAGGATACCTGGAGACGGATTAACGAACGAAAACAGCTGAAAGCTCGCGTTGAAGTTACTACAGCGGAGAAGCGAGCTAGAGTCCCTGTCGCATGAAGATGAGAGAACTTCAACGTAGCGCGCAACGTGATAAACACAACTACATCAATGCGCTGGCTACAGAAGCAGAAAAAGCTGCACGGAGGTGCGACAGCAGGACCGTTTACAGAATCACCAAAGAGCTGAAAGGTGGTCGCAGCGCCAGTCAACACCAAGTGAAAAGCCTAGATGGCTCCTTGCTCATTTCGGATGAGAACCAGCTCAAGAAATGGAAAGAGCATTTTCCGCGTATTCGCTAGCGATATGCTCCCAAATCAGACTGAGGTGCCCAAGGTGAGAAACGCCCGAATACTCATCACCACATGACTACGCTGACGATATATACTTACTCTATCATAGAATTATGGACCCCCACCAAATGATAGCAGATGTGGAGAGAGAGGC
The DNA here is from genome assembly GCA_945910035.1 of Brachypalpus laphriformis. NCBI lineage: Eukaryota > Metazoa > Arthropoda > Insecta > Diptera > Syrphidae > Brachypalpus > Brachypalpus laphriformis. The sequence goes on from OX246756.1 coordinate 161,025,935, forward strand.
AGGCGTCGTCGGGCTGAAAATTAATACGGCAAAAACTACCAGCCTTGAAACAAACTCATCGGCTCAAATATGCATTGCTGGTTAATTGCTAAAGAGAGTACAGGGTTTCCAGTATCTTGAGAGTATTGTCTCGACTGATGGTGGAACCGAACTTGATACAGCCAACAGGATTGCCAAGCAAAGTCCGCGTTCGGGATGTTGTCCAAAATATGGCGAAGCAATGCAATCAGTTTGAAGACCAAGATAAGACTTTTCCGCTCCAACATTGAATCCGTGCTGTTATATGGATGCAGCATGTGAAGAGTGACACCACTTACTTACTTACTTAGGTGGCGCTACAGTTCGGGGTGAACCTGGGCCTCAACCAACAAGCCTCTCCATTTAGCTCGGTCTTTAGCTAATTGCCTCCAGTTGCGCACTCCAAGTTGGTCGAGGTCCCCTTGAACTTGTGCGCGCCACCTACGGCGATGATTCCCTCTACTGCGTCGTCCCTCCGGGTCCGGACACCACTACTATCACCAAAAAGTTGCAAACGTTTGTTAAAGGGTGCGTGCGCAATATCTTAAGGATTTTCTGGAGCAATCGTATCTCTAACGAACACCTTTACGAGAACGGGTTAGGAACCAGTAGGCACAACCATCCAACGACGGACGTGGCAGTGGATTGGTCACACGTTCCGAAAGGGTGACAGTTCTATAGCGAACCGTGCTATGCAATGGAACCCTTTAACTCAGGATGGTCGAAGACCTAGCGGTCCGAGGAGAACATGGCGCAGAACAGTCGAGAAGGAGGCACGGCAGTTGGGGAAAATTTGGGGAGAACTCAGACACATTGCCAGAAATCGTACACGATGGCGCGTAGGCGTAGTAGAGGGCCTAGGACACACAAGGGGATACTGGACATAAGTAAGCAAGGGTAAGAACCTTGATGCTGGTGCGCGGGCCTTTGCTGATTCTGAAATTAGTCCAGTGAGATTCTGGAACATCTTCTAGAGTCCTATGCAGCATTGGCCCTCAAAAAACTGAATTATTTGGACAAGTACCGAATATCAGATGAGGATATACCAACCATGGACTCACTTCTCATTCACAGAATCCTCAGAGAAACCGGATTGGAGAGGGAGCTCCTATGTGAACTATTCTTGCCAATGCAAAGTTAGAGTGTTTAACCCTCAAACGCCATTCCCAAGGATTTATAACGCGAGAGTCGCTTTTATGAGCGAACAAACCTGTCCAAGATATTTGAGAGTGACCAGACCGTCAAATGTCAGCATATCGTTTTACTTGCTGAATAAGCAGCAAGCAGATGTGACAGTAGGGCAGTATATAACATCATTATTGATGCGGTTAGTTGTCGGAACTCCAAACAACAGCCAGTGAAGTGTTTAGATAGTAATCTTCTGATTTCACGATGAGGATCAGCTCACTAAATGGAGACATCACTTCGCTGCAGTCCTTAACCACTTGGACGATGGTGATATAGCCTCGAACTCGAATGCGTCTTCCAATGCGACAAATTCCCAAATTCGCATCGGATCTCGAGGTAAAATGGAAATATTAACAGTCCGTGATCGAAAGCAAAGTAAAATATTTCAAATCCATCGGCAGAAATGCTACACCCGCTCATACGGGGAGGGTGAAGAAGTGACCAATTCCATAAGAATGGAAAAGAGGAATGTTCACCAAGCGTCACCATTCTTCCGGCCGTAGTCAAGTTAAGTAGAATCATATCAGAAAGGATTAAAGAACATTAAGGATTTAACTCTCTCCTGCATCGATGACATACAACAGCTTACGGATCATCATAGAGCAATGCGTCGAGTATAGGTCTCCGCTATATCTACTGTTTATCAACTTCGAGAAGGCTTCCGACAGCTTAACTCGAGATGTTCTGGTTGGCCTTACGCAGGAAATGCATCCCACAGAAGCTTATAGCTATTATCAAGGCTGCATACGAGGGTAGCAAGTGTCTCGCCTTACACAATGGTAAGGTGTCGGAGGATTTTGTAGTTCAAAGTGGAGCACAACAAGTGTGCATACTATCACCGTTGTTGTTTCTGGTGATCAAAAGCCCTAGGTTAGTTTAGGTAGATGGGTGCCTTGTTACAAAGAGTCACTGCTCACTCAGACCAACAGTATGGGCCCTTTATGCCCAAGCATTTAACCCTGGAAACATTGTAAAGAGAGTCCGCTGTCAGAACCACCTAGAAAGTGATATGAATCTCAGGAGGCCCATCAGCTCAACATTACCCAAGTCCTCCAGCACCAAGAAGAAGTAACTACCAAGAGTCCTCATTCTTCTGACGGACAGGGCAGGACAATCACACAACAGGAGACGAACAGATTCAATTTCTTCTTCGTCCCTGCAACTTCTACAATAGTCGTTATGCAGCACACCGAGTCGCTCCGCGTGAACGCCAATGACACCAGTAATTATGCCAGAAATTACCCATGCGTTGTAACGACTAAGTTTTACCAGAGAGGTTGATCTCTTCTTGCTGTAGGCCGGCCTTGGGCGTTGCACATGTTTCCAGATGAACCCAGCGTCTGTTTGCTCGACCGGTGGCTTCATCCTCTATTTTCATCTGTAAGGAACTGATTGGGGTTGCTACAGAGGGGAGGGCCAGCCATAAGTGTAACGCCGACCCTTTCCTAGCAAGCTCGTCAGCCCTTTCGTTTCCTTCGATATCCATATGCCCTGATACCCAGCAGAGGGTCACCGCATTGGCTCTAGATATCTCGTTTAAGAGTAATTTGCAGATTCTCACAAGCCTCGACCTAATTACAACAGAGTCCTGAGCCTTAATGGCTGCATGGCTGCCTATATAGACAGTGATCGTTTTACCAACGATATTACTCTCGCGTATAATTTCAACAGCCTGTATGATGGCTGTGACCTCGGCCTGAAAGACGCTGCAGTCGTCGTTTATTCTAAAGGAGTGGTTTGTTCCTACGGTTTCACAATAAACTCCGGCTCCCGTGCCAACGTCCATCTTAGAACCGTCGGTATAGAAAGCCATATCCTTTTTCTTCATGGTTCTTCCAGTAAATTTTGTCAGGAATTCTTGTAGTAAATCTCCTTTCAAATGCTAGCATCGAGTTCATGTGATCAGTTTCCGTCAATCATCAAAAGCCCTAAGCACTTCAATTTCCCGCGCTTAACTCAACATTGTCGAGAAAGTAGACAACTTTCTATATCTAGGAAGTGTGCTCTCGTCTAACCGTGGTGGAAGACAAAGGTTGCGTTCGGAATCCTATCCAAAGTATGGAGAAGCAATGTCCTAAGCACAAAATGCCTTCAACGTAGAATCAGTACTGCTATATGAGTGCACTACTTGGAAGGTGGATACCACTAACACACACAAGCTACAGACCTTCATGGATAGATGTCTTAGAATCAATTTGAGGATTTTTGGTCCAACCGTATCTCGAACGAACAACTTGATCAGAGAATGGGCCAACAACATAAAGACATTACTGTGCGAAGAGGAAAGTGGCAGTGGATTGGACATACCCTACGGGAAGGACACCGTGGCGTAAGTGGTTAGTGTGTCGAGCTATTGCGCGTGAGGTTCCAAATTCGAATCCCAGAAAATACCAAAAAGTTTTTCCACGGTCTCGCCTCTCGCGAACGTCTGACAAACATCCGAGAGTATTGTTGTCATGAAAAAGCTTCTCAAAATAAATTGCCCTTCGGAAAAGGCACTAGATTGTAGGACCCTTCGTGTGAAAAATACAACACACACAACATGAGTGATTACGAGAAGCTAGGCCCTGCCACTTAAAGAGCTGTTGCCCCAAGCATTTATTTATTTTTACAGCGTGAATGCAACTCCATTGCGAAATATGCTATGCAGTGGAATCCTCTCACCCAGGCAGGACGCCCTAGGTAAATGAGGCGCAGAACAATTAAGAAAGAATCAAGCTCTTTAAGGAATGCTCAAATGCGTTGCAGTACTCCGAAGGGTGAAAGGATTTACCACAAACCAAGACCAAAGGCCTACAACCGCAAATATTCCATCGAATTGAAACGACTTAAATTAATGTTCAAGGAATTCAAGAGGTTTTCTATTCCTGGTCTATAAGTAGAATTTATTTTTCGAATGCAGTACGATAGAGCTGTTTACCCAATGCGTTGCTTGTGGCGATTTACTGACGTAAGCACTTGTGACCCATAATGATTGCAGGTAATTCATTCCAAGAAGAATGAAAACAAGTTCAAAAGACGTAAACACTTAACAAAACAGAAAAAAACTTCTTAGAAAAACATCTGTGTGTCGAGTAGTATGAGTATTTCATCAGAAAAATTGAACAAGAAAGGCAAATGTATCTGCATGGCTCCCCCTGAAATAAAACACATGTTTCTCTCGACACAGTACTGAAGAATTCCTCTGTCCCAAATGTGTTTCCACATTATCGCCAAATAAAACGCAGTATCCGCCCCTCCATTCGACCACATTTTATAGTTATGCAAACAAATTCTACAAACAAAACGTTCTAAATTCTTAATCAAACTATAAGTATTCCCATCACTTCACACCAGATACACCATTTATTTATTTTCTTTGCTCACCGGAAGCCTGTGCAGAATTCTTATCAGACCAACACACCCACAAAACAAGAAACCACACCCCCCCTCAGAGCCGCTCCATGTTTGCATTATTATCAAAACCTGCCTTGAATTTCAATGTCAACTAAATGCTGTCCAAAAGCCAAAACCACCAAAAAACAAACAAAATCAACAAAAAAAAAAAAAACTTGTTATTGCAGATACTACTATAGTATCTGTTTACATACATATATTCGCATTTGTATCTCAATTTATAGAAAAATTAAATTTTAACATAAAAATTTTTAAAATTATAAAAGTATCTCAGTTATGGTTATGGTAAATCTTAAAATGTAAACTTCTTTGGAGGACCTGTTGGCTTGCCCTGTTCACGGCACAGGGGACAGTACGGGTAGTAGGTGGCGTCTGGCGATGGTGGACATTCCAACGATGCTGGCGGACGTATGGGAAAGTGCACCCAATGTGGACACGGCATCTGTGGTGGTGGTGTTGTTGGGAATGGCATTGTGTCTCAGTCTAAGTTGTATCTACTTTTGAGAACTCCGAATTTTATTTGAATCTCATTCGAGGAGAGAGACTTCCTAAAACAGCAAAACTCGACTACTCCGTTTCGACACCGCGATACGTACTGAAACTGAAGTCGAAAACAATTCCTACTATAGTCGCGCGTACCCTACCTATTTACTCGAACTGAAGCTGAAGATTGTAAACAATTTTTTTTTCTTTTCGAATTTAATCAAATAAAATCGAAAAGAAATAAGCAAAGACTTCTTCGAATCGAAAAAATACATTTTATATGCGACGCGTTTTGATAATACTTTTTGTTTACCAACGCGCGCGCTACTCGGTGAGAAACCGGACGAGATTTTGCTTTTTGTTTTGGGCGATTGCTTCATGGGGCGCTCGCCGTGTGGGGGGGGGGAGGGAGTGTGGAGATTATTTAAAACCACAAAACAAAAAAAAAGCGAACAAGTATGCAGATACATTGTACGCCTGCCTAGGTGGAACTTGATTATCGGCTTTGGTTCATTAATTCATGAAAAGTAGATTTGAAATTCAAACCTACGAGTATGTGCGCGCACAACACTTGAGAGGTTCGTTCCATGCATGAGAGAGGGCTCGGCTTGGGTCATGGTAATGTGAGGTATCAAGTCACTAGACACTTTTTTTGTTCAGATATGTTGTTGCTCTGCCGCCGGAGATAAGAATTTGCGCAGTTAAATGTGCGGTTGTGGTTGTCGTTATCGACGGTTGGATTTGATTGCATTATTATCGGAATTATTGCGGCCATTTGGGGATAAACTTTGATAGTAAATCAATCATACGGGGATCAATTTATGAGAACGTTATCTGTTCCATTTTAGGAGTATTAACTCATTAAGCGTTCGGTGAATTTTGTGTGTTTATGCAATCAAAGTGTGAACAATTCATCCGATTTGTGTTAACTTAATTTTGAGTGTGCATATGCATCTGGGCTTGGAGCCTAAAACTATGCCATGTGATAGAAACTTTAGAAAAAATCTACACAAATATGTATCTAGATTGGTTCAAAGATTCTATAATTAATCCACGTTCGTAGTGATTTATTTGTACTGACTATGACGGGCAACTTTAAAATTTAAATTGGTTTCCTCGAGATGAGATATGAATTCAACCCTGTGTTGCTTTGGGAATAGGTTAGATTAGGTATGTGGGCTGGCGTAGGGGATAGAAAACATCTACACCACATTTAGGTCAATATAGACTCATTGTGATACACATGGGGGGAAAGGAGATAGATTAGAAAATCTCTTCCTCGTGAAAAGCAGAAAATAAATCGTCTTTTGCACATATCCTAAAGAAAGCATTTAGTACGTACAGTGCCCGAGATACAAACCATCCAGAGGATTTAATGAAGTTTGCGATGTCGTTTATCGGTCTATTGGACAACTCCTCTAAATCCTTAAAGAAGTATTGTCCAAGGAATTTGTTTCTCAAATGATAGAGGCCTGGGCAGTAGCAAAGAAAGTGGGTGGTGTCTTCCTGAACATCCTCGTTATTGCAGCCTCTACAAAGGTCTTCGTTCATCACACGTAGTTTTTTTATGTGGTACCGCATGGTGTTATGCCCCGTAATGACTCCTATAACAGTAGAGAGGGATTTTCTATCCCCCTGTATGAGTCTATTGGTTCTTGCTCTGCCAAATGCAGGCCATAGCTTACTCGTGGTGACACAATTATCTAAAGAGGTCCATTTGTTGTTTGCTTTCGTTAGGGCCATGTTTGCTGCTTCGAGTTTGAGTGCGCAAGGCCGGATTGGTCCAAGTTTAGTGCTTAGTTTTATTTCTATAGCAGATACTGCTTTTATCGCTACCTAGCTGTCGATGAAAAAGGTGATATCCTCCCGTGGTATTGCCCTCATAACATTCTCACGGGCTGCTATTGTCACTGCTAGGACTTCTGCTTTGGGAATACTTTTTGCTTTTTGAGATTGCCCATCTATTGAAGTACACACATATTGAATTCAACTGGTAGATGATGCTGCTCTGGATCCGGAGAAACGAGAAATGGACCGTAGCTTAAGGGATATTATTGGGCAGTAGAAAGAAGTATCTTTTAATAACGCTAGATGTGAACTAAGTCCGTGAATCGAAAGCGAGATAGCGGCCCAGAAAAAGAAACGAAAACGCGATCCAAGGAGATGTCGGGGAGAAAATATATTACTCTATACTTTAGAATCGAAAATGTGTGTCCCTCAAAGTCTGACTCTTAGTCCTCTCTGTAAGCACGTAGAGTTTTGTTTTATTAATTTATCTGGGGAGTCTATTGAATTAAGGGAATTAGCAAACTACTCTCAGACGAACTGGTTCTTTAAAATCGACCACTATTTTCTGTATCTTGCCTGTATATTTAGCTTTCCAGAATACCAAAAGCCCTCCTGACAGCGCTAGAGGGGATACTTACTTACTTAGATGGCGCTACAGTCCGGGGTGGACCTGGGCCTCAACCAACAAACCTCTCCAGCCAGCACGGTTACGAGCCAGCTGCCTACAGTTGCGCACGCCAAGTTGGTTGAGGTCCCCCTCAACTTGTTTGCGCCACCTACCGCGAGGTCGTCCTCTACTGCGCCGTCCGTCTGGGGTGGATTCGAAGACTTTCTTAGCGGGAAGGTTGGGCTCCATCCGCTCCAAATGACCCATCTATCTTAGTCGCTGTATATGAACTCTTCTGGCTAAGTCGATGTCCTTGTACAGGTCGTATAGTTCGGCATTGTACCATCTCCTCCACTCACCGTCTATGCAGACGGGACCAAAGATCGCTCGAAGAACTTTTCTCTCGAAATAACCAAGGGCATCGTCATCCGGTTTTGTCAAAGCCCATGCCTCTGCGCCATACAGCAGGACTGGGATGATTAGAGTCTTATAAAGAGTTACCTTAGTAGTTCGATATAGAGCTTTGCTACTCAATTGCCGTTTTAGCCCATAGAAACAACGATTGGCAAGAGTAATTCTTTGTCTGATCTCCCTACTGATGTCATTTGCGGAGCTGACCATAGAGCCTAGGTAAACAAAATCCTTTACTACCTCAAAATTATATCTGTCTATTGTGGCGTTCTGTCCAAGACGCCGATGTTGGGTGTCATTTTTTGTAGACAGCATATATTTTGTTTTGCTTTCATTGACCGCTAGACCCATCTTTGCTGCCTCGGTCTCAATACTCGCAAATGCCCCATTGACGGCCCGCTGAGTGGGCGCCGTGGCGTAAGTGGTTAGTGTGTTGGATCACTACGCATGAGGTTCCAAGATCGAATCCCAGAAAACACCAAAAAGTTTTTTCACGGTCCCACCTCTCGCGAGCGTCTGACAAACATCCGAGAGTATTGTTGTCTCGAAAAAGCTTCTCAAATCGCCGTTCGGATACGGCACTAAACTGTAGGTCCCTTCCATTCGTGTGAAAAATATAACGCACACAACATGAGTGGTTGCGTGAAGCTAGGCCCTGGCACTTTCAAGAGCTGTTGCGCCAAATATTTGTTTTTTTTTTTATTTTTGGCCCGCTGAGTTCTTCCGATTATGTCAATGTCATCGGCATAAGCGAGTAGTTGTACAGACTTGAAGAAGATTGTGCCTCCGGGGTTGGCTTGTGAGTTTCGTACAATTCTCTCAAGTACTATGTTAAGGAGATCTCATGATAGCGAGTCACCTTGTCTAAGACCTTTCCTGACATCGAACGGTTCGACGATGTTCTTGCCGACTTTGATGGAGCAGCGAGAATTCTCCATCGTCATTCTGCACAAACGGACGAACTTGGCAGGGATGTCAAGACTAGACATGGCTCTGTATACCTCGTTTCTATACACGCTATCATAGGCAACTTTGAAATCAATGAAGAGGTGGTGCGTATGGATTTTATATTCATGGGTTTTCTCCAAGATCTGCCATAGTGTGAATATTTGGTCAATGGTGGACTTTCCCGGCCTAAAACCGCACTGATAAGGACCTATCAGGTTGTTGACGATCGGTTTTAGGCGTTCACATAATACGGCAGACAGGATCTTATATGCGATGTTGAGGAGACATATACCTCTCTAATTGGCGCAGTTCAGAGGGTCTCCTTTCTTCAGGATCGGGCAAACGATGCCGAGGTTCCATTCATTGGGCATACTTTCGCCCGACCAGATTTTACAGATGAGCTGGTGCATACTCCTTACCAACTCATCTCCTCCTGCCTTGAAAAGTTCAGCGGCAAGGCCGTCGGCTCCAGCAGCTTTGTTGGATTTGAGTTTAGATATCGCTATCCTCTCTTCATTCTGATCGGGTTGACGGGAATCTTGACTGTCATCGTCACTGTTGAATGGCTCATTCTGCCTGACAGCGGAATATTGGTCATCATCGCCGTTTAACAGTCTGCAGAAGTGTTCCTTCCATATCCTCAGCACCGACTGCGATTCTACTTCTATGTTGCCATTTTCGTCCCTGCAGGCTTCTGTTCTGGCTTTAAAACTCTGGCATGTTCTTTTTACCCTTTGGTAAAATTTTCGAACATTATTCCTGCAATAAAGTCTCTCAATCTCCTCGATCGAGCGCTTCTCATGCTCCTTTTTCTTCTTCCTGAGAAGACGATGTTCCTCTTTTCTCCTGCGCACGTAGAGCTCGTAAGCAGCTCTAGTCCTTCTATGCAGCGCCGCTTTGTATGCCTCTTGTTTTGCTGCATGTGCTTGCCGGCATTCCTCATCAAACCAGGGGTTTCGTTGTGGTGGCCGAGAGAAACCCAGTACATCAGAGGCGGCATCTCTGATGGCTTGTTGGCAACGCTGCCACTGGTCTTCCACACTTTCTGCTGGCGGCATAGGACTTAGATTGAGATTAGAAGAAACACGATCGACAAAGGTTCTGGCGGTCTTTTGCGATTGTAGCTTTTCGACATCAAATTTCCTCACAGTATTTCGTTGATTTCGTTCCGTTCTCGATATCCGCATTCGTACCTTGGCTACAACTAGGTAGTGATCCGAGTCCACGTTGGCTCCTCGCAAAGTCCGGACACCCAGAATACTGGAAAAGTGCCTTGCGTCGATCGCAACGTGATCGATTTGGTTGACAGTTTTTCGATCAAAGGAGAGCCATGTTCCTTTGTGAATGTCGAGACGTGGGAACCGCGTACTAGCTACGACAAAGTTTCGCCCCGCCGCAAAGTCGATTCACCTGAGTCCAATGTCGGATGTGATGTCGTGCAGGCTGTGCTTTCCGACCACGCTACTAAAGACGTCCTCTCTTCCTAGCTTTGCGTTAAAATCACCTAGGATAATTTTAACGTCGTGGCTAGGGCATTGCTCATACGTCTTGTCCAAGAGTTGGTAGAAGTCATCCTTTGTCGCGTCGTCCTTCTCCTCATGAGGGGCGTGAATGCATATTAGGCTAATGTTGGCAAATTTAGCCTTGATACGGATAGTCATAAGGCGCTCGTTCACATGCCAGAAACTCAAGACTTCTTGCCTAAGTCTGCCTCCAATGACAAATTCGCACCCGAATATACGCTGTCCTTTTTGTCTGTAGCAATCGCCGTAGTAGATGTTGCAGTTTTTCATACTCCTTTTCCAACCACTGCACCAAAGAAAGGTTCCTGCGTAGTATTACAATGGACCGGAGAGTCGCATGGCCTTAAGCGAAACACAGAGTGTAGTTTATGCAACCTCAAGAAGAGAGAATGTGCAGCATTTTGTAGGGGTCTACCTCATTTTGGGTGAAATTAGACGAGTTTACTGATATGCAAGTTCAATGCCATTTATTATAGAGCACAACATCATTCAAATGTCCTCCACGGAAACGCCTGCACGAGTGAATGCGCTTAACCCATGCCGGCAATTTCGCGTTCCATGTTGGTTCTGAGGTCGTCGTAAGTGTCTGGCTTACTGGCATAGATCATGGACTTGACGTAGCCACAAAAAAAAAAGTCCAGAGGCGTCGAATCAGAAGAACAAGGCGACCAATTGACTCATTAATTTCTGGAGATAACGCGATAAGCCAACTTCGATTTTAATCAGTTGATAGTTTGGCCAGCTATTTAGCATGTGGCGCCACATATGCTGCAAGTCATCTTCTTCCAATTTACCACAAAAATGGTCAGTCAACATGGTCCGGTAGCAATCTCCACTGACTGTGACTGCATCATTGAAAAGAAGTATCGACGAATCCCTCCAGCATGCAACCCACAATAGTCAGTTTTTGTGGGTGTAGTTGCATTTCATGAATGGTTTCGGATTGCTGACTTGCTCAAATGCGACAATTTTGCTTATTAACGAAGCAGCGGTAAGTTAGAAATAGACCTCATCGCTGAGAATGATTTTGCGGAGTTAGCGCTCACGTGCGCTGGTTGTCGCAACCAAACGCGAAATTTGCTAAAAAAAATTAGATAGTTTGCAAACATTGTTGAAATCCTCAAGATGATCCTTAAACATTTGCTTACGAAGACAACGAACGACTTTATATGAGAACGGGCCAAAAACCTATAAGTATTACTATAAGAAGGAGAAAGCGGCGTTGGAAATTGCGAAATACGCCATGCAGTGAAATCCGCTCACCCAGGCAGGCAGAATAGCGGGACGCCCTAGGCAAACGTGGCGCAGAACAGTTGAGGAGGAATCCAGATCTTTAGGAATGAATTGGAGGCAGCTCAAACGCGTTGCAGAACTGCGAACAAGATGGCGCGCAGGCGTGGTTGACGCCCTATACCCCCCGAGGGGTTAAGGGATCTAAGTGAGTAAGTAAACGTTTTTAAACCGCGTACTTCTTCATGATTAGATGACAAATATAGACGAGTGGAAATGTCAAACAAACAGGCAGCTAGTTTTCAAGCATAGTCAAGAAACCCTATTGAAAAAATGGGGCGTTCCAATTGAAAACCTCTATACTTCACAGTTTGAGTTCATCGAAAATCGCAAAATTCCATTCTACGAGTATATCATATAACACGGGCATTATCTGATGGCCCCCCTCGAGCCTAGATTTAAAAGAAAAATTTCGAAAGAGAATGTGCCCCAGCAGATGAATTGTTGTAAACTGATTAAGATGTTTGTTGTTCTAGTTGACTGTACCAGCATTCATGCACCTCTATGCAAGCAAGTAGATAATGGAAAGTACATATAGTAAACTGTGACACATATCACGTTCGCCGGTGTTCTCTTTTCTAGAAATAACTAGTTTTTTACAAAATATTGCCCAGAATTTCGTCAACCTTCCTGATAAGCGCACTTGTTTGGCAATTGAACTTTGCGTTACCTAAAATGAAACCACATTTTCGTTTCCCTCAACCAACTGATAAGACGCACGCAAATTGAGATAATGCGATTATTCATAAAGAAGCTGTACGTCGGACGTCATTCATTTATTTTTAGTTAGATTGTGGGTCAGAAGAAGGCATAGGCCCTGAAAAGTATATATGTCGACGACTAGAACGAGTATTTGCACAGAAAGATATTTATGTTCAAATATGGATTGAAAAGTAGTGACTCCAAATTTGATTGGTACTTAATAAGTGGCCTTCCGCAAGAGTCGGTGTTAGGGGCCGTATTATTCTTTATTTATATAATTTTTACTATATTGTGCAGCCATCTGACGCCCAGTTATGAGTAAGCGGAGGCTGCTTATGTCCATCACTCACTCCATCCTCTTGTACGGGTGCGAGATGTGGGCTGATGCACTCAACCTGGAAAAGTACAGCAAATGGCCGGTGTACAGAGACGTGGAGCCCTCCATGTTACTAGCTCCTACTGCACAATGTCCGTACCAGCTGCCCTCGCAGTAACGGGAGTGACTCCTATAGACTTGCTAGCAGCAGAAAGAAAGTACGTTCATGAAAACAAGGTGGAAATAGGGGTTGAAGCGGCATCAGTAAAAGCAAAGGAGCCGACTAAAGAGAGGTGGCAAAGTAGGTGGAATGCTGAAACCAGGGGAAGATGGACCGCCAGGTTAATAAGAAATGTTGCTGCATGGACGAAACGGAAACACGGTGAAGAGGACTATTACATCACTCAATTCGTAAGCGGACATGGTTACTTCAATCGGTACCTATGCATAATGGGAAAGAAAGACAGCGCAGCCTGCCAGTACGGTGACTCTAAGGGAAAGCGACGCCTACCATACCTTCTTCGATTGCAGCAGGTGGGCAGTGCAGAGATCCAGACTTGAGTTGGAGATAAGTAACTTCTCCCCAGACAACGTGGTCCAGAATATGGTCTCAAGTATCGACAGTTGGAACAAGTTCTGCGTATTCATCGAAACGGTCTTAAGGAAGAAGAAGAGAGAGGAAGAAAAAAACATACTCTCAGAAAAGTTTGTAAGAAGATAAAGCCTTACCGGCAAGACAAATAAGCCCGTTAACAAATATGGAAAAGTCGGCCCCCAGAGTGGAAAAAAACGACACCACTCTGAAGTAATGCAAAAGCGGTTCCGGAGTGGATGGTGTCAAGTGGAATAAAGGGTTAAAGGTGGATTTTTAGAGTACCAAGTCCCACACTACTTGAAACAGAGCGGGCCTGTTTCTTGTGAGCAAAAAAAAGACTATATTGTTCGGTATGGGGAACTTACTCTATTTGTTGGTGGTATGTTATTACATATAGGGTGTTGTGCTATCTGTCAAACTTTGCGAACATATTTTACGTTAAGTCTACTCTAAGCACCAGACACTCCTATATTCTTGAATTTCGCCCGCAAGACATCGACTACGTACCTCCAACACTTCTGTTTGACAAAAACTTTGAAGCCCGCATCCCTTCCGGACTTGACTGGGAGGATCTGAGGTTATAAGAGAAATCCATCTGTTTCTACACAGATGAATCTAAAGCTGATAAGCTAGCGAAAGAGGGTACCAGACGAGACTTTGCTGAAAGTAGTGAAGCTCCATCAGCTCCTATTCATGTGACCAAAGTCCAACTGAACACTGAAGCCAAAGTTTCGTGGAGAGATATCAGCACCTGTCTCATATTTAGGCAAATTTGGCCGAACCTAAACCATACAAAGACAATCAGATTAGTTTCAGCAGATCGCTTTAGAATCGACGATCTCACGGCGCATTGTTTGACAGACAGACATGCCAGAAGACTGGGTGTTCTCTTCAACGATTTCTGTGGAAGCTGTAGAGACGATGAAGACGAAGAGTGGATAACCCATCTTCTGTGCAATTGTCCTGCGCTTCCCACGCTGAGAAGAAAAACCTTAGGAGAGTAATTCTATGACGTCTTAGATGACCTCCCTGACCTTGACATCTGGAAGAGTTCAGGTCACTTAGTATATATATATTTATAAAAGGTACCACAATGGACCTACTTAATGGTCTAAGTGAGTCCTAGCTTTAGCTTGGGGCAGCCATTCTACCTAACCTAACTTATCATAACTGATTATAACATATCTTGTGGTGGAGTAGGAATGAATACCTCCTAAGATTGAAGTTTTTTTTTTTGGGATTATATATCTTACTCGATATTCTTGGATCCACAGGCCAATGTCCTATGGGAACATTGGCCATGATTGTTGCTCTGGCAAAACCGATTGCTGATAATTGCACCCCATTTACCTACCTACCTACGAGTATGTACCTACTTGCTCGCCTTTAAATGAAAAATGCTGAAGAATTCATTAGTCCAGATCAATCAGTTACTTGTCAGTAGTGATTCGAATAAGTGCCGTTCTTGGGAAGCTTTAAAAATGGATAAGATTGAATATCGTGCGGCAATATAATTTTTACAAAAAAGGCGTTTATTCCAAAACAAATAAAGGATGCGATGGATTCTGTATATGGGAAATTCTTCATCTTAATGACTTTATACAGTCATTAAGGACTGGTCTAAGCGCTTTCGTTAGCACCTTCAGCTTGGAGATTACCCTAGCACAGGTGGTCCATCAACTACGGTGACTCACAAAAAACTTCAGAAACAGTTCCTATATCCATTTTAGACCCGTCAGTGTAGAGCCCAATGACCTGTTCATTGGTTAATTTGTTGGAGTACCTCTCCTGTCTTTCGGGAATAAACGTGGAGTAATTCTTAGTTGTTCTATCGAGATCTGTTCTGTACTTACGTAGTATAAAACCATGTACATAGGATCTTTGCTTCCACGCACCCGATTGTTTGAGGCGAATCGCGCTCTTGGCAGCTGTGCTTCGAATGTACTCATTCAGGGGGAGGAGGTTTGAAATCACTTCCAACCCTGCTTGCCGTGTTGATCTCTGTTCTCCAGTTACGTTTATGCATGCCAGCCGTTATACCTTAGTTAGGTTTACCAGATAGCAGGGGTTGTCCAATGCATTCCACCATACAATGATACCGTAGGCAAGTATAGGTCTGACAATTGCTGTATACATCCAGTTTATTATGGACGGACATTGGCCCCATCGCTTCAAAGCTTAGGAAAGAACTTTTTTTAGGCACGCCTGATGTTGGGCGCTTACCGTTTTTCTGATAAAGAACTGGTAAAGCACAAAGCACATGGCAAGGATAGTTGAGGAATGACTTCTGTACCATGTGCCTAAGCAGCTACATCCATCCCACAGTCACCAGATCTTAATGTTATCGAGCACGTTTGGGATGAACTCGAACGCAGAATCCGTAAATGAACAATAAACAACACAGACTCCCCTAAAGAGCGCTTTAACGAAGAGATGTTATCTCTTCTTTCGATGCCTAGAAGGCTGCAATCAGTCATAGAAGCAAATGGAGGGCCAACAAAATACTAAACGCCATTTGCTGATTTTTAAAATAATATTTCTAACATCAACGGTAACATTCACTACAGATTGCGTGAACGGAAACAGTGTTCTGGGGAGGACACTGAAGAATACGTCTCCGAGATAAAGGCAATAGCATGCCGAGTGCATGCACAGGAGAGCACGCTGGTAAAATATATCACCCAGGGAATAGCAGATGGCGAGTGCCAGGAAGCGTTTCGGGCGGTGAGGCCAACGTCGATTGGACTAAGGCCCAAGAATCGACGTGTGGCGGAGAAGTCTCGACACCGGGAGTCTGAACACCGAGATGGAGGACCAGCGGTCGGATTGGAGGCGAAGCGAGGTGCTTTGGGTGCCAGCAAGTGGGGCACTACACCGTACCGAACCTGCGAGGGACTACCTGGTAGTACAGGATGACAGCCAACCTCACGCAATGCTGATTTTGGGCGCAAGCTACTGGACAGGTAAAAATAGTAAAGTCGTACAAATACCTTTCGATTACAGACTGCCGGACTAGGTTCCGTCGGAAGAGTCGTACTGACCCCAAGAGCTGCTCAGAAAGTCCAAGTCGCGGTATGAGTGGATCGAAGCTTATTAGGGGTTGTTCCAAGTGCAGTAGGAGCGGGTCCAGGCGATCGGGAAGCCATTCAAAATCTAGGTTTGGTAGTGGGAGCCGCAGTCGCCGTAGAAGGGGCCCTTGCAGGAATCGCAGCGGGTCAAGGTGTCGTCATGCCAGATCCAGAAGAAATCGAAGCGGAGCAACGCGCAGTAGAGTGGCTCCAAACGCAGCCGCCATTCGAAGCAGCCGCCCGAAATCGAAATCGAGATCTGATTCCGGGACTCACTCCAAATCAAAATCGGGCTCTCGATCAAGAGGTGCCTCAGAGTTGCCGAAGAGGAAGAGAGCATCACCGCCCAGAGATTTCGAGGAATAACACTACAAAAAACAACTCAATCTGAAGAGCGACAGCGAGGTTCGGATCGTAAGGACACGATCAGTTAAGGATGGCCGAGTTATAACATCAACGGTAAGCCCAAAAGTATATAAACCAATACTGCAGCTGAATTAGGGGTCAGGTCAATCACCGACAGTTCGCGATATTGATAAGATGTAAATAAATGAATCAGTAGTTCAATTGTACAGGCGAACCCCACAGGCGGATCAGTAGAAATGCGGTGAAGTGGGAGGGTTGTGATCCCTTGTTTTCGGATCATAGCGTCGCTGATAAAAGGAAGAAGAAGAAGAAGAAGTAGTTCAATTGTTGTTGTTTGTTTATTTTGCTTCCGTTCTCGCTCATCTCTTTCGTATTTTATACTTTTTGTACACTTTTGTGAGATTCGTTTAATTATTGTTTTGTCGTTTAAACTATTTCTTCCATAAGTGCTTTAGTATTCTACGCAGGGTTTTAGATTCTGCACATTCCAAGGGTGAATGTAGACTGTTGTGCTTTAATGTAAATAGATAGAGAGATAGTTTACTCGTTGCGACATGTAATTTTGTAGTTTAACCTTCATAACAAAATCAGATACACTATTTCCGGTCGTGTAAACAAAACCATTAAACCTGACGGAAGTATAAATTATCAAGGCAACAAATAGTTACACCCCCTGTAATTGCCTGTACGACTGAACTTATCGATTTCCGTGTAACTTAAAACCATAAACTTGTTACAGACTTTCAATCTTTTCATTGACACCTGAACTGTCCCATTACTCAACACATGAAGAAAAGTAACAAAACTATCGTTTTCTTTTGATGAATTCATCACTTCTGCTATAGTGACGTAATTGCGAGTAAATTTTAGTTCAGCAATCTTCATCGAAGGGGGTTTTGTTCGAAAACAAGTTGAGAACTCCAAGAAGACCTTATAAAGTCCAGTAGAGTGGAGCAAAATATACGCAAAGTCCATGTAAGGACCACAGGAATGATGACCAAACTTCACTCAATAAAATCTCATTTATTAAAAAAAAAATTAAACTTAATTTGTAATTAATACTATGCACTAAACTGATTACAAAAAATCTTTGAAATATCACAAGAAAGCACTTTTGCCCAAACACCGACCGACTTCATGGGTGTATCCATCTACTTCGGTTCACACACCATGGCCTTGGGGTGTTGATATATAAAATTGTAGAACTGCTTCTGGTGCTGGAATTCCAAATTTTTCTCGTTAAAATCATATGGTGGCAGTTTGTAGCGGCACTTGTCACAGAAATCGTCCAAACACTCAACACAGGTCCTCCGAAGGGGAAACTGTTGCCAATGCTTGCATGGCATTCGTCGTGGCGAACTAACTGGGAACTGGTGTTGCTGTGTGGTATCCATGACGAGCTTCACTTTCAAACTAACGCAACTGGTAGTTAGTCACTTAACTTATCAGTTCGCTGGAATTCTAGAACACAGACCTTTGTCTGTGAGATAGGTAAACACCTCCAGTATTTCATTACGAACACCACACAATGCCGCGCCGCACCGACTTTAATAATAAATTAATTTGTTTGTTGTGTTTACAAACAAGCTAAGCTAGAGAGCTTGGAGTAGAGGGAAGGGAAGGTGGTCTGGGTTATCAAATCGACCATAAAAAAATATTAAGAACTAGTCATCTACGTGTGCTTCAGTGCAAATAGTTGCATCGCCGCACCCTGTGTCATTGGAGGTGGAAGGCAGCTTTTTTCGTGATCAAAGTGTAAACAGATGTATACAGAGGTAAATTTATGATGACGCAGATGGCTGCAACTAGAGATTTAATGGAGTCTAGTCATGAGTCTTGCATGATTTATGCAAATTAGTTTACAACAGGTACAACTGTTATCGGAAATTAAATAAATTATAGTGCGACAGGCTCATTTATTCGCCTGACATTAAGTCTGATGGAGAAAGCAAATTAAATCCAACTTCCCAAACACAATGGGCTGTATTTCTTTGATGAAAGAGTATTGATCCTTGGTTAACAAACCCAGCAGGCGGTACAATACAATGAGTAAAGCTGGTGCTATTAAATCCGAACAACAGATGACATCAGAATTAGATACATTTACTTGATGTCGACGTAGAATGTTCGGGAAGCCTGTGACACTCATGAAGCTTGGATGTGGCTTTAGGTTACGATTGCGGTCAAAGTGTGCCCTGACGAACTACAGCTCTGACGAATTCCCCAAAAGATAGGTAAATATGTTGATGGAAGTGCTGTTTCTGTCGCAAACAAAACCTCAGATGCCTACTTTAGTCACAGGATGAAGACTTACGCGCAGGATGATTCAGGAAGATGGGTAAACCTGTAACCACTGGCAATTTCAACAAAAACAGTCAAGTTGAATGCAGCTCTGACGAACTGTTGACCTACCAAAGTTCATAGCGTAGTCACCATTGCCTAAATGCTAAATCTACTTAATTTTGAGAATTTACCTCGACGTTCTGAAAGATGACGCAATGAAATAAGCAATTAAGTTGAGGCTTAAGCTACGATTAACCTTTTATACATAATAGCTCATTGTTTGCTGAAGATTAGTTGCATTAATCGTTGATCGCGATTAAGGTTTACGATTGTCATTTGTTATCAAGAACTCTTAAGTGCTTAAAATTTCCCTAGCACTTGGTTTTCCCCACGCGGGCTTTCGTCGTCATTGTTTACAACCTTGAGGAAGTTGCTTTTGCTAATGTCTTTTTATTTGCTACTCCTACTTCTCTCCAAGAAAACGCAGCTGATGCGCATGCAACCTATCTTACTGGAAGGGATCAGAGTCGACTCACAGAAACAGGTCAACTATCTGGGCATAACTCTAGATAGCAAACTTCTCTGGTAGGAGAAGGTAGAAGCTGTGGTAATCAAAGCTACTAGAGCACTTATGATGTGCAGGAACATCTCAACTAAAACTTGGGGTGTGCAGCCCAGCCTCACTGAGGTGGATGATGATAGTCAGATCGATCATCACATACGATGCAGTGGCATGGCTTAACAGAACAAGGTAAAGCACGATGGGCCACCCCTAAGTAAAGTGCAAAAACTAGCTAGCATCTGTATAACAGGAGCCATGAGAACCTGTCCCACAGCAGTAGTGGGTAGTAAGACTACCTCCGTTGCACATAGTGCGAGGCCATATTAAGAATAATTAAAGAGGGCGTCGGTAAAGAAAAATCCATCGAAAACAAAGAGCGAGCAATTCTAATTAAATCGGTACCGCTTCTGGACTGGCCCGGAGACGATATGGTCAAGAAATACTGCTTTGAAGGAAAAGTTGACTTCAAAGTTCAGCAATAAAAGGGATTGGAACTGAGAGTCCAATAAGTACCAATTGTTTGAATTATGGTACACTGATGGATCAAAAACATCTACAGGTGCTGGGGTAGGCGTATACGAGTACGTGCCCAGGACCAGATACTCAGATCTCTGGGAATATTCCAATTAGAGGTTCACGCGATCGAAAGATGCTCCAAGTACAATCTCGACATACTATCAGATAGACAAGCTGACATATTGCTTACTTACTTAAAGGCCTTCCGACCCTTGTAGAGCTTCTGCCTAAGGCACGGCTGTCTTCCATTCTCTGCGGTCCCGGGCACGCTGCTTCCATTTGTGAAGACCAAGTTTTCTGGCATCTGCGATAGCTTGGTCTTTATACCGGAGGTTAGGTCTTTTTCGCCGTCTCGAATCTGTGGGCTGAGATTCAAAGATTCTCCTGGCTGGAGCGTAATTGTCCATTCGCTCGATGTGCCCGAGCCAATATAGTCAACGTGTCTTGGCTTTTTGCACTTCATCCACATCCTAGTACAACTCATAGAGTTCGCGGTTGTATCTTCGCCTCCATTCGCCTTCCACGCATATGGGACCCAATACCGGACGAAGTATTTTTCTTTCAAAGGTACCCAATACTTGCTCTGCTTTCTTACTTATGTTCCAGCACTCGACGCCATAAGGCAAGATTGGTAAGATGAGCGTTCTATAGAGCATTCATTTGGTCGAGTTAGGAGTTTAGAAGCCAGTTGTTTTGAAAGGCTGAAGTAGCAGCGGTTTGCTAGGGTTGTTCTTCGTCGGATCTCCGCGAAGATGTCATTTGTGGGGTTTATGTTTGCTCCGAGCTAGGTTAACTCCTTAACTACCTCGAAGTTGTAATCATCAACAGTGACGTTCTGTCCCAGGTTTTGAGCAGTTAATTTTTTGTTTGTTGACAACATGGTACCGCCATCAATGTAGTAAAATCTCACGAGATCAGATCCAGACTGGTATAGGAGTGTCTCATCAAGATCCATAGAGTGGACCAGGCTAATAAAGTAAATCTCTACTGGGTACCAGGGTATATAGAAGTGGGGGAAACGAAATAGCTGATGAACCAGCAAAAAACGGCTCAGACACCCTCTTCTGGAACCGGAACTTTTTGTGGGGTAGAACCCCTCAAAATACAGGAAAAACTGAGAAAACAAAAAGACAGTAAATGTGTCAAGCATTGGGACGATATTCCCCAACTAAGAAACTAAGACAGCCGAAAGAACTTCTGGGAAACTACAACCCGAAAAGAAGCAGAATCGGCCTAAGAGTCACCAAGAATCGTGAAATCGTGCACGTGATGAACGAATTATTGAGAGGATGATCAAGGTTGGTCCGAACGCTGGTACAGGGCAAATTGCTACAAGCCTGGAAGAATCTGGAGTAGCTACAGTTAATTTTCAACCCTATATAAATCCATGTCTAGTTTTGATATCCCTGTCAAACTTGTCCGTCTGTGCAGAATGACGATGGGGAACGCTCGCTGCTCCATCAAGGTCGGTAATGACCTCACCGAGACCTTTGATGTCAAGAAAAGGTTATAGATAAGGTGACACACTCTCATGGGACTTCTTTAATATTGAACTCGAACGGATTGTGCGAAACTCACAAGCCAACACCAGAGGCACAATCTATCAGAAGTCTGTACATCTGCTTGCATATGCCGACGATACTGACATTATTGGAAGGACTCAGCGGGCTGCGCTTGCAAGTATTAAAGCAGAAGCGGTCAAAATGGGTTTAGTTGTAAACGAGGGCAAAACCAAGTATATGCTGTCAACAAGAAGGGACAATCGGCAGTTGTGCGTCCAGCGAACCACATACGGTTTACAATCTTGGACGATATACAAAAGGTATGAGAGTAAATTAACGGCTGCTGAGATGAAGATGCTTCGCATGACAGCAGGAGTGACCAAGCTTGATTGAATAAGAAGTTCGAAGATCCGTGGAAGCTTTCACATTAAGGAAACCATCGTACAAAAAATAGAGCGCGACTGGCTCAGCTGGTTTTGCCACGTTCAAAAAAGAGATCATTTGAACCCCGTTAAAAAGGCAATATCAATGCACGTTCCAAAGACATCGCGATGTAGGAAAGGCAGGCCTATAAACGCCTGGATCAGACAAATGCGACGACATCGGCATTGCATTGGTCTCAGTAACCGAGTGATCCAAAATCGGCAGGCCTGCCGATATTTTCTGAGGTCAAATAGGCGAACCCCACAGGCGGATCAGTACAAATGCGGTGAAGTGGGAGGGTTGTGATCCCTTGTTTTCGAATCATAACTTCGCTGATAAAAGGAAGAAGAAGAAGAAGAAGAAGGGACAATCGGCACCGATGATGTGAATCGCATCGCTAAGAGTGTGCTATACCTTTCGGACGGTATCCGCGGAGGCGATTAGCGTAATCTCCGGTCGAATGTCAATAGATTTGGAAATAAAAAAAGCCCGCAGCAACCAGCGAGGCTGTACAAGCAGAATGTCAACACAGGTGGAACACCACACACAAAAGAAGATGGACCCACACGTTGATCCCCAGCGTAGAGGAATGGATTAGCAGGAAACATGGAGAAGTAAACTTCTACATGACACAGTTTCTATCGGGGCACGGATGCTTTCGGGAGTATCTCCACGAATACAAACACGTGGATGACCCATACTGTCCGCACTGTGAAGGCAAAATTTAGAACGCGGAACATATTTTGATGGAATGCCGGATGTATACGACGGCCAGAAACATATTAGAGAGAGAAACCGGCGTCGAAGTGACTCCGAGAGGACTAATAACATTTATGCTGACAACGAATGAAGCCTGGAGCACAGCAAACGAAATCGCCACCAACATGATGCAGCAACTACGCCTGGAGTAGCAGTGAGAAATGAGTATCCCACAAATACTTAGAAGCTGAGAAAACAGAAGGATGGAATGTTAACTGTGCACAAATACTTAGGTTAGGTTAGATATGTGGGCTGGCAGGGAGAGATGCTCTTTGCCACATTCAGGTCAGCGTTGACCCATTGTGATACCCATAGGGGAAAAAATAATCCGTTACCCATTGAGGCCTAGTGAAAAACCGCCAAAAATTATACAAAACTCAATCACTTACTTCGTTTCTGCATACAAACCACACTGATGATTTGATGAAGTTCTTTTCTGTCGAAACACCGGAGAGCTCCTCGAGATCCTGGAAGAAATATTTACCAAGGAACTTTTTCTTGGATTGTTGAAGACCCGGACAGTGGCACAGGAAGTGGGTAGTGTTCTCAAAAACTTCCTCGTTGCCACAGCCTCTACAGAGTTCCTCCGTCAGGCGTAGTTTCTTCAAGTGGTACCGCAGAAAATTTCCTACCTTTCCGAGTAATTCTCTCAGTCCTTGTGTTGTCGAAGGATGGCCATAACTTCCTGGTGGTGGCACAAGTTTCCATGAAGGTCCACCTTGTGTTTGCCTCTTTAATGGCTATATTCCCTGCAACGAGCTTGAGTGTGCAAGTCGGGATACACACAGGGAGGTCAACTTGTTCTAGTAGGACTGCTGAGCCGATTCTTGCTAGCTGGTCGGCTTTCTCATGGCCTGGGATACCCTCGCACACATACTTAATAAAGTAGAAACTCACAAACGGGCATATAATGACATATGAACACACGCAGTAACAGAAACTGGCGCATACATAGTGAATGTGCATATTGAGCAGCATAAGCAGAAGAAGCAGCAACATCTCATGCAAGATAAATAGATATGCTAACCAGCCCCGCGAAGTACAGTACGTCCACACTGGCTTTAGCACTTGCTTATAAATAAGCAGTTTGTTATGTAGGCTCAACTTCAAATGTTTTCCGAGTAGCCAGTACATTTGTCGGTATTTGTTTTGAAATTCGTCGCGTTTCTTTTTCACGTGCGATTTCCATTTGAGCTTGACATCTAGAGTCATTCCCAGATATTTTGCTTCGTTTGCGTACGGTATTTGAGCCCCGTTTAGATATACAGGCAATCTATCCACTTTTTTGTAGGTAAAGTTGACGTGAGTAGATTTGCTTTCGTTCAGCACAATACGCCAAGAATTCGTCCAAGCGTGGACTTTATTAATAGCATGTTGAAGCTTTCCGGTTGCTGCTTCAATGGTATCGCCCGTTGTCAATATCGCCGTATCGTACGACACAGTTTCTTTCTTGCGGGATGTCACGCGTGTAGAGTACATATAGAAATGGGCCAAGGACACTCCCTTCCGGGACTCCGGCTGCAATCTCCTCGAAGTCAGAGTAATCGTTTCCGTGCTTAACACGAAAGAGTCTCTCGCTGAGGTACGATCGTAAGATTAAAAAGAGTTGCCGTGGCAGTAGTCGTTGCAATTTATATTCCAAGCCTTCGTGCCAAACCTTATCGAAAGCTTGTGAGACGTCAAGTAATACACAACAAATCTTTTTTTTCTTCCAGAGCTTTCTCAATCACGTCAGTTATTTTGTGGACTTGGTTAATTGTAGAATGTTTCATTCTAAATCCAAACTAATAGTCAGGAATGAGACGTCTTTCGTCGATTACGGGCTGTAGATGTATGAGTGTAATTGATTTCTTCATCTGCAAATAAAAGTATTTCTCAAAAAAAAAAAATTTCGATCGATGTGTACTACAATCCCAATCGTCTGTGTTTCCCCCCATACTACATCTATTACAATCCTCAATCTACTCCATTGCTAGCTGTCACTGTCACACTGACATCTGTCAGTGGCACTTCCGTTCCCTCTAACTTTTCCAAATAGCAACCGTTCTCCACAAATATTTAGCTATTCCACATTTCAGTGTTGTTATTGCATTTGCGTCTATTGTCACGCGTGAATCCGCGTCGCATCCGATTCCCCGAATTAATTTATTCAAAAAGAATCCAACTCGACGGCTCGTACTTTGCGATTTGTTTGATTATTTCACGAAAACCCCCATCGGAGTTTCAGTCTCAGTGGTGTGTGCAAAGTGTGTCTTGTTGTCCCTCTTGTTATGATTGCAACAACACTAATCGCTGAATTGTGGTAAATTATATTATTCCAACGTAATTAATTGCTATTCTCTGTAATATCCCCTCTAATCCATTCTCTGCTTTGAGTAGAAAACCTCTACAGCGCTCAGGATTCCATAGTTTGTCCATATTTTCATAGAATTCCACTTGAAACTGTAGAAACTGTGTGTGAACTCGAGGGTGTCGCCGCGTTAAAAACAAAAGAAAAACTGCGTTTCCAAGCGAACTAATCATGAGTAAAACTGAAAAATCGGTTACAACACCTTGGAACTTTAAGTAAGTGTGCTGAACGTTATTTTTTTCAATTTACCTCCATTCTCCTTCCGCAAAATTCTTTTTGTTTTTGTTTTCTTTGTTTTGTTGAAGTGGATGGGACGGACTGTCGACTGTCGTGGTGTTCGTCGTCGTTGTCGTCGTTAGATATCTAGTTCGACACTTAGTTCGTTCGTCTCCAGTGGAAAATACTTGTGTGTTACGTAATGTTTGTTGTCCAGTTCGTCGGTCGGTGGGGTAGGCTTGTCTGTGGCGTTCGGCTCGGTCAAGGATAACTGGTGTGTCTGTGTGTCCTTGTTGGCGGATGCTCGGCTTGGGTATTTATGTTGCACATTTCCATTTGTATGTTGCTTTTGTTGTTCGCTTTGTTAGCTTTGCATTGTTCCATGGGCATGTGCACTTGCTAATTGGATTATGGTCGTCATGGTGTGGACTCAATAGACTGCAATGGAGTGACCAGCACTGATGTCGATTCTAAATTTAAACATAAAGCTCTTGTCCGACTGATGCGAATGTGTATACTCGACAAACAGCGAAAGTTAATGCGATTTAGTATGTTGAAGCGATATGAAACCGGATTAGCAGATGATTAGTCATTGAGCGCGCGTTATGTGGAGTTAGCTGTTCATCAACAGATGATGAGGTACTCATTCGAATGGGTAACATCTTGTATCGACAGAATTGCGCGTCATGACTAGTAGAGTTTACACTACCAAGCAGGTGGAGCGTGTAAGCGAATTTTTGACTGATTGAGTGCTTGAGTCACTGTATACATGCACATACTGTAATTTAGCAACTAACACTTTGTCAATTTAAAGCTACACGTACTAGTATGTAAGTTTTTTTTTTTCAGCAAGCTAGTTGCTTTGTTATCTGTTCTAAACCTAAGTAATGGTTGGTTCCTGAATAACTGGTTAGGTTCTCGTACAATTTTAAACATAACACCCAACGACGAAATTGTGGTAAAACCGATTTTAAACTCTGAGACGAGAGTTCAGAGACTAGGAGACTGTAATGACCAAGACGGATGAGGCTTTGTCGTAAGAAGGACAAAGAATTCGCCACTAATAGGGAGTGAATATTTCCCACGTGACAATAGCAGAAATTGCCTGTTACATGTCTGAAACTATGGTAGACCAGATGTCGGTATGCATTAGTCAAAAGTACAGTACTGTGCAGAGTTGTACGATAACAACTTAGGGACCATATTGCTAATAAGCCACAAGACGAACACTCGTAATGGCGCTGAAGACTCAAATTATAGCGACTGTTGTTTAGAGAAAGCTAGGATCGTGTAGACAGAATTGGAGGTGGTGTGTGTATGTACGTTAGAGAGAATATTTCGTCCAAAAATATCTATTCGTCAAGCCAGTCAGTTGTCCAGTTTCTTTGTATTGAGCTTAACAATTCCGTTGAAAAATGTTTACTATCCCCCAAACTGTTTTAAATGGATAATCTGAAGGAACTGGAGGATATCCTGCTAAAGTTAAGTCCAAAGTATGATCATGTGTTAATAGGTGGTGACTTTAATGTTAATCTTTTATCTAACAACTGCACTAGACGCTTGTTTCACTATTTTTGTAATAAACTGGGACTGTCGGTCATTAACAATCGGTATCCTACATGTTTTCAGTCGACCACCAATCCATCTTTGATTGATCTGTTCTTGATTAGCTCAAAGCGCAGAATTCTTGGTAATGATCAAGTTAGGCCTACTTCTGAATTTATTCACGATTTTTTATTTTGCTCTCTTGATTTTCATGTTAACGAGGCACGTGATAGTGGTTGTTATGTTACAGATCATTTCGAAGCTTTGATTTAGCAGGCAGATAAATTTAAGTGTTCGTTGAATCCAGAAGATATGAGTCGGTTCTTCACTCCTTCTCTTAGTGTTCTAAATGGTCCTCATGTAGAATCACATTTTATCAGCTCTGATCTGTCATTTTCCTTTGATTCTGTAGGGGTAGCCGACGTTCTGGATGGCATCCGTTCAGTCAAATCAAATGCGCTTAGTCCAGATGGCATTTCCCCAAAATTTGTAAAGCTCATATTACCTATAGTGATACGATTTATGTTCCATATTTTCAATGCATGTATTTATTCCTGTCAGTTTCCTGAGCAGTGGAAAAGAGCCACGGTTGTACCAATTCCAAAAAAAAAAAATGGAAATCTGTCAATCCCCGCAGATTTCAGGCTCATTAGCCTTTTGTGTTTTTTATCAAAAGTATTGGAAAAACTGATAGCTAAACAAATTCAAAGGTATCTAAGTTCGAACAATATGATATCTGAATATCCGGTTTTCGTATCAATCACAGCTGCGAATCAGTCGTGTTGAAGGTAACTTCTGATCAACGTTTTGCACTTGATGCTGGCAAGTTTGGGCTTATGGTCCTTTTAGACTTTACCAAAGCATTTGACAGCATTGATCACTCAATTTTGCTGGATAACCTTAGGAATAAGTTTAATTTTTAAAAAAAATTTAAGTTTTTTTTTCCTCTAGTGCGCTTAAGTTACTGAGTAAATACCTGAGTAATAGAGTGAGATCGTAGAAACTGAAAGCGGTTTATCCTTACTTTCTGTTGTTAATTCCGGGGTGCCACAGGACTTAGTTTCGGGACCCTTACTGTTCTCAGTATTTATTAACGACCTCCCTGAATCAATTATTCACTGCAAAGTGCTGATGTATGCTGGTGATGTTTCAATATACCTAGCTCGACCTATTGGTTTGATGGAAGCCTGTGTTGCTCGAGTTAATGAAGATCTGTTGAGGATTCATAGCTCGGCAATATTAAACAAACTTCTGCTTAATCCCTTGAAAACTGAGGCTATGATCCTCTAGAGAACTCAAGTTGATCCATCTGGTTTTTCAGCGATTGAACTAGGTGGTAAAATCATCCCGTATGGCAGTCAGGTTAAATGTTTGGGTTTCAGCATTAACTCATCCCTAAGTTGCTGTGATACCTTTTCTGAGGCAATTAGATAAATGTACTCCGGTGTTCGTACCTTAAGATGTTCATCTCATTTGCTTGTTCCCAGTATGAAATTGCGTCTAGTGAAAAGTCTGATTGTCCCGTTTTTTACGTATAATTGTAATGTGTATCCTTCTATGGATTATGAATGTCATCGTAAACTAAATGTTGCGTTTAATGATTTTGTGCGTTTTATATACAAATGTCAGTAGGTTCACCAGTGTTCGCGTTAAAATTCTAATCTTCTGAGAATCAGCTTGGATAAGTACTACTCTTTCAGCTGGTAGGAAGGGCTCTAGCTCTCGCTAGATCGTCAGCAGTTTCGTTGCCAGTGATGCTCTTTTGGCCAGGAACCAAGCTGAGTGTAATTTTGTTGTGTCTAGCAAGCTGCTGGAGAGTTTACAGACAGTTCCAAACTAGCTTAGAATAAAAGTTGTATGACATGAGACCTTTAAGTAGGCGAACCCCACAGGCGGATCAGTAGAAATGCGGTGAAGTGGGAGGGTTGTGATCCCTTATTTTCGGAATCATAACCTCGCTGATAAAAGGAAGAAGAAAAAGAAAAAGACTTGAGACCTTTAAGTGCTGCTTGGCTGTCTCAAAGAATGTTTATGTGAGATCTGAGGAGGTTCCTTCTAAAGCATTCTCTGTCGCAAAGTTCAATAGCATGAACCTCGGCTTGAAAGATTGAAGTTTAAAGTCCCAGTGGTTTTGACAGTTTGAAATTAGGGCCGAAAACTCCAGCCGGATTTGATAATTATCCCAGAAGATCCAGTCGGAGCGATTCCGATGGTTTTTTTTTGGGCATAAAGCCAGTCATGCATACTGCTATAGTCACGAAATTAGGGTAGTGACCGAAACAATAAGATCGTGGTTACAAGCTGCCGGAATGAGGTTCCTTCGCGGTGTTACTGGAATGCCTCGTCGGGATCGAGTGTGCAAAACCAGAGTACGCGAGGCGTTCAATGTTGAGCAGCTATTTCTCCGAACGGAACGATCTATGCTTCGATGGTTTGGCCACGTAGTGCGTACGCCCCCAGACCGGCTTCCAAGACGTGCCATGATTGCCGTGCCATGATTGCCGTGCCATCAGATAGGCGACTCCACGGTAGGCCTAGAAATAGATGGTTGGATCCAGTCCGACATCTCTCCTGTAGCCGCCTAGGGATTCCTTCTGACGAGTTGGAGTGAGTTGGAGTCAATGGCGGAGAAACAAGAAGGATGGAGAGTCCACCTGAGCATCCTACCCCCGCGACCCTCATGAAGGATTAGCATACTGCTGGTGAGGAGTGATTTATATAATCGAGTGTCGACGTTTCTTACACCTCGCACTGCACTTCATTTCATTTCGCTTCATGAAGAATTGGGCTTCGAAATCAGAGGTCGAATCGCTACACTCGTGAACGGATGACTCGTCACAAAATTTGTATGTAGGTATGTTGTTACTAGATCTACCAACTTTTTCTTCTTCCTATCTCGGCGGTATTTTCGGATCATAACCCCCCCACTTCACCGCATTTCTACTGATCCACCTGTGGGGTTCGCTTATTTGACAAGCCCTCCCGATTTTGGATCACTAGGTTACTGAGGCCGATCAAATGTTTGTGTCATTGTATTTGTGTGATCCAGGCGTTTATAGAGCTGCCTCCCCTACCTAGATCTACCAACTGCAGAGTACAAAATACGTATACTGTTCACCCGTTCACGAATACTGCGATGTTTCGGACACCATAACTTGTAGGCATTAAACATCTGGTAAAGAACAGTATGATTGGGTCGTATACTTCCCGCATTTAGGTGACAGATCGTTGAATACGCCACAGAATATGTTGAGAGCGCTCCTTACATTGTCAGGATCTAGACCGAATACTATTCAAATAAAATATTAAAAACGAAGAAGACATTTCAACAAAAATCAAACCTACAAATCTAAAATAGAAATCTCATTGCTCGTTGCTCTCTCTCAAATACCACCCCAAGAAAATCGCCATCATTCACTCTGATACATGCGGGACACTGAATCTGCCCAACATATCTCATGCGAATGCCGCGCTATTGCTCGGACCACAATTAAATACTTTTAGAAAAAATTCACTTCCCCATATGACGTTGTCTCTTGCTTCACTAAAAAAATTCGAAGCTTTCTACATGAACTTGATTTCAGCTAGGAAATAAATTCACGCAAGGGGGCAGCACAAAATATCGCAATGAGGTGTAAAGCGATACTGAGAGTATAAACTCAGAGAACATAGTGTTCTGTGATGATTCAAAACAAAACAAAAAATGTTCTCCGTATTGTTATCCAATTGCCTATTACCCCACTGGGATTATACTACCCCAGTAAAAGCGAGCATTTATTCTGATGGCATTTCTGCAGTCCATGGATTGGACACACCCTACGGCGCGAAGACAACTCCATTGCGAAATACGCCATGCAGTGGAATCCGCTCACCCAGGCAGGCAGAATAGCGGGACGCCCTAGGCAAACGTGGCGCAGAACAGTTGAGGAGGAATCGAGCTCTTTAGGAATGAGTTGGAGGCAGCTCAAACGCGTTGCAGAACTTCGAACACGATGGCGCGCAGGCGTGGTTGACGCCCTATGAACCCCGAGGGGTTAAAGGATCTAAAACAAAAAAAAAAAAATAAAAATTTCTGCAGGGTTTTTTCAAGATGCGTCAAATTCATAGACAGCCGTCCTTTCATTATTTGCCAACGTATAAAATGTGAGCAAACACAAATTTGTCCAAAAATCATTTTAAATGTACCTTCTCGTCTTGGAAGAATCGACTAAAAATATGCTAACTTTGCTCACCATAAAGCTGGCAAACAACTTTTGATAATTTAGTCAAACAAGTAAAGACTAGTTAAGCTGGAAATATCTCTACGCCACTGATTGTATGATTAAATATCTGATAAGCAAACTTTTATCTATCGTGCCAACTTTTTTGTTTTACAGATCTCCTTCATAGTTTTTCAGAGGATAGACAAATTTGTATCTTAAGAGTTAACCTCTCAACCAAATTAGTTGGTCAAAATACTACGTGTTGTTGCATATCGGAAGCGCCCTATGAGAAACAGGGTATTGGGGGTTATTTTTAATAGACAGACAGAAGGGTGAGAACCTCCTGAAAAAAAGAGCAACTTTATGACTTGCACTCAAAAGAAGAGCAAACATCAGGGGCCTATTGTACCAACTGCTTATCAGATATCACTTAGCAAATAATCAAATAAATATTTTCTTGCTGCGTGCAAGTAATACAGAGTTTGTATAAAAAGTATCGGGAAAGGTTTCGAAAAAGTAGATTTATTTCAGAATGATGCAAAATCGGGAGGCCTGCCAATATTTTCTGAGGACAAATAGGCGAACCCCACAGGCGGATCAGTAGAAATGCGCTGAAGTGGGAGAGTTATGATCCCTTGTTTTTTCGGATCATAACATCGCCGAAATACTTTGTCTACCTACGCTCTATAGTGAAGAAGAAAAAGACTGCTACAAAACCTTAAAAATCTTCAAAGTACATCCACTTTTTCTTCGAAGGTAGGCGGTTTCCGGAAGGTCCTTAAGGGTACGCGTGCAAGCTTCTTTGACGGCACTTAGGGTCCCATGGTTGTGTCCTTTGAGGGAGGATTTCACTTTTGGGAATAGAAAAAAGTCTGCTGGGGCCAAGTAAGGGACTGTAAGGGGGTTGGAGAACCGTCGCCACGCCGTTTTGCGTCAGGTAGTCGGTCACCTTGGAGCAGATGTGGCTGGGCGCATTGTCGTGATGTAATTTCCAATTTCCAGCGATGGCTGGCTTCACCGGGTTGACTGACGGTGTCACTTAAAAACTGCAGTTTGTAGCATGCTTTCATCCTTGAGCCCTTGGTGATTCATGCCCAACGTCTTCGTGTCTGATTTTCCCAGTTCAACACAAAATTTGATGGCGTTACGCTGTTTAATCGTTCGCTGGATTTTGAGCTTACACCAAGCCACTCGATAGGGGTCCACTAAAAACTCGATCCAGCCTGAACTAACGCTCGCAGGCGACAGACGCTTGGCGCGTTTTGAAGGTCAGAAACCCAACCACCGAGGCCGCTCCGTGCAAATGCGCTGCGACGTACAGTCACGTCAGGAAAAAATTGTTCCCAATACTTTTTATACAACCCTGTAAGCTATGCACAACAGCATGTTCGATTTTACTCAGTTATCATTTTTGAAATCAGATTAGGTTAGGTTAAAGGGGTGCACTCGGATCTCAAACGGATCCATTGTGCTCCTCTGGCGTGGAGTTTCATGGTTGAAGTACTGAAAACAGAGGAAAAACAAAATGGATAGATTTCTGTGTTAATGGAAGGGCCTCCTCTGAACCACCCTGAAGAAGTTATGAATTTCATGATGGTGGTTGGTAGCTTAGCAGACAGGTCGCCCAGATGGTTGAAGAAATACTCTCCAAGGGCCGTCTTCCTGGTATTGCAGAAACTAGGGCATTTGCAAAGGAAGTATTCCATGTCCTCCTCTACGTCTGTGTTGCCGCATCCTCTGCAGAGTTCATCTGTACTTAGCCGCATTCTCTTCCGGTGGACCGCCAATTGGTTGTGGCCGGTAATAATACCTATGAAAAGCGCCATGTGTTGTCTATTTGGAGACTACTTTTGAGACTTGTCTGCTTAGTGATAATGATAACTGTTTCGCAAAAAAAACAAGCTTTGCAGTATTGTTGTCATTTAGCAGCAAACCGATAAAGTGAAAATTTGACGGTCTCCTAGGGATTGTGATGGGCCCACTATGGTGCCTAGTGCTCAACTCAATCTAACCTAGTTGCTGGCTCACAAAGACATAAAATCAATTCAGACAGAATATGTATTTTAAAAACCCCTGCGATAGTGCTTATAGAGCATCTGTACTAATGTCTAGGCTTTACACGAAGTTTTGTAATGACGCCAATAAGATGTTTAAAAAACAGTTTGACCCTGGCAGATACGCAGCGTTTACGGTGACTAGGTCATCAATGACGGTTGAAAATTATAGGTTTAGCATGGTGAGTAGAGAGGAAGTACACAGAAAAGGTCTACTTGGTGTAGACAATTGAAGACAGTTAGAAAAATATACCAAGACGAAAAAAAATCCCTGGTCTCTCCACGGAGTTCGTT
Source organism: Brachypalpus laphriformis (assembly GCA_945910035.1). Taxonomy (NCBI): domain Eukaryota; kingdom Metazoa; phylum Arthropoda; class Insecta; order Diptera; family Syrphidae; genus Brachypalpus; species Brachypalpus laphriformis. Next base: position 161,059,340 of record OX246756.1, read on the forward strand.
AAATCGCAAATTACCTAACAAAACTACGATAACAGTTACACAGCTGGGCCCAGTGATCTCATCATGGGTATGTTTGTAAACAGAATGACTCGTGAAATATTTCTGCGAATAAAATGCTAATTTATGATTTCCACTAAAATTCTTAATATTTACGTCAATTAACGCAACAATAACATCAACAATTCACAATGGACCTCTTCTGGTCTAAGTGGGTCTGTATTTTTATACAGACCGCCGCTCTAACTTATCATCACACAAAGCAAAAGTAAACACTACCGGCCAGTTGTTTACTAACATTTTGCATTCTATCCTTAATCTATACAACAAACTACTACCTTAGGTACACCTTATAAGTCTCTACGTTAACTAGAACGGAAAGTTATTATTTAACTTTAAATATTTACTAACGCCTAAAAGTATAACTCTTAATGCAATCGCACGACATAAAGAGAGTATGTTATAGGTGTTTGGGGTTTGCAACTCAGCTGATATTAGGTTTCAATACATGGTGGTGTCCGAACTAATCGGCCAGAATTGCTATAATTTCTTGCATTCCAATTTGATTCGCGGAACTATTCGTTTCGAGTAAGCTTTTATATACTTACTGATAGTATGCGGTTGTACTATTTTATTTGAACATGTTTCCTAGAAAAATGTAGTGGTTTCGGTTTGAACACTTTCTTGTTTCTTAATTAAAATGTTGCCTAGTCAAGGTTACTTAAGCATTTTTTATGAAAATCAAATCCAAGTTCCCACTTGCTTGGTAAGTGTTTTTTCTGTAAAACCTTCCAAAAAGTTGAGAAAAACAGTGTAAGAGTGGTGGTATAATAATGTGACTAAGTGAGATAAATTGCGTTCACATAAGAAAGACTCTTGAGACTTCCTCACTATCCGAATCTGAGCACGCGTACATCAAGAGGAAACGGCCTTTCATGAGGTGGTGCAAACGATTGAAAAAAACCATTCATTACAAACAGTATACCCTAGCTAGCTTCTTAGACATTGAAGGTGCGTTTAATAACATCCTAACTGAAGCGATTCAGGAAGCTCACACCGAGTTGGGTGTTTATTAGTCATTCCATGTTAAAAAAAAACAGAATCATCCAGTCAAACGCAGGTAATATCATTCTTACGAAATTCGTAGATAGTGGAACACCTCAAGGTGCAGTTTTATCACCTCTTCTATGGCCTTGTGGTAACAAACAAAATCCCGACAAGACTTGACAGAGACGGTGTCAAGGTTGTCGCATATGCGGATAACGTGGCAATGTTAGTATCGGGAATGTGTTCTTCAGTGATTAGTGAAATCATAGAAGATCACTTGGGCCGCTAGTTATGGACTCAGTGTTAATCCAAGCGAAGCTGAACTGATGCTTTTTACCACGAAAACCAAAATACCGACGCCTTCACAGCTAAGCAACCATTTACTTCCTTCATCGTCTAGTGCCAGGTTCTTAGAAGTCTTAGGTTAGGTTAGGTTAAATTAGCTGCCAGCTAAGAATCGCCAACACACTTAGACTAATAATAGGTTCATTGTAATACCACGTGGATCATGGGAGAAAATCTCTCCACCTACTCGCTAAAACCATTCTGAGCTTTTTATGAAGCGTAGGAGGCTCTTAATATCAATATCTATCAGGTCGCCTAAATCGTTGTAATAGGGGGCTCCTAAGTGAAACTTCCTTCTACGGGAAAGAGCTGGGCAGAAACAAGGAGATGATGAATAGTTTCTTCTTCATCCATGCAGCTTCTAGAAATGTCGTTCGCAAAAAGGCCTAGCCTTGTAGTATGCTTGCCTATTAGACAGTGTCTAGTGATGACACCTATTATAGCGCCGATATGCAATCTGTTGAGAGAAATCAAATTCTTAGAACGTTTTAGACCTAGCTTCGGCCAAATCTGTTCTGTCGCTAGAGATGTAGGTCTACTTGTCCACCTAAGATTTGTACTCTCGACAGCATCCAGCTTAAATTGTTTGCGAGTAGCGATAGGTATACCTAAGATGCCTTTATCCGGCAGAATAAGTCTTACTAGAGCCAAAACTCAACTGGAAATTAAACATCAACAACGAGTGAAAAAAGCATGCCTAGCTGTCTACCTTTGTAAGAAGAGAGAATTTCGATCGAAGATGGTTTTATGGATGTATACAGTGGTAATACTGGAAGTCCAATACTGGTTTGGCGGCTTGTCTTCTTCTTCTTCCTTTTATCAGCGAAGCTATGATCCGAAAACAAGGGATCACAACCCTCCCACTTCACCGCATTTCTACTGATCCACCTGTGAGTTTGGCGGCTTGCCCTGAGCATTATATTAAAATGATAAGAAAAGTGCAAAGAACGGTTGCCATAGATAACACGGGTGCTATGCGGACATGCCCGACGGAAGCGCTGAATGTGCTCCTGCATCTTCTGCCACTTGACCTCCATAATATGAAATATATTTCATTTCGGTGAGACATAAGAACTTTTCGTTACCACGAGAACTGGGGAAAACTGAATTTCCAACACAACTTCACAGTTGAGTTTTTGTCCAGTGCAGACTGGGAAAGGGGTGAAGTCATAAAGAATTACAAAATAGCAATTTATACCGACAGCGGTTTAAAGATGAACTGTGGAGTGGGTTCGGGAATCTTTTCGGAAACACTGAAAATATTACTATTCCTACGCTTTTCCGATTCATCCAGTGTCTTCCAGACGGAAGTTCTGGCAATACGCGAAACGTGTCGAATAATAATGCACAATTCACAAGTCAAGGCTCTGAATTCAACAAGGGTTATGATCCCTTGTTTTCGAATCATAACCTCGCCGAAATAGGAAGAAGAAGAATAAGAAGTCAAGGCTCTGAATTCAACAACATCGTCCTCCCAGCTGGTGGAACAGCGTACAAAAGAGCCCTCGTCGCTGGGTTGTTGGACCAAAATCCGTCTTCTCTGAGTGCCAGATCATAGCAACTTAGAGGGAAATGAATGGGCCGACGAGCTGGCGAGGAGGGGGTCTACCCTTGACACATCTCTTGCAGAGGTAGTCCTAGTTCCTATGGGAAGTGTCAAGAGCGAGTTCGTTTCACACTTTCTATCAGTTGGAAAGAAACCGTGGAACTGTCTGCAGACTAGCGTCATTTGTAGGCCGATTTTGTCGAACTGTAAATGGGCCAGAACACAAGAACTTGACAAAAAGATTCAGGCAGGACGCTGCGAGAATTGTAGCGATACACACAGGTCACTGGCCAAAAGAGACACATGCGTCTGGTCTCGGCATCCCTAAAACATACACTGGCGCAGTTGTAAAAATGCAAAAATGAGAAGGAAACTCTCTTTCACTTCCTCTGCGCGTGTCTGACTTTAAGTAGAGCCCGACATCGACCTCTAGGCAAACTCTTTTTCGACAACCATCAGTTTCTTGAATGAATTTGAAACCGTTTCCTTTCAACATCCTAAAACCATTATCTAACAAAGTCACGTGAGTTTGTTGTATTCAAATTGACACTTAAGTGCAGTTCGCAGTAGCAATCACTTCTACCAAGCTGCCTACCCTAGATTATAAATTATTCTCTGTTTCTGTGTAAGACGATGTGCAAATATTATTATTAACATTAACCAAGTGATTTATTTTATTAGGCATGCATGTCGAATTGCAGTAAAAGAAGATTCTCACGGATTATAGATAAATACCAAGTTTTTGCTCGTAACTCACATAGACCCTATTTAGATGTCGATAGCCTTTGGGTGAGAAGAGTGAGGGGTAAAGAGAGGGCGACAGTCATGAAGAAAATATAAAAATCAAGAGGAAAGTCGCGTTCTACACCCGAAATGTTTCATTCTTTTCCATTTTATCATTATTATTTCGATCGTGAAGTAGTGAGGATCGAGGGATGATATGAATATTTGGATGTGAGAACGCTCTCCGATACACAATTGTTTCAATTCCCACATTCCACCCAGAAATAATGCAGCACTGAGTATAACACATCTAGACACGACATGACTGCCCAGTGCGCACTCATCAGTTAACATCTAATCAGGGTCATACACCTTATCCCATTAAAGAAAACTTCCCCACCTAAGTAACAGATAACATTTAGCAATATTGCTAAGCCCTTTTCACTTCCACTAAATGAAACAAAATATTAGATTCGTAACTGAAAGTCATTGCACTACAAAATTGCGCAGGCAACCCGTCGCCGTTGTCGGCACATTAATTACGTTTCATAGAGTTATGAGTTTCATGCTTGCATACGCACTCTTGTACAGAGTATTGCAATACATGAGTCATCATATTCATTTCTCCTTTCAAAACTGTAATTAAATCTCCAATTATACTTTTTTTTTCCTTTTCCATAAATATCAAGTAATGAAGTAGAAATTCATTTCACTGATGAAAGATACATTCAGAGGTAAAAATATAATTCTGCTGGCAGATGAAATAAACATCGCTCGGTGGAGAGAGACTTTTTATAGTTTGTTGGCGTGGTTCGTTGATTTTTAACACACAGATAGGTAGATAGATAGATACGAGTAGATAGATATTTAGATAGATAGATATTCACGGCAATCGATTCAAGAGAGGTGATATATTTTAAACAAAATTTATTTAGCAAACGGATTCTAATGAATTCACATGACAAATTGTTAGCCGATACATGGAAAGCGTGAGATGTTTAGATTTTGGCTTGGGTTCGTAGATCGAAGACTTTGTGGATAACCTGGGATTAGATCTGAATTGCTTGTGATTTGTATCAGGTTGTATCATTTTAGTATTTTAGGAGTTGGTATTTCTCCAAGCTTATCTATTAGCGTTTGTCTCTCGGGTTCGAATCGCGGACAGTGAAAGAATACATGTTCCGCATCTTCCTCAACCTGAATGCAATTCGGACAGTACGGAGAATTGAATCTGTAGAGATAAGCGCGAAAGCATCCATGTTCACTTAGTAATTGCGTTGTGTAGAAATCTACCTCGCCATGCTTGCGGCCTGTTCATGTTTTAAGAACCGGGATGAGACGATAGTTCCATTGGCCTTTGCTTGAATCTTTCCATCGTTGTTGCCACTTCGCCATGCTGTTTGCTCTGGTAAGTTCGCTTTTCCGTCGGTTAACACTTGTTCCTGTCTCCTCGTATGTGTTTTGAAACTCCTCTGCCAGTATGTCGATTGGGAGTAATCCTGCAATAACATTGACTTCATCTCCTGATATTGTACGACATGCACTGTATACTCGTATTGTACAAATCGGTATGTCAACTCAATTTTACGGCGGTATGAGTGGGTTTTCATAGCTTTGGCCTATATTAGTGATCCGTAGATTATCACAGATATAACCACACTGGCCAAATGCCGCCTTCTACTGTATCTCGGTCCTCCATGATTTGGTATGATGCGTATGAGTGCGTTATTTACTCGCGAGGCTTTGCCAATAGCATTTTCCAGGTGTTCGCCCCACAGGCGGATCAGTAGAAATGCGGTGAAGTGGGATGGTTATGATCCCTTGTTTTCGGATCATAACCTCGCCGAAATAGGAAGAAGAAGAAGAAGATATGCCAAGTGTTGGTTAAATGAGAGCCTAGTGTCAATCATGGTGGATGGGCGTGCTTCGACGTAATCTGGTGCCCCCCTTATAGTAAGATTGATCGTTTCCCTCACCATTCTGCTACTGATTAATACCGCTTCTGTCTTATGTTCGACTAATTTTAAACCCCCAGATTCAAGCCAATGATCCTGATTGCTTCGTTACTTATTTGGACCACTTCTTCCAGTAGCTTGGTCACTACGACCATCGCAATATCGTCTGCAAAGCCTTTAATCGTATCATCTTCTGGTATAGGTATTTTGAGTATCCCGTCATACATGACATTCCACAGAAGCGGAACCAACACGGAACCCTGTAGCCCCCCTCGTGTGACGGTATACTCCTTGGGACCATAATCTGTGTCATATATTTTGTGATAGGTGGTGTGGTACCCATTTTCCCAACTTTATAACTTTGTTAGCTGTCGATGGTGGGTCATGTCGCTTATGTTGAGTTCTGTTGAGAGTTCCATAACCGTAACAGTGAGTTTTTTTTTTTCGAAGGTGGACTTCAGAAGCTCATCGTCTACCTCGCCTGGCCTAACCGATCGAGGTCCATCCTTTAGGTCAAAATAGCTATTTCTAAATTTTCCAAACCAACGCTGACACTTGGACTCACTGAAAACTTCCTCTCCACACACATTTTGGGTTTCTCTATTGGCTGCCTTTCCATTCTGGTTTTTCCGGAACAAAAACAATCAAATACGCTCTTCCGATACATCCAATACAACGAAGTTTCCAGACTGAATGACCAGCTTCTATATTAAATTGGTTTTGTGCATATTATGACAATTGGAAGAATTGATCATTTGAACCCTGTTAAAAAGGCTATATCAATGCACGTACCAAAGACATCGCGATGTAGGAAAGGCAGGCCTATAAACGCCTGGATCAGACAAATGCGACGACATCGGCATTTCATTGGCCTCAGTAACCGAGTGATCCAAAATCGGCAGGCCTGCCGATATTTTCTGAGGTCAAATAGGCGAACCCCACAGGCGGAAGAAGAAGATGACAATTGGAAGAAGTTAGGTTGAAGTGGCTGTCAGCTAAAAATCGCCAAAACTCGTAGACCAACAATAGGTCCATTCTGATGCATATGATTCTGACGGAAAACCTTCAAAAAACGGGCAATACTTACTCGTATGTTACAACCTGATATATACCGATCGGCTCATCAAAAGGTGGTTGACTAAAAGTCGTTGTAGTATTTTAGGTGGACGTCTGTTTGCATTGTATCGTAATTACCTAAATGCAGATGTTTGTATGCCCTAGCTATGTGGATGAAATGTCAACCTTATTATCGCCTCGTCGGTTATATTTAGTACGCTGGGTACATATAAGTTCAGCAACTTCTACTTTACTTACTTATGTGCTGTATCCCCTTGTGGGTCCTAGGGCCTCTACTACGCTTACGCGCCATCGTGTATGGTTTCTGGCAATGTGTCCGAGCTCTCCCCAACTGCTGTGCCTTCTTCTCGACTGTTCTGCGCCGTGTTCTCCTCGGACTGCCAGATCTTCTGCCATCCTAAGTTAAAGGGTGCCATTGCATAGCATGGTTCGCTATGGAACTGTCACCCTTAGCCATTGCATAGCATGGTTTGCTATGGAACTGTCACCCTTACGGAACGTGTGACCAATCCACTGCCACTCCCGCCGTTGGATGGTTGTGCCTATTGGTTCCTGACCCGTTCTGTCGTAAAGGTGTTCGTTAGAGATACAATTGGGCCAGAAAATCCTTAAGATATTGCGCAGGCACCTATTAACAAACGTTTGCAGCTTTTTGGTGATAGTAGTGGTCACTCTCCACATGCTGCATCCATATAACAGCACGGATTCAACGTTGGAGTGGAACAGTCTTAGCTCGGTGTAAAAACTGATTGCAGAGCTTCGCCATATTTTGGACAGCATCCCGAACGCGGACTTTCCTCTTGGCTATATCCAGTTCGGTTCCGCCATCGATCGAAACAATACTCCCAAGATACTGCAAATCATCTACTTTCTCTACCGGTTGTCCAGTAGTGCATATTTAAGCCGATGAGTTTATTCCAAGGCTGATCATTTTAGTTTTTGCCGTATTAATTTTCAGCCCGACGACTCCTGTTTGTGGAGGTCCATAATTCTGTGAGAGAATTAGCATACATCGTCAGCGTAGTCAAGATGTTTCAGTTGGAATGTAAGAGTCCATTGAATTCCTCCGTTTCCCGTCGACAAAGCTGCACGAAGCACATCGCTAATCACCAATAGGCATGGTAATGGTGAAAGGATACAGCCTTGTCTTACCCCACTTTGGATCTCAAATTCCTTAGGCAACCTTCCTCTGTGCAGAACGTGACACTTGGAGCCTTCAAATGTAGCTTTGATGATAGCAATTCGTTTATTGGGAATACCTCTTCTGCGTAAGGCACGCCAAATAAACTCCCTGTTGACACTATCGAACGCCTCCTCAAAATCGATGAATAGCAGGAGGAGTGGCGATCGATATTTAACGCACTGTTCGATGACAATCCGCAGGGTGTTGATGTGATCGACACAGGAGGATCCAGAGCGGAAACCTGCTTGTTCGGCATCGAGTGTGTCTTCGAGATATTGTTTGATTCGCTAGAGGATGATTTTAGGTATTATCAACTTCTACGACTGCCTTTTACCGTCTTAAAGTCTCCAAATATAACACCGCATAAGATCAAAGTTTAAATTCGACGGCAATCACTTTGCTCACATACTCAAATGGTGGTAAATTAAATCCAGAACCCGCAAAAAAATATTTCATCCTTATCTAGCCTGTCAACTGTCTGATAAGAGTTATTTATGCTGTCTGGATAAAACCTCCTGAAGGGGGAGTAGTCATCATCCAACCCGGTATAGTTAACCACGTGAAGATTGCGCCCCCAAAATCTCCTTATCATTCGTCTGTATTTGCTAAAACATTCATGTGACAAGCAAAATGATTGGGCTATCCCCCAGATTTGTATATCACTCCAACAAAACTATAAACAATTTTGCTTGAATTTTCTGCTAAATCGGCACGAACTGCCATTTAATGTGCAACACGTAAAATTCACTTTGAGCATTCAGTGTTGACAGATAAGAACGTGGCAAAAGTGCTTTCAACACACACAACATGGATAGTGGTTTTCTAGTTACATAACTACACACCGACAGAGAACTTTTAGCCCATTTTTGTCTCCGGGATTATAAAGCATTCTTCGTAACTTTTGTGGGATTTCTTATCCCAGCGAAGCTAGGGTATCATGATATGAAGGGGATTACTCAACTAGAGGCTTTTGTTTGTCGGGGATAATGGATGGATTACAATATTCATTATGGTAATGGGTAGGCGGCTTCTGGTGGCAAAACTTTTTAAGGACATTTACTCTCTTTGCTTTACAAAGACCTTCGAAAAGGCTTTCAATGACAAATTGAATTTCAATCAAGGTACGCTGGCCACTCAATCGTTTAACTCACAATTGCAATACCAATGTCATTGAAAGAACGAAAGGAAAGGAAAAGTAATTAACAAAGTTGCGGATCTTCAAAAGAGTTACACCCTAAGAACAGAGGAGAAACTTTGAACTAATTACTTTTAATTATTTTGAAATTTGACCTCTGATCTACGCAACTGGTTGATAATTTTATTCGAAATTCAATACATTTGGACTGAGAGTTTGTTCATTAATGTCGAACAAGTTTTTCTTTTGTTCCAAGCGGGACTGCACAAGAAGGGAATTAATTTTTAATACCAGTTTGCTTACGTAGCCATGTCAAGTTGTTATTTGTTTGTCTGCGACGATACTATAGTGCGCAATTAGTTAGATAAATTCTACTTCTTTTGCCAATCGATAAGTTTATGGCAAATAACGCTCGATGTGTTGCTCTGTGATAAGGGTTTACCACAAGCACATAAGGACGTAATAAATTTAAATAAATAAAATAGAACTTATCTATGTACGTATGAGATTAAGTTTTGCCGCATGTCCCCGTATACATAGACGCACACTTGTACGAGTATGTACTGAGATGGGGGAGAAGACTTCAGAGATTGTTTGTACTGTTTTCGTAAAAAGAAATTATGTTAACTTATTCATACATGCTGGAGGCTGCTTCGCAGAATTTGATTCAACAAGGTGGGACGATTTACAAAAGGTTGTATGCTTTGCCAGCGGTATTATTTTTGTACGAATTATTGTTCTTGCTTACTTTGATCGAAGATGGTGGGAGCTGAATTCCCATCAAAACACATCTGTACCTATATTCGCGTAAGAAAATGTGCACATCAAAGGAAGCAGTGTGCACGCGTTCGCTTAAAATAAAGTTATCGCAGGATATACTGAAGAGATTTGGAGAAAATGGAACGTAAGCATAGTAATTACATCTTGTAATCCATTAAACTTCTCAAGAGCCCAACGAGTGATAAACAGGCGGAAGAGCGGTAGTATTTGTGTCTGTAGTGACAATCAGGCCAAATATTTACACTACGGCAGATCTTGGAAAATCCCATGAATATAAAATCGATACGTACCACCTCTTCATCGATTTCAAAATAGCCTATGGTAGGGTGTATAGGCGGACCCCACAGGTGGATCAGTAGAAATGCGGTGAAGTGGGAGGGTTATGTTCCCTTGTTTTCGAATCATAACCTCGCCGAAGTAGGAAGAAGTAGGGTGTATAGAGACGAGTTATACAGAGCCATGTCTAGTCTTAGCATTTCTGCCAAGCTCGTCCGTTTGTGCAGAATGACGATGGCGAACTCCCACTGTTCCATCAAAGTTGGTAAGAACACCACTGAACCGTTCAATGTCAGGAAAGGTATTAGACGCGCTGTCATGCGATCTCCTTAACATAGTACTTGAGAGAATTGTACGAAACCCACAAGCCAACACCAGAGGTACAATCTTTTACAAGTCTGTACAACTACTCGCTTACGCCGATACGATGATTGGGGCCCAAGTGCACTGCGACCTATAAAATCTATTGTGCTGGCCCAATGGTTAACCAGACTTAAAAATTGAGGCTCTTGATAAACCTCAATGATGTCTTGGGTTCCATGTTCCAGGTATCCGCTGGGCCCACCAAGACCCACGTTAGATGGAGTTATCGTTTCTTTGTGGCCCCTGGGCATTCACAAAGAACGTGTTCTGCGGTTTCTCTTTGTTCCCCGCAGAGTCTGCACATGGCCGTATCTGAATGTTTCATTTTATTTAGATGATATCTGAGTGGACAGTGTCCGGTTAGGTTGCCCGTTTGCAAATCGTCTTTTCTTAGATCAAGTAGCTTGCTGGCTCTATTTCTGTTGTGGTTTATAACCTTCTTGCTTATGGGCGCCGTAGCGTAAGTGGTTAGTATGACAGACCACTGCTCGTGAGGTTCCAAGTTCGAATCCCAGAAAACACAAAAAGTTTGTTCACGGTTCCACCTTTCGCGAACGTCTGACAAACATCCGAGAGTATTGTTGTCTCGCAAAACCAAAATTGCCCTTCGGATATGGCACTAAACTGTAGGTCCCTTCCATTCATGTGAAAAATATAACGCACACAACATGAGTGGTTACGAGAAGCTAGACCTTGGCATTTAAAGAGCTGTTGCGCCAAATATTTTTTATTTTTTTTGCTTGTCTTAGGCCCTTGGCCCAGGTTGGTCCAGTGTTCGGCGAGTCCTTTAGCGTTGGATTTGGTTATTGTGGAGTGGATATCACTGGGTGGTACCCCGAAGTAGGGTTCAGGGTCGATGAGTGGGCGCCTAGCGCCTCTCCTCGCCAGACAGTCTGCTCGTTCGTTCCCCTCAAAACGTTCCTGTCCAGGAATCCAAGCTACGGTAACCTGATTTGAGGATGCGAGGTTATCAAAGAGGTCGAGACAGTCCCACACGAGATTTGATCCTACCATATAGGAATAAAGGGCCCTTAGCGCTGCCTGACCACCTTAAGGGCAATCACCAATGTCCAATGACACTACCGTTGCAATGAGGACAACCCCAACCGCAGGACTCGAGGCTATTTTCAACCTGCTACCGCTAGACATCTTTATACGCACTTCAGCAGCCATTAATACTATGAGAATTAGCCAGTCAGCAAACTAGAAGCCAAATAGAATAGCTCACTCAATGATCCTACTTGATTACTTGTGCCTCGTGCCCATAACGGACTATATGACGCCATATTAAGACTTTGTAAGGCCCTTTTCTACCGCCCACCCTTGCAGGGAAGAATGGAAAATCGGTCACATACCTAACGCCGAATCTATAGCCATATACACAGATGATTCAAAAATTAGCACTGGTGTAGGATCAGGCATCTTCTCCGACCCCCTAGGTATATCGAAATCCATACGACTTCCAGACCATAGCAGCGCTTTCCAAGCAGAGATCTTAGCAGTGGCAAAAACCGCCCGTGAGTCTGCGGTAAGGGCAATGCCGCCAGAAGGTATCGCCATCTTTATCGACAGCCATGCAGCTATAAAAGTGATTACTGCCATAGAAATTAAATCGAAGCTCGTGAAGGGTGCTTGGAACACAGCGCAAGGTATCGCTCTGCTAGGTCCTTGGACACGAGAGTATCCCGGGCAATGAAAAAGTTGACGAGGTAGCAAGAATTTGCTCAGCAGCCTTACTAGAACAAGTTGACCCCTTGTGTGCAGCCCGCCTTGCACACTCAAGCTCGTTGCAGGGAATAAAGCCATTAGAGAGGCGAACACAAGATGGACCTCCATGGAAACTTGTGCCACCACTAAGAAGCTATGGCCATCCTTCGACAAGGCAAGGACTGAGAGAATTACTTGGAAAAACGGGAAATCCCTTTCAACCCTCGTGGGCATCATCACGGGGCGCAATACTCTGTAGTACGACTTGCAAAAATTACGCCTGACGGAGGAGGAACTATGTAGAGGCTGTGGTGACGAGGGAGTTTTTGAGGACATTACCCGCTTCCTATGCCACTGTCCGGGTCTTCAACACTCCAAGAAAAAGTTCCTTGGTAAATAATTCTTGCAGGATCTCGAGGAGCTCTCCGGCGTTTCGACAGGAAAGATGCTGAACTTCATCAAATCATCTGGGTGGTTTGTATGCAGAAACGAAGAAAGTGATTGAGTTTGAATAGTTTTTTGCCGGTTTTGCACTAGGCCTCAATGGGTAAGGGATTACTTTTTCCCTATGGGTATCACAATGGGTCAACGCTGACCTGAGTGTGGCAGAGAGCGTCTTTCCCTGCCAGCTGACATACCTAACCTAGCCTAACCTGTAGTGACAGTCAGGCTGCGCCTAAGGCCTTGCTTAACCCTTTAACCACTAGCCTAACCTAGCACTGCCTGGCTGTCTGAATAGATAAAGATGCGGGTTCCGTTAGTGTTTCTCCGCAGGCATTACTGAATACATAGTTCTATTACATGAACTTCTGCTTGGAAGATGGTAGTTGATTTACCAAGCGCTGAAATTGGGACCATAGACCCCAGCTCCGGTACTGCCATTTTCCAATTTGGAGCCATCTTTGTACCAGATTTGTGCATTCGGTGGTGTCCTGAGACCTTTGTTTCTCCATTCTTGATGGAATTCGAATTTCCTGGAGAGCCGAAATCTCTTGATCAGGAATCTATGACATTGAAACAGTCGGAAGAACACAACGGGCCGTCAGTGGGGCATTTGCGAGTATTGAGATCGAAGCAGCAAAGATGGGTTTACCGGTCAATGAAAGCAAAACCAAATGATATGCTGTCTACAAAAAAGGACACCCAACATCGGCATCTTGGGCAGAACGCCACAATGGACAGTTACAATTTTGACGTAGTAAAGGACTTTGTCTCTATGGTGAGCTCCGCAAATGACATTAGTGGGGAGATCAAACGAAGAATTACTCTTGCTAAGACACTCTGTATAAGACACTAACCATCCCAGTCCTGCTGTACGGCGCAGAGGTATGGGCTTTGTCAAAATCGAATGAGGATGCCCTTGGTTATGTCGAGAGAAAAGTTCTTCGAGTGATTTTTGATCCCGTCTGCATAGACGACAAGTGGAGGAGAAGGTACAATGCCAAACTATATGGCCTATACAAGGATATCGACTTAGCCAGAAGAGTTCACATATAGTCACTAAGATGGCTGGGTCATGTCGAGCGGATGGAGCTCAACGTTCCAGCCAAGAAAGTCTTCGAATCTACCCCCAAGTGGACGGTGCAGTATAGGACGACCTCGCGGTAGGTGGCGCAAACAAGTGGATGAAACCTCAACCAACTGAAGGCAGCTGGCTCATAACCGGGCTGGCTGGAGAGGTTTGTTGATTGAAGCCCAGGTCTACCCCGTGCTGTAGCGGGACTAAGGTAAGTAAGTAATTGACAGTCAGACTGTGCTTAAAGCCTTGCTTAACCCTTTAACCCTTTTCTTTGAACTCGGTCGCAAGGCTGAATTCTCTGTCTCTTATCTGAGTCCCAGGTCACACTAGGATCCTGGAGAACGAGATCTCTGATGAGATTGCTAGACAAGGCTCAGAAGATGCTTTCTCAGGTCCCGAACTCGCGTTGAGCTACCCTACGTCTTCGGTTAGGATTTCCATTGACGATTGGGTCTCTCGTGAACACAATTGTGTGTGGTATGACTCTCCAGGTTGTAGGTTGACTAAACAAATGCTCCCGGACGTCTGTAACAAATCATTGGCATTCTTGCTGTCTCTCAGCAGAAAAGACTGCAGACAACTTATTGGCGTCTTCACAGGTTACTTCGCTTTCACCAAGCACCTTAGTGTGTAGGGCTTAAGTGACCCTACAATCTTACTTACTTACTTACTTACTTACTTATTTAGGTGGCGCTACAGTTCGGGGTGAAACTGGGCCTCAATCAACAAGCCTCTCCATTTAGCTCGGTCTTTAGCTAATTGCCTCCAGTTGCGCACTCCAAGTTGGTCGAGGTCTCCATGAACTTGGGCGCGCCACCTACGGCGAGGAGGTCGTCTACTGCGTCGTTTCTCTGGGCTAGACTCGAAGACTGTGGGCCGAAGTGTTGGTGTCCTAGCCATCTCAGACGTCCAATAAGCAGTTTTTTCTTGACTAGGTCAATGTCGCTGTACAGCTCGTATAGTTCGTTATTGAATCTTCTCCTCCAAAACCCATGAGGAGAAGACACTGCGGAACATTACCTCTGCGAGTGTCCTGCCCTTTGACGGATCCTCGGTGCTGATGTAGCGAGTTCTGGTACTATAAGCTCCTTATTGCTGAAGTGCTTGCTTGGCTTTCTTAGAAAGACAAGGAAATTCCAATAAAATGGGTATATCAGGATTTGCTCTCTGGTAGTACAATGGACCAGTTGCATCTGAGTGCTCCAGTGGACCATCTCGACAAAAAAAAGATCCCAACGAGCCAAAACAGAAGGACATTGCTTGAAAACACAAGAGTTTTTCTACGACTGCACATGCCACAGTCGGCTGTCAAAGTTCTACCATAGCTACTGAATGGTCATTTAGATATTTATAGTGAGATTTGGCTCTGTATTATAGGTGCTTGAACAACTCGTTGTATTTCCTAAACAGTCAAAGAAAAGCGTATGTGTGCTTCCTCCATTTTAAACAATCTCCACCGAACCAAGAATTTGTTATTCATTTGTCTTCGATAAGTATTCTCAACTTGACTTTGGCTCAGAATCGACAAAGTATGAGGAAAAACCACCGACCTTGTGTCGTGTTGTATGTTAGAAACCGTCATTGTTCTTGCATGAATCATTTTAAAGCGAAAACCAGTTTGGTATGACTTCCTAACCCAGTTCTTAAGGGTTAAAAGTTAGTAATATGCTTCCAAGGTCATGTCGCAAATTTCTGAATATTTATGTTCCAAAAGGCGACGTCGTTCTTAGCAGGTCAAGTGGATTACACCGCACCGTTGAATAAACAAAGAAAAATATCAAAATGTTTCCCTCATTAAATTAATTATTCTGCTCTGCTCTGTGGAAAAACCCTAAGGGGAAATGAGCTATAATAGAAAATTCATAGATTCCAGGTAACGTCTTATAGGACGCACAGGCCTGTCCACTGTGTACACTCAGTATAATGAAGCAAAAGCTTACCTAAATCTGCCAATTTCCGAAATAAGGCTTAATTAATATTAATTGAGGATTTCATCGATGCCCGCATTATTAGTGAAAGTCTGTCATTAAAATTAAGCCAAAGCTTGCTACGTGCTCTACATTAATTGCAGTCTTTTGCCCTAGACTCCACAATTAAGGCACATTGACCGTCCAAAAGCACCACTTAGTTCTGTTTACCCCGATAACCAATTGAAATGATGCGCACCTATATAAACGTCAAGGCCAATGTAAACGTTCAAAGTCAACATCGAAACTGTTTGACATGCAAATCACTAAGATTTTTGTTATAAGAAAAAACAAAACCACTCGACGCCCAGTATAAACCGCAAGCGTGTCACAAGGTCACTATTAAATTAAATTATCAAGTTTATCCGATGAGGTCAGTGGACGGATACAATGCACAAAAAAAGATACAAACCAGATGATTGTATACAAAAATTTGTCATTCGTTGATGATACCTTCAATTTGGTTAAAAAGAAAAAAATTATAGTCATCCACTATGAGATGTATCTGCGTATCTATTGTCACTTGAATTTTCGTTTTAAACGTCTTTATGGGTGTGACCTTAAGTACCTTTTTGGCGTCGCGAACGTAATAAAAAGTTAAAAATTGTCAGAAAGTCGTGAGTTGGAGAATGGCAACCAGCGTTTACAGTGAAAATAATCTGCAATTATGGTCTGTGGACCGGAACAATATGTACTTATACCCAAGGTTACCAGAGGAGTGTGTTCTACGTCACTGACCGGAGACTGGAAACGAGAAAATAGATGCACTGAAGCATCGCAGATCTCATGGAATGATGGCGTTTGTCATTAATTTTAGAACTGAGAGAGAGGAATGAAAACATTTGTTTAATTTTAAACACTGATCACACCATGGGACACGTGACTCTACAATTAAGAGATTCGGTCAGATCTGTCTATGATTTCATACTCGTGAATCAGTTTTAACGTGATTCGTTGTAATTTTTTCACTTTTACTGCATTTGAATGAAGTGCTTGATTGTCTCATAAATATGGTGTTACCACACTTTATAGTGTGCTTTATGATTATTAAAAGTGCACAGTTTGAAGACATTTTTGTAACCACTTTTAGATACAGATATACGCACTTTATTAGGGTCGCAAAAAATATGAACTGTGTCTGGGGTTCGCTGACGGGCTTTTAAGAAAGAATTTATATTAATGGGGGTGAGTTTGTGTTGATGGTCGCTGAAACGTCACTGGGTTACTTGAGTTCAAACTGCGGCTGAAGGCTATTATCAAATTGAGAACAGATCGTGGTGCTAGTTTTTTTTATACATGTGTTGTAATAGAAATTGAGTGGATAGAATAAACGACTACAATTTGAAGCGACAGACAACGCTATGGAGTTGAGTATCTGCTTGGCAGGCAGTTTGACTACTAGAAACGAAAACGAGGTCAGATGTGAATTTTATAAAAATTAATCAATCAACGGGGATCAAAAACTAATGACGAAGTATTTTGAGGTGTTTTCTTTGATTGTAGCGTGCATGTGCTTGCTGCCATTCCTCATCAAACCAGGGATTTAGTTGTGGTGGCCGAGAGAAACCGAATACATCAGAGGCGGCATCTCTGACGGCTTGTTGACAACAATGCCACTGAGCTTCCGCATTTTCCGCTGGCGGAATAAGACTTAGATTGAGATTAAAAGAGACTCGATCGGCAAAGGCTCTGGCAGTCTCTGCGATTGTAGGCGTCCGAAGTCAAACTTCATCACAGTATTTCGTTGATTTCGCTTCCTTCTGGATGTCCGTATCCATACCTTCACTACAACTATGTAGTGATTCGAGTCCACGTTGGCTCCTCGGAAAGTCCGGACACCCAGAATACTGGAAGAAGTAAGTAGCACCCGCACTGTGTCTTAACATATTAAGTGTAGCCATAGTCCCTTGTGCGCGTGCAAATTATAAAAAACAAAGAAGTAAGTAAGTCAAGCTACAGTCAAATCCCTGGCATCGTGCTCTCCTACTTCAAGTGCTTTCTTGAACTGCTGTTTGACTCTCACGGAGTTGACGGACCAATTTGACGTTCACCTTAGCTGGGTGCCATGCCACAGAGACATACCGGTCGCCAGATAGGATACGACTCTAAGGAATCTGCCGAAATGGCAGGCACTGGGTATGCCCCTCGCTACATGTAAACATTTACTAAAGCTGGACGCTATTAGCAGAATGATGGGAAATGGGAAAATGGCTCCACGTGTCATATTTTGGTATAGATCTGGCATAAGTTGGATCAAAAACGTAGTGCCGAGCTGATTATGCTAAGCAATCACAGATCAGCTACGCTATCGGTGTCCTCACTGGACACTGTTTGGGAGGCCGACATGCAAACGACTTCTGCAGGAGCTGTAAGGACGAAAAAGAGGAGAAAACTATCCCTCATCCCCTATGCACATGTCCGGCCCGATTCCAAAAAAACTGCTCGATCTAGAGGTTCCTGTCTTCGATAACTTCAGTCAACTGGCGTCCTCAGAGCACCCTTCGCTTTATTAAAAGCTCCGGTTGGTTTAATTAGTCACTGGGTAGCCAAATGGAAACATCTATGGCATCACAATGGACCTCTACTGGTCTACTCGTAAGTGTGCATGTACTCTCGTACAGACTGACACTATCCTAACCTGACCGAAGTATTGACCAACATTTTTCCTCAAATCGAGCTGTCAAACTGAAGCGAACCATTTCAATGTTGGGAGTGGACTGGACAACATTGATGGGATTTGGTTTATTTCGGTTGGTGGGAAGGAGTTAGATCCATTGGGAGTTTGTTGGTTGGACTGAATCTTGACATCACTATTACGCATAATCCCGAGAAAGTGGGTACCGCAATTTTACTTGTCTGTCTATCTATCTGTCTTACTACCTGTGTGTCGATATGCTCGAGTGCAGACTTAAGGATTTAACAGATCTACCTGAAACATACCGAAGGCAAGAGGACTCCCAAATGGTTTTAGAAACAGCTTTAACTATAATATTTCGTTCAAACTTCACATATAGGCTACTTTCGGCAAGTGCTATCAGAATGCATACCAGGGACCAAATCGTCTCTTCCGTGAACGTACAATTCGTAACGTTAGATTATTTGTTGCTAGATCTACCAACAACACAATACAAATAACGTTACGAGTTATAAGTTCACGGGGAGACTATTTGGGAGACTGCTCACTTACAGCAGTGGTGGAGATGAAACCCAGATTGACTACCATTTGGTAGCCAGTTTTTGAAGGCTCGGGTAAAAGATTGTAAAGTGATCCTGGGAGAGGGAATCGCTCAGCAACACCGTCTCCTGCTAACAGAAATTTTTATGAAGACACCAAAGAAAAGCAAACAAACAAGGGTCCCTGAGAAAATCAAGTTGTACAATCTGGATAAAGAAAAAGTTGATGCTTTTGCTTTCGTGATGAAAAATTACCTCTCTCACACCATCAACGGAGCTGAGGATGAAGAGTGCAGAGCACAAAATGTGTGGGATTCCCTATACCGAATTTGCTTAAAGAAGGCCAAATCACTGCTAGGAGCTTCAAAAGCCCACCACTAACAAGCCAAAGAAACATGGTGGTGGAGTGATGAAGCTTAGAAGGTGATAAATGAGAAGAAAGCGGCTTTCAAAGCTTGGTCAAAGTGCCCCTCTAATAATAGAGACGAACGAGCTCGCCTTGAAGTGGAATACAGAATGATGTTGCAAGAAAAAAGCGAAGAAGAAGAGCGCCCAGCTTCAACAAGAGAGTACGGTGGGCCTGTATCGGGAGCTGGAGAAAATATCTTCCGCGGTTTCTGATGCAAACCAGGCTATCCAGGAGCTGCGAGGACACAATATGAACAAAAGCGTAACCATCTTCAAAATAGCCGCCCAAAGAAGGAGGAATGCTCAGGAGATTCGCTCGCCAAAGTTCATTAACAATGCTCATGGCCAGCTTCTTGTGGATGACGACAAAATTCTGCAGAGGTGGCGACAATATTGTGAAGAACTTTTGAATGAACAGTTTCCCTAGCTATACTTCCCAAGAGCCACTCCTTACTGTGAAGAAATACCCGACATTACAGTCGAAGAAGTAAGTGAGACGGTCAAATACTCCAAAAAACGAAAAGCGGTTGGGCCAGACGAGATGCCCTCTGAGTTTTGGAAAAAGATGGGAGACATCGGGCTCAGATGGCTCAGAATTCTCATCTCCAAATTTATGAGAGATGATCCAATACCGAATCAATGAAGGGGAAGCTACCTTCTCCCTGTATACTACGCCAAGGGTGATACGCGAAAACTGTGCTGATGTCAAGCACCATGAATATCGTTGAGCGGGTATAGGTGGTCAACTGCGAAAAATAATACGGTACGATGGTCAGTGTGGGTTTGTCACGGGTAAATCAACCACAGATGCAATCCAAAGAATAAGGATCATAATGGAAAAACATCGTGATTCCGTAAAGGATTTGCATATTGTATTGGTTGACTTTGAAAAGGTATTCGACAGACAACCACGAGATCTGATATGGGTGGCGCTAAAACATCGAGGGGTTCCAGAAACCTATGTACAGATGATCATGGATATGTACGAAAGAGCAAAGACAAGAGTAAGATGCCCTCCTGGAGTAAGCGAAGAGTTCCCAATCAAAGTCGGGGTGCACCAGGGAAGCGTCTTAAGTCCTCTGCGTCTTAAGTCTTTTGCTCTTAGGAACCTGTGATCATCGCGTAAGCGTAGGGTGAATGAAGTGGCAAGAAAACTCCGCTATCTTTTGTAACCGAAAAATGCCTCCTAAGTTGAAAGGAAGGCTCTACACCGCAATTGTGCATCCAGCACTCACGTACGGTTCACAATGTTAGACGATGTATAAAAAGTATGAGAGTAAATTAAAGGCAACTGAGATGAAGATGCTTCGCGTGACAGCAGGAGTGACAAAGCTGGATTGAATAAGAAGTTCGAAGATCCGTGAAAGCCTTCCCATCAAGGAAACCATCGTACGAAAGACAGAACGCGACCGGCTCAGCTGGTATTGCCACGTTCAAAGGAGAGATCATTTGACCTTGTTAGAAAGGCAATATCAATGAACATTCCAAAGACATCGCGAGGCAGGGAGAGCAGGCCTATAAACGCCTAGATCACACAAATACAACGGCACCATCATTTGATTGGCTAGTGAGGCCAATGATCCAGAATCGGGAGGCCTGCTGATATTTTCTGAGGTCAAATAGGCGAACCCCACAAGCGGATCAGTAGAAACGCGGTGAAATGGGAGGGTTATGATCCTTGTTTTCGGATCATAACCTCGCTGAAATGGGAAGAAGAAGACTAGTATATGGAGTGTTACCCTCGTCACTTGATTGAATATGTTAAAAATCTGCGGCAGTGTAATGCACTCTACTCATGTCACTGGCACACAAATTAGGGCTTACTACAGACTCTTGTAACTTTGATTTCTTCCCAAAATACGCCAAATAAGGTCGTCACTTTTCCAATGAAAATTGAACTGATTGGGACATTCATTGGCAATGTGATTAGATTACCAAATCTCGAAGAAGGGATGCGAATTTTGCTTTGACGATTAGTTTCACTAAATATTTGTGTAACGTTGCTTTAGTTAAGCCGCTTTTTATAGGTTACTAGCTGATACCCGGCGTACGTTGCTGCGCCTTGCCTCACTCGAAGTGCAGTTGTGGGCAAATTGCTGGACCGATTTTGGCGAAATTTCAGAGAAACTCTCAGGTCAATACCGAAGATTGCCTGACAATTTCAGCTCAATCGGTTCGGTAGTTTCGGAGTCCATAGCATAGATACGATCATAGGTACATTGAGTTTTATATATATATATAGATTCTTCGACTAACTCCACATACATTCGACTAACTCCATAACATTTTGTCAATATATGACATATGGTAGGAACCTAGCAAGTTTTGGAAAATTGTATTTTTTTTTCTTTTTTAGCTTTAAGCGATTTTTTTTATGAAAACTAGCATTAGCATGTTCAAGTACGTACGACCCTCCCAGTGCCTTTATGTTTTTACGAAAAATAATCTAAAAATGGTTTGGTCTGTCTCTGCAACCTGGAAAACAGATGCAGCATCGAATAAGAGTCAAATCCTGTTTCAACTGGGACACATTATGCCTTGAGCAATGATGACTACTCAACTTCTTTCTAAATTTTGGTAAGAGAGATTCAAATTTGTGAAGCTTCAAGAAGTCTGATGGGAAAATACCGTGCAAATACGATCTACACCTTCTGGTATCAATTTGGGAAAACCCTTCGATCGTGTCCTCTCTTGATTGGTGTGGCAAGCCTTAAGGGTGTCCCAGCAGCCTACATTCATATTATACAGGATACATACGCAAATCTCTCCACAAAAATAAAAGGCCGTCTGGGCTTAGTGACGAGTTTGAAGTCAAAGTAGGGGTCTACCAAGAGTTATCCGTAAGCCCGACTCTGTTCAACCTGGTAATGGATTTCCTCACCAAAGACAGTGAAACGCCACTGCCCTGGTGCACTTTATGCGCGAATTGCGTTGTTAGTGCTGCAATCTGCTAACCAATTGCAACAAAGACTTGACTTATGGATTATGGTTCTAGAAGAAAACAGACTTCACATCAGAAGAAATAAAACAGAGTACATGGTATGCAAATACTCAAACGACGACGAAATAGGAATGCAGGATGAACCTACACGTATTCAAGAAACATCAGTCAACCTAGTTACTCAGTTTAAATACTCGTATCTCGACTCGATTGTGAACTGGGATGCATCTGTGGACGCTGTTGTGATCTACAGGATTAGCACAGCATAGATGAAGTGGCGGAGTTATGTGCAATCCCAAAATACTGATCAAAACAAAGGGTTTAGTGCACAGGGCAGCTATTAGACCAGCAATGCTTTATGGCGCAGAATGCTCGACGACAAAAAAGGCCCACGAGCAAAAATTGAGTACCAATGAACTCCTTAGATGGGCCGGCGGTGTGGCAAAATTGTATAAAATAAAAAACACATACGTAAGGGGTAGTTTCAAAGTTGCACCAGTGGAAGAGCAGTTAAAGAAAACCCAACTCAGATTGTGTACCCATATCATAAGAGCATATTGTTGAAAAAGTTCTCCTAATTCTAATAAATCCCATCCAAAGGTCGCCCTCAAGAGACATGGTGGTCCAACATATCAAATGAAATTCGAAGGGGCCCAAAACCTATAAAAGAGGACCCAGAACAGGCGATCGTGGAGAGTCAAAGAGAAGAAGGATTGAAGTATGCCAATTTCACGGCTGATTACTTCCTATTTATAGCAAACCCAAATCTACAGCAAACACCATGTGAATGGTTTTAGAATTTTTGTCAAATCTTGTCAGCATGCTACAGTTGTTAGATCTTATCGAGTATTTAAGAGCTCTGGGACTTGATGGGGAATTAAGTAGACCAAATTCTCGAAACTACGACATAGACCAAAGGATGTACAAGAATCTTTCCTACTAATATCGATGAGCGTTTGCCTATATATGTACACAACAACAGCCTTCCTGAAAAGATATACCACTGTGATGTTACCCCAATTGAGATGACCATCGAGATTTTAGCTACAGTTCTCATAAAGAATAAGCGAACTTGATTACGAAGCTAACAACGAAATCTATCCCCAGAAATTGACCGCGCCCTGAAATTCAAAGAACATGCTCTAGGTATAGCAAGCATCGGGTGATGTTATGTACGTTGCTACATCTCAAGTCCACAGCTGAAATGATTTCGGTATAAGCGCAAGTACTTACTCCCCTCTGCCAAAAATGATTGAAAAACCAACGCATGTGGCAAAGTAGTCGGCCCAAAACTTTGCCTTCACTTGGAACAAATCCTCCAAACAAATCGATTCTTCAGCTGGCCCACCTAAAACTCTACATAAACGTTTGGTTGAACTTCCAAAGAATGGATGACTTTAGTACAAAATCGCTATTCTTCTTCTTCTTTATATTTCTGCGATAAATCAAGAAACTTATGGATGACAGCGGCTCTAGATGATAGACACTTCGTCAACGTTTTAGTTTGATCAGACTTTGTCGACTCAGGAAGTAAATGGAAGGAAGCAACTATCAATGCGCCGCCCGTTTGTAAATCTGTTTGCCACCATATTCCACAACCTAAACTATAAACGCTACATTCATGATTTTTACACAGACATAGTCGGGTCATTTAAAAAAAAAAAAACCTTTTAGAGACGACTGCAGAGCAAATAAAAACAGCTCTAATATATGTTAAACAGACGATATATACTTCGTTAAAAATATTTCTACGAGTAGATTACGAAAATATGTTTTTTATTTACGATACGATATACAATATACGAGTATGTATGCACTACTGGTGGAGGAATATCTGAAAAATGGGTGTCCGCTGAGTATGGAATTTTTCTAGGCTACTTATTGAGTCTAGTATGCCAATATACGAGACGCAGCTTGAAAAATCTGGAGGAGATTGCCATCAAACTCTACAAGCATTTCCTTATGCTTCAAAACTATCAGCCTGTACCTAGTACCTATGAGTTGATGACTCAAAACCAAACCGAAACTGTACAAAGTTGGCTATAAAATTCCGTCTTTTGAGCAAAACAGATTCTATAAGCCGAGTTTACACCGCAAACCTCTTGAGTAGACCCTAAGCAATAGTAACTATGGTTTCGAAAGGAAACACAACCTACAGCTAGAACCACATAATAAAAGAAATGAAGCAGTTCGAATGGGATATTCCATTTTAATGGCCTCCTTGCCATTAGACGCTCATCTACCGTCCGTACGGAGATTGAAGATCAATCGTCGATCATGTAGCTTTAGATCAATCGTGTCCACAGTACAACTCTTAAAACCTTCAAACTGAGCATCAAGGTGAAGAGCCTTAATAGTATAGAAACAAGAGAAGTCGTGTTCTTTCAAGAGCAGCAAAACGCAATCGAAGAATGTCTACAAAGCCATCTATACATAGTACAGAAAAAACCTAGAAATACCTCCAAAGAACGAATACAAGACCACCTTTCAACTAACTTGGAGGTGACAATTGAACAGAATATGGCAGGACTCGTGGTAAAGAGGCTGCTTTGTTCTTATAATCCACGGTTGGGCCTTTTTCCGAGTCACCTACAATTGATCTCAACAAAAATATTTTCCAACTTTCCCGTCCTACAGTCCATAGGAATGTTCCAGAGTCACCTACCGTAGGGAAATCAAGAATGGTTTCAATAGCCATCTTCGCATAGTGCAGAATGAACGTAAGGAGACCTACCAAAGCCCCACTACAAAACTACATTTCAGCTGACTTGGAGGTGACACTTGAACGAAATATGCCAGGACTCGTGGTAAAGAGGCTACTTTCTTCGTATTATCCACTGCTGGGCCTTTTTTCAACTCCCCTACAGTTGATTTAAAAAAAATCCCCATCCTTCAGTCCGTCGGAATGTTCTAGCGTCACCTACCGTCCATAGAGAAATGAATGAATGGCCACAATAGCTATCTTCACAAAGTGCAGAATGAACCTTAGAAAACCTACCAAAGCCCTACTACAAGACCACATTTCAGTTGACTTGGAGGTGACAATTGAATGCAATTTGCCATGAATCGTGGTAAGGAGGCTACTTTGTTCTTATGATCCACCGTTCGCCCTTTTTTCGACTGGGCCGTAGAGATGTTCTTAGTTTCTTAACTGATTCCAAAAAAAAAAAATTGCTTTCAAGTCTACCGTCCTTAGGGGGTATTCTTGTGTCACCTACCGTCCGTAGGTAGAAATTCCTTTCGATTCCTTTCTAATGTTAGCCACAAAATCAATCACTCTCCAAGCAAGGCCAGCAATTCCGCCAGGTACTAGACCCCTCGCCCTGTCACACATTGGATTTCTAAACATCAAATAGTTGACACTCAAGCAGCTAAAACACAACAATCGTGGAAGAGCTAAAGCAAGTAGATTAGAGCATGTCAAGGGCTTATATTTGGTGGAGAGCCGAGGGGTTACACGGTTTACGGCCTTCAGAGAATGTTCCACTATATACGTGTTATAGTCACTAGACTCGTCAACTACATCAGAGAAAGTGACATGTATACGATTCAACAACTCTCATCCGGGGCTACGACCACAGCGTGACCAGCCAGTGATATGTTTCCGAGCAATACTCTTCATCTTTCATCAGCTCTGTGCCGCAAAACAATGTGAAATAGCTGGATGACCGTCCCATGAGATGTGAAAACCGCTGTATGACTACAGATTATCGATAAGGTATCGCTGACCTTCCTTAGGGTTTGATTGATTTTGTAGCTGTGACTTTCAGTTCTCTGCAAATCCTCAGTTTTTGTTAAGCCATCTTGGCATTCTAAAACAGTTTTGGAATTGCATGAACTGTGATGATTGATTTTATAAGTTTTTCCTTCATTTAAAGTGTCAAGTGTTGTTGGTTGGCGATTTTTGTGTGCTCGAAGAAAGTGTGAACAAAGTAGCGTCCTAAACCAGATTGATCCCTAGCTAACTACATACAAGTGTACCAGCCAAGTTTAGGTTAACGATGATTGGGGCAGCAACTTTTGGTGAATGATTCCAACTGTAACATCAGAAAATGAAGAAAAGAGCTACCTAGCTACACATTCCTTTGCATTCCTATGTCTAACCTGTCATCTACGACTCCTTTTTCGAAGGCAAGTCGAATGCCCCATAAGTACATTTCTTCATTCAGCAACGTGTATTCAAAAACAAAACAAAAAAGATTAGAGGAAGCTAAATACCTTCGTACGCTTGTACTAAATGAAAGAATCTGAAAGTGAGCCCAAACTAAGTCCCTGAAATTCAATTGATGCTTATTTTAGAACTAACTCATTCCTTTGAGTTCAGTGAAAGCTTTCTCACCTACTGCCCCTAGGGAGGATCTAATGCATTTTGATTTCGGAAGCTGATATGCTTATCCTCTCACTTCTGATTGGTAAAGAACAGATATTTCGTTAACGACCTTGTTCTGTCTTCGAAATTTCGCTTTTCTACTACAGGAGCACCATCTGGAGAGAGCCTGAAACACACAAATTAAGCTGACGACGACGTTAGGATCCAAAATCTTGAAGTGCAAACCCAAAATTTGTCTTATCATCTACCATCTTTCGAACTTTTTTCTGACGAAATGCGAGGAACTTAAACTAGCAAAAGCTCATTCGTTTGATGAAGAGCAAGACGCCTACATCAAACCCCTTCCGCGGACAGAGAGAGATGGAAAGAAGTCATGTTTCGACTTATATTGCAGGAGACTACATTTTTGCAGATATTCCTCCACTGTAAACGCTTATTTTAACTATGTACGAAGTATTTTTCAATTCTACTCAAAAATATCTGTTCGCATGCGTATATTCGAGCAAACTAAGTTTTTCCTTTTTTTTTATTTTGGTTTGGTTTTTGAAAATATGACACGGCTATGTCTGAAAATCAATATTCTACGTAATCTATTGAAAAGCAAATTAAATAGTACTTATAGTTTGGTCCCTAGAAACTGGTGAGACAGACAGACAGACAAATACAACATAACATCAAGATTGGCTGGACTAAGATCAACTTCAAGGAATATCTAGAACGATCCTGAGACAGAATACAAATCCAGCAGAGGATTTCTCATGTCGAGAGTGGCGCACTCAATATGGACAAGAGGCCTAAAAATCAAATTATACGCGAGAAAGATCACAGCGGAACCATATGTCTGTGGCCACAAGGTAAAACCGCCTAAGTCGATTTTCACAGATTCTCAGAAAACCTTTTCCCTTTTTCCCGAAAACGTATGGGAATTTGAAATTTTAGACTTGTTCCTTTGTCTAAAACTCGATAAGGGCAACAGCTAATAAGGTAAAAATTTGGAAGCGTAAACTTCGAATAGTAGAGCATCTTCTGGCATTCTTAACTTAATTTTGTCCTAACTCGACTTAGGTGGTTTTATCTTATGGCTACAGATGTTGTAATCTTAGGATGAATGGAAAGTGGTGAAGGATACTGCAGCATACACATTGAAAGAACTCCGATTTTCCCATGATGAAACGCTTGATAGTCGTCCCGAAGGAAGAATACGACCCTGCTAGGGTGTCCCACATTATTACTAAGTAGCATGTCAAATTGTCTGCGCTGTAGAACGAAAAGTAACGACTGAGTCGTACGTACTTACATATGTTAGTTTGAAATCTAACTGAAATCGCTGAAATGGCGATCGCTTCCAAAAGCATTAAAAAAAATACAATTTTCCAAAACTTGGTGCAGATATTCAAACCGATTACCGTTAGGGTTTTTCGCTTTTCGACAATTGCCGTATGCCATCCGATCGCGCTTGTCCAACTTAGCCCAAATATGAAGTTACGAGAAGATTGCTTCAAATTTCATAAATTTTTTTAAAAGTTGAAGTTGGAAACGAATTGGTCCAGATCTAGTCGAGCGTGCATTATACGGATCGACGACAGACCCACAAAATTGAGACGCATTTTTCCTAGCTTTTCAAAAAAAAACGAGTATTTGCCGCAACAGCACTTTAAAGAGCCAGGGCCTTGCTTCTCGCAACCACTCGTGTTGTGTGCGTTATATTTTTCACACGAATGGAAAGGACCTACAGTATAATGCCGACTCCGAACGGCGGTTTGAGAAGCTTTTCCGTGACAACAATACTCCCGGATCTTTGTCAGACGCTCGCGAGAGGTGGGACCACTTACGCCACGGCGCCCACTCTTTTCTATGTCAGTCATATCAAAAATGATTAATCTCTCAAAAAAATCCAAATTTTTGACTTGACCTCTGTTGATGTGCAAAACTTAAGTTTTCTAGATGATCAAAAAAGGGATACGAAAAATGCGTGCCCATATGTAGAAGAATATTTTTCAAAACAGACATTCTTTGCAATCTTTTACATCGTGCACTTCATTGTTGTATTTGTTGTAGTATACACGCATAGGGAAATAGAGTCTGAAAGGTCGAGGTAAGGTTCATATACCTTCAACGCCCCTACCTTCATCCCTTTCTTCCTATTTCGGCGAAGTTATGATTCGAAAACAAGGGATCACAACCCTCGCACTTCACCGCATTTCTACTGATCCTGCTGTGGGGTTCCCCGACCCCTGTCTTCAACCCCCATTATATACAAAATCAGATATCTCTCTGCGTGCTTAAAAAGCCGGATTCTTAGAAACCGCACCATTCCTGCATTCAGTGTGTACTGGAGAGCAAGAAGACAGTTATATGCCTTTCGAAGGAACCTTTGACGGCTTTGATGCTTCAGGACATACTGCGAGCAAGACATTGCAATACTGTCAGTTACCCAGGCCACAGTTAAGGCACAGGACTCATACAAGATTAGATCCAGACTGCGCTACTAGAATCAAGAGACTAATCCAGGTTAATAAAGTAGCCCTCTACTGCATATGTATAACAGGAGCCATGTGAACATGTCCCACAGCAGCACTAGAGGTAATCGTATGTATACCTCCGCTACACATAGTGCTAGAACGAATCGCCAAGGCGAGAGAATTGAGAATTATCAAAGGGGGCATTGGGAAAGGAACATGCATCGCAAAAAAAGAGCGAGCAATTCTAATCAAATCGGTACCGCTTCTGGACTGGCCCAGAGATGACATGGTCAAGAAATACTGCTTTGAAAGGTTCAAGGCTGAGCAACAAAAGAGATTGTAGTAGTGAGTCCGATAAGTACCAATTCAAGCAACACACAATTAAATGGTACACAGACGGATCTAGTCTTGGGCCCGGGTACGGGATACGACTAGATACTCAGAATCACTGGGAATATTTCCCAATATATTTCACACAATTCAACCTAGACAGGAAATATTGCGGGCAGGACTTCGCAGTACTGCCAGACAGCCAAGCCGCTATCAAAGCACTAACCTCATACAAGATCCCTTGTTTTCAGATCATAGCCTCGCTTATAAAAGGAAGAAGAAGAAGAAGGCAGGTAGGTAGGATGGCTGGCGTTTAAGCACAGACCAAAGCCAAGGTGCCCAAAAAGTGGTGCAGCCCTTGATGAAGCTAAGGATAATTTTAACGTCAGTATGTGACAATTTGCCCAAATTATCGGTGATAGATTGAACTATCTGCTGAGGGATAGAGCTGGAGAGGTGCAGAGGAAGTGGAGGATTGTTTCTTACTCCTCTTTGTCCCTGCAAAACCTACAGAAATCACTTGAGAAACGGAGGTATAAGAAACAAAACGGGTATCCAAAAGCATACAAGGTACCCGGATAATGCAAGGAAAATTCAGGTGCGCGGGTACTTAGGTATAACTCGGACATGCGAATATTAAGAGCACTACTGGGAACCTTTCTTTTATCAGAGACAGTTCCACCTTCGCTGGATCCAATTCAGACATCATCAAAGCAATTGGACTAGAGGAAGTGCCCTAATTCGGGTATTTAAACCGAACAGGGCCCTAGTTTGGGGTGCATTTGCCCTTAACCCATTCCTAGGCAAAAAAAAAAAAAGGATTCCTGTGGGATAAGGAGGTATGGAAGTATGAGCTCACATGTGTATCTAAGCCATTACGCATAACTAGGCACCTAAATCAATTTTCATGGGTAGTGTTGCGAAATATGTGTAAAAATGGAACGTAAACGTAAAATCACTCACCGGAGGAAGAATGTACTTCTGAGGTGTCTTGCTGTACGCTCCATCGATGTCCGCAAACAAAATCACCCGCGCACCATCCAAGGAACAAAGTAATCAAACACTTTTCGGGGTTATTCCCCAATCGCGGGGAGGAAAATCGCCAAGATCTTATGTTTCACACCTATACCGCTTCCGCGCAACTACCGAACATACCCGCATTGAACGAAAGAACGGTTATTTTCACTCCATTCAATGGCCGCCCATATGTATGCGAAATTGCGAAAAAGAAACGAAAAACACTTGCCCAACGGAAACACCGCACTCGGAACGGCAGAAAATTGCGTACTTTTGGGGAAAAACTACTTTTGAAACGATTTCTGATATAAATTTGATGCGATCGACCGAAAAAAACCCCGAAATCTATGTTTCTAAACCACTCGCGCACCACCGAACAAAAGGACGGGGAATTTTCATTAATTTCGCCCACGCATCGGCCATTCCGGACATACAAATTGACTTAAACACTTGCAACACACTTACTGTACATTTTTCGCGAAGAAAAACTCTCTTTTTCGGAAAATTTTACGGTTTTTAGAATAAAATTCGAATTCCAACTCGAAAAAGCGCGCGCAAACCAATTCACATCCATTGGTACAATGACAGTTCGATGGCGGCAAGTGGTGTCGATAATGTGGTGTCGGCTATGCAGTTTTTTTTTTGGTTTTATGAATAGATCGTATTTTTTTGGTTAGCATTTTTTTCTTTCATTTCTATCAGATAGAAATATGAACCAATTTGAATGATTTATATGTAAATATAACGGGAAAAGTACAGCATTATAGTCCTGGATTTTTTTATGGACATAAAACTTGCCGTTTTTTTTGTAAATAATACATGAACTCGATTTGTTATAATTTTTTTATTTTTGTTTTACCTTGTTGTATGTTTTTAAAGAAAAGTGCGTAAGTAATCAAAATTTTACTTGCACAGCCTGAGCCATAATTAAAAAAGCTACGAATAATGTAAACAGATATTTTTCTGTAAGATGCATGCTTTCGCAGATATAATAACAACTAGAAGGGAAATATCCCATAACCTAGAGCAAATAATCCAAATGACGATTTTATACAAATTACATTTTGTTTATTAATTTATCTCGAAAAGTGTACATCCTGAAGAAAAGCAGTTAACACAATTTGTAACATTTTTAATTGCGCTTCAGATTAGTTAAGCATTTTTCATGCCAAAATTACGTTAAAATGAATAAAAACAAAAATACAAAAAATTGATTTGAAGAATAATTTACATGGAAACTGCAAGTTGCGTGTTCCAAAAATGTTTCAATATTTTAGTTCTTGGACATTTTGGGTTCGATTAAGAGGCGAATAATTATAATTGATCGAAATTTGTCGATGATAAGGCCAAAAGAAGTTGCTAATAAAAAAGAAACTGGAAAGACACTTCGTCTTCTGGCAGAGGAGTACAATGTAGGCAAATCTACAATTTCCGACATAAAATTAAATAGATTAAAAATTGAAAAGTAAAATCTTCAAACTATTTCGAATATATAATATATATGCAGTTACATATCTAAAACGGAAAGTGGCCTTGGTAAGCGGAAAACGCAGAATTTGTGGCTAGTAACGGCTGGCTGAACAATTTTCGCTCACGATATGGAATAAAATTTCTCAAAATATCTGACGAGAAACTGTCTAACAATTCCATTGCTGTGCAACCTTTCATTGAAAAGCTACGAACGAAAATTGCAGAAATGGGCATCCTTTTATCAGCGAGGCTATGATCCGAAAACAAGGGATCACAACCCTCCCTTGTGATGAGATGAAACTGCACTCTTTTGGAGAAAGATGCCAGAAAAAACGTTAGCGTTGCGTACCGAGAAATCCGCACCAGGGCGTAAAATCGGTAAAGAAAGAGTAACCCTTTTAGTTTGCTGCAATGCAACAGGTGAGCATAAACTTAAATTAATGATGATCGGAAAAGCCAAGAATCCAAGGGCGTTTAAAAAAGTAAAGCTACCGTTAGAATATGCCAATACAAAAAATGTTTGGATGACAGAGCTACTGTTTAAAAGTTGGTTTAAAAATTCTTTTGCCAAACAAGTAAAACGATACTTAAAAGAAAAAAATTTACCAGCTAAAGCACTTTTATTGCTAGACAACGCGACTTGCCATCCATATTCATTAGCAGATCTCGATAAGGACATATGCGTTATGTTTTTGCCACCAAACTGCACGGCTCTAATCCAGCCTATGGACCAAAATGCTATTCGAATTTTAAAAATGAATTATCGCAAAAATTTTTTTATGTCGTCTCTTGTCCAGTTCGGAAAATAGTTTAACTGATTCTTTAAAAAAGTTTTCGTTGAAAGATATTGCTTTTTTGGCTATAAACGCTTGGGATATAGTGGATGAAGGCGTCCTTAAGAAATGTTTCAAAAAAATTCTTTATGGCGAAGAATGGGATTCAGATGATGATCTACCTCTTCCAATGTTACATTCCAGTAGCTCAACGGAAATAGCTGACTTATTAGTCGATATTTATTATGATAACGAATTCGATGAGTGGTTGAATGACGTCACGGATGATCAGACTGAAGAAGACGATCTCGATAGCAGTAGTTGCGATGAAAATGAAGTTGAAATCCAAGACCGAAAAATTTTGCATTCTGAAGTTATATCTGCTTTTAACACATGTATTAAATATGCAGAAGAGCAGGAGTTTACCGCTGGGGATATTTTAAAACTTGTCGGCCTAAGAGATGTTGCATATAAAAAGAGAGCTTCGATAAAACTTCAACAAGTAAAAACTACAAATTTTGTTCAAAAACATTAAAAATGTTTATAACATACATATAAAAAAATGAAAAAATAAAGGTTTAAAAAAATTAGTTTAGCAGTAGGACTTTTTTTATTTTTTTGTGTTTCGGTAATCCGGACATTTCGATACTTCGGACACTGCTTTGTTTTTAATTGTCCGGATTAACGAGATTGAACTGTACTTAGTTTTGCCCTCGTTTACTACTAAACCCATTTTGACCGCTTCTGCTTCAATGTTTGCAAGCGCACTGGTGACAGCCCACTGATTTCTTTCAATAATGTCAGCGTCGTCGGCGCATGTAAGCAGTTGTACGGACTTTTGATAGATTGTGTCTCTGGTGTTGGCTTGTCAGTTCCGCACAATCCGGTCAAGTAGAATATTAAAGAAGTCACATCGCATCACCTTGTCTAAAATCTTTTTTGACATCAAAGGTGAGGTCATTACCGACCTTGATAGAGCGACATCATCATCCTGCACAGACGGACAAGTTCGGCAGGGATGCCAAACTAGACTTGGCTCTATATAGCTCCTTTCTATAGATGCTGTCATAGGCGGCCTTGAATTCGGTAAAGAGATGATGAGTATCGATTTGAACATTTTGGGTTTTCTCCAGGATCTGTCGAAGTTTGAAGATTTGATCGATGGTGGACTTTTCTGTGCTTAATCCGCGCGGATAGGAGTGAATCAGGCTGTGCATGAAAAGTTTCAGACGTTCTCGCAATATCGCAGAAAAGTATGCGATGATGAGGAGACTGATATCTCTATAATTGGCGCAGTTGAGGGGTCTCCTTTCTCGTGGATACAACTCTGTGAATTCCAGGAAAAAATTGAACTTTATTTGAGCTGTATTTATCCACAGAGATTTCCTAATTACTGAAAAGGGCGTTTATCACACATTTTTTCAAAGAAGGTGAAAGAGGCGTAATCACTAACTGTTGATCTATTTCAAAACTATCGGTAGACCAACATTCATCTATCGATTCAATATACACTCATTCACAAAATTATTCGCACAAATACTTTTTAGCCAAATATGCGTCGTTTTTCTTGGTTTTCAACACAAAAAACATTTTTTTTTATTTTGTACATTTGTTCTGTATGTTCAACTAGTTGTATTCATGCTGAAAGATAACGAAATCTAAACTAACGGTAGTGTGTGCCCACTGTTTTTTAATTTTATATGGAGAAAAGCAGACACAAAATTATTCGCCCAAGCACAAGGGATGTTTTGTAAGCTGCACTCATTCTGTTAAATGTCTTGATCGAGGCAACAAGCATTGAGTGTAGAATATTTGCGAATATAGTTATACAGTGAGAAAAAACTCGAGAAAAGCGATATGGGAGGAAAAAAATCGGAAACATCTTTGGAAGAACGAAAGCTCATCCTTAAGCTAGTTTGCCAAAGAAAGACATACCGCGAGACTGGTGATCTTGTTGGGAGATCTTACACAGTGGTTAGAGATGTTGTCCACAACTTTAGAAAGGAAGGAAATTTGGAGAATAAGCCAGGTAGGAGGCGAAAAAAAACATTGTCAGCAGCAAATGAACTGTACATCATCAAGAGAATAAAGAAAAACCCGAAGATACCTGTAAAATGACTGACCGCGGAGATGTCTCAAATAGTTAATAAACCAATCTCTACTGAGGCAGTAAGACGGACTTTAAGATCGCACTATTTTCATGGCAGAATTGCACGTCGCAAACCTTTCATTTCTGAAACCAATAAGAAAAAAAGACTTAATTTCGCCAAACAGTATGTTAACAAGAGCTCAGAGTTTTGGAAGTCCGTCATTTTTAGCGACGAGAGTAAGTTTAATTTGTTTGGCAATGATGGCAAGCAAACGGTTTGGCGACAAGCAAATACTGAGCTAAAACAAGCTAATCTCCAACCAACCGTGAAACACGGTGGTGGTAACGTCATGATGTGGGGGTGTATGTCTGGAAGTGGGGTAGGACAAATGGAGTTTATTGATTATAAGATGGATCAATACCATATGGATACATGAACATCCTGAAAAGAAATCTCCAGCAAAGCGCCACAAAATTGGGTCTAGGGTCAGATTACATCTTCCAACAGGACAATGACCCAAAACATACTGCCCATAACGTTAAAATGGGGTTGCTTTTTAATACACCCTCGCAACTTAAAATACCCCCACAGTCACGTGACATTAATCCCATCGAACATCTTTGGGCTCAGCTTGAGAAAAATATTAGAAATCGGCCTATCACCAGCAAAGCTTCTCTTAAGGAAGCCCTCAAGCAGGAATGGGAGCTTATAAGCCCAGACTTCACTAAGAAACTTGTGGATAGTATGCCAAGACGTTTGCGAGACGAAATTGAGGCTAGCGGTGGCACAACACCCTATTGATATGCTCCCCACGCTCTGAATTTTGTTATTTTCTGTTTCAGTTTTGTTTTGTGCGAATAATTTTGTCTTACGTTTTATTAAAGTTATTTTTTTGTTAGCTTCCCTATTTTTATGAATTAAATATTTTGTTTTGTTCGTTTTTAACTATGTATTAAGAATGAAGTCTGAAACATTTTTTTAATATAATATTGTGAATTTAAATCAAAGAAAATGGTTTAATTTTATTTTTATATTTATGCCATATATGGTCTTGTGCGAATAATTTTGTGAACATGTGTATGTAAGGAGCAACATGGATTTGTTAAAAACAGATCGACCTGCTAAGTTGGTTACACAACTCGTCGCTGTCAAATCAAACCAGCATATCTGCAAAATGCATATTTTTTACCAGAGCGCTTTAAAATTTTCGCATGTGATATTTTCCTTTTAACGTCCGTTTGATTCACCTAAAAGCCACCTTATGCATGAATAAAATGACGGATTTTTATTCAACTATACGATATGTCGGTACGACATACAAATAGACGAAATAAAAAGAAATTTTTTGACACCAATAATTCAAAAACTCAATTTTTGCAGATATGCCGGTTTGATTTGGCAGCGACGAAGTGTCCTAGTGCTATGGAAAGTGGGCAACTAGTTGACTACATACGAGTACTTCCCCAAAACGTTGGATCAACTCTGCCATAATTTAAGTATTTTCAAATTTAAGGTGTTTGGCTTCCCTCCAGTATTTACTGCATGGGTCAGTTTCTACGTACCTTAGCATGTCAAATTTAGAGGTTCACTATCCAACTCTTTCACAGCTGACTCTGACGTTCCTCAGGGAAGTCACCTAAGCCGCATCCTTTTGGACTCGCTATTAACGATGTTATGTATGCCGACGATATGAAATTTTACAAATATTTTAGTAGCCAGAATGACCGTAACCTTTTAGAGTTAGACATTAACAGCTATCACTTAAAACGCCCTATGAACTTGAAGTTGAAGTTGATCGCTTCGTCGAAATCTTACAGGATGCCGCGTGGAAGAATACTCCCAACCTAAAGAGAACCCCGGCCAGTTACATTAAAATTTATCCGCAGGAAATAAAAGAGATGATTAAGGAGAAGAGAAAAGCGCGTAAAAGATGGCAACAAACTCCGCAACATAAAGCACATCTTAACCGTTTGTGCAACTCACTAAAACGATCTATTAAAGACCTTAAGAATAATGAAATACAAACTTACCTAGAAAGCTTAACGGCAGAAAAAGATTCTAACTATTCGCTTTGGAAGGCTATAAAAGGTATTAAAAAACCTCAAATTCAAGCCGCGCCAATTAGGAAAAATCAAGACGAATGGGCCAGGCATGATAAAGAGAAAGCGCAAGTTTTTGCCGCCCACCTGGAAGAAACTTTCAAACCGTTTGATGGACAAGCTCTTATTGAAAATATAAATACGTCGTATATAGACAATAGTGTAATAAGAAATGCAACGCTTACCGAACTTAAGGAAGAAATAAAGAAACTTAAACCTAAGAAAGCTCCTGGATACGACCTAATTACGGGAGAGGTTCTTAAAGCACTACCAAGAAAAGCTCTAATTAAGCTTCTGTTCATTATAAACGCCGCGATTAGACTAGAATATGTTCCCAGTCAATGGAAAGTCGCCGAAGTTATAATGGTCCTTAAGCCTGGAAAACCGCCGAATGAAAAAACCTCTTATAGACCGATTTCGCTTCTTCCAATTATATCCAAAGTGTTCGAGAGAATATTGGTTAGGCGAATACAGCCGGTTATAGAAGAAGGGCATCTCATCCCTGATCATCAATTCGGATTTAGAAGTAAGCATTCTACAGTCGAACAAGTACATCGAATAACACATGTAATCGAAAAATCACTTGAAGAAAAAAAGATTTGTTCAAGCGTATTCCTTGACGTTTCTCAAGCCTTTGACAAGGTCTGGCACGAAGGCTTAAAGTTTAAATTACGACAAGTTCTGCCAGAGCACCTATATAATATTTTGAAGAACTACCTTACGAATAGGCTATTCCGCGTCAAATGTGGAAACGAATATTCAGATTTTAAGGAAATAATGGCTGGGGTGCCGCAAGGAAGCGTTCTTGGTCCAGTCTTATATCTATTATACACTCGTGATATACCGCAAGTAGAAGGCACTGAGCTAGCTACATTTGCCGACGACAGTGCTATCTTGACAGTAGGTAAAACGGTCGAAGATACTACAGAAAAACTGCAAGAAGCTTTGAATAGAGTAAATGAATGGACAAAGATTTGGCGAATCGCACTCAACGAGACCAAATCTGTTCATGTAAATTTTACTTATAAAAAAATAAATAATTTGCCGATCTTTTCAAACTCGGTTCAAATCCCGTTTGCAAACGAGGCTAAGTATCTTGGAATGACACTTGATACAAAGCTGAAATGGAAAACGCACGTTAAGAAAAAACGCAAAGAACTAGATAACAAATATCGAGAAATGTATTCGTTACTTGGAAAATATTCCAAGCTTAATATATATAACAAACTGCTTTTATATAAGCAAGTGCTAAAGCCTGTATGGACATATGGTATACAACTCTGGGGTTGTACCAAAATAAGTAATATTAAAATTTTACAAACTTTTGAAAACAAAGTGCTAAGAGGTATTGTAAATGCGCCATGGTATATCAGAAATAGCGATATCCACAGAGACCTTGGCATTAAAACAATCGAAGACGAAATTCAAACCTACGCGAGAAAGCATAGAAGTCGACTAGAAAGTCACGTAAATATTACAGTCCTCCAACTTTTGGAAGAAAGAAATTTACTGCGCCGTCTACAAAGAACCAAACCTTTAGACCTAGCGCGATAAGTAACCGCGTCTAAACTGCGGAGCTGGCAGGAACTTCCAATGGGAAGGTACCTGCAAAACGTCATTATTTCGCGAAACGAAAACTACTTGATAAGTCGAATACTTAGTTGTAGTAAAAATAAAAACAAGTCTGTTTTGAAGGGAGGTTTTTTAGTGGGTAAGAATCCCACACTACTATGAGCACGCGCTGTCGATCCTCATAGTGTCTTGTTGAAGATTTTCACCTACCCTCGGAAAAAAAAAAAAAAAAAAAAAAAAAAAAAAAAAAAATTAACAGCTTTACCAGATGGTGAGTTAAGAACGGTTTAATGCTGAAGGGATTCAGCAGTGTCAACAGATGACCTTCTCTAGAAGGTGTGTGTCAATATTCACTATCACAGCACACACTTTCTAATATTAATTGTTTTAAAGACCTTGGGCTCTATTTTGACCCCAAGCTTGGTTTTACTAAGCATATTAACTCTTCTTCTTCTTCTTCTTCGTTTTATCAGCGAGGTTATGATCCGAAAATAAGGGATCGCAACCCTCCCACTTCACCGCATTTCTACTGATCCGCCTGTGCGGTTCGCCTATTTGACCTCAAAAAATATCGGCAGCACCGCCGATTTTGGATCAGTTACTGAGGCCAATGAAATGCCTATGTCGTCGCATTTGTGTGATCCAGGCGTTTATAGGCCGGCCTTTCCTACATCGCGATGTCGATGCAATACTGAGCATATTAACTCCATCGCCGATAAGTCTAATTCTATGCTACGCTTTACAAACAAGTGGTTTAAAGAGTTTAACGATCCTTACGTTACTCTTGCCTCATCTTGAGTATGCTTCCCAAGTGTGGACTCCATTTTATGAAATTCATATCGATCAGATCGAGGCTATTCAGCGCAACTTTTGCATTGAAATTGCTTCCATGGACCGTATGAACCGATTAGCCGCATGTGCAATATATATAGCTTAAACTCGAGTCCTATTGACTTTAACATTAAGAAAGCTAATCTTGAAAAAGTACTACGCAGAAGTATTTTACCTCGTTGAACTTTTTTGTAATTATTATGGTTTGCCACACTTCTTTACAATAATTATCTCTCTGTCTGTCTATAATTGTGAATTATTTTCGTAAAACATAAGACTATAGGTACTGTACTCGTATATCAAAGCACAATTCTTAAATAAAAAGAAAAACAAACACTTCGTTTTGTTATTACTAGCAAATACCCGCGACTTTGTCTGCGTGGTTCACAATAATATTAACTATATACGTATGGCTGGAAAAATTGTTCGCTCTGTTGGATGGCTGATATGCCTATGACATCGGTGGTCGTGAAAAAAGTGCTGTGAATCAGAAGCAAAGACAAAAATAATGAAAACTCTTCACAGTTATCTGGACGCCACCCCCGGAGTTTTTCTGAAACATAAAAAACTGAACATCAAACCACTACACCAAATCTTTCTCTCTCTATCTCTATCTCTTATTTCCAACGCCGCACTATGTAAACACATTTAAAGGGTATTCATAATACCTTGAATGCACGCAAATTATAAAAAAAAAATGTATTTTGCTAACAGAAAAAAAAAACAAATAAAACGCCATCATTATCGCCGCGTCGAAATAGACATTTAGCTATAAAATTTCCGCCCCATAGGTAGGCAAGGAAATAAACCATGTGCTTATTTATATTATATTGCGCCAAAAAGTATACAAAAAATCAGTACTTCTCAAATGTTTCGAATGTATAGTTTTATAAAGCCTGGTTTTGTCTGTTTTTTTTATTTTTAATCTCTGTGTTTATTTATGTTAATACCTTAATCCCCTTGAGGAATATTGTGTTAATTCTAATTGGAGATTGTAACCAAGCCCATAAGGTATAGAATGGCAAAGTTTTACTAAAATCGGTCAATTTGTTTTTGCGTGATGCCTGCCGAAAGAGGACTCTAGTTATCATTTTATTATATGTATACCTAACGGGTGGGCCATCTAGTGATTTCTTTTTAATTCATAGGTTATTTTGACACTGACAGCTGTTTCCCGCTCGAAATCTTTACAGAAAGTCAGTATCATACCTCCGCGGAACGAAATAAGTCGCTTTACGCTTGAACAACATTGGGAAATATTGAAAACTTATTTCCAAAGTGAGTGCTGTGTAACACAAACAGTGCGTTTTTTGAAAAGAAGTTTTGGTCGAAATGAAGCATCCACCGCGCCTGCTGTACGCAAGTTTGTGCAAAAAGTTCGTGAAACTGGTATGCTGGTGGACAACACTCATGGTCTCCGTCGTCGTACGGTGCGCACAGACGAGAATGTGGCTGCTGTAGCCGAGAGTGTGAGACTCAATTCACGAACATCAACTCGTCGTCGATCTCAACAGCTCAACATTTCACGCACTAGCCTGAGGAGAATTCTGCACAAAGATCTGGGATTATTCGCTTACAAGGTCCAATTGAATCAGCAATTGAAAGCGCACGACCATCCGCTTCGTTATCGCTTCGCAGTTTGGGCCTTAGAGCAGCTTGAATTGGACAACGATTTTGGGGGAAAAATCATCTTTTCTGACGAGGCACATTTTCATCTCGGCGGCTACGTTAAGAAACAAAATTGCCGCATCTGGGGGCGCCGTGGCGTAAGTGGTTAATGTGTCCGATCACTACGCATGAGGTTCCAAGTTCGAATCCCAGAAAATACCAAAATGTTCTTTCACAGTCCCACCTCTCGCGAGCGTCTGACAAACATCCGAGAGTATTGTTGTCACGAAAAAGCTTCTCAAATCGCCGTTGGGATTCGGCATTAAAAACAGTAGGTCCCTTCCATTCGTGTGAAAAATATAACGCACACAACATGAGTGGTTGCGAGAAGCTAGGCCCTGGCACTTTAAAGAGCTGTTGCGCCAAATATTTTTATTTTTTTTTTGGCTTGGAAAGCCCGCACGTTATTGTCGAGAAGCCAATGCATCCACAGAGAGTGACAGTTTGGTGCGGATGTGGAGTGGTGGCATCATTGGACCATTTTTCTTCGAAAATGAGGCTGGGAACAACGTTTCGGTCAACGGTGGGCGTTACAGAGCCATGTTAACGACTTTTTTTTTTTTACTGAAATCGAAGACATGGATTTGGACGACCTCTGGTTCATGCAGCATGGCGCGCCATGCCGCAATCGGTCTTTTGCGCACCAAATTCCCAAATCGTGTTATCATCCGTCTTGGCGATGTCAATTGGACACCTCGGAGCTGCGATTTGCCCCCTTTGGGACTTTTTTTTGTGGGGAACCGTGAAGGACCGATGTGATGCCAATAATCCGGAAACGATTCAAGCACTTAAGGCCAATATCATCCAAGCAATCCGTGAGCTACAGCCCGAAACCATCAACAAGGTCTTGGAAAATTGTAGTAATTGGCTGCGAGGCCAGCCGAGGCAGTCACTTGAACGACGTTGTGTTCCATAATTAATTGTAATGTTTGCTCTTACTAATAAAGCCATAATACATGGAAAAAAATTTCATTTTGTTCATTTTATTAGATTTTTAAAAAGAAACTTGTAGTTGGCCCACCCTGTATATAGATAGATTGGGATTTTTATTTTATTATTTTACGAGTTGTAAAATTGCTGATTTTGTATGTGATTGTGTTTATATTGTGTGAAATATCAACTAACAATAGTACTAAGTGAAGAGCCTGTATAAGCATTTTGTATACTTGGCAAACCGTTTGCTCGTAATAGCATCTTACTATAGGAGCTCCACAACACAGATCTGATAGTTAAAAAAAAAAAGAATAGTAGTAGTAGTAGTAGTAGTAGTAATTTGTGATTTTTATTTAACAAAAGTTTGGTCTGTTACAATAATTCACAGTAAATGACATTGGCAATTGCCGTCAGCCGAAAAAAAGAGAGAATTCTAATTCATATTTATAATTAAAAACAAATTTTCCAATAAAATAAAAAATACAGTTTTGGTTTTGGTTTTACAAATATATCTAAAAAACTTCGTTTATTATTTGTTGACGATATTTTGATGCAGATCTGATATAGTTGGCTAACAGATTCCAGTCTTGACCATTTAATTGCGCGATTACTTCATTTTCTGCAAGTGTATTTTTACCCAAGTAGACTCGCCTAATCTCCTTTAATACGGGACATATTCCAATAAACTGGAGAACGTCTTCTTTCGCACCAAGGTTGCATATAGTGCATTCCTCATTCCCATCGTTTACGTAGGGCATAAAGTTTAGTCGAAGAAGTTCGCCTCTGGCCTTGAAGATGGTGGAAATTGTATTTAGGCTGTTGCGATCGTGGAAATAATTTCTATCCCCCAGATCATGATCGAGTAAACGATAAGTGATTCTCGTCTCGCTATGCTGCGCTTTCACTCTGAATGCCGCTCGTGTGGAATCTTCAATATTCATCAACAGCTCCTGTAGGGTACGCTTCCATGTTTCCGTGCTATTTTCATCTATGGGGAGATTGTATTCCCTGCTTAGCCTAGACCATTCGCCGAAAAATTGCTGTTTTCGGTGTATCAGGAGTTTTGCGATAATATGGGGAAGGCGATGGCGGGGGAGCTCCATAACTTTTAGAATATAAAGGAAGTGCAACCTTAAGGTAAATACATATAAAGGAGGTAAGCCTGTTTCCAGATGCAGCATGTAATTCGGAGTATTTTCCGGCAATCTGAAAATCTTTTTTAGAAAGTATCTAAGCAAACCTTCTACTTCCTCGTACTGCGAGATACCCCAAACTTGGGCAGCGTAGCACATGATCGATCTCATAGTTGCTTCAAAAATTTTGAATTTGGTGCTTGGCGGTACGTCTTTTTTTCCGAGGATGCCCTTCCAGCTGCAATTCATTGCTCTTTTCGCTTCTTTGAGCTTCTCTCTCAGATGTGTTTTGAACGACATTTGGGGAGTAATTATTACCCCAAGGTACTTATATTCCTTCACAACTTCGAGTACTTCATTTTGCCAGGTCCATTTTTCCAGCCTTGAATACCGTCCAGTACCATTTCGAAACACCATTATTTTTGACTTATTGGTATTCACTGAGAGATTCCATAAGCTGCAATATTGTTGTAGCTTGTTAATCATCATTTGTAGCATTGTTGTGGATTCTGCCAGAATGACAATATCATCCGCGTACAACAAAACCTTTATAAAGAATAGTAAGCCTCCTACAAATCTGTTATTCAAAAGAAAATGTTATTCTTAAAAGCACAGGCTGTGGACTCATGGGAACTGAAACCCCATTTGATGTCCTGGAAAGCACCAATAT
Source organism: Brachypalpus laphriformis (assembly GCA_945910035.1). Taxonomy (NCBI): domain Eukaryota; kingdom Metazoa; phylum Arthropoda; class Insecta; order Diptera; family Syrphidae; genus Brachypalpus; species Brachypalpus laphriformis. Next base: position 161,102,861 of record OX246756.1, read on the forward strand.
AATGCTATTTATCCGCACATAGTTTTCTGTATTATACAAATTTATTCAAACACAGATCATCGTCATCGTCATCCATCGTCCATCCGTCGGTCGCAAAAATTGAATAACAATATTCCCAGTACGTATTTCGTTATTCCATCATCCTTTGTCGTTCCTTTCCAAGTCGTAATATTTCAAAATTCATGTACTTATTCTACATATGTACTTTACTCGTATATAAAATTTTTATAAGGAACCGCAGATGAGAGATTCTTAAAATTAAAAACAAAATGTGAAAGTCTGACTGATAGAATTTGAGGTGCAAACAAACTATCTCGTAAAATTATTTACGACTTACAACGAATGTGCGGTTCCGATTTGTTCAAATTCAAAAAAATGTTTCGGTATGTTTGTACTTTGGTTGCAATAGCTCTAAAGGTCTTTATTTCAGGAAATGTCGGCGGAAAAAAAAAATCGAAAAATGTATACCTGATGATAATCAGGAAACGCAAGCTAAGTACATCAGGTCGAAACTAATTCCATACATTATGTGTACCAAAATGTTGTTTCATAGTTTTTAGTTGTCTTTGAGCGGTTTCTGGCGATGTTCTTCAGCTTCGCCTATCTGTTTTCTATTTGTAGAGATGTGTCTTCAATTGTTTTTGGGCCAAATATCTCCAGAGTGAACCGAACAAGGAAAGGGTGGTTTCTAATACGTTAAAATCATCAGCCTGTGAGTGTGTTAAGGTTAATCTCATCTGTATCTGCACATTGAAGACTTTGTTTCATAAGTTTCCTGCTTTATCTGATGATGGATGCTCAAGATTATGGTCATCCAAAACGGATGCTGCCTGGCTATAGTGCGGACATGACGAAACGCATAGGGGTTGCATAGTAGTTAGTTTTATTTGATATGTCGAAATGCCCAGAGTGGACCTTACTTTAGAGAAGATGTTGTTATCCTTGTCCTAGTTCCAGTTCCTTAGAGTCCTCATTAGCCGATAGTTTTATTTCTCAGGCATCGGCATCTGTTAACTTAATTATTGACTACCACCACCAGGGAAACAGAAAGCAGAGCAAAAACAGGATATTCCGGAGGTGTTCTATTGGCTCCGTAAAGTTCCATCATAGCGTAGCTAGTAGTTATCACTTCCAAGCAAAACAAATCGTTCGCTAAGTAGGTACTACGTAAGGTAATTAAATTCCACATAATTGCTTTTCCATGTTTCGTGCTTTGCATTCCAGCCGCGATAAGGACGCTTCATAAAGTGCTAGTTTTTCAGAATTAAATGCAGAATCCTATTCATGGAAGAACAACATCCAAAGCATTCAACTGCGAACACGAAACAGTCACAACGTTCATAAATTTCCTCGTATTTGTTATCCGTTTAGTAGTAAATGTTGCCACATTGTTGTACTGGCTTACCATTACTTACACCATTTTCGATCTAATATTCCAACGATTTTTTTTTTTAATTCATTATCCTTTCAGTGTTTACATAGTAACATGGAATGTCGGCACAAAATACCCAGAAACCCTATCGCTTACCAATCTTTTCGGTATACATGCCAATCAATGTCCGGGTGAAGGTGGCCCGGATATGTATGCGATTGGTCTACAAGAAGTCAACTCCCAGCCACAAAATCAAGTACTTGGACTCTTTAAAGATGACCCGTGGACAATAAAATTCAAAGAAGTTCTCAAGGATCATGACTATGTTGCCGTTAAGACAGAACAAATGCAAGGACTTATGCTGACGTTGTTCTCTAAAAGGAAACATGTACCACATCTGAGGAATATCGAAGCGGAATTCACACGAACTGGATTTGGTGGAATTTGGGTAAGACAAATTGATGGTTTTGTATAGCTTAAGACCAACGGATATTAGGTCAGAATCCATAGCCATATCCCACCTTAAATTTTAGCCAATACAAATGAGGTTTTGCATTTGAATTTTTGAAAATCTGTATCAATAAACCGCACCCGTTTTATGCTGAAATTTAAAGAAACTGCACTCGGGGCAACATTCATCTAATTTAGGTGCTGAGGCACAGGGATATTCCAGGTAACTGCTCGGTCGACGAACTCGCCAAGTAGGTCAATTGTCTACCGCTTTCGTCGAGCAAGGTGTATTTCAGCATGCCTCTCGCTACAGGGAAATTACTACTTAAGCTCAACGTTACTAGCGTAACCAATCGCAGGTGGGCTAGCGGCACTTCATGCCTCATTATTAGGCAGATCTGGCCTAAGCTGGATCAGAAACGCTCCAACTGCCTTATTGGGCTGACAAGGTCGTTCACCGCAACTACAGTAGGTGTCATTACGGGGCACTGCGTCATCGGTAGGCATGCCATCATGCTAGGCATCGTAGCAAATGATTTCTGCAGAAACTGCATGGACGATCAAGAGGAGGGAACCATACTACACCTTCTCTGTACGTGCCAGGCCCTCTCCGCTCACAGAAGACTCGACTTAGGAGCCTACCTCTTCGACAATTTAGGCGATCTGGCTAACGTCAGCATCGGCAGCCTCCAGCGCTTTATAACAAAACCCAATTGGTTCCAGGTGTAGTTTTCCATGGGAATGATAAATCCATGTGGTACCACAATGAGCTTTGTCTGGCCTAAGTTAGGCTGTCACTCTAACCCAACCTACTCGGGTCATGTTTTGGGTGGTCGGTAATTTCTCGAACAATCGCAGGCCAGGTTTGGGTCCCAGGCAAAGGCGCGTTTTGAGTTTCGGGTTATGTGGATAGATACAAATATCAGAAGCTACCACTCCCAACTGAAGGGAACCTTTAGTAGTGATCTTCTGACACTGAATCCTTGCACTAGATCCCAGCACTGGCCCCCGAGTTTCTAGTCGCCTTGTCGTATGATAATGTAGCTACACTATAAATCTGAAAATTACAGCTGCAGATGGGGCACTTAAAGCATATAGGGCTTTAAAAGAGCTCGTTCTTGAGTTAGTTGGTTGGTTGCTTAGCAACGGCTCTCGATGAGGATGCACTTCAATGCGGGTGGGTCACCCTCTTACTCTTGGAACCATTTACTCTCTGTATGAAAGAGTTATTTAAGCCGTGCAGGCGTTAAGGTCGTTGAAAAAATATTCACCCAAGGTAGCCTACCCGATGTTGGTGAGTGCAGGACAAGTGCATAGAAAGTGACTGATGGTCTCTTCTTCCTCTTCATTTCTACAGAATCTGGCGAAATCAGTATAGGGGATGCCTAATCTTTGGGCATGTCTTCCTATAGCATAGTGTCCGGTGAGGACGTTTGTTATTTGGAGAGGATTCCTCTTTTATGTTTCAAGAGTTCGATGGACGTACTCGAAGTTTTGATTAGTATTGGCTAAAGTATCCTAGCAGTGTTACATTGGCTTCACTTGGTGATTGGCTTCACTCACCGCGTCGGCGTGGATAAGGTACTTAACATAAGACGTTGGCTATTTGTACTAGAGGAGCCATGTCGAGTCAGCTGCGCAATTCCCCGGTATGCCACAATGACCTGGCACCAAGCCAAGGGTGAAGTTGCAATGTCCAACTGTCTCGTTACAGGTACGCAGCAGTCTTTCACTGCCTTAGATCTTGTAGTGCTGCCTTTTTTTTTTTTTGGGTTGCGCCAAGGATGTAGAGTCTTCATAGATACTAATAGCCCGAGTGCAACTAGCATGCAAGATTCGCAAACCTGAGTAATCGATTCCAGGAATACGCCTACGTACTAAACACACATCCTACGCACTTCAACCACTCTCCCTGCGGTACTGCCGTTAGGTATTTCTTCGCGGGGCTGGCTAGCAAATATGCTCTAATCTCTGAGGCCGCCTCTTGGGCTCTTCTTAGGGCTTCTGCTTTTCGCAGCGCATTCTGCACACATACTATGAATGAGCAGATCTCCATCCACTCGCCCTCTGATCGTGTCATGTGACTTACAAGATTTTCTGGACTTGGCAGGTTTGCTCTATCTTCTGCAAAGCGTCTGCAGTAAAACACTGCATGCTCCGCGTCCTCCTCTTCGTTTGGACATTCTGGACACAGGGGCGAACTATCGTGTCCAAATCTATGGAGGTATTTCCGGTAGCCACCGTGTCCGGACAGGAACTGTGTGAGGTGGTAGTTACAGTTCCCCCTCGCTCTCTGTCCATGATTCTAGGGACGTCTAAGGTGTACCCTCTGCATCTCATCAGCGAGGATGTCGATTGGGACCATCCCAGCTAAAACGCAGGCTGCATCGTCGGAGATAGTTCGGAAGCCGCTGATCACTCTGATTGCGCAAAGCCTGTGAGCTGATGATAGCTTCTTCCTGCACTCATTTGTCGACAGTGCACCTGCCCATATCGGGGCAGCGTATAGAAGTACCGAGCTGACCACTCTGGACAGCAGGATCCTACGGGCGTATACAGGCCCGCCGATGTTCGGGAGCATTCGGGAGAGTGCTGCCTGCATCAGCGATGCTTTCTTACTAGAATACTCGACGTGGGCTTTGAAGCGCAGCCTGTTGTCGAGCATGACTCCAAGGTACTTCAAGGATTCTTTGGACCTGATTGTCTGGTTTCCGACCCGGAAGCTGGCGTATTCCACCTTTTTGCGGCTGGTTATTAGGACAGCTTCGGTCTTGTGGGCAGCTAGTTCCAGACCGGTAGACTCCAGCCATTCCTTTATTCTTATAACTGCCTCATCCGTGGCAGACTCCATCTCGTGTACGTGCTTGGCTACTGTAACCACTGCGATATCGTCAGCGAAGCCAATTACTTTGACTCCCTCGGGCAATGTTAGTCGCAGAACTCCGTCGTACATAATGTTCCATAGGAGCGGTCCCAGAACCGACCCTTGCGGGACTCCCGCGGAATCACGGTAGTGCTTAACGCCATCGTCAGTATGGTATCTCAGCTTCCTAATGCTGAAGTAGTCCGTGACTATCCTCGTAGTGCTGCCTGACTTGATGTGTATGACAATATCCGATGTTGATACTGTATTAACCGCTAGTCAGTCAGCGGCGTGGCAAATGGCGGTAATTCTGCAGTGATTTGGAAACTTTAAAAGAGAGGCGGGTATCAATTGTTTGCTGACGATGTCAATGAGCAGTAGGTGGAGCATCCTTATTGAGTTACTTGTATCCTTCAGTACGGTTTACTGCACATTCGTGTGCTCAAGTAATCACAAGAATCAGGTTGATATATGTACTCTCTGAGGATAAGGGATCCCTAGAAGAAGACTTATTTCCATTCCATATTAACAAAACTCTATTCCCTCATTTAGGGCAACAAAGGAGCAGTCAGTATTCGTCTAAGCGTCTATGGCTGTGGCGTATCATTTGTGGTATCCCATCTAGCAGCACATGACCACGAATTGGCCGAAAGAATCGAAGACTACAGACAAATCTTGGAAAACCATCATTACCACGTGAAAAAGTATCGAGAGATATTCGATCATGAGTGAGTATCCTTTTTTTTTATATTGAATCCTTCCAATGACATTGACTGATGTAATGTGTCGCACAGGTACGTCTTTTGGTTTGGTGACCTTAATTTCCGTCTCACCGGTGATGATTCACCAGAAGAAGTGCGTGATCTTGTGGAAAAGGATAAAATCGCCGAACTCGTTCAGAGGGATCAGTTGCTGTTGGTTCGAGAAACTGGCAAAGCATTCCATCAGCTCGAAGAGAGACTACCCGCATTTCCGCCGACCTTTAAGTTTAAAGAGAACACATCCATATACGACATGAAGTGGGTGGCACCCTCAGGTCTTTTCTTTTTATCGTATCCTTTAATAAAATTTCTTTTTTTTTTTATTAGACGCCGTCCCGCATGGACCGATCGAATCTTGTACACCGTACAGCGGGATAAGTACCCCGACATCAAACTCCATTTAGATCAATTATCATATAAAAGCCACCCGGGATACAATATCAGCGACCACAAGCCGGTCTCTAGTGAATTCATTATGAAGGTATGTGTGGTTTTGAGTTGCTACTTTGTTTGTGTTTGTCCTTCTGGCTATTGTCCTTTGTGGGTGATGGGGAGCTTTAATGGGTGTTTTCCTATTAAATTCATCTGTATCCCTGATACGGGGGAAACTCATTAATGGTCTATGCCGTCGTAAAGTATTCGATTTAATGTTTTGTTCCATCAAATTTAGTTCTAAATGAAACTAGGTATAGAAGGAGATGTAGAAACGCAACAGGTTTGATGTTTTTGTTAAGAAAGTACTACATCCTTCCATTATTCAATTGTTAGTGAGTGATTCTTGGTAAATTAATTTGTTTGCCGTCAGAGGCATACACAAAGTAAAGTCATAACTTTTTGACGAGTAAATCACTCATTCATCATGATTTCATTGATTATGGAGACGTGGCAGGCAATAAATTGTCGGAAGGATACCATTGAAGGTCACCTTTGTATTTTTACACAGCCTAGAAGCTTTGAGATGGGTCGACTTTGTGTGAATATAGTGGTAGAACAAACGATGTGTAACTTATGAGCGAAACGAACTAATTGAATGATGAACGGTTTTGTCGGTTGGTAGGGTTCCATTTCAAGGATACGAGGCAACAACTTGTGGATCATAAATCAGTTGTACCATCTAGGGAGAGGTTGAAACAGCATAAATTGAAGAATTTGAAATTTATGTGCTTAGATTGTTGTCACAGATTTATGGATTTTTAAGTGACTAGCTATTAGGCCTAACTCCTTGATTTTTATCACAGTTCGTGATGCACAATAGAGCTATACGACGACTGGCAAGGCTTATCTAATTAAAGCGGCAGCGGTTTAATGAAGAATCAAAGAAGCTTTAACAGATCCGTGACGTGAACGTGACATCTATTACTTTGCAGAATGAAGATACACCCGTACAGGTTTGAGCTCCTTTATTTCAGGCTAGTAACTCCCAGTGAGCATGAATCATACATAAGTTTTGTTCTGTGGTGCTTTCATCTTCAGGTTAAACAAATGTAGACGCATGTAGGCGATCCAACGCTAAGAGTACGCGATTGTTTTGTAACACTGGTAAGGCAATAATAGAGGACAGAGCTATTGCTAAGCATCTCTCCCCTATGCATGCACGTATGAACGAAATGAAGTCAGAAAGTGTATGCATTCTCATCTCATCTCATTACGTATCTTTTACAACGATCATCGCGTCGTTTGAAAGATACCGCCACATAAATGAAAAATATTGTTGCATGTTTGTAGGTGTTAGATCTTAGCTTCAGGTGCCTACCTAATAATTGTAGTTATACCCACAGGCTCGATTCAAACATATCCGGCGTCGGATACACGGATTTTTGTAATTTTCTCACATCCGATGGCGTACACAAGGCATCATGTCTCCGGTTCGAAGTATACAGAACTCAATGAGAGCGTTCACACTTATCCAGCACCAGATACATGGCATCAAAAACTCCTTTGAATATTATTTTGCAACGGAATAGGCAAGTCATATGCGATGCCGGATGAATAGTGTGAAAGATCCCATTTAGCTCTACACTTCGATGTATCTGGCATCCGGTGCCGGATAGAGCTAAAATTTGTTCGATAGTCAAAACGACGTGTGTCCGGCATTTAGGCCGTGTATCCGGTACCGGATATGTGTGAAACGGCCCTTAGAGGAACGACAAAATCCATCCGGAAAGTGGAGTTTATGTAATTAAAAACGCGCAGTGCCTCACTTACCACTCTTGACTGCCCACTGTTGGCTGTATAACGCCTAAAAGCATTCAAACTACAGACGACAGCGATTGTTGCTATCGTTCAAACGACGGTCGTCTGAAAAGTTACGTGATGAGAGCGCAGGAAGTGTTAATATCACATCGTTTCGAGTGTAATAAATACACTCATCTACCTATAGTTCGGTCTGTCTAAGCCTTTTGAACAGAGAGCATCAAAAGAGGATGAGTCTTAGAATTTCCTATATAGGCTTGAATCCTTATGATTTTCCCACCAATCATCTTTCATAAAACTAATGTTAAAGCCCTGGCAATATGGGTAACTGACTCTTTCGCTCCCATAGTGCTGTTTCTAGCCACAGTTAGGTAATTTTGTAAAATTTCCTGATTCAAACTGCGTTTAGTCGTTTCATGCCTACTATATGGCATTTAAAGTTACATTTAATGATGCTGTCTCGAGACGCTGGTTTCTTTCGAAAGCGTATTACTAAGGCCCGCTGTTTCACTTACACATTTCTGCAATTGAGATGGACACTCTCGTGTAATCAAGTGAGGTTCCACACAATGATCTCCTATTCTCTTTTTAAGCGTAACAAAAATCTGATTCAGTAGCATGACAAACTAGCCAATCACCAACTGAAGATCTTTAAATTCTGATACTCTCATCCCTTTAATCCAGATATTCACACCAGAATCACAAAGTTACACTACATAAGTCTTACCGATAACTTTCAGAATTTAAGACCGAAACACAGCGGTTGGGACTTCTGTCCTTAGGCGGGGTTTAAATAAAAGCGCAGCTCTAAGAACCAATGTGAAAATAAGTGGTTGATAGCTGAGGAAACTGAGTGATGACTGATGTGATTGTGAAAGTCGATAGTATCCGTAGAGTGGAACATTCAGTCCAATAAATCAATTAGGTTTCTAAAAGGCGATCATTTATCATTTGTCTGAGAAGCATTAAATTTGCTGATGGCCAGGTGCAAATCGTCCCAGACGATTACTAGTCTTCCTAACGTTCCAGGTTTAGCCATCGACAGTACTCTTGAGTGTTATCTAGCATTGAATCTCGATTGGTGGGTCAGATTCGGTAGGGGAAACATCGTCCTAAAGTAAAGGCTGACGACAACGTATTGGACATTATACCGCTTTTATCGTGACTCTCAGGCTTCTTCGTAATTCTCGTGACTGATACGAAACACTTTTTTCAGCATTTTCCCATCTTGGACTTGTTAAGACACCTTCTTCTTAAATCCCTTCACCCCTTGGGGTGCATAAGGCGTCAACAACGCCTGCGGACCATCTTGTTCGGTGATTTATAACGCATTTAAGCTGCATGCAACTTGAATTCTCCTCATTTGTTCTGCGTCGCGTTTGTCTACGGCGTTCCGCAGTTTTGCTTGCCTGGGTGAGTGGATTCCACTGCATGGCATACATATTTCGCAATGAAGTTATCTTCACGCCGTAGAGTGTGTCCAATCCATTGCTGCTTTCTCCTTCGTATAAGTAACCTCTATAGGTTCTTGGCCCGTTCTCTGATAAAGTTGTTCGTCGGAGATATGGTTTGGCCAAAAAATCCTCAATATGATTCTTAGCCAATTTGCGTAAGTTAGTAGTATCCGTCTTCCAAGAACTACACCCATACAGCAGTACTGATTCTACGTTGAAGCGCAGCTTGTGCTGAGAACATTGCTTCATTTATTGGATAATATTCCGATCGCAGCTCTTGCCTTCCCGAGTCTACTGCACACATCCAGTTCGGTGCCACTTTAGCCGAGACCACACTTCTTCGATATAGAAAGTTGTCCACTTTCTCCATTTCCTGTCCGACAAGGCCGACCAGATAGCATATATATTGAAGCTATCGAAAGCCTTCTCGAAATCGATAAACATTAAGGGTAGCGGAGACCTGTATTCGATACATTGCTCTGTTATGATCCGTATGGTGTTTATGTGGTCGATACAAGAGGAATCAGCTTGAAAACCTACCTGTTCGACGTCGAGAGTTGAATCTTAATGTTCCTTAATCCATTCTACGGCTACCGCTGGGAGAACGCATATACCTCTCCAGTTTCCACACTCTATCAGATTTTCCTTCTATTGGAAACTTGATGATCTCCTCTTTTCTATTTCCATGGAGTTACTAGTTTTCCTACGCTGTCCGTATGGGCGGGTGTAGTTTTTCTGCAAATGTATTTGGCATCGCCGCTTGAAACAATTAGGCAGGAATGCCACCAATACCTACTGTTTTGTTTGTTTATTCTTCATGAGGGACCGTCGCTAAAAAAAGACCACTTCATCTGCTTTCCATATAACTACGGATATGTGCCTGATTGAATATCGATCACTGATCATTGAAGAGTACGATGAAGGGCTAGAAATCAACTACTGGTCGCAAAAAAGGCGTAAAGAGTTTTTAAATACCTAGTCCTGCCATAAGTTCTGTTACAAGTGCAAAGCGTTTTAAAACATTTTGGATATGTATTTATAAAATGTATTAGCTTAAATAGTAAGAATTAAAAAGAAAATGGCGGTTTATTCAAAATGAGCGCCTTTTGCTTTAACGCAGGCCTTTAAACGGTGTGCCCACTGGCGGTTTCCAGTGCTCTCCAAATTTCGGTGCAATCTCTTGCAGGTCATGCTCTCTAACACTGACCACAAAGAATAAACAAATCTGGGCTTCCTGAAAGCGAATATTCGGATGCAATAAAAGCAGGAATATTGATTCTAAGCCACTGCTGAGCTGTTTTGGATTTATAGGCTGAAACAGAAACTTGTTGGAAACTACTCTTGTTCTATTAAAAAGGGTATTCGTCAGGTCTTTAACGATGCCGTCTAGGACATCTTCCTGGTACACATTTCCCCCAGTTTTGACTCATTTTTCACACAAATGGAGAGCAGTAACTCATTGATGTGATACCCAACACCAAACCATTACCGAAGCAGGATAATGGCTGCGTTCAAGAATATTTGTTGTTTCTTAAGATTTTATTCAAGCAAAACTGCTTCTACGATGAAAATCTTTTCATCCGTCAAAAGGATATTTTCGTTGCCACTATCCGTGTTTCAGTGCAAGAGTCGCTTGCATCTTTCAAGCGTAATTTGCTTCAAATTAGGTGTCAATCGATTTCCAATTGACCGACGGAATGATTTCATGTTGAAATCATCTCGAATAATCCCTGACATGGATCTGATGGATATATCCAGCTCCCGCGAAATAATTTTCTTCGAATTCGCTCACGTATAGCTTCTACAACCACACTCGGATGGGCAACGCGCGAACGACCACTTCTTGGTCTGTCTTCTAATTGAGACGATTCAACAAATCGATTTATGCCACAGTATACAGTATTTGTGATATCCCAAGCGGTTTTAGTAATTCAAACATTTGTTTTGCATTTATCCCGCACTTATGCAACGCAATACGATTTTCTTCCATATCCAACTTCATGATAACCGATCAATAGCTGAAACCAAACTGGACAATATCTATTCCGTTTCGTAGTTCCTAATGTTATCTTCATACAATTTGTAACAGAATTTATCGCAGAACTACGTACGAGGGTCATTTGAAAAGTTCCCGGTATTTTCAACAAAAACACATTTCAAGGCAAAAAAAAAAATTTCTCAACGTTATCTCGATACATATGATCAAATGTTTCTCCCAACCCTCAAGTCGTCAGAAAAAATTCTTTGAGTACATCTGAAAAATACCAGTCTACAGCATTGTCACCAAACGCCACACCCAGCGCGCGGGTAATCCCAAATCTCATACCCATATCTTGTGCACCCATTTACCTGATATTCCACAAGCTTCAGCAATCTCCTGAACCGTCAGTCGACGATCTTCCATCACAGTTCCATGCAATAAATCGACAATTTCGTCACTTGAAACAGTTTTTGGGCGTTCATCATCAAAAATGCTGGTACGGCCACGTTTGTACTCAGCCACCCAATGTTTGACGGTTGTATATGAAGGGGACACTTCACCGTATACTGAGTCTAACTTGTCTTTTATTTCCTGAGTTTTTTTCTTCTTTCAAATAAAGGAACTTTATCACCGCGCGATACTTGACTTCCTCCATTGTTGATAGAAAATGTCGACTGTCAATTTCATGAGAGTGTCATTAGTAAGGTACTGATCGGAATGACTTGAAATGGGATACATGTATCAACACCAGCTATCGGACGGTGGGAAGAATATCATGACTGTGCGTCAATAAGGCAACTTCAGATGACCCTCGTATTCTTTTTTTAGGCATTTTATGATTAAAGTGCAATATTATCCAGCTCGAAGGACCAACAATTTGTCACCTATTTTACCTTTATGCTTCACACCACTTTACATTTGTAGCATGGCTCTTTAGAAAAAAAAAGATACCCGCTATGCAGCTACATAATTTCATTAAAATTCCCTTCATTCACTTTAACATGCCAACAAAAATTTGCAATGAAATGCAAACGCATTAACATCCCACTAGTATAAAATTGATGGAAATTGATGGGACTCACCCTGTTTGCCTGTAAATACCTCTTGTACCAATCTAACACCCCTTAAGCTTTAAATAAAAACATAAAAAATACCTTAAAGCGAATTTATACACCATCGGTATTCTATGTTTTTCTAATTTTTATTTTTATAGATTGAATCTGAAACCGAAATCGATTTATACGAATTAACCCACTCATCATCGCCACAAATCTACCTACACTATGTATCTCTCAGTTTGGAAACTCTATTACTCTTATCGCTGTTCTTTGTGTCCAGTCGACGTTTAATACTCATATAAATTGAATATTTAAATTTTTAGACAATTTTTTTTAAAAAGATTTAATCTCGTTAAAATTTGTGATAAAAAGTAAATTTTTAAAAATATTATATTTATTTTATTCACTGAAAAGTTAAAGTTTTAAAGCAATAGATACAGTTAAACCGTTTTAATATTATTATAATAAATACAACATTTTACTCACAGCATTATTGTGTTTGATTTCTCGTCTGTCTTTCTTTGTAGTATACTGTCGCTTCTTGTATTTGTTCTAAAAGGCTTTCTGTACTTATGTAGCATGTGATTGTCCTAAGATATCTGGAGATAGGATATTATTTTAAAAAGTTTGGCTTTTGTAAATATTTAATTCGTCATAAGAGAGAAAGGTATTTATTTGCTTACTTAATTGGAGACCATAGGCTGCTTGCATGAGATCTTTCCAAGAATTTGCTTAAAATGTTTGCTTTACTCGTAACGACCTCAAAAGAATCTTTTCGCATGTTTTAACCCCCGCTTTTAGTATTTACTTACTTAGGGGCGCTACAGTCCATGTGGGCCTGGGCCTCAACCAAGAAACCTCTCCAGCCAGCCCGGGTACAAGCCAGCTGCCTTCTCTTGCGCACGCCAAGTTGGTTGAGTCTACTGCGCTGTCCATCCGGAGTGGATTCAAAGATTTTCCGGGCTCCATCCGCTCTACATGATCCAGCCATCTTAGTCTCTTCTATGTGAACTCTTCTGATTGGAGTTGATGTTCTTGTTTAGGTCGTAATGTTCGGCATTGAACCTTCCCCACTCACCGGCTGACTATTCCGACGGGAGCAAAGATCACTCGAAGAACTTTTCTCCCAAAGCAACCATGAGCATCTTCATCTGATTTTGACAAAGGCCATGCCTCTGTGCCATACAGCAGGACTAGAATAATTATTCTCTTATACTTAGTAGTTCGCGACAGAGCTTTGTTACTTAATTGCCGTCTAAGCCCATAAAAACAGCGATTGGCAGGAGTAGTTCTTCCTTTGATCTCCCCACTGTTTTCATTTCCAGAGTTCACCATAGAGCCTAGGTAGACAAAGGCCTTTACTACCTCAAAGTCTTATCTATCTATTGTGGCGTACTGTCCAAGACGTCGATTTTGGTTGTCCTTTTTTGGAAACAGCATGTATTTTGTTTTGCTTTCATTGACCGCTAAACCCGTCTTTGTTGCCTCGATCTCAATACTGCCCCCCCACTGACTGCCCGTTTAGTTCCTCTGACTATGTCAATGTCATCGGCGTAAGCGAGTAGTTGTACAGACTTGTAAAAGATTGTACCTCCGGTGTTGGCTTGTGAGTTTCGTACAATTCTCTCAAGTACTATGTTAGCGCGATCGCATGAAAGCGCGTCACCTTGTCTAAGACCTCTCCTGACATCGAACGGTTCGGTGATGTTCTTTCCGACTTTGATGGAGCAGCGACATCCTGACAAATGAACGAGCTTGGCAGAAATGCTGAGACTAAACACACCTCTGTATAGTTCAGATCCTTTATTCAGGATCGTCGAAACGATACTGAGGTTTCATTCAACGGGCATACTTTCATCCGACGAAATTTTACTGACGAGATCGTGCATACTCCTTACCAACTCATCTCCTCCTGTCTTGAAAAGTTCGGCGGCAAGGCCGTCGGGTCCAGCAATTTTGTTTGATTTAAGTTTAGATATTTCTATCTGCACTTCTTTCTGATAGGGTTGACGGGAATCTTGACTATGTTGGATGTACTCATTGGCTTGGAGAAGATACCTGAACCTATGCCTGTGTTCTTCTCTTATCCATCCGTGTAGACAGAAACGGATTGCATGCTATGTCCCTTCCCTTCCCGCTCGGGTATGTGCTCCAGTAGATATTTTAAAATTCAGGCATGGTGTCTATAGTGCGTAATAGGTACCTACTTAGGTATTTCTTTAAGATCGTTGAGTGAACCGTTGTTGTTTGTCTCTTTGTAGAGCACTAATGGCTGCTTAAGCTTGTATTATACAAAGATGTCTAGTGGAAGTAGTTTGAGGATAGCCTCCAGGCCCGCTGTAGGTGTAGTTCTTACTGTCTCAATGCAATTATTGTATGAGTGTTCTTAGGCACCCAACAGTCCAAGCGTCTGTCTAAAACACAGTAGACTTGCCATCCTTGCTCTCGGATGCGTTGCTTTTCTAGGAGATGAACCTTTCTACAACTAATGAGTCAACCATCCCAATTTAATCTTTTTAAACTGAAGAATTAGTTGGGTAATCCCAGTATATTGTGGTAGTATATCCTGGACAACTTAATGAGAAGCTATTCTCATGAAACTTCCAAGCAAAGAACTTGCACTACAGTCGTAGGTTTAGTTTAGGTACGATATTATCGAAGGACTTTAGATCTTGTTTTCGAAGATACAGGTAACTTACTTAAATCCTTTCACCCCTCGGGGGGGTTGAGTTTTAATAACGCATTTGCGCCATCTTGTTCTAAGTACTGCAACGCATTTGACCTGCGTCCAACTCATTTGACCTGCGTCCAACTCATTCCCAAAGACCTTGATTCGAAATCCACTGCATGGCGTCTTTCGCAATGAAGTTGTCTTCGCGCTGTAGTGTGTGTCCAATACACTGCTACTTTCTCCTTCATATAGTAATGTCTATTGCTTCTTGGAGATACGGTTGGTCCACCGAAAAAATGAGAGTAGAGCATGGCAATGTTTTTTTTTTTTTTTTTTTGGGGATGAGTATACGCCAGCATCGAACCAGCTTATCCCACTCAGCCTGAAGATCTATCTATCTTTTATCGTGTGAACTCGCGCTCTAGTTGGTGGAATCTGGCATATAAGGCCCTTCCTGGAGTGAGTCAAGAAGGATCTTGATAACCAAAAGTCGTCAACAAAGTATCCGTCCATATACGAGGCATTGTATTCCGTTTCGCAGCAGTAGGGATTTTTACGCTTACGACTCGTTGGGGCACAAACCAGCCAATACTTTTCCTGTTTTGTGGCGCAGGAGTGTCGCCGTTCGTCCTATCCCGTTCGCAATTTCCGCAAAAATTCCCAGATAGCACCACTAGGAGGCGAGGGTAGGGCTTAATAACAGAGCGTTGCTAGGTTTTCGGCTGCAGTAGCTCTTTCTCGTTATTCAGCGGACCAACAGCTATCGGGAGATGCTGCTCCTTCAAGGCCTTTGTTAGTTATTCACCATTTTGCTGCCTGATGAAAAGTGATTGCCGTCAGAACAGGAATTAAGCCCTTAGACAGATTTCAGATTATCAACCTGAGCTTCTCTACTTTTATTGTAACGTTTGTGATTGTCCAAGCTTCTAGATGTACGCAGAATGCTTTGTACTACCGCAGTGTGACTCGAAAGCAAACTTAACTTTTATTTAAAAAATACATAACATTATTTCTTTTACACGCTTTATATAAAAAAAAAACAAATTCTACACATGGGCTACATTCCATATTCCACTTCAACTTGGTATGATTTTTGCATGATTAACTGCTTGCGGGACACATTCTTCCAAAAATAAAACAAAAGCTCCCCATTCTACCCCAGCCGGTGCCAAGCAAACTAAAGCAACGAATGGGTTCTATCATCGCATATGATCAATTTGATTCTCCCACTGAACAGGTCTTCAAGGATCCAAATGAAGTTTTCGTCGAATTCCGTCACGTTCCAATTTGGATGATTGGCGAAGAGAACATAATCGAGTACTACAAACCGAAGTGCTTCCAAGAGGAAGATAACGATTGGATTGGCATTTATCGCAGCAACTATGCCAGCTTCAGTGAATATGCAGCTTATCAGTATGTTAATCAAGCTGATACTCCATCACCAGGAGCTACTGGTAACTTAGGACCACGCTCCTATCACAAGGCACAGCCCATCAATCAGACAACAATGCGAATGCAGTTCTCAGAAGATATCGAACTGCAGGATGGTGAGAATTATATGCTAATCTATTTCCAGAACACGGGACTGCGAGGGATTACCAGTATCGCTGGCATGAGTAACACCTTTAGGGCTGAAAAGAGGCCACCAACTCCAAGGTTCGAGCAGGTGGACTAAGTCAAAATTAAGTATTTTTTGATGACGGGTTTAGTTGAATTAATTTTTTTTTCTTTTTGTTGAAATTTGTTTTTTTTTTTTTTGTTTAATTTTGTTTTAAGAAATATATATATCATAACACGCATATATACAAACAAATTATGTTAATTTTAAGTAGCAAATGGAAAATATTTTATTTTGATTTATAAAAAAAGAAAAACTTAATTTTTTTCACAATTTGCTTTATGAATTCATTTTAAGTTAACACTTAATTTAAATAAGATAATTAAGGATTTAATATTGAGTTTTGTGAACGATAGGTTGCTGTTTGGCAGGTTCCATTTGAACGGGAGCTATAATACAAATTGTGTTAGTCACTGCTGGGTGATAGGAGATCAAAAATTTGTTAATATTTCTAAGTACTTTCCTAGAAACATCTTATAGTCTTTCCGTGGAAAAATATACTAAAATAACGGTAAGTATCATCAGAGCAGCACATGGGTTAGGTTAGGTAGATGGGTGCTTTGAGACAAAAGAGGCATTGTTCACTTAGACCACGATATTGTGGTTGTAGTTGAATGTTGACAATCTTTGGCCAGGAAAATCCTGAGTCGATTGCGGGACGTAGACCCAATTGTCGTGAGAAACCATACACCACTGGATCCAGTGTGGTATAAATTGGCTCTGATCCATCAGAATGCATTCAGAACTGCGCTTGATAGCCGACAGATTAATATCGTCCTAGGCGGCCGTCCACCACCGATACATGAAAGTTAACATCTCCTCAGACGTACCAGATCCACACTTACCCAACTTCGATCCGACTGCAGCTCTATGCTGAACAATTACTGGTAGACCTCAATGATGTCGCTGTAATAGTCTAGTCACTGGTACTTAAGTTTGTCAGCCTTGTCGCGTGACAAATGTTAAAAATTGTTGAACGTTAGACGACTACAACTACGATAGCGGTTTATTGCGTTAATTTGTATTCATTTGTGTGTATTTTAGCTTTTGACAGGACATACGAACATGACTACGACTACAACGGCGACGCCATTGTGTTCTATCAGTTATATACACCGCAAACGTGACAGTATTATTGATCAATGCCCGACCTGCGGCTCGTCACGACATAACATCGTTCATTTGTTCAGCTGTTAGCCGCACCCCACAACACTATCACCAAAATCCTTATGGACACATCCAGTCGAAGCTGCCGCATTTTTGGGCCTCGACCGAACCGATGACAATCCACCCACAACACCCTATCGTTTGAACGCATACGACTCAACATAGTTGCTACAGCAACCAAACAACCATTCGGGTACATTGTGCCCAATTATTTAACCCGGGAAACGCTGTAAAGATGATCCGCTGTTAGAACCACCCAGATAGTCAGAGGTCCATCATCTCAACATTACCTAGGTCCTCCAGCTCCGAAAAGAAGTAGTTATACCAAGAGTCCTCATTATTCTGACGCATAGGGCAGGACAATCACACAGATTCAATTTCTTATTCGTCCCAGCAACTTCTACAATAGTCGTTGTGTGGTACACCGAGTCGTTCCGCATGATTGCCAATGACACACTAACCAGTAATTTTGCTGGAAATGATCCATGCGTTATGACGACTAGGTTTCACCAGAGAGATTGATCTCTTCTTGCTAAAGGTCGGACATAGCGCCCTGGTTATTGCGCATGTGTCCAGATGAACCCAGCATCTGTTTGCTCGACCGGTGGCTTCATCTTCTATTTTCTTCCGTAAGAAACTAATTGGGAACACTACGAAAGGGAGAGCTCGCGAAACATACAGCGCCAACCCTTTCCTAGCAAGCTTATCAGCTCTTTCGTTTTCTTCGATATCCATATGCCCTGGTACCCAGCAGAGGGCTCTAGATATCTCGTTTAAAAGTGATTTGCAGAGCCTTACAAGCATTGCTCTAATTACAGCAGAGTCCAGAGCTTTAACGACTGCCTGGCTATCTATATAGACAGTGATCGTCTTACGTATAATTCCAGCAGCCTCTAACATATAATGGCTGAGACTTCGGCCTGAAAGACGCTGCAGTCGTCGCTTATTCTAAAGGAGTGGTTTATTCCTAGGGTTTCACAATAAACTCCGTCTCCCGTGCCAACGTCCATTTTAGAACCGTCGCCAGTTCATTTTTCTTCATAGTTCTCCGGTTTTTCCAGTATATTCTGTCAGGAATTCTTGTGGTGAATCTCCTTTCAAATGCTAGCATCGGGTTCATGTGATCAGTAACCATCGATCCGCTGGCAGTCCCCCATTGAGGCAAAATGGAGGTTATGATCCATTGTTTTCGGATCATAACTTCGCCGAAATAGGAAGAAGAAGAAGAAGATTATAAGTAATTTTACTAAATTGCTGTACTACATTATACAGGGTGAGCCAGTGAGGTGTGACGTTTTTCAAAAATCTCCAACAAAGTTATTTTTGAAAAAAAATTCAGTTTTTATTTCTTACACGTATTTAGTACATAATGCCATTTCAGCATTTCAAAACTAGAAATCCAAGTCAAGAACAGAAAATGACATCAAGTTGACGTCTGTTTTTTTCCAAGCACTCACGAAGACGAGTTAAAAAGTTCTCCATGCTCTCTTGGAATCGCACGAATTTCTCGTGTGATAGCCGCTGACAGTTTATCAAGTGTACGGGGTTGCTCTGCAAAACCTTGGCTAGTAATAAGTCTAAGTAACCCCAAAAGAAATAATCACATCTAGACAAATCCGGAGGGGCCATTCAATGTCTCCTATCAGTGAAATGAGGCGCTCGGCAAAATTGTGCAAAGCTTCATGGTAACTAAAAGGGCACATAAATAGGAGTGTATACCAACTATTCCAAAAAGCTACAGCCCCTGTAATAACGTCACACCTCCTTGGATCACCCGCAAGATATGCATCCCGATTACGGCTGCCGCTTTTCATTTTTCGACAATTGTCGTTTTATTCCTCAGATGTACCACGAATCCATTTTCATAGCTTTTCCAATGTGAAAGAGATTAGTTACGTTTAACGGTCAGCAGGTCATAGCTATGAGTAAAAGGACAGTCGTAGAAAAGCAACAAACGTCAGCCGTAATTGAGGTGTTTACGAAATACGCGTATCGTCGCTGCGCCTGCGAAATACAAAATTAAAAAACAGGTCAAGGAAGATGGAATGTTCAGGTACTCAGCGGATACTTTATTAAGATATTATTTGAAATACAAAATTAGTACTTAAATGTTAAGAATTAATTTGGTATAAATATATTTTTTACTAAAATATCCGATGAATGCTTGAAAATGCCATTTTCTGTGATCTATTCAAAATTTGTGTTTATTTTTGTTTGCCGGACCGAATCTTGCAAACCTAGCGACGGTTACGAACATTTTAAAGGTATGTCTACAGTTTCAGTTTCCAACTGTCCAACCGCTCAGAGGTGTTTTTCATTTTCCCCTGATTCACGAGTTCATTTTTCCACTTTTCGCCAAATCGCTTTAATCCGATTTCTCGCCAACTCCCTGGTTAACATTATTCAGTGCATTATCCCAAGTACCTCCCGGTTTTCTACCACTTTTGCAATTAACTCGACCGTCCGAGTTCAAGTGCATTAACTCAAGTGCCGACATTCACCCCACTTCCATCTGACTTTGCTAAAAGTGTTTTCGTTCAACTTCTGCATGGATCTGCAGTTAATATCGTGCTCTGTGTCACTGTGCCACCAATTCCACTTCACCCAATTTTCGCTGATGCGCTTAGTCACCCTATAAATTGCCATGTCTTGCGGTATGATCAACTGCCCAATCACTGATGACAATGCTGACTGGGTTTCTTGTAAAGTAATCTGCGGCAAATCTTTCCATGCCATTTGTGTCGGACTCGGTATTCATAAACGAGTTTTCTGACCACCCCCTTTTCTTTTGTGATGTGTTCAAGAACATCTCACTTTCGCACGTTCTCCTTGCGATAAAGTGCCTTAGTGACTCTAATGATCCCTACCAAAAAATGTTTTCTAAACAGATTACGGGTAAACTCTTCAACCTAGAAAGCAGCGTCAGATGTGTTGACGATTTAGGCAACTCGATTCAGACCTCAACCGAGCAAATCAAATCCGAACTCTCTAACATTGATAAAAAAAAAATTGCTGGTCTGACCGAGTTGTTTCTAGCCAGGCCCATGAACGAAGAATCCACCACGTACCACCTCAATATAGTGTTAAGTGATCTCAAAGCGAATTGTACCGCGCAGGTCATGTCTAACGACAAATTGTGCGAATCTTTCAACTCCCTGCGGGAATACATTGACATCTACTTCCAATCACAGTGTCTCAAAAATGTTTTCCAATTGTTTCAAAAACATTTGAGTTACATTGAAGAAAACTTCAAGCTTTTTGTGCACACGTGCAGCTTGAGAAATGAAAATATTTTTCCGTCACAAATAGAAAACTTCAAAAAATATTTGACAAACAAAAATTGAGTCCACACTAAAAACAATGTTCGTTTTAGAAACATTACACAAGCAAAGCTAATTCCCAACGTTCCTTGAAAACATTTTTTAAATGTTAAGGAAACATATGGTATGTTGTTTCCGCTTAATTATATTTTTATTCGTTTCAGTATAACATGTACTTTTCGGAATTTTCATTAATAAAAATAATTATTTTTTAAATATAGTTAATACTTTATTGCGTTCTTCTTTTGATTTATTGCGTCATCGTTCTCTTTTACGAGTATATCCTTCATAGAATTTTTTTTACTTTATCATCAAAGAAAAGTTTTTATATGGAAATTCGAGAAAATTTGTTTAACATATCTGCAGGTGTATAATCTTTCAATATGGGCTGCAGTCGAAGCATTTGAATACTTTTTAAGGAGGTATGTATATGTGTGGTACTGCAGAGATAGTTATTTTTTTTTTCTTTAAATCAATTATCCTGCTTGCTGAAGAGTACTACAATTGACAAATTCCTTATTGCGATGATACTTACTTAGTTAGGTAGCGCTACAGTTCGGGGTGAACCTTGGCCTCAATCATCTCCATTTAGCTCGGTCTTCAGCGAATTGCCTCCAGTTGGGCACTCTTGTTGACGTCCCCTTGAACTTGTACACGCCATCTGCGGTGAGAAAGCCCTATATTGCCTCGTCCGTTTGGGTTAGATTCGAAGACTCTGCGGGCCGGAGCGTTGGTGTATATCCGCTCTAGATGTCCTAGCCATCTCAAACGCCCAATACCCGGTGCTTTGATTAGGTCGATGTCGCTGTACAGCTCGTATAGTTCGTCGTTGAACTTTCTCCTCCAAAACGCGTCAACGCAAACAAGCAAACAAGACTGAACATCTTACAAAGAATTTTTCTCTCAAAGCCACTCCTATCGTGGAATCCGTCGGAATTGAGTTTCACTTCGCCTATTCGATTCCCTTTCACTTTCTACTATCGTGGAATCCGCCGAGAACGTCTCCTTATTGACAGCCATTGGGGAAATTTCTGGTGTTCTGGTGGCCTTTTCCTCATATTTTTCGCAATGTCTGGTGATTCTTTTGATTTCACTTACATTTTTGCAAACAAAGAAGACGACGTGCAGCAGTCAAGCCAGAAATCTGCAATGATTTTGATGTGGATGAGAAATGTCATTTTGTTCGGGAAAAATCCGATTCGAACGTTTTCCACGATACAGTGGAACTGATTCACATTACCCACACGGGGAACTGTTCACTTTGCGGATTTGACGATGCCGAAATATTTTTTTCGGTGAATAATTCCCCCCGGCGGATTCCATGATAGGGGTGAGAGTCTCCTTAGTTGTTCCAGATAGGGTTTTACTGTAGAATTGCCTTATAAGTCAAAAAAATAACTCCGATTGGCAGGAGTTATTCTTCGCTTGATTTCTGCGCTGATGTCGTTTTCAGAGTTTACGGCAGAGCCAAGGTAGAGCCTTATTACCTCGAAGTTGTAGCTGCCCTCTGTAAGGTTCAGTCCAATTCGTCGGTGTTGACTGTCCCTTCTTATTGGCAGCATATACTTGGTTTTGCCCTCGTTTATCGCTAATCCCATTTTGGCCGCTTTTGCATCAATGCTTACAAACGAACCGCTGAAAGCGCCCTGAGTTTTTCCAATAATGTCAATATCGAAGGCGTATGCAAGGAGTTGTACAGACTTTTGATAGATTGTGCCTCTGGCATTGGCTTTGAGTTCTGCACAATCCGTCAGCTTGTCTAAAAACTTTTTTGGCATCAAAGGTCTCGGTGAGGTCATTACTGACCTTGATGGAGCAGCGAGCGTTCTCCATCGTCATCCTGCACAGACGGACAAGTTTGGCAGGGATGTCTAAACTAAACATGGCTCTATATGACCTCTATTAGGTAGATGCCGTCATAGGCGGCCTTGAAATCGATAAAGAGATAATGAGTATCGATGTGGACTTCTAGGGTTTTCTCCAGGATCTCAAGTGGCAAGACTTGATCGATAGTAGATTTTCCTGACTTGAAACCGCATTGATAGAGACCAATAAGGCTGTTGATGAAAACTTTCAGGCGTTCTCGCAATATCGCAGAAAAGATCTTGTATGCGACGTTGAGGAGACTGATGCCTCTATAATTGGCGCAGTTGACGGGGTCTCCTTTCTTGTGGATCGGGCAAACGTTGTTGAGATTCCATTCATCAGGCATACACTCGTCTGACCAAATCTTAGAGATAAGTTGGTCTATGGTCTCTACCAATTCATCACCTTCGAATCATCTGCTTTGAAAAGTTCGGTCGGTTAGCCGTTATGCTCAACAGCCTTGTTGGATTTCAGCTTGGATATTGCTATCTTCACTTCGCTTTGGTCAGGTGGACGGAAGTATTGATGCCGTTTTAAATTACATTATTAGCATTTTAGACTGTCAGGTTAACCGGGCTTACATTTTTCCAAAGTATTCTCCTTCAAGGTTTACATATAGACTTTTCCATTCGATAGAATCAGTATTCGAAGCATTTCTGTGGCAATATGACAAAATAGCTTAAGTCGATTTGTAAGATTTTTTAGAAGAAGCGTTCAAAGTTGTGGCTTACGCGAAAATCGTATGAAATTTTTGAATTGCACCTCTACTCTAGCAGCCATAACTCAGCAGTCTTTACAGGTATGCAACTAAAAAATTAAGGGGTAATACTTTATGTAATTGGGAACATTTTGCTTTAATAAACTCAATTTTGACTTAAGTCGACTTAAGCTATTTTGTCGTATTGCCACAGATTTGTTCCACTCTAAAGCCGACGCCTCAGAAACACACTGTTTGAACGCCTATACTACGCACTTTATTTTTCATGATCGGAAACTCAAAGTTAGACGGTAAATCAGCACAGTATGGGCAATAGCTCATTAATTCGACGTCTTGAAACTTTAAAAATTGAATTGTTTGAGTGGCTGTGCGAGATGACACGTCGTTTTTGTTTGTTTTATTGCTGACTCCCGGTAAACGAATTATTGTATACCAATCGACATTAACAGCTCCTCGATCCTCTTAAGCCACCGTAGCAACACGACCCAATTTACCGACAAAACAAGCGATCGTATTTTTGAAAGTGCTTCGAGAACGAGTCACTTTTGTCTGTTTTTGCTCATCTACTACTCATACGAGTAGATCCAGATTCCGTCTTTTATAACGATGCTGCAAACGTTTTTTGAAGTACCACAATCGTGAGCGTTTCTTTGCATCATTTGACACGACCCCTTTTTTGAATCCACCTAGTACAACGCTCATTCACAGCGCAATGCTCATGAAATATTGACTGAATTCCGATCTCACTAATGCCCAAGGTTGCTTCTATCTCACGGTATGTTACAATGCCAACTGGTTTTAATCATAGCGCGTACGACATCAATGTTTGGTATGCAACAACAGCACTACAAGGACGACTTTTACGAAATTCATCACTCATTCTAGCCCGACCGCGTTTGAATTCCTGCAAACCAGTTATAAATTATAGTATTGGATGCTACTTCATCGCCAAAAAAACCGAACGAAGTCGATCTATGCATTGCTGTTGAGTTGGACCACATTCATTCATTCATTCAATTTCAATGGCCCGCTAATCCTTCATGAGGGTCGCGGGGGTAGGATGCCCAGGTGGACTCTCCATCTTTCTCGATCTTCCGCCATTGACTCCAATTCATCAGGAGGAATCCCTAAGCGGCTCCAGGAGAGATGTCGGACTTGATCCAACCATCTATTTCTAGGCCATCCGCGAAGTCGCCTGCCTGATGGCACGACAACCATGGCGCGTCTTGGAAGCCGGTCTGGGGGCATATGCACTACGTGACCAAACCATCGAAGCATAGATCGTTCCGTTCGGAGAAGTAGCTGCTCGACGTTGAGCACTTCGCGTACTCTGGTGTTGCGCACTCGATCCCTACGAGTTATTCAAACAACACCGCGAAGGAACCTCATTTCGGGAGCTTGTATCCGCGATCTTATTCTTTCGGTCACTACTCAAATTTCATGACCATAGGTGAGAGTTGGAACATACACCGAGTTAAAAACCGATAGCTTAGCTTGAACACTAAGTTCGGCCTTCCTTATAACAGATCGGCCAAGCTTTCTCAAAATTGATCCAGCCTGACCAATTCTACAGGATAACTCGGCATTGCTCCTCCCATCACTCGTGAATAAAACCCCGAGGTACTTAAACTTCTCCACCTGCTTCAGTTGGACTCCACTAACATGCAGAATGCACTGAATGGGTTTTTTGGAAACGACCATTACTTCCGATTTGTTCACGTTGATCTTTATTCCAGCATCATCACAAACGGCTACAAACCTTTCGAGTGCGCGCTGAAGTTCGGTTTGAGAGGACCCAAGGATGACCAAATCATCCGCAAAGAGCAGATGACTAATCCTTAGGTCTCCCACTTTGAAACATTCCCCGCCACGGCTGCGCTGTAACATCCGATCCATATATACAATGAAGAGGAGAGGTGACAAAACGCACCCCTGGCGGAGTCCAACGCCCACAGTGAAAGGTATTGATTTAACACCGTTTATCCGAACACAGCTTCTACAGTTTGTATATAAAGACTGAATCGCCCTTAACAGGGAACCAGCAATCCCATACTCCTGCAGAGCACTCCAGAGTTTGCCTCGAGGAACCCTATCATATGCTTTTTCCAAATCCACAAAACAAGTGTAGACAGGTTTGGCATATTCCCAGGCCTTCTCAAAAACCATTCTGAGAGTGAATAACTGGTCGGTTGTGCTTCTACCGAGACGAAAACCGCACTGCTCATCCCCCAAACTGTCATCAACCACAGCTCTGGAACGCTTTTCTAGCACCTTAGCGAAGACTTTTCCAGGGAGACTTAAAAGAGATATACCCCTATAGTTGGCGCAATCTCTTTTGTCCCCCTTTTTAAAAAGAGGAACTATCACCACATTTGAAATCACAAATCCAACGAAAACTTTCACCAGAAAATTCCAGTTTGTTCACTAAACCGTTAATTAAATAAACTGTGCGTATATAAACGAAACCACTTAGCGCTTTCTGATGTGTCTTTTTCTTCCTATTTCGGCGAGGTTATGTTCCGAAAACAAGAGATCATAACCCTCCCACTTCACTGCATTTCTACTGATCCGCCTGTGGGGTTTGGCACAGCGCTTTTTTATGTGTCAATGTTTCTTATTGTAAAAAAATTTCGACTTACTTGGGAACGACTGTCACAAACAGTGCTGTCACATTCTAGAAAATGATCGTGAAATGAACCCTCGTAGTTTGATCAAAACCTCTCACAAATTTCTTTCGCCAATTTTCTAAGATTTCAGTTAAATATAATCGTAGCTAGTAAAATAATAATCATATAAAGTTTCACATTTAAAAAATAAAATAAAATCTTGTTTAAATAAAAATTAAGACTTAATCAATTGTGTTAAATGTGATAATTACGATAAAAGACGTTAAGAACATAGAGATTCTTAAATTTAATTATCATTCTGATTAAATACTAAAATATTTGGGGCAGCAAAAGCATTTTTTCCAAAGTTAATTAATAAGAAAAAATTATTTTAGTTTAAATTAAATGTATTGAGGAGAAAGTAAAGGAAATATTGTATGATTAGGATAATTGGTGCTTTACATTATTTTTTAGTAAAAGAAACATCATTATAGACATAACTGTGTGCAAGCAGCTTGATCAAAATATGTTTGAAGTACTTTAATGGGGAACAAAATAAAATGTAAATTTTCAATCGATTGTATCGATTGATCAAACTAGTTTTATCGAAACATCTTGTTTGGTTAAAGTTAAATATGAACAATTAATGAAAAATCTTGTAAATTGTGATTTTATTGTTCTGAAATAAATCATTTTTGAACAAGAGAGATATATACAATTTTTTTTACATCTGTCAGGATAATTTTTTTGTATATTTTTGTAGGTTTGTGGTCACGCACACGCATCTATTGGGCCATGGGGCAGTCATTCCACTCTTCTTATGAAAGCAATCACCCTGATTGTCGTTGGCGTTTGTCTCTTTTCGACGATTGTCGTTTTATTATTCAGGTAAAGCACGAATCCATTTTCATAACTTTGTCACTGTGAAAGAGTTGTAATAGTATTCTACACGACAAACAAATTGCTTTTTAATGTTTAACGGTCATAGGTATGAATAAAACGACAATCGTCGAAAAGCGACAAACGCCAACGACAATTAGGGTGAATAATTCACCACCTATGTTGGAGTTCCTTAAGGCTTTTGGAGATATACAGTGCTATCGGCAATTCCGAGGGAAATAAAATTCCACCGGATTTTTAGTTCCCTGGAAATTATTCCTCCTATCGTGAATTTCCATCGGAATTTATTTCCCCCGGAATCTGAAAATTATTTTCGATGTTTTGTTCGAATGTTTTGGTAGTTTTCAATAGAGCTCATATTTAAGAGATTTTTGGAAATATTTCTTTTAAAATAGAAAATTGTATTTATTTGGGCAATTGCCGCAGATGCGCATTGTATTTCCCTTTATTTTGATATACAAAGTTTTCAGAATGCATAGACTAGCCTTTAGATTGCTAGCCGAAGCAGACTGAGCAGGAAAAAAAATGAACAAAGATGCATTTGGAGAAATTTAAGAGATAAGTCCAACCCCTTGGAATTACGACAAGCATTGTAAGTAGAAGTAAAGTAGTGTTGCTAAATAGTTATTGCATTATATTCTTTATTTGTCAGATTTCAACAGTACTAGAGGGTAAATAGGGCGCAGGTATACGGTGAACCAAGGAGCTGTGACGTTATTACAAAGGATGTAGCTCCACGCCTGGGCGAGATTATACTTTTAGAATAATCGGTATACACTCCTTGTTATGTGCACTTTCAGAAGCGGTTAAATGGACCCTCGATCATCGGATCATCTATCGTGGCCTATTTTATTCAGTAAACATTTCACTGATTCACTCATTCAAAATATGTATCTCATTTACGGCTTCTTCCAAAGAGGAAATTCTGTATTCCCCGAAATAGCCAGTGCCATTTTGGTGTTTTCTATTTTCGGCCAGTTTTAGGAATATTCAAGTTAGACGTATTTTTAAATAAAATCAATCAAACTTTTTTCTTTTAAAGTAGCACGTCCTTTGCGGTTGGTACACATAAAACCCTTGACGTCTGTATTTTCACTTTCCGCTTAAAAAACAACAAAATTGATATGAAAAAATTACCAATATCCAAGAATTGCTGCTTATGTTTTGGATTCCTCCAGCAAATTGATAAGGGAAAATTCCGGGGGAAATTTTTTTCACGATACTAATTTTTTCCGGGGGAACGTTTTTCCCTCGTTCAAAATTCATTGCCGATACCTATTTTTCGAAAATGGGAAACATTTCGGGGGGGATTTTATTCAAGATAGCCCTGATAATCTCTTTAAAGAAGTAGACTGCTGCCGCCGGCACTCTGAAGCTTCATCTCCTCTGCAATGTGTAGCACTCACATTGAACAGGGCATAGGGAGATTCTAAACAAAGTTCTGCTACTAACCTCACCAGCAGTATGTGCATCGGACTTCATACCCAGAAAAATAAACTTCAATCTTATTCTTTCTATTTTGGCGAGATAATGATCCGAAAACAAGAGATCATAACCCTCCCACTTCACTGCATTTCTACTGATCCGCCTGTGGGGTTCGCCTATTTCACCTCAGAAAATATCGGCAGGCCTTCCCTTCAACTTACAGGCCATTTTTCGGTCACAGAAGATAGCGGACTTTTCTCGCCACTTCATCCACCCTACGCTTCACGATGATTAATGTCTCCATCACAGATTGCTTTGCTATTGATCATAGATCCCAGATATTTGAACTTTTTGCACTTGGGAAGCACTGTTCCATTCAAATAAATGTCTGGAATAGGCCTGAGTGGATTAGAGAACGGGCAGCACAAATACTCTGTCTTTTTTTTAATTAATGCGATACACATTTCCCTCCAAAACGTCCACCCACACCTTAGATGTACCTTAGGGTCCGTCATTTTACCTTCAAGTAGATAGCCAAGGGCGCCGTGGCATAAGTGGTTAGTGTGTCGGATCACTACGCATGAGGTTCCAAGTTCGAATCCCAGAAAACACCAAAAAAGTTTTTTCACGGTCCCACCTCTCGCGAGCGTCTGACAAACATCCGAGAGTATTGTTGTCACGAAAAAGCTTTTCAAATCGCCGTTCGGATTCGGCATTAAACTGTAGGTCCCTTCCATTCGTGTGAAAATATAACGCACACAACATGAGTGGTTGCGAGAAGCTAGGCCCTGGCACTTTAAAGAGCTGTTGCGTAGATAGCCAAGGACTGCAAAGTAGAAAAAACTTAAGATGCTTCCCTGATGCACGCCGACTTTTATTAGAAACTCTGCGGTTACTCCAGCGGGGCATCTTACTCTTGTCTTTGTTTTTGCGTACACGTCCATGATCATCTGTACATAGGTTTCT
Source organism: Brachypalpus laphriformis (assembly GCA_945910035.1). Classification (NCBI taxonomy): domain Eukaryota; kingdom Metazoa; phylum Arthropoda; class Insecta; order Diptera; family Syrphidae; genus Brachypalpus; species Brachypalpus laphriformis. The sequence goes on from OX246756.1 coordinate 161,132,250, forward strand.
GGAACCCCTCGATGTCTTAGCGCTACCCATATCAGATCTCGTGGTTGTTTGTCGAATGCCTTTTCAAAGTCCACCAATACAATATACAAATCCCTTAAGGAATCACGATGTTTTTCCATTATGATCCTTATACTTTGGATTGCATCTGTGGTTGATTTACCCGAGACAAACCCGCACTGATCATCAGATAGTCGCAATATTTTTCGCAGTCGGCCACCTAATGCCCGCTCAACGATCTTCATGGTGTGTGACATCAGCTTGATCGAACGGTAGTTATCACAGTTTCGCGTATCATCCTTCCCTTTGTATACAGGGAGAAGGTAACTTTCCCTCCATTGATTCGGCATTGGGTCACCTCTCACAAATTTGGAGATGAGAATTCTAAGCCATCTGAACCAGATGTCTCCCATCTTTTTACAGAATTCACAGGGCATCTCGTCTGGCCCAACCGCTTTTCGTGTTTTTGAGTATTTGACCGCCTCACCAACTTCTTCGACTGTAATTTCGGGTATTTCTTCACAGTTAGGGGTGGCTCTTGGAAAGTATAGCCGGGGAAACTGTTCATTTAAAAGCTCTTCACAATACTGCCGCCACGTCTGCAGAATTTTGTCGTCATCCACAAGAAGCTGGCCATGAGCATTGTTAATGAACTTTGGCGAACGAATCTCCTGAGCATTCCTCCTTCTTTGGGCGGCTATTTTGAAGATGGTTGTGCTCTTGTTCATACTGTGTCTTCGCAGCTCCTGGATAGCCTGGAGTGGAAACCTCTAAGGTGATTGTTGATTGTTGACGATCACAATCATCCCTTTTGCTCTCTCTAAGGTGACCATCAGCGTGATCATCATCTTTTTGCGATGTGATCATCAATTTTGACGGTCAAAAGTGTGACTATCAACGATTACCTTAGAGGATTACACTCCTGGTTTGCAGCAGCAGCCGGGGAAGATATTTTCTCCAGCTCCCGATACAGGCCCTCCATACTGTCTGCTTGAAGCTGGGCGCACTTCTTACTTACTTACTTAGGTGGCACTACAGTTCGGGGTGAACCTGGGCCTCAACCAACAAGCCTCTCCATTTAGCTCGGTCTTTAGCTAATTGCCTCCAGTTGCGCACTCCAAGTCGGTCGGGTCGAGGTCCCCTTGAACTTGTGCGCGCCACCTACGGCGATGATTCCCTCTACTGCGTCGTCCCTTGGGGTTAGATTCGAAGACTCTGCGGGCCGGAGCGTTGGTGTCCATTCGCTCTACATGTCCTAGCCATCTCAGACGTCCAATACGCAGTTTTTTGACTAGGTCGATGTCGCTGTACAGCTCGTATAGTTCGTGATTGAATCTTCTCCTCCAAAACCCGTCAACGCAAACGGGACCGAAAATCTTACGGAGAATTTTTCTCTCGAAGCGACCAAGGATATCTTCATCCTCTTTTAATAAAGTCCATGTTTCAGTGCCGTAAAGTAGGACTGGGATGATCAAGGTCTTATATAGAGTCTCCTTAGTTGTTCGAGATAGGGCTTTACTGTTGAATTGCCTTATAAGCCCGAAAAAACAGCGATTGGCAAGAGTTATTCTTCGATTGATTTCTGCACTGATTTTGTTTTTCGAGTTTATAGCAGAGCCAAGGTAGACAAAGTCCCTTACTACCTCGAAGTTATAGCTGCCCACGGTGACGTTTTGTCCAATTCGTCGGTGTTGGCTGTCCCTTCTTGTTGACAGCATATACTTGGTTTTGCCCTCGTTTATCGCCAAGCCCATTTTGGCCGCTTCCGCCTCAATGCTTGCAAAAGCACCGGTGACAGCCCGCTGAGATCTTCCGATAATGTCTATATCGTCGGCGTATGCAAGCAGTTGTACAGACTTGTAATAGATTGTGCCTCCGGTGTTGGCTTGTGAGTTCCGCACAATCCGTTCAAGTACAATATTGAAGAAGTCACATGACAGCGCGTCAGCTTGTCTAAAGCCTTTTTTGACATCAAAGGTCTCAGTGAGGTCATTACCGACCTTGATGGAGCAGCGAGCGTTCTCCATCGTCATCCTGCACAGACGGACAAGTTTGGCAGGGATGTAAAAACTAGACATGGCTCTATAAACCTCTTCTCTATAGATGCTGTCATAGGCGGCCTTGAAATCGATAAAGAGGTGGTGAGTATCGATTTGGAATTCTTGGGTTTTCTCCAGGATCTGCCGAAGTGTGAAGATTTGATCGATGGTGGACTTTCCTGGCCTGAAACCGCACTGATAGGGTCCAATCAGGCAGAAAAGATCTTGTATGCGATGTTGAGGAGACTGATGCCTCTATAATTGGCGCAGTTGAGGAGGTCTCCTTTCTTGTGGATCGGGGAAACTTTATCTTCGCTTTTTTCTTGCAGCATCTGGAGTGGAATCCTCTAAGGTGATAGTTGATTGTTGACGATCACAGTCATCCCTTTTGCTCTCTCTAAAGTGACCATCAGCGTGATCATCACCTTTTTGCAATCCTTTTTGTATGGCTTTGCGATCGTTTTACGGAGAGCTAGCAAAGTGTGATCATCAATTTTGACTGTCAAAAGTGTGACTATCAACTATCACCTTAGAGGATTCCACTCCTGCATTCTACTTCGAGGCGATCTTTTTCGTCTCTATTATTAGAGGGGAACTTTGATCAAGCTTTGAAAGCCGCTTTCTTCTCATTTATCACCTTCTTAGCTTCATCACTCCACCACCATGTTTCTTTGGCGTGTTGATGGTGGCCTTATGGAGCTCTTAGCAGTGATTTGGCCTTCTTTAAGCAAGTTCGCGGTAGGGAATCCCACATATTTTGTGCTCTACACTCTTCATCCTTAGCTCCGTTGATGATGTGAGAGAAGTAATTTTTCATCACGAAAACAAAAGACTCGCCTTTTTCTTTGTCCAGATTATAACACTTGATTTTCTCAGAGACCCTTGTTTGTTTGCTGGTAATATTATTTAGGTTCCAGTTAAGCTTTTTGTCCAGGATTACTCCAAGATATTTTGCTTCCCCTGTAGGGTTGATGGGGATGCTTTCCATTGAGATTTGCTTCAGATCTAGCTTCCCCTTCTTGGGAAAGGGTACAAGGATAGCTTTTCTAGGGTTGATGGTGAGGCTCTTGGTTCAACACTTTTTTGAGATCAGGTTGAGGGAACCTGCATCATTTCCGACATGATTTTTCAAATGTGCCCACAACCATGATAAAAATATCATATGTGAATCCTTGCACTCTATAACTGTTAGGAGCTCTAGGAGTTCGTCCTTAACTAAGGTCCAGTGCAGAGAAGACAGCTTTTAGTGGCTATAATATGTAGTCTTTAGCTACCCGCCACTGTCTAGGTTTATTGTGTACATGGATAGAATCCAGTTATGATACCTTTCCCAGTCATTGTTGATTGCTTCATTAGAAGTGTTGGCAAAGGCGTTGTCCTGGTATTACTCCCTAAGGTGCTAAAAAACCTATCGAACTCATTGCTCAATAGTGAGCAAGACCCCTATGATTCGCACGGCGGCGAGAAACTCCTCGACAGCTTCCCTCAAATTTAAACAAATAAACTTGTTCTCAGCGTATATCTTATTATTTATTAAATCTTCCACATGTGAAGGCGTTTTTCTTTAGAACTTTTAGGCAAACTATGACATAAATAAATTATTAAGCAAAAAGTAGAAAAAAATTACTATAAAGCTTAAAGCTAATTAATAATAAATACGAAAATATGTACTCGAATTATTCGTTCGTTAAAGCTATATTAGTCCTGTGCTCTAGATCCTTTTGAGCATTCGACTATCTACTGCTAACATCGGTTCCATTCTCCCGATCCGATGAAGCTCGTAGATTTTTCATTTCAACGTGCGTCACTTCATGTGATCCACGATCGTGCCACCAACGAACGATCGCATTTCTTCGACGTCGTATCACAATGAAGATCATCAGAATGAAGACACCCTGTAGTCCGTTAATGATCTCCATAAATGCGATATAATTAGCTGGACCAGGTGAGTAAAATGTAATGACTTCGAGTATCCATGTGATGATTACGATCACAAATAGGCAACAAATACATTTGGCGCTGAAAGGAAAAATACATTTTTCATTAGAGAGGTGATTACATTTATCTACACGATAAGACTTGGCAAGTGAGGCAGCAGAGTTTTATCGAGTGTGTCACCGGAGTGATAGTACAAACAAGCCACCAGACAGAAATGATTTCGATAATTGCTTGACAAGCAGTTCAATTTTGGCTAATCGGGTGTTATTCTATCCAGGAGAATTCGAGTTGTATTGTTAAGTGAATTGTAAGGGCGTGGTTTTCCGAGGATTCCTGGAGACGGATCGACGAACGAAGGCAGCTGAAAGCTCGCATTGCAGCTACTTCAGCAGTAGCAGCCAGTCCCTATATCGTATGAAGATGAGATAAGGTCAGCGTAGCATGCGATGAGGATAAGCACAACTACATCAACGCGTTAGCTACAGAACCAGAAACACAGCTGTAAGTAGATGCGACAGCAGGATAGTTTATAGAATTTGACAGGTGGTTGCAGTTCCAGCTAATACCCAGTGAAACGCCTAGACGGTTCTTTGCTTTTTTCCGATGAGGACCAGCTCAAGAAATGGAAGAAGCAGTTTTCTACGGTTTTGAACCATCTATTCGCTAGGGAAATGCTTCCAAATCAGACTGAGTTGTCCGAAGTACAATAAGAAATGCCGGAATACACACCACGATCCCTAGTCGGTTAGGTTAGGTTAGGTAGGGTTATGAGGTTATCATAAAACACTAGGCATCAAGGTGGGCCCATCGCGATCCCTAGGGAACCTTTACGGCAGAAGACCTAACCCCATTCCCCTAAGCAATTAGGGGGTAACAAGGTACCAAGGATATAGTCCGATTCGTCAGGGATTCCAGGAAATGATTCCTTGCGAATGGAGCTATGTCCTATTATTATTATCTTGAAGAGACCAACGTTAGTGAGCCGAAGCGCACTGTGGCCTGCTTGAAATTTGATTTAAAGGTCTAGTGGTAAAAGATACAAAAAGATCTCGAGTGCACCCGTAGGTGTTGTGCGTAGAGCACCCGTGAACGCAATGCATGGTGTTCTTTGTATCACGGCCAACATATTTCGTATGTTTTTCGTATACGTTGCCTTCCACCACACAAGAGCCCCATACGTATGGATGGATCTGACGATCATGATGTATAGCCAGTGCATCATTGCGGGCTTCAGTCCCCATTTTTTCCCTGCGGTCCTCTTGCAGATGAAGAGAACATTATATGCCTTGCGGACTCGGTCTTGTATGTTAAGTTTGCAATTAAGTTTCCTATCCAGCATTATACCAAGATATCTAGCGCGATCCGAAAGGGAAAGCTCCACCCCTGCTAGCTTAGGCAGTTTGAAGAGTGGTATCTTGTATTTTCTGCTGAAGAGTACCAATTCTGTTTCATCCGGGTTGGCGTGTAGTCCACACCCTCTAGCCCATTTTTCGAGACTATTAAGAGCTGATTCCATCATTTCACTTAATGTGTCAATGAATTTGCCCTGATCCCTAGTGAGGATGACAACACTACCACTATCAAAGCGCTGAATACCAATAAGGCAGTAGGACTTGACGGTATTCCCGCGAAGCTCTAACGAGCAGCGTCAACAACATCAATTGAGCTGCTGGTTCTATTTGCAGATAGAGCCTGTGAAATTGAGAGCTTTCCTAACGAGTTCGTCGAGCTTCCTAAGAAAGGAAATTTAATGGAATGTTGAAACTGAAGGGGTATCTGCGTGCTGTCTGCTGTAGCTAAGATAATAGCTAAAATGATTCTGGAGTGAATCAAGCAACATCTTGAAGACACACTCGATGCCAAACGAATAGGTTTCCGCTCTGGATCGACCTATGTCGACCACATCAACACCCTTCGGTCATCATCGAATAGTGCGTTAAGTAACGATGGCTCCGTCATCTACTGTTCATCGATTTTAAGAAGGCGTTCGATAGTGTCAACAGGGAGTTTATTTAGTGTGCCTTACGCAGGTAAGCTACATACGATGGTAGCACGCTCTGCACAGAGGAAGGTTGTCTGAGGAATTCGAGATGCAAAGTAGGTTAAGACAAGGCTGTATTCTTTCACCTATACTATTCCTACTGGTGATTAGAGATGTGCTTCGTGCAGTTTTGTCAACGGGCAGCGGAGGAAATCGATGGACTCTTACATCCCAACTGAAACATCTCAACTACGCTGACGATGTGTGCACACTACACTCTCACAGAATTATGATCATCCACCAAATGACAACCGATATGAAGAGGGAGGCAGGCATTTTCGGGCTGAAAACTAGCCTTGAAATAAACTGATCAACTCGAATATTCTTTGCTGAACGACCAGTAGAGGGAGTAGATGATTTCCAGCATCTTGGGAGTCTTGTCTCAATCGATGGTGGAACCGAACTTGATATAGTCAACAGGATCGCCAAAGCAAAGTCTGCGGTTGGAATATGGTCCAAAATATGGCGAAGCTATGCAATCAGAACACCAAGCTTAGACTGTTCCGATGCAATTATGAATCCGTGCTGTTGTGTGGATGCAGCACGTGAAGAGTGACCATTACTATCACAAGAAAGCTGCAAACTTTCTTTAACAGGTGCCTGCGCAACTTCTTAAGAGTTTTTCTGGCGCAAACGTATCTTTAACAAACATCTCTATCAGAGAACGGGTCAGGAATCAATAAGTACAACCATCTAACGACGGAAGTGGGAGTGGATTGGTCACATGCTGCGAAAAGGTGACAATTCTATAGCTAACCATGCTATGCAATGGAACCCTTTGACTTACAATCGCAGAATACCTAGCGGGTCGAAGATGGCGCAGAGATGTCGATAAGGATACACAACAGTTGGGTGGGTAAAGCTGAGGCACATTCTCAAAAATATTAAACGATGGCGCGTAGGCGTAGTAGAGGCCCTAGGACCCATAAGGGGATTCAGGACACGATCAGATCAATGGAATCGTATAAGAAAAACGAGGTAAATGTTTGGACAGCTGAAGCCATAGTTAAACCTGCCACTTGGACTTGTAGCAAATGTTTGTCGTGGAAATCTAATGAACGGCTTTATACTTGTATTATTTCAATAGACACTTCCATCTACAGTCTACAACCAGAAAAGAAGCAGAGCCTGCCTAAGAGTCAGTAAGAATCGTTTTCGCATATTTACAGGCATGCTAAAGGGTCACTGTAGACTCAACGAGCACCTTAGGAAACTGTGAATAGAAGGGGATGGATAGTGCAGATTCTGCAGACACCCCACAGAAGAACCAGCACACCTCTTATAGAATGCGAAGTACTAATTCACGTCGCCTAGGTACTATCAGAGATGGATCCACTTCAGATACTTCGGTTCATCAAAGCAGCTAGACTAGAGAAAGTGCTCTAAATTGTCTATGCCATCAACTAGAGCCTTAGTTTAGTAGAAACGGTTTTATAAGATAATCTCATCACCGATTTCCTATGCAGTACAATACATAGGAAAAAGCCATAAAGATGCGATTCAACTTAGCAAGTGTCGGACCTCTCGGAGCGTTGCCACAAAGCGGATAGAGATTCATGGGGCAGTGGATGCAGTATATTCCAGATGCAAATTATTCCCTTATGAAACAGATGGAGACGGCCCATTGATATTTACACTAACGTTCTGCCCGCGAAGGGGAACAAGGAGCTGATTGCGTAGTTTCAGCAGTCTTCCGAAGATTCCCACCTTCCCAATTGAAAATGGGTTCATATTTGGAACTAGCCTTGAACTTGGACTTAATGCCCTTTATGGCAAAATTGATGGCGAAATGTTCTACTTACTCCTTTTTAATCTCCTGATATCCCTCTTGATCCACAGTGGGCAGTGGTATCGTTGTCTGTGTGTATACCGTCACTTGTTGATATGTGGCACCCTGACTGGTAAGACGTTCCAAATTCCTAAATCCAAAGAATGATCCCACCAACAGACAAAAACTCAGCACCAATGTAAAGCTCACTGGTGGAATGAAGTATCGTTGAGATTCACGGATAGCTGGAAAATTATTTTGAACTATAAATGCCAGGATTAAGGTACAAATCATTACTCCAGACTTACATTCAGTGAGACCCTGGAAGAAGTATGACGGCATGCCAGGCAGGCCCTTGTGCATGGTCACCATGACCAAGATGAATGGAATCGAGAAGGAAATAACCGCATAGGTGATGAAATGCAAGTAGCGAATGGCACGAGTGATGAGGATCTTGTTGGGAAGGTAGTACCTAAAAAGATACAAATATATGTGTTAGTACTACATCTGTCCCTTAAGACTGGAGAGACTTAGACTTACCAGACATGCAACACGACATTGCAGCTGAGACTGAAGAGCCAAAAGAAGTAGGACAGCATAAAGAACTGCACGGCATAGCCCAGACCTGATTTGTAATATTCCGAGATCTGAGCGATGGTGTGAAGGAAAAATCCAATCGCCATGCATGCCGATAACGCACCCAATGATAGTCCATGGACTGAACGCAGCTCCTTGACGGCCAAATGCAGGAAACTGACGATACAAAGGCAGGGTATTGAAACCATCATGAAGATGGCATAGAGGATGGTCTGACCAGAGCTGACATGATCCTCGACTGATGATACACAAACAACGGCAAATATTTCCCCATTCTGGACATCTGTATCCAGGCAGTAGCTGGTTTCGATTTGATAAGATTCATTTGCAAAACGGTCCATTATGAGTAGGGAGCCGTCTTGAAGAACCACGAGCCTATCACCTCTGCTGGCTGAAAATATGAAGGATCTGCAAAAGATACATATTTTTAGACTTCGTTTTTCAATTCTATGATTTTGGTCAACTTACTCATTGCAAGGATTACCAACTTCGATGGCCAATTTGACTGGCTCCTCCAGATCCTCGATGCAATTCTCGTAGAGTTCAACTTTAATCACTTGCGGTGCAAATTCCTTCTCTTGTGTTGCACAGTACTGCGAAGAATCGTCTTCCGTGATTAGAGTCTCCCCATTCGGACAACATTTCCGTAATTTTGACGAATATGATGGATTCGGTTGGCTACGAAGTTTCTCTCGATGGGAGCAATCTGGAGGGATACGTTGCACCTTTGGAGCGATTACTTCGGACAAATCCGGTGGTTTTTCACTACTCGACGGTAAGTCGTGTAAAATCTTTGGTTCTGGTATATTAGTAGTGTTCCCAAGTGGAGGGGGTAAGGACTCATTTGTACTGGATGGCAGTGTGGTTGCATCTAAAGCAAGAGGGACGGTTGTAGCTGTTGTGACTTCTGAGGTCAAGTTGGTGACGTTTTGTGCTGCAACTACTCCTAAGAGTATGATGATTAGGGCTGAGGTGGACTTGAATGTCATTGCTGGTGAGTATGTCATTTTAGCTGTGATGTTTCAATTTGAACAAACTGAAAAGAAATTGAAGAAAAAATAATTTCTATTGAGTTTGTGATGTTATATCCTACAAACGGTGGATAAGATTTAAATGTTTACTTTAAAGTTATGCATTTGATAGCACCAACCGTGATACGAATAATTGATTATAATTTGTCTAGCTGAAAGGAATCGTAGTAGGTAACATATTGGACTTTGAAAATAATACGTATACGACCCCGAAGTTCCCCAAGAAATCTGGTATTCGCTATTGGCGGACGAAAACCATTTTGAATTGATTTACTTAACAAGAGGTAAGCTAAAGTACTCGTATGAGTGTCATAGTGTATTTAACAGCGTTAGAGTGAGGAACTGAGATATGTGTTAAGAGTTTTGCGACAAGCAGCGAATAGATAGATTTGAACGGAAATAAAGTTGAGCGACTTCAGACCTGCCATCAGTACTTGTAGAGTACTAGCAGGCAGCACGTAATCCAAAAAATAGGGGAAAATACAGTCCAATATAAAAACTTCATTAAGGATGTCTACGAATTGCCATAGATTGAGATTTATGGGAGAGTCTTATGAAAAGGTTAAAGGAAACTTATACCAGGCATATGCAGGGGACTTTTGCGTACCCGGCTTGGCGTACAAGTCATAGACTGCACCTTACTCTGAAGTAAGTATTCACAGCTAGATCAAGCAGATCTTTGTTGGCATTAGAAGCTTAGAAAAACTGAATTGTTCTCGATTACATAAGTTTAGAGGTAGGTTAGGTTAGATTGGCAGTCTGCACCACGATGCAGACATACTTAGACCAGTAAAGGTCCATTGTGATGCCAAGGATCTACCATTAGACCACTCAGGGACTAATAAAACCAACCGGAGCTTTTGATGAAGCGATGGATGTTCATGACGTCTAAGGACGCCAAATCGCTGAGGTCGTCAAGGAAGGGAGCTCCTAGATGGAGCATTATTTTGCGTGATAGAACAGGACATGTGCATAGCAAGTGAAGAATGGTTTCCTGTTCCTCCTCGTCCCTACAGCTCCTGCAGAAGTCATTGGAAAAGAGGCCAAGTCTTTTGGCATGATAGCCGATTAGACAGTGTCCGGTGATGACACCGATAACGCAGTTGATCTGTAATCGCTTTAGTTTAACCAACTCGGCACTACGTTTCTGGTCCAGCTTAGGCCAGATCTGCCTCGAAATGTGACGCGTTGAGCCAATATCCCACCTAAGGTTGGTCTTACTAATAGCGTTCAGCTTCAGTAGATGCTTACATGTAGCGAGGGGCATACCAAGGGCTTGCCTATCTGGCAGAATCCTTAGAGTAGTACACTGTCTGGCAAGTTCATCCGCCCTACAGTTTCCTGGAATGTCTCTGTGACCTGGCACCCAGCATAACTGAATGTTGAACTGCTCTGTCATCTCTGTAAGAGACAAACGGCAGTCTAAGACGGTCTTTGAAGTAAAGGAGCACGATTCCAGGGACTTGATAGCCACTTGACTGTCAGTGAAAATGCTAATATCGCTGACAGATAATACATTACATTTCAGCCAAGGCAGGGCTTTCTTAATCGCCATGATTTCCACCTGAAAAACGCTGCAATGATCAGGGAGGCGGAACGAGATGCTCAGGTTGAGCTTATTGGAGAAAATATCGCAGCCCACCCCATCTTCGGTCTTAGAGCCATCTGTGTAGAAGTGCACCGAATTTCCATCATCAGGGGGAGAGTCATCCCACTTATCCCGTTCAGGGATACTCATACGGAAGTTTCGGTCAAATCTCAGTTTCGGTGGGGTGTAGTCCGTGTTTTCATGTGTGAAGTTGAGAAGATCAAGGATCGAGGAGTGGCCAATGTGATAACTAGACCACTGAGAGAAGGCTTTAAGACGAATAGCCGCACTGGCAGCAGTCTGTCTGCCGAGGTATCCAGATAGTTCTTAGTGCACCACTGATGCACATCCAAGCGGATCCTTGCACTTTAGCTACCTGAAAGAGGTGAACAGCCATGGCGAAGCAATATTGGACACCAAGACTAAGACTGTTCCGGTCCAAAGTTGAATCAGTGCTGTTGCATATATGTATGGATACAGCACGTGAAGTGTAATCATTGGGTGGATGAGGCAGTTCAAGCGGCTTCGAAGGAGTGCCTGAATAGCATTGTGGTTGCCTTCTTCCATTGGGGACATATGAAAAATGGAAAAAGCGCTCGCAACGGTGTACTTATGCGGGAGGGTCATATTTTGAATACTTCCACCTCACTGTACATATATCTTTAATAAGTTTCATTTTATGACTTCAGTCCGGATACCTATTGGACAAATTCTGCAGTCCCGAGGACAGGTAAGATATGTTGGTAGATATGTCTACTGAACAGTGGTGCTGTCTATCAACTCTGACACTCATCCATGGGCGGTTCTGCCTCATATCTCCGGCAGAAGTTCTAAAGATCGACCCACAGAAGAGTTCGAGGATTATTTTCCTTCACATATAGGTTCTAACACTCATGATCTGACTACTAGAGGTCACCAAAAGTAGTTACATTGTAGTGGATCGACGGAGCTCTGAACGCCGCCTCGCTATCAACAAAGGAATGCCAGTGCACACACAATTTAGAATAAAACAAATTATACGTGAAGTTCGTGCAACATGTAAGGGACATGAGATATGGATAAGGTCCCAACAGAATGAGATACCACAGGAATTTCTTCAAAATTTCCTCAGGATACCCGAATACAGCTAATTACTACCGAAGCCGCTTAAAATCGCATGTCGACCCCCCCATTTTTGCACTAAATGTAATTTCAATGTCCTCACGTGAGTCCATGTCCATCAACATCCTTATCCCTCTAAAAGTTAACAATTGTACTTCCCACAAAGACCGATTTCAATTGCTGTTGACATGCCATTTTATTATGTGTTCATCATCATCAATTTTGGTATCCCCTCCCTGTCAGGACCTCAGTTGTATCCGAAACGATAAAAAGTATTTGTCCCATAGGTGGTCCTGTTCCGAGACACGGAAAATTCGTATGCAAAAGTTCAGTTAACATCTTGTTAATCGCTGCTTCCAGGGGTTTCGTTATGCAAAGTCTTTAGCAACTGCTAACCGCTGTTGCCCACCACCAAAAGGTTGCAGATTCGACATTTACTTCATTTGCCACTGTTTTGCTCGAGGGGCTAACTCTGCGCGAACATTTGTTTCTTGAATTGCAACAGGGATACATTGTTTGTCCACCAGTTCTTTGCCGTTCTGCATGGTTTCCTTATTTATATGACATTTTGCAAATGATTAGACGATGATCAATGATAAAACCCCCGACAGTCGTCGTTGTCGTCGTCATCGGAGTTAAGGCACGCACATCGTATTAATAGACGATCGTCTTAGTGTATCTACCCTTGCGCGCGCTAATTTAAAATTCAAGTGTCCCTACCTATCGAGGATTATTACCGAAAAAAGCAAGCATAAAACGGCTTTCCTTCTTTATTTCATCAAATGGACCGTAAAATATGATCAATTGCACTCTGTGCCTATCTTAATTGGATTACGGAGCCAAAAAATACGATAAATGCCAATCGGACGACAAATCGTCATTAAGAGATCACTTGAATATGGTATGTATTTTTTCTATACGCGATCGTCAAGCTTTGTCCATTGATGGGAAGTCAGACTCCATCTTACTCTTTGGGCTTATGACAGATGCTTAGATATGTGTCAAATCAACGGTGACACGATTAGGATGCGCGGTCAGTATCCGATCGTATTGATCGTGCCGAATGATCTTTCTAGATCTTAGTCAATGGGCGGCGGATGGATTTTGTAGGCTTAAGCCGGCGACTGAAAGCCGTTGATCTGTGAATTAGTCTGCACAAAATCGTATGAATAGGTATAGTAGGTAGCAGAGATCGGCGTGATCGTCAGTCAACTAGACATAACGGGTGGGCCATCTAGTGATTTCTTTTTAAACCATAGATTATTTTGACATTGACAGCTGTTTCCCGCTCGAAATGTTGACAGAAAGTCAGTATCATACCTCGCTTTACGCTTGAACAACATTGGGAAATATTGAAAACTTATTTCCAAAGTGAGTGCTGTGTAGCCCAAACAGTGCGTTTTTTGAAAAAAGTTTTGGCCGAAATGAAGCACCCACCGCGCCTGCCGTGAGACTGGTATGCTAGTGGATAACACTCATGGTCCCCGTCATCGTGCGGTGCGCACAGACGAGAATGTGGCTGCTGTAGCCGAGAGTGTGAGACTCAATTCACGAACATCAACTCGTCATCGATCTCAACAGCTCAACATTTCACGCACTAGCCTGAGGAGAATTCTGCACAAAGATCTGGGATTATTCGCTAACAAGGTCCAATTGATTCAGCAATTGAAAGCGCACGACCATCCGCTTCGTTATCGCTTCGCAGTTTGGGCCTTAGAGCAGCTTGAATTGGACAACGATTTTGGGCGAAAAATCATCTTTTCTGACGAGGCACATTTTTATCTCGGCGGCTACGTTAACAAACAAAACTGCCGCATCTGGGGCTCGGAAAACCCGCACGTTATTGTCGAGAAGCCATTGCATGCACAGAGAGTGACAGTTTGGTGCGGATTGTGGAGTGGTGGCATCATTGGACCATTTTTCTTCGAAAATGAGGCTGGGAACAACGTTTCGGTCAACTGTGGGCGTTACAGAGCCATGTCAAGGACTTTTTTTTTCACTGAAATTGAAGACATGGATTTGGACGACCTCTAGTTCATGCAGGATGGCGCGCCATGCCACAGAGCCCACGCCACAATCGGTCTTTTGCGCACCAAATTCCCAAATCGTGTTATCAGCCGTCTTGGCGATGTCAATTGGCCGCCTCGAAGCTGCGATTTGACCCCTTTGGACTTTCTTTTGTAGGGAACCGTGAAGGAGCGATGTTATGCCAACAATCCGGAAACGATTTAAGCACTTAAGGCCACTATCATCCAAGCAATCCGTGAGCTACAGCCCGAAACCATCAACAAGGTCTTGAAAAATTAGAGTGGAGGCCAGCCCAGGCAGCCACTTGAACGACGTTGTATTCCATAATTAATGGGAATGTTTGCTCTTACTAATAAAGCTATAATAGATGGAAAAAATTTCATTTTGTTCATTTTATTGCATTTTTAAAAAGAACCTTAAAGTTGGCCCACCCTGTAGAAGACGAAACTATCTTTCGTCTATCTCAACTAAATCCCGAATTAACCTAATTGCTACACAATCAAGCTACTAGTAGTAGGTTGAATGGAAACTTCTCGCCGTGACATTTAGCATTTATCATGGTGCTAAGGCAATGTTCTTCTTATTCCCTACGACAACCATTATTACAAGTCTCTCCAGTCAGTCATGGCAAACAAAAATCCATAAAAATATACTTGGATGCACTTTAAGTGGGCAAACAACAAAGGAGTAGGCCTAACATCATCTGTTGTTGTCGCAGCTAACAATTACTACAAAGCTACAAACTTTCGCTAACAGGTGCCTGCGAAATATCTTAAGAATTTTCTGGCCCAACCGTATCTATAACGAACACCTCCACCAAAGAACGGGTCAGGCACCAATATGCACAACCATCCAACGACAGAAGTGGCAGTGGATTAATCACACGCTCCGAAAAAGTGACAGTTTCATGGCTAACCATGCTATGCAATGGAACCCCTTAACCCAGAATGGCAGAATACCTGGAGGTTTGAGGAAAACATAGTGCAAAGCAGTCGAGAAGGAGACACGCCAGTTTGGGAAAAGGTGGGGACAGCTGGAACACATTGCCAGACAGTGTTTGAATTCACCTCAACAATCGTGATTCATCTAAAAATGCAATTTTGGGGATAAGGGTGCATGTAGGGATCTGTTCCTTAGGCACCTGGTCTACCAAGGAAAACATAGTCAAAAGCTTTAAGAATTTTTATACACTGGTCCTGTAATTATGCCCCTTCAACTTATATAATGCAGTACGAGTAGTAAGACTCTGACAAAAGAAAAAGTCAGAGGTAGAGGCAGGTACAGATGCAAAATCATTCTATTCTTCACGCAATTCGAGGAGGTAATGTAAATTTCTATAATTGAGAACAATAAAAATTATATCTCCTTCTGTTGTGTACAATTAGATACAGGGTCACCCCACACTCATTATTGTTTCCGCTAAGGCGGACATTTATTATAGGAAACTTGTTTGTTTGCAATAAAAACACATACCGACACTGTTAACCTTACGTCCGTTCTATAAATACCTCTCCAATCTTAGGTAAATAACTTAATCAATTATTACTCCAATAAAAGTGAGTTTGGCAAAGGAAAAAAGGTTCCCCCTATCACGAAAAATCAATTTGCTTCGGCTAGTCGGACACTATTATGCAAACACTTTGACACAATTGATTAGAACAGGTTCACCATCAATCAAATTTAAACATTTAACAAGCGACACAGAACTTTGTGTGGGAGGATCACCAGAACAACAAATAAATTTTTAACAATTTTTGTGTAAAAAAAAAAAACAAGTGGAATGTGTGCAACTTTTCGCTTGAACAACTTCCAGTGGCGACACTCCCCACGTACGACACACACCCACTAGAACAGATTGTTTATAAAAAACAAAAAGATTCGCACTCACATCTAACTGGGATGAATAAACAAAGAACCGGAAAATGCTCTACGGACAATGGACAACGCGTAAAAGATAGTTTTATGTAAAAAGACACTTTTCCACCTGCTACGCGCGATATCACTTCAATTAATAACCGCCAATCCGATGGGAGGCCCGAAAAAAAATTCCCTACCAACGTTGTGTGCCTTATCACCGAACAGATTCGATATCTAATCTGAGAGTGAATACAAATTTTTCAGTTTTTATATCAATAAATCTATTACGTCAACTTTTAAAAGCAACCGAAATTGTTTTTCTATCTTTTTCCACTTTCGGAACAGAAAATTCCGATCACATTACTTGAACGCGCGCGCGGATTCAGAATTCTCGTTAAAACCGTTTACGAGTTTAACAGAATCTGGCTGACGACTTGTTGAAGAGTATACATTCCAGGGGATACAATGGGGCTTGGAAACTGTGAAAATTAGCTGAATGAGGAGGAGTATAAGTAGTTTAAGTATCTATTTATGTTTGCAGCGAGCTAATTTGCTTTGTGCTGCGATTTTTATTTTTGGCAACTGCTGCTGCTCCTATGGAACTTTTGGGGGTCGCTGTTTTTATAATGAAAACAGAAAGCATCTCTGCGATGACATACATAGTTAGTGGTGAAATGCTAAAGAGCTCTTTAGACGGGTGTTTATTGATGCAGATTAATGGGTATATGTTGGTTCTATTTTCTGAAAAGATTGCCAATAACTCATAACACCAGCTACAGATGCAGAAGAAGAACTAGGATCCCTTATGCCAACTCATTGTAAACTTTGGAATAATTAGATCACCTCGGAGTACCATATGTCAGGAAACATCTATTAACTTCTCTGGATGATTTTCTACATAAAGATCGTCTGCATTATCAAATCACTGACTGGTGGCTGACTTGAAAGCATTTTATTCAATCATAAGATGCGCAGGGAACTTCGAATCAGACTACTTCTTTACCCTTAAAAGAACGAAACGACTCATACAGCTTCCTAGGAGCCAGATTCAAATAGACATAGGATCCCTTACAGGTCAAAAAACATCTCATGGCTATGGGATTAGTACAAGATAACATATGCAGAACGTGCAACGGAGACGAAGCATCAGAAGAATATATCTGTCACTGTGACGGTCTGACCAAAACACGGCGTCGTTACTAAGGTAAATTCCACATTGAAACAGACTGCTGGCTCACTCAACGGATGGAGCTCAACGTTACAGCCCAAACATTTTTCGAATTCATCCCTGATGGTATGAGCAGTAGAGGACGGCCTCGCGACAGTGGGGCGAACAAGTGGAGCTGAATATCAACCAACTTAGCGTGTGCAAGTGGAGGCAGCTGGCTCGAAACCGACCTGAATGGGGAGGTTTATTGAGGCCTAGGTCCACCCTGGACTATAGCATCTAAGTAAGTAAGTAAGTAACCGAAATTGATGTTATTTGGACGTTTGAGTTGAAAACTCGGTTCAAGAGCCTTTTATTTTCGATTTCGGAAAGTCGATTCTATTTCAGACATACTATTGCGTTACGAGATATCACGATTCAATTTTTTTAAATCGCAAAAAGTCGAACAATTTTTTTCTAATAGAGTCTGGCAATTAGCCCATAAGCATTCGTGCATAGCTAAAAGCAAGACCACCGGTTCAAGTGGCACTACAGTCCGGGATAGACCTGGGCTACAGATTACAACCATCTCTAGCTAGCTCAGTCTTCGGCCATCGCTTCGTTTCTTTGAAACTGATCAACGAGATCCCAAGCAATCTAACTATTAGGTGGTGGAAAGCATGCAAACTGACTGTGTACTGTGAGACAGATCCTCCGGATCTCGAATTCAAACGGGATTCGAAGCAGAGTTCGTTGGAACTTTTGACTGGTGACTATTCGAAAGAGAGTGGAAATGGAATTCAGAAACTAAATTTGGAAAATATTCGAATGAAAATCATAACAAGGGTGATTTTCAGGATTACGTAAACCACTCACGTCACATGGTGCGTTTACAATACTTGACGTTGAAGTGATGAAGTTGGGCTGAGTTTCAAATTGTCAAAAGAAAAAAAAAAATAGTTTCGATGCGGTAGCACTACTCCTTTGATACGCATCTGCAATGCAAGCTTAATGACGTTTTGGAACGCATTTTATACAGAGCAGGCATTTGCCAGAAAATACTTTTTCGTTTGACCTTTGGAACTTACGACTTTGCATATAAGTCGCATCATCACCTCCATGCGGTGCCCCCTGGATAGCTACCTAGTAGTGAAATAACGATGAGCGTATGTCAAATCCGTCTATGCATTTGTAGCTGAACACTCGGAGCTACGCGATCACGGCCGGGTGAACTTTAGCACACTTGTGTACCGGATGAGGCATCTCTTGTTGATTTGAATGGCCAAAATGCATCTCAGATGCCTAGCAAGAGCCCTCAGAAGGAGGAAGGATGGCGGAAAAAATCTCTCGACGGAATCAATGGCGGGATGTATAGGCGGTTTTGACAAACATCTTACTAGAGCTACTTCGAAATATTCGAAGCTCAAGACTGTAAGGATTTCCATAGCTTCATCAGGGCTATGGAATAGAGATGGTGGCGGATGAATCCTAAATGGGCCAACTTCAGCACTAATATCCCCGAACCGGAATACTGATCTCGGTTCTCAAACCGGCTCCTGGTCCAAGGGGTTAAAACTCATGGATCTGGCCATCCAGGTTGGGGGTTGTGGCGTCGGGGTAACTGCCTTACCCCGTAAAAAAAGCTAGTTATGATAGACACACCAGCCTCGGATAATAACAATAATCCCCCTCAATTGGCAAATCGACCCGGAACGTCTACGGACTACAGTCCGTACACCCCGGCTGCTGCCCAAAAACTTGAATCTGTCTTCACGCAGTACAAGGCAGATATTACTGCGATTCAGGAGATACGATAAATAGGATCAGGAATGCAAAAAAGACCCAGCTGCAACATTTATTACAGCTGTAACAGAAGTCTGCAAATCGGCTTCGATCAAGGGTTACCGATTTCAAACCTATAAATGGTCGCCTGGCTGTAATCCGCATTAGAGGTACTTTCTGTAATATCAGCCTAATATGTGCGTACGCCCTTATCGATGACACTGAAGCCCCTGTCAAGGAGGAATTCTATGACCTCCTGAACGGTGCCTACGGAGCCTGTCCGGAGTATGATGTGAAAAATGTACTCGGACTTCAATGAGGAAACCGGTAAGGAAATCCATCTTTGGCAGACTAGTCGGTAAACACAGTCTCCACAACATGACAACAGACAACGGTTTCTGACTAATTGATTTTGCAGTAGCTCGTAATATGGTGATAAGTAGCACTAGGTTTCCTAGACTAAGAATTCACACAGCAATCTGGCTTTCCTTTGATGGGGGAAAACGCAACCAAATTGACCACGTGCTAATCGACGCAAGACACGCGTCTAACATCTTGGATGTGCGCACATCCTATACCAACGTCGACTCTAATCATTTTCTGGTTGCAGCTAAAGTCAGAGCCAGAATGTCCAACGAGAAAAAGCTGCAAGCCGCCCAGAAGAAGAAGATTAAAGTTGGACACCTTAGCACGCCAGAAGGAGCTAGAGCCTACAAAGGGCACCTGTCCAAGAAACTTTCTGCAGTGCATTCACAAACCACAAACGCAAACGATCACTGGACCGAATACAGAAACATTATCAAAGAGGTGGCCGTAACTACCCTTGGCTTTCAGCCACCACCTAAAAGGAGCCCTTGGTATGATGTTGAGTGCGTTCAACGGAAAAAGGTGACAGAAGATGTACATAAGAAAGCGCTGTAGCGCCAGACAAGAGCAGCGAGAGAGGAGTACCAGATCAGAAGAAGGGAAGAGAAGAAAATTCCGCGTAAAAAGAAAGGAGACCACGCAGCCTCCCAGCTCCAGGATATCGAAAAGTTTCGTGAGCGCAACAACATCTGGAATTTCTATCGAAAACCCAAGTTGCTGGCAGCTGGCTTCAAACCCGGAACACAGGCTCTTCGGAACAGCGAAGGTAACCTAGACACCCAAACACAGAAAATTGTTGATGTGTTTGAGCAACATTTCCAGCAGTTGCTTAACGGGCTGCAAACAGAGAGAGTGATTGGACAAGAAGAGAACCCGCTTCCAGTCAATGACGAACCAATACCACCATCCAGTATTGAAGAAATTAGCACAGCCATCAGAAAACTGGAAACAAGGAAGCCGCTGGCTCTTATGGCATCCCAGCTGAAAAAAATTAAAAAACGGGGGCGATATCTTGGTGGGTGCATGTACCAAGTGATCAGCCAAGTATGGATAGCGGAAAGCATGCCCGACGACTGGAGTACCAGCTCCATTTGCCCCTTCATCAAAAAAGCCGATCTTATGTCTTGTAAGAACTATCGAGGCATATTCCTGATAAATGTCGCATATAAGATTCTATCCAACGTATTGTGTAAACGTCTAAAACCTTTCTGCAACACACTAATCGGCACGTACCAGTGTGCCTTCCGGCCCGGCAGACGATAGACAGACAATAGACGAAATTTTCACACTAAATCAAATCCTGGAAAAGACCATCGAATATTAAGTCGAAACCCACCACCTTTTCATCGACTTTAAAGCCGCTTACTACAGGATTCATCGTCATGAACTCTACCAAGCGATGGCCCAATTCGGGATATCGTCAAAACTTATGCAGATGTGTCGCGTAACGCTGGTAAACAGGCGATGTTCTCTGCAACTTGGAAACAGGTCTTCTGAACTTTTCCAAACATGCACCGGGTTCCGGCAAGGAGATGCGCTGTCATGTGACTTCTTCAATATTCTGCTGGAGCAGATAGTGCGTAGGGCAGGTGTAAACACGGAAGGCACTATCTTTCAGAAATCCATGATATTGACATCATCGGAAGATCCCGGCAAGCCGTTGTAGACGCATTTACGGCAATTGAAGAGCAGGCGAAACGAGTAGGTTCTGAAGTAAATGAGGACAAGACTAAGTACATGTTGATATAGAAGGAGCTTTCAACAACATTTTCACTGAATCTATTCAGGAATCTCTCACCGAGTTAGGTGTAGAAGGATTTATTAGCCAATGGATAGTTTCTATGCTCAGTACTCGTATAATCCATGCAACACTAGGCAACAGTAGTACAACTAAGACGGTAAACAGAGGAACTCCACAAGTCATCTCCCCCCTGCTCTGGTTAATGGCGATTAATATAATCTTGGTGCGACTTGATAGGGAGGGTTTTAAGGTGGTTGCGTACGCGGATGATATGGTTATACTAGTATCAGGGAAAGTTTCTCTCCACGATAAGTCAACTCATGGAGAGGCCTCTGGATAAGGTACACTCATGGGCTACGAGCTGTGGCCTCGGAGTAAATCCGGAGAAGACTGAAATGATGTTGTTTACGACTAAAACCAAGGTACTGGCATTCTTCAAAATACCTAGGCACGGTTCTAGACCCGAAACTTAGGTGGAAACTCAATATAGAACAGCGAATTAAGAAGGCAAGTGTAGCCTTCTATGCCTGTAATAAAACATTCGGTAAGAAATGGAGACTCCAGCCAAGGATGACCCTTTGGATGTACACAGCCGTTGTGCGTCCAATCCTTACTTACGGCGCTATCGTTTGGTGGCCAGCTTTGAGCAAAAAGTACAATATCGACAGAATAAAAAAAGGACAGAGATCGGCGTGCGTGGGTATCACAGGAGCAATGAGGTCTTGTCCAACAGATGCTCTCAGTGTGATCTTGAATCTGAACCCTCTCGAACTACACATAAAAGACACTGCTATATGCAGCGCAGTCCGGCTCAGGGAATATGGATACTGGACCACAAGGCCATATGGTCACGGCAAGGTCCTGGAGACGATACCAAGTGAACTGGTTGCGTCCTCGACCGACTACACGATACCCAAACTCAACTTCAGAAAATCCTTCTTAACAAAATTCCCTTCCAGAGAAGAATGGCAGAACGCAAGCGTTACCTGCAACTATGATATAGGGATATACACGGACGGTTCGAAGATGGACTGCGGAGTCGGCGCAGGCATCTTCTCTGACCAGCTGAATATATCAAGGTCTTCCCGTCTCCCAGACTCTGCTAGTGTTTTCCAAGCGGAGCTTCTTGCGATTCGAGAAGCCTGCCGCCTGCTAAACAATCCTCCAACATCAAATCACAATAACGCTAGTTTTTCGGATAGCCAGGCTGCCATCAAGGCCATTGATGCGGTCTGCATCTCTTCAAAACTGGTAGAGCAATGCCGGTTTGAATTGAATCAACAAAGCACTCACTCGATGAAATCCAAAAAGCCAAGACACGTCGACTACATTGGCTCGGCCACATCCAGCGAATGGACAACAACGCTCCAGCCAAGTGAATCTTCAAATCTCAGCCCCCAGGTTTGAGACGACAACAAAGGCCGAACTGGCGGTATAAAGACCAAGCTGTCGCGGATGCCAGAAACTTGGTCTTCACAGCTGGAAGCAGCGTGCCCGGGATCGCAGAGGATGGCAGTCAGCCGTGTCTCAGGCAGGGACGGGAGCCCTTTAAGTAAGTAAGTGTCTAAGTCGCATCTAATGCATTTTGGAACTCACACTTGCTCTTTAAAAGATGACGTTTCTAAAACTCCGAAGTGGTGAAGGAGTTTATTTCCTTCGAATATATAAACTTTTCAAAAGTCTCCAAGATCAGAGACAGCATACTGTACAGTCACTAAGTTCAAATTGACTCGATAAGATATTGACGGTTGCAGTTGTCTGCTAGAATGTGTCATAATTGTAATATCTTTCGCATATCCAACACATAATTCGGAGATTTTAAAACTCGATTAGATCAAATGAGTCGATTAGATTTGAACAGGTTCACCTACGTGATGTCGATACAAAATTTTGCACATTTAACAAGAACGTCGCGTTTGCTTACTATTTTGGAGTTTGAACAGTAAATACGTTTTCAATACGAAAACTCAAAAGCGTACGACATTGCTGGAGGTCATCCATCATATTTCAAAATCAGTCACGCTATCGCACAAGCCAAGCAGAAGATGTACCAAGAGCCTAGCCGGTCATTGAACATTGGCACCCAGAATATAGTCTAAGAGGTATTTGAGTTCAGTTCCTAAGATGATGGCTTTGTATCTATCTACTAGTAAGCAGATTAATATGCAAAAATATTCGTCTCGCAGCCATTAGTGTTAATTTAAATGGTTATACGAATATATGAACTTGACGTGGGCAGTTTCTTCTGGACAAAAACAGACAAAAACAAGAATATCTTGAATTCATTTATTTTATACTCGTATATGGATTATAACGAAATGTTAAGTAAACACGACAAGTTGAATGAGTATGCATTTAACGTTTCCAAGGGGGATACTCAGTACTCCTCAACACCCAGCATATACTGTTTTCAACGAAAAACAGTCGACCGGCTGGCGCGGCGCCTTGCCCTTCCCTCATATTGTAGTTCTAGATAAAATTACAATGATATGACATTAATTGATATGACAATCAGAGATACTGTATAAAGTTATTAGATGTGTTTATGTAGAACAAGTTTTATTTATTTATTGGATGATTAATGGTTGGAGACGTACCCAAGTTCCATCATTTATTCGTATCTTCATACGAATTTCAAATACTGGGCAACAAAATGTTGTGTTTCTATTTTCGTTGGTAATCTACAAGTGCAGCTAATCTTGACTGATAAAATATTTATATCGTTTAAGTAAACAAAAGTATCTACAGGTATTTTAAACTTCGACGATATTTTTAGAGAGTTTTTGATAGTGTTTTCGTATCCGAAACGACAATGCAAGAGAAACGAAGACATTTTTAGAATTACTTTTCAAATTCAAAATGTCTGCAATATATGCAATATTTTGAAGTTCACCTAAACCCTGAATTTGAGTTACAAGAGGTTAGCATCCCGCCCCGTTTATTGATTTTAGTGGTTTTTCTCTGAGCTCACAGGGGACTCAGAGAAGCCACCAAGTACATCAAACGGGCTGAATTACAGAACACTGTAGGGTCCAAGAAACCGTCGTTAAGTATGGCCTAGAAAGCAAACTGAGATATCGCATTCGAAGGCACGGCTATGGTGGCGATCTTCTTCTATCTGAGAACCTCTGAAAAGCAGATAAGTCCGTTCCTCTTTAGAGTATCTCGCTGGCCTCAATCCCTTATGTTAACTCCAACATTTGCTTGAAAATAATCTGGCTAATCCTTTCGTTTCATAACCAATGATAGCAGAGTATCATTTTTCTCCTTCCAGTTGGTGCCGGATATTGGACTAGTCCAAGTCTTTCATGCATAGTCTGCAGGTATTATCTTCCAGAAGACCCACCTCGTTACTGTTTTTGTGCACAGAAAATAATAACTGAGCGGCATCTTGCTTTTGGGCAAGCAATTCAATTGCCGATTCAGTTGCCAAGATAGTCACACTTCTACGACTATATCCTGCTCTCCGTTGTCCAATTTTACCAATAAAACTTTCGAAAATGCCAGCCGTGATCCGTGCTAAACGTCGCATTGACAAGTAGCCCCTTGGAGCCATTGTCGTGAATGGCAAGAAGCGAAAATAATTCCACACTCCACTCCGATTCCAAGGAACAATAATTTCCTTGAGACTCAAGATGAAATTTCTGCAATTCTCAGGTTCGTTGACATCGTCAAGTCACAAGACGGGAAGGCGAAGAATAAGCCACAGAGTTGGCTTAAAAGCACGACCAACCAGTGATCAACGTTACAGAGCGTGCTCGGTAGGAAATTCGCGCTCCTAGCTAAGAGAATCGCTTCAAGGTAGTCAACTCCTTTCCCACCATTAACACAGAGGCTGAGATAAAGCAACCACCCACATCGATGGGTATAGCAACCACAGTCAGCATCAGTTCAAATAATACTCGAAGCTCAGACGCAACAGCGAATTACACTCTGACTGATAGCGATGGTTACGTGTATGACATGTATCTACGAGAAAATCAGCAGCCAGCGGACAATGCCGATTACACGGACAACTACTACGGTTTAAAACGCATGTTGATTTTGTTGCCAAAAAAGCATCGCAAATGCAGGGAGCTCTCTCGCGTATCATGCCTAACATCGGTGGACCTGGATACGCTAGAAGGATTCTACTCTCTAGAGTTATCACCTCAGTTCTGTTGTATGCCGCCCCAGTCTGGGCGGAGGCACTGAGGACGAAGGAGACCAAAAGGAGACTATCGTCATCATACAGACTCTGTGCGCTACGGACAATCAGCGGCTTTCGAACCATCTCTGACGAAGCTGCATTTGTCATAGCTGGAATGGTCCACATCGATATTCTCGCAGATGAAATGCTGAGGATATATAACAGAAGAGCATTGAGTCATCACGATGCCACTGGTATCAAGGTGACAAAAATTGAAGAAAGGGCAGCGTCAGCAGCTATGTGGCAAGCTCGTTGGGCTAATACAACAAAAGGCAGATGGACATATAAACTTATACCGACAATCCAAGACTGGATAAGTCGAAAGCATGGAGACTGCAACTACCATCTAACGCAGTTCCTGTCTGGCCACGGTGGCTACCGCAAATATCTACACCGATTTGAACATGACAACTCACCATCCTGCCCGGACCATATGTTACGGTCCGAGGAGAAGTGGATGGCAATATGTTCCTTCGTAACAACTCTACAAAAAGAGCTGCGGAGAATAGAGAAGCTAAGAAGAGCAGCTGAAGCAGCGGAAGAAGCTAACACTACATCATTGCCACCCTCTATATCCCCCGTAAGGAAACACTTCCACTGAGAGGACGAACTGATACAGTTCAACCATCTGTGAATCATACGGGTGTTTGTACCTATTTGGTTCGTCGGTTGATAGAATTTTGAAACCAGTCGTCTTTCCTGAATTGTGGCGACCAAGAATAAGTTCTTCAGCTCATCGTTTCATCATTGACATCATAGACTACAAATCACAGTCATCCCAAACTA
Source organism: Brachypalpus laphriformis (assembly GCA_945910035.1). Taxonomy (NCBI): domain Eukaryota; kingdom Metazoa; phylum Arthropoda; class Insecta; order Diptera; family Syrphidae; genus Brachypalpus; species Brachypalpus laphriformis. The sequence goes on from OX246756.1 coordinate 161,158,246, forward strand.
CAGAGTTCGTCGAGATTCATGAATCATGGCTGGAGGTCCACCTCCAATAAGGAAGATAGTATTGTAACCGCACTGACAGTTGCATCATCTCATTTGTTTCTTATCTCAGCTAGTCATACCATTCACTACTTTTTACATTTCGATGAGTAGAATCCATTCTTCGGGGATTTTCCTTGCCAAGATGACTGTTGCCTCGGTCATTGTCACTGCAACCACTCGCTTTGGGTCCATGATGTCTCATTAGAGAATCGTATGAATCATTTTGTGATGTGAAGTTCTAATGACTCTCCAATAATTATGATGCTGTGCCCTGTAGAGGCTCTATGTCTACCAGGCAACTAGCAATTCAAGCAAGTGAATGATTCAAGTTGAGTGATAAGCACTCAACTGGTGTGTTTCGGTTAGGTTGAGTACGGTTGCGAGGTTTTCATATAACACTAGGCGCCATATTGGGCCCATTACCATCCCTCTGGAATCTTAACTACCGGAAACCTAAACCAATTGTCCGTTGCACCTAATTCCCTAGAGAATTTAGTCAAACCCTTGTGTTGATTCAAAGACCTGACCTCTTCCAAAGCAGTGCTTTGGCACTCACAGAGTAGATGTGTTATTGTATCCTCTGAGACGCGAAGGTCATTGCAGTACCTGCATACATCCATATTCGATAATCCTAATCTCATAGCGCTGAGAAGTATGTGTGAATATCCTTCGAATAATAGAAAACTATCTCCACGAAAAGGTGCTGTTATACGATACTGACATAGGGATAAAGGAGTTCCACAGGGTTTCGTTCTCGGACCATTTCTATGGAACATAATGTACGTTGGCATACTGGCGGTAGTGCTTACGGCGAAATCTTTAGACGAGCTAGAACTGAACGCAAACGAAACCATCGATTCCGTCAAACAATGGCCGCAGTCAAACAGTTTAGCCTTGGGAGAACCCAAAACGGAGGCAGTTCTTATTATTAGCCGTAAAATAATATATAACATCAAAGTTGGGAAACTACACGGTACACTCTAAAAGAGGCATTGAGTGCCTTGGCTTTATGTTAGACGACCGACTTAACTTCGTTAAACATATGGACTACATACTTTCAAGAATGCTGCCAAGTGTTGGAGGCTCAGGAACCACTAGGAGCATACTCCTGTCTAGAGTCATGCTCTGCGCATCTCTAATCTGGTCGGAGGCGCTAAGAGTTAAGCAGAATTGGCTGCGGATAAGTAGTGGTTACAGGCTAACTGCACTACGAGTCATATCGGATTATAGGACTTTCTCGGATGAAGTGGCGTACGTCAACGCGGGCATGGTCCCCATAGATCTCCTGGCTGTTAAAGCAAGGATAATTCGGGATGGAATTATTGGAAACCCAAACTCTACTGAATTAAGAAGACAAGAAAGGGCAACGCCAATAAGGATGTGGCAAAAACTATGGGACGCCTCACACAAGGGACATACAGACCTATTCCGAGGATAGAATCATGGAAAAATAGAAGCCATGGAGAGGTAAACACCAACTGCACATTTTTATCGCATTATCGCCGACACCTCTATCGCTTTAGACTCGACAGCTTGCCAGAATGCCCAGTATTTCCTGGATGCGACGAAGACCCGGAACATGTTGGTTTTAACTGCCCAAGGTTCCACGAGAAAAAAACGGAGACTGGAAAGTAAATTCAGTGCCACTCTTGGCGCTACAAATACAATAGCGGAGATGCTAAAATCGGTGGATAATTGGGGAGGCAGTCTGCAGACCCAGCAACCCAAATAAAAATCGAGACCAGACAGGCGGAAAGCCAAAAGAGTGCTGCAAACCCAATGACGAAACTGACGACCACGTAACGCCGAGAACATGCCCCGTGAAGTAATACCTGACTGTGGTCCCGCAGGTCGAGGTCTGAGCTAGCGGAGGTAAGGTTTAGTCAGTAAGAAGTTGACACTACCAACTTGGAACGCGGTGCCTATAAAAGGTCCCCCCCTCGGTTTACAAAAAGAAAAAAAGAATAAATAAATACGTAGTGTACTTCCTCAGAAGGCAATGACCAGAGAGTATCCTTATAGTTGTTCTTACCGTGATCTGTCGAGGTTTAACTAACTCCCCAGGTTGTTTGCGATTTAACACTGGCCACAAGCCCTTAGTCCCTACTAAGTAGGACCAACTTGGCCTGGCATTTTGACGGTTCTGTCGAGAAGAATCCTCTTAGCCGCGCACATTGGTAGTTGTATGCCTCTAATAGTGCCACTTTGTAGGAGATCTGCTTCTTTTTTGACCAACGCGTCTGCTTTCTGTATCGCAGCGTCCAGGTACTAAACACAATGATATGGCTCTGCGTACGTAATGCCTTGAGCATTGTGTGGAAATTCCTGACGATTTCAGATCTTATAACGTAGTGCCTTAGCGCAGCTTGACCATCAATGTAGTTGGCGATTTTCTTATCGGATATTGATTCCACCTCACATCGATCAAATCTTCACGCATCGGCAGATCCTGGACAACACCCAAGAAGTCCAAATCGATACACACCATCTCTTTATCGATTTCAAGGGCCCCTATAACAGCATCTATAGAGAAGACCTATATAGAGCCATGTTTAGTTTTGACATCCCTGCCAAACTTGTCCGTCTGTGCAAGATGACGATGGAGAACGCTCGCTGCTGCATCAATGCCGGTTATGACCTCACCGATACCTTTGATTTCAAAAAAGGTCTTAGACAAGGTGACGTGCTTTCATGAACCTTCTTTAATATTATACTCAAACGGATTGTGCGGAACTCACAAGCCAACACCAGAGGCACAATCTATCAAAAGTATGTACAACTGATGTACAACGCCGACGAACTCAGAGGGCTGTCAGTTTGCAAGCATTCAATCAGAAGCAGCCAAAATGAGTTTAGCTATAATCGAGAAGTATACGCTGTCAACAAGAGGGGACAATCAACACCGACGAATTGGACAGAACGTAACTATGGGCAGCTATAACTTCGAGGTATTAAGGGACTTTGTCTACCTTGACTCTGCTATAAAACGACATCAGCGGGGATATCAAGCGAAGAATAACTCTTGCCAATCTCTGTTTTTTTGGGCTTTTAAGGCAATTCAACAGTAAAGCCCTATCGCGAACAACTAAGGAGACTCAGACCAATAAGAAGGAGGTCACTTTTTACTGAAAAGTATGGAGAGACTGGTAGAATTTCACGTGCGCAAAGTTGCTTTGAAGCTGCATCCACTATCGGAGATGGAGCATGCCTATCAGCGTGGGAAATCCTATGAGACCGCACTTCAAAATTTTGTGGCCAGAATTGAATGTGCGCTTGATAGGAAAAACTACGCGATGGGTATCCACACTGAAATTTGGTGAACTTGCGCGACACTTATGTTACGACTCCGGTCTTATGGAAATGCCGTCTGATGCAATGACACCAGAACTCCAGCTGATGCGCAAATTCAGAGTCGACTTTCCTTATGTTCAGGAGTGGCTTCGGCCAAAGTCTGAGCCAAGAATAGAATGTAGTCGTATTTTCACGGACGGTTCCACAACCAGTCAAGGGTCTGATGCTGGTTTCTTCGTGGAATTCGAGGACATTTGACTTCTTTTCTCGTTAGGCAAATATGCGTCTGTTTTCCAAGCGGAACTTATGCAATCCTAATGGCCATGAACTATGTTGTGAAGAACAGGTGGAAGGGACGTAGCATTTGTGTCTGTAGTGACAGTCAGGCTGCGCTTAAGGCCTTGCTTAACCCTTTAACCACTTCCAAAATAGTTCGTGAAACCAAAAACTCTTTGAACTCGGTCGCAAGGCTGAATTCTCTGTCTCTTATCTGGGTCTCAGGCCACACTGGCATCTTGGGGAACGAGATCTCCGATGAGATTGTGTGACAAGTCTCAGAGGAGGCTTTCTCAGGTCCCGAAGCCGCGTTGGGTCCCCTGCGTCCTCGGTTAGAGCTTCCATTGACGATTGGGTCTCTCACGAACACAATTATGTGTGGCATGACCCTCCAGGATGCAGGTTGACTAAACACGCATGCTCCCGGACGTCTGTAAGAAATCAGCGGAATTCTTGCTGTCTCTCAGCAGAAAAGACTGTGGACAACTTATTGGCGTCTTGACAAGCCATTTCGCTTTCGTCAAGCACGTTAACTTGCTGGAATTAAGTGACACTACAATCTGCGATGCTTGTGGAGAGAGCGACGACACCATGGAACATTATCTCTGTGAGTGTCCGGCCTTTGCTCGTATCAGGTGGCAGATCCTCGGTGCTGATGTGATGAGTGCTGGTACTGTAAGCTCCTCATCACTGAAGTGCTTGCCTTTCTTAGAAAGACAAGGAAATTGCAATAAAATGGGTAAATCAGAGTTTGCTCTCTGGTAGTATAATGGACCAGTTGCGTCTGAGTGCTCCAGTCGAGCGTTTTCTATCCCGGCAAAAAAAAAATTAAAAATTCTTCGTAAGATATTCGGTCCCATTTGCATTGACAAGTTTTGGAGGAGAAGATTCAGTATACGAGCGGTACAGCGACATCGACCTATTCTACGATGGCTAGGACATGCACCTCAAGCAATTCTGCAGCTTTAAGTACAACTTGAACCTCTGCTTGGAACACACTGCTTGCGTGAGGAAGTCTCAGAGCCATCTGTAGGTTAATATCTCTCGACTCCGTTCCCTCACTGGCATTGGGACCATCTGTATATATTAGAATTTCATTATGGAAACAGCCTATTCAATTTCCTTTGAAAATTCTCCCTAACAAAGTACATTACTTCATATGTTGCCAACGGATTCGTCCGGTTTGTCAGGCATATCGCGAAATGACTCCCTAAAGATGGAAGACTGTCTCACATTACTGGAGTCCTATGTCAGTGAACCAAGGCCCCCTTGCAGCTTTATTTGTAGGTCCAATGGAAAAAGACGTGGAAACGTCTTGGGTGTGGCCTTGGGCGTAATGCGTAGAGCACCGTGATGGCATTACCGGCTGTTTTCTGTACCATGACCAACATAGCCCGTGTGTTTTTCTTACTCGTTGCCTTCCACCACACAAGAGCCCCATACGAAAGTCAACTGGTATGGTTTTACCACAAATACCGTCATGTGGTATTGATGCGTATCTTAGTCATTTCTTCGTAAAGTGTTAACAACCATACTCAACGGAAAACCGACTGGAACTACTTCACCTTTCATTCAACACCACATGAGTCTTTGTAGGAACTTGTTACTATCAACTGATACACCTACGATGAACTCGTATCTATCTATAGCGCGAATAAAATTTTAAAAATATTTCAAACTATTATCATTTCGAAGAAAGCAACCTTCAACATTCTGACTCAACTTGAAGTTATTTGCGAAAATAAATTCGTTCGCGGACTTTCCCCCAATTTATCAGTCCTACTGCTGGAAATAGTAATTTAAGTGCAAAACGACTGGCGCCCTTGCTGGATTCTATTAAATGTATTCCCCACGCGCTGTAGACGCAATGATATAATCATGCGATGGATGGACGTCATTTCTGGATGATTATTTTGCGTTTTATTTTGAACTTTTTTTCCCCATAGTGCGACGCGACGTCATGATATATCGGTCAAAGATATGGAGTGAGAAGTGATGACTAAGGAAATGAATTGGCTATTGGAATGCGGTATTGACAAAGTATTGGTAATCAATTCTTATTGCACATCCGGGAAGTTGACAATGAAAATTCGAAGCAAATTTGATTACAACCTTTCTTGGAATCTATTTTGTGAACCTCAATTGCTGATTAAAAGGTTTTTTCACAGAGTTAAAGCAGGACCATGCCTTCGCTCAGTTTGTTGGTCATCAACATCGGCAACATTACCTCGGAATGCGCTGGCAAAATTTTAGAAGTAGTTGTGCGTATTGGACCTGTGTGGCCTTTGATCGACAATCGAACGGGGTGCTTCCTTCCTCGTATCTGCAGGCTTAACTCCACAAAATCTATGCTCCACATCTTACCCGTCAGGAGATCCATTCTCATGATAGTTGGTGCGTTTTGGCTAGCAACAGTACTTGCGATTGTTAAGTACTTCTTCTTCTTCCTTTTATCAGCGAGGTTATGATCCGAAAACAAGGGATCATAATCCTCCCACTTCACCACATTTCTACTTAACCGCCTGTGGAGTTCGCCTATTGTTAAGTACTTGTTGAGAATTAGTCAATCAGCAAACTCGAAATTAAATAGAACAGGTCACTCGATGATCCTACTTAATTACTTTGGCCTCGTTCCCATAACGGACTACATGACGTCATATTTAGACTTTGTAACGCCTTTCTCTACCGCCTACCCTAGCTGGGAAGAATGGAAAAGCTGTCATATGCCTAATGCTGAATCTATAGCCATCTACACAGATTGTTTAAAAATGAGAACTGATGTAGGATAAGGCATCTTCTCCGACGCCCTAGGTATATCGAAATCCATACGACTTCCAGACTACAGCATCGTCTTCTAAGCAGAGGTCTTAGCAGCGGCAATAGCCGCTCGTGAGTCTGTTGTAAGGGCAATACCGCCAGAAGGTATCGCCATCTTTATCGACAACCAGGTAGCTATAAAATCGATTACTGCCATAGAAATTAAGTGGAAGCTTGTGAAGTGTTGTCGAGAGGAGCTCAGGGTGCTTGGAACACAGCACAAGGTATCGCTCTGTTGGGTCCCTGGACACGAGGGTATCGCAGGCAATGAGAAAGCCGACGAGCTGGCGAGAATCGGCTCAGCAGCCCCACCAGAACAAGTTGACCCCCCTGTGTGTATCCCGCCTTGCACACTCAAGCTTGCTACAGGGAATAAAGCCAATAAAGAGGCGAACACAACATGGAACTCCATGGAAACTTGTGCCATCACCAGAAAGCTATGGTCATCCTACGACAAAGCAATGACCGAGAGAATTACTGGGAAACATAGGAAATCCCTTTCCTCCCTCGTGGGCATCATCACGGGGCACAATACTCTGCGGTACCACTCTGTAAAGGCTGTGGTGACGAGGAAGTTTTTGAGGACAGACACTACCCACTTTCTGTGCCACTGCCCGAGTCTTGAACAGGAAAAAGTTCCTTGGTAAATATTTCTTCCAAGATCTCGAGGAACTCTCCGGCGTTTCGACAGGAAAGATGCTGAACCTCATCAAATCATTAGGGTGCAGAAATGAAGTAAGTGACTGAGTTAGTAGTTTTTAGGTTCATTAAGTAAGGAATTACTTTTTCTCCCATGGGTACCACAATGGGTCAACGTTGACCTGAGTGTGGCAGAGGGCGCCCCTCCCTGCCAGCCCACATACCTAACCTAACCTAAGTACTTGTTCTGCGGCTCCTGAAAACCAAAGTGTTCCTCCAGAGATTAACTCTATGCGAATCGGTGACCATGTAATGGGTTTATTTGGCGGGAGATGTAGCTCGCTAGTTATTTATACTGAGTCAATGAGGAAAGTTTGCCTTTTTCCTCCCGTATAGCCGTCTAAAGAAAACCCAACTTCATTGGTGACCCTTCACGAAACTCCAACTTGCTTGGTCATAGTGTTAGCGGAAGGTAAGGGGGAGATGGTTGGAGGCAATGTAAGCTGGTGATGTATTGGTTGAAGAGAGGTCATTATAAGCTGCTGATAGCCAGCAGCAATCAGTTTTGCGCCAGATTGATAGTGCTCGGGCTCAAGCACTGGTTTCGCCCATTTCTGGTTTGATGGTTGTTAGGCGCCGCCGGGGATAAAAACACATGTCGATAGCTACGACGCTACAACCGCGAGATCATGGGCAATTCGCATCGCATTCTGGAGATTCATATGGCGCCCAACGGCCACCAGATTCTGAATGTGATCGGTTCAGTTACACTACCATATCCATCAGTCTGACTCGACTCACTAAATCAGAGATTCTTAAAACTTTTAATGTGCAATTCGAGCCTTATCCAGAAACATTCAATCCGAGCTGCAATCTAACAAGGCCTTGTTGACAGTAGCATTAGTAGTAGTGGCGTTAGCAGTAGATTTTACATTTTCCAACTCATAGTTGGAAACTTTCTCAACAAGAAAGGAGATCCGTCAACTGTGCCAATTGTAGAGGCATCCGTCTCCTCAACATCGCATATAAGACCTTCTCTTCGATATTGCGTGAACGCCTGAAACCTTTTATCAACAGTCTGATCGGTTTCTATCAGTGCGGTTTCAGGCTGGGAAAGTCCATCATGGATCAAATCTTCACACTTCGACAGATCCTGGAGAAAAACCCAAGAAGTCCAAATAGATATTCATCATCTTCTCAATCGATTTCAAGGCCCCCTATGACGGCATCTATAGAGAAGAGCTATATAAAGCCATGTCTAGTTTTGACATCCCTGACAAACTTGAACGTCTGTGCAGGGTGACAATGGAGAACGCTCGCTGCTCCATGAAGGTCGATAATGACCTCACCGCGACATTTGATGTCAAAAAAGGTTTTAGACAAGGTGACGCGCTGTCGTGTGACTTCATTAATATTGTACTCGAACGGAATGTGCGGAACTCACAAGCCAACACCAGAGGCACAATCTATCAAAACTCTCACGAAATACCGGTTCTCCAGAAAATTCAATGTGGTCATAAGTGACCGCCACACATGGAGGAATGAAGGGCTTGTTGTCTTACCAAACTCTCAAACTTGGTACGCAGATGGTTCCAAATGAATATGGTAGCACTGGCGCAGGGGTTTAAGGACCCAGGTTGCAACGTGCAGTAGCGCTTGGGAAATCACCAACAATATTTCAGGCGGAAGTTCATGCACTTGAGCTCTGTGTACGAGAATGGCTGCGAAGAAGGGTCGAGGGTACTCGTATCTACATTCTATCGGACAGCCAAGCAGCACTTATGGCTCTGAAATCTTACACGGTAGGATCAAAACTTGTATGGGACTGTCTAAACCTACTCGAAGATCTCGAATCGAAAAACACCGTCACTGTGGCCTGGATAACAGGGCACGATGGCTTCGAGCGCAACGAATGGGCGGACTGCTTAGCGAAAAGAGACGCTAGTTGCCCACTAGTGAGCCCTGAACCCTATTTTGGAGTCACACAGAGTAGCGCAAGCATCAAAATAAAAAAATGGTAAGATGATCATTATGCAGAGTACTGGGCCAAACTCAAGGGCCTAAGACAGGCAAAGAGGTCCATTAATCTCAACTGTTGCAAGGCTAAAAAGCTAGTGGAGATTAGGAAGGCAGACTTAAGAACCTTAACAGGCTACCTGACTTTTCATTGTTCACTCAGGTACAATCTGCACAAGGTAGGAGTAGCAGATACAGACGCATGCCGGCTATGAGGAGAGCATAAAGAGACGGCAAAACATATTCTTTGTGAATGCCCCATAGCCGCAAGAAAAACACTCCTCCATCTCGGCGGGGGGGCTTTATTGAGCACCTCTGACGTCTGGAACATTGAGCCTGGAGTTTTTTTCAGGTTTATCAAGAGCCTTAATCAAGTTCTCGGCTAAAAACCGGGCTGACACAATAGATCTTATAGGTCGCAGCGCGTGCAAGGGCCCTAGTATAGTTTCGTATAGTATCTATGAAAAGTCTGTACAAACGTTTGCATACGCTGATGATATTGACATTATTGGAAGAACTCAGTGGGCTGTCTCCCATCCGTTTGCAAGCAATGAAGCAGAAGCAGCCAAAATTGGTTTACCGATAAATGAGGGCAACACCAAGTATATGCTGTCAACAAGAAGGGACAATCAACCGTCATAGTGGCTAGCTACCACTTCGATGTAATAAGGGACTTTGTCTACCTTGGCTCTGTTATTAACTTTGACAATGATACCAGCGCAGACATCAAGCGAGGAATAACTCTAGTAAGGCAAGTCAACAGTAAAGCCCTATCTGGAACAACTAAGGAGACCCTATATGAGACCCTGATCATACCAGCCCTGCTTTACGGCGCTGAAACATGGACTCACTTGAAAGCGGATAAAGGTATTCTTTGTCACTTCGAGAGACAAATTCTTCTTAAGATGGGAGGAGAATATTCAACTATACGAGCTATACAGCGACAGCCACTTAGGCAAGAAAAAACCGCGTATTGGACGTTTGAGATGGTTAGGACATGTAGACCGAATGGGTACTAACGCTCCGCCCCCCAGAGTTTTCGAATCTAATACAGAGGGACCTCGATCGACTTGGAGTAAACAACTGGCAATTCGCTAAAGACCGAGCTAAATGGAGAGGCTTGTTGGTTGAGGCCCAGGTTCACCCCGAACTGTAGCGCCACTTAAATAAGTAACCAAGTCTTGAAGTTCTGGTGGAACTTCATTTCTTTGATTCTATTCAGGTACCGGATAATGGCTTTGAGAGCTCAGAACTCGTCAGAATTCAAAAGTCGGATTACGTGACTAACTGAAGATGGATCGAAGAACCGAATTCTCACCACATCACAGGCAGACGAACTGAAAGAAAGCAGTGCTATTCAGCCGTCGTCAGGCAATGCGGTCTGTGTCAGTCTAGGAATGAGACAAATTGATATGCGACACATAACAGAAGATTAGGCAGGAGGTTGACATGGTTGCGTAGACCTCTACGTATGTATATACGAGTAAGTAAGACAAAAATGTATTATTTCCGTAGACCACCTGGAAACTTTGTTTATAAATATAATAAATAGCTCGTGATTAAGTGGATTAAGTTACACACAATGTGTGACTCATGGCAACGTGGTTGTTGTTTGTTTTTCAAAACTTGGCCTTCCTCATTGCTTCTTTCTTCACGAGTACACTATCTGTCTGCGTATGATTGGGAGCGAATGTCTCATCGATCGAATGGAATAACCCGAATATTTCTACAATTTTCTGAACCTACCTAGGTACATTGTGTTACACAACTTTCGGAATCGACAGACCGGTAAACGAGTTGCGATTCACAAGTAATTCAAATCAGTCATACATTGCTTTATGACAAAACGACACCTACCGCAATTAGCATTTTCGCTGGGGGATTCCAATTCCCGCCTAGTATCTGCGGCAAACAATCCCATTAGCTTACGTATACACAGCAATCTGTTACTATCTGACTACTCACTCGTGATCCAAAATTCATCTGACAACCGAAAATTTTATCAAACAGATAACTTATCGTGCAAAAGATCTTCTGATTCATCTGAGACAAATTAGGCCGCAAGTCGCACTCTACTACGTTTGTAGAGTGTTAAATATTCAACAAACAACTGCATCTTATCTATCAATCCTTTTGTTTGAAAATAAACAAAAATATTTATCATATTTCTGGTCCCCCACTGCGATGACAGAGTCAAGGGCAAATTGCCAGATATTCGTACATATATCCATAGAATACACCGGCTCACATTTTATTCAGAAAACTACTTTGCATGATCGCTTGACAGATACTTTTTTTACGGACCGATAATTACCCTTCGCCCTGAGCAATTAACCACTAGAACCCGCTTAGACTAGGCCTACTTACATTTCCAATTGAATTAATGATGAAAACTATCTCGAACGTTGTCTCTCACTTAGCATCCAAATCAAGGTGAACACACAAAAAAGATATTTATGACACTAAACGTTCTTTTCACTCACAAAATGTATCTAGAAGAATTTTTCAAATGAAAACTGCAACCGAAAGCGATCAGAATTTAAAAATAAAATCTATCTTATCAATCGAAATGAGTTTATCGCACCAAATAGAACCGTTCACCGGGTAGCACTACTTATGACACTTAATTCTATTAAATCGCTGTCGACAAACTTACGGATACGCGAACTTTTGCCAACTGCCGTCTTGAGAGAACTAAAATGAATAAAAGTGGCAGTGCCTCAGTTTAGGGTGATTTCCGAATGAATTTCGGACTGTATCTCACTCTCAATTGTTTTATAGTATTACTAAGCGTTTCTGTCTTATTCTCTTGTCAGAGTGTGCTGCCTGAAAGATAAGATAACTTCAATGAAATTCTTTTGGGGGGGAAACAGAAGATATTAATTTAATAAGTAATCAAGTCGACGAAGGTGGTTGCCTATGGGTTGAGTCTTTGTTATTTTTTTATCTGAAGAAGCCTTAGAGAAGCAATCAATCTTCAGATTATAATGACTGTATGTGTGGTAGTCCAACAGGTTTTTTGAGAAAATTGAATTCATGCGTGCGTATTCATAATCTACGGAAATTAACACTTTTTTCTTAGTCAGCTGTTAGAACACAAATATTATGAGAGATTCTGTAGAGTAGAATGCCCGAACAAGTGGTTTGTTTGTATGCAGAGTCTGGTAAACAAGAACAGGGACACATAATTCAATTTATTCACACCTTTAGGGGGAGGGTAGGAGGTGTCATACTGTCATACTGAACTCTAATAGGCTCGCTAACAAATATTGAGCATTTGGGTGCTAGGGATTCCTCCTGATGAGTTGGAGTCAATGGCGGAGGATCGAGAAGGATGGAGGGTACACCTGAGCGTCCTACTCCCGCGACCCTTATGAAGGATTAGCGGGCCATTGAAAATGTATGTATGTATGTATGTTAGGTGCTTTGGCAAGGACTAAGCTTGCAAAGTAAATCATGTTAAAAGGATGGTGCAAAACTTTAAAAGATATTGTGCGACCAGTCAAAACAGTTGTCGGATTCTTACCGACTGAAACCCTATCTCTTACCCTTCGGATACAGCACTTAATTGTAGGTGCCTTCCATTCGTGTGAAAAATATAACGCACACAACACGAGTGGATGCGAGAAGCTAAGCCAGGCACTTAAAGAGCTGTTGCGCCAAAATATCTTTTTATTTTTATAAAACCCTTTTCCCATTTTCTGTCCTATATTCTCATGGAACTGCTGCGAGTTACTTATTTAGGTGGCGCTACAGTCCAGGGTGGAGCTGGGCCTCAACCAACAAAACCTCTCCAGCTAGCTCGATTACTATCTCAAGTTGCACATGCCCAGTTGGTTAAGGTCCCCATTAATTTGGGCACTTGGGATGGGTGTTTTTTTTCGTTGACCGCTAAACCCATCTTTGCTGCTTCTGTCTCAGTATTCCCAAACGCTGAGATCCTCTGACTATGTCAACGTCATCGGCGTAAGCGAGTAGTTGAACATACTTCAAAAAGATTTTACCTCCGGTGTTGGCATCGCATGATACCGCGTCACCTTTTCTAAGACCTTTCCTCATATCGAACGGTTCGGTGAAGTTTTTTTTTCGACTTCGATAGAGCAGCGAGAGAATGGTGGACTTTGCCGGCCTGAAACCGCACTGATAAGAAGCTATCAATTTGTTGATGATCGGTTATAGGCGTTCCCATAATACGGCAGACAGGATCTTATATGCGATGTTGAGAAGACGTAAACCTCTGTAGTTGGATCAGTTCAGAGAGTCTCATTTCTTCAGGATCGGGCAAACGATACAAATACAAATATTTGGCGCAACAGCTCTTTAAAGTGCCAGGGCCTAGCTTCTCGCAACCACTCATGTTGTGTGCGTTATATTTTTCACGCGAATGGAAGGGACCTACAGTTTAATGCCGAATCCGAACGACGATTTGAGAAGGTTTTTTTCGCGACAACAATACTCTCGGATGTTTGTCAGACGCTCGCGAGAGGTGGGACCGTGAAAAAACTTTTTGGTGTTTTCTGGGATTCGAACTTGGAACCTCATGCGTAGTGATCCGACACACTAACCACTTACGCCACGGCGCCCACAAACGATGCTGAGGTTCTATTCATTGGGCATACTTTCGTCCGACCAGATTTTATAGATGAGCTGGTGCCTATTCCTTACCAAATCATTTCCTCCTGCCTTGAAAAGTTCGGCGGCAAGGTCGTCAGCTCCAACAGCCTTGTAGGATTTCAGTTTAGATATCCCTATCCTTACTTCATTCTAGTCGAGCTGGCGGGAATCTTGACTATCATAGTCAATGTTGATTGGCTCGTTCTACCTGACAATGAAATATTAGTTATCGTCGCTGGTTAGCAGTCAGCAGAAGTGTTCCTTCCATATCCTCAGCACCGACGGCAATTCTGCTACCATGTTACCAACTTCGTCCCTACAGGCTTCTGTTCTGACTTTGAAACCCTGGCATGTTCTTTTTACACTTTGGTAACATTTTCGAACATCATTCCCATAATAAAGAGTCTCAATCTCCTCGATCGGGCGCTTCCAATGTTCCCTTTTTCTTTTTTCTGAGAAGTCGATATTCCTCTTTTCTTCTCCGTTCGTAGAGCTCAAGAGTAGCTCGAGTTCTTCTATGCAGCGCCGCCCTGTTTTGCTGCATGTGCTTGCTGGGCATTCCTCATCAAACCAGGGGTTTCATTTTGATGCCCGAGAGCAACCCAATACATCAGAGGCGGGATCTCTGATGGCTTGTTGGCATTATTGCCACTGGTCTTCCGTATGTGCTTCTCCATAGGACTTAGATTGAGATTAAAGGAGACTCGATCGGTAAAGGCTCTGGCGTTCTCTTACGACTGTAGCTGTCCGACGTCAAACGTCCTCACAGTATTTCGTTGATTTCGCTCCGTTCTGGATATCTGCACCCGTACTTTAGTAGTCATCCGAGTCCACGTTGGCTCCTCGGAAAGTCCGGACAACCAGAATACTGGACGAGTGCCTGCGTCTATCGGAATGTGATCCATTTGGCGGACGGTTTTTCGATCAAAAGAGGTCCAAGTCCCCTTGCGAATATCAAGAAATGGGACCACGTACTAGATACGCATTCGTCCCGTCGCAAAGACGACTAGCCTGAATTTGTTGTCGGATGTGATGCCTGCATGCTGTGCTTTCCGACCGCACTACTAAGGGCCCCATGTTTTCCAAACTTTACGTTAAAATCGCTCAGGATACTTTTAACATCGTGGCGGAGGCATTTCTCATGCGTATTGTCCAACAGCTGTTAGAAGTCATCCTTAGACGCGTCATCGATCTTCTCATGAGGGACGTCAGCGTATATTGGGCTGACTTTGGCGAATTTAGGCTTGATACGGATTATCACGAGAAGCTCGTTCACATGCCGGAAGCTCAAGTCTTCGTGCCTAAATCTGTCTCTAATAACGAATCCGCACCCGAATAGATGCTGTTCTTGTTATCTGTAGCAATTGCCGTAGTAGATGTCGCACTTTTTCATACTCCTTTTGCCCGGCCCATCCCATCGCACTTCTGGTTGGCGGTAATGCCTCCTTTGCAGCAGTCTAGGGCCTCCACAAGCTGTTCGACTCACGTCGTTTGTAGGGGGACCTAACATTCTATGTGCAGATACGAAGATCGTTGTCCTCTTCACGTTTGCAAGGGCCGTCAACAGTAAAATCATCTTTATCCGAGGCTATTGGTTACTTCGTAACCAAAGGTTTTTTACGTGGCAGGGAAGTTACCTTATTGGCCCATTAAGAGCTTGTCCGTGATTATCTCTATTCCAAGGTCTTGACTAGCCTTGGAAATTCCTTAACTTACTGTGATCCCAATATGTTGAAGCAGCTCGCTCAAGATGTTCAATAAGTTCAACATAACTTGAACTGTAGACGCCACCGTTGATTCCGCTGCCATCTGGAACAGAAGTACTCTAGTGAGTTGGATGATCTCTTGTCTGCTGCCTCCAAGATCTTCCAAAGAGATTGGTTACCCAATCTCCGACCAAGGTACTAAGCATCCAGCAGTCACCAACGTGAACGTGGAGAGTAGGAGTTGGTTGGCTGGCCTAGGCCAAGTGATACCTTTTTGTTTTCATGTACTTAATCCCATGTACTACCGTTTGACCACCAGACTTGAACGCGGGCTCCTGTAAATCATGAGAGTACGCGTCGCCTTTTTGGATACCTCCTCTGTGTGCTTTTTCCACATGAGCTTACTGTCTAGGTGAAGTCCTAGATACTTCACTTCCTTGATGAAATCTGAAGTATTGTAAATATTGGTTTGTTTTGTAAGCATTTTTTGGTTGCTACTTAACTTTTGTTGTACCTCGCTTCAGGGGGTTTACACTTCTATGGGTCCCACAATTAAGGTATGCGGTCAACCTATGAGGTGTGGGATTTCAGACCGCCTAAATCTGAAGTAAATAAGCCATCATAACGCATTCGTATTGTCTCAACATATTCCAATTGGATTTTGAACCCAATCTACTTTGCTTGTGTCTTAAACAGTACCAGCGGATGAGATAGTTAATTGATCGATATGCTCAAATGGCGCTGCTTATTTCTCAATTACTGATTACCGCTGACATATAGATCAGTGCCACAGAATTTCGAAAAAAAAAAAGAATATTTGATCAATTTCTTGCTCAACCGACTGTCATGCCAGTCATCACCTCCGCGAGTAAATACTCGTATCTATTTTGATTGGAAACCGGCATTCGATGTGTTTATTGTGGTTTGGCCATTTATTTTGCAATTTCCTACTCTACCAGCTTCTATGTAGGTGTTCCGAGACCCAATTACAAAATGATGAACCAAGATGCGAGTACAATTCAAAGAAAACAATTCCATTGAATCGGATACTCAGACGTCACGTTGTCCCCATCTTACTTATCTTTCGATTTCCGAGAACAAAGTTTCTAACAAACAAATCTATTTCAGTCAAACACAGCACTTTCCTCTAATTCGGTGTTTATTTTCGCCAAGATTACACATCTTAGCGAATTGTCTGCACGACAATTAAATTGGAAATGACGTTGATTTGGTATTTAACGGCAGGCGCTTGCCGGCAGAACGCGTGCTGCTGTCTATGATTAATCATTCGGATACACACTTGTACAGATACTTAGTATATTTCCCCTGAAGGGAACGTCACGCACTTTGATTTGATGTCATCGTTTCCCAAGTACTCCCGATGATGACAACTGACAAGTGCTAGAAACAGTTCACATGGAACGCCTAATCACTTATTGGATTCGCTAGATGGCCATGTCGTCTGAGTTATTGATAAATTCGTGGAATTTTTGGTGTGAGAACGTGAGGCCTGGGCGCTCGCTTAGTGACACATCGGTATGAATTTGGAAATGATAAAAGTGTCTAAGAACTTGTGGCGCAACTAGCTCTGAACTATGTACTCTACTCGCAAATTAGCTGTCGATTGTGCGATGGAATTACCAGATTGAGTGGGTGGGGTGTTAATTGATTGGACGTGCTCGTCTTACCAATTGATTTGGGTTCAGGGTACAGATAGATAGATACTGGTTGGTTGATACCAGTAAAACAAGTTAGTAGTCTGTGACCAAGTGATAATTATTTCACTTGATGGGGACGAGTCTGACTGATTTTTCGATCACTCAGAGGAAAGTCAGCTGACTAAGAGCTATTGACAGATGCAAATCGTATGCGAGGGTTATGAATCGCGGTACTTTATTTCCATAGTAGGAGGGGATTCCATGAGATGGCATAGACTTACGTGAATTACTCATTATTAAAGGTTCTTTTTAAGTACACCAGATACACTTATTCAAATATTCAAATTGAAAACCCCTTATCAGCAGTGACCTTGGGTGACTTGGAGCTGAAGTTGTAGCTGCGTTGGCAAATGGGCGAGTGCATCCAAGCGGGATGATCATGAAGTTGCTGCCTTGAAATAAATATTCCGTAGGTAGACTTATAATATTCTCTGGGGAATCCCCCTCTAAACGCATGGACCTACACTTAGTCGTCGTAGAAATTTGGCTGCATTAGTGGTCTGGGATTCAACAGTAAGTTGTATTGTATAATGCAATCATTTCCTCTTCTTCCAAAGAAATCAAAGGGAATTCTGGTGTCTAAAAACAAAAAAATGGCCCAAAAGGCCTCACCCTGGCCTTATATAATGCGTGAGTAAATTATAAACAAATTCAATGCCTTGCCTATATTTATGTATTTCCGCAAAATAACTATTTGTGATTCATAAGAAAAGTTCTGAACAAATGATCTTTTAAAAGAGCGATCTTGTATGTGGTCGGGTTGCGAAATTGGTCAAACAGTAGTGAAATATCGACAGACGGACGTTCAGATATAACTTAATTGACTCAGCAGTCGCTAATGTACTCGTAATATTGTAAACTCGATCAGGTCTACATTCATCATTTCCCTATGATACGAACTATGTATCAAGCGAATGGAATAAATTATAAAATAAAGTACACGACTGCGTGGTACGTGCTTACACCTACATATTACTGTCTGATGGCAATTTAATAAAATTTTAAATTCAAGCAAGCTCGTTAAGGTAACAATTTTAAAAGTTTCTATAAAAAAAAAAATGTTGAACAATTTTTCAAAATTTAGTAAGAAATGTTATTATTTTCGAGTCAAATCGACTGGGAATGAGCCGAATAGCCAAGAAAAAGCAGATTTTGAAAAACTGTTTCGTAAGCAAAATGCCAGTACACAATGTTAACGAAAATACTATACCTGGGGCCAAATAGTTTCCCCTTCTTCTTCCTATTTCGGCGAGATTATGATCCGAAAACAATTGATCATAACCCTCCCACTTCCCCGCATTTCTACTGATCCGCCTGTGAGGTTGGCCTATTTGACATCAGAAAACATCGCAAGACCTCCCGATTTTAGTGATTTGGTTACTGAGGCCAAGGAAATGCCGATGCCGTCGCATTTGTGTGATCCAGGCGTTTATAAGCCTGCTTCTCCTGCCTCGCGATGTCTTTGGAACGTTCATTGATATTACCTTTCCAATAGGGTTGAAATGATCTCTTCTTTGAACGTGGCAATACCGGCTGAGCCGGTCGCGCTCTATCTTTCGTAAGATGGTTTCGTTGACGTGAAGGCTTCCACGGATCTTCGAACTTCTTATTCCATCAAGCTTGGTCACTCCTGCTGTCATGCGAAGCATCTTATTCTCAGCTGCCGTTAATTTACTTTCATACTTTTTGTACATCGTCCAACATTGTGAACCGTATGTGAGCGCTGGACGCACAACTGCGGTGAAGAGCCTTCCTTTCAACTTAGGGGGCATTTTTCTGTCACAGAAGATAGCGGAATTTTCTCGCCACTTCATCCACCCTACGCTTACATGATGATTGATGTCGTCATCATAAGTTGCTTTGCTATTGATCATAGATCCCAGATATTTGAACTTTTCGCACTTGGGAAGCACTGTTCCATTCAAATAAATGTCTGGAATAGGCCTGAGTGGATCAGAGAATGGGCAGCACAAGTACTCTGTCTTTTTTGAACTAATGCGATACCCATTTCCCTCCAAAACGTCCACCCACACATCAAGTGCTCGTTGCAGGGATGTAGGATCCTCACTTATGATGGCTCCATCATCAGCAAAGAATAGCTGATGTACCTTGGGGTCCATCACTTTACCTTCAAGCAGATAATCAAGGACTGTAATAAAGAGCAAAGGACTTAAAACGCTTCCCTGATGCACCCCGACTTTGATTGGGAACTCTTCGGTTACTCCAGCGGAACATCTTACTTTTATCTTTGCTCCTTCGTACATGTCCATGATCATCTGTACATAGGTTTCTGGAACCCCTCGATGTCTTAGCGCCACCCATATCAGATCGCGTGGTTGTCTGTCGAATGCCTTTTCAAAGTCAACCAATACAATATGCAAATCCCTTAAGGAATCACGATGTTTTTCCATTATGATCCTTATACTTTGGATTGCATCTGTGGTTGATTTACCCGAGACAAACCCGCACTGATCATCAGATAGCCGTATTATTTTTCGCAGTCGGCCACCTAATACCCGCTCAACGATCTTCATGGTGTGTGACATCAGCTTGATCGAACGGTAGTTATCACAGTTTCGCGTATCACCCTTCCCTTTGTATACAGGGAGGAGGTAACTTTCCCTCCATTGATTCGGCATTGGATCACCTCTCACGAATTTGGAGATAAGAATTCTGAGCCATCTGAACCCGATGTCTCCCATATTTTTCCAGAACTCAGAGGGTATTTCGTCTGGCCCAACCGTTTTTCGTTTTTTGGAGTATTTGACCGCCTCACTAACTTCTTCGACTGTAATGTCGGCTATTTCTTCACAGTTAGGGGTGGCTCTTGGAAAGTATAGCCGGGGAAACTGTTCATTTAAAAGCTCTTCACAATACTGTCGTCATCCACAAGAAGCTGGCCATGAGCATTGCTAATGAACTTTGGCGAACGAATCTCCTGAGCATTGTTCCTTCTTTGGGCGGCTATTTTGAAGATAGTGGCGCTCTTGTTCATATTGTGTCTTCGCAGCTCCTGGATAGCCAGGTTTGCATCAGCAACGGGGGAAAATATTTTCTCCAGCTCCCGATACAGGCCCTCCGTACTCTCTGCTTGAAGCTGGGCGCACTTCTTCTTCGCTTTTTTCTTGCAGCATCTGTATTCCATTTCGAGGCGAGCTTTTTCGTCATTATTATTAGAGGGGCACTTTGACCAAGCTTTGAAAGCCGCTTTCTTCTCATTTATCAGCATCTTAGCTTCATCACTCCACCACCATGTTTCTTTGGCGTGTTGATGGTGGCCTTTTGAAGCTCCTAGCAGTGATTTGGCCTTATTTAAGCAAGTTCGCTGTAGGGAATCCCACATATTTTGTGCTCTGCACTCTTCATCCTCAGCTCCGTGGATGGTGTGAGAGAGGTAATTTTTCATTACGAAAACAAAAGCTTCGCCTTTTTCTTTGTCCAGATTGTACCACTTGATTTTCTCAGAGACCCTTGTTTGTTTGCTTTTCTTCGGTGTTTTCATAAAAATTTCTGTTAGCAGGAGACGGTGTTGCCGAGCGATTGCCTCTCCCAGGATCACTTTGCAATCTTTTACCCGTGGCTTCATGAAACTGCCTACCAAATGGTAGTCAATCTGAGTTTCATCTCCACCACTGCTGTAAGTGATCAGGTGTCGGCTTTGTTTGATGAACATGGTATTTAACACGATAAGACCGTGTGATTTGCACATGCTTAGGATGTCTTCACCAGGAAGGTTCCTGGTGCCATATCCTAGTCCTCCATGGCAGTCTTCATAGTCTTCGTTTGATTTCCCGACATGTCCATTCAAATCTCCTCCAACAAATAGAAATTCTTCCTTTGGGATGTTCTTAAGGAGATTGTGGAAATCTAGCCAAAATGCATCTTTATCTCTCTGATTGTACCCATCGTGGGGAGCATATGCACTGACAATATTCCACACCTCTCCTTGTATTACTAGTTTGAGAGACATCAAACGGTTGCTGGACTTCGAAATGCTCAAGACGTTACCAAGTAGCTCTGCCGCAAGGATGATACCGATTCCGTTCTTAGACTTTTCCGTTCCGTAGTAGAACATCTTGTAATCTTTTGTCCTAACGTCCAAGAAACGCGCCCGATTCCCGGTGTTTTTCCATTTCGTCTCTTGGACACACAAGATATCCACCCGCCTTCTATTCATCATCTCTTCCAGCTCGTAACTTCGACCGGTCATGCTTCCAACGTTCCAACTCGCGACCCTCAAATTGCGTCCAAACTGTTTCATTATTTTGCTAGCCCCCGGAATCCGTATAGCTCTGACCCGAACATTTCTGCTCGGTCCAGGATCAGTACCATGCACAGCAGTGGTAGTGCCTGGCGGGGTAGTGCCTTTCCTTTTTGCAAGTATTACCATAATGATACAGTTTTGCAATACAATTTTTTGCACCATATTGCGATGGTGTTTGTTGTTTGACACGTGCATGCTCCTGTTTTAGTATTGTTTGATCTTTCTTTTATGACACCGGTGATCTCCAGTCGTGTCAACCCACGGACTCGCATGCACACTTGTGGGAGGGTTTTTAAGGCAGTATATGTGTCGCTAGGCTCACTTGGGTGTTATATTGCCTAGATCTGATTTGTCCCCTTAGTCGCCTTTTACGACAAGCGCTGGTTGTTGGGGGGGCGCTGCAGTGATATTCTTAACCCGTCCCTGCACGGAGATGCCCGAGGTGAGAAGTACCCGAATACGCACCACGACTCCCAGTAAAGATGAGATCATTACCGCGATCAAGGCACTCAAAACCAACAAGGCGGTAGGACTTGACGGTATTCCAGCAGAGCTCTTACGAGCAGCGTCCACAACATCGGCTGGGCTTCTGCTTCCACTTATAGATAGAGTTTGGGAAGCTGAGAGCTTTCCTAATAAGTGAAAAAAGGGAATGATTGTCAAGCTTCCTAAGAAGCCCTAGGCCCACAGGGGATACAGGACATAAGTAAAGTAAGTATAAACGAATGCAAGGCGGTCTCGACTGATTTTCCTTTGCAGTATCCACGTTGGGACGCAGAGAGTATAGTTTCGATAATACTCTAGCGCGGGCAGACATCAGTCAGTCTAAATCAATAAGATTTTGAAATTTCAAACTAGACGTACTATGAGACTGTTGCTAGTATGAACCATGTTACTTCACAATCTCTCGATGATCTCTATCTGTTCTTGATCCTAACTCAGTTAGACTCTCAGTTAGAATGCAGTTAAAATTTTACGTTGCACAAGGTTACAGGTTCCATTGCAACGAGTGGCAAGGGCCATTGTGGCCGAAAACGCAAAGCCAGGGCTAATAATAACAAAATATTGGTTCGAAACAGCTTGGTAAAGTGGCGGTTTCCAAAGGGACTTGGCGTCGGCAGGTGGATTCGTGTACTTTTCGACGGCGTCTTCCTGAAGTGGCCCGCAAGGCAAGGAGACCACTCAAGAAGCAACTTCCGACTCACCCCATGAGGAAAGAGGACTACAATGAACGAGGAAGGATAGACATTGGATTTCAGATTCAGATTTGAAAATGCTTTTTTTTCCAACGAGCCTAATTTTTTTACTTCAAGGCCGAACGATACCGGGTAAGTGTCGTGAGAACAAATGACAATGAAAATTCCAACCTGGTCATATTGTCCTACAGTCCCAAGGTTATGTTCTGGTTTTGTTTCACCTCTGAGGATATTGGAGGTTTGAAGCCCATCGAAAGAATGATGAACAGTACAATTTATGCAGACGCCTTGACCCACATGCTCCTGTCTGCCATTCGAAAGAAACTTCCAATTGAAAATGCTATTTTCCAACAAGATCTTGCTCCATGCCACACGCCAAAAAATGAAGCAATTCTTCGTGGAGAATAACGATTACGTGATGGCAACTGTCTGATCTCAATCTCTCTAATTGACAATGTGTGGGTCATTATTAAAGCTAAGCTCAGGAAAATAGCATTGCAGGACGAGCTTATTTCAACAATTATTGAGATATGGTTCCATATCTTCAATGCCCAATAGAGTGCATTGATGCAAAAGGTGGGCTTCAGTACTATTCCAAAACCCCTCACACTTCACAATGTATAGGAGTTTAAAAATTAAATAATTTTAAAATGGAAACAGAAATTTGTGTGTCACTGTGGCGAAGTTCTTGTTCCCATAATAATTTATAGCAGAAAGCGTTTGCTTTAGAAATGTATCTCGGTTCGGTTCGTGCACGAACTAATTTACTTTTATAAAAAGCTTTTCGTTATAAGCTTTGAGTGTGCCTTAACAGGGTGTTACTGCGAAGCTAAATTTAATAGAAAATTATTTAAAAATAAAAATTCTTCAAGGGAGGAACAGTCCTGAACAAAACGCGAGCGAAGAGAAGTTGTTGGATTTTTGTTGTGAAATCATGAATACTATCTACAAATCCATTCATAAATACAAATGGTACCCTTAAAGTCTTCAGTTGAAGTCACTGATAGATTCCTTTGTGGCACCATCATGTCTGAGCAGAATCGTTTGTGATGTTTGCGTATTGAAAGAGGCCGAACTGTCACCTGATCACCACTTAATGCTATGCAAACTGTATCTTAGGTATAGAGTACCTTCCCTACCAAAGCGCAAGCCAAGAATGGTAACACGCATACGATAGGAGAGTTTACAGAGCGATGATTTGCGCGGCAAATATCTGAACGGTTTGAACGAACTTCAACTGTTCCATCAAATGAAGAGGAAAAATGACAACTATTCTCAACAGCGGTTATCGCCTCTGCCGGAGATGTTTGTGGAGTAAACCGTCTAGTGGTGAGAAAACGCCCGGAGTTCAAAAATCCATCAGAGAGAAGAGAGAGGTGTGAATTCACTTGGATAACTCCGATTCTCGAAATCGGTACACTTGCAAATTAGCTTTGGAAACAGCGAAAGAACAGTCTTGGAAGGAGTTTGACGGAAAATTATAACATAATCACAGATCTGCAAATAAAATGTCCACTGACTCAGAGGAAGGAAGTTGAACATCGTGAAAGGAGTCAAATCCAAAGACGGTACATTTCTTTCCAATTAGGAGGCCATCTTTTCATCAGAGGGTGGGAGCACTTTTGAGAATTACAAATACAAATATTTGGCGCAACAGCTCTTTAAAGTGCCAGAACCTAGCTTCTCTCAACCACTCATGTTGTGTGCGTTATATTTTTCACACGACTGGAAGGGACCTACAGTTTAATACCGAATCCGAACGGCGATTTGAGAAGCTTTTCCATGACAACAATATTCTCGGATGTTTGTCAGACACTCGCGAGAGGTGGGACCGTGAAAAAAACTTTTTGGTTTTTTCTGGGATTCGAACTTGGAATCTCATGTGTAGTGATCCGACACACTAACCACTTACGCCACGGCGCCCACTTTTTAGAATTGCTCAATCTCGAACAGGGCGCCGAAGATGACAAGCCTATGGTCAAGAGTAGTGCGGAAAGTGGTCTTACGGTAGAGGAAGTAACTTTGGCGATCAAATTGCTAAAGTTGGCAAATCTGCTGGTGTAGACGAAATCCGACCAGAAATGCTCAAGGGTTTGGTAAAAAGGGAGTACAATGGCTCTCGAGTGTCATTAAAGTTGCCCCGGAGTGTGGTGAAACACCTGATTAATGCTCCTTTTTCGAAAAAGGGCGATTCAGTCTTTATATACAAACTGTAGGAGTTGTGTTCGGATAAATGGTGTAAATTCAATACCTTTCACTGTGGGCGTTGGATTCCGCCAAGGGTGCGTTTTGTCACCTCTCCTCTTCATTGTATATATGGACTGGACGCTGCAGCGCAGCCATGGCGGAGAATGTTTCAAAGTGGGAGACTTAAGGATTAGTCATTTGCTCTTTGCGGATGATTTGGTCATCCTTGGGTTCTCTCAAACCGAACTTTAGGGGTTTGTAGCCGTTTGTCATGATGCTAGAATGAAGATCAACGGTCATTTCCAAAATACACATTCAGTGCACTCTGCATGTTAGTGGAGTCCCACTGAAACAGGTAGATAAGTTTAAGTACCTCGGGGTCTTATTGACGAGTGATGGGAATAACAATGCCGAGTTATCCTGTAGAATTGGTTAGGCTGGAACAATTTTGAGAGAGCTTGGTCAATCTGTTATAAGGAAGGCCGAACTTAGCGTTCAAGCTAAACTATCGGCTTTTAACTCGGTATATACTCCTACTCTCACCTATGGTCATGAAATTCGGGTAATGACCGAAAGAATAAGAATGCGCATACAAGCTACCAAAATGAAGTTCCTTCGAGGTGTTGCTGGAATAACTCGTAAGGATCCAGTGCGCAATATCGGAGTACTGCTTACATATGTACGTATTTTGTTTCAAAAATGTGCCTAGACACACAGATTTCATTAGATTTTCAGAAAATAACTTTCAAGTTACGTCAGTTACATCAACTGGCTCCATCAGAAGGTACTCCTACATATTCAACAGATGTTATAGTGTCCTTAGGAGGCTTTCTTACCCGATTCACAGGTGCTTAAACTTCAAGCACCTACTACTATTGCGAGCGATGGTGGGACATTCACACATGATGTGCTCAGCAGTTTCAGTGTCCTCAAGACATTGTCTGTAAGTGTCAGATTGACTAATGCCAATTTTCTTAAGGTGGTGGGTGGAAGAGGGCAATGACCAGTAAGGAAGTCTGTTGCTAGAACTTCATTGGAGAAATCAGTAAATTTCTTTGCGTGTCTTAGACCTATTTGTGAATCCCAGTATGAGCGCTTTTCGCGCTGTTCCCAACGATCTTTCCACTTTAACCTTCAGATGCTGAATCAAGAAATTCTGCAACACCCAATGCATTATTTTCTGCGCTAAAATGACTAATGTCTGCCTCCATAGCCTTGGAAGCCATAAATCTGTTCTCACCGTACGGGATTTTCAACAATACATCACATTTAACCATGGATCTATCCAACGCAATCTCTAAAGAGAAGAAAGGGAATCTCTAACATGCGCCCTCCTAATTCTCATTAGCTACTCATTTCCAGTCTACTCTCCTTGGAGTAGAATACGAATTATTTCATACGAGTTTCAAATATACACTCACAGCATGTTTATTTATTTATTTATTTATTTTGTCAACAAAGAGTAATGTCTTTCTTAGACTTAGTTACAAAAGTATGAATAAAAAAAAAGAAAAACAATAAAGTGATATACAAAACGAATCAAATAAGATATGTTATAAATACAAGAACATTTTGAAGCATATTCGTAGAGTTAGCAATCATGACTGAATATTACCTATCAATCTCTTTTTAAGAGATACCAAAGATATATTAAAATCAATCAAAATAGCATTAGCGTTGTAAGTTATCAATAATCCATTAATAGAGGATGAGCGACCGTAGTTAGTGCGCGAATGTGTAATAGTAAAAAATCTATTATTACGTAGATTGGTCGATGGGACATTAATGTTAATACAGTTCAAAATTCCGGAGGAATCAATATCATTTGTAAGCACTCTGTGAACAAAAACCACTTTAGCAACGATCCTCCTATCCTCAAGCGAGTCAAGGTTAATTAACTTTAGCCTTGATTGATAGGACGGGAGGTTGTAAATGTCAGACCATGGAAGCCCACGTAAAGCAAATCTCAAGAATCTTTTCTGGACAGCTTCGATTCTGGTTATATGGAACTTGTAATACGGACACCAAATAACTGATGCATATTCCAACAGAGACCTAACAAATGCTTGGTATAGTGATTTAATAACATAAGGGTCGGAGAATTAACCGGCATAACGCCTTATTCTTCCCCAAGATCGATTAGCCATATTTATAATGTGGTCTATATGATTGTTAAATGATAACTTAGTATCTAACAATACACCTAGATCTTTTATTAAGGTAACACGAGACACGGCTTCACCACCAAGTGAGTAATTATATAAAATGGGCGAAATACGTCGTGAGAAAGTAATTACTGAACATTTGCCAACATTAAGGGAGAGATAATTTTTTGAACACCATAGATGAAATTTAAAAAGATACTCGTTTAAGAGTTGAAATGTATGATACTCATTGCCTGATAAATAAATTTTAAAATCATCAGCAAACATTAGAATGTTGCATTCCGGCAAAAATGAGACTACATCATTTACAAAGAGGATAAACAAAATAGGACCAATGTGACTACCTTGGGGAACCCCAGATGTCACACAAATTTTACTAGAAATGTGATTTCGAAAGTTGACAAATTGGCATCTTTCCGATAAAAAGGATGATAACCAGCGTAAAAAGGAACATGGAAATCCTAGTTTGTCCAGTTTATAAAGCAGAATTTTGTGGTCAACACGGTCAAACGCTTTACTGAAATCAGTGTAGATTGCGTCAACTTGATTTCCTTTACTAATTTCCGATATCACGAAATTTGTGAACTCAAGCAGATTGGTCACTGTGGATCTTTTCTTTACAAAACCATGCTGGTTGTTGGACAATAAAGATTTGCAATAAAAATTCAAATTTTCAGAAACTAATTTGTCGAACAATTTAGGGATTGACGATTGTTTACATATACCCCTGTAGTTCTCAACTTTGTTTTTCCTACCACTTTTAAAAAGTGGTATAATAAAAGAGTTTTTCCATACAGATGGGAAAATACCTGATTTTAATGATAAATTGAACATGTGGCATAATATTCCATGTAATGGGATAGCACACATTTTTAAGAAACCAGAAGGCAGGCCATCAAGGCCAGGATTAAAGTTGAGTTCCATTTCGACTAGGCTTTTTAAAGTACTATCGGGAGAAATCTCAATGTTATGGAACGCGGAAAGAGGTGCATTCCCAAGGTAACTAAAAAATGAATTGTCAATATTTGAGTCCACTTTTGAATAGACTGACTGGAAAAAGGATGCAAACGAGTTGCAGATAGAAATAGGTGTATCCATTGCCTGTCCATTAAATGAAAATGAGGCAGGGTAACCGTCACTTTTATTTTTAGTATTTATCAATTGCCACAATTTTTTAGGACTCGATTTAAAAGAGTTTTGCATTTCATTTAAATAAATCAAATACGAATTGTGTAAAGAAATTTTAAATTCGGATTTTAGTTTTCTGTATAACACAAAGTCCTCATCCTCCATGCTACAGCGCCATATCCTATAAGCTCTATTTTTAAGTACTTTTAAATTGCGGGTTATCTCATTGTCCCATGGACAAGACCCCAGAGTAGAGTTTTTGACTAAAACTACAGGAATAAAACTAAAAATTATTTTCGTAATAACCCGATAGAATTCTGAACATAAATCATCAATATCTAACGATAGATGTGGGACCCAGTTATAATTGCTCAACTCCTCACATATATCAATGTAATTACCATTTTTGAAATCGAATTTATAAAAGTTAAAGGATTTAGCTTCATTAATATTCAAGTTGCAAAAAAGGATTAGGGAAGGATGATAAATATCTTCGGAAACGAGAGGTGAGAAACTTCTAGTAACAAAACTTTCATCGTTGTTATTAGAGAAGATAAGATCTAACGTACGATTTTGATGATTCTTAACCGGATTTAGTTGAAGAAGACCGAGGGATTGGACAGTATCAATGATTTCCGACCCAATCACAGATAAGGCATTTACAGGATTAAGAAAAGTGCAATCTGCATCTCCTGAGGCCCAATCAATTTTAGTTTGATTGAAGTCCCCGAAAATATAAAATAAATCCGACGTGGATATGAGACCTTCAATAAAGCGAAATGCTTCTAGGTACCTTGTTACAACAGGTAACAAGGACTTAGGCGGAATATATACACATACTATAAAAATGTTAGTCGAGGTTGAAAAGACAATTTTACTACAACAAATTTCAATATCTGAAAAATCATTGAGATCTACTTCAAAAGACTGAAAGGCATTTTTGATTGCAATTAGAACACCACCAAATCTTTTGTAATCACTATTATCTGGTGTCCTATCGCAACGATTAACATTGAAATTTTGGGGAAAAATAACGGCATTGGTGAAAGAGTCATCTAAGCCCGTTTCAGTGAGTATAATAATGTCTGAAGAAGAGCAAAGCATATTTAATAAGAACCGAGTACATTTAGTTCTTAGCCCTCTAACATTCTGGTAATAGAGGGCTATTTCATTAAGTTTTTTGGCTTATTGCTTTTAGTGCTTGAACGGTTAGTGAATTCCTTAACTATCATATTAATGGGCCAAAAACTTGGATTCACAATTGTCTTCCCAACCGAAGACGGAGCAATTATTTTGAACGACGCTGATAATCGTCCAGTTAGATTGGCTGGTGTTAAACTATGGCACCTAATATTATTAGTTTCAATGCCTTTATTTGACAAATAATTCATTATATCCGTCGACTTAGTTCCGTATTCTAAACGAGACACAACAAATGGAGGTGGAACAACCCTTAAAGTGCTGTCATGAGATGACGGCAAGTTGGCTGCCGAAATAGAAGAGCTAGCTACCGAAATGGCAGAGCTAGCTGCACGATTGCACACCGCATCACTCGTTAATGAGGAGTTGTCAGTGGTGGACGGCACAGTGGGAGAGGAAATGATTAAGGGGGTAGAAGGAGTAACGTTTGCATTAGGCAAAATCACCTTTTTTTTATTGGAACGTAAGGTTCCGGCATTGCTGATGATTTGTTGAGAATTCTTAGGTTGTTGTGGTTGCTGAGGTGGTTGAGGTTGATGAGGTTGTTGAGGTTGCTGAGGTTGTTGAGGTTGCTGAGGTTGTTGAGGTTGAAGTTGCAGCAGATGAGGATCTTTCACCGGTTGTTCTTTTAGTTGAACATCTACCTGTTGATCATCTACAGGTTGATCAACTACAGATTTCGGATGCAGTTGGACTGGCTCAGTTCGTTGTAGTTGATGTTCCTTCAACTGCAGCTGCAATTGCTGTAACTGCTGTTGGTGATTATTAATTTGGTCCTGTTGTTGACTCAGTTGATGACGCTCAGTATCATTAGGTGTTTGAAGTAATCGATCAATGTTGGTAAAACCGACTGACATTCTTTCGATTTCGGAAACATCAAACTCAAAAATGTCTTGCAATTCTGCGAATATTGCAACTAAACTTTTAAAAGTCTTTTTTAGCTTTATAATCTTCCAGTGTAAGACATCAAAAGATATCTTACGATGTTTTTCGCAATAGTAGCAAAGGCCTGGGATAGCAATAATTTTATCTGCATCTCTCCCTTTTATACCAATACATTTTGCGTGAAATGATTCAAGGCAAATTGCACATGAAACACTCACATCATTAGTGTTTTTCTTGCAGAAAGAGCAGAAATCTCTTCGATAAATCGCTGAACTATGGTTAGTGCCCAAGCTCGGTTCCACTCAAAATTAGAGTTAAATGTCGTTGATTGGAGTATGAAAGTCAAGAGATATGGTGATAGTTAGTCTCAATTTGCTATGAATGGCAGAACATGTACTAAAAAATCGTACTCACTCGTGCCAGAGAGGCAGAAGATCAAAAATGATGATGTGAAAGCAGCCAAGCTCGGTTCCACTCAAAATTGACGTTAACGGCGTTGAATGGAGTATGAAAGTCAAGAGATTGGTGACAGTTAGTATTAATTTGCTATGAATGGCAGAACATGTACTAAAATATTGTACTCACTCATGCAAGAGGGGCAGAAGATGTTGTTCTCAATCACTCAAATGACGTTTCCGGCGAAGTGAGAAAATGAAAAAGTAAAGAGCGACAGAGTTTCCACTCAGACGGCTGGAGCTGGAGAGAGGGAGGGAAAGCGCAACCCACTCAATATACACTCCCAACGGATTTATTGATTGAAAATAAATCTATTTATAAATATTTTTTTTATTTTCTTTGTTTTAATATGTTTACTTGAGGTAAACTCAAAACAAGAAAGAATTCCTCAAAGGATTGAAACGCGAAAACACTTAGGTTTAAAGCGTAGGATGAAATAGGAAAAATTATATATTTTCCACAGCGAAAAAAGAACAGTGATGATAAGAGCACACGTCACTATGATACGTTAGGTTAGGATATGGCTGCCTGTACTAATAGTACAGACACACATAGACCAGAAGAGGAACATTGCTATACCATTGGATCTAGCACATAATCAGTTAAACTTGGACTTATTAAGAGAATGAACTGGAGCTTTGTATAAAGCGAAGGTTTGGTCTGACGTATGTCTTCGCTAGGTCGCCAACGTTATCAAAGAGAGAAGTGCTCCAAGATAGAGTAGTCTTCTTTTGGATAGTGCTGAATAGGTGAAAAGTAAATGGGAGATAGTTTCTTCCTCCTCTTTGTCCATGCACCTCTTACAGAAATCGTTTAACAAGAGTCCCAAACACCGATAGTGGAGGTGATATCTGAGCTGGAGCTGTTATTCGATCGCTTCAGTAAGACCAAACCATTTGATGGCTTTTCATTCAGCCTAGGCCAGATCTGCTTGGATATATGGCATATGGAAGGATGGCTTCCATCTCTTACTTATTTGTCTTGCTTATAGTGTCCAGCTTAAGTAGAAGTTGCACGTAGCGAGCAGCATATCCACAACCTGCCTGTTCGGTGGGATGTTATAGATAGTACCAAGTCTGAGGAGCTCGTCAGTCTTACAGCTACCTGGAATGTCTCTCTGACATGGCACCCAGCATAGATGAATGTTGAACTGCTCTGTCATCTCCATGAAAGACGAGCAGCAGTCTAGAGCGACCGTTGCAGTAAAGGAGAACGACTCCAGGTACTTAATTGCTGCTTGGCTGTCTGCGAAAATGCTAGTATCCCTGACAGACAGCACAGCGCTTCCTTAATCGCCTACAGGGACCTGGAAGGCGGAAGGAGATGCTCAGGTTGGATATTTCGGGGAAACCATTTCTAGTTTTGGCTCCGTCCGTGTAGAAGTGAATCGAACTCCTTTTTTTATCCAGGCAATGTTTTTCCATTTATTCTGTGCAGTGATAGTTGCACGAAAGTTCTTATCAAACCTGAGTTTCGATGGGAGGTAGGCGATATCTTCAGATGTAAAGTTCAGTAGATCTACTATCGAGAAGTGAGGCTTGACCACTGGGAGGAGGCTTTCAAACCAGCACAAAAAATATCTAGGGGCAATAGATGAAGCATTATGTCTAGTATTGTGATGGGGGTAGTTCTTAGCACACATGCAAGCAGATCTTCACTTTCTCCCGCTTCCCCCACCTATAAATAAGCTTCTTAAGAAGATAACCTTTTAAATCTGCACAAAATGATGACAATACAGACAAATATTGAGACAAGGAACTAACTAATGGGAATCCATATGATGAAATCTTCTTGTCTACTCATCACATTTCAATTTTGTATCTTTTCTTCCACCTCCCAACCGCCAATCACGATATTAGGAAACTCCACACGATTCCAATGACTCACTAAAGCAACAACAACAACAAAACTAATAGCATGACGCAAGTCCCCCCAGAGAATCCCGGAAATACACCAATGATGCTGAAACGATTCTAAAATAAATCTTAACATACCATGCAACCATTCTGGCTCACCTGTCATGATTCACACACAGCCACCTGATGGGGTGGCTGGGGGTGTGAGTTGTTTTCTTCTTTTGCGCCACAAAAATACACGAAAAGCATGCATCTTTGGTTTTCTTCAAACGGGAAACCACCAGACACGCGAAAGCAAAAAAAAAAAAATAAAAAATTCGCCAAACAAGTAGTTTCTGGAAATCATGCCGAGGAGAGTTATTGCGTTTTGCTCCTTCCGGTCCTTTGAAAGTATCTGCTCGTAATTCCTATCCTTTCATATTGAAATTAAAAAAGTTAGTCTTAAGCAATATTCTGTGGAAAGCTGTCCGCTTTAAGGATAATCAGGAGGAAATAAGAAAAATTGTACCTAAGATACTTTTCCTTAAGGTGATTTACCTTTTTTCTTTTTTCTTTCCTCCGCCCACCACCCCGGCTGTATCCTCTTTCGTGTAATACCTGTGAGAAAAGATCCCAACATTTGCACACACATTCGACCTAAGGGAGCGATGCTATTTAATTTGTTCAATCAAAGCAACCCTCATATTCAAATCCAAGGACGATTGCTAGGATAAGTTTTTCTTTTTCTCTCCTTCATAAGGGACTATGTCTTCGTCCTGATGGCGATGATGTCCCAACTCGACATGGTACACAGGAAAATTGCCGCCGGTATGTAGGCAGGATTCTAATGAAGGGCATTCTCTCCAAGGCTTGGGAGTTAACTATGTTTAGTCTTGCATGCCACACAACCGCCGGTATGAACACATTTCGCAAAGGATAATTTTGCATGTTGTGAGGTACAGAACTATCCTCCTACAACCGCCACAGGGGCCAACAGCATCGTCGTCTCGTCGAGGGGCAGGGAGTTTTCCTTCCTTAGGTTCACTCAGGTGCTTAGTAGCACGTTGACAGTTTTATCCGTTCTAAAGAAATTGCTTTTAAGGATGTTTACTTTCACTTGCGCCCGAAAGGAACTAATTTTATCCATCTCTGTTTCTGTGTGCATCTGTGTGGGTGTGTTTGTCGGGGTAGTATCTACCTACAGCTATCGTATTACTTGTCGTAGAAAGTTCTAGAACAGAGCTTGGGATGAAATGTCAGAAATTCTTGAGGGATTAGTTTTAATACAATTTCCTGTGTTGGTGGTAGTAGTGTGGGCAAAGGGTGACCTCATCCTGGGATTGCAGTTTAGATAATTAAATTGACTATTTTTAGCACTTCGCTTCTGGACTGCCGGCGTGGGCTGGTGTACAGTCTATTGGAATCGTGGGATTAAAGGATTCTTCTTGAAATAACCGATATTGGTTGGTCATTGTTGCGAACAAAAGTTCAGGAATTGCACTACAGGTACGGATAATGGGGATGAGGTCTTGAAAAAGAGTTAACAGGAGTTTTTGAGCTCCTTTCAGTTGTTTTAAAATTACAATTTTGTAGCTAGGAGGAAGTGGTTGCCGAGAAGGACATAGTAAAATTTTTATTATGTAACCACCCCCCTTTGAGATAGTTTTCTTAAATGAGATCTAGATCGGAAAAATGAACGGAGAACGAAAAATAGAAGGCAGTGGACGGATTCCTTAATGGTAGCGTCTACAGTGAATATCTTACTCGGGCTGTAGACTGAGCCTACAAAACTCCAGAGCCTGGCTGTGAATCTCTCTGCAGTGCATTCATCAACCACAAACGGCAACAAATAGTGAATCCAGTATCGCACTATCACCAAAGATGTACTTGAAACCACTTTGGGGTACTAGCCATCATCGAGAAAGAACCCGTGGTATGATGACGACTGCCCCCAGTTGAAGATGGTGACTAAGGATGCACACGAATAAACCTTGCAGTGCAAACGCAAGAGAGGATTATTGAGCTAGAAGAAGGGAAGAGAAGAACATTTTGAGCAGAAAGATAACAGCCCACGCAGCCTTCCAGTTTAAGGAAATCGAAGAGTTTCGCAGACGCAACAGCATTCGGAACTTCTGTGGAGAAGCTACGCAACTGGCAGCTGGCTTTGAGTCCGGAATGCAGGCTCTTCAAAACGGCCAGGGTAACCTGGTCACCGAAGCGCAGGGAATTGTGGATGTGTTTAGGCACAATTTTCAGCAGCTGCGTATCAACTAGAGAGACTGATGGGACAAGATTTGACAATCGTAGGAGTCGTGGTTAGAAAGTGCAGATGCAACGCATTTTTCTGCATCGGAAGTTGGGAATCCTTTGAAGACGAAACTGAGCCCACACTCAGTAACAGCGCCGGATTTCCACCCACTAAACCCACCTACCCTCCTACCTTTGATTCTTTCAGCACTGTCGTCAAGCATTTCATCGCGAGGGGGACTTTAGCCTTAGGTACTCGGCTCATTCGTGTTGGCAGCCTCCTGCACTGCGTTTAGTTATTACTCCTGTCTTCGATGCTCCTTCATAGTGATTGCCATAGTGTCGTTGACTGCTTCCCAGGCATCTTCTCCGCTCATCATCTGTCTGGTGATGTTGTCTGGGATTAGATCCCCACCCAGTTTGTTCACCAGCAGGAGCCATTCTTCATAGTACCATAAGCACTGGAACATGTTATGTTCCATATCCTCGAGTGCTTCCGTTCACGTTAGACAATAGGGATTGTCGTCGAGTCTATACCTGTGGAGGAGCAGCATCTCCCGATAGGTATTGGTCCGCTAAATAACGAGAAAAAGCCACTGCAGCCGAACAACTTGCAGCTCTGTTAGTAAGTCTTACTCCACCTCCTTGTGGTGCTACCTGCGAATTTCTCTGGAAATTGCTAACGGAAGAGGACGAATGGCGAGCCCCCTGCGCCACAAAATAGGATAAGTGTCGGTTGGTCTGTGGTCCAGCAAAAAAACATTGCTCCGAAACGGAAACTTGATGAGGACCTTTTATGATTATCGAACATGGACAACGATCAGATTCTGGAACGTTAAGACTCTCCTGGACTCACTTCAGGAAGGGCTATATAACGCCAGATTCCTCCAAATCGAACGAGAATTTGCACGCTATAAAATAGACATCTTAGGGCTGAGCGAGATAAGATGGTTCGATGCTGGGGAATACATCTCCCCAACAAAAAGCACTGTCATGCTCTACTCTGGTAAATCAGCTGGAAGTGCACGGGCGTCCGGAGTAGAAGTGGTGCTAACTCCAGCAGCACGAGGAAGCCTCATATCTTGGATACCTCACAGTGACCGGATATCAACGTTTGGGTTCCACAGTAGAGTGGGAAAAATTACCATCATACAGTGCTATGCTCCGACTCAGGACGCGACTGAAGATGAAAAAGACAATTTTCATAGCCAGTTAGGTGCAGTCTACAACCAAATTAGGCATATCGTAATGGTGATGGGGGATCTCAATGCCAACGTAGGTTGCGACAAGACTATACTTAAACACGTGATGGGAGTTCAAGGCCTTGGAGACCGGAATGGTAACGGTGATCGGTCTGTGGACTTCAGCAGTTGAGTCTCTACTGATAGGCAGCGAACATCCAACTAGATCGACCACATTGCAATCAGTCGCCTCTTTAAAATTGTCTCCTGGACGTCCGAAACAGACGTGGAGCTGACATCGGGCTAGAACGAGATCACCATCTTAGCAACCGTCAATAGCAACCGCTCAAACTTAATTAACATCCCCAGGTTTAATATCGACAGGCTCAAGGTTCCTCAAGTACGCCAACAGTTCAGGGACCACCTGCCTTAGAAGCAGGAGTATTCAGCAGCACAATGCAGGAGAGCATAGATGACCACTGGAATACTGTGAAGAATGGTTTTACAGCTGGGGCACGCACGTATGTCGGTAAAAGGCCGAAAAACCATCGCACATGGCTATCTGTAGACACCTGGAGACGGATCGATGAGCGTACAGCAATCAAGGCTCGGATTGCAGCGGTCTCAGCAGCAGAGAGAACCGAGCTAGAAGCCCAATATCGTGCGAGGAAGAAAGAAGTGCAACGTAGTGTGAGACGTGAGGAACGTCAATATATCAACTCAGTGGCCTCAAGGGCTGAAGAAGCAGCGAGTAGGTGCGACAGTAGGACTGTTTACAACATCACTAAGGAGCTCATTGGTGGTCGAAACTCCAAACAACATCCAGTGAAGAGTCTAGACGGTCACCTTCTGATTTCGGATCAGCTCACTAGATGGAGAGAACATTTTGCTATTGTGCTAAATCACTTAGACGATGGCGGTATGATCTCGAATTCGAATGAGCAGTTCGAAGCAACAAATTCCCGAATTCGCACCGCACCACCCAGTAAAACCGAGATAATAACAGCAATCAAGTCCCTCAAGAAGAACAAGGCGGTGGGTATTGATGGTATCCCTGCCGAGCTATTTCAAGCGGCGCCAAATACACCGGCAGAATTGCTGCATCCGCTACTACGGAGAGCTTGTAATAGTGAACAATTTCCACAGGAGTGGAAAAGAGGGATGATCATTAAGCTTCCAAAGAAGGGAAACTTGATGGAGTGCAGTAACTGGAGAGGTATATGTGTTCTTCCAGCTGTAGCCAAAGTAACAGCTAGAATAATTCTGGATCGAATCAAAGAGCATTTATATTCAACTCTCGACGTCGAACAGACTTTCGTGCTGGATCCTCCTGCATCGACCACATAAACACCTTACGGATCATAACCAAACAATGCGTTGAGTATAGGTCTCCGCTACATTTGTTGTCTATCGACTTCGAGAAGGCTTTCGACAGCTTGAATCGAGATGCTATCTGGTTGGCCTTGCGCAGGAGAGGCATCCCAGAAAAACTCATAGCTATTTCAAGGCTATGTCGGGCGGTAAGTGTCACGTCGTGCACAATGGTAAGGTGTCGGAGGAGTCCAAAGTGCAGTATGTCAAGGGTGAATACTGTGGCCACTACTGTTCTTGGTGGTCACCTGCGATGTTCTCCGTGCAGCATTATTGGAAGGAAATCATGGAATTCAATGGACTGTGTCATCCCACATAGAAGAACTTGACTAAGCTGACGATGTTTAGCTACTTTTACATCGGATAATGGATTTTCATTTGATGGCCCAATATCTAGAAGCTGAGGCAAACAAAGTGGGGCTAAAAATAAACACAGCCAAAGCAAAAGCCCTGAGCACTTCTAATACCCGCGCTCAACTTAACATTGCCAGACAGGAAGTCGAGAATGTTAATAACTTTCTTTATTTAGGAAGTGTGGTCTCGTCTAATCGCGGTGGCACCGAACAGGATGTGTGCAGCAGAATCGGAAAGGCTAAAGCTGCGTTCGGAATGCTGTCCAAAATCTGGAGAAGCAATATTATCAGCTTAAGAACCAAGCTGCGGCTGTTCCGCACCAACATTGAATCGGTGCTGCTTTATGTCTGCAGTACTTGGGGAAGGTGGACACCATTAACACACGCAAGCTGCAAGTCTTCGTAAACAAATGTTTAAGGATTATCTCGAAGGTTTTTTGGCCGAACCACATCTCCAACGAACAACTTTATACGAGAACGGTACAAGAACCTATAAGCATTACTATACGAAGAAGAAAGTGGCAATTGATTTGACACACCCTACGGCGCGAAGACAACTTCATTGCGAAATACGCCATGCAGTGGAATCCGATCACCCAGGCAGGCAGAATAGCGGGACGCCCTAGGCAAACGTGGCGCAGAACAGTTGAGGAGGAATCGAGCTCTTTAGGAATGAGTTGGAGGCAGCTCAAACGTGTTGCAGAACTCCGAACAAGATGGCGCGCAGGCGTGGTCTTCCGAGGGGTTAAAGGATCTAAAGAAAAGAAAGAAGAAGATGCTTCAAGCGTCTATATTGGGGATCGATCTCTGCGTCTGCCTGCCCTTGTCAGAGTGATATTATCTCTCCTGCCATTCTTCCAGACTTGTCCTTTGTGGTACCTGAGCAACATACGTACGGTATTTCTGTTGGTCTTCATTAGCAAGAAGATCTATTGGTATCATGGGAATCACTACATATGCCACGTCGTCGGAGCTTGTTCTGGATACACCGCATACTCCGAACGCATTGATTTTGTAAGCTGCATCCGTTTTCCTTCTGCACGACTTCGATTTCATGCCACCGGCCCACGTTTGAGAGTCGTAGAGTATTATCGATGCCGCAACTCTTGCTAAGAGTAGTCTCTTCTTGTGTTTTAGTCGATATTTGCATGATATTTGCGTGATCCTTGCTAGGGCAGCCGTTGTCTTTGCTAACTTCTCAGCTGCATACTACAGATGTTTGCTTAAAATTTAGCCTTGCACCTCCTAGCTACTTCAACCCTATTTTGAAGACTACCACGTGATCTCCCACGGTTACTCTTATAATCTTCATTACTCACCTGCTGCTGATGAACATTAGTTCTGTTTTTTCCTCTGCAAGGTATAGGCCCATGCGTACTAGCCAGTCCTGAACCTGAACAGTCATGCTCCAATTCTACAAGAAGTTTGGTTACTACAATGATTGCTATGGCGTCCGCGAAGCTTACTTTTTTCGAAGACTTCTGGATTCTAAGGATCTGAGGACGTCATCATGCATTAGGTTCCGCAATAGCAGACCTAGTACGGAACCTTGGAAAATACCACCTGTGACGTTATACTGTCTTGTTCTATCGTCGGTGCTGTAGTGCAGTATTCTATTTCTGAAATAGTTCGGCATTATCTTCTGCAGGTAGTCTGGTACTATCTTGGCGGTAAGTGCTCACAGAATTTCTCTTCAGCTTGCGGTGTTGAAGGCGCTCTTGACATCCAACGTTATGGTTGCGCAGTACTGTTTACTCCCATCTTCCTGTCACTTTCTTTCGATGGTTATTTTCACCGTATTCACGATTTCGTTGATGGCTTCGACCGCAGAACGTGCCTTACAGAAACCATACCGACGATCTGCGAAGCCTTCTGCACCATAAATTGCGCTCTCCAATCTATCACGATCTCACGATCCTGAAGAAAGGAGACCCTCTGAACTGCGCCAACTACAGAGGTATAAGTCTCCTCAACATCGCATATAAGATCCTGTCCGCCGTATTATGTAAACGCCTAAAACCGATGGTCAACAGCCCGATAGGTCCTTATTAGTGCGGTTTCAGGCCTGGAAAGTCCACCATTGACCAAATATTCACACTACGGTAGATCTTGGAAAAAACCCATGAATATAAAATCGATAGGCACCACCCCTTCGATTTCAAAGTTGCCTATGATAGCGTGTATAGAGACGGGTTATACAGAGTCATGTCTAGTCTGGGCATCCCTGTCAAGCTCGTCCATTTGTGCAGAATGACGATGGAGAACTCTCACTGCTCCATCAAAGTCGCTAAGAACATCACCGAATCGTTCGATGTCAGGAAAGGTCTTAGACATGGTGACGCCCTATCATGCGATCTCTTAACATAGTACTTGAGAGAATTGTACAAAGCTCACAAGCCAACACCGGAGTTACAATCTTTTACAAGTCTATACAACTACTTGCTTATGCCGATGATGTTGACATAATCGGAAGAACTCAGCGGGCCGTCAATGGGGCATTTACGAGTATTGAGAACGAGCAGCAAAGATGGGTCTAGCGAGGTAGTAAAGGATTTTGTCTACCTAGGCTCTATGGTGAACTCCGCAAATGACATGAGTAGGGAGATCACACGAAGAATTACTCTTGCCAATCGTTGTATCTATGGGCTAAGACGGCAATTGAATAGCAAAGCCCTATCTCGAACTACTAAGGAAACTCTTTATAAGACACTAATCAGCCCAGTCCTGCTGTATGGCGCAGAGGCATGGGCTTTGACAAAACGGGATGAGGATGCCCTTGGTTATTTCGAGAGAAAAGTTCTTCGAGCGATCTTTGGTCCCATCTGCATAGACGGTGAGTGGAGGAGAAGGTACAATGCCGAACTATATGGCCTGTACAAGGACATCGACGTAGCCAGAAAAGTTCACATACAGCGACTAAGATGGCTGGGTCATTTAGAGCGGATGGAGCCCAACGTTCCCGCTAAGAAAGTCTTCGAATCCACCCCGGATGGACGACGCAATATAGGACGACCTCGTGGTAGGTGGCGCAAACAAGTGGAGGGGGACCTCAACCAACTTGATGTGCGCAACTGGAGGCAGCTGGCTCGTAACCGTGCTGGCTGGAGAGGTTTGTTGGTTGAGGCCCAGGTCCACTCCGCCATCTAGGTAAGTAAGTAAGTAATCTATCACTTATGATGCGCTCCAGTATTTTCCCCATGGTGTCTAACATGCACAGAGGCCTATACGACGAGGAGTCCTGCGGTGATTTATTACCATTTGGTAGGAGGGCAAGTCTTTGTTTCTTCCACTGGTCGGGGAATATTCCTTTCTTGAGGCACAACGCCTTTTGTCCTACTTCAGGTATCAATGTCATGGTAATTGATCCAAGACTCCCACTCGTGGCCTAGTAAATGGAAATAAAATTTGACTTTAGTTGTCAGGTCAGAGAACAAAAGACTGTCTGTCATAGTCACCATGTCTGAGAATAAATGATATTTCCCTGCGGCGTAGGCGTAGAAAATGTCACAAGCCAACAATGGGGACTAAAACAAAGAAAAGTCACTTCATTCCCTCAACTGATGGTGAATCAAGTAAATCTGAAGGAAACTTGGTAGCTAAACTAACCTCAAACGTGGAACTAAGTTGATTTATTTTAATTTTGCTTTTGCTCCTGAGTGGGCCCTTTCCATCAGTCACACTTTTCTGCCCATTGTTACAAAAATTCAAAAGCTATGTCGAGACTCTTTCAAAACAGATCCATTTCGATGTCTGCACTCTGGATCTTAAGTAAAAGTTTTTCGCAAATAAATAACAGCCCAAACAAGGCTATCCTTTCCATGCAAATGCTTGCTATACAAACCTCTTCCAAAAAAAAAAGAAAACACTGTTGGCTCCTCTCCAAAAACCTCACTTAAATCGGCCCTCTTTCGCAATCTGTCTCGTGATGCCGGAAACTATCAAATGACCATTTCCCTCTAAGGTTTCCTATTAAAATTTTCTCCCAATTTTGACACTACAGACCCGCCACCATCACCACCACCACCGCCACCCGATCTGAATCCAATTAATTGTGAGTTCTGTGGTTTTTGTCTATTTGCGTGACACTTGTGTCTGCACTTTGAATGAAACTCCCATCCATCGCCCACTTTGATTCAAATTATTACACCCACACATCTGTCCTTGTGGCGCCTTAAGACGACGACACAGCACCCTGCACTGCACATATTACACCACCATTATCAACAGACATACACAGAGAGGCGTACATCAATATCTATCTACAGCGAACTAATAATTAGTTTTCCTTCAATTACCCACCCTCTGGTGTGTTGTAGATACATAGCCCTCCACCACATAGTCATCCTTGGATAGCTGCCATTAGAGCTAGCAAAAATCGATAATTTTCCGTTAACAAGCTCTGAAATTGTTAATCCTAATGAGCACCTAATTTCCGCTTCTAATGGCAGTTTTCGGGGGAGGAAAACCTATTTCTTTCGGTCGCCGGGGGATGGTAACAGAAAGCTCATAATCAGTTATAAATATTCAATTATACTCGTACATACAGACGGGAGTATGTACTCGTATCTATCATCCCAGAGATATAAATTTTCTTTTTTTGAACATATGTGCTGGAGGATTCGGGTGTGAAGCTTTCTTCCTGTTGATCCATCACGCATCGCGGCCAACGGATGGGAAATATTATTCATCTCCGGCAGTGGAGGGTGCCGGAAAGGAGCATTATTTGCTTTACGGTTTTATGTGGTTCCAATGTTATTGTTGCTATTGCGGTGGAGGAAGTAGTAGTTTTGAGGCTTAAAAACCTTTTGCGTCATCAGAACGACTACGGTGCGATGAGTTTGCAAACGCTTTGTTTGGATGACCCATCAATCATGTCGGCGCTAATGCAAAATTTATACGAATTACGTAAGTGTTAACCCTTACCACTCACCCACCCACCAGCGCCTCAGTGGTACGGTGTGTTCTGCTCTCTCCATAGCCGCTTTCGCCTACTACCCAGGGGTGGGGGTGGAAGCAAAGAATTTCAATAAACATGAAGAATTATGATGGAATTTGGGATTTTCTCTTTTTTTCTTTCTACTTTCGGTGTTTCGAAATTTTTTTTTTAAACATTTTATGCAGATTTATTTGTTTGCCTACAAGTATGAGGGTGGTAGG
Organism: Brachypalpus laphriformis; assembly: GCA_945910035.1. Lineage (NCBI taxonomy): Eukaryota > Metazoa > Arthropoda > Insecta > Diptera > Syrphidae > Brachypalpus > Brachypalpus laphriformis. The sequence continues at coordinate 161,200,987 of OX246756.1, forward strand.
AGTGGGTGTGAGTGAGTGGGTGGATTTGAGCAGTCAATATCGAATTAAGTACATACATTACATTCCAATCTGTTGTGTATATAAAAATTAATTCAGTTGTTGGGAACATGATGACGCAAGGTATGTGGCAGCACAGCGGATCGATTGGCGATGATGTACGAGTACGTGAGCCTGGAGTAGTTCCAAAAATGCCAGAGGCGATTTTACGACAGAGCTCTTATCACAGGCTCACAGATATTATCTCCTTCCCCCATATTGTCTTTAAACACCGCGCAAGTCATTGGAAAAGATTCTATTTCCGCACATATGTCTGGGGAAGTGCCTGCTATCGTGTACTTTTTGGAAGAGACCAAACTGCTGAAGCATTTCGGATTAATCTTTGTCCCAATATAAGTGTATGTACGTAGGTTATGTTAAAGGGGTTAACTGCACCGAAATTGTGTAGCCTGCACTCGGAGCTCAAAAGGATCCATTGGTCTCCCCTGACGTGGAAGCTCCTGGCTGAAACCCTGAAAAATTAGAAAAAAAAGAAACAAATTAGCTAGCTCTGGTGTTGGAGCGACCCCCTCTAAGCTTATCAGACAGGTCGCCCAGATGAGTAAAGAATACTCTCCGAGGGATATCTTTCTGATGTTGCAGAGACTAGGACATTTGCAAAGGAAGTGATCCGTATCCTCTTCCGCATCCTCTGTAAAGTTCATCTGTATACTTAGGATCATCCATGGTGAATATGGAATATAACAATAAAAACTATTGCTTGCCAGTTGTTGTTATTGCAGGTGGGGGGAGGTGCTTGTTGGGCAGAGACTGGTTACCCGTTTTGTGAATCACGGTAAATGGTGTGTGTACATTGGAGGTGGCGGCCGATGGCGTTAAGCTGGAAGAGAAATACAACACGATTTTCAGCGAGAAATTGGGCGCTCACCAGGGACCGCCTATTTCCCTTGAAGTATTATCCGGATCAGCTCCGATTTTTCGAAAACATCACCAGTGTCCCATCGCATGGAAACCTGCAGTTGAAAAGGAGATTGAAAAACTCGTCCAACAAAAGATTTTGGAGCCTGTCACGTTTTCACAATGGGCAACCCCCATTGTGCCTGTGCCGAAGTTAGATGGGTCTGAGCGGATCTGTGGTGATAACCGCAGTACGGTGAATGCCGTAATTAAAGCAAATTCTTACCTTACTTACTTACTTAAGTGGCGCTACAGTTCGGGGTGAACCTGAGCCTCAACCAACAAGCCGCTCCATTTAGCTCGGTCTTTAGCTAATTACCTCCAGTTGCGCACTCCAAGTTGGTCGAGGTCCCCTTGAACTTGTGCGCGCCACCTACGACGATGATTCCCTCTACTGCGTCGTCACTCGGGATTAGATTCGAAGACTCTGCGGGCCGGAGCGTTGGTGTCCATTCGCTCTACATGTCCTAGCCATCTTAGACGTCCAATACGCAGTTTTTTGATTAGATCGACGTCGCTGTACAGCTCGTATAGTTCCTGATTGAATCTTCTCCTCCAAAACCCGTCAACGCAAAACTTACCCGCTACCACTTTTCTCGAAGGTATTAGCTGAAATTGCAGGGGGAAAGTTATTTACAAAGCTGGATTTACAACAAGTTTATCAGCAGCTTCTGGTTGATGATTTTTCGGTTGAGGTATTGACGATAAACACGCATAAGGGATTGTATAGAGTGCGGAGGTTACAGTTCGGTGTTTCGGCCGCCCCGGGTATATTTCAAAAATTTATGGACAACTTATTAGCGAGTATAAAGGGGGTAAAAGCATATCTCGATGACATAATAATTTCCAGAAAAGTTGAAGCCGAGCACTTGCAAAATTTGGAAACCGTTTTTAAAAAATTAGCGCAAGCGAATTTGACTGTCACTAAGAAGAAGTGTTTATTTGCACAAAAAGAACTAGACTTTCTAGGATTCCACATCACTGGAGAAGGAGTCTTATCTAATAAAGAAAAAGTACGGGCCATACAACAAGCTCTCACACCTAAGAATAAGGAAATGTTACAATCGTTCCTAGGGTTTTTAAATTTTTATAATTCTTTTCTACCTCACAAGGCGTCGATTGCTGAAAAATTGCACAGATTGCTGGACAAAAATACGAAATGGATATGGACGGATGAACATCAAGCTCTCTTCAATGAACTAACGGCGTTGATCAATTCAGACACCCTTTTGGTACATTATGATGTCACTAAACCGCTGGTTCTCGCCTGTGATGCTTCACCGTATGGAGTTGGTGCGATCTTAGCACATCGGGATAGAGACAACGGGGAGGAGCGCCCAATTGCGTTTACCTCTCGCACACTTGGAGCTCATGAGCGAAACTACGCGCACATTGACAAGGAAGCCCTGGCCATCATATTTGGAATTAAAGATTTTTCATCAGTACGTTGCCGGAACTGAAGTAATCATCGTTACTGACCATAAGCCGTTGCTGGGTATTTTCAATAGAGCAAAACAAATTCCACAAATGTTATCACCCCGGCTGCTACGTTGGTGTCTATTACTTGTAGCGTATGACTACTAGATAGAATATCGCCCAGGGCCCAAAAATATCAATGCGGATTGCATGAGTCGCTTGCCTCTAACATCCACGACTGATGGGACAATGAAAAATCCAGCAGATATACTGATGCTTGAAATGCGGAGCAAACCCACAGTAACAGCGGATCAAATTGCTAAAGAGACAGCTAAGGACCCAGTTATGTTCCGGGTTTTTAGATGGGTATTACATGGCTGGTCGCAAGCCAAAACCAAAGAAAATATTAAAGAATTCATTCCGTACTTCCGGAGAAAAACGGAACTCTCCACGCACAAGGGCTGTTTGTTGTGGGGTAGTAGAGTGATTGTCCCACCCAAATTCCGAGCACAGATCCCGGAACTCCTACACGGATATCACCCAGGGATCTGTCTTATGAAAGCTTATGCCCGTTGCTACGTGTGGTGACCCCAGCTCGACAAGCAAATTGAAGGGAGAGTGCAAGAATGTGTCCAGTGTCAAACAAACCAACCTAATCGGCCCGCGGCACTACGACAGTTCATTCAACCACCAGGAGAGCCGTGGAATACGCTGCATATTGATTTTGCTGGCCCTTTTCAGGGATATACATTTTTAGTAGTCGTGGACTCGTTGTCGAAATGGCTTGAAGTAAAAATAGTTCACAGTATGTCCTCGGCAGAAGTAAAAAATAAACTTCGTGAGATCTTTGCTACGCATGGCCAACCAAAGAGAATCATTTCTGATAACGGATCAGCTTTTGTGTCAACGGAAATGCATCAATTTTATGTCACAAATGGAATTAAGTTCAATTCGTCAGCACCATCACCACCCATCTAGCAATGGCCAAGCTGAACATATGGTGCAATATTTGAAAACATCCCTTAAAACTGTGGCGGAGGGAGATATGCATACCAAGTTACAGCGTATTCTATTCAAACAACACACTACTCCAAATACGATGACTGGTAAGACTCCAGCTGAGCTTCTAATGGGCCGCCGATTTCGTACGGTATTGGATATTGTACACCCCGATGATGGAAGAACAGATCCAATTAGTCCAGAATCGATTTCTCAACTAAGGCGTTTTGAAGTGGGAGACCTCATCTATTTCCGAAACTATTCTACTGGTCCTTTATTGTTGAAGGGCAAAGTAATTGAAGTCACCGGCCCGGTATCATATGTGGTACAATCTTTGGAGGGGAAAGTAGGTCGCCGTCACGTTGATCAAATTAAACGCCGGACAATTGACGATAACCCCATATTCAACGAGTTTTCTGCAGGCAGCGACAGTTTAGAAAATCGCGGCAATGAAGTGAGTCCACCTCCAAGCCGCCACCTGCCACCTTCCCCAACAGCCGACACCCCACCTGAGTTGTCGCCTGAACCGTTGCCCCCAGAGACACTAGTAAAGGCACATGAATCAATGCCCGACAACGATACATCTCCATCCGGAACTACATCGAATCCAGTTGCCAGTAATGTCACCCGATCTGGAAGAGTGGTGTAGGCGCCAAAACGTTTTGAAAGGGATTAAAAGGTGAGGAGTGTTATAGATCGAGTCACCCTGTATAAGTAGGTAAAGCAGACACCGAAGGAGGTGGATTGTCATCTGTCAAGCAGACACGTTTTGGGGAGTAGAGGTTAGAGCAGATGGGATCGATCGAGATGGAATAAAGTGAATTTTGCAAATCCAAGAGTTATCGTGTATTTACTGTATTATCCCTAGAAGAATATTCTTTTAAAATATTACACTTAGCCGCAGTCTTATTCGGTGGGCCGACAATGGGTTGTGGCCGGTAATGATTCCTATAAAAAGCGCCAAGTTTTGTCTACTTTGAGTGAGGATGAGCTTAGTTTTCATATTGTCGTGGTTTGTACAGATGTTTCTGGAGACTCGACATTCTTCATCTTCTAATGTCCTGTATCCCCTTGTGGGTCCTAGGGCTTCTACTACGCCTACGCGCCATCGTGTACGGTTTCTGGCAATATGTCTCAGCTCTTCCCAACTTTTGCCGAACTGCCGTGCTTCTTTCTCGACTGTTCTGCGCCATGTTCTCCTCGGAGTGCCAGGTCTTCTGCCATCCTGAGTTAAAGGGTTCCATTGCATAGCATGGTTCGCTATGGAACTGTCACCTTTTCGAAATGTGTCACCAATCCACTGCCACTTCTATCGTTGGATGGTTGTGCGTGATCCGTTCTCTCGTAAAGGTGTTCGTTAGAGATACGATTGGGCCAGAAAATCCTTAAGATATTCCACGGGCACCGGTTAACGAACGTTTGCAGCTTTCTGGTGATAGTAGTGGTCACTCTCCACGTTCTGTTTCCATATAACAGCACGGATTCAACATTGGGGCGGAGCAGTCTTAGCTTGGTGTTTAAACTGATTGCATTGCTTGGCCATATTTTGAACAACATTCCGAACGCGGACCTTGCTTTGGCGATCCTGTTGGCTATATCCAGTTCGATTCCACCATCGGTCGAGACAATACTCCCAAGATACTGGAAATCCTCTACTCCCCCAGCAATGCATATTTGAGCCGATGAGTTAGTTCCAAGGCTGATATTTTTAGTTTTTGCCGTATTCATTTTCAGCCCGACGACACCTGACTCCCTCTCCACATCTGCTGTCATTTGGTGGTGGTCCATAATTCTGTGGGAGAGTAAGCATACATCGTCAGCGTAGTCAAGATGTTTCAGTTGAGATGTAAGAGTCCATGGAATTCCTCCGTTTCCCGGTGACAAAGCTGCACGAAGCACATCGCTTATCACCAATAGGAATAGTATTGGTGAAAGGATACAGCCTTGTCTTTGGATCTCAAATTCCACAGACAACCTTCCGCTGTGCAGAACGTGACATTTGGAGCCTTCATACGTAGCTTTGATAATAGCAATTAGTTTATCGGGAATACCTCTCCTGCGTAGGGCACGCCATAATAAACTCCCTGTCGACACTATCGAATAATCGAATGCCTTCTCCAAATCGATGAACAGGAGGTGGAGTGGTGATCAATATTTAACGCACTGTTCGATGATAATCCGCATGGTGTTGTTGTGGTCGGCACAGGAAGATCCAGAGCGGAAACCTGCTTGTTCGGCATCGAGTGCGTGGATGATTTTAGCAATGGTGACAATGGTGTAGTGGTAACGTCGTCAATTTGCCACGCTATTGGTTCATGGTTCGAATCCTGATGTCAGCAAGCATATAACGTCAGTCCGATCATTTGCAAAAGCTTCTGTGAAGACTACTGCGAAGGCATAACACTGGCAGAAGCTTGATCATGTGGCTGGATAAATTGTTCGCTCTGTTGATGATGATTTGCTCTTGACATCGGTTATCGGGAAAAAAGTACTGTGAATCAGAAGCAAAGACATTAATAACAAAAATCTCCCCAGTTATCTGGACGCCACACCCGGAGAATAGTTGAAGCATAAACAACTGAGCTTCAAGAACCACTACAAAAAAATCGTTCTCTCTCTCTCTCTCTCTCTCTATCCATCCTTTCCAACACCCGCACTATGTGTAAACATGTTAAAGGTATTCATAGCCCTTTGAGTGCGTGCAAAATTATAAAAAAAAATAAAAAAATCTTAGCTACAGCAGGCAGCACGTAGATACACCTCCAGTTTCCACACTCCATTAAATTTCCTTTCTTAGGAAGCTTGACGATCATTTCCTTATTCCACTCATTAGGAAAGCTCTTAGCTTCCCAAGCTTAGCTTCTTCTGCTTCTGTAGCCAGTACCCTGATGTAGTTGTGCCTGTCACGTTGCACGCTACGCTGAACTTTTATTATCTTTATGCGATATAGGGACTCTTCTCTCTGCTGCTGGAGCAGCTGCAACGCGAGCTTTCAGCTGTTTTCGTTCGTCAATCCGCCTCCAGGTATCCTCAGAAAGCCAAGCCCTGTGTCTCCTCTGCGATCGACTGACAATTCTTTCAGCACCAGATGTAAGAATATTTTTCACAGCACACCAATGGTCTTAGATGGTTGCGGGCAGTGAGCTGCTGATTGCTTCCACACCTTGCGGAAGGTGCTCCCATAATTGTTGGCGCACTGAGGGATCACTGAGTCAATCGATGTTGAACCTGGGCATTCTTGTGTTGTCGTGGGATTTTCGAAGTGCAGCAATGCGTAGTTGGAGAGTAGCTATCATAAGATGGTGATCTCGTACTATACCCACATCTGCCCCTCGCCTGTCTCGGACGTCCAGCAGACTACTTCTAAAGCGGCGGGTGATGACAAAATTGTCAATTTGGTTGGAGGTTGCGTGCCTGTCATTAGGAACCCAGCTGACTTTGTGGCAGGTCTTGTGCTCAAACATGGTGCCACCTATCACAAGGCGAGACTCGGCATGCTGGAAGTGCTCTCCATCTTTCGTCTACTAGTCGTTTGAAGTCAAGTGTTATGTTTGTTTTAACAAATTTTAGAGGACGAAGGACTGAGATTTGGACCATTGACTGGTATTGTTCTGATTCCTTCCTTGCCAGTTCATCCGCCATCTCGTTCTCTGGAATTTCTTTGGGTTCTGGGACCCACCAGAGTGTTACATAGCCACTATCAATGAGCGATTTAAGCTCATCGCGGCAACGTTTTATTAGTTTTTATTTGATTACGGCGGATGAGATGCCTGACTATCTATGTAAATGTCAATCTCTTTTCTGGTAACAAGCTTCTCGTGTCGCCTTAACTTGGAATACACTGCCGTGATTTATAAGTCTTAGTGATATTGCTATATCGGGTTCTGCTGAGTAAATGCCCGAACCCACTCCTTCGTTTGTTTTGGACCCGTCAGTAAAGATAAAAATACTATACGGATTGATGGGAACACCGTCGTGTTCCCTTGAAAGGATGACCGTTCTGACGTTTAGGCTAAAGTCGGGGGATGGCGGAAGATAGTCTGTGGTGGCGTCTAGCTGAGTCCACTTTGCAATAGTACGGTAGCCCCTTCTCTACAAGTTGAATTCTTTTAGGCGTAGGGCACTCATCGCGGCTGATTTCTTAACGTTTAAGTCAAGGGGAATCAGTGCGAGAATTGTTTCAAGGGCTGCGTTCGGGGTGGTTCTTATGGCACCAGTGTATGCTGTGCAAGCGATTCTCTGGATTTTTGTTAGTTCTTTGAGATGTTTCACTTTCTCTGCTATAGACGAGACCCCGAAGAATGTAACCAGACAGATGGCAGCTATATCTATCGTAGCCATATGTCTCAGAGAAGCTGAAACATAATCAGCGAAACTGTTGCCAAAATAATGAAGAAGCAGCGTCATGAAGAAAGATTGAGAGCAGAGTAACAGCAGAATGTAAAAGTGACATAAGGCTGGAGTCCACCGCTATGAAATGCTTGAAGGTAGTGCTGCGTGGACTGAAGGCAGAAGGGAACGTGGGCTTAGTGGGTGGCAATCCCACACTATTACTGAATACAGGCTTAGTTTTGTCCTTAGTTGATTTCCACCTTCCAACGAAAGAAAAAAAAAGCAGATTCCACTGGACTTGTGAGCATTTCTTGACGATTTTTTCTAATGGAGTAGAGTGGGTCATGGAATTTGGGTAGTGACCGGAGGAATAAGATAGCGGATGCAAGCTGCCGAAATGAGGTTCCTTCCCGGTGTTGTGGAATAACTTGTAGGGATCGAGTACGCAACACAAGAGTACACGATGCGCTCAATGTTGAGCAGCTACTTCTCCGAACGGAACGATCTATGCTTCGATGGTTTGGTCACGTAGTGCGCATGCCCCCAGACCGGATTCCACGACGTGGCATGGTTGCCGTGCCATCGGGTAGAGGACCCCTAGGCCTAGGAGCAGATGGTTGGATCAAGTCCGACATCTCTCCTAGAGCCGTCCAGGGATTCCCCCTGATGAGTTGAAGTCAATGGCGGAGGATCGAGAAGGATGGAGAGTCCAACTGAGCATCCTAACCCCGCGACCCTTATGAAGGATTAGCGGCATTGAAAATGTATTGTGTGTAGTATTGTTACGAGGTGGTACTTGGAACTTATCCAAAAAGTGCGACCATAAATTATTTAATGCTAAGATGTCTAGCTTATATCGTATAAGTTCATGGCTTAGTGGACAGTTGGTCAAGCCAATGAGCGACAAATGGGTGATGGAATCCTAGAAAATGCCAATAAGTTTGCCACTAGCCCAACGTCTGATAAACTTTGATGGAAAGGGATTACTAATAACTCTCCTTTGTCAAACTTGAAGATCTCGGATAGCAAGTTTGAATCTAAGAGATTCTAGTTTATCGAGGCTAATTGTTCGATTGGTACCCTGGAAGGAATAGTTGGCTGCCCATCGTTATCCCATGGAATTCAGAATGGCGAGCCTGACTATACCAGATACATACGAATAAAAATTCCAACAACACTTGCATCCGCTACTGTTTCAGTCTCTGTACTCTTTCGCATGTCCATTGTCTGTATCTTGGAAATGTTTGCACTACAACGACCCCAAACGACCAATGAGGCGCAATATAAATGCGACCGGTGTGATTCAAGATGCGGAAGAGCCGTCATAAAAGATACGATAAATAAATTTGCAAAAAGCAACACTAACACACACGAAGGCCATACCAGGAAGGCAATCCGAAGGCGAAGGAGGATCATATGAACATAAAACCGCCACGATAAATTCCATTTCATGACGGATTTCTAAAAACGATGCAGTACACCTCCTCCTCCTCCTCCTCCTGCTGCTGCTGCCACATTTTTGTGTGTGGGCGGACCATTAAGATTGTTCCACATGTACTTCTGCTTCAATAAGGCGCACATACACACAGACAGAAACAGCATTATGACCATCACAAAACCACGCGGTCTTGATACTTAAATGTCCCCATAAAAATCCGAATTTAATGCCATAAAAGCCTGTGGATACACATACTACACTCGGGGTATAATATAATGTACTCGTACTTGCACTTATAATGCTGTAAGTGGCAAGGCCTTACGAGTATAGTCGCCGTCGTCGTCGTCGTTATATAATGTGCCACAATGTGCTTTTGTTCTATTCAGGTGCCAGCAGCTATTTTGTGGAGGATCCTTGGGTCGGGATGGGGGATGGTATACACATACATACATATGTACGTATGGTGTTGGTTTTGGCATAACAAAGGAATTATACTCAGCACAATTACGCACTATTGTTGTTGATCCCATTTAATTCTCGATGATTAATCGATTCGTAGTCGTAGTATATTCTGCTGTTGCTGTGTGGCTCCTGTTGTTGTTGTTATTCGTGAGTTTTGTGGCTTTGTAGGGTGTATAGTTGTACGATAGGGCTGCAATAATGACGCATCAAGAAAGTTAGCATGAACAACTAAATGTGAAATGTAATGGTTGAGACAAAAGGGTGACCTTAATGAAGGGCAGGGTGTTCTTGCTCTCGCGAGCGTCTGACAAACATCCGAGAGTATTGTTGTCACGAAAAAAGCTTATCAAATCGCCGTTCGGATTCTGCATTAAATTGTAGGTCCCTTCCATTCATGTGAAAAATATAACGCACACAACATGAGTGGTTGCGAGAAGCTAGGCCCTGGCACTTTAAAGAGCTGTTGCGCCAAATATTTGTTTTTTTTTGTGTTCTAGTTCTCGGGGAAACAAAGAATTTAATTCTACAAATTGTGAATTGTGTTGGGTCTCACGGCCCCTGTCCACATATGTATCTATTGATGGAGTATATCTCAAGCCCCTTTGGCAGAAAATCTTCTTTCAGACCGACTCTGGTTTCTTTTTGAGCAATGTGAGTACTACCCGGTCATTGCGCAAATTCATAGTCGAGTTTCCTCGTGTTAAGGTCTCGTCCTAGGTGGTTCAAGGATAGTGTATGCGATTACATAAAAACATAAAATAATCACCAACTCCTACTCCCCACATCCACGTTGGTGACCGCTGGGTGCCTGGTACCTTAAACGGAGAATGGGTAACCAACCTCTTTTGAAGGTCTTGGCGGCAGCAGACGAGAGAGGAGCAGGGGTGCTTGTTTCACTTCTTCTTGTTCTAGACGGCAGCAGACGAATACCCTAGATGGAGTCAACGGTGGCGTCTACAGTGCCAGTTAGGTTGAACTTAGAGCGAACACCTTGCGCGAACTGCTTCCACGTACATATTCGGATCACAGTTCGGTAAGGCATTTCTAAGATTAGTCAGGAGAATATGGAATAGAGGAATTGTAGTCTTTATTTCATGGACAACAGCAACAGCTGCTGCCTTCGTGGAAGACGACACCATTAGACTTAATTTCTAGTTAGGCAAACATGCAACTGTGTTCCAAGCGGAGACGTATGCAATCCTTATGGCTATGAACTATTTTGTAGGAGATATGTGTAGAGGCCTGCGTTTGTAGAGACAGTCAGGTTAATCGTAATCCCATGCTTAACCCTGCTGTTGGAAGACAGAACTAACTAAATCATGCAAGTAACAGGTAACAATGTAGTCTGGTGGACTGCACTGGAAAAGGTCCACTACCTTACTGCCATATATAAGATTCTCTTTTTTTTCAACGCTGGTAGCGGTAAAAATCCTTTATAGATACTTGTAGCCCATGCTACGAGTTATGCCCGACTCCATGCTCCTGCATAGTAACACGCTAAAAAACCCCTTCCGGTTTCTCTGTCCTGTTGTTCCCCTGTGGGGAGCAGGAGCAGGTTTCACATTTCGTCATTTCTTTTTAGCCGCCAGTACTGGCAGGATCGTCGTTTCTCGCCTGTCTCGTTGCTCGTTCCTCTATACGTAGTTGCTGCATCATACTTGTGATTGCTTCATTTGCAGTCTCCCTGCCTTCGCTCCCCGCCAACATAAATGAGGTCAGGCTGCTAAGGGTCATTGGCCGCCAATTGCTCTTTCTAGGATGTTCCTGGTCCTGGTATAATTTTGGCATTCCATAAGTACATACTGTACGTTCTGCACTTTTCCTTCATAGTGCTGGCAGAATGGGCCATCCGCGTGCTTGTACTTGTAGAGATACTCCTGGAAGCATCCGTGCCCCGATAGAAATTGTTTTAGATAGTAGTTTACCTCCCCGTGCTTTCTGCTAATCCATTCATCGACTTCGCGGATCAATTTGTATGTCCATCGCCCATTGGTTGTGATGTTCCACCTATGTTGGCATTCTGCTTTTGTAGCTTCTATGGCTGTTGTTCCGTCATCTTGCTCGTTCCCACGTAGGGCCGCAGTCTTGTTCGCGTCTAGATCGATAGGCATTCGGTCTGATATTGCGCTTCTCACATCCGCTGATACAGTTCTAAAGGCGCAGCATACCCTTAAAGATGCGATTCTATGCGCCGAGTTCATCGTTCTAATGTATGACTCACGATGCGTCGCTGGTGCCCAAAGTGGGGCCGCATACAAGAGTATTGACCTACTCACGCTTCTTAAAAAATGTCTGTTTGGCTGCCTTGGTCGCCCAATATTTGGCATTAGTCTGCATAGTGCCGCTACTGTCCGTCAGGCCTTCTCACCTGCGTACATTAGGTGGTCCCTGAAGCTGAGTCTGTACTCCAGCAACACTCCCAGATACTTGATGTATGGCTTCGATTCCATAGTTTGCTCACCGACCTGTATGGTGAGGTGTTACACTTTTTTACAGCTGCTTATGAGAACGGCTTCAGTTTTGAGGTCCGCTAGCTCTTAACCTGATGTCTGTATCCATTGCTTCACGTTTGTGATTGTTTGGTTGCAGTTTTGCACATCTTGCTATAATTTTTTGGCCACTACTACAATAGCGATATCATCGGCGTAGCCGATTATGTCTACTCCGTTCGGCCTATGTGTTCCTAGAATGCACTCGTACGTTATGTTCCATTGAATTGGTCCCAGGACCGATCCTTGTGGAACTCCTCCCGTGATTTTGTACCTCTTTGGTTCCTCTTCTGTGTCATAGTAAAGGGTTCTGTCTTCGAAATAGCTCTCAATTATCCCCAGTAGGTAGTTTGGTACCTGCAGGTCACTCAGTGATTTTAGTATACAGCTCCAGTCGGCTGAATTGAACGCGTTCTTGACATCAAGTGTCACCACAGCACAGTACTGTTTTGTTCCTTCGGGCAATCTTTCTCCCGCAATTGCCTCACGTGTTATATCGCGCACAGCTTGTATTGCATGATTAGTGCTTCGTTTCTTTAGGAATCCAAACTATCGGTTACAAATCCACTCTACAATCCACTACATAGTGCAACACAGTGTCAGTAGAAATGCAGTGAAGCGAGAGGGTTATGATCGCTTGGGTTTAGATCATATCTTCGCCGAAATAGGAAAAAGGAGACAGGCACCACAGGACTGATGAGTACTGTATCTACTTGTCATTCTGCCAGTTTATGACCCATAGATGCCAGCAAACGTTGTACAATGGGAAAGCCTCCTTGATAAATCGCTCTGCCACTTCTTGCTCAAACTGTCATAACTATGACCATCTCCAGGATTTCAAGTCTCAGGACACCATCATATTATATTCTATTATGCAAGAGCAGGCCGAGGACTTAACCTTGTGGTACGTCGCCTGTTATCCTGTATTGTTCTCCCCCGTCGTGAGTGTCATATACAAGAACTTTGTTTTGTAGTAGGTTAGGTGAGGTTGTGTTGAGTAGGGCTATGAGGTTATCACAAGAACACTAGGCACCAAGGTGGGCCCATCTTGATCCCTAGGAAGCTTTCACATCAAAAAACCTAAACCATACACTCAATTCCCCACAGAACTTGAATATGTCATTGTTGTGGTTCAAGGACCTTACCTCTTCTAAGTTATTGAAGAAGTATATTTGAAGGTACTTCAGCATTGTCCTGGCAATGCCTTGGCAATCACAGAGTAATATTTTTTTTTTTTGTTGCGCCAAGGTACGAGTATGTGGTAATCTTCCAAAGACACTAGTAGCCCGGGCTACTTGCTTGCACGATTCGCAAGCCCGAATAATCGATGCCAGGAATGCACCTACGTACTAATCCACACGCTGCACACTTCTACCACTCTCTCCGCGGGACTGCCGTTAGGTATTACTTCACGGGGCTGGTTAGCAATTAATGCTATGCTTCTTGTATTGCTGCTTCTACTCTCCTTGCTCTCTCATTTATTCGGAGCTCTTTTTGCACATTCGTTATTAGTGTACAAATTTCCAGCCAATTCTTCTCTGACCGCAGCATTTGGTCTATAAGGAATGGTGGACCTGGCAGGTTATTTCTCCATTCCATGAAGCTATTGCAATGGAATATTGGGTGCTCTGTATCTTCCTCTTGGTCTGGACAATGTGGACAGAGAGGTGAGTTATCATGTCCAAATCTGTGTAAATATTTGCGATAGCTGCCGTGATCCGATAGGAACTGCGTAAGGTGATAGTTTCAGTCTCTATACACTCGCTTGGTCCAGACCTCAATGGTGGGGATCAGCTTGTAGGTGCATCTATCTTTTCAACTGCTATCCCACCTGGCTTGCCACATAGCTAGTGATGTTGCCTTCTCCTCCTCCTTTATTCTCTTGACAATACCTGCTTCTTGATGACTCGAGGTTCTTCTTTCGTAGATCCTTACCATCTCATTTGTGCGGATGTCGATGGGGATCATTCCGGCTATGTCACAGGCTACTTTGTCCGATATTGTTCGGAAACTGCTGATTATTCTTTTCGCGCATAGCCTGTATGTTGACAGTAGTTGCCTCCGTGTTTCTATCGTCGCTAACGCGATCACCCAAACCGGTGCAGCATATAGAAGAACCGAGCTACCCACTCTGGATAGTAGAATCCGTCTAAAATATCCAGGTCCACCGATGCTTGGCAGTATTCGAGAAAGGGCTGCCTGCAGTAGTGAAGCCTTCTTGCTCGCGTATTCCACGTGCATTTTAAACCTTAGGTTAGGTTAAGTAGATGGGTATCTTGTGACAAACAGGCATTGCTCATTCAGACCAACACGGGTCCATTGTGCCCAATCATTTAACCCTGGAAATGCTGTAAGGAAGTCCGCTGTTAGAACGACCCAGAAACTGATATGAATCTCAGAAGGTCCATCAACTCAACATTACCCAAGTCCTCCAGCTCCGAAAAGAAGTAACTACCAAGAGTTCCCATTCTTCTGATGGATAGGGCAGGACAATCACACAACAGGTGACGAACAGATTCAATTTCTTCTTCGTCCCTGCAGCTTCTGCAATAGTCGTTATGCAGCACACCGATTTGCTCCGCGTGAACGCCAATGGCACAATGTCCAGCGAGTTATAACGACTAAGTCTTACCAGAAAGGTTGATCTCTTTTACTTAAGGCCGGCCATAGCGCCCTGGCCGTTGCGTTTGTTTCCAGATGAATCCAGCGTCTGTTTGCTCGACCGGTGGCTTCATCCTCTATTTTTTTCCGTAAGGAACTGATTGGGGTTGCTAAAAAAGGGAGGGCCCGCGATAGATGCAGCATCGGCCCCTTACTAGCAAGCTTATCAGTCCTTTCGTTTCCTTTGATATCCATATGCCCTGGTACCCAGCGAAGGGTCACCGCATTGGCTCTAGATATCTCGTTTAAGAGTGCTTTGCAGCTTCTCGCAAGCCTCGACCTAATTACAGCAGGGTCCAGTGCATTAACGGCTGCATGGCTATCTATATAGACAGTGATCATTCTACAAACGATACTACTTTTGCGTATAGTTTCAGCAGCCTGTATAATGCCTGTGACCTCGGCCTGAAAGACGCTGCAGTTATCGTTTATTCTAACGGAGTGGTTTATTCCTAGGGCTTCACAATAAACTCTGGCTCCCGTGCCAACGTCCATTTTAGAACCGTCGCCAGTTCATTTTTCTTCATGGTTCTCCGGTTTTTCGAGTATATTCTGTCAGGAATTCTTGTGGTGAATCTCCTTTCAAATGCTAGCATCGGGTTCATATAATCAGTTTCCATCGATCCGCTGGCAGTTCCCCATTGGGGCAAAATGGAGGTATGGTCGTAAGGACTCGGTGAGCACAATCAGCCTTCTCTCAGTCTAACAGCGGTTTTAACCGCCAGACTGCTGCAGTATATGTCAAGCGGAATGAAACTAAGCATGGTTTCCATTGCCGCTGTTGGTGTTGTTCTCATTGATCCCATAACTCCGCTGCCCGCCGCCCTCTGGATTTTGGTGTGGTTTGAAAGCTGGTATTGCTTCTCAAGTACCATCCATCATACTAGTGAACCATATGAGAGAATGGGTCTAACAACCGCCGTGTATATCCAGTACACCACAACTGGTTTGAAGCCACACGTACTCGTATTACTGAATGCCTTTTGGCAGGAGTAGAAAGCTGCGCTTGCTTTTTTGACGCGTTCGGCAATATTTTCCTTCTAGTTCAGTTTGGAATCTAGCATTACGCCCAGATATCGAGCAGCTGAACTTGAGATACTAAGTTCAATGCCACCGATATTTGGAAGTCTGAAGGCAGGAATTGATCTCTTCTTAGTGAAAAGAACTACCTGAATCTTTGAAGGGTTAACTCCCAGCTCTTTGCTGCTGACCCAGTTATCCACTTGTTGTAGTTGAAGTTGAGCCTTTTACTAAGGACTGAAGGAAATTTTCCCGAAACCAGGATAACGACATCGTCCGCATAGGCCGTTTTTCTTCAGTATTACCAAGATCTCATCCACCACAAGCAGCCATATTAGCGGGGACAGAACTCCACCTTGGGGTGTTCCCCTGCAGACTCTTCTCCGGATGGTTACATCTCCTTGCGTTGAAAGAATAATTCTTTCAAACCTTAACCTGTTGTCGAACGTTACTCCTAAGTATTTGACTTCTTCCTTGGTTCTTATAGTCTGATTCCCGACTGGAATATTCACATATTCAGCAGCTTTTCGGCTTGTTATAATAACATGCTTAACTTTGTGGTCTGCTAATTGTAAGCCAGCGGATCATAGCCTGTCCTTAATTTTACCAATTGCTTCGTTTGTTGCTGGTTCTATTTCGTCGATGTGTTTAGCCACGGTGACCACGGCGATGTCGTCAGTGAACCCGATTATCTTAACTACTTGTGGCATTGCTAGTTGCAGGACTTCGTCGTATATGCTATTCCATAAGAGAGGGCCTAGTACCGATCCTTGTGGGACTCCTGCCGTAACGTTGTAGTACTTTACCCCTTCGTCGGTTTGGTACCTCAACTTCCTGTTGGTGAAGTAGTTTGTAACTATCCTTAATAGGTAGTATGGAGTATCCATTCTGGCTAGCGATCTCCTTATGAAAGACGAATTTGCCGAGTTAAATGCGTTTTTGATGTCCAGAGTCACTACTGCACAGTATTTCTTTGTCCCCCCTCGCTATCTTTCTCCTTGGATCGCTCCAGTTGCTGTATCAAGTATCGCTTGTATGGCATTAACGGTAGAACGCGATTTTCTATATCCGAACTGATGGTCTGACAGGTCATGTAGGTCATTGCAGTACCCACAATTATCCGTATTTGATAATTCTAGTGTTATAGCGTGCTTCCTTAAAAGACAATAGCCAGAGAGTATTCCTATCGCTGTTCTTAGCCGTGATCTTTCTAGTTTTATAATCTCCCCAGATTTCCTGCGGTCTAACACAGGCCACAAGGTGATCTAACACAGGCCACAAGGTGGTCTAACACAGGCTACAAGGTGGTCTAACACAGGCCACCTATGACCATCTTAGTTGGATCATCTTAGATTAACAATGTTGATGATTCTATCAAGGATAACTCCCTTAACCGCGCACCTTGCTGATTTAAAGCTACCAATTATGCCACTATGTGGGAGCTCTGCTTTTCTTTTTTGGCTACCGCGTCGGCTTTCTCGTTGCCCTCTATATCGCAGTGTCCAGATACCAAACATAAACACACAATTCTGCGTACATAATGCCTTAAGCAATCCGCAGCAATTCCGAACAAGTTCAGATTTCGTTTGGCAGTAACTAGACACTAGTCAAAGAAAAACTGCACTTCTTCCAAAGAAATAGATGACGGAGTCTTGTTCGTCGCTCCAAACTAGAGAAAAGTAGAGAAATCTTCTCAATGGATCAGCCAGCATAAACACAATTCAAGGACGAGCGAGAGTTTACTTCCAGATACGGAGTATCTTTGGAAAAATGTACAAATCAAGCAAACAACAAGATTCGATGATGGCACGGGACACCCTGTGCTGAAAGTCATTCAGCCACTCCAAGCTATTTAATGAGTCGTTAAAGTAAATAATTTGGCCGCTTTTATTGGCTTTCGCTGGCAAATAAAAGTTTATTTCAGAACATCAATTCGAATTGTATGGCTGTGTGTACTTTGGCTAGGTTGCACACATCCACACTCGCTGTATTTTAAGAGGACTTAACACAGAGGCCATTAAATATAATTTTTCCACTATAACAATTTATTAGTTTTATTTATCGTTTATCGCATCATGTGATGGTAGACTAAAACCATCACACACAGTCTGAGACCGCAGGCTTCAATTTAAATAGTTAAGCTTATAGCAGAGGAGGTTGAGAATAAATGCGACATCCTGACGGAGAAGCGCTTGAGGGTTAGAATTGTTGTAAAATCTGAAATCAAGAAATATCTAAAGGTATACAATAAGCATGCCTAATCCATTTAGAGCTCCCCTTTCTTCTTGCTCACTCATTTAGCATAAGCACCAGTAGAGCAAGTGCTGACGTATTAAGAAAGCCATTAGAGGAGGGGAAGATCATTTATTTGCAGCACGTTTGCAGAGGTTGTGACGACCCGGACATTGAGAAGGACACCGAACACTTTCTCTGTCATAGTCCAGGCATTAGCAGACTCAGTCAAAACCTACAAACCTTTCTTTGAAGAATCAGAGGAACTAGCAGATATGTATACCCATCTCAATGATAGTGCACCAAATCTGGTTGTACGAGATTGCTGTTCGAGATGGGATCAACCACATTAGGGGAGCACAATGGATCCCTTTTAGATCCTACTGCCGGCTGCATCCATTTGTTGAAGCTAAGCCCTTAAACCTAGCCTAACCAACCACATTAAACAGACAAGTCTGAGTATCCTCTAACCAGGTATTCTAGCGGCCACCCACCTAACTTGGACAAAGCGACCGGCGCACTATCATGCGATCTCTTTAGCAAAGTGGTTGGTTGGTTAGGATCGGCCCTCGATGAGGATGCACTTTGACCAAAAATAGGTCCATTGTACTGCCGATGTGTAAGGCGGGTAAGTCAACCTGCTACCCTAGAAACCATTTGCTTTCTTCTCCATACAAGATTGATTTTAACCGTGCAGACGAAATCATTCAGATCGTTGGAAAAGTATTCATCCAGGGTGGCCTTCCTAAATTAGGCGATTTCAGGACAAGCGTAAAGGAGGTGACTGATGGTCTCTTCTTCCTCTTCAACCCTACAGCTTCTGCAGAAGTCGTTGTCTCTGAGCATGTCTTTCTATGATCCAGTGTCCGATGACAACGTTTTTGTTTTGAAGAAGGTTCATCTCTTGTATTTCAGGAGTGCGATGGACCTTGATTTATGCGGGATTGGCCAAGTCTGGCGGTGTTGCATTACCCTAGATGCTGCCATCAGTCGTTGCCCACCTTCTCCGCTGCGGCGGTCTGGATAAGGTACTTAACATAAGACGTTGGCACCACGATGTCGGTCATGCTTATACTATTTATACCAGAGGAGTTTTGTGGAGCCAGCTCTTCACCTGCAAAACTCCCCGGCATGTCACAGTGACCTGGTGAGGTTATACTGTCCAACTATGTTGTTAAGAGATACGCGGCAGTTTTTCATTGCCTCAGATCTCGTAGCGCTAGATGTAAGGGATTTGATGGCTACCTCACTGTCAATGTAAATACTCGCAGCAATATCCGATGTTGATCGTGTATAAGCTGCTAGCCAGTCAGCGGCTTGGCGAACAGCGATGACTTCGGCTTTAAAATGCTACAATTGATTGGAAGGCAGAAAGAGGGGTGTATATCCACGTCTACCGAGAAAATTCCGGCACTGACTCCGCCTTTGGTTTTGGACCCATCCGTGGAAATTAACAGTGATTCGTTGTATAGGACATTGCGTTGCGTCCACTCAGTTTTGTTCGGTATTGAGTGGATATAGCCCCTGTTGAAATCATACTCAGTAGAGAGGTGGTCAGTGAAATTGGGGAGATGACGGTGCATAGAAAGTATTTTGGCGTGCCCTGTGTGTTGCTTCCTCCGTCGCTTGGAGTCTCTCAATCTTATTGCCGAGCTGACAGCCAATTGGTTAATGATGATGTCAATCGGAAGTAGGTGGAGCACGCTTTGGAGTGCCGCTGTAGGAGAACTTTTCAGTTCACCGGTGATGTTGAGACATGCAACTCGTTGAGTTTTTTCCATTATGGTTTGGTTGGACTTCCTCTTCAAGGGGGGCTACGATACCAGTACAACATACATAAGAATCGGTTTTATTACCGATGTGTTGTTGGCTGTAGGTCCCAAGTGGTCCCTATCCATCTGCCTTCGTGCAGATATATAGGGCATCTACCCATTTCCTGGCACATTCGACGACATTCTCTTTCCAAATTAGCTTGCGGTCAAGCTTTAGGACCAAATAGCTAACGCTGTTTGTAAGTTTAAGAGTGGATCCTCTTATTTTGGGTGAAGTGAAGTCAGGGAGTTTAACAGAATACAAGCACATTTTTTTAGGAAATTCACAAGGCAAACCCGGAGGTACAAGCTTTTACAAGTCTTTACAACTACTCGCTTACGCCGATAAAATTGACGGAGTCGGAAGAACTCAGCGGGCCGTCAATAAGGCGCTTGCGAGTATTAAGACAGAGGCGGCAAAGATGGGTTAAGCAAAACAAAATACATACTGTCTACAAAACAAGGGCACGCTTGGACAGAACGTCACAATAGACAGATACAATTTTGAGGTAGTAAAGGACTTTGTATACCTAGGTTCTATGGTAAGTTGCGCAAATGACATCAGGGGGAGATCAAACGAAGAATTACTTTTGCCAATCGCTGTTTTGACGGGCTGAGAAGACAATTGAGTAACAAAGCCCTATCTCCCATCATCCCAGTCCAGCTGTATGGTGCAGAGGCAAGAACTTTCTCAAAATCGAACGAAGATACCATTGGTTACTTTGAGAGAAAGTTTTCGAGTGATCTTTGGTCCGGTTCGCATGGGACGGGAAATAAAGGAGAAGGTACAATGCCGAACTATACGGCCTATACAATGCCATCGACTTAGCCAGAAGAGTCCACATACATTGACTAAGATGGCTGGGTCATGTAGAATGGATGGAGCCCAACTTTCCAGTGCGGAAGATCTTCAGAGATGGCACAAACAGGTGGATGGGAGCTGGCCTGTAACCAGGCTGGCTGGAGAGGTTTGTTGGTTGAGGGCAGGTGCACCCCGAACTATAGCAAGTAAGTACGTCTCTCTCATAACTAGATTTGTTTGGCTTTTGAGGCTCGAAGTCGAAATGGTTCCAAGAGTAGCGGTTGGACTCATATGGTAACACCATAGATCTTCTTTGGCTGAAGTGGATCCTATCGATTATCGAAGATAGCCAAACCAAACATATCCCTATTTTCCAACACAACAGAGTCTATTTTATTGCACTCCCTATTTCAAGAAGAATACTGATAAATAAAGATTCTAACGAGCAAGTCAAGTCGCGGGTTGCTCCATATAGCCTGGAATGCATACATGGTGTTAGGTAAAATTTGGTTATAGAAGGATGTGTGATGGATAAAGATTCATCACGTTCACTCGGAGAAATAATGGTCCACCGTGAATCCTATTGTGAAGGGAAAGGATGACATCCTGCTAATGGCCGACTTGAAAATCAGTTGATACTCCTTATAAAGTGAAGTAGATCCGATATCCGAGCTCCTGCTACCTCTGCGGTGCTTGCGAAGAATCTGGATCCTTGGGTACATAGTCGTCGGTTTTGCAGCACCTCCACAGTTTCTGCATAAATCGTTGCATGACTCCACTAATGTGATGTCCTGTGATTATTCTAGTTAAGATGAGGATAGAAGATCGGTATACTTCTAGAAGGCGCTTTCATTTCGTTTTGTTTAATTCCGGCCATGACGTTCGATGGGTTGCATAGTCCTTCCTGCGTAGCCACAACAAGTTGACCTCTTAGTAATTATATTATCTATTATACCATACAGCTTACCAATCATTCATTCATTGTTTACTGCCGACCCCATCCTTGCCAAAGCATCTGTTTTTGTGTTCCTTTCTATACATATAACTATGTCCGGGAACAAAGCAGAGTCTGACCGAATGGTGTGTGATGGTGATCAGTGTATCACGATATTTCTTATCGATTTTCAAACTGTTTGGCTGTCAACGAAGATAGGTGTTTCCGAATATTTAAATATTACGAAGACCATCTCCCCAGGTTACTAAGAACTACTTCCTCTGCGGCGTTGGACATTTTGTTCAACCTGCTGCCCCTAGATATCTTTAGCAGAGAGAGTACTGCCAGGCGCCCATCCGTCTAAAAGCCTCCTCTCAGTGGTCTAGTTATCACATTGTCCACTTCTCGATCCTTGATCTTCTCAAATTCACACATGAAAACACGGACTACACCCCGCCGAAACTGAGATTTGACCCTAACTTCTGTACGAGCATCCCTAATCGGGATGAATGCGACACTTCTCCCCCTGTCGATGGTAGTTCGGTTCACTTCTTTACAGATGGTTCTAAGACCGAGGGTGGGGTGGGTTGTGGTATTTTCTCCGAAAAGCTCAATTTGAGCATCTCTTTCCGCCTCCTTGATCATTGTAGTGTTTTCCAGGCGGAAATCATGGCGATTAACGAAGCCCTGTACTGGCTGAAGTGTAATGTATTATCTGTCTGGGATATTGGTATTTTCACTAACAGCCAAGCGTCAATCAAGTCCTGGAATCGTACTCCTTCACTTCAAAGGCCACCTTAAACTGTCGTTTATCTCTTATGGATATGACAGAGCACTTTAACATTCACCTATGCTGGGTGCCGGGCCACAGATACATTCCAGGAAACTGTAGGGCGGACGAGCTCGCCAGACAGGGTACTACTCTAAGGATTCTGTCAGTTAGACAAGCCCTTGGTATGCCCCTCGCTACATGTAAGCATCTACTAAAGCTGAACGGTATTAGCAAGTCCAACCATAGGTGGGAAATTGACTCAACGTGTTACATTTCGAGGCAGATCTGGCCTAAACTGCACCAGAAACGTAGTGCCGATTAGCTAAAGCGATTACAGATCAGCTGCGTTATCGGTGTCATCACTGGACACTGTTTAATAGGCTAACGTGCCAAAAGACTTGGCCTCGTTTTCAACGACTTCTGTAGGAGCTGTAGGGACGAGGAGGAGGAGGAAACCATCCTTAACCTCCGGTGCACATGGCCTGCTATCACGAAAAATAATACATCATCTAGGGGGCCCCCTTCCTTGAGGATCTCAGCAATTTGGCGTCCTTAGGCGTCATGAGCATCCATCGCTTCATCAAAAGCTCCAGTTAGTTCTATTAGCCCCTGAGTAGTCTAATGGTAGATCCTTGGCATCACAATGGACCTTTACTGGGTGAGTCTGCAGATAGCCAATCTAACTTTACCTAACCTACTCGTAGGTATTTCCGACAAAGGAAGGTTACTGTCTTCTATGTATTTTGCAGCTTTTTTAATTGCCAGCTGCTAGTCTCTGAGTAGAAACCTGCCATCGGTATAGATCGTGATCCCTTGATTTTTACCTGCATTTTTTGACTCCCACTCTACTCGGCTTGGGAGTAGGAGTTTTATTTATTTCTTTTTTGCCTAAGGGATAGTGGAAGAATGCTAATGCGCAGAAGGAACAGGCCCGCTCTGTTTCAAGTAGTATGAGACTCCTACTCACTAAAAAAAATAACTTTAACCCCTTTTCAACCTGACACCATCCACTCTGGAACCGCTTTACCATTACTTCAGAGTGGTGTCGTTTTTTGTCTCCTCTGGGGACCGGCTTTTTCATTTATCTCCTGATGCGGGCTTATAGTATCTTGCCGGTAAGGCTTTCATCAATTTGATAGACTTACTGAGGGTATGTTTACTTCCTCCTCTCTCTTTATCGATCTAAATATCTTCTCAATGAATAAAGATATCTTATTCCGCGTGTCGATACTAGGTACTCTTGTTTATGGTATTTTCTGGAGAAAAGTTGCCTATCTCCGACTCCAGCCTATTCCTTTATGCTGCCCACCTGTTACAGGTGACAGACGATATGCATCATCTCCAAAGAGTCTCTGTATTGGCAGACAGCAATCTCTACTTTTTCCATCTTGTGCAGGTATCGGTTGAAGTAACCACGTCCGGTAAGGAACTGGGTGATATAATAATTCACTACATTGTGCTCCCGATCTGTCCATGCAGCAACGTCTCTGATTAACCGGTAGATCCATCATCCCCTCGTTTCAGCATTCCACCTGTTTTACCACTTCTGCTTCGAGAGTTGCCTCGCTTCTGTAGCTGCTGTTTCCGCTCCTATTTCCGTTTTCTTGTCATGGACGTACTTCCTTTCTGCTACTAGAAGATTAATGGGCCTCACTTCTGCAACTACAAGGACGTCCAGTTCAGACACTGTGGGCTAAGAACTAGAGGTGGAGAGGAGAACTCCTTTTCTCTGTAATGCTGCCATTCGCTTCCTGTATTTTTCCTAATTGAGTGCGTCAGCCCAAATCTCGCAGCCATACAGGAGTATAGAGTGCGTAGTCGACATCAGAAGCTTACGTTGACTACGAGAATAGGATAGGACTATCAATTTTGAAATCATGGTAGCAGACCGATGTATCTGTGAAGCTTTCGGAGCTATGCTTTCCATTTATTATGCTTTCCTCTAAAGAAAGACTGTCATAAAGAATTCCCCAAACAACAACATCAAGTCTGTTAGTTTCAAATAAAATTCCAAATAAATCGTCCTCTCCCTCTCTCCTCTACCCTCAAGAAGGATCAACAACAAGCAATTCTATTACACTCGTATTTGTGTGACAAATCCAATATAAAACGTCTAAAATCGAAACCACATCCTACCTTCTTCATAAAATAAAAACTCTCACGTCACGTTCTTCGCGGATTCAATAACAAAAATTTTCTGCAAAACTACATCACGACAACACGACATTTATTGGTGGTCGTCAACCGAACCGAACCGATTAAATTGGAAAACTTTTTCAAAACATCCTCCAATTGTGGTCGTTTTAACGACCAAAGTTCTCCGTTTTAATGGATTTCTATTATTATTTCAGAGAGACAGCCCGCATTCTAGTTATCACTGCTCCCTCTGTACCCTATTATTCGCGATAATTAATTTGTTCTTTTCGAAAATGCACTCTGTTCATATATAAATCGTTTTTTATTGCCATAATAAATTGGTATGCCCAAAAATGCTTAATGTTACAGCGTTCTGCCCGCGCGTCGCAGGATATTAATGGATATTATTTGTTTGAATTATGTACATACCTGTATAGGGTAGGTGTATGTGAATTCTACATGCACACATTGGCATTTGAAATTTATATTCGGAGCCTTTGGAGGTGACTTTGGAGGTTTAATTGTAAAGATGTGTTGTGTGAAATAATAATTCTTTAGGAGCACAAGGAGGATACGTGCCTCACCGTAGATCATAGATATGCTTATTTATTTTAGTTCAGAAGCCGGTTCATGGTCCTTACCAACTCTCATCTCCTCCTGCATTGAAGGGTTCGGTGCGGCAAGGCTGTCGGCTCCAGCACCTTGTTGGATTTAAGTTTGCATATCGCTATCCTCACTTTATTCTGATCGGATTAATGGGTCTCTTAACTGTCATCGTCACTATTGAATGACTCGTTCTGCCTGAGAGCGGAATATTGGTGATCTTCCGGTAGTCAGTAGAAGTGTTCCTTTCATATCCTCAGTACCGAATGCGATCGTACTACTACATTATCATTTTCGTCCCTGCAGGCTTCTGTTCTGGCTTTGAAACCTTGGCATGTTCTTTTACACTTTGCCAACATTTTTGAGCATCATTCCTGTAACAAATTCTCTCAATCTCCTCAACCGAGCGCTTCTCATCCTCCGTTTTCTTCTTTCCGAGAAGTCGATGTTCCTCTTTTCTCCTCTGCTCGTAGAGCTCGCGAGCAGCTCTAGTCCTTCTATGCAGCGCCGCCTTGTACACCTTTTTTTGCTTCATGTACTTACTGGCATTCCGCATCAGACCAGGGGTTTCGTGGTGGTGGCCGAAAGAAACACAATACATCAGAGGCGGAATCTCTGATGGCTTGTTGGCAACGTTGCCACTGGTCTTCCGCATTTGGTGCTGCATTCGACTTCAATTGAGATTAAAGGGGACTCGATCGGTAAAGGCTCTGGCGGTCTCTTGTAGCCGTCCGACGTCAAACTTCCACACAGTATTTAATTGATTTCGCTCCATTCTGGATATCTGCATCCGTACCTTCTTAATGATCCAAATCTACGTTGGCTCCTCGGAAAGTCCGGACACCCAGAATACTGGAAGAGTGCCTTGCGTCGATCGCAATGTGATCGATTTGGTTGACAGTTTTTCGGTCAAAAGAGAGCCATATCTCCTTACGAATATCAAGACGTGGGAACCGCACACTAGTTATGACAACTTTTCGTCCCGCCGCAAAGTCTACTAGCCTGAATCCGTTGTCAGATATGGTGCCGTGCAGGCTGTACCTTCCGACCACACTGCTAAAGACTCTTTTCCTAGCTTTCTGTTAAAATCACTCAGAACAATTTTAACGTCGTGACTAAGGCATTTCTCATACGTCTTGTCCAACAGCCGGTAGAAGTCATCCTTAGACGCGTCTTCAATCTTCTCGTGAGAGCCGTCAGCCCATATTAGGCTAACTTTGGCGAATTTAGCCTTGATATGGATTATCACGAGATGCTCGTTCACATGCCGGAAACTCAAGTCTTCGTGCCTAAGTCTGTCTCTAATAACAAATCCGCACCCGAATAGACACTGTTCTTGTTGTCTGTAGCCATCGCTGTAGTAGATGACGCAGTTTTTCATCCTCCTTTTGTCCAGCCCATCCCATCGCACTTCTCGGATGGCGGTAATGTCTGCTTTGCAGCAGTCTAGGGCATCCTTAAGTTGTTGGGCTGCACATGCTTTGCAAAGGGACCTAACACTCCGCGTGCAAGTACAAAGATGGTCGTCCTTTCTACGTTTGCAAAGGTCGTGAAAACAGATGTCTGTTTCGGCAAACAGATGACCGTCTAAAAGCCTCCTCTCAGTGGTCAAGCTATCGCTTTGGCCACTCCTCGATCCTTGATCTTCTCAACTTCATACATGAAAGCACGGACTACACCCCGCCGAAACTGAGATTTGACCGTAACTTCCGTACGAGCATCCCTAATCGGGATGAATGCGACACTTCTCCCCCTGTTGATGGTAGTTCGGTTCACTTCTTTACAGATGGTTCTAAGACCGAGGGTGGGGTGGGTTGTGGTGTTTTCTCCGAAAAGCTCAATTTGAGCATCTCTTTCCGCCTCCCTGATCATTGTAGCGTTTTCCGGACGAAAATCATGGCGATTAAGGAAGCCTTGTCCTGGTGGGAGTGTAATGTACTATCTGTCAGGGATATTGGTATTTTCACTGACAGCCAAGCGGCAATCAAGTCCTTGGAATCGTACTCCTTCACTTCAAAGGCCGCCTTAAACTGTCGTTTATCTCTTATGGAGATGACAGAGCAGTTCAACATTCACCTATGCTGAGTGGCAGGCCACAGAGACATTCCAGGAAACTGCAGAGCGGACGAGCTCGCCAAACAGGGTACTACTCTAAGGATTCTGCCTGGGTATGCCCTTCGCTACATGTAATCATCTACTAAAGCTGAACGCTATTAGCAAGACCAACCTCAGATGGGTAAACGGCTCAACGTGTCACATTTCGAAACAGATCTGGCTTAAGCTGGACCAAAAACGTAGCTGGTCAAGCTAAAGCAATTACAGATCATCTGCGTTGTCGGTGTTCTCACTGGGCACTGTCTTATAGGCTAATACGCCAACATACTTGGCCTCTTCTCCAACGACTTCTGTAGGAGCTGTAGGGACGAGGAGGAGGAGGAAACTATCCTGCACCTCCTATGCACTTGTCCAGCCCCCCTTCCTTGATGACCTCGGTGATCTGGCGTCCTTAGACGTCTTGTGCATCCATCGCTTTATAAAAACCTCCGGTTGGTTTTGTTAGTCCCTGAGTGGCCTAATGGTTGATCCATGGTATCACAAAGGACCTTCACTGGTCTAAGTGTGTCTGCACTCTCGTGTGGACAGCCAACCCAACCTAAGGGTCTTCTTCCTCTTCTTCTTCTTCTTCTCCCTTTTATCAGCGAGGTTATGATCCGAAAACAAGGGATCACAACCCTCCCACTTCACCGCATTTCTACTGATCTGCCTGTGGGGTCGTGAACAGTAAAATCATCCGCATCCGAGGCTGTTGGTTGCTGCGATACTATAGCTTTTTAACGTGGTAGGAAGTCTTCGAATTTAACCCGGAGGGATGACGCATCAGAGGGAATCCTCGCCGTAGGTGGCACGCACAAGTTCAAGGGGATCTCCACCAACTTGGAGTGCGCACCTGAAGGCAATTGGCTAAGGACCGAGCTAAATGGAGAGGCTTATTGGTTAAGGCCCAGGTTCACCCCAAACTGTAGCGCCACCAAAGTAAGTAAGTAACTAAGAAGAACTAAGAAGAAGAACCCGACGACACAGCCCCCAACCTGGAGGACCAATTCCTTATGTTATACCTATACGCGGAGCCGGGTACATCGGTGCCAATAGTCCACTCCAGGGGCATGAGTGCTGCCGTTACCCGTTAAGGGCTTCTCCGTCACTACTTCTATTCAAAGGTCCTGACTAACATTGAAAATTTCTTACCAGCATGTGATCCGAATACGTCGAAGCAGCACGCAAGGTGTTCACTAAGTTCAACATAACTGGAACTGTAGACGCCACTGTTGACTCCATCTAGGGAATTCGTCCGCTGAGGTCTGGAACAAGAAGACTGCACTCTTCGCCCTCGTTGGCTACCCAATCTCCGACCAAGGTACTAGGCAGCCAGCGGTCGCCAACGTGGAGATGGAGAGTAAAAGTTGGTAGGCCTAGGCTAAGAGAGAACTTCATGTTTTCATGTAATCGCATGCACTAGCATGACGACCAGAGTCGTTCCTATGATACATAAATTCTGATCAAAATGGAATCTGAACGCCCTTACTCGATTAAGTTGAGCAATTGAGAGTTTTCTTTTTGATGAAGGGAACGATTATGGTTCTGTTGGGGTTACACTTAATCTTGAGTACGTAGTCACATTCGAACTACTCGCATTGCATCCAGCTCTGCGAACAGTCGGCAAAAGTACTCACAATCATCTGCGATCGACTGTCGACCCATAATTGGGCGAAATTCCTGAAAATTTCAAAGATACAGATATGTGTTCAGAAACTAAAATGTACCTAATGGAAAAGCAGAAAATTATACTTACAGTTACGGAATCAGTTCGAAATTCGGCTACAGAAGCAGATTCGAAGACGCAAAACGCTGCAAAACACTGCACTGGACACCCTTCTCGATGGCTTTTGAATCCCCACATCCGACTGTTTTTGCTGAGACAGCTAAACGTCCAAATTCTATCATTCAGCATTTCCTTAGGTAATCTAGATATAATGACAGCGCTTGTTACAAGTATTTAACCGACAGACAGACAAGCTGACTCGGCACTTTGAAAAAATGTATTTCCGTTGAAAATAAAAATGCCAACAGCTCATTGCCCTTGAGCCATTAGCGATGATGAAATGGAATATACTCAGGACATACTTTCTACGCAAATAGATAGGTATTATGAGTATAAACAACCTTCCGGCACTATATTTTTCCGTTATGATTGGACGCTGTTGTTTGTGGTGAGATAACATTACGCAGACAGTACTCCTACACAACAGGCATCCTGGACGCTACAGCAACGTTTATACATTACGTGCACTTCAGTGCTGGTGTCATTACCACACTCTCTTCTGCATATTTTTAAACAGAACCTAAATCAATATTGTGACATTACGCCATTCTTATTGTGCGGAGTACTGACATCATTATCTGACACTTTCAAGGTATATATACTTATTGCCTCTCGAGTTTAATTAAAGTTTACCTTGCTCTAAAACAATGAATTCGATTCATGGAGCATGTCTAAGTTCAACCAACAGCAATGTAAATACACGGAACTTGATGTATACACGGGCAATTAGCACGTGTAGGACTTGCAGATACACACCAAACAAGTCTAAAGATACAAAGTAACAAAACCCTTATCAAAAAGTTTCCTGTGGTCATACTCTTAGATATCGAAAACTTTACGGATTTCAATCTTTTTTTTTTGTATTTCAAAAGAAGGAAATAACAAAAAGAAAAAAAGTATCTGTGCACACACACAGGAAGTTGTGTATCCGTACGTTCGCTTCTATATGAGAAATTTAATTTAATGCGAGACATTATGGAGTATAAAAGTCATTAGCAATTTTAATTAAAAAAAATCCGCGTTGAATTAATTTAGGGCTGCGCACAGATCGGTTTAAGGTCTTGTTTATGTGTACAAGAGGCGACCGAAAGGGATACATGGCTATACAAACCTGCAGATACATAAAATGACTCCGAAGGGAGATGGGTCTGGAGGAGGCACATCACCTCGGGATGGAGGAAAAGTGAATTAATAAGCTTTGTATCCACATAGATACATACACAAAGTTTCCATTGTTTTTAAAAACAAAATCAACCAACAAAAGGCAAATTTATGGCGGGCTATTGTTTAGTGTTTCCAGTCTTGTGCTAGTGGGAGGAAGCAAAGGGCGAGAGAGAGTGTCTGATAATGAACGGAAGTCGAGTAAATCAATGTAGCAAATGTGGTAATAAACTTTATGTACAACACAAATAGATACACACAACACGGATTGGATATCTCTCACTGGAGAAAGTTTTAAATGCAAAAAAGAACGACAGACGGAAGATAAATGAGGTGCATACGGCCAGCGGGGGGATTGTGATAAATTGAGTGCACCTAGATTCGAGGCATACTGCAATGAAAGCATTTATAAAGCGCGCTGTTGATCTTTCTATAGATAGGTATAGGTACACCTAGATACAAGTTGTAGTTGTGGGTAATATTTCTCTTAAACAGAAAATAAAAGCAATCAGAGCTGAGCACACTTTCAGTAATCGCCGCCAAATGGCTTCAATGAGAGATTGGTTTGAATTCAGAATGATGTTCTTTTGTTATGCGAATATGTTGCTGCTTAAAAGGAACGGAAAATGGAAGAAGACTTGCTACAGACTTTTGTATTGCGACGTAAATAAATGGAGGCTAAATGAGGCTTCGAAATAGTGAAGCCCCATCAGTCCCTATTGATGTGATCAAATTCCAACTGAAGTGGTAAACAACTGCCAGTGGCAGGTGGAGGGAAATCAGCCCCTGTCTTTTATCTAGGCAATTTTGGCCGTACCAATCATGTCGCTAAAAGGCAGAAAAACCATCGCACATGGCTATCTGCAGACACCTGGAGACGGATCGATGAGCGTACAGCAATCAAGGCTCGGATTGCAGCAGCCTCAGCAGTAGAGAGAACCGAGCTTGAAGCCCAATACCGTGCGAAGAAGAAAAAAGTGTAGCGTAGTGAGAGATGTGACAAACGTCAGCAGATCAACACACTGCCTTCAAGGGCTGAAGAATCAGCAAGCAGGTGCGACAGTAGAACTGTTTATAGCATCACTAAGGAGTTGACTGGTGGTCGGAGCTCCAAACAACACCCAGTGAAGAGCCTAGACGGTTACCCTCTGATCTCGGATGAGGACCAGCTCACTAGATGGAGAGAACATTTTGCTACAGTGCTAAACCACTTAGACGACGGCGGTATGATCCTGAATTCTAATGAGCAGTTCGAAGCAACTAATTCCCGAATTCGCAACCGCACCTCCCAGTAAAACCGAAATAACATCAGCAATCAAGTTCCTCTAGAAAAACAAGGCGGTGGGCATTGATGGTATCACTGCCGAACTATTTCAAGCGGCACCAAATACATCGGCAGATCTGCTGCACCCTCTAATACGGAGAGCTTGGGATACTGAACAATTTCCACAGGAGTGGAAAAGGGGGATGATCATTAAGCTTCCAAAGAAGGGTAACTTGATGGAGTGCGGTAACTGGAGAGGTATATGTGTTCTTCTAGCTGTAGCCAAAATGATAGCTAGAATAATTCTGGAACGAATCAAAGAGCATTTATATTCAACTCTCGACGTCGAACAGGCAGGCTTTCGCGCTGGATCCTCCTGCATCGACCACAAAAACACCTTACGGATCATAATCGAACAATGCGTTGAGTATAGGTCTCCGCTACATTTACTGTTTATCGACATCGAGAAGGCCTTCGACAGCTTGAATCAAGATGCTATCTGGTTGGCCTTGCGCAGGAGAGGCATCCCAGAAAAAACTTATAGCTATTATCAAGGCTACATACGAGGGCGGTAAGTGTAACGTCTTACACAATGGTAAGGTGTCGGAGGATTTGAAGTCCAAAGTGGAGTACGTCAAAGGTGCATACTGCCGTCACTATTGTTCCTGGTGGTTATCAGCGATGTACTCCGTGCAGCATTGATGGAAGGTAATTATGGAATTCGTCGGACTATGACATCTTACCTTAAACACCTAGATTACGCTGACGATGTTTGTCTACTTTCACATCGGATAATGGGTCTTCATTTGATGGCCCAAAATCTAGAAGCTGAGGCAAACAAAGTGGGGCTAAAAATAAACACAGCCAAAACAAAAGCCCTGAGCATTTCTAATACCCGCGCTCAACTTAGCATGGCCGGACAGGAAGTCGAGAAAGTTGATAACTTTCTATATTTAGGAAGTGTGGTCTCGGCTCATCGCGGTGGCACCGAACAGGATGTGTGCAGCAGAATCAGGACGGCTAAAGCTGCGTTCGGAATGCTGTCCAAAATCTGGAGAAGCAATGTTATCAGCTTAAGAACCAAGCTACGACTGTTCCGCTCCAACATTGAATCGGTAGTGCTTTATGGGTGCAGTACTTGGGGAAGGTGGACACCATTAACACACACAAGCTGCAAGTCTTCGTAAACAAATGTTTAAGGATCATCTTGAAGGTTTTTTGGCCGAACCACATCTCCAACGAACAACTTTATACGAGAACGGTACAAGAACCTATAAGCATTACTATGCGAAGGAGAAAGTGGCAATGGATTGGACACACCCTACGAAGCGAAGACAGCTCCATACGTCATACAGTGGAATCCGCTCACCCAGGCAGGCGGAATAGCAGGGACGCCCTAGGCAAAAGTGGCGCAGAACAGTTGAGGAGGAATCGAGCTCTTTAGGAATAAGTTGGAATCATCTCAAACGCGTTGCAGAACTTCGAACACGATGGCACGCAGGCGTGTTTGACGTCCTATGCCCCCCGAGGGGTTGAAGCATATATGTATGATCCGAAAATAAGGGATCATAACGCTCCCACTTCACCGCATTTCCACTGATCCGCCTGTGGGGTTCGCCTATTTGACCTCTGAAAATATCGGCAGACCTGCCTATATCTGACTCCAGGCTTGTTTTCGGGCATCTCCATGCGAAGAATTCTATCGTAGGAAATGTTTCATAAATCCGGTCCCAGAATTGAGCAATGCGTTGCTCCGGTCCTTATTTCTTTCCTGTGGGGTCCTTCTGTGGTGTCATAAATTAGCTCTCTGTCGCTACGGTAGTCCCTTATCATCCGTCGAAGATACTGTGATATCCGAAAGTTTATTTCCAGGGTGTTCAGTATGTCGCACCATCTGGCCGAGTTGAAGGCATTTCTTACGCCGAGAGTTGCCAACACAACAGATTTCATCGAGTAGTGGCTGCCCTGATGGATTACTTGGGCAGCCTTAACCACCTCTTCCACATCACCTATTGTAGAATGACCTTTTCTAAATCCATGCTGCCTTTCAGATAGGCCATCTGCTCTCTTCACTGCTACAGAAAGTCGAGGCTTTAGCATTCTCTCGAGGAGTTTTCCTGATGTGTCCAGCATACACAGAGGTCTGTACGCTGACGGGGAGTCTGTGTCTCCTTTCCCTTGGAAAAGATTCCGTGTTCTAGGCATCTGTTGTATATGTTGAGTACCATCAGGTCCGGGGGCCTTCTTGTTTTGCATGGTTCTTGCGGCTTGAAGCAGATTTTCTTCACTGAACAGCGAAACTTCATTTTGTTGATGCGGGGAGATCTCCTGCTCCATAAGAGGGCGGGTCGGAAAGAGTGTGCTGACGATGTTTTCCATATTTTCGGGACTAAGAACGGGGCTGCCCATTTGCGCGCCGATCTTCCGCATCACTGTTTTGTAGCCAAGCCCCCAGGAATCCATATTGAAGCTCTTCTCACTTTCGTATTTTGCTCCTCTCAATGGATTTCTAAAGCTCCAATTTCGCTGCTCTGTACTCCACCAGTGTGTTTTCGGTAACTTCAGCGTTTCTTCTTCTTCCCCTCGTTACCTTCCGTCTGAAATATAGGCAAATTTTCCTGAGGTCTGCGATTTCCTCCATCCACCAATATACGGCCTTCCAGTGGTTATTTGGTTTTCTTATCCTGGGCACCGAGGCGTTGCACGCCTGATGTATTAGGCGCATTGTGGCATCCACTTTCCTTTCGGGAGGTCCTGTCATGTCTAGAATCGCTTCATTCCCTCTATCTATCACCGAGGTGAGGAGTTCTTCGTTGAGTTTGCCCGCGTTCCATCTGGGTGTTCTTCTTTGGATTCCATTAGTTACACTCCGCTCTCTTTGCAAGTCGAAGATTATGTACTGATGATCACTTCCAGTATAATCTTCGATAACTCTCCAGTTCTTCACGTACTTCGCAAAGGATTCCGAGGCGAAGGTGACGTCAGATATCGTTTCGCCGTAACCTGGTCTTTTGAAGGTCGATGTGTTGCCAACGTTCATCACATTAAGGCTCCTGGCGGTCATCTTGGGGATTTGTCTTCCCCTTGAATCTGTAGAGTTCATTCCCCACTCGAATGCTTTAACGTTAAAATCAACGGCCACCAATATCGCCCCTTCGAGTTCCCGCACTGTGTCTCCTAGGGCGTCCAGCTTTTCTCGGAACTCGCTTATGGTTTAGTTTGCCGTGAAGTAGCAACTTACTTGTACTAGTGTGAATCCATTGCAATTCAGCCATACAAAACCTCTTCCTACGCCGTGTCTCTTAACGTTGACTGTCCTTACATTCGGGATCCAGATGGCGGCTGTGCCTAGCGCGTACGCATGCCAGTTTTATGAGAGGAAGAAAAACAACATGTTTTCAAATCTGTGGTCAAAATAAGACTGACTGTACTTTATTAAGAGAGGTAGCGTTGTACAAAAGAGGAAAAATAACTTATGATTAGTGGTTTTTATATTTGTTTACATAACTTCTCCCTCCTCAAGTTTCGAGCTCTCCTATCTCGAATCCGGGAATTGATAATTTACAAAGAAAACATAAAATTAGAATTTTCATCTTAAATAATACAACATATAATTTCATTTCATATAATAGAAAACAATTTACTTCATGACATACAATATATCTATAGTACTTAACTCCGCACACTATCTAAATACATGTATTTAAATAGTATATATTTTTGCATATTTTTCTTTGCTTCATATACTAATAATACTTATAATATATGTATATATAAAGTTTATGTTTTTTTCTTTATCATAATATTATATTCATGTACATTATTAAATTACATAATTTATATCTAAAGATACATGTATATGTATATGTAGCTTATTAATTTTTATATGAATTTGTTGGATAATATTACATTTTTGTTTTATCGTGCTTTTATTAATATGTTTCTTACATAATCATATCAAAAAAAAATAAAAAATAAAGCAATTCATTACAAATTCTTTTAGTTTGCACTTTATTTGAATTCCTACTATTACTTTAAACTCCTGTATACTTGTATTTTCTTTTTATGTTAGAGGGATGTAGATTGTTATTATTGTGATATTTATATTTTGGTTCGTATTTATGTCTAAGGGCTTTATAACTTTTTATCAGTACTTTTTCCTCTATCCTGCATGGTTCTGTTTGTCTTCCTATATTTAACTTGTTAATTCTTTGAATTTTTTCTCTTTCTAAATTTGTTTTTATTATTTTTCTATCTAATTTAAGATTTCCTAATAAAAAGTTAACTGGTTTTTCTTTCGTTATGGAGTGAATTGAATTGTTATAAAACTCTACTGCTTTATAACATTTCACTTTTATGTTCATCTCTTTGAATTCGGGTACAATACTCATAATTCTGATTTGTTCGTTAAGGGTGCTATGAAGCCTTTCGATGTCCCCACTTCCGGTGTGACTGTTAGGCTTAGTCAAGTGAAGCATTACGTCCTCTTGATTCAAAAATTCTTTTAAGATCAATCCGTCAAATTCGTTATCACAGATATATATCTTAGGTTTTCCTAAAATTGAATGTCGTTTCGATAGAGCTTCCCTTATGGATATCAAATTTCGATCATCCAAATCGAAAATCATTGCATGTTTTGAAAAACGGTCAATGCTTGTTAAAAATCTTTGTCCCTTTATCGTCCAGGTATCAATATTCACAATCTCGTTATGATCAGAAGGTGTCTGTGTTATTTGTAACTTTATTTTGATAGGATTTCGGTCATATTTTGCAATTTGGCAAATGTCACAGTTATTAATGAATCGTTGTATCAAATTCTTTAGCTTTGGGTGGTATATTTTATTTCTTAGAAGCTCATAATTTTCGTTAATGCCTCGATGATTGGATTCTTTTTCATGGACATTTTTTATATATCTTATAGTTTCATCTTCACTTCTTAGTTCTTCTGCTAGATATGTACACCTTTTGAATTTCACATCCCTATCATTGCTAAATAATTCTATTATTGTTAGTTGTACTTTGTTGTACAATGAATCGTCCAGTTCAGTATATACTCCCACAGTTCCTTTCAATTTCACTCTTCTAAAAATGCTATTTACGTTTTCTGTCTCAATATCGTATCTAGAAATGTACACTTTTTTATTTCGGTTCACAGTTTCAGTTTCTTTTGTTGTTTGTTCTAGCAAGATAATCTGGGTTTTAAATTTATTTACAATGGTATCAATAATGGGTATATGGTCATCTAAATTTTCTTCCTGACTATGAATTGTCTCTACAACTATACTTTCGATCTCGTTAATTTCAAAACTATCTTTAGTTTTATTTTCGATTTGATTTCCCTTCATTATTTCATTACTATCAGCATTGACTCTGCTAAGAAAATCTGCTACATAGTTATCTTTGCCTTTTATATATTCGGTTTTAAATGTATATTCTCCTAATCTTAAGAGCCACCGTTGCAATCTAGGGCTTATATCCCTGCACTCTTTTTTTGTTTGCAACCATTTTAATGGTTGATGGTCAGTGTACACATCAAACTCAACACCATAAAGGTATGGCCTAAAATAATGAATTGACCAGACGATGGCCAATAATTCTTTTTCGATGACGCTGTACATAGTTTCATGTTTATTAAGCGTTCTGCTTCCAAAGCAGATAGGATGATTATCCTGGCTAAGTACAGCGCCGATCGCATACTTACTGGCATCCGTTGTCAGTTTGAATCTCTTCTTAAAATTAGGGTAGTGTAGCACTGGTGGGTTTGTTATTAGCTGTTTTAATTTATCGAAAGCATTTATATAAGTGGTGTCAGAGAGATTAATTTGCATGTCTTTTTTTAAATATTTTGTGAGAGGTTGAGCTACCTTGGCATAATCCCGGATAAATTTTCTATAGTAGCCGGTGATGCCAAGGAAACTTTTAATCTGTTTTATTGTTGAAGGTAGTTTTAAATTTTGTATAACTGATATTTTTTTTGGGTTTGGTTTGATACCTGTGTCTGTAAGGATGTGGCCTAAATACTCCGTTTGTTTCGCAAAGACGTTGCACTTATCCACCTGTATTTTTAAATTGCTTTGTCTAAGCCTTTTAAATATGATATCTAGATTCTGTTTATGTTCTTCTAAGCTGGTACTAAAAACAAGAATATCGTCTAGATACACGACACAAATTACATTAATTAGGCCCCTTAGCACCTGGTTCATCATCCGCTGAAACGAGGCTGGTGCATTTTTTAGCCCAAAGGGCATTCTGATGTACTCATAATGGCCTCGTGGTGTGGAAAAGGCAGTTTTAGCTTGGTCTCTTTCATCCACTAAAATCTGATGAAAGCCCTTTGCTAGATCTAGGGTAGTAAAATATTGTGCCCTTCCCAATTTGTCGAATATATCATCGATATTCGGAATTGGAAACTTGTCGCTGATGGTGACCTCATTCAACTTCCTATAATCTATGACTAGCCTCCATTTCTGTTTACCAGAATTATCTATTTTTTTTGGGACTATCCATATTGGGCTATTATAAGGAGAATTGCTTTCTTTTATAATACCCTGATCTAGCATTTCATTTATCTGTCTTTCTACCTCTCTTTCATGTACTTGAGGGAATCTGTATGTTCGAGAATATATTGGTTCATTTGTAGTGGTAATAATTTTATGTTTTGTGTCGTTGACACATGTTAATTTCTGGCCTTCTATAAAAAATAAATCTTTATTTTCTTTTAGTATTTTCGTCAAACATAGGAATTCTTCTTCGTTTAATTTGGATGTGTCTAATCTATTAATTAAGCTGTTATGAAGGGTAATTGGTTCTAGAGTATTTATATCTTCATATGAGTAGGGGCAATCGAATCCTTTGAACATAACTTTTTGCCCGTTTATCTCAATGCAATGATTTTCAAATTCTATTTTTGCTTTCAGTGGTATTAAAATGTTTATGCCTAATATAGCATCAAATTTTTTTTCATTGAGATTTAACAATTTCCAAGATATGGTAGCATTTAGTTTGAATTCATTTGGTATTCTAGTAATCTTTTCAAAATTAATAAATGTTTCTCCAGTAACAGTACTTATAGGTATTGGTTGAATTTTTGTTTTTGTTAAGTGTGGGAACATTGACTGATTCAGAATTGATATAGACGATCCCGTATCAATAAGACAATCAATTTTTTGGTCATCAACAGTTATTTCAATTATGGGAAATGCATTGTGTCCGAGGCACTGGGAAGAAAATTTTCGGAACTGGGTGATCGTTTATTAATGTTACTAATATCCATTGGCTCTACATGTCTAAAGTTCCTATTTTGTCCTGAATAACTATTTCTAAATTGCCTTGGCTCTTGTTGATTTGAAAATCTATGTTGGTATTTGTTATTGTTATTAAATTGATAATTGCCTGTATTTTGTTGTCTATTTCTGTACGTGTTTGTGCTGTCATATCTATAGTCATTACTGTTTCTATTTTGCGTGTAATGGTTTCGAAATTGATTTGATTGTGTTTGGTAGTTATTTGAATTGTTATTGTCTGCGCTGTGATAATGACGAAAACCGTTTTTGTTGTCTACTGTGTTTCTATTTCTACCGTTTCTATACCTTTGCGGCTGATCTCTACTGTTAGTGTATTCTTTATGATCTAATCTAGTCTGTAATTTCTCTTCTATTCCTGTCGCTTTTAATGCAAAATATCCTCCCTCTAAACTATTAATATTCTTAGCTCTAAGGTACATCTCCTCTTGTCTAGGAATGTTAAAAAAGAAAATAGAAAGTATGCTTTCTTCATTATACTCTGGCTTATAATCTAGCGGTGGATTTGAGTCCAAACGGTACTTTAGGTTAAGCTTATCTAAAATTACTTTCAAATCGTGATAATATTGACTTACATTATAAAATTTGATATTGTGCGCTCTGTTTTTTAATGCAGCATATTCCTCTGGAACACCAAATGTTCTTTTGAGTTGCTCTTTTATCTGCTCCCAGCTACTATTCGGTGGTAGTCGTCTTATTGCGCTGAGTGCATCACCTTGAATCTTTGATGCAATGATTCTTCGTAGGTACTCCCTGGCCCCCGCATCTTCGACCGTAGATAACATATAGTCGCCTTCCTCTATATATGATGAAAGAGCATAAGAATCATCTCCTCTAAATTGCGGAAGGCTTCTGGCTTCCTTTACTAGATCAGAAAATCCAAAATTCATAGCTAATCAGTTTTTTTTTCACAAACAGTGTATACGATATCTATATGTATATCCCGATATCAATTTAATTGATACAACTGAACCGTTAGTCTTTCACTTTGTGTAATTTTTATAAAGATATAATTTTATATACTATTAATCTCACTTGTCTTTTCTTTTCTTTTTTTTTGTTTCACATTTAGAGTATTTAAGTTATTATTTTTAACTTTTTATATTTTATATTCGCTTTTAATTTTTTATATATACATGTATGCGTAGATATATATGTACCGATGTGTACTTTAAGTTTACCGACTGCGCCAGTTTTATGAGAGGAAGAAAAACAACATGTTTTCAAATCTGTGGTCAAAATAAGACTGACTGTACTTTATTAAGAGAGGTAGCGTTGTACAAAAGAGGAAAAATAACTTATGATTAGTGGTTTTTATATTTGTTTACATAACTTGCCAGCCGGGCCCGCTTTTATTCTGGTACTACTCACTGATGGCTATTATGTCGGTCCTCAAATCGCGTCTGAGTTTCGCGAGAAGGTTATCAGCCGTTTTACTCCTGTGGAGATTTCCTTGTAGGATTCTCATCATTGCTTTTGGGCGCCACCTTACCGCAGTTAGTGCTGCCATTGTTTTTCATCGTGCTTGGACTGATACTTTTAGATATATTGTTTCCCACAGACTGTACCTAGGAAATCCGGTGAGGCCTTGATTACAACAAACCGAAAAAGAAAAAGTAAAAACTTTCTCAAAAATAATGTCGTCTTACACCACTTAGCCGTATCGAAAGTAATCTATTTTTCAGAGCTACTATCTTCGCAGAGATGCCCCACATTTCAAGCACGATTTCCCATTGTAATAGTAACTATTTCACAGAAAATCCAAAATCAAATCAATTAACTAGCAGTTTCAGGCCTTACAAGCCTTCACACACCTTTTGAGTGAACACTCCAACTGAGCATTAAAATTGAACTTTTCAAATAATTGCTAAAGGAGTGGCCATCGCCACACTAACCGCAAGCATGCAATCATTTATCTAATTACCATAGATTTCGTGCTATTAGCTCTCCGCTAATAATCCATCCAAATATGTTTCCATTCCCATTTCAGTGGTTTTTGGCCGCCAAAATTGGGTGTGTTCCTCGGGCGCAGATACCGAAACCTATGCGCATTATGCGCATTCCCCAACATACCCACATCCGTCATTTTCCCAGCGCTGCTGGTGCTGTGCTGCTCGTAAAATGCCAAATTCTCATTGTTTCCCTATAAGACAATGAAATGCGACCGTGCTACATCTTGCTTAGCGAATTTGTTGCGGCTTAGGTTACACTTGAGCTGAAGCCAAACCGAGATCAATGTTCGGCTAAATATCACAAATTCGACCTGCAATAGAAGTCGTGACATGCACAGAGCAGCAATAGACAGATTAAGTATCTAGATACAGATGGACTTTGATGTCGCTGCTGCGAAAAGGAGCTCAGTGGATGGATTGGAGCAGCGAGCGCCTAGTACAATTACTGCAACTTTGAGGTATCTCCGGCTTGAAGCAAAATAGGAAATGTAAAGCGTATACGTACGAGTATCTCTTTATAGGCAAACGAGTCTTTTGTGACATGAAAGATACATATACACCACGAGCGCGATTCAAACACAAAGAGACAAAGAAAATATGTTTTTTTTTCTGTTTATTTAACTTTGCAGCAGTTTTTGGCGAGCTGGGTCATTGGACACCACACGGAGATCTGAGAGGAGATCTCATAATGGATGCGACGTGGAATGCGGAGAAATGTGGTGCCACTTGTGCCACTTGGTGACAGACGACAAGGGACACTCGTATGGATTTCGTTTATTAATTTTGTACATGAGAATGTGTGCGCTAGTAAATGAGTTCGAATGAGTTCAAGTGTTGAAAGGAGCAAAGTTGCAGTTGATAGGGATTACCTACAGCCACGACTGCACCGCAATAATATTTAATTAAACAAATTGCCGCAGAAAGATGCATCACTCTCTGTCTATATATAGTCGGTGCTATCGTTAAGTAACTTCAATTAGTTAAGGAGACATAAAGTCATTCAATACATTCCAGCTTTGATTGATGACGACCAGGAAGGGAGCCAAATTAGAGTCATATGCAAGTGTAGGTATATAGGGGTCGTACCACTTAGATATTCGTAACTACCTGGATATATCGGTTCAAAGAGCGGAATCATTCCAGATGTCTACACACTAATTACTTTGCTCCTACCAATTGAGAAGGAAAAAAAGACCGACTTCAAAGACGTGGGCGCCGTGGCGTAAGTGGTTAGTGTGTTGGATCACTATGCATGAGGTTCCAGGTTCGAATCCCAGAAAACACCAGAAAGATTTTTCACGGTCCCACCTCTCGCGAGCGTCTGACACACATCCGAGAGTATTATTGTCACAAGAAAGCTTCTCAAATCGCCGTTCGGATTCGGCACTAAACTGTAGGTTTTCGTGTGAAAAATATAACGCACACAACATGAGTGGTTGCGAGAAGCTAGGCCCTGGCACTTTAAAGAGCTGTTACGCCAAATATTTGTATTTGTTTTGTAAAGACGTGCCATCAGGTAGTCAACTCCCTGGTAGGCCCAGAAGAAGATGGTTGGACCAAATCAGACATCTCTCCTGGAGCCGTCTAGGGATTCCTACTGAGGAGTTGGAGTTCATGGCGGAGGACCGAGAAGGACGTAGGGTCCACCTGAGCATCCTACACCCGCGACCCTCATGAAGGATTAGCGGGCCATTAAAAATAGCCATCTCCTGATTTTCTGTCATGCCCAAGGATTCTCATATGCTCCATCCCATAACTCCGGAAAGCATCTGTTTTGGATAGCCATTTGAAGCTCTTTACGTGCTGATTTGTATCGCTCATGTAGGCTGGTGTAGGTGGACGTTGTCCTAGGACACATGCACAACCTCCTTGCTCGATGACATTCGATAGGCAGTTCAGCTGTTTCCTTGCGCCAAAAGTCTGGGAAGAAGGGTCGAGGGTACTCGTATCTACATCCTCTCGGATAGTCAGGCAGCACTTATGGATCTGAAATCGTACACGGTAGGATCCAAACTTGTAAGGGACTGTCCAAACCTACTCGAAGATCTCACATCGAAAAACACCGTCACTGTGGCCTGGATACCAGGACACGAAGGCTTCGAGGGCAACGAACGGGCGGACTGCTTAGCGAGAAGAGGCGCTAGTCGCCCACTAGTTGGTCCTGAACCCTACTTTTGAGTTACATGGAGTCGCGCAAACATCAAAATAAAAGAATGGGAAGATGATCATGATGCAGAGTACTGGGCCAAACTCAAGGGCCTAAGACAGACAAAGAAGTTCATTAATTTCAGTCGTTGCGTTGCAAGGCTTAAAAGCTACTCGAGCTAGGAAAGCAAACTTAAGAACCTTAAGAGGCTACTTGGCTGGCCATTGCCCACTCAAGTACCATCTGCACAAGATGCCCCACGGCCGCAAGAAAAAGTCTTCTCCATCTCGGGAGGGCTTTATTGAGCCCCTCTGACTTCTGAAACATTGAGTCTGGAGCTTTGTTGAGGTTTATCAAGTGCCTTAACCAAGCTGTCGACTAAACACCAGGCTGGTACAATAGATCTTATAGGTAGCAGTGCGTACGAGGGCCCTAGTATAGTATTGTATCATAAACGCACACTACTGCATGGTTTGTGTACCAAACTAAAAACACTGTGTTCCAAACTGTAACCTGCTAGCAGCAAATATTCCCACCTAACCGGATGTTCCACAATTGTTCCACACAATATCCCAATTATTCCAGGATCATCAATTCACCCCGAGGTGAAGAAAAAGAGGTAATTCGTCAGAACAACTTCTCACCTGCAGACAGAAAACGTCCGGCTGAAGCCCTTTCGCATCAGCTGATCCAGGTCATAACCACAGCCCAGAAGGTCTGTCAGTAAAAGAGGCGAGCTCTGCTGCTGGTGGACCGACGAGATTAAACGGCTCAGAGCGAAGTGCCTACAAGCACGACGCAGATCTCAGAGATCCAGAGGCAGACAAGATTTCCAAGAGCGGCTAACCACATATAAATTGGCGAGGCGAGAACTGGAAAGGGCCATTAAAGAGAGCAAGTCAAGGAGCCTTAGGCGGCTCTGTGACGAGGCCGAATTAGACCCCTGGGGTATAGAGTGGTGATGAAGAAGCTTAAAAGCAGCAGGTCTCCACAACTAACATGCCCGACAATGCTAAGGACTATAGTAGAGCACCTATTCCCCCATAGACCAACTACTATGGTCTCCATCACGAGGGAGATCAGCATGTAGCATATCCCTTTGGGGCATGCAGAAAAATCGGAGACAGCAAAGCACCTGGACAGGATGGCATCGCGAATAGGGCAATCAAGGCGGCTGTTAAGACGAGACCGGACATCTTTCTAACAACGATGCAAAGGCGCATAGAGGAGGGGGTATTCCCTACACCATGGAAATTGCAACATTTAGTGCTGCTTCCAAAGGACAATAGCCGCCCGGACAACCATCATCGTATCGCCCAATATGCGTGCTCGATACGCTGGGAAAGATCTTAGAGCGTATCATCTACTCGTATGACAGACTGCTTGCGGTGGCGGAGGAAAACGGAGCCCTGTCAGACTGTCAGTACCGCTTCAGAAAATCACGCTCTACCGTCGATGTTATAAAGGCGGTAGTAGATATAGCAACCGAAGCAATACAAGGGAATAGGTGGAAATGGGGGACGGAGAAATACTGCGCAGTAGCAACGCTCGACGTCAAAAATGCTTTCAACTCGGCAAGCTGGTCATTCATTAGGAGATCCCTGGCCAGGATG
The DNA here is from genome assembly GCA_945910035.1 of Brachypalpus laphriformis. Taxonomy (NCBI): domain Eukaryota; kingdom Metazoa; phylum Arthropoda; class Insecta; order Diptera; family Syrphidae; genus Brachypalpus; species Brachypalpus laphriformis. The sequence continues at coordinate 161,245,365 of OX246756.1, forward strand.
GATACACCATACTACCTGCTGAGGATAGTCACGGACTACTTCAGCAATAGGAAGCTAAGATACCATACTGACGATGGCGTTAAGCACTACAGTATTTCCACGGGAGTCCCGTAAGTGTCGATTCTGGCACCTCTCCTATGGAACATTATGTACGACGGAGTTCTGCGACTAGAACTGCCCGAGGGAGTCAAAGTAATTGGCTTCGCTGACGATATCGCAGTGGTTACAGTAGCCAAACACGTACACGAGGTGGAGTCTGCCACGGATGAGGCAGTTATAAGAATAAAGGAATGGCTGGAGTCTACCGGTGTGGAACTAGCTGCCCTAATAACCAGTCGCAAAAATGTGGAATACGCCAGCTTCCGGGTCGGAAACCAGACAATCAGGTCCAAAGAATCCTTGAAGTACATTGGAGTTATGCTCGACAACAGGCTGCGCTTCAAAGCCCACGTCGAGTATTCTAGTAAGAAAGCATCGCTGATGCAGGCAGCACTCTCCTGAATCCTCCCGAACATCGGCGGGCCTGGATACGCTCGAATCTAACCCCGAGGGACGACGCAGCAAAGGGAATCATCGCCGTAGGTGGCGCGCACAAGTTCAAGGGGACCTTGACCAACTTGGAGTGCGCAACTGGAGGCAACTAGCTAAAGACCGAGCTTAATGAAGAGGCTTGTTGGTTGAGGCCCAGGTTCACCCCGAACTATAGCGCCACCTAAGTAAGTAAGTAAGTAAGTATCCTGCTGTCTAGAGTGGGTCAGCTCGGTACTTTTATACGCTGCCCCGATATGGGCAGGTGCACTGGCGACAATTGAGTGCAGGAAGAAGCTGTCATCAGCTCACAGGCTCTGCGCAATCGTCCCTCGAACCGGCAAGAGGCAAAAATGATTAAGGAGGAGGAAGGGGCAGCATCAGCAACGCTGTGGCAAACCAGGTGGGACAGCTCTACAAAAGGCAGGTGGACCCACAAGCTCATTCCCACTCTAAAATCATGGACAGAGAGAGCGAGGGGGAACTGTAACTACCACCTCACACAGTTCCTGTCCGGGCATGGTGGCTACCGGAAATACCTCCATAGATTTGGACACGATAGTTCGCCCCTGTGTCCAGAATGTCCAAACGAAGAGGAGGACGCGGAGCATGCAGTGTTCTACTGCAGACGCTTTGCAGAAGATAAAATCTTGTAAGTCACATGACACGATCAGAGGGCGAGTGGATGGAGATCTGCTCATTCATAGTATGTGTGCAGAATGCGATGCGAAGAGCAAAAGCCCTAAGAAGAGCCCAAGAGGCGGCCTCGGAAACTAGAGCATAATTGCTAACCAGCCCCGCGAAGAAATACCTAACGGCAGAACCGCGGGGAGAGTGGTTGAAGTGTGTAGGGTGTGTGTTTAGTACGTAGGCATATTCCTGGAATCGATTACTCTGGTTTGCGAACCGTGCATGCTAGCAGCACTCGGGCTACTAGTATCTATGAAGATTACGCATCCTTGGCGCAACCTAAAAAAAAAAAAAAATCAATACACCCCGAGAAACATCTAGCATGTTCCAGAACCCCTTTCATTTTTTTATAAATACCCATACCACAACCATCGTCAGTACAGTTGTTTATAAGTGAATATAGCGATTACAAGAGATATTCGACCAGTGGTTACAAGCGAGATTGTAAAAGTAAATCTGTAGCGACAGTTTAATTTGAATAAAGAATAAAGTGATCGAGTATTGTGTAGAGTATAGTATAGTATTCCACCAGTAGACTGAGAAGCCGTGGTTAATTCCTCTTTTCCTTATCATGATGGCGTCTCTAGACACCATCAGTTGCCAGCAGTTGTCAACCTTAATATCATAGACTAACTCCAGAGTTGAGAGGAGCACTTGAGAGGACGAATGGATATGACACATGCCAACACCAAGTACAAATATATTCCCCATATGCACATTGAGACATAAAGCTCCCCTTAGCGCATACAACCCTTCACCAAATTTGCAGTAAAATGAATCTCTTCTCAGCTGGGTAGCCTCCGAAACCAGTCACATAACCTCCAGATACATGAGTGTGCGTGTGTGTGTAATTAAAATTTAAATTCCAACCAACTCGACTTCACCTCTTTGCAATTAAATCTTAATTGAAGGCTATCATCAAAAATTCCAAGATAAAGGCATTTCCATCTCACATCTCACGTGCCCACACACATGGGACAACATACAGCAGTAAGCTTCTCACAAAAGCACTTTTAAGTACCTATATCCCCCCCTCCCGCCTAACTCCAGAGGCACTTAACCAGAGCAAGTGACCTTTAAAGAACAAATGTCTCACTTGAGCCATAAGTGGCCCTTGCAATCCCCATAAATATGTATATATGCATGTAATGGACTAGGAATTTCCCCCCGAGGGCTATCCATTGGATCCATCTTTCCCTCTACTCCTCCATATCGCCTAATTGACAGACTTTGCAATTAAAATTATTCCATTTCGGGGCGAATTAATTCAAAGCCGTGCGCTGTGCCCGTTGCTCTGTACCCGGCTGCATAAATCGGAATTGTAAATTGCAGCTAAATTGAATAATTGAGAATGAACGCGTCTGAGGTTGTTGAGTAGGTTTACCTTATCTGGTGTCCCTTTAGTGTGCATAAATATTTATGACCAACAAAATACAAAAAAAGATTTCCTTTCAAAGTCAATCAATGCAGTGACCTTTGACGAGAGAGAAAAGTCGTTTTAGTTTAAAAAAAAATTCAAAAAAAGAGGTTCTAGTGAAGAGCTCGGAAGGTTTGTTGTTCTTGGAGTAGGGAGGGCGAAATTCTATACGACTTACGGTCCAACGAATTTGATTGGAAAATGTAAAATCAACAAGAGGTCTACTTGCTTGATATTGAAATAGTTAGGTAAATGGGATTGAAATAGCTAGAACCTCCTCTGGAGGAAGTACAGCTCAATGCAACTGATGAAATTCTTTGCATGAATGCAGGCTTTCACTAGTCAGAAGATTAGTTAATTATTTGCGGAGGGTTATTTTGCACAGACCGCTCGCCGACTCAGAGGAAGAAAGCTGAATATCGTTGAAGGAGTCAAATCCAAAGACGTTGCACTTCCTTCCAATGAGGAGGACATCTTACGCAGATGGAGCGAGCACTTTTCAGAATTTCTCAATCCCGAACAGGGACCTGAGGACCAGGTCCACCCCGAACTGTAGCTCCACCTAAATAAGTAAGTAAGTAAACAGGGCACCGAAGATGACAGGCCTATGGTCGAGAGTATAGCGGAAAGTACTCCTACGGTAGAGGAAGTAACTTTGGCGATCAAATCTGTAAAAGTTGGCAAATCTGCTAATGTGGATGAAATCCGACGAACCCCATAGGCGGATCAGTAGAAATGCGGTGAAATGGGAGGATTGTGATCCCTTGTTTTCGGATCATAACCTCGCTGATAAAAAGGAAGAAGAAGTGCTTGAAATCCGACCAAAAATGCTCAAGGATTTAGGTGAAGAGAGAGTACAATGGCTCTCGCGTGTCATTAAAGTGGCCAGGGAATGCGGTGAAACACCTGGTGATTGGCAAAAGGGGGTGAATGACCCTTTTTCTAAAAAAAAAAAAAGAGGAGACAAAAGAGATTGCACCAACCACAGGGGTGTATCTCTTTCAAGTCTCCCTCGAAAAGTCTTCACTAAGGTGAAGACGCGTTCCAGAGCTGCGTTTGCGGATAGTTTGAAGGAGGAGCAGTATGTCTTTCGTCCCGGTAGAAGCACAACCGACCAGTTTTCACTCTCAGAAATGGAACTCAAACTGTTGGTCAATTCTGAAGGGTTTGGATCGCGAGCCAATCTTTACTCTAGATTTTGATGGTGCTAACAACTGAACAAAGGTTCTCGGGTTAGTTTGGAATCCTCACCGTGACATCTTCACCTTAAAATTTTTTTTAGAAAAAGAATCGCCGTCATCACCCACTATGCGAATGCTGTTGTCAGAGGTTTCAAATATTTTTGATCCGTTGGGTCTGGCTCCTGCCGCCATTTTGTTTAAAATGCTGTTCCAGGAGTTGTGGGTACATAAGAAGAAAATTGGATGGGATGATTCACTGCCAACTACAGTAGCTGACAAACGGATTTCTTATCGAAAGGATTTACCCTATTTTGAAAAGGCCGACATAGTGAAAAGGTGTACGTTAGATTCGAATCGGTTTGATTTGATTGGGTTCACAGATGCATCCGAGAAAGCTTATTCGGCAGTTGTTTACGCGCGTAGTTTGTCTGAAAGTGAGGCCATCGAGATGCAACGTGTTGCTGCTAAAAACCGCGTTGCTCTGCTGTTAAGTCGTCTGGTTCAACTCATTCGTACTTCTCTGGACGTTACACCTGTCCAAATCTTTGTCTTTAGTGATTTGCAAATTGTGTTATCATGGCTTTCTTCTCCCCCTCATCGATGGAATACCTTCATCGCGAATCGTACCTCAGAGGTTCCGGACGTTCTTCCCCTTTCTAATAAGAACTATATTCGCTCAGAGGAAAACCCAGCTGGCTGTGCATCGAGAGGGGTCAAGCCCAGGAAACTGTTGCAGTTGGAACTTTGGTCCAGGAACTTTGAAACTTTGGAAAGGCCCTGATTGGCTTTCGATGGATTCTGGTTCCTAGCCGAAAATTGGATCCGGATTTCGGCCAAAAAAATATCTTCTCGGACGAGGCCTATTTTTGGCTCAGCGGTCATGTCAACAGGCAAAATTGCCGTTATCGAAGCGAACGCACAAGTGTTCGACCAAGCATCAATGCATCCAGAAAGATTGACTGTTTGGTGCGGTTTATGGCATGGCGGCATCATCACCTTATTTCTTTCAAAATGAGGGAAGAGACACCATTACCGTCAATGGTCACAGGTATAGAGCGATGTTAACCGACTTTCTGTGGCCAGATCTCGTGTACATCGAAACATCGATACAACCAACAAGGAACTCGAGAACATCGATATATCCGAGCTGTGGTTCCAACAAGACAGCGCTTCATGTCATACAAGCGGCGAAACACTCAAAATTGTGAGGGAGAAATTTGTCGACTGGGTCATCTCACGGCGAGCGTTCATCAATTGGCTGCCGCGATCATGCGACTTGACATCACTCGATTATTTTCTCTGGGGCTACGTCAAGTTCTTAGTCTACGCTAACAAGCCAACCACTTTGAACGAGTTCGAGGTCAACATTCGAGACGCTATTGCCAGAATAACGCCGTACGTATTGGACCGAGTCATCAAAATTTGAACCGACCGCTTGAAGCACTGCCAGCGAAGCCGAGGCGGCCATTTAAATGATGTGATATTCCACACATAATGGCATGAACGTAGCTTCAAAATAAAGCCAGAATCACATTTTATATCTCACACCGTTGTGTTTTTATTTCAATTTATTTTCCTATCGTTCTTATCTGGTCACCCTATATGGACTGGATGTTGCAGCGCAGCTGTGGCGGAGTATGTTTCAAAGTGGGAGACTTAAGGATTAGTCATTTGCTCTTTGCGGATGATTTGGTCAACCTCGGCTCCTCTCAAACCGAACTTCAGCGCGCACTCGAAAGGTTTGTAGCCGTTTTTGATAATGTTGGAATGAAGATCAATAATGGTCATTTGCAAAATACCCATTCAGTGCACTCTGCAGGTTAGTGGAGTCCCACTGAAGCAGCTGAATATATTTGAGTACCTCGGGGTCTTATTCACGAGTGATGGGAATAGCAATTCCGAGTTATCCTGTAGAATTGGTCAGGCTTTGAGAGAGCTTGGCCAATCTGTTATAAGGAAGGCTGAACTTAGTGTTCAAGCTAAGATATCGGTTCTTAACTCGGTGTATGTTCCAACTCTCACCTATGGTCATGAAATTTGGGTAGTGACCGAAAGAATAAGATTGCGGATACAAGCTGCCGAAATTAGGTTCCTTCGCGGGGTTGCTGGAATAACTCGTAGGGATCGAGTGCACAACACCAGAGAACGCGAGGCGCTCAATGTTGAGCAGCTACTTCTCCGAACGGAACGATCTATGCTTCGATGGTTTGGCTACGAAGTGCGTATGACCCCAGACTGGCTTCCAAGGCGTGCCATGATTGCCTCGAAAAACACCATCAAGTAGGTGACTCCCAGGTAGGTCTAGAAATAGCTGGTTGCATCAAGTCTGGAGCCATCTAGGGACTCCTCATTATGAGTTGGAGTCAATGGCGGAGGATCGAGAAGGATGGACGGTCCATGACGGAATAGCGGACCATTCAAAATATATGTATGTATGTAATGTACGTATTTTGCACTGCGACCTAATGGTCTATTGGGCCCTCTGCTAGTACTTTTGAGAGGTTCATTCCTTCGTTAGAGTTCCCCTCGCAATAATAATTCCTTCGGAATTGTGTCTGATGGTCATGCACTCTTACCTTGCCTCGACGAGAATAGTTTATCCTACAGCTCTGCCTCTCCACTTCGGTTTCCCTGAGGAATCTGAAAATGAGAAGTGGATCCATAGTAGGCATATCCTCATCTGATGTGTGGTACTTGTCCAAGTATTTCAATCTTTTTTGAGTCAGTGCCCGACAAGATTCCTTAGGTGCTCCGGAGTCTCGCTTGACTCATTGCAGAACCTGCAAAGGCCTTCATTTGTTATACCCAGTTTCCGTAAGTTAAGTTCCATTAACACACGCAAGCTGCAAGTCATCGTAAACAAATGTTTAAGGATCATCTTGAGGATTTATTGGCCGAGCCGCATCTCCAACGAACAACTTTATACGAGAACCAGCCAAGCGTTGCTATACGAAGGAGCAAGTGGTAGTGGTTTGGACATACCCTACGGCGCTAAGACAAGCATTGAGAAATACGCCATGCAGTGGAATCCGCTCACCTGGGCAGGCAGAATAGTGGGACGCCCTAGGCAAACATGGTGCAGAAGAGTTGAAGAGGAACGAGCTATTTAAGAATGAGTTGGAGGCAGCTCAAACGCGTAACAGAACTCCGAACAAGATGGCGCGCAGGCGTGGTTGACGACCAATGCCCGCCGAGGGGTTAAAGGATCTAAGTAAGTAAGTAAGTTTCCGTAAATGCTCCCTGAGTTTGCAGTTCTCTGTTAGGATTCTTATTAGGATTCGTAAGTTATTCTTGTTAAGGCAGATGCAGGCTTCAATCTTTCCGTGTGTAACATCCCCCAGTATTTTCCTAGCTTGCCTCAGACCTGTAGTGTCATTCGACGTACTTACCCTGTCTTCTTTTCCCATTTTTCTGAATTCTCCGCATATGGCATATACCCCTATTTCGCCGAATGGTTCAGGTCCTATGAAGAGTTCTGCAGCTCCTTGTCTTGCCAGTGAATCTGCTGCGTCATTACCTTTTATCCCGACATAACCGTGTATCCAGTAGAGCATAACTTTGTTGTTTCTACCCAATTCATTAAGTTTGTGTAGGCATTCCCACGCACATTTCGACGTAATGGCATAGGAGTCAAGTGCTTTGATAGCTGCTTGACTGTCTGGCAGTATTGCTACGTGTCAGTTGCTCTATCTTCTTTCGAAATTGAGTATCCATCTTAGAATGTTTGGAAAAATCAGAAATCTTCTAGACTTACCCGCTATTCTTCTGCATATCATGAGACCACGGGTAGCTTTTTTGGATACCTCATCTGTGTGCTTTTTCCATATGAGTTTACTATCTAGGTATAGTCCTAGATACTTCCGATGGTAGCCGGATTGCCTTCAGTCCAAGTTTTTGGTCAGAGCTGTAGTTCTTAAAAGTATTTCCATTCCTACTTGGCAACTACACCATTTATCCTCAAATCTATCAATACTTGTATTCCAAATTTGAGTTTGGATTGGATCGGTATCTTATGGAAGTTTGCGGTGACTACGCTTTTCCATTTTGTCTATGAAAATACTTTGTTTCGACACTAAGATCCACAGGGCGACCTGTCTGGAAAGCCACCAACCACCATCATGAAATTTATAACTTCTTTAGGGTGGTTCAGAGTTAAAGAGCTGTTGCGCCAAATATTTGTTTATTTTTTTTTTTTTTTTAGGGTGGTTCAGAGGAAGATGTTTCACTGGCACAGAACTCTAGCTATTTTGTTTTTTCCTCTCTTTACAATTCTTCAGCAAGGAAACTCCACGTCAGGGGAGCACAATGGATCCGTTTCAGATTCGAATGCAGGCTGCGCTCATTCGTTGCAGTTAACCCATTTAACCTAACCTAACATAAGATCCACTTACCCTTAAAACTGATCCAGTCCAACACATCTAGTACTTTCAGTCCAGGAGGGGTGATGCATATTACCTCAACCGGAAAGCCCGTGACAGAAAATAACTCGAGGTAGCGATAATGGTAGCGATAAATGCTAGTTATAGCATGGAAAGGTTTTGAAAGCCCGCAGTATGCTGTAAAAGATACTCAAAAGACTCGCATTACTGCTCATGGGGGAACTCCTGGAACTCACTCTCAGTACCCTGTGGTTGAGGATTGCGCAAACAGAATGAGCGGGAGAAGGAATCGTAAGAGAGAAGTTCATTGGAGCAAGAGGATTCGAGGTGCTTGGTAAAAAACTTATTGGTTGTCGGCTGTATCACCACGCGTCCTTTAATAGACTGTAGAAGCGTGCCTTTCGCCTCCTTAGTACCGACTGTAACTCTCTTCTTCTCTGCTTATGATTCTTTTGAGCAATTCTAATCTGCCACTCTACCTGCTCACATATAGAAAATATTCTTTTCGGCTTTCTTCGTAAAAAAAAAGGGTTCGTTCCTTGACGCCTGGTGAAATCCCGCCCGTCAGACGCACCATTTCCGATGGCTTACAACAGTTGGTTTAGTCTCCTGTACTCGATGCTATTGACACTGGACCCCTCGAGAGATTCAGCCACTTTTACTATGAGTACTTTGATTGTATTGATGATTTGATGTATTCTCTGGCTGCAAGCAGATCGAAAGGAGGGCTCCTATATTATTAGAGAATTCTAGATGGGTGCTTCGTGTCAATCTCAAGGTTTACGACTTATGGGAGGCTAGGCAATAGAGTGTCCTCTGTTCCTGTCTTGATTTAAGTCCCGCTTAGGGCATTTCTCCTACGCAAAGTAAAGGGACTGCCAGTATCCAGTAATTTTTGTTAGGAATCCTGATATTGAATCTCGTGTCAAACGTCAGGATCGGAGTCATATAATCAGTTGACCACTTGTGATCGCCCATCTGGGTAGTATTGGAGCATGACTATAGTGCAGATGACCAGAGTGCTGCTTTTCTCAGTCTGAGTGCCGATTTGGCCGCCGTAGCGAATAGATTCGGCGGATTGAGACTAAGCATGGTCTCCATTGCCATCATTCCAATCCAGGCTGACCTCTGGATCTTGGTGAAACTTGAAAGCTGGTATTGCTTCTCCAGTGCCTTCCACCAGACTGACGAACCGTAAGTTAGAATAGGTCGCACTACCGCCGTGTATAACCAATGTACCACTGCGGGCTTGAAACCCTACGTATTGCCGAAAGGACTGCACATGCTTTTCTAATGCAATTCCTGATATCATTCTTCCAATTTGGTTTAGATTCCAGAATTACTTTGACTGAGAGATTTAGTACAACACCGCCGATCCTCGGGGTTTGAACTCAGGATTTGACCTTTTTCTGGCTAAGAGGATAATCTCTGCCTTGGCGGGGTTCACTCTCAGACCTGGGCTGTACTGTGGCCAAACCGAGCACGGACGCAGATATCTTCAAATATTTGCTAACGTGTCTAAATCTGAAGATTTCTTATCTAAATCTTCCCCTGACGACGAAAATGCTTAAACATCACCGTCATAGCATTGGTGCAGTGAACAGTCCATTTGCTTGTTACCCCATGTGTGCAGGTGTCACAAGTTTCTATCCTCTTTCTGTCCGATCCAACCCTCTACAGTTTTCGTTCTGAATCGCGAAATCACTCTCATCTGAGGCTTGTCGTTGTTTCGTATTACGCAGCCTTTTATGAAGCTGGACTGTTATCCTGGCAGCAAAGTCCCAACTTTCTACGTATAGTCCAGTTTTGAATGGACCGGTCTCCTGAACCTTGTCCTGCCAAGACTTGGCTATTCGCATGGAAAACGTGTCACTCTGCCACAGCCTCTGCTTCGGTCTGTTGTAGTAGGTGGGCCGTCAGCTAGTTGTGGTCTCTAATGATGGGTAAGTGGAGTTCCTTTGTGCTTGTATCCAGAGTGTTCTCATAGTTCTTTTGCAAGTCCAAGGCTATGTTGGATGTTACAAATGCCAGGAAAGTCTGAATCGGGTTTCCAGTTTTGAGGCTTATTTAGCTCATTCGTCGGTCGTCTTGCTATCATCCGCACCTCTATGTCTCGGGACGAAATAAAGTGCGTTCTAGCTGGCAGTGAGTGGTCTAAGATTTTCTCGACAAATCCTCAGTAGTTTTGAATTAACTATTGCGGATGAGTTGGTTTTGATGGCTTCTCGTGGGAGTAGTTTCAAGGATAGCTTTCGTGCAGCCTCGGCAGTGGCCAGGACTTCGGCTTTGATCAGTTAAGGAAAGAAAAGCTGAAGTTATATTCTAAGGCTTGCTGATTGAGGACGTCAACATAACAACAAAGTTGAGTTCCTTCTTCAATTTAATGCGAAACTTCTTCCTTAACTTGCGGAGTTTGTGTTTGAAAAAGCCCCAACTATAGCTAAACCCTCCAGCGCATACCAGTTTGAGTGCACTGAGGTACAAAGGAAGTATGTATAGTACTGTGCACTATGTGTGCCCACCCCAAAAACACCACAACGTGGAGAAAGATGGGACATTTCCATTTTTTCCGCCGTCAGAGAGAATTTTATTTTCACACACAAAGCAAACTTGTGGTTTTTAAGTGCATCGTCGTCGTCGTGGTCATGGTTTCTCGTTCAAAGTCCATAGAGGAACCAGTGCGGTTGACCCCATCATGAATTCCATTATCGTTCAAAACAACCAAATAATGTTGCGGCCAACTTCAACGATGATGAACGATAAATCTTGCTCAAGAAGGACCGAGCGTGAGTCCGAAATCTGAAAAAGAAAACCCCCCAAGCAGTCCAACTTCAAAGAACCATTCTATGAGCCTGAGCCTGAGCCAAAGCTAACAGCCAGAGAGCATCAAATCACCGACGAACAACCGAAAAAGAGTGGCAAAATGTGTTACAAACGTGTGAACAATTATCGTAAAAATGTTCCACGAAAGTGTGCGTTTAGTGGAGCGATAGAGGATACCAACGACGACAGAGAGAGAATTGCAATAAGCGTTGTGCTACTGCAATGGGAATAAGTATCTAACACTCAAACTGGGTTCTTCGTTGCTCCAAAGCCAAACGATATGGCATGCTGGGTACACGAGCTGAGTGTGTGTGTGTGTGCGAGTGTGCAAATTGCACACAGATACTTACTACATCTGGAATTGCACACACACACACAACTGGGTACAATAACAAAATGTGAAACTATCATCGCACAAAGTTCGTTGACCCTATTTTGGCATGAGAGTAGTTTTTCACATTGCGGGGGGCATGGGGGTATGGTGTGTATGCAGCACTGGAGACCAAATGGTGTTACCAGCATAACAAAATCTCCAATAAAATTAAAAATAAAATGAACAGTCTGTCCGTTTCCTTAGAAAAGTTTTTCAATGTATATCGACGACTTCGGATTTAATCACATGCGATGGGAGCTTCCTTAAGCAGCTGTGGTCTTGCTCTATTCATCATAATTTAAGTCGAAGTTTACCTATGGAAAGGTCCAGGTTTCTTCTAGTTCCTTAGACAGTAAAGGTCTAATTCTTTGGCGACGGTTATTAGAGAAACCTACCACTCGCTCTCAAGTCGTAAGGCTTCCTTCTTCCTCATGAGACTATTGTAAGAAGCCATACCAGAATGGAGAAGAAAAAAATATTGTAAGAGTAAGGTTAGGCTTTCTAAGAAAGCCAAGCAAGCACTTTAGTGATGAGGAGCTTACAGTACCAGCACTCACCACATCCGCACCGAAGATCTGCCACTGATACGAGCAAATGCCGGACACTCACAGAGATAATGTTCCGCGGTGTCGTCGCTCTCTCCACAAGCGTCGCAGATTGAAGCCCAACACGTTGAGGTGCTTGGCAAAAGCAAAGTGGCCTGTCAAAACGCCAATAAGTTGTCTACAGTATTTTCTGCTGAGAGACAGCAAGAATGCCGCTGATTTCTTACAGACGTCCAGGAGCATGCGTTTAGTCAACCTGCATCAATGGAATACAAAAGTCTGCATTTTCACCCTCCAAAACCACGTGGCACTAGTCTACTGACACTCGTGGGCAAAGCCAAATATTTGGGTCTCATTCTTCACAAGAAACTTAGCTGGAAACCCAATATCCTAGAATGTGTAAGGAATGCCACTACAGCTCCATTCTGCTGTAAAAAAGCCATCGAAAATAAATGGGGACAATAGCCGCGACTTACATACTGGCTCTACGCTGGGAAAGATCCTAGAGCGTATCATCTATGACAGACTGCTTGCGGTGGCGGAGGAAAACGGAGCCTTGTCAGACTGTCAGTACCGCTTCAGAAAATCACGCTCTACCGTTGATGCCATAAAGGCGGTAGTAGATATAGCAACTGAAGCAATACAAGGGAAAAGATGGGAATGGGGGACGAAGAAATACTGCGCAGTAGTAACGCTCGACGTCAAAAATGCTTTCAACTCGGCAAGCTGGTCATTCATTAGGAGATCCCTGGCTAGAATGGATACACCATACTACCTGCTGAGGATAGTCACGGACTACTTCAGCAATAGGAAGCTAAGATACCATACTGACGCGGGAGTCCCGCAAGGATCGGTTCTAGTATCTCTCCTATGGAACATTATGTACGACGGAGTTCTGCGACTAGAACTGCCCGAGGGAGTCAAAGTAATCGGCTTCGCTGACGATATCGCAGTGGTTACAGTAGCCAAGCACGTACACGAGGTAGAGTCTGCCACGGATGAGGCAGTTATAAGAATAAAGGTATGGCTGGAGTCTACCGGTCTGGAACTAGCTGCCCACAAAACCGAAGCTGTCCTAATAACCAGCCGCAAAAAGGTGGAATACGCCAGCTTCCGGGTCGGAAACCAGACAATCAGGTCCAAAGAATCCTTGAAGTACCTTGGAGTTATGCTCGACAACAGGCTGCACTTCAAAGCCCACGTCGGGTATTCTAGTAAGAAAGCATCGCTGATACAGGCAGCACTCTCCCGAATGCTCCCGAGAGTGGATACGCCGGGCCTGGATACGCCCGCAGGATCCTGCTATCCAGAGTGGTCAGCTCGGTACTTCTATACACTGCCCTGATGTGGGCAGGTGCACTGGCGACAAATGAGTGCAGGAAGAAGCTATCATCAGCTCACAGGCTTTGCGCAATCAGAGTGATCAGCGGCTTCCGAACTATCTCCGACGATGCAGCCTGCGTTTTAGCTGGGATGGTCCCAATCGACATCCTCGCTGAAGAGATGCAGAGGGTATACCTTAGATGTCCCTCGAACCGGCAAGAGGCAAAAAGGATTAAGGATGAGGAAAGGGCAGCATCAGCAACGCTGTGGCAGACCAGGTGGGACAGCTCTACAAAAGGCAGGTGGACCCACAAGCTCATTCCCACTATAAAATCATGGACAGAAAGAGCGAGGGGGAACTGAAACTACCACCTCACACAGTTCCTGTCCGAACACGGTGGCTACCGGAAATACCTCCATACCATAGATTTGGACACGATAGTTCGCCCCTGTGTCCAAAATGTCCAAACGAAGAGGAGGACGCGGAGCATGCAGTGTTCTACTGCAGACGCTTTGCAGAAGATAGAGCAAACCTGCCAAGTCCAAGTCCAAAAAATCTTGTAAGTCACATGACACGATCAGAGGGCGAGTGGATAGAGATCTGCTCATTCATAGTGTGTATGCAGAACGCGCTGGGAAGAGAAGAAGCCCTAAGAAGAGCCCAAGAGGCGGCCTCGGAGACTAGAGCATAATTGCTAACCAGCCCCGCGAAGAAATACCTAACGGCAGTACCGCGGGGAGAGTGGTTGAAGTATGTAGGGTGTGTGTTTAGTACGTAGGCGTATTCCTGGAATCGATTACTCTGGTTTGCGAATCGTGCATGCTAGTAGCACTCGGGCTATTAGTATCTATGAAGATTATACATCATTGGCGCAACCTAAGAAAAAAAAAAAACATACTGGCTCTATATAACCATCACAAGTTCCACATTAATACATGGTGATGGTCTGGTGGATGTCTTTGGAGAAAGCTGTTCACCAATTCTATCTAGGCCATGTGCGAAAGTCGGTTTGCTTATGCATCAGTGCAGCACTTAGAACCACCCTAACAATGGCTCCAAACATTTAGTTTCACTTGCCACCTCTGGATATTTATAGCAAACTTGTGGATATATATGTATGCAGCTTGTGCAGCCAGTGGCATGAAGACCATACGAGTATGTCAGCGGTCTAGTCTAAGCACCGAATACTCCTCTATTCTCAGCGATCTAGAATTCCTTCCGTACGACGCGGACTGCGTATTTCCACAACTTCTTCGAAATCCGTACCACCTCCAGACTTGACTGGCAGGAGAATCTGGGGTTACAAGAGGGATCCATATGCTTTTACAAAGGTAGGTAGGTAGGTAGGTGTGGTGGTTCTTCTAAGTAAAGAACAACTTAATTAGCACTAGGTGCCGTTTCGATACCACAAAACTCGTGTACCTGGATATAAAAGGTGTGTTGGGGTGGAGTCTCTAGATCCAGCCTGTGGAGTTTAAAAAGGTTATTAAATCTTTAATGTTTCTCTCTATGAGTTCCTCAAGAGAATCGAAAAAGGATTTTCCTAAAGCTCGTTGTCTGGCCTTAGCTAGTGCCGGACAGACGCATACAAAGTGGATAAGGGTTCATTTCTCAGTTGCGACGTTGCAACTGCGAGAGTGTGTGTTGTGTGGGATCCCTAGTTTGACTGCATGAACTCCTATAGGCCGATGACCCGTGGTGGTTGCTGTTATCCTGGCGATGTCCCTACGCATTCTGTTTAAGAAGTTGGTTGTTTTTGGTTTGTTGTAGTTTGGCCACATCTTTGTAAATATGACACAGTTTGTTAGCCTAGTCCATCTGAGGTTAGCTTGGGAAAGGAATTTTGAGGATATTTTTGCTTTGACTGCTCCAAGCGGAATCTGAACTCATTCCGCAAGAGAGCTGTGGAAGGCTGAGCCTTGCCTATCCAGTTCATCCGGAAGTTCGTTTCCATAAACGTTACTGTGCCCTGGAACCCAAATCAGTGTTACCTTGAGTTGGCTATCTCATTTGAACATTCACTAGCTTGGAGGATGTAGTGACCGATGCAATGGCTTTGATGGGTGCTTGGCTATTAATAAAAATAGCTATCTAATGCCTCGGCGTTATATTCGTGTGTGTTTTGATCTGACGACAAGCTTCCCGGACAGCGATTAAATCTGCCTGAAATACACTGGCAGAACCCGGAAGCCTATATGATTAAGTTATATTTAAGGATTCGGAAAACACACCCATACCGACTCCACGGTCCATCTTTGAACCCTCTGTGTAGATTGTTACGTCGAAATTCTTAACCATTCTCACCTGTCCATCTTGCCATTCTGATCTTGTTGAGAATTGAAAGTCGAAGCGCTTTGGGAAATTCAATTTGGGTATCATGTAATCTGTTGTCGGCAAAATGAGTTCTGAGTTTAAAATGTTACTATACCTATAGGGTTTCATAATCCAGCACCCAGACTCCCTGAGTCTGACTGCACTGTGTGCTCTGATGTTTATTATGTGTAGATCCAAAGGTAGAAGATGCAAAAAAAATGTTAGAGCATCGGTCGGGGTTGACCGTAGAGCACCTGTGATGCCTATGAATGCCGTTCTTGTATTTGGCGCAACAGCTTAGCTTCTCGCAACCACTCATGTTGTCTGCGTTATATTTTGCACACGAATGGAAGGGACCTACAGTTTAGTGCAGTATCCGAAGGGCAATTTGTTTTGAGAAGCTTTCTCGTGACAACAATACTCTCGGATGTTTGTCAGACGTTCGCGAGAGGTTGGACCGTAAAAAAACTTTTTGATGTTTTCTGGGATTCAAACTTGGAACCACTTACGCTACGGCACCCATGCATGCCGTTCTTTGTCCCTTATTAAATTTGGTTATATTATAAGCTTTTATTTAGAGCCGATAAACATACCATTGACCCATATGTGAGAATTGGTCGTACCATGGCTGTGTACATTCATAAGGTCAATTTTGGCTGCAATCCCCATTTTTTTCCGAAGGTTGTAGCAAACAAGCATAGAAAGCTATGCATGCCTTCTTTACCCGTTGTTCTATGTTTAGCTTCCAGTTAAGCTTAGGACCTAGGATAAGTCCTAAATGCCTAACACGGGACGATAAAGAGAGTGGTTGGCCATTTAGCCGAGGAAGTGCGAAGTCAGGTATTTTGGTTTTAGTGGTAAAGAGCGTGAGTTCAGTTTTCTCGAGTTGACACCGAGGCCACACTTTTTGGCCCAGGCGCTTACTTTTCTCAGAGCATTTTCCGTGATTTTGCTTATGACAGAGGGAAATTTTCGTGACACTCGCATCACCATATCATCTGCATACCCGAAAAGCTGTATGGATAAGGAGGAGGAGAAAACCACACTACACCTCCTTACGTACGGTTCCCTGATGTCATCATCCACTTTAACTTCAACATTTTTAGCCCTCAATTGAAATACTTATCTCAAAAACCAATCAGATATGCATTTGAGTGCCTGGCAATACTTTTAGAAAATTCTTTACGCTTCGCCAATTACTTACAATATACCAACCATTACCATCTATACATCTGTTACGTGGGTAGCTCTCACTGTCGCTATGTGCTAGTATGACCGTGCTGTGTGCATTAATGTCAGTCGAAAGGAGTACATAAAACTACAAAAGTATCTAGTTTACAGTGAATTATTACACCAACACTGTGCAGCATTAGAATCTCAAATTGCAACTGCATCACTAATGTACGAACCGAAAACGACTTCGATGATGATGTACCTACCTACCCCCACCTAGTTGGTGGCACATAAAAGATACACAGATACCGATTCAGTGCGACAAACTTTTAGTACATAAAATATCTTGTACACGAGTATCTGGAATGAATAAAGTGAAATTCCCGCGCGATTTTTGAATCGAACGCGTGTAGGTATTTGGCATCCTTCTCTCTTTCCGTTTTGGGATACATTTTTATCTCGATCGAGATCTCTTTTGCGCGCCAAAATGAAATTCAAATTTGCATGTACAAGCGTTTCTCTCTTGGAAACTTTGTGCATGTATCTATAGCAAGGAAATATATACATATATATGGCGGCAGCAATTTGCGCCGACACACTCGGCTTTAATCTCACAAAAGTGTGAAATTGGAAGAAAATATCGTTCAGGCAGCAGGGGGTTCCCAGCCAAGCAGCCAGCTATTCATGACCTCGCGATCGCGTTGAGAAGTTTCCCCCCGATCGTCGGTTGGCGCGCGGGATACACGAGGTCTAAGTTTCAAAACCGGGTTGCAACGATCTTTGGTGAGATCGCTTTTAATGTTCGCGTGAATATTTGTTTTTTTTTTTAATTACCCACCTTGGTTTGGCGTGATCAATGCATGCTTCCTATTTATGTGTACTTACAGGCGAATGTATCTATGCATGTAGTAGGTCTATCTCTGGATGCAGTAGTTGAACACGAACTTAGATGTTTTCAGATGTTGCTTGTATGAATGCCTTCTGCGATTTGCTACAAATAAATTGTAATTGCTGCCGGCTCTAATCTGCCATAAAATGTATTTACTTCCTAGAAAGAGATGACAGAACGGCGAGGTGCACGGCCGGGTGGCGGGAAGGAATTAGTGAATAATGTCACATGTGCAGATGTTGAAATCGATTTGAGTGCATCATTGAATCTTAATTAAAATGATTTCTCTTTCCTCTCATTTTACAAGAAATCGTGCACACATCTGAAGTGAGTCAAGGAATGGATGCCAGCAGCTTGAAGGTAAATTCTGTTACAACACTCCTTCCCCTAGATCTAGACTGCTTGAGAACCCCTTCCAATATCCATTTCCAGACATTATATAGTTACAAGGTAGCAAGCTCATAGACTTTCGAAAGTCATGGTGATGGCCTATGATGTAGTGCACAGAGCTTGAATATATCTATCGAAGAAAGAGTATCGAGTATGAATGCAGGGCCTTGGATTAGCTGGAATTTTCCGCCTGAACTAGCTAGAATTAGGAGAGTAACTAGACACCTTCTAAATGTGGCCAAAAGAACTATGCTAGAAGCGCACTGGGTACAATATAAGTCTAGTCAGAGAAATTTCTAAAACGAGACACAGAAGGCCAAACGCCACTCTTGGCAGCACTTCTGTAATGAAATCAAGGGTACGACAAAATCTACAAGACTGAGGAAAATTCTATCCAGGGAATCAAAAACTCTTGGATCTCTCAAGGAACCCGACGGAAGGTGGACTGAATCCTGTGCAGAATCGCTTAGCTCCCTGCTAAAAGCGCACTTTCCGGGTTGTATGACCCATCCAGATAATAACATCGAAACCAACAGTAGTTTTGTAACGAAAACTTGGACGGATCTTATCACAGAGGAAAGAATTGAGTGGGCAATCGGATCAATCTATCCCTTTAAATCCCCAGGACCCGACGGGACTATCCCAATCATGCTACAGAAAACAATAACCACAATCATCCCGGTACCTAAAGAACTGTACCTCAACTGTACCTGCCTCATTTGGGGGTATATACCTAGATCATATCCAAGGCCGGTAAGGCAGTCACACTACTGCGAAGGACTTTAGGCCAATTAGCCTTACCTCCTTTGTCCTAAAGACCTTTGAAAGACTAGCTGACACATACATCTGTAGTAAACTACGCCCAGGTGACATATCCCCAGCGCAGCATGCATATACGAAAGGAAAAAGCGTAGAGACAGCGCTGCACTGTGTTGTCGGCTCAATAGAAGAATCACTGAAAAACAAAGAATATACACTAGCCGCTTTCCTAGACATTGAAGGAGCCTTTAACAATGTCAAAACGGACGCGGTCAATAGAACTCTTATATTCACAATTCCGTGATAAAATGGATCGTCAATATGCTAAAGGAAAGACATATCAAAGTTGAACTCGGAGGTACAAAGCTTAAAGTCTATGCCTCAAGAGGCACCCCTCAAGGAGGGGTTATATCCCCACTGCTGTGGGTAATTGTCCTGAACGAAGTCCTTCTTAAACTTAGAAACAGCGGCGTCAAGGCCATAGCATATGCGGACGATGTTGTGCTGCTAGCAACAGGTAAATTTCTCCCGACCCTGAGCGAACAAGTCGAAGGGGCGCTGGAAATCATTGACTCCTGGACGGAGAGATGTGGGCTGGTGGTTAATGCCCAGAAAACAGAGTTAGTACTATTCACTAACAAAAGAATAATTCCACAATTCGTAACACCTTCCGTAAGGGGTACTGCCCTGAGTATCTCTAGTAGTGCGAGATACCTTGGCCTGGTGCTCGATAAGAAAACTGAACTGGAGACTAAACATCAACGAAAGAGTCAAAAAAGCCACAATAGCTTACTTACTCGTGCAATAGAATATTTGGGAAGACTTGGGGGGCCGAACCCCAAAATCGTCCTATGGATGTATACAGCTATAGTAAGGCCAATACTAACGTATGACAGCCTTGTATGGTGGCAGGCAGCCAGCAAAATAAATAACCTAGCTGCTATCACAAAAGTACAAAGACTAGCGTGCATCGCCACAACCAGTGCGATGAGAACGACACCTACAGCAGGACTCGAGGCCATTCTCAATCTGCTTCCGCTAGACATCTTTATACATGTATCGGCGGCTCATAGTGCCGTAAACTTAAGCTAAACAGATAGCTGGAGACCAAATGCAATGGGTCACACTACGATCCTGCAGATATATCTAGGCAGTGTATCTAATACAGACTACTTAATGCCATACCTAGACTTCACAAAACCATTTTCTAGCACCTATCCGAGCAGGGAAGACTAGAAAAATGACAGAACGCCTAACGAGCGATCCTTAGCTGTATACACCGATGGATACAAAATGGAAATAGGTGTAGGCGCAGGCATCTTCTCTGAAACGCTTGGTCTCTCCATGTCAGCTCGGCTTCCGAACTACAGTAGCGTTTTCCAGGCGGAGGTCCTAGCAGTTACAATACCAGCTCGTGAGACTGCAATGAGGGCAATACCACGAGGGGATATCACCTTTTTCATCGACAGCCTGGCGGCGATAAAAGCAATATCTGCTATCGAAATAAAATCGAAGCTTGTGAAGTGTTGTAGAGAAAAGCTCAAGGTTCTTGGAACACAGCACGAGGTAAAGCTCTGCTGGGTCCCTGGTCATGAAGGCATACCAGGGAATGAGAAAGCCGATGAACTGGCTAGAGGAGACTCAGCACTAAGATCGGACCAATCCGACCCCTCGGTGTACATCTCGCTTTGCGCCTTTAAGCTCGAAGCAGGAAACAAAGCCCTAACGGAGGCTAACAATAGGTGGACCTCTTTAGATACTTGTGTCAAGTCGAGGAAGCTGTGGCCTGCATTTGACAGCGTAAGAACCAATAGACTCATACAGAGGCATAGAAAATCCCTCTCTACTCTAATAGGAGTCATTACGGGGCATAATACAATGCGGTACCACATGAAAAAACTACGTGTGACTAACGAAGACCTTTGTAGAGGCTGCGGCGACGAGGAGGCTCAGGAGGACACCGCCCACTTTCTCTGTCATTGCCTAGGACTCTATCATTTGAGAAATAAGATCCTTGGACAACACTTCTTTGAGGATCTAGAAGAGTTGTACAACAGATCAATAAATGACATCGCAAACTTCATCACTTTGTATCTAGGGCACAGTAAGTACTAAGTTCATTCTTTAGGATATTTACGGTATTTTTCCACGAGGAAGGGATTCTCTTTTCTATCCCCTTTCCCCCCATGGGTATCACAATGGGTCTATATTGACCTGAGTGTGGTGTGGAGGTTTTCTATCCCCCTACACCAGCCCACTTACCTAACCTAACCTTCCCGAGACAAACCCGCACTGATCATCAGATAACCGTATTATTTATCGCAGTCGGCCACCTAATACCCGCTCAACGATCTTCATGATGTGTAACATCAGCTTGATCGAACGGTAGTTATCACAGTTTCGCGTATCACCCTTCCATTTGTATACAGGGAGAAGGTATAGTCCATTGATTCGGCATTGGGTCACCTCTCACAAATTTGGAGATGAGAATTCTGAGCCATCTGAACCCGATGTCTCCCATCTTTTTCCAGAACTCAGAGGGTATCTCGTCTGCTCAACCGCTTTTACTTTTTTGGAGTATTTGACCGCCTCACTAACTTCTTCGACTGTAATGTCGGGTATTTCTTCACAGTTAGGGGTGGCTCTTGAAAAGTATAGCCGTGGAAACTGTTCATTCAAAAATTCTTTACAATACTGCCGCCACCTCTGCAGAATTTTGTTGTCATCCACAAGAAGCTGGCCATTGAGCATTGTTAATGAACTTTGGCGAACGATTCTCAGACAGTGTTGCCGAGCGATCGCCTCTCCCAGGATCACTTTGCAATCTTTTACCCGAGGCTTCATGAAACTGGCTACCAAATGGTAGTCAATCTGGGTTTCATCTCCACCATTGCTGAAAGGGATCAGGTGCCGGCTTTGTTTGATGGCTATGGTATTTAACACGATAAGTCGGTGTAATTCGCATATGCTTCGGATGTCTTTACCAGGAAGGTTCCTGGTGCCGTATCCCAGTCCTCCATTGCAGTCTTTATAGTCTTCGTTTGATTTTGACCCGACATGTCCATTCAATTCTCATGCAACAAACAGAAACCCTTCCTTTGGGATCTTCTTAAGGAGATTGTGGAAATCTAGCCAAAATGCATCTTTATCTCTCTGATCGCACCCATTTTGGGGAGCATATGCACTGACAATATTCCACACCTCTCCTTGTATTACTAGTTTGAGAGACATCAAACGGTCGCTGGACTTCGAAATGCTTAAGACGTTTCCAAGTAGCTCTGCCGCAAGGATGATACCGATTCCGTTCTTAGCCTTTTTCGTTCCGTAGTAGAACATCTTGTAATCTTTTGTCCTAACGTCCAAGAAACGCGCCCGATTTCCGGTGTTTTTCCATTTCGTCTCTTGGACACACAAGATGTCCACCCGCCTTCTATTCATCATCTACTCCAGCTCGTAACTTCGACCGGTCATGCTTCCAACGTTCCAACTTGCGACCCTCAAATGGCGTCCAAACTGTTTCATTATTTTGCTAGCCCCCGGAATCCGTATAGCTCTGATCCGAACATTTCTGCTCGGTCCAGGATCAGTACCATGCACAGCAGTGGTAGTGCCTGGCGGAGTAGTGCCTTTCCTACCATAATGATACAGTTTTGCAATATTACCATATTGCAATGATGTCTGTTGTTTGACACGTGCATGCTCCTGTTTTAGTATTGTTTGATCTTTCTTCTATGGCACCGGTGATCTCCAGTCGTGTCAACCCACGGACTCGCATGCACACTTGTGGGAGGGTTTTTAAGGTAGTACGAGTATATGTGTCGCTAGGCTCACTTGGGTGTTATATTGCCTAGATCTGATTTGTCCCCTTAGTCGCCTTTTACGACAAGCGCTAGTTGTTGGGGGCGCTGCAGTGATATTCTTAACCCGTCCCTGCCCGGGGCTGATGATGTAAAACCAATACAGCATCGTTAACGGAGCCCTCCAGATACCTGGTGAACTCTGGTTGTAATGAAGCCCTACCACGTTGGCAGGGGCTATGACGTGGCCGAACTTAAGCAAATCGAAACAAGCAAATAAACAAGACACCGTGAAGCAGAAAATCAAGAGATCATTGAAGACACCTTTAGAATCTCTGTGCTCTTACGGTCACCGTCAGCAGGTATTACTGAAGAAGCAACGAAAGAATGGCAGCAGAGTGTAAGTTGTCCAGTGATGCCGAATTCGCGATGGGAAGAAGCGAGCGTCTACAATGCCAGAGAAGGGAAGCGTAATTGCTGTGGAACAGGAAAACATACCAAGCTCTGGTGATAAAAGTGGTGAAAGTGATGCGCTTATGGATTAATGTAATCATTAAGAACAAGAAACATCACAGATCTGATGAATATCATTAAGAACAAGAATGT
This sequence comes from Brachypalpus laphriformis, assembly GCA_945910035.1. NCBI lineage: Eukaryota > Metazoa > Arthropoda > Insecta > Diptera > Syrphidae > Brachypalpus > Brachypalpus laphriformis. Next base: position 161,268,552 of record OX246756.1, read on the forward strand.
CCACCATGGAATCATTCAAATCCGCTTAGCGTACTACAAAGCTATGGATAGCAAAGAGGACGGGAAGAAGAATAAAAATGACAGTGCTACCAAGGAATCGCAGACAGTACAAATGCTACAATAAAGCCTTCGTACATCCTGTACCAGATCGTCGCTTAAGATCCAAACACTTGTCCTGAAGAACAACTAGCAACTGCCAAAAGAAGGGTGATACACAGGATAGTCAGGAAAGCACCGAGTACACAGTTTTCAAAAGAAGAAAGAAGATAATCCCAGAAGGCGCAGAAGGGCACAACGAAATAAGAAACTTGACGAGTCCGACTAAGCGGAGGTCATGGAAACAGAGGAGTCGAGCACTAGCCCAAGTAAGTGAAGAAGAACCTAACTGGACGGACGTAAGAGCAAGTGTCAGGAAGCGTGAGAAATCCGCACGCCCTAATGCTTCTTCTTCTTCTTCTTCCTATTTCGGTGAGGTTATGATCCGAAAACAAGGGATCATAACCCTCCCACTTCACCGCATTTTTACTGATCCGCCTGTGGATTTCGCCTGTTTGACCTCAGAAAATATCGGCAGGCTTCCCGATTTTAGATCACTCGGATACTGAGGCCAATGAAATGCCGATGTCGTTGCATTTGTATGATCTAGGGGTTTATAGGCCTGCCTCTCCTGCCTCACGATGTCTTTGGAACGTTCATTGATATTGCCTTTTAACAAGGTTCACATGATCTCTTCTTTTAACGAGGCAATACCAGCTGAGCCGGTCGCGCTCCATACTCCACCAAGCCTGACGACAGAGGAATTTGAAAGCTTCCTAGGCAGGCGAGTGTGAGATGTTAGGGGATCAATTGTAATGGCTGGCGATTTCAATGCATGGGCCATAGATTCGTGGACCAGCATACAACTGAAGCCGCAAAATATGACGGATTAATCGAATTCCTTAAAAGATGTAAACGTTTTCCAATCCCACGTTTTCCAATCGCACTGCAATGGCACTGCAGCCGCACTACAGCTGTACTGCAGCCACAACATAGTGGCACTGCAACGACACGACCCTGTATTGGTGTAGTTGCACCTCCTAGGTTTAAGAAGTAGTGTAGCACTTGGGCATACACCAAAAATCTGGAGAAGGGCAAAGGTAATATTCATCCCAAAGTGAGTAAAAGAGACATCGCTTCACCAAAATCCTCCAGACCCATTAGCCTGACCTAAAGACGTCAGAAAAGGTTATAGGTAACCACCCTAGCATGGCTGTGCTGGAATAAATACCTCTCCATCACAATCAACATGCCTACAGAGCAGGAAGATCCACCAAAACCGAGCTCTAACAGGTCACAAATTGGGTTTAGGATGCACTGGAGAGCAAGGAGACGGCGGTATGCGTATTTCCGGACATCGAAGGAGCCTTCGACAACACCTCCCATGAAGCAACTGAAAGGAGTAAGCCCTAAGGGATCAGAGTCGACCCACAGAAACAAGTCAAGTGTCTGGGAATGACTCTAGATAGCACACATCTCTTAAAGGAACATGTAGAAGCACTTATGGTGTGCAAGAACATTTCAGGTAAAGCTGGGGGATGCAGCCCAGCCTCACTGTGGTGGATGTACATGATGATAGTTAGACCCATCATTTCATATGGTCCAGTGGCGTGGATCAACAGACCAAGCCTAACTACGTCAAGGACATCATTAAGCAGACTACAAAGACTAGCTTGAATCTGTATAACCTGTCCCGTAGCAGCAGTAGAGGTGATCGTAGGACTACCTGCGCTATACATACTGCTTGGAAGGATCACAAAAGAGACCATATTAAGAATAATCAAAGAAGGCGTCGGAAAAGGAAATTGCGTCGCAAATAAAGAGCGAGAAACGCTGTCCAAATCGGTGGTTCTTCTAGACCGGCCCACAGGCGATATGGTCAAGAAATACTGCCTTGAAAGAAAATTTGACTTAACTGAGCAATTCAAGGATTGGAGCAGTGAGACCGATATGTACCAATTCAACCAACATACTATTAAATGGTACACGAATGGATTGAAAACATAAGCAGGCGTGTTTGGGCCCAGGACCAGATACCCTGAATCGCTGGGAATTTTTCCCAATATACTCCTAGCTCCTATTCAACTTCGACAGGAGATACAGTGGGCAGGATATCGCAGTGCTGGAAGGTAGCCAAGCCGCGATCAAAGCACACGAGATCAGCTCCAGACTGGTGTCGGAGTGCCTCACCAAGAGCAACAGACTGGGACAGGCTAATAAAATAATTCTCTACTGAGTACCAGGACATGTAGGAGTGGATAGGAACGAAGTGGCTAATGCACTAGCAAGAAATGACTCAAATTGTCGCTTCCTTGGAACGGAATCTTTTTGTGGCATAGGATCACACAAAATACGAGAAGAACTGAGAAAAGAATAAGACGGGTCGAGGATGATGTCCCCCAATTGGAACAGGCGAAATAACTTCTGGGACACTACAATCAGAAAAGAAACAGAATCTGCCTGAGAGTTAGCAAGAATCGACTTCGCGTCTTGGCAAATCTCTGCAGACTCAGGGAAGCACCTTACGAATCTGAGAATAGAAGGGAATGGACACTGTAGATTCGGCAGGGACCTCGCATAAACACCAGCACACCTTCTGATGGAATGCGAAGCACCAAACCACCAAAGAAGACATCATCTAGGTGACTATCTCCTATTAGAGATGGATCTTCCTTCGCTGAGTCCACTCCAGATACTACATTTCATTAAAGCAGTAGGAAATGCTCTAAATCAAGCAAGTCATCGACTAAAGCCTTAGTTTGTGGGGCACAAGAGATCTACTAAGGGTCGCATTGGACTTGCGCCTCACCAACCACACATCTACATCTATAACTTCCTTGGGTAACGTGGAACTATACTGAAAGATCCTATGACCATCCTTGATATCATTTCTCTCGCCGCATGCTCTTCTTTCGCTGGGAAGACTACTTAAGCGCCGGTCTTTGGGACCTTTTTCAGTTAAGTGCCTAAGCAATGGCGTATTTTTCTTATGACGGGTGAGCTATTACCTAACAAAATTGAAACAAAGAACGTTTGCTTGCGTATAATTCTCGAAGTCCACTGAACCGATGTATCAAAGTCACCTAGACAGCGTTTGTTTTAGATGATAAAATCCCCATTAACAGTCATTCAGTTTGATGGTGCATAAAGAAATGACTCAGAACACATAGCTACTGCCGAAAGATACATAGATACTCTCTTTTTGATTCTATTGGCTTTACGGATTGCAACATCGAGCTTCAACTTTCAGTTATATCTCACGGTAGATAGACGGTGTATATAAAAAGATACATTAACCCCAGATGGGTCATGTATGAAACTCGTTCCGCATATTTTAATCCGACAGGCCTTCCACCTCAACTCTTCAACACTCTTGTGCCAGCTACCAACAGACCATCAAATAAGATATGAGACGTCAGAGCTCATAATAGACTCTTCTGCCGTCATGCTATCGTGAATAATTGTTCTAAAAATATTTCAGTAGAACACCTACTTTCATAAATCATTCGGATGAGAGGAGAGACGAATGGAATTTCACTAGATCTGATGAGACACGACATACAATTACCATTCGAAATTGATTCCATTGCACAGGCACACAGATTCCCTATAATTTCGAGAGCACGTTCTATTTTCTTGTCTGTTCTGTAGCTTCCACTTCCTCTTCGTCGCACGAAAATAGATCAAGCCAGAGTGTCCAATTCAAATATCACACCAGAACGGAACACAATTTCCTAGCAATCGTTTGGCAATGACTTCTCTCCCCCTGGCCGCCTATAAATTGGATATACGATTGCCACAGTACCGCACCGAGGTCGGTCGTAGCAAATTAATATACGTTTAGATAATTCTACTTCCGGGCGACCATAGCTGGTCGGGAATGTATGCCATAGTGGGCTTCGCGGACAATGAACTCTTCCATGGAGAGAGAAAGAGAACAAAACAAAAGTGTATCTAGATACTAGAAAAAAATACAAATGACTGACAAATTAATGCAGGCAAATGGCTGGATGGCTTTGGAAGAGTAATAAGCGGTCACAGCGTTCTGCGATAGGAACGATCATAGTTCAATGGCTGGGTGTGCTGTGCTGTGCTTAGACCACAAAGTTTGATTGACAGCTGAAGATTAAGCGGATTTCCCCGAGAGCCGACTCATATCGTGCAATGTGTGTGGTTTCGAAATTAATTTCGTTGACAAGAGTATTACTGAAACTATATGCGCGTTGCGGTATGTCTGGAGTACGTGTGCAACATGTTGTCGTGATGTAAGAGACATGAAACTTTATCTCTCGGATTGGGAAACGAACACACACCCTGGCCCACGTACATACTTTGATAAGAGGTTAGCACAACACATGTGTGCCTTTTGATATCCACAGTCCCGCCTAGCAATTAATATCGAAACCACGAACGAACACTGCCTGTGTCAGCTTGTGTCACAGATAAGCCAACATAAGCCGGAGGAGAATATTATTTGTCTGGTCGATGCTGTAGTCAGATGTCGAAGGAATTCATATTCTAATCTTCCTTCGGAATTTCTCTTTAAATCATGATTGTCTACTCATCCAAGACTGTCTGAAGTCATAGTAACACTGTGCCCACGCATTGGTTCCTTTTATCACAAGTGACCTCCCGTTGGGCGCCGCACATCAAAGAGTGAGTGCGATTCACTGAATCAGCATGAGTTGAGTTTTATGAACAAGGTTAGATTAGACGAGTGGGTTGGCGTAGGGGTAGACCGATGGTGATACCCATGAGGGGAAGAAAGAAAGAAGGAATCCCCTCCTCGCGAAATATAAACGTTTATGTACATAACCCAGTAGAAAGCAGTTGATATTCACTGTGCTCGAGGTACAAATCATCTAGAGTATTTAATTAAGTTGCAATGTCGTTCACCACCGGTCTGCTGAACAACTCATTTAAATCCTGAAAGAGGTATTGCCGAGAAACTTGTTTCTTAGGGCAGTGGCAAAGAAAGTGGGTAGTGCCTTCCTGAACTTCTTACTGCTTTAATGAAATGTAGTATCTGAAGTGGATCCTGAGAAGGTAGATCCGTCTCTAATAGGAGATAGTCACCTAGGTGATGTTTTTTGGTGGATTAGTGCTTCGCACTCCATAAGAAGGTGTGGTGGTGCTTTTGCGAGGCCTTCTATTCCCATTCCGAAGCTCCGCCTTGAATCTGTAGAATCTGTAGTGACACGTTAGCATGCCTGTCAAGATGCGAAGTTGATTCTTACTAATTTTTTGGCAGGTTCTCTTTATTTTTTGTTGTTGTTTCCAAGAAGTTCTTTTGCCTGTCTCAATCGGGAGATATCGTCACAATACTTGTGTGGTCCTATGCCACGAGAAGGTTCCGGTCGAAGTAACAGACAGTCTGAGTTATTTCTTGCTAGTGCATCAGCTGCTTCATTTCCCTGCACTCCTACATGTCCAGGTACCCAGTAGAGTGTTACTTTATTGTCTTGTCCCAGTCTGTGAATCTTGGTGAGGTATTCTCATACGTGTGAGCTCAGTGGCTTAATTGAGGCTTGACTATCTAACTAGCTGCCATCCGTCATATATCCTGTCGAGGTTGAATTGGGCGCACCTTTCGATCGCGTGAAACTCTGCTGGGAATATGCTGGAAAAAATTCCCAGTGTTAAGGGGAATCTGATCCTTAGCCCTTACACGCCTGCTTAGGTTTTCGATTCATCCTTCCTTTTCTTTATACATCCATCCATCCATGTACCATTTAATACTATGTTGGTTGAATTGGTACTTATCGGACTCACTGCTCCAATCCTTCAATTGCTCAATTTTCTTTCTTGGCCATATCTTCTCTGGGCCAGACCATAAGCGCCACCGATTTGGATAGCGTTTCTCGCCCTTTGTTTGCGATGCAATATCCTTTCTCGACGCCTTCTTTAATTATGGTCTCCTTTGTGATCTTTTCTAGCAGTATGTGTAGCAGAGTCCTACGAGCACCTCTGCTGCTGCTGTGGGGACAAGTTATACAGATTCAGATTATATTTTTTAGTCTGCCTAGGGATGTGATCACGTTGTTGATCATGTCACTGCACCATATGTAATGATGGGTTAGACTGCATCCCCCAGTTTTACCTAAAATGTTCTTGCACACCATAACTGCTTCTATTCAGGGATGTTTGCTATCTACCTGTTGACCTGTTTCTGTGGGTCTAGTCTGATCCCTTAGGGCTTACTCCTTTCAATTGCTTCATGTGTTGTCGAAGGCTTCTTCGATGCCCAAAAATGCGCATACCACCGTCTTCTTGCCCTCCAGTGCATCCTTAACCCAACTTGTTAGCTGGTAGAGCTCGGTTTTGGTAGATGTTCCTGCTCTGTAGGCGTGCTGATTGTGATGGAGAGGTACTCATTCCAACCCAGCTATCCGTTAGTTGTTATCTATAACCTTTTTCGACGTCTCTAGTATGAATGAGGTCAGGCTAATGGGTCTGGAGGATTTTGGTGAAGAGGTTCCTCTTTGGGATGAATAATGCCTTTGCTCTTCTTCAGGTTCTTGGTGCATGCCCAAGTGCTACACTACTTCTCATTAAACCTAGAAGGTATGGCATAACAGTTTGCTCGCATTTCTGCAGTAGGGCAAAAAATATGCCTTCTGCCCCCGGTGCTTCGAACGGCTGAAAGGTGTTAAGGGTCCAAGTTAGCCGTTGTTGGCGCTTCTCATAGGAATCATTACCGGCCACAAGCTATTGGCGGCCCACCGAAAGAGAATGCGGTTAAGTACAGATGAACTCTGCAGAGGATGCGGCAACACAGACGCAGAGGAGAACACAAAGCACTTCCTTTGCAAATGCCCTAGTCTCTGCAATACCAGAAAGACGGCCATTGGAGAGTATTTCTTCAACCATCTGGGCGACCTGTCTGAAAAGCCACCAACAAGCATCGTGATTCATGAATTCATAACTTCTTCAGGATGGTTCAGAGGAAGCCGTTCCATTAGCACAGAACTCTAGCCATTTTGTTTCGTTTCCTCTCTTTTCAGTGTTTCAACCAGGAAACTCCACGTCAGGGGAGCACAATGGATCCATTTGAGATCCGATTGCAGGCTGCACCCATTTGATGCAGCTAACCCCTTTAGCCTAACCTAGGTTATAGCCGTTGTTCCGTGCAAAGGAGTTGAGAAAGTCGCTTAGGAATAGCTTTTCACCATGATCCTCGCAAGTCCTCCTCATAAGTCATGTCTAAGAATTGGCTTCTGGTTATACACGTCCGAAACAGACGTGGAGCTGACGTCGGACAAGAACGAGATCACCATCTTATGGTAGCTCATTTACGCCTTCGTACTGCATCCGTCAACAGCAACCGCTCAAACCTGCTTAACATCACCAGGTTTAATATCGACAGGCTCAAGGTTCCCCTAGTGCGCCAACAGTTCAGGGACTATCTTGCCTTAGAAGCAGAAGCAATCAGCAGCATAGAGAACGTGGATGACCACTGGAGTGCTGTGAAAAATGCTTTTGCGACTGGGGCACGCACTTATGTCGGTAAAAAGCACAAACACCACCGCACATGGCTTTCTGCGAACACCTGGAGACGGATCGATGAGCGTACAGCAATCAAGGCTCGGATTGCAGCGGCCTCAGCAGTAGAGAGAACCGAGCTTGAAGCCCAATACCGTGCGAAGAAGAAAGAAGTGCAGCGTAGTGTGAGACGTGACAAACGTCAACATGTCAACTCACTGGCCTCAAGGGCTGAAGAAGCAGCGAGTAGGTGCGACAGTAGGACTGTTTACAACATCACAAGATATTTCATAAGCTGACGATTTATCAGCGTTTCCATGACCTTGGAAAGAAGGGGCGTTAGTGCAATGGGTCGGTAATTGGAAGGGAAAGAAGATTCGCATTTTTTAGGGACGGGCTGGACAAATGCTGTTTTCCATCTTCTCGGAAAGAGCCCAGAAGAGTAGGACAGACAGAAAAGCTTACGCAGAGGTTTTGCCAGCGTGGAAGAACACCTCTTCAGAACTATGGGGGAGATTCCATCTGGACCAGCGGATTTGTGTATGTTGAGACCTTTGAGTACTCCTGCAACTGTACGAGTGCGAAAGTGGACTTGTCCCATGGAAAATTCGACGCTCTCAAGTACAGGCGGAGACAAAGTGCTATCTGGCAGGGTGGAGTTCGCTGCGAAGTGAGCAGCAAGCAGATTGGCTTTGTCTAAGGAGCTGATAGCTGGAATGTCATTATAAATGAGCGTTGGGATGGCGGGCGAAGCAGAATTTTTAATATTTTTGACGAATGACCAAAAATGTTTACTACCTTTGGGACATTGTAGAATTTGTTGCCTCAATTTTTGGTCATATAGGAATTTGACACGTCGAATATGAGCATTGCAGACATTTCTGGCTTGTTTAAACTTCTTTCGGTTTTCCTCAGATTTGTTGGCTTTATAAGACCGAAAACTTACCTCTTTCACCCTGATAGCCTCTTTGCAGCTCTGGTCAAACCACGATTTTGCCTTAGGTTTGATGCTTTTTGTTCTGTTAGGAATAAAGGCATCCATACCTAAGAGGATGGTGTCAGTAATCATATCAGCGGCGGCATCCACGTCGCTATCGAGGAAGCACAGCGACCAGTTAAAACTCCTAAAGAAACTATTAAGACCTTGTCACAGTCATCATTTAGCGTGGTGTTAGTTATTTGTTCTTCAGTCGGTCTTCCTAGGGTTTCTATGGGGTTTGGGAGAGTCACAAATTAAATTAATCTGTGATCGGAATATGATTTGCTCATGGTAATCTTTGCATCCCAAGCCTCTTGGCTTTTAAGCATTTCATCAAGTCCCTTTTCGGAGGTTAACGACACGCCTAGTTTTTCCCTTAATGTTTCCCTCACGCCTTCAAACCATGGACATCGGAAGAACACACGTTCGGAATGTTTGATGCAGCCATCGCATTGTGGACAGTAAGCGAACTTATGAAGGTAAGAGTAGAAGTAACTGGATTAAGTAAGACCCTCTGTCTCTGTATCCATAATTGGATTTGTGGTATAAGCCTAGGCGTTCATCTACCTTTTATGGTGGCATTCCTACGTTCCTGCCACCATCCTATGCTAAGCATCTTTAATGGCATCTGGAGGGGTTCGCTCTCGTTCTGAGTGCTTCAGCTTGTATTGTCGTCGTTGCTCTTCTGCCAGGATGTCACTTGGTAGAATTTTTTTCACACTGGCTGCATCGCGGAAGGTGGTATAGTATGCGCTGCACACTCTTAGTGTACACATGCGGTACACTGAGGCAGTATTTATACTGTTTGCTCTAATCGTCACGGCACTCGGCCATATTGGTGCGGTGGCGTAGAGGATTATGGATTATATTACTACTTAGATGGCACTACAGTCCGGGGAGGACTTCGGCCTCAAACAGCAAACCTCTCCAACCGGCTCGGTCATTAGCCAGCTGCCTCCAATTGCGCGCGCCAAGTTGGATAAGGTTCCTTTCCAATTATTCGGCCTTCCTCTATTGAGTCATCCTTCACGAATGGATTTAAAGAATTCTAGGGCCGGGGCGTTGATGTCCATGCGCTCTAAATGGCTTAGCCATCTCAGTTGCTGTGTGCGTACTCTTCTAGCTAGGTCGATATCTCTGTACAGCCCATACAGTTCTTGATTATATCTTCTTCTCCACTCGCCATCTATGCAGACGGGTCCCTAAATCACTCGAAGAACCTTTCTCTCAAAGTAGCCAAGAACATCCTCATCCGATTTCGATAGGGTCCATGATGCCTCTTCGTCATATAGCAGGACTGGGATAATTAGAGTCTTGTACAGGACTATCTTAGTTGTTCGAGATAGAGATTGGATGGACTCTGGTCAAAAGTAGTCATTGACTGTGCCCTGGGTCTCCTGTGGTGGGCATAATTCATGCGGGAACAGCATTGGCGTTCGCTGCTTTGTGACTTACGCATTTGAAGTGTTTCTTGAAAAGGAGCCTCGTGTCTAGTAAAACTCGTAGGCATTTTATTTCGGGGGCTTCAATGTTATTGTGTGGCCAGCCACAGTAATGTTGACTGCTTACGTATTCTTCCAGTGTAGTAGAAGTATCCTGTGGAAATATAAGTGTACCCTATCTATCGTTAGCATTAATAAATTCCAGCTCATATATTGAAGAATCCTTGAATGGAAATTACCTTCTCAACGAGTTTTGCGTGCACCCAAGTGACGTGTCCGTTTATTGCTAACAGGTGTGACATAATGTCCTATTTTTTTCATTCTCTAATGGTGGGGGGAAAATGCTATCTGATAATTTGCATGTTTAATATGTAATTGTAGACTAGTCCAGCTGCTATTTCACACACATGGCTACAGTCACAGCCATTATTCAGAACGTCCTTCAATTGTATTATTAGTAGTTAAGCTATCCTTAAAGACCATTCCAATGACAACAGTGTGCTTTTTTCTTCAGTTTATGCATACTTGTCATAAATTTCTTCGGTTAATTCGACTTTATGTCACTTGGTACGATGTACGCTACTACTACAACTCAGTAAGTATGATTGCTTCGCATAGTCTTTATAGATTCAAATGGTAGTTCTAGTCCAGAACCAATCCGATGTTAGACTGTAAGACTTTCTAAATTATTTTGAATAATTTGATTCAAACTCCTTTTATGAGCAGACAATCGAGTAGCAATACTCTTCGAAATTTACTTACTTACTTATGTCCTGTATCCCCTTGTGGGTCCTAGGGCCTCTACTACGCCTACGCGCCATCGTGTACGGTTTCTGGCAATGTGTCTGAGTTCTCCCCAACTTTTTCCTAGCTGCCGTGCCTCCTTCTCGACTGTTCTGCGCCATGTTCTCCTCGGACCGCCAGCTCTTCTGCCATCCTAAGTTATAGGGTTCCCTTGCATAGCATGGTTCGCTATGGAACTGTCACTCTTTCGGAACGTGTGAATAATACACTGCCACTTCCGCTGTTGGATGGTTGTGCCTTTTGGTTCCTGACCCGTTCTCTCGTAAAGGTGTTCGTTAGAGATACGATTGGGTCAGAAAATCCTTAAGATGTTAGGCAGGCACCTATTAACGAACGTTTGCAGCTTTCTGGTGATAGTAGTGGTCACTCTCCACGTGCTGCAACCATATAGCAGCACGGATTCAACGTTGGAGCGGAACAGTCTTATTTTGGTGCTCAAACTGATTGCATTGCTTCGCCATATTTTGGACAACATTCCGAACGCGGACTTTGCTTTGGCGATCCTGTTGGCTATATCCAGTTCGGTTCCACCATCGATCGAGACAATACTCCCAAGATACTGGAAATCATCTACTCTCTCTACCGGTTGTCCAGCAATGCATATTTGAGCCGATGAGTTAGTTCCAAGGCTGATAATTTTAGTTTTGCCATATTGGTTTTCAGCCCGACGACGCCTGCCTCCCTCTCCACATCTGCTGTCATTTGGTGGAGGTCCATAATTCTGTGGGAGAGTAAGCATACATCGTCAGCGTAGTCAAGATGTTTCAGTTGAGATGTAAGAGTCAATCGAATTCCTCCGTTTCCCGTCGACAAAGCTGCATGAAGCACATCGCTAATCACCAATAGGAATAATATTGGTGAAAGGATACGGCCTTGTCTTACCCCACTTTGGATCTCAAATTCCTCAGACAACCTTCCTCTGTGCAGAACGTGACATTTGGAGCCTTCATACGTAGCTTTGATAATAGCAATTAGTTTATCGGGAATGCCTCTCCTGCGTAAGACACGCCAAATAAACTCCCTGTTGACACTATCGAACTCCTTCTCAAAATTGATGAACAGCAGATGCAGTGGCGATCGATATTCAACACATTGTTCGATGATAATCCGCAGGGTGGTGATGTGGTTGGCACAGGAGGATCCAGAGCGGAAAGCTGCTTGTTCGGCATCGAGTGTGTCTTCGAGATGTTGTTTAATTCGCTCCAGGGTGATTTTAGCTATTATCTTAGCTACAGCAGGCAGCACGCAGATACCCTTCCGGTTTCCGCACTCCATTCAATTTCTTTTCTTAGGAAACTTGACGATCATTCCCTTTTCCACTCGTTAGGAAAGCTGTCAGCTTCCCAAGCTCTCTCTATAAGCGGAAGCAGAAGCTCAGCCGATGTTGTGGGCACTGCTCGTAAGAGCTCTGCTGGAATACCGTCAAGTCCTACCGCCTTGTTGATTTTGAGTGCCTTGATCGCGGTAATGATCTCATCTTTACTGGTAGCCGTGGTGCGTATTCGGTAAATTCTCACCTCGGGCATCTCAGTCTGATTTGGGAGCATATCGCTAGCGAATACACGGTTCAAAACCGTAGCAAAGATGCTCTTTCCATCTCTTGAGCTGGTCCTCATCTGTAATGAGCAAGAAGCCGTCTAGGCTTTTCACTGGGTGTTGGCTGGAGCTGCGACCACCTGTCAGCTCTTTCGTGATTCTATAGACGGTCCTGCTGTCGCACCTCGGTGCAGCTTTTTCTGCTTCTGTAGCCAGCACGTTGATGTAGTTGCGCTTGTCACGTCGCACGCTACGCTGAACGTCTCTCATCTTCATGCGATATACGGACTCGCTTCTCCCTGCTGCTGGGGTAGCTGCAACGCGAGCTTTCAGCTGTTTTCGTTCGTCAATTCGTCTCCAGGTATCCTCGGAAAGCCACGCCCTATGTCTTCCCTGCGATCGACCGACAATTCTTTCAGCACCAGATGTAAAAACATTTTTCACAGCACACCAATGGTCTTGGATGGTTGCGGGCAGTGAGCTGCTGATTGCTTCCACACCTTGCGAAAAGTGCTCCCTTAATTGTTGGCGCACTGAGGGATCACTAAGTCTATCGACGTTGAACCTGGGCATTCTTGTGTTGTTCTGAGATCTTCGAATTGCAGCAGTGCGTAGTTGGAGGGTAGCTATCATAAGATGGTGATCTCGTACTATTCCCACACCTGCGCGTCGTCTGTTTCGGACGTCCAGGAGACTACTTCTAAAGCGGCGGCTGATGGCAAAATGGTCAATTTTGTTGGTCGTTGCTTGACTGTCGTTGGAAACTCAGTTGACTTTGTGGCAGGTCTTGTGCTCAAACATGGTGTCACCTATCACAAGGCGATTGGCATTGCAGAAATACACATTCCCCAGTGTATCAAGCATGCACCACGGCCTGTACGACCATGGTTGCTCGGGTGGTTTATTTCCTTTTGGTATGAGGACTAAGCGTTGCCTTTTCCACTGTAGTGGGAAATTGCCTTCCATTAGGCATGTCGTATAATGGCGCGTGAAGATCTCTGGCTTTGCTTTAATGGCTCCTTTTAGCACGAAGTTCGGGATCCCATCCATTCCCGGCGTCTTGTTGCTCATTATTGTTGCCGCGGCTTCTAAAACTTCCTCTATGGTGACTGCTGCTATTGTCTCTGTTTCTTCCGCTGCTCCTTGTGGTAGGGTGAATCCATCTTGCCTCGGGAAAAGAGCGCAGACAATTGAGTGCATGATATTCGGGCAAGTCGGTGCAGCTGCCGTGCCATTCTTTAATTTTTTCATGACTATTTGGTACGCGTCTCCCCATGGATTGTCTTGTAGCTCCTCTCTGAATGCCTGGAAGCATTCGGCTTTGCTCTTTTTATATCAGCTTGCGGAGCTGTGATCTCTTCCTCTGAAACTGTTCTCTCAGTACCTCATCGTCCTGTGTGCCTCTACCTCGGGCTCTCTGCTGGGACCTCCGCATTCTGTGACATTCTGCTCGCATGTTGGCGATGTCCTCATTCCACCAGTACACAGGTGATCTTCCATTTCAATTTCCCTTCCGTGGCATGGCTGCGTCGCAACCTCGGGATAAGGATCTTGTGACTTCTTAAGTCTGCTCTTCTGCTGTGCGTCTTGCTATGTCCATGTCGTTTATCATGTAATCCAGCATTTCAGTATCTACGTCTTTTGTTTTCCAGCGCAGCTTTTGTACTTTTGGAGGGGGTTTGCTGTGTTGTGATTGGTGTTGCTCTTCCGTTTCGAATATGATGGCCTGGTGGTCGCTGTTTGTGTACAGGTCTGAGACTTGCCATTTCATCCCCCTTGCTATGGCTCTACTGGCGAACGTCAGGTCGATGAAGGAGCGCGCTTTGCCATTGTCGAATGTCTGCTTGTTGCCTCTGTTTAATAGCACTAGATCGAGGCTGGCAAATGCTTCTAGCAGTGCTTCGCCTCTTCTATTTGTCACGGTGCTATTCCACTCGACTGCCTATGCATTAAAGTCTCCGGCTATAATGGTTGGTGTTTTTCCTCTGACCACGGCTACAAGGCTGTCCAGCACTTGTTGGTACGATATCGGATGGCGGATACACGGAGCCGGATACATTGAAGCGTACAGAACTAAATGGGAACTTTCACACTGTTCCTCTGACATCGGATGTGACTTGCCTATTCTGTTGCAAAATAATATTCAAACGAGTTTTGGATGCCGTTTACCCGATGCCGGACAAGAATGAACGCTCTCATTGAGTTCTGCACGCTTTGAACCGGATACACGGCACCGGGTATGTGTGAAAACTACAAAAAGTCGTGCATCCGATGCCGGATATGAGTGAAACGGGCTTTAAGGTTTTGATTTCGTACTGTTGTTGCTGTAGCAGCTGTGTAGCTGAGGTTGACGATCATTGGTTGAGGTGTTGTCCTCGAGTTGCTCCGGTGCGTAGAACTGATCGTCGTGGGAGCATCTCGCACTGTTCGAGACCTTGCTCTCCCACTAGGAGAGACTTTGAACTTTGAAATCCAGTATCTTTCTGCATAGATTTTGAATATAATGTTTTGAAATTTCCATGTTCGCTTGGATGAATAATTTTAAATTAAATTTTCTATTTACCAGCAGCTGAGTGAATTCCATTCAAATGTCCTTTTCGCGTGCTATAACCCCATAACCGTCCCTTATTTCCGACTTAAATGATGTAATCCGCTTGAGAAGTTCACACTGTCGATATGTATCTCATACACAGTATCTACAACTCATTTTGCATTTATATATCCATTCACACGATTCTAGTAGGTACCTAGAAAACAAATCCCTCTTAACACGTCCCAAAGGACATTTAAACCATTTTGCTGGTGTACACATCCAAGTTTCGTTCTCTAGGTATACGTACCCGTTACCCTGCTCCTTAGAGATTCCATTTTCCCGCATTTCTAGTACATTTAATGAAATACATATGTACTATGTACAATACAATCCGACGTGTTGTCCCGAAAGTGCTCGTATAACACCCCCATCCCATACCTATAACATGACTTTTCAAACACTTTTCTGTTGCTCTCACCCCAGCCCATAAAACCCTCCATTCCCTGACCCAAAATCGACGGAAAAAAAATGTAGAAACCCGCTTAATGTGTGCAGCACTATAAATTCTCTTCCCCGTCAATGGGGTGAGATGAATAAAGGGGTTTTCCATCGCGCACCCATCATTTGGCTTGATTTTGGGGCGAAAAATCCCAATCCCTCTCAGTCCCTCTTAGTCCCTCTAAATCCAGAAATCTCCATTTTATTGATTTTTCTCCCAACCACCCCCGAAATCCCCGGTGGCAAAACGAAAAGCAGAAAGCGCACAAGAAGAAAACGAAACGGAAATTATTTTTTATTGCATCACTTCCACAGCACAACCCCCCTCCCTCCACAGAAAATGACCAAATGTTCACATAAACTGCTGAAGAAATGTACATTTTCTTAAGCATTTTGACCATCTTACGATGAATTTATATCTCACACCCCTCTGGATGTGACTACCACCCTCAGCCCCTAACGCAAAACAACCCCTCTGTCAAGCGAAAGCTCATGAGAAAGTTTTCCCCGTTTTCTTTTGAGGAACAAGGATAACAACGCCCTAAGCTGCAAGGGACGACGCACTCACACATTGGCCCCTTGCCACTGAGTGCTGGTAATGGTGGTGCAATTAATTAAATTTAATTAAAATCGATCGAGAGATGTGAACGCTTATGCAACCCCCCCCCACCCACCCCTGTTGGCGTATGTCAGAACGACGGATGATCTAATATTAATTGTCAATGTCATCCACTCATCTGTCATATCTAATTGCTATTTCCCCCCGACAGAGGGTTACACTGACGTTTGGTGCCCCACCGATAGCCCAAAGGCGGGGCCATCTTTGCAGCGTGTCTTTCCTCACGGTGGGCGTTACCATTTCGCGTTTGATTTTCTTTTCCCCCGTGCGTCTGTCTATTTCTCTGTCCTTCGTATGGTGTTTTGTTTGTTTGTTTGCTTGACGCTACTTTGCTTCTCTCGCTCTTTCGCTTCGACTTTCGTTTTCATTTTGTCAATAACAACAAATAACAAATCATTTTTGTTCTTCTTTCTTCTTAAAATTCTCTCCCCATCTCGCTCTCTTTCTGACTTCTTTTGTGTACACATTCAATTCTGTATCGCATTTCTGAACACCACGAGGATTCATTATTTCCAATCCAAGGGAGAGTTCCTTAGATAAATCGATGAATTCATTTCGAACGAATGAGAGGAGAAAAGAGAAAGAGGAAGGAAAATGTATTTGCGCGGTTTTTGTTTTGGTTTTTGGTACTCTCTTTTTATTTTCGCCAGAATGAGAGAGAATGGAAATTTTATGAATTAAAATGCTGAGTGTGTGGGTATTGAGAGAAGAGAAGTTATCCGTTTTTGTATCTTCTTCATTTTTGTTGCATTTTCCATTCTCCAGATATTCGCATTTCGCGGTAGCTAAGAGATAGTTAGAATGAATACCAGATATATTGAGAAGAGCGAGGTAATACCACACGAAGACGTTGGTATTTGGATGAGAAAAAATGCGAACAGTGGCATTTTTGTGTGTACAAAGTGGGTGTGTGTTGCCGTAAAGGGGTTTTTAGTACTTTTATGGGCACCATTATGTATCTAAATGAATGAGATACTTGTACGGATATTCATTTCTCTAAATAAAAAGTGAACCACGTTAGAAAGTTGTCAGACTTTTTCAAGGAGCTTATAGGCTTACGGAAGCGCAAAGTTTCCAAAGTTTTTCTTTTTGGAGTGATAAAACTTTCAGTCGTTGGCCCATTAAGGGTTCATCCGCCACCATCTCTTTTTCAATACCCTGACGTAGTATTGAAAATCCTTACTGACCTCAGCTCCAAATACGTCGAAGTAGCTCCGGTAAGGTATCCGCTGGTCTGTAGACGTCACCGTTGATTCCATCGAGAGAATTCATCCAGCGCACGACCTCCTTCTGACGAGCTCTTGCTAGACTTCTGCAACGCATATTTCAGCCAATCAGGTCAACAAGAGATGCCTCGTCCGGTTAAACATATTCGCGCTGAAGTTCACCCAGATGTGCTTAGGCAGGTCTGTGTGTTCAGCTACATATATCCCGTCAGACTCAGCATACGCTCATCGTTAGTTCACTATCAGATAGCTATCCAGCGGGCACCACGGGGAGGTGATGATGCGATTTCGCCACGCCAGGGGTAACTGCTAAGCCAGCTGTCAAATTTGACAGATGCACATGCGTATGTGATATTTTCGTTCCGTATAGATAGATATACAGTTGTAATGAGGTGCAAGTGCATTGCGACCCTTAGCAGGTCTATTGTCCCCCCAAACGAAGGCTCTAGCCCATTATATACTCTGTCTAGAGCACTTCATCTGGTCCAGCATCTTCTATGAGCTGTATACTTTGGCAAATCATTAGAGAAAAATTCAGGTTTCAGAAAATCGTATTCTACCGTCGATACCATAAAGGCAGTAGGAGCTACAGCAACTGAAGCAATAGTGAAGAGAAGATGG
This sequence comes from Brachypalpus laphriformis, assembly GCA_945910035.1. Lineage (NCBI taxonomy): Eukaryota > Metazoa > Arthropoda > Insecta > Diptera > Syrphidae > Brachypalpus > Brachypalpus laphriformis. The sequence goes on from OX246756.1 coordinate 161,286,328, forward strand.
CGAAGATGCACAAAGAAATATTGCGGAGTAATAACGCACAACGTTAAAAATGCCTTTAACTCGGCGGACTTGTCATGCATTAGGAGATCCCTGACCTGGATGGATACACCATAATACCTGCTGAAGATGGTCATGAACTACTTCACCAACAGCAAGTTGAAGTACCAGACTGATGACAATGCCATTAAGTACTACAACGTTTCCGCGGAAGTTCCACAGGGGTCAGTCCTTGGACCTCTTCTGTGGAACATAATGTAAGAGTCCTGTGGCTAACATAGTCACGAGGAGTTAAGGTGATATCGCCGTGGTTATTGTGGCCAAACACATCTACAAGATAGAGTCTGCCACGGATGAAGGAGTCGTCAAAATCAAAAATTGTCTAGAGTCTGCCGGCCAAAAGATAGCTGACCACAAGACCGAGTCTGTCCTAATAACCAGCTGAAAGACCGTTGAATACGCAAACTTCCGAGCTGGAAACCAGGCAAGCAGTTCTAAAGAAGCATTAAAATACCTAGGAGTAATGTTCGACAAAGGGCTGAACTGCAAAACGAATGACGATTATTCAAACAAAAAGCAATCACAGATGCAGACAGCGCATCGGTGGACCTAGATATGCTAGGAGGATCCCTCTATCCAAAGCGGTAAGCTCAATCCTCCCCTTAAAACTCTGGCCTGGACGGGGGCACTCACAACGAAGGAAACAAGAAGGAAGCTCTCGTCTGCGTACAAGCTCTGCGCAATCAGAACTATAAGCGATTTCCGAACAATTTCGAACGAATCAGTCTGTGTTATAGCCGGTATTATCCCCATCGACATTCTCGCCAACGAAATGCAAAGGGTTTACCTTAAGCGAACCGCAAACCAGCATGAAAAATCCAGCGTTACCAGGAGGGTCAAGAGAGACGAAATGACAACATCTGTAGCACTGTGGCAAGCCAGGTGAAGCTGATCTGCACCATCAAAGTCTGGACAAAGAGAGCACGCGGGCACTGCAACTACCACCTTACACAGTTCCTGTCCGGGCATGGCAGCTATCGAAAACATCTTCACGGATTTCGACACGATAGCTTGCGCTTCTGTCTGTCAATAATGCCTAGTTGAAGAGGAAGACGCAGAACACACAGTGTTCAACTACTGGCGCTTCGCAGAGGGCAGAATGAACCTGTCAAGCCTAGAGCTTATAATAAGTCATATGACGTAGTCAGGGGATGACTATCTGGAGACCTGTTCCTTTATAACGAACGTATAGAACGAGCTGAGAAGAGGTGAAGTGTCAAATGCGGATGATATTCCATAAGTCGCTAATCAGTAATAGCAATCTATTCGTCGAACCGTCGAATTATTCCCACATGGGAAGTGAGCAGAATCATCAAGAGGTTCTTGAAACTACATTACGTCTGGAAAAATGCACACTTTGGTGCGGTTTACACGCTGGTGGTCTAATCGCTCCTCGCGTAACGGTCAATGATCATTACCGGATCATGCTCGACGAAATTTCTTTCAAAATATGGATGACATGGATCCGAATAACATGTAGTTTCAACAGGATGGCGATACGTACAATACGGCGATCGACACCATCGATTTATTAAAAGCAAAACTTGGCGAGAAGGTTATTTTGCGAAATGAAACTCTGACGTCATGCGATTTGATACACCTTAACTATTCTCATCGGGGCCACCTGAATGCATTGATTTATGTGAATAAATCTGCAATTATTGACCACTTGGAATTGCTGATCACGATGAACAGGCGAGCTGACAGGTGGTCGCAGCTCCAGCCAACACCCAGTGAAAAACCTAGACGGCTCCTTGCCCATTTCGGATGAGGACCAGCTAAAGAGATGGAAAGAGCATTTTGCTACGGTTTTGAACCGTGTATTCGCTAGCGATGTGCTCCCAAATCAGACTGAGATGCCCGAGGTGAGAAATGCTCAAATACGTACCACGACTCCGGCGGTAGGGCTTGACGGTATTCCAGCAGAGCTCTTACGAGCAGCACCCACAACATCGGCTGAGCTTCTGCTTCCACTTATAGATAGAGCTTTCCTAACGAGTGGAAAAAGAGAATGATCATCAAGCTTCGAGTGCGGAATCTGGAGGGGTATCTGCATGCTGCCTGCTGTATCTAAGATAATAGCTAAAATCACCCTGCAGCGAATTAAACAACATCTCGAAGACACACTCGATGCCGAACAATCAGGTTTCCGCTCTGGATCCTCCTGTGCCGACCACATTAACACCCTACGGATTATCATCGAACAGTGTGTTGAATATCGATCGCGACTTCACCTGCTGTTCATCGATTTTGAGAAGGCGTTTGATAGTGTCAACAGGGAGTTTATTTGGCGTCCCTTACAGGAGAGGTATTCCCGATAAACTAATTGCTATTATCAAAGCTACATATGAAGTGTCACGTTCTGCACAGGGGAAGGTTGTCTGAGGAATTTGAGATCCAAAGTGGGGTAAGACAAGGCTGTATCCTTTCACCAATATTATTTCTATTGGTGATTAGCGATGTGGTTCGTGCAGGTTTGTCGACGGGAAATGGAGGAATTCGATGGACTCTTACATCTTAACTGAAACATCTTGACTACGCTGATGATGTATGCTTACTCTCTTACAGAATTATGGACCTCCACCAAATGACAGCAGATGTGGAGAGGGAGGCAGGCGTCGTCGGGCTGAAAACCAATATGGCAAAACTAAAATTATCAGCCTTGGAACTAACTCATCAGCTCAAATATGCATTGCTGGACAACCGGTAGAGAGAGTAGAGGATTTCCAGTATCTTGGGAGTATTGTCTTGACCGATGGTGGAACCGAACTGGATATAGCCAACAGGCTCGCCAAAGCAAAGTCCGCGTTCGGTATGGTGTCCAAAATATGGCAAAGCAATGCAATCAGTTCGAGCACCAAAATAAGACTGTTCCGCTCCAACGTTGAATCCGTGCTGCTATAAGGATGCAGCACGTGAAGAATGACCACTACTATCACCAGAAAGCTGCAAACGTTCGTTAATAGGTGCCTGCACAATATCTTAAGGATTTGCTGGCCCAATCATATCTCTAATAAACATCTCTACCAGAGAACGGGTCAGGAATCAATAGGCACGACGATGCAACGACGGAAGTGCCAGTGGATTGTGCACACGTCCCGAAAATGTGACAGTTCCATAGCGAACCATGCTATGCAATGGAACCCTTTAACTCAGGATAGCAGAAGACCTGGCGGGCCGAAGAGAACATGGCGCAGAACAGTCGAGAAGGAGGCACGGCAGTTGGGGAAATGTTGGGAGAGCTGAGACACATTGCCAGAAACCATACACGATGGCACATAGTCCTAGTAGTGGCCATAGGGCCCACAAGGGGATACAGGACTTGAGTCAGTAAATAAGTAAAATCAAAACTCGAAGAGGCAATAAGAAAAGATGCAACAATCTGGTGTCAGATAAAGGCTAGTTTTCAAAAAACAACTACTTTCAGACGTTTATTGGGTACTTTAGTTTCCTTGATTTTATGGTTGTTTTGACTATGTCTTCAATGATCTCACCTGCTACTAATTACCTTCGTGTTGTGGAGGAAACATTCATTATATTCTTTTCTCCTAATAAAAACTTATGCATGACCTCTCATACATTAATCCGTATGACTTTGTTTGATTTACTGATTCACGTTTATTAGTCATCGTTATAGTGACAAATTCATTACAAATTCAATTTGAACAAAACTAAATTGATCGATGACTCAGTGCTGCTCAATCAGGCGAATTTAGTCAGCAAAAATTGCAATCAGAGTACGTGTTATAAATGCAATTGCAAAATAAAAATGAATTATGTATAAATAAAGTTTAAGGATAATCGCTGAGCAGTATGTACAGTATATAAATATTTGTGACGCTAAATGGAGATTAATTCTTTATCGCTGACCTTAGCAAAACAAAACTATGGGATTACGACTTTCTGAAGATATATACAAATGTATGTCTACGGTGTCAAGTACAGATAATGATGTCAAGTACTGAGCATTTAGTGAAATGTTTTGTTTATTGGTAATATTGAAGAGAATTAGACTAATTTTTACATAATCTAGGACCACACACGCTGGACCTGAACCTTGAAATAGTAAAGAGTAAAATGGCGACAGTATTATGAAGGCCTTTTGAATGAACAGTTTCTCCGTCCTTTTTTTTAATTGGCACACCAAACTGTGAAGAAGTACCCGACATTACAGTGGAAGAAGTTAGTGAGGTGGTCAAATACATAAAAAAAAAAACGAGATACCCTCTGAGTTCTTGGAAAAGATGAGAGACATCGGCTTCAGATGGATCACGATTCTCATCTCGAAATTTATGAAAGATCACCTTGCAAGTGAACAGTACGAACCAAGCATTCGACATTGGGGCGTGACAAAATCGCATCATCACCTCCCCGTGGTGCCCGCTGGATAGCTATCTGATAGTGAACTAACGATTAGCGTCTGCTGAGTCTGACGGTATATGTGTAGAACATGTATGTGAACACTCAGACCTGCCTAAGCACATCTGGGTGAACTTCAGCGCGCATATGTTTAACCGAACGAGGTATCTCTTGTTGACCTGATTGGCTGAAATATGCTTCTCAGAAGTCTAGCAAGAGGTCCTCAGAAGGAGGACGTGCGGCGGATGAATTTTCTCGATGGAATCAACGGTGACGTCTACAGACCAGCGGATACCTTACCGGAGCTACTTCGACATATTTAGAGCTGAGGTCTGTAAGGATTCTCAATACTACGTCAGGGTATTGAAAAAGAGATGGTGGCGGATGAACCCTTAATGGGCCAACGGCAGCGCTCATATCCCCGAAGTGGGTTACTGACACGTCGGTGCATCCGCCCCTCGTCCTAGAGGTTGCAGAAAAAGGATCTGGTCCTCCAGGTTGGGGGTTGTGCCGTCGGGTTAACTTCCCTACCACGTAAAAAAGCTTCAGTTACGAAGAAACCAACAGCCTTGGATATGGATGATTTGACGACCTAAGTAAGCGTAAAAAGGACAACGATCTTCGTGTCTGCACGTGGAATGTTAGGTCCCTCTACAAACCACATGCAGCCGAACAACTTGCGGAGGCCCTAGAGTGTCTCAAAGCAGACATTACCGCCATCCAACAAGTGCGATGGGATGGACCGGGCAAAAGGAGTATGAAAAACTGCGACATCTACTACAGTGATTGCTACAGACAAAAAGGACAGCGTCTATTCGGGTGCAGGCAGACTTAGGCAAGAAGTCTTGAGTTTCCAGCATGTGAACGAGCGCCTTATAACTATCCGTATTAAGGCTAAATTTGCCAACATAAGCCTAATATGCGTTCACGCCCCTCACGAGGAGAAGGACGACGCGACAAAGGATGACTTCTCTCAGCTCTTAGACAAGACGTATGAGCAATACCCTTGCCACGACGTTAAAATTATCCTAGGTGATTTTAAGGCAAAGCTACGAAGAGAAGAGGTCTTTAGTAGCGTGGTCGGAAAGCACAGCCTTCACGAAATCACATCCGGCAACGGACCTAGGCTAATCGACTTTGCGGCGGGGACTTTCCGAGGAGCCAACGTGGACTCGGATCACTACATATTTGTAGCCAAGTTACGGATGCGGATATCCAGAACGGAGCGAAATCAACGAAATACTGTGAGGAAATTTGACGTCGGGCGGCTACAATCGCAAGAGACCGCCCGAACCTTTCCCGATCGAGTTTCTCTTAATCTTAATCTAAGTCCTATGCCGCCAGCAGCAAATGCGGAAGACCAGTGGCAGCGTTGCCAAGAAGCCATCAGAGATGCCGCCTCTGATGTACTGGGTTTCTCTCGCCCACCACAACGAAACCCCTGGTTTGATGAGGAATGCCGGCAAGCACATGCAGCTAAACAAGAGGCGTACAAAGCGGCGCTGCATAGAAGGATCAGAGCTGCTTACGAGCTCTACGTGCGCAGGAGAAAAGAGGAACATCGACTTTTCAGAAAGAAGAAAAAGAGCATGAGCGCTCGATCGAGGAAATCGAGAGACTTTATTGCAGGAATGATGTTCGAAAATTTTACCAAAGGGTAAAAAGAACATGCCAGAGTTTCAAAGCCTGAACAGAAGCCTGCAGGGACGAAAACCAATAGGCACAACTATCCAACGGCGGAAGTGGCAGTGGATTGGTCACACGTTCCGAAAGGGTGACAGCTCCATAGCGAACCATGCTATGCAATGGAACCCTCTAACTCAGGATGGCAGAAGACCTGGCGGTCCGCGGAAAACATGGCGCAGAACAGTCGAGAAGGAGGCACGGCAGTTAGGGAAAAGTTGGGGAGAACTCAGAAACATTGCCAGAAACCGTACACGATGGCGCGTAGGCGTAGTAGAGGCCCTAGGACCCACAAGGGGATACAGGACATAAACAAACAGGGACGAAAATGGCAACATAGTGGTAGAATCGCAGTCGGTGCTAAGGATATGGAAGGAACACTTCTGCAGACTATTAAACGGCGATGGTGACCAATATTCCGCTGTCAGGCAGAATGAGCCATACAACAGTGACGATGACAGTCAAGATTCCCGTCAACCCGATCAGAATAAAGTGAGGATAGCGATATATAAACTGAAATCCAACAAAGCTGCTGGAGCCGACGGCCTTGCCGCTCAACTTTTCAAGGCAGGAGGAGATGAGTTAGTAAGGAGCATGCACCAGCTCATCTGTAAAATCTGGTCGGACGAAAGTATGCCCGATGAATGGAACCTCAGCATCGTCTGCCCGATCCTGAAGAAAGGAGACCCTCTGAACGGCGCCAATTACAGAGGTATAAGTCTCCTCAACATCGCATATAAGATCCTGTCTGCCGTATTATGTGAACGCCTAAAACCGATCGTCAACAACCTGATAGGTCCTTATCAGTGCGGTTGCAGGCCGGAAAAGTCCACCATTGACCACATATTCACACTACGGCAGATCTTGGAAAAAACCCATGAATATAAAATCGATACTCACCATCTCTTTACATCCTTGCCAAAGTTGTTCATCTGTGGAGGATGACGATGGAGAAAGCTCGCTGCTCCATCAAGGTCGGTAACGACCTCACCAAGACCTTTGATGTCAAAAAATATTTTAGCTAAGGTGACGCGTTGTCATGTGACTTCTCCAATATTGTACTTGAACGGATTGTGCGGAACTCACACGCCAACACCAGAGGCACAATCTGTCACAAGTCTGTACAACTGCTTGCATACGTCGACGATATTTATATATTGGAAGAACTCAGCGGGCTGTCACCGGGCCGTTAGCAAGCATTTAAGCAGAAGCGGCCAAAATGGGTTTAGCGATAAACGATGGCAAAACCAAGTATATGCTGTCAACAGGAAGGGACAGTCAACGCCGACGATTTGGACAAAACATCACAGTGGGCAGCCTGAACATCGAGGTAGTAAGGGACTTTGTCTACCTTGGCTCTGCTAAAAACTCGAAAAATAACATCAGCGCTGATTTTTGGGCTTATAAGGCAATTCAACTGTAAAGCCCTGTCTCGAACAACTAAGGAGACTCTGTATAAAACTCTGATCATCCCAATCCTGCTTTACGGCGCTGAAACATGGACTTTATTAACCCTAGAAAGATAATCTACGTCTGCCAGACGTACGGCGCGCAAAAAAATGTAATATCCTTTTAACTGAAAAACCGCGTCGGGTCGGCTGCCTAAATATGCTCAGTCGGTGGTCGGAGCTTGCCCGTGACGGATGTGGTGCAATGGTAAGTACCTGTGGTGACAAGTTATAGCTATGCCATACGTCTGGGAGACGTATGATTATCTTTCTAGGGTTAAAAGAGGATGAAGATATCCTTGGTCGCTTCGAGAGAAAAATTCTTCGTAACATATTCGGTTCCTTTTGCGTTGACAGGTTTTGGAGGAGAAGATTCAATCACGAACTATACGAGCTGTACAGCGACATCGACCTAGTCAAAAAACTGCGTGTTGGACATCTGAGAAGGCTAGAACATGTAGAGCGAATGGACGCCAAAGATCCGGCCCGCAGAGTCTTCGAATCTATCCCCGAGGGACGGCGCAGTAGAGGACCTCCTCGCCGTAGGTGGCGCGCACAATTTCAAGGGGACCTTGACCAACATGGAGTGCGCAACTGGAGGCAACTAGCTAAAGACCGAGCTAAATGGAGAGGCTTGTTGGTTGAGGTCCAGGTTCACCCCGAACTGTAGCGCCACCTAAGTAAGTAAGTAAGACGTCTGAGATGGCTAGGACTTGTAGAGCGAATGGACACCAATGCTCCAGCCCGCAGAGTCTTCGAATCTAACCCCGAGGGACGACGCAGTAGAGGGAATCATCGCCGTAGGTGGCGCGCACAAGTTCAAGGGGACCTCGACCAACATGGAGTGCGCCACTGGAGGCAACTAGCTAAAGACCGAACTAAATGGAGAGGTTTGTTGGTTGAGGCCCAGGTTCACCCCGAGCTGTAGCGCCACCTAAGTAAGTAAGTAAGTAAGAACAGTGATAGGAATGCTTTCTAGCCATGGTCTTCTAAGGAATCATGCTATGAGACTAGAATTATCAAATACGGATGTTTCTTAGTACTGCTATGACGTGTCAGAGGAAGTAGAGCCAAAGTATTGGCAGGACAAAGCTACGGTACCTTAATAGATAGATAGATAGATACGTCTTCACTAACTTAGAAGCGGTAAAATCCTTAAGCCACAGCAATGTCATATTCAAGTTCTGTAGGTAGAATTGCCTTAGGCTTTTCGCCGTGAAGGTTCCCTAATGATCGCGATGGGCCCACCTTGGTGCCTAGTGTTCTTGTGATAACCTCATAACCTCAACTAACCTAACCCAGTCTTAACAAAAGATGCGATAGTTTGTTAACTGGGCTCCGTTCAACGAAGTGTGAAATACGAGGGCAAGGTGAAAAGTTCTCGGCCTGACGCAGAGATAGCATTCCAATCAGCATAAATGTATGTTTCCTGCCTGTGTGCACTTCTCATTAGTTCGTATGACAAGTTTCAACTTGTTCTCTCAAGTAGTTTGCTTACACGAATTTTTGCAGTAGATGTCTTGTGTGTTTTTCGTTAAATTGGATAAACTTGAATATCGTGCGGTCATAGAATTCTTCGTTTTGGATGGATTAACCCCTAACGAAATTCATCCAAAGTTGACAAAAGTTTACGGGGACTCTGCTCCTTCCATGTCAGCCGTTAAAAAGTGGGCAGCTGAATTTAAACGTGGTCGCACGTCCCTCGGAGATGACCCTCGTGAAGGACGGTCAAAAGCCGCAACCACACCCGAAACCATCACAAAAGTGCATGATAGGCGAGTGAAGGTGAGTGAGATAGCTGAGGCTGTGTGTACTATATATCGGAAGAGAGGGTGCGAAACATCTTGCACAAAAACTTAGGGATGCGAAAGCTCTGCGCAAGATGGGTGCCGCATGCGCAAACGATTTTCGCGGCAATCTTTGGACCGATCCAATAGGTATCCGACCGATTTTGTGCGGCGATTTGTCACCATGGATGAGACATGGGTCCGCTACTACACGCCAGAAACGAAACAGCAGTCGAAGCAGTGGGTGGAAGCCGGTGGTTCAGCGCCAAAGAAAGCGAAGTCGATCGCATCTGCCGGAAAGGAAATGGCCAATGTGTTTTGGGATGCGAAGGGGATCCTGTTAATTGATTACCTTGAGAAAGGCAGAACAATTACAGGCGAATATTACTCCAACCTTCTTGACCAGCTGGATGCCAAAATTCGCGAGAAGGTGTCTGGCTTGAAGAAGGAAAAAATCATCTTTCACCAGGACAATGCACCTGTACACAAGTGTGCGTTGGCGATGGGAAAACTGTGGGATTTGGGGTACGATTTGCTCGACCATCCCCCCTATTCACCTGATTTGGCACACTCAGACTTCCATCGGTTCCCAAACTTGAAGAAATTTGTTTCTGGGAAGCGCTTCGTATCCAATGCAGAAGTTGAGATGGCCGTAGAGGAATATTTTCACAGTCTTCCAGACTCTCACTTCCGAAAAGGAATACTGATGTTGGAGAAACGCTGGACTAAGTGTGTTGAGGTCAAGGGAGATTATGTAGAAAAATAAAATCATTTTATAACTGAAAGTCGCAGTCTTACATTGTTTGGCCGAGAACTTTTCACCTTGCCCTCGTATTACTTTACTTTTCCTTTCTAAGGTGATTCTGAGTGATTTTGTTAAATTTGTAAAAAATTCTTGTCCATCCACTAAAATCTGAATAATGTTCTGAGCCCATTGTGTCGTGTGGTATCCATAAATCTACTTAATAGCCCTCCACCTTCACGGCAACACTCTCCCACAATATCTGATCAGCAATTGCAGTGCGTGCATAGTTAGAAAAAAATACTTCCACTTACCTTCGCCAACTGTCATTACCATCACCAACCCAACCAGTGTCAAAATGTCATTCTCCCAAGAAAGAGAGAAAAAAAAAGAAACTGGATACCAGAGTATCTACCAAATACCTGACGTCATAACTACCACCAACCACTGTGCTACTGTCAAAATGCACCCGTGTGATTCATTTCAGTGATAACACCAAATTCATCCGGGGGCCAATGTTCCATTTATTTTCCCAACAAAAAAAACCGCACGATTGACTGTAGTAGTGCCACACACACTCATATCCATTCGAAAAGGCACAGCCACAGCCACACGAAATGGTTCCGCTCGCCATTTAAACTAGTGTTCAACGGACAGCGAAACGATGATGAACTTCCAAAATGTACAATGGAATGTGACGGTAACTCCGCGCGCAGCGTTCACTACTGCAACTCAAAATGAGTAGAAGAAGAAAAAGTTGCGAAGCACCATCATAAAGAAGAATAAAATTTGTATATACACAAAGTGAGCGAGACAGAGAGAGAGAGCGAGAGAGAGAAACAAGTGAATAAACCCGCACGGTATTTCGTCCACTCTCTACACAATCAGAAATAATCAATTACAAGTGTCAAACGTGAACGTACGTACGAACCCGTATATCGTCGTCGTCGTCGTCGTACTCGTCGTCGTGTACAGGGTAGGGAATAAGCAATAAAAAAGAAAAAAGATTCACACAAATTTTGCATAAGAAAGAAAAGTTTAACGTGAAAGAATTAATTAAAATTTAAAGAAAATCCATTCGGATTGGAAAAGTATCTAGATATAGAGAAAATTCTTATAAGAAAAATATTTATTCTCCTCTGTGTTTGCCCTATTCTCCCCCTATTTTCCGTGTATAGTTGAATTATATGTGACAAGTGCAATACTAGAAAAGAATTAAGTAAGAAAAAAATATTCCCTCGTGTCAAAAGGAAAAAAGAAAAATAGAAAATATCTATCCCGAAACGTAGAAAAGAGGAAAAGAAAAACCAAAAAAATATCTCCATGAAAAGCTAAAGAAAATTATAGTAAATAAATAAAAATTTCTCTATTCGCCAAGCGAGAGCGAGAGCATCCGATAAAGAAATGTGTTTGTGCAAGGTGTCAGTGCTCGTTGTCCCTTTCTAAAAATCTATTTACCCATTCGAAGCAAATAAAACCATCACGAAACAGCTGAGTATCGAGCGAAACAGAGAAAGAGAGAGAGATAGAGAGAGAAAAAGAGCGTTTTACGCCGCATTCGCGCGTGTTTCTGTGTATGTGTGACCCTCTCTCTTACCCCAATTGGATTAGTGGAAGAGAGAGTGACAAGTGTCAGAAAATTATCTTTTTTTTTTTTGTTTTTTGAATAAGAATTAAATTAACATCAAAATATTAATTTTTGCTTGCAAGTGTCAAAAGAAAATCAAACGTCAAACGTCAGAGTTGAAGTGTCAAAAGAAGATTAAATCTCTCTCCAATTGGGAGAGAGCGAATTGCGAAAAATCCTCTCTTCATTTCGCGTATTCTTTCCCCATTCTCTGTGTGTCCGGTTGTTGTGGAATTTTTAGAAAGTTTTTTTTTTTTTTTTGTCTGTTGTCTCTGTTGTTTTTCGTTCTCCATTATTTTGTTTTGTTGTACTACAAGCGAGCGAAAAAAAAAAAAAAACGGGAAATGCAATGTAAATTGCATGAATACTAGTGGGTAACGGTTAAAAAATTCGGAAAATAAAAAATTATGAGCATTGAGGTTGTTGGTGTGAACCAATCATGGACACAGCCATCAACATTGCTCCCCATATCATCATCAGCAGCAACAGCATTAACAACATCACCACCAACATCAACATCATCGCCGCCAACAACATTAGCAGCATCACCAACACCATCATCACCAACATCTGTACAAGCAATAACAGTAACCGACGAAAGTGCTTCGCCCGGACTGTGTGCAACAATAAGCGAAATATCAACGGACCATCCTAGCGATGCTCCAACAATCACCGAACCATCTGACAGTTCAACTGAAACGCATGTTGATCAAGAGGATGACGTTCAACAGCAACAACAACAACAACAACAACAACAACAGCAGCTGTCAGTGACATTACCGCCATTGCCGGATCTAATACCGATTCGTAAGGCCCAACAGCAGTTGTTGTTGGGAGGAGCTGAAACAACAAGCTGTAGCGCCAATCAGCAACAATCATCCGCAGAAACATCAACTTCATCTAGTCAAATTTTATCAGTTAGTAGTGAAAATCCTGTGGAAGAAGACAACATCAACAACAACAACAACAACAATACCGACGAAGTCGACGCTGACGATCCTCAACATTCCACATTTGAAGAAACAAGTTTAGCAACAACCTCCACGGGATTAGACAATCAAACAATCATGTATCACGATGGCAACATGTCTCAGCAACATCCGACAATGTTGCCAGAGCAATTATTGACGCCAGTGATGGGCCCCATGCCGGGCGCCAAAAAACGCGGCAGAAAAATTAAGACTGAGGTGGAAGATCCCGAGCTGTGTCCGATACCACATCGAAAATCCGATCGTCGAAGAGTGGCACGCGATATATTCCTTGTGTTCGAGGAACATCCAGCGAATCGGCGACGAGGGAAGGGTGGTCGCATTAAACAGCCAAGAGGCAGGCCCAAATCAAAGTTTGCACACCTCATGACCGATACAAAGAAACAAAAGAAAACTGGAGTGGGGACAATGCCACCAGTTCGGATCAAATCGGAACCGAAGACGCCAACGACACCTTCTGTACGTAAAGCGCATATACCAGCACCTGCGGCCCAAAAAAAACCAACATCAGCAGCACCAGCAGCTACAATAACAACAACAACAACAGTTCCTCGAGTGAATCCGATCTTTTTGTGGGTAAAACAGGATGACACACGGATCGTAGAAGTCCGCTGTGAGGATTATGACAAACGAAATCGTATACGGCTGACAAAGACAGCGAACGGATGGCGAGCGATACCAAGGACCGATCCGACATCGTCTCGTTTTGCGAAGCTTCTGCCAAATCCTGTGCCCAAGATTAAACAGGAACGGTTTGAAGAAGCAATGAGAAATGCAGAAGTTCCTGATAGATCACCGCCACTACCACCACCATCGCCTTCTCTGCCTCCTATGATTCCGCCGCCCATTTCACCACCTGTTACATCCGAAGTGATCGCTCCAGTGGAACCTCTGAAACCACTAAAGATCCACCAACAATCATCAGAAGAGAGCTCCCACGCGGCCAAGAAGAAAAAGAAAAAGAAGAAAAAGAAAAAGCGTAAACATACCGATGATGATGACGATGAGAATCGGGAAGATGTCAAGAAACACCAACATACGGAGGAAGTGATCGAGCCACCAGCGATCATTGAGAATCCAATCATATCAACAGAACCAAATCATTTAGTATACGAAAGCACAAATCACGAACGAGAAGATGAAGTAGAAGAGGCCGAAGATCAGATAAAGGAAGCAGATGAGGATCCTCTTCAAATTCACGATGATCTTGCTCATGATCAGGAGCAGGAAGAGGATGATGACGAAGAGGAGGAGGACGATGGCGACGAAGACGAAGGTGATCTTGTGCAACACATGGAACCAAATAATAACGAACCAAGCGAGGAGCTGTCAAAGAATCTCACACAAATTTCCGATGATCTTGAACTGGACGATATTCCTCAATTCATGCAGGTCGTGAATCCTGGCACCACCTTACAATTGTGTCCACAAACCGGCCTTTTTATTCAAAAGCATCCAGTGGTGGAGGAAGATCGTGAACAAGATCGGGAGCAAGATCACCAGATGCACGATCACCATGCTGATCATGTGAATCCTGTGGTCCTCTCCGACAGCTTTGACGGCTCGGATGTTGATACCAAAAACCTCAAAGACCTCCTGGACGACGCAGATCTCCTGCAGCACTGTAGTGACAATGCGATGAGTGGAGCCGAACTGATCGACTCACTGGTGAAGCGAGGTTGCGAGGATAATCACATATCAGGCGATGAGACGTCAATCAAGGAGACCATATGCCTGGATGATTTCGAGAATGAAGACGACGATGTCTTGCTGCAACCTGAACCAGTGGCGGACATCATCTCACGGTTGGGAGGATCGCTGACAGCATCGCCCAAGTGTTTGTCCTTCAATGAGGCGGGCGAGATCGAAGGTCTTCACGGAGAACTCTTCCAGTCGACCACTCAGAATGATCCCTTCAACCGACAGGCGCTCGAAGAGCTCTCAATTACGATCAAAGATCTTGAGAAATCTGCAGAGGAGACCTACAACTCGCCAGCAAAGTCAAAACCCGCCGAGTCGGTGACAATAGTCTCTCCCGACTCATGTGTCGATGAAATGCCAAAGGACCTGACGTGTAAAAAATCCGTCGCCGAAAAAGAAAAACCTCACGCGCCAACGCTACTGGAACGTCCCAATTCGAGAAGTTCCGATGCCATTCAGTCGCCACAGCCTAGCGGTCTGCCAGCCGTGCCGCCTTCACCAGACTTAGTGCATTCCAAGTCGAAGAATGTCTTCCTCGAGCAATTGTTGAACTCCAGCAACTCGATTAGTCCGAAAATTTGCTCCTCAGTCACTGTGACGCCGATCAAGATTCCCAATGCTCCAGCAAAACAGCAGAAAGAGCCCTTAGACCTAGGCAAGCATCGAAAGTCGGCGAGTCCTACTGTCAGTTGCTCGGAGGAGGCAAAGCGCGTTCAGACCGTCACCATCGATGACGATTCCCCAGATGAGCCACTTCAGAAACGCATCAAACGAGAAGTGAGCGAGGACCACCCAGAGAAAACCCACACAGAGAATCTCATCGAGATGCTTTCGTCCGGAAAAGATCCAGATCCTCTCACTCAACTGCGTCTACTTATACGAAACCCTGAATGGAAAGTACCTGATCCTATTCTTGTGCCAAAGGATCGTTTAAGTGCGGTATTGGCGTCGCCAGCTCGTGAGATTCCACTTCTGCTGACCACCAGACCTGAGTTGAGATTGCCCGAGGCTTTTGCGTATCCAGCTATCCTGCAAGATCCTGATATTTTGGTGATATCCATGGCTCAGCTGGAGACAATACTTCAGAAGCAGGTCGAGATGACTCGTCCAAAGGCGAAAACACCTCCGATTCCTCAGGTTACCATCGAGGCGATACCAAATCCCGCCAAGAATCGCATGCCTGACAAGCCCATCTGTGCTCCATCTCCCGACATAACGGTTTCGAGTAAGAAATCAGCACCACCCTCATCAGCATCACAGTCTCAGCAGAATAAGAACAACTTTATGAATCCCCTCATGGGCGACATCGATGCAGCAACATTGGCGGCTTTCAATCAAATGCTATGGCTTCCCTACCTTGGCCAAATGGCGCCAGATTTTATAAAAGCCATGGCCGGCCTTCAGAATGCCAACGGTTTGGCTGAACTGCTGCCGCTTCTACAACAGCAGCAACAGCAACAGCACTCGTTACAACAACAGCAGCAAAATCAAAAATCCGCCTTCCCAACGCCACAATTCAATCCAATGGCAGCAGCAGCAGCTGCTGCTGCCGGTCTGACAAACCCCATGGCAGCAGCAGCCGCATTCCAGAACCCCTTGGAGCTGGCCATGTGGCAGGAGGCACTCACTCAAGCTCAAATGCAGCGAATGTTGAAAATGAACGCTGCCGCCGCCTTAGCCGCTCAGCAACAGCAACAGCGTGAGTCTGTGGCCAAAAAATCCGCCAACTCCGATGCAAAAATCAACGCCTCCCGCAATCACTACAACACGACTGGCTCTAATGTAAAGCAAACGCCTACAAACCCCCCTCCTCCCTATCATCACCCGCAACCATCCCAGTCATCCAACCAGCGCCATCTATCGGCAACGGATAAATCCAACTTCTCATCGGCGCGATCGGTACCAAATCCATTCTATCGACCACCGGCTGCCGGCAGCACAGAGTCGTCCTCATCCGCACATCGTGCCAAACAGAAATCCCAGCATCAACAGCAAATGCAACAGCAGCAGCAACCGCATCACCAAGATCAAAAGCCGCGTGTTACCTGCAAATCACTGTCGAATCTCCTGCAACCCGAGCGCCTGTCCGACGCGAAAATGTCCAATCTGATGGCAATGCCGGGCTTCGATTTCGGTTTCAATGGAAACGCCTCAGCTGCTGCGGCGAATCCATTTCAATTCGCATCCGCCGCAGCCGCCGCGGCCGCAGCAGCATCAGCTGGCCGGTCCAGTGGTGCTGGGCAGTTTGCTGGTAATGGTGGTGGTGTTGGTCCCGTTATTGGTGGTAATCATGCAACAGCCTTACATCGTAACAATCACACAGCTTCCAATATGATCGGCAATATGACACCCAGTCATCAGCAACATCAGCAACAGCAATTGCATCAGCAGCAGTTGCAACAACAGCAACAGCAGCAGCAACAACAACAACAGCAGCAGCAGCAGCAACAGGCGAAGTTAAAAGTGAAGCCTGGATCGCATCTAATCGATCCGGCTGCACTGCAACGGCGGTTGTTAAACTGCGAGGATATGTCTGAAGTTGGTAGTACGACCAATGGATTAGAGGAAATGACGGATCCAAATGCAGCTCTCTGGCATCCGCTCTTTGGAAAGTGAGTACTTGTATTGCCTTCTTGTAGCTATTGTCAACCGTACGGGTTTATAGGATTAAGACTGATTAGGACGACGTTTTAGAGAAGAAAGTAAGGAGTCTTAGGTAGGTCTTGCATGCGAAATAATTTGAGAAGTGCTGCAGTAGCCAAAGTGCCTCCAATATGCGTTACAAGATGTAGCTCAGCAAGTGAGCTTCACGTTTCATTTAAGACTAATCTTTGCAACTTTTACTTTTATACAACAGAAGTTCACAGCAGTATGAATGAAAAACCAACACACACCACTTGAAGCACACTAACACTCACTGAAATCATATAAATTGGCTCCGTGCTACTTGTGTTTCATCTAAAATTTTGAAATGTCCACCCTCACACTTGATTTTGTTCACCTTTGAAGCATAGCTCATGATCACTTCATCACCTCACTCTGTCACGTATAACTTGATCACACAACATTCCCATTACAGCATGCCACCACACCTTCCCAATCCTAATGATCCTTCTGCTAGTAGTTAAATATACATATGTACCAACATAGCATCACATAGAAACAACCATATCAACTGATTTAACATTCCAGATCCTGTTTACAAGAATCGCATGCACATCAACATGCAAACAGGGTCCGTGAGTAGGGGCACTCCGCAAGGCAGTGTGCTTTCTCCCCTTCTTTGAAGCCTAGCTGTCAAAGAAAACTTAGCGTGGAAGGGGACGACTTCTCGGGCACACACCTCACTACGCTCAGAGATCTTTTGCAAAACGCTCTCTATAAGCTCTCTACATGGACTAAAGGATGTGGTCCAGGTGTCAAGCATCAAAAAAACAGAAGAAGTCCTCTTCACAAGGAAATACAAAATTCAGCATTTCGACTCTCCAGAACCACCTGCCACTAGTCTGCTGACACTCGCTGTTAAAGCCAAATGTGTGGGTCTCATTCTTGACAAGGAACTGAGCTGGAAACCCAATATTCTAGAAAGCCACAGCCGCCCTGTCCTGCTGTAAGAAAGCCATCGGAAATTAAAAGGGACTACAGCCCCGAATTACACACACTGGCTCTATGTATCCGTCATCAGTCCCATACTAACGTTTACAAATGTATGGCGTAAGCAAGGGAACTGATTAACTCCACATGGTCCGCCAGAAGCGACTGTGTCATATCTCGAGGCTTATGACCGACAGTGGATGAAAACAGAGCCTTTTGGCGGTGACAGGTGCTCTAACAGGACACTGTACGATAGGGGTAATGGCTGCTAGATTAGCCGTCAACACACCCGACCCCTGCAGGAGCTGTCAAGATATAGAAGAGCCAGAAACCATCAAACATCTGCTATGCGATTGCCCAAATCTTCAACACACCCGACCCCTGCAGGAGCTGTCAAGACATAGAGGAGACAGAAACCACCAAACATCTGCTATGAGCTTGCCCAAATCTTTAAAACCGCCGCCTCCGTCATACGGCAAATAGGTTCCTTGACGAACTAGGGGATCTCATACAAGTCCCACTAAGGAACACGATAGGCTTCATAAAGAGCACAGGTTGGTTCACAACAGAACCGACCACAAGATAATCGTTTAAGTATAGGTTCCACACTACAAAGGGAAACACAATGGACCGAATGGCCCCCGTGATAAGCACTTAGGTGCACTTCCCTCCAACCTAACCTTCTTCTTTCTTCTATCAGCGAGGTTATGATCCGAAAACAAGGGATAATAACCCTCCCACTTCACTGCATTTCTACTGATCCGCCTGTGGGGTTCGCCTGCTCCCTCCAACCTAACCTAACCTAACGTATGGCATGATCGTCGGGTGGGCGACCGGTCACCAAACCTATCTTAGTGAGGTACAAAGGTCGGCTTGCCTATGCATCAACAATGGCTTTAGACATTCTGTTACACTTGCTAGCTTTGGATATTTACAGCAAACAAGTGGCAACTTGGGCAGCCACTTGCATGAAGACCATATCGCAGTGGTCTAGTCCAAGCACAAAGTGGTATAACGATCTTGAATTGCTTCCTTCTATCTATTCGATAAAAACTGGTAAACCATCATCCCCTTCAGACTTGATTGGGAGGAGAATCTGGGGATGCAAGAGGCATCCATATGGTCGAACACAGATGGATCTAAAACAGAATCAGGGGAGTGCCTTCTCCACCGACCTAAGCATAAGTACTTCTTTCTGCCATCCCAATCACTTCAACGTTTTCCAGGCGGATATTATGGCGGAAAAGGAAGCCCTGTCATGACTAAAGTACAATGCGACATCTAATCGGGATATGACCATTCTTACCGACAGTCAAGCCGCGATCAAATCCCTGGAATCTGTCACTTTCAGCTCAAAAACTGCCCTAAATTGTCGCTTGTCTCTAAAAGAATCTCATTGGATGCCGGGACACAGAGACATTCCAGGGAATTGCATGGTCGACGAACTGGACCAGACAGGGTACTAGCCATCCATTTCACCAAACAAGGTGAATCTCGGCCTGTCTCTTCTTCTTATGGCCTGTATCCCCTTGTGGGTCCTAGGGCATCTACTACGCCTACGCGCCATCGTGTACGGTTTCTGGCAATGTGTCTCAGCTCTCCCCAACTTTTCTCAAATTGCCATGCCTCCTTCTCGACTGTTCTGCGCCATGTTCTCCTCGGACCGCCAGGTCTTCTGCTATCCTGAGTTAAAGGGCTCCATTGCATAGCACGATTCGCTATGGAACTGTCACACTTTCGGAACGTGTGACCAATCCACTGCCACTTTCGTCGTTGGATGGTTGTACCTATTGGTTCCTGACCCGTTCTCTTGTAAAGGTGTTCGTTAGAGATACGATTGGGCCAGAAAATCCTTAAGATATTGCGCAGGCACCTATTAACAAACGTTTGCAGCTTTCTGGTGATAGTAGTGGTCACTCTTCACGTGCTGCATCCATATAACAGAACGGATTCAATGTTGGAGCGGAACAGCCTTAGCTTGCTGTTCAAACTAATCGGATTGCTTCGTCATATTCTGGACGACATCTGAACGCGGTTTAACGCGGTTACCGATCGAAGCAATACTCCCAAGACACTGGAAATCCTCTCTCTCTCTCTCTCATACATATTCGAGTTGATGAGTTTGTTCCAAGGAACAAAGGTACGAGTAAATGTGGAGGCAGGCAATGTTGGTGCATAGGAATTTAACCTTAAACAGGATCTTGCGACCTCGAAGGGGAATGCAGACTATGCAGCTCCAAGCAGAGAGTACGGAGGGTCTGTATAGAGAATATCTTCCTCAGGCGCTGATACAAACCAGGTTACCCAGGAGCTGCGACAACTAAGTATGAACAAGGATCCAACCGTCTTCATAATAGCCGCCCAAAGAAGGGGGAATACTCAGGAGATTCGTTCGTCAAAGGTCATTAAAGATCGCGGATACAATCTGCCGAAATAAGGTATCTTCGCGGTGTTGCTGGAAACTATACTGTACTATGCTCGGGCACTGCGACCTATAAGATCTATTGTGACAGCCCGGTGTTAAGCCGAGAACTTAGTTAAGGCTCTTGATAAACCTCAACAAAGCTCCAGGCTCAATGTTCCAGAAGTTCAATGTTCCAGAGGTCAGAGCGCCTCAATAAAGCCCTCCCCAGATGCAGAAGTCTTTTTCTTGCGGCCATGGGCATTCACAAAGAATATGCTCTGTCGTCTCTTTTTGCTCTCCACATATTCTAGTTGATGAATTTGTGCCAAGGCTAGTTTTCAGCTCGACGACGAATGCCTACTGTAGTCATGATGTTTCAATTGGAATGTGAAAATGAGTGCCTTGATCGCGATAGTGATCTCATCATTCCTGGGAGTCATGGTGCGTATTCAGGAAATTCTCACCTCGGGCATCTCAGTCTGATTTGGGAGCATATCGCTAGCGAATACGAGGTTCAAAAACGTAGCAAAATGCTCTTTCCATCTCTTGAGGAGGCCCTCATCCGAAATGAGGAAGGAGTCGTCTAGGCTTTTCACTGCGTGTTGGCTGGAACTGCGACCACCTGTCAGCTGTTTCGTAATTCTGCAGACGGTCGTGCTGTTTCACCTCCGTGCAGGTTCTTTTGCTTCTGTAGCCAGCGCGTTGATATAGTTACGCCTGTCACATCGCACGCTACGCTGAACTTCTCTCATCTTCATGCGATATAGGGACTCTAGCTTGCTTCTCCCTGCTACTGGAGTAGCTGCAATGCGAGCTTTCAGCTGTTTTCATTTCATTTCCTTCGTCAATCCGTCTCCAAGTATCCTCGGAAGCCACCTCCTATGTCTTCCCTGCGATCGATCGACAATTCTTTCAGCACCAGATGTAAGAATATTTTTCACTGCACACCAATGGTCTTGGATGGTTGCGGGCTTTGAGCTGCTGATTGCTTCCACACCTTGCGAAAAGTGCTCCCTTAATTGTTGGCGCACTGAGGGATCACATAGTCTATCGATGTTAAACCTGGGCATTCTTGTGTTGTCGTGGGATCTTCATGGGCGCCGTGGCGTAAGTGGTTAGTGTGTCGGATCACTACGCATGAGGTTCCAAGTTCGAATCCCAGAAAACACCAAAAAGTTTTTTCACGGTCCCACCTCTCGCGAGCGTCTGACAAACATCCGAGAGTATTGTTGTCACGAAAAAGCTTCTCAAATCGCCATTCGGATACGGCACTAAACTGTAGGTCCCTTCCATTCGTGTGAAAAATATAACGCACACAACATGAGTGGTTGCGAGAAGCTAGGCCCTGGTACTTTCAAGAGCTGTTGCGCCAAATATTTTTTTTTTTTTTTTTTGGATCTTCGAACTGCAGCAGTGCGTAGTTGGAGAGTAGCTATATTAAGGTGGTGATCTCGTACTATTCCCACACCTGCGCCTCGTCTATTTCGGACGTCCAGGAGACTACTTCTAAAGTGCCGGCCGATGCTAAAATGATCAATTTGGTTGGACGTTGCTTGACTGTCGTTGGAAACTCAGCTGACTTTGTGGCAGGTCTTGTGCTCAAACATGGTGCCACCTATTACAAGGCAGTTGGCCTTGTAGAAATCCACAAACCTTTCGCCGTTGTCATTGCGGTCGCCTAGTCCATGTTTCACGATTACATGTTTGTGCCCTTCCTTGTCGTTGCCTACCTTGGCATTCAAATCCCCCATTACTGTGACAATGTCTCCATTTTGTGTTGTGTTGAAGACGGCACTTAAGAGATTGTAGAAGCTCTTCTTTTCGTCCTCAGACGAGCCATTCATTGGGCCATAACGGCATGTCTCTTGCTACAGTGAAATTTCTGCTTAAGCCTAATTCTATCAAATTAACCAACCGTAGATGGGCAGACGGCACTACATGCCTCATTACTAGACAGATCTGGCCTAAGCTGGATCAAAAACAAAAAAGGTAGCTCATTACGACTACAGCGGGTGTCATTACAGGGTATTGCACCATTGGCAGACATGAGACATGCCATCAGGTTGGACCTCCTCGCAAATGATTTCTGTAGAAACTGTATGGACGAGGAAGAGGAGGAAACAGCTCCTTTGCACTTAGGAGCCTACTTCTTCGGAAATCTAGGCGGATTGGCTAACGCCAACATCAGCGGCTTCCAACGCCTTATAAAAAACTCCAGTTGGTTCTATCCATGGACCTTTCCTGCCCTAAGTGTGGCTGCACCTAATGCAGATCTTGTATGCAAAATTGGGAAGACTGATACCTTTATAATTGGCGCAGTTTAGGGGTCTTGCGCACTCACGGGGTTATGGAAACCCTTAATATGTTGACACATAGTGCGGGCGTTGGAAAGGATAGTTAGAGAGAGAGATAAAGATTGGGTTTGTGGCTTGTAGCTCTGTTGTTTATGCTTCAGAGAAACTCCAGGGGTGGCGTTCAGATAACTGGGGAGATTTTTTCTTATTTTTTTGTCTTTGCTTCTGATTCACAGTATTTTTTTCCCCGATAACCGATGTCATAGGCAAATCATCATAAGCAGAGCGAACAATTTTTCCAGCTATATGATGAAGCTGCTGCCAGTGGTATGCCTTCGCAGTAGTGTTCAGACAAGCTTTCGCAATTGATCGGACTGACTTTATATATTTCACGAGAAATAAATAGATGCTTGCTGACATCAGGGTTTGAACCATAAATCATTAGCGTTGCAATTGACGACATTACCACTACACTATTGTCACACCCGTTTCTTGTGGATCAGACAAACGATGCTGAGATTCCATTCAACAGGTATAAACTCGTCTGACCAAATTTTAGAGATGACCTGGAGTATGCTCTCTGCCAGTTCATCACCAACTGCCTTGAGCTGTTGGCCGGTAAGCCGTCACTTCCAGCAGCCTTCCTTGACTCCTGTTTGGATATTGCGTGCTCACTTCACTTTGATCAGGCGGACGGTGGACGGTCGGCCCATTGTAAGCAGAGTTACATGCGTAGAGATGAGGTACATTTATCTTCAGATTGAAAGAACTTCTATGTTCCACTTAAAAACAGAAAAAGTATCTAAACTGCACACGTGGTCTTGTAACGTGGCTTGATGATCGATCAAATGCATAGCATGTTGTTTTGAAAAACCATTACAAGGCAAATTGTATAAAATTGCACTCGTTCCCTTTTACGCTGTAAACAACTCAATTAAGAACAATTTGTGTAATACACCTACCTAAATGCTGTCCATTCAGATGTCAATTTCACTTATACTCCTAATGCATTCGTAATTGTGCATTAAACAAAAAAATAATAATCTCTGCCACATCAATCCAACAATTACCTCAAATAGATAGCAAACTCGCAACAATGACAATCCCATTGCACAACACTGCGTTACGTAAGTGAACAAAACAGCCAAGGGTGGAACAAATGTACGAGTAAATGTGGAGGCAGGCAATGTTGGTGCGTAGGAATTTAACCTTAAACAGGATCTTGCGACCTCGAAGTGGAATGCAGACGATGCAGCTCCAAGCAGAGAGTACGGAGGGCCTGTATAGGGAATATCTTCCTCAGGTGCTGTTACAAACCAGGCTACACAGGAGCTGCGACAACAAAGTATGAACAAGGATGCAGCAGTCTTCAAAATAGCCGCACAAAGAAGGAGGAATACTCAGGAGATTCGTTCGTCAAAGTTCATTAAACCTCACGGATACAAGCTGTCGAAATGAGGTTCCTTCGCGGTGTTGCTGGAATAACTCGTAGGGATCGAGTGCGCAACACCAGAATACATGAGGCACTCAATGTTAAGCAGCTACTTCTTGGAACGGAACGACCTATGCTTCGATGGTTTGATCACGTAGTGCGTAAGCGCCCAGACCGGCTTCCTAGACGTGCCATTAGGTAGGACTTTTTAATGAACAGTGTCCCTGGCTATACTTTCTAAAAGCCACCTTTAACTGGGAAGAGATACCCAACATTATAGCTAGTAAGGCGGTCAAATACTCCACAAAAACGAACAGCAGTTGAGCCAGACGAGATGGCGTCTGAGTTCTGGAGAAAGAGGAGAGATTGCTCATGAGTCTCATCTCCAAACTTATGAGAGGTGATCCAATACCGAACCAAGCATTTGACAGACATCCACGAGATCTGATGTGGGTAGCGCTAAGACATCAAGGAGTTCCAGAAACCTGCATATGTAGAGATGATCAAGGACATGTACGAAGGAGCAAAGGCAAGAGTAAAAACCCTGCTGGAGTAACCCAAAAGTCCACATTCAAAGTCGGGGTATACGAGAGAAGCGTCTTAGTCCCTTTGACTGCTTGAAGGTAAAATCATGGACCCAAAAGTTCAACAGTTATTCTTTGCTGACGATACAGTCATCATAAGTGAAGATCCCACGTGCCTGCAATGAACAGTGGACGTTTTAGAGGGAAATGGGTACCGCATTAGCAAAAAAAAAAGCAAAATACTGAATACTTGTACTGAAATTTTGTTGATCTTGCGCGACACTTACCTTACGACTCCGGTCTCATGGACATACGGTCTGACACAATAAGGTTAGGTTAGGTATCTGGGCTGGTGTATGGGATAGAAAACCTCTACACCACACTTAGGTCAATATTGATCCATTGTGATACCCATGGGGGGAAAGGGGATATTTTAGAGAATCCCTTCCTCGTGAAAAGCAGAAAATAAATCGTCTTCTGTACATATCCTAAAGAAAGCATTTAGTACTTAATGTGCCCGAGATACAAACCATCCAGAGGATTTAATGAAGTTTCCTGGACAATTCTTCTAAATTCTTAAAAAAGTATTGTCCAAGGGACGTATTTCTTAGATGGTAGAGGCCTGGGCAGTAGCAAAGAAAGTGGGTAGTGTCTTCCTGAGCCTCTTCGTCACCGCAGCATCTACAAGGGTCTTCGTTCATCACACGTAGCTTTTTCACTTGGTATCGCATAGTGTTATGACCCGTAATAGAGAGGGATTTTCTATTCCTCTACATGAGTATATTGGTTCTTGCTTTGTCGAATGCAGGCCATAGCTTCCTCGTGGTGACACATGTATCTAAAGAGATCCACCTGTTGCTTGCTTCCGTTAGGGCTTTGTTCCCTGCTTCGAGTTTGGGTGTGCAAGACGGGATGTACACTGAGGGGTCGGATTGATCCGAGTTTAGTGCTGAGCAGTTCGTCGGCTTTATCATTTTTTGGTATGCCTTCATGACCAGAGACCCAGCAGAGCTTTACATCGTGCTGTGTTCCGAGAATCTTAAGCTCTTCTCTACTACAGGAACCCAGCAGAGCCTTACCCGTGTTGTGTTCCAAGAACCTTGAGCTCTTCTCTATAACACTTCACAAGCTTCGATTTTGTTTCTATAGCAGATATTTCTTTAATCCCTGCCTGGCTATCGATGAAAAGGGTGATATCATTCCGTGGGCCTCATCGCAGTCTCACGGGCTGCCACTGTCACTGTTATGACCTCTGCCTGGAAAATGCTGCTGTAGTTCGGAAGCCGAGCTAACATGGAGATACCAATCGATTCAGAGAAGATGCCTGCACCTACACCTATTTCCATTTTGGAACAATCTGTGTACACAGCTATGGATCGCTGGTTAGAAGTTCTGTCATTTTCCAGTCTTCCCAGCTCGGATAGGTCTCGTGAAGTCTACGTAAGGCATCATGTAGTCTGTACTGGATACATTGCCTAGATATCTCTGTAGGATCGTGGTATGACCCATTGCATTTGATCTCCAGCTATCTGTTTGGCTTAATCTGATGGCACTTAGACCCGCCGATGCTTGTATAAAGATGTCTAGCGGAACAGATTGAGAATGACCTCGAGTCCTATTGTAGGTGTCGTTCTCATTGCACTGGTTGTGGCGATGCACTTTTGTGATAGAAGTTAGGTTGCTAATTTTGCTGGCGGCTTGCCATAGAATAGTATTGGCCTTACTATAGCCGTATACATCCGTAGAATGATTTTGGGGTTCTGCCCCCAAAATTTCAAGGACAACTACCCACAGCAGTGGGGATATAACCCCTTCTTGAGGGGTGCCTCTTGAGGAATTGGCTTCAAGCTTTGTTCCTCCGAGTTCAACTTTAATATATCTTTCCTCTAGCATATTGACAATCCATTTTATCAGGGAGTTGTGAATATTGAGGTCCATTAAAGTTATATTGTTCAAAGCTCCTTCAATGTCTAATGCAATAATATCAGAACTGAGCACATTTTAAGGCCTTACGTTCAAGACTAGCTTCAGTCACAATCTGAACCAGAAATGGATTGAAATTGAATTTTCACGAATATTACATAGCACTTCATAGCTCGTTAGGCAACCATGCATCTGTTTTCTAAGCGGAACCCTATGCTATCCTTACGTTCGTGAGCTATATTGTAAGGAATTCAGGGTTAAGACATTGCTTAACTATCTAACCACTTCGAGTATAATTGAAATGTAAGAATTTGAATCCCAAATCAGACTGGGATTATGGGGATCTCCAATGAGAGATTACTAGACAAGTCTGAGATGATTTCTCAAGACCCGAACCTGCGTTGAGTCTTCCTGCGTTCTTGATCGTGATTTCTAATGACCATTGGGTCTCTTAAATACACATTTTTGTGGTGTGATGTTCTTGGATGTAAGTAAATGCTCCCGGAATTCTGTGAGAAATACGAGTGCGCTGCATTTCCTCTGCCTGATGAACTAGCAAGAAACGAATCAGACACGCCGTTCCTTGGACCAGAACCCTTTTGTGGAATAGGACCCCACAAAATAAGCGAAGACTTAAGGAAAGAGGAAGAGAACAAATTGGCCAATCTTGATACGATAAGACAGGCGAAAGAATTTCTGGGGAAATACAACCAGAAAAGAAGTAGAACCTACCTAAGAGTCCGCAAGAACCGACTTCGTATCTTGACGGGGATGTTAACGGGTCACTGCAGACTCAAGGGTCACCTCAGAAAACTGGGAATAGAGAGAGACGGACACTGCAGATTCTGCAGGTACTTGGCAGAAACACCAGCGCACCTTCTTATGGAATGTGAAGCACTGATCCACAAAAAAAAATAAAAAATCACTTAGGTGCATACCTCCTATTTGACTTGGATCTACCTTCGCTGGATCCACTCAAGATACTCCGGTTCTTAGCAGCAGCTGGACTGGAGGAAGTGCTCTAGGCCTAGCATATCATCGACTAGAGCCTTAGTTTGAGGGGCACAGTAGATCTGCTAAAGGTCACAGTGCACTTGCACCTCAAAAGAACTATCTATTTATCTATTTTCCTCTGCGTGTAGACGACTTATTGTGTTCTGGTGGACTGCTATACAATTTAAGGAGCATCCCAATGTGCCTGCTATGATTTAACCAAGACAACCTGGTCTTTAAGGAGGTACTATATCCCTAATAGCCGGTATGTGTGGCTAGAACATAGCATAACAAACTCAGTGGCATTAAAAGTCGTGCCTACTGCAAGATACATCGTGCTATGATTGCCAAAATGTTCAGATCTATTGAGGACGAATACTCTAGACCTTCACAGCGTTCAACAAATTGACATTAAGGGATGATTTATCAGATTTTCTGACGGAGAATGGACACGCCCCTCCACTAAACCTTCAGTCTTCGCAAATCCTACTCATTTGCTGAAAATCACCCTTCGGGTAGGGGTTAGAATATACCCGAGGTAGGCATGCCTGTCGTAAGAGGCGACTAAAATCCACCCTCCGTATACCGAGTATGGCGTATACAAAAAACATGCAATGAACAAAACAAAAGATTTAAATACCCCAGGTGGCAGTCCAGGTAAACTGGAAAATCCACCCTCTTCGGAGGTCGGCTCTACGGATTCTGGGGAGAGCCATTTATTGCACCTTATAAATCCCTTCTCAAAAAGTACAAGGGTATCTCGATCTCCACCAACAAGATCGAACGTCTCCGGAAAAAGAAGTCCGCCGGAAGCGCAAACGCGTGAAAAACGGGACTCAGCGAAATCTAAAAGCATTGAGGTGGAAAACGACGTACTCCGTACCAAGCTTAGCGAAATGGAGCTACTCTATCGTGAGCTCAAGAAAGAGGTAGATTTACTCAGGCAAGAAAATAATGCCCTAAAAAACACGTACCTACAAAAAGAAAATACAGTTAGCCCACATCGCTCACCTAGTCGCGAATACCAGACGGATGAAGAAGAGCTAACACGCGAAACGAATTGGGTCGAAAAGAAACGACCTAGCAAAAAACGAAAAGCTGGTTCCTCACCGGAAGTCGAGCCACAAAAAGATGAAAAGCGCAAGGAGATGCAAGAAAAGCAACAACAACCAAAATTACGTCCTCCGCCACCGATAAACGTCGTTGGAATTACGGACTATAATAAGTTGCATTGCCTCCTTAAAGGAACTCTGGCTTCGAAGTTTAAGGTGACATCTCTGCGAAACAATACGTGGAAAATCAATGTCGATGATGCCGACGGTTACCGATCAGTATCTAAAAAATTGAATGCCGAAAAGATTCAGTGGTATACTTATGAAAATAAGTTAGAAAGACCACTGCGTGTTGTAGCAAGGGGACTCCACCCCTCGTGCACTAAAGAAGATGTAATGCACGACCTTCAAGGCAAAGGCTTTAAAATTCTTGATGCCGTCAATATTATCAAGAAGGAGAAGCAACAGTCGGAGGGAGATCATGAAAAATTGGTAAAGCGCGGTCTTCCACTATTCATGCTTAGTTTTGATAAAGACGAAAATAAAGACATTATATATGGTATCAAGACTATTCTAAACATCGTGGTCAAAATCGAACCCATGCGTAAGACCTCCAGATCGATCCCGCAGTGTAAGCGCTGTCAAGGCTTCAATCACACGCAGACTTACTGCCAGAAAGAGCCGCGATGCGTCAAATGCGCAGGTAAACATCTCTCGGAAGAGTGTCACCTAAACAAGCAAACCCCAGCCACTTGTATAAATTGCAAGGGAAAACATCCTGCGAACTATCGAGGTTGCGAAGTGGCGAAAGAGCTTCAAAAACGCCGCGATACGCTAAAAAATTCGACGCGTCCGAATATGAAACCAATCAAGAACAGACCCAAAATAGCTACGAAAAAAGCAGCGAAAGACAGAAAGTCCGTCAATATTAACTTAAGATCGGTTAATGATAAAAAATCCGAAAGTAATAGAGATAAGGTAACAGAAGCAAAATCTCCGAATATTGGCGTGCAGTCTTATGCTCAAGCGGCGAAGACAGTTAAGGGTACGTACACGACCGACAACTCACGGGAGATCAAAGCAAGAAACCGTCCAAACTTTAATGTAAAAACTCCTTCTCAAGTTGCGACATTGAAAAATAGTGATAGAGGTAGTTCAGAAGATCATGTATCCAATGTTTTTTCCCTAATTCTTGCGAAACTTGAAGAGCAATGCAAAACAAATAAACTAATTTTCGAGAGACTAGTTGCACTAGAAAACAACATTCATAACACGCGCACTTCAACCAGAATATGAAAGAAACGCTTAAAATTCTTACTTGGAACGCTAACGGGCTCATACAAAGACTCGACGAGTTAGAAATATTTATGCGAGAGAAAGATATTGATATATGCTTGGTCTGTGAAACTCATCTGAAAAAGCAATCGAATATTAAGATAAGGGGATATAGCGGATATCACGCCTTCCACCCATCGGAAAGAGCCAGAGGCGGATCATCTTTGTTTATAAAAGAAAATATCGAACACTCAGCGGAAATAAAAATTGAATTAGAAGCAATGCAAGTAAGCACGGTACGCGTTAGAAATAGACATTTTGCTTTCAACATTTCGTCTATATATTGTCCACTGCGATGTAAACTTGAAGAAAGTGATTTCACAAACATCTTCAACTTCCTTAAACCAAATTTTATTATTGGTGGTGACTTCAACGCGAAACACCCCTTCTGGGGCTCAAGGTACGCCTCTCAGAAAGGTAGAAAGCTTTATAATGCGGGTATGCAATTCAGTTGTGATTTTTACTCGACGGGTAAACCAACATATTGGCCAACTGATAGAAATAAGATACCAGATCTGATTGATTTCTTTGTTGTTAAAGGAATATCTAGCAACTGTATAAAAGTTGAAGAAAGCTTTGATCTCTCCTCTGATCATTCTCCAATCATTATGACGATAAGCGAAGCTTTGATTAAAAAAGTAGGACCGGCCAGATTAACTGGCGCGAAAACTAATTGGGACGGCTTTAAAAAAGATATTGAAGCAAATATTGAGCTGAGCGTATCACTTAAAACGCCCTATGAACTTGAAGTTGAAGTAGATCGCTTCGTCGAAATCTTACAGGATGCCGCGTGGAAGAATACTCCCAACCTAAAGAGAACCCCGGCCAGTTACATTAAAATTTATCCGCAGGAAATAAAAGAGATGATTAAGGAGAAGAGAAAAGCGCGTAAAAGATGGCAACAAACTCGGGCTCCGCAACATAAAGCACATCTTAACCGTTTGTGCAACTCACTAAAACGATCTATTAAAGACCTTAAGAATAATGAAATACAAACTTACCTAGAAAGCTTAACGGCAGAAAAAGATTCTAACTATTCGCTTTGGAAGGCTATAAAAGGTATTAAAAAACCTCAAATTCAAGCCGCGCCAATTAGGATAAATCAAGACGAATGGGCCAGGCATGATAAAGAGAAAGCGCAAGTTTTTGCCGCCCACCTGGAAGAAACTTTCAAACCGTTTGATGGACAAGCTCTTATTGAAAATATAAATACGTCGTATATAGACAATAGTGTAATAAGAAATGCAACGCTTACCGAACTTAAGGAAGAAATAAAGAAACTTAAACCTAAGAAAGCTCCTGGATACGACCTAATTACGGGAGAGGTTCTTAAAGCACTACCAAGAAAAGCTCTGATTAAGCTTCTGTTCATTATAAACGCCACGATTAGACTAGAATATGTTCCCAGTCAATGGAAAGTCGCCGAAGTTATAATGGTCCTTAAGCCTGGAAAACCGCCGAATGAAAAAACCTCTTATAGACCGATTTCGCTTCTTCCAATTATATCCAAAGTGTTCGAGAGAATATTGGTTAGGCGAATACATCCGGTTATAGAAGAAGGGCATCTCATCCCTGATCATCAATTCGGATTTAGAAGTAAGCATTCTACAGTTGAACAAGTACATCGAATAACACATGTAATCGAAAAATCACTTGAAGAAAAAAAGATTTGTTCAAGCGTATTCCTTGACGTTTCTCAAGCCTTTGACAAGGTCTGGCACGAAGGCTTAAAGTTTAAATTACGACAAGTTCTGCCAGAGCACCTATATAATATTTTGAAGAACTACCTTACGAATAGGCTATTCCGCGTCAAATGTGGAAACGAATATTCAGATTTTAAGGAAATAATGGCTGGGGTGCCGCAAGGAAGCGTTCTTGGTCCAGTCTTATATCTATTATACACTCGTGATATACCGCAAGTAGAAGGCACTGAGCTAGCTACATTTGCCGACGACACTGCTATCTTGACAGTAGGTACAACGGTCGAAGATACTACAGAAAAACTGCAAGAAGCTTTGAATAGAGTAAATGAATGGACAAAGATTTGGCGAATCGCACTCAACGAGACCAAATCTGTTCATGTAAATTTTACTTATAAAAAAATAAATAATTTGCCGATCTTTTCAAACTCGGTTCAAATCCCGTTTGCAAACGAGGCTAAGTATCTTGGAATGACACTTGATACAAAGCTGAAATGGAAAACGCACGTTAAGAAAAAACGCAAAGAACTAGATAACAAATATCGAGAAATGTATTGGTTACTTGGAAAATATTCCAAGCTTAATATATATAACAAACTGCTTTTATATAAGCAAGTGCTAAAGCCTGTATGGACATATGGTATACAACTCTGGGGTTGTACCAAAATAAGTAATATTAAAATTTTACAAACTTTTGAAAACAAAGTGCTAAGAGGTATTGTAAATGCGCCATTGTATATCAGAAATAGCGATATCCACAGAGACCTTGGCATTAAAACAATCGAAGACGAAATTCAAACCTACGCGAGAAAGCATAGAAGTCGACTAGAAAGTCATGTAAATATTACAGTCCTCCAACTTTTGGAAGAAAGAAATTTACTGCGCCGTCTACAAAGGACCAAACCTTTAGACCTAGCGCGATAAGTAACCGCGTCTAAACTGCGGAGCTGGCAGGAACTTCCAATGGGAAGGTACCTGCAAAACGTCATTATTTCGCGAAACGAAAACTACTTGATAAGTCGAATACTTAGTTGTAGTAAAAAATAAAAACAAGTCTGTTTTGAAGGGAGGTTTTTTAGTGGGTAAGAATCCCACACTACTATGAGCACGCGCTGTCGATCCTCATAGTGTCTTGTTGAAGATTTTCACCTACCCTCGGAAAAAAAAAAAAAAAAAAAAAAAAAAAAAAAAAAATTTGCTGAAAATCAACCGAGGTCGAGGAGACTGCAACCGAGCTGTGGCAAACAACTCGGGGTAACTGATGGTCCAGTGTTGCGTCCATTGATGGGTTCAAGTCTACTCACGAATGGTCAGAGTGCCTAAAACTTGACTTACTATACTTCGAGTGAACCTGGACCTCAACTAACAGAGCTCTCAAGCTAGCTCGACCATTTAAAGTCGCTTTCCAACTGCTCGTACTTCCTAAGGCGAACGGACTAGTTGGTCTAAATTCTGGTAGATGCTTATTTCTCATTCACCCTTTGTCTGAGAAGCAGCATGTGTTGGAAGATGCACTACGAATAGGCTTCATTACACCGCTTAAACGTTTCAAAACTTAGGTTGTTACCTTTGCTCAAAGAAATAGTTGCTCAGCGAGTTCTCCAGACATGACAATGCCTTCGGATGCTTGTAGTACTGTCGTGTCATCATAGAGGGAAGTATTTATTAGGTTCGAAGGATGAGACCAGCTTAAATACGCCAGAAACCCCAAAAACCCTTTCTATGTGTACAAAACTAAATTTCTAGAATCCCTTCAAGCAAATGCCGGTATTCGAGTTTTTGATGTCGATACGATTTTGTAACTCGTTTGATGTGAACAGATACTTGAAATTGCTTTTAAACGTCCGCATAGCTACAATTTTCATCTATTTTTACCAACATTAGATACAATCACTATACGTTTACCCATAAAGGAAAAAACAAAAAAAAACCATTCAATTCGGAAAGTACCGCGCTGCGAATTTATCTAATTGCCGCTGATATCTGCTAATTATTTTTGCAAAAACAAAACAACTATCTCGAGCCTTTGATTGTGATTGAATGAATCTACTCCCACGTGGAGAATACTGTTGGGTACATTCAGTTAAATTTATCTTTTATTTGAACATTTAAACAAAAAAAAAAAGAAAAAAAGATTGCTCACCATCATTCTGACTCCCGACTGCATCACCATTGCGAAATCTTTTCGAATGTATCTACGCATCTCAGTATTTTATGAATAATCCCATATGAGTTACGATCTCAATTGAATTATTTAATCACTATCTCAGTTTGTTCGTTAAATCCTAAAAATAGAAAGAAATCTTTTTTTTTTCATGAATTTACGATCGCACTTACGTCGACAGTTGGTGGATATAAATCAACGAAGTTTCCTTCTTGTTTTTTTTGGGATGTACTCGTACTGTGTATCTTGCAAGTGTAGTTGTGAAATACGATATTAAAATTGAGATGCCAGGAAGGGAGGATCATTTTGTTTACCCTCTCGGTTGTACTTAGTTTGCCTCCTTTGAGGGTATTATTGACAACATATTATGGATGTGAAACCACAAAGGGTGATGCATTCGACCAGCGGGAGGGGGAAAGTAGAAAAGTGCATCTACTAATGGACAGTAATTGATGTTGAAGAGGAGTGATGGTATTGAATGGTGGAAGGAGTGCTTTCATGCTCCATTTGTCTGGCTTTTTGGGGTTGGGGTCAAATTGTGAGAAGAAAATGAAGAGACCACATAAGAGGAAGACTTTTAAAGGTTGAACGTTACTCGTAAACTATGTACAAATGTCATAATGCTTTCAAATTATGGAAGCTAGATATGATGGAAGCTAGAAAGACAGATGTCATATACAGACGGAGAGGCCTTTAGCACAAGGTTAGCTAAATTTTGCAATTTAAAGTACTTTGAGGGGAGATATAGTTATTTGCTTACTTTTTTACACTCAGCCTCTAAATCTATCTAGAATAGTATCACGTAGAGGTATTCGCAATTGCCAAGTGCCTGGAAAATCGAATCTTATTCTGTTCTCTGGGTAATAGCCGTTAAATTTCTGTTTAAATCGTCAAAAGTTCTTGAAGAATGGATTCGAAATCTCGAGACCAACAAGATTAGGCGAACCCCACAGGCGAATGAGTAGAAATGCGGTGAAGTGGGGGGGTTATGATCCCTTATTTTCGGATCATAACCTCGCTGATAAAAGGAAGAAGAAGAAGAAGAGTTAGGTTAGGTTAAGTTGAAGTGACTGCCAGCTGAGAATCGCCAACACACTTAGACTAATAATATGCGATACCACTTGGATCATGGAAGAAAGTTTTTCCCTACCTACTCGTTAAACCATTTTGAGCTTCTTATGAAGCGTAGAAGGCGCTTAACATCAATGTTTTCCAGGTCGCCTATGTCGTTGTAATAGGGGGCTCCTAGGTGAAGCTTTCTTCTACGGGAGAGAGCTAGGCAAAAACAAAGAAGATGAGGAATGGTTTCTTCCGCTTCTTCATCCATGCAGCTTCTACAAAAGTAGCATGCTTGCCTATTAGACAGTGTCCAGTGATGACACCTATTGTAGCACCGATATGCAATCTATTGAGAGAAATAAAGTTCTTAGGACGTTTTAGGTCTAGCTTCGGCCAAATCTGTTTTGCCGCTAGACATGTGGGTCCACTTGTCCACCTAAGATTCGTACTCTCGATAGCATCCGGCTTAAATTTGAGTTCGCAAGTAGCGATTGGTATACCTTAGGAGCCTGTGCCCGGCAGGATGGGTATAGTTGTTCCTATTCTGGCGAGTTCATCGACCTTACAATTCCCTGGAATGTTCCTATGCCCCGGCACCCAACAGAGGTTATTCACATCTGAACTGCTCAGCCATCTCCGCGAGAGACGATCAGCAGTCTAGAGCTACTAAGGAATTTATAGAGGTCGATTCCAGGGATTTGATTGCTGCTTGGCTGTCTGAAAAGATGCGGATATCTCTAGCAGATATCACGTTTTTCTTTAGCCAAGAAAAGACGTCCTTAATCTCTATTACTGGAACACGCTACAATCATTTGGTAGAGGGAAGGAGAGCTTAAGATTAACCCCGTCAGAGAAAATACCTGCACCAACTCC
The DNA here is from genome assembly GCA_945910035.1 of Brachypalpus laphriformis. Lineage (NCBI taxonomy): Eukaryota > Metazoa > Arthropoda > Insecta > Diptera > Syrphidae > Brachypalpus > Brachypalpus laphriformis. The sequence goes on from OX246756.1 coordinate 161,322,068, forward strand.
ATCCTTGGTTTTTGAGCCGTCAGTGTAGAAGTGGATTGACCCATCTTCTAAAAATATATCATCATTCAAGAGTGATCTGGAGGGGATGGTGACGAGGAAGTTCTTGTCAAAGTTTAGACGTGGGGTGCTGTAGTCCGTGCTTTCGGGAGAGATTTTGAATTCATTCAGAATGGAAGCTTGTCTTGACCAGTGTAGGATAGCTTCAAGGTGAACGGCTGTATTCGCTGCCATTTGCTTGCTAAATATGTCAAAGGGGTATCAGATGAAACATGATGTCCAGTGCGGGAGAGAGAGTTGTACCTACTGTTCAGCTTGTGCACAGACAAGCTGTGCGCTGGACCGTTCTTAGATAATCTCGATTTATAGCTTTTTTCTAAGGCTGTCCACCAGACAAACACCCCATATGTGAGGATTTGTCTAATGACCGAGATGTAGAGACAGCGGTTTATTCTGGACTGTAAACCCCATTTACTTCCAATAGTTTTTTTTTTTTTCACAACATAAGTGCTACTTTAGCCTTCTTGTCTCTTTCTTGCATGTTAGGTTTCCAGCTTGGTTTCCTATTCAGGATAAGATCCAAATATTTTGCTTTATCAGAGAAAGTTAAGCTGATACCATTAAAAGAGGAAGGATCGACAACTGGAATTTTCTTTTTCCTGGAGAGGAGTACTAGTTCAGTTTTGTGGGGGTTTACAACCAAACCATATCGAACTGCCCAGCTACTAGCTAGCCTGTTTAAAGCATTTTGTAAAAGTTCTTTTAGAGTGTTAAAGTACTTTCCTAAGACAGCCAAAGCAACGTCAGCTGCATAAGTGATCGCTGTGCATCCTTTGTCTTCCATAATTATCAATAGTTTATTGATAACCAAATTCTCCATATTCCCGGAGAGCTCCTCGACATCCTGGAAGAAATATTTACCGAAGAACTTTTTCCTGGAGTGTTGAAGACCCGGAATGTGGGGCAAGAAGTGGGAGGTGTCCTCAAAAACTCCCTCGTCATCACAGCCTATACAGAATTTCTCCTTCGCCAGGCGTAGTTTCTTCAAGTGGTACCGCAGAGTATTGTGCCCCGTGATGATGCCGACGATGGTGGAAAGGGTTTTCCTATCTTTCCGAGTAATTCTCTCGGTCCTTGCTTTGACGAAGGATGACCATAGCTTCCTAGTGGTGGTACAAGTTTCCATGGAGGTTAATCTTGTGTTCGCCTCTCTAATGGCTTCATTCCCTGCAACGAGCTTGAGTGTGCCAGGCGGGATACACACAGGGGGGTCAACTTGTTCTAGTAAGGCTGCTGAGCCGATTCTTGCTAGCTCGTCGGCTTTCTCATTGCCTGGGATACCCTCGTGTCCAGGACCCAACAGAGCGTTACCTTGTGCTGTGTTCGAAGAACTCTGCGCTCTTTTCGACAACACTTCACAAGTTTCGATTTAATTTCTATGGCAGTAATCGCTTTTATTGCTGCCTGGCTGTCGATGAAGATTGTGATATCTTCTGGTGGTATTGCCCTTAACGGACGGCTGTTGCCACTGCTAAGACCTCTGCTTGGAAGACGCTGCTGCGGTCTGGAAGTCATATGGATTTCGATATACCAAGGGGGTCGAAGAAGATCCCTGATCCTACAGCAGTGCACATTTTTGAACCATCTGTGTAAATGGCTATAGATTCGGCGTTAGGTATACGACCGCTTTTTCATTCTTCCCTACTAGGGTAGGTGGTAGAAAAAGGAATATAATGTCTTAATATGACGTCATGTAGTCTGTTATGAGCACGAGGCCAAAGTAATCAAGTAGGATCATCGAGTGACCTATTTTATTTGGTTTCCAGTTTGCTAACTGGTAAATTCTCATAGCATCAATTGCTGCTGATGTGCATATAAAGATGTCCAGACGAAGCAGGTTGAGAATAGCCTCGAGTCCTATGGTTGGGGTTGTTCTAATTGCACTGGTAGTGCCAATGTACGCTAGTCCTTGGACTTTGTTGATAGCTCTTAAGTTGGTGCTTTTGTTGACAGCTGGCCACTATACTAGATTGTCGTAAGTCAGTATAGATCTAACTATAGCCGCTAGTACATCCATATTAAGATTTTGGGGGAGGATTCTCAGGTTCTCCCAAAAAATTCTACTACATGAGTAAAAGGGCTATTGTGGCTTTCTTAATTTTTTCTCTATATTTAATCTCGAATTGAGCTTTTTGTCCATTATGACTTATGAGGCCCAGGTATTTTGCGCTATCAGACAATCTGAGTGGGATACCATCAACAGAAGGTGTTCCAAACTCTGGTATTTTTCTTTTGTTCGTAAAAAGTACTAGTTCGATTTTTTGCGGATTAACCTTTAGACCGCAGTTCCTGCCCCTTACTTGACATATGGGTATTTAGGGCTCCTTCAAGTTGTTAGATTTCTATCTTACTTTCCTATCCAGGATAAGACCCAAATATTTTCCTTTATCAGAGAAAGCTAAGCTGATACAATGGAATTTTGTTATTTTTTTTTATTGAAGAGAGAATACATCATACACCGTCAGGAAGTTGTGGCCACCCAGCCACCCGGTGTGTCGGACTCTAACCGACTAAAAACTCTCCATCTTCAGGCGAAACCCATCCCGGAACTGCTTCTGGCATTACTTCAGGGTGGTGTCACTTTCTTTGCCTATATGGGCTCAACTTTTCATTCTGGGCTTTTATGTGCTTATCTTCTTCTTCTTCTTCCTTTTTCAGCGAGGTTGTGATCCGAAAATAAGGGATCACAACCCTCCCACTTCACCGAATTTCTACTGATCCGCCTGTGGGGTTCGCCGCTTTTATGAGCTTATGTGCTGCTGATTTCTTCTCGCTTCTTGGATTTCAGTACCGTCTCGATGAATGAAGATATCTTATTTCATTTGTGGGTACTCTCAATCATCTTGTTAACTGCGTTGTCTGGAGAAAAATTACCTATTGCCTATTCCAGTCTGGTCCTCTCTGCTGTCCATCTGCTGCAGATGAAGAAGGTGTGGTAAACATCGTCTTCGGAAGAGTCGCCGTATTGGCAAGCTGCGCTCTCTACTTTTTCCATTCTGCATAGGTACTGATTAAAGTAGCCATGTCCGCTTAAGATGAGTGATGTAATAATCCACATCACCGTGTTTCCGAAAGGTCCACGTAGTCACGTCCCTGATGAGCCATGTGGTCCATCTGCCTCTGGTTTCGGCGTTCCACCTACTTTGCCACTTTTGCTTGGTGAACTCCTTTGCCTCTGCAGCTGCCATTTGTGCTTTCGTCTTTTTCTCGTGGACGTATTTCCTCTCTGCTGCTAAGAGTTCAATGGGGGTCACTCTCGCAATTATGAGAACGGCTGGTTCCGATACTGTGTGGTATGCACTTGCAACTCGAAAAGCTCCACGACGTTGAGCTGCCGCCATCTATATTTCTCCTGCTTAAGTGCGTCGGCCCAAATTTCGCATCCATATAGGAGGATGGCACGTCTGATAGACATGAGGAGTCGTCGTTAACTCATGGTTGGACCTCCAATGTTTGCCATGATCCTGCTGAGTAACGTTGTGATCTTCGCAGCTCGATCGGATGCTGATTTAATCTGTCACCAGAAAGTAAGTTTGCAGTCTAAAAAACGATCAAAGAGAAAAAACTATTGATCCGTACACAATACAGACATACATTCATTTTTTAATCGATTTTGGCTGGAGTCCCCATTTCTTACCGAAATGGGGACTTCAGCCAAAGATGACCCTTTGGATGTACACAGCCGTTGTCCGTCCAATTTTTACTTACGGCGCTATCGTTTGGTGGCCAGCTTTGAGCAAAAAAGTACAATATCGACAGAATCAAGAAAGTACAGAGAACGGCGTGCGTGGGTATCACTGGAGCAATGAGGTCTTGTCCAACAGATACTCTCAATGTGATCTTGCATCTGATCCCCCTCGAACTACATATCGAAGACACAGCTATATGCAGCGCAGTCCGGCTTAGGGAATATGGATGCTGGACCACAAGGCCATATGGTTACGGCAAGGTCCTGGAGACGATACCAAGTGAACTGGTTGCGTCCTCGACCGACTACACGATACCCAAACTCAACTTCAGAAAATCCTTCTTAACAAAATTCCCTTCCAGAGAAGAGTGGAAGAACGGAAGCGTTACCTGCAACTATGATATAGGGATATACACGGACGGTTCGAAGATGGCATCTTCTCTGACCAACTGAATATATCAAGGTCTTTCCGTCTCCCAGACGTTTTCCAAGCGGAGCTTCTTGCGATTCGAGAAGCCTGCCGCCTGCTAAACGATCTTCCAACATCTAACCACAATATCGCTATTTTTTTGGATAGCCAGGCTGCCATCAAGGCCATTGATGCGGTTTGCATTTCTTCAAAACTGGTAGAGCAATGCCGGTTTGAATTGATTCAACAAAGCACTCACTCGAGAATCACTCTCATCTGGGTCCCAGGGCACAGCAACCATGAGGGTAATGAGCGTGCTGATGAGCTGGCCAGGCGAGGGTCGGCCCTTAATGGCTCTCTAGCAGAAAGAGTCGACATTCCGCTTGGTGCCGTTAAGGACTATATTCACCTTCACTTCTTCCAGCTAGCCAATCGCGGGTGGAACAACGTCACAAGCTGTGTCATTTCTAGGAAGACGTGGCCCAGTTTCAACAAACCCAGGTCAGAAGAGTTACTAGGCAAACCAAGACCAGTTATTGCCAAAATCGTAGCTATTATCACAGGTCACTGGCCAGTTGGAGACCATGCGGCAAAGCTTGGTATCCCCCACAACACCTTTTGTAGGAGCTGCAAGGATATTAATGAGAAAGAATCTCTATGTCATTTCCTTTGCAGATGTCCGGCCCCGGCGAGGATCAGACAATAAACTCTTGGTAAACCCTTCTTCGAGGATCTGAGAGAGATAGCGGACAAGAGGATTGGAGAACTAATCCCCTTCCTGAACTGCACGGGCTGGGTTTAAACTTAACATCCCTTTTTTTTAACTAACCACTACAATAGTTATACACGAGTCCGTGGTAACAAAACGGCGCACCCTAAGCGCTAATTGGGTTCTTTTGGACCGCCACTTTACCTACCTACCTACCTAATCGATTTTGGTACAGACGCCATTCAAACGAAAGACACATATGCTGACCACAACAACACGCAACATTCAGAAGTGGTTGTACAACATTAAAAGATGATTTGTCATCACTTTTTATTATTTTTCATTTTGATCATCTCACCATTTATTCATTTTTATCGTTTCCATCACATAACTTTCGGCGACTGTCGACCCCATTTTTTGTTTTTTTGTTTTTTTTTTTTCAAAATTTATTATTATCTCGAAGCATTACAATAAATTAAATGTATTCCATTCCCTCTTAAACAATAAATCACGCACATTATCCCCCCTTAAATCAAAATTTAAAAAAAAAACAGTATTTATGTATCAATGCACGTTCTACACATACTTACTCTCTCTCTCTCTCCCTCTGTATATCTTTTAATTGCTACATGAACAAAAAAAAAAAACAAAAAAAACAAAAAAAGTAAAAAAGTACAAGAATTTCAATTTTTTTTTTATTTTTAGCTACTTATATTCTGTTTGGCAGCACTAATTTCGAAAGCCAAATTGAATTGTCATTGTAAGTAAAATTAGAACGTAGCCAAACAAAAAAAAAAAAAACACAAAATTAGTTTAAAAAAAAAAAAAAACTGTAATAAGCTTTTGCACTTAATTGGAATGTGATACATGTACTAATATTGTAAATTCGTGTTGCCAAATAAAATAAAAAAGAACAAGGTAGCACAATTTGGCGGAGTACCCTGCCAGGAGTTGAACCTGGAATCTTCTGATCTGTAGTCGAACTCGTTATGCATTCCGCCACAGGGCCAGCTGCGGACCATGTCGCAGGGTTTTGACTACGTGGCGAATGGAGAAGAGCTAATAAATTTTATTTTGCAATAAAATTAGGAACGTGTGCCAGTTTGTTATTTGAATAAATATACTCGCACTGCAGATGTGTTCAATATTGACCCATTTTGATTGGAACAATAATAATGTGGAGAAGGAGGGAAAGGAATATCAAACGAGAATGAATCGTGTGGCACATGGTATGGAACAAATATTGATTCTCAGTTTGTTTTGCCACTTTTTTCAGCTTTTTTTTTTTTTTATATACAATTAGTTTCAAGGTCACAAATAGTCTGGCATTAGTAGTAGTAGGTTTGGGTTTAAGCAAATAGTATGCACGTAACAAGGTTCAAGCATTCGCGACATGTTGCACAAGGAGTGGGAATAAAACGAAACAAATAGTTTTGTTTTGCAATATATTCTCTCTAAAGCTCAATACAAATTTGACTTTCTTAGTTCCTTAAGTGGTGCTACAGTCCGGGGTGCACCTGGGTGCCTGAATCTCGACCAACAAGTCTTTCCATTTAGCTCGGCCCTTGCCTCCGTTGCTCACTCGAAGTTAGTTCAGGTATTTATGAACTTATACGCTCCACCACAGCGCCAAAGCGCTCTATTGCGTCATCCCTCCGGGTTAGATTCGAAGATCCTGCAAGCCGGAGTGTTGATATACATTTGCTCTACATGATCTTACATAGTTACTTAAAGGGCTCCCGACCTTTGGAGAGTCTCTGCCTGAGACACGGCTGCCTTCCAACCTCTGCGGTCCCGGGCACGCTGCTTCCATTTGTGAAGACCAAGTTTTCTAGCGTCCGCGACAGCTTGGTCTTTATACCGGTAGTTCTACCCTTCGGGTAGGGGGCAGAATATACCCGAGGTAGGCATGCCTGTCGTAAGAGGCGACTAAAATCCACCCTTCGTATACCGGGGATAAAATGTATACATAATATGCAATGAGTAAAACAAATAGATATAGTACCCCAGGTGACAGTCCAGGTTCTCTGGAAAATCCACCCTCTTGGGAGGTAGGCTCTACGGATTCTGGGGAGAGCCAATTGTTGCATTTAATAAACCCCTTTTTGAGAAATTCAAGGGTAACTCGGTCTCCACCATCAAGACCGAATGTCTCCGGAAAAAGAAGTCCGCCGGAAGCGCAAGCGCAAGAGAAACGGGACTCAGTGAAATGTAATAGCTTTGAGGAAGAAAACAATGAACTCCGTATTAAGCTAAATAAAATGGATCTACTCTACCAAGAGCTTAAGAGAGAGGTAGAATCACTAAAAGAGGAAAACAAGGCGTTAAAGAATTCACTTTTGCAAAGAGAACGGGAAATTACCCCACCCCGTGCAGCTAGTCCCAAATATCACACGGATGAAGAAGAGCTAGCACGCGGAACAAATGGGGTCTCAAAGAAAAGACCCAGCAAAAAACGAAGAGCCGGTTCTTCACCTGAAGTCGAGCCACGAAAACAAGACAAGGAAAAAGACTTGAAACAGAAACAAACTCACGACAAATTACGTCCCCCGCCTGCAATAAACGTCGTCGGCTTTACGGACTACAATAAATTGCATTGCCTTCTTAAGGGAACTGTGACATCGGAATTTAAAGTAACGTCATTCCGAAACAATGATTGGAAAATTAATGTAGTTGACTCTGACGGCTACCGAGCAATATCGAAAAAACTAAACGCGGAAAAGATCCAGTGGTTCCCCTACGAAAATAAATCAGAAAGACCACTCCGTGTTATAGCAAGGGGTCTCCACCCCTCATGCACTAAAGATGACATTATAAATGACCTTAAAGGAAAAGGCTTGAAAATTATCGACGCAATTAATATCTTAAAGAAGATAAAGCAGAAAACGGAACAAGGCAATGAAATCTTGGTCAAGCATGGACTTCCGCTCTTTATGCTAACCTTCGATAGAAGCGAAAATATAGACGATATTTATAACGTAAAAAGTATTTTGAATATCGTAGTTAAAATCGAGCCTATGCGTACGAATACACGATCGATACCTCAGTGCAAACGCTGTCAAGGTTTCAATCACACCCAGTCGTATTGCCAAAAAGAACCGAAATGTGTAAAATGTGCCGGGAACCACTTATCAGAAAGGTGTGACTTAAATAAGCAGGCTCCGGCGACCTGCATAAACTGTAAAGGCAAGCACCCAGCAAACTATCGAGGTTGTGAAGTAGCAAAGGAGCTTCAAAAAAGGCGCGATACTCTCAAGAAACCGATACACCCGAACCCAAGCTTAAGAGATCGTAAAACCGATAAGCCCAAGACCGCTAAGCCAGTCAAAACGAAGCGACCGATAAAGGGAAATAAAAAAATTGCGCAAGAGAACGTCGCTGGTCCAAGTGCAGCGGAAAAACCGCCACAGGTTGACGCGAGATCGTACGCGCAAGTCGCGTCAAACGAAAACAAATTAAGATCAGCTACAACAGATCCGGTTAGCCAAATATTTACCATTATATTGGAAAAATTTGAGGAGCAAACCAAAGCTAATAAAATTATACTTGACAAATTGAGCAAGCTCGAGTTCAAACCTCGCAAGACAATCAAAAAAACATGAATATGAAACAGCTACTTAAGATACTAACGTGGAATGCAAACGGCCTTCTGAAAAAAATCGACGAGTTAGAAGTGTTTCTACGGAAAAATAACATTGACATATGTTTGGTATCGGAAACGCACTTAAAAAAGGGACTTAGACCCAAAATAAAAGGCTACAGCGATTACCATGCGAATCATCCTTCGGAAAATGCGAGAGGCGGGTCCTCTCTTTACATCAAAGACTGTATTAAGCACTCCGAAAACAAATAGAATTTGATTCTATGCAAATAAGCTCAGTCTCCGTAAAAATAAACCACTTAGACTACAACATCGGATCTAGTTACTTCCCTCCGGGATATAAGCTAGTAGAAGACGACCTCGTTCGTCTCTTTGACTCACTCGGACCTAATTTTGTCTTAGGTGGTGACTTTAACGCGAAACACACTTACTGGGGATCCAGATGCAATTCGACAAAAGGCAGATTATTGTACAAAGCCAGCATGAAACGTGGGGTGAACTTTTTTTCGACAGGAAAGCCAACTTATTGGCCAACTGACAAAAATAAAATCCCTGACCTCGTCGACTTCTTTATCGCAAAAGGGTTGACTAAAAATTTGACGGAAATCGAAGACTGCTATGATCTATGCTCGGTTCACTCGGCAGTCACTCTGAAAATAGGTGGAAGTCTAGTAAAAAAAGAAGGACCGCCTAGGTTAACTAGTAACAAAACTAACTGGGACGCTTTCAGAAGAGACTGCAAGGAAAATGTTGCTTTAAATGTACCGCTAAAGACACCGTTCGAAATAGAAGAAGAAATCGACAAACTCGTCGAAGCCATTCAGAGCTCAGCGTGGAAAAACACTCCTTTGCGAAAGACAGAAGCGCGGAACAATAAAGTCAAATACCAGCCTGAAATCGAAGACCTCATACGAGAAAAGAGGAGAGCGCGCAAGAGATGGCAACAATCCCGCGCGCCACCGGATAAAACTTATCTGAACCATCTTTGTAACAAGCTTAAAAAAGTGCTGCAGGACCTAAAAAATCACGAGACTTCTACTTACCTCGAGGGTTTGACCGCTGATAAGTATTCAAACTACTCTCTATGGAAAGCCTTGAAGTCCATAAGGAAACCTGTAATGCACTCGCCGCCAATTAGGAAAGCTAACGGGGAATGGGCAAAAGAAGATAAAGAGAAAGCAGAATTATTTGCCGATCACTTAGAGGAAACGTTCAAGCCGTTCGATGGACAACCGTTGATCGAAGATCCGAATGATAATATGGCACCCGACAACTTTAGAGTAAAAACCGTATCCCTGTCCGAACTTCGAATGACAATACAAAAATTGAAAAATAACAAGGCTCCGGGATATGATTTAATCACTGGCGAAATTTTGAAAGAGCTACCGAAAAAAGTGCTGGTTAAGTTGCTCTACATTATAAATGCTTCCTTAAGACTATTATATGTTCCAAGGCAATGGAAAGTCGCCGAAGTTATTATGGTTCCGAAACCGGGGAAATGTGCAAATGACAAGAAATCATATAGACCCATTTCACTTCTACCAATAATATCTAAGGTCTTCGAGAAACGATTGCAACCAGTAATTGAAGAAAGACACTTGATCCCGGATCATCAATTCGGGTTTCGGGTCAAACATTCCACAATCGATCAGGTGTATCGAATAACGAACGAGATTGAAAAGGCTCTAGAAGGGAAAAAAATATGCTCTAGCGCTTTTCTCGACGTATCGCAAGCCTTCGACAAGGTATGGCACGAAGGCCTAAGGTATAAGCTAAGGGTAATCTTACCGGAAAAGTTGTACAGAATATTGGAATCTTATCTTGAAAACAGACTTTTCCGTGTTAGACACGGGAGTGAATATTCGGATTTCAAAGAAATCTACGCCGGTGTTCCACAAGGAAGTGTTCTCGGTCCAATCCTGTTCCTGCTCTACACAAGAGATATACCACAAGATGAAGGGACCGTTGTAGCAACGTTCGCAGACGACACGGCTATCCTCGTAACGGATGAGTCAGTCGAATCATCAACGGGAAAACTCCAACGAGCTTTGAACAATGTATGCGAATGGACAAAAACCTGGCGAATAGTCCTCAATGAGACAAAATCAACGCATGTCAATTTTACGTTGAGAAAGATAAACAACTTACCTATATCCATTAACTCGGTACAAATACCTTACGCAAACGAAGCAAAATATTTAGGAATGACCCTAGACGCAAAACATAAGTGGAAACCACACGTTAAAAAGAAGCGCGAAGAGCTCGAAATCAGATTTAGAGAAATGTATTGGCTACTCGGAAGATACTCGAAGTTAAGCGTATACAACAAACTGCTTCTGTATAAGCAAGTGCTAAAACCGTCTTGGACATATGGTATACAACTTTGGGGTTGTACCAAACCAAGCAATATGGCTCTACTGCAAGCATTTCAAAATAAAATGCTAAGAGCAATCGTGAATGCTCCTTGGTATATAAGGAATAGTGATATTCACAGAGATCTAGGAATTGCTACCGTGAGGGACGAAGTAACAAACTTTGCTCGCAAACTTCGTACCCGTCTTCGTGTTCATTGCAATAATGAAATAATCCGTACTATGGACGTGACAAGCCTTGAGCGCCGACTACAAAGAACAAGACCTTTCGACCTAGCGCCGTAAGGAAAAACCGCATGTAATGACGGTATTAGTAGGTGCCTTCACTGGAAAGCTACCTACCTAACGCGATTAACACTACAGAAGCGTAAACTACTTGTTAAGGCAACTTAGTCGTAGTCATCACAAAAATGAAAAAATGAGAGGAACGAATTTCCTACTACTATGAGTACGCGGTTCTCATAGTGCCTCTCTGAGGGGGTGAGGTTTAGCCCGTAGGCATATCGGGCATAACCAATGGTACGGACCATTGGTATCTTTTGAAGATTCCTGCACCTCCAGGCAAAAAAAAAAAAAAAAAATTTTGCCGTTTTGAACCTAGGGACTGAGATTCGAAGATTCTCTTGGTTGAAGCGTTATTGTCCATTTGTGGCCGAGCCAATATAACCGACTAGTCTTGGCTTATTGGACTACCTCCACATCCTGGTACAACTCATAGAGTTCGCCGTTGTATCTTCTCTCCATTTGCCTCCTCGCGTGTGGGACCTAATATCCGACGAATTACTTTTCGCCCAAAGGTACCCAATATTTGCTTTGCTTCCTTACTTATCGTCCAGCACTCGGCGCTATAAAGCAAGACTAGTAAGATGACCGTTCTATAAAGCATTAATTTGGTCCGTCGAGTTAGAAGCTTTGAACCCAGTTGTTTTGCCAACTCGAAGTAGCAGCGGTTTGCTAAAGTTATTCTTCGTTGGATCTCCACGAAGGTGTCATGTGTGGGATTTATGTTTGCTCTAAGGTTTCTAACGTCCTCCTCTTTAATTACCTCGAAGTTGTAGTTATCAGTAGTGACGTTCTGTCCAAGGTTTTGAACAGATCATTTTTTCTTTGTTGACAACATGTACTCAGTCTTGTCCTCATTTACTGCAAGACCTACCCGTTTCGCCTGCTCTTCAATTACCGTAAATGCCTCTACAACGACTTGCCGGAATCTTCCGATGATGTCAATATTGTCCGCGTGCCCTCCGTGTTTTGCGCACTATCTGCTCCAGCACAATATTGAAGAAGTCACATGACAGCTCATCTCCGGTGCATGTTTGGAAAAGTTCAGAAGACCTGTTTCCAAATTGCACAGAACATTGCGTGTTTTCCAGCGTAACACGATACACGACATTATCCCGAATTGGGCCATGGCTTGGTAGAGTTCAAGACGATTAATGCTGTCACAAGCGGCTTAATAGTCGATGAAAAGGTGGTGAATTTCGACTTGATATTCGTTGGTCATATCCAGGATTTGCTTTAGTTCGAAAATTTGGTCTACTGTCGATCTGCCGGGACGGATGCCATACTGGTACTCGCCGATTAGTGTGTTGCAATAAAGTTTTAGACGTTCACACAATACGTTGGATAGGATCTTCTATGTGACATTTAGCAGGGATATGCCTCGATAGTTCTTACAAGACATAGGATCGCCTTTTTTGAAGATGGGGCATATAGAGCTGATACTCCAGTCGTTAGGATGCATGCTTTCGTCTATCCACACTTGGTTGATGAATTGGTGGATACACCCTACCAAGATATCGCCTTCGTATTTAAAAAGTTCGACTGGGAGGCCATCAGAGCCAGCGACTTTGTTGTTTTTTTAGTTTTCTGATGGCTGCGCTAACTTTTTCAATACTGGGTGGTAGTATTGGTTCATCATTGACTGGAAGCGAGTTCTCTTCTTGCCCTATCCGTCTCTCTGTTTGCTGCCCGTTAAGCAACTGCAGGAAGTGTTGCTTAAACACATTAACAATTCCCTGCGTTTTCGTGACTAGGTTGCCTCGCTGTTATGAAGAACCTGTGTTGCGGGTTTGAAGGCAGCTACCAGCTGCTTGGCTTTTCGGTGGAAATTCCGGATGTTGTTGCGCTCACGAGACCTTTCGATATCATGGGTGGTCCATTTTCTTTTTACGCAGAATTTTCTTCTCTTCCCTTCTTCTGATCCGGCACTCCTCGCTCGTTGCTTTTGTATTGCGCTGCAACGTAAGACATACATTGCAGAGAGTTTCTCGGACAGGTGGTCTTTGTAGGCTCTGGTTCCTTCTGGCGTGCTAAGGTGTCCAACGTTAATCTTCTTCTTCTGGGCGGCTTGCAGCTTCTTCTCGTTGGACAGTCTGGCTCTGAATTCAGCTACAACAAGAAAATGATCAGAGTTGACCTTGGCCCCTCGGAAAGTGCGCTAATCGAAGATGTTAGGCGCGTGCCTTGCATCGATTTGGTTGCGTGTTCTACCATCAAAGGAAAGCCAGATTGCTGTGTGGATCCTTTGTCTAGGAAACCTAGTGCTACTTGTCACCGTATCAAGAGCCGCTGCAAAATCAATTCGTCGGAAACCGTTGTCTGTTGTCTTGTCGTGGAGGCTGTGTTTACCGACTAGTCCGCCAAAGATGGTTTCCTTCCCGATTTTCGTATTGAAGTCCCCGAGTACAGTTTTTACTCCGAACAGACTCCGTAGGAAGCGTCCAGAAGGTCATAGAATTCCTCCTTGACAGAGGCTTTACTGTCATCGATAGAGACGTGTGCACATGTTTGGCTGATATCATAGAATGTAGCTCTGATGCGGATTACAGGCAGGCGATCATTTATAGGCTTGAAATCGATAACCCTTGATCGAAGACGACTTCTTACGACGAATCCGCACCCCAGCAGTATAGTTCGACATTGAGTTTTCTCGTCCAAAACCCGTCAGCGCGAATGAGACTGAATATCTTGCGAAGAAATTATCTCTTGAAGCAACCAAGGATATTTTCATCCATTTCAATAAAGTCCATGTTTCAGCGCCGTCCAGTAGGGCTGGGATGGTCTGGGACATATATAGAGTGTCCATGGTCATTCGTGGCAAGGGTTTACTGCTGAATTGCCTTATTAGTCAAAGAATAACGGCGATTGGCGCTTGATGTCTAGGCTGATATCGTTGTCAGAGTTGATAGCAGGGGCAAGGTAGACAAAGTAGCTTACTAATTCGAAGTCGTAGCCCCCACTGTGACCTTCTGTCCAATTCTTCGATGTTGAGTGACCCTTCTCGTTGACAGCATACGCTTGGTCTTGCCCTCGCTTATCACTATATCCACTTTGGCCGCTTCTGCTTCAATGCTTGCAAACGCACCGGTGAAAGCCCGCTGACTTCTTTCAATTATGTCAATATCGTCGGCGTATGCAAACAGTTGTATGAAATTTTGATATATTGTGCCCCTGATGGTGGCTTGTGAGTTCCGCACAATCCGTTCGAGTACAATATTAAAAAAGTTACATGACAGCGCATCACTTTGTCTAAAACCTAAACATCAAAGGTCTCGGTATTTTCTGAGGTCAAATAGGCGAACCCCTCAGGCGGATCAGTAGAAATGCGGTTAAGTGGGAGGGTTGTGATCCCTTATTTTCGGATCATAACCTTGCTGATAAAAGGAAGAAGAAGAAGAAGATCAAAGGTCTCGGTGAGATCATTACCGACCTTGATGGAGCAGCGAGCGTTCTCCATCATCATCCTGTACAGACGAACAAGTTTGGCAGGGATGTCAAAACTAGACATGGCACTATAAAGCTCTTTTCTCTCTTCTTCTCTTGGAGAAGCCGATGTTCCTCCCGTCTCTTTTGCTCGTACAGCTCACGAGCAGCTCTCGTCTTCCTTTGCAGCGCCGCTTTGTATGCCTCTTGTTTTGATGCATGCACTCGCCGGCATTCTTCGTCAAACCAGGGGTTTCGCGGTGGTGGGCGAGCAAGATCCAGCACATCAGTCGCGGCGTTTCTGATGGCATGTTGGCAGCGTTGTCGCTGGTCTTCGGTACTTGATGCTGGCGGCATACGGGTGATTGAGAGATTTCGGGATACGCGTTCAGCAAAGAGTCTGGCGGTCTCTTGCGATTGTAGCTTTTCGACGTTAAATTTTCTCCCAGTGATTCTTCTTTGTTGCTCAGGTTGGGATGTCCGCATTCGTACCGTGACTACAACGAGGTAATGATCCGAGTCTATGTTGACCGCTCGGAAGGTCCGGACATCCAGAATACTGGAGGCATGCCTTGCGTCGATCGCAATATAATCAACTTGGTTGATCGTTATATGATCATTGGACCGCCATGTCTGCCTATGAATATTGAGATGAGGAAATCATGTGCTTGCTATGGTGACATTTCGCTACACAGCGAAATCAATTAGCCTTAGTCCATTATCAGACGATGTGTCGTGTAGGCTATGCTTTCCGACTGCCCTACCAAAGACATCCTGCTTTCTTATTTTGGCGTTAAAATTGCCCAATACGATTCTAACGTCGTATTTAGGACATTGCTCGTATGTTTTGTCGAGGAGCTCATAGAAACAATCTTTGGTGGCAGTGTGCTATTCTTTCGTGGGGGCATGAACACATATTAGGCTTATGTTAGCGAATTTAGCATTGAGGCGAATCCCGCAGGCGGGTCAGAAGAAATGCGGTAAAGTGGGAGGGTTGTGATCCCTTGTTTTCGGATCATAACATCGCTGATAAAAAGGAAGAAGAAGAAGAAGAAGTTAGTGAATTTAGACTTGATCCGGATAGTCATAATACGCTCGCGCACGTGTCGAAAGCTTAAGACTTCTTGCCTACTTCTGCAGCGTATAACAATTCCGCATCCGAATAAGCGTTGCCTGTTGCCTCTGTAGCAATCACCGTAGTAGATGTCACAGTTTTTCATCCTCTTTTTGCCCGGCCCATCCCATCGCACTTCCTGGATGGCGGTAATATCTGCTTTATAGCAGTCTAGGGCCTCTGCTAGTTGTTCGGCTGCACGTGGTCTGTAAAGGGACAGAACATTCCACGTACAGATCCGAAGGTCGTTGTCCTTATTCCATTTGTTGGGGTCGTCATCAGTTGAGTCGTGCTTATCCGAGAGAAGATGCCTGCGCCGATTCCCCATTCCATTTTCAAATCATCCGTGTATATACCTATATCATTGTCATTGATAACGCTTCCGTTCTTCCATTCTTCTCTGGTAGGATTTTTTACTAAGAATAATTTTCTGAAGCTGAGCTTGGGTATCCTTTAGTTGACCGGAGACACAGTCAGTTCACTTGGTATCATTTCAAGGACCTTACAGTTACTATATGGGTTTGCAGTGGATCGCCCAGACTCCCTGAGTCAGACGGCGCAGCCAATAGCTGTGTTTTTAATATGAAGTTCGGAAGGATCAGGTGCTGGATCACACTTAGAGCATCTGTAGCTTGGTTTTAGTGGTAAATAACATCATTTCACTCTTTTCTGGATTTACTCCGATGCCACAACTCATGGCTCATGAACGCACCTTAATCAGAGGCCACTCGATGAGTTGACTTATCGTGGAGAACATCCACGTATGCAACAACCTTAAAACCCTCCCTATCAAGACACACCAAGATCACATGTTGTACGTTCTACAATTAACTGGCAGTACTAGTGTCCATCATGGAGAGCTGTCAGTAGAACGATTATTGTTGGCGGGCTAGTGGATCGCTGTGGTAGTAACGATAACGATCTCTTTGTATTTCATATACCTAGGTCGGATATCTCTTCTATAAGAGATGCGTTCTATGTACAGTCAAATATACAGTAAATGGTGTCGAAATCCGACTTTGAGGTATAGCCATGGTTACCACTTCAGAAATAAATAAGAGGAATACGCAAGCAGACAAATGCGGTTTGCCATCGCTGGGGTTCGATATTGTAAAGGCATTTGACAGAGTTTGCATCAATCTATCAGTGAATAACTCCATGTATGCATTGAAAAATTGCCTTACTGACAGCTTCAAGGCTTCTTTCTGTCTTTTGCTTCTGTTTTTCAACCTGGGAAACATTCTATAATAAAGCACACGTCACCTGGGAACGCATTGTAATCAGAATTTCATTTCAACAGGAACTTCAGGCATAATGCGATACAAAATGCCTTTAACACATATCTGACTTTAATGACATTCGAAAGCGTGTTCTCTATAAACAAAAACATGTTCGCAAACCAGCTGTGGTTCCAAACAGAAATAAATAAAAAAAATCCGAAAATCCCATTGAATATCAGCCACCAAGTACGAAATGATAAAATCATAAAAAAAAGTATCTCAAGCTGAAAAAGATATAAAATTCCCACAATTTTCATTTTTTTCTCTTTGTTGGGAAGGGGGCACATAACGCAGATATATGTACGTGCGCACGAGAGGGCTAAAAATTGTAATTTCATTACTTCTCCAACAATTGTGCGATGTCAAAGCCACACACACACCCAATACAGATTTCTGGTCACTCAAATCCAGACAATGACGTGCATTGCTAAGCAATCACCAAGTTGCAAAGAGAAGAGGTAGATCCACATCCAGAGGTGTGTACCATACTAACCATCATCATCATCATCATCATCATCGTCATGACTCTTGATAGTTCCAGCGTCGCGTCGTTAGCGTCACAGCTCAGATACAGTACCAACAACCAGATTGTATTATATATTCTCCTGCAGAAGATTGGAGGAGGGTACCGACATAACATTCTCTATTCTAGTGAAATTCATAATTTAATTCCCACAGAAGAACAACAGCAGTATCTACCGAATACCGAGTCCAGAGTTCAATGTTCACAGACGAGAGCCACACAACGAGAAGAGGTTGATGGTTTGGCGCGCATTTTTTTTTTTTTTTTATTCACTTACTATGTACATACATTGGATGTACATGGTATCTGAGTATCTTTTGTTTGAAAAGAAATAAAAATAAAATTAAAAATTTCACGTTCTCAGAGAGTTCTGTGCGCGGTGTGGTGGTAGCGGATGTACGAGTTTTCTCAAGAGCTCCACTACTCGCCTGTGCGGTGCTGTGCTGCAATTGAAGTTAATCACTTTATACGTAATTAAATTGAGAAATAAATGCGCTTTTCATTTGAGCAGAGATCCCAAAGAGCATTTTTGTGGATAGTTTCCCGAAAGAGTAGTTTTTACTTTTGAAAATGTTTATTTAACGAAGTAGAAGTGATGGGCGAACAGAAAGAGTTGATGATTGTGAATGGTGGTGCCTCTAGGTAGAGTTGTCCGATTCATTGTTCTAAACGAGGATTTAAAGGAAAGTTAGGAGGATGCCATGCAGAAGGACTTAATGCTATTCATGAATAAGTTAGCAAATGAATGTCGTTTTCAAACAATCGGGAGAAATCTGTTCAGCAGTTTCTTGTACGATTTTTGAGTTGGAATTTGTTGGATTGTTACGTTATGGCACTTAAACGGGATGCGTTTTACCCCCACAGCAGCAGCAGTTAGTTAGCAGCGGGCGAACCCCACCAGCGGATCAGTAGAAATGCTGTGAAGTGGGAGGGTTGTGATTCCTTGTTTTCGGATCATAACCTCGCTGATAAAAGGAAGAAGAAGAAGCAGCAGCAGTTAGTCCCGCTCCACCCTATAGTTTACTTCGACTATCTGCAATATCATAACCATAAAGGAACATAGGACCAACTCTAAGACGGATAATCCTTATTTTCGTACGTCGGATGATTAGATCGACGGTTCAATGCTCGACTCGAATCTATAAAATTTTCAAACTTCGCACAACGATGCCACATCGTAGATGCATTAACTGGGCATTGCCAAATAGGTGTTATGGCCGCCAGACTGGGCATCAACTCAGCTGTCAAGATGCAGAAGAAGTTGAAACTATCAAACACTTGCTGTACCAGTCTTCAAAATTCGTCATCTGGGAAGCAGACTTTTTCAAGAGCCAAAGGATCTGATGCACGTTTCAATCTGGAGCATGATATGTTTCGTCAAGAGTACAGGCTGGTTTGCTTTAAGACCAACCGTGAGGCAACCAAATTAGGTACGGTACCACAATTTATAGGGAATCACAATGGACCAAATGGCCCTCAATGGTGCACTTCTCTCACTTAGTTACTTACTTAGATCATTTAACCTCTCAGGGGGCCTAGGGCGTCAACAACGCCAGTGTGCCATCTTGTTTGGAGTTCTGCACCGCGTTTGAGCTGCCTCTAACTCATTCCTAAAGAGCTCGATTCCTCCTGTACTGTTCTGCGCCACGTTTGCCTAGGGCCTCCCGCTATTCTACCTGCCTGGGTGAGCGGATTCCACTGCATGGCGAATTTCGCAATGGAATTGTCTTCGCGCCGTAGGGTGTGTCCAATCCACTGCCACTTTCTTCTTCGTATAGTAATGCCTATAGGTTCTTGGCCCGTTTTTGTATAAAGTTGTCCGTTAGAGATGCGGTTCAGCCAAAAAATCCTCAAGATGATCGTTAAACATTTGTTTATAAAGACTTGCAGCTTGCGTGTGTTAATGGTGCCCACCTTCCAGGTACTGCACCCATAAAGCAGCACTGATTCTACGTTGGAGCGGAACAGTTGTAGCTTGGTTCTTAAGCTAATAACATTGCTTCCCCAGATTTTGGACAGCATTCCGAACGCAGCTTTAGCCTTCCCGATTCTGCTGCACACATCCAGTTCGGTGCCACCGCGATTAGCCGAGACTACACCTCCGAGATAAGGAAAGTTGTGTACTTTCTCGACTTCCTGTCCGGCAATGTTAAGTTGAGCGCGGGTATTAGAAGTACTCAGGGCTTTTGCTTTGGCTGTGTTTATTTTTAGCCCCACTTTGTTTGCCTCAGCTTCTAGATTTTGGGCCATCAAATGAAGATCCATTATCCGATTTGAAAGTAGACAAACATTGTCAGCGTAATCTAGGTGTTTAAGGTAAGGTGTCATCGTCCAACGAATTCCATAATTAGCTCCGTCAATGCTGCACGGAGTACATCGCTGATAACCACCAAGAACAACAGTGGGGACAGTATGCACCCTTGACGTACTCCACTTTGGACTTCAAAATCCTCCGACGCCTTACCATTGTGTAAGACGTTACACTTACCGCCCTCGTATGTAGCCTTGATAATAGCTATAAGTTTTTCTGGGATGTCTCTCCTGCGCAAGGCCAACCAGATAGCATCTCGATTCAAGCTGTCGAAAGCCTTCTCGAAGTCGAGAAACAGTAGATGTAGCGGAGACTTGTACTCAACGGATTGTTCGATTTAGATCCGTAAGGTGTTTATGTGGTCGATGCAGGAGGATCCTGCGCGAAAGCTTGCCTGTTCGACGTCTAGAGTTGAATCTAGGTTAGGTTCGGTAAGTGGACTAGTGTAGGGGGATAGAAAACCTCCACACCACACTCAGGTCAATATAGACCCATTGTGGTACCTATGGGGGGAAAGGAGATAGAAAAGAGAATCCCTTCCTCGTGGAAAAATACCGTCTTTGTAAATATCCTAAAGAAAGAACTTAGTACTTACTGTGCCCTAGATACAAACCATCCAGAGAATTTGATGAAGTTTGCGATGTCATTTATTGGTCTGTTGGACAACTCTTCTAGATCCTCAAAGAAGTGTTGTCCAAGGATCTTATTTCTCAAATGATAGAGGCCTGGGCAATGAAAGAGAAAGCGGGCGGTGTCCTCCTGAGCCTCTTCGTTGCCGCAGCCTCTACAAAGGTCTTCGTTAGTCACACGTAGTTTTTTCATGTCAGTTGAATCCAAATGCTCTTTGATTCGGTCCAGAATTATTCTTGCTGTTATTTTGGCTATGGCTGGAAGAACGCAAATAACTCTTCAGTTTCCGCATTTCGTGAAGTTTCCTTTTTTCGGAAGATTAATGATTATTCCCCTTTTCCACTCCTGTGGAAATTGTTCACTATCCAAAACTCTCCGTAGTAGCGGATGCAGCAATTCTGCCGGTGTATTTGGCGCCGCTTGAAATAGCTCGGCAGGGATGCCATCAATACCCACCGCCTCGTTCTTCTTGAGGGACTTGATTGCTGCTATTATCTCGGTTTTACTGGGAGGTACGGTGCGAATTCGGAAATTTGTTGCTTCGAACTGCTCATTCGAATTCGAGATCATACCGCCATCGTCTAAGTGATTTAGCACTGTAGCAAAATGTTCTCTCCATCTAGTTAGCTGGTCCTCATCCGAGATCAGAAGCTACCGTCTAGACTCTTCACTGGGTGTTGTTTGGAGTTGCGGCCACCAGTCAGCTCCTTAGTGATGCTGCAAACAGTCCTACTGTCGCACCTGCTCGCTGCTTCTTCAGCCCTTGAGGCCAGTGAGTTGACATATTGACGTTTGTCACGTCTCACACTACGCTGCACTTCTTTTTTTCTTCCCATGGTATTGGGCTTCTAGCTCGATTCTCTCTACTGCTGAGACCACTGCAATCCGAGCCTTGATTGCTGTACGCTCATCGATCAGTCTCCAAGTGTCAGCAGATAGCCATGTGCGATGGTTTTTCTGCCTTTTACCGACATATGTGCATGCCCCAGTCGTAAAAGCATTTTTCACAGCATTCCAGCGGACATCCAAGCTCTCCTGCATTGTGCTGCTGATTGGTTCTGCTTCTAAACTGTTGGCGCACTTGGGACACCTTAAGTCTGGCGACATTAAACCTGGTGATGTTAAGTAAGTTAGAGCGGTTGCTATTGACGGATGCAGTACGAAGGCGTATATGAGCTAAAATGAGATGGTGAAGTCGTTCTAGACCGATGTCAGCTCCACGTCTATTTCGGACGTCCAGGAGACAATTTCTAAAGCGACGGCTGATCGCAATATGGTCGATCTGGTTGCATGCAGGTGTTATGCTTAAACAGCGTACCTCCAATAACTAAGCGGTTGGTATTGCAGAAGGCGAACCCCACAGGCGGATCAGTAGAAATGCGGTGAAGTGGGAGGGTTGTGATCCCTTGTTTTCGGATCATAACCTCGCTGATAAAAGGAAGAAGAAGAAGATTGCAGAAGTCCACGAACCGCTCAACATTATCATTCCGGTCTCCAAGGCCGTGAACTCCCATCATGTGTGTAAGCATAGTGTTGTCGCTACCCACCTTGGCATTGAGATCCCCCATCACCATTACGATGTCCCCATTAGGCGTTTGGTTGTAGACGGCGCATAACTGGCTATAAAAAATGTCTTTTTCATCCTCAGTCGCATCTTGAGTCGGAGCATAATATGGTGGTAATCAGTACCTCTTACATTTCTCTCACACCATACCATACCATAGCATAGGTAGCAGTTTAACAGAATTATGGAGAGACCACAGCACCATCCCAGGTGTAAGGCGAGGTTTGCCTCAAGAACTTAGGAAGCGTCCTTAGGTCTAGAAATTGAAGGTCTCTCCCTTTCACCTAGTTCTAGGCGTCAATACGGAGCACGTTTTGCAGTCACTCCGCAAAACATATTAAAATCTACCAATGCTAGACCTAACGGCTTGCCGGCCGAACTTTTCAAGGCAACTGGTGATGAATTGGTAGAGAGGCATGTTGTTGGGTTAGGTTGAGTTGGGTGGCTATCCCCGCCCAGCAGGGACACACTTAGACCAAAAAGAGGTCCATTGTGATACCACTATGAAGAAAAACAGGACTACCAGTACCGGCGACCCACATGGAGAATTCCCAAGAGAATGAAACAGGAGGCAGGGCAACCGGTTTCGGCGTGAATCCATACCGAAGAAGTATAATTCGCCGTCAGGAATTAAACCAGTTTGACCCGGAGACGAAGGTTTTTATTTTTCTTAAGTCGAGTCCAGCCAGATCGTTAAGATCTTCGAAGAAGTATTCCCCTAGGGTTTTCCTTCTCAAAACCGATAGGGCAGGACAGGTACACAGAAGGTGTGTCATGGTTTCCTCCTCTTCCTCGTCTCTGCAACTTCTACAGAAATCGTTGAAGTGAGCACCAAGTCTTCTGGCATGTCTGCCTACCAGACAATGCCCTATGAGGGCCCCAATTATCTGTCTTAGATTTGTCCTGTTCACGGAAATACGTCTAATAGGCGAACCCCACAGGCGGATCAGTAGAAATGCGGTGAAGTGGGAGGGTTGTGGACCCTTGCTTTCGGATCATAGCCTCGCTGATAAAAGGAAGACGAAGAAGGAGCGACGCAGTAGAGTGCTGTATGTGACGCGCACAAGTTCAAGGATACCTGAACCAACATGGAGTGCGCAACTAGAGGCAATTAACTAGGGACCGAGCTAAATGGAAAGATTTGTTGGCTGAAGCTCAGGTTCACCCCTAACTGTAGCGCCACCTAACTAAGAAAGAAAGTAAGGCTCGCAACTTACCATAGGCGTTCATGGGAGGTTTTAATCTGTAGGTTCCTTCTATTTGAGTGGAAATATAGCACCCACGACACGAGTGCCGGTTTCTTAGGTCTGTTGAGACGAATGAGAGATATTTTTTGCAATTCTATCTGAAAGGTAAGTGGTCTGTACAAATCAGTTTAGAAGAACCTAAGCTTTTGGCTGACATTACCTCTACTGTTAACGAGACTTACACTCAAAAGGTTTGGAATTCCATTGCAATTTCAATCCCAAGTCTTACCCCGGTTTGTCCCCGCTAAGGTGGCTCCTTGTGGTGGATGAGATCTTGGTAATACTGAAGGAAAACGACTTCAACGTGACGGCCTATGCGGACGATGTCGTTATCCTGGTTTCGGGAAAATTTCCTCCAGTCTTAAGTGGACAACTGGGTCAGCAGTAAAGGGCTGGGCTTGAACCCTTCAAAGGCGGAGGTAGTTGTTTTCACTAAGAAGAGATCAATTCCTACCTTAAGGCCCCTAATATCGGTGGCATTGAACTAAGTATCTCAAGTTCAGCTCGATATCTGGGCGTAATTCTAGATTCCAAACTAAACTGGAAGGAAAATATTGCCGAACGCGTCAGAAAAGCAAGCGTAGCTTTTTACTCCTGCAAAAATGCATTCAGTCATACGTGGGGCTCTATCCAGCAGCTCCCTTCCTTGACGACCTCAGCGATTTGGCGTTCTTAGGCGTCATGAACATCCATCGCTTCATCAAAAGCTCCGGTTGCTTTTATTAGTCCCTGAGTGGTCTAATGGTAGATCCTTGGCATCACAATGGACCTTTACTGGTCTAAGTGTGTCTGCATCGTGGTGCAGACAGCCAATCTAACCTAACTTAACCTACGTGAGGCTTCAAACTAGTTGTGGTGTATACGGCAGTTGTTAGACCCATTCTCACATATGATTCACTAGTATGGTAGACGGTACTTGAGAAGCAATACCAGCTTTCAAACCTCACCAAAATCCAGAGGGCGGGGTGCATCGGAGTCAAGGGATCAATGAGAACAACACCGACAGCGGCAATGGAAACCATGCTTAGTTTCATTCCGCTTGACATATACTGCAGCAGTCTGGCGGCTAAAACTGCTGTAAGACTGAGGGAAGGCCGATTGTGGTCATCGAGGCTTAACGGCCATGCCTCTATTCTGCCCCGATAGGGGACTACGAGTGGATTGACGGAAACTGATCATATGAACCTGATGCTAGCATTTGAAAGGAGATTCACTACAAGAATTCCTGACAGAATGTACTGGAAGAATCGAAGAACCGTGAAGAAAATGGAGTTGGCTTTCTATACCAACGGTTCTAAGATGGACGTTGGCACGGGAGCCGGAGTTTATTGTGAAGCCCTAGAAATAAGCCACTCCTTTAGAATAAACGACGACTGCAACGTCTTTCAGGCCGAGGTCACAGCCATCATACAGGCTGCTGAAGTTATACGCGAGAGTAATATCGTTGGTAAAACGATCACTGTCTATATAGACAGCCAGGCAGCTGGTAAGGCTCTGGACTCTGCTGTAATTAGGTCGAGGCGTGTGAGAAGCTGCAAATCACTCTTAAACGAGATATCTAGAGCCAATGCGGTGACCCTCTGTTGGGCATATGGGTATCGAAGGTAACGAAAGGGCTGACGAGCTTGCTAGGAAAGTGTCGGCGCTGCACTTATGGCAGGCCCTCCCCTCTGTTGCAACCCCAATCAGTTCCTTATGGAACGAAATAGAGGATGAAGCCACCGGTCGAGGAACGGATGCTGGGTTCATCTGGAAACATGCGCAAAAGCCAGGGCGCTATGGCCGGCCTACAGCAAGAAGAGATCAACCTCCCTGGCAAAACTTAGTCGTTATAACGCACGGATGATTTCTGGCATAATTACTGGACATTGTGCCATTGGCGTTCACGCGGAGCGACTCGGTATTCTGTCCCCGACTATTGCAGAAGTTGCAGGGACGAAGAAGAAATTAAATCTGTTCATCACCTGTTGTGTGACTGTCCTGCCCTGTCCATCAGAAGAATGAGGACTCTTCGTAGTTACTTCTTCTCGGTGCTGGAGGACTTGGGTAATGTTGATTTGATGGACCTCCTGAGATTCCAGGGTGGTTCTAACAGCGGACTTTCTTTACAGCGTTTCCAGGGTTAAACGATTGGGCAAATTAGCACACTGCATTCTGCGCCCGCACCGAATAAATGCAATGTCAGCACACGCGCTGCAAAATGCAAACATTGATCGGGTGCATCGGCTGGGATAATATTTCGTCCGAAATACTTTCCCATGCATATTAAAAGCTGAGGTTGCAGGTTGAACTTATAAATTGTACTGTAAGGCAAAATTGTATTTAGTTTTTTAAGTGGTGTCTAATAAAGAGGTTCTGACCTCCAAAAAAATATTTTTTTTGTTTTATTGGCGATAAAATCGTTAACTGGCACAATGGACCCGTACTGTTGGTCTGAGTAAGCAGAGACTCTTTGTCACAAGGCACCCATTTACCTAACCTAACCTAACCTCCCCCCGGTTTGTTCCACGCGTGGACGTCAACCTCAATCCGTTCTGTGGTGATTATAGGTACTTCTTGCACCCAGCTTTGTAATCTGTCTATTAACCTCCAGTTAATCTGTCTCTTTGTATAATAAATACACTTCTACAAGAATTTATTTTCTGCTGCTTTAATTCGGCTTCCTCAAGATTCCTTCAATGGATTTATTGCGTCTCACACCCTAGTCTGTCAAATTATGTAAACTTCAGATAGCCGCATAAGCAAAGTAATACAATTCCGTTCAACAGAAACTGTGAACAATCTTAATTAGCCATGGTTACCAGATAATCCCAAAATAAGCTTATTCATGCTCTCCAAAGCAAACAACACTTTACATATGTGTACCCAAGCCCGCAC
Source organism: Brachypalpus laphriformis (assembly GCA_945910035.1). NCBI lineage: Eukaryota > Metazoa > Arthropoda > Insecta > Diptera > Syrphidae > Brachypalpus > Brachypalpus laphriformis. The sequence goes on from OX246756.1 coordinate 161,348,155, forward strand.
TCGTTATAACAATAGCAACAGCGTGAAGACTCGTCCAACTTCGGTAATCCTGACCTACAAAGCAATTAGGTCTCGCAATTTCATTGTCGCGTCAATGGCTTGAGTCATTTAAGAAAGAAAAAGCTACACAAAGAAGCCTAGACCAATAAAAATGTATATGTATCTAGATACAAGTACAAGACATTGAAGCGTTGAGTATCAAGTTTCCCACCACCAAGAGAATCTCTAAACACGCGCTTCAATGCGTGACATACCCACGCCGGAATCACCTCAGACAATGGTTCATGGTCCAAAAGGTACAATAAACCACTAAATTACAGCGCAGACGTTACCCAAATGGAAAGGGCTTAAGCGGAGGAAACGAAGAAAATTAACAAAAATCGGTAACAAGAAATGGGCATGGCTTGACGGCGCGGCGCGGCGCGGCGCAGCGAAGAAGTAAGATTCTTCGAAATGCAATTTACGCTTTGGCACGTATCTGGTACTGCCTACGTTCTGCACTGTTGGATCTCAAAGGATCTCACAACACCACAATCAGATACATGAAATGAAATTTGAGTGGGAATCACTCGAAATGATATGAGAATCTACGTGAAAGATATTCGGGGAAATTTTGTAATTGAAACGATTCTCGGCATGGAGCGCGAGCATTCGAAATTGTTTTCGAAGCCAAAAACCAACCCAAAACCCAACCCTCATTCATGTGTGTTTGGCTGCCTTTGAGTGAATTCAATGAATGATATGCATTTCGTTGTGTGAGCAGAAGGGGGAAAGGTATCCCTTTTGTTGGCCTTAAATCATCATCAGGCAACAGCTGCGGGCGGTGTACATTGCGCGGGGGTAGGTTGATGGTAGTGCCGCCAGTAATTAAAAATCTTTGTAATCCAAGAGCACTGTGAATGGATATATTGGGAATGTGTCTGTCTGTTTTATATGCTGCTGATGAGTTAGGTATAATGCGGGACTGCCGAAGGGAGGATGTGAAACATGAAGATTAACATGAAAGATTGCTTCTATAGATGTTTATCCTTCAAATTAAATTTTGTCTTATAGTTATTTTAAAGTAGCATTTTATGTAGTTTCGCTCGACTGCATTATAGCTGATTCAGGCGATTGGACAGGGGGTGGAGGTTGATAAGATCTCAAATGAACTTTCGATGGATTAGGGAATTTAAAACTCTTCTATTTATGGAGTGACGACGTCTGATAGGACATAAATCAAACTCCTTCTGCATCATCTTTCGAAAATTCCAAATCTATTTCCACTCAAGGGGAGAACAATTTTGAGTTTGAACCTTCGGGTGATGTGTGGTCTCATTACAAATGCTACAGAAGCAATTCTAGTAAGATCACTACCTTCAGACGTAGAAGAAGTAAAGCCAACCACTTCTGACTTTAGACTCTTATGGCACCAAAGTTCTACTCATGATCTACATGGGATCTATTGTACTTGTGTACACAATTTCGGAGAGTTCTTGTTAAGATCTAAAACGATATCAGACAGACAGACAAATCCACAATTTACGACAGACCTGGACAGCCCGAGAGATCCAGGTAGCTGCAAGCCTCATCTTTCTTTGAGATCGCTGTTAAGCTCCTCAAATTTAGATCGTAAATGACATACGAAAGGCCAATGAGAAAGTGGAGACAGGTCAGGGTAAATTCAATTCTTAGTCTTAGTGCCAATTCTTAGTCAGAGGGCGAAATATGGTCATGTATCAAGCAGAAGCTCATGAGCAGATATGCTTGTCTGGCAAAGACATCTATAATAATTCAGTGTTAAAATAACCAGGAACTTCGTTATGATTTCCCATATAGTAAATTCTGCTTACACAGGTGTTCAGGAACGCCAAGTCTCAGTACCGGAGAGTCAAACAGGAGTTGCAGAGGGGAGGGTCCTATCGCCACTTCTTTTCAACTTCTACATCTCCAAACTACCCCTCCCCCCCGGACGGAATCAATATTGTTTCATATGACGACTGTACGGTCCTTACAACTGAGCCCAATGTGCCAACAATATGCACAGCGCTGAACCCCTATCTCTCTGTCCTGGACGAATTTCTCAAAGATCGCAACTTACAAATGTCGGCCGTGAAGCCCACAGCCACACTCTTCACGTGCTGGACAAGGGAGATAAGGTCAGTCCTAGACATAGACATAGCAGGACGTTGAATTCCAACTTTTACCCAACCAAGACGTCTTGGCATCACTTTCGAAAGCATGATGACGTTCGCCGCACATTCATCAAACATCAGTAGCCGACTAAGACCTTGTTACAATGTACTCCAGTCCTTGCGGGGTTTTCTTGGGGAATGGATAAAGAGACGCTACTCGCCACATACGAGGCAATCGGTCGCTCCGTGCTGAACTATGCCGCTCCCATCTGGACACCGCAGCTGAGTGACACAAACTGGCAACATCTTCAAGCCTGCCAAAACGCGGCCATGAGAACCGTCACAGAATGTCACCGGATGTCACATGCTGATCACCTCTATGCTGAGACGAAGTTGCTTGCAGTAAGGGACCATAAAACCATGCTCTCCAAGCAGTTCCTTCTAGGACTCCAAATCTACAAATATGACCTCGACGCCTACACACAGGGCACCAGGATCGACAGACAAAGATGCATTGAAAAGCATTCATTACACGACTGTGTCCCACTCTATGGAGAATATTTGCCCCAATATGGTCCTCGGAGGCCGCCTACCACCCATAGCAAACGAAGAACATAGCCTGCCTCAAAGAACAAGAACCACCCTAGCTCAGCTACGCTCAGGTTGGTGGCGCTTGCTAAACAGCTACAAGAAACATCTCGACGCCTCCGTAGAAGGCAAATGCCCTGACTGCGGAAATGGCTCGCACAACACCAAACATATTTTCAACTGCCCAGCCAACCGACTTGCGCCCACTTTGGGCACGACGTGGCTCTATTCCTGAGACAAGAAACTGATTTGTCCCCAGCGGAACCATAGCTGCTACAACAACAAGAACAACAACGATGTACTACTACCAACAAGGGAAATTCTCTAAAAATATTGACTGACTGGGCGAAGGAAGGAATCAATCCAAAAAAGACAGAGTTAGTGCTTTTTATAAATAAAAGAAAAATCCCAGAATTCGAATTGCCTTCCATTTAGGGAACATCCTTCAAGATCACAGACGAAGCAAAATATCTAAGACTAATCCCGGATAACAAACTGAATTGGAAACTTAACATTGAGGAAAGAGTAAACAAGGCATCGACCGCATTTTTGGCAAAAATTGGGCACCAAGCTCAAAGATCATTCTCTGGATGTACACAGCGATCGTTAGACCAATACTCATATATGATAACTTAGTCTGGTGGTAAGCCGACAGCGAAGCAACCAATATCAACTCCACGACAAAAATACAAAGACTAGCATACAGCAGTACAACGGGTGCCATGAGAACAACTCCAACAGTGGGACTGGAAACAGTTCTTGGATTGCTGCCAATAGATCTCTATATGCAAAAGTCTGCGGCAAAAAGTGCTCTTAGCCAGTGCGGTGCCTGGAAATCAAGGCCAACCGGACAGGCTCAGGTTGTAAGCAAATTTGCAGGAAGAAACGTCCTGCATCTTTTCAAGCAGAAAGGAATGGGTTACAGAAGAAATATTAGAACCCAATTATGATGATGAATGGGACACTTGCCCCTCTATCGATGGTAGTTCGGTTCAATTCTTTACAGATGGCTCTAAGACCGAGGGTGAGGTGGGTTGTGGTGTTTTCTCCGGCATCTCGTTCCGCCTCCCTGATCATTGTAGCGTTTTTTCAGGCGGAAGTCATGACGATTAAGGAAGCCTGATTCTGGCTGAAGTGTAATGTTCTACCTGTCAGGGATATTAGCATTTTCACTGACAGTCAAGCGGCAATCAAGTCCTTGGAAACGTGCTCCTTCACTTCAAATGCCGCCTAAAACTGTCGTTTATCTCTTATGGAGATGACAGAGCAGTTCAACATTTACCTATGCTGGGTGCCAGGCCACAGGGACATTCCAAGAAATTGCAGGGCGGGCGAGCTCGCCAGACAGGGTACTACTTTAAGGATTCTGCCTGACAGGCAAGCACTGGGTATGCCCCTTGTTACATGTAAGCATCTACTAAAGCTGAATGCTGTTAGTGTGACCAAACTCAGATGGGAAAACGGCTTAACGTGTCACACTTCACGACAGATCTGGCCTAAGCTGGACCTAAAACGTAGTGCCGAGTTGGTCAAGCTAAATCAATCACGGATCAGCTGCGTTGTCGGTGTTCTCACTGAACACTGTCTTATATGTCAACACGCCAAAAGACTTGGCCTCTTCTCCAAAAATGTCCGCAGAAACTGTAGGGACGAGGAGGAGGAGGAAACCATCCTTCACCTCCTATGCACTTGTCCAGCCCTGTCTCATAAAAGAATGCTCCAACTAGGGTCCTCCTCCCTTGACGACCTCGGCGATCTGGCATCCATCGCTTTATCAAAAGCTCGGTTGGTTTTGTATCACAAAGGATCTTCACTGGTCTAGGTGTGTCTGCACTCTCGTGCGGACAGCCAACCTAACCTAACCTAACCTATGCTGATGGTTTGAAAATGGAAATAGGCACAGACGCAGGCGTCTTCTCGGAAGCGCTCAAGATACACAGCTGGATCAGACTCTCTGAACACACCAACCGGAGGTTCTAGCAGTCACAAAAGCCGTCAATCTAGTTTCAATGATGAGAATACCACGATAGGATATTACCAATTTTATTGATAGCCAGGGAACTAAAAGGCAATATCTGCTGTAGAAATAAAATTGAAACTTATTAAGAACTGTCGCGAAGAGCTCAAGATTCTTGGCTCCCAGTACAATGTAAAACTCTGCAAGGTCGGCGGGCACAGGTGTTCGGTGGGCAACGAAATAGCTGACGAGTGGGAGAGAGAGAGGTGACAAATCGGTCAGTAGCCCACTCTGTAACCTGAAAGGCTTACTTACGCCACGGCGCCCACCCTGAAAGGCATAGTATAGTAATAAATTCTAAAAGGATGAACAATTCCCCACATAGACTTTGGCCAAAATACGATAAAACTAAAACCGACAAACTTCTACAAAGAGAGAGGGCATCCCTTTCCTTACTAATAAGCGTACTCAGTGATCACAATCTACTAAGAAGTCACACATTGAAACTTAAAATAACTGACGATAATTTGTGCAGAGGGTGCAGCGACGAAGAACTCCACGAAGATACCCCCACATTCTGTGACACTGGCCAAGCCTCTGTCCTCTGAGGAACAAAATTCTATCCAGCTACTACTACCAAGACTTATCTGATGTATCGCTTTCCGATCTTTACAGTTTGTCGACGACATCAGGCTGTTTAAAAGTACCATACAGGGATCGAAAAGTGTAAGAAGAAACATACTGCTGACGAAAACCACAAACAAAAACCCTCAAAGGGGCTTACATACATAGACCTGAGTTTGATGAAGAAAAGTATCTTCTTCGTCAAGCCACTTATCTAACCTAATCTAAACTTCGCTTACAACTCAGTGAAGGGATCACACCGAGGCTAGCATAAATCCTTCTTAAGAACTGGCAATTCGAAAGTAGTTGCTGCTCAGATAAAGAAAGAAAAAATGCTTGAAACATTTTTATACTGGAATTTCGGTCCAGATGGCTTAGTAAAGTTACATTATGGCATGGGACTTAGGCATGGTCTATTCGCCAAAATGATTCTAAGAATCAATGCCTGGCAGATCGGATATTTAGGTCCCTATATTACCTTTATTAGCAGTTGTCTAGAGCAAGAATCTTAACAAAATTAAAATGAAATGAATGAAAACATTGGCGTTGTCCCTTTGACGCAGCGTAAATTTAATTTTCGTAAGGCAAACTTTGACAAACTCAGCAACCTTATTGGTAACGCCAATTTTGATTTTATCTTTGACAAAACCATTAACATTGGTACATCCATTAATGCATTTTACTTGTACATCTATGACTGTTTCCTTCAATCCATCCCTCTCACGCAACAAAAAAAAACGCATCTTCTCCCCCTTGGTACAGCAAGGAATTACACTCAGTTCGGAATAAGCGAAATGAACTATGCCAGGCATATCTAAGATCCAGGTTCAAGTCTGAATTTTCTAATTATCTTTCAGAGTATAACAACTTTTCCACGTTGTGTGAATCTCTTTACTCTGAATACCTTGACCATATGCAGTTCGATATTATTTCTAACCCCAAACGGTTCTTCCAATTTATTAACATTAAAAGGAAATCTGACGGGTATCCTTCTACATTAAAATTTTTAAGCTGCGCGTCCGCGGATCCCAAAATAATTACCAAACTATTTGCTAATTTCTTCAGCCAGGCGTTTTTAAATGTCACTGTTGAGCCCGATCTTAATTGTTTTACTTACTTGAGCGGCTGCGCTCAAACCTCCATAATATCTCTGAATATTAGCTTGTCAACAGTGGTTGACAAGATCAATCCTCTCAAGGACGATTACTCTTCTGGCCCAGACGGACTTCCGGCCATAGTCTTGAAAAAATGCGTTAGCAATTCAGTTCGACCACTCACTGCTCATTTTCAACTATCAATTTCAAACGGTGTCTTCCCCAAACTATGGAAAAACTCATTTATCATCCATATCCATAAAAAAGGGCTGCAAGAGCAAAATTTCAAACTACAGACCTATTGCTTAGCTTTCATGTATACCCAAACTTTTTGAGTGTATCGATCTTCTTCCACTGTTAATCGATTTTCTCCCCTAAGCAGCATAGGTTTCTAAAGGGTAGATCTACTACCACCAACCTCACCGAATTCATTTCTTCCACATTTTGCGCATGGAAAGAGGCAAAGAAGAAGACGTTGTGGCTACTCACTTCAGTAAAACGTTTGACAAAATCTCTCACAAAATAATACTCCTCAAACGTTCAGCTGTTGGTTTTCTGCCATCGTTTATTTCATGGGTTAAGTCCTACTTAGATGATCGCCACGACAGTGTCCTTTTCAGATCTTCCACTTCAAATCCAATCATTGCGTCCTCAGGCGTACCTCAGGGTAGCCATTTAGGACCTCTGTTATTGCCCTCCCCTGCCACCAATAACTTATTTTTTCAACAATGAACCTGTTCCCAGAGTTAGTTTAATTCGTGATCTCGGCATCATTTGTGACACTGAACTTAACTTTCGTTCTCACATTGATAACGCAATCAGCAGTGCTAATTCAACACTATGCTTTATAAAACGTTAATCTAGGGAGTTCTCCAACCCTTACGTAACTAAATCCCTTTACATGACTTTGATCAGACCATTTCTTGAGTATGCCAGCCAGGTTTGGTCACCATACCATCAAGTCCGCATTCAGAGAATTGAAGCTTTTCAGCGCAGATTCATCCGCTTTGCCCTGCGAGGTCTTGGCTGGAATGACCTCTACAACTTACCTCCCTATGATAATCGACTAAAGTTATTTAACTTACAAGCCTTGGAAACACGTCGCGTTGTCGCTGATGTACTCTTTGCTCATCAATTATTAACCGGAACTATTGACTGCCCTCACCTGCTTCAACTGATTTCGCTTAATACAAACTCTCGACGTTTAAGAGCTGCACCCCTATTCCGCCCTGCCTACCACCCCACTGAATACGGCCAATATGAACCTATGACCAGAATGCTACGTAATGCAAATAAGGTGCACAACTTGGCAAAGAATATTCCCAGACTCTCCGAAGAAGGAAAAGTTGACTTGAAACGTTAGTATAGCAACAGACTGTGGGAAATGGTGGTCATATGCTAGGTCGGGTAAGCGTGACAGGTTGCATTAGATGCAATCACACTTAGACCAGGAAGGTCCATTGTGGTACCACACGGATTAATGATCCCCAGAAAGAACTACCCTTAGAACTAACTGTGACTTATTATAAACCACCGGAGCCTTCTGATGTTGGCGTTAGCTAATTCGCCTAAACTGTCGAAGAAGTAGGCTCCTAACTGGAATCTTCTACGAACGGAGAGAGCCTGGCATGGTCTCATACAAAAGAGATGTAGTACGGTTTCCTCCTCTTCCTCATCCATACAGCTTCTACAGAAGTCATTTGCGAGGAGGTCTAGCCTGATGGTATGTCTCATGTCTGCCAATGATGCAGTACCCCGTAGTGACACCCGCTGTAATCGTAATGACCGAACTTTTCCATCTAATAAGGCAGTTGTAGCGTTTTTGATCCAGCTTAGGCCAGATCTGTCTAGTAATGAGGCACGTAAAGCCGTCTGCCCATGTATGATTAGTTAAGTTAATAGAATTGAGCTTAAGCAGCAATTTCACTAACGAGACGCATGTCGAGACTCACTTTGTTCGGTGAAAGCAATAGGCCAGTACCCTGCTTGACGAGTTCGTCGGCCATGCAATTCCCTAGAATGTCTCTGTGTCCCAGCACCCAAATGATGTGAATATTAAACTGCTTAGTCACCTTGTCAAGAAACGGGCGATTTAGGGCAGTTCTTGAGTTGAAGTTGACAGATTCCAGGGATTTGATAGCGGCTTGACCGTCAGTAAAAATGGTAACATGCCGCTTAGATATCACATTGTACCTTGGCCACGACAGGGCTTCCATTTTTGACATAATCTCCGCCTGAAATTCATTGCAGTGACTGGGAAGGCAGAAAGAAATACTTATGTTTGGATCGTTGGAGAAGACACTAACTCCCCCTTCCGGTTGTGTTTTAAATCCATCTGTGTAGAAGCATATGGATCCCTTTTGTAACCCCAGATCCTCCTTCCAGTCAAGTCTAGAGGGGATACGGGTTTCATCGTTTTTATCAAATAGAAGTTATGAAAGTACGTAGTCGGTGTCTTGCAGAAGGAATTCAAGATCGTTAAGAAAAGAGAAGTGGTCGGTACTGAGACTAGACCACTGAGATATGGCCTTCATGTGAAGGCCACTGTTTTGCAAAGGTGGCAAGTGAAACAGAATGTCTAAAGCCATTGTTGGGGTGGTTCTAAGTGCTCCACTGATGCATAGGCAAGCCGACCTTTACACACGGCCAAGGTAGGTTAGGTGAATAGTTTTCTCCTAAGCTGTCCACCAGACGATCACACCAAACGCTAGTATGGATCTGATGATGGATACATGAAATCAGTATGGAATATTTGGCTTCGACGACTTCTGTTTTGTCGTTTTTGGCTTGACATCTAGATCTAGAGCGCTTAGAGAGAGCGTTTTGCAAAAAGTCGTCCCCATAAGCAATTACTTTACCCTTAATGGCAGCCATAGACTTTTCTTCTTTTTTCTGAAGAAACTGCCCACTATTTCCTGACAAAAGCCACAAAAGGGACAGACTTGATCAAGAAGCTGTCTTCAAACCTTGTGTCCACCTTTAGACACATATGCCGGCTTTTCTGTCGCCAGGCAATGAGTACTATACAGCAATCAATTACTTTATAATTTCGTCATTTCATCAAATTAAAAATAAATGCAGCAGTTTTCTACATTTTACATGTTAGCTTGTGCTTGGGTAGTCATTCCCATTTGAATGTGCACCCAGATGGAACTGACTGTCTGATTAGATTTAAAAATAAATTTAACATCACTGGCACACCGAATGCGACTCATTCGAGATGAATGACGCAAATAATGCACCAATTTGCGCTTCTATTTCGAGCTGATACAGTAATGAGCCCACCTGATGCTACATAGACGTCATAAGGGACACTGTGACACAGCTGTGCTCGAATCGATAGTGACCATTTTGGAATGCCTTATGCCTCGGCAATACCTTCATGCAGCAACTGTTCTTATTGCCTCCATCCTTCTTAGCAACATAATCGGCTTTAAACGTTCACCGAACAATCCCCATGAATTACAGAACAAAATACAATCCAAAAGCCAGCATAACCAGGGGTAATAATCCGATTTGAAAATCTTCATCAATTTTCCTTTCAAAAAAAAAAGAAGAAGAATCTGCTTCCAATTCTGTATTTTTCTAGGCTGTGACGCGGCGGATGATGGGAAAAAAAATAGATGTCAATAATTTATTTTAATTTAAAATTGAATACACCTCCTCTTGCATCTGTAAGATACACGTTGTATGTGTCTATGAGGAGAGAGCACCTTAAATCTTCTCGTATACGACACTGTCGCGTACAACATATTCGCCATTAGTTTGTGCAAATTGCATTTACATATGCAAATGAGGAAAGATATCGCGCAGTAGACGACGTTCTTAATGCAATCTGCGATTCTGAAAAGGCGACTGAATAATCTAAAACACACATTCGAAGGTTGTGCTGTGTGCTATAGATACATATGCATCCTAAAGCTAAACGAATTCACCTTCACATCGAAGCAAAACAAATATAATGTGCAGCATCCAATGGAAATACAAAAGGCGCGCATCTGATGCTTCGTCTTCTCTCCTTTGAATGACACCAAGCGTATCTTGCAGATACTCGCAGATTATATTTATTTTTTTGCTGATCGAGATTCCTTCCCTTCGACCCCGATCGTTCGATTTATTTATTCAATGAAATTTTTCAGGGCCCCTTTCTGCGGCTTCTGAATGAAGATGGCGCGCACTAAACCATCCAACAGATACACAGGCAGTCTTATACGAAAAAGACGAATGATCACCGACCGGTGAAACGAGTTTCTTATGACAGTGGCGGGCATAATAATCTCATAATTGTTGTTGTTGGGTTAAATAATTTATGAAGATCACCGTCACTACATAGACACATGTGCATACTTACACAATGAAGTGGGTCGAAGCGAACCGCGATTATCTCTCGAAAAGTGTTGACCCTGACGAATGGCGATCAGTACGGGTTACTTTTAGAATGGGGGTCGACCCAAGGCTTTCGCTGTGGCCCTGTGGCGCAATGGATAACGCGTCTGACTACGGATCAGAAGATTCCAGGTTCGACTCCTGGCAGGGTCGTACAAAGGAGGAGGTCTCTAACCTCCTGTTGTTAAATTTTTTTTTTTTTGCATGTCACCATGATTTATAGCTCATGAAATACAAATACGAGAGTATCTATGAATATTTATGCAGATTGCGCCTGGGGTCTCGTGCCCAGTTTTGTTGTAATTAAATCATAATGCAACACGAAATTGGTTTCAAGGAAAAGCGACATGTTCGAGTGGAATATGTTACAGTATCGCTCCAGGATAAACCATATTTAAACGTGTATTCATGAGAAACCGATTGTATCGGGCATTTGACATCACTTAGCGTGTACAGATAGTTAGGCTGGCGATTAGATTTGTGTGCTTAACGCTTGATTGGATGAGATTGTGTGTACTTTGGAAAGTTGCAACATTTTTACGATGTAATAATGGGAATTATAATTTATTGCCACACAGTCTTACCATTTTTGTTGATAAGAGTCGTATCAACGAAGTGTGATGGATTAGGTTTTGATTTTGTTTTTAAATCATGTGAAAACTATTTGCAATAGATAACGAATTTATGAAGTATTTTCAATGTTTCTGCTTGAAAAACGGAGATACGTAGCGTCAATGGTCAGCCATATGCGGATGATGTTACTTAGCGACTGTCTGTGCTAACACGCAGGTAACGCCAGGCATGATCGATGAATGGTGTACTAGGAGTGGACCTTCCTCTTAAAATTAAGGTTGTTCTCTTTACGAGGAAGAGGATTCCGACCGGTCTGACTCTGCGAGTCCTAAAGGGCGTCACTATCCGTAATTCCAATCGAACCAAATATATAGAAGCGATTCTGTATGCGAAACATCTAAGCATGCCGAGTCAAAAACATGCAAGGCGCTCTCAGTTTTCTGACAGGTTAAGGGTGCTTTTGGCAAGACATAAGGTCCTCTGGATATACACGACCTTGGTAAGACGATTCCTCGCATATGCGTCGGTTGATTGATGGAAGGGGCTTTTGTGCAAACTCCAAGGAACACGGGAGCTTTTCCGAGTACCCTTGACTGTGCTCTAATTTTGTTGAACTTACCTCCTTTTCAAAGACTAGTGTGGATTGACACTACCAGTGCAATGAGGACAACCCCAACCGCAGGACTCGAGGCTATTCTCAACCTGCTACCGATAGACATCTTTATACGCACGTCAGCAGCCTTTAATACTGAGAATTAGCTAGTCAGCACACTGGAATCCAAATAAATTAGGTCACCTGATGACCCTACTTGTTTACTTTGTCCTCGTGCCCATAACGGATTACAGGATACCATAGTTGGACTTTGTGAGGCCTTTTTCTACCGCCTACCCTAGCAGGGAAGAATGGAAAAGCGGTCACATACCTAATGCTGAATCTATACCCATCTGCACAGATGGATCAGGTATCTTCTCCAACCCCCTAGGTATATCGAAATCCATACGACTTCCAGACCACAGCAGCGTCTTCCAAGCAGAGGTATTAGCAGTGGCAACAGCCGACCGTGAGTCTGCGGTAAGGGCAATATCGCCAGAAGGTATCACCATCTTTATCGAAAGCCAGGCAGCTATAAAAGCGATTACTGCCATAGAAATTAAATCGAAGCTTGTGAAGTATTGTCGAGAAGCGCTCAGGGTTCTTGGAGCACAGCACAAGATATCACTCTGTTGGGTCTCTGGACACGAGGGTATCCGAGGCAATGAGAGAGCCGACGAGCTGGTGAGAATCGGCTCAGCAGCCCTACCAGAACAATTTGACCCCCCTGTGTGTATCCCGCCTTGCACCCTCTAGCTCGTTGCAGGGAATGACGCCATTAAAGAGGCGAACACAAGATGGACCTCCATGGAAAGTTGTGCCATCACTAGGAAGCTATGGCCATTCTTCGACAAAGCAAGGACCGAGAGAATTATTCGGAAAAATAGGAAATCCCTTTTCACTCACGTGGGCATTATCACGGGGCACAACACTCTGCGCTACCACTTGAAAAAACTAGGCCTGACGGAGGAGGAACTATGTAGAAGCTGTGGTGACGAGGGAGTTTTTGAGGACACTACCCACCTCCTATGCCACTGTCCGGGTCTTCAACACTCCAGGAAAAGTTTCTTGGTAATTATTTCATCCAGGATCTTGAGGAACTCTCTACAGTTTCGACAGGAAAGATGCTGAACTTCATCAAATCATCAGGGTGGTTTGTATGCAGAAACGAAGTAATTGATTGAGTTTGAAGAGTTTGTTGCCGGTTTGCGCTAGGCCTCAATGGGTAAGGGATTACTTTTTCCCCTATGGGTATCACAATAAGTTAACACTGACCTGAGTGTGGCAGAGAGCGTCTCTCCCTGCCAGCCCACATACCTAACCTAACCTACCTTCTCTTGATACTTATACCATGGCCTGCACTATCAAAGCCATACAACGTCTTAGACGGGGTAGTTTCGGGTACTGTATACACTGGATTTATGATGAACTTGCGCGACACTTATGCTACGACTCCGGTCTGACGCAATAACACCAGAATTTCGGCTGTTGCACAAATTCAAAATCGGCTTTCCTTGTTCGGGACTTGCTTCGGCCAGAGTCTAAGCCAGGAATGGAATGTAGTCGTATTTTCACGAATGTCTCAGTCTTCGTGGAAGACGACAACATTTGGCTTCACTTCTCGTAAGGCAAATATGCGTCTGTTATCCAAGGGGAATGTTATGCAATCCTAATGGCCATGAACTATATTTTGAAGAAGGGTGTAGGTAACTGCAACTGTTGCAACAGTCCTTAAGGCCTGTCACCGCCTCTCTGTCGCAGGTCACGATGTGATTTTGGGGAACGATTTCTAAGCAATGCTCAGAGGAAGATTTCTCTTCCTGTGTCCTCGGTTAGAGCTTCCATATACGATTGGGTTTCTCACGAACACAGTTGTGTGTGACATGACTCTTCAGTATGTAGGTTAACTAAACGAAAGCTCCCTGATGTCTGTAGGAAATAAGCGGCAATCTTGCTGTCTCTCAGCAGAATATACTGCCAACAACTTATTGGCGCCTTAACAGGCCACTTTCGCTTTCGCCAAGGATCCTAGCATGCTAGGCTTAAGTGATACTACAGTCTGCTTTGCTTGTTGGGAGGGCGAAAACACTGTGGCACGTTTTCTCTGCGAGTGTCCTGAGTAAATGCTGATACTGTAAGCTCTTCATAACTGAAGTGTTTGCTTGACTTTCTTAGAAAGACAAAGAAATTCCAATAAAGTGGGTAAACCAAGATTTGCTCCAGCACTCTGGACAATAGGACTAACATATGTGACTACTACGTCCAATACTTGCCAAGCATTATCTGTGCAGATATATACTTACTTGAAGGGCTCCCGACCCTTGGAGAGTCTCTTCCTGAGACACGGCTGCCTTCCATCCTCTGCGATCCCAGGCACGCTGCTTCCAGTTGTGAAGATCAACTTTTTTGGCATCCACGACAGCTTGGTCTTTATATCGGCCGGCAGTTCGGCCTTTTTTGCCGTGTCGAACCTGGGGCTTTTTTAGATTAGATTATGTCCTGTATCCCTTTGTGGGTCATAGGGCCTCTACTACGCCTCCTCCAATCGCCCTCCTCGCATGTGGGACTTAATAACCGACGAAGTATTTCTTACTTATCGTCCAGCACTCGGCGCCATAAAGCAAGACTGGTAAGATGAGCGTTCTCTTCTTCTTCTCCTTTTTATTTCGACGAGGTTATGATTCGAAAACAAGGGATCATAACCCTCCCACTTCACCGCATTTCTACTGATCCGCCTGTGGGGTTAGCCTATTTGACCTCAGAAAATATCGGCAGGCCTCCCGATTTTGGATCACTCGGTTACTGAGGCCAATGAAATGCCGATGTCGTCGCATTTGTGTGATCTAGGCGTTTATAGGCCTGCCTCTCCTGCCTCGCGATGTCCTTGGAACGTTCATTGATATCGCCTTTTTAAAAGGGTTCAATTGATCTTTACTTTGAAGCCGGTCATGCTCTATCTTTCGTAGAATGGCTTCCTTGACGTGGGAAAGATGAGCGTTCTATAGAGCTTTAATTTGGTCCTTCGAGTTAGAAGTTTTGAACCGAATGGTTTAGCCAAATCGAAGTAGCAGCGGTTTGCTAAGGTTATTCTTCGTTGGATCTCCACGAAGGTGCCATTTGTGGGATTTATGTTCGCTCCAAGGTTTCTAGCGTCCTCCCCCTTAACTACCTCGAAGTTGCAGTCATCAGTAGTGATGTTCTGTCCAAGGTCTTGAGCAGATCATTTGTTGTTTGTTGACAGCATGTACTCAGTCTTGTCCTCATTTACTTCAAGACCTACTCGTTTCGTTTCGCCTGCTCTTTAATTGCCGTAAATGCCTCTACAACGGCTTGCCGGGATCTTTCGATGATGTCAATATCGTCCCCGTATCCCAGCAGTTGGATGGATTTGTGAAAGATAATGCCTTCCGTGTTTACACCTATCCTACGCGCTATCTGATCCAATACAATATTGAAGAAGTCACATGACAGCGCATCTCCTTGCCGGAACCCAGTGCATGTTTGGAAAATTTCAGAAGACCTGTTTCCAAGTTGCACAGAACATCGCGTAATTTCCAGCGTTACGCAGCACATCCGGATAAATTTTGACAGTATCCCGAATTGAACCATCGCTCAGGGTAGGTTAGGTTAGGTATGTGGGCTGGCAGGGAGGGACGCTCTCTGCCACACTCGGGTTAGCGTTGACCCATTGTGGTACCCATGGGTGAAAAAGTAATCCCTTACCCAATGAAACCAACAACTATTAACTCAGTCACTTACTTCATTTCTGCATACAAACCACTCTGATGATTTGACGAAGTTCAGTAGTCTTCCTTTCGAAACGCCTCGATATCCTGGAGGAAACATTTACCGAGGAACTTTTTCTTGGAGTGTTGAAGACTCGGACAGTGGCACAGGAAGTAGGTAGTGTCCTCAAAAACTTCCTCGTCACTACAGCCTCTACAGAGTTAGTCCTCCGTCGGGCGTAGTTTCTTCAAGTGGTACCAGCAGAGTGTTGTGCACCGTGATGATGCCCACGAGGGCAGAAAGGGATTTCCTATCTTTCCAGGTAATTCTCTCGGTCCTTCCTTTGTCGAAGGATGGCCATAGCTTCCTAGTGATAGCACAAGTTTCCATGGAGTTCCATCTTGTGTTGGCCTCCTTAATGGCTTTATTCCCTGCAGCGAGCTTGATTGTGCAAAGCGGGATACGCACAGGGGGGTCAACTTGTTCTGGTAGGGCTGCTGAGCCGATTCTCGCCAGCTCGCCGACCTTCTCATTGCCTGGGATACCCTCGTGTCCAAGGACCCAACAGAGCGATACCTTGTGCTGTGTTCCAAGAACCCTGAGCTCTTCTCGACAACACTTCAAAATTTCGATTTAATTTCTATGGCAGTAATCGCTTTTATAGCTGTCTGGCTTTCGATAAAGATGGTGATACCTTCTGGCGGTATTGCCCTTACCGCAGACTCACGGTCGGCTGTTGCCACTGCTAAGACCTCTGCTTGGAAGACGCTGCTGTGGTCTGGAAGTCGTATGTATTTCGATATACCTAGGGGGACGGAGAAGATGCCTGATCCTACACCAGTGCTCATTTTCGAATCATCTGTGTAGATGGCTATAGATTCAGCATAAGAACCATCGCTCGGTAGAGTTCAAAACGATGAATGCTGTCATAGGCGGCTTTAAAGTCGATGAAAAGGTGGTGAGTTTCGACTTGATATTCGTTGGTCCTTTCCAGGATTTGCTTTAGTGCGAAGAGCTTCTGCCAGACCGGAAGCCACACTGGTAGGTGCCGAGTAGTGTATTGCAGAAAGGTTTTAGACGTTCACCCAATATAGTGGATATGGTCTATAGACATAGGATCGTCTTTTTTTGTAGATGGGGCATATGGAGCTGATACTCCAGTCGTCGGGCATACAGACTTTCCTCTATCCATACTTGGCTGATGGCTTGGTGCATGCACCCTACCAATATATCGCCTCCGTATTTAAAAAGTGCAGATATACGTAGATGTTATTTATTCGTTCTATGGTCGCATAAGACCAATCGTCCTAAAACGTTTATTGGGGATATCTCTGATAGTACCAGCGAGGATAAGCACTTTACCTAGATATGTAGATGTTTGGTTGGTGAGATGTTAGTACACTGCGACATTTAGTAGACCTATTGTGCTCTCCTGGAGCGAATCAAACAACATCTCGAAGACACACTCGATGCCGAACAAGCAGGTTTCCCCTCTGGATCCTCCTGTGCCGACCACATCAACACCCTGCGGATTATCATCGAACAGTGTGTTGAATATCGATCGCCACTGCACCTGCTGTTCATCGATTTTGAGAAGGCGTTCGATAGTGTCAACAGGGAGTTTATTTGGCGTGCCTTACGCAGGAGAGGCATTCCCGATAAACTAATTGCTATTATCAAAGCTACATATGAAGGCTCCAAATGTCACGTTCTGCACAGGGGAAGGTTGTCTGAGGAATTTGAGATCCAAAGTGGGGTAAGACAAGGCTGTATCCTTTCACCAATATTATTTCTATTGGTGATTAGCGATGTGCTTCGTGCAGGTTTGTCGACGGGAAATGGAGGAATTCGATGGAATCTTACATCTCAACTGAAACATCTTGACTACGCTGACGATGTATGCTTACTCTCCCACAGAATTATGGACCTCCACCAAATGACAGCAGATGTGGAGTGGGAGGCAGGCGTCGTCGGGCTGAAAATGAATACGGCAAAACTAAAACTATCAGCCTTGGAACAAACTCATCGGCTCAAATATGCATTGCTGGACAACCGGTAGAGAGAGTAGAGGATTTCCAGTATCTTGGGAGTATTGTCTCGACCGATGGTGGAACCGAACTGGATATAGCCAACAGGATCGCCAAAGCAAAGTCTGCGTTCGGGATGTTGTCCAAAATATGGCGAAGCAATGCAATCAGTTTGAACACCAAGATAAGACTGCTCCGCTCCAACGTTGAATCCGTGCTGTTATATGGTTGCAGCACGTGGAGAGTGACCACTGCTATCACCAGAAAGCTGCAAATGTTTGTTAATAGGTGCCTGCGCAATATCTTAAGGATTTGCTGGCCCAATCGTTACTCTAACGAACACCTTCACGAGAGAACGGGTCAGGAACCAATAGGCACAACCATCCAACGGCGGAAGTGGCAGTGGATTGGTCACACGTTCCGTAAGGGTGACAGTTCCACAGCGAACCATGCTATGCAATGGAACCATATAACTCAGGATGGCAGAAGACCTGGCGGTACGAGGAGAACATGGCGCAGAACAGTCGAGAAGGAGGCACGGCAGTTGGGGAAAAGTTGGGGAGAACTCAGACACATTGGCAGAAACCATACACGATGGCGCGTAGGCGTAGTAGAGGCCCTAGGACCCACAAGGGGATACAGGACATAAGTAAGTAAGGCTCTAGTCGATGTTATGCTCGATTAAGAGCACTTCCTTTAGTCCAGCTGGTTTGATGGACAAGAGTATCTAAAGTGGCTCCAGCGGAGGTGGATCCGTCTCTGATACTTAACCTATAGCTGTTGTTACATTACAGCAACTTGTCGGCCGGGCGTGAATACTTCTCTGTTTCACTGTACCATGGCTTATCTATCGATTTGTCATAGGATTAACCGAACAACATGACCCACATTCGCCGAGGTTATCACAAATATCAATCAAGATCAGGAAGTGCACGTGCACGTCTGCACTCAATTCGATAATCAAACTCATTATCTCTGAATGTCAAACCGAGAATCGATAACACTTAAAATCTATCGATTAAGTGTTATCCTTGATGGATGTTTTTAGCACTTCTGGGTTCATGCATTGCGTCAAGCACGTATCTCTCCCACCGTAAGGCGATTATCTTGAAATACAGCCCCCTAACCTCGGCCGTAAAAATCAATATTAATTAAAATATTCATTAATATCGACTCTTCTTCCGATGGCAACGAATGCAATGACGAAAGACGAGAAAAATAACGAGTAGGTAATAATACTTAATAGTCTCCATAAATAATTTATATCAATAATCTTTATTTATTACCCCAGCGTCAAAGAGCGATAAACTTGTAACCAAATAAGGCCAAATACGCCTTCAAATAGGCCATCTTCATCCATATATGTGCATATACATAAAGTTGAAGTGATATACAACAACCAAAAGCCATTATCCGTCGCATAAAATATGTATCTTTGGCCGTAATTTCTCTCGTAACGAGCACTGTGCATGTGCCCCCGTCTTGCTTTCGTTTTGAATTTTCCAATAGCAACTTTCAATATTGCGCAGCTCACAGTGTGAGCGTGTAAACCAGCAGACCAAACACTAATATTTCTCATCAATATCACTTCAAGTTATGTAACTTATATCTTCAATTGCAACTGGGTAAAATAAATACGTCTTAGATAATGTATCTCAACACTTGTACATATGTCACACACGGGCGATGGCACACCCTTCACCCTGTATATTTACTCGAAAGACATTTTTTTCTATTTTTTGTAAAAAGAAAATAAGTATCTGCACAAATATTTGTGCATCCGCTACTTGAGTTTTTTTATTGGAAAACTTCCACAGAAACGAATGTCAAGTATCTAAGACATAGAATCGTGAGATCTAGCATATGTTGCATGATTTTATGTGTCTTTTGTGTTGTAACCAAATCATTCGGAAACAATCTTGCGTCAGAATGACTAAAGACTAGGTACCTACCCCCTTCCGATACAAATCAACTAAGCCAGAGCTAGAGTCCGCTCTGTAATTAAGCGACGCGGGGATCAATAAATAATGAAGTGACATACAGCCAACCGACAATTATAAGTTGAACTTTTATTTTTAAGTGGATTTAGATTGTATTTATTACATGTTCTAGGTAGCTATAGGCCTTATGAATTATTTGGGGTTTTCTATTCTTCAAATGCGAGTGAGTGGGTCATTCGTGTTATTCAATTAGATACGCTAAGTGGTGCAATTAGTTTCTATTTTTCAACTTTTTCGAGGTGAAAAAATATTTCAAAGATGCGTGAGATAGTCGTATGACTTTTAAGAGGTTTAGGGAATGTATAGCGTCATATCGCACCTTCAACACCTACAATGAAGCAAGTGCCGAAATGTTTATTGAAGCGTGGAGCCCTCGTAGACTCACTCGTTACCACAGCCTCTGCAAATGTCTTCATGTGGTGCCGCAGAGTATTATGTCCAGTGATAGTTCGTACGAGGGTGGAAAGGGATTTTCTGCCTTTCCATGGCTGGCTTTATCAGAAATTGTCCTCAGCTTCCGTGCAGTGGTACAAGTCTCAATGGAAAGCCATCTGTCTTCGCTTTTTCCCTGCTTGAGTGTGCAGAGCGGGATATGCACAGATGGCTCAATTTGCTTTTGTATAGATGTAGAGCCTCATCTAGTTAATTCGTCAGCCTTCTCATTGCCTGGTATGCATTCATGTCCAGGGACCCAGCAGAGCATTACCTTGTGTTGTGTTCCAAGAATCTTGAGTATTTTTCAACAGTACTTCACAAGCTTCAATTTTATTTCTATTATAGCTGGCCGGCTGTTGATAAAGAAGTTGATACCTTCTGGTGGTTTTCCCTCTACCCCAGACGGGCTGCTGTTGTCACTACTAAGACCTCCACTTGGAAGACATTGCTGTGGTTCGGGAGGCATATAGACTTCGATACACCCAGCGGTTCGGAGAAGATGCCTGAACCTACGCCAGTGTCCATTTTAGTGACACTACTATGGATTGCGGGCTAGGTATATGACCACTTTTCCATTCTTCTCTGGATATCTAGAAATGAAGTTGTTGTTCTGGTTAGGTCCTGTCACTCCTCGAGAAGCATATGGCGTCAACAACGCCTGCGCACCATCGTGTTTGGACTTCTGCAACGCGCATCAACACTCTCCAACTCAATCTCAAAGTTCTAGATTCCCTTTCAATTGATCTGTGTCACGTAAGCCTAAGGCGACTCTCAGTTCTGCCAGATTGAGTAAGGGGATTCCATTGCATGGCGTGTTTGGCTACGGAATTTTCTTCGCGCCGCAAGGTGTGACCATTCCATTGCCATTTCCTTCGTCGGATTGTGATCTCAATCAGTTCCTAACCTGTTATTAAGTGGAGGTGTTCGTTAAAGATGCAATTAGGCCAGACAATTCCAAGGCTGACGCGTAGACATCTATTTACGAAAGTCTGCAGCCTACGAATGACAATGATTTTGATTCTCCAAGTTCTACATCTATATAGTAGTACTGACAAAATAATCGCAGCTCGGTCTTGATGATATTAACATTACATTTCCAGATTTTCGATAGCATGTCGAACGCAGCTTTGGCTTTCCTGCTTCTGCTGTCTACATCGCGCTCGGTGCCATCGGCCGAAACTATACTTCCCAAGTATAGAAAGTTATCAGTAGTCTCGACCTCCTGCCCACTTAATGCCTATTTTTAGCGGTGGGAGTTGTAAGGCTGAGTGCTTTTGACTTGGCCGTGCTAATCCTCAACCCATCTATCTTCACTTTGACTTCCAGACTATGGACAATTTGGTGCAAATCCATAGTTCCATGCGAGAGCAAACAAATATCAGCGTTATCCAGATATTTAAGGTAAACTGTCATTGTCCACTTTATGGCGCTGCCCGAAGAATGTAAAACTAACAATGGGGGGAGTATGAAGCCTTGTCGCACCCTACTTTGGACCACAAAGTCGTCAGACACCTTGCCTTACCGATGCATATTTGTTTCCATGGACAGCGAACCCCGTAGGCGGATCAGTAGAAATGCGGTAAGGTGGGAGGGTTATGATCCCTTGTTTTCGGATCATAGCCTCGCCGAAATAGGAAGAAAAAGAAGAAAACAAGGCCACCTCATTTGAGTATGAAGAAGCGGCGCTATCGTCTTAATGGTTTTAATCCATTCGCATATGGTCTGTTCACCTTCTGAGCTTATCCTCATCCGTGGTTAGCAAGGAACCGTCTAGATTCTTGATATGGTGTTGTTTGGAACTCTGCCCACCGACCAGTTTCTTCGTGGTCCTGCTGTTGGATACAGTTAGACCCCTGAATTAAAAAAATGACAAAAGTTTGTCCTATAACGTATCCAGCTATTTCCAGAGATCAGTGTGTATAAGGTGGCGGAAAAGTCATCACCCTCTGCTCTCATTTTTGCAAGTGGTGTCTTATATCTTCGCGTCTTTGACATTTGTGTAGTATACAGAAGCAGAATACAGAAGCCATGGATTGCTATACTCTACAAGAGCGCGAAACAATTGTGGCAATGTTCCTGATAAATAAATCGATCGGTGGTTTTGGCTCAATGTGAATTTCGTCGTCATTTGTCCTGGTCGTGTGGTAAACACTACTGCATTTGACCACTGTCCTCGAGGAGACAGTAGCAGACTTAACCGGCCTCGGAACAGCCGTACGGCCGAGAATATTGCTGCTATGACTGCATATGTCCAAGAGGAGCCTCAAACATCAGCCAGACGACGGGCCACGGCCACGATCTTTACTGCAATGCCTACATTCGCCATGTAAGACTCCTATATAACCAAAAAATGATGCAATACAACAAATACAATGTCCTAAAGGTAGTTCATTCGTCAACAAAATCAAAAATTCTGCCTCGTCTACTATCTCATCAATGACATTCCAGCTGTCAGCTCCTTGAACAAGGCCAATCTTCTTGCTGCTTCCTCTGCAGCAAACTTCACGCTGCCAGATAGTGGTTTGTCTCCATCTACCCACTTTCTCACACGTACAGTTGTAGGAGTACTCAGAGGTCTTAACATATAGAAATCCACTTGTCTAGATGTATCTGAAGAGGTGTTCTTTCTCGCTGACAAAACCTCATCATCAACCATCAACAGAGCGAACAATTTTTCCAGCCACATGACCAAGCTACTGCCAGTGTTATGCCTTCGCAGTAGTGTTCACGCAAGCTTTCGCAAATGATCGGACTGACTTTATATATGGTATTTCATGAGAAATAAATAAATGCTTGCTGACATCAGGATTTGAACCATGAACCATTAGCGTGGCAATTGATGACGTTACCACTACACCATTGCCACCCCAAAAACCTATTGCCAATAAAATGTCTTGGTTCACGAAAACTCCTCAATGATCGGCAATATGGTTTTTGTAGCAACAGGTCCGCTGATGATTTTGATGGCATACGTGTCTCACCGAGAAGTGGAACCAATCCCTCCATCACTTCGGCGAAACAAAGATGGTTGCGCTCGATATTTCTAAGGCATTTGGCAGTGTTGAGTCCGCTGCGCTCTTGGCATCGATGAGTCTCTTCTCCATTTGATTAGATATAACCTTTCGGGCCCCGTTCAATACAAGTTGATGTCAGACAAATTCCAATTTACCATATAAATGCTGGTGTTCCCCAGGGTCTGTTTTGTCTCCGACAGTTTTTCTCATTTTTATTTATAATGACCTCTTGTCTGCAACTTCTTACCATCCATTCCTTTACTGATGACAGTACCCTCAGTTTTTCATACTCATTCAGGTCCCTGCTCTTTGGGCGTAGAAGAAGAATGGCAACGTATGTTGATTATCTTCTCAACAGCATGATCAAATAGGGTTCAACCAATAGAGTGGAATCTATTGAATCCAAAGCACTGCTGCTGTCTTCTGGCTCTCAAGCGAAACTAGGACCATCAACCATTATCCATGAATGGCATCGCTGAAACCAAAAGACTTGCCATTCTCGGTGTATTCATCAATAATCATCTTTGATGGAACGATCATATATTCGAGGTGACATATTCGTTTGATATGGCCTCGATCTATAAGGCATTCATCCGGCGTTCATCTGGTCTGGTGCACCCAAGATCAGTCTGCACTTTCTAGATAGTGTACAGAATCGCGTGCTAATTCGTTTAAGTTTTCTGCTGTGAAGGTTCACTACGGATCGCGATGGGCCCACTAAGGTGCCTAGTATTTTATGATAACCTCATAACCCTACATAGTAAATCCCAAAAATAAGAGCTTATAAGGGCAAACCGATGTCATTTCCAGAACCAGTGTCCAAAAAGTATTCATTAACCTAACCTGTATGCAGGTTAGGACCACGTTAGGACTAGACACTAACACTAACTGGTGTCCAACTTAATTTTTCCAGAGAAGTCAAATCTCTAGGGGTAACCCTAGACCAGAAACTCACCTGGAGACTACATCTAGATAAAATTACATCAAAGGCGACTAAGGCCTTCTGGGCCTGTTCCAGACTCTTTGGCAAAACATGGGGTCGCAAGCCCAAAATGATTCACTGGAAGTACGTTACCATCATCATTCCCATAATTACCTCACTAATATGGTGGAAAAAGATCTAACAAGTCCACGCTTGAAATACCATTCGAAAGGTACAAAGACTCGCCTGCGTATGTATCACGGGTGCGATGCGCACATGCCACATGCATGAAAACCGCACTGCTCATCCCCCAAACTGTCCTTAACCACAGCTCTGGGACGCGTTTCTAGCACCTTAGCGAAGACTTTTCCAGGGAGACTTCAAAGGTTGGTGCAATCTCTTTTGTCCCCTTTTTTAAAAAGAGGAACTATCACCCCATTTGCCAATCACCAGTTGTTACACCGCATTCCCAGGCCACTTTAATAACACGCGAGAGCCATTGCACTCCCTCTTTACCTAAAGCTTCGAGCATTTCTGGCCGAATTTCATGCCCACCAGCAGATTTGCCAACTTTTAGCGCTTTGATCACCAAAGTTACTTCCTCTACCGTAGGACTACTTTTCGCCCAACTCTCGACAATAGGTCTGCCATCTTCGGTGCCCTGTTCGGGATTGAGCAATTCTGCAATACGCTCGCTCTATCTGCGTAAGATGTCCTCCTCATTGGAAAGAAGTGTACCGTTTTTGGATTTAACTCCTTCAACGATATTCAACTTTTTTCCTCTGAGTCGGTGGACGGTCTGCCAGAACATCTTATTTGCAGATCTGTCACGTTCTAATTTCTCGCCAAACTCCTTCCAAGACTGTTTTTTCGCTGTTTTCACAGCTAATTTGCAAGTTCTTCACGCCTCAGTGTACCGATTTCGAGAATCGGAGTTCCCCAATGACTTCTTGAAACTCCGGGCGTTTTAAACCAAGCAGTCCTTTTCTCACCACCAGCCGCCACACTAAGCCGCTTCACTCCACAAACATCTCCCGCAGAGGCAATATCCGCTGTTGAAAACCGTTGCCATTCTTCCTCTAAATTTGATGGAACAGTTGGAATTCGTTCAAACCTTTCAGATATTTGCCGCGCAAATGTCTCCCGTATCTCATCGTTCTGTAACCTCTCCCATTGTATGCGTGTAACCATCCTTGGTTTACGCTTTGGTAGGGGAGGCACTCTCTCGCTGAGATACAATTTGCACAGCACTAAGTGATGATCAGTTGACAGTCCAGCCCTTCTCAATACGCGAACATTACAAACCATTCTCATCAGGCACGATGGTACCACAAAGAAATCGATCAGCGATTTCTGCTGAAGACTCTGACGGTATCACGTGTATTTGTGAATGGCTTTGTGTGGAAAGATAGTGTTCATGATGGATAAGCCATTTTCACCACAAAAATCCAACAACATCTCTCCGTTCGCGTTTTGATCAGGATCATCGTTCCTCCCAATCACACTCCCCCATCACACTCCATAACAACCTCACCCACATGAGCATTGAAGTCACCCATCAGGACAAAAGAATCCATATCTGCAACCTTTTCAAGGGCAGCATCAACTTCATCTAAGAAAGCTGCGTACTCTGACAGAAGGTTCGGTGCATACACCTGCACCAATGCCAGAGTTGATCTTTCAAGCTTGAGCTTTAAGATCGCAACTCTCCCTCCTAATGGTATCCACTCCAATACTCTGTCTGTCAACCTGGGACTTGTGAGTATCGCCACTCCCGCCTGAGCAGACATTGAGGGTGCGACTCCTGACAAGAAGAGCTTCCACCCATCCAAAAGCTCCACAGTTTTATAACCTCTCTGCTTTGTTGAAGAAACGCCAACTATATCTAGTCGACTTTTAACAGCCTCCCCAAGAAGCTCAAGGCCCTTCCCTGTGACCGATGAGACGTTCCATATGCCTATCCTAAGTGGATGCCGTTGTCGAAATTCAGAGAGTCCATCTGACTTCATGCCCAGGAAAATAAACCTGAATCATTCCTCCAAAATCAAATCCCAAATCGAAGCTATTGCCAAAACTCCCAGCTCCCGCAGATGGATCGACATATAAATTGCTACACCGATGGCTCAAAAATGACAAACAGTGTGGTTGCCGGGTCCCAATTTTAAATCTGCTGTAGCACTAGGTCAAAACGCATCTATCTTCCAAGCAGAGGTCTATGCTATAGAGCTATGTGTCAGAGAATACAATAGAAGAGGCCTCCGAAGATCACACTTAAACATTCAAGATAGCCAAGCATTTCTAAAAGCTCTCTAATCCTTCAACTTTGAGTCCAAATTTGTTTGGAAATGTCTCATTATCATCAAGCAGCTTACTGCCTACAATGCCCTCTCAATCACGGGGGTCCCTGGCCACAAGGCCATCGCCGGCAATGAGATTGCTTATGAACTAGCCATATCTGACTCCTAACTTAAATTCATTGTTCCGGAGCCTTTTTGCGATCTACATACTCGTACAAATCAAAATTGAGCTAGATCGTTGGGAACAACGCGAAAAGCTGTAAAAGATCGAAATGAATTCTAGCAATGACCAAACACAATACATAATATGTACTGGTCATACATATAGGTACATACACATTGGCCCGCTAATCCTTTATAAAGGCCGCGGGGGTAGGATGCTCAGGTGGACCCTCTATCCTTCTCGATCCTCCGCCATTGACTCCAACTCATCAGGAGAAATCCCTGGACGGCTCCAGGAGAGATGTCTGACTTGATCCAACCATCTATTTCTAGGCCTATCGAGGAGTCGCCTAGCTGATGGCACGGCAATCATACCGGTCATTGCTTGCTCAAAAACGAGTACCACCTTAAGAAAATTTGCATTAATCAATCTGACATTTGCAGACTGCTGAGCACATCATGTGCGAATGTCCCGCTCGCAGCAGACAAAAAATTGTTCATAAAGGGTTTATCACTCCATCTGACATAATCTCTTCCTCAGCCCAAACCATCTTAAGCTTCCTTCAAGAACTTGATTTCAGCTAGGACACCATCGCAACATGCTTTTCCTCAGGGGTTTGTACAAAAGATCACTTTGTAGATCCGAAGTACTTCGTTTGGGTCTTAGAGCACCCTTCCATCGCCCCACTTCCCTTTAAAAAAAAAAATCCCTGTTTGCACCCTAACTTAAGCATAATGCACTCAACAAAAATATTATTGTTTAGCTGTGTTATCATTTTGGTTCGAAACAATAAACCTTTTCCGAAATAGAAAAAACCGCGCCAGCATTTTTGACTCTCGTGGTAATAAATCTTCAAAATTTATACTTTTACGATGCGGCACATACTTCTCAGAGACTCTATTGAAAAAAAGCACCTAGGCGTAGGTTATTTATACGTATAAGCGCTTTTCAAATCGATTGCAATTATTTTCTGCTTTGTACTAATTTATCTTTTTTTATTTTTATTTCTTTTCAGGTAAGTTGAGATAATGGATTTTATTAATTTATTGGCAAGTAAACACAATATTAGCTTTATGGTTCTGAATTAGAATTCTGGTCTAAGAATAAAGATTAGAAAAACATGCAACTACCGGTAAACAAAACAACTTCTGATACGCGTACACTGACGTAGACTAATTTGAATTTAATCTATACAGGCTTATATAATATTGACGGCATCAAGTCTCGTAATGATGTTCCTAGTATAGGCGAGGCTTGGGTTTCTGATACATTTTTATTTGAACTATTATCGCTTGTGGTGGAAGGGAAGGCACAGCGATCCACGCTCATACAGCGATTAACGTGATCAAAATGCTTTCATTTAATTGGTAAAAGCGTTTTGTATGGGAAAATAATGTGTGTATGTTGACTTTATTTTACCTGACTTAACAGTAACATACACAGTTGTTTTATTTTTTCTGCACATCTATGGCACAGTACCTTTCGAATGATATAAGACTCATCCCCTTCCTTTTACAATAAATACTAAAAAAACGTACGATAAATTTCGTGTTCACGTATTAATATATAAGATATCGTCATCGGGGTGCGCCGGCGAAGTATCTTAATTCCTTTGCTCTTTATTGCAGTCCTTGACTATCTGCTTGAAGGTAAAGTGATGCGCCCCCAAGTACATCAGTTATTCTTTGCTGATGATGGACCCATCATAAGTGAGGATCCTACGTCTCTCCAACGGGCACTTGAATAGTGCTTCCCAAGTACAAAAAGTTCAAATATCAGAAACCAATGATATATAGCGAAGTAACATGTGATAATGACATTAATCATCGCGTAAGCGTAGGGTGGCTAAAGTGGCGCTATCTTCTGTGACCGAAAAATGCTTCCTAAGCTGAGAGGAAGGCCCTACACTGTCGGCCTTGCAGTTAGCTTTAATATCTCTGTGGCCTGCACTGTCTCTGTGTCCCAGCTAACAATGGGATCTTGGGGAACCAGATCTCCTATGAGATTTCTAAGCAAGGCTCAGAAGGGCAGAGAATTACCCCCGGAGCACTGCCACCTAAAAAGATCTTTTGTGCTATCCCCTGGTTGGTTGTTTGAGTAGTAGTTGTCAACTAGCTGAAATCTAGTTCATTAATGAAGCTAAGCATAGTTCGAGATGAGGAAGAGGTGACATCAGAGGATGATGTGACGCCTATGTTAAAGTGCTTTAGCCACAGTCTGGCTATGGCCGGGCAATCACAGAGTATGTGATGGGCTGCTTCGGTATCTTCAAGGCAAAGACGGCACGTTTTCGATTGAACACGGCCCATTTTCTTGAGATGGTAGTTGAGAGAGCAGTGTACAGTTAGGAAGTAAGTAAGGATCTTAGCATTCTGTTTGCTCATTGATAGAATGTCTCTAGTTCTATTTTTTCAGAAATGACCTGGAAAACGTTACAATGATTTGTAAGACAGAAGCAATTGTAGTTCTGTATTACCAAGACCATCTCCGCAGGCCACAAAACCACCAACTTAAGCAATCACCATGTCCAATGTGTATTGGCACTACCAGTACAATGAGGATAACCCCAACCGCAAGACTCGAGGCTATTCTCAACCTGCTACAGCTAGACATCTTTATACGGACATCAGTAGCCATTAATGCTAAGAATTAGGCAGTCAGTAAACTGGAAACCAAGGTCGCTCGATGATCCTACTTGTTAACTTTGTCCTCGTGCCCATAACGGACTACAGGATACCATATTTGGACTTTGTAAGGCCTTATTTTTACCGCCTACCCTAGCAGAGAAGATTGGAAAAGCGGTCACCTAACGCTGAATCTATACCCATCTGCACAGATGGATCAGGCATCTTCTCCAACCCCCTAGCTATATCGAAATCCATACGACTTCCAGACCACAGCAGCGTCTTCCAAGCAGAGGTCTTAGCAGTGGCAACAGCCGCCGGTGAGTCTGCGATAAGTGCAATACGAGGGAAGATATCACCATCTTTATCGACAGCCAGACAGCTACAGAAGCGATTACTGCCATACGAATCAAATCGAATCTTGTGAAGTGTTGTCGAGAAGAGCTCAGGTTTCTTAGAATACAGCACAAGATATCACTCTGTTGGGTCCCTGGACACGAGGGTATCCCAGGCAATGAGAGAGCCGACGAGCTGGTGAGAATCGGCTCAGCAGCCCTACTAGAACTCGTTGCACCGAATAAAGCCATTAGAGACTCGAACACCAGATGGACCTCCATGGAAACGTGTGCCACCACTAGGAAGCTATGGCCATCCTTCGACAAAGCCAGGACCGAGAGAATTACTCGGAAAGATAAGAAATCCCTTTCCACCCTCGTGGGCATCATCACGGGGCACAATACTTTGCACTACCACTTGAAAAAACTAGGCCTGACGGAGGAGGAACTATGTAGAAGCTGTAGTGACGAGGGAGTTTTTGAGGACACTACTCACTTCCTGTGCCACTGTCCGGGTCTTCAACACTCCAGGAAAAGTTCCTTGGTAATTATTTCTTCCAGGATCTTGAGGAACTCTCTGCAGTTTCGACAGGAAAGATGCTGAGCTTCATCAAATCATCAGAGTGGTTTGTATGCAGAAACGAAGTAAGTGATTGAGTTTGAATAGTTTTTTGTCGATTTTCACTAGGTCTCAGTGGGAAAGGGATTACCTTTTCCCCTATGGGTATCACAATGAGTCAACGCTGACCTGTGTGTGGCAGAGAGCGTCTCTCCCTGCCAGCTCACATACCTAACCTAAGACGGAAGTAGGGACTGATACCTAGCTCGTCGTTAGTTTTTGATCCGTCGTTGTAGAAGTGAATCGACTATCTTCCAGATATACGAGTATCTCTTCCCAGAATGACTTGGAATGGATGGTTACGTGGAAGTTTTTGTCAAAATGTAACTCTTGGTAGTGGTGCAGTCTATCTTATTCAGAATGAAGGCGTGCCTAAAATATTTACTGCACCACTGTGAAATTGCTTTAAGGCGAACGGCTGCACTGAGCGCCATTTGCCTACTAAAGATGTCAAGGGGTGTCAGATGAAACAGAATGTCCAATGCTGCAGAGGGTGTTGTTCGAAGCGCTCTGCTTATGCACAAACAAGTTGATCATTGGACTGTGCTAAGGTTATCGCAGTTTATGGCTTTATCTAAGGCAGTCCACCAGACAACTGCCCTGTACTGAGGCATCCGTCTTATAACCGAGATGTAGAGTAAGTGAGTTAGACCAGGGGTCGATACGCATCCTCCGTCAATGGATGACTGGTAACGTAATTTGTATGTATGTTGTTGCTAGATCTACCAACAACACAATACAAATTATGTGACGAGTTACCCGTTCACGGAGGACGCGATTCGACCCCTGACTGCAAGTCCAATTACTGATATAGGTATGCCTCATTCACCTCCGTTCTTGGATGGAAATTTTGGGATTTGTGTGTGAAAGTCTGGTGGAAAATACTGCGAACCGTAAGCAGTGCAGCCGAATTGAATCGTTATTGATTGAGCACCAAACTCAAAACCATAAACCTATTCAGAGCTTCAAATAGACGAAAATTCCTCAAACGCTTCGTTCCACTGAAACTTCTCTCAACGTTCCTGCCACCCTGTGGTATCACCCCAACCTTCAATTTCGTGGGTGGTTTGTCTGCTAATGGTGTTTCATGTAAAACGCATCAATTTGTGCACTTAAAGCGTCCGTCCGAGCCGACTAATAAGGGATGCATGTCACGCACAGACCTCTCCCCGGAGAACACTTGTGTAAAATTATCTCCATAGGACCAAGTGGTGCTGATGATGCTATTGTCCCGCGCTGCCTGTCAAAAGGTGTATTCCCTGAAATTCTTTCCAATCAGTAGATAGTTTTTTTTTTCATTCTTATTTGGAGTTTCCCACTGCCTCGAGGGGAGATCCTTTTCGTGTCTGTGTTTGCCTGTTCGCTTTGTTTGTTCGCACTCTGTGTGTCTTGTTTGGCATGTGACCGGTTCTCTAACAAAAACCAGCTGTCGTTTCTAATGAAAATAGTTTCGAAAACCAAAGAGAGAGGCAAACATTCTTTTCTTGTCTTTCTACACAGAGAAGAGGCGCTTGATTGACATTTTTAGTTTTTTTTTCGGTCTTGCCGTCTATGGATGCTGGTAGTTCCTTTCGTTCTGGTTTTGGAGTGTGCCAGAAGTTTTCTTCTTCTTTTTTTTGATTAGCGTGCAAAACACGGTCTTGTGTGACGGCAGATACACACTCAGTGTTTCAGATACTTTTGGCATTTTTTAATTACACAGAACGGGAAGGGAGAGGGGGAGAAGACATTTCGAACATTTTACGGCGATTCTTTCGGTTTCAGGGAATAATTGGAGCGTGAAGGAAGAATATGCAGATGCGTATATAAAATTTTAAAACATACATGTATTTGTGATAATAAATCTTGTTTAAAAGTTTTAATGGGCTTTGAAATGAAATGTGTGGCGATAATAGCGGCAAGTTATGAACTGTTAAACAGCTTCCCATGCAATGCTGGCCAACACATAGAGTGGCAGGGGAGTTCTGCAGTTGATCAGCCGGACATGTTTCGGGACATAGATCGACTGAGAGTCTATCATAAATACCCCACCAGACCAGAGATGACTTACAATAAGATAGTCAACTTCAAGGGGGTCTTTGCTTTGAAAGAAAATTTAACTCAAAGTTGAGCAATAAAAGAGCTTGGAGCAGTGAGTCCGATAAGTACCAATTCGAACAACATACTATTAAATGGTACACGGATAGATCGAACACATCTACAAACACTGAAGTAAGCGTGCTGCACGGACCTAGGATCAGATACTCTAAATCTGTGGGAACTTTCCCCAGTATATTCCAAACAGATCTTCACGCGATCAAAAGATGCATCCAATTCAACCTCGACAGGAAATATCGCGACCAGGATAAGACACTGAGCTTCCACGAGATTAGAGCCAGACTGGTATGGGAGTGCCTCACCATGATCAACAGACTGGGACAGGCTAATAAAGTAACTCTCTACTGGGTACCAGGACATGTAGAAGTGAAGGGAAATGAAGCAGCTGATGCACTAGAAAGGAACGGCTCCAACACCCTGATCCTTGGACTGGAATTTTCTTCTGCGATGGGACTACACAAAATACGGCAAGAACTGAGAAAAGAAAAAGAGAGCAAATGGATCAAGCATCACTCAATCACTTCAAAGGCCGCCTTAAGCTGTCGTTTATCTCTTATGGAGATGACAGAGCAGTTCAACACTCACCTATGTTGGCTGCCAGGCCACAGGGATATTCCAGGAAACTGCAGAGCGGATGAGCTCGCCAGACAAGGTACTACTTTAAGAAATCTGCCTAACAGACAAGCCCTGGGTATGCCCCTCGCTACATGTAAGCATCTACTAAAGCTGAACGCTATTGGCAAGACCAACCTCAGATAGGAAAACGGCTCAACGTATCACAATTCGAGACAGCTCTTGCCTAAGCTGGACTAAACACGCAGTGCCGAGTTGGTCAAGCTAAAGCGATCACAGATCAGCTGCGTTGTCGGTGTTCTCACTGGACACTGTCTCATAGGCCAACACGCCAAAAAAATCGGCCTCTTCTCCAACGACTTCTGCAGAAGCTGTAGGTACGAGGAAGAGGAGGAAATCATCCTTCACCGCCTAGGCACTTGTTAAGCCTTGTCGCATAAAAGAATGCTCCATCTAGGGTCCCCCTACCTTGAAGACCTTGGCGATCTGGTGTCCTTAGACGTCATGTCAATCCATCGCTTTATGAAAACCTCCGGTTGGTTTTGTTAGTCCCTGAGTGGTCTAATGGTTGATCCATGGTATCACAAAGGACCTTCACTGGTCTCAGTGTGTCTGCACTCTCGTGCGGATAGCCAACCAATCGAAACAGACGAAAGAAATTCTGGGGAATAACAACCAGAGAAGAAGCAGAACCTGCATAAGAGTTAGCAAAAGTCAACTTTGCATCTTGACAGGCTACTCGTAACGTGTCACTGCAGACTCAAGGATCCCTTGGGAAACTGGAAATAGAAGAGAGTGAATACTGTAGATTCTGTACGAACTTCGTAGAAACACCAGGACACGTGCTTATGGAAAGCGAAGCACTAATCTTATAAGAAGCACTAATTCTAATAATAGAATAAGACATCAGCTGGGAGCCTATCTTCTATCAGAGATGGAAGGTAGATCCACAAGATGAACTTGAAATGCAGTAAAAAGAAAATGCGTGGGATTTAGTCGCAAGGTTGCCACAAAAGGGTTCGGGGCCAATGAACGGAGATTGAGCACTAGATCTGGTTAGTTCGTTAGCAGCCGTATTGTCAATTATATCCAGGGTGCAGACAGTTCCAAACTAGCTCAGACTCAAAGCTGTAGGACATGAGAGCTTTAAAGGGTACTTGACTGTCTAAAAGAATGTTTATGTGAGATCTACAGAGGTTTCTCTGATGCATTCTCTGATGATGGGCGGTCCGATATCTCGCAACACGGTTGGGTTGGCCACAACCATCAAATTATGGCTTAGGTACATACCTTCTTCGCAAAATGGGCCAGCATGTGGCCTAAGTGAAAAGGATAATTCATCACATCACATCCCATCATTCTCTGATGCAATGGTAAGTAGCATGGGCCTTAGCTTGAAAAATGAAAGTAGAGCGTGCAAGTGGTTTTGGTAGACAAATTGGATCAGTAATTGTCCCAAAAGGGGGCCTCAGATGGATTTTTTTGGGCATGAAGTCAGTAATGCACTGTTTGTGAGATCAACAATGAAAGTTTTTGAAGGATCTTTAAGGCGCTAGCAGCCACAGTCTTCATAATTCTCATATGCAGAGGTGGATGGTCTAGGAGAACTTCCATCGCAGCGGTTGGACAGGTACGCATCGCCATTCTTTGCACTTTTAGCGGGGCGGAATGGGCATAGACTTATTTAGTCTTTTGCCGCCAAATTAGCGATACGTACGTGATGGTAAGTCCAGCGAATCAGTTTAGGCTTTAGATCCCATTTTTTACCAAAAACTCTGGAACAGGCCCAGAAGGCTTTGGTCGCCTTTTCGATGGTTCTATCTAAATAAGGTTTCCAGTTCAATATTTGGTCTAGAGTTACTCTTACTCTGGGCCTACTTTAGATTATTTGGTTCATCAAAGCAGTTGGACTAGAGGAAGTTCTCTAAATCGAGCACGTCATCGACTAGGGACTTAGTTTGGGGGCTCAATAGAACTACTATAGGTCGCAGTGCACTTGTCTCTCACTAAACATATATCTACATCTACAATGAGGTCTCTCTTTCGACGTAACTAACTTTGAAACCCATCGTCTAAGCTGACGATGTAGTGTAGTCTTAGTGATATTGTGCAATCCGGAGGACTAAACGATGTTAGTAAATGGGCCGACCGACATTTGAAGGCTTGGTACTCAGATTGCTGAAAAATCCTTAGAATCTTGGGCTGTTTCCTTGCCATGAAACTGGCATCCAGAGCCCTATAAACCTGCATTAGGATCTGGTGGAAAAATGTAGATCCCTTCCCGAAAATCATACATTGGCTCTGTACAGCAGTTGTGAGAACTGCCGCAAAAATTGTGCGATTTTGACGCCTTTAGACTACTCCTTGTGGGGCTACATTGAATCTCCCATCTATGCTACTAAGCCGCGAACAATTCAAGGTCCTAAGATCAATGCTGCTCAAAATCTCATCTAGAATTGGACCTCGCATATGCCTGTAACCGTGGAGTCAATTTGCCTGATGTCGGAAATGAGTACATATCTAGAACACCCCAGAGCTTGTTAGGCAAACGAGCAATCAGCTCTCCTAATGGCCATAAGCTACATCGTAAGCAATAGGTGAAAGGGTCGGAGTAGCCTTGCTAAACCAGGAACCTGCATCGAATCTTACTGCGGCCTCTGTTAGGGCTTTTATTGACAATTGGATTTCTTCCGTATGTGGCATGTCTTCTCAGGATGCAGGTTTACGTAATGAATGCTACCGGATGTCTATCGCCGCATTTTTACTCTCTATTAGCAGTAGAGCCAGCACGCAACTCCCATTGGCGTCCTAGTGGGCCACTATGCATTTACTAAGCACCCCAATGTTCTAGGTTTAAGTGGCACTGTGTCTCATATTTAGAGGTCGACGATACTGTGGACCTCTAAACATGAACCTGCCGTTGCTAGTATCAAGTTTCGGGTCTTGACATACGGACATACTTAGGCCTGATATCATAAGCTCGCAAGCATTCTTCACCAAAGCTCTTAAACGGAGACTGGGTGGCTTGCTCCATCTCAATGACTGTAGGTAGTGAGTCGAACATTTCATTTCCTCTATGCCCTTTGGTGGATTTACTGGACAGTTACCAACTTTTCCTTGCCCACTCTGAGAGCATCTTAATGACAAGCTTGGTTTTCATTCATTCGGATAGCTCCGACCACTAAAGGCTGTCTCTGTAGATTCAGTTTGAAGTGAACTTACTGTTTTGCACCAAAAATTAAAGTAAACTGAGACACCATCGCGATGGATTCTAGAGCCGGTTTTGTAGATTTAGAGGAGCCTGTGTAGAGTAAGCCCAATTTCTACTGCAGATGGTTGGTCGGTTGTAGAGGGTGAGCCTTCATTATTCACCCTTAATTGGGCGCGTTGTACTTCTCTCCCTTGTGAGCGGATCAAATGATGGTCAAGAATTGAGGTGTTCGGATCATGGGGAGCAAATGGACGTATAGAGTTAGGAAAGCCGCATTGTCCGCTTGTCGAATTCCAATCAGGAATATTGCAGCTGAATCCAAAATTGTAGCTAATAGCAGCATGAATGGCCCTCATCTCCCTCACTTTTGCAAGAATTCTTCTCCCATACAGTTTCACAGTTCTGATATTATGCTAGAGTGATATACACCCTCCATCGCTTGAAAGGGCTTTTGAAATTAGGAACCATAACAATATAGCAAAATCCATCGCCTTAACTTTAGCAACGATCCGTGTTCCAGTCAAGTGCATAATCTCCTCATCACGTATGCACATACCATCAGGAAATTTTCCATTCACTAACTCCTACAAAAGCGTACATAATTCTTCAATTAAAAATATCCTTTTTCTAATGCTGGCTGACCCTAAAGCCAATGCCAATCCTAAAATGTAAATCGCAGCCCCGAAGTCACGGAAATGGCCAACCATCCATCCATCCATTCAAATTAATTTCTTTCTCATACCACAATTCACCGAAACACAATGAACATGGCCCAGGATACTAAATACCAGTGGAACCCTTTTTGCATATCCTTTTCCTGGCACACCCCATGGCACGTACACATAACGCATCGTTATGAAAAAGAGAATTTTAAATGAAAATTTAATTTTTACAACACGACACCTCCTCTGTCCGATGTTGTGATGATGATGACGCCGCCGCGCGCCGTGCGTCAGGATACGGGATAGGGTTTCACTACACAAAGGGTTGTCATACCAAATCACACAGGTAATACGGCACGTGGATCAAATACGAAGCATTAGGGTGGTAACCTTAAACCCCTGAATGCAACAAGAAGCACGGGCTTCAGTGCGTGTGTAGAGGAAATTTCATATCCTTTGGCACCTCATCCCATGCAAAAAACAATTCTATCTCACCCCTTGTGGATCCTTTTGTACTTTGTGGCAAGTCTACCAATTGCAGATAATTTAAAACGTTTGGCACCACTTTACAACAATGAAAGCACCTCGCACTTTTGGTATTTGGTGATTGTAATGGGATGGTGGCACACAGATCAAGGATACATTTCCATGAATTTTTTGTCCGAGACAAGAAAGGGGAAAGTTGAAGGACTCTCCAGCGCGGGTGGATTGCATTTCACTTTTTGTATCTCAATGTGGAGTCTCTCTGAGGTTGAGGGAGGGGATGCAACATTTTGTTCTTGTAACATTCGCCCTTCACAGTAACAGGACGAGGTCGTTGATAGGATATACGCACATACAATTGTTGGAAAATCCAGAGAAACCGAATGCATCGGAGCAGTTAAGATACTCTCCAGGAGAATAGTGCGAGAAAAGAATTCGATTTGTCTGGAGCTGCGACGAAAGATACTTTTCGTAAATTGAGACGAACAATGGGTTGGAATTTACAATTCTTTTTGTCGCACGGTTATTTATTTCCAAATAATTGCCATTGTTGTCGCATTGATTGGTGGAACGGCGCGGCTATAGTACATTCAACGTTCAACGAGCCACCGAAGTGCTGTTGAACTATGGAATTTTCGGTAATAAAAGTGAAATGTGATGGTGAAGACGTGCAGATGTGACGCAGACGGCGAGGGTGGTGAATTGTTGAATATTTTTGATTTTATTAAAAATCTTCAAAACAATATTAAACGGAGAGGAATGTCGAGTGTTGATTCAGGGTCTCTTGCACGAATTCATTGTTTTTCTTTGGAATTTATAATTTGATCAAATGGAACAGATATGAGTATCAGTGACTCAGAACTCAAGTTTATTAGTTTGAAACCCAGGCACAGTAGATGGATCGCCAAGGTACGTCTATCCTAAGACTGTTTGCATCGATAAGGGCCCACATATACCGATGCGAGCCATCAGCCAATTTGGCGGCATAGACACATAGAACGTTACTTATGGGTAACTCGTACAATAAGCTTAAGGTGAATGACAGCCCATACTCTGTGTGCTTGCAATCTAGATGGTGCCACGCATGAACGAGTAAAGATCGAGTATTCAAATTAGTTGTCTAGTTTGTCAAACAATACTGGCAATGCATTCTCTTAGGGCTTTGAGTAAACCCAACCAATAAACCACTGGGGTACCTTTCACAATGAAAAGGCAGCTGAAGCGAATGCAACCTATCCTACTGAAAGGGATTAGAATCGACAAAACAGGTCAAGTATCTTTTTTTTTTATATGGTTGCGCCAAAGGGTGTGTAATCTTCTAAAGATACCAGTAGCCCGAGCTACTGGCATGCACGATTCGCAAACCTGAATACTAGATGCCAGGAATACGCCTACGTACTAAACCACACCCTGCACACTTCAACCACTCTCCCCGCGGGACTGCCGTTAGGTATTACTTCGCGGGGCTGGTTATCTACTTATGCTCTTCTTTCGCTGTCTTCCGCTCCTTGTTCCAAAAGTGTTGCCGATTGGACTTGGTTGCTCTCACTGTCTCTTCCAGCCGCGTAAGTTCCTGCACGATTATCGCTGCAACTTGTTTCACCGCGTCCCATATTGCATTCGATGCTATCATATGGTGCACAATGTTTTCGGGGGTTGGTATTTCTCCAATTTTTTCCTCCAGTTCTCTGTGCTCTATATGAAAACGTGGGCACTGCAAAAATACGTGCTGAACGTCTCTGAGGCCTCTCCGCAATTTGGACAGTTGGGAGATTCATCGAGCTCAAACCTGTTGAGATACGCTCGAAAGCAGCCATGTCCGGTTAGGAACTGGCTAAGATAGAAATCGACCTCTCCGTGTTTCCGGTCCATCCATTTTTGGATATCCGGTATAAGTTCCCTTTGAGGACTGGTTCCATCGCTCTTGCCATGCTCTAATGCTTCGCTGTCTTTCTTCCAGCATGATATTTTTGACTGACGCTTGAGGTTCCTGTATTTTGGCGTCGTAGATCCTTTGTAGCTCGATAGCCAAGATATCCGCTGGTAGCATCCCACGACAATTGCAATATCATCGGCAAAGCCTATGATTTTCGCCTCATTTGGGATTCCAAGCCTTAGAACCCCATCATACATAATGTTCCAAAGGATAGAGCCTAATACCGATCTTTGTGGAACTCCGCCAGATATGCGGTACTGCTTTACTCCATCGTCGGCATCGAAGAGCAGAAACCGTTTCTCGAAGTAGCTCAGTATTATTTTAATTAAGAACCATGGCACCATCATTGACCTAAGCGATTGCACTATGAGTCCCCAATTCGCAGAATTGAACGCGTTTTTGACGTCCAATGTTATACGGCACCGTATTTCTTTGCACCGCCTCTCCATCTCCTGCCCTGAATAGCTTCTTCCAATGTTGTAGTTACCCTTCTTATTGCGTCTACTGTAGAACGAGCTTTCCTAAAACCGTACGGTTGGTTGGAGAATTCCCCGGCCACTTCTAATCGGTTGCATATGATTCGCTCCAGTATTTTACCCATTGTGTCTAACAGGCATATGGGACGGTATGACGGGAACTCGTCTGGTGGTTTTTTCCCTTTAGACAGCAGCACTAGACGTTGCTTTTTCCATTGGTCTGGAAAAACTCCTTCTGTTAGACACTTGTTGTAGAGTTCCACAAATGGTTGCGTATTTGTTTTAATGGCTAATTTAAGGGCCTTGTTCGGTATCCCATCCAATCCAGGTGACTTTGTATCCTCGAATCGTCTGCATACATCCAGGAGTTCCCTTTGCGTGACAGTTGGGATGTCGTGTACTTCCGGAGGTGGCTCTATATGCTCTGCTGGTGTTTGAGGTGGAAACAACCCCGATACAATTTTCTGCATAAGGAGAGGGCATGAGGGCGAGGGTGCCCTAGTGCCTTTGAGTTTTGCCATTACTGTTCTGTAGGCGGTGCCCCAAGGATTTATATCTGCTTGCTCGCAGAGTTCCTTAAAGATATTGCTCTTACTTCTGCGGATGGCTAGTTTTAGCTCTCTTCGCCTATCTTTGAATTGCACCCGTAGGTGCAAACCTCTGGATCGCTGCAATAGTCTTCTGGCTCTATGGCACTTGCTGCGTAGCTCTGCTATCTCTTGGTTCCACCAGTATACTGGTGGCCGGCGATTTGTTGACGTTTTCCGGACCATGGATGGTTCGCAAACCCTAGTTACTTTTTTGGTAACCTCAGCGGCCATAGCGTTTGCTGTTCCTGGGCTTATTGTTGACTCTGCAAAAATCAGGACAAAAGTGTCTTTGTACATGCTGCTTATTTTCCACCCCATTCGTTGTGCCTTCTTTGGGTGTTCCTAGGTTGGTCTCCTAGGTTGTACTTCAAACAGGATGGCAAGGTGGTCGCTGTGAGTATATTGATTACTGACTCTCCAGTTGGCGCCTCTCGATAAGCAACTAGTTGCAAAGGTGTTATCAACTATGGAGCCTACCCCATTTCTACTAAAACTGTGCTCACTTCCTGTGCTCACTTCTAGGAGAGCTTCTCCCCTTCTATTGGTCAAGTATCTGAGCATAGCACTAGGTAGCAAACTACTCTGGAAGGAACATGTAGATGCACTTATGGTGTGCATAAACATCTCAGGTAAAAGGGCTGCATTCCCCACAGCCCAGCCTCACTGAGGTGGATGTACATGATGATAGTCAGATCCATCATTACATATGGTGAAGTGGCATGGATCAGCAGAAAAAGGCTAAGCACGACGAGAACATCACCAGGTAACGTGCAAAGACTGGCCTGCATCTGTATAACACACGCCATGAGAACCTGTCCCACAGCAGCACTAGTGGTGTTCGTAGGACTACCTCCGCTACACATAGTGCTCGAAAGGATCGCAAAGATGGTGACAGGGAAGGAAATTGCATCGTAAACAAAGAGCGAGAAACTCAATTCGGTGCCGCTTCTGGACTGGGCCAGAGACTGCTTTCCATTTAATCTAATTTGACTGCCCTTAGGAGGCGTCTACCAAATGTGACACTACATCAGACTCCAAATGCCTTCCGGCAGTAGGAATTCTGAGTATAGTTGGCGATTGGAATGTTGCAGCCAGCGCCCCGATATGTAGTGTACTAGAAAAAAGCTGAGCAGTAAAAAGTGCTGGAGCAATGAGTCCTACAAGAACCGATTCAAACAACATTCAATTAGGTAAGGTTAGGTTAATGGGGTTAGCTGCATCGAAATGGTGCAGCCTGCAATCGGATCTCAAAAGGATCCATTGTGTTCCCCTGACGTGGAAGCTCCTGGCTGAAACACTGAAAAGTTAGAAAAAAGAAAAAAGTTAGCCAGAGTTCTGTGGTGTTGGAGCGCCACCCTCTAAACTATCCTGAAGAAGTTACGAATTTCTTGATAGTGGTTGGTGGCATATCAGACAGGTCGCCTAGATAATTGAAGAAATACTCTCCTTATGGCCGTCTTTCTGGTGTTGCAGATCCGTATCCTCTCCTGCGTCTGTGTTGCTGCAGCCTCTGCAAAGTTCATCTGTACTTAGTGGCATTCTTTTTCCACGGGCCACCAATAGGATGTGGCCGGTAATGATTCCCATGAAAAGCGCTAAGTTTTGTCTACTTTGAGTGAGCATGAGCTTGGTTTTCACCTTATCGTGTTTTGTCCAGCTGTTTCTGGAAACACGGCACGATGGAAGCGCTCTCCGTCTTTCGTCTGCTTGTCGTTTGATGTCAAGTGCTATGCTAGATTTAACAAATTCTAGGGGAGGAAGAAATGAGCTTTGGACTATTACAAATACAAATATTTGGCGCAACAGCTCTTTAAAGTGCCAGGGCCTAGCTTCTCGCAACCACTCATGTTGTGTGCGTTATATTTTTCATACGAATGGAAGGGACCTACAGTTTAATGCCGAATCCGAACGGCGATTTGAGAAGCTTTTTTTTGGACCATTGACAGGTCTTATTCTAATGCCTTTCTTGTAGTTCGTCTGTCATTTCATTCCCTGGAATTCCTTTGTGTCCTGGGACCCATTAAAGTGTAACATGGTGGCTATCGGTGAGCGTTTTAAGCTCCTCGCGGCAGCGTTTTATTTGCTTTGATTTTATTACCGCGGATGAGATGGCTTTTATAGCAGCTTGATTGTAAATGCCAATCTCTTTCAAGCTTCGCAGAAGGTTCCCGTGCCGCCTCTGCTATCGCTAGGACTTTCGCTTGGAACACACTGTCGTGGTTTGGAAGTCTTAATGATATTAACAACATTCAATTGAATGACACACGGATGGATTGAAAACCTCTCCAGTCACTGGCGTAGGCAAGTACGGCTCCTGGTCCATAATCCCCTTAATCGCTGGGAATTTTCACAAGTATATTCCAAGCAGAGGCTCACGCGATCGAAAGATGCACCCAATGCAACTTCGGCAGGAAATATCGCGGGCAAGACATCGCAATACTGTCATATAGCCAAGCAGCAATCAAGGCACTGAGGTCATACGTATGGGAGTGCCTCATCAAGGCTGGGACAAGCTAATAAAGTAACTTTCTTCTGAGTACTGGGGCATTTACGAGTGGAGGGAAGCGAATCAGCTTCCTTAGACCGGAACCTTTCTCTAAGATAGGACCACAAAATACGGGAAAAACTGAGAAAAGAAGAAGAGAGCAAATGGGACAAGCATTGTGACGATATCTTCCGATTGAGAAAGGCAAGAGAACTTCTTGGGAAGTACAACAAAAAAAGAAGCAGAACCTGTCTAAGGGTTACTTATGTCCTGTATCCCCGTGTGGGTCCTAGGGCCTCTACTATGCCTACGCGCCATCGTGTACGGTTTCTGGCAATGTGTCTGGGTTCTCCCCAACTTTTCTCCAACTGCCGTGCCTCTTTCTCGACTGTTCTGCGCCATGTTTTCCTTGAACCGCCAGGTCTTTTGCATTCCTGAGTTAAAGGGTTCGCTATGGAACTGTCACCCTTACGGAACGTGTGACCAATCCACTGCCACTTCCGTCGTTGAATGGTTGTGCCTATTGGTTCCTGACCCATTCTCTCGTAAAGGTGTTCGTTAGAGATACAATTGGGCCAGAAAATCCTTAAGATATTGCGCAGGCACCTATTAACAAACGTTCGCAGCTTTCTGGTAGTAGTAGTGGTCACTCTCCACGTGTTGCAACCATATAACAACATGGATTCAACGTTGGAGCGGAACAGTCTTATTTGGGTGCTCAAACTGATAGCATTGCTTCGCCATATTTTGAACAACATCCCGAACGCGGACTTAACTTGGCGTTACTGTTAGCTATATCCAGTTTGGTTCTCTAAGGGTTAGTAAGAATCGACTTCGCATCTTAACAAGGATGCTAACGTGTCACTGCAAACTCAAGGAGCAGCTTCGGTAACTGGAAATAGAAGGGAATAGACACAGCAGATTCTGCAGGGATCTCGCAAAATCATTAGCACATCTTCTTATGGAATGTTAAGTACTAATCCACAAAAGAAGACATCAACTAGGAGCTTAGCTTCTATCAGAAATGGATCTAGCTTCTATCAGAAATGGATCTACTTTCTCTGGATCCACTTCAGATACTCTGGTTTATCAAAGGAGTTGGACTAGAGGAAGTATTCTTAATGGAACACGTCATCAACTAGATGACAATAGATCACCAACTATCTACATACAATGCTTTCTCTACATGTGGTATTATAATCGACCTTCGCCTTCATTTGAGCAGGGTCAGGCGAAGTCGTTTGCCATAAACTCTTTCCGGACATGATGTCCTGCAGTTCGTATATTTTATTCGATTTACAAAAAGTGTTCTTCCCTTTCTTGGATATAAGTGAAGAAACCTCAACCTTCAGTGTTCCATATGATTCGCCTTCCTCAATCTATCCACAGTCAATGCGCTTCAACTGGGAACTTGCCGATCTAAGGGCTTTAGATAGTTTTGTTAACTGTTTTGCAAAGGCTTTAATATGGCGCTGTTCAAGCTATCCTTAAACAGCGGTTAGAAAATGTCTGTACCTCTGTATAAAGCCTACTCAGTGTATGATTATCGCCAGGTGTAGATGTTCATTCTTGTCGGTAAAATACTGCTCGTTACAGCAGCTTTCCTTGCCTCTAAGTACAAGGTGGTCCAAAATGTATCACCCGGTCGGAAGATGCTATAACTTTTGCAAATGGCGGCAACTGTCAGTTTTGTTTTGATATTTGTGAAGAAGTCAGATGCAGAATATACTCGTATGTACGTCGATGTTGATATTTTGTGAAGTAAACAGGCGTAGAATACGTGTCGACAAGCCGTGGAAAGATATACTCCTCAAGGTCGTGGATTCCTCGTGACTCGTGATTTTCGGTCGAAATTCATCATGAGCGACGAGGCCCATTTCCATCAGAATGGATACGTAAACAAACAAAATTTGCGCTTCTGGGGCACTGAGAATCCACGTATCATTCACGAAGAGCCATCACATCTACTCAAAGTCACTGCATGGTGCGCCATTTACGCCGGCGGTGTCATCGAGCCTCATTTTTTCGAGGACGCCATGGGTAACACGGTTACTGTGACTGGTGAGGGATATAAACCATGATCAATGAGTTTTTACTGCCGCAAATTGATGAACTGGGACTGGAAGACATGTGATTCTAACAGGACGGTGCAACTACACACACACAGCTCTCGCGACAATGGACATTTTAAAAGATGTGTTTCTAGGTCGCTTAATGTCTCGTTTGGTGATTTGCACTGGCCAGC
Organism: Brachypalpus laphriformis; assembly: GCA_945910035.1. Taxonomy (NCBI): domain Eukaryota; kingdom Metazoa; phylum Arthropoda; class Insecta; order Diptera; family Syrphidae; genus Brachypalpus; species Brachypalpus laphriformis. Next base: position 161,393,003 of record OX246756.1, read on the forward strand.
AAGATCGCCCGATTTGACCTATCCAGACTTCTTTCTTTGTGATTTTTTGAAGTCACGGGTCTATGAGAACAAGCCACCGACTCTGGAAATTCTCAGAGAGAATATCTGATAAGAGTGCGAGAACTTATCAGCCGAAGTTTTCGCCAAAACGATTGCAAATGCGGTAAAAAGAGCCCAAATGGTCATCGACGATGGTGGCGCCCGCTTGGCCGATATCATCTTCGAAAAGTGATGCGAAAAAACTTAAAGGTCGAGACAAATATTTAATAAAAAAAGGATGAAACAATGTTGTTCCATTTGAAAGATACAGCAAAACAATATCGGGTGACTCTTTTTGGGCCACCCTGTATATTCACTGTTCGTTAAAGGGAGCACCGACTCGTTGGATACACTCTTCCCTTCTCCCCGTCCCCTTTGATAGAGATTTTCATTCAAAGACAGCTCTCCTCCCCTTCTTATTCAAATCACTTAAAGCTGCTATCTTCTTTGTCACCCGCACGCATGAATACGATGCACCATATGCATCCCCTGAAGCAGCTCATTTTATTCTCTTTTATTTTTATTTTTTTGTTATCCTTTAATTATCCTGAATTTATTTCACATGAACTACAATTCACGAACGTGACAATTTCAATGCAAAAAAAAAAAAAGAACTGAAAGAAAAATAATCAAATCTGCATGTATAATGAAAGAGTCCATTGTATCCGCCATCAATTCATTATGCATCCAGAGTATGTATGGTAGATGTGCTAACGAACAAAATGCTTCATTAAAATTTCGCATGCGAATTTGAAATTTTATATTCTCTGCGAAAAAGAAGATTCTGTCTGTCTGTAGAGGGTAGGGGCTATCCGGGGAGGAAGGCGCGAACCCTGAGTATCAAATTTACGTTCATATAGATACGAAGTATCTACGTCATTTCGTATGTTTGTGTGTAATTTCGTTTGTTGTTGCTAATTAACTTCATTGAAGAGTAAATGTGTACATATATGTGTGCCTATGTAGAGATTTCGCAATTTAACTTTATTTTTTTTGTTTGTAATTCTATATCATCTTCTAATTGGCCTCATTAGTGTTTCGGAACGTTTCTCGTTTGACTGCAAAAAGGGGCATAGTATGCGAAAAAATAATAATACTGTGCGCACAATCATGTGAGGTATGTTACGAGCTGCAACTAGCTAGTAGATGCTATTATATAGAAATTAAGATGAAGTATGTATCTGAAGCGAAAATATGGGAGCCTATGTAGTCAATGACGGTCGATGTGGTGGTCATGTGAAAGGGAATACACGTGAAACGAATTCAATTTGCAGTGGAAAGTTGTTAAAATAAAACAAACCGAACTCTGCTTAGTTTTCTCCGCTTCGTCCGTGACGGTTGGATGGCAATAGAACTCATTAGTGAAGAATAAATTGATTTTGATTACAAAAATAGATATATATACTTGGAGAGAGAAATTCTAAGGAACGTTATATGCCAATCGATTTGTAAGCTCTTTCTGTACTTTAGTTTGTGCCCCGACACGTCTTATTTTCTCCGCCTCGAATCCTTAGTCCCTTTGTAAAGGTTATCGACTCTTTAAGAAACTCCCTAGCAGAGATTGAGTTATTCTCACACTAAAACTGAATACCTCAGGGATGAGGAGCTAAGAATACTAGCACTCACCACATTAGCACCGAACATCTACCACCTGATGCGAGCAAAGGCAGGATACTCACAGAAAAAATTGTGCCGCAGAGCCGTCGCCCACTCCACCAGCGTCGCAGACTGTAGTATTACTAAAGCCTACCACGCTAAGATGCTTGGCGAAAGCGAAACCAAGACGCCAATAAGTTGTCTTTTCTGCTGAGAGACAGCAAGAATGCCGCTGATTTCCTACAGACATTCGGGAGCATTCGTTTAGTCAACCTAGATCCTGGAGAGACATACCACACACAATTGTGTTCGTGAGAGACACAATCGTCAATGGAAGCTCTAACCGAGGACGCCACGAGGACGAAGACTTCATGCATAAAAGAATCCACCTCAACCACTCCTTCACAGTTAACATTCCTGACCGCAGCTACTGGAATTATCCTCAAATCCCCTAATCAATATCTCAAATCAACTGGTACACTTACGGCTCAAAAATGTTAAATGGGACTGGAGCTGGCATCTTTGGCCTCAACTACAAACTCTTTACACCTTCAGGTCAATCCACTACTATCTTCCAAGCAGAGGTCTATGCTATCGAGCTCTGCCCCAGAGAATGCATTAGAAGAAACCCCCGAAGATCACATATTAATATAATGTCAGATAGCCAACTAGCACTCAGGGCTCTCATGTCTTCTTCTTCTTCCTTTTTATCAGCGGGGTTATGATTCGAAAATAAGGGATCACAACCCTTGGGCCCCGTGGCGTAAGTGGTTAGTGTGTCGGATCCCTACGCATGAGGTTCCAAGTTCGAATCCCAGAAAACACCAAAAAGTTTTTTCACGGTCCCACCTCTCGCGAGCGTCTGACAAACATCCGAGAGTATTGTTGTCACGAAAAAGCTTCAAATCGCCGTTCGGATTCGGCATTAAACTGTAGGTCCCTTCCATTCGTGTGAAAAATATAACGCACACAACATGAGTGGTTGTGAGAAGCTAGGCCCTGGCACTTTAAAACAGGTGTTGCGCCAAATATTTGTATTTGTAACCCTCCCACTTCACCGCATTTCTACTGATCCGCCTGTGGGGTTCGCCGAAAAACTCAGGGCTCTCACGTCCTTTGACTATAAGTCTAAGCTGGTTTGGAATTGCCTCCAGATTCTTTTGCAGCTTGCTGCACATAATAAAATCACATTAATGTGGGTCCCCGCGCACAAAGGCATCCTTGGTAATGATGAGCTTGCCCGACTAGGTGCCCAAGCTCCTTACACTGGACCTCAACCTTTCTGCGGATTACCTACTAGCCACTGTAAAATAGAGCTATTCCGCTGGGAATGCGAACAAATGCTCTCACACTGGAATGCACAACCTGGCCTAAAGCATTCCAAGAAATTTATTAACTTCTCAAAAAAAGCTAGAGACATTCTACCAATGAGCAAACAGAATGCTAAGATCCTTTCTGACTTCCTAACTGGACACCGCTCTCTCAACTACCATCTTAAGAAAATTGGCCGTGTTCAATCGGAAACGTGCCGTCTCTGTCTTGAAGGCACCGAAACAGCCCATCACATACTCTGTGATTGCCCGGCGATAGCCAGACTGAGGCTAAAGCACTTTAACAAAGGCTTCACATCACCTACTGATGTCACCTCTTCCTCAGCTCGAACTATCCTTACCCTCATTGATGAACTAGATTTCATCTAGTTGACAACTATTACTCAAACAACCAACTAGGGGATAGCACAAAAAATCTTTTTAGGTGGCAGTGCTCCGGGGGTAATTCTTTGCCCTTCTTCCCCCTTCACCTTAAAAAAAAACAACACGTGTTCCAGGGGAGATAATGGCGATCAAAGAAGTCTTACTTTGGCTTTAGAAAAAGTGATATCCGCTTTAGATATCCGCATCTCTTCGGACAGCCAAGCAGCAATCAAGTTCTTGGAATCTTTTCCTCTTAATTCAAAAGTAGCTCTAGATTGCTGATTAATCATAGAGAAGGCGGAGAAGTTTAATATTCACTTGTGTTGGGTGCCGGAGTATAGAGATATTTCAGGGAACTGTAAGGCTAATGAACGAACTTACCAGACATGGAACAGCAATACCCATTTTGTCAGGAAAATCGACTTTTTCAGGTATATCAATCGCTATATGCAATGTTAAGCAAGGTTTACTCGTATGAGTGCCTTGTGACAATAGAATCACCAAGAGTTTTGGTCCAGTGTGCATCAGACAGTCATCGTTTTTCTTCCTCTCCTTTCAAATGCTAGCATTGGGTTCATGATCATGAACGGTTTCCGCCCATTCCTTAGCAACCTGCCATCGTGATAATATGGAGGCATAGTCCTAAGAGTTTGTTGACCAAGGTCGGCCTTCCCTCAGCCTTATAATCGTTTGAATGATATCTGTAGAAGCTGCATGGGCGAAGAAGAGTAGGAAACCTGTCCTGTCCTGCTCCCATAAAAGGAAACTTCACTTAGGAGCTTTCCAGGTGATTTGATATTAGAAGTTTCCTACGCTCCATCAGAATGTTCTGGGAGTAAGTATGGAGACATTTTTCCATGATCCAACAGACCTATCATTGGTCTAAGTGTGTTGGCTTTGACTGGTAGCCACTTCAGCTTAACCCTTTTTGAAATGATTTAATCCGTGTTTGCTATAAATGCTCCATACTACTCGTAAGTTCTTACCTATAACCAATTTAATTTATGCCAACACAGTATAAAACATAATTAGACGTTCCTTCTTGTTGATTCTCATAATTGTTATTGATGGCTAGCTATTAGAAATCTCTGCATTTCAGGAAAAGATATTAAGTCCTTGTCTCGAAAGGTCTCAGAATTAAGGCTTAGTGAAAAATAAATGCAAAATTGCTGAATGTCCTTTGAAATAGGATAATGATCAGCTAAAGCTATGAATTGGGTCAGCCAATCAATTAAACTATTTTGACCGGAAACTCATAATATTTCATATTTCGGTTCAGCTATTTTCGAGCTTTATATCTATCGATCTTAGGTTTAGAAAATATTACGCACTAGTGCGTAACAGTTATACTGTCGAAATATATGATAAACACTTAAACTACAAAATATTGGCTAAAAAATTATTTGTTCATATCAGTTGGATTCAAATGAAACACAGTACAGGCCAGTTCTGCAAGAAGTTTTATTTAAAAACGACGCCTGGACAGTGGTAAGAAAGGTACATACCGATTTCCAGTCACTTTCTATAAGCCTCTCGGGTTTTCTTTTACTGAGCACCGGTTGTATGACGTGCCATGATGGCTGTGCCAGCAGGTAGGCGACTGACCCCTCGGTAAGCCTAGAAATAGATGGTTGGATCAAGTCCAATATCTCTCCTGGAGCCATCTAGGGATTCCTCCTGATGAGTTGGAGGCAATGGCGGAGGATCGAGAAGGATGGAGGGCCCACCTGAGTATCCTACCCTCGCGACGAATGTAAATATATGAACAGCGGTATAGCACAAGTGCTCAGTGAACGCCATTTATTTTCCTCTTCCTGCTTAAGTGTAGATGGCGAAATCTTCACGACTATCAGCTAGCACCTGGATAAGCAACGAGCTTCTTTTTCTTTTCTTTTTTAGCGCAGGTAGGAGTAACAATCCTTTATGGATACTTACACCCCGTTCTACGAGTTATACCCGACTCCATGCTCCTGCATGGTTACGTGCTAAAAAAAATCCCTCTCATTTCTCTGTCATGTTGTTCATCTGCGGCACCGCTAGTCAAGGTATCCTTTCGTAGAGGCAGGTTTGACATTTCGTCACTTCTTTTTTAGGTGCCAGAGTTGGCAGGATCCTCGTTCCTTCCGTTTTTCCTTCCTCGTTCCTCTATACGCAGTTGCTGCATCATACTCGTGATTACTTCGTTTGCAGTCTCCCAGTCTTCGCTCCTCGCCATCATAAATGAGATCAGGCTTCTTGGGGTCACTTAGCCGCCAATTGCTCATTCTATGATGTTCCTTACTTACTTACTTATTTAGATGGCGCTACAGTCCGGGGTGGACCTGGGCCTCAACCAACAAACCTCTCCAGCCAGCACGGTTACGAGCCAGCTGCCTCCAGTTGCGCACGCCAAGTTGGTTGATGTCCCCCTCCACTTGTTTGCGCCACCTACTGCGAGGTCGTCCTCTACTGCGCCGTCCGTCCGGGGTGGATTCGAAGACTTTCTTAGCGGGAACGTTAGGCTCCATCCGCTCTAAATGACCCAGCCATCTTATTCGCTGTATGTGAACTCTTCTGGCTAAGTCGATGTCCTTGTACAGGCCGTATAGTTCGGCATTGTACCTTCTCCTCCACTCACATATGATGTTCCTAGACCTTGTATAATTTTGGCCATCCATCAGTACATGCTCTGTGCTCTGCACTTTTCCTTCACAGTGCTGGCAGAATGGGTCATCCGTGTGCTTGTACTTGAAGAGATATTCCCGGAAGCATCCATGCCCCGATAGAAATTGTGTTAGGTAGTAGCTTACATCCCCGTGCTTTCTGCTATCCATTCATCAACTTCTGGGATTAGCGCCGATCTATATCTTTCCCATTGGTTTTCGTTCTCATTCACTGGTACAGCTTCAGCAAAGTCTCAATTTGCGCTTTGATCCGAAAACCCTAAACTCTTCGCAACATCACTTAAAATCCTCGATTTCACCACCCACGAGTACATACCATATATCAGATACTCTGGTAGTATTACCCTCATCGCGGTCACAAGGGTGACCTTTGCCGCTGCTGGGACCTCCGCTTGATCTGGAAGTCCAACTGATTTGGATAGGCCCAACGTATCAGAAATGTACGAGTATAGTTTCGGCCGACCGACGGTGGCACCGAGATCCATGTAGACGGCAGGATCGGGAAAGCAAAGGCTGCGTTCGGCATGCTATCGAAAATCTGGAAAAGTAATATTCGTAGCACCAATAACAAGCTGCGACTGTTTCCCTCCCATGTGAAGTCAGTACTACTATATGGATGTAGTACTTGAAGAATCAAAGTCTTTGTCATTCATGAGCTGCGGACTTTCGTAAATAGATGTCTACGCATCATCCTAAGGATTTTCCGGCGTAATCGTATCTCGAGCGAACACCTTCACTCGAGAATAGGTTAGGAACTGATTGGGTTCACAATTCGAAGAAGAAAATTGCATTGAAATGGTCACACCTTGTAACGCGAAGGAATTACGCCATGCGCCATGCAATGAAATCCCCTTACTCAATCTGGCAGAACTGGGGTCGCCCTAGCCATATGTGGCGCAGAACGGTTGAAAAGGAATCTACAAATTTAGGAATGAGTTCAGAGAGCTGAAGCGCGTTGCAGAAGTTTGAACATGATGCTCCCTATACTCCTCCTAAGTAAGTAAGCAAGTAACGCATCGGGAAAAATATGGGAGCTATGAAGGAAATAGCAAGAACCAGGCAAGTTTTTCTTTGATTCCGCTTCGAATAGTTCTATTTCTCTTTATTGTTGGATACATATTTGTAAAATAAAAAAACGGCTTTATATGTATTTTACCTAGAACCGCATGTAAAGGGTTTTCTTCTTTGACTCAACACTTCCTTTCGCCAAAAATAGTCCAACCAATTTCGATTCGATAAATACACGAATATCCAATGAGTAATTAAATTCTGGTGTATATAATGGAAATACATCCGCATTGGGCACAAAACTGTTAAGAGTATAGTTCACATTCTAACAAAAGACAAGAACATGAATTCGAATCGAATGTAATAGATTTGAAGAAGAGCTTACCGCACTGATGGGACATCCTTCTGGTATGTTACCCGACTTTCTGAAATGCGCTACCATGGCTTTCATTATATTATTCGACTCCTTGGCTTCCAGCAGTTTACATCCATCCACAGTGAGATCGAGTAATTTTACCGGTGCACCAGTTAAACGCGACAAATCTACATTTACTTTAAATTGCATGGAATTTACCACCTCCGAGTATCTAAGGAATCCATTGATGGTATTGACATTCTCTATGTTACATTCAAATATAGAAATTGGTGCTGCATATCGGATACAGGAGACCCTGTCAACGTTCACGGTAAATGAGCGCTGTCAGTAAAAAAAAAGAACAAAAGATAGACTCAGGTGGAAGAGTATAAATTAAAGAAGATACCTTGGCCGAAACAAATGAGAAAGTTGTCAGTAGACAGATGATAGTCCTTTTGGAAGTCATATTCACTGAAACTCATATCTAGAACTGAAGCCCAAGCCGAATATGAATTGGAATGTCATTTGCCGAAGATTAATTACTGTCCAAAATTTACTTTAATTATTTTTTTTAATTATCCATTTTTTTACTATCAGTAGTTGGATCAGTTTGTCCAACTGTGACCATGACCAGGTTATATCTATTATAGATTCGCGTGTACACCTACTATAACATGGAATGTATCTGAAATGGAATATGTTGGATAGATGAGGTGTCATGCAGTTTTTGGTTTGTCTGGCAAGGCCCAGAGGACTAAGCTTACCAACGCACATACGAGCTCTTCGTTGAAACAGGCCAAAACCGCCCTAGCGACGTTTGAATATTCCAAGGCCAGATTAAAATATCGTAAAGATTGTAGAACGTAAATTGTGTTGCTAACTGCCCTGGTATGTCGGATTCTACAGCATTGCATGCAATGAACGATTGACATACGACTTCTGCCTTGAGATCGAAACAGCACTGGCTTAGTGCAATAAACCAAGACCAAATTTTCGATCATCTTATCGATCTACTTATGTCCTGTATCCCCTTGTGGGTCCTAGAGCATCTACTATGCCTACGCGCTGTCGTGTACGGTTTCTGGCAATGTCTCTCAGCTCTACGCAACTTTTCCGCAACTTTCCATGTTCTCCTCGGAACGGCAGGTATTCTGCCATCCTGCGTTAAAGGGTTCCATTGAATGGCATGGTTGTGCTGCACGGGAGCTTTTCCGAGTACGCCTGGCTCTGCTCTAGACGCTTTGCTGAACTTACCTCCCCTCGATACTTATATCATGGGTTACACTATCAAAGCCATCCAAAGCAGTTTTTGGTATACTCCATACTGGAGTTTTGATGAACTTGCGCGACACTTACCTTACGACTTCGGGTCTTATGGATATGCCGTCTGACGCAATGACATCAGAACTTCAGCTGATGCGCAAGTTCAGAGTCGACTTTCCTTGTGTTCAGGACTGGCTTCGGCTAGAGTATGAGCCAGGAATGGAATGCAGTCGTATTTTCCCGAACGATTCGAAAACCAGTCAAGGGTCTGGTGCTGGTGTCTTCGTGGAAGTCGACAATATTAGACTTCTTTTCTTGTTAGGCAAATATGCGTCTATTTTCCAAGCGGAAACTTATGCAATTCTAATAGCCATGAACTATGTTGTGAAGATCAGGTGGAAGGGCTGCGCTTAAGGCCTTGCTTAACCCTTTAACCGCTTCAAAAATAGTTCATGAAACCAAAAACTCTTTGAAGTCGGTCGCCAGGCTGAATTCTCTGTCTCTTATCCGGGTCCCAGGTCACACTGGGATCTTGGGGAACGGGATCTCCGATGAGATTGCTAGACGAGGCTCAGAGGAGGTTTTCTCAGGTCCCGAACCCGCGTTTGGTCTCCCTGCGTCCTCGGTTAGGGCTTCCATTGACGATTAGGTCTCTCACAAGCACAATTGTGTGTAGCATGACTCTTTAGGATGCAGGTTGACTAAACCTATGCTCCCGGACGTCTGTAAGAAATCAGCGGTATTCTTGCTCTCTCCCAGCAGAAAAGACTGCAGACAACTTATAGGCGTCTTGACAGGCCACTTTGCTTTCGCTAATCACCTTAACGTGCTGGACTTGATTGACACTACAATCTGCGACGCTTGTGGAGAGAGCGACGACACCGCGGAACATTATCTCTGTGAGTGTCCGGCCCTTGCTCGTATCAGGTGGCAGATCCTCGGTGCTGATGTGGTGAGTGCTTATACTGCAAGCTTCTCATCACTGAAGTGCTTGCTTGGCTTTCTTAGAAAGACAAGGAAATTCCAATAAAATGGGATAATGACGGTTTGCTCTAGGCGAACCCCACAGGCGGATCAGTAGAAATGCGGTGAAGTGGGAGGGTTATGATCCCTTGTTTTCGGATCATAACCTCGCTGATAAAAGGAAGAAGAAGAAGAATCGGGGTTTGCTCTCTAGTAGTACAATGTACCAGTTGTGTCTGAGTGCTCCAGTCGAGCGTTTCCTATCCAAAAAAAAAAAAAAAAAAAATGAACTGTCACCTTTTCGGAAGGTGTGACCAATCTACTCGCACGTGGCCTATTGGTTTCTGACCCGTTCTCTGGTAGAGGTGTTCGTCAGAGATGTAATTGGGGCAGAACATAGTAATGGTCACTCTTCACATGCTGCATCCATATAACAGAACGGATCCAATGTTGGAGCGGAACAGTCGTAGCTTGCTGTTCAAACTAATTGCAATGCTTCGCCATATTTTGGACGACATCTGAACGCGATTTAACAATCCTGTTGGATATATCAGGTTTGGTTTCACCACCAATCAAACATTACTCCCATGACTGTAAATCCTCTCTCTCTCTCTCATGCATATTTGAGTCCATGAGTTTGTTACAAGGCTAGCTTTTAGCCTAATGACGCATGCCTCCCTCTCCTTGTAAGTATACATCGTCAGCGTAGTCAAGATGTTTCAGTTGAAATGTAAGAGTCCATCGAATTCCTCCATTTCCCGTCGACAAAACTGCACGAAGTACATCGCTAATCACCAAAAGGAATAGTATTGGTGAAATTATGTAGCCTTGTGGTATCCCACTTTGGATCTTGAATTCAGATGAGTAGACCAATTCGGATTAAAGAAATCGCTGTCCTAATATTTCCTAATATTTTTGATCTGCCCTTGTGGCCTGTAACGTAGTCTATCCTCCTTAAGCATATGGTTTGTACATGTAGATGTATATTGTTGAGAGGTTGAAGTGCACTGCGACCTATAGAAGATCTATTGTGCCCCCCCTTACTAAGGTTCTAGCCGATGATATACTCGGTCTAGAGCACTTCCTCCAGTCCAGCTGCTACAGCAAACCGGAGTATCTTCAGTGGATCCAGCGAAGGTAAATCCGTTTCTGATAGGAGGTAGGCACCAAGGTGATTCCTTCTTTTGTGGATCAGTGCTTCGCATTCCATAAAAAGGTGCGCTGGTGTTTCTGCGAAGTCCCCGCAGAATCTGCAGTGTCCGTCTCCCTCTATTCCCAGTTTCCTAAGGTGCTCCTTAAGTCTGCAGTGACCTGTTAACATGCCCGCCAAGATGCGAAGCCGATTCTTTCAAACTCTTAGGCAGGCTCTGCTTCTTTTCTGGTTGGATTTCCCCAGAAGTTCCTTTGCCTGTCTTATTTGGGGAATATCGTCCCAATGTTTGGCCCATTTTTTCTCTTCTTCTTTCCTTAAGTGTTCCCTTATTTTGTGGGGTCCTATCCCACAGAAGGGTTCTGGTCCAAGGAACGGCGTGTCTGATCCGTTTCTAGCTAGTCCATCAGCTGCTTCGTTCCCCTCTACTCCTACATGTCCTGGTACCCAGTAGAGAGTTACTTTGTTTGTTTCTCCCAGTTTATTGAACCTGGTGAGACATTCCCATACCAGTTTGGATCTGATCTTATGCGAGGTCAGTGCTTTAATAGCGGCTTGGCTGTCTGATAGTATCGCGATGTCCTGCCCGCGATATTTCCTGTCTAAGTTGAATTGCGCGCATCTTTCGATCGCGTGAACTTCTGCTTGAAACATGGTTTGGATAGAACCATGGTAAAGAGTGGAGAATATCTCATCGCCTTGTACCAATTAAATTTTGAATGGAATGCTACTGCTGGAGCCAAAGGCATTGCTTCTCTGACTGACTCATAATATCAAGCCCCGATTTGAATCAGAAAAGGATTTCAGTCAAATTGTCATAGATGGCGCTGCTAGACCAATAATGGGTAGAATTTCTACATTTTACCTCTCGTGAGGTCGCGATTTTACAAGCAAACAATTGTGGACTGTTTTCTTTGAGTTGGTAGGAAGGGTGGCGGTTCTAAAAGAACCCAATTACCGCTAAGGATGCGCCGTTTTGTTGTCATAAACTCGTGCATACCAGTTTATCTGAGAGTGCTGTTGGTTGTGAAAGGATGATGAACTTAAACCCAGCCCGTGGCGCTCAGATAAAGGATTCTTTTTTCAATCATCTTGTCAGTTATCTCATTCAAATCCTCTAAGAAGGGTTTATCTAATGTTTGTTGTCTGGTCCTCGCTAGTGGTGGATATCTGCAAAGGAAGTGACATAGAGATTCTGTCTCATTAATGTCCTTCTAGCTTCTACAACAGATATTGTGGGGGATTTCAAGCTGGGACGCGTGGTCCCCAACTGGTCAGTGGCCTGTAATAATAGAAACAACTCTGGCAATATCTGCTCCTGATTTGCCTAGAAACTCGTTTGATTTGAGCTTGTCTTAAGTGGGTAACGTCTTTCTTCGTGTGGCATAACTAGTAAGACTGTTCTACCCGCGAATGGCTAGCTGGAACAAGTGAAGATGGAATGTCGACTCTTTAAGCTAAAGCCTGGCCAGCTCGTCAGCACGCTCATTTTCCTCATACTGTGCCCTGAGACTCAGATGAGACTGATACTTGAGTGGATAAAGTATCAGATTAATTTCAAACCAGCATTGCTCTACCAGTTTTGAGGATGCGGTCACCGCATCAATGTCATTGATAGCAGCTTGGCTATCCGAAAAGGTAGCAATACTGTGGTTAGATGTTGGAAGGTTATTCAGCAAATGGTAGGTTTTTCGAATCGCGAGCAACTCTGCCAGGAAACGCTAGCAGACTCTGGGAGACGAAAAGTCTTTGGTATATTTAGCTGGTCCGAGAAGATCCCTTCATCTTTGGACCGTCCATGTGCATATCTACATCATAGTCATTGATAACGCTTCCCTTCTTCCATTCTTCTCTTGTAAGGAATTTTGTTAAGAATAATTTCCTGAAGCTGGCTTGTATATTCTGTAGTTGGTCGAAGACGCAATTTGGTATCGTCCCCAGCACGTCACAGTGTTGCGGTCCAGCACCCAGATTCCCTGAGCCAGTCCGCGCTGCATATAGGTGTGTCTTTTATATGAAGTTCGAAGGGGATCAGGTGCAGGATCACACTTAGCGCATCATGCTCCTGTGATGCCCGCATACACCGATGTCTGTAATTTTTTTGATCCTAGCGATGTTGCACCTTTTGTTGAAGGCAGGCTAAGTAAGAATTGGACTAACAACGGCTGTATACATCCATATGGTCATCCTTTGCTGCAGTCTCCAATTTTAACCGACTTTAAGTTGAAGTTCCAAAATTTCTACTAAAGTCATCCCATCCTTCCACAACTCTGTGCAAGATACCATGTAATACACAGGAATAGGAGTACCTAACTATTAGCTCACTGAACATGGAATGGGTTACGTGCAAAGAGTCACGAATCTCAGATCTCTGCCCTCTAACAATGGGTCACAGTTGGACAACTCTAAATAATTGCAAACAAATTTTGAATTAATTTTCGTTTATCAAGACCGCAATTAAAATTCAATTTTAATATTCTATCTACTCGTCCCGTAGTAAGTACTCAATAGAGTTCCAATTCAGTTTCAGTTTTGCAGTCAAATTTCAGTTACAATGACCTCGCAGATGATTCCTTGCTGCCTTCTGACAATTCTTACATTTGTCCTAGCGAGGGTAACATAGTTTAACTCATAAGTCGTATCTAAGTCGTACCTAAAGCGTAACTTTTGTTTTGTATTGAAAGCGACCATTCACAATAAAGATTTCCGAAATATCATGCATTCGATATGGGAAAACAATATCGGAATTGGAATGTCATCTAGACACTGTCGACAACCGAACTGTCGTCAGTGGAGCCATAATATTCTCTGAAGATGTTGGAACTTTTCAAATTAGAGCCTTTGGGGATATGCTACGCTCAGCTGGTGCAGAACCGATACAAATGTTCAATCTCACTTTGGATGGATGCAAGACTTTGGATACATGGAATTCCAGAAATATTATGAAATCGTTGATAGCGGATGCGAGAAAGTCAGGAAATTTTCCAGACCGATGTCCTCTGAAGGCTGTGAGTTGTTGTCCCTTAAGATTTCCCTCGCCAACTGAATGAATTTTTGTTTTTCTTAGAATGTGTCGTACTTTACAACCAGATATGCTATTGATGAGGATTTGTTACCGTTATATACGCCTGAGTTTAATTATTTAGTTGATATTCGTTTAATTGTGGAATCGAAATTGATTGCTAAGATATTGGCCAAGGGAAGTGTGGAAATGAAACACAAGAACATTCGTTTGAAAAACTTTGGAAAATGAATAAAGTTTGGGCCACAGGAAATATAAGAATAATGTGATGGTTCTTAAAATCCGGTTTAAAATACAAAACTGTTGTGATTCGTTGTTGTGCAGTTCAGCTTTACTTATGATGTTCATGTGATTTGATCTGATGGTATTTGCAGACACGCCTCAAGACGTCCGCAAAGATCAACTTGTGACTAACGAAAGCTTCAGTTTTTCAGCCTTCTTTGTGAGGTGTTGCTTGCACACGGCCAAAGCCGAACCGCAAATATTTCAGGTTCATCCTCAGAGTACACTTGGAGAGGTCGTTGTTGCGCTCTTCGTACCTTTAAACAGCATGCATCAGCACGATCTTACCAAATCTTTTAACAAATCATGCCCAGCTAGCAGTCATACTGGTAGAATTCGTTCATCTTGGTGGAATGAGATGAATTGCTGACCTCATTCGCAAATCAAGAGTAAGTTAGAACTTCCCTGAAGAAGAGATCATCGAGTGGTCCACTTATAAAGAAAGAGGAAGAGCACTTAAAGAAGACTTCCTGAAAGAATCTTTGCGGATCTGTCGAATCAACGACTGAGGCATCCCGTCTTTGAAAAGTCTAAGCGAAATCACAATCTTCTACCAAGAAAAGCGATGGTACCTGGACAGACTCACATAAGGACATGTTGGATATTTTAATTTCCCTGGCTGTACTGTTGTCCCTGGAGATAGTTCTTCTATTCCAGAAACGTTAGTCTTACTTGATAGGGATAAGATAGTCAACGATCCTAAGATAGTGTGGGCTATTAAAACGTTTGCTCCATTCAAGACGTCTGGAATGGATAACATTCGTCCTGTGATGTTGCAAAATCTTACGGGAACTATCATTTCATGGCTCAAGCAAATCTTCACAGGATGTCTTAAGCTAGGTTATATTCTAAAGAAAAGGAGAAAAGTGTGTGTCATTTTTACTCCCAAAGCAGGGAAAGTTAGCCACATGACCCCAAAAGACTATATACATATAAAGCAATGTATCATCTTCTTCTTCTTCCTTTTATCAGCGAGGCTATGATCCGAAAACAAGGGATCACAACCCTCCCACTTCACTGCATTTCTACTGATCCGCCTGTGGGGTTCGCCTATAAATCAATGTATCATCATTTCTAATTAAAACATTGGAACGACTGACAGACATACACGTCAGGGGTGTGATCAGCGATAAATAGTACAACATGCGTGTATGAAAGGCAGTTCGGTAGAAGGGAAGGCGAACCCCACAGGCGGATCAGTAGAAATGCGGCGAAGTGGGAGGGTTGTGATCCCTTGTTTTCGGATCATAACCTCGCTGTTAAAAAGGAAGAAGAAGAAGAAAGGTAGATCGGTAGATACAGCTCTCCATAGAGTAGTATCTTACTTAATTACTTAGTTGGCGCTACAGTTCGAAGAGAAGCTGGACCTCAACCAACAAGCATCTCCATTTAGCTCGGTCTTTAGCTTATTGTCTCCAATTCTGCTCTCCCAGTTGGTTGAAGTCCCCTTGGACTTGTGCGCGCCACCTATGGCAAGGATGCCCTCTACTGCGTCGTCCGTCCGGGTTAGATTCGAAGATTCTGCGGACCGGAGATTTGGTGTCCATTCGCTGCACATGTCCTTGCCATCTCAAACGTCCAATACACAGTTTTGTTTGACTAGGTCGATGTCGCTGTAGTATCGACCATCGGAAATGCATGCTAGGGAAATTCCTCAAAATAGAGCGAGCTTTCAACACAATGTATGAGGGGATCTTAAAGAGCTTGCGCAGAGCTCGATTGTCTACCGGTCTCTGCAATTGGATATGTATGACACTCAAGCTAAGAGTGATAAATTCCACGCTAGGAGGTATTAGCAACAGGGGGTAAGTCTGCAGAGGAACACCTCAAGGCGGCAAACTATTAAATCACCACTAAATGGCTCCTTGTAGTGGATGAAATTTAGGAAATAGCGAATGGTTTGAACGTGTCGGCCTACGCTGACGACGTTACCATTCTTGAATCAGGGAAATTCCTTCCGATCCTTAGCGATAGATTCAATTATACACTGCAGCCAAGGTCTGAGAGATTGTCCTCTTCACTAGAAAAAGGTCAATCCCTGAGATCAAACCCCCCAGGATCGGAGGTGTTGTACTTAATCTCTCAGAATGAACACGTTTCTTGGGCGTAATTCTAGATTCTAAATTAAGTTGGAAGGAAAATATTGAGGATGATATTAGAAAGGCGTGTGTAGTCTTTACGCTTTTAGGAATGCGTTCAGCAATACGTGGAGCTTCAACGCCGCCATGGTATATTCGTTATACACGGCGGTTTTCCGACCAATTTTGTCGTGTGGTTCGTTAGTTTAGTGGAAACAAATGGAAAAGCAATACCAGCTTTCAACCCTCACCAAGATCCAGAGGTCAACCTGCATTGGGATCATGGGATCGTTACTTACAGCGCCCACGGTGGGAATGGAGGCAATACTAAGTCTAATTTCGCTGGATCTATTCTGCGGCAATGCGGTGGCAAAATCGTCTGAGTGCCGAGGGAGGGGGGATTCTGATCATCAGCACCATACGATGACTCCAATGCTGACATTTGGCACTATCAGAATTCCCGACGAAAATGACTAGAAAAACGAATGAGTCACCAATAAGGAGGAATTGGGCTTCTACACTGACGGTTCCAAAGTGGGTGTCGGTATAATAGCTGAGGCTTACTGCAAAACACACTGATTGAGGCGTCAATCACTCCTTCAGAAATATCAATGAATGCAGCGTCTTTTAAGCCGTCACCGGAGTTGCGAAAATCATCACCAAAGGTAACATCGTGGGTGCATTGACATCCAGGCAGCCGTTAATGCCCTGGAATACACAGTAATTAGATCTAATCTTGCTAGAACCTGCAAACGACATCTTGATGAGGTAGCACAGATTAACAGGGTGACCTTATGTTGGGTAGCAAGGCATATGAGCATACCAGGTAATGAAAGAGCAGACGACCTCGCTAAAATGGGATTGCGTTGCAAATCTCGCAGGCCCTCCTCTGCACGAGGGTTCCTATTAGGTCTATAAATAAAATTTTCGAAGATTAAGACACTAGCGAAACCAGCAGGCGGTGGGTCCATTTGGATACGGACGTCACTGTTCGAATGCTATGGCCGACTTATGATTTGAGGAGAACACGTTCTCTGGTTAGGCTTAGTGGTAACAGTATGCTGGTCATCTCTACCATAATCACTATGCCGTTGGGGTTTATGCAGAGCGTATACCAGGCGCTGCAGGGATGCAGAAGAAAATGAATCTGTCTTACACCTACTGTGCAAATGCCCTGCCCTCGCCGACCGAAGAATGAGGACTCTCCGTAGTTACTTCTTCAATGAGTTGGAGGACTGATGACACGTCGAGCAGAAAGACCTCCTGAGGTTCATATCCTTATTTAGAGGGCTGCATATTTAGCAGATCTTCCTTGCAGGTTCCCAGGGTAGAAATAAAATGGGCACGTTGGACCTTTGGTGGTCTAAGTGAGCAGTGGCTTACGTCATTAGGTACCCATCTGCCTAACCTTACAGCACAATAGGTCCTCCGTCCATGCTGTATTATAAGCATCGGTATGATCCAAGAATACGAGTATAATGCTGATTCGATAAAAGCTGTCCGCTGCACGTGCTGATAGCTGGTGTAGTAGTATTTTCAGTCGTCTGTTACACAGTTTTAACAAATCCGCCAAACTTGTAGACTTAAGGCACTTGGACGTACATAGGTATTTCAAAGCAGAAGGTAGGTTGCCCATTTCTAAGATTTAGCGGTAAAGTCCGACATGATGCTAACTTGTGTTCACAGGCAGTCTGTATATATTCTGATGCTTAAGGCAAGTTATATCTGTCAGCCCAGAAGAGACTAGGCGAACCCCACAGGCCGATCAGTAAAAATGCGTTGAAGTGGGAGGGTTATGATCCCTTATTTTCGGATCATAACCTCGCTGATAAAAGGAAGAAGAAGAAGAAGAAGCCCAGAAGAGACCACGCAGGGTGAAATGAATGAAATCATGGTGGAGGGACCAGACTTGGCTGACGTTTTCGAGGAGGAGCCTTAAATAAAGGCATATAGTGACATAGGGAGTCGAGAATTCTCTGAACCCGCGTTTGATGAAACCGAGGGCTTAGTTGGCTCGGTTAGTCATATGATCAATATGTGAACGAAAGCTAAGGTCTCTCTATTTTACTAATTTGTTGAAAAAATTCAATAACGCGATTAGCATCATTATCACAACTTTCCAGAAAATCCTTGTAGAGTGTGCCACCCTTTCTGCTTTATCCGGGCATGTATCCTCTTCTATAGCCTCTGGTTGGTTGGTTGGTTGGTTGAGGTGGCGGGCGGTTCAACAGAGTGCTATTTTGATACCACAAAACTCATGTACACTGGGTTGTAGGATGGAGTATTCGGTTGAAGAAGATGGATATGCTAGGGTAAACAATGAGTGTTTCAATCTTTTTCTCAGATATTTCTGCCAAGTCGTCAAAGAAGCGTTTGCATAGGGAACGCTGTCTTGTTCTCGCTAGGGTCGGGCATCTGAAAAGAAAGTGAAAAAGGTTCTCTCTCATTAGCATCTCTGCAGAAGGTATTATGAAGGATGCCAAGCTTGGCTGCATGGTCACCTATCAGCCAATGGCCTGTACTTATGGCTACAATTCTGGCAATATCTGGTCTTGATATGCTAAGTAGATCATTTGATTTAGGTTTGTTATAGCTGGGCCATGTCTTTCTTGATATAACGCAGCTAGAAAGCGACTTCCACCCGTGGTTAGCTAGCTCTAAGAAGTGATTGTGAATGTTACCCTTGGTTGGTTGGTTGGTTTAGGATCGGCCCTCGATGAGGAGGTACTTAGACCAGAGAGTAGCTCCATTGTACTACCGATGTGTAAGGCGGGTGGATCACCCTCTTACTCTTGTAACTATTTGCTTTGTTTAATGAAGGCGTGAATTTTAGCCGTACAGCCGTTGCCGAGATCATTAAGATCATTGTAGAAGTATTCACCCAGAGTGACCTTCCTGATGTTGGCGAGCGCAGGACAGGCGCACAGGAGATGACTGATGGTTTCTTCTTCCTCTTCATCTCTGCAGCTTCTGCAGAAGTCATTATGAGGGATACCTAATCTTTGGGCATGTCTTCCTATGACGCAGTGTCCAGTGAGGACATTTGTTATTTTTGAGAGGGTTCCTCTCGTGTGCTTCAAGAGTCCGATGGACCTGGATTTATTGAGTGTCGGCCAGAGCTGTCTGGCGGTATAAGATTGGTCTAAATGTTGCCATCAGTGATTGGCTACTTTCTCGGCGTCAATTTGAATGAGGTACTTAACATAAGACGCTGGCGCTTCGATGTCGGTAATGCTTATGCTATCTGTACCAGAGGAGCCTTGTCGTGCTAGTTCGTCGGCTGCACAATTCCCCGGTATGCCACAGTGACCTGGTACCCAGCAAAGGGTGAGGTTCTACTGACCAGCTATCTCGTTAAGAGATATGCGACAGTCTTTCACTGCCTTAGATCTCGTAGTGCTGGATGCGAGGGATTTGATGGCTGCCTGACTGTCGACGTAAATAACAATATCAGGTGTTGATAGTGTGCTAGCCGCTAGCCAGTCGGCTTTGCGAACTGTGGTGATTTCGGCTTGAAAAACGCTGCAGTGCTCTGGAAGGTTAAAGGAGAGGTGTATGTCCAGATCTTCTGAGAAAATTCCGGCACCGACTCCGTCCTTGGTTTTGGACCCGTCCGTAAAAATTGGCAGCAATTCGTTGTAAAGGACATTGCGTTGCGTCCACTCACTTCTGTTCGGTATCGAGTGCGTGTAGCCCTTGTTAAAATCATATTCAGTGGACAGATGGTCAGTGGAATTGGGAAGATGACGGTGCATCGAAAGTATATTGGCGTGTGCCGTGCACCTTCCACTGCTTGGACCCTTGACGACTCCAAGCGGAATATTGACTCTTTCTGCCAGAGAGTCGTTACGGGCTGTACTTTATCTGGGCAGATCATCCGCTCGCTCGTTTTCCTCGAAGTTACTAGTGTCCAGGGATCCATGCGAGGATGATTTTTGATTGAGCTCCTAGTTTGTTTAGCTCTTCCTGGCATTGGTCTACCAGTTTTCAAGATATGATAGCTGAATCAATGGCTTTGATAGCAGCTTGGCTATCAGTGAAGATAGGAAGATTACGGCTGAGAGTTGGGAGGGCATTCAGTATGCGGCAAGCCTCAAGAATCGAATTTATTTATGTACATCCAAAGGGTTATTTTAGGCTGAAGACCCCATTTCGTGCCCAAGGGTCTATTGCATGCGTAGAAGGTTATGTTTGCTTTCCTAATACGATATTTAGCTTCCAACTTAGTTTAGGGTTGAGAATCTTACCTAAAAATGTTGCACTAGAGTATAAAGACAGTGGCCGACCATTCAGTTTGGATCCCTTAATTTGGTTTTAGTGGTAAATAGCATAAGTTCAGTTTTGTTTGGATTTATTCCGAGGTCACAGCTCCTAGCCCATGAGTGCACTAGATCCAGACCTCTTTCCATGAATCGGCTTATTACAGAGAGGAACTTTCCTGCCACTAAGATTACCAGGTCATCCGTGTACGCGACCACCTAATTCAGTCGCACCCAGATCTTGTTCATGACCATCAGTCATAAAAAGGGCGATATAACGCCTCCTTGAGGAGTACCTCTACTTAGAATTTTAGGATTGCTGTCGTTACCGAGTGTCGACTGAATAATTCGAGTTCTTAGCATGGATGCTATCCATTACTAATGTGTCCCTCTATACCTAGCTCTGCAAACGATTCTTGAATAGTTTCATTGTGAATGTTGTTAAGCTCCCTCAATGTCTAAGAAGGTACCAAGAGTGTATTCTCTGTAATGAAGTGATTTTTCAACTGTACGCACAACCTCATGAAGAACCGTCTCTGTGGATCTTCCTTTGAGGTACGCTTGTTAAGAATTGGACATTTGCGATGGTTGGAGAGTTTTACGGATGTGAATGTCCAGGACACGTTCCATGGTCTTTAGAACGAAAGAGGTTGAACGAATTGGACCAAAATCCTTTACGGATTCATGTCCACGTCGGCCAGCTTTCGAGATGAAGACCACTCGGACACGTCTCCAGTTTGAGGAACATGATTTAGAAGTATAAAACTCCTATAAATCGGCACTAGCCAGGGAATTACTTGTAATTTATGCAACATAATAGGCATAGTGTTGTCGAAGCCAGGGGATTCGTACGGAGAGAAATTATTAATAGCCCAGGAGATTGTCTCACTACGCATGAGGTTCCAAGTTCGAATCCCAGAAAACACCAACAAGTTTTTTTCACGGTCCCACCTCTCGCGAGCGTCTGACAAACATCCGAGAGTATTGTTGTCACGAAAACGCTTCTCAAATCGCCGTTCGGATTCGGCATTAAACTGTAGGTCCCTTCCATTCGTGTGAAAAATAAAACGCACACAACATGAGTGGTTGCGAGAAGCTAGGCCCTGGCACTTTAAAGAGCTGTTGCACCAAATATTTGTATTTATAGGAGATTGTCTACTCCGAGCCTATGGTTGAGATACTATCCCATGAATCCGGCTCCCCATCACCTGAACTAGCTTGTTCTTTGCTACTGTCGGCAGAATCTGGGAAGTGATTGTTAATAAGAAGTTCCAGAGATTTCGCAGTAGAATCTTTCCAGCTACCATCGGTCTTTCTTAGAAAAGATGAATTACTTTGTCCTTTGGACATAATTTTTCAGAGCCTTGCGGATTCCTTGAGGATTTCAATGGATTGGTAGTATTTCGCCCAGCACTGCTTTTTTGCTTTTCTAATTGGCTCGTCTTTATAAGGCTGCCAGAATTTGTTTTTGTAGCAGATGCTGAAGATATCTCTGGTCAGCTTCCTGAGTTTCGTCAGATCTTCATTCAACCACGTTGGGGGTTTCTTTTTACTATTCTTAACTGGACATGATACTTTGTATGCAATATTTACTGCTTTCTCAAAAGTATTAACTTTCCCGTTCAGTTCTGTGATTGAGTTGATTCTTTCTTTGGATGGTGAGCTACCTAGTTTAGTCTTAACTATTCGATTAAACTTTGGCCAGTTTGTTCGTTTAGGATTTCTGAAAGGTGTAGGCGTCTCAAGCTCTGTGGCCTCTAAGGATGTGATTTTTTTTACTTTAAAGTCAAACAGTAAAGATGACTTAATGCTGATGAAGTTCATAAATCCTTTTAAAATGTAAATTAATTAGTTTGAATGAAAACAGATCTAGAAATGACGACTATTGAATTAGCTTGAATCAGTTCATTTTGAAATCACTAATCGCTTTCGAAAAAAAGATATTTCCACCCACTGCAGTACAAAAATTCAATGTATAGGCCTTTCTTTTATTTATAAATATAATTTACCCCCAAAATTCTACAAATACTTCCATTTTCCCGATGCTGTGCGGCGAACAACAAAAAATTCCCAAGAGCCTAGACGGTCTATTTTTTGTACAGTTTTCCTAGAAAATATGCCTCCCTCTAGGCAAATATTTTCATAATCTCGTATCACATACGAGTACGTGGGTATGTTCCTAATTGAAATGACCTTTTCTATGCCGGACTAAATTAGTTTTTGCAATAACTCTGGCCTCCACAATACCGCCCCATCTCCATTGCACAGATATGTCATATTCCCTTGACCCATTTTCCAAAAGACGTCGACAATTCGAAACGTCATGTTCTAATATGACAAACAAAAGCGAAGTAAGATACGTTTTGTTTTTCTTTTTTTAAGAAATTAATAGCCTGACCATGAGATTGCAAAAATAACAACAGCAACAGCACAAACCTACGTCGGAAAACAATTACACAATTAAATTTGCTTTTATCTCCTTCCCTCTCCCTTGTCGTTGATTCGGCGAAATAACGACAAATTCAAACCAGAAGTTGCACAACATTATGTACATATGAACCTACGTTATGTCATGTGACGTTTGTCGTAAGACATCAACTTACAAGCGCTTTAATATTTTCTTCTAATTTTTAATTACTCAATTCGAACTGACAGTTAAAGGGGTGACTTTTGACGTTATGCACGCTCGGATTGGGTAATCTAATCTAATTTGATGCTTTAATGTCGTTCATAGAAAGCAAAAAAAAAAAATATATGTACACATTTGTTAGATGTGTATTGCACAAAATGTGTGAATTAATTTGGCACATTGTGATGGCTATGATAATTAGCTGGTTCTGTGCATAATAAATTGGAGGAAATCGGAAATCAACTGTCAGTTTGGAGGAAAAAATGTGACTTATTGGTGACATCTATTGGGCGGAGACCAATTTTAGCGAATAGATGAGAAATATTTCAGGAAATATTAATGGAAGACGTCAGAATTAAATATTATTAATAAAACAAAGAGGACACCAAACGTCATCCACTCTTATTTCTAGCAGACATCCCTTTCTCTTGCAAATATTTCTTCATCTGTCAAAGTTCAGAGATTTCTATGGATCAACACATCTTACGAGTTGAAACTTCAATTGGTGTACATAGGTTAGGTTAGATGCACCACGATGCAGACACACTTAGACCAGTAAAGGTCCATTGCGATGCCAAGGATCTACCATTAGACCACTCAGGGATTAATAAAACCAACCGGAGCTTTTGATGAAGCGATGGATGTTCATGACGTCTAAGGACGCCAAATCGCTGATGTCGTCAAGGAAGAGAGCTCCTAGATGGAGCATTCTTTTGCGTGATAGAGCAGGACATGTGCATAGGAAGTGAAGAATGGTTTCCTCCTCCTCCTCGTCCTTACAGCTCCTGCAGAAGTCATTTGAAAAAAGGCCAAGTCTTTTGGCATGTTGGCCGATTAGACAGTGTCTGGTGATCACACCGATAACGCAGCTGATCTGTGATCGCTTTAGTTTAACCAACTCGGCACTACGTTTCTGGTCCAGCTTAGGCCAAATCTGCCTCCCAATGTGACACGTTGAGCCAATATCCCACCAAAGGTTGATCTTGCTAATAGCGCTCAGCTTCAGTAGATGCTTACATGTAGCGAGGGGCATACCAAGGGCTTGCCTATCTGGCAGAATCCTTAGAGTAGTACCCTGTCTAGCGAGTTCGTCCGCCCTACAGTTTCCTGGAATGTCTCTGTGACCTGGCACCCAGCATAGGTGAATGTTGAACTACTCTGTCATCTCTGTAAGAGACAAACGGCAGTCTAAGACGATTCCAGGGACTTAATAGCCGCTTGATTTCTTCTTCTTCCTTTTATCAGCGAGATTATGGTCCGAAAATAAGGGATCATAACCCTCCCACTTCACTGCATTTCTACTGATCCGCCTGTGGGGTTCGCCTTGATAGCCGCTTGACTGTCAGTGAAAATGCTAATATCGCTGACAGATAATACATTACATTTCAGCCAAGACAGGGCTTCCCTAATCGCCATGATTTCTGCCTGAAAATCGCTACAATGATTAGGGAGGCGGAACGAGATGCTCAGGCTGAGCTTATCGGAGAAAACACCACAGCCCACCCCACCTTCGGTCTTAGAGCCATCTGTGTAGAAGTGCACCGAATTTCCATCATCAGGGGGAGAGCCATCCCACTCATCCCGTTCAGGGATACTCGTACGGAAGTGTCGGTCAAATCTCAGTTTCGGTGAGGTGTAGTCCGTGTTTTCATGTGTGAAGTTGAGAAGATCAAGGATCGAGGAGTGGCCAATGTGATAACTAGACTACTGAGAGGAGGCTTTATGACGAATAGCCTTACTGGCAGCAGTCTGTCTGCCAACGATATCTAGGGGTAACAGGTTGAACATAATGTTCAATGCCGCAGAGTGGATAGTTCTTAGTGCACCACTGATGCACATGCAAGCGGATCTTTGCACTTTCGCTACCTGAGAGAGGTGAACAGCCCTGTCAAGAGCAGGCCACCAAACGATCACGCCATAGAGTAGTATATGCCTGATAATGGACACGCAAAGCTAGCGCGTGATTTGAGGTTTCATTCCCCAGATCCTACCTATAGCCTTTTTACAGGAATAGAGAGCTACATTGGCTTTCCTTACGCGTTCTAGTAGATTGGCTTTCCAGTTCAGTTTTCTGTTCAGAATAAGACCCAGGTATTTTGCATTAACAGTGAAAGTGAGACGGGTGCCATTAATCATAGGAGGGTCTACTAGGGGAACTTTATATTTCCTTGTGAAGAGAGCAAGTTCTGTTTTATGAGGGTTAATCCCAAATCCACATTTGTAGGCCCACCTAGTGAGCCGAGAGAGAGCATATTGGAGGATTTTCTTGAGAGTGTCTGGGTGCTTGCCAGTCGCAGCAATCGCAATGTCATCAGCATAGGCATTCACTCTACAGCCTAACCTGTCCAGGCCCACTAGTAACTCATTCACTACAAGATTCCACAGGAGGGGGGACAAAACACCACCTTGGGGTGTTCCGCAACAGGCAAGTCTTCTGGCAGATGCTCCACCCAGCTGTGTGTTGATAATCCTGCGTGTCAGCAATTGATTGATCAACACTCCGAGCGAAGTATCCACTTTCAGATTTGCAAGTGTGATTGCCTTTGGTTTGACATTGTTAAAAGCTCCCTCAATGTCAAGGAAAGCCACCATGTATATTCTTTAATGCTCAGAGATTTTTCAATGATGCGCACAAGCGAGTGTAAGGCTGTCTCAACGGATTTGCCTTTGCAGTACGCATGTTGAGGCGGCGAGAGCAAAGACGGGCTAATGCTCTGACGGAGGTGGATATCAATCAGCCTTTCCAGGGTTTTCAGTAGAAACGACGATAGACTGATAGGTTGGAGATCCATGCGAGCTCTTGCCTGCCTTAGGAATGAAGGCAACTACAACCTCGGTCCACGTCTTCGGGATGTAGACCAGATTAAGACAGCTCGATAATATGCCCTTGAGCCATGGAAGCACGATGTCCTCACATTTTTTAAATTCAGCAGGAATAATGCTGTCAGGTCCTGGGGACTTGAAGGGCTTGAAACTGCGCATGGCCCAACGGATCTTTTCAGTAGTTACTATAACCAGGGAGTTGCTGCACGGTAGAGAGCAAGTACGCGTAATACCCGATGACAAAACAGCAACAGGGGAGCTACCAGGGAAGTGAGTATCCAGTAAGATGTCAATGGATTCCTTAGCAGAGGTGGTCCAGTGGCCATCTGTATGTAAGAGGTAGCTAGGTGTTGAAGGGCTTTTTGAAAGGATTTTCCATAACCTAGAGGGTTCCGAGGATTCTTCAATGCTGTCGCAAAAAAGTCTCCAGGAGCGTCGTTGCTCTTTCCTCAGTGACATTTTATATTTACTGAGAGACAGTTTGTAGGCATCCCAATCGGCCGTCTCGCGAGAGCTTTTAGCAATATTAAAGAGGAGTCTGCTGTCCTTCCTAAGAGTACTAAGATTTGCATTCCGCCAAGGTGGTTTCTTCTTACCTCGAGGAGTGCGGCACGCCACAGACAAGACATCGTTAAGTGCCCATGTTAAGGTGTTGACCAACCTGTCAAGATCATCCGTACTAGTAGGTTCAGTAGGCAGAAGGGAGGGAATAAGCGTCAATAAGCGCTTCCTGTATAGAGACCAATTAGTTTTTTTATAATTTCTAAGAACTTTCCGATGAGGCAGATGGTCGTCAAGACTGAATTGGAGGTAGCGATGGTCTGAGAAATAGTGCTCTTCAGAGACTCTCCAGTCCTTTACCAGGTTTATTGGTGTACATAAGATCCGCAACATATATTTAAATGGTTTCTGTATAGCAGCACAGGGATGTTATCGAAATTCATCGAAATTATTGTCAAACCTATTTGAGTGAGAATTTATCGAAAATACCAGAATTGTCAAATGAAAACAGGACAACAGGCATAGGGTAGACATCCCTGATCTCATTCAAATGTTTCTTTCTCTCTTAAATAGACGACGATAGTCAAAATTTCCATCCACCTGATCAAAGCGAAGTTAGGTTAGCAATATCTAAACTAAAATTGAACAAGGCTGCTGGACCTAACCACTTGCTGGCCGAAGTGAATGGAATTTAAGCATCGTTTGCCCGATCCTAAAGAAAGGAGACCCTCTCAACTGCGCCAATTACAGACGCATCAGTCTTCTCAACATCGCATAAAAGATCTTTTCTGCGATATTGTGTGAACACCTGAAATCTCTCATCAACAGCATGATTGGCCCCTATTCGTGCGGTTTCAGGCCAGAAAAATCCACTATCGATCAAATCATCACACTTTGACAGATCCTAGAGAAAATCCAAGACATCCAAATCTAAAGGGTGGGCCAACAGCTAGTGTGGAAGTTTTCCTTAAATTAAATACACATTTGTTGTGAAATCAATGCTAAACTTTAATGATTAATGAAGTTCGGCCCATGGCAACTATAAATAAAATACAACATCGTTTATGACCAACACGGCTTCTGTTGCAAGCGACCATCCGAAGGTCAAGATTATCGATGACTTTTTAAAGAATAAGTGCCCGCAATTTCAATTTGGATGTTGTGTTTGAGATCCTTAATTGTCGCTGGGTTATTGGCATAGACCTTACTCTTCAAATAACCCCACAGGAAGAAGTCTAAAGGTTTTTCGTGAATCTTGTTTGGGTTTTCCCGTCCCCAGAAACGACAATTTTCTTTATTTCCGTACCCATCCATCATCAAAAATGGGTTCATCGGAAAAGATCAAATTCGATGGCAAATTGTCCTGGTTATCCAACATCCGTTTAACGAATCGGCGACGTCGTAGATGGTCCAAAAGCTTCAATTGTTGTGTAATTTGGATTCTATAGGCGTGCAAATGAAGATCAACTTTTAAAATTCGCCGCAAAGTGCCATAAGTGAGGCCCAATTGTGGACTTCGACGACGAATTTAGGTGCCTGGCTGGTTTTGAACACTTTCGCTCACAGTGGTGGTGTTTTGGCGTGTACGTGCTGGCCGAGTATCCGTGGGCGTTCGCATTGTAGTTTCCAAGCCCGATTTGAAGTAGCTTGGCATTCTATAGATGCAAGGCAAACTTTTAAGCAACGTCTGTAGTATGCAGCTGAGAAGGCAGCAAAGGCAATGGCTGCCCTGGAAAGGAATATGCCAAATATCGGCAGACTAAACCACAAGATCAGACGCTCTTAGCAAGAGTTGTGGCATTGATAATGCTCTATGGCTCCCAAATATGGGCTGGTGCCATGGAGACGAACTCGTATAGAAGGAAAATGGAGGCAGCTTACAGAATCAACACGTTGAGAGTATGCAGCACCTTCCGAACAACCTCCTATGGCGCGGCATGTGTAGTGGCTGACAGAAATACCGTGTCAGCAGGACAGCGGCATCAACAGCGTCGAGTCGAGGCAGGAGAGATGGTATCACTTTTATAAAGGCAGGTCGACGCAGAGATTGATCACCAATATAGATGCCGGGATCAATAGGAAGCATGCGAAGCTGAATTTCTACCTGACCCAGATGCTTACTGGCCATTTCATTTTGTTCTGATTGCTTCAGAGCCTACCTCTAGAGGTTTAGACTTGACAACAACTCCTATTGCTCAACGGGCATGGGAGCAGTCGAGGATTCCGAACACATATTGCTGCATTGTCCACGATATTATGAAGAAAGGCACCTGCTGGTGAACAAACTGGTTGAAGACCTAACTCAAGACAACATCACCAACATGATGAGCAGGGAAGATGCCTGTGAAGCAGTTAGCGACACTGTGACAACCATTATGAAGGATCAGCGAAGACAGGAGCGACAACGAAGCGCACCCCAGCAGGCTGTCAAACACAAATGAGCCGAGTACCTAAAGCTGAAGTCCCCGCTTGTGATGAAATGCTTGATAGCAGTGCCGCTAGGACCAGGGTAAGGAGGGGAGGAGGGTTTAGTGCTGAGTTATGTCTTTAAAAGAATCCCATGCATGCTAATATGGAGCTTGACACGATTCCGAACCAGTTTCTTCAAAACGCTTCACCACTGCACGAATTCCGGACTGACTAGGGCGATTATGTTGACCGAAAAACTCACGAATTTTACGAAATGTTACTTTTACAGATCGCCCATTTTTGTAATAAGATTGAATAACAAAAATGTATTGTTGCGTGATAAACGACTCCATAACTAAAATTGCCAAAGATTGTACTTGACATCTGTCAAAAAGATCAACCACATTGAATTCATTAAATAACAGTAATTGACAGCCAATATCCACAACATCTGTTGGCTCACACTTTATACTCATCATCTCTTTATCGATTTCAAGGTCGCCTCCGACAGCATCTATAAAGAAGAGCTATGTAGAGCCATGTCTAGTTCTGACATCCCTGCCAAACTTGTTCGTCTGTGCAGGATAACGATGGAGAACGCTTGCTGATCCATCAAGTTCGGTAATGACTTCACCGAGACCTTTGATATCAAAAAGGTTTTAGGCGAGGTGGCGCGCTGTCATGTGACTTCCTTTAGGAAGTGTTGCACGGTTTGTACGAAGCTCACAAGCCAACACCAGAGGCACATTCTATTAAAAGTCCGTATATATGTTTGCTCGTATGCCCACGATATTGACAGAATCGGATGAACTCAGTTGGTTGTCAGAGGTGCGTTTGCAAGCATTAAAGCAGAAGCGGCCAAAATAGGTTTAAGAGTAAATGATGTCAAAACTAAGCATATGATGTCAACAAGAAGGGACATTCAACACCGATGAATTGGACAGAGCATCACAGTAGGCAGCTACAACTATGAGGTAGCAAGGGACTCTGTCGACCTTGGCTCTGCTGTTGATTCTGAAATCGACATCAGCGCACAAAGCTTGCCAATCGCAGTTTTTTTTCTTGCTAATAAGGCAATTGAAGCCCTATCTCGAACAACTAAGGAGACTCTGTATAAGAACCTGATCATTTCAGTCCTGCTTTATGGTGCTGAAACATGGACTTTATTGAAAGCGGATGAACATGTCCTTAGTCGCCTCGAGAGAAAAATTCTTCGTAACATATTCGGTTCCATTGGCGTTGACGGGTTATGGAGGAGAAGACGAACTATACGAGATGTACAGCGACATCGATCTAGTCAAGAAAAACTGCGTATAGGACGTTTGATGTGGAGAGGGCATGTAGACCAAATGGACACCAACGCTGCGATCCGCAGATTCTTCGAATCTAATCCTAGGAACAACACAGTAGAGGGTCTCCTGGCTGTATGTGGTTCGCACTAGTTCAAGGGGACCCCAACCAACTTGGAATGTGCAACTAGAGGGAACTAGCTAAAGACCAAGCTGAATAGAGAGGCTTGTCGTTTGAGGCCCAGGTTCACCCCGAACTGTACCGCCACTTAAATAGAGAAGTAGGTAATTTTCTAGTATTGAGGCGCCTTTTTTAAATGATTCCGATGTATTTAAATATTCTCTCCATGACAGACCAGGGATGTTGTCCAAGTAACGAAGATAAAACGAAATTTACTCTGTCAATCATGAAAGAGGACACCAAATGCCGTTGGTTTTCCTTTCTCTGGCAGATATCCCTGCCCTCCTAAAAATGTATCTTTATCAAAGATTGTAAACAAACTGATAAATCTTTACTGGGGTTCAAAAGTGCAGTGAAACTGCTCGGTAAAGTATAACAAAAAATTTATTAAAGTTACTCAAACACATTTGAAAAAGAATTCATCGTAAACTGTAAGACTTCTGTGTAAGAGTCATATTCGCAGGGATGTTACTCTATAAAATAGCTCGCTGAAATGCAGCAAAGTTAATAAAACTTATTTGAATAGAACACAAACATTCAGTCTTCTTCCAAGTGCCATTGAACTGTGGGCCTTTAAACTGCAGTTGTACATACAAGCACAGAACGTTGTATTTGCTGGAAACACTACTGAACAAATTGATTGATTGTGATGCATCTTCAAATACCATCGCCATTCAAATGTCATTTTGAAAATTAAATTACACACGCACACAGGTAGTCGTCTCCTGGGGAATCAAGTGGAACAACAAAGATTAATAGAAGTCCTGGAGTCACAACTACTACGTGCAGTACTGCCACCCCATCATCAGTATCTCGTAGTCGTAGCCGTTCTCTGTCTCTGTTCGAATATTGACATGAAATTAAAGGCAAACAAAACATTAACTCTAATTGTTTGTCCAACAGAGTGCGCTGGCAGTAGGTAGATGCTGTCATTTTCTGCACTCGAGTCTTTCCTTGAGTGTTGTGCACAAAAATGGAATGAGACGAGGAGTGAAATTGCAAAACACTGGGGGAGAAAAAACATTAAGACAAACAACTATGAAAGGCACTGGACATGCGCTCGTACTCGTATTTACTTTAATCAATGAACTGGCGTTTATGTGTACACCAAAGTACAGGGTGATACTCACATTTACTGAAATCTTGTCAGTAATTGTTCAGAAGAGATTTGGATTTACTGTTGACGTAAATGAAGACTGACTACAGAAATGATCCTGTGAAGTATAGTCTTACTGTTGAGGTGATTAGTTTTTCAGTGAAAGGAATAGGTTTTGAATAAATTGAATAACTTGGCAGTATTCGTATTTGCGTACTTGTCAAAGAAAAAGATACTCAACGAGTGTCTAGCGTTTCTTCTTTGAGCTGGGAAAACACAGCGTTGTTACTGCCTTAGAATTTTTTGTAGCGAGTGTAAGGGATTTGATCGTCAAGCCGTTGGCTGACTACTTATGTCCTGTATCCCCTTGTGGGTCCTAGGGCCTCTACTACGCCTATGCGCCATCGTGTACGGTTTCTGGCAATGTGTCTGAGTTCTCCCCAAATTTTCCCTAACTGCCGTGCCTCCTTCTCGACTGATCTGCGCCATATTCTCCTCGGACCGCCAGGTCTTCTGCCATCCTGAGTTAGAGGATTCCATTGCATAGCATGGTTCGCTATGGAACTGTCACCCTTATGAAACGTGTGACCAATCCACGGCCACTTCCACCATTGGATGGTTGTGCCTATTGGTTCCTGACCCGTTCTCTCGTAAAGGTGTTCGTTAGAGATACGATTGGGCCAGAAAATTCTTAAGATATTGCGCAGGCACGCAGGCTGGCTGACTAGCAACTAATACACTATCAACATCGGATATTGTTATTTACATCGACAGTCAGGCAGCTATCAAATCCTCGCATCCAGCACTACGAGATTTAAGACAGTGAAAGACTGCGGCGTATCTCTTAACGAGATAGTCGGACAGTACAACCTCACCAGGTCACTGTGACATACCGGGGAGTTGTGCAGCTGACAAGCTGGCTCGACAAGGCTCCGCTCGTACAAATATCATAAGCATTACCGACATCGAGGCGCCAATATCATACGATAAGTACCTTATCTAGACCGACGCGGAGAATGTGGCCAACCACCTATGGCAACATCTAGGCCAATGCAACACCGCCAGACAACGGTGGCCAACACTGAACAAATTTAGTTCCATCGGACTGCTGAAACACAAGGGAGGAACCCTCTCCGTGGGCGCCGTGGCGTAAGTGGTTAGTGTGTCGGATCACTACGCATGATGTTCCAAGTTCGAATCCCAGAAAACACCAAAAAGTTTTTTCACAGCCCCACCTCTCGCGAGCGTCTGACAAACATCCGAGAGTATTGTTGTCACGAAAAAGCTTCCCAAATCGCCGTTCGGATTCGGCATTAAACTGTAGGTCCCTTCCATTCGTGTGAAAAATATAACGCACACAACATGAGTGGTTGTGAGAAGCTAGGCCCTGGCACTTTAAAGAGCTGTTGCGCCAAATATTTGTTTTGTAACCCTCTCCAAAACAGCAAATGTTGTCACCGGACACTGCGCCATAGGAAGGCATGCCCAGAGACTAGGGATGCCCTATAACGACTTCAGCAGAAGCTGTAGGAATGAAGAGGAAGAAGAGACCATCAGTCACCCCCTATGCGTTTGTCGTGCGCTCGCCAACATTAGGAGGCGACCCTGGGTGAATACTTTTTCAACGATCTATATGTTATCGGCAACGCCTGTACGAATAAAATCAACTCCTTCATACAACGAAGCAAATGGTTCCTGGAGTACACATCGGCAGTACAATGTACCTGTTGGTCTAGGTGCATCCTCATCGAGGGCGGATGCTAATTAACCAAGGGATTTGACGTCAACGTCTCTCTTCCTGTGGCATGAAGACACTTCTCTGATACTTCTCTCCGATATCGCTGTTAGGTTGTCAAAGAATGGTTTGCCTAGTTTGCGGTGCCTGACCCTACCTAGAGCCACTTACAAAGGAAATGGTTGATTGTTTCTTGAGCGACAATATGCCTAGTCTGGTCGGGTAAATCCTTATGAGCCGGTACTAATCGCCACAATTCTAGCAATATCTGCACGGTTCCTGTTTTGTAGATCTTGTGTGATGCAATTGCACCACCCATGCCATCTGTAATTGGCCTTTGATAGAAAGTGCACTAAGGTACTTCCATTGAGAATCCCCAACGGTATGAGAACTGCCTCCACAAGGAATCTGTCAAGGACAGATCCCCGCCTTACAGTTCATCAACTCGCTATGTTGCTGTGTCCCGGCACACAAGCAGAATGATCCTGAACCGATGACCCAGCGAGTAGAGTTCCTCTTCGCACTGTTCCGCCAGTTTCGAAGATGACTCAGCGGAAAATATTGCATTGATAGCAGGCTGGCTGTCAATAAGGATGGCCATTGTACTTAGGGACATAGGACTGTATTTGAGTAGAAGGCAAGCCGTATGTATAGGATGTAGTAAACTACATGAATCCGGTACACGGTATGATTCTGATATATTAAATGTACGAGTATCAGTGTATGATGGGAAACTGACGGTGACGTCGTTTCTTACATTTACTTTGGGTAATGTGCAATCGGTTGGAGTTGCTATCCGATCCCTTGGTAGCATATTCAGGATGTTGCTTTGACCACATGGGTTGGGATACCAGCATCCCCTTTCTTTTAATCTAACCGCACTACATGTTGAGATATATTGAATATGGAAGTCAGGTGGTATGAGGTGCACATTCAAGGCTTCGGTTTGGCATCTTCGCATAGCTCCCACTGTGCCTAAAGCCACAGTTCCTTGCACTTTGTAAATTTGTTTGATGTTGTAGTCTTTTCTTAGCGCAGGTTACCAAACTAGTCAGCCGTAGGAAAAGATAGGGCATACTACTATGGTGTACTGCATCCATAAGACCATATTCGGGT
This sequence comes from Brachypalpus laphriformis, assembly GCA_945910035.1. Taxonomy (NCBI): domain Eukaryota; kingdom Metazoa; phylum Arthropoda; class Insecta; order Diptera; family Syrphidae; genus Brachypalpus; species Brachypalpus laphriformis. The sequence continues at coordinate 161,427,154 of OX246756.1, forward strand.
GAAGTCCTCTCTCCTTACCGATGGTTCTGCGGCAGACATAGAAAGCATGCAGTCTTTTTTTACCTACAGCTCTATACCGAGCTCTCAGTTGATCTTTGGTTCAAGACTACACCTAGGTACACTGGATAATAAAGAGAGCGATTGTTTAGCCATGAAGGCGTTAAGGTCATTTCAGTTCAGTTTTGTTTGGATTTACACTGAGCCCACAACTAGTAGCCCATGTGCTTATCTTAACGAAGGTACCTTCCATAATCTCACTGATCGCTGAAGGAAACATCCCAAGTACTGGAATTACCACGTCATCCACATACGAGACAACCTTAATTCCATCTCTGTCGAGTCTTGACAAAATGTTGTTGATTACAATAAGCCATGGTGGAGGTGATATGAGCCCACACTGAGGTATGCGTCTGTTGACGGATTTGGTAGAACTGCTGTTACCGACGGTTCGTTGAATGATTCTAGTTTTTAGCATGCTCACTATCCAAACTCTTCCACGCCCAATTGAATTACAGATTCCTGAGTCGATTCAATACGGACCTTATTGAAGGCACCTTCGACGTCTAAGAAGGTTTTTCCAATCGTTCGCACAACTTCGTGGAGCATCATCTTCGTCCATCGTCCTTTAGTGTGGGCGTGGTGAGATTGATATAGAAAATATTTCGAGAGTCTTTTGTATGTGAGTGCCTATGGTACATTCCAATCCTTTTAATAGAAAAGAGGATAAGCTGATGGGTCTGAAATCCTTCACGAATTCATGTCGGTACTTCCCCATTTTCGGAATACAGGAACACGTCTCCAAGTCAAGGGGACATCATTTAGTAGAATATAGCTTCTATAAATCGGTACTAGCCACGGGATCGATTGGTCCATCGTTTTTTGCAGCGTAATAGGAAGTATGCCATCGAACGAACCCCACAGACGGATCAGTAGAAATTCAGTGAAGTGGAAGGGTTGTAATCCCTTATTTTCGGATCATAATCTTGCAGATAAAAGGAAGAAGAAGAATAGGAAGTATGCCATCAAGACCGGCTGATTTGTACAGAGAGAAGCTCGTAAAGGCTTCGGACTTCATTAAAAAATTTACTGAGTTGAAGATTAGAAATATCTTTTCGGCTTCCTTGTATCTTGAGTGAAGTAGAGGGCAAATTCGTCTGCAGCTGCAAGCATTACAGAGCAATTTTACGGGCTGGAACGTGGTGCTTCATCCGCACTACGTGACCCAGACGTCTTAGCCGCTGTATTTGAACTCTTCTAGTTAAGTCGATATCATTGTAAAGGCCGTACAGTTCGCCATTATACCTTCTCCTCCGCTCGCTGGCCGACTATGTAGACGAGACTAAGGATCAATCGAAGAACTTTTCATCCGATTTTGACAAAGTCCATAGCTCTGCGCCATACAGCAGGACTAGGATGAATAGTGTCTTATATAAAGTTACCTTACTAGTTCAAGATAGAGCTCTGTTACCCAATTACCTTCTTAGCCCATAAAAACAGCGACTTGCAAGAGTGATTCTCCGCTTGATCTCCCCTGGTGTCATTTGCGAAGTTCACCATAGAGCCTAAGTAGACAAATTCCCTTACTGCATCGAAGTTGTAGCTGTCCACTATGACTTTCTGTCCAATTCGTCGGTGGTGATTGTCCCTTCTTGTTGACAGCATACATTTTGTTTTGCTTCCATTGACCGCTAAACCCATCTTTGTGGCCTCGATCTCAATACTCGCAAATGCCCCACTGACGGCCCGCTCAGTTCTTCCGACTCCGTCAATGTCATCGGCGTAAGCGAGTGGTTGTAAGAGAGATTTGTTAAAGATTGTACCTCCCGTGTTGGCTTGTGAGTTTCGTACAATTCTTTCAAGTGTTATGTCAAAGAGATCGCATGAAGGCGCGTCACCTTGTCTAAGACCTTTCCTCACATCGAACAATTCGGTGGTATTCTTACCGACTTTGACGGAGCAGCGAGAGTCCTCCATCGTCATCCTGCACAGACTGACGAGCTTGACAGGGATGACAAGACTAGACATGGTTCTGTATCTTGTCTCTATACACGCTATCATAGGCAACATTGAAATCGATGAAGGGGTGGTGCGTATCGATCTTATATTCCTGGGTTTTCTCCAAGATCAGCCATAGAGTGAACATTTGGTCAATGGTGGACTTTCTCGGTCAGAACCACAGGGCCTTTCAGGTTGTTGACGGGCGGTTTTATACGTTCACATAATACAGCAGACAGTGTATTATATAGGATGTTGAGAAGACGTATGCCTCTGTAGTTGACGCAGTTCAGAGCGTCTCCCTTCTTCAGGATCGGACACACGATAATAAGGTTCCATTCACCGGGCATACTTTCGTTCGACCAAATTTTGCAGATGAGCTGGCGCATGCTCCTTACCAGCATATCTAAAAATATTTGGCGCAACAGCTCTTTAAGTGCCAGGGCGTAGCTTCTCGCAACCACTCATGTTGTGTGCGTTATATTTTTCACACGAATGAAAGGGACCTACAGTTTAGTGCCGAATCCGAACAGGGATTTGAGAAGCTTTTTCGTGACAACAATACTCTCGGATGTTTGTCAGACGCTCGCGAGAGGTGGGACCGTGAAAAAACTTGTTGGTGTTTTTCTGGGATTCGAAATTGCACTTGCACCATCACATCTCCTGCCTTGAAAAGTTCAGCGACAAGGCCGTTTTCTCCAGCTGCTTTGTTGGATTTAAGTTTGGATATCGCTATCCTCACTTCATTCTGATCGGTTTGAAGGGAATCATGACTGTCATCCTCACTGTGGAATGGCTCGTTCTGCCTGACAGCGGAATATTGGTCATCGTCGCCACTTAACAGTCTAAAGAAGTGTTCCTTCCAAATCCTCAGCACCGACTGCGATTCTAGTTCCTAAAATGTCGGAAAAATCTCTACATGGACTCCATGCGATCAGAGCGCTTATATTTAACTAAAAGCGAGGCATTTCCAAGCAAATAGTTTCATTTCAGAGAATTTGACTGGAGAGGAATATATTCTAGATGCTCTGTTGCTTTCTAAAGGTTTTGCCCCAAGACTCTGTCTACACATTCATTATCGGTGTCAAATTTTCTCCTCACATTCTGATAGCACTGTCGACTTTCATCCAAGCATGTAGGCATGTGCGTATCTGTAGAGTTATTCGAATTGGAAATACAATACAGAAGTACAAATGAAAAATGAAATCTCTCATCAAATGTAAAGCATTTCGAATTGAAAACTGAAATAAATCTTCAAATTTTGCTCATTAAAATCGACCAGGACTATCGTTGGCTGCCGGCGGCGGCAATGGCGGCAACGGCGGCGCCAAGGCCGTGCACATTCCATTTCAAATTAAATTATATGAAACATGAAATCGTGCATAGAAACAGTATTTGTTCGTGTTGCCTTCAACTATTTTTTTCTTGTTTTTCATTGCGAAATAGCGCGTAATATTATTTTCGAAAATGATGTCACTCGTTTCGCACATGAGACATGACCATAGAATAAAAAAATATCCACAGAAACTAATACCCGCTCTAGTTATAAACGAAAATTTCTTGTCTAAAAATAAATCAGTATGGGGCTTGGATGAATGGTCAAACATTTAGCGTCCAAAACCTGCGTTCTCAAGTCCCAGCCCAGAGGGTAAAAACAATAACTAATGGATATTTGCTGTGGCAATATTCTCTGGCGATAGATATTAATTCAAATTGAATATGTCAATGATTTCCACATCAAATCAAATCAAATAAAAATTGAATTCTTCGACAAAGATACACACGGCTTATTTAATTAGCAACTATCGACAGAAATGGTTATTAATCATCGGTCGTAATCGATCGATAAAATAAAAGCCTGATTGGCAAATTACGCTTGAACATCAAGAGAAGAATTTATGATAGTCGATGAGTTGCGTGGTACAGGATGACACTGAAATTATTTTACGATCTGTCTAAAACCTCACAAGAATGAAATTTATATGACAATGAACTTTGCTTATAAAGATTTAAATGGAAGCTTGTGCAGCCACTAGCATGAAGGGCAGCTCTGTGCTCTGGTCTAAGTACTGAACACTCTTCTATTCTTAACGATTTTGAATTCCTTCCGTAAGACACCGACTATGTACTTCCACAATTCCTGTTCGGCAAAAACTTTGAAACCCACATCTCATCCAAATTTGACTGGGAGGAGGATCAGGGGTTACAAGACGAATCCATATGGTCCCTTATAAACAAACACCGGAGGCACCATTTATCAAAAGTCTGTACAACTGCTTGCATACGTCAACGATATTGACGGAATCAGATGAACTCAGCAGGCTATCTCCGGTACGTTTGCAAACACTGAAGCAGGAGCGAACAAAATGGGTTTAAAGGTAAATGAGGGCAAAACCAAGTATATGCTGTCAACAAAAAGGGACAATCAACGCCGATGAATTGGACAGATCGTCACTGTGGGCAGCTACAACTACCAGGTATTTCAACCTCGGGTGTGACCAACCCCCTGCCACTTCCGTCATTGGATGATTGCGTCTATTGGTTCTGACCCGATTTCTCGTAAGGGTGTTCGTTAGAGATGCAATTGGGCCAGAAAATCCTTAAGATATTGCGCAGGCTCCTATTAAAGAACGTTTGCAGCTTTCTGGTGATAGTAATAGTCACTCTCGACGTACTGCATCCATATAACAACACGAATTCAACATTGGAGTGGAACAGCCTTAGCTTGGTGTTCAAACTGATTGCATTGCTTCGCTATATTTTGGACAATATCCCGAATGCAGACTTTGCTTTGGGGATCCTGTTGGCTATATCCAGTTCGGCTCCACCATCGGAAATCCTTTACTCTCTCTACCGGCATTGCTGAATAATGTATATTTAAGCCGATGAGTTTGTAGTGTCCAGGGACCCAACCGAGCTTTACCCTGTTATGTTTAGCAAGGGCTTGTAATGCATCGTAGCAGCATTTGACAGTTCTGGTGTCCATTAGCTTCGACGATAATGCCCTAAGTGCTGCCTGCCTATTGAGAAGATATGTATCCTAGCGCCGTTGATCTCCTTACGGAGGTTGTGCCTGGCGCAGATCTCAATGGCATGGATTTCAGCTTGAAAGACAGTAGGAGTCGTACCCATAGGCATCGAAATCTTTGTGTTGGGTCGAAAGACCCCAACTCCAACTCCAGAGTCCATTTTCGACCCTTCGGTGAACCAGACAAAACTTCTGGGGTCCAGTGGTGGAACACCATTGGACCAATTTCCGCGGTCCAATATTTCAACCTCGAATAACCTACTGAAGCAATGTTCCCTGACCATATTATCTGGCTTTTTTTTTTTTTTTTTTTCGGAATAGGAAACGCTCGACTGGAGCACTCAGACGCAACTGGTCCATTGTGTTACCAGAGAGCAAACCCTGACTTACACATTTTATTGGAATTTCTTTGCCTTTCTAAGAAAGCCAACCAAGCACTTCAGTGATGAGGAGCTTACAGTACCAGCACCACATCACCACCGAAGATCTGCCACATGATACGAGCAAAGGCCAGATACTCGCAGAAATAATGTTCCGCGGTGTCGTCACTCTTTCCACAAGCGTCGCAGATTGCAGTGTCATTCAAGCCCAGAACGTTAAGGTGCTTGGCGAAAGCAAAGTGGCCGGTCGAGACGCCAATAAGTTTTCTACAGTCTTTTCTGCTGAAAGACAGGAAGAATGCCGCTGATTTCTTACACACGTCCGGGAGCATACGTTTAGTCAACCTACATCGTGGAGAATCATGCCACACACAATTGTGTTCGTAAGAAACCCAATCGTTAATAGAAGCCCCTAACCAAAGACGCAGGGAGACCCAACGCGGGTTCGGGACCTGAGAAAGCCTCCTATGGGCCTTGTTTAGCAATCTCATTGGAGATCTCGTTCCCCAAGATCCCAGTGTGACCTGAACACAAGGAAAGTCGACTCTGAATTTGCGCATCAGCTGAAGTTCTGGTGTCATTGCATCAGACGGCATATCCATAAGACCAGAGTCGTAAGATAGGTGTCGCGCAAGTTCATCAAAATTCCAGTTTGGAGTATACCAAAAACCGCCCCGCCTAAGACGATGGTGGGCGCCGTGGCGTAAGTGGTTAGTGTGTCGGATCACTACGCATGAGGTTCCAAGTTCGAATCCCAGAAAATACCAAAAAGTTTTTTCATGGTCCCACCTCTCGCGAGCGTCTGACAAACATCCGAGAGTATTGTTGTCACGAAAAAGCTTCTCAAAATCGCCGTTCGGATTCGGCATTAAGCTGTAGGTCCCTTCCATTCGTGTGAAAAATATTACGCACACAACATGAGTGGTTGCGAGAAGCTAGGCCCTGGCACTTTAAAGAGCTGTTGCGCCAAATATTTGTATTTTTTAAGACGATGGATGGCTTTGATAGTGCAATCTATGATATAAGTATCGAGGGGAGATAAGTTCAGCAATGCATCTAGAGCAGAACCAGGCGTACTCGGAAAAGCTCCTGTGCAGCCAAGACAACTCATTCTTTGGAGATTGGCGCAAAAGGCAATCATATATTTACGCGAGAGCCCCTTCCATCAAACAACTGACGCATATGCGAGGAATGGTATTATTATAGCCGTGTAGATCCAGAAAACCTTATTCGGTGACAAGACCCATGTCTCGCCAAAAGCACCCTTACACTGCCAGAAGACTGAGAGTGCCTTGAATGTTTTCCATTCGATGTGCTTAGACCAATGACATTTCTTATCAAAATCACTCCCAGATATTTTTCTTCTTTGGAACGGATAGTGACGCCTTTTAGCACTGGCTAAGTCAGACCGATCAGAATCCTCCTTCTCGTTAAGAGAACAACCTCAGTTTTAAGAGGATTCACCGAAAGCCCACTCCTAGTGCACCATTTATCGATCATGCCCAGCGCCGCCTGCGCGGTTTCGCAGGATTTCCCACGCTGATAAGCGTGCTGCATCTCCGATAGTGGATCCATCTTCAAAGCAACTTTGCGCACGTAAAATTCTACCAGTCTCTCCATACTTTTCAGTAACTTACTTACTTACTTAGGTGGCGCTACAGTTCGGGGTGAACCTGGGCCTCAACCAACAAGCCTCTCCATTTAGCTCGGTCTTTAGCTAATTGTCTCCAGTTGCGCACTCCAAGTTAGTCGAGGTCCCCTTGAACTTGTGCGCGCCACCTACGGCGATGATTCCCTCTACTGCGTCGTCCCTCGGGATTAGATTCGAAGACTCTGCGGGCCGAAGCGTTGGTGTCCATTCGCTCTACATGTCCTAGCCATCTCAGACTCCAATACGCAGTTTTTTGACTAGGTCGTTGTCGCTGTACAGCTCGTATAGTTCGCGATTGAATCTTCTCCTCCAAAACCCGTCAACGCAAACGGGACCGAAAATCTTACGAAGAATTTTTCTCTCGAAACGACCAAGGATATCTTCATCCTCTTTTAATAAAGTCCATGTTTCAGCGCCGTAAAGAAGGACTGGGATAATCATGGTCTTATACAGAGTCTCCTTAGTTGTTCGAGATATGGCTTTACTGTTGAATTGCCTTATAAGCCCAAAAAAACAGCGATTGGCAAGAGTTATTCTTCGATTGATTTCTGCGCTGATGTTGTTCTCAGAGTTTATAGCAGAGCCAAGGTAGACAAAGTCCCTTACTACCTTGAAGTTATAGCTGCCCACTGTGACGTTTTGTCCAATTAGTCGGTGTTGGCTGTCCCTTCTTGTTGACAGCATATAATTGGTTTTGTCCTCGTTTATCGCCAAACCCATTTTGGCCGCTTCCGCCTCAATGCTTGCAAACGCATCGGTGACAGCCCGCTGAGTTCTTCCGATAATGTCTATATCGTCGGCATATGCAAGCGGTTGTACAGACTTGTAATAGATTGTGCCTCCGGTGTTGGTTTGTGAGTTCCGCACAATCCGTTCGAGTACAATATTAAAGAAGTCAGATGACAGCGCGTCACCTTGTCTAAAACCTTTTTTGACATCAAAGGTCTCGGTGAGGTCATTACCGACCTTGATGGAGCAGCGAGCGTTCTCCATCGTCAGCCTGCACAGGCGGACAAGTTTGGCAGGGATGTCAAAACTAGACATGGCTCTATAAAGCTCTTCTCTATAGATGCTTTCATAGACGGCCTTGAAATCGATAAAGAGGTGGTGAGTATCGATTTTGAATTCTTGGGTTTTCTCCAGGATCTGCCGAAGTGTGAAGATTTGATCGATGGTGGACTTTTCTGGCCTGAAACCACACTGATAGGGGCCAATCAGGCTGTTGATAAAAGGTTTCAGACGTTCACACAATATCGCAGAAAAGATCTTGTATGCGATGTTGAGGAGACTGATGCCTCTATAATTGGCGCAGTTGAAGGGGTCTCCTTTCTTGTGGATCGGGCAAACGATGCTAAAATTCCATTCATCAGGCATACACTCGTCTGACCAAATCTTAGAGATGAGTTGTTGTATGCACTCTACCAATTTATCCCCAGTTGCCGTGAAAAGTTCGGCCGGTAAGCCGTCAGGCCCAGCAGCCTTGTTGGATTTTAGCTTGGATATTGCTATCCTCACTTCGTTTCGGTCAGGTGAACGGACATTTTGACTATCATCGTCTATGTTGAATGGTTCATTTTGCCTGACAGCGGGATGTTGGTCTTTGTCGCCGTTATACAGTCTGCAGAAGTAGTTTTTCCATATTCTCAGCATCGACTGTGATTTTACTACGAGGTTTCCATTTTCATCTCTACAGGTTTCTGTACGGGTATTGCTCCTCTGACACGTTCTTTTTACCTTTTGGTAAAACTTCCGTACATTGTTCCTGGGGTAGAAACTCTCGATATTCTCGCGCTTCTCGTGCTCTTTCTTCTTCTTTTGGAGAAGCCGATGTTCTTCCCGTCTCTTTTGCTCGTAGAGCTCACGAGCAGCGCCGCTTTGTATGCCTCTAGTTTTGCTGCATGCACTCACCGGCATTCTTGGTCAAACCAGGGGTTTCGCGGTGGTGGGCGAGCGAGACCCAGCATATCAGTCGCGGCGTTTCTGATGGCATGTTGGCAGCGTTGCCACTGGTCTTCGGCACTTGATGCTGGCGGCATAGGGGTGATTGTGAGATTTCGGGATACGCGTTCAGCGAAGAGTCTGGCGGTCTCTTGCGATTGTAGCTTTTCGACGTTAAATTTTCCCACAGTGATTCTTCTTTGTTGCTCAGATTGGGATATCCGCATTCGTACCTTGGCTACAACAAGGTAATGATCCGAGTCTATGTTGGCCAGTCGGAAGGTCCGGACATCCAGAATACTGCAGGCATGCCTTGCGTCGATCGCAATATGATCAATTTGGTTGATCGTTACATGATCATTGGACCGCCATGTCTGGTTATGAATATCGAGATGAGGAAACCATGTGCTTGCTATGGTGATATTTCGCTCCACAGCGAAATCAATTAGCCTTAGTCAGTTATCAGACGTAGTGTCGTGTAGGCTATGCTTACCGACTGCCCTACCAAAGACGTCCTCCTTTCCTATTTTGGCGTTAAAATCGCCCAATACGATTTTAACGTCGTATTTAGGACATTGCTCATATATATGTCTTGTCGAGGAGCTCGTAGAAACACTCTTTGGTGACAGGGTCCTTTTCTTCCGTGGAGGCATGAATTTTTTAGTAAGAAGGAGGTCAAACTTCTTTGAAGGTCTGAAACTCGAATGGGGGACGAATAGCCCTCCTTACCAATTTTCGGTATGAAAGCTACTCTGACTGCCCGCCAAGGTGTAGGAATATATGCCAGCACCAAGCCAGCGGTGAAACTTCTTTTCAGAGTTGGCAGCAGCTAATCTATACCATGTTGCAGCATAGCTGGATATATTCCATCGGTGCCAGGCGATTTGAAACCATCAAAAGATGCCACAGCATATTTGATGGCCTCAACTGTTACCACGGCTGATGCAATATACCAGGTTCGCCGACTAAGATTAAGCTCAGCCTGGGTAAACGGGCCAAGCTGTGACCTAGTGGTTTTATCTGATTGCCAGGAAAGTGAGTGGCAATTAGCTAAAGACCGAGCTAAATGGAGACGCTTGTTGGTTGTGGCCCAGGTTCACCTCGAACTATAGCACTGCGTACGTAGCAGATGCAAGCAAATAGCTTAACAAGACCTTCATTTGCCTAGAATTGCAATCAATTAAATGGCTCCTGTTCCTAATATTCATTGCCACCCACGACTCTAATGTCTTATCTAAACAAAAACCTGTAATCAATTTGCGTTCTCAGTCTAATCCAATAGTTAGTAATAAATATAAATAAACAGCACCATAGTGGAACAAGTAAACAAATTAATGCCTCGCGTATGCCAATTTTTAAGTTATGCCAATGCGTCAATTCAGTGACAAGTTGATAACAATTCTATGTAGACACGTATGTACAGCATCGCATACTTTCGCGTCTGCAATTTATAAATTTCTCAGAAAAAAAAAAAAAAAAAAAATGAAATAATCACCCGAAGGTCACGCTCCAAAACCACCCAAGCAGCACCACTGTTTGTATCCAAAACTGTATGAAGTATTTGATAAGATAAAATTCACCTTGGAAACATGAAACTGATGTTTATTATTTCTCCGCCAAAAATAGAGTAGAGTAGGTATGTACATTTGCTTTATATACGTAGATCTATGTTTTCATTTCCGGTGTTGGTGGTGGTTGTTTCGATTAGCATTATGGGTCAAGGTTCTCGTGCACAAAGTAACGACAATAACACACAATTAGCACTTAAAACTGTCAGAACAGCAAAAGTTTGAAATTTTGTTTAGGTGACTCGGTAGAAAAAAAAAAAAAAATAAAAAATTCTTAACTGAAATGACATTGGCAACACATCAAATGCAGCAGTGGGGAGGGAATATAACGTCAGCAACAACAACAGCAGCAGTAGCACAGTGTATAGCAAACTAGGACACGACCTTCAATTAATCGCAGACACATCAGTTGTTATTGGATTTAGAGACAAAACGAAAAAGATTGAAACAACAAAGGGGGAGGCATTTTCATTGTGGGGTTAAAGTTTACTGTGGGGGCGAGGAACTCATTGCTATTCATTGAAACAACCAAAATGCCTAAAAATTTGATCAAACTGGCAGAATGAAGGATTTTCAAAAACGAAAGGGTCATCCGTTAAGTGCGATACATCTTTGAATTTAAGTGAAACAAGTTGTGTTTGAAGTCAAGCGGGTTTTTTTTTTATTTTAAGTTGAAGGGCATTCGATACCATTATGTTTTGAAAATAATATCATTCAAATGGCTTCCACGGCTTTGCTTGACGACGGTCATCCGAGAGGTCGAATTTTGGATGACTCGGGCGCATAAGTTGGCCTCAATCACGCCAATGACGCGAACAACGTTGCCCTCAAGGTCGGCAATTGCTGCTGGCTTATTGCCGTAGACCAGAAATTTAACGTAACCCCAAAGAAAAAAGTCTAAGGGCGTCAAATCGCTTGATCTATGCTTGTTTTTTTTGTTGCACCAAGGGGTGTAATAATCTTTGAAAGATGCATGCACGATTCGTAAGTAATCGATGCCAGGAATGCGCCTACGTATCCTCCAATATGCTCTCTCTCGGCTCACTAGATGGGTCTCCAAATGTGGATTAAGGGTTTACCCCCATAAAACAGAACTCGTTCTCTTCACGAGGAAGTATAAAGTTCCCTTCGTAGACCCTCCTATGATAAATGGCGCCAGTCTCACCTTCACTGTTAATGCAAAATACCTGGGTCTTAACAGAAAACTGAACTGGAAAGCCAATCTACTATAATAGAATGCGTAAGGAAAGCCAATGTAGCTCTCTATTCCTGTAGAAAGGCTATAAGTTGGAGCTGGGGTATGAAACCTCAAATCACGCGCTAGCTTTACGTGTCCGTTATCAGACATATACTACTCTATGGCGTGATCGTTTGGTGACCTGCTCTTGAAAGGGCTGTCCACCTCTCTCAGTTAGCTAAAGTGCAAAGACCTGCATGTATGTGCATCAGTGGTGCACTAAGAACTACTACCTCTGCGGCATTGGACATTTTGTTCAACCTGCTACCCTTAGACATCTTTGGCAGACAGATTGCTGCCAGTGCGGCCTTCCGTCTAAAAGTCTCCTATCAGTGGTCTAGTTATCATATTGGCCACTCCTCGATCCTTGATCTTCTCTACTTCACACAAGAAAACACGGACTACACCCCGCCGAAACTGAGACTTGACCCACTCAGTAGGTCCCCTGAACCACATATCCCCTGAACGGGATAAGTGGGATAACTCTCGCCCTGGTGATGATAATTCGGTGAACTTCTATACAGATGGCTCTAGGACCGAAGATGGGGTGGGCTGTGGTGTTTTTTTCCGAAAAGCCCAACCTGAGCATCTCGTTCCGCCTCCCTGATCGCTGTAGCGCTTTTCAGGCAGAAATCATGGCGATTAGGGAAGCCCTGTCCTGGCTAAGGTGTAATGTATTATCTGTCAGGGATATTAGCATTTTTGCTGACAGTCAAGCGGCAATCAAGTCCCTGGAATCGTGCTCTTCCAGTTCGAAGGTCGTCTTAAACTGCCGTTTGTCTCTTACGGAGATGACATTCACCTATGCTTGGTGCCAGCCCACAGAGACATTCCAGGAAACTGCAGGGCGGACGAGCTCGCGAGACAGGATACAACTCTAAGGATTTTGCCAGGTAGGCAAGCCCTTGGTATGCCCCTCGCTACATGTAAGCATCTACTAAAGCTGAACGCTATTAGCAAGACCAACCACAGGTGGGAAAATGGCTCAATGTGTCACATTTCGAGGCAGATCTGGCCTAAGCTGGACTAGAAACGTAGTACCGAGTTAGTCAAGCTAAAGCGATTACAAATCAGCTGCGTTATCGGTGTCCTCACTGGACACTGTCTAATAGGCCAACATGCCAAAAGACTTAGCCTCTTTTTCAACGACTTCTGCAGGAGGTGTAGAAACGATAAGGAGGAGGAAACCATCCTTCACCTCCTATGCAGATGTCCTGCTCTATCACGTAAAAGAATGCTCCATCTAGGGGCTCCCTTCCTTGACGACCTCGGCGATTTGGCGTTTTTATGGGTCATAAGCATCCATCGCTTCAGCAGAAACTCCGATTGGTTTTATCAGTCCCTGACTGGTCTAGTGGTAGATCCTTGGCATCACAATGGACCGTTACTGGTCTGAGTGTGTCTGCACGGTCGTGTCCGAAAGCCAATCTAACCTAACCTAACATATGCGCCTACGTACTAATCCGCACCTTGCACACTTTTACCACTCTTCCCACGGGACTACCATTAGGCATTACTTCGCGGGGCTGGTTAGCAATTTATGCTCTTCTTTCCCAGTTTGCTGGTTCATCATTGAGTTCAGCGTTTGCTGTTCTTTGTTCTATGAGAGATACCGTCTAGGATTGGCTTTTAGTGGTGCTCTCACTGACTGCGTACAACCGTCGAAGTTCCTTCATGATTATTGCTGCACCCTGTTTCCCATATTGCGCTCGATGTTAATATATGGTTCGCAATGTTCTCGGGAGTTGATATTTCTCTAGTTCGTTCCTCTAGTTCTCTGCGTTCTATACTGAAACGCAAGCACTCGAAGAATACGTGCTGCGCATTTTCTCTGGCCTCTCCGCAACATAAATAAATAGGTAATTCCTTGAGACGAAACCTGTTCAGATACGCTGGAAAAGAGCCATGTCTGGTTAGAAGCTGGCTTAAGTAGAAATCTACTTCTCCGTAATTCCGGTCCACCCATTTGTGGATATCTGAGATAAGTCGATGGGTCCATCTTCCCTTTGTAAACTGGTTCCATCTCTCATGCCATGCTCTCATGCTTCACTGTTTTCTTCTAGCTTGATATCTTTCACTGAAGCTCGGGGTTCCTCAATTTTGGCCCATACGAAGGATTCCATCATAAAAGATATTCCAAAGATCAGGTCCAAGGATTGAGTGACTTCCTTTCTGTGAGTAGCCTCCACCCTATCCAAAATCTGAAGAAGCAATGTTATCAGCTTAAGAACTAAGCTGCGACTGTTCCGCTCCAACGTAGAATCAGTGCTGCTTTATGGGTGCAGTACTTGGAAGGTGGACACCATTAATAAATGCAAGCTGCAAGTCTTCGTAAACAAATGCTTAAGAATCATCTTGAGGCCGAACCGCATCTCCAACGAACAACTTTATCTGAGAACGGACCAAGAACCTATAAGCATTACTATACGAAGAAGAAAGTGGCAATAGATTGGACACACCCTACGGCGCGAAGACGCCATGCAGTGGAATCCGCTCACCCAGGTAGGCAGAATAGCGGGGCGGCCTAGGCAAACGTGGCGCAGAATAGTTGAGGAGGAATCGAGCTCTTTAGGAATGGGTCAGCTCGAACGCGTTGCAGAACTTCGAACAAGATGGCGCACAAGCGTGGTCCTATGCCCCCCGAGGGGTTAAAGGATCTAAACGAAACGAGTACCCTCCACGGTGTCGTACAGAAGTTTCCTGTCTTTGAGATAGTCCTTCGTAATTTCCAGAAGATATTGCGGCATCTTGAAGGTATTCTCGAGCACATCTAACATATCTCCCCATCTGGCCGAATTGAAGGCATTCCTCACATCCAGAGCTGCCAGCACGACGATTCGCCTTGAATAGTGATTTCCCCTTTAGGCGACGTGGATGGTTTTGACTACTTCCTCAATTGCTCCTATCGTGGAGTGGCCTTTTCTGAATCCGTGTTGTCGATCGAATAGGCCACCTGCTCTTTGGATTGCTGCTGTGAGTCGAAGCTTTAGCATCTTCTCGAAGAGTTTCCTGTCGTGTCCAGCATGTGTGGTGGCTCTACGCGTTTACTTTGTGGGCGCCGTGGCGTAAGTGGTTAGTGTGTCGGATCACTATGCATGAGGTTCCAAATTCCAATCCCAGAAAAACACCAAAAAGTTTTTTCACGGTCCCACCTCTCGCGAGCGTCTGACAAACATCCGAGAATATTGTTGTCACGAAAAAGCTTCTCAAATCGCCGTTCGGACTCGGCATTAAACTCTAGGTCCCTTCCATTCGTGTGAAAAATATAACACACACAACATGAGTGGTTGCGCGAAGCTAGGTCCGGGCACTTTAAAGAGTTGTTGCGCCAAATATTTGTATTTTTTTTTTTTGTCCAGCATGCACAGAGGTCTGTATGGTGATGGGGAATTCGGGTCTCGTTTTCCCTTGCTTATGAGCGCCAAGCGTTGTACCTTCTACTTCTTGAAGAAGATCCCTTCCTTTAGACAGCCGTTATAGATATACAGCAGTATCTGTGGGCAAGTTTGGGCAACCGTTTTCAACACTTCCGCTGGTATGCCGTCGGGGCCAGAGGCCTAATTGTTCTGAAGAGATTTAGCTGCTAGAATCAGCTCTTCTTCGCTGAACATTGGGATGTCTTGTTGTTGTGGAGGAGAGATCTCCATTGGCCTAACAGGGTGAACCGGAAAGAGTGTGTCCACTATGTTCTTCATTTGTTCCGCGGTCATCGTGGGGCAGGTCGCCTGCGCTCCTAATTTTTTTTATGACAACCCTATAGCCGAGTCCCCAGGGGTCGCTGTTGGTCTCCCAGCGAAGCTCTTCCCACTTTTGTTTCTTGCTCGAATTGATGGCCCTCTTGAGCTCGGATTTTGCGGTTTTGTATTCCGCAAGTGCGCCTTGTTAGTTGAGTCCAGTTGAGTTACTAACTCGCGGCATCGACGCATCGCATGCGCGGTGTAAGAGTTGCATCGACACTTGAGCATTTATTTCATCTGTCCCCGTCATTTCTAGAATGACTTCCTTCCCTTCCTCTAGCGTGGGCGTGAGAACCTCTTCATTAAGCCGGCTGACTTCCACCTCGGTGCTCGTCTCTGCTTTCCGTTAGAGGCTTGTCGGGCCCTCTGCAGGTCGAAGACATCGCTCCCGGTGTACTCCTCGATGACTCTCCGGTTTTCCACATTTGCTAATAGCTCTTCTGACGCGAAAGTGACATCCGGTATTGCTTCGGCATATCCGGGTCGCCTGAATGTGGGTGCATTTCCTAAGTTCAACACGTACAGTCGCAGTCTGACAGCCATCTCAAGTATCTACCTAACTTGTGAGCCTGTACTAGGCATTCCTCAATCTAAGGCTTTGACGCTAAAATTGCCGGCAACCAAGTCCCCCAACCATGACATGACCCTTAGCCATGACAGAACTCCCTTTAATGCCATGGAAAACGCTGCAGTGACTTATGTTTAGATCATTGGAGAAGACGCTTCCTACTCCCGATATGGATCCCTCTTGTAGCCCCAGATCCTCCTCCCAGTCAAGACTGGGTGGGATGCGTGTTTCAAAGTTTTTATCGAACAGAGTTGTGGCAATACGAAGTCGGTGGCGGGAGAGAAAGATTTCAAGATCGTTAAGAATAGAGGAGTGTCCACTGAGATATGGCCTTCATACGAGTGGCTGCACAAGCTGCTACTTATTTCCTGTTAATATCCAAAGGTGGCAACCAAAGCCGAATGTCAAGAGTCGAGATGTTGTGGTAGCTCTACGCGTTTACTTTGTATTTGAGCACTGTTGCACGAAATTATTTATACAAAATACTACACGAATAAAAACAAAATACTTAAACATGCAATTATTCAACAACAATCGATCTTCTCGATAACGTTTCGACGCATTTAAACGCTACACTTCCGTGTTATACAACAAATTTTTAGCAATATCCGCTATCATTTGTGTAAAAAAAAAAAATTAATTATAATGCAATTAAAACGTGACGTCTATCGATTCGATACCGCTCCTAGTAAACAACATTACAAAGTAATTATACAATAAATTGTTACGACGCAACTGGGGCCATCTGTTTACCCCGTGCATGGTATGCAGCGAACTTTCTTCTTCGCAGTTCATTTAAACTCATTCAATCAACAAAAGTAAAAAAAATAAAAATACAAAAACTAATTAAGACCCCGGTTTAGTGCATTAATTATACTTCAACTGTTTCCCCCAAGTTACCACAGAGTCGCCTCCTAGTTACTATTTGTTTGTGATAAATATTTAGGGCGCGCGCACAACACAAATGCCTGACAATCGTCCAAAAGTAAATATTAACTTTTCCGTTTCGTAATAAATTACTCGAATCGCTAATGAATCATTTATTAAATGTTAATTAAGGAAAACTCTGTTGCTGTTGCTATGCGGCCCGCAGGATACTTTAAATCTCCTCAGGAGAAAGGTGATTAGAAAGTATCTTGTATCTACTATAATGAATGTGTTTGTTTCACCTAAATTAAGTGCAAATAATACTATAAGATGGCCAACACAAAGGCAATGTCATAAAATATCAATACTCATTCAAGGTTACAATAAACATACCAAGTTGATTGTATCTCGATTTAGTCAGATGTTTATGAGCCACAAACATTGTTGTATCTATCTACTTGTAGGTATATCCATTGTATGACAACGCCATCTCGTTCAGGCCATTTATGTGTAGAAAGCACGAAATAAATTAGCAACAAATGAAAGAGATACAAAAAAGTATATTTCGCGCGACTAGTAAACTGCTAAAACTGCACATAGTTGTCCAGAGTAGCTGTGGCACACAGCGAGAGATGAAATCGAGAGAAATTTAGGTCATAATCACCCAACAGATACATGTACATAAGTTTATACATCGCAGTGCAATTTTTCGCGGCGCGAATTTCGTTTTTATCTTGCCTTTATTGGCACCACTACTTTCAAATAAAAATGTATAGAGATGGCTGTGTGGTTTGGTATTTCTTTGTTTAGTCTTCCATCAGGATGCTTATGTTTACAGAAAACGATTTTAGACTCTCTACAGCGAACCGTATCTTAGTTACCATCGGATTCCCGTTGAACCGTTGTCCTAAATATGCATCGGTAGATAGAAATACACAAATCTTTGACAATGTATACATCCGGGGGCAGACGCAAATCGCTTCAACACGTTCTAAGGCTTAGCGATGGATATGCTGCGGACATAGAAAGATAGTATCTTGGAAGACTATTTGAAATAACGAAGAAAATGTTTTGGTCCTAAATGGATCTCTTGAAGCACTCCGTGTGACGCATGCACCTGTGACGGTTCTAGGTGTCTTACGGAAAATAATGAACGTTTCTTTCGACTTGTTAACAATGTCAAACTGGAGGTAATAATGTAGACTCTGCTAGGCTAAGTCACTGAATCAATGAAATGCTATTAAAGAATGTGTTCAATGAAAGAGCTTTTTTCTGCTGTGAGCAAAGTAAACGCTTGGGCCAAAAAGTGTAGTCTCGGTGTCAACTCGAGCAAAACGGAACTGATGCTCTTCACCACTAAAACCAAAATGCCTGACTTCGCACTTTCTCGGCTAAATGGCCAACCGCTCGTCCAGTGCTAGGTATTTAGGAGTTATCCTAGATCCTAAACTTAACTGGAAGCTGAACATAGAACAACGTGTAAAAAAGGCATGTATAGCTTTCTATGCTTGTAGCAAAACCTTCGGAAAAAAATGGGGACTGCAGCCAAAATTGACCTTATGGATGTACACAGCCGTGGTACGACCAATACTCACATATGGGTCAATAGTATGGTGGGCGGCTCTGGAAAAAGCTTATTCTTGTAATATAACCAAACTTAATAAGGTACAAAGAACGGCATGCATAGGCGGTCTACGGTCAACCCCGACCGACGTAGTCTTTTTGCATCTCCTACCTTTAGATCTACACATAATAAACATCACAGCACACAGTGCGGTCAGACTCAGGGAGTCTGGGTGCTGGTTTAACATTTTAAACTCTCTGCCGAGAGAACTAATTTTGCCCACAACAGATTACATGATACCCAAATTGAATTTCACAAAGCGCTTCGGCGTTCAATTCCCCACAAGATCAGAATGGCAAGACGGATAGGTGATTAAGGATTTCGTCGTAACAATCTACACAGGCTGTTCAAAGATGGAGCGTGAAGTCGGTGCAGGTGTGTTTTCCAAATCCTTAAACATCTCTTAATCATATAGGCTTCCGGATTTTGCCAGTGTGTTCCAGGCAGACGTACTCGCTGTCCGGGAAGCTTGTGGTCAGATCAAAGCACACACCAATATAACGCCGAGGCAAAAGATCGCTATTTTTATTGATAGCCAAGCAGCCATCAAAGCCATTGCATTGGTTAACTACATCTTCCAAGCTGGTGCTTGAATGCCAAAATGAGCTAAATTCGCTAGATAGCCAGCTCAAGGTAACTCTGATTTGGGTTCCAGGGCACAGGAACGTTTATGGAAACGAACTTGCGGATGAACTGGCTAGGCAAGTCTCAGCCCTCCACAGCTCTCTTGCGGAATCAGTTCAGATTCCGCTTGGAGCAGTCAAAGGAGAATTATCCTCTAAATTCCTTGCCCAAGCCAACCTCAGATGGACTAGGCTAACAAACTGTGTCATATTTAGAAAGACGCGGCCAAACTACAACAAATCAAAAACAAGCGACTTCTTAAACAGAACGTTTAGGAACATCGCCAGGATAACAGCAACCACCACAAGTTACTGGCCTATAGGAGACCATGCAGTCAAACTAGGTATCCCACACAATACACCCTATCGCAGTTGCAATGTCGTAACTGAGAAAGAAACCCTTATCCGCTTTTTATGCTCCTGTCCATCACTAGCTAGGGCCAGACAATAAGCTTTAGGAAAACCCTTTTCGATTTCCTTATGGAAGTCTCAGAGAGAATCCTTAAAGATTTAATCATCTTTTTAAACTTCACATGCTGGATCTAGAGACTCCACACCAAAACACCTTTTATATCCAAGTACACGAGTTTTGTAGTATCAAAACGGCACCTAGTGCTAATTGGGTTATTCTCTTTTCTTAGAAGAACTACCACACCTACCTACTTACCTTCAATCAAATAACTTGACTGCTGCAAATCAAGGAGATCAGTTTAACGCGGAACACCACAAGGAGGAGTGTACACCGTGAACGAAATACTCGTCACCTTAGAAAAGGAAGAACACAAAGTTGTAGCTAATGCAGAGGACAGTGGCAAACATCCTACGACTTTACAGAGATCTAATGGAATCAGCTCTGGCAAAATTGGCCAAGTGGACAGACAGATATGGACTTAATGTCAACCCAGCGAAAACTGAGCTAGTGCTGTTTACTTTACAAAAAAGCACAGAATTCCGGAGATCACATCACTAAAATTTCAGGAAACACAGCTTGGTTTCTCTGAATGTTCCAAGTACTTAGATCTTCTATTAGACAGGAAACTAACTTGGAAAATGAACGTTCATGAAGGCAAGTATGTGGAAGGCCGCTACGGTGCTATACGCTGGTAAAAGGGCCTTGAGGTACAAATGTGGTGTCTGTTCACAAATAATGCACTGGCTATATACAGCGGTAGTAAGACCAATGCTCATGTACAGAATCTTAGTCTGCTGGACGGCACTGGACACGTTTTATCAGCACACTCGTATATCTGCGTTACCTGCACTCTCCGCATGACTCCTACAGTGGCACTGGCAACAATGCTACATATCATTTCACTTGATATACGTATGTGAGAAAGAGATAGCAATCAAATCGGCATTGCAACTTTCGATCGCGTGAACTTCTGCTTCAAATATACTGTGGAATACTCCTAGTGATTCTAAGTATCTGAGTATCTACTGCAGATAGTTCTGTGAGAAGAATTTAAAGGAGAAAGCAGACAGATTGAAAAACGGTAACAACTCAAAGTATGCATTGCAAATACTTTAGTCTCTCGAAACATCCTCTTTCACTTCAAAGGCCGCCTTAAATTGCCGTTTATCTCTTACTGCGTACCGCATGGACATTCCGGGAAAATACAGGGTGGACGAGCTCGCCATATAGGGTACAACTCCAAGGATTCAGCCTAATAGGCTAACCCTGGGTATGGCCCTCGCTACATGTGAGCATCTATTATAGCTGGACGCTATTAGCAAGACTAACCACAGATGGGAGAATGGCTCAACGTGTTATATTTCGAGACTGATCTGGCCTAAGCTGGACCAGAAACGTAGAACCGAATTGGTTAAGAAAAAGCGATCGCAGATGAGCTGCGTTATCGGTGTCCTCACTGGATACTGTTTAATAGCCTAACATGCCAAAAGACTTGGCATCTTTTCTAACAACTTCTGCAGGCGCTGTAGGGGCGATGAGGAGGAAACTATCCTTCACCTTCTATGCATATGTCCACCCCTATCATGTAAAGATTGTAGATGTATGTTATTGAGAGGTGCAAGTGCACTGCGACCTATAAAAAATATATTGTGCCCCCTTACTAAGGCTCCAGCCGATGATATACTCGGTCTAGAGCACTTCCTCCAGTCCAGATGCTGCAGCAAACCGGAGTATCTTCAGTGGATCCAGCGAAGGTAAATCCGTTTTTGATAGGAGGTGGGCGCCGTGGCGTAAGTGGTTAGTGTGTTGGTTCCAAGTTCGAATCCCAGAAAACACCAACAAGTTTTTTCACGGTCCCACCTCTCGCGAGCGTCTGACAAACATCCGAGAGTATTGTTGTCACGAAAAAGCTTCTCAAGTCGCCGTTCGGATACGGCATTAAACTGTAGGTCCCTTCCCTTCGTGTGAAAAATATAACACACACAACATGGGTGGTTGCGAGAAGCTAGGCCCTGGCACTTTAAAGAGCTGTTGCGCCAAATATTTGTATTTTTTTTGATAGGAGGTAGGCACCAAGGTGAATCCTTCTTTTGTGGATCAGTGCTTCGCATTCCATAAGAAGGTGCGCTGGTGTTTCTGCAAAGTCCCTGCAGAATCTGCAGTGTGCGTCTCCCTCTATTCCTAGTTTCCTAATGTCCTCCTTAAGTCTGCAGTGACCTGTTAACATGCCCGCCAAGATGCGAAGCCGATTCTTACTAACTCTTAGGCAGGCTTTGCTTCTTTTCTGGTTGTATTTCCCCAGTAGTTCATTTGCCTGTCTTATTTGGGGGATATCGTCCCAATGTTTGGCCCATTTGTTCTCTTCTTCTTTCCTTAAGTCTTCCCTTATTTTGTGGGGTCCTATCCCACAGAAGGGTTCTGGTCCAAGGAACGGCATGTCTGATCCGTTTCTAGCTAGTTTATTAGCTGATTCGTTTCCCCTCTACTCCTACATGTCCTGGTACCCAGTAGAGAGTTACTTTGTTTCTTTCTCCCAGTTTGTTGATCCTGGTGAGACATTCCTATACCAGTTTGGATCTGATCTCATGCGAGGTCAGTGCTTTAATGACTGATTGGCTGTCTGATAGTATCACGATGTCCTGCCCGCGATATTTCCTGTCTAAGTTCAATTTCGCGTATCTTTCGACCGCGTGAACTTCTGCTTGAAATATACTGGGGAATATACCCAGTGATTCTGAGTATCTAGTCCTGGGCCCGTACACTCCTGCCCCAGTGCCAGTAGATGTTTTCCATCCGTCTGTGTACCATTTAATTGTGTGTTGTTTGCCTATCATGTAAAAGAATGTTCAATCTAGATGCCCCCTTCCTTGATGACATCGATTTGGCATCCTTAGGCATCCTGAGCATCCATCGCTATATCAAAAGTTCCGGTTGATTTTAATTAGTCCCTGAGTGGTCTAATGGTAGATGCTAGGCATCATAATGGACCTTTACTAGTCTAGCACTTTCGTGTAGATAGCCAACCTAACCTAACCTAACCAACCGTACCCATGCAGAGAAAATTGAATCGCAATATCGTATAGAGATGACAGAAGTCCCCTTAAATGCTGCAGTAGAACTGACTATAGAATCACAAAACAGCTGAAATGTGACCAGTTTTCATCAACCGTGTTTGAAGAGCTTAAGCCTTTGCGAAAGTGAAGGCCGCCCTTGGTGTAGTGTAGAGGATCTAAATAAAAAAATGCCCTTTTCTGAGGTAAAACTGAGGAAGCGTATGGAGAAAAATGGCAAATCCTATCTTAAGTGGCAATAGGACAACGCTGCCTACTAGTGATGAATTCTCCTGAACCCGATCGCAAAGTGTTTACTTTCTCCCTCGCTATGCGGTCCTTAGTTGGAGCATCCTATGAACTTGATAGATCTAAGCAGTTCTAATATTATAAGTTTTACTCCCTAAAAAGTCTGTCTCAAAAAACAAACAAAAAAAGCAAATATTTGGCGCAACAGCTCTTGAAAGTGCCAGGGCCTAGCTTCTCGCAACCACTCATGTTTTGTGCGTTATATTTTTCACACGAATGGAAGGGACCTACAGTTTAGTGCCGTATCCGAACGGCGATTTGAGAAGCTTTTTCGTGACAACAATACTCTCGGATGTTTGTCAGACGCTCGCGAGAGGTAGGAGGTCAGTTTCAGTACGTCTATATCTTTGTCTATGGCATATCCACCTACCAGCCGCTTTCCTTTTTAGTGCTAAAAAGCTTTTGGCTAGACTGTGTGCTTTATGCTGATTCTTTGTTTGATAGTTTGTCTGCTTGCTTATTCCAATATAAAGGCTCCACTGTCTTAAGCCTTAATTGACAGTCCACTGGATTAGGTCAACCTTTATAGGGATTACATTTTTTTTTTTAAAGATCGCCCTGTGACAATAGAACACGGGACGGGCTAAGGATAGAGACAATTATTTTTCCTTTTAGGCAATGTGTACAACTCTTCATTAACAAACGAACTTTTCTTCTTTCCTTTACTTTCAGCACACAAAAAGCTGGCTACAACAGTCCGTGGCAATGGACAACCGTAACGGCGAGCGGCGAATGACATATAGGGGCTCGCAAAGAGCCCGCACTCAATGGTGGTGGTAATCAATCAAGTTCCAATAGCCAAAACACCAATAGCAATACAAACAATGGTCACAGCAGCAATAATACAAATAGTACCAATGCCAATGGCATATTAAATAGCAATACATCGTCTAGCACAAATCATCAGAGTAATAATAATTCCTATACCGATGGCAGCCTTATGCAGCAGCAGCAACAGCAATATGCTGCCGCTGAAGCAGCTCTCGGTACTTATGCGGCCAATATGATGTTCCCTGGGGGAAAATATCATACGCAACATCATCAGAATCATCCGCAGCAACATCAGCAGCATAACAGTCATCAACTTTCGCAACAACAACAACAACAGCAGCAACAGCAACAACAACCATCTGGATATGGGGCAACAGCTCAAAATAGTTTACATCAGCAGCAGCAACAACAACAACAACAACAGCAGCAACAACAACAACAGCAACAACAACAGCAGCTTCAGCAACAGCAAAGCAATTATAACTTCCATATGGGTGGCGTGCCACCCGGCTTCGCAGCACATTCCCAAGTCGCTTTAGTAGCGGCTACAGCTGCTGCTGCAGCTGGTTATATGACACCCACCGCTCACCAAGCACCACCATCCTTGATGCAAACAGCCGCCGTACATCATCATCAGCAACAATTGCATCAACATCAACAACAACAGCAGCAGCAGCAAAGTCACCAGCAACAACAGCAACAAGTTGCCACTGCTGCGCAACAACTTCATCAGCACAGTAGCGCCGCACAAAGTGTATTCGCTGCGAGAAATCTTCCATTCGCTGGTTACGACTACAACTACCGAACGGGAGGATATCTGTAAAAATAAAGAAAAACTCATAAAAAAAAATAAAAATTAGCATAAATTAAAAACACAAAAAAAAATTAAATATTTGATATATTTAGTACTGTCTGTAGCTCCTTATAATAAAAAAAAAATTTAAAAAAACGTAGTAAACAGTAAATGACATGAAACGTAGTATACCCAAAATGAAAAACTTAGCGTAAACTGTAAACCGTTAAGCATTAAACCCAATAACTAACGTGAATTGACTAACAGCAAACAATAACTTATTAAATTTAAACAACAAAAAAAAACACACAAAACTAATAAAACCTTAAAGGAGATCATTAAAACAAAGAAAAGATAAATTTAATTTTAAATTAAATAAAAAAACAAAAAACATATTTCAAAGAAGCAAAACAAATAAATAAAGTAAACTAATTAAATAAATTATATATATTATATATGGAAGCAAATGAATATAAAAACAAAACAAAAAAACAAAAAACAAAAAACTATATCCTAGACTATAACAATATTATTGTTTGTTTTTATTTTTATTTCTATAATTAATTATTGTCTCTTGTACTGTTCTGTATTATTATTTTATAGTTTATTTTAATTTTTATGTATTTTATTTAATTGTTTATATAAATGTATTTAAATTGCAGATAAAGAAAAGAATTTAGTTTTAAGGCAAAGATAAAGCTATTATTATTATTATTATTGTATAAAGAAAAATTTATTTAAATTAATTATTAATAATTGTTAAAGAAAAACAGAAAACAAATAAAAGAAGAAGAAGAAGAAGAAAAAATGAAGTAAAACAAAGAAAACAAGAATCAAATTAAAAAATTAAAGCAAAACATTGGATAGTTAGAAAAAAGATACAAACGGTGTTTTTATTTCAAGGAAGGACTTTCCAGCACACAGTTTAGCAGGTTGTTCACGGGTCCACCACAAGTTGTCCGAATTCGATTATCGAATTGAGTACAAACCAGGAAAATTCAATACCAATGCCGACGCTCTCAGTCGTATTCCACAGGAGACTACAGGGTGGGCCAACTACAAGTTTCTTTTTAAAAATGCAATAAAATGAACAAAATTAATTTTTTTACATGTATTATGGATTTATTAGTAAGAGCAAACATTCCCATTAATTATGGAATACAACGTCGTTCAAGTGGCTGCCTCGGCTGGCCTCGCAGTAGAGCATTCTATCACTCCAATTCTCCAAGACCTTGTTGATGGTTTCGGGCTGTAGCTCACGGATTGCTCGGATGATATTGGCCTTAAGTGCATTATTGGCCATTAAGTGAATCATTTCCGGATTATTGGCATAACATCGCTCCTTCACGGTTCCCCACAAAAAAAAGTCCAAAGGGGTCAAATCGCAGCTCCGAGGCGGCCAATTGAAATCGCCAAGACGGCTGATAACACGATTTGGAAATTTGGTGCGCAAAAGACCGATTGTGGCATGGGCTGTGTGGCATGGCGCGCCATCCTGCATGAACCAGAAGTCGTCCAAATCCATGTCTTCAATTTCAGTAAAAAAAAAAAAGTCCTTAACTCTGTAACGCCCACCGTTGACCGAAACGTTGTTCCCAGGCTCATTTTCGAAGAAAAATGGTCCAATGATGCCACCACTCCACAATCCGCACCAAACTGTCACTCTCTGTGGATGCATTGGCTTCTCGACAATAACGTGCGGGTTTTCCGAGCCCCAGATACCAGTCTCACGAACTTTTTGCACAAACTTGCGTTCAGCAAGCGCGGTGGGTGCTTCGTTTCGGCCAAAACTTATTTTCAAAAAACGCACTGTTTGGGCTACACAGCACTCACTTTGGAAATAAGTTTTCAATATTTCTCAATGTTGTTCAAGCATAAAGCGACTCATTTCGTTTCGCGGAGGTATGATACTGACTTTCTGTCAAGATTTCGAGCGGGATACGGCTGTCAGTGTCAAAATAACCTATGATTTAAAAAGAATCTTGTAGTTGGCCCACCCGTTATATAAAGGGTGACCAGATAGCAATGATACTTTTTCCAATTGCTATGTTTCAGCAGCTGTCAAAGTTACCAATGGCATCTAGCTGTCAAAATATTCAGTAATATTTACCATTACATCATGCATCGTTTCGCGCTTGCCGAGAGTGCGGAAATTATTAAAAAATATCGAAATTCCGGTTCAGTTGTAAATACGCAACGTGAATTTCGTCGTGAGGTCAGTCGTCATCATGGCTTCAGTGTGCAGGCAATTCGTCGCACCGTGGATAGGTTTGAGCGTGAGTATACTCTTTTTGACCTTAAGCCACCTACCAGATAGAGATTGGAGCGAAATGAAGAAAACATAGGCCAGTATCGAAGAAGACCCAGAAATGTCGATTCAGAGCCGATCAGCTGAATTGGGCCAGATCAGCTGAATTCGCCAGAAAGACAACCCGGCTTATTTTGCGGTTGAACTTGGGCCTACATCCATATAAGATTGTGCTGACGCAAGAATTGAAGCCGAACGACCATAGACAACGCCCTGAGTTCACTAGTTGGGCGCTGGAAATGTTGGCCGGAGATCCGGATTTTGGACAAAAAATTATCTTCTCGGACGAGGCCCATTTTTGGCTCTGCGGCTATGTCAACAGGCAAAATTGCCATTATTGAAGCGAACACAATCCACAAGTATACGTCCAAGATATCAATGCATCCACAAAGATTGACTGTTTGGTGTGGTTTATAGCATGGCGGTATCATCGGGCCTTATTTCGTTCTAAATGACGAAGGAGACACCGTTGCCGTCAATGGTCACAGGTATAGAACGATGTTAACCGACTTTTTGTGGCCAGAGTTCGAGAACATCGATATATCCGAGCTGTGGTTCCAACAAGTTGGCGCTCCGTGCCATACAAGCGACAAAACGCTCAAAGTTGTGAAGGAGACATTTGGCGACTGCGTCATCTCACGGCGAGCATTCATCAATTGGCTGCCGCGATCATGCGACTTGACACCACTCGATTATTTTCTCTGGGGCTACGTCAAGCCTTTAATCTACGCTAACAAGCCAACCACTTTGGACGAGCTCAAGCGCACATTCGAGACGCAATTGCCAGAATAACGCCGTACGTATTGGAGCGAGTCATCAAAAATTAGACCGACCGCTGGAAGCACTGCCAACGAAGCCGAGGAGTCTATTTGAATGATGTGCTATTCCACGCATAATGGCTAGAATGTAGCTTCAAAATGAAACCAGAATCAATTTTATATTTCACACCGTTGTTGTTTTATGTCAATTTTGTTTGCTATCGTTCTTATCTGGTCACCCTATACATGCGCTTGAAAAGAAACATTCCGAGAAGGAGCATAGAAACCCATTTAAGTGTAATGTGGTAACACGATCACAAATGCAGAAAAGAAGAGCGTCCCTCGAACAAGCACCTCCAGATTTGTCTTGAAATCAAACATTGAATTCAGAAGAACCAACACCCTGACAAGGAGAAAACTCAATACTAGTAGCACCACATACGTAATTGACAAAAACCCAGTTGAAGTAATCACCTGCACCAATAAAATTAAAACGATACTAAAAGATTTTCATGGTTCTCCGTTTGGTGGACGGGTTACGGGTTCGTAAAAAGTATTGTTGGAGACACATGCTTGGAGACATCAAAAGATACATTAAGCGATGTAAAAAATATCAAACAATGAAATCAAAACCTCTTTTGCGAATGCCAATGGTAATTACAGACATCGCTGCAAAGCCCTTCGACAAGGTGTATTTAGATATCGTGGGACCTCTGCAGCAATCACATACTGGTAACCTATACATATTAACTTTTCAGGATAATCTTACCAAATTCCTAGATTGCTATGCAATACCAAATGCAGAGGGCCAGACTGTAGTACAAGTGGTTTTTGACCAGATCATCGCACGGTACGGTATCCCTAAACAGATAGTCACCATCCAGGGAACTAACTTCCTCAGTGTCGTATTCAAAAGGATGTGTAAACTATTAAAAATACGGAAACTGCAAACATCAGCGTACCATCTACAGTCAAATGGGGCTCTTAAACGAGCCCCATGACCAATAGTGAAATATTTGCGTAGTATAACTGATGAAAATCCCAATCGTGATATAAATTTTTAAGAACCTCTCCTTTGTTTACAACAATAGCTGTCATGAAGGTACCGGGTTAGGTTAAGGGGGTTAGCTGCAACAAATGAGTGTAGCATGCGCTCGGATCTCAAACGGATCCATTGTGCTCCCCTGACGTGGAGTTTCCTGGCTGAAGAACTGTAAAGAGAGCAAAAATAAAATAGCTAGAGTTCTGTGTTAATTGAACGGCTTTCTCTGAACCACCCTGAAGAAGTTATAAATCTCATGATGGTGGTTGGTGGCTTTTCAGACAAGTCGCCCAGATGGTTGAAGAAATATCTCCATAGGCCGTCTTCCTGGTATTGCAGAGACTACGGCATTTGCAAAGGAGGTGTTCCGTGTCCTCCTCTATGTCTGTGTTGCTGCATCCTCTGCGCTGCGCATGAAGGTACTAAACCTTTTAACCACGAGAGGTGGTAGTGCCTGTTGAAATACGAGCTTTAATAGCGAAACGTAACTTACTAGCCATCAAACACAGTCCGAAAGCTTATTATGACAAAGTGGTAAGACCACATGCTTTTCATGTCCGGGATCAAGTACTCATACATATTTATTTATTATTAGCTTAATACAAGCTCAAAAAAGGAAACTTAAACAATCTAAACTTACAACTAGCGGCAAAAAAACTTAGAAACTAAAACTTAAACTAACAGCATTTTGGAGAGAAGGGAGGAGGTAGAGGGCGTGAAAAGGGGTAGGTGAAACGCAAATAATTGTTTTTTTTTTTTAACTAATCTCTTAAAAACTATCTTAAATGCTAGGGAGGAAGAAGGTCATGAGGTCATGAGGTGTGGAGGGATTTTCTAAGGGAGGATAGACTGCAATGAAAGTCTAGGGTGTTCTGTGCGTTGTTGGCAAGACGTAACATTCTGGTGATTGGTTCGAAGTGGCCGTAGTTGGTGCGGTGGTAAGGAAGACGAAAGAGGGGTACAGTCCTAAGGTTACGAGGGTTTGTGCGAAGGGAAATCATTTCTAGTAGAGCGGGGGAATCGATCGATCCAGTTAATAATTGGTGCACGAAGAGTATGTCGGCAACCTCACGACGTTTTGTAAGGGTTTGCAGGTTAATCAATTTTAGCCGATTTTCGTAGGGGGGTAAGATATAGTTTTCGGCCCATGGGAGACCGCGTAAGGCAAAGCGGATAAACCTACGCTGCACAGCTTCGATTCTAAGCGAGTGGGTGTCGTGATAAGGTGACCAAACTTGGCTGGCGTATTCGAGGTGGGGTCTGACAAAGGTGATATAAAGGGATTTAGTTACGTAAGGGTTCGAGAATTCTTTAGACCAGCGTTTTATGAAACCGAGAGAAGAATTGGCCTTGTGTATAATTTGATCAAAGTGGGAACGGAAGTTTAGTTCCTTATCACAAATAATACCCAAATCGCGTATACAGGAGACTGATGGAACGGGCTTATTATTAAAGTTATATCTTCTAAGGGGAGGTGGGAGGCGTTTACGGGAGAATGTTATGGATTGACATTTGGCGACATTAAGTTCTAAGAAGTTTTTTACGCACCATGTGTGGAATGAATTTAGATCGTTTTGAAGTAACAGTGAGTCGTTGGGGGTAGATATAACCTTGATGATTTTCATGTCATCCGCGTAAATAGACAGATCTGAGTCTTTTAATATGTGACCAACATCATTTATAGTTAAGACAAAGATCAGCGGACCAAGATGACTGCCTTGAGGAACCCCGGAAGTGGCGTCAATGGGATCGGAGATTGAAAAACGGAAGAGAACCCTGTATTGGCGATTCTCGAGGTACGATCTCAGCCATGAAATGAAAGAGGGTGGGAAACCGAGGGCATTAAGTTTAAGGTAAATAGTACGGTGACAGATTTTATCAAAGGCTTTGCTGAAGTCGGTGGTAATAACATCCACTTCATTGCCTTCCTCTAATGCTTGCAGTGTTTTGGAAACAAATTCGGTTAGGTTAGTCGTAGTGGACCTACCCTTTAAAAAACCGTGCTGTTGTGGGGTAAAAATGGATTTGCAGTGGAAATACAGTGAGTCGTATACAATGCTTTCGAAGAGCTTGGGGATAGAAGAGAGTTTGGCTATGGGTCGATAGTTCGATATGTCACTTTTACAGCCTTTTTTATGGATGGGAAAAATGAAGGAGTCCTTCCATAATTTAGGGAAAACGGCTTGAGAGAGTGAGAGTCGAAAAAGAGTTGTAAGGGGCTGGCACAGGACGTTGACACATTTTTTTATGAAAATGGCAGGTAGACCATCGGGACCGGGGGAAAAGTCATCCTTGAGTCTGTTAATATTTTCTCGCACCATATCAGACCTAATGTCAATTGAGACTAGGGAGGTTTGTGGGCAGTTACTCAGGTAGGAGAAATAGTCAAGGTCCGGATCGTGTACATGGTCACTGTACGAAAGGGTGAAAAAGGTCGCAAAGAGGTTGGCGATTTCTTTAGGGTCAACAGAAGATGTATTAAGTAACTTTAGAGTGGAAGGGAAACCATCGGACTTCCTTTTGACATTAATAAATTGGTAAAAGCGCCTAGGATCTGTGATTAGACTTAATTGCATTCTATCAAGTTATTCGCGGTAAAGGGATTCGCAGAGGTTGGAAAAACGGTAGTAAGCTTGTTGGTAGTATGAGATATCTGAGGCAGATCTGGATTTCAAGAAAGTTTTCCATAATTTGTTTCTAACATTACGAAGAGAACGCAATTCACTATTATACCAGGGAGGGGATGACGAGCAGTTTTTTCGAGGCACATAAGGGACAGATTGGAGAAGACAGTCAAAGATTGCTGTGTAGAAGAATGCAAGAGCGATATCAACGGGGGTGTTGACGTTTAGAAAGAGGCTGAAATCTATGTTATTGACTAAGGTATTAAGTTTAACGAAGTCAGCTTTACGAAAGTTGAAGGAGAAAGAGTTTTCAAAATCAACAGTGGTGTGGTCGATTTCATACGAAAAGGCAAGAGCGAGAGGGGGGTGATAGTGGTCTAGAGTGGAGAGAAGATGGTTACTTGCGGTAACCAAAGAATTATGAGCGTCGGATGAGAAAATAAGATCTAACTGCCTACCTAAGTTGTTCGTTATGCCACTAATCTGAAAAAGGCCGGAGTCAAAAAGACGATCAGTCAGGAGGGTTTCCTTTTCCGAGGAGGAGTTAGTAGGAACAAAGGATGATTCGTCCTCCGATGGAGTCCATTGCAAAAGGGGAAGGTTGAAGTCGCCAACAATTATAAAATCGTCATCAGGATCAGCGATATCTAACAGAGAGTCCACTGTATCAACGGCCTGCTGGTATGCTTGGGCGGGTTGAGAAGGGCGAATATAACAGCAAACAATATATATGCTCCGTCTAGATACAGATAGTTTAACACATACGAATTCAAATGAGGTTGTGTTAGTGAGTTTGACGAGGGTTGCATCAAGGTGATTATGAATAGCTATAAGAACACCCCGGCCGAAGGAGAGGTCTTCATTTTCCTGGCCGTCAGCGCGGAAGACTACGAAATCAGAAGTGAATAATTCACTGTTAAGATAGTAGGGACAAAGGTTGGTTTCGGTTAGGGCAAAAATATCATAGGGAAGTGATTGTGAGTTCAAGTGCACCATCGAGGTTTTGGTGCGAAGTCCTCTGACATTCTGATAGTAGAGTGATAGGAGCTTTGGGGCAATTACGACGGATTGAGATGGATCGACTGGAATTGAGTTAGGGACGAAAATATTTGTTGTGGTTACTGCGAGTTTTTTGGAGATAGGAGAGACGTTTGGAAGCAATATGAGAACCATAGGTTGAGAGGTCTTTTGCCACTGTGGAAGAGGAGATGTTAAAACTCTCATGGAAACGAGTGTATATATTTTTCAGGGCTGTAGGGTCAGTTGGGAGGCCTTCTTTTTGGATCGAGACCATGACATTCGTCTTTGTCTTCCCGTCGATGCAGATGGAGTCAGGTTTGTCATGTAGATAGGCTAGGTAAAGGCGAACATTTTCAAAAAGCCGGTTATCACGTAGTCTAGACATGATATAGCGGCCATCGAGGTCATTGATTGTTGCCGTGGGGTTCAATAATTTAGCCGTGAGTTTGACGGTGGGAGGAAGTAGTGGATCGAAAGTAGGGGGAGATGCAGTTGAAGGCGAGTTGACCGTGGTGAAAACGTTGGGAGAGACCGTGGGCTTGGTACCGGGGGTAGAAGACGATGAGGAAGGATTGAGAATGTGGGAGTAAGTGAAATTCGGGTAGACGGTGGGGGAAATTTTGTTAATGGGAGCCGGTTTTTTGTGATGAGAAGACGTTATAGGTGAAAGATCAAATGACACCCGTTTGATTATAGGGTTATTTTGAGACTGGGAGACGGTTGTAGCTGAATGGTTAAGAGTTTTCATTTGCCAATTTGGATGAGGCACGGGTGGATCATTACGAGTGGGAAGAGAAGGGAGGAGGGAAGATGGCTTTGGGTGGGTGGTGGGCATATAATTTGGCTTATAACTTAACTTATCGGTCCATCGAGTCATCCTCATTTTGCCAAGAGTAAGAACATCTTTCGGGGACTTTGGGAAGAGCCAGCTATATTTCGCGGGAAGGTCGATCTTGAAGCATCCGGGTGTTTTGGACAAGATCTTCTTGCATTTAATATTGGAGATGCGATACTGTTGTTGGAACATGTTACGTACCCAAGACTCGTCGGCAGTACGCGTAGCGCCAGTCAGGAAGTAAGAAGCTGAAAGGCCGTTTATCTCATTAGAAATAGTAAGTTTCCTGAGCCTACTGTTCCATTCAGATTGCGTCCATGTGGTCCCAAATTTCGATATGGTGTTGGTGGTGCATGTAGAATTAGCAGTCATATCTGATGAAGGATTGCTGGATTGTGGTTGGTCTTCGCGTACGGGGGTGGAAGGGCAATCAAAGGCGCAGGAGTTGAGGGAGATGGGATTTCATTGAGGTCAATGTGTAGAAACTCTTCATGCAGTGATTTGTTTTCGGAAGGGTGCGTAGCAGACTGGATGAAGTTGAGTTTAGTCGACACTAGTTTTAGTTCCTCAATGATGTCGTTCGTTGCTAACCTTGAAAGCTTCGTCGCAGTTGCTTCTTCAATTAGGGAATTCAAGGCCAGATGAATTTCATCAATACATTCCGCGTGATGGGCAATGTTAGTCTCGAGCTCCTTTAATGAGGTGGTATGGCCGGAAAGTGACTCCGATATGGTTGACATATCGCCGTGTATATCTTTGAGAACAGGGGAGGCGATAGAGCATTTTATGCATTTTGGTCTGCCTGCTCTTCATTTCATCGATTCCAGCGTTGGATGATTTCATGAGTGTGAGCAAGTGCTCATATCTCCTTTCAATTTTTTGTGAGGATTCCTTAATTTCTTTTAAAACGGAGCAGTAATCCGAAACGTTGTTTTCGAGGGCATTGTTTAAAGAGTCACAGTTATTGGATAATATTTCCAATGTTTTGTCGATACTATGACGCAGCTCCGATTTCAGCTCAGCGACCGAGTCCGTAAGGGTACATAACTGTTCGTTATTGCATTTAATTGCAAGCATTATGTGTGCCAACGAGATTGTTTTACATTCGTCGCAGAAGAAACAGAAGAGGCTGTTGTACTCCTGCAGATGAGCTTTGGCATTCCTCGTCAGGCCAATGCAGATAGGGTGGAAGGGTTTGTTGCAGATACCTTTGCAGGCTATCATGTCAGCGGAGTTCGAGATGGTGCAGTTATTGGACCCACATGACGACATGGTGAAATTGAATGTACGCGACACAGTAACACAGATACGATGAGGTGACGAAAAGATGCACGAACGCGAAAAAAAGTTCACGATTGTAAACAAAAGCGAAACGAGGATATATGTAGGTCAGCAAGCACGGTTGTTTATACGCAGGGTTGAATGTACGCAGTGACACAGAAGTAGAAACGATATCACAACTCAGTCAGGGGTCAGTAAGGAAAAAAAAAGCGCGATTAGGCGAAATTAAACAAAAACCGCAAGCAAGGGTGAATGAAAAGAGTCGGGCAATGGAGGAGACTAAAAAAACTTGACTTTATTCACTGGAGGTTCGAACTGAACTACATACATACATTTTCAATGGGTCGCTAATCCTTTATGAGGGTCGTGGGGGTAGGATGCTCAGCTGGACTCTCCATCCTTCTCGATCCTCCGCCATTGACTCCAATTCATCAGAAGGAATCCCTAGGCGGCTCCAGGAGAGATGTCGGACTTGGTCCAACCATCTATTTCTAGGCCTTCGGCGGAGTTGCCTACCTGACGGCACGACAACCATGGCACGTCTTGGAAGCCGGTGTGGAGGCATATGCACTACGTGACCAAACCATCAAAACATAGATCGTTCCGTTCGGAGAAGTAGCTACTCAACATTGAGCGCCTCGCGTACTCTGGTGTTGCGCATTCGATCCCTACGAGTTATTCCAACAACACCGCGAAGGAACCTCATTTCGGCAGCTTGTATCCGCAATCTTATTCTTTCGGTCACTATCCAAATTTCATGACCATAGGTGAGAGTTGGAACATACACCGAGTTCAAAACCGACAGCTTAGCTTGAACACTAAGTTCGGCCTTCCTTACAACAGATTGGCCAAGCTCTCTCAAAATTGATCCAGCCTGACCAATTCTACAGGATAACTCGGCATTGCTCCTCCCATCACGCTTTCTTGACTCTTTCTTGAATGCTAGTTTCCAGCTTAGTTTCCTTTCAAGGAAAAGTTAAGCTGATACCATTGAGAGAAGGAGGGTTGACTATCGGAATTTTATATTTCTTGGAGAGGAGTACTAGTTCAGTACACCCAAACCGCGTGGAACCGCCCAACTAGTGAGCGCTTTTTAGAGTATTTAAGTGCTGTCCCGAGACAGCTAAAGGAACATCATCTGCATATACAGTCGCCGTGCACACCTTGCCTTCCAGAATTATTAATAGTTCATTCACCACCAAATTCCAAAGAAGATGGGATAGAACACCTCCTTGCGAAGTGCATCTACTGACAGATCTTCTAGTAGACGTCCCACCCAACTTTGATTTGCTAATCCCACCATTAGGCAGTAGAGTAATCAGTTCGCAAAGTAAGCTGTCGACCTTCAGATCTGCTATTGACATTGACATTGACAACACAGTTACGATCAACGAAAAGTGCTAAAGAGACTTGCTTACTTACATAGGTGGCGCTACAGTTTGGGGTGTGTGGCGGTTGACGTCTTTGACGTTTGTCATCGAGACGTTCGACTCGATAACACCCGTTGGTGTGGAACCTGCTCGAGTCATTTTTAATCACATCGAGTAATCTTTGATTTTTTCTAATTTCAAAAAGTGAAAAATTTTCAAATTGAAAAATAGTCGACTCAGGAATTTTAAATAAACCGGTTCTACAAGAACCTTGTAAGAATTCGTCAAACCAAGGACTTAGACGACTTTGGAAATTCGCCGCAGCAGTTTGCAAGATACTAGGATTTCTCCGATTCCTGTTCTTCAAACCATCAAGCGTTCCTGTTCCCGAGAAAAAATCCTTTTTCACAAGGGATTCAAGCGGTCCTGTTCGACAACATTCTCTTCAGAAATAAGCAAGACCATTCAAGAAGACGTTTTCCTTTCTCCCATTTTTTGTGTTCCTGTTTTCAGCTGTTTGTTCCTGTTCAGTTCTTTTAATCGTAGTTACCGATTTATTAGGGAAATAAATCACTGAAGCTTTTTTTAAACGTTGTTCATTGCATTTGTGTTCCATCTACTGCTAGTGAGGCGGCCCTCAAAGCCACACCGACCTCGGTAAAGGTGAACCTGGTCCTCAACCAACAAACCTCTCCATTTTAGTCGAGGTCCCCTTGAACTTGTGTGCGCCACCTACGCCGACGAACTCCTCTACTGCGTCGTCCCTCCGGGTTGGATTCGAAGACTCTGCGAGCCGGAGCATTGGTGTCCATCAGCTCTACATGTCCTAGCCATCTCAGACATCCAATGCGCAATTTTTTTGACTAGGTCGATGTCGCTGTACAACTCGTATAGTTCGTGATTGAATCTTCTCCTCCAAAACCCGTCAACGCAAACGGAACCGAAAATCTTACGCAGAATTTTTCTCGAAGCGACCAAGGATATCTTCATCCTCTTTTAATAAAGTCCATGTTTCAGCACCGTAAAGCAGGACTGGGATGATCAAGGTCTTATACAGAGTCTCCTTAGTTGTTCGAGATAGGGCTTTACTGTTGAATTGCCTTATAAGCCCAAAAAAACAGCGATTGGCAAGAGTTATTCTTCGATTGATTTCTCCGCTGATCTTGTTTGTAGAATTTATAGCAAAGCCAAGGTAGACAAAGTCCCTTACTACCTCGAAGTTATAGCTGCCACTGTGACGGTCTGTCCAATTCGTCGGTGTTGACTGTCAATTCTTGTTGAAAGCATATACTTGGTTCTTCCTTCGTTTATCGCTAAACCTACTTTGGCCGCTTCTGCGTCAATACTTGCAAACGCACCGGTGACAGCCCGCTGAGTTCTTCCAATTATGTCAATATCGTCGGCGTATACAAGCAGCTGTCCGGACTTTTGATAGATTGTACCTCCGGTGTTAGCTTGTGTGTTGGCTTATCTCAAGTACTATGTTAAAGAGATCGCATGATAGCGCGTCGCCTTGTCTAAGACCTTTCCTGACATCGAACGGTTCGGTGATGTTCTTACCGACTTTGATGGAGTAGCGAGAGTTCTCCATCGTCATTCTGCACAAACGGACGAGCTTGGCAGGGATGCCAAGACTAGACATGGCTCTGTATAACTCTTCTCTATACACGCTATCATAGGCAACTTTGAAGTCGATGAAGAGCCGGTGCGTATCGATTTTATATTCATGGGTTTTTTCCAAGATCTGTCGTAGTGTGAATATTTGGTCAATGTTGGACTTTCCAGGCCTAAAACCGCATAAGGGATAAGGACCTATCAGGTTGTTGGCGATCGGTTTTAGGCGTTCACATAGTACGGCATACAGGATCTTATACGCGATGTTGAGGAAACGTATGCCTCTGTAGTTGGCGCAGTTCAGAGGGTCTCCTTTCTTCAGGATCGGGCAAACGATGCTGAGGTTCCATTCATCGGGCATACTTTCGTCCGACCAGATTTTACAGATGAGCTGGTGCATGCTCCTTAAGAACTCATCTCCTCCTGCCTTGAAAAGTTCAGCGGCAAGGCCGTCGGCTCAGCAGCTTTGTTAGATTTGAGTTTAGATATCGCTATCCTCACTTCATTGTGATCGGGTTGACGGGAATTTTGACTGCCATCGTCACTGTTGAATGGCTCATTCTGCCTGACAGCGGAATATTGGTCATCATCGCCGTTTAACAGTCTGCAGAAATTTTTTTTTTTTTTTTTTTTTTTTTTTTTTTTTCCGAGGGTAGGTGAAAATCTTCAACAAGACACTATGAGGATCGACAGCGCGTGCTCATAGTAGTGTGGGATTCTTACCCACTAAAAAACCTCCCTTCAAAACAGACTTGTTTTTATTTTTACTACAACTAAGTATTCGACTTATCAAGTAGTTTTCGTTTCGCGAAATAATGAAGTTTTGCAGGTACCTTCCCATTAGAAGTTCCTGCCAGCTCCGCAGTTTAGACGCGGTTACTTATCGCGCTAGGTCTAAAGGTTTGGTTCTTTGTAGACGGCGCAGTAAATTTCTTTCTTCCAAAAGTTGGAGGACTGTAATATTTACGTGACTTTCTAGTCGACTTCTATGCTTTCTCGCGTAGGTTTGAATTTCGTCTTCGATTGTTCTAATGCCAAGGTCTCTGTGGATATCGCTATTTCTGATATACCATGGCGCATTTACAATACCTCTTAGCACTTTGTTTTCAAAAGTTTGTAAAATTTTAATATTACTTATTTTGGTACAACCCCAGAGTTGTATACCATATGTCCATACAGGCTTTAGCACTTGCTTATATAAAAGCAGTTTGTTATATATATTAAGCTTGGAATATTTTCCAAGTAACCAATACATTTCTCTATATTTATTATCTAATTCTTTGCGTTTTTTCTTAACGTGCGTTTTCCATTTCAGCTTTGTATCAAGTGTCATTCCAAGATACTTAGCCTCGTTTGCAAACGGGATTTGAACCGAGTTTGAAAAGATCGGCAAATTATTTATTTTTTTATAAGTAAAATTTACATGAACAGATTTGGTCTCGTTGAGTGCGATTCGCCAAATCTTTGTCCATTCATTTACTCTATTCAAAGCTTCTTGCAGTTTTTCTGTAGTATCTTCGACCGTTTTACCTACTGTCAAGATAGCAGTGTCGTCGGCAAATGTAGCTAGCTCAGTGCCTTCTACTTGCGGTATATCACGAGTGTATAATAGATATAAGACTGGACCAAGAACGCTTCCTTGCGGCACCCCAGCCATTATTTCCTTAAAATCTGAATATTCGTTTCCACATTTGACGCGGAATAGCCTATTCGTAAGGTAGTTCTTCAAAATATTATATAGGTGCTCTGGCAGAACTTGTCGTAATTTAAACTTTAAGCCTTCGTGCCAGACCTTGTCAAAGGCTTGAGAAACGTCAAGGAATACGCTTGAACAAATCTTTTTTTCTTCAAGTGATTTTTCGATTACATGTGTTATTCGATGTACTTGTTCAACTGTAGAGTGCTTACTTCTAAATCCGAATTGATGATCAGGGATGAGATGCCCTTCTTCTATAACCGGCTGTATTCGCCTAACCAATATTCTCTCGAACACTTTGGATATAATTGGAAGAAGCGAAATCGGTCTATAAGAGGTTTTTTCATTCGGCGGTTTCCCAGGCTTAAGGACCATTATAACTTCGGCGACTTTCCATTGACTGGGAACATATTCTAGTCTAATCGCGGCGTTTATAATGAACAGAAGCTTAATTAGAGCTTTTCTTGGTAGTGCTTTAAGAACCTCTCCCGTAATTAGGTCGTATCCAGGAGCTTTCTTAGGTTTAAGTTTCTTTATTTCTTCCTTAAGTTCGGTAAGCGTTGCATTTCTTATTACGCTATTGTCTATATACGACGTATTTATATTTTCAATAAGTGCTTGTCCATCAAACGGTTTGAAAGTTTCTTCACGTCTGCAGAAATGTTCCTTCCATATTCTCAGCACCGACTGCGATTCTACTACTATGTTGCCATTTTCGTCCCTGCAGGCTTCTGTTCTGGCTTTGAAACCCTGGCATGTTCTTTTTACCTTTTGGTAACATTTTCGAACATCATTCCTGCAATAAAGTCTCTCAATCTCCTCGACCGAGCGCTTCTCATGCTCCTTTTTCTTCTTTCTGAAAAGTCGATGTTCCTCTTTTCTCCTGCGCATGTAGAGCTCGTAAGCAGCTCTAGTCCTTCGATGCAGCGCCGCTTTGTACGCCTCTTGTTTTGCTGCATGTTCTTTCCGGCATTCCTCATCAAACCAGGGGTTTCGTTGTGGTGGCCGAGAGAAACCCAGTACATCAAAGGCGGCATCTCTGATGGCTTGTTGGCAACGCTGCCAACGCTGGTCTTCCGCAGTTGCTACTGGCGGGATAGGACTTAAATTAAGATTAGAAGGAACTCGATCGGCAAAGGTTCTGGCGGTCTTTTGTAGCCGCCCGACGTCAAATTTCTTCACACTATTTCGTTGATTTCGCTCCGTTCTGGATATCCGCATCCGTACCTTGGCTACAACTAGGTAGTGAATCGTGTCCACGTTGACTCGTCGGAAAGTCCGGATACCCAGAATACTGGAAGAGTGCCTTGCGTCGATCGCAATGCGATCGATTTGGTTGATATTTTTTCGATCAAAGGAGAGCCATGTTCCTTTGTGAATGTCGAGACGTGGGAACCGCGTACTAGCTGCGAGAAAGTTTCGTCCTGCCACAAAGTCGACTAGCCTGAGTCCGTTGTCGGACGTGATGTCGTGCAGGATGTGCTTTCCGACCACGCTACTAAAGACGTCCTCTCTTCCTAACTTTGCGTTAAAATCACCTAGGATAATTTTAACGTCGTGGCTAGGGCATTGCTCATAGGTCTTGTCCAAGAGCTGGTAGAAGTCATCCCTTGTCGCGTCGTCCATCTTCTCGTGAGGGGCGTGAGCGCATATTAGGTTAATGTTGGCAAATTTAGCCTTGATACGGATAGTCATGAGACGCTCGTTCACATGCCGGAAACTCAAGACTTCTTGCCTAAGTCTGCCTCCAATGACAAATCCGCACCCGAATAGACGCTGTCCTTTTTGTCTGTAGCAATCGCCGTAGTAGATGTCGCAGTTTTTCATCCTCCTTTTGCCCGGCCCATCCCATCGCACTCTTGGATGGCGGTAATGTCTGCTTTGAGACACTCTATGGCCTCCGCAAGTTGTTCGGCTGCACGTGGCTTGTAGAGGGACCTAACATTCCACGTGCAGACACGTGAACCATTGGATATATACAGCAAAATTGGATTGACAGGATAGGCTACTGCCTAAGTGAAATTATTTTCCAAAAATAATCGGAAAGTGTACTCTCTTCAAAAAAGCAAAAAACTTTGAAGAATATTAAATGGATGTTTCTCTATTTAAAGCAATTTTAAAAATAAACCAGCAGATGGCCCACCCTTTGTTTGACACTTTATGCAGCTTACCAGACCTTTCGGATTAAAAAGGACCTCCCCACCCACTGCATAACTTAACGCCTTAAGGACCTTGTCCATCGTAATCTTACGTCTACTTTCGAAAAGGGCGAACTCAGTTTTGTTTTGTTTTATTTCACGACCACCCCATCACTACTCCCGTCCAAGTATTTCAAGTGCTTTCTTTGGCCAGTTTCCATTAACTTTTTGGCCATAGTACCTGAGATGTTTGCCAGAAGGCTACTACTACATGTTTATCTTCATTTACCACAGCCCAGCTAAATTTAACTGAAATTCTATTGAAAGTCTCTAGCAAATGAACTAACTTTTCTAAAAGCAAAAACAAATCCAGTTTCGCTAGATGGAACGCTGATTTTATTAAAACTTTTTCAAAAACACATGGAGCCTGCATAAGAAGACATTGCACCGGTCCCAGCACCCTTTTCAAATATATGTATATTCTCAACGTACCTCACCCTAAAATCTGTGCAAGTTCGTTGCCCTTTCTAGAAATCCCCATATAAACTGCATCTCGAACACCCACCCAAAAACGCACATCGCGCTGTTCAAAAATAGAAAAAACACCAAAATCTCTGTACGAGTAATTCTCTGCACCCAATATCTCTGAATAGTATGCCACCATTTAGAAGTCAATAACCAACAAAACGGAGTACAAAAGCAAGTGTAAGAAAGGAAAAAAATAAATAATAATAGTCACAGCATCCCTTAGGCAAACCGCAGGAGATGAAGAAGGATACAAACCAACAAAAGTCTTCAAATAAATAGAAACCGCAAATAGTACAACATAATTTGAGTGAAGCACATAACATTTATGCGAACCAACGAGCGTCTAACTGTGTGATGGGATTTTCGACTGCCCGCTCCGCCCCCTCCGCCGCAAATCACAGCTGCTACCAAATGTCCTTAAAGACAAGGAACACTAGTGGAAAGAGGAAAAGCAAAAGACGCTGCTGCAAGCAGAGAGCATGGAAAACTTTTGAGAAACTTTACCAAGAAACTCCATCATCCCGAAATTTATTGATTTTCCACTTTTCTTCGTCGCCAGGAAAATAAATAAAAAAGAGGAAAGGAAAACGGAAATAAAAAGTTTTAATGAAAAATGGGAATATGTGCAGAGAAAGAAGGAGCACCAAAGAATGGATGGGGAGAGAGTTATGTGGGGTAATTCTTCAACGTCGTGCTCGTTGCGCGTTGTGTTGGTAGAGTAGTCTGTTCACCCTTAAAACGTCCTTGCCCAAGCGAGATGTCCTTTTTTACCGTCCTTCCTTCTTCCCTGCCTGTGACGCGGTTTTAGCTCTGTCTGTGTGTGTATAAATTGGATTACACAATAAAAAACAACTTTCACACCAAAGAGCTTTTCTACGCATCGACTTCTAGCGAAACGCGAAACAGGAAGTAAAAGGAGATTTCCGGAAAAAAAAATAATACTCTTCATGTTTTCAAGAGAAATTCACGTCGGAGTCGGAGGCATTTCATTCACCATTTATGAGAAAATTCTGTACGCAGTATTGCCAGATACTTGTGAACTTACTTTTTTCTTCATCATTTGCACGCACTCAAGGGGTTATGAATACCGATAGAACGTTTTACACAGTGCAATGTTGGAAAAGATAGACAGAGTGAGAGAGAGAAAGATTGGTGTGGTTTGAAACTTAGATATTAGGTTTCAGAAAAACTCCGAGGGTAGTGTCCAGATAAGTGGAGAGATTTGTTTTGTTATTTTTGTCTTTGCTTCTGGTTCACAGTAATTCAAGGTAATCGTCGAAGCCGTCTTCTTTTTTAATATACTCGTATATTCTACGCCACTTAGGACAGTGTCCTTAAAAGTTATAAACTCAGTGATAAAGTGAAAGGAATGGGTATAGAGATAGAGAGAGGTGACGATGTGTGCTAATTTTGAATCTTTGTAGATAGTACCTTTTTAGCAATACTGCGGAAGGCAAATCATTCCACATTCGTGTTGCGCAGTTAAAAAATGCGCCTATTTCACGGCACGTTCGAAAACAGGTTCTTAGACGTAGGGATCTGCAGAAAATGCCGCATGGGTATTTGGATTAAACTGACCGACGGGTGGTACACAACTATAGATTTCATACGAACAATTATGGTGAACGTACCGATGCAGGAGCTCTAGGCAGCCAACGGCCGTGCTCCAGTGAAGGCATTTGATTATAAATTGACTGATCACTAATCAGTTAGAATGCTTTTGTCGCTGAACACGTTTTAGTAAACTCAGATACGTTGTGGGAGCTCCCGCCCAAACCCAACTTTTCCCCTAACGTGCCTCCTTCTGGACTATTTTGCACCATGTTCTCCTCGGACCGGCAGGTCTTCTGCCATCCGGAGTTAAAGGGTTCCATTGCATAGCATGGTTCGCTATGCAACTGTCATCCTTTCGGAACGTGTGGCCAATCCACTGCCACTTCCGTCGTTGGATGGTTGTGCCTATTGGATCCTGACCCGTTCTCTCGTAAAGGTGTTCGTTACAGATAAAATTGGGTCAGAAAATCCTTAAGATATTGCGTAGGTACCTATTAACGAACGCACTTAATAACGACATTTTGCAACTTCTTGGTCATAGTAGTGGTTACTCTCCACGTACTCCATCCATATAATAACACGGATTCAACATTGGAGCGGAAAAGTCTTAGCTTGGTATTCAAACGTGGGCAAAGCGAAGTAGTCACAACGAGGAAGACACCTACAAAAGTGCAAAGACTTGCTTGGCTTTCATCACAGGGGCCATGAGGACATGTCCAACTGCAGTTATGGAAGTACTCCCTAGCAAAATGCAAAGTTGACGATCCTAAGGATGGCAAAAGAAGGTATTGGAAGAGAGAAATGCGATGCACTTCTTAAGACACTGCTCCTTCTGACAGTCCCTCGGGACGATAATATCAGAAAATTTAACTTTGTAGAAAACTTTGTACAAAGTTAAGTATCAAGAAAGAGTAGAGCAACGAATCCACAATATGCGGACTGGGTAGCCACACGATAAA
This sequence comes from Brachypalpus laphriformis, assembly GCA_945910035.1. Classification (NCBI taxonomy): domain Eukaryota; kingdom Metazoa; phylum Arthropoda; class Insecta; order Diptera; family Syrphidae; genus Brachypalpus; species Brachypalpus laphriformis. The sequence continues at coordinate 161,471,432 of OX246756.1, forward strand.
GTGGTATATAAACGGTTCGAGAACTGAGGAAGGAACAGCGATAAAACACTCAGAACCTATGATCAAGAGTACCAGCAGCTAAAATATGCGCTACAGATAGATGTATCCAACTCAATTTAGAAAGAAGATACCCCAACTGCGACATAGCAATACTGTCAGATAGTCAAGCAGCTATCAAAGCACTTGACTCCTATGTCATTAAGTCAAAACTTGTGTGCGCACAACAACAACTTAATGAATTTGGTATAAACAACAAAGTAATGCCCTACTGGATACCCGGTCATGTCGGGACAAAAGCTAATGGAGCAACAGACTCTTCAACGCAAGGAGATGTAACCATCCGGAGAAGGGTCTGCAGAGCAACACCCCAAGGTGGAGTCTTGTCCCCGCTAATATGGCTCCTTGTGGTGGATGAGATCTTGGTAATACTGAAGGAAAACGGCTTCAACGTGACGACCTATGCGGACGATGTCGTTATCCTGGTTTCGGGAAAATTTCCTCCAGTCCTAAGTGAAAGGCTCAACTTCACACTACAACTAGTGGATAACTGGGACAGCAGAAAAGGGATGGGAGTGAACACTTCAAAGACGGAGGTAGTTCTTTTCACAAAGAAGAGATCAATTCCTACCTTCAGACCCCCAAATATCGGTGGCATTGAACTAAGTATCTCAAGTTCAGCTCCGTATCTGGGCGTAATTCTAGATTCCAAACTAAACTGGAAGGAAAGTATTGCCGTATACGTCAAAAAAAGGAAGCGCAGCTTTCCACACCTGCAAAAAAGGCATTCAGTAATACGTGGGGCTTCAAACTATCTGTGGTGTACTGGATATACACGGCGGTTGTAAGACCCATTCTTACATATGGTTCACTAGTATGGTGGACGGTACTTGAGAAGCAATATCAGCTTTCAAACCTCACCAAAATTCAAAGGGCGGCGTGCATCGGAGACATGGGATCAATGAGAACAACACCAACAGCGGCAATGAAAACCATGCTTAGTTTCATTCCGCTTGACATATACGGCAGCAGTTTGGCGGCTACAACCGTTGAAAGACTGAGAGAAGGCCGGTTGTGGTCATCAAACCTTTACGGCCATGCCGCCATTCTGTCCCGATGGGGGATCACCAGCGGATTGACGGGAACTTATCATATGAACCCGACGCTAGCATTCGAAAAGAGATTCACTACAACAATTCCTGATAGAATATACTGGAAGAATCGAAGAACCATGAAGAAAGAGGAGTTGGCTCTCTATACCGACGGTTCTAAGATGGACGTTGGCACGGGAGCCGAAGTTTATTGTGAAGCCCTAGGAATAAACCACTCCTTTGGAATAAATGACGACTGCAGGGTCTTTCAAGCCGAGGTCACAGCCATTATACAGGCTGCTGAAATTATACGCGAGAGTAATATCGTTGGTAAAACGATCACTGTCTATATAGACAGCCAGGCAGCCGTTTAGGCTCTGGACTCTGCCGTAGTTAGGTCGAGGCTCGTGAGAAGCTGTAAATCACTCTTAAACGAGATATCTAGAGCCAATACGGTGACCCTCTACTGGGTACCAGGGCATATGGATATCGAAGGTAACGAAAGGGCTGACAAGCTTGCTAGGAAAGGGTCGGCGCTGCACTTATCGCGGGCCCTCCCCTCTGTAGCAACCCCAATCAGTTCCTTGTGGAAAAAAATAGAGGATGAAGCCACCGGTCGAGCAAATAGACGCTGGGCTCATCTAGAAACATGCGCAACGGCCAGGGCGCTATGGGCGGCCTACAGCAAGAAGACATCAACCTCTCTAGTAAAACATAGTCGTTGTAACGCACGGGTCATTTCTGGCATAATTACCGGACATTGTGCCATTGGCGTTCACGCGGAGCGACTCGGTGTGCTGCATAATGACTATTGCAGAAGTTGCAGGGACGAAGAAGAAATTGAATCTGTTCGTCACCTGTTGTGTGACTGTCCTGCCCTATCCGTCAGAAGACTGAGGACTCTTGGTAGTTACTTCTTCTCGGAGCTGGAGGACTTGGGTAGTGTTGAGCTAGCGGACCTCCTGAGATTCATATCACTTTCTGGGTGGTTCTAACGGCGGATTTTCTTTACAGCGTTTCCAGGGTTAAATGATTGGGCACAATGGACCCGTACTGTTGGTCTGAGTGAGCAGTGACTCCTTGTCACAAGGCACCCATCTACCTAACCTAACTTAACAGACTCTTTGGCAAGACAAGGAGCTGCAGAACCCTTCATTGGACCTGAACCATTCTGCTGAATAGGGGAACATATCATACGGGAAGAATTCAGGAAAATGGAGAAAGAAGACAAGACAAGAACCTGGAATAACACCACAGGTCTGAGGCAAGCTAAGAAACTATTGAGTTACAACCGAGACGCATTGAAGGCCTGGATCTGCCTTAACAAGAATAACCTACGAATCCTAAAAAGCTGCATAACGGGACACTGAAAACTCAGGCAGCATTTGTGGAAACTGGGTATGACAGCTGAAGGCATTTGCAGCTTCTGCAATGAGTCAAGCGAGACTCCGGAATCTTGTGGGGCATTGACCCACGAAAGATTGGAGTACCTGGGCAGGCACCAAATATCAGATGAGTAGGTACTCGCATATGCCAATCATGGACCCACTTTTCATTCTCAAATTTCTAAAAGAAACTGGTTTGGCGAGAGAGCTCTAAGGTAAACTATTCTCGCCAAGGCAACCACAATTCCGAAGGAATTATAATGCGAGGGGAACTCTAACGAGGGAGTAGACCTTTACACGATACCAGCAGGGGACACAATAGACCATTAGGTCGCAGTGCCAGATAACCCTACACAAATAATAATAATAATAATCGAAACGTTCAACTGGCAAGTCCTCGACTTTCTAGAAACCACGACTATTTAGTTTAGTTCCTTAGTTCTCTTCTCTTCTCTTCTCTTCTCCAAGGACTCCGTCCTCTTTCTCTTAAAATAAGTGCCCCAGAGAATTCCATTCGCACGGACCATGTCCGATGGCACGACTTGACTTACCACCCACCCAGCCAACATCCACCACAATCATCTGAGTAATAACTTACAACTTCCTTCACCTGTGTAATTTATCTCTCATCTTTTTATCTGCCTTCATAAATTTATTTTCAAAAAAGAAAAGAAAAAAGGAATCAAAATGAAAAACTCTATTACGTCTGCCTGCCTGAGGCGCATGTCAAGCGAATTTCCAAACATTTATTTCATTTATTTTGTTTATTTCTCTTCGGTCTTCTCGTTAATTTCCTTTTTTTGTTCCTCCTTTAGCTGTTGGTAGTGTGTACGTATGTGTTTCCACTTTTACACCAACCAACCACCCCCTTGTTGCAGGAGTTAGTGACAGGAACAAAACCAGAAATAAAAGGGTTCCCCCCCACATCTGTATCTTATTACGTTCATATGGACGTACTATACATCGAGCCATGCTGTGTTGCTAATACGTATGCGTATGTGTTCATATGAAACTCAAGACATGATGATGAATAGATACGAAAGGAGAAATTGATGACTGAATGGATATCGAATTGACAAGCTGATGGATACAACTGATATTGGAACGAACACTCTGGCAACCTACACACACACACACAAACGTTGATGGTATCTATCGGACAAAACGGCCCGCGAAACACGAGAGGAAGTATGGAATTAGATTGGACTTTCAGATGTTTTTTACCATTTAAATGTAATTTACATGCGCATTAAATGTTTACTTTGCGATTTAATTACCATATGGGTCATTAATTTTATTGCTCGCTATCGTGCACCTACCACTTGGGGTGGAACAGTAGTGAACAGTAGGAGAATTCTATTCAATTTCACCTAAATTTTGTGACGATAATAAAGGAATAGGTGATCGAGATCATTGTCTAGATGAATTGTTCATATCTGGGAACAAGTACAAATACATAGAACCCTATGTTCCTATGACTGGATCTAAGGTTCTGGTATTGGCGCAAATTCTGGCAGAGCAACCGAGAGTACATCTCAACACTTCAGACTTTGAAAGGAGGTGAGAATGGGCAGTGAACAGTTTCGAACCAATCCAAGCCAGATGACAACTTTAGTGATACACTGTGCGAACCTATCAAGCGTCCTCAATGATCAGATACGGAATGAGAGCTTAACTCAATACGTCTGCCTCACTTGATGGGCTGCATTGTGCAGACCTACACTAAACTGTTATACCTTTGAGCAAAAGTGGGCGCCGTGGGGTAGGTGGTTAGTGTGTTCGACCACTGCGCGTAAGGTTCCGAGTTCGAATCCCAGAAAAAACAAAACAGTTTTTTCATGGCCCCACCTCTCCCGAACGTCTGACAAACATCCGAGAGTATTGTTGTCTCGAGAAAGCTTCTCAAACCAAATTGCCCTTCGGATACAGCACTAACTGTAGGTACCTTCCATTCGTGTGAAAAATATAACGCACATGAGTGTTTGCGAGAAGCTAGGCGCTGGCACTTAAGGAGCTGTAGCGCCAAATAATTACTTATTTATTTTATTGAGCAAGAGGGATTTCCCTGCTCAGTATACTGGGTAACTGGGTAACACATATGCTGTAGATCGGTAACACACGAAACTATGGCAACTGCCATACGTACTTTTTTTTACTTATGTCCTGTATCGCCTTGTGGGTCCTAGGGCCTCTACTACGCCTACGCGCCATCGTGTACGGTTTCTGGCAATGTGTCTGAGTTCTCCCCAACTTTTCCCTAACTGACGTGCCTTCTTCTCGACTGTTCTGCGCCATATTCTCCTCGAACCGCCAAGTCTTCTGCCATCCTGAGTTAGAGGGTTTCATTGCATATCACGGTTCGCTAAGGAACTGTCACCCTTTCGGAACGTGTGACGACTCCACTGCCACTTCCGCCATTGGATGGTTGTGCCTGTTGGTTCTTGACCCGTTCTCTCGTAAAGGTGTTCGTTAGAGATACAATTGGGCTAGAAAATCATTCAGATTAGGCACATATTAAAGAACGTTTGCAGCTTTCTGGTGATAGTAGTGGTCACTCTCCACGTGCTGCAACCATATAACAGCACGGATTCAACGTTGGAGCGGAACAGTCTTATTTTGGTGCTCCAACTGATTGCATTGCTTCGCCATATTTTGGACAACATCCCGAACACGGACTTTGCTTTGGCGATCCTGTTGGTTATATCCAGTTCGGTTCCACCATCGGTCGAGACAATACTCTCAAGATACTGGAAATCCTCTACTCTCTCTACCGGTTGTACCGGTTGCTCCAAGGCTGATAATTTTAGTTTTTGGCGTATTAATTTTCAGCCCGACGACGCCTGCCTCCCTCTCCGCATCTGCTGTCATTTGATGAAGGTACATAATTCTGTGGGAGAGTAAGCATACATCGTCAGCGTAGTCAAGATGTTTCAGTTGAGATGTAAGAGTCCATCGAATTCCTCCGTTTCCCGTCGACAAAGCTCCACGAAGCATATCGCTAATCACCAATAGGAATAATATTGGTGAAAGGATACAGCCTTGTCTTACCCCACTTTGGATCTCAAATTCCTCAGACAGCCTTCCTCTGTGCAGAACGTGACATTTGGAGCCTTCATATGTAGCTTTGATAATAGCAATTAGTTTATCCGGAATGCCTCTCCTGCGTAAGGCACGCCAAATAAACTCTCTGTTGACACTATCGAACGCCTTCTCAAAATCGATGAACAGCAGGTGCAGTGGCGATCGATATTCAACACACTGTTCAATGATAATCCGCAGGGTGTTGATGTGGTCGGCACAGGAGGATCCAGAGCGGAAACCTGCTTGTTCGGCATCGAGTGTGTCTTCGAGATGTTGTTTGATTTGCTCCAAGATGATTTTAGCTATTATCTTAGCTACAGCAGGCAGCACGCAGATACCCCTCCAGTTTCCGCACTCCATTAAATTTCCTTTCTTAGGAAGCTTGACGATCATTCCCTTTCTCCACTCGTCAGGAAAGTTCTCAGCTTCCCAAGCTCTATCTATAAGTAGAAGCAGAAGCTCAGCCGATGTTGTTGGTGCTACTCGTAAGAGCTCTGCTGGAATACCGTCAAGTCCTACCGCCTTGTTGGTTTTGAGTGCCTTGATCGCGGTAATGATCTCCTCTTTACTGGGAGTCGTGGCGCGTATTCGGGAACTTCTCACCTCGGGCATCTCAGTTTGATTTGGGAGTATATCGCTACCGAATACACGGTTTAAAACCGTAGCAAAATGCTCTTTCCATCTTTTGAGCTGGTCCTCATCCGAAATGAGCAAGGAACCGTCTAGGCTTTTCACTTGGTGTTGGCTGGAGATGCGACCACCTGTCAGCTCTTTGGTGATTCTGTAGACGGTCCTGCTGTCGCACCTCCGTGCTGCTCCTTCTGCTTCTGTAGCCAGCGCGTTGATGTAGTTGCGCTTGTCACGTCGCACGCTACGCTGAACTTCTCTCATCTTCATGCGATATAGGGACTCTAGCTCGCTTCTCCCTGCTGCTGGGGTAGCTGCAACGCGAGCTTTCAGCTGTTGTCGTTCGTCAATCCGTCTCCAGGTATCCTCGGAAAGTCACGCCCTATGTCTTCCCTGCGATCGACCGACAATTCTTTCAGCACCAGATGTAAAAACATTTTTCACAGCACACCAATGGTCTTGGATAGTTGTGGTCATTGAGCTGCTGATTGCTTCCACACCTTGCGAAAAGTGCTCCCTTAATTGTTGGCACACTGAGGGATCACTAAGTCTATCGATGTTGAACCTGGGCATTCTTGTGTTGTCCTGGGATCTTCGAATTGCAGCAGTGCGTAGTTGGAGAGTAGCTATCATAAGATGGTGATCACGTACTATCCCCACATCTGCCCCTCGCCTGTTTCGGACGTCCAGGAGACTACTTCTAAAGCGGCGGCTGATAGCAAAATGGTCAATTTGGTTGGAGGTTGCTTGCCTGTCATTAGAAACCCAGCTGACTTTGTGGCAGGTCTTGTGCTCAAACATGGTGCCACCTATCACAAGGCGGTTGGCATTGCAGAAAACCACAAACCTTTGGCCGTTGTCATTGCGGTTGCCTAGTCCATCGTTCCCGATTACATGTTTGAGCTTCGTTGTCGTTGCCTACCTTGGCATTCAAATCCCCCATCACTATGATAATGTCTCCATTTGGTGTTGTATTGAAGACGGCACTTAAAAGGTTGTAGAAGCTCTCCTTTTCGTCCTCAGACGAACTATTCGTTGGGGCGTAACACTGTATGATGGTGACGCGTCGTACTCTTGTCCGGAATCTGGCCGTCAAAACCCTATCACCATGGGGCTGCCAGGAAATTAGGCGCTTGCGTGCCGTTAGCAGTAGTCCGACTCCATATTCCCGTGGACTTCCGGATGGTCTTCCAGAATAGAGTAGTACAGTGTTACGCGTTGGGGACTGGTACTCGCCCGCTTCTAACCATCTTATTTCACTTACCCCCAAAATGTCCAGTTTATATCGCATGAATTCTTTTTTTCCAATTGGAGGAATCTGGCATTGTAAGGACCTTCTCTTCCCGAGTCGAAGAGCGCCTTTACATTCCAGAAACCTATCTTTGTCCGGGTACAATAGCCAAAAGTCGTCAACATGTAATCATTCCTTATCCGAGGCATAGTGTCGGTTTCTGTAGCGGGCAATATGCGGTAACGCAGGTTGCTGGCCCACGTTACCTAGCCTAGAATCAAGGCTCTAGACAACCCACACTTATAATTTTAGCCTACACGTATAAGGGTTTATACGTATAGTTGCCCGGGGACCACCACTAGGAGGTAAAGTAAGCACCGTTGGACGATGACATCTTACCTTAAACACCTAGATTACGCTGACGATGTTTGTCTACTTTCACATTGGATATTGGACTTCTATCTGATGGCCCACAATCTAGAAGCTGAGGCAAATAAAGTGGGGCTAAAAATAAACACAGCCAAAACAAAAGCCCTGAGCACTTCTAATACCCGCGCTCAACTTAGCATTGCCGGACAGGAAGTCGAGAAAGTTGATAACTTTCTATATTTAGGAAGTGTCGTCTCGGCTAATCGCGGTGGCACCGATCTGGATGTATGCAGCAGAATCGGGAAGGCTAAAGCTGCGTTCGGAATGCTTTCCAAAATCTGGAGAAGTAATGTAATCAGCTTAAGAACCAAGCTACGACTGTTCCGCTCCAACATAGAATCAGTGCTGGTCTATGGGTGTAGTACCTGGAAGGTGGACACCATTAACACACACAAGCTGCAAGTCTTCGTAAACAAATGCTTAAGGATTATCTTGAGGATTTTTTGGCCCAACCGCATCTCCAACGAACAACTTTATCTGAGAACGGGCCAAGAACCTATAATCATTACTATACGAAGGAGAAAGTGGCAATGGATTGGACACACCCTACGGCGCGAAGAATAGCGGGGCGTCCTAGGTAAACGTGGCGCAGAACTGTAGAGGAAGAATCGAGCTCTTTAGGAATGAGTTGGAGGCAGCTCAAACGTGTTGCAGAACTTCGAACATGATGGCGCGCAGGCGTGGTTGACGCCCTATGCCCCCCGAGGGGTTAAAGGATATAAACAAAAAAAAACAAACACTTTCAAGGATATCTTCATCCGCTTTCATTAAAGTCTATCTTTCAGTGCCATAAAGCAGGACTGCGATGATCAGGGTCTTATGCAAAGTCCCCTTAGTTCTTCGAGATAGGACTTTTTTTTCTTTTTTTTTTAGAAAAAAAGGAAACCCAAATCCCAGAGCACTCAGACTCTCCGGTCCATTGTACTACCAGGCAGGAACCTTTCTTTGGTGCAGTGGTTGGAAAACTTCGATGTAATTCGTTTTCCTTTATACTCGGGTGGCTGATGATTGATCGGACTTCGAGACAGGACTTTACTGTTGAATTGCCTTATTAGCCCTTATTATGCGTACTCTTTTGGCTAGGTCGATATCTCTGTACAGCTCACACAGTTCTTCATTGTATCTTCTCCTCCATTCTTCGTCCATAAACCATGTGAAGAACCTTTCTCTCAAAGTAACCAAGGACATCCTCATTCGATTTCGATAGGGTCCATGTCTCTGCGCCATAGCAGGACTGGGATGATAAGGGTCTTATACGAAGTTACCTTAGTCGCTCGAGAAAGGGCTTTGTTCCTCAATTGCCTTCTTAGCAAGAGAAGTAGAGATTGACAAGAATGATTCGTGGTTTGATTTCTGCGCTGATATCATTGCTCGAGTTTATAGCGGAGCCTAAATAGACAAAGTCATTAACTACCTTAAAGTTGTGACTGCCATTGTGACATTCTTTCGATGTTGATTGTCATTTTTTGTTGACAGCATGTACTTTGCTTTGCCCTCGTTCTTCTGCTTCAATACTCACGAACCCACCATTGGCATCATGCTCTCTCCTCCCAATTATGTCACTGTCGTACGCGTAGGCGAGTTGTACAGACTTTTGAAATATTGTGCCTCTTATGTTGGCTTGTGAGGACAATACTTTCAAGTGCGATGTTGAAGCAGTCACAAGAGAGAGCGTCGTCTTGTCTAAATTCATTTTTGGCATCAAAGGTGCCCGTAAGGTCGTTACCGACCTTGATGGAGTTCTCCATTGTCATCTTGCATAGGCGGTTAACTTCGGCAGGAATGTCAAAACTTGTGTCTAGTTCTCTGTATAGCTCTGTATAGCTCTTCTCTGTAGGCTACTGGTTCCTCCAAAAAGGAGAGTTTTTCCCGCGCTTTCCAATTTTATCTACATAACCTAACCTCGTGTACTATTCAGTCTCCGTCTCATTTCACTAAACGTTACCTCCCCCTACCCAAACTAACTTAGAATTGCACATAGTATTCCCACACACCTGTACATTCGTGTACCTGAGCAAATGTTCTTCAACCACTCTGCGTGTAAACTTTGTGCCAACAACCGGTGAGCAAATAGAATAAAAAATAAATTACACCAATCATCATCATTGAGTCCGTAAAAATGAATTATTGGTCATTGCCCTCCCGCTGTGCCATGGCGGCCACGTGTGGCCCATTAAGTTCTTACATAGCCTCACATCTCCTATACCATTCCGAAACGGAATGGAATATTTCTATCGCGTCTTCGAATTATATAACTCAAACGGGCGGGCGGTGTGACCATTCCCCTGATAAATGCAACACCATTCGAAGGTTGATGAGGAACAAGAAATAAAGAAACTTTTTTTTTTATCAGAAATTTCATTATTCCCAGAGGTAGGCTGACCACCCCCATCCCCCAGCTACACACATGTACAAAAATGCTATATCCTTGTCAAGATTAATTCAAATAGTCTTTAGAGCTTTCACGCGTCACTTGTATAAGCACCTGTCTAATGGTTTTCCATTTCCCAGTCCTTTTGCGTATCTTTCTATTCAAATATATTCAAGGCTTTAAACTTGTTTCGGGGGCGGGTGGGGGGTGGGGGGTGGAAGGACAATCCTCACAAAAGAACTTGCCAGGAACCAAAACAAAGGCAAAGCCCACTTTTCTGATAGAAAAAAATAAAAAATAAAAATTAAATCAGAAAAGCTTTCTAAAATTTCGTCCTCGTCGTCGTTGCTGATGATGACATTGACTTTTCGTCCTTGTGGGGTCAAAAGCTCTTTTCAATGTTTTTGTTGTTGTTATTGTAATACAAGGAATTATGTAATATTTGTTATGTTTTTGACAGGAAAGACATAGATTCTCGTATATACATGCGAGACGCGCGTATTTTATTTTCGTAAATACTACTATACACACTCTGCTATTGCGTGGGCGTATGTGTGTGTGTGTATGCTAGTCTGTCGGAATTATTATTACAAAAGGGGCGATAAAAAAAAAAAAAAAAAAAAATAAAAAATTCTTTGGAAACAAATTTTAGGGGCGACTGAGTAGGAGGTGAAAGGTTATTTAACATTTTTATGATTTTTGGTCGCGAGTATTTCTTTGTTAAAATAACTGCGAGTTGTATTTAATGTTTCACTGTATATGTAAGAGTTTACGGGCTTTACGCTAAACGAGGTGATTACTTTGACCTTTCTAGCAAAAAAGGTTATTTAGGGGATTAAGAGGGATGAATGGAATTTATATGTACCTACTCGGGTTTATTTTTCCATTTTCTATTGAGTGGGAGGGGGGAGGGGGATATGTGCCCACAATTTGCGTGTTTCATCAACATTTCTCAAATCTAGATACTCTACAGTGTTGCAGTGTTGTGGGGGTAGGTAACGTGTGGCTAATGGTGTGTAAATAGAGTGCAATAGGTGGAGACAGGTGATGTGGTTAGGGGTGGCTTATCAGAAATCGAATTAAATGAGTGGCTAGAAGTTTATAAAACAATTCTCAAAGGTATATATAGGATAAAAGACTAAGTCATTAGGGCTGCATTACCAGGTAGAGACAAAAAAGCATGCTTGGAAGTGGAATACAGGCAGTGCAAGCGAGAAGGGAAGACGAAGTACGCCCAGCTGTATCGGGAGCTGGAGGAAATATCTTCTCCGACTGCTGATACAAACCAGGCTATCCAGGAGCTGCAATGACACAGTATGAGCAAGGGCACAACCATCTTCAAAATGGTCATCGAAGGAAGGCAGAATGATTAGGACGTTCGCTCGCCAATGTTCATTAACAATGCTCAAGGCCAGCTTCTTGTGGATGACGGCAAAATTCTGCGTAGGTGGCGACTCTATTTTGAACGGCTTTTGAATGGACAGCTTCCCCGGCTATACTTTCTAAAATGCCACCCCTAACTGAGAAGAAATAACCGACATAACAATCGAAGAAGTCCAAAAAACGAAAAGCGGTTGGGCCAGACGAGATACCCTCGGAGTTCTGGGAAAAGATGCGAGACATTGAGTTCAGACGGCTCATGATTCTCATCTCCAAGCTTATGAGCTTCAGGCTTAGATTCTTTAACCCCTCGGGGGGCATAGGGCGTCAACCACGCCTGCGCGCCGTCGTGTTAGAAGTTCTGCAACTCTTTTGAGCTGCCTCCAACTCATTCCTAAAGAGCTCGATTCCTCCTCAACTGTTCTGCGCCACGTTTGCCTAGGGCGCCCCGCTATTCTGCCTGCCTGGGTGAGCGGATTCCACTGCATGGCGTATTTCGCAATGGAGTTGTCTTCGCGCCGTGGGGTGTGTCCAATCCATTGCCACTTTCTTCTAGGTATAGTAATGCTTATAGGTTCCATGCTTATGAGAGGCGATCTAATGTCGAATCAATGAAGGGAAGCGTTCGATCAAGCTGACGTCACCACAACCAGTGCACTGAGAACAACACCTACAGCAGGACTCGAGGTCATTCTCACACCTACCTAGACTTCACGAGGCCATTTTCAATCACCTATCCGAGCAGGGAAGACTGAAAAAATGACCGATGGATCCAAAGATGTAGAGGTCCTAGCAGTGACAATAGCAGCCTATGAGACTGAGATGAGGGCAATTCCACTAGAGGGTACCACCTTCTTCATCGACAGACAGACAGCAATATCTGCTACAAAAGTAAAATCGAAGCTTGTGAAATGTTGTAGAGGAGAGCTCAGGGTTCTTGGAAGACAGCACGAGGTAAAGCTCCCTGGCCATGAAGGCATATCTGAGAGTGAAAAAGCCGACAAACTGGCTAGAGGAGGCTCAGCACTAAACTCGGACCAATCCGACCCCTCAGTGTACATTCCGCCTTGCACATTCAAACTCGAAGCAGGGCACAAGGCCCTTATGGTGTCAAACAACAGGTGAACCTCTTTAGATACTTGTGTCACCACTAGGAAGTTATGACCTGCATTCGACCGAGCAAAAACCAAAAGACTCATGCAGAGGGATAGAAAATCTCTCTCTACTCTACTATAGGAGTCATTAAGGGGCATAACAGTATGCGATACCACATGAAAAAGCTCCGTGTGCCGAACGAAGTCCTTTGTAGAGGCTGCGGTGACGAGAGGTTCAGGAAAACACCACCCACTTTCTTTGCTACTGCCTAGACCTCTATCATTTGAGAAATTAGTACTTTGGACAATACTTCTTTAAGGATTTAGAAGAGTTGTCCAACAGACCGATAAATGACATCGCAAACTTCATCAAATCCTTTGGATGGTTTGTATCTCGCGGACAGTAAGTACTAAATGCTTTCTTTAGGATATGTACAAACGACGTTTTATTTTCTGCTTTTCACGAGGAAGGGATTCTCTAATCTATCTTCTCTAGATCCCTGGTATGCGTTGGTGTATCCCCTACACCAGCCCACATACCTAACCTAATCTAAGCTGACGTCGCATACCATGAAGATCGTTGAGCAGGTATTATCTAAGACATCGAGGTGCTCCAGAAACCTATGTACAGATGATCATGTACGAAGGAGTAATGACAAGAGTAAGATGCACGACTGGTAACCGAAGTTTTTTAGAGGAAATGGGTATCGTAGTAGTCTCAAGCAGACCGAATAATGCTATGCTGCGCGTTCTCTGATCTATACAGACCTCTTCCAGACTGACTAAAACAGTACTTCCCAAGCGCGTTAGGTTCAAATATTTGAGATCTATGATAGCGAAGCAACCAGTGATGATGACATCAATCATCGTGTATGTGTAGGATAGATTAAGTGGCTCTACACCGCAGTTGTGCGTCCATCACTTATATACGGTTCACAATGTTGGACAATGTACAAAACGTATGAGAGTAAATTAACAGCAGATGGGATGACAGCAGGAGTGACAAAGCCTTCACGTGAGAGAAACGGTCTGACGAAGAATAGATCGAGACCAGGTATTGTCATGTTCAAAGAAGAGATCATTTAAAACCAGAGGCCAATATCAATGAACGTTCCACAGATATCGCTAAAGAGAGACAGGCCTAGATCGCACAATTGCAACTACACCAGCAAAGCTGTTACTTTGCTTCAGTAACAAAGAGATCCAAAATCGGGAGGCGAACACCATAGACGGATCAGTAGAAATGCAGTGAAGTAGGAGGGTTATGATCCCATCAGTTCAGATCATAACTTCGCCGAAATATGTAGAAGATATCAGCAACCGGAGAAGTTAGGTAGGATAGTTCTTGAACCCTTTTAACGGATTAAAGCCATTGGGGGTGCTTTAAATGGCAACCGATGTACTTTTTAATATTCTCCTAGAATTATAATACCAACAATTCATAGGTATTTCGTGATATGTCTTGAGTTAGTTTTTGAATTCAGTGTGAAAAGCAATGAAGAAAAATGCTTTGGCAAATTCTCTTGATCTAGAAACTGTGGAGAGTTGTAGATGTAGAGATGTAGATGTACATGATAGTGAGGAGCAAGTGCACTGCGACTTTGAAAGATCTATTCTGCTACCCATACTACGGCTCTAGCCGATGATTTATTCGGTCTAGAGCACTTCCTCCAGCCTAGCTGCTACAGCAAACCGCAGTATCTTCAGTGGATCCAGCGAAAGTAATTCCATTTCTGGTAGGAGGTAGGCACCTAGGTTATTTCTTCTTTTGTGGATCAGTGCTTCGCATTTCATAAGAAGGTGCGCTGGTTTTCTGCGAATTCTCTGCAGAATCTGTAGTGTCCGTCTCCCTCTATTCCCAGTTTCTTAAGGTGCTGCTTGAGTCTGCAGTGATCCGTTAACATGCCCGCCAAGATGCGAAATCGATTCGTACTAACTCTTAGGCAGGCTCTGCTTCTTTTCTGGTGGTATTTCCCCAGAGATTCTTTTGTCTGTCTTATTTGGGGGATATCGTCCCAATGCTTGGCCCATTTGCTCTTTTCCTCTTTCCTTAAGTCTTCCCGTATTTTGTGGGGTTCTATCCTACAAAACATTCTGGTCTAAGGAACGGAGTGTCTGATCCGTTTCTAGCTAGTTCATCAGCTGCTTAGTTTCCCTCCACTCCTACATGTCCTGGTACCCAGTAGAGAGTTACTTTATTTGTTTCTATCAGTTTGTTGATCCTGGTGAGGCTTTCCGATACCAGTTTGGACCCAATCTAGTGCTACCCGCGATATTTCCTGTCTAGATTGAATCGAGCGCATCTTTCAGTCACGTGTAGAGAGTTAGTATCAACTCCATCAGAGAAGAATGGAAGACCGGCAGAGCACCTAACGTGCAATCCAAAGCTGTCAACATCGATGGATCCAAAATGGTGTAAGGGCAGGCATCTCCGCTGAACCGCTGGGAACCCAAACTACAGCGGAGTTTTCTCAGCAGAGGCACTATCAGTGACAAAAGCAGCCCGTGATACTGCAATGAAAGCAATACCACAGCAGGATATCACCTTTTTCATTGACAGCCTGACAGCAATAAAGTAATATTTGCTACGAAAAACCTTTTGCTAAAATCAAACCTTTTGAAGTGCTATCGAGAAGAACTTAGGGTTCTCAGAACACATCACAAAGTGAAACTCTGCTGGGTCCCGGAACAGGAGGTCATATCAGGGAACGAGCAATTCGTCGAACTGGCAAGAAGAGGTTCGGCACTAAACCCGGATCAATCTAACCACTCGGTGTATATCCCGCCTTGCGCACTTAAACTCGAAACAAGGAATAAAACTCTAACTGAGGCGAATATACGTAATAAGTAGACCTCTCTTAATACTAGTATCACCACTAAGAAACTATGGCCTCTATTCGACAGAGCAAGGGCCGATAGAATCATGCTGAAGGGTAGAAATTCCCTCTCCACTCTTATACGAGTCATTATGGAATATGCGGTACCAAAGAAAAAAGGTGTATTTAGCGGAAAAAGACCCCTGTAAGGGCTGTGGTGACGAGATGGTTAAGAAGGACGCCACTCACTTCCTTTGTCACTGCCTAGGTCTCTACCAACTAAGAAACAAGTTCCTCTGACAATACTTTTTCCAGTATTTGGAAGATTTATCCAACAGACCGGCGAACAACATCGTACACTTTATTTAAATCCTTTGGATGACTTGTATCCCGGGGTCAGTAAGTAATAAATGGAGGAGATTCCTTCTTTCTTTTCCCCTAAGGGTATTAGAATGGGTCTATACTGACCTGAGTGTGGTATAGAGGACTTGTACCCTCTACCTAAACCCACATACCTAACCTAACTTAGTGTAAAAAGTTTTGAAAACTCAGTTCAGTTGTGTCTTGGCACTGGTGAACGAGCTAAGATTTTCTTGATTGATACAATTGGACCTGAGAAATCCAGTCTTCTCTGGCGAACTGTTGATAGTATACGAACTGAGAAGAGTGTCTCTGCAGCCACGAGCTTTATCATCTACAATAAAACAGTACGTTTCTCAGCACAAAAGACGGCAGACATCTTTTTGGTAAACCTCACGGGACATCATGCATTTGCTAAGCACCTCAATTGGGTGGGCACTGGATTTTTCGCCCCCTTAACAAACTGTCAAAACCACTTCAATTTCCACTTCAATTCTTCAAGCTGAGGGTCATGCTATTGAACTTTGCACCAGAAAATGCAGAAAAAACGTTCGCAGATCTGACGACACATACACTCATGTCCTACAACCTAAGCGAGTTTGGCACTGCCTGCAAACTCTCCTACAGCTTGCTGTACACAACGAAATCATACTCAAGTGGTTCCCTGGGAATGAGGCTACTGACGAACTAGCCAGATCTAGTGCTCAATCTCCATTCATAGGCCCAGAACCCTTGTGTGATCTTCCTACCAACCAAATAAAGATTAGGATAAATTATTGGAAAATAAAGAAGGGCTCACACATTGGTACTCACAAACTAGCCGAAAACATGCCAAGAGATTCATTATTTTTTTCAAGCAAAACAGCAAAAGAGAGCAACTATAATAGCAAGATCTTGACTGACTTCCTTACTGGTCATTACCCTATCTTAAATACCATCTCAAAAAAATCGGCATTAGTCATCCATCCATCTGCCGAGCATGTGCATCTTATGCGAATATCCCATCATTGCTCGAACCACAATTAAATACTTTCAGAAAAGGTTTGCTTCCCCATCTGACGTTGTCTCTTCCTCAGCTCAAAAATGCTAAGCCTCCTACGTGAACTTGATTACAGCTAGGAAGCAAATTCACGCAATGCGTCTCTAAAGGTGACAGCACAGAAGATCTTAATGATCCACTTTACTTCTAAAAAAAATGTATCTATAGTCTCCATGACTCTCCAGCTGCTAAAGGACACTACCTATGATTTCTCCTTTGCAAGGTATGGACCCTTGCATGTCAGCCAGTCTCGAACTACTAGTTTCGCTGAAGTTAAGTTATGCCCATACTGTGTAAAACATTTAAAGGGTATCTATAATCCCTGTAGGGCTGGTCAAACGGTAGTGCATGCGATCATATGAAAACACAAGCGTTTTCACTCAGCTGAGGCCTACCAACTCCTACTCTCAACCCCCATGCGGTGACAGCCGGGTGCCTAGTACCTTAATTCAAGAAGTGGGTAACCAACCCCGTTTGCGTCTACAGTTCCAGTTAGGTTGAACTTAGTGAATACCTTGCACGAGCTGCTTCGACGTATTCGGATCACAGGTCGGTAAGGGGGGTTGTGCCGACGGGGTAACTTCCCTACCACGTAAAAAATGCATGGTTCCGAAACAACCAAAAGCCTCGGATAAGGACGATTCAACTGATGACGAGCCCAGCAAATGATATAACGACAGTGACCTTCGGATCTGTACATGGAATGTTCTGTCCCTTTACAGACCACGTGCAGCCGAACAACTAGCAGAGGCCCTAGACTACTATAAAGCAGATATTACCGCCATCCAGGAAGTGCGATGGAATGGCCCGGGCAAAAAGAGGATGAAAAACTGTGACATCTACTACGGTGATTGCTACAGAGGCAACAGGCAACACTTATTCGGATGCGGATTTGTCATACGCGGCAGGCTTAGGCAAGAAGTCTTAAGCTTCCGACACGTGAGCGAGCGTATTATGACTAACCGGCTCAAGGCTAAATTCGCTAATATAAGCCTAATATCTGTTCATGCCTCCGCAGAAGAAAAGGACCCTGCCGCCAAAGAGTGTTTCTATGAGCTCCTCGACAAAACATACGAGCAATGTCCTAAGTACGACGATAAATTCATATTTGGCGATTTTAACGCCAAAATAGGAAAGGAGGACGTCTTTGGTAGAGCAGTCGGTAAGCATAGCCTACACCACACCTCTGATAACGGACTAAGGCTAATTGATTTCGCCGTGGAGCAAAATGTCACCATAGCAAGCACATGGTTTCCTCATCTCGATATTCATAAGCAGACATGGTGGTCCAATGATCATGTAACGATCAACCAAATTCATCATATTACGATCGACGCAAGGTATGCCTCCAGTATTCTGGATGTCCGGACCTTCCGAGCGGCCAACATAGACTCGGATCATTACCTTGTTGTAGCCAAGGTACGAATGCGGATATCCCAATCTGAGCAACAAAGAAGAATCACTGTGAGAAAATTTAACGTCGAAAAGCTACAATCGCAAGAGACCGCCAGACTCTTCGCTGAACGCGTATCCCGAAATCTCTCAATCAACCCTATGCCGGCAGCATCAAGTGCCGAAGACCAGTGGGAACGCTGCCAACATGCCATCAGAAACGCCGCGACTGATGTGCTGGGTCTCGCTCGCCTACCACCGCGAAACCCCTGGTTTGACGAAGAATGCCGGCGGGTGCATGCAACAAAGCAAGAAGCATACAAAGCGGCGCAGCAAAGGAAGACGAGAGCTGCTCGTGAGCTCTACGAGCAAAAGAGATGGGAAGAACTCCGGCTCCTCCAAAAGAAGAAGAAAGAGCATGAGAAGCGCGCGTTTGAGAATGTCGAGAGTCTATACTCCAGGAACAATGTACGGAAGTTTTACCAAAAGATAAAAAGAACGTGTCAGAGAAGCAATACCCATACAGAAACCTGTAGAGATGAAAATGGAAACCTCGTAGTAGAATCACAGTCGGTGCTGAGAATATGGAAAAACTACTTCTGCAGACTGTATAACGGCGACGAAGACCAACATCCCGCTGTCAGGCAAAATGAACCATTCAACATAGACGATGATAGTCAAAATGTCCGTCCACCTGACCAAAACGAAGTAAGGATAGCAATATCCAAACTGAAATCCAACAAGGCTGCTGGACCTGACGGCTTACCGGCCGAACTTTTCAAGGCAGCTGGGGATGAATTGGTAGAGTGCATACACCAACTCATCTCTAAGATTTGGTCAGACGAGTGTATGCCCGATGAATGGAACCTCAGCATCGTTTGCCCGATCCACAAGAAAGGAGACCCCTCAACTGCGCCAATTATAGAGGCATCAGTCTCCTCAACATCGCATACAAGATCTTTTCTGCGATATTGTGTGAACGCCTGAAACCTTTTATCAACAGCCTGATTGGACCCTATCAGTGTGAATTCAGGCCAGGAAAGTCCACCATCGATCAAATCTTCACACTTCGGCAGATCCTGGAGAAAACCCAAGAATTCCAAATCGATACTCACCGTCTCTTCATCGATTTCAAGGCCGCCTATGACAGCATCTATAGAGAAGAGCTTTATAGAGCCATGTCTAGTTTTGACATCCCTGCCAAACTTGTCCGTCTGTGCAGGCTGACGATGGAGAACGCTCGCTGCTCCATCAAGGTCGGTAATGACCTCACCGAGACCTTTGATGTCAAAAAAGGTTTTAGACAAGGTGACGCGCTGTCATGTGACTTCTTTAATATTGTACTGGAACGGATTGTGCGGAACTCACAAGCCAACACCGGAGGCACAATCTATTACAAGTCTGTACAACTGCTTGCATACGCCGACGATATAGACATTATCGGAAGAACGCAGTGGGCTGTCAACGGTGCGTTTGCAAGCATTGAGGCGGAAGCGGCCAAAATGGGTTTAGCGATAAACGAGGACAAAACCAATTATATGCTGTCAACAAGAAGGGAAAGCCAACACCGATGAATTGGACAAAACGTCACAGTGGGCAGCTATAACTTCGAGGTAGTAAGGGACTTTGTCTACCTTGGGCCTGCTATAACCTCGAAAAACAAGATCAGCGCAGAAATCAATCGAAGAATAACTCTTGGCAATCGCTGTTTTTTGGGCTTATAAGGCAATTCAACAGTAAAGCCCTATCTCGAATAACTAAGGAGACTCTGCATAAGACCCTGATCACCCCAGTTCTGCTTTACGGTGCTGAAACATGGACTTTATTTAAAGAGGATGAAGATATCCTTGGTCGCTTCGAGAGAAAAATTCTTCGTAAAATTGTCGGTCCCGTTTGCGTTGACGGGTTTTGGAGGAGAAGATTCAATCAAGAACTATACGAGCTGTACAGCGACATCGACCTAGTCAAAAAACTGCGTATTGGACGTCTGAGATGGCTAGGACATGTAGAGCGAATGGACACCAATGCTCCGGCCCACAGAGTCTTCGAATCTAATCCCGAGGGACGACACAGTAGAGGAAATCATCGCCGTAGGTGGCGCGCACAAGTTCAAGGGGACCTCGACCAACTTGGAGTGTGCAACTGGAGGCAATTAGCTAAAGACCGAGCTAAATGGAGAGACTTGTTGGTTTAGGCCCAGGTTCACCCCGAACTGTAGCACCACCTAAGTAAGTAAGTAAGATTTAACACTCAAGTGCAACGCTAAGGGAACTTAAACATGAAATCGAGAATCTAAAACCTAAGAAATCTCCAGGTTACGATTTGATTACCGGAGAAATTCTCACATTTTTACCTAGAAAAGCATTGATTAAGCTTCTTCATGTTGTAAATGCTGCGCTCAGATTAAAGCACGTGCGGACCCAATGGAAAGTTGCGGAAGTCATAATGGTTTTAAAACCAGGAAAACCGCCAAATGAGGTAAAATCGTATACCTAGACCAATTTCGCTTCTTCCAATCATATCGAAAATTTTCGAGAGGATGTTACTAAGGCGTCTCCAACCGGTTATAGAAGAAAATAATCTTATCCCTGACCACCAGTTTGGGTTCAGAAGCAAGCATTCGACGATTGACCAGGTGCATAGAATTACTGACGTAATCGAGAAAGCAATTGAAGTAAAAAAGATTTGCTCAAGCGTATTTCTTGACGTCTCGCAAGCCTTTGATAAGGTGTGGCATGATGGCTTGAAATGCAAACTACGGCAAGTTCTCCCTGTATGCTTATACGGTATTCTAGAATTATATCTCGGGAATAGACTCTTTCGTATTAGACATGGAATCGAATACTCCGAGCTCAAAGAAATTTCGGCCGGCGTAGCGGAAGCGTTCTTGGGCCGCTTCTCTAATTGTTATATACTCGTGATATACCCAACGAAAATGGCACTATCCTTGCTGCGTTTGCCGATGACACCGACCGCTATCCTAGCAGTGGGCAAAACAATCGAAGAGACGACTGCAAAACTGCAAAGCGCACTGAATAATGTAAATGAATGGGCGAGGGGCTGGCGGTAGCCTGCCAAGCGTTTTTTTTCATGATAGAAAAATTGCTTGATACGTAAATAGTTAGTTGCGATATCTAACAAATTTATATCGAAGGGTGGCGTTCTTTTAGTCAGTAAGAATCTGACACTACTATGAGCACGCGCTATGTCTATGGAAGATTTTTCACCTACCCTCGGAAAAAAAAGAAAAAACTTATTAAGCGCTCCAGTATTTAAGCCGTGGTGTCCAGCATGCATAGAGGCCTATGCGATGAAGGATCCTGCGGTGGTTTATTACCTTTTGGTAAGAGGACAAGTCTTTGCTTCTTCCACTGGTGAAAGAGCTTAGATTTCATTAATTAATACATTTGGACCTGGGAGATTAGTATACGAACTGAGAAGAGTATCACTGCAGCCACGATCTATGTCATCGTGGCTGCAGTTAAACCTCTCATGTCCAACAACTAAAGCCATAAGGGTATCACTTGACATGAGGCTACTGAAGAACTAGCCAGATCTTATGCTCAGTATCCATTCATTGGCCCTAAACCCTTGTGTGGCCCTTGTACCATCCAAGTAAAGATTCCACAATCAGAAGCAAAGACAAAAACAACAAAACAAATCTGCCCAGTTATCTAGATACCACCCACGGAGTTTTTCTGAAACCTAACGTCTGAGTTTCAAACCACTACACCAATCTTTCTCTCTCTCTCTCTCTCTCTCTCTCTCTCTTTCTCTCTCTCTCTCTCTCTCTCTCTCTTTCTCTCTCTCTCTCTGTGTGTGTATCCTTTCCAAAAGCCCATACTGTGTAAAACATTTAACGGGTATTCGTAACCCCTTGAGTGAGCGTAAATTATAAACAAAAGATTAGTAGACCTAGTACAGAGCCTTGGGGAACGTTACCTAGGATATTGTAATGCCTCGTTCCAACGTCGGTGTCGGGTAGCTGTACCATATTTCTGAAACAGTCTGTCATTATCTTCTTCTTCTTCAAGTAGTCCGGCAATCTCTTGTCGGCAATTTCATGGGATGTCCCTCCAGTTAGCGGTATTGGAGGCGTTTTCGTCGTCAATGATAGGGCAGTACTCATGCTATTCTTCGATGACTTTTCTCGCCACATTGAAGCCTTCATTAAAGGCGACACTAAAGTTGAAAAGTAGCTCTGACAGATGAAACTGTACCTACATTATACCACTTAAGACAAAGTTTTGAAATAAGGGCGTGGCACTTGAAATTCCAAAGCAAAAATATTAATAAAATCTCACGTTCGAGACATATTTTTTTTTAAAACGCTAAAAGCAAGTTATCACGAGCATCCCATCACTATCCGCTTCTTTGGCAATAATATACGAGTATCTCAAGAAATACGTGCAATTGCCTTTCTAAATGTCTCCCATACCACTTTGGTGAGATATTCGCAGAAAAATGTGCCTTATAACGAGAAATCGGTGAAATTTCCGTTGAAATATTTGAATGCTTACTCCGAAAACAAAAGGCTACATATATACGATACTCGTACATAATATGCACTGCCATGCCACGGAGTACATTCACACCGTGAAGTGATGTGCTAAAAGCATCAACAACAACAACAATAACTTCCAAATACCTGAGCAGCATATTTGTGTTGCGAATTGAGTATTTGAAAAATCTCTAGCATCAGTTCCGACAGATCTGAGCGCCTACAGATATTTTACACTCTCCTCCTGCTTATTGAAACGTAAAATATTATACAAATACGAGTTGTATCTTTAACATAACAGATACATAGGTACATATCTGTAGATATTTGTTCACTGAATTGTGAAAATCTGCTATAGTCAGTTTGTTGTGTTGTGTTACATAAAATTGCGCGACGGATACCAGCAGCAACAGCAGCAGCAGAGTTTGGAGATAACTCACCTGGCGTGTAGTAGATACTATGCCATCGGTGCCTGGGCACAGATGAGAAATATAAAATACGACATAATCGCACACAACTGGGTGAAACTAATTCTGTGCGGTTGTTATTTTATTTTTATATCTTTATGTCGTGCAGAGAAAAGATATATAAATTACAGGATACAGGAAAACGTTTGACTAGCAATCTAGCTTAAGGTGTTTTGAGCTATTGCATCGCATCGACGATTACAATGATAAGCAGAGGATGAACGGGATGGATGTAGACTACCCTTTCATTTTATAATTGCAGATGTAGATACTATGAACTTATGTGTATGATGTACATACTCGTATATGGTATAGAGATTGAATTATCGACAATTTCATCAAAGTGAAGACAACGGAGGGGGTCACCTCTGAGGGTACATATTCTCGTAAGCGAATCCCACCACCGTCGAGGACTTACTTCATTAGCGGCGAGCTTATTCCAACAGTCTCATCCCTAAGCAATATGGTTGTTATCTGCGACAAAGAGCTCAATTTTCGTTTGCGTATCAATGACATTATCAACCCTACAGGGCCAACTCTGTGATAGGTTTCATTCAGAGGAATTCTCAAAGCCATATGTCACAAAATTCTTTTACACCACATTCGTCTCCTTGAGTATGCTAGACTGGTCTATTGTACTAGCAGAGAGCCCAATTCATTGGAACCTCCATGAAACCCAAGCAAGCAATTCAGTGATGACGAGCTTACAGTACGAGTACCCACCACAGTGGCACCTAAATCTGCCACTTGATACAAGCAAAAGCAGGATACTCGCAGAGAAAATGTCCCGCAGTGCCATCGGCCTCTTCAGACTGACTACACAAGCGTCGTAGACTAAAGTTTCAAGAATCACACAGAAGTTGTGAAAAACGCTAGAACTTAGAGTGAACCCTACCAAAACCACTGTGATGCCCTTCACCAAGAAAAGACAGCTAATCCTTTTGGAAGGGATCAGGGTCGACCCACAGAAACAGGTCAAGTATCTAGGTCTAATACTAGACAGCAAACTCGTCTGGAGAGAACGTGTAGAAGCTGTGGTAACCAAAGTCACCAGAAAACTTATGGTATGCAGGAACATTTCAGAAAAACCTGGGGATGCACCCCAGCCACACTGACATGGATGTACTTGATGATAGTAAGTCCCATCAGCACTTACGGGGGTTAACAGAACTGGACATCGAGCCTTTACGGCCATGCCGCCATTCTGTCCCGATGGGGAACTACCAGTGGATTAACAGAAACTGATCATATGAACCCAATGCTAGCATTTGAAAGGAGATTCACTACAAGAATTCCTGACAGAATGTTCTGGAAGAACCGAAGAACCATGAAGAAAGAGGAGTTGGCTCTCTATACCGACGGTTCTAAGATGGACGTTGGCACGGGAGCCGGAGTTTATTGTGAAGCCCTAGGAATAAACTACTCCTTTGGAATAAATGACGACTGCAGGGTCTTTCAAGCCGAGGTCACAGCCATTATACAGGCTGCTGAAATTAAACGCGAGAGTAAAATCGTTGGTAAAACTATCACTGTCTCTATATACAGCCAGGCAGCCGTTAAGGCTCTGGACTCTGCTGTAATTAGGTCAAGGCTTGTAAGAAGCTGCAAATCACTCTTAAACGAGATATCTAGAGCCAATGCGGCGACCCTCTACTGGGTACCAGGACATATGGATATCGAAGGAAACGAAAGGGCTGACGAACTTTCTAGGAAAGGGTCGGCGCTGGACTTATGGCGGGCTCTCCCCTCTGTAGTAAGCCCAATCAGTTCTTAATGGAAGAAAATAGAGAATGAAGCCACCGGTCGAGTAAACGGATGCTGGGTTCATCTGGAAACATGCGCAACGGCCAGGGCGCTATGGCCGTTCTACAGCAAGAAGAGATCAACCTCTCTGGTAAAACTTTGTCGTTTTATAACGACGAGCAAGGGTCATTTCTGGCATAATTACTGAACATTGTGCCATTGGCGTTCACGCGGAGCGACTCGGTGTGCTGCATAACTACTATTTATGATCCTGTTGGCTATATCCAGGATCACCAAAGCAAAGTCCGCGTTCGGGATATTGTTCAAAATATGGCGAAGCAATGCAATCAGTTTGAACACCAAGATAAGACTGTTCTGCTCCAATGTTGAATCCGTGCTGCTATATGATTGCAGCACGTGGAGAGTAACCACTACTATCACCAGAATCACGATGATCACGCCCTGGTAAATGCTGCACGCCCACAGGCACCTCCTCATCTTATCAGCGAAGATAAGCTGAAATGGGCAGTAAACAGTTTCGAACCATTCAAATCCCCGGGAGCGGATGGTGTTTTTCCGGCCCAGATTCAGACGGCCTTCAGTATAGTATGGCAGTATCTTTCCTGCATTCTGAAGGCTTGTCTTGAGCTCGGAACAACACCAACTGCCTGGACCGAGGTAAGAGGGGTCTTTATACCCAAAGCAGGCAAGACATCACACACCCTCCCAAAGGACCTAAGACCTATTAGTCTAACGTCCTTCCTTCTCAAGATTCTGGAAAGAATCCTGGACCTACACATCAAGGCCACTATTGATAGCACCCTACTATCCATGTCACAGCACGCCTACCAAAAAAGTAAGTCTGTGGAAGCGGCTTTGCACTCCATCATCCACCCTATCGAAAAATCACTCTCAACCAAAGAGTTCACTGCGCAATATCTTAAGGATTTTCTGGACCAATCGTATCTCTAACGAACACCTTTACGAGAGAACGTGTCAGGAACCAATAGGCACAACCATCCAACAGCGGAAGTGGCAGTGGATTGGTCACACGTTCCGAAAGGGTGACAGTTGCATAGCGAACCATGCTTTGCAATGGAACCCTTTAACTCTGGAAGGCAGAAGACCTGGCGGTTCGAGGAGAACAACGCGCAGAATAGTCGAGAAGGAGGCACGGCAGTTGGGGAAAAGTTGGGGAAAACTCAGACACATTGCCAGAGACCGTACACGATGGCACGTAGGCGTAGTAGAAGCCCTAGGACCCACAAGGGGATACAGGACATAAGTAAGTAAGTATAACGACTATTGCAGAAGTTGCAGGGACGAAGAAGTAATTGAATCCCTTCGTCACCTGTTGTGTGACTGTCCTGCCCTATCCGTCAGAAGAATGAGTACTCTTGGTAGTTACTTCTTCTCGGAGCTGGAGGACTTGGGTAATGTTGAACTGATGGACCTCCTGAGATTCATATGACTTTCTAGGTGGTTCTAACAGCGGACTTTCTTTACAGCGTTTCCAGGGTTAAATGATTGTGCACAATGGACCCGTATTGTTGGTCTGAGTGAGCAGTGACTCTTTGCCACAAGGTACCCATCTATCTAACCTTATCTAAGTAACATAGACGAAGTTTTCTATTATCGGATAGCAGGTACATATATAGAAGGTGGAAAATAGTTTCCTCGTCCTCTTCGTCCATAGAGCTTCTACGGTGTTCTACGCTGGTAGGCCGTGTCCTGTGGTGACACCATTGTTGTGTTGTTTGCAATCTATTGAGAGAAATCAGGTTCTTGTTGTGTTTCACATCCAGCTTTGGCCAAATCTGTTTCGTCGCTAAGCACGTTGTACCACTTGTCCACCTAAGATTTGTTCCCTCGATAGCATTCAGCTGTAATTTAAATTTTCATGTAGCGATCGGTATACCTAAAGTATATTTTCCTGGTAAAATGTGTATTATTGTTCCATTAGCCTTACAGTTCCCAGGCATACGAATATCTCTATGCCCCGGCACCCAACACAACTGAATATTAAACTGCTCCTCCATCTCTATGATCGATAGGCAATCTAGAGCTGATTTTAAGTTAAGAGAAAAAGATTCCTAGGACTTGGTTGCAGCTTGGTGGATATCACATTTTTCTAGCTAAGGTAGGACTTCTTTAATCGCCATTATATTCGCCTGGAGCATGCTACAATGATTTGAAAGGCGGGAGGAGAGAGAACACCCCTTCCTTAGTTTTTGATCTCTAGCTCTAGTTGTTGCATCATCTGAAGGAGATCTTAGAGAGTCAATGACACACTGGAATGTCACGTAATAAATGCAAATGCTTTCTATATTAGAAGGAAACGTTTCGTAATGATACCACTGGGACCTTTGCATTCAGACTAGTTACTCATTAATGTCTGTTCATTTCGTGAATGGTGTATAATTAAATAAATTAATTAAACTTCACAGCTTAGGAAACTTACACAAAGTCATAACAAATTTGTTATGCCCCTCAAAATCAAATGCTCAGCCATCAGAGCGAGGGGTAAGATTCTTCTACACGAAAAGGGGAGGAGAGTGCTGAAAAGGAAAGAAAAAACAACCCAAAACTCATATCAATAGAAAACAAGAATTAATTGAATTCAATTAAGTTTAATTACAGACCGAAATACTGTCAGCACGACACATCAACACGACTGACAAACCACTAACTACATTTGTCAGTCCTTCGTGTCTCGTCCGCCGCCCCATCCGCCTCTAGCTGCCTCTAGCCGCGGGCAAAATGTCAATTTAGAAATTCGTTTAAGGGAAGTTAACTCTACTAGACTCTGCTCGTACTAAATAAATTTTTTTTATATTTTTCAAACGCTCATTTGAGGATGTTTTCGTCTTTTTCGGGCAGAGTCAGTCAGACAGATGGACGGATGGACGAACGTGGATTGCAATTTTCCGTCCGCGCTAATTGATTTCAATTAAGTTGATGTGGAATTTTTTTTTTTCTTTCCTGACATTGGCTGTAATACTGAATGATTGACATAAAAGTGGTAAGCAGTACCTATCCAGTGGAGAGTGAGTGAGTTTTGTATCGTGACTGTGTGAACTACACCATGGGGGGTAAAGTTTCCATTTTAATAGTCTTCACTGTGCGCGACTGGGAACGGCAATTCGAGGTATTTTTCTCTGTCATTGTTCACAGAAAATGAAAAATTTGTCAAAATGAAACAGAAAAATCCCCCCGCCCACTCACTCGCAAAATAAAAAATAGAAGACAAAGCCCTGACAGATACATAAATAAGAAATATTTTTCGCTATCAGCGGTATACCACATAACCACGCATTACCAACCACATTTGCATGGCAGTTAAATTTACATAGTCATTGTAATAATTGAGTTTGAAACAACCCAGCTTGGAGAGGAGAAAGTTTCGAAACGATGGAATCGGATTCGGGGGTTTCAATGTAAAGGATGAAGAGATTATTTTCAGGGACTCTTCTGGTAATCCGAATGCTGGTGCGAGTTATGTAGGTTTGAAGAACTTTTACAATTTAAGACCTTAAGACCATTAAGATGTGCGTGTGTCGAGACATTCTACTCATAGCAAAGCAGCCTTGGGGGAACC
Source organism: Brachypalpus laphriformis (assembly GCA_945910035.1). Taxonomy (NCBI): domain Eukaryota; kingdom Metazoa; phylum Arthropoda; class Insecta; order Diptera; family Syrphidae; genus Brachypalpus; species Brachypalpus laphriformis. Next base: position 161,500,034 of record OX246756.1, read on the forward strand.
AAGCTATTTTTATTGGAAAAGAACACAATAGAAGAGCTACTACACCGAAGGATTAAACCACGCTTTATGTAGACCCTATTCAAATTTAGGGGACCTGCATTGCGATTGATCGGGAAACTACTGACTGCCCAAAACTTGGCTTGGGCCAGTAGCGCAACAATCAAGTTCGCGATGAAGTGCTTGCTTTACCTGCTAGTGGTGGTCCCCGGCAACTATACGTATAAACCCTTATACGTGTAGGCTAAATTTGTAAGTGCGGGTTGTCTAGGGCCTTGATTCTAGGCTAGGTAACGTGGGCCAGCAACCTGCGTTACCGAAAATTTCTCGCTACGGAAACCGACACTATGCCTCGGATAAGGAATGATCACATGTTGACGACTTTTGGCTATTGTACCCGGACAAAGATAGGTTTCTGGAATGTAAAGACGCTCCTCGACTCGGGAAGCGAAAGTCCTTACAATGCCATATTCCTCCAATTGGAAAAGGAATTCATGCGATATATATAGATATGGACATTTTGGGGGTAAGTGAAGTAAGATGGTTAGAAGCGGGCGAGTACCAGTCCCCAACGCGTAACACTGTACTGCTCTATTCTGGAAGACCATCCGGAAGTCCGCTGGAATATGGAGTCGGACTACTGCTAACAACAACAGCACGCAAGGGCCTAATTTCCTGGCAGCCCCATGGTGATAAGATTTTGACGGCCAGATTCCGGACTAGAGTACGACGCGTCACCATCATACAGTGTTACGCCAAAACGAATAGTTCGTCTGAGGACGAAAAGGAGAGCTTCTACAATCTCTTAAGCGCCGTCTTCAACACAACACCAAATGGAGACATTGCCATAGTGATGGGGGATTTGAATGCCAAGGTAGGCAACGCCAACGAAGGGCTCAAACATGTAATCGGGAAACATGGACTAGGCAACCGCAATGACAACGACGAATGGTTTGTGGATTTCTGCAATGCCAACCGCCTTATGATAGGTGGCACCATGTTTGAGCACAAGACCTGCCACAAAGTCAGCTAGGTTTCCAATGACAGACAAGCAACCTCCAACCAAATTGACAATTTGGTATCAGCCGTCGCTTTAGAAGTAGTCTCCTGGACGTCCGAAACAGGCGAGGGGCAGACGTGGGGATAGTACGTGATCTTACTTACTTACTTACTTAGATGGCGCTACAGTCCGGAGTGGACCTGGGCCTCAACCAACAAACCTCTCCAGCCAGCACGGTTACGAGCCAGCTGCCTCCAGTTGCGCACGTCAAGTTGGTTGAGGTCCCCCTCCACTTGTTTGCGCCACCTACCGCGAGGTCGTCCTCTACTGCGCCGTCCGTCCGGGGTGGATTCGAAGACTTTCTTAGCGGGAAGGTTGGGCTCCATCCGCTCTAAATGACCCAGCCATCTTAGTCGCTGTATGTGAACTCTTCTGGCTAAGTCGATGTCCTTGTACAGGCCGTATAGTTCGGCATTGTACCTTCTCCTCCACTCACCGTCTATGCAGACGGGACCAAAGATCGCTCGAAGAACTTTTCTCTCGAAATAACCAAGGGCATCCTCATCCGGTTTTTTCAAAGCCCATGCCTCTGCGCCATACAGCAGGACTGGGATGATTAATGTCTTATAAAGAGTTACCTTAGTAGTTCGAGATAGGGCTTTGCTACTCAATTGTCGTTTTAGCCCATAGAAACAACGATTGGCAAGAGTAATTCTTCGTGTGATCTCTCCACTCATGTCATTTGCGGAGCTGACCATAGAGCCTAGGTAGACAAAATCCTTTACTACCTCAAAATTGTATCTGTCTATTGTGGCGTTCTGCCCAAGACGCCGATGTTGGGTATCCTTTTTTGTAGACAGCATATATTTTGTTTTGCTTTCATTGACCGCTAGACCCATCTTTGCTGCCTCGATCTCAATACTCGTAAATGCCCCATTGACGGCCCGCTGAGTTCTTCCGATTATGTCAATGTCATCGGCATAAGCGAGTAGTTGTACAGACTTGAAGAAGATTGTACCTCCGGGGTTGGCTTGTGAGTTTCGTACAATTATCTCAAGTACTATGTTAAAAAGATCGCATGATAGCGCGTCGCCTTGTCTAAGACATTTCCTGACATCGAACGGTTCGGTGATGTTCTTACCGACTTTGATGGAGCAGTGAGAGTTCTCCATCGTCATTCTGCACAAACGGACGAGCTTGGCAGGGATGCCAAGACTAGACATGGCTCTGTATAACTCGTCTCCATACACGCTATCATAGGCAACTTTGAAGTCGATGAAGAGCTGGTGCGTATCGATTTTATATTCACGGGTTTTTTCCAAGATCTGTCGTAGTGTGAATATTTGGTCAATGTTGGACTTTCCAGGCCTAAAACCGCACTGATAAGGACCTATCAGGTTGTTGACGATCGGTTTTAGGCGTTCACATAGTACGGCAGACAGGATCTTATATGCGATATTTAGGAGACTTATACCTCTGTAGTTGGCGCAGTTCAGAGGGTCTCCTTTCTTCAGGATCGGGCAAACGATGCTGAGGTTCCATTCATCGGGCATACTTTTGTCCGACCAGATTTTACAGATGAGCCGGTGCATGCTCCTTACCAACTCATCTCCTCCTGCCTTGAAAAGTTCAGCGGCAAGGCCGTCGGCTCCAGCAGCTTTGTTGGATTTAAGTTTAGATATCGCTATCCTCACTTCATTGTGATCGGGTTGACGGGAATTTTGACTGCCATCGTCACTGTTGAATGGCCCATTCTGCCTGACAGCGGAATATTGATCATCATCGCCGTTTAACAGTCTGCAGAAGTGTTCCTTCCATATCCTCAGCACCGACTGCGATTCTACTACAATGTTGCCATTTTCGTCCCTGCAGACTTCTGTTCTGGCTTTGAAACCCTGGCATGTTCTTTTGACCCTTTGGTAAAATTTTCGAACATTATTCCTGCAATAAAGTCTCTCAATCTCCTCGATCGAGCGCTTCTCATGCTCTTTTTTCTCGTGCGTGATCACCATCTTATAATAGCTACTCTCCAACTACGCACTGCTGCAGTTCGAAGATCCCACGACAACACAAGAATGCCCAGGTTCAACGTCGATAGACTTAGTGATCCCTCAGTGCGCCAACAATTAAGGGAGCACTTTTCGCAAGGAGTGGAACCAATCAGCAGCTCAATGCCCACAACCATCCAGACCATTGGTATGCTGTGAAAAATGTTTTTACATCTGGTGCTAAAAGAATTGTCGGTCGATCGCAGGGAAGACATAGGGCGTGGCTTTCTGAGGATACCTGGAAACGGATTGACGAACGAAAACAGGTGAAAGCTCGAGTTGCAGCTACCCCAGCAGCAGGGAGAAGTGAGCTAGAGTCCCTATATCGCATGAAGTTCAGCGTAGCATTGGACGTGGCAAGCGCAACTACATCAACGCGCTGGCTACAGAAGCAGAAGAAGCTGCACGGAGGTGCGACAGCAAGACCGTCTACAGAATCATGAAAGAGCTGACAGGTGGTCGCAGCTCCAGCCAACACCCAGTGAAAAACCTAGACGACTCCTTGCTCATTTCGGATGAAGACCAGCTCAAGATATAGAAAGAGCATTTTGCTATGATTTTCAACCACGTATTCGCTAGCGATATGCTCCCAAATCAGACTGAGATGCCCGAGGTGAGAAGTTCCCGAATACGCACCACGACTCCCAGTAAAGATGAGATCATTACCGGGATCAAGGCACTCAAAACCAACAAGGCGGTAGGACTTGTCGGTATTCCAGCAGAGCTCTTACGAGCAGCACCAACAACATCGGCTGTGCTTCTGCTTCCACTTATAGAGAGAGCTTGGCCAGCTGAGAGCTTTCCTAACGAGTGGAAAAAGGGAATGATCGTCAAGCTTCGTAAGAAAGGAAATTTAATGGAGCGCGGAAACTGGAGGGGTATCTGCGTGTTGCCTGCTGTAGCTAACATTATAGCTAAAATCATCCTGGAGCGAATCAAACAACATCTCGAAGACACACTCGATGCCGAACAAGCAGGTTTCCTCTCGGGATCCTCCTATGCCGACCACATCAACATCCTGCGGATTATCATCGAACAGTGTGTTGAATATCGATCGCCACTGCACCTGCTGTTCATCGATTTTGAGAAGGTGTTCGATAGTGTCAACAGAGAGTTTATTTGGCGTGCCTTACGCAGGAGAGGTATTCCCGATACACTAATTCCTATTATCAAAGCTACATATGAAGGCTCCAAATGTCACGTTCTGCACAGGGGAATGTTGTCTGAGGAATTTGAGATCCAAAGTTGGGTAAGACAAGGCTGCATCCTTTCACCAATATTATTCATATTGGTGATTAGCGATGTGCTCCATGCAGATTTGTCGACGGGAAAAGGAAGAATGGTTCCGAAACAACCAAAAGCCTCGGATAAGGATGACTCAACTAATGACGACCCCAGCAAACCAAATTAGGACAACGACCTTCGGATCTGTACATGGAATGTTCTGTCCCTTTACAGACCACGTGCAGCCGAACAACAAGCAGAGACCCTAGACTGCTATAAAGCAGATATTACCGCCATCCAGGAAGTGCGATGGGATGGGCCGGGCAAAAAGAGGATGAAAAACTGTGACATCTACTACGTTGATTGCTACAGAGGCAACAGGCAACGCTTATTCGGATGCGGATTTGTCATACGCGGCAGACTTAGGCAAGAAGTCTTAAGCTTCCGACACGTAAGCGAGCGTATTATGACTATCCGGATCAAGGCTAAATTCGCTAACATAAGCCTAATATGTGTTCATGCCCCCACGGAAGAAAAGGACCCTGCCACCAAAGAGTGTTTCTATGAGCTCCTCGACAGGACATATGAGCAATGTCCCAAATACGACGTTGAAATCGTATTGGGCGATAACGCCAAAATAGGAAAGAAGGACGCCTTGGGTAGGGCAGTCGGTACGCATAGCCTACACGACACCACGTCTGATAACGGACTAAGGCTAATTGATTTCGCTGTGGAGCGAAATGTCACCATAGCAAGCACATGGTTTCATCATCTCGATATTCATAACCAGACATGGCGGTCCAATGATCATGTCACGATCAACCAAATTGATCATATTGCGATCGACGCAAGGCATGCCTCCAGTATTCTGGATATCCGGACCTTCCGACTGGCCAACATAGACTCGGATCATTACCTTGTTGTAGCCAAGGTACGAATGCGGATATCCCAATCTGAGCAACAAAGAAGAATCACTGTGAGAAAATTTAACGTCGAAAAGCTACAATCGCAAGAGACCGGCAGACTCTTCGCTGAACGCGTATCCCGAAATCTCTCAATCAACCCTATGCCGGCAGCATCAAGTGCCGAAGACCAGTGGGAACGCTGCCAACATGCCATCAGAAACGCCGCGACTGATGTGCTGGGTCTCGCTCGCCTACCACCGCGAAACCCCTGGTTTGACGAAGAATGCCGGCGAGTGCATGCAGCAAAGCAAGAAGCATAAAAAGCGGCGCAGCAAAGGAAGACGAGAGCTGCTCGTGAGCTCTACGAGCAAAAGAGATGGGAAGAACTCCGGCTCCTCCAAAAGAAGAAGAAAGAGCATGAGAAGCGCGCGTTTGAGAATATCGAGAGTCTGTACTCCAGGAACAATGTCGGGAGTTTTACCAAAAGGTAAAAAGAACGTGTCAGAGGAGCAATACCCGTACAGAAACCTGTAGAGATGAAAATGGAAACCTCGTAGTAGAATCAGAGTCGGTGCTGAGAATATGGAAAAACTACTTCTGCAGACTGCATAATGGCGACGAAGACCAACAGCCCGCTGTCAGCAGAATGAACCATTCAACATAGACGATGATAGTCAAAATTTCCGTCCACCTGATCAAAACGAAGTGAGGATAGCAATATGCAAGCTAAAATCCAACAAGTCTGCTGGACCTGTCGGCTTACCGGCCGAACTTTTCAAGGCAGCTGGTGATGAATTGGTAGAGTGCATACACCAACTCATCTCTAAGACTTGGTCAGGCGAGTGTATGCCTGATGAATGGAACCTCAGCATCGTTTTCCCGATCCACAAGAAAGGAGACCCCCTCAACTGCGCCAATTATAGAGGCATCAGTCTCCTCAACATCGCATACAAGATCTTTTCTGCGATATTGTGTGAACGCCTGAAACCTTTTATCAACAGCCTGATTGGACCCTATCAGTGTGACTTCAGGCCAGGAAAGTCCACCATCGATCAAATCTTCACACTTCGGCAGATCCTGGAGAAAACCCAAGAATTCCAAATCGATACTCACCACCTCTTTATCGATTTCAAGGCCGCCTATGACAGCATCTATAGAGCGTTGCTATATGTCTAGTTTTGACATCCCTGCCAAGCTTATCCATCTGTACAGGAGGACGATGGAGAACGCCCCCTACTCACCGAGACTTTCGATGTCAAAAAAGGTTTTAGACAAGGTGACGCGCTGTCATGTGATTTCTTTAATATTGTACTGGAACGGATTGTACGGAACTCACAAGCCAACACCGGAGGCGCAATCTATTACAAGTCTATACAACTGCTTGCATACGTCGACGACATAGACATTATCGGAAGAATTCAGCGGTCTGTCACCGGTGCGCTTGCAAGCATTGAGGCGGAAGCAGCCAAAATGGGTTTAGCGATAAACGAGGGCAAAACCAAGTGTATACTGTCAACAAGAAGGGAAAACCAACTCCGACGAATTGGACAGAACGTCTCAGTGGGCAGCTATAACTTCGAGGTAGTAAGGGACTTTGTCTTCCTTGGCTCTGCTATAAATTCTACAAACAAGATCAGCGCAGAAATCAAACGAAGAATAACTCTTGCCAATCGCTGTTTTTTTGGGCTTATAAGGCAATTCAACAGTAAAGGCCTATCTCGAACAACTAAGTAGACTCTATATAAGACCTTGATCATCCCAGTCCTGCTTTACGGCGCTGAAACATGGAGAGAGGAGCTCAGCAATGCATCTCATTTGACCAAGATGAACGAGTTCTACCAGTATGACTGCTAGCCGGGCATGATTTGTTAAAAGATTTGGTAAGATCGTGCTGTTGCAAGCTGCTTAAAGGTATTCGACGCACGAATAGCGCAGAGCGACCTCTCCAAGTGTACTCTGAGGATGCACTTAAAATATTTGCGGTTCAACTTTGGCCGTATGCAAGCAACACCTCACAAAGAAGGCTGAAAAACTGAAGCTTTCGTTAGTCACAAGTTGATCTTTGCGGACGTCTTGAGGCGTGTCTGCAAATACCATCAGATCAAATCACATGAACATCATAAGTAAAGCTGAACTGCACAACAACGAATCACAACAGTTTTGTATTTAAAACCGGATTTTAAGAACCATCACATTATTCTTATATTTCCTGTGGCCCAAACTTTATTCATTTTCCAAAGTTTTTCAAACGAATGTTCTTGTGTTTCATTTCCACACTTCCCTTGGCCAATATCTTAGCAATCAATTTCGATTCCACAATTAAACGAATATCAACTAAATAATTAAACTCAGGCGTATATAACGGTAACAAATCCTCATCAACAGCATATCTGGTTATGAAGTAAGACACATTCTAAGAAAAAAGAAAATTCATTCAGTTGGCGAAGGAAATCTTAAAGGACAACTCACAGCCTTCAGAGGACATCGGTCTGGAAAATTTCCTGACTTTCTCGCATCCGCTATCAACGATTTCATAATATTTCTGGAATTCCATGTATCCAAAGTCTTGCATCCATCCAAAGTGAGATTGAACATTTGTATCGGTTCTGCATCAGTTGAGCGTAGCAGATCCGCAAAGGCTCTAATTTGAAAAGTTCCAACATCTTCAGAGAATATTATGGCTCCACTGACGACAGTTCGGTTGTCGACAGTGTCTAGCTGACATTCTAATTCCGATATTGTTTTCCCATATCGAATGCATGATATTTCGGAAATCTTTATTGTGAATGGTCGCTTTCAATACAAAACAAAAGTTACGCTTTAGGTACGACTTAGATACGACTTATGAGTTAAACTATGTTACCCTCGCTAGGACAAATGTAAGAATTGTCAGAAGGCAGCAAGGAATCATCTGCGAGGTCATTGTAACTGAAATTTGACTGCAAAACTGAAACTGTATTGGAACTCTATTGAATACGTATTACGGGACGAGTAGATAGAATATTAAAATTGAATTTTAATTGCGGTCTTGATAAACGAAAATTAATTCAAAATTTGTTTGCAATTATTTAGAGTTGGCCAACTGTGACCCATTGTTAGAGGGCAGAGATCTGAGATTCGTGACTCTTTGCACGTAACCCATTCCATGTACAGTGGGCTACTAGTTAGGTACTCCTATTCCTGTGTATTACATGGTATCTTGCACAGAGCTGTGGAATGATGGGATCACTTCAGTCGAAATTTTAGAACTTCAACTTAAAGTCGGTTAAAACTGGAGACTCCAGCAAAGGATGACCATATGGTTGTACACAGCCGTTGTTAGTCCAATTCTTACTTACGGTAGCCTGCCTTAAGCAAAAGGTACAACATCGCTAGGATCAAAAAAATTACAGACATCGGTGTATGCGGGCATCACAGGAGCATGGTGCGCTAAGTTTGATCCGGCACCTGATCCCCTTCGAATTTCATATTAAAGACACACCTATATGCAGCGCGGACTGGCTCAGGGAATCTGGGTGCTGGACCGCAACACTGTGACGTCCTGGGGACAATACCAAATTGCGTCTTCGACCGACTACAGAATACACAAGACAGCTTCAGGAAATTATTCTTAACAAGATTCCCCACTAGAGAAGAATGGAAGAAGGGAAGCGTTATCAATGACTATGATGTAGGTATGCACACGGACGGTCCAAAGATGCAGGCATTTTCTCTGACGAACTAAATATACCAAAGACTTTTCGCCTTCCAGAGTCTGCTAGCGTTTTCCTGGCAGAGTTGCTCCCGATTCGAAAAGCCTGCCATTTGCTGAATAACCCCCCAACATCTAATCACAGTATCGCTACCTTTTCGGATAACCAATCTGCTATCAAGGCCATTGATGCGGTAACCACATCCTCAAAACTGGTTTGAAATTAAGCAACAAACTATCCACTCAAGTATCAGTCTCATCTGGGTCTCACTGTGCCCTGACAGTAATTATGAGGAAAATGAGCGTATTGACGAGCTGGCCAGAGTCGACATTCCACCTTCACGTGCTCCAGCTAGCCATTCGCGGGTAGAACAGTCTTACCAGTTGTGCCACATGAAGAAAGACATTACCCACTTAAGACAAGCTCAAATCAAACGAGTTTCTAGGCAAATCAGGACCAGATATTGCCAGAGTTGTTTCTATTATTACAGGCCACTGACCAGTTGGGGACCACGCGTCCCAGCTTCAACTCCCACACGATATCTGTTGTAGAAGCTAGAAGGACATTAATGAGACAGAATCTCTATGCCACTTCAAACGGTAGTGCATGCGATCATATGAAAACACAAGCGTTTTCACTCAGCTGAGGCCTACCAACTCCTACTCTCAACCTCCACGCGGTGACAGCCGGGTGCCTAGTACCTTAATCCAAGAAATGGGTAACCAACCCCGTTTGGCGGATTCTTGGTGGCAGCAGATGAGAGAGGGGGGGAAGAGTGCTTTTCGCACTAGAGCACTTCTTCCTGTTCCAGGCGGCAGCGGACGAATTCCCTAGACGGAGTCAACGGTGGCGTCTATAGTTCCAGTTAGGTTGAACTTAGTGAATACCTTGCGCGAGCTGCTTCGACGTATTCGGATCACAGGTCGGTAAGGAATTTCCAATGTTGGTCAGGACATTGGAATAGAGATGGTGGCGGAGGAGCCCTTAATGGGCCAACGGCAGCGCTCATACTCCCGTAGTGAACTACTGGCACCGGTGTACCCGGCCCCTCGTCCTAGGGGAATAATTAAGGAACTGGCCCTCCAGGTTGGGGGTTGTGCCGTCGGGGTAACTTCCCTACCACGTAAAAAACGCATGGTTCCGAAACAACCAAAAGCCTCGGATAAGGATGACCCAACTAATGACGACCCCAGCAAACGAAATAAGGACAACGACCTTCGGATCTGTACGTGGAATGTTCTGTCCCTTTACAGACCACGTGCAGCCGAACAACTAGCAGAGGCCCTAGACTGCTATAAAGCAGATATTACCGCCATCCAGGAAGTGCGATGGGATGGGCCAGGCAAAAAGAGGATGAAAAACTGTGACATCTACTACGGTGATTGCTACAGAGGCAACAGGCAACGCTTATTCGGATGCGGATTTGTCATACGCGGCAGACTTAGGCAAGAAGTCTTAAGCTTCCGACACGTGAGCGAGCGTATTATGACTATCCGGATCAAGGCTAAATTCGCTAACATAAGCCTAATATGTGTTCATGCCCCCACGGAAGAAAAGGACCCTGCCTCCAAAGAGTGTTTCTACGAGCTCCTCGACAAAACATACGAGCAATGTCCTAAATACGACGTTAAGATCGTATTGGGCGATTTTAACGCCAAAATAGGAAAGGAGGACGTCTTCGGTAGAGCAGTCGGTAAGCATAGCCTACACGACACCACGTCTGATAACGGACTAAGGCTAATTGATTTCGCTGTGGAGCGAAATGTCACCATAGCAAGCACATGGTTTCCTCATCTCGATATTCATAAGCAGACATGGTGGTCCAATGATCATGTCACGATCAACCAAATTGATCATATTGCGATCGACGCAAGGCATGCCTCCAGTATTCTGGATGTCCGGACCTTCCGAGCGGCCAACATAGACTCGGATCATTACCTTGTTGTAGCCAAGGTACGAATGCGGATATCCCAATCTGAGCAAGAAAGAAGAATTACTGTGAGAAAATTTAACGTCGAAAAGCTACAATCGCAAGAGACCACCAGAGTCTTCGCTGAACGCGTATCTCGAAATCTCTCAACCACGCCTGTGCCACCAGCATCAAGTGCCGAAGACCAGTGGCAACGCTGCCAACATGCCATCAGAAACGCCGCGACTGATGTGCTGGGTCTCGCTCGCCCACCACCGCGAAACCCCTGGTTTGACGAAGAATGCCGGCGAGTGCATGCAGCAAAACAAGAGGCATACAAAGCGGCGTTGCAAAGGAAGACGAGAGCTGCTCGTGAGCTCTATGAGCAAAAGAGACGGGAAGAACATCGGCTTCTCCAAAAGACGAAGAAAGAGCATGAGAAGCGCGCGTTTGAGAATATCGAGAGTCTATACTCCAGGAACAATGTACGGAAGTTTTACCAAAAGGTAAAAAGAACGTGTCAGAGAAGTAATACCCGTACAGAAACCTGTAGAGATGAGAATGGAAACCTCGTAGTAGAATCACAGTCGGTGCTGAGAATATGGAAAAACTACTTCTGCAGACTGTATAACGGCGACGAAGACCAACATCCCGCTGTCAGGCAGAATGAACCATTCAACATGGACGATGATAGTCAAAATTTCCGTCCACCTGACCAAAACGAAGTGAGGATAGCAATATCCAAGCTAAAATCCAACAAGGCTGCTGGGCCTGACGGCTTACCGGCCGAACTTTTCACGGCAACTGGGGATGAATTGGTAGAGTGCATACACCAACTCATCTCTAAGATTTGGTCAGACGACTGTATGCCCGATGAATGGAACCTCAGCATCGTTTGCCCGATCCACAAGAAAGGAGACCCCTCAACTGCGCCAATTATAGAGGCATCAGTCTCCTCAACATCGCATACAAGATCTTTTCTGCAATATTGTGTGAACGCCTAAAACCTTTTACGAACAGCCTGATTGGACCCTATCAATGCGATTTCAGGCCAGGAAAGTTCACCATCGATCAAACCTTCACACTTTGGCAGATCCTGGAGAAAATCCAAGAATTCCAAATCGATACTCACCACCTCTTTATCGATTTCATGTCTAGTGCAGGCTGACGATGGAACGCTCGCTGCTCCGACGAGGTCGGTAATGACCTCACCGAGACCTTTGATATCAATAAAGGTTTTAGACAAGGTGACGCGCTGTCATGTGACTTCTTTAATATTGTACTTGAACGGATTATGCGGAACTCACAAGCCAACACCGGAGGCACAATCTATTACAAGTCTGTACAACTGCTTGCATAAGCCGACGATATAGACATTATCGGAAGAACGCAGTGGGCTGTCAACGGTGCGTTTGCAAGCATTGAGGCGGAAGCGGCCAAAATGGGTTTAGCGATAAACGAGGACAAAACCAAGTATATGCTGTCAACAAGAAGGGAAAGCCAACACCGATGAATTGGACAAAACGTCACAGTGGGCAGCTATAACTTCGAGGTAGTAAGGGACTTTGTCTACCTTGGGCCTGCTATAAATTCTACAAACAAGATCAGCGCAGAAATCAATCGAAGAATAACTCTTGCCAATCGCTGTTTTTTGGGCTTATAAGGCAATTCAACAGTAAAGCCCTATCTCGAATAACTAAGGAGACTCTGCATAAGACCCTGATCACCCCAGTCCTGCTTTACGGTGCTGAAACATGGACTTTATTTAAAGAGGATGAAGATATCCTTGGTCGCTTCGAGAGAAAAATTCTTCGTAAAATTTTCGGTCCCGTTTGCGTTGACGAGTTTTGGAGGAGAAGATTCAATCAAGAACTATACGAGCTGTACAGCGACATCGACCTAGTCAAAAAACTGCGTATTGGACGTCTGAGATGGCTAGGACATGTAGAGCGAATGGACACCAACGCTCCGGCCCACAGAGTCTTCGAATCTAACCCCGAGGGACGACGCAGTAGAGGGAATTATCGCCGTAGGTGGCGCGCACAAGTTCAAGGGGACCTCGACCAACTTGGAGTGCGCAACTGGAGGCAATTAGCTAAAGACCGAGCTAAATGGAGAGGCTTGTTGGTTGACGCCCTGGTTCACCCTGAACTGTAGCGCCACCTAAGTAAGTAAAGTCTATGCCACTTCCTTTGGAGATATCCACCACTAGCGAGGACCAGACAACAAACTTTAGATAAACCCTTCATAGAGGATTTAAATGAGATAACTGACAAGAGGATTGAAAAACGAATCCTTTATCTGAGCGCCATGGCCTGGGTTTATCACCCTTTCACAACCAACAGCACTCTCAGATAAACTGGTATGCTTGAGTTTATGACAACAAAACGGCGCATCCTTAGCGGTAATTGGGTTCTTTCAGACCCACCATTCTACCTACCAACTCAAAGAAAACAGTCCACAATTCTTTGCTTGTCAAATGGCGACCTCACGAGAGGCAAAATGCAAAAATTCTACCCATTATTGGTCTAGCAGCGCCATCTATGAAAATTTTACTGAAAAGTTGCATTCCATTTAAAATTTAATTGGTACAAGGCGATGAGATATTCTCCACTCCTTACCATGGTTCTATCCAAACTATGTGCTTAAGGAGGATAGACTACGTCACAGGCCACACGGGCAGATCAAAAATATTAGGAAATTCTTGACTATCACAAGTTTCTAAGGACTATGTGTACCCAAACAGCGATTTCTTTAATCCGAATTGGTCTACTCATCTGAATTCAAGATCCAAAGTGGGATACCACAAGGCTGCATAATTTCACTAATACTATTCCTATTGGTGATTATTGATGTGCTTCGTGCAGTTTTGTCAACGGGAAACGGAGGAATTCGATGGACTCTTACATTTCAACTGAAACATCTTGACTACGCTGACGATGTATGCTTATGTGGAGAGGGGGGCATGTGTCGGTGTCGGTTGATCATTCCAGTCCTGCTTTACGCCGCTGAAACATGGACTTTATTAAAAGAGGATGAAGATATCCTTGGTCGCTTCGAGAGAAAAATTCTTCGTAAAATTTTCGGTCCCGTTTGCGTTGACGAGTTTTGGAGGAGAAGATTCAATCAAGAACTATACGAGCTGTACAGCGACATCGACCTAGTCAAAAAACTGCGTATTGGACGTCTGAGATGGCTAGGACATGTAGAGCGAATGGACACCAACGCTCCGGCCCACAGAGTCTTCGAATCTAATCCCGAGGGACGACGCAGTAGAGGGAATCATCGCCGTAGGTGGCGCGCACAAGTTCAAGGGGACATCGATCAACTTGGAGTGCGCAACTGGAGGCAATTAGCTAAAGACTGAGCTAAATGAAGAGGCTTGTTGGTTGAGGCCCAGGTTCACCCTGAACTGTAGCGCCACCTAAGTAAGTGAGTATCTCAATGGGCCTATATTGACCTGAGTGTATTAAAGAGGATTTCTACCCCCTACGCCAACCCACTTACCTAACCTAAATCTATCTATGAGAAAGAAATATCTTATAGATAGATTTTGGTGAAATTAATTCTTTTGTGTATACAATCGAACCCAGAGAATATCATTCCATACCCGTCGCGTCGTGACCATCTGCGTGTTCAAACAGAAAACGTATCTTACGCAAATTTTATTCTGCACAGTGCCTTGTTTTCTAAAAAAAAAAAAAAAAAATATGCCTAAGTCAGTATGAAACCTGATTTATCTGTTCAAACATTTGCATAAGGTTTCCCACGGTGGGTTGGTGGTAGATATGTCCACAGTGAGCCCAGAGAGATCTAAATATACATATAATAGATACATAAAGAAATATTCGCGAAAAAAGGTCAACATTTGAAGGTGAAGCTGTTGCCATTGACAAATTACGTTTTTGAACAGAGACGAGAACCGCAGTGCGTGTGGGTAAGCAGCACTAAGCATCATAATAAATGCTAATTAAATTGTTAGTTTGTTTTTTTTTTTTCTTTTTTTTAATATGTCTCTTTTATGACAACTTTCTAAATCGTGCAGAAACGTTTAACAGTCTGACTGAAAAGGATTGGTACAGCACTGCAAAAGTACAGATGGATTTTATTCAGGGATGACAGAAGGATTTGTGCAGCACACGGCCTTGAAATATGAGGATTACGTTTTTTTTTTATAAACCCCTCTCGGGAAAGGCAAACCTATAATGCCGAGCCAGCGCCCTGAGATGCCTGCAGATGTAAGAGTCTGGAAATATTTTGCCTGGGAGTGAGTTCCAAAGATTACTTGTCCTGTAACAAAAAAGAATTTTGATAGAATGATATTCGATGGTTTGTCCACGTAGTGCGTATGCCCCCAGACCAGCTTCCAAGTCGTGCCATGAGTGCTGTGCCATCAGATAGGCAACTCCCAGGTAGGCCAAGAAATAAATGGCTGGATCAAGTCCGACATTTCTCCTGGAGCCATGTAGGCATTCCCCCTGATGAGTTGGAGTCAATGGCGAAGGATCGAGAAGGATGGAGGGTCCACCATCCTACCCCCGCGACCTTCGTGAAGGATTAGCGGACCATTAAAAATGTATGTATATGTGTATGTTGTTTACTACTAAGCTTTTAATTTTTAAAATCTTCTTCATCGATCATACTTGTAGAACCTAACGTTGATTCACAGTATGATACGAGAGCTTTCCAAATAGAACAATTTAATAACTCTGTTACTTCTTCGGTCAACAATATGGGTTTTCCAAAGTAAAATTTCCTGATACCCCGGAACGTTGGGCAGATTTTCAAGAAGTGTATACCATAGAGTTCTCTCTTTGAGCTAAGTTGCAAATTGAGCAGAGAACTGGAAGATCCTCTGTGACACGATGTTGAGTGGCAATACCTCTCCTTTAGCACGGAAAATAAAAGAGTCACCTCTTACGCTGTCAGAATCCTTAAAGTAATTCAAATACGATCTGCTTCGGAACGAGTTGCGAAAGTCACAATGTCACTGAGCAGATTATGTTAAACGTTGGAGACCCAACAGCTAGCAAGAGAAAGCTCCTGATGACAGTAACCCACGCCATTCTCCTGTATGGGTGTGAGATATGGGCAGACGCACTACGACAAGAGAACTACAGGAAACAAATGGCCACAGTACAAAAGCGCTCGGCACTACGAGTTGCAAGTTCGTACCGAACGGTGTCAGAACCAGCCGTCCTCATAGTCGCGGGAGTGACCCCTATTGATCTCCTTGCGGCAGAGAGGAAGTACGTCTACGACAAAAAGGTGGAAATTGGAGTGGAAGCGGCAACCGAGGAGGCGAAGAAGCGCACTACACAGAAATGGCAGGAGAGATGGAGCTCAGAAAGCAGACGACGATGGACCGCGAGGCTGATCATCAACATCGCTGAATGGAAGGCACGGAAACACGGGAAAGTAAATTATTACGTCACCCAATTTTTTTACCGGACACGGTTATTTCAACGCCTACCTCCACAGAATGAGCAAAACAGGGAGCTTGGCTTGCCAATATGGCGACTCAGAACTGGACGACGCAAACCACACGTTCTTCGAGTGCAGCAGATAGGAAGCTGAAAGGAGGGCGCTAGAATCTCTAATCGGCGTCATCATCCCGAAAAATATAATGACAAAAATGTCAATGAGTGACCAGAGCTGGAATCAAGTACGTTTATAGAAAAAGTGCTTAAATCAAGAAAGACAGACGAAGACCTAATAATCACCCTCATGAGATTTATATAAGCTTGATGTAAGCCTTACCGGCAAGAAAGAATTAACCCGCAAGAGAAGATAAATACGAAAAAGCCGAAAGGGGAAAGAAAACGACACCACTCTGAAGTAATGCAAAAACGGTTCCGGAGTGGATGGTGCCAAGTAGAATAAAAGGGTTAAAGATGGGTTTTTAGTAAGTACCAAGTCCCACACTACTTGAAACAGAGCGGGCCTGTTTCTCGTGAGCAGAGGCGTTTTCCACCACCCCTTAGCAAAAAAAAAAAAAAGAAGGAGACCTAGGTTGAACTAGATTTTAAGATTAGATTAGATTAGATAGATTTTATTCATACTTCAGTTTGTTACATATGGTACATTTAAAGTTTACAAAAATCAAACACATTTTTTTTGTAAATTATAACCTCATTTTATCTTGTTAAGTTGCTGAAGTTAGCCATTTCACGGATGTGAGTATTCTTATATTTTATTGTTTAATAATTAGGAAAACCTAAATTCATTTTGTAACATTTTCTCAGGAAAATAAAATCGCTATTCACCAACGTTGTTTGTTTTCCTTTGTTTTGGAATTCGGTGGTGAATTTTAGAAAGCGATATTTATACCCGGAATTGGTTTGAGGCTGACCCAGCGACATAATTTTATTTTCATCCATTACTTCATTTGGATTTGGATAAAATTCCCATCAGTATTGTTACTGTATGATGGGTGGAAACATGCATAGCTGCAGTGCAGTCAAGTGCAGAAAGGTGGACGACTCCCACATGGTGAGCTGCGATCGATGCAAGCAGTGGTGGCATTTTTCGTGTGCTAAGTTCGATCCCAATGAGTTCGACACTGCGACTCCTTGGTTCTGCGGTGAGAGTACCTGCGTGGAAGCAGGTGAAGAGGGTGCATCATGCTCCGATACACGTCAGCACGATGATTTTGTACCACCAACACCTCTTGAGCAAGACGATTTGGAAACCTCTTTGGATGTCTTGATGGAAGCCGCTGTTGTCGCGCAAGCTTCTGTTGCGCAAAAGGACGTTGAACTGGAGACCTTACGTAAAGAATTGGAGGAGGTTAAACTAAAATTAGCAAGTGCTTCAATTCCAGTGAAGCAGGCGCCTGTGATTGAGGAAAAGTCAAGTTCTTCTAGTCGACCACGTGTTAAAATTTCTGACGAGAGGTTAGAAATGCTGCGTACCATTCAAGCAAATCACCAGGCTCTTTTGAAGAGTTCTCAGCATCAAAAGGTCAACGGTGCAAGTACTGCTGAACACCTTCCGTCGACACCTATTACTGGAATCAACAATCATCGTGTGAGTTTTCCAGATACGTCCATTCAGCAGGGTGAGATGTCCAGTTTGCTGACCATACTGAATAGGAGCAACGTGCAGGAGCTACCTTCGTTTTCCGGCGCCAACAAGAGGGAGTGGCCTTATTTCGAGGAGGTATTTAAGTCGACCACAATCGAGGGTAAGTACAGCAGTAAAGAGAATGTTGCTCGGTTGCGAAAAGCGCTCAAGGGCGAGGCATATCAGCTGGTTAGTGACTGGCTGAAGTATTCATCTGACGACCTCGCCATAATGGATTCGCTGCGGGCTATTTTTGGTCGACCTGATGTGCTTATTCATGGCTTAACAGCGGACCTACTCAAACTTCCACCACTGAAATCTCGCTGCGATCCGAATCTACATTTGTGGGCTGTCAGGGTTAGTGGTTTTGTAGCCGATATCAGGTCTATGGGGAAAGATGAGGATCTCTACAATGGATATGTGCTTACGGATCTTGCATGTAGGTTAGGGGCGAGTTTATATCAAGACTGGCGGAAAAAAGAATTGTTAATTACTCGTGCTTCTCTTAAAGATTTCGCTGATTTCCTCGCTGCTAAAGTTGTTGATTTGCCTCCTGATCTGGTGAAGCCTATAGAGTTTGCGGGTAGTAGAAGGCCTCAATCATCAAAACCCACACGTCAAGTACTGACACATCAGCAAGTCGCATCTAAGGACGACCAAATGCCTTGCAGTAGTTGTGGCCGTAGACAACATCCCTTATGGCAGTGCGAGGAGTTTAAGACGATGCTACCAGAGCAGAGGTTAGCGTACGCACGGGAGAAGTCCATTTGCTTTACTTGTTTGAACCCTTCGCAGCACGATTGGCGATCGTGTTCCAAAAAAAGGATTTGTGGTCTGAACAACTGTTCCGGGCGGCATCACCAGCTGCTGCACCCGATGTTTTCGAATAAGGTCAAGGAGTTAAATACGACATCGGCCCCTTCTTCACCTCAGCCAAACTTTGTGTCCTCGCATGCCAGGCCTGATCTGCCAGTTTTGTACAAGGTTGCCCCAATCCGGATTTATGGGAACAATGGCAAGTTCGTAGATACTTTTGCTTTTCTGGATGACGGCTCTAGTTTGACAATGTTGGAACGAGATCTTTTCAACGAACTTGATTTAGAGGGTACTTCTGAGGTTTTAACCGTTCAGTGGACTAAAGGAGTGTCCTGGTCTGAAGATGCAATACGAACGGACGTTTCTGTATCTGGTGTTAAGGGTCGAAAGTGACATTTCCTAAAGGTTGTTTATTCTGTTGAGAATCTAGGGCTACCCAGTCAGTCAATCGATGTTGAAAAATTGAAGGAGTTGTATCCGCATCTCCGTGGTCTTCCGCTCACGTACCTGGTTAATGCTAAGCCGAAGATTTTAATCGGTTTGAACCAAGCAAAGTTTCTGATGGATCATGGACAGCGACATGGGAATGATGAGGAACCATGCGCTTTAAAGACACTCCTCGGTTGGATTGTGTTCGGACAGTCATCTCTTTCCGTCAGTGCGTCGTCCCTTAATCAAGTAGCTAAGCCAACTATGCGTCTGTTATTTCATGATGCTATTAAGGAAGAAGACGAGCTTCATGATTTAGTCAAGCGCCATTTTTCAACTGAGGAATTTGGTGTTATGCCTCCAAAGGGAGAATTAGTAAGCAGGGAAGTTAGTCGGGCACTTGATATTATGGAACAGACTTTGAAGTTGGAGAACAACCGTTACGAGATCGGGTTGCTCTGGGATTCTGACAACGTAAATCTCCCTGACAGCTACCCTATGGCCTTAAACCGCCTCATCAGCCTCGAGAAGACGTTAAAGAGTAAGCCGGACTTGCTGAAATGGAAAAACAACTACATGCTTGAATTGTTATCAAAGGGGTATGCGAGAATCGCTTCTGCGGAAGAGCTGAAGAAAGAATGGCCGCGTGTTTGGTATGCACCCACTTTCATCGTTCATAACCCTAACAAATCTCCACCGAAGCCCCGAGTAGTGGTTGATGTAGCCGCTAAGGTTCATGGTGTTGCGTTAAACTCCCATTTGCTGAAAGGTCCTGACAATCTTGTTCCGCTTCATGCTGGCCTGTTTAAGTTTCGGGAGCGCAAAGTGGCGGTAAATGCTGATGTGAGAGAGATGTTTCACCAGATTCGTATTAAAACAGAGGACCAACAATGTCAACGAATTCTATGGAGGAACGGGGACAGTTTTAAAAATCCCACGGTCTACATTTTTGAAGTCATGATGTTTGGACCCAGATGCTCGCCATCATGCTCCCAGAGTGTGAAGAATCACCATGCGAAACTTTTCCAATCTGAGTGCCCTGAGGCTGTGGATGGCCTAACTAATCGGACCTACGTCGACTATTATTTCAATAGCCATGACACAATTGAGCAGGCTGTAGCAGTTACGCGAGATGCAATTCGCATCTGCAAATCTATGAGTTTTAGTCTAGTTGGAGTCCAGTCGAATAGCCGTGAATTTCTTTTGTCGGTGCCGGAGAGTCACGTCAATCCCAAGCTCGTAAGTGTGGACCCAAATGAATCCGAAGGCTTCGTCGCTAAAATTCTAGGAATGTTTTGGCATCCGTCGTTTGATCACTTTTTATACGTTTTATCGGACGATGGTCTCTTTGATAAAATGAACGATCCAGGATTCACTGTTTCGAAAAGGCTGATTCTGAAAACCATAATGCGAATTTTTGACCCACTTGGATTAATTTCCCTTTATATCATTCGTGGCCGGATGGTGCTTCAAGAGGTACGGCGCGAAGGTTTCGGATGGGACGAACCAGTGTCGACGGTTCTAAGATTGCAGTGGCTTGAGTTTATTAGGGAGTTAAGGAGCATTGAACAGCTTAAAATTCCACGACGATACGTTTCTTGGACTCCTGACGATTCTAGGATAAGTCTCGTCATTTTCGTGGATGCTTCAGAGATGGCATTTGCGGCTGCTGCGTACTTTCGATTTGAGCGATCTGGTGAGGTGGATGTTTCCCTAGTCATGGCCTAGTCTAAGGTCGCCCCTGTTAAAAAGCTTTCTGTGCCACGGTTGGAGTTGCAAGCGGCGGTCTTGAGCGTTCGTCTGATGTCTACAATTAAGCTTTCGCACACCATACCAATCCATGAAGTCATATTACTCTCTGACTCAAGGACTGTGTTAGCATGGATCAATACATCGAAGTTCAAATTTCCTTCCTTCGTCGCAGTAAGAGTAGGAGAAATATTAAAGTCTTTATCCCCCCGCCAATGGTTCTATATCAAAAGCGTTGACAACGTGGCAGATGACGGTACAAGATGGAGCGACTCATCTATGAGACACCATGATGCACGATGGTTCCGGGGACCAGATTTCCTAAGGAGTCCATTTGGGGATTGGCCGATCACGCCCAGTAAGTCGGATGAAACTCTAGAGTTGTGTAATGGTGACCAGTTAAGGATTTGCGTACATGGCCGAGCTGAAAGAGTTAGCTACTCCATTTATGATGAGTTGATGCCAAGGTTTAGAGCAAGGTGGAAGTTCGCGTCATCGCCTTTTTACTTCGCTTTAAAGACATTTGCCGGAAAAGGGATGTGGATAGAGAAGCCTTTGTCACTCCGGACGAGTACCGCCGAGGGGAGGTTTGGCTGTTTAGAAAAATTCAACAAGATGAGTTTCAGCACGAGATAACATCGTTAAAAGCAAACAACAAAGTGGCCAGCTCGAGCTCAATTTTTAATTTGTCTCCATTCTTGGACGAGGAAGGCACGATTCGCATGAGTTCGAGGGCGCAAAAGGCCCTAATCTCCTACGCTGCTCGAAATCCCGTGATCTTGCCTAAAAATCATCCGCTAGTAGAGACTTTCGTGCAGCATCACCATGATCGGAACCTTCACGTGGGCTCAGAGCTAATAATTTCGGACATTAGAGAGACAGCTTGGATCATAAGCATTCGAGGAGTAGTCCATAGGATTAAATCAAGATGCAATATGTGTAAACGGCTCAGGGCTAAGCCAGTAATGCCGTTGATGGGTCAACTACCTCGAGCTCGTATGGCTTTCGAATCAAGGCCCTTTACACACGTAGGGGTTGATTGTTTCGGCCCTTTGCTTGTCAAGTTCGAACGAGGGACTGTTAAGAGATATGGAATGATCTTCACGTGCCTCACCTTTCGAGCGGTCCAAATTGAACTGTTGAATGACCTAGGCTTGGACCAATGTACAATGGGACTCAGGCGTTTTCTCGTGAACCGAGTTGTAACTCGTTATTTGTATAGCGACAATGGCTTAAATTTTATCGGGACCAAAAACCTTTTGGAGAAGGATGTGAAGGAGATGGAAAACGCCCTTAGCGAACATGCAGCGAAGTACGAAGGAATCCTCTGGCGATTTATCCCAGCTTATTCTCCGTGGATGGGTGGCGCTTGGGAACGCCTTATACAGTCCATCAAGATCAGTGTTAATTTTATTCTTAAGGGAATTATCCCGCGCGAAGAAGTTCTGCGTAATGCCCTCATCGAAGCTCAAGGACAAATCAACCGCCGACCACTCACCCACATCCCAGTCGATCCGGAAGACCCTAAACCACTAACCCCAAATTCTATGCTCTTCGGAGGCGATGATAGAGACGTAACTGCCCCAGGTGTATTTTCTGATAAGGACGCATGCAGCAAATTGTACAGTCGCCGATCGCAGCATCTGATGGCAGAATTTACGAAACGTTGGTACAGGGAATACCTACCGGAAATCACAAGACGTTCTAAGTGGCACAGAACCTCAAGACCGTTGGAAGTTGATAGTGTGGTGATTCTCGTGGAGCCAAATGAGATCCGTTCTGCCTGGCAAGTGGGCCGCGTTACCAACGTTTATCCAGCTGCGGATGGGGTAATTCGCACCGCTGATGTACGCCTGTCGAATGGGACGATTAAAAGGAAGAGAGCGGTCGGAAGGCTCGCTGTCCTAGACCTGGAGTCTTCACCTGATAGTTCAGACGGCCCCCGGAGTGTCATCGAGCCATAAGAATTATAGAGTGTTATCGAGCCATAAGAATAAAGTGGCATTACCTTTTTTTTCTTTTTATAATGTCAAAATCAAACACATTTTTTTGTAAATTATAACCTCATTTTATCTTGTTAAGTTGCTGAAGTTAGCCATTTCACGGATGTGAGTATTCTTATATTTTATTGTTTAATAATTAGGAAAACCTAAATTCATTTTGTAACATTTTCTTAGGAAAATAAAATCGCTATTCACCAACGTTGTTTGTTTTACTTTGTTTTGGAATTCGGTGGTGAATTTTGGAAAGCGATATTTATACCCGGAATTGGTTTGAGGCTGACCCAGCGACAATACCTATTGCGCTTTTAAGATAATAAATTTACATACATAATTACTTTACAACAGAGAAATACCCACATTTTTTAAACTAATGCTCGGCTGCTCGGGAGCTTTCCCAAGTACGCCTGGTTCTGCTCTAGACGCTTTGCTGAACTTACCTCCCCTTGATACTTATATCATGGGTTGCACTAGCAAAGCCATCCATCGTCTTAGGCGAGGCGGTTTTTGGTATACTCCACACTGGAACTTTGATGAACTTGCGCGACGCTTATCTTACGACTCCTGTCTTATGGATATGCCGTCTGATGCAATGACACCAGAACTCCAGCTGATGCACAAATTCAGAGTCGACTTTCCTTGTGTCCAGGACTGGCTTCGGTCAGAGTCTGAGCCGGGAATGGAATGTAGTCGTATTTTCACGGATGGTTCCAAAACCAGTAAAGGGTCTGGCGCTGGGGTCTTCGTGGAAGTCGACAACATTAGACTTCACTTCTCGTTAGGCAAATATGCGTCTGTTTTCCAAGCGGAAACTTATGCAATCCTAATGGCCATGAACTATGTTGTGAAGAACAGGTGGAAGGGACGTAGCATTTGTGTCTGTAGTGACAGTCAGGCTGCGCTTAAGGCCTTGCTTAACCCTTTAACCACTTCGAAAATAGTTCGTGAAACCAAAAACGCTTTGAACTCGGTCGCAAGGCTGAATTCTCTGTCTCTTATCTGGGTCCCAGGTCATACTGGGATCTTGGGGAACGAGATCTCCGATGAGATTGCTAGACAAGGCTCAGAGGAGGCTTTCTCAGGTCCCGAACCCGCGTTGGGTCTTCCAGCGTCTTCGGTTAGGGCTTCCATTAGCGATTGGGTCTCTCACAAGCACAATTGTGTGTGGCATGACTCTCCAGGTTGCAGGTTGACTAAACGC
Organism: Brachypalpus laphriformis; assembly: GCA_945910035.1. NCBI lineage: Eukaryota > Metazoa > Arthropoda > Insecta > Diptera > Syrphidae > Brachypalpus > Brachypalpus laphriformis. The sequence continues at coordinate 161,524,069 of OX246756.1, forward strand.
ATGCTCCCGGACGTCTGTAAGAAATCAGCGGCATTCTTGCTGTCTCTCAGCAGAAAAGACTGTAGACAACTTATCGGCGTCTTGACAGGCCACTTCGCTTTTGCCAAGCACCTTAACGTGTTAGGCTTAAGTGACACTACAATCTGCGACGCTTGTGGAGAGAGCGACGACACCGCGGAAATCTCTGTAAGTGTCCGGCCTTTGCTCGTATCAGGTGGCAGATCTTCGGTGCGGATGTGGTGAGTGCTGGTACTGTAAGCTCCTCATCACTGAAGTGCTTGCTTGGCTTTCTTAGAAAGTCAAGAAAATTCCAATAAAATGGGTAAATCAGGGTTTGCTCTCTGGCAGTACAATGGACCAGTTGTGTCTGAGTCGAGTGTTTTCCCGACAAAAAAAAAAAAAATGTTTAATGCTATTGCTGTTTTACAGTATGGATAAAGCTTTTCAAACAGGCAAAAAATCAGCTGCAAAGATTTGTCTTCTTATTTCTCGTAGAGTAGGATACCTGCCCATAAAATGAATTACATCTTCCCTCTCTGCAACGTTACATATACCTATACCACGCAAAATTGGGAGGTCGTTCCGATGAGGTACATAGTTTAAGGGAAGAAGTTCTCCTCGCAGTCTCCCCGTCACAGATATTTCGTCAATACTCAGCTCATCTCGAAAGTAGTTATTGTTAGGTTGCAAGTTATGATTTAGCCTGCTAAAGATAGATCTATGTAGAGAGCCCGAAGCATTCTCAAGGAATCCGTTTCTGCATTGTTCGTCCACTTTTTCTATTAGAAGGTATAAGGCAGCTTTCCAGCTTGCAGTATCTGCTTCCCTGTCGTTTAGAATCAATCGACATTTTTGTGCTAACTCCAACCATTCACCATACCAGCTGCTCCTATTAATATATATAGTTTTAAGGGCTGCGATCTTGGGAAGTCTCTCATTTGGCATGTCTAGTACTTGGAGTATATAATCGACTTGCAATTTTAAGGTCTTAATAAAAAGGGGGGGCAGACCCGTTTCCAACATTATCATGTAATTGGGAGTGTTAGCAGGAAGATGAAATGACCTTTTGATGTAATGTCGTAGGAGTCTTTCCACAGTTTCATATTTTTTATGTCCCCATACTTGCGCAGCATATAGCAAAATATTTTCGGAGGCAGCTTCAGGTACTCTATACTTGCAACTGTGGGTTATGTTCTTATTGATGAAACATCTTTTCCATGTTATATTCACTGCGGTTTTGGCTTTGATCAGTTTTGCTTCTAGATGCTTCTGCATACTTAAATTGCTCGTAAAATAAACTCCAAGGTATTTGTAGTCCTTAACTACCTCAATGATTTCGCCATTATAGGTCCACCTCTCGTTCAAGCAAATTCTACCTCCCCTTTTCTTGAAAATCATCACTTTCGACTTTTCCAAGTTGACTAAAAGGTCCCATAAACTGCAGTAATTGTATAGCCGATTAATCATCAGCTGCAAAGCTTCTGGTGAATATGCCAGCATGACTATATCAACCGCAAAACGTAACGCCTTGATGAGTACCCCAGCAAATTCAATGTCTCCTAGCAGGGAGTCCACTAAGTCTTCTATAAATAGTGCAAATAATGTGCAGCCTTGTCTTACTCCTGATCTTGCTTGGAACCACTCGGACTTTTCCCTTCCATTCCAAACCGACACCTGTGTATCTTCATAAAGGTTCTGTATGATTCGTCCGAACTTCCGCGACAATCCCATGCCAAACAGCTTGTAAATTAAAGCTCTGCGGTCTGTAGTATCAAAGGCTGCTTTGAAGTTGACGTAAAATACGTAGAGTTTTTTTTATTTTTCGAGATAAAAGATTCTACAATGCTACGCAAAACGAAGATGTGGTCTATTGTGGAATATCCTGGTCTGAAACCTGCCTGAAATTCTTTTAACAGCTTATTTACGCGAATCCATTCCGTAAGCCTGCTTTGCAAAACCGAACTGAAAATCTTCTAAGTTGCATTTGGGAAGGAAATCCCACGATAATTCCCCGGATCACTCGTGCAGCCCTTTTTATGGATAGGGAAAATTAAAGCCTCCTTAAACTGTTGTGGTATATTCCCATTATCCATCACATCATTAAACACGCGGATAAGTCTGTGACAGAGCTCATTGGTCCCATACTTATAGAACTCAACTGGTATTCCGTCAGATCCTGCCGCTTTGCCATCTTTCAACCTATTTAAAGGCGTGATCACTTGTGGGTATGTTATTCTCGAGTCTAATAGTTCATCTTCAAAGTCCGGTATGGCATATTGGAACACGCTACTACTAACCATAGGATTCAGCAACTCATTAAAGTGTGTAAACAGGACAGTAGGACTTAGCTCTTGATTGATTTTCAATTTTCTACCATTAAGTTTTGCCGCTAGTCTCCAGAAATTTGAACTACTTCGACAATTAGATAACTTCAAAGCTTGTGCTTCGTAGTAGGCCTTATTCTTTCTTCTACATAGGGCTTTGAATTAGCTATTAGCTTCAATATAAAGAAGTTTAAAAAAGTCGTCATTGGCTTCGCGGAAAGATTTCAGCCATGCAAACGATAATTTCCTTGCCCTTTTGCATTCTACATCGAACTATGGTTCCGCCACTTTTTTTCACTGCTTCTGTTTTACCTAGGGGAGGGATACGATTCTTTTATAACTTCCACAATTGTGTCGAGATCAAATTCATGCATGCACCCTTCTCAATACTACGCCGAGTTGTCTTTTATAATTGAAAGCATTGTCTTCATTCCACCCCAAGTTGGGAAGGAGCATCAAGTTTTGAATTCCTTCGCTCTCATGTGCTTCGAGTCTAAATGTTACGATTATTGGCATATGATCCGAATATGGTTTTTGGCCTACCTCGAAGTCAGTGACATACGAATTCAAAGGTTGAACTACAGAGTGCTATAGATTTCCCAATGTGTTGATTCATACATATATCTCATCGTCGATGTATGCTTACTCTCCCATAGAATTATGGACCTCCACCAAATGACAGCAGAAGTGGAGAGGGACAAAAACTCAAATTATCAGCCTTGGAAAAAACTCATCGGCTCAAATATGCATTGCTGGACAAGCGGTAGAGATAGTAGAGGATTTCCAGTATCTTGGGAGTATTGTCTCGACCGATGGTGGAACCGAACTGGACATAGCCAACAGGATCGCCAAAGCAAAGTCCGCGTTCGGAATGTTGTCCAAAATATGGCGAAGCAATGCAATCAGTTTGAGCACCAAAATAACACTGTTTCGCTCCAACGTTGAATCCGTGCTGCTATATGGTTGCAGCACATGGAGAGTGACCACTACTATCACCAGAAAGCTGCAAACGTTCGTTAATAGGTGTCTGCGCAATATGTTAAGGATTTTCTGGACCAATCGTATCTCTAACGAACACCTTTACGAGAGAACGGGTCAGGAACCAATAGGCACAACTATCCAACGGCGGAAGTGGCAGTGGATTGGTCACACGTCCCGAAAGGGTGACAGCTCCATAGCGAACCATGCTATGCAATGGAACCCTCTAACTCAGGATGGCAGAAGACCTGGCGGTTCGAGGAGAACATGGCGCAGAACAGTCGAGAAGGAGGCACGGCATTTAGGGAACAGTTGGGGAGAGCTCAGACACATTGCCAGAAACCGTACACGATGGCGCGTAGGCGTAGTAGAGGCCCTAGGACCCACAAGGGGATACAGGACATAAGTAAGTAAGTATACATATATCCACGTGAGATAAAAAGTCGTAGAGTTTCCCCTTCCAATTTGTCCGAGCATATCAGTCGAAGCTAAGGTCGTATCCATATATCTCCGCCAGATTTATCATTTCCTTATACCACAGACATTGAATATTTACTGCGAACATGATCGTCTTCCTTGTCAGCCTTTCATCTCCCGTCCTGAGTATATTGAGAATGTAATCCACGCTCAGTTGAAGAGTCTGTGTGTACAATGGAGCAAGCCCATTTCGATCATCAGCATGTAGTTTGGGGCAGTTGTTGGAAGTTGACATGACATGTACCTCTGTGGCTTTTCTACCAGGTCATAATACTTATGACCCCATGACTGTGCTCCGTAGAAGCATATGGATTTTGATGCAGCTTTAAAGACTCTGTACTTCGTACTATCAGGTATACTTCGATTCGCCACGTGGAGTTTTTTTTTTTTTTTTTAAGGTAAATGGGGAGGAAAGGCAGAGAATGACCCCCGGAGCACTGCGACCTAAAAAGATCGTTTGTGCTATCCCCTGGTTGATTATTTTGTTAGATTTGTCAACTAGCTAAAATCAAGTTCATTAATGAAGTTAAGAATAGTTCGAGCTGAGGAAGAGATGACATCAGAAGGTGATGTGACCCCTTTATCAAAGTGCTTTAGCCTCAGTCTGGCTATGGCCGGCCAATCACACAGTATGTGACGGGCTGTTTCGGTGTCTTCAAGACAGAGACGGTACGCTTCCGACTGAACACGGCTCATTTGCTTGAGATGGTAGTTAAGAGAGCAGTGTCTAGTTAGGAAGTCAGTAAGGATCTTAGCATTCTGTTTGCTCATTGATAGAATGTCTCTAGTTCTGTTTATTGATAAATTAATAAATTTCTTGGAATGCCTTAGGCCAGGTTGTGCATTCCAGTGTGAGGGCATTTGTTCGCGTTTCCAGCGAAGTAGCTCTATTTTAACCTGGCTAGTGGGTAAACCGCAGAAGGGTTCAGGTCCAATGTAAGGAGATTGGGCACCCAGTCTGGCAAGCTTATCAGCCGCTTCATTACCAGCGATGCCTTTGTGTCCGGGGACCCATATTAGTGTGATTTTATTGTGTGCAGCAAGCTGCAAAAGAGTCTGGATACAATTCCAAACCAGCTTAGATTTATAGTCAAAGGACGTGAGAGTTTTTAGGCGAACCCCACAGGCGGATCAGTAGAAATCCGGTGAAGTGGGAGGGTTGTGATCCCTTATTTTCGAATCATAACCTCGCTGATAAAAAGGAAGAAGAAGAAGAAGACGTGAGACCCTTGAGTGCTGCTTGGCTGTCTGACATTATATTAATATGTGATCTTCGGAGGTTTGGTCTAATGCATTCTCTGGCGCAGAGCTCGATAGCATAGACCTATGCTTGGAAGATAGTAGCGGATTGATCTAATGGTGTAAAGAGTTTGTAGTTAGGGCCAAAGATACCAGCCCCAACCCCATTTGACATTTTTGAACCGTCAGTGTACCAATTGATTTCAGATTGAGGGATTTAAGGATAGTTCCAGTAGCGTGGAGTTTATTGCAATCTTAGACTGCCCTAATTTTTCACTTAGATGGGCTTCTAAACCTAAGTTACTGGATAGCACAACTCCCAAGTATTTATACTGTTTAACCACTTCAATGGGCTCCCCGTCAATGTCCATCTTTCTGTTCTACATAGCCTGCCACCTTCTCTCCTAAAAATCATAATTTTCGATGTGTCCAGGTTTAGTTTTAAATTCCATAGGGCGCAGTCGTCGTACAGTTGGTCTATCATAAGCTGCAAGGACTCTGGGGATCTAGCCGACAGGACAATATCATCCGCGTACAGAAGTACCTCAATAAGAGTACCTTCGAATGTGACTCCTCCTGGAAGGTAATCAATAAAATCCTCTATGTAAAGGGCAAATACTGTTGGGCTGCCATTACATCCTTGTACATTGAGTCTATGTACATTTTACTTTTCCAAATTGATTAACTAAACTAGCTTTCATCTCTTCCTTTTGGAGTTAGACCAAGTAACCATAGAACAATAACCTGATGCTAGACAGAGTTTATTTATAGCTATTCGTCCTATTTCGTCAAATCTATCTCAAGGCTACTAACTGCCGTTGTGGTAAATATCTACCCACAATCTATCTATAAATAGATACCTGCCAAGAGAAATCCTTTTGTCTTATGTGACAAAACACCTCAAGGCTAAGACAAGCAACAATAACAACAAATTTGACATCAATGTGTTTTCCTGTTCTCCAATCATTTGTGTTTTCTTTTCATTTTACGCTTCAATCAATTTCCCCCGAAAATCTCCGACAAAAAAGAACATAATTTCGCATTGTTTCGCGCCAATGAAGAATCGGGGACACAATCAAATTTCGAATTCAAATCAACTCGTTAGAAAGATTTTATTTTCTTTTTTTATTCTTACTGGCAATGATAATAAAAAATAAAAATATAATTAATTATGCCATTATACGGAGGAATAATTTACAATATCAGGCGACACATACATGTCATTATTATTTATTTACTGAATAACTTTAAACGATTAATCAATCAATCAATATATTTCTTTTTTTTTTTTTCATTTTCTCAATTTGCATATTCATAAGGTTATGAGTTTAACTATTTTTATATCTTTATCGGGTAAAATGTATACTGGCGACGTGTAACAAAGAGAACTATTTTTAGATACTTTTGACGTTAATTACTTCAAATTTTTGAATAGGATAGGCATTTTAAGATTATGGTTTAAATGGCGCGGACATGTTCAGAACGTGCAAACAATTCTGACATTCGATTGTATATTTCTGTTTCAATTAACTGAAAATTGAGTTACATATATTGAATCTTTAACTCATACGGATGTACACATTCATATGGTCTCATACATACATCTAATCATCGGGGTCGTCACCTTTGTGAGCACGTGTTTGACAAGATTTGCTGTGTGGAGAGTAAGCACTGAGTATAAGCACAGCGATCGGTAAGCAATCAAGTTCCAGCTACGCCCCAGTCCCATTGACAATAAAGGAGAGTAGAGAAGGCAGCCACAGAAAAAGGGATGGACACCACACACTCTGGACGTTGAAGTACTCCAGCTGATGATGGGAGATACATTCATTAGCGGATCAGCCGCCGACAAGGCGATTCAGCTCGCAAGAGGATTGGCCAGAGCCCGTGACGTGACCATGGCAAACACGCAACGACCACCAATATACTGTTGGAACGATGAAATCACCAGACTGTGTGCAGAGTGTCACAGGGCGCACCAATTGTACCAGAGCGCTATAGGGAACATAGCAGCGACGGAGAACTCCACGAGATTTTCATAACTTTCCGGAAACCCTAAAACTGCAATTAAAGACAGTAAAAGACGCTCGAACTGTGCAAAGAAGATGATCAAGATCCATAGGGGAAAGCATATCAAGTGGTTATAATGGAGTTAAAGGGTAAGTAACACTGGACGTTAAGAACGCATTCTACTCTGCAAACTGGTCGTTTATTAGAAGGTCACTTGCCAGGATGAGGTACAAGTTCAAGGGGACCTAGACAAACTTGGAGTGCGCAACTGGAGGTAATTAGCTAAAGATCGAGCTAAAGAGAGAGGCTTTTTGGTTGAGGACTAGGTTCACCCTGAACTGTAGCATCACCAAAGTAAGTAAGATGGTGGCACCGAACTGGATGCAGCCAATAGGGTCGCCAAAGCAAAGTCCGCGTTCGGGACGTTGTCGAAAGTATGGCAAATAAATGCAATCTCAGTCAGAACACCAAGTTAAGACTGTTCCGCTCCAGCGCTGTTATATGGAAGCAGTGTGTGGAGAGTGACCAGTACTGTCACGAGAAAGCTGCAAATGTTCGTTAACAGATGCCTGCGCCATATCTTAAGGATTCTCTGCACCAACTGTACCTCTAACGAAAACCTCTACCAGAGAATGGGTCGGGAACCAATAGGTAAAACTATCCAATGACGAAAGTGATAGTGGATTGGTCACACGCTGCGAACAGATGACAGTTTTATAGGTACTATGCAATGGAAACCTGGATGGCGAAATACCTGGCGATTCGAGAAGAACATTGAACAGAACAGTCGAGAAGAGGGCACGACAGTTGGAGAGAACTAAGATATATTCTTAGAAACTGTACACGATGGCGCGTGGACGTAGTAGCGGCCTAGGGACCCACAAGTATTATTATTTGTATAGGGTTATTTTGCACTGCGACCTAGTGGTCTTTTGTGCCCCCTACTGGTATCTTGGAGAGGTCTATTCCCTCTCGCAATACAAATACTTCGGAATTGTGTTTTAAGGTCATACACTCTTACTTTGCCTTGGCGAGAATAGTTTACCTTAGAGCTCTCTCTCCAAACCAGTTTCTTTTAGGAATCTGAGAATGAGAAGTGGGTCCATGGTTGGCATATCCTCATCTGATATTTGCTACTTAGTTATGTCCTGTATCCCCTTGTGGGTCCTAGGGCCTCTACTACGCCTACGCGCCATCGTGTACGGTTTCTGGCAATGTGTCTGAGTTCTCCGCAACTTTTCCCCAACTGCCGTGCCTCCTTCTCGACTGTTCTGCGCCATGTGCTCCTCAGACCGCCAGGTCTTCTGCCATCCTGAGTTAGAGGGTTCCATTGCATAGCATGGTTTGCTATGGAACTGTCACCCTTTCGGAACGTGTGACCAATCCACTGCCACTTCCGTCGTTGGGTGGTTGTGCCTATTGGTCCCTGACCTGTTCTCTTGTAAAGGTGTTCGTTAGAGATACGATTGGGCCAGAAAATCCTTAAGATGTTGCGCAGGCACCTATTAACAAACGTTTACAGCTTTATGCTGATAGTAGTGATCAATCTCCATGTGCTGCAACCAGATTCAACGATTCAACGTTGGAGCGGAACAGTCTTATCTTGGTGCTCAAACTGATTGCATTGCTTCGCCATATTTTGAATAACATACCGAACGCGGACTTTGCTTTGGCGATCCTGTTGAGTATATCCAGTTCGGTTCCACCATCTGTGGGAGAGTAAGCATACATCGTCAGCAAATACAAATATTTGGTTCAACAGCTCTTTAAAGTGCCAGGACCTAGCTTCTCGCAACCACTCACGTTGTGTGCGTTATATTTTTCACACGAATGGAAGGGACCTACAGTTTAATGCCGAATTCGAACGGCGATTTGAGAAGCTTATTCGTGACAGCAATACTCTCGGATGTTTGTCAGACGGTCGCGAGATGTGGGACCGTGAAAAAAACTTTTTTGTGTTTTCTGGGATTCGAACTTGGAACCTCATGTGTAGTGATCCGACACACTAACCACTTACGCCACGGCGCCCACATACATCGTCAGCGTAGTAAAGATGTTTCAGTTGAGATGTAAGAGTCCATCGAATTCCTCCGTTTCCCGTCAACAAAGCTGCATGAAGCGCATCGCTAATCACCAATAGGAATAATACTGGTGAAAGGATACAGCCTTGTCTTACCCCACTTTGGATCTCAAATTCCTCAGACAACCTCCCCCTGTGCAGAACGTGACATTTGGAGCCTTCATATGTAGCTTTGATAATAGCAATTAGTTTATCGGGAATACCTCTCCTGCGTAAGGCACGCCAAATAAACTCCCTGTTGACACTATCGAACACCTTCTCAAAATCGATGAACAGCAGGTGCAGTGGCGATCGATATTCAACGCACTGTTCGATGATAATCCGCAGGGTGTTGATGTGGTCGGCACAGGAGGATCCAGAGCGGAAACCTGCTTGTTCGGCATCGAGTGTGTCTTCGAGATGTTGTTTGATTCGCTCCAGGATGATTTTGGCTATTATCTTAGCTACAGCAGGCAGCACGCAGATACCCCTCCAGTTTCCGCACTCCATTAAATTTCCTTTCTTAGGAAGCTTGACGATCATTCCCTTTCAGCTTCCCAAGCTCTATCTATAAGTGGAAGCAGAAGCTCAGCCGATTTTGTGGGCGCTGCTCTTAAGAGCTCTGCGGGAATACCGTCAAGTCCTACCGCCTTGTTGGTTTTGAGTGCCTTGATCGCGGTTATGATCTCATCTTTATTGGGAGTCGTCGTGCGTATTCGGGAGCTTCTCACCTCGGGCATCTCAGTCTGATTTGGGAGCATATCGCTAGCAAATACACGGAATACACGGTACAAAACCGTAGCAAAATGCTCTTTCCATCTCTTGAGCTGGTCCTCATCCGAAATGAGCAAGGAACCGTCTAGGCTTTTCACTGGGTGTTGGCTGGAGCTGCGACCACCTATCAGCTCTTTGGTGATTCTGTAGACGGTCCTGCTGTCGCACCTCCGTGCAGCTTCTTCTGCTTCTGTAGCCAGCGCGTTGATGTAGTGCGATATAGAGACTCTAGCTCGCTTCTCCCTGCTGCTGGGGTAACTGCAACGCGAGCTTTCAGCTGTTTTCGTTCGTCAATCCGTCTCCAGGTATCCTCGGAAAGCCACACCCTATGTCTTCCCTGCGATCGATCGACAATTCCTTCAGCACCAGATGTAAAAACATTTTTCATAGCACACCAATGTTCTTGGATGGTTGCGGGCATAGAGCTGCTGATTGCTTCCACACCTTGCGAAAAGTGCTTCCTTAATTGTTGGCGCACTGAGGGATCACTAAGTCTATCGATGTTGAACCTGGGCATTCTTGTGTTGTCGTGGGATCTTCGAACTGCAACAGTGCGTAGTTGGAGAGTAGCTATCATAAGATGGTGATCACGTACTATCCCCACATCTGCCCCTCGCCGGTTTCGGACGTCCAGGAGACTGCTTCTAAAGCGGCGGCTGATAGCAAAATGGTCAATTTGGTTGGAGTTTGCTTACCTGTCATTGGAAACTCAGCTGACTTTGTGGCAGGTCTTGTGCTTAAACATGGTGCCACCTACCACAAGGCGGTTGGCATTGCAGAAATCCGCAAACCTTTGGCCGTTGTCATTGCGGTTGCTTCCCGATTACATGTTTGAGCCCTTCGGTGTCGTTGCCTACCTTTTTGGTACTTGCCCAAGTATTTTAATCTTTTGTTAGTTAGGGCCCCACAAGATTCCAGAAGGTGTTCCGGAGTCTCGCTTGACTCATTGCAGAATCTGCAAAGGGGTTCATTTGTTATACCTAGTTTCCTCAAGTGCTTCCTGAGTTTACAGTGCACTGTTAGGATTCGTAGGTTATTCTTGTTAAGGTTTCGAATTTTCTCCGGTTGTAACTCAGTAGTTTCTTGGCTTGCCTCAGACCTGTGGTGTTATTCCAGGTTCTTGTCCTGTCTTCTTTCTCCATTTTCCTGAATTCTTCGCGTATTCTATGTTCCCCTATTCCGCAGAATGGTTCAGGTCCAATAAAGGGCTCCGCAGCTCCTTGTCTTGCCAAGGCGTCTGCTGCTTCATTACCTTTTATCCCGTCATGACCGGGTATCCAATTCATTAAGTTTGTGTAGGCATTCCCACACAAATTTTGTCTTAACGGCATAGTGCATCAAGTGCTTTGATAGCTGCTTGGCTATCTGACAATATTGCTATGTCGCAGTTGCTGTATCTTCTTTTGAAATTAAGTTGGATACCTACATCTATCTATAGCACATGTTTCAGCTTGAAAGATGCTGGTACTTTTGCCTATGGGTTCTGAGTGCTTCGTTCTTTGCCCAAACACGCCTGCCTCTGTTCCTTCCTCAGTTTTCGAAGCGTCTGTATACCACTTTATCGAGTGGCTGCCCAGTCCGTATGTCGTAGATTCGATGCTCCACTCTTTCTTGTTGCTTTACTTTGTACAAAAGTCGCTAGGGACTGCCAGAAGGGGAAGTTTTTTGAGGAAACCAACGCATTTCTCCCTTCCAATGCCTTCTTTTGCCATCCTAGGATCGTCCGCTTTGCATTTTGCTCCACTACGAGATGGAGCGGTGTTGGCTCTACGAGTACTTCCATGGCTACAGTTGGACATGTTCTCATGGCCCCAGTGATGAAAGGCACGCAAGTTTTTGCAATTTAGTGTCTCCCTCGTTGTGACTAGAGTAGTTCGCTTTGTCCATGCTATCGCTCCATAAGTGATCATTGGTCTCACAATGGCAATCAACATCCATCTTAGAATGTTTGGACTAAATCTCCAAGACATACCCGCTAGGCTCCTACATATCATTAGAGCACGAGTAGCCTTTTTGGATATCTTCTCCGTGTTCTTTTTCCACGTGGGCTTACTATCTAGATGTAGTCCTAGATATGTACTTCACTTCTTTACTGGTGCCAGTGCCCGACTGTCGAAATGGCTTCAATTCAAGTTTTCTTTTTCTCGTGAATCGTACTATTGTGGTTTTAGCCGGGTTTACGTTGAACCCAGGCGTGTTGCACCATTCTTGAGTTACTATTAGAACCCTTTGTATAATATCACATAGGGTTTCTTCCAATTTCCCCCTGGCAATCAGTTAATTTTTCAAGAAGCTCATCCACAACAAGACTCCACATTAGAGGAGATAACACTCCTCCTTGTGGGCACCCTCTTGGTGTGTTGACCTTGATAATTCTACGTGATGTTTGAGTTTCTGGTGGTCTTGTTCTCAGCAACTCATACATCCACTTAGACACGGTTCTGCTGACTCCTTTTCTGCCCAGGGCTCATTTAATAGCTTCATGCGAAGTGTTATCAAATGCCCCTTCGATGTCTAGGAAGGCGCGGATTACTTTCTCTTTTGTTTCAAGAACTCTTTGGATACGAGTAAGTAAATTCAGAAAATAGCCCAGATTTGGCGTGAAAGCCGTTTTTTTTTACTCAAACTCCAACTTGTTGCTGCTTCTGCTGTCGGTGCTTGGAAACTTTTCAGGGTCCACGAGGTTCTACAATCATTGCCATTTGAGATTCCCACGAAATACAAAAATCGATTCCAGCAAATTAACTAAAAGTTCACCAATGGAAAATACTAATTCTATTCAAAGTTGATATCAGTTTCGAGATAAATTTAATTGAAAACCATAAATGTATTCCAAATGTAAACCAGGTCAAAACATTCGACCTCTGCTACAATGCATGGCTCTCTCTCTCGCTCTGTATGCATAGATATACCATCTAGATACGTACTTCCATCTACTGGTTTGTTTTCCAAAAAAAAAAAACTTTATATTTTGCACAATCATTCGCGTAACCAATTAAAAGTTGTACACATAGGTATATGTACATATGTACTTAGTTTTTAATTTTTTTTTATTTTTTTGTTTAAAGTGCAACTGTGCAAGTATTCACCATTAATACTTGTACACACTCATGAATTGGATATACTTTGCCACCGAGAACGATGCAGTTTATCTTTTAAACACCTTTGTGGTGCAACATGCCGGTTCTCTTCTCCACTTGGCACAACACAATTGAGGAGTAAAGATACTATACTTACGCCGCAGATACTTGTACGTACACTAGTTTATGAAGAATGTGTATAGTTCTGTAGATAAAAATGGTAAGCGTTACGCCGTAATTATCTATGATGGCGCAGCGGTGAGGCGGTCAATGACCTCGATATGAGGTAAAAAAAAAAAAAAAAACTTTGAAACTTTTCCATTCCATTTGCCATAGCTCAAGAGACCGATGGTTTGGTTGGCCTAAAGCGTACACTTACTGGTATCTATGCTGGATGGAGTAAGATATAAAAACTCTATACCCACAGATGCATTAGATAGATGAATTAATCATTTAGCTAATGAAAACTGTTAATTATTCTACGAGGGCAGATGGCGGCAATAGATTCGAGATAGTTGCCATTTAATGGATTGCATCGAGCTGACGAGGGGGTGGGAGTGGAAGAGTGTTCCTGACCAACAGTATAGACGAAAGGTTCTTTACTTTTTGTCCATTAATCATTCAATATCTGTTCCACGTTGCAGACTTTGACCGCTATTTTCCTTTCTACTTGCTCAGGACTAGGAGTAGCTCATTTTTTGAATCAAGTTTGTTATCGTCGGGCACTTTTTTCAAGTCTTTGAGGAGAGACAGAAGAGATACACGATCTTGGTAGCCTTCGTCAACAGTTCTTCGTTGAGGAGATTTTAATATTTTGGCACTGCTCCTTCCCTCACTAGAACACTTACTGTCTTATTTACTTAATTACTTAAGTGGCGCTTCAGTTCGAGGTGAACCTAGGCCTCAACCAACAAGCCTCCTCATATAGCTTGGTCGTTAGGTAATAACCAACAGTTGCACACTCAAAGTTGCTTGAGGCCCCCTTGAACTTGTGTGTGCCACCTACGGCAAGGAGGCCCTCTACTGCGTCATCCCTCTGTGTTGGATTCGAAGACTCTACGGGCCGGAGCATCGGTGTCAATTCGCTCTACATGTCCTAGCCAACTCAGACGTCCAATATGCAGTTTTTTTTGACTAGATCAATGTCGCTGTACAGCTGGTATAGTGCGTCAATCTTCTCCTCTAAAACTCTGTCTAAGGCCTTGTGGCCGGTGTTAGACCGCAGAAAATCTGGGGAGATCATAAAATTAGAAAGATCACGGCTAAGAACAGCAATAGGAATACTCTCTAGCCACTGTCTCCTAAGGAACCATGCTATGAGACTAGGATTATCTAACACGGATGTAGGTACTGCAATGACCTACATGTCTCAGATGACATAACATGTATACTCCCGATGCAATAGATCTTTCAGGTCGCAGTGTCGTTGGTACTTGGGCATGTGTTGTACAAGAGGGGAAAAAAAAACACATATACTCTGTGAGTGGGAAGGAATTGCCAGGACAAGGCTAAAGCACCTTGGTATATACTTCTTCGATAACCTAGAAGAGGTGAGCTCCTTGAACCACAATAAGGACCTCTTCAAATTCTGTAGGGAGATTAATTGTATGTGTGAACTGATTTGGGTCTTTTGCCGTGAAGGTTTCCTAAGGATCGCTATGGGTCCACTTTGGTTCCAAGTGTTTTACGATAACCTCATAACCCTACCTAACCTAACCTAGTTCTTTTCTATAGATGCTGTCATAAGCGGTCTTGAAATCGATAAAGAGATGCTGAGTATCTATTTGGACTTCTTGGGAAGATTTGATTGACCGATTTTCCTGGATTTTCTTGGACAGGAGCTAATCCGGCTAAACATAAAAGGTTTCAGGCGTTCACACAATATCGCAGAAAAGATCTTGTATACGAGTACACTTATGCCTGTATAATTGGCGTAGTTGAGGCGGTTTCCTTTCTTGTGCATTGGGCAAACGATGCTGAGACTTCATTCATCAGGCATACACTCGTCTGACCAAATTTTAGAGACGAGCTGGTTCATCACCAGCTACTTTGAAAAGTTCGGTCTGTAAGCCATCAGGTTCGGCAGCTTTGTTGGATTTCAGCCAGGTTATTGCTATCATCACTTTCGCCTCACATCGAAATCAATTAGCCTTAATCCGTTGTCAAACGTGGTGTCATGTAGGCTATGCTTACTGACTGCTCTACCAAAGACGTCCTCCTTTCCCAATTTGGCCTTCAAATGACCTAATACGATTTTAACGTCGTACTTAGGATATTACTTGTATGTCTTGTCGAGAAGCTCGTAGAAACAATCTTTGGTCGCATGGTCCTTTTGTTCCGCATGAACACATAACAGGCTTATGTTAGTGAATTTGGTCTTGATCCGGATTGTTAAAATACGCTCGCTAACGTGTCGGAAGCTTAATGCTTTTTGCCTAAGTTTGCCTGTGTTTGTTCGGGAACCTGCATTGCAATTGATCGGGAAACTACTGACTGCCCAAAACTTGGCTTGGGCCAGTAGCGCAACAATCAAGTTCGTCATGAAGTGCTTACTTTACCTCCTAGTGGTGGTCCCCGGGTAACTATACGTATAAACCCTTATACATGTAGGCTAAAATTGTAAGCGCCGGTTGTCTAGGGCCTTGGTTCTAGGCTAGGTAACGTGGGCCAGCAACCTGCGTTACCGAATATTGCCCGCTACAGAAACCGACACTTTTCGACTTTTGGCTGTTGTACCCGGTTTCTAGAATTAAAGACGCTTCTCGACTCGGGAAGCGAAGGTCCTTACAATACCAGATTCCTCCAATTCGAAAAGGAATTCATGCGGTATAAACTGGACATTTTGAGGGTAAGTGAAGTAAGATGGTTAGAAGCGGGCGAGTACCAGTTTCCAACACGTAACACTGTACTACTCTATTCTGGAAGACCATCCGGAAGTCCGCGGGAATATGGAGTCGGACTACTGCTAACAACAACAGCACGCAAGGGCCTAATTTCCTGGCAGCCTCATGGTGATAGGATTTTGACGGCCAGATTCCGGACTAGAGTACGACGCGCCACCATCGTACAGTGTTACGCCCCAACGAATAGTTCGTCTGAGGACGAAAAGGAGAGCTTCTACAATCTCTTAAGCGCCGTCTTCAACACAACACCAAATGGAGACATTGTCATAGTGATGGGGGATTTGAATGCCAAGGTAGGCAGCGACAACGAAGGGCTCAAACATGTAATCGGGAAGCATGGACTAGGCAACCGCAATGACAACGGCGAAAGGTTTGTGGATTTCTGCAATGCCAACCGCCTTGTGATAGGTGGCACCATGTTTGAGCACAAGACCTGCCACAAAGTCAGCTGGGTTTCCAATGACAGGAAAGCAACCTCCAACCAAATTGACCATTTTGCTATCAGCTGCCGCTTTAAAAGTAGTTTCCTGGACGTCCGAAACAGGCGAGGGGCAGATGTGGGGATAGTACGTGATCACCATCTTATGATAGCTACTCTCCAACTACGCACTGCTGCAACATCGATAGACATAGTGATCCCTCAGTGCGCCAACAATTAAGGGTGCACTTTTCGCAAGGTGTGGAAGCAATCAGCAGCTCTATGCCCGCAACCATCCAAGACCATTGGTGTGCTGTGAAAAATGTTTTTACATCTGGTGCTGAAAGAATTGTCGATCGGTCGCAGGGAAGACATAGGGCGTGGCTTTCCGAGGATACCTGGAGACGGATTGACGAACGAAAACAGCTGAAAGCTCGCGTTGCAGCTACCCCAGCAGCAGGGAGAAGCGAGCTAAAGTCCGTATATCGCATGAAGATGAGAGAAGTTCAGCGTAGCATGCGACGTGACAAGCGCAACTACATCAACGCGCTGGCTATAGAAGCAGAAGAAGCTGCACAGAGGTGCGACATCAGGACCGTCTACAGAATCACGAAAGAGCTGACAGGTGGTCGCAGCTCCAGCCAACACCCAGTGAAAAGTGTAGACGGCTCCTTGCTCATTTCGGATGAGGACCAGCTCAAGAGATGGAAAGAGCATTTTGCTACGGTTTTGTGTATTCGCCGTGTATTCGCTAGCGATATGCTCCCAAATCAGACTGAGATATCCGAGGTGAGAAGTTCCCGAATACGCACCACGACTTCCAGTAATGATGGGATCACGGCACCAACAAGGCGGTAGGACTTGACGGAATTCCAGCAGAGCTCTTACGAGCAGCACCAACAACATCGGCTGAGCTTCTGCTTCCACTTATAGATAGAGCTTGGGGAGCTGAGAGCTTTCCTAACGAATGGGAAAAGGGAATGATCGTCAGGCTTCGTACGAAAGGAAATTTAATGGAGTGCGGAAACTGGAGGGGTATCTGCGTGCTGCCTGCTGTAGCTAAGATAATAGCTAAAATCATCCTGGAGCGAATCAAACAACATCTCGAAGACACACTCGATGCCGAACAAGCAGGTTTCCGCTCTGGATCCTCACCCTGCGGATTATCATCGAACAGTGCTTTGGATATCGATCGCCACTGCACCTACTGTTCATTGATTTTGCGAAGGCGTTCGATAGTGGCAACAGGGAGTTTATTTGGCGTGCCTTACGCAGGAGAGGTATTCCCGATAAACTAATTGCTATTATCAAAGCTACATATGAAGGCTCCAAATGTCACGTTCTGCACAGGGGAAGGTTGTCTGAGGAATTTGAGATCCAAAGTGGGGTAAGACAAGGCTGTATCCTTTCACCAATATTATTCCTATTGGTGATTAGCGATGTGCTTCATGCAGCTTTGTCGATGGGAAACGGAGGAATTCGATGGACTCTTACATCTCAACTGAAACATCTTGACCACGCTGACGATGTATGCTTGCTCTCCCATAGAATTATGGACCTCCACCAAATGACAGCAGATGTGAAGAGGGAGGCAGGCGTCGTCGGGCTGAAAATTAATAAGGCAAAAACTCAAATTATTAGCCTTGGAAAAAACTCATCGGCTCAAATATGCATTGCTGGACAACCGGTAGAGAGAGTAGAGGATTTCCAGTATATTGGGAGTATTGTCTCGATCGATGGTGGAACCGAACTGGATATAGCCAACAGGATCGCCAAAGCAAAGTCTGTGTTCGGGATATTGTCCAAAATATGGCGAAACAATGCAATCAGTTTGAACACTAAAATAAGACTGTTCCGCTCCAACGTTGAATCCGCGCTGCTATATGGTTGCAGCACGTGGAGAGCGACCACTACTATCACCAGAAAGCTGCAAACGTTTGTTAATAGGTGCTTGCGCAATTTCTTAAGGATTTTCTGGCCCGATCGTATATCTAACGAACACCTTTACGCGAGAACGGGTCAAGAACCAATAGGCACAACCATCCAACGGCGGAAGTGGCAGTGGATTGGTCACACGTTCCGAAAGGGTGACAGTTCCATAGCAAACCATGCTATGCAATGGAACCCTTTAACTCAGGATGGCAGAAGACCTGGCGGTCCGAGGAGAACATGGCGCAGAACTGTCGAGAAGTAGGCACGGCAGTTGGGGAAAAGTTGGGGAGAACTCAGACACATTGCCAGAAACCGTACACGATGGCGCGTAGGCGTAGTAGAGGCCCTAGGACCCAAAAGGGGATACAGGACATAAGTAAAAGTAAAGTAAGAAAGTTTGCCGCGTATAGCGGATTACCGGTGCCAGTAATCCCCTACGGGAGTATGAGCACTGCCGTTGGCTCATTAAGGGCTCCTTCGCCATCATTTCTATTCCAAGTATCTGACTAACATTGGAAATTCCTTACCGAGCTGTGATCCGAATACGTTGAAGCAGCTCTCGCAAAGTGTTCCCTAAGTTTGACCTAACTGACTCTGTAGACGCCACCGTTGATTCCATCTAGGGAATTTCTCAGCTGCCGTCTGGAACAAGACGAAGTGCTCTTCCGCCCTCTTTCGTCTGCTGCCGTCAAGATCCTCCAAAGGAGTTGGTTACCCATTTCTATTCAACTAAGTGTTATGCAAGAAAGCTCTATATGTATAAATATTTGGAATGGCTCAAGTTGGGCCCAGGGGCTATCTCTGGGCTATACCTGTTATACTTTTCCCACGAATAAAAAAGAAAAAGTTCTCTAGCTATGCGTCGGCATACTTAGTTTCGTCATTCAGAAAAGTGATCTTTGTTGACGCCTATAGCGACTTGATCTTTCTAATTCTTTTCTATTTTTGTCCCTTCTTACCATAAGTAATCAATCATTAAATTCCAACATTTATCGTGCGATTTGTGTTGAAAATTGTGTTGTATCTATGCAGAATGTCAGATGACAAAACCGCTAGCTAGTTTCAAAATGTCTAGAATGATTCATCGAGTTCTTTGTCTGTGGTGTTCTATATCTTATCTCCGTAGACGTCTTGAATTAATGTCCTTCCTAGAATAATGTAGCATTAGTTCATATCGTGTTCTACTGATTATTAGTTGAGAACAATGTTAAACCGCCGATCTATGAACTTTCTACTGATTCACTTCACCTTAAAACGCGTCAAAGTGTCAAAGTTTCATTCATATCGTCGGCAATATAATAGAAATATCAAGCACTGCATGGTGTCATTTTTTTTTGCTCATAATCAAATTCATTGTGCAAAGTACAAGCTATTATATTGGGCATTTCAAGGCACCGATTATATCAAAGCCTTGGTCACTTATCAGTTTCTATTTGCGTATACTACATGGACTACCATGACCTGGACAAAACATCGCGTTGTTTCGCTTCTTTTTTTTTTAATTTCTTTGCTAACCAAGATAAGGAACTATAAATGAGTTATTTAAATATTTTATCGCAATGCATACCTCTCATACATATGCGGCCAAAAGCTATTAATTACTGATAAGGAGCTCGTGACTTTTATTTAGACTGACGAGTAGTCCTCATAGCAACCGTTAAAATTCTGTTTTATGGCAAAATGTTTGTTCTATTGAAATATTTTTCCTGGGGTTTGACTTTTATTTATTTAAAACTATTTATCTAAACATTGTTCGCAAACCACTAGTAACTAGTGGCCTTTTCTGAATTTCTCTTCTGCTTTTTCTGCTCCACTGCAACTAAAAATTAAGCACACTGTATAGTGTAAGCATCCACAAAAGTACTTTTCGCACTGTATGATCGACGAATTAAATGTACATCTGGCAACACCACAACTGTCATCATCATCAGCAGTTGGTTCCACAGTTTATTCCTAGAGCGCTCTTCATTAGTCTTGAGATTCACTGGGAATCTAGTATTTTCGAAAATATGCTGGAGGTTCTTGTATTTGATATATGTGAGTGTACCAACAATCAAATGGACACACACCGTCGATCTTATTGGAAGAAAGAGATAAATAAGTGCGATTACCGTGAGAGTTAATTATTTGACAATTGGTGCTGAAAATAAAAGATATTTTGATTGAAAGAGATTATGTGATTGCGATTGGGCGATTTTAGGGCCATAATAGGAAAAGAGGGCGTCTTTAGTAGGGTAGTCGGTAAACACAGTTCGTTGTAAGACGTGGTGTCGTGTAGGCTAAGGCTTATTGATTTCGCTGTAGAGCGAAATATCGCTGTGCTGCCCGTTCTCTGATCCACTCAGACCTATTCCAGACATTTATTTAAATGGAACAGTGCTTCCCAAGTGCGAAAAGTTCAAATATTTGGGATCTATGATCAATAGCAAAGCAACTTATGATGACGACATCAATCATTGCGTAAGCGTAGGGTGGTTAAAGTGGCGAGAAAATTCCGCTATCTTCTGTGACAGAAAAATGCCACCTAAGTTGAAGGGAAGGCTCTACACCGCAGTTGTGCGTCCAGCGCTCACATACGGTTCACAATGTTGGACGATGTACAATACGTATGAGAGTAAATGAACGGCAGCTGAGATGAAGATGCTTCGCATGACAGCAGGAGTGACAAAGCTTGATCGAATAAGAAGCTCGAAGATCCGTGGAAGCTTTCACATCAAGAAAACCAATGTACAAAAAATAGAGCGCGACCCGCTCAGCTGGTATTGCCACGTTAAAAGAATAGATCATTTGAACCCTGTTAACAAGGCAATATCAATGCACGTTCCAAATACATCGCGATGTAGGAAAGGCAGACCTATAAACGCCTGGATCTCACAAATGCGACGACATCGGCATTTCATTGGCCTCAGTAACCGAGTAACGGCTGTAATGAGCCTATGTCTCGAATGCTTTGTTCTGCTAATGACTGTCAGAAGCTTTTTGATTTCCAGTGCAGCAAGAACACCCTTAGAAACTCCCTTTACTCCCCTTCCTCACTCAAGTCTTGATATTTGTAAATTTTAACTAGCTTTTAATAACACATTGTAAATTATATTTAAGTTCTTTACAGTTTGTATTAAGCTAATTAAATTAAACCGACTGATCCAAAATCGACAGGCATACCGATATTTTCTGAGGTTAAATAGGCGAACCCCACAGGCGGATCCATAGAAATGCGATGAAGTGGGAGGGTTATGATCCCTTATTTTCGGATCATAACCTCGCTGATAAAAGGAAGAAGAAGAAGAAGCGAAATATCACTGTAGCAAGCACATGCTTTTTCTCATCTCAATATTCATAAACAGACATGGCGTCCAATGATCATGTAACGATCAACCAAATTGATCGTATTGCGATCGATGGAAAGCACGGCACCAATATTCTGGATGACCGAACCTTCCGAGCGGCCGACATAGACTCAGATACCTTGTTATAGCCAAGATACGAATGCCCATATCCCAAACTGAGCAACAAAGAAGAATCAGTGAAAGAAAAGCTACAATCGGAGAGACCGCCAGAGTCCTCCGCAAACCTCCAGGGTCATGTGCCGATCTCAAAATAAAAAAACGCTCCTGGTTCACCTAGAAATTTCATTTTCACAAGTTGGTAGCAGCAGCTACACACTGACGTTTAATATGGATTAAAAATGGCGGAAAAATAGCAATCGAATTGAGATATTTTCATATTTGTTTAATAATTAATTTTTTTTTAGATACTTATGTCAGAAAGTGAAGATACAACAAATAACTATGATTTACTTCTGCCATTCATCAGAGCTGCCAAGCTTTACATATAATTTTTTTTTTTTTGTGAAAAGCCATCTAGTGGTATAGGATAGAAATTCTGGTTCACGAAAATTGAACCAGCTCAAATGCTGGTTCAATTGTTATTTTGCATCCTGTGTAAAAATATGAACTGAACCAGTTCACGGGGAAAGCAAAACGCGGCTAATAACGGATTATAAAGAAAGTAGGCGAAATTCGTTTTCAATTGTGGATGCTGAATAAAATGAGTAAATATCCTAAAAAGAGCGTGGGTAATCTCAAAAGGATATGCGATAGGAAATGTATAGTTACTCCAACACATATTTCCTATGCTTTTCTTTCTCTCTCTTTCTGAATTTCGTTTTTAGCAGTATTCGTGTATTAACAGTATTCGTGTGGCAACTAAATTAAATTAATGCTTTTTCGTGATTGCTTACATTTCAACCAGCAAATGATTACCGGATAAGAAAATCCAACACATTTTTAGGTGCAATAAAAATAGGTCCATAAAAGGCAATGCGGACAAAATGCTTCAGAAAAACTCGCAAAATTGTTCACAAAATTCCTTCCACCTACCTAAAAAAAAAAAAGGCAAAGAAATTTCTTAGAGCCTAGCTGCATTATCATGGGTCGTATCGCATGATACGGGTAAAAAGAAGACAGTCATTAAAATAAAGGACAAATCTGAAATGACGGTAACGGAAATATGCACCACTTAGAGATTTATGCAATTTACGAATTACTTTAGGAAAAACCATACAAAACCTAATAGCAGACACGGAAAAGAAAAAGAGATACATAGGCATATAAAAGGGTAAATATCGAAATTTTATCCGTGTCTCAAGCTATGTACTGCAATTCAGCGCAAGATTTTGCTGTAGGCACACTTTATCACCCCTATTATGGTTAGCGAATCGAACGTTCGACTCAAGTCGGACTGTCAGCGAATTGCTTCTGTCGTGGTATTGCTGTTAGCAAACATTTTCATTCGAATAAAAAATAAGTACTGACAAAAGAAAAAACAATTAAATGTCATCTGTGAAGTGTATAAAGCGACAGAAGTAATTTGCCGGGAGGTTCGACTTGTGTCGAACGTTCGATTCGCTAACCATAATAGGGGTGTATACCTACACTTCCTAGCAGTAGGCAAAAGAATCGAAGAAACGATTGCAAAACTGCAAAACGTACTGAATAATGTAAATGAATGGACGAGGGACTGGCGGATCGCCCTCAACGAATCTAAATCTCTTCACGTAAATTTCACGTACAAGAAAACTAATGACTTGCCAATTTTCCTAAACTCGGGCCGAATACCTTTTGCAAACGAGGCCAAATACATGGCAATGACACTCGACGCAAGGCTGAAATGGAATTCGCACGTGAAAATGAAACGTAAAGAACTCGAAATCAAATATAGAGAAATGGACTGGTTACTCGGAAAACATTCTCAGCTCAGTTCTGAGAACAAACTTCTTGTATATAAGCAAGTGGTAAAGCCGGTGTAGACCTACGGTATACAACTTTGGGGTTGTACCAAGAAAAACGACGATATCCACAGGGATCTCGAAATTCCGACAATCGAAGCTGAAACTAGAAGCTTCGCGAGAAAGCATAGCAACCGACTAATCGGACATGTCAAGAATACAGTCGTACAAATTTTGGATGAGAGCAATTTATTGCACCGACTACAGAGGACGAAACCTTTCGACTTGGTGAGGTAAGGATTAACCGCGTCTAGATTGCGAAACATGCAGGATATTTCAATGAAAAGTAACGTGCCAAACGCTTTTATTTCGTGATTGAAAAATTGCTCGATAAGTTATTACTTACCCAGTGTCTCCACGAGCAATATTTCATACTGTAGTATCAAGTACATCGTCAGGTACTTTGTGCAACGACATCTATTGCCTACTAGTAGTAAATATTCCAACCTGATGTGCTTACGTTCCAACCTGGTGTGCTTACGTTCCACAATTGTTCCACACAATATCCCAATATTCCAGGATCCTCGATTCACCCGGAGAAACATCTAGCATGTTCTAGAACCCCTTACAATTTCCTATAAATACCCATACCACAACCACCGTGGAGACAGTTGTTCATAAGTGAATACAGCGATTACAAGAGATATTCGACCAGTGGTGAAAGCAAGCGACATTGTGAAAATAAGTCTGTAGCGACCGTTTGATTTGAAATAATAAAGTGATTGAACATTGTGTTAAAGCGAAGTTGGTATTTGATAATAAATAAACGATTAAAATACACAAAAGACGGTTTTATTTAAAACGAACCCCAGAAAGAATACAACATTGGTGTCAGAAAAGTGGAATAAAACAAATTTTGTGTATTGCGTTTTGTGTAAGTGAAAAATAAAAATGGTTCGGAAATTGCTAGAAGATTTGTCATTGCCGCAACTAAAGGAAGTACTGAGCCAGCGGGAGCAACCTACGACTGGTACAAAAAGAGAATTGATTATTAAGTTGCGGAAAATAGTGACGGACGAGGGTGCAGATCCTGAAACAGCTTTGTTTGACGTCGAAGAAGAACAAGTAAGTACGACGAGTGACATGTCGGCTTTAATGAAATTGCTATCTGAGAAATTCGACGAACAAAAGAATTCTCAAAATGAAAAATTCGAGAAGCTAGAAAATTCCTTTACTGAACAAAAGAATTCTCTAGACGCCAAGCTCGATGAACAGAACAAACTATTTGAGAATTCTCTAGATGCTAAGCTGGATGTGCAAAACAAGAAGTTCGAGATACTAGAAAATTCTTTGGCTGAGCAGAAGAATTCTCTAGATGCTAAGCTTGACGAACAAAAGAACTCTCTGGAACATCAGCTATTCGATCAAAGGAGTGTTCTCGAAAGCAAATTCGATGAACAAAATAAAAGTTTGGAAACCAGATTCGGGACAATCGACGAGAAAATTGGAAATGGAGAGACCAAAATTGAGACATTTGAAACAAAATTCGAGAACGTTCAAACAAAATTCGAGGCTGTTGAAGGAAGATTCGAGAATTTGGCAAAGGAACTCGAATGCGTGAAGAAACAGAAAGTTCGGGAGTATTCAACCGACTGCCCGAGAAGGAAAGAGATGCAGCCTCCCGTCTTCGATGGACAGACATCATGGCCAATATATAAGAGGCAGTTCGAAGCTGCGGCAATGACGAACAACTGGGACGATGAAGAGAGGTCCATTGCCCTCACGCTTGCGCTTAGAGGATCAGCTGCAGAGCTACTACAAACTATTCCCGAGGACAAACAACGCAACTACGACAGTCTGGTGAAAGCCATTGAGATGCGATTTGGGGACGACCACATGCAGCAAGTATATAGGGTCCAGTTGCGCAGAAGGTCCCAGATGAGGGGTGAGACGCTCCAGCAGTTGCAAGCAGACATCGAGCGACTGGCACATTTGTCCTATCCAAACGCCGGCGAGGAGATCATTAACGAGATGGCAACCGAAGCGTTCACCCATGCCATAGCTGATTCGAAACTACAAATGGCGGTAAGAATGGCTTCAAAGAAAACGCTCGCCGAAGCTTTGGCGTTTGCTCTGACAATGGAGGCCGCAGACCAGGCCTGTCAGGGAATACACCGTGTGAGGGAAGTAGCCGCTATCGAATGCTCTTGCCAGAGGATGGACGTCGAAGACCGAAACAACGCTCGCGGAGGACAAATTCGTTGCTGGAACTGCAACAAAATGGGACACCTACAACGGCAATGTAGAAATCCACCCAGACGTGGAAACTGTCCACATTGCGCCAACAGGCGACGCAACGAAGAACCATCCAACAGGGACAACATCCATCCTGTTGGCCAGGCTCCTCGAAACCAGGAGTCGGGAAACGCCTAAGAGCCAGCTTTGCGGGGCAAAAGTTGGCTAATGGAATCGACGCCCCCAAGACCACCATTCAGGTCTCCCAAACCAAACGATGCAACAAGAGTCTAACAGTGGAAGCATTCATCGGCAAAAACAAGTGCGTGGCTACTATCGATACCGGCGCCACGGCTTCCATTGTAAGAAGAGATCTCGTCCGGAAGTCTTGGCTGCACAACACCAGCTGCTACTGTCTTAGAACTGCGACAGGGGAAGCGACGAAAGTATACGGAGAAGTTCGCCTCACCTTACAACTAGCAGGGTTGGCCTTTTCTCATGCGTTCCTGGTAGCCGACGTATGTGATGAATGCATCATCGGAGTGGACTTTATGAAAGAACATGACGTAATCATCGACATCGGGATGCAAGTTCTGCGGTACAGGAACGTAGAGATTCCAATGGTGTACGGGAACGAGAATGCAGCACATTTAAGGACAATACTCAGCAAGGACGAAGTCTTACCACCATCTTCCGAGACTATCATTTGGACAAAACTAGAGGGTGATCCTGGGAGTCACCGATTCTATCTGTTGGAGCCAGATTTAGGAAGGAATCCCCCAAACTACATCGTGGGAAAAGTTTTAGTGGAGCCAAAGAACAGCCTGGTCCCAGTAAGGCTCATGAACTTAAAGAGCCATAGCGTCAAACTAAAACAAGGGGAGGTTATTGGTAAATGTGCGCCGATATGTTCAATTTCAACAATAACTGAAAAAAAATCTGTGGGGCCTGTTTCATCAGCCAGGTTGGCCGAAGTAAGGGACATGATTCTCAAGCACTGCGAACTGGATCAGGATCAGCGAGCCATGGCAGAAAATCTAATCGGTGAGTACGCTGATATATTTGCCTCACAAGATGGAGAGTATGGCCGAACACATCTGGTGCAACATCGCATAGACACTGGGGATGCCAGACCAATTCGCCAGCCTGCCAGACGACTACCATTGGCAAAACAGACAGAGGTTGCGGATATGGTGTCGACGATGGAGAAGGAAGGGCTCATCGAAAGTTCTAAGAGTCCGTGGGCCTCACCTGTTGTACTGGTCAAGAAGAAAGACGGTAGCACTCGATTCTGCGTGGACTATCGCAGACTTAATGACGTCACCAAAAAGGATAGCTACCCTCTGCCACGGATCGATGACACATTAGACACACTCTCAGGAGCTCGATGGTTTTCCACCCTTGATTTAAAGAGCGGTTACTGGCAGGTACAGATCGATCCAAAGGACCGAGAGAAAACTGCGTTCACTGCAGGAAATGGGCTGTGGCAGTTTACAGTAATGCCATTTGGATTGTGCAACGCTCCGGCAACTTTTGAGCGCCTAATGGAACACGTCCTGCGTGGATTGACCTGGAAAACTTGCTTGGTGTATCTGGACGATGTGATCGTGATAGGAAAAACATTCGAGGAACATCACGACAACCTGAAGAATGTGCTAGAACGGCTTCGAAGCGCTCACCTGAAGCTGAACCCAAAGAAATGTGACCTCTTCAGACCCGAAGTCAAGTACCTGGGCCACGTTATCTCGTCAGAAGGAGTGCGAACCGATCCAGACAAGGTGGAAGCTGTGACAAACTGGCCAGTCCCAAAAGACAAACACGAACTCAGGAGCTTTTTGGGCCTCGCCACGTACTACAGACGATTCGTAAAGGACTTTGCCGGAATCGCGAAGAGCTTGCACCAGCTGACGGAAAAAGGAAGGCAATTCAAGTGGTCAGGTGAGTGTGACAATAGCTTCAAGAACCTTAAGCAACAACTATGCGAAGCACCAACACTAGCATATCCAATTCCCGGAGAAATGTTCATCGTGGATGCAGATGCAAGTAACGTCGGTGTCGGAGCGGTTCTTTCGCAGGTACACAACGGCCAAGAGAAGGTAGTCGCATACTTCAGCAAAGTGCTCTCCAAGCCGGAAAGAAACTACTGCGTGACCAGGCGAGAACTTCTGGCGCTGCTTCTGGCGACAAAACACTTCCATAAATACCTCTACGGCCAAAAGTTCCTTTTGCGTACAGACCACGCCGCTCTAAAATGGCTGCTGCAGTTCAAGAATCCGGAGGGCCAGGTCGCAAGATGGATTGAACGGCTGCAGATGTACGACTATGAAATACAGCATCGTAAAGGGAAACTTCATTCTAATGCGGATGCCTTGTCCCGGCGACCATGTAAGAGCGACTGCAAGCATTGTGTGCGGCAGGAAGAGAAGAACTTTCTTTCCATCCAAAGGGTAAGAGCTGAGCCTATCGCTGGTTGGAGTGCAGAAGAAATCCGCAACGCTCAGAAAGAAGACCCAGACATCGAGCCGATATTAACGTGGAAGGAGTTTATGGAAAAGCCAAATGGACAAGATATCTCGAACAGGAGCCCCACTCTCAAGGCATACTGGGCTCAGTGGGACTCCCTTCATGTGCAAGATGGTGTACTGAAAAGGAAATGGGAAAGGCCGGACGGGAAAGATTTCATAATGCAGCTTGTCTTGCCGCGATCAAAAGTACACGAGGTGCTACGGGAGATGCATGATGGAGCATCCGGAGGTCATTTGGGTGCAAACAAGACGCTGGAGAAGGTGCGAGAACGTTTCTATTGGCTCAGCGCAAGGGTAGACGTAGAGAGTTGGTGCCGAAAATGCGTCGTGTGTGCCGCCAGCAAGGGACCCAGAACGAAAACGCGAGGCAAGATGCACCAGTACAACGTGGGCGCACCCTTTGAACGGATTGCCGCTGACATCGCTGGTCCATTTCCAGAAACCGACAATGGTAACCGTTACATCCTAGTCGTCATGGACTACTTCAGCAAGTGGCCGGAAGCGTTCGCCATCCCTAACCAGGAAGCGAAGACCATCGTGGAACAGATCGTCAACAACTGGGTGAGCAGGTTTGGCGTGCCCATGGAACTGCATTCTGACCAGGGACGAAACTTTGAATCGAAGATATTCCAAGAGGTATGTCAACAACTAGGAATCAAAAAGACGAGAACTACCCCGCTTCATCCACAATCCGACGGGATGGTAGAGCGCTTCAACAGAACCTTAAACGAACATCTCTCCAAGGTCGTAGAAGACCACCAGCGCGATTGGGATCGACAAATTCCTCTTTTCTTGATGGCCTACCGAAATGCAGTGCACAGCACTACTGGACATACTCCATCCGAAGTCTTGTTTGGTCGAGCAGTTCGGCTACCTAGTGAGGTGAAGTTTGGATCCCCTAACGATGAGCCCAGATGTGAAGAGGACTATGTGGCAGACCTCAGGGAAAGGATCCGAGACATACATCAGAGGACCAGGACGAGGATAAGGATAGCGAGTGACCGCATGAAAACCAGGTACGACACAAAGGCAACAACGTCCAGCTTCCACGAGGGAGACCTAGTATGGCTGTACAACCCACACCGGCAAAAGGGGAGGTCACCCAAGCTGCAGCAAGACTGGGAGGGCCCTTATAAAGTGGTCACACGCATCAATGACGTCGTCTTCCGGATCCAGCGTGGAGTAAGAGGCAAGATGAAAATTGTCCACCTGGATCGTCTTCATCGTTACCATGGCAGTAATCCAGATGATCTTGTTCGGGACGAACAAGTTTAAGAGGGGGGCAGTGTAGTATCAAGTACATCGTCAGGTACTTTGTGCAACGACATCTATTGCCTACTAGTAGTAAATATTCCAACCTGATGTGCTTACGTTCCAACCTGGTGTGCTTACGTTCCACAATTGTTCCACACAATATCCCAATATTCCAGGATCCTCGATTCACCCGGAGAAACATCTAGCATGTTCTAGAACCCCTTACAATTTCCTATAAATACCCATACCACAACCACCGTGGAGACAGTTGTTCATAAGTGAATACAGCGATTACAAGAGATATTCGACCAGTGGTGAAAGCAAGCGACATTGTGAAAATAAGTCTGTAGCGGCCGTTTGATTTGAAATAATAAAGTGATTGAACATTGTGTTAAAGCGAAGTTGGTATTTGATAATAAATAAACGATTAAAATACACAAAAGACGGTTTTATTTAAAACGAACCCCAGAAAGAATACAACAATACAATACAAGATAGCATTCTGTGAAAATTGCTCGTGGAGACCACAAATAGTTTTCTATGAAAAATTGCTTTTTATGTATTGCTCAGCTCATGGATAGTATTCTATGGGCTGTCATTTTAGTTTGAAATTTGTCCTTTTTTTTGCGTTGGCTCAGTGGCGAATGGAAGAAATTATTAAATTCATTAATAATTATCGACAAATTGAGTGTTTGGGGAATTTTTAAAGTCAGGAATATAAAAGATTAGATCTAAAAATAAGCCTTGGCTTTTTCTGTTTGTTGGCGCTTCTTTTTGCAATTCTTTTAATTCCTTTTTATGTCTCCAATACGAAAACACATGGAAGTGCTTTGCTTTGCGACATTTGGACGACTGAAATAGTGAGCTATGAAAAGCCCATCCTAAATTTCATGGCATGATATCTTTCTTTCTTTCTATGAAAAGTGACAGATGGCAAGCTATCAAATATTGCTGGTGAGACACGGCCTTAGTTGCGATATCTAACAAATTTATATCGAAGGGTGCTGTTTTTTAGTCAGTAAGAATCTGACACTACTATGGGCACGCGCTTGCTATTCTCATAGTGTCTAGGGAAGATTTTTCACCTACAGTCGGAAAAAAAAAACATGCCTACATCTCTTGTGACAGAAATTTTTAAACTAAACTTTGTGAACGTAGTCCTGAAATTCGCCATTTTGACATTTAATGCCGTGAGAGTAAACGCAGGTACCAACTTTTGAAATAAAAAAATAAAGTGAGTAAAGAGCGTTTTATGGAGACTCAAAAGTGAGCAAGATATAATTCTCAAAAACGTCTTATATTCGCATGTTTTATCTTATCTTCAACAAAAATAACATTTTCCTCTCCCGTTAACGAACACATCCCAGTGTTCATTCGGTCTACGTGCACAGAATTTCCCTCATCCGCCATTCCAATTCGTTTTCCATTCAAAAATCCCAACTTCCAATTGCAAAGTGCGTTTATCGAATCAAATATGGCTGTCAAAGTTTCGCCACACTGAGTTCCCCCACAAATCCGTGCCCGTTTCGTTTTTTTTTCTCACAATTTGCCGCTCAATTATCGGCTTCTACTGCCGCGCAAGTAAATGCCTGTAGAACCTAAAAACGCATTACAGTAAAATAAATTCCCATTGGAAAAGTGCCGCCACAACAAAATGTATTGATCGCCGGCGTCTCGTCTCTGTTTTGGAAGAATTTCCTCTGCATTTTCATGTAAATTGTTGGTTGGCGGCTCTATTCTTGTCTCCCTCTAGCGGGTGAGTGGCTTTTTATTGAATTGTCAGTGTCTCCTTCAATTGGTTGTATTTTTTCTTTTTTCTTTCAGATTGCAGTTGGTGTGCGTGTGTTGTGTGTGGATTATGCAAATATAGTTGGCTCTGTTGTACAATCAATTCGTCTTATAGCGGTGGGTAGCGTGTGTGCCGCTGGAAAAGAGAAGGAAGAAAAAAAAATTCCCTCAGCCTTTTTGACATTTGATTAATTTTGACAGGAGCCATCGAGCGAGTAGCGAGGAATATTTCCTTCCTTCCTGCTGCTGACCGCGCGTTTGTTTTTTTTTTTTTTTGTTTTCGCGATTTTAATTAATAGTTGTTGGGAAGAGCATGGATGATAGCGAAAAGGTCGAGGATAGCGCTGGAAAGGCTGCCGAGGTCGTGGGTGAGAAGGGGAATACGGAAAAGCCAGAGGAGAAGTCATCGACGACTGAAGCGGAAGTAGATGATGTGGAGAAGGTGGTAGTAGAACCAGAGGTACCAGCTGCTGCAGAGGGTGATATCCCTGCTGAGGAGCAAACAAAAGACACAGAAGCGACCGAGGTCGTGGTAAAAATAAAGGAAATCCCCAAGGCAGAGGACGAGGAGGAGCAGCCACGCCAGATTATCGAGGAGTGCGACACTGGTGGAGATGAGGTCCCAGATGTCGATGCTGATGAGGTCCCAGATGTCGACGCTGATGTTGGTCCAACTCCAGTTGAAAAGAATGAGTCCCCGCTCCTCACAGAACTGAAGAGAGTCATTCAGATTGAGGAAGAGCCTCTACTCCAGGAGGCGCCACCTGAGGTTGAGAGTAGCGACATCAAAACTCAAGCTACCGCGATCGAAGTCGTTGATGACGAGGATAACGTCGAAGACGATGATGATACGGAGGAAGACGACGACGACGACGACGATGATGATGACGATGACGACGACGACGATGATGATGATGATGATGGTGTCAGCAACGAAACCCTGAACTCCGAAGATGAAGAGGACGACCACGACGTCTACAACGTTGAGAATGCGCACAAAAAGGTCGAGAAGAAGTCGCTTCCCGCACATCCACTCGACGACTTCGATGACGACTACGACGACATGGATGACGATGATGATATGGTCGACCTGAAGGACGACAGTACTGATGCACCGGTTATCATTGAATCATCAGACGACGAAGACGTGGTGCAGCAGGAGCAGAGAGAGCAGCCTCAACAAAAGAAAGCACAGATAGCGTCAATCCAAAAATACGTGAACATGGAGGATGATGAGTTGGATTATGACGATGATGACGATGACGATGAGTACGACGACGATGATCTGATGAATGCGGTCGTTACATCGGCGACTAAGGGATTATCTTCGTCGGCTTCGTGCTCACCAGTGAAGAAGCGAAAGCGATCGGTATCACCGCACTCGGCAAGGTGGAAGGAAGTAAATCAGATTAGAGCGCTGACGAGGAGGATCAACTATGGGAAAATCGCCAAAAAGAAGTCGCTGAACTGGTGAGTGATAGGATTAAGTTTGTTTTTTTATGTCCATACACGCATTTGAAGGGTCTGATGTAGTAACAGTTCTGCAAAGGTCTGGGAAAATTAAATCAATCTTGTTTGAGACGGGGACACGGTTCTGAGAGGAGTATGTTCCTCCAATAAGCATTCTAATTTGCATGGAATCATCAAAAGTTCTTTCTTTGGCTGGCTATACAGTTTGCAGTGGAATTAGGACTCAACGAGCAAGTCTCTCTAGCCAGCTGTCTCCAATTGCGTACACCAGGTTGGTTGAGGTTTCTTCCACTTCCCCACGCCATTGATAAGTAGGTCGCTATCTCCTATAGTCCGTCTAGGATAGATTCGAAAACACTCCCTGTCGGTCCACTATTGTTCACTCATTCTACATGACTTAGCCTCCAAAGTCGCTGCATTCGTATCTTTCTGATTAGATCGGTGTCGATGTCGCTGTGCAGTCCGTACAGTTCATGATTGAGTCTTCTCTATGTTACGCGGAAAGCACCATGGTAGGTAGGTAGGTACACCTACAATATTGACAACATCGAGACAACTCAGCGTGTTGTCATAGAAGCATTTGCGGCAATTGAAGATCAGGCGAAACGACTTCTTGAAGTAAATGAGGACAACGTGACAGAATGTCACTGTTTATGTCTTTAACTTCGAGGTGGTCAGGGAGTTCATCTACCTTGAAGTATATAAATCCCACAAACGACACCTTCATGGAGATTCGTCAAAGGACAGCCATAGGAAACCGCTGCTACTTCGGTTTAGCAAAAGAAATTGGGCTCAAAACTCCTATCTCGACGGACGAAGTTAATGCTCTACAGAGCCAGTGTTGTTATAAGGCTCCGGGTGCTGGACGATAAGGTCCTTTCGGTGGAAAAGTACTTCGTCGGGTATAAGCTCCCGTTTGCGAGGAGGGCGAATGAAGGAGGAGATTAAACCGCTGTGTCAAGATGTGGATGCAGTCCAGAAAGCTTAGATACGTCGACTACATTGGCTCGACCACATCGAGCGAATGAACAACAATGCTCCAGTGAAGGGAACCTTCAAATCACAGTCCCCAGGTTTGAGACGACGAAAAGCACCGAACCTCCGCCATAAGGAACAAGTAATCGCGAATGCCAGAAACTTGGTCTGAGTAGCTAGAAGCAGTGTGACCGCGATCGACGAGAATGAAAGGAGGTTGTGCCTCAGGCAGCGACTGCATGCATCGGGAGCCCATTAAGTAAGTTCGACAGGTAGAAGTGGTTCTGTTAAAAAGGAACCCAATTAGCACAAGCTGCCGTTTTGATACCGGAGCTCATGTAACCTGGCTGTTGAGGTGTATTGATGAGAAGTCTCTCTAACTACATATTTTTCCCTGAGACTCCTTAAGTGAGTTGGAAAAGTGTTTGCCTAAAGCTCGTTGTCTCACCCTAGCTAGTGCTGGAAAGGCGTAAGGGTCTCTTTTTCAGTTGCAACATTCCGACTGCGGCAGTGTGTGTTATGTGGGCTACATGGTCTCCAATCGAACAGTGTTTCATGGTAATCGCTGTTTTTCTAACGAACGCGTTCTGTTTAGGTAGCCGTTTGTTCTTGCATTGTTGTAGTTTGGCCATATCTTTCTAGACTTTCTAGATTTGACGCAGTTTGTCAGCCTAGTCCATCTGAGGTTGTTTAAGAAAGTTTGAGAAGATTTTTGTTCTGACTGCTATCAGCGGAATGTGGACTAATTATACAAGTGAACAGTGGAGGGCTGAGCCTTGTCTGATCAGTGCGTCAGCCTATTCTTTTCCGTAAACCTTACTCTGCCTCGGAACCCAAATCAGGATTACCTTGAATTGACCATCTAGCGAGGCTAGTTCATTTCGGCATTCTTGTGCTTGTTTGGAGGATATAGTAACCGAGACAATGGCTTTGATAGCATCTTGACGATATATTTGTGGATAATTTGATCTGGCGACAAGCTTCGCGGATAGCGAGTTATTCCGCCTGTAAGACACTAGCAGTGTTCGAAAGTCTATATGATTTTCAAATGTTCAAGGATTCCGAAAACACACCTGCACCGAACCCGCAGTCCATCTTTGAACCGTCAGAGCCAGGCGTCCTCGGGAAAGCTTCCGTGCAGCCTCATCATTTAAACTTTTGAGCAAAAGTGACCCAGCCTATCCACACTCTTCTGAAAATCAACACGGCAAAATTAAGAATTATCAGCCTCGGAATGAACTCGTCAGCTCAAGTATACATTGCTGGACAATCGGTTGAGAGAACAGAGTGTTTTCAATATCTTGCAATTATTGTCATCGCCAACACGGTGGAACCGAACAGGATGTCGCAAGTAGAATTGTCAGAGCGAAGTCTGTATTCGGAATGTTATTCCCAAATGTGGCAAATCAATGCAATCAGTGTTAATACTAAACTGCGACTCCAATGTAGCTGTTATATGGTTGCAGCACTTGGAAGGTAATCGTCACTATCACGAAAAAGCTGCAGAAGTTTGTAAACCGATGCCTACAAATGTTTTTCAGGATTTTCTGGGCAAACTGCATACGAGTATATAGTATGTCAATGGCTATACTGCTCAAGATCGCGAAATATACTCGTGACTATTTTTTTTACAGAATAATTCGTCAGTGATTTTGGTACGACGCGAATTTCGCGCAGATTTCCCGGCCGCCCCACGCCAACTGGTCAAACATTAAGGCGTTTAACCGCTCGTCTCGCAGAGACTGGAACAACACGTGACAGAAGAGGCACCGGACGGCCTCGTAGTGCTCGTTCCGACGAAGCCGCTGTGGCTGAATGCCATGGGTAACACGATTTCTGTAACTGTTGAGCGATACAGAGTCATGATCAACGAGCTTTTATTGCCGCAAATTGATGAATTGGGACTGCAGGACATGTGCTTCCAACAGGACGGTGCAACCGCACACACAGCTCGCGCGACAATGGACATTTTGAAGAATGCGCTTTCGGGTCGCCTAATGTCTCGTTTTGGCGATTTGCACTGGCCGGCAAGATTGCCCGATTTGACCTCTCCAGACATCTTTCTTTGGGGTTTTTTGAAATCACAGGTCTATGAGAACAAGCCACAGACTATGGACGCGCTCAAAGAGAATATCCACTAAGAGTGCGAGAACTTATCGCGCGAAGTTCTCGCCAAAACGATTGAAAATGTGGTAAAAAGAGCCCAAATGGTCATCAACAATAGCTGCGCCCACTTGACCGATATCAGCTTCAAAAAGTAATTAAGAAAAAATTTAAAGGTCCAAATATACATTTAAAAAAAAATTATCAAATTATGTCGTTTTATTTTAAAGGTATAGCAAAACAACAACGGGTGAGTGTTTTTGGGCCACCTTGTACATTCGGGAGCATTTTATTTGTCTGTAGCTTTGGGGTTTAAGATGTACAACTTCTAAAGGAAAAATTCTCTACGAAGTGGCATATGAATTCGTTTGTTATTTTTATTCGACAGGAAACCTATTGGCCAACTGACTCACAAAAAATTCCCGATCGTATCGATTTTTATGTTACAAAAGGCATTTACGAGAAGTTTATTACAGTCAAAGAATGTTTTGATCTCTCTTCTGACCACTCGCCGGTAATTTTATTACTTAGAGAAGCGCTGATCAAGAAAAAAGGACCTCCAAGACTTACTAGCAATAGAGCAAACTGGGAGGGCTTTAGAAATGATTGCGAAACAGATATCGCCTTAAATGTGTATCACTTACAACACCTTGTGAACTAGAAGAGGAAGTTGATCGTTTCGTGAAAACAATCCAAAGAGCGGCGTGAAAAAACACTCCTTCTAGGAGCTATAAGATCAACCGCAACGAAAAGAAAAGTATGGCGTTACAAGAAAGCCAACTGGGACGGCCTTAACAGTTTCTTTAGGAGTTTTAACTGATCGCTATGCTTCCTCGATAGCGACGTGGATGCCGCCGCTGATATGATTACTGACACCATCCTCTTAGGTATGGATGCCTTTATTCCTAACAGAATAAAAAGCATCAAACCTAAGGCAAACTCGTGGTTTGACCAGAGCTGCAAAGAGGCTATCAGGTTGAAAGAGGTAAGTTTTCGGTCTTATAAAGCCAACAAATCTGAGGAAAACCGAAATAAGTTTAAACAGAAATGACTGTAATGCTCACATTCGACGGGTAAAATTCTTACATGACCAAAAATTGAGGCAAAAAATTCTACAATTTCCCAAAGGCAGTAAAAATGTTTGGTCATTCGTCAAAAATATTAAAAATTTTGTCTCGTCTGCCATCCCAACGCTCATTTACAATGACATTCCATCTGTCAGCTCCTTAGACAAAGCCAATCTGCTTGCTGCTCACTTTGCAGCGAACTCCACCATGCCAGATAGTGCTTTGTCTCCGCCTGTACTTGAGAGTGTCAAATTTTTCATGGGACAAGTCCACTTTCGCACTCGTACAGTTGCAGGAGTACTTAAAAGTCTTAACATACACAAATCCGCTGGTCCAGATGGCATCTCCCCCATAGTTCTGAAGAGGTGTTTTTCCACGCTGGCAAAACCTCTGCGTAAGCTTTTCTGTCTATCGTATTTTTCGGGCCTCTTTCCGAGTAAATGGAAAACAGCATTTGTCAGCCCGTCACTAAAAAAGGCGAATCTTCCTCCCCGTCCAATTACCGACCCATTGCCCTTACGTCCCTTCTTTCCAAGGTCATGGAAACGCTGATAAATCGTCAGCTTATAAAATATCTTGATTCACGAAAACTCCTCAATGACCGGCAGTATGGTTTTCGTAGCAACAGGTCCACTTGTGATTTGATGGCATATCTCACCGACAAGTGGAACCAATCTCTTCGTCACTTCGGCGAAACAAAGATGGTTGTGCTCGATATTTCTAAGGCATTTGACAGAGTTTGGCATCAGGCTCTTTTGTCGAAAATGCGTGCATATGGCATCGATGAGTCTCTTCTTCAATGGATTAGAAATTACCTTTCGGGCCGTTCAATAAAAGTTGTCTTGGACGGCTTCAAGTCTGCAATTCACCATATAAATGCTGGTGTTCCCCAGGGCTCCGTTTTGTCTCCGACTCTCTTTCTCATTTTTATAAATGACCTCTTGTCTGCTACTTCTAATCCAATCCATTCCTTCGCTGATGACAGTACCCTCAGTTTTTCATATTCGTTCCCTAGCTCACGTCCCTGCTCTTCGGCCGTAGAAGAGGAACCCCATCGTATGTTAAACACATTAAATTCCGACCTGGACAGCATAATCAAATGGGGTTCAATCAATAGAGTGGAATTTAATGTATCCAAAACTCAATGCTGTCTTCTGTCTCTCAAGCGAAACCAAGACCCTCAACCATTATCCATGAATGGTACTTGTATCGCTGAATCCGAAAGACTTGCCATTCTCGGTATGTGCATCAATAACCGTCTTCGATGGAACGATCACATATTCGAAGTCGCCAAAAATGCTGCAAAATGTCTAGGGTTCCTTAAGCGTTGCTAGAAATAGTTTACCCCGTCTGATCTGGCCTCCATCTATAAGGCATTCATCCGCCCAAAGCTGGAATATAACGCCCACATCTGGTCTGGTACACCCAAGACCGTTCTGCACATTCTAGATATGGTACAGAATCGCGCGTTAAAACTGATATTCTTCCCCTTCAAAACTTCACTCAAGCCCAACTTCGGACGTACTGTCAGGGGATTCGTTTATAAGCCGAACAACACGTTTGTGGAACGAACTACCAGCCTCTGTATTTCCTAATCATTACAACCTTCAAACATTTAAAGCCAACGCAAACCGGCATCTCCTCTGTTCCTCTCCCCCTTTTCCCGTCCGCCCGTGCCCTGAGAACCAGTGTATGGGTATTAATAATCCCTTTGGCACGCGCAAATTATAAAAAAAAAAAAAATCTCAGAGAAATCATTGAACTGGTGAGAGTGAAACGAAAAGCACGAAAGAAATGGCAAATCACTCGTGCACCGCAGAATAAAACGGTCCTTAACCGACTATGCAATCGCCTTAGAGATAGTATTCGCGAATTTAAAAGCAAAAAGATAGAGCGACCTACCATGAAAATATCTCCAGTGAAAGAGAATCAAATTATTCGCTTTGGAAAGCGCTAAAAGGCAACCTCAAATCCAAGCGCCACCAATTCTCGCTCTCAGTCTTCTGGAAATATAAGGGTGCTTTTGGCAAGACATGGGGCTTGTCACCGAATAAGGTTCTCTGCATCTACACTGCTATAAGACCATTCCTTGCATATGTGTCAGTTGTTTGGTGAAAGAGGCTCTCGCGTAAATATGTAGCTGCCATATATTACGCCAAACTCAAAAGAACCACTTGTCTCGGCTGCACAGGAGCTTTTCCGAGTACGCCTGGCTCTACTCCAAATGATTTGTTGAACTTACCTTCCCTCGATACTTATATCATGGGTTGCGCCATCCATCGTCTTAGGCGGGGCGGTTTTTGGTATACTCCACACTGGAATTTTGACGAACTTTTGCGACACTTATCTTACGACCCTGGTCTTATGGGTATGCCGTCTGAGCAATGACACTAGAACTTCAGCTGATGCGCAAATTCAGAGTCGACTTTCCTTGTGTTCAGGACTGACTTCGACAAGAGTCTGAGCCGGGAATGGAATGTAGTCGTATTTTCACGGACGGTTCCAAAACCAGTCAAGGAACTGGCGCTGGTGTCTTCGTGGAAGACGACAACATTAGACTTCTTTTCTCGTTAGGAAAATATGCGTCTATTTTCCAAACGGAAACTTATGCAATCCTAATGGCCATGAACTATGTTGTGAAGGACAGGTGGAAAGGAAGTAGCATTTGTGTCTGTAGTGACAGTCAGGCTGCGCTTAAGGCCTTGCATAAACCTTCATCTATTTCCAAAACAGTTTCTGAAACCAAAAACTCTTTGAACGCAGTCGGTAAGGCTGAATTCTCTGTCTTTTATCTGGGTCCCAGGTCACACTGCGATCTTGGGGAACGAGATCTCCGATGAGATTGCTAGACAAGGCTCAGAGGTCCCAAACCCGCGTTGGGTCTCACTGCGTCCTCAGTTAGGGCTTATATTGACAATTGGGTCTCTCACAAGCACAATTGTGTGTGGCATAACTCTCCAAGATGAAGGTTGAGTAAATGTATGCTCCCGGACGTCCGTAAGAAATCAGCGGCATTGTTGCTGTCTCTCAGCAGAAAAGACTAAAGACAACTTATTGGCGTCTTGACAGGCCACTTTGCTTTTGCAAAGCACCTTAACGTGCTAGGCTTAAGCGACACTACAATCTGCGACGCTTCTAGAGAGAGAGACGACACCGCGGAGCATTATCCCAGTGAGTCTCCGGCCTTTGCTCGTATCAAGTGGCAGATCCTCGGGACTGATGTGGTGAGTGCTGGTGCTGTAAGCTCCTCATCACTGAAATTGGCTTTCTTAGAAAGACAAGGAAATTCCAATAAAATCGCTAAATCAGGGTTTGCTCTCTGGTAGTACAATGGACCAGTTGCGTCTGAGTGCTCCAGTCTAGCGTTTTCTATCCAGACAAAAAAAAAATCACTATTTGAGAATGATCAAACGTTTGACGCCCCCACAGCATAGAAGCCTATCTAAACATCGAAATGCTGTGTTCCTTAATATTATCAAGAGTTTCTCTACCAAATAGCTAGACGATTGAAGGAAGCACATATGTATCTTCCAAATTACTTACTTACCTCACTTTGGCGCTCAACTTCCATTGCCTTCCTCTAATTATGTCGTCCGGAAGTTCCAGTTTTCTCAAGTCTTTTCTATTAGTGAATACAAAAGGTCTGTTGGAGTTGTAGTCAAACCTTGTAGAGCGAAAATGCATTGATGCTTTGTGGCTTTGCTTGTCTTGAGTTGTTCGATAGTGGAATGATCTAGTGCTTACCCAAGACGGTTTGTAATTCTAAGCCCATCCAAAGCTCAAGAGTTACTGACAACCAAACAAACTCTTCACCAGCTACTATCGCAAAGCAATGACAATCTACCAGCTATTTGGTGGAAATATCGCATCTATTTGCAACATACAGATCATCAAACGTCGGAACGTTTGATACTTACTTTTAGCCAGATGTCTTGATTACTAACGAGTCCTAGTTTATGTATTGTCGGCATATTATTCTTTCAGGAACGTTAGGCGCCAAGCTTTCTAAGCTCAGTCTAGTATTCGATTTATACAAATTTGTATCGGCTAATTGCCACCAAGATCCCCTGTAGATATGCGTATCCAAAATATTGGATGCGTGCCTAGCATCAGTTAGCATATTGCGTATTGCTAGCTGTCACAAAATCAATTAGTCGGAAGCCGTCAATTATACTGTTGTCGTGTCGTGGAGGCTGCACTTTCCAACTAGCCCGCCAAAGGTACACGAGGACCATTTTTTAAATCGTACTCCGGACAGGCTCCATAAGCACCGACCAAGAGGTCATAAAATTCCTCCTTGGTAGTGTGTTCAGCTTTGTCGATAGTGTCGTGTCCATATATCATATTAGGCTGATATTGTAGAACACAGCTTTGATGCGAATCACAGCCAGGCGATCACTTATCGGCTTAAAGTCCATGACTCTTGATCTAAGCCGATTTCCCACAACGAATTCGAGTCCTAGCATGTGCAATCTTTTATGGCAGCAGTAATAGATGTCCCAATCTGTTCGCTTTTGCAAATCTGATCCTTTGTATTTCCTGGATTGTGGTAATCTTCTTCTTCATCTTCCTTTAAACAGCGAGATTATAATCCGAAAATAAGGGATCACAACCCTCCTACTTCACCGCATTTCTACTGATCCGCCTGTGGGGTTCGCCTAGATTGTGGTAATATTTTCCTTAAACCGCGCGAGAACAGATTCAAGTTTTTTTTAGTAGCACCTCGGGTGTACAATATGCATACGTTCCAGGTGCATAATATTCTTAAATCGTAGTCCGTGGACGTTCCGGGTCCTGTTGCCATTTGAGGGGATCCATCATCCGAGGCTTGTGTCTCTCTCTCATCTCCTTTTACGTGGCAAGGAAATTACTCTGACGGCACAACCCCTGACCTGAAGAGCCTTGCGATTAACTCCAGGACACGAGGCCGGATACACCAGTGCCGGTAGTCCATTATGGGAGTACGAGCGTAGTCGTTGGCCTAATAAGTGCTCCTGCTATCTCTATTCCATGGTCCTGACTAACCATGTAAATTCTTTACCGACCTGTAATCCGAATATGTCGAAGTAGCCCAAGGTACGCCGCTGAATCCATGGAATTTGTCCGCTGTGCCGTCTGGAACAAGAAGAAGTACCCTAGGGAGGTGGCACCCTTCCACCTTTCTCATCTGCTGCCACCAAAACCTTCCAAAAACACCCAGCAGCCACCAACGTGTAGGAGAGTATGAAGTGGCAGGCCTTAGCTACGAGTAAGTGAAAAGTTTCTATTTTCATGTAATCGCATGCACTACCTCTCCTGTTGTTTAGTGCAGAGTTTGGTTTCTCTTAGTCGCCATTACTGACGAAATCCTCCGATCGGGCACCATGGGAGGTGGGCCATAAGACTGCTTGACACAGCTATCACCTGTTGTTACCTCTACAAGGGCTTTGTTAGTCGTTGCGCTCCCAACGAATATGTTAATTTTTACTCTGAAACAGGTGTAACTGAGGCCTTTTCGTTTTCGACTGTGAATCCTCCTCATTGACAATTCACATCGAAAGTGCATTCCAGTTGAATATAATTTTATGACCAAAGCTATCAGCCCCTTCCAAGGATCTCGAACAGACCACAGATGTAGAAACGTTTAACGTTGCATAACACCTTACTTTGTGAATTGAACCTGCCACTTATTTGCATCTCTGACAAGCTACGTACCAATCATATTCTCATAAACAAATAATAACTGCCTCCCCAATCTCGTCGCATAAGCAATAAAAAACATTTTAATGTGCAATATCGCATCGGGCGCGCACGAAACCATTTCAATGAAAGTTTGCACTGTGGTGTGTCTGTGCGCGCCGCGCCGGTCGTCATAATCAGAA
Organism: Brachypalpus laphriformis; assembly: GCA_945910035.1. NCBI lineage: Eukaryota > Metazoa > Arthropoda > Insecta > Diptera > Syrphidae > Brachypalpus > Brachypalpus laphriformis. Next base: position 161,566,768 of record OX246756.1, read on the forward strand.
GATTAAATATTGTGTGCGCGCACCTTATTACGCATGAGCTGGCATCAGTGCGCAAGTTGCCTCCTCCTTATTATTACTTAAACTGTATACCGCACCACCACCCGATGGTGACCATCAGTACCGTCGAGATCACCCCAAGGTAAGCGTGAAGCATCATCTAAAGTGAACCAGTCTCTATGTGATCCCCATGTGGTTCTGCATACACACTCGGTCGTACATAGTATGTGCGAAAGCGACCTCGTTTCAATGATTAGTGTGTAGAAGGTACCAACGACCTATCCTTGACCCATATCACATGACAAGGCTGTGACTTGGAAACAAAAGCCCACACGTATAAGCTCTCAGACTGCATATAACACACCCTATGCTGCGCCGGCCGCATGATCTACACTACGAAAAGTGGTGCTTGTGACGGTCAGTTGCGCTCCGTGGCAGACAAGTGGACGGTGCTTACAAAGTGCACTACGTATGTCTCCGAGTCTCGCAGAGACGAGAGAAATTTATTTGATTTATTCAAATGTAAATAAATATAAAGCTTCAAGGTTACAACGAATGCGTTATGCTATTGTGTGTCTTGCTGCAGTGGTGAAGAGTGCGAGCGCGAGCTAACTTTTATTGAAGCTTTTGCTTCCTCTGTATTCTGTTTCGCTGCTTTTTTTTTTTTTTTTTTATTGAGAAGACCCTGAGCATTGTTTCGCTTTTGGTTTACTTTTCTGTTTTATTGTGCGAATTTCGTAATGCAAAAAGGGCATGGCAAGTGGTTGACACAATTCCCCGAGTGTAAATTGCACTTAATTTCCATTTTGTGCAGAAAGACCGAAAAAAAGAAACCAAACCAAACAGAACGATGATTTATGAAATGCTTTCGTTTGTTTCTCCTTCTTCCCTTTTGGTGATGCATTCCATTCAGTTTGAATTTGAAATTACGTGGAAAACTGTTGGGGATTATTCTTTTGAAGGGAATGCGCCTCGGTTTTCTTTTGAGCAATTGTGACAGTCTGAGGCAAAAAGACTGGAATTAACTGAAAACTGATAAATTGCTTTCGGGGTGAACCTGAACCTTAACCGAAAGCCTCTCCAGTTAGCTCGGCCTTTAGCTAATTGCCTCCAGTTGGGCACTCCAAGTTGATTGAAATCCTTTTGAACTTTTGCGCGCCACATTTTGCGAAGAAGCCCTCTACTGCCTTGGCCCTCTGGGTTAGATTCGAAAACTGTGGGCCGGAGCATTGGTCTCCATTCGCTCTCGATGTCGCTGTACAGCTCATATAGTTCACCATTGAATCTTTTCCTCCAAAGCTCGTCAACGCAAGCGGGACCGAATATATTGCGAAGAATTTTTCTCTCCAAGCGACCAAGGATATCTTCACCCGCTTTCAATAAAGTCCATGTTTCAGCTCCGTAAAGCAGGACTGGGATGATCAGGGTCTCCTTCGTTGCTCAAGATAAGGCTATACTGTTGAATTGTCTTATTAGCCCAGAAAACAGCGATTACTTACTCACTTACTTAGGTGGCGCTACAATTCGGGGTGAACCTGGGCCTCAACCAACAAGCCTCTCCATTTAGCTCGGTCTTTAGCTAATTGCCTCCAGTTGCGCACTCCAAGTTGGTCGAAGTCCCCTTGAACTTGTGCGCACCAACTACGGCGAGGAGGTACTTTACTGCGTCGTCCCTCGGGGTTAGATTCGAAGACTCTGCGGGCCGGAACGTTGGTGTCCATTCGCTCTACATGTCCTAGCCATCTCAGACGTCCAATACGCAGTTTTTTTTGACTAGGTCGATGTCGCTGTACAGCGATTGGCAAGAGTCATTCTTCACTTAATTTCTGCGTTGATATCATGGTCAGAGTTAATAGGAGTTTCTGACGTTCTGTCCGATTCATCGACCCATTAGTCGTATAGACTCTTCTTACAGCAACTCAACCAGTAGACGTTTGAAATGCATAACTAGAGACAGTCATTATAGCGTGACAATGTTCCAAACCCTCTCAAAAATCATCGTCAAAGGGGTCAATTCTGATCTCTGCTGGTGCTTTCAAAGGTTATTCTACGATCAAAGTACCTTCCCCAGTATGCTTTCCCTATTTTGCATTGGAAGGTGAAAATCTTCTCTTCTTTCAGTGGGCGGCGGTGTAGTATTCTTACCCTAATGAGCCACCCCCTTAGACTTCCCTCTGACGTGAGATGACCGCTGCAGATAGGTCCTGGCCATTGGTATTAAAGAGAATTACCTCGGTTGTTCGAGAGAGTCTATTAGCCCACCCTAGGTCGATAAAGTACCACGCAATCTTAAAATGTCTGTTCATTGGTGCGCCCTCGTTCGCCATTTGGCTCAGAAAAGCACCGTTGACATAATTATGTCGTCGGCTTTGGCGAGTTTCGCACAAATCTTTCAACTGAAACAGGACGATACTATACGCTACTGGGACGTTAAAGTGTACTGCGACCTGTAAGTCTATTGTGGTTCTTCTTCTCCTTCGCAGACAATCTCGTCCTCATAGTTCAATTGCATTCACTTGTGTGAATGCTTTCCAAACGTTATCGCTCATTGGAATCAGTATTCGAGGGCCCAGCGTCAGTGTGAAGTTGGTATTTTTTACAAGACACCACCTACCCTATGACTATCTAGAATTTTTTAGTAAACTGTGAATCTTTTGGTTTTAATTTCTGGGCTCCATCCTTATTTTCCTCTGAATATATTTCACAAATGAACTGGGCTATGCTCCTCGGGGTACATAAAAAACCCCATCAGCTCTCTGCGTTGTGGTGTCCGAGATAAACCCAACACTCAATGTCAATGGCGACTTTCCTTCTGCACTTGATGCTGACGGTATAGAACTTCGTCTTAGATTAAAGGATTTTGCAATTGCAGCCATTCAAAGGCAACCTTCCGCCATAGTGTTTCATTGACACCTATCTGTTCTAGATATCCGCATTCGTACCTTAACTGTAACTAAATGAAGAGGTGCCCTGCGTCAATCGCAATGTGATCAATTCGGTTTGACGGTTTTTAATCAGGAGAGCGTAGATTAATTTACGTTACGACTCACTGCAAAGTCAATTAGATTAAATCCGATGTCGGACGTTGTGCGGCCTAGGTTGTCGATTCTGTACTACCAAAGAAAATATAGCTAATGCCTAGGACATTGCTCATAAGACTTGTACAGAAGCTCGTAGCTTTACTGCCTCTGAACGTATATTGAGCTAATATTGAACAATGCTGATTGATTCACTCGGTCTTATGCCGGAAATAACACTTTTTGCCTAAACCTGCCTTTAATGGGAGATGCCGTAATAAATAGTTTTTATCTTTCTTTTGCATAATCCATCTCATTGCACTTCTTGGATAGCAGTGGTATCCACCATCTCTTGTAGATGCATGGTTGGTGAGATACTCGTACAAGTGCACCGCGACGTTTAGTAGATCTATTATGCTCCAGTCGATGACATGCTCGAAAGAGCACTTCCTCTAGTCCAACTACTTTAATGAACCGGAGCATCTGAAGTGAATCCAGCGAAGGTAGATCCATCTCTGATAGGAGATATGCACCTAGGTGATGTCTTCTTTTGTGGATTAGTACCTCGCATTCCATAAGAAGGTGTTCTAGTGTTTCTGCGAAGTCCCTGCAGAATCTGCAGTGTCTCATCCCTTCTATTCCCAGTTTTCTAAGGTGCATCTGGCGATATTAGCATTTTCACTGACAGTCAAGCGGCTATCAAGTCCCTGAAATCGTGCTCCTTTACTTCAAAGACCGTCTTAGACTGCCGTTTGTCTCTTACAGAGATGACAGAGCAGTTCAACATTTACCTATGCTGGGTGCCAGGTCACAGAGACATTCCAGGAAACTGTAGGGCGGACGAACTCGCTAGACGGGGTACTACTCTAAGGATTCTGCCAGATAGGCAAGTTCTTGGTATGCCCCTCGCTACATGTAAGCATCTACTGAAGCTGAACGCTATTAGCAAGACCAACCTTAGGTGGGATAGTGGCTCTACGTGTCACATTTCGAGGCAGATCTGGCCTAAGCTGGACCAGAAACGTAGTGCCGAGTTGGTTAAACTAAAGCGATTACAGATCAGCTGCGTTATCGGTGTCATCACCGGACACTGTCTAATCGGCCAACATGCCAAAAGACTTGGCCTCTTTTCCAATGACTTCTGCAGGAGATGTAGGGACGAGGAGGAGGAGGAAACCATTCTTCACTTCCTATGCACATGTCCTGCTCTATCACGCAAAAGAATGCTCTATCTAGGAGCTCCCTTCCTTGACGACCTCAGCGATTTGGCGTCCTTAGACGTCATGAACATCCATCGCTTCATCAAAAGCTCCGGTTGGTTTTATTAGTCCCTGAGTGCTCTAATGGTAGATCCTTGGCATCACAATGGACCTTTACTGGTCTAAGTGTGTCTGCATCGTGGTGCAGACAGCCAATCTAACCTAACCTAAGGTGCATCTTAGGTTTGGAGTGATCCGTTAGCATGCCTTTCAATACGCGAAGTCGGTTCTTGCTAACTCTTAGGCAGGTTCTGCTCCTTTTTTGGTTGTAGTTTCCCAGAAGTTCTTTCGCCTGTCTCAATTGGACATCATTCCAATGCTTGATCCATTTGTTCTCTTCTTCTTTTCTCAGTTCTTCCCATATTTTGTGGAGTCCTATCCCACGAAAAGAGTTCCGGTCCGGGGTGTCTGAGTTGAGGGTGGTTATCAGCGATGTACTCCGTGCAGCATTGACGAAAGCTAATTCTGGAATTCGTTGGACTATGACATCTTACCTTAAACACCTAGATTACGCTGACGATGTTTGTCTACTTTCACATCGGATAATGGATCTTCATTTGATGGCCCAAAATCTAGAAGCTGAGGCAAACAAAGTGGGGCTAAAAATAAACACAGCCAAAACAAAAGCCCTGAGTACTTCTAATACCCGCGCTCAACTTAACATTGCCGGAAAGCAAGTCGAGAAAGTTGATAACTTTCTATATTTAGGAAGTGTCGTCTCGGCTAATCGCGGTGACACCGAACTGGATGTGTGCAGCAGAATCGGGAAGGCTAAAGCTGCGTTCGGAATGCTGTCCAAAATCTGGAGAAGCAATGTTATTAGCTTAAGAACCAAGCTACGACTGTTCCACTCCAACGTAGAATCAGTGCTGCTTTATGGGTGCAGTACCTGGATGGTGGACACCATTAACACACGCTTAAGAATCATCTTGAGGATTTTTTGGCCGAACCACATCTCCAACGAACAGTTTTATCTAAGAACGGGCCAATAACCTATAAGCATTACTATACGAAAAAGAAAGTGGCAATGGATTGGACACACCCTACGGCGCGAAGATAACTCCATTGCGAAATACGCTATGCAGTGGAATCCGCTCACCCAGGCAGGCAGAATAGCGGGACGCCCTAGGCAAACGTGGCGCAGAACAGTTGAGGAGGAATCGAGCTCTTTAGGAATGATTGCAGAACTCCGAACACGATGGCGCGCAGGCGTGGTTGACGCCCTATGCCCCCCGAGGGGTTAAAGGATATAAGAAGAAGAAGTGTCTGAGCCGTTCTTTTGTAGTGTATCCCCTCCACTCCTACATGCCCTGGTACCCAGTAGAGAGTTACTTTATTAGCCTGACCCCGTCTTCTGGAGTACTAGTCGCTTTCCACAGAGATGAGTTTTCAGCACTTCAGTGACTTCTACTGATCGTGCCCCGAGCTCCTAGAAAGCAAGACTGTGATGGTCTGTGTTTTGAGAATTTCGTCTCCCAAGCATGCCGTCAAATGCATTCCCTTCCATGCACTTAGTTGTACTGTTGCTTCTAATTTTGCTTCTTCCTATTTCGGCGAGGTTATGATCCGAAAACATGAGATCAAAACCCTCCCACTTCACCGCATTTCTACTGATCCGCCTGTGGGGTTCGCCTACTAATTTTAATACTTCTAATTTTGTTGTTTGGTCATTATAGCAGTCCGCCAGTAACAAGTCTATTATGAAGTGAATGCCTTCAAATTGAAGCTTACTTTCCCAGCCTAGGGCTACCTCCTCAATAATAGCGCCCTCAATCGTCGTTCGCACTTCGGTGGTTAGCGCCGCTACCAGGTAATCTCTTGGGAGGCCACCCACTCGAAGATTTTTAACTATACTTGCATAGCTTGTGCCCGTTTCTACTTTGCGTTTTCTCTCCGCTAGGATGGTGTTTAGATCCGCCATGTTGACGCAGCTGGTTGTTTTATAGCGCTGGTCTTTCGTTGGTCCTGCTCTTCTGAAGTTTGTGTTTCCTCCATCTTCTTTTCCACAACTTTTCAGGTTTGAAACCTTGCGTTAAGAAGCGCAGGTACCACTTTGCACCCGCTCCATTGAGGCCTCCGATCGAGATCTCGGATTCTGTATGTCAGTAGATTTCTGACAGCTTTGAGCGCCCGGATATCTGCGCCCGTATTGCTTCGCGCCTTCCCTGAGTCTAGAATGTTCCCCAACGACACGTGCTCGGCCTGTCATAATCTTCGTCACGGAGGTCTCGCTCCAGTCGATTTCCAATTTCAGTAACGGTGATGTTATTAAATTTTTAGTTTAATTTGTTTTCGTTCACGTTCACACGAGTAGTTAGGGAAATATTAATCGGCCACACCAGAGCCCCGCATAATGTGGTGGGCCAAAGTTTCAGGGAGCCTTCGTTCGAATACAGGCGGTATACCCTCTGGCTGAAAACCATCCAATAGGCACGGTCTCGCTTAACATCCTGGATTAGGTCTTAACTCGTCACTCCTCAGTCAGCTCATCCGGGAGCTTAAGCTGCCGTGGCTGAGTCGTTGCAACTTAAGCTATCGTACCACGTCAAGGTACCTGCCAAGCAGTCTGTCCAGTCTTGAAAGCCCTTATAAAGCATGACTCCCAATATGCCCATGTAGCTCAGATAAAGTATCCATCAGCGTGATTGAAGACTTACTTACTTAGGTGGCGCTACAGTTCGGAGTGAACCTGGGCCCCAACCAACAAGCCTCTCCATTTAGCTCGGTCTTTAGCTAATTGCCTCCAGTTGCGCACTCCAAGTTGGTCGAGGTCCCCTTGAACTTGTGCCCGCTACCTACGGCGATGATTCCTTCTACTGCGTCGTCCCTCGGGGTTAGATTCGAAGACTCTGCGGGCCGGAGCGTTGGTGTCCATTCGCTCTATATGTCCTAGCCATCTCAGACGTCCAATACGCAGTTTTTTTTGACTAGGTCGATGTCGCTGTACAGCTCGTATAGTTCGTGATTGAATCTTCTCCTCCAAAATCCGTCAACGCAAACGGGACCGAAAATCTTACGAAGAATTTTTCTCTCGAAGCGACCAAGGATATCTTCATCCTCTTTTAATAAAGTCCATGTTTCAGCGCCGTAAAGCAGGACTGAGATGATCAGGGTCTTATACAGAGTCTCCTTAGTTGCCGATTGGCAAGAGCTACTCTTGAATTCTGCGCTGATGTTGTTTTTCGAGTTTATAGCAGAGCCAAGGTAGACAAAGTCCCTTACTACCTCGAAGTTATAGCTGCCCACTGTGACGTTCTGGCCAATTTGTCGGTGTTGGTTTTCCCTTCTTGTTGACAGCATATACTTGTTTTTTTCCTCGTTTATCGCTAAATCCATTTTGGCCGCTTCCGCCTCAATCCCTGCAAACGCACCGGTGACAGGCCGCTGAGTTCTTCCGATAATGTCGATATCGTCGGCGTATGCAAGCAGTTGTACAGACTTGTAATAGATTGTGCTTCCGGTGTTGGCTTGTGAGTTCCGCACCGTTGTATTCATCATGCGAATTCTTCCGCCACACGTCCTCCTTTTGAGGGGCAATCTCTGGAATGCATCTTTCACCCAATCAGATTCAGGTGTGGTTGTGCACATACACACGTACAACGAATGCGCACGCATCGTTCACTATCAAATAGCTATTCAGCGGCTGAGGGGATGATGCGCTTTCACCCACTCTATACCTACTGTCCGAATAGGTTTATAAGCTTAAGACGCTGATTAAGAACAAATTTGTTTGTACAACAAAGATGATTCAAATTATAACATTTATTAGCTAATTGCTACCCCCAATCACTCACCTGTAGCTGTCTGTACCAAGTTCATTGCACGATTCAATTATAACTAACATACCTGCGCGTAGGACAATTTCCAATAAAACACATAATTTTTCCTGTTATTGTCCTGCGTTTAACAACTCACTACTCACCCAGTGCAATTAAAAGTTCAACCCCCACAGAGAGATTTCCTTTTCATCCCTCCGACAAGTACGTATATATCTGTATGCAAACACATAGTGCACCACTGCATTGTTTCGAGAGGGTTCGTTGTCATATTGTACATACTCGTACATACTGTTTATTTAATTAGTTTTTGAAAATCACGCGCTAAATAAATAAATTGGTTTCGGTACGAGGGGTGGTGCTTCATCCCAAATAGTTTCGTGATTTCTGCCATTTATTGAGATTTTTTCTCATTTAGTCAAGGTTTCATGATTGTTTGGTGGCAGCAGCAACGGCGACGGTTCATTTGCGCTGCATTTGAAAAATAAATAAATAACGCGACGCCTGTTGGTGCAGTAGTGAGACATAAATATGTACTCGACGACGAGGTCATTGCAATTAATATTGATGCAATAACCTTGGAGTTACAGTAGCACTTGTGCTTGTACATGCATGCATATATGTACCTATATCTGTTTGGTGTGTGTGGAGCACGCGAAATAATGCCACATTCAGGGGGGCAGAGTAAAATTCTATAAAGCAAATTTAACTTAAAATCATTTTTATGCTCTTGAGATCTTTTGTGCTGCAGTTGTGCACCCATTATGGAATGACATGATTGTTTCGTCATCAGAAGGCCAATCATATGAGTATTTTCTACGAAGCGAATAAATTGAGTCGAGAAATATCGGCAGCTGAAGTAGTAGAAGCTGGAGGGGCATATTTTAGGTTGTTAACAAAAAAATCGATTCGTCTGTTCATTTTTATGATGCATAAGTCACCAATCATCCTGAATCGATGAGTCTAGACTCCGAGATGGAACCACTAAATACGGATAAGGAGCATCGTACGTAAATTGAGCTCTGCATCGGGCTTTAGGAAATATGACTGTATCACATAGAGAGTAGACTACTGCTCTCACGTTTGGAGCTCGACCCCCAAGGTTAGGTTAGGTTAGATGTAAGTGCACCTATGTGCTTTTCACGGGGGCCAAACAGTCCATTGTGTTTCCCTTTTTGTTTGTGGAACCTATAAACTCTTTATATTTCGGTCGGTCCAGTAGCGAACCAACCTGAGCTCTTTATGAATCGTATCATGTCCCTTAGTGGAACTTGCGCAAGATCTCTTACTTCGTAAATAAAAACCTGTTACCCATATGGTGTAGGCGGCGGTTTTGTAGATTTGTGCAGTCACAAAGCAAGTGCAAGAGTTGATGCCTAGTCTTAGGGCCATTTCCCCTATCGCGCAGTGTCCTGTAAGTGCACCTATCAAGTTACGGACTTCTTTTTTAAATTATTGCCATCAGGCTTTTGGTTCTTCCTTCATTCAAAACCGGCCATAAACTGCGAGACATGATGCAGTCGCCTCTGATAGGGTCGATTTTTCTTGTTAGTACTCCAATAGGAACTTCTACTAATGTCTGGGTATCTTCTATATCTAATGCTGGAGTGGAATCCTCTAAGGTGATGACGATCACAATCATCCCTTTTGCTCTCTCTAAGGTGACCATCAGCGTGATCATCACCTTTTTACGTTCGTTTTTGTGTGACTTTGCGATCGTTTTACGGAGAGCTAACAAAGTGTGATCATCAATTTTGACTGCCAAAAGTGTGACTATCAACTATCACCTTAGAAGATTCCACTCCTGATCCCTTTCTGGTTAGCTCATCTGCTATCTCATTACCTTCTATATTGCTATGTCCGGGAACTCAGCAGAGAGTTACATATTGGATATTGCATATACTCTTCAGGGAATTTCGGCATCTGGAAACTGCTTTTGATCTAAAGCAGGATCTTGACTGTCCACGAAGATAGTAATCTTGGAGGGATTGAGTTTCTTTCTGTGAATAGTCTGTGCTGGTCTTTCAATAGTGAAGACTTCGGCTTGAAAGATATTGCAGTCGTCCGGGAATTTGTATGAGTCGTTGATTTTGAGTGACTCACAGAAAACTTCAGTAGAGCTGACCCCCAAAACTAATCTACTGATCTTATAGAAGATCCATCACTATCGTCCAACCTTCAATCGTTGGCTCATCGAAGGCAGATAGCAGACTTATGCCTGTTCTAGGTTAAGTTAGGTTGAAGTGGCTGCCAGCTTACGCCAACACACATAGACCAAGAAAGGTCCGTTGTGGTACCACGAGGATCATGTAATCCCAGCCTACTCGTTAAAACCAATTAGAACTTCTGATGAAGAGAAGGAGGCTCCTGATATCTTAATCTATCAGATCGCCTAAATCGTTAAAGTAGAAAGCTCCTAGGTGAAGCTTCCTTCTGTGGGAGAGAGCTGGACATGCACAAAGAAAGTGAGTAATGGTTTCTTCCTCTTCTTCGTCCATGCAGCTTCTGCAAAAATCATTTGAAAATACGCCAAGCCTTGTTGCATGCTTGCCTATTAGACAGTGTCCTGTAATTACACCTTTAATAAAGCCAATATGCAATCGATTGAGAGAGATCAATTTCTTAGAGCGTTTCAGATCCAACTTGTGCCAAATCTGCTTAGTCGCTACACATGTTGTACCACTTGTCCACCTAAGATTTGTTCTTTCGATTGCATCTAGCTTGAATTTAAGTTTACAAGTAGCGATTGGTATACCTAAATTATCCTTATCTGGAAGGATGGGTACAGTTGTTCCTAATTTGGCGAGTTCGTCAGACTTACAATTCCTCAGAATATCCCTATGCCCCGGCACCCAACAGAGGTGAATGTTAAACTGCTCCGACATCTCCGCAAGAGACGAATGGCAGTCTAGGGCTACTACTGAATTTATAGAGATCAATTCCAAGGATTTGATTGCAGCTTGGCTATCTGAAAAGATACAGATGTCCTTGGCAGATATCACGTTTTTCTTTAGCCAAGATAAGACCTTCTTAATCGCCATTAGTTCCGCCTGGAACACACTACAATAATCTGGTAGACGGAAGGAGAGCTCAAGATTAAGCCTGTCTGAAAAAACACCTCCACCAACACCGTCTTTCGTTTTCGAGCCGTCAGTGTAGAAGTGGATCGAAGGCAAAACCCACAGGCGGATCAGTAGAAATGCGGTGAAGTGGGAAAGTTATGATCCCTTGTTTTCGGATCATAACCTCGCTGATAAAAGGAAGAAGAAGAAGTGTAGAAATGGATCGAGTCGTCTTCTATGAAAGCATCTTCATTCCAGAGTGCTTTGGAAGGGATGGTGACAAGGAAGTTCTTGTCAAAGTTTAGACGAGGGATGGTGTAGTCCGTGTTTTCGGGAGAGATTGTGAATTTATTCAGAATGGAGGCGTGGCCAAATTCTTTCCTTGACCACTGTTGGGTAGCTTCAAGGCGAACGGCTGCATTCGCTGCCATTTGCTTGCTAAATATATCAAGGGGTAACAGATGAAGCATAATATCCAGTGCCGCCGAGGGAGTTGTACGCAGTGCTCCGCTTATGCACAGACAAGCTATACGCTGGACTTTGCTTAGATAGTCTCAATGTATAGCTTTTTCTAAGGCTGTCCACCAAACAATCACCCCGTATGTGAGTATCGGTCTAATGACCGAGATGTATAGCCAGTAAGTTATTCGAGGCTGTAAACCCTATTTATTTCCAATAGCTTTTTTGCAAGAGAAAAGTGCTACTGTAGCTTTCTTGACTCTTTCTTGAATGTTAGGTTTCCAGCTTAGTTCCTGTTCCTGTTCTACAGATGTTCAAAAAATCTCAATAAAATGATCCATGGAAACTCGAACTTTCAACATCCTATCAGGCAAGGCACTAGAGCACACAACTTTCATGTTCGCCTGACAAACATCATTATATCAAAATTAATTTTGTTACAGGACAAGCAGTCTTTGAAACTCATTCCCAGGCGAAATATTTGCAGAAAGCTATAATCTGCAGGCATCTCGGGGCGTCGGCTGCACTACACCAATCGCAGACTATACTTCATTGCTCTCATTGTTATCTTTACTTACTTACTTAGTAAAGCTACAGTTCGGGGTGAACCTGGGCCTCAACCAACAAGCCTCTCCATTTAGCTCGGTCTTTAGCTAATTGCCTCCAGTTGCGCACTCCAAGTTGGTCGAGGTCCCCTTGAACTTGTGTGCGCCACCTACGGCGATGATTCCCTCTACTGCGTCGTCCCTCGGGGTTAGATTCGAAGACTCTGCGGGCCGGAGCGTTGGTGTCCATTCGCTCTACATGTCCTAGCTAACTCAGACGTCCAATACGCAGTTTTTTGACTAGGTCGATGTCGCTGTACAGCTCGTATAGTTCGTGATTGAATCTTCTCCTCCAAAACCCGTCAACGCAAACGCGACCGAAAATCTTACGAAGAATTTTTCTCTCGAAGCGACCAAGGATATCTTCATCCTCTTTTAATAAAGTCCATGTTTCAGCGCCGTAAAGCAGGACTGGGATGATCAAGGTCTTATATAGAGTCTCCTTGGTTGTTCGAGATAGGGCTTTACTGTTGAATTGCCTTATAAGCCCAAAAAAACAGCGATTGGCAAGAGTTATTCTTCGATTGATTTCTGCACTGATTTTATTAGAAGAATTTATAGCAGAGCCAAGGTAGACAAAGTCCCTTACTACCTCGAAGTTATAGCTGCCCACGGTGACGTTTTGTCCAATTCGTCGGTGTTGGTTTTCCCTTCTAGTTGACAGCATATACTTGGTTTTGCCCTCGTTTATCGCCAAACCCATTTTGGCCGCTTCCGCCTCAATGCTTGCAAAAGCACCGGTGACAGCCCGCTGAGATCTTCCGATAATGTCTATATCGTCGGCGTATGCAAGCAGTTGTACAGACTTGTAATAGATTGTGCCTCCGGTGTTGGCTTGTGAGTTCCGCACAATCCGTTCTAGTACAATATTGAAGAAGTCACATGACAGCGCGTCACCTTGTCTAAAGCCTTTTTTGACATCAAAGGTCTCGGTGAGGTCATTAACGACCTTGATGGAGCAGCGAGCGTTCTCCATCGTCAGCCTGCACAGACGGACAAGTTTGGCAGGGATGTCAAAACTAGACATGGCTCTATAAAGCTCTTCTCTATAGATGCTGTCATAGGCGGCCTTGAAATCGATAAAGAGGTGGTGAGTATCGATTTGGAATTCTTGGGTTTTCTCCAGGATCTGCCGAAGTGTGAAGATTTGATCGATGGTGGACTTCCCTGGCCTGAAACCGCACTGATAGGGTCCAATCAGGCTGTTGATAAAAGGTTTCAGGCGTTCACACAATATCGCAGAAAAGATCTTGTACGCGATGTTGAGAAGACTTATGCCTTTATAATTGGCGCAGTTGAGGGGGTCTCCTTTCTTGTGGATCGGGCAAACGATGCTGAGATTCCATTCATCAGGCATACACTCGTCTGACCAAATATTAGAAATGAGTTGGTGTATGCACTCTACCAATTCATCCCCAGCTGCCTTGAAAAGTTCGGCCGGTAAGCCGTCAGGTCCAGCAGCCTTGTTCGATTTTAGCTTGGATATCGCTATCCTCACTTCGTTTTGGTCAGGTGGACGGAAATTTTGACTATCATCGTCCATGTTGAATGGTTCATTCTGCCTGACAGCGGGATGTTGGTCTTCGTCGCCGTTATACAGTCTGCAGAAGTAGTTTTTCCATATTCTCAGCACCGACTGTGATTCTACTACGAGGTTTCCATTTTCATCTCTACAGGTTTCTGTACGGGTATTACTTCTCTGACACGTTCTTTTTACCTTTTGGTAAAACTTCAGTACATTGTTCCTGGAGTATAGACTCTCGATATTCTCAAACGCGCGCTTCTCATGCTCTTTCTTCTTCTTTTGGAGAAGCCGATGTTCTTCCCGTCTCTTTTGCTCGTAGAGCTCACGAGCAGCTCTCGTCTTCCTTTGCAGCGCCGCTTTGTATGCCTCTTGTTTTGCTGCATGCACTCGCCGGCATACTTCGTCAAACCAGGGGTTTCGCGGTGGTGGGCGACTGAGACCCAGCACATCAGTCGCCGCGTTTCTGATGGCATGTTGGCAGCGTTGCCACTGGTCTTCGGTACTTGATGCTGGCGGCAAAGGGGTGATTGAGAGATTTCGGGATACGCGTTCAGCGAAGAGTCTGGCGGTCTCTTGCGATTGTAGCTTTTCGACGTTAAATTTTCTCACAGTAATTCTTCTTTGTTGCTCAGATTGGGATATCCGCATTCGTACCTTGGCTACAACAAGGTAATGATCCGAGTCTATGTTGGCCGCTCGGAAGGTCCGGACATCCAGAATACTGGAGGCATGCCTTGCGTCGATCGCAATATGATCAACTTGGTTGATCGTTACATGATCATTTGACCGCCATGTCTGCTTATGAATATCGAGATGAGGAAACCATGTGCTTGCTATGGTGACATTTCGCTCCACAGCGAAATCAATTAGCCTTAGTCCGTTATCAGACGTGGTGTCGTGTAGGCTATGCTTACCGACTGCCCTACCAAAGACGTCCTCCTTTCCTATTTTGGCGTTAAAATCGCCCAAAACGATTTTAACGTCGTATTTAGGACATTGCTCGTATGTTTTGTCGAGGAGCTCGTAGAAACACTCTTTGGTGGCAGGGTCCATTTCTTCTGTGGGGGCATGAACACATATTAGGCTTATGTTAGCGAATTTAGCCTTGATCCGGATAGTCATAATACGCTCGCTCACGTGTCGGAAGCTTAAGACTTCTTGCCTAAGTCTGCCGCGTTGCCTGTTGCCTCTGTAGCAATCACCGTAGTAGATGTCACAGTTTTTCATCCTCTTTTTGCCCGGCCCATCCCATCGCACTTCCTGGATGGCGGTAATATCTGATTTATAGCAGTCTAGGGCCTCTGCTAGTTGTTCGGCTGCACGTGGTCTGTAAAGGAACAGACCATTCCACGTACAGATCCGAAGGTCGTTGTCCTTATTTCGTTTGCTGGGGTCGTCATTAGTTGAGTCATCCTTATCCGAGGCTTTTGGTTGTTTCGGAACCATGCGCTTTTTACGTGGTAGGGAAGTTACCCCGACGGCACAACCCCCAACCTGGAGGGCCAGTTCCTTAATTATTCCCCTAGGACGAGGGGCCGGGTACACCGGTGCCAGTAGTCCACTACGGGAGTATGAGCGCTGCCGTTGGCCCATTAAGGGCTCCTCCGCCACCATCTCTATTCCAATGTCCTGACCAGCATTGGAAATTCCTTACCGACCTGTGATCCGAATACGTCGAAGCAGCTCGCGCAAGGTATTCATTAAGTTCATTGTTCATTGTTATCTTTGGGAAGATTTTTTTCTGATGCATTGTATCATTGGGTAGACGTCTTCTAAGGACAGCCAAATTAGTTTACTGGAAAAGAGTCTCTGGGAGTTTCTCGCTCTTTGTTTGCATGTTTCTTTCCTGGCGCCCTCTTTGATTATCTTAATATAGTCACCTTTGAGATCCTTTCTAGCACTATGTGTAGCAGAAGCCGAGCGCAAGCCTTGTTCATTTTTGTATTCATGGTTACCCTTTGTATATCGCTTAAAGTAAATGGTGCATCTAGGTACTCGTCTACGAAGAGAGGGGCAGCCCATTTGTGTGCCAAAGATATTCGTTGACTATTAACTTGACTTCTGAAGTGATCTCTCAACTGCTGAGCATGAAGATATGGACCAATGACATTTCTTCTTCTAGTTAGTGCTTAACCGTCTTCCAAAAATCTGCAGTAGATTTGCTGCTTATAATTTGACTTTTTTGTCTAGCTATCGATGGCCTTGAGGGTGACACTTTTTTTATCGCTTCCGTAAGTTCCTACTTCAATGTCTGGTATTTTACTCAAAACATTGTACCTCCAAGTTGTACCAATAAGAAGTTCGAAGATCCGTGGAAGCTTTCACATCAAGGAAACCATCGTACAAAAATTAGAGCGCGACCGGCTCAGCTGGTATTGCCACGTTCAAAGAAGAGAGGCAATATCTATGCACGTTCCAAAGACATCGCGATGTAGGAAAGGCAGGCCTATAAACGCCTGGATCAGACAAATGCGACGACATCGGCATTTCATTGGCCACAGTAACCGAGTGATCCAAAATCGGCAGGCCTGCCGATATTTTCTGAGATCAAATAGGCGAACCCCACAGGCGGATCAGTAGAAATGCGGTGAAGTGGGAGGGTTGTGATCCCTTGTTTTCGGATCATAGCCTCGCTGATAAAAGGAAGAAGAAGAAGGAATAGTATTGGTGAAAGAATACAACCTTGTCTTACCACACTTTGGACCTTGGATTCTTCAGACCACCTTCCCCTGTGCAGAATTGTACCTCCAAGTTGTATGTAAGTTGAATTGGTTCTGTTCGAAAAGTGGTAGGCTACATATTATACTATTGGTGTGGATGATTGATGCCTTGATTGGGGCTACCTTGCCCTATATTATCCTTCTACTCGTGCCTTATGGAAATGCCGTCTGTTATACATAGTAAGGTGCAAGTATAGCCGACCTACCACACTTCCAAAAAATATCTTTTCTATTATTCCTTGAAGTCTTTTGAGAAAAATGGTTAAAAATTCATTTGTCCAAGTCAATTAGTTACTCCTCAGTAGTCATTCGAATAAGTGCAATCCTTGAAAAGAGATTTACTCCAAAACAAATAAAGGATGAGATGGATTCTGTTTATGGGGAATTTTCACCGTCATATACGGTCATTGAGGACTAGTCTAAGCGTTCTCCTTCGGGACAGGAGTCTCTTGAAGATGACTCTCGCTCACGTGGACCATTAACTGCGGTCACAGAGGAAAATGTTGAGTTTGTAAAACAAGTTGTTCGGAGTTGCCGAAGACTGTGAAAAGTAAAGAAGGGTCGCTTAAGCGAGTCGGCTAAAACATTTAGTAAAAGTCTGGGTGGTGTATTTTCCAACCTACTCGTACCATTTGTGGACCCGTCTGCATAGACGGCGAGTAGAGGAGAAGATAAATCAAGAAATGTAGGGGCTGCACAGAGATATTGACCTAGCCAGAAGAGTATCCATACGGCCACTGAGATGGTTAGGACATGTAGAGCGAATGGACATCAGCGCCCCGGCCCGAAAAGTCTTCAAATCCATTCCCGAATGACGACGGAATAGAGGAAGGCCTCAACTTAGGTGGCGCGAACAATTGAAAAGGGACCTCAACCAATTTGGCGCGCGCAGCTGGCCAATGACCGAGCCAGTTATAGAGTTTTGTTGGTTTAAGCCCAGGTCCACCCCGGACTGTAGCGCCATCTAAATAAGTAAGTACTCGTACCATTCCTTGCGTCAAATTTCGAGCATTTTTGGTAAGTTTTCTCGAATTGCTCATAAAAGTAATCTCTCTCTCGTCTCTTTTCTCTGTGGGAGCATGGTTCTGAATGAAGCTGATGGAATGAAACATTGCAATATTTGGCGCAACAGCTCTTTAAGTGCCAGGGCCTTCCTTCTCGCAACCATTCATTTCGTGTGCGTTATATTTTTCGCACGAATGGAAGGGACCTACAGTTTAGTGCCGTATCCGGAGGGCAATTTGGTTTGAGAAGTTTTTTCAAGACAACTCTCGGATGTTTGTCAGACGTTCGCGAGAGGTGGGACCGTGGAAAAACTTTTTAGTGTTTTCTGGGATTCGAACTTGGAACGCGCAGTGGTCCGACACACTAACCACTTACGCCACGGCGCCACAAACTGCTGACGGGGAAACATCACTCAAATAACCTCTATTTCTGCTTCATGTAGCAGATTCCGCAGTAAATGTCGAAGGTTGTTTTTGTTTATGTCTGCCCAGTCCTAAGTTGGCAATATATGTGTCTAGGAAACATTTTTTTTAAATACACTCCAACAATATAGGCCTTTTAATGCAACTACCAGTGTGTAGTGGTTTGAAGCTTAGATGTTATTAGGTTTCATTTCAGAAGAACTGTGGGGACAAAGGATGTCATGGATGTCAAATATGCGGGAGTGGCTCAATCTTTCCACCACAGAAATAATAAGAGGTGTCACAAATAAACAAACATTAAAAACGATGATTTCCAACCTCCGCAGCGGAGAGAACTTTAAGAAAAAGAATGTTTCATGACTCAATGGATGGTTGTCCTAAGTAATCGGGAAGACTTGCTATTTTTTCCACTTGGTTCTTGATTTTTAGTAAATTTTAGAGCAATTGTTTGTTTAGTCTAGATGGTGTAGTTGGACCCTGAATCAAGAACCTCTCAGTCAATAGCCGAACACATTAGCACCATACTCGTACGGTAGGCACGCATCTTTACTAGTTCATCGGCAGATTGCGCTACTTCATTTTTTTTTTCCTTTCGTGGTCAGGAATCGAAGTCTATGGGACGACTTGTTCTTTGGATCTTTGGACAGGCCCCTTTACCCTAAGGAGAGAAATCGGGTGTCTCAGTTAGAAGAACCCAACACTCATCGTTAGTTAGATTTTCAACTTTCCAGAGGGTATCACGTAAAGGCCACGGTGCGTATTGGTCTTTTTAATTCCGTGAAAGAGTGGAAAAATAACTGTCGGATATACAAAGTGGATTCCGGCCAGACCATAGTATACAAGATCACATCTTCACGGTACAACAAGTGTTGGAAAAAAAGCTTGCTAAAAATAAAAATGTCATTACTTGCTTTATTGATATGAAAAAAGTTTTTGACTCGATAAGCAGAGAACAAATCTGGGAGAGCCTCAGGAGGAATGGGGTGAAGGAAGGATTTGTACAGGCCATCAAAAGCATCTACAAAGAAACGTTTAATGTCATAAGAACATGCAATGTGTTGTCAGAGAAATTTAAGACATCTGAAGGAGTTAGACAAGGAAGTGTTCTGAGCCCCCTCCTATTTATCTGCGCAATGGACGATGCCATCAGATATAGTCAAGTGAGAATGGAACCGCACATGCGGATCAGTAGAAATGCGGTGAAGTGGGAGGGTTGTGATCCCTTGTTTTCGGATCATGGCCTCGCTGATAAAAGGAAGAAGAAGAAGAAGAAGAATGGAAAAGTTCAGAGTTGGGTATAGACAGCTAGAACCTACCTATCTCCAAGCTTGTGCGTTTGCGGATGATATAGTGCTGTTTGCAAATAGTGAGGAAGGTATGCAAAAGAGTGTAAAGCTATGGAAAGATACATTAGCAACGCAGAAATTAGAGCTCAACGTCGAAAAAACAAAGGTGGTTGTGATCGGAAATGAGATAGGAGTAGCAAGAGCAACGGTGGATGGTGAAGTCTTTGAGCAGGTGCAAAGATACAAGTACCTAGGTAGTATAATCAACAGCAGAGTCAATTCAGAAGACGAGCTGATGGCGAGGATTAAAGCGGCAAATAGATTATATGCAGCATTGAGAAGAAAATTTCTAGACCACAAAGAAATCACACAAAAAACAAAAATATCAATTTTCAACTCGATGTACTTACCAGTGCTATTACACGGAGGGGAAAACTGGATACTCATACAAAGACAAGAAAAACAAATACAAGGCATGGAGATGAAATACCTCAGGAGAGTCTTAGGCGCCAGGAGAATAGACAAGAAAAGAAACGAAGATATTAGAAATCAACTACATGTCAAAGCAGCTAAGCTAACCCTAGAGGAAAAAAATTAAGATGGTTTGGACGCCTAGTGCGTATGGAAGAGAACCGACAAGTGAAGAAAATTTGGGAAACAAGACCGGAAGGAAAAAATAAAAGAGGAAGATCCAAGACCACATGGAACAGTACCGTCGAAAAAATCCTCAAGAAAGCAGGGGAAAGCTGGCATTCGGTTAAACAAATAGCAAGAGACAGAGGACCCAGTAGAGAAACTTCACGAGAAGATGAAAAGGAGAGAAACACCGAGAACACCTCGACACCTTAGGGTATAAGAGGACCGGATTATGTATGTATGTATGTATGTATAAACTCTTGCCCTTGCTAAACCGTAATGTTTAAAAAAATATTTCGCTGTGTTGATGATGATTTGCCTATGACATCGGTTATCGGGAAAAAAATACTGTGAATCAGAAGCAAAGACACCAAAATAACAAAAATCTCCCCAGTTATCTGGACGCCACCCCCGAAGTTTTTCAGAAGCACAAACGACTGAGCTTCAAACCACTACACCGAATCTTTCTCTTTTCTTCTTCTTCTTCTTCTTCCTTTTATCAGCTAGGTTATGATCCGAAAATAAGGGATCATAACCCTCCCACTTCACCGCATTTCTACTGATCCGCCTGTGGGGTTTTTTTTTTTTTTTTTTTTTTTAACTTCGACCGGTCATGCTTCTAACGTTCCAACCCGACCCTCAAATTTCGACGAAATTGTTTCATTATTTTGCTAGCCCCCGGAATCCGTATAGCTCTGACCCGAAAATGTCTGCTCGGTCCAGGATCAGTACCATGCACAGCAGTCGTAGTGCCTGGCGGGTTAGTGCCTTTCCTTTTAGCAAGTATTGCCATAATGATACAGTTTTGCAATATTACCACATTGCGATGGTGTTTGTGGTTTGACACGTGCATGCTCCTGTTTTAGTATTGTTTGATCTTTCTTCTATGACACCGGTGATCTCCAGTCGTGTCAACCCACGGACTCGCATGCACACTTGTGGGAGGGTTTTTAAGGTTATATATGTATGTGTCGCTAGGCTCACTTGGGTGTAATATTGCCTCGATCTGATTTGTCCCCTTAGTCGCCTTTTACGACAAGCGCTAGTTGTTGGGGGGCGCTGCAGTGATATTCTTAACCCGTCCCTGCACGGGAAATCTTTCTCTCTTTCTGTCTCTATGTATCCTTTCCAACGCCCGCACTGCGTGTAAACATGTTAAGGGTATTCATAACCCCTTGAGTGCGCGCAAATTATATAAAGAAAAAAAAACGTAATGGTTGTCATAAAAGTTCAAGGGCAAGATACCGCAACTTTGATCAGTTCCACGTATTGGGGTTGACTAGATGTCTAAAGATTGTAAACATTTTTATGGCAACTTTAGTTGTTTTGAAGTGTTTAATTGCACAAAAGTTCCTGATTCTCATTATTCATTGTTGGGCTCTATAATACCCACCCCATTCCGAATGTCACAGTATGCGCACTGAATCAAATTCAGCAAAGTACAAGCGCTGCAAAAATTCAGTAATAAACTAAAGTAAATGTGATTTCACATAAATGCACAAATGACAAGCATCTGGATTGACGTCAATTGGAATCCCCCCACCCCGTTCCAGTAATAAAGCTCGGGAAATGTATCTTTTCATCCGTCCTACCCACGAAATTTATTTTCTATTCTAAATGCTGCCTTTGCTTGGGCTTTTTCGACTCGATTGCACATTTCCTTTAAAGTTGCTCCCTACAGTGGGTGAGTGGTGGAGACTCGACAAACGAAATAAAAAAAAATTATTTAAATAAACATTACACAACCCGCTGTGTGCACTCACAGTAGGTGCAAAATAAAAAATAAAAAATGTCAGCAAAAAAAAAATTATAAAACTGCTGCGATTGCTTGCTACATTGAGTTCAGTGACCCGGAGACGAGCGATTGGACAACGACGTTGGATTGTGGATTGATTACTACTGGTGCCTGAGGAGGCACCTCACAGCGCAGAGTGTTGCTCCTCTGTTATAAGTGAAGAGGAGGAGAATAAATGAAGACGACGACGACGAGAGTTCATCGTGCAAAATAAATAGAACGTGCATTCGTGCAACTGCGACGCTTGTGACTCTCTGTGTCTATCGTTCAATGACTCTTTAGGCGAATCTACACTAATACACCCAGCAGCTAGCATTATGTGGTTGTGTCGCGTAAAAAGCTTCTGCATTTGGCTTAAGTGGAAGCATAACGCGTTGCAGTAGCTGAGAAGCGGGTGAGAGGAGCAAACTGTGCTACAGTGTGTTGCGCTGGCGTTTGACCGGGCAACATGTACCGTGAATACATACTACTCTCTGCTCTGCCATCGTTAGATGTTTGTTTGCCTCTGTTTATCGATGGAAGCTGATTTTTATTAGATTTTTGTTTGTTGCTTCCTTTTCCTCTTACAAAATGAAGATGTGTTGGTGCGGATTTAAAACAAAAATTCATTTCCAATGACTGCGTTTAAAAAAGTCTCAGATACTTATTGTGAAGGTGTACTGCTTGATAAGTTGCTTGGTTGCTTCTGTTCTGGGGGCATTGTACTTTTGAGTTTCAGCCTGCTCATTGGACATTAAAGCACGATGAGATCTTATTAGCTGCACAAACATGGAAATTTAAAATCGTATTGTAATGCAGGAGTCCTCTAGACACACCTAAACGCTTCTATTTCTGACGGTTTAGGCTCTATAGGCTTTTACATTTTAACGCAGCTCATGCTTTCCCATCTATTGATGAATATCTACATAACTAACTAACTAATAACTAATTGTAAACTGTGATATAAGTTCTACATGTCTCAGCCATCTTAGTTGACGAACTCAGTGCCGCTGTACCGCCCATACAGCTCATCTGTGTATCTTTTCTTAACTCGGGTCGGCCACAAGGTCTTGCCGCACAAAATCCCGTCTACAGAAGTCCACATGCACCAAATCCCGCTCAAACCAACGCGAAACGCGGGAGCGGCAGTGAAGCGAATTTAATGTGGGGAAAGTTGTAGAAGCGGAAAACGCCACTTGGGTGGTTAAAAGGATTTCACACTACGAGCATTCTTCGACTCATACACCGGACGGTCTCACATGCATTGACGTGTGACCAATACTTACTTACTTATTTAGGTGGCGCTACAGTTCGGGGTGAACCTGGGCCTCAACCAACAAGCCTCTCCATTTAGCTCGGTCTTTAGCTAATTGCCTCCAGTTGCGCACTCCAAGTTGGTCGAGGCCCCCTTGAACTTGTGCGCGCCACCTACGGCGAGGAGGTCCACTACTGCGTCGTCCCTCGGGGTTAGATTTGAAGACTCTGCGGGCCGGAGCGTTGTTGTCCATTCGCTCTACATGTCCTAGCCATCTCAGACGTCCAATACGCAGTTTTTTGACTAGGTCGATGTCGCTGTACAGCTCGTATAGTTCGTGATTGAATCTTCTCCTCCAAAACCCGTCAACGCAAACGGGACCGAATATCTTACGAAGAATTTTTCTCTCGAAGCGACCAAGGATATCTTCATCCTCTTTTAATAAAGTCCATGTTTCAGCGCCGTAAAGTAGGACTGGGATGATCAGGGTCTTATACAGAGTCTCCTTATTTGTTCGAGATAGGGCTTTACTGTTGAATTGCCTTATAAGCCCAAAAAACAGCGATTGTCAAGAGTTATTCTTCGATTGATTCCTGCGCTGATGTTGTTTTTCGAGTTTATAGCAGAGCCAAGGTAGGCAAAGTTCCTTAGGTTAGGTTAGATTGGCTGTCCACACGAGAGTGCAGACACACTTAGATCAGTGAAGATCCTTTGTGATAGACAAAGTCCCTTACTACCTCGAAATTATAGCTGCCCACTGTGACGTTTTGTCCAATTCGTCGGTGTTGGCTGTCCCTTCTTGTTGAAAGCATATACTTGGTTTTGCCCTCGTTTATCGCTAAACCCATTTTGGCCGCTTCCGCCTCAATGCTTGCAAACGCACCGGTGACAGCCTGCTGAGATCTTCCGATAATGTCTATATCGTCGGCGTATGCAAGCAGTTGTACAGACTTGTAATAGATTGTGCCTCCGGTGTTGGCTTGTGAGTTCCGCACAATCCGTTCAAGTACAATATTGAAGAAGTCACATGACAGCGCGTCACCTTGTCTAAAACATTTTTTGACATCAAAGGTCTCGGCGAGGTCATTACCGACCTTGATGGAGCAGCGAGCGTTCTCCATCGTCATCCGGCACAGACGGACAAGTTTGGCAGGGATGTCAAAACTAGACATGGCTCTATAAAGCTCTTCTCTATAGATGCTGTCATAGGCTGCCTTGAAATCTATAAAGAGATGGTTAGTACCGATTTGAAATTCTTGGGTTTTCTCCAGGATCTGCCGAAGTATGAAGGTTGGTTTGTTATTGGTTTGTTTTGTAAGCATTTTTTTGGTTGCTACTTAACTTTTGTTGTTACCTCGCTTTAGGGGGTTTACACTCGTATCGGTTCCACAATTAAGGAATGCGGTCAACCTATGAGGTGTGAGATATCAGACCACCCAAGTGTGAAGGTTTGATCGATGGTGGACTTTCTTGGTCTGAAACTGTACTGATAGGGTCCAATCAGGGTATTGATAAAAGGTTTCAGACGTTCACACAATATCGCAGAAAAGATCTTGTATGCGATGTTGAGGAGACTGATGCCTCTATAATTCGTGCAGTTGAGGGGGTCTCCTTTCTTGTGGATCGGGCAAACGATGCTGAGATTCCATTCATCAGGCATACACTCGTCCAATTCATCCCCAGTTGTCTTGAAAAGTTCGGCCGGGAAGCCATCAGCTCCAGCAGCCTTGTTGGATTTCAGCTTGGATATTGCTATCCTCACTTCGTTTTGGTCAGGTGGACGGAAATTTTGACTATCATCCTCTATGTTGAACGGTTCATTCTGCCTGACAGCGGGATGTTGGTCTTTGTCGCCGTTATACAGTCTGCAGAAGTAGTTTTTCCATATTCTCAGCACCGACTGTGATTCTACTACGAGGTTTCCATTTTTATCTCTACAGGTTTCTGTACGGGTATTGCTTCTCTTCTTTTGGTAAAACTTCCGTACATTGTTCCTGGAGTATAAACTCGATATTCTCAAACGCGCGCTTCTCATGCTCTTTCTTCTTCTTTTGGAGAAGCCCATGTTCTTCCCATCTCTTTTGCTCATAGAGCTCACGAGCAGCTCTCGTTTTCCTTTGCAGCGCCGCTTTGTATGCCTCTTGTTTTGCTGCATGCACTCGCCGGCATTCTTCGTCAAACCAGGGGTTTCGCGGTGGTGGGCGAGCGAGGTTAGGTAAGTGGGCTGGTGTAGAGGGATAGAAAACATCCACACCACACTCAGGTCAATATAGACCCATTGTGGTACCTATGGGGGGAAAGGAGATAGAAAAGAGAATCCCTTCCTCGTGGAAAAATACCGTCTTTGTAAATATCCTAAAGAAAGAACTTAGTACTTACTGTGCCCTAGATACAAACCATCCAGAGGATTTGATGAAGTTTGCGATGTCATTTATTGGTCTGTTGGACAACTCTTCTAGATCCTAAAAGAAGTGTTGTCCAAGGATCTTATTTCTCAAATAATAGAGGCCTGGGCAATGACAGAGAAAGTGGGCGGTGTCCTCCTGAGCCTCCTCGTCGCCGTAGCCTCTACAAAGGTCTTCGAGTTTAGTGCTGAGCCTCCTCTAGCCAGTTCATCGGCTTTCTCATTCCCTGGTATGCCTTCATGACCAGGGACCCAGCAGAGCTTTACCTCGTGCTGTGTTCCAAGAACCTTGAGCTCTTCTCTACAACACTTCACAAGCTTCGATTTTATTTCTATAGCAGATATTGCTTTTATCGCCGCCTGGCTGTCGATGAAAAAGGTGATATCCTCTCGTGGTATTGCCCTCATCGCAGTCTAACGAGCTGCTATTGTAACTGCTAGGACGTCCGCCTGGAAAACTTTGCTGTAGTTCGGAAACCGAGCTGACATGGAGAGGCCAAGCGTTTCAGAGAAGATGCCTGCGTCTACACCTATTTCCATTTTGGATCCATCGGTGAAAACAGCTAAGGATCGCTCGTTAGGCGTTCTGCCATTTTTCCAGTCTTTCCTGCTCGGATAGGTGCTAGAAAATGGTCTTGTGAAGTCTAGGTATGGCGTTAAGTAGTCTGTACTAGATACACTGCCTAGATATCTCTGCAGGATCGTGGTGTGACCTATTGCATTTGGTCTCCAGCTATCTGTTTGGCTTAATCTTACGGCACTATGAGCCGCCGATACTTATATAAAGATGTCTAGCGGAAGCAGATTGAGAACGGCCTCGAGTCCTGCTGTAGGTGTCGTTCTCATCGCACTGGTTGTGGCGATGCACGCTAGTCTTTGTACTTTTGTGATAGCAGCTAGGTTATTTATTTTGCTGGCTGCCTGCCACCATACAAGGCTGCCATACGTTAATATTGGCCTTACTATAGCTGTATACATCCATAGGATGTTTTTGGGGTTCGGCCCCCAAGTCTTCCCGAATATTCTATTGCGCGAGTAAAAAGCTATCGTGGCTTTTTTGACTCTTTCGTTGATGTTTAGTCTCCAATTCAGTTTCCTATCGAGCACCAGGCCAAGGTATCTCGCACTACTGCAGATACTCAGGGCAGTACCGCTTACGGAAGGTGTTACGAATTGTGGAATTATTCTTTTACTAGTGAATAGTACTAACTCTGTTTTCTGGGGATTAACCGCTAGCCCACATCTCTCCGTCCAGGAGTCAATGATTTCCAGCGCCCCTTCGATTTGTTCGCTCAGGGTCGGGAGAAATTTACCTGTTGCTAGCAGCACAACATCGTCCGCATAGGCTATGGCCTTAAAGCCGCTGTTTCTCAGTTTAAGAAGGACTTCGTTCAGGACAATTACCCACAGCAGTGGGGATATAACCCCTCCTTGAGGGGGGGTGCCTCTTGATGCATAGACTTCAAGCTTAGTACCTCCGAGTTCAACTTTGATATGTCTTTCCTTTAGCATATTGACGATCCATTTTATCACGGAATTGTGAATATTAAGGTTCGTTAGAGTTCTATTGACCGCGTCCGTTTTGACATTGTTAAAGGCTCCTTCAATGTCTAGGAAAGCGGCTAGTGTATATTCTTTGTTTGGGCGAGCGAGACCCAGCTCATCAGTCGCGGCGTTTCTGATGGCATGTTGACAGCGTTGCCACTGGTCTTCGGCACTTGATGCTGCCGGCATAGGGGTGATTGAGAGATTTTGGGATACACGTTCAGCGAAGAGCCTGGGGGTTTCTTGCGATTGTAGCTTTTCGACGTTAAATTTTCTCACAGTGATTCTTCTTTGTTGCTTAGTTTGGGATATCCGCATTTGTACCTTGGGTACAACAAGGCAATGATCCGAGTTTATGTTGGCCGCTCGGAAGGTCTGGACATCCAGAATACTGTAGGCATGCCTTGCGTCGATCGCAATATGATCAATTTGGTTGATCGTTACATGATCATTGGACCGCCATGTCTGCTTATGAATATCGAGATGAGGAAACCATGTGATTGATATGGTGACATTTCGCTACACAGCGAGATCAATTAACCTTAGTCCTTTATCAGACGTGGTGTCGTGTAGGCTATGCTTACCGACTGCCCTACCAAAGACGTGCGACCAATCGATGCTCTGCAAGCGGTATTCTGTGCTTCAGAATTCTTAAAATGTTGTCATTTTTTCATGCGGGATTCTGTGCAGCGGGAAAACGTGGCGCGTTCCCCTCAACTTACAATTTATGGAGACGCCAGGCCGTGGGTAGCTCTTCCACCGACCAAGTTATATAACCTGTACCAAAGAGAACATTCGTTCATAGAAATATTTTCATTGCAATGTTTCGTTGCGAGAATGGTTAAACTCTAGTTTTGAGTCCAATTTAAAGAACATTTTATTAAGTATTCCCAGACGAATGAAAGCCACCAAAACTATGTACAACCCATATAGTCACAGCGTTCTCAAAAATCGTCATAATCCTTTTCTCAAGTCCTTGGTTCAAAACAGATGTACTTCTTGTGGTCTGTCTAATGTGCCATCAATTTTTGGCATGGGACAGCTTTCAATCAGCACCTCTGAGCCGCGGTACCCACTAATTATGGACTTTATCATCAATAATTCTCCCCAAATCTGTTCACAAGACCTGAAAATTATTTCGCTCGTTTCTAGCTGACAAAGGCCTTACAGCTTATTTATAGTTGTGACTGCAAAAATCGGCCACAAAGTTGCAGAAAGCCAGTACCATCCAAAGCATCGTTAGGCAATCTTCATTTGTTTCAATCTATAGGTACAAACTTTGACGTGGTACAACTGCAACGCCTGGACGAGACCTATCCTTGTCACGTCGATGTTGATCGTAGATGTACCCATGGTTCCCCGATTAGTATAGTACTAGCACTAGGTATTTGTCACACAGTTTAGATTTAAAGACTGTTGGTCCTGGATGAATCAATCCCAACAGACAACTTCTATCGTAGGAAGTTGCTATTTATATCCTTCTCGACAGCTTTTGGGAAGTTTGACCAGCAGGATGCCAATTATTACCACCAGAGCTTTCTTCTTGCACCGTCTGAGTGAACTTTTGCTTTACCCACTACGGCTACTGCTTTGATCCCTGAGGTCTGTTCTCTAGCAGAGTAATCAATCAACCACTGCAATCCATTAAATTCAGCTTCTTCTTCTGAATCATTACAAGGATTTTTAAGTTATATTCAAGGATTCAATGTCACACCTTTTGACAGTTACTCCTATCCAGCAGCAGCCCAAGTTCCCTCAGTAATTGTGCACAAAATAATTAAGAGCGAAAATCCAATTACCAATCCAATGCATTCATCCTTACTCAGGATACCCTTCTTCTGGTCAATTACCATCAGTAGTCGAGTCATATCTTCCTG
Source organism: Brachypalpus laphriformis (assembly GCA_945910035.1). Lineage (NCBI taxonomy): Eukaryota > Metazoa > Arthropoda > Insecta > Diptera > Syrphidae > Brachypalpus > Brachypalpus laphriformis. Next base: position 161,595,392 of record OX246756.1, read on the forward strand.
CCCATTACTATTCAACAGATAGTAGGAGCGATTTTTACGTCTCATGAACCCCATGTCACAACCCCCACCCACCACATCAGTTATTGATTGAACATCAGGACACCAACGTGAATTAACATGCTAAAGGACGTAATGTATCTATAGGTATACAAACCCCACTGACAACAGCAACTTAAACAAAGCTCTAGGAGATGAGTTTCTCGACATATGCTGTCATCAGACATCCCACAAACACCCTCGCACACTCGACAATGAGAGGTGGGTGTCCCATTAGATAATATCCCCCCACCAACAAGGATCTTTGAACTTTTCACTTCCTACATTCTTCTTCCTGTGTACTCTGCTGGTCGTCCATTCGTGAAAGAGAGAATAGTTTTCTGTGTGTCTGTGTACTTGTGTCAAGGAGTCTCCAAGTCAAGCAGAGCTACATTGCTCATTTTTTTTATTCTGTATGTGTTTATTGAACTCCTCACCTTTGGGGGATGGAAGGATACCCCAAGGGAGAGAGAGAGAGAGAGCTTCCAATTTATGGACTCTAATCGACTAATAATTCAATTTTCCTTTGTGTTATCCTTGTTTCACAGATATGACAATATCCTTGAGATAACCTAGAATCTGTGTGTGTGTGTGGTCTTTGTGCGATATGCGTCTCAAATAAATTACGCAAGGTTGATACACCTTAGAATGACGCTATTACCACATTCAAGTGTCAAATGATCCTGTCGTCATTCCCTGTCACATATCCATCAGATATCTGACAGAATGCTCCTGGTGTGTGGTGGGCTCTCTATGAGACTCCCATTTAACATATGTGTGGCAATGGATTCGACTTCTCTATGCACTTCGCATTGCACATGCCAATTGCATCCGTTTGTTTGTTAGAACATTCGTTCGCTCGCTTTGCTATCTGCAACATCTCTCTCTCTCTCTCTTGGCTCCCTCCTGCATAGTGTTGCATTTAAATAAATGACCTTCATAATGCACCCGAATCGTGCATGCCGAGTCATCCAGAGGGTAAAAGTCCATTAACCTCGAATCTTGAGTTGAACAAATGCTCGTTGCTTCATTCGCGTTCGTCAGTTCATTTGTACTCTGTTGTGGTGTGCAGCGCTTTATACTGCTTCACCATCACCTCTCCTCTGCTTGCGCGCTTTCGCTGTATAGAGCAACAACAACAACAACTGTGCTGCTTGCAATAGATTGTATGTCGGACCCACCGAAGGTGGTCAGTAGTTTTATTTCTATCGTCGCATTCCATATTTGCGCGATTCCCGAAGTCTTTTTTTTTTTTCATTTTATTTCAATTGCGCGCGTGGTTTGCGGTTGAGATTCAAAAAAAAAGTACGAAGTGGATTTGCATTAGATAACCGCTGAGTGGTGTGTGTTTGTGGCGGTAGTGTACTCGGTACGCGATGTGTGCTCGGCTTTAGATCGTTTATCACTTTTGTTACTTTTGTTCCTTGGCATTTGTCATCGGCTGTTTAGGCTTGGATTTCCATTGGTAAGTCGGTGAGTTGTAACTTGTTTGTGAGTTGACACTGTGGCAGGGCGAATTTATGTTTATTTTGAAATAGATTGCTCAACTGATTTGCTTGAAGAAGCTAATTGATGCTTTAAAGGTTAGTTTTGTGCTCTGGCAGGCAGTAAGACGTTTTAATCTCAAAGAGTGGTCAAAGACGACGGGACCTAGAAAATTCAATTGAGCTGAGTGTAGAAGATAAAGTCTGTAACCCTATGGGGTATATTAGTAGCCCGTTACAATACTTGTCCATCCGTTCATACGTCCCTTTACAATAATTCGAATTCAAATATAATCGATTGATTGAAGTCTACGTTATGAGCCGGAGCCGTTAGGCATTATAGGTCTGCAGAAGACAAGGACAACTTTTATTATCGTTTAGTCCTTGAAAACTGAAAACTACACCTCGCCGAAACTCAGGTTTGATAAGAACTTCCGTGCAACTATCTCTGCCCGGTCTGGGTGGGAAAACGAAGCCAGGATAGAAAGGATTCACTTCTATACAGACGCATCCGAAACCGGAAGTAGGGTGGGTGGTGGTGTCTTCCCCGAAATGCTCAACCTGAGCATCTCCTCCCAGATCACTGTAGCCTTCTTCAAGCGCAAATTATAGCGATTAAAAAATCCATGCCCTGACTGAAATGTAATATTATATCTGTCAGGGATATAAGCATTTTCACGGTCAGTCAAGCAGCTATTAAGTCCATGGTGTTGTTCTCTTTTACTTCAAAGGTCGCTCTAGACTGCTGCTCGTCTCTCATGGAGATGACAGAGCAGCTAAACATTCACCTATGCTGGGTGTCGGGCCACAGAGGCATTCTAGGTAACTGCAAGTCTGACTTGGTACTACCCTAAATATCCTACCAAACAGACAGATTGTGGGTATGCCGCTCGCTGCGTGCAAACTTTTACTTAATTTGGACGCTGTCATATATTTTCACCGCGGATGAGAGGATGGACATGCCAAATACCCAAACAGATCTGGCCTAGGCTGAATCAAAAGCGCTCAAATGGTTTGATCTTGCTGAAAGGATCATCGATTTTGAGAAGGCGTTAGATAGTGCCAACAGGGAGTTTATTTGGCGTGCCTTACGCAGGACAGGTATTCCCGATAAGCGAATTGCTATTATCAAAGCTACAAATGTCACGTTCTGCACAGAGGAAAGTTGTCTAAAGAATTTAAGACCCAAAGTGGGGTAAGGCAAGGCTGTATTCTTTCACCAATACTATTCATATTGGTGATAGCGATATGCTTCGTGGAGCTTTGTCGACGGGAAACGAAGGAATTCGATGGACTCCTACATCTCAACTGAAACATCTTGACCACGCTGACGATGTATGCTTTTATTTTATTTTTTATTTAGATGGCGCTACGGTCCGGGGTGGACCTGGGCCTCAACCAACAAACCTCTCCAGCTAGCACGGTTACGAGCCAGCTGCCTCCAGTTGCGCACGCCAAGTTAGTTGAGGTCCCCCTCCACTTGTTTGCGCCACCTACCGCGAGGCCGTCCTCTACTGCGTCGTCCATCCGGGGTGGATTCGAAAACTTTCTTAGCGGGAACGTTTGGCTCCATCCGCTCTAAATGACCCAGCCATCTTAGTCGCTGTATGTGAACTCTTCTGGCTAAGTCCATGTCCTTGTACATGCCGTATAGCTCGGCATTGTACCTTCTCCTCCACTCACCGTCTATGCAGACGGGACCAAAGATCGCTCGAAGAACTTTTCTCTTGAAATAACCAAGGGCATCCTCATCCGGTTTTGTCAAAGCCCATGCCTCTGCGCCATACAGCAGGACTGGGATGATTAATGTCTTATAAAGAGTTACCTTAGTAGTTCGAGATAGGGCTTTGCTACTCAATTGCCGTTTTAGCCCATAGAAACAACGATTGGCAAGAGTAATTCTTCGTGTGATCTCCCTACTGATGTCATTTGCGGAGTTCACCATAGAGCCTAGGTAGACAAAATCCTTTACTACCTCAAAATTATATCTGTCTATTGTGGCGTTCTGTCCAAGACGCCGATGTTGGGTGTCCTTTTTTGTAGACAGCATATATATTGTTTTGCTTTCATTGACCGCTAGACCCATCATTGCTGCCTCGATCTCAATACTCGTAAATGCCCCATTGACGGCCCGCTGAGTTCTTCCGATTATGTCAATGTCATCGGCATAAGCGAGTAGTTGTACAGACTTGTAAAAGATTGTACCTCCGATGTTGGCTTGTGAGTTTCGTACAATTCTCTCAAGTACTATATTAAAGAGATCGCATGATAGCGCGTCGCCTTGTCTAAGACCTTTCCTGACATCGAACGGTTCGGTGATGTTCTTACCGACTTTGATGGAGCAGCGAGAGTTCTCCATCGTCATTCTGCACAAACGGACGAGCTTAACAGGGATGCCAAGACTAGACATGGCTCTGTATACCTCGTCTCTATACACGCTATCATAGGCAACTTTGAAATCGATGAAGAGGTGGTGCGTATCGATTTTATATTCATGGGTTTTTTCCAAGATCTGCCGTAGTGTGAATATTTGGTCAATGGTGGACTTTCCCGGCCTGAAACCGCACTGATAAGGACCTATCAGGTTGTTGACGATCGGTTTTAGGCGTTCACATAATACGGCAGAAAGGATCTTATATGCGATGTTAAGGAGACTTATACCTCTGTAATTAGCGCAGTTCAGAGGGTCTCCTTTCTTCAGGATCGGGCAAACGATGCTGAGGTTCCATTCATCGGGCATACTTTCGTCCGACCGGATTTTACAGATGAGCTGGTGCATGCTCCTTACCAACTCATCTCCTGCCTTGAAAAGTTCAGCGGCAAGGCCGTCGGCTCCAGCAGCTTTGTTGGATTTGAGCTTAGTTATCGATATCCTCACTTCATTCTGATCGAGTTGACGGGAATCTTGACTGCCATCGTCACTGTTGAATGGCTCATTCTGCCTGACAGCGGAATATTGATCATCATCGCCGTTTAACAGTCTGCAGAAATGTGCCTTCCATATCCTCAGCATCGACTGCGATTCTACTACTATGTTGCCATTTTCGTCCCTGCAGGCTTCTGTTCTGGCTTTGAAACCCTGGCATGTTCTTTTTACCCTTTGGTAAAATTTTCGAACATTATTCCTGCAATAAAGTCTCTCAATCTCCTCGATCGAGCGCTTCTCATGCTCCTTTTTCTTCTTTCTGAGAAGTCGATGTTCCTGTTTTCTCCTGCGCACGTAGAGCTCGTAAGCAGCTCTAGTCCTTCTATGCAGCGCCGCTTTGTACGCCTCTTGTTTAGCTGCATGTGCTTGCCGGCATTCCTCATCAAACCAGGGGTTTCGTTGTGGTGGCCGAGAGAAACCCAGTACATCAGAGGCGGCATCTCTGATGGCTTGTTGGCAACGCTGCCACTGGTCTTCCGCATTTGCTTCTGGCGGCATAGGACTTAGATTAAGATTAAGAGAAACTCGATCGGCAAAGGCTCTGGCGGTCTCTTGCGATTGTAGACGCCCGACGTCAAATTTCCTCACAGTATTTCGTTGATTTCGCTCCATTCTGGATATCCGCATCCGTACCTTGGCTACAACTAGGTAGTGATCCGAGTCCACGTTGGCTCCTCGGAAATTCCGGACACCCAGAATACTGGAAGAGTGCCTTGCGTCGATCGCAATGTGATCGATGTGGTTGACAGTTTTTCGATCAAAGGAGAGCCATGTTCCTTTGTGAATGTCGAGACGTGGGAACTGCGTGCTAGCTACGACAAAGTTTCGCCCCGCAGCAAAGTCGATTAGCCTGAGTCCGTTGCCGGATGTGATGCCGTGCAGGCTGTGTTTACCGACCACGCTACTGAAGACGTCCTCTCTTCCTAGCTTTGCCTTAAAATCACCTAGGATAATTTTAACGTCGTGGCAAGGGCATTGCTCATACGTCTTGTCCAAGAGCTGGTAGAAGTCATCCTTTGTCGCGTCGTCCTTCTCCTCGTGAGGGGCGTGAACGCATATTAGGCTTATGTTGGCAAATTTAGCCTTGATACGGATAGTCATAAAGCGCTCGTTCACATGCCGGAAACTCAAGACTTCTTGCCTAAGTCTGCCTCCAATGACAAATCCGCACCCGAATAGACGCTGTCCTTGTTGTCTGTAGCAATCGCCGTAGTAGATGTCGCAGTTTTTCATATTCCTTTTGCCCGGCCCATCCCATCGCACTTCTTGGATGGCGGTAATGTCTGCTTTGAGACACTCTAGGGCATCTGCAAGTTGTTCGGCTACACGTGGTTTGTAGAGGGACCTAACATTCCATGTGCAGACACGAAGATAGTTGTCCTTTTTACGTTTGCTTGGGTCGTCAACAGTAGAATCATCCGTATCCGAGGCTGTTGGTTGCTTCGGAACCAAAGGTTTTTTACGTGGTAGGGAAGTTAACCCGACGGCACAACCCCCAACCTGGAGGAACAGATCCTTTTTTTTTGCAACCCCTAGGACGAGGGGCCGGATACACCGATGTCAGTAACCCAATTCGGGGATATGAGCGCTGTCGTTGGCCCATTAAGGGTTCATCCGCCACCATCTCTTTTTCAATACCATGACGTAGTATTGAAAATCCTTGCAGACCACAGCTCCAAATATGTCGAAGTAGCTCCGGTAAGGTATCCGCTGGTCTGTAGACGTCACCGTTGATTCCATCGAGAGAATTCATCCGCCGCACGTCCTCCTTCTGAGGAGGTTTTGCTAGACTTCTGAGGTGCATATTTCAGCCGATGAGGTCAACAAGAGATGCCTCGTCCGGTTAAACATATGCACGCTGAAGTTCACCCAGATGTGCTTACGCAGGTCTGAGTGTTCAGCTACACATATGTATATCGTCAGACTCAGCATACGCTCATCGTTAGTTCACTATCAGATAGCTATCCAGCGGGCACCACGGGGAGGTGATGATGCGATTTTGCCACGCCTCAGTAGGTGGTTCTTCTTCCTTTTATCAGCGAGGCTATGATCCGAAAACAAGGGATCACAACCCTCCCACTTCACCGCATTTCTACTGATCCGCCTGTGGGGTCCGCCTCAGTAGGCGGTTATTGCATTTAAATTGTCGAACTTTGCCACACTCTTCTGTATCTCCTAATGAGATTCTTACCCCTATCGGCAATGTTACGGAATTGTTTCCTTTTTTCCTTCTTTGCCGTCAGAGGAGTCGGCTTCATTTAGCACACATACTCGTAGGTTGTAACGAAGTTGGGGATGCATTTCGTATAGTTTCTATGCCACTGCAGGTTACTTTAAAGTGACACTATGCAGAATTTCAAGCAGACTACAAGTGGCGTGTATAGTCCTATCTAAATGGAGTATTTTGGTATCAGGACTTTTCTGGCCGATTCATATCCTAAACGAACAATTCGACGAAAGAAATCATCACTCATCTTAAGACGAAAAAAAATATTCTATTAAAGAAAGCAGTGCATGTCGTATACGTAATATTTCAATTGGATTCCTGGATAACCTTGTAAATATCTACATTCAACAATTCTGTCAAACATTTGCAGATTTTTAAGAAATGTTGCATATCACCTTGGCCAGATGTATAACTTTTCAGTTTACTGCTTCTTCTCAATACAGGCGCATTGTGTCGTCCATCGACTTAATTCAATAATATCTGAAAAATCCAACTTCTCTCACCTTCAGTGTCGCTTCTATTTCGTGAAGTGAAGGAACGCCATAAGACCTTTCAAACAAACTGCATTAGCTGCACAAAGATTGCACTGCGAAGCATACTCTGTCACTCACAGCAGCAGCATTGTGTTCGTTCCACACTCCTATGACTCAGATATGGATTTTTGAAATAAATTAAAAAAAAAAAAAAAATCTATTATGCGAGAGCGGCTTCTTTCACAAAAAAAAAAAAAAAAAAAAAAAAAACAAAAAAAGCATCAAAACCTCACCTCACATCGTCAGTGCTGCTACTGCTGCTAGTATAGTAAGCGAGGTCATTGCGTTGACTCTTTTTTAGGTTATGTTCATCTGTTCAATGCCATTTGTACGAAAAAAGATACAAATGCGAAGGTTTCTCATTTTCTTTGGCTGTTTTTAGTTTTTTTTTTTTTTTTTCGTTTTTTACGTCAAGTTTTACCTTCGATTTTGGTAAGTTACGTGATGTATCTCATTTGCATAAAGCAAACAAAAATTAAAAAAAAAAAAAAACAGTTTCAACGAAGCGAAGTGAGAAATCCATCCTTCTAGTTTAGAATCTAGATAAATCAAAACACTCGGATTCCTTTCTCTTTTCTTCAGATATACGTCAAACAGCGAACAAAAAATGCAAATTTTTCCCCAAAAAAGGTTGCATTTCGGAATCGGTTACTCAATACTCTACTCGTATCTACACATTGGTTTGCCTTTCATTTTGTTTCGTTTCTCTTCAAGTCGTTGTCGTTTTCTTGATCGTTTTAGCTTAAATACTTTATCTATGCGCGAAAGAGTTCATCGAACTGTGTTGTATGTTTGCCTTCGAAACGCCACCACACACAAAAGATAGACGTTTTTCATTTTCTTTCGTCTCCAGCCCCCGGTAGTTTCTTTCTTTTTTTTTTTTTTTAATCAGAGGAGAGTATCTCTCAGATGCAGACCTAACCGATACAGCTTTTGCACAATTCACCTACTAAATTGTTTTGCAATAAAAAAAAAAAAACAAAAAGCAATTCGCCCACGAAAAATAGTGTGGAGGAAAGTAAACATACGAAAATGAATTAGGAAACACAGCACAAAGCACTGCAAATGACACAAACTATCTCATACTCTGGTACACAGATCCACAGATACACGTACATGTGATGATAGTCGGAAAAGTCCAATGAACTTTTTGCATTTTATTTTTCTCTCTTTTGTGTTTTTTTTTTTTTTTTTTTTTTATTGTAAAATTCGTTTACTATAAATTTTCTCTATATTCATCGCTGTTTGCTTCTCTCTTGTTTCTATTTGGATTCGCCCACAGTTTGGCTTGTTATCTACGAGTTTTTATAGTTTGCTTCGATGATGAGAATGTGGGGAGCTTTCGTTTTTTTTTTTCCCAATGTGCAGTGGACTTTTCTCATTGGGTGGTGATATAGAACGTATAATTTGCATTTCAGCAAACAAAACTTTAGATAATCATCTTCGGTAAACAAAAAATGATTTAGAGCATTTTTTGTTTGTATTTCATGGATATAATCATATAAATCTAACAAAATCCTCTTAATTTAAATTTTTACTTCCGATCGAACTGGTGTAATTTATAACTTATACAGAAGGTTACAAAAGCTTATTGGGACTGGAAATTGGTATCTGAAATGGCAGAGTTTGGTTTAAGTGAATACAGGAAGTATCCACATGCACTTTGTGGTGAGCTTTTTTCGTTCGCTGTAAGCAAGTTTTCCTTGCAAGAAGTACCCTTTGCAGCATCCATTTTTTCTACTTTTTATCTCTACTCCGTGAAACTTCTAGATTCCTTGCAACTAAACTTGGTACATACGAGGGCAAGGTGAAAAGTTCTCGGCCTGATAATGAAAGACTGCGATTTTCAGTTAAAAAATGATTTAATTTTTCTGCATAATCTCCCTTGACTTCAACACACTTAGTCCAGCGTTTCTCCTACATCAGTATGCCTACTCCGAAGTGAGAGTCTGGAAGGCTGTGAAAATATTCATCTACGGCCCTCTCAACTTCTGCATAGGATGCGAAGCGCTTCCCAAAAACAAATTTCTTCAAGTTTGGGAACAGATGGAAGTCTGAGGGTGCCAAATCAGGTGAATAGGGGGGATGGCCGAGCAAATCGTACCCCAAATCCCGCAGTTTTCCCATCGCCAACGCACACTTGTGCATTGTCCTGGTGAAAGATGATTTTTTCTTCTTCAAGCCAGGCCTCTTCTCACGAATTTTAGCATCCAGCTGGTCAAGAAGGTTGGAGTAATATTCGCCTGTAATTGGTCTGTCTTTCTCAAGGTAATCATATAACAGGAACCCTTTCGCATCCCAAAACACACTGGCCATGACCTTTCCGGCAGATGCGATCGACTTCGCTTTCTTTGGCGCTGAACCACCGGCTTCCACCCACTGCTTCGACTGCTGTTTCGTTTCTGGTGTGTAGTGGTGGACCTATGTCTCATCCATGGTGACAAATCGCCGCAGAAAATCGATCGGATCCCTATTGAATCGGTCCAAAGATTGCCGCGAAAATCGTTTGCGCATTTGCTTTTGATCGGCACTCAGCAAATGCGGCACCCATCTTGCGCAGAGCTTTCGCATCCCTAAGTTTTGGTGCAAGATGTTTCGCACCCTCTCTTCCGATATACACACAGCCTCAGCTATCTCACTCACCTTCACTCGCCTATCGTGCAACTCGATATCATGCACTTTTTCGATGGTTTCGGGTGTGGTTGCGGTTTTTGGCCGTCCTTCACGTGGGTCATCTTCAAGAGACGTGCGACCACGTTTAAATTCAGCTGCCCACTTTTTAACGGTTGACATGGAAGGAGCAGAGTCCCTGTAAACTTTTGTCAACTTTGGATGAATTTCCTTAGGGGTTAACCCATCCAAAACGAAGAATTTTATGCCCGCACGTTATTCAAGTTTATCCATTTTAACGAAAAACACGCAAGAGGTCTACTGCAAAAATTCGTGTAAACAAACTACTTGAGAGAAGAAGTTGAAACTTGTCATACGAACTAATGAGAAATGCACCCAGGCAGGAAACATAAATGTTTGCTGATTGGAACGCTATCTCTGCGTCAGGCCGAGAACTTTTCACCTTGCCCTCGTACTTTGAAAACGAATTTGGGTAGCTGCCTCTATTCAGGCAAAAGCTTGCATAAGTAGCCCTTTGATCTGATTTTTTTTTTATATTTTGTGTGCACTCAAGGAGTTAGGAGTTTTTTTTTTTTTTATGTGCAGGTAGAGGTAAAAATCCTTTATGGACACAAGGACAGGTTTAAAAGTTCGTCACTTCTTAACTGACAGATTTGGCATGATCTTCATTCCTTTCGTTTCTCCTTGTTCGTTCCTCTATACGCAGTTGCTGCATCATATTCGTGTTTACTTCGTTTACAGTCTCCCAGCCTTTGTTGCTCGCCGGCATAAATGAGATCAGGTTTCTTGGGATCATTTGGCCACCAATTGCTCTTTATATGATGTTCCTATCCATTGTGTAATTTTGGCATTCCATCAGCACATGCTTTGCGTTCTGCAATTTTCCTTCACAGTGCTAGCAGAATGGGTCATCCGCGTGTTTGTACTGCATCCATGCCCCGATAGATAGAGGCAGTAGTCTACCTCCCCGTGCTTTCTGCTAATCCATTCATCAACTTCGAGGATCAATTTGTATGTGCATCGCACTTTGGTTGTGATGTTCCACCTATCTTGCCATTCTGCTTTTATAGCTTCTACAGTTGTTCTGTCATCGTACTCGTTTTCACGTAGTGCTGCAGTCTTCTTCGCGTCTAGATCGGCAGGCTTCGGCCTGATATTACACTTATCACATCCGCTGACACAGTTTCAAAAGGCGCAGGATACCCTTAAAGATACGATTCTATGCGCCAAGTCCATCGTTCTAATGTACGACTTAGGGTGCGTCGCTGATGCCCATATTGGGGTCGCATACAGGAGTATTGACTTACTCACGGCCGTTAAAAGATTTCTGATTGGTCCCCCAATATTTGGCATTAGTCTACATAGTGCCGCTATTGCCCGAGAGGCTTTTTCGCCTGCATACGTTAGGTGATCCCTGACGCTGAGTCTGTGGTCCAGCTACACTCGTAGGTACTTGATATACGGCTCCGACTCGATGATTTGCTCACCGATCTTTCTGGTAAGGTGTTCCACTTTTTTACGACTGCTTATGAGAACGGCTTCTGTTTTGTGGTCTGCTAGTTCTAAACCTAATGGCTATAGCCATAGCTTCACGTTTATGATTGTTTGATTGCAGTTTTGCATAACTTCCTCTAATGTTTTGGCCACTACAATATCGCCGGCATGATCGACGATTTCTACTCCATTCGGCCTTTGTGTTCTTAGGATGCCATCGTACATTATGTTCCATAGAATTGGTCCCAGGACCGACCCTTGTGGAACTCCTTGTACTTCTTTGGTCCCTTCTTCTTCTTCTTCCTTTTTCAACGAGATTATGATCCGAAAATAAGGGATCACAACCCTCCCACTTCACCGCATTTCTACTGATCCGCCTGTAGGGTTCGCCCTTTGTGTTTTTAGTATACAGCTCCAGTCGGCTGAATTGAATGCGTTCTTGACGTCAAGTGTCACGACATCCCATTAGTGTTTTGTCCCTCCAAACCAAGGGGTTAAAAGTATGAATACTCTTAAAAGGTTTTACACAGTGCAAGGGTTGAGAATGATATATATAGAGAGAGAGAAAGAGTGATATACTGGCTTGAAACTCAGATGTTAGGTTTCAGAAAAACTCCCAGGATGGTGTCCAGATATCTGGGAAGATTTATTTTCTTATTTTGCCTTAGCTTCTGATTCACAGCATTTTTTTCCCCCAACCAACTGTTGTCATAGGCATTTCCAACAGAGCGAACAATTTGTCTAACCATATGAATATGACCAACATACATACAGTCAGTGTTATGCCTTTGCAATAATGTTGACACACGCTTTTGCAATTGATCGGACTGACTACATATTTATATATTTCATGAGAAATAAGTAAATTAATGTTTGCTGACATCAAGAGTTGAACCATGAACCATTAGGGTGACAATCGATGACGTTACTACTGCACCATCGCCACCCCATATGTTCTTAAGCACCAGAATCTATACTGTTGCTGTAATTGAGAAGCAGGTGTTCAAGTCTGATACTACGGCTTCTTTATGGACACTTACTGTCTTCAGAGGATGCCAGAAAGCCTGTAGCCTTCTCAGACTGGATAACGGCGCAGTGGAAATCGTTGAAATGAATTGCTTGGTGGTCCTTTCCCCCAGATTTCTTATACAGGGTATTTCAGTTGAAGTGTAAGATAGAAAAATGCAATTATCTTTGAAAACCTTTAAATAGGATCACAGTGTACAATCTGTCGATGAACGCATTGCGTGAGTCTTGAATGGCACTCTGTGGAATTTTGTTCCATTCTCGGACTAGTGCACGTTTCAAGGTCTCAACGCGTTCATCTTTTTTGTTGCTGACCTTGTCCTTCAAAATGCCCATATGGCGAGGTCGGGCAATGATGAAGCTAATCTTCAGTCGAAATGAAGTCCGAAACGTTTTCTCAAAGCCAAGTCTGAGTTGTCTTAGCTTTGTGATCGGGTGCAAACTTCTGCTGGAAAATCCAGCGGCTTGTTTTTTTTTTAATGTTTGGCTCACCTATGATTTCAACTTCTTGATAAACTCCGACGTTAAAGTTCACTCCCGCTGGCACAAAAATGAGCGGAGTGTGTCCACTCTCGGTTACTCCGGCCCAAACCATCACAAACGCTGGTTTTTGACGGCGAAATGCCCGCAATTGATCCAAATTCATAGCAGAGCGCTCAGTCAACCAAACACTATTGTTTTGTTTGTTTACGAATTCCTGCACAGTGAACACCTCATCAATGAACGACCAATTTTTCAAGTCATCGTGTTGCTTTAACGCCTTCGATCTTTCGAGCCGCATTGCTTTCTGGGCAACTGTAGGTTAGATTAGGTTAGGTAGGATTATGAGGTTATCATAAAACACTAGGCACCAAAGTGGGCCCATCGCGATCCCTAGAGAACCTTCACGGCAGAAGGCCTAAACCCATTCTCCCAAGCAATTAATCTCCCTACAGAATCTGAAAAGATCCTTGTTATGGTTCATCGACCTCACCTTTTCAAGGTTATCGAAGAAGTATCTACCAAGGTGCTTTAGCCTTGTCCTGGCAATTCCTTGACATTCACAGAGTATATAAGATATATCCTCTGAGACATGTAGGTCGTCGCAGTACCTACAAACATCCGTATCGGATAACCCTAGTCTCATGGCATGCCTCCTTAGGAGACAGTCACTCCTGCTGTCATGCGAAGCATCTTCATCTCAGCTGCCGTTAATTTACTCTCATACGTTTTGTACATCGTCCAACATTGTGAACCGTGTGTGAGCGCTGGGCGCACAACTGCGGTGTAGAGCCTTCCCTTTAACTTAAGTGGCATTTTTCTGTCACAGAAAATAGCGGAATTTTCTCGCCACTTCATCCACCCTACGATTACGCGATGATTGATGTCGTCATCACAAGTTGCAGATATTTGAACTTTTCGCACTTGGGAAGCACTGTTCCATTCAAATAAATATCTGGAATAGGCCTGGGTGGATCAGAGAACGGGCAGCACAAGTACTCTGTCTTTTTTGAACTAATGCGATACCCATTTCCCTCCAGAGCGTCCACCCACACATCAAATGCTCATTGCAGGGATGTAGGATCCTCACTTATGATGGCTCCATCGTCGGCAAAGAATAACTGATGTACCTTGGGGTCCGTCACTTTACCTTCAAGCAGATAATCAAGGACTGTAATAAAGAGTAAAGGACTTAAAACGCTTCCCTGGTGTATCCCGACTTTGATTGGGAACTCTTCGGTTACTCCAGTGGGGCATCTTATTCTTGTCTTTGGTCTTTCGTACATGTCCATGATCATCTGCATATAGGTTTCTGGAACCCCTCGATGTCTTAGCGCCACCCATATCAGATCTCGTGGTTGTCTGTCGAATGCCTTTTCAAAGTCAACCAATACAATATGCAAATCCCTTAAGGAATCACGATGTTTTTCCATTATGATCCTTATACTTTAGATTGCATCTGTGGTTGATTTACCCGCGACAAACCCGCACTGATCTTCAGATAGCCGTATTATTTTTCGCAGTCGGCCACCTAATACCCGCTCAACGGTCTTCATAGTGTGTGACATTAGCTTGATCGAACGGTAGTTATCACAGTTTCGCGTATCACCCTTCCCTTTGTATACAGGGAGAAGGTAACTTTCCCTCCATTGGGTCACTTCTCACAAATTTGGAGATGAGAATTCTGAGCCATCTGAACCCGATGTCTCCCATCTTTTTCCAGAACTCAGAGGGCATCTCATCTGGCCCATCCGCTTTTCGTTTTTCGGAGTATTTGACCGCCTCACTAACTTCTTCGACTGTAATGTCGGGTATTTCTTCACAATTAGGGGTGGCTCTTGGAAAGTATAGCCGGGGAAAAAGCATCGATTCTATGTTGGATTACGATAGGTGGTGTGATATACCTATTTTCCCAACTTTATAACTTTTTCCATCTTTGTTAGGTGTCGATGGATGGTCATATGGCTTACATTGAGTTCTCTTGCGAGTATCCTTACTGAACAGTGGGATTTGTTTCGACGGTGGACTTCGGGAGCTCACTTGGACTCGTTGAAAACACCCTCTCCATACACATTTTGGATTTCCCTTTCCGATACATGCATTTCAAAATGCAGTTAAAACTGCTTACAATGATGTTAACACGCGAAAATTTGCAGACTGATTGAGCAATATATCCCAAATACTAATTTCAATAACGATTTCAGCATTAAGTTGGTTTTGTGCATGGGCTTGGCAATTGTAAGATAAAGAATTCGGTCTCGCATCCATTTTGAACAATTTCAAAATATTTCCCGAAAACACGGACTACACCATTCCCCGTCTTTTATTTGACAAAAATTTCTATGTCACCATTTCTTTCAGGTCATCCGAAAAAGTTCACTCAGTCGAAGATGAATCGATTCATTCTTACACTGAAAAGACGTGTAAACCAAAGACGGGGTGGTTGCAGGTGTCTTCTTTGATAGGTTTAATCCTAACCTCTCCTTCCGTCTTCTAAATTATTGTAGCGTGTTCCAGGCGGAAATAATTGCGACTAAAGATGTATTTTCTTGGCTAAAGAGAAACATGATATCCGCCAAGGATATCCGCATCTTTTCAGGCAGCCAAGCAGCAATCAAATCCTTGGAATCGGTCTCTATAAATTTATTACTAGCCCTAGACTGCCGATCGTCTCTAAAGGAGATGGCGGAGCTTAATATTCACCTCTGTTGAGTGCCGTGGCATACGGATATTCCGGGGAATTGTAAGGCTGATGAACACGCCAGAATACGAACAACTGTACCCATCCTTCCAAACAAGGATACTCTAGGTATACCAATCGCTACTTGCAAATCTAAATTTTAGTTGGATGCAATCGAAAGAACAAATCTTAGGTGGACAAGTGGTACAACATATCTAGCGACAAAACTGATTTAGCCCAAGCTGGATCTGAAGAAACTGATTTCTCTCAACCGATTGCATATGGGCGCTACAATAGGTGTGATCACAGGACACTGTCTAAAAGACAAGCATGCAACGATTTTTGCAGAAGCTACATGGACGAAGAAGCCATTCCTCACCTTCCTTGTGCATTCCGAGCTGTCTCCCATAGAAGTTAGGAACTTTCTATTAGAACGATTTAGGCGATCTGATAGGCTCAGATATCAGGAGCCTCCTACGCTTCATTAGAAGCTCAAAGTGGTTCTAACAAGTAGGCAGGAATTACATGATCCAACGGACCTTCCTTGGTCTGTGTGTGCTGGCGTAACCTGGCAGCCACATCAACCTAACCTAATCTAACCATTAACCTATGATGTCGTCCAAAGTCTTAATGTTGACACTGACTTTCAAAAGAATTTTGCAAAAGCTAGTAGTACACATCGTCTCCAGCGTTATACAGCCTTATGCTAATTTAAATGTTTTTATTGTAATTCATCAAAATAAATGTGAAGAGGGTTATCTGAGAGGTAGATGAAGTCGATAAACGAATCATGATTCAGGGGATTTTATTGCCTTCTTAGGGCTGATGATATCAGTGAGGATTTAAGAAACGCCCTAGCCGAGCAAGCCCACAAATCTGTTATCATCAGCATCTATTTCGAAGTACTGACTCATGGCCTAGTTATGAAAAAAATCTACGACTCCAAGCAAACCATGAAAATTCTCGTTCTTGCTACATTCTACATACTTGTATGGTGAAGCAAACAAAGGGGGCATCTCTAGCGGCTGATATGTTCAGAAAAAAAAAAATCTTCAAAGCTCAGACTTTCCCCTACAGATTACACATAACTCATCCGAGTGCAATGACCATTTTGTTGCTTTAAGGTCTTTTTGTTTTTGTGTGACTAAATGCACCGCTCATTGAAAACAAAGTCAAAGCTTTGTGAATATCTATGCATCATGTGAATTAGAATCCGTCGGAACCATTTAAATTGGAACGATATGCAAAACAAGTAGTCAACGGGCAGATAGAGGAAGCTTACCGTACAGTGAATGGTGCATGTAATTGTACTGCAAATTGAATAGAACGGGAAACGAATACCCAACCAAATGGTTACCAGAATAATTACCCTAACTAGAGCAGACAAATGTAGTCTGGTACACTATAATACATTTGTTTTGTTATAGCCCCGCCAGCGGTAATTGAGAGTGAGAATATATGTGATTAGATTTGGATGACCAGGGGGTCATGGTGGTGTATTGTTGCAGAAACCTTGTCATATGGGTGAGATAAAACTTTCGCTTACGAATTCATTGAACAGAGTTTTGGTCTGTGAATTTTGCAAAAATCGAAAGTATAAAGGAGACAAATAGAGAGTTCAGGGATTACAGTCCAAAAATATTTCATACAGGCAAGGAAGTTCGAATTTATGCATACTCTCTCCGACCCTCTTATTAAAATGGTCTGCATTCCCCGAAAAATAAAGTCAGGCCACTTCTTCTTCCTCCTATCTCGGCGATGTTCTGATCTGAACTCAAGCAATCATAACCCTCCCACTTCACTGCGTTTCTACTGATCCGCCTGTGGAGTTCGCCTATTTGACGTCAGACAATATCGGAAAGCGTCCCGAGTGATGATGATCATATGATCTCTTCTTTGAGCATGACAATACCAGCTGAGCCGGTCGCGCTCTTTATTTCGTCCCTCCTCACGGGGTTCCCCTAGAAGCCAGTTCATTTACTGTCTGATTGCTAACTAGAATAAACTATATTTATTCCATTCTTTATCTATTAGATAAGCAGTGTGCGTTTCGTCAGACAGCTGCTATACGACTAATGGAAAATGCATTTATGTCTTACCTGTCATTTAACCTCTGTCTGATTGTTTATATGACTATTGATATCTTAAACGCATTCAAGAACTTATTTTTCTTCCTATTTCGGCGAAGTTATGATGTGAACTCGATGGAAGACAAATCTCCCACTTCACTGCGTTTCTGCTGATCCGCCTGTGGGGTTCGGCTGTTTGACCTCAGCAAATATCGACAGGCCTTACGATTTTGGATCACTTATCAAATGATCTCTTTTTTGAACATGAAAATGGTTGGAGATGATTTCTTTGACGTGACGGCTTCCACGGATCTTTGAACTTCTTATTCGATTACTTATATACTTACTTTACTTATGTCCTGTACCCCCTTGTGGGTCCTAGGGCCTCTACTACGCCTACGCGCCATCGTGTACGGTTTCTGGCAATGTGTCTGAGTTCTCCCCAACTGTTGTGCCTCCTTCTCAACTGTTCTGCGCCATGTTCTTTTCGGACCGCTAGGTCTTCTGCCATCCTGAGTTAAAGGGTTCCATTGCATAGCATGGTTCGCTATGGAACTGTCACCCTTACGGAACGTGTGACCAACCCACTGCCACTCCCGCCGTTGGATGGTTGTGCCTATTGGTTCCTGACCCGTTCTCTCGTAAAGGTGTTCGTTAGAGAAACGATTGTGCCAGAAAATTCTTAAGATATTGCGTAGGCACCTATTAACGAACGTTTGCAGCTTTCTGGTGATAGTAGTGGTCACTCTCCACATGCTGCATCCATATAACAGCACGGATTCAACGTTGGAGCGGAACAGTCTTATCTTTGTGTTCAAACTGATTGCATTGCTTCGCCATATTTTGGACAGCATCCCGAACTCGGACTTTGCTTTGGCGATCCTGTCGGCTATATCCAGTTCGGTTCGACTATCGGTCGAGACAATACTCCCAAGGTACTGGAAATCCTCTACTCTCTCTACCGGTTGTCCAGTAATGCATATTTGAACCGATGAGTTTGTTCCAAGGCTGATAATTTTAGTTTTTATCGTATTAATCTTCAGCCCGACGACGCCTGCCTCCCTCTCCACATCTGCTGTCATTTGGTGGAGGTCCATAATTCTGTGGGAGAGTAAGCATACATCGTCAGCGTAGTCAAGATGTTTCAATTGAGATGTAAGAGTCCATCGAATTCCTCCGTTTCCCGTCCACAAAGCTGCATGAAGCACATCGCTAATCACCAATAGGAATAATATTGGTGAAAGGATACAGCCTTGTCTTACCCCACGTTGGATTTCAAATTCCTCAAAAAACCTTCCTCTGTGCAGAACGTGACATTTGGGGCCTTCATATGTAGCTTTGATAATAGCAATCAGTTTATCGGGAATACCTCTCCTGCGTAAGGCATGCCAAATAAACTCCCTGTTGACAATATCGAACACCTTCTCAAAATCGATGAATAGCAGGTGCAGTGGCGATCGATATTCAACATACTGTTCGATGATAATCCGCAGGGTGTTGATGTGGTCGGCCCAGGAGGATCCAGAGCGGAAACCTGCTTATTCGGCATCGAGTGTGTCTTCGAGATGTTGTTTGATTCGCCTCAGGATGATTTTAGCTATTATCTTAGCTACAGCAGGCAGCACGCAGATACCCCTCCAGTTTCCACACTCCATTAAATTTCCTTTCTTAAAAAGCTTGACGATCATTCCCTTTTCCACTCGTTAGGAAAGCTCTCAGCTTCTCAAGCTCTCTCTATAAGTGGAAGCAGAAGCTTAGCCGATGTTGTGGGCGCTGCTCGTAAGAGCTCTGCTGGAATACCGTCAAGTCCTACCGCCTTGTTGGTTTTGAGTGCCTTGGTCGCGGTAGTGATCTCATCATTACTGGGAGTCGTGGTGCGTATTCGGGAACTTTTCACCTCTGGCATCTCAGTCTGATTTGGGAGCATATCGCTAGCGAATACCCGGTTCAAAACCGTAGCAAAATGCTCTTTCCATCTCTTGAGCTGGTCCTCATCCGAAATGAGCAAAGATCCGTCTAGGCTTTTCACTGGGTGTTGGCTGGAGCTGCGACCAGCTGTCAGCTGTTTGGTGATTCTGTAGGCGGTCCTGCTGTCACACCTCCGTGCAGCTTCTTCTGCTTCTGTGGCCAGCGCGTTGATGTAGTTGCGCCTGTCACGTCGCACGCTACGCTGAACTTCTCTCATCTTCATGCGATATAAAGACTCTAGCTTGCTTCTCCCTGCTGCTGGAATAGCTGCAAGCTGTTTTCAATCCGTCTCCAGGTATCCTCGGAAAGCCGCGCCCTATGTCTTCCCGGCGATCAACCGACAATTCTTTCAGCACCAGATGTAAAAACATTTTTCACAGCACACCAATGATCTTGGATGGTTGCGGCCATTGAGCTGTTGATTGCTTCCACACCTTGCGAAAAGTGCTCCTTTAGTTGTTGGCGCACTGAGGGATCGCTAAGTCTATCGATGTTGAACCTGGGCATTCTTGTGTTGTCGTGGGATCTTCGAACTGTAGCAGTGCGTAGTTGGAGAGTAGCTGTCATAAGATGGTGATCCCGTACTCTTATTCGATTAAGCTTTGTCACTTCTATTGTCATGCGAATCATATTCATTGCAGCCCCCATACGCTTTGTAAATTTTTATTTTTTTTTTTAAAGGAAACCCAAATCCCAGAGCACTCAGATGTCTCCGGTCCATTGTACTACCTGGCAGGAACCTTTCTTTGGTGCTGTGGTGCGCTTTGTACATTGTGACCCGTATGTGAGTGCTGGACACACAACTGCGGTGTACAGCCTTCCTTTCCTTCATTTCCGTGTCGCAGAAAATAGCAAAGTTTTCCCGCCACTTCTTCCACACTACGCTTACACGATGATTGATGTCGTCATCACAGGTTGATTCGCTTCCCAGATATTCAATTTTTCGTACTTAGGGAGCACATGAGTGGATCAGAGAACGGGCAGCACAACTACTCGATCTTTTTTTAACTTTAACTAATGCGGTACCCATTTCCCTCCAAAACTGCCACTTATACGTCAATGGCTCGTTGCAGGGACGTAGGGTCATCACTTATGATAACTGGTGTACTTTGGGGTCCGTCACTTTACCTTCAAGCAGATAGTCAAGGACTGCAATAAAGAGCGAAGGAATTAAAGCACTTCCTTGGTGTATCCCGATTTTGATTGCGAACTGCGCCCTTGTACATGTCCATGATCCACATGTACATAGGTTTCTGGAAACCCTCTATCTCTCAGAGTCACCCATATCAGATTTCGTGGTTGTCTGTCGAATGCTTTTTCAAAGTCAACCAATACAATATGCAAATCCTTTAAGGCATCACGATGTTTTTCCATTATGATCCTTATACATTCGATTGCGTCTAAGGTTGATTTACCCGCGCCAAACCCACACTGATCTTCAGATAGCCGTATTATTTTCGCAGTCGGTCACCTAATACTCGCTCAACGATCTTCATGACGTGTGACATTAGCTTGAACGGTTATTATCACAGTTTCGCGCCTACCCTTCGGCGTCAAACAAGAATCCTTTTAATGTAATTTGAGTTTTGTGCATCAAATTGATCTAGATCCTTTGTCGCCCCACTCGATTCGATTCACATTTCTAGAACCCAAGCCTTCGCAAATTCTCAGATTTGTTCCAAACCCTTTGTGGTGACAATTGGGGTGCTTCTTAGACTACGTACTCAACTTATTTTTTTCCGTTTGCTTTTGTATCTATTGTATTTATCAAAAAACTATCATCAGGTAGTTCTTAAATGTCTTGCGTGAATTTGCTTCCTAGCTGTAATCAAGTTGAGGTGGAAAGCTAAGAATTCTTGGAGCTGAGGAAGAGACAACGCCAGATGGGGAAGTGAACCCTTTCTGAAAGTATTTAATTCTGGTCCGAGCAATGGCAGGACATTCGCATAAGATGCGTTGGGCAGATTCGGTGTCCTCAGGACAAAACCTACATGTATCAGACTGGCTGATGCCGATTTTCTTGAGGTGGTATTTAAGAGAACAGTGACCAGTAAGGAAGTCAGCTAAGAACTTGGCATTATTCTTGCTCATTGCTAGAATCTCTCTAGTTCTTTTGTTTGAGAAATTTATGAATTTCTCGGCATATTTTAGGCCAGTTGGAGACTCCCAATGGGTGAGCTTTTCTTTCTTTTCCCATTGATTTGCGTTCATGGCCAATGAATTGGGCACTACATCTGGCTAGTTCGTCAGCGGCTTCATTGACAGTGATACCATTATGACCAGGTACCCAAGTGAGTTTGATTTTGTTGTGTACAGCAGGCTGCAGGAAAGTTTGCAGTTAGTTCAAAACTGGCTTAGACTAGTCATGGCAGCTTTAACGGCTGCTTCGCTGTCTGAAAGAGTGTTTGTGCGAAATCAGCGAAGGTCGTAAAATTCAATAGCATAACCCTCATTTTGAAAAATTTAAGTAGAACGTTTGAAATTGGGGCCAAAAACTCCAGCGCCCATCCCACTTTTCATTTTTGGAACGTTCGTCGGTATACCAATTTTTTTTGGATTTGATAATTATCCCAAAAGATCCGGTCGGGAACAACCACTTCAAAAGTGCGACTCAGACGGATCTTTTTAGGCATGAAGTCGGTCATGCACACTGCTGGTGAGGAGAGCAGCGAACATTTTTGAAAAATCTTTCTATGCCCAACCAGGTCCGATGTTTTTATGTTGCATAGAAGATGGATCTTTTAGGCGAACCCCACAGGCGGATCAGTAGAAATGCGGTGAAGTGAGAGGGTTATGATCCCTTATTTTCGGATCATAACCTCGCCGAAATAGAAAGAAGAAGAAGGTGGATCTTTAAGGCGGTAGAGCATCCACAGTCTTCATAATTCTTATATGCAGAGCTGGGAGATCTAGAGCTTCCATCGCAGTAGTTGGGCAGGTGCGCATCGCCTACGTAATGCATACACAAGCCATTCTTTGCACGTTTTGCATAGCGAAACGGGTTTGTCTAATCTTTTCCCACCAGTGCGTTATAATTGGTGCGAACATGGTGAGGTAAGTCCAGTAAATCAGTTTAGGCATTAGACCCAATTTTTTACTAAAAAGTCTGGAACAGGCCCAGTAGGCTTTGGTTGACTTATCGATGGTTCTATCTATGAGGATGAGGTTTCCAGTTCAATTGTTCGTCTAAAAACTACGAGTAAGTTGAACGCTATTAAAAAATTGAGTTAGGAGATTTAGTTTAGTTCTCCTAGTGTATGGAATGAAGACTGTTTTGGTTGGGTTAACGTTTATCCCTTCTGACTGACACCATTCATTTATTTTGAAGTTGAAGGCATTTTGCATTCGTCCAGTAAACCTGCACCCTAGGGTGCCTGTTATCAATATGATTAAGTCATCTATCATCGTCTGTGCTTAGAGTTACTTCCGCATCTTTCGTCAACTCTATTAGATGCGGCACCAACAGAAGTGGATCCTGCGCCATCACTTATTTTCGTTCAATGTATTCCACTTGGCTAATCAAGTGAACGAAAAAATATGCTGGTCTGAAATTGAAGTCCTACGGCTCATTTGGGTGCCAATGAGTCACAAATAATAATCGATCAATCGACTTTGTCACCGAGGAAGCTGGCAAATCCCTAGTTTGAATGGCATTTACGCAAACTAGCACCCAAGGATGCACTTATCTTCCACACGTGCAATCGCCTTCAAAAAACATGTACAATTACCTCCTAAAATAAAAGACACCAAACAGCCTTGTTCCAAAAAAGAAAACCTCCACAAATGCACTTGTCAATGACAAAATAAAAATGCCATCGACACTCAGTCAACTCAAAAAGTGCATCCGCACACCCGTGTTCGTTCGTCTACTCGTTGTTAACCTTAAGATCCGCCACCCAACCAAGTAGTAGCTGTTGGTGCTGGCTGGGGCTGCTGCAGTCTCGAGTGTCCAAATCCAATGCAAATGCGCTCATGAAAGCTTTTCCTTCTCCTCCTCCTCCTCCGTGCTGATGATGATGGCTAGCTATACGATACTCGAGACGCATGTCTCACAAATAAAAGTTTTCCCATTGAATTTTCCACCTATTCTCTCTCGTCTTTTTCTCTCTCTCTCTCTCTCTCTCAACTCACACATGCTCTATCACTCTCTGTGGAGTACAAAATAAAGTGTCCAATTCGCAACAGATCGCTGGACGGACGGAGGAGAATTCACCTTCAGTCGGCGCTGCCAGTCTGCATCGGAGCGGCATTGAACACGGCTCTAGAAATATATCGTGGCTCCTAGTGGGGTATTTTTCTTCTTTTTGCAAGCATCCGGGAAAGGCCAAAAATAAATAAACAAAAGGGAATACAAAAACAAAGAAATAAAAAAGTGAACTCAATTTTTTTTTTTTTTTGAAAGAAAGCGAAAGTGCGACCCGAAACAGAAACGTATTTGGGACACTTTTTCGTCGTTTTTTCGGTGTTTTGCTTCCTCCTTTTCTGCTTGCTTTGTATGTTTTTTTCTCTGTCGGCTTTTTCGTGTGTAAAACGGAACGAAATCCCCCCAAAAACATCATCATAACCCATCGACCAGTGTCCAAATTTAGCCGGTGGGCGGTTTTGCAATCAATATCCCCCTAACAAGGAATATCTCCCAGAGAAAAGTATCTGCAAGGGGCCTTTGACCATCATCATCATCAGCATCAGTATTTCCTCCACCTTCAACAACACACACACTCAAACAGAGACAGATAGATACATCTTCTGTGTGTAATTGTTGTTATTATGCAACCTTATCCAGCAGTAGCAGCAGATTTCAAACAAAATTTACATTAACCCACCTTGTATATGCAAATGGGGAAGAGGCGATTCGACCCGACTCCAGCGTGAAGTGGCCGTAAAAACAATAACAAAACCACCAGCAGACATATTAGATACAGCACTAGTAGCAGAACGATATCTAAAACTCCATATAGACGAACAGACAGACTAACTTTTTTGCAGAAGAGAGGATGAGGTACTGCTGCTGTTCATACACGTATACTCGTGTGCAACTGCACCTTCGACAATTCATCGTCGTCGGTATATAGAGAGAAGAGTGAGTTCGTTATATGCATATGTATAAATAAATATTGTTAAATACTTGTAGTATTATTTATATTTTCGTTATGATATGTGCGGCAGCAGACGGCCGCCATTGAGCAGTAGGGAGATTGTAAGAATGGGAAATGGCTCTGTTATCATTTGTTGTGATTTTTTTTTTCGACATATGTATCTAGATATCAAATTGTAGTGAAATTCAATAGATGCAGTAGGGCGAGAGTGTATGCATACACATACATATTTATATATTTTCTTGTTTCCTTTGAAGTGGATGCAAATTAATTGGGGGAAGTTTTCAAGTATATGATTCAGGGATGCGCAAATATTTTCAACCCTTCGGGATAAATATTATATATGAACGGGTGCGGAAACTTTTCTGTAAAGTAATGAAAAGGATGGCTTCACAATGTGATCAACTTTGTTTGCTCTTTAAAGAGGAAAATTTCGAGAAATAAATCGATACACTATGAATCAATAGGTTCATTGGAATGGAAGGAAGTTCATAGAGCTTAATGTTTTCACATCTTTTTTTTGTAATATAATCAGAAATGTGGTCGATTTTGTATGTTACATATGTATACGAGTATGTACCTATACATATGTAGCTGTTACTACATTTATGCGAATTATGCCGGAGAATTGTTATGAAGTGAAACGAGCAAGCCATACGGTGGCGAAGATGGTTGTCGGTTATGAAATTGTGTCATAAACTAAACCGAGACTCAATCAACCAGTCTGTTCACAAGCTAGCTTGTTCTTTTGTTAATTGCAAAGGAAAGATGGACTTAAAGACACGTCATATGAGAACCTTGTTGTGTTAGTGGGTTCTATTGTATGGCTTAGGGTGTGACCAAGACACTGTCACTTTCGCTTTTGTATAATCACATCAATACGTTCTTGGCCCGTTCTCTCATAAGGCTGTTGTTTTTGTTTTTTTTTTTTTGTTGCGCCTGGAGGTGCAGGAATCTTCAAAAGATACCAATGGTCCGTACCATTGGTTATGCCCGATTCATATATCTGACAATGCCATCAGTGCTAGTCAGTATCAGTGCTATACTAGCTAAACCTCACCCCTCAGAGAGGCACTATGAGAACCGGCTGCGCGTACTCATAGTAGTAGGAAATGCGTCCCTATCATTTTTTTTTTTCATTTTTGTGATGACTACGACTAAGTTGCCTTAACAAGTAGTTTACGCTTCTGTAGTGTTAATCGCGTTAGGTAGGTAGCTTTCCTGTGAAGGCACCTACTAATACCGTCATTACATGCGGTTTTTCCTTACGACGCTAGGTCGAAAGGTCTTGTTTTTTGTAGTCGGCGCTCAAGGTTTGTCACGTCCATAGTACGGATTATTTCATTATTGCAGTGAACATGAAGACGGGTACGAAGCTTGCGAGCAAAGTTTGTTACTTCGTCCCTGACGGTAGGAATTCCTAGATCTCTGTGAATATCACTATTCCTTATATACCAAGGAGCATTCACGATTGCTCTTAGTATTTTGTTTTGAAATGCTTGCAGTAGAGCCATATTGCTTGGTTTGGTACAACCCCAAAGTTGTATACCATATGTCCAAGACGGTTTTAGGACTTGCTTATACAGAAGCAGTTTGTTGTATACGCTTAACTTCGAGTATCTTCCGAGTAGCCAATACATTTCTCTAAATCTGATTTGGAGCTCTTCGCGCTTCTTTTTAACGCGTGGTTTCCACTTAAGTTTTGCGTCTAGGGTCATTCCTAGATATTTTGCCTCGTTTGCGTATGGTATTTGCACCGAGTTAATGGATATAGGTAAGTTGTTTATCTTTCTTAACGTAGAATTGACATGCGTTGATTTTGTCTCATTGAGGACTATTCGCCAAGTTTTTGTCCATTCGCATACTTTGTTCAAAGCTCGTTGGAGTTTTCTCGTTGATGTTTCGACTGACTCATCCGTTAAGACGATAGCCGTGTCGTCTGCGAACGTTTCTACAACGGTCCCTTCATCTTGTGGTATATCTCTTGTGTAGAGCAGGAACAGGATTGGACCGAGAACACTTCCTTGTGGAACACCGGCGTAGATTTCTTTGAAATCCAAATATTCACTCCCGTGTCTAACACGGAAAAGTCTGTTTTCAAGATAAGATTCCAATATTCTGTACAACTTTTCCGGTAAGATTACCCTTAGCTTATACCTTAGGCCTTCGTGCCATACCTTGTCAAAGGCTTGCGATACGTCGAGAAAAGCGCTAGAGCATATTTTTTCCCCTTCTAGAGCTTTTTCAATTTCGTTCGTCATTCGATACACCTGATCGATTGTGGAATGTTTGACCCGAAAGCCGAATTGATAAGCTGTTCGTTTGAGATACGATTTGGCAAGAACACCC
The DNA here is from genome assembly GCA_945910035.1 of Brachypalpus laphriformis. Classification (NCBI taxonomy): domain Eukaryota; kingdom Metazoa; phylum Arthropoda; class Insecta; order Diptera; family Syrphidae; genus Brachypalpus; species Brachypalpus laphriformis. Next base: position 161,622,391 of record OX246756.1, read on the forward strand.
TTAATTATGTTTCTTAGACAGCGATTAACAAAAGTTTGCAGCTTTTTTGCGACATTGATCGAGTCCATTTTAGAACGGAACAGTCGCAGCTTAAGCTGATTGCACTGCTTCTCCATATTTTAGACAACATGTCAGACGAAGCCTTAGATGTAGCTTTAGATAAATGGCTGCAAATGTCTAATTCAGATCCATCGTCAATCGAAACTACGCTTCCTAGGTAAAGCAAATTTTCTACTCTCTCGACCTGTGGTCCTGCAATACTGATATGAAGTGTTGATGAGTTCGAAGGAAGACTTAGAATTTTATTTTTGGCAGAGTTATTCCTCAAGCCTACCAAGTTTGCCTCTGCCGCCAAACCAGTGATCATTTGGTGCAGGTACATGATTCTGTGCGATAGTAAGTAAACATCGTCAGAGATAAGTTGTAAGACTTCATTGGATTCCGTCGCTTCTTATCGACAAGAGTAGTGGTGATAGTATGCAACCTTGCCGAACGCTTCTTCGAATCTCAAATTCTTTCGACAACCTACCCTTATGCACCAATTTGTTTGGTATGCCTCTCCTGCTTAAGGCATGCCATATGGATTCACAGTTTATACTGTCGAGCGCTTTTTCAGAATCAATGAACAGCAGGTGTAGCAAAGATCTATACTCGACGCATTGTTCGACGATGATCCGTAAGGTGTTAATATGGTGAACGCAGAAGGATCCAGAATGGAAACCTGCTTGTTAACTGTCGTGGGTACTTTCCAGATGTTCTTTAATGCGTTCGAGGATTATGTTGGGTATTATTTTTGCAACTGCAGAAAGCACGTAAATGCCTCCCCAATTTTCACACTTTAGTAAGGTTACCTTTCTTTGGGAGCTTGGCAAACATTTCTTTCCTCCATTCTTCAAGTAAGGTTTCACTGTTCCAAACCTTCTCTACTAATGGAAGCAGTAGGTCCGCAATTACTGCTGGCAGCCTTGTAGAGCTTCGCGGGAAGCTCTTCAAGTCCTGGCGCCTTGATTGGTTTGAGTGATTTAATCGCAGCTATGATTTCATCCTTACTGTAAGGAAAGATGGGAATTCTAGCATTTTGGACGTCGAACAACTTGTTTTGATTCTCAATGATTTCTCATTCTTCGATTGTTTAAATGATTTTTGCAAACTCCTCGAAAGATGGTAATCATTAGGCGGAATGTCAGGAGAATACGCTGGATGATGCATAATTTTCCAATCAAAGCTTTGGATTGTCTTTTGCGACATGTGGCCTGGCATTGTCTTGATGGAAGAGTATCCCTTATCGATTGGCCAATGCTGGCGGTTTTTCTTCAAGAGCTGCTTTCAGTCAGTCTAGTTGTTAACTGTAATACTTTTTTGGTCATCCTTGGGTCCTCTCAAACCGAACTTCAGCGCGCACTCGAAAGGTTTGTAGCCGTTTGTGATGATGCTGGAATGAAGATCAACGTGAACAAGTCAGAAGTAATTGTCGTTTCCAAAAAGCCAATTCAGTGCACTCTGCATGTTAGTGGAGTTCCACTGAAGCAGGTGGATAAGTTTAAGTACCTCGGGGTCTTATTCACGAGTAATGGGAAGAGCAATGCCGAGTTATCCTGTAGAATTGGTCAGGCTGAATCAATTTTGAGAGAGCTTGGCCAATCTGTTATAAGGAAGGCCGAACTTAGTGCTCAAGCTAAGCTATCGGTTTTTAACTCAGTGTATGTTCCAACTCTCACCTATGGTCATGAAATTTGGGTAGTGACCGAAAGAATAAGATCGCGGATACAAGCTGCCGAAATGAGGTTCCTTCGCGGTGTTGCTGGAATAACTCGTAGGGATCGAGTGCGCAACACCAGAGTACGCGAGGCGCTCAATGTTGAGCAGCTACTTCTCCGAACGGAACGATCTATGCTTCGATGGTTCGGTCACGTAGTGCGTATGTCCCCAGACCGGCTTCCAAGATGTGCCATCAGGTAGGCGACCCCGCGGTAGGCCTAGAAATAGATGGTTGGACCAAGTCCGACATCTCTCCTGGAGCCGTCTAGGGATTCCTCCTGATGAGTTGGAGTCAATGGCGGAAGATCGAGAAGGATGGACAGTCCACCTGACCATCCTACCCCCGCGACCCTCATGAAGGATTAGCGGGCCATTTGAAAATGTATGTATGTATGTATGTACTCTTTTGCGATGGTTTGCTCCTGTTTATTTGAAGGGCTCAGCCACTGGCTGAGACCCTTAAAGTTCTCATAAACCCATTTCGCATCTCCAGTAACAAATTTCTTGAGGAATAGATCAAAATTTAAGCGAAAGAGAAACTAAGAGGACTTAGATATTCTTTGTTGCAGATTTCATTCGCTCAAATCATGCGGTACACATTTTCCGAACTTAGAAGCTCTTCCAAGTACTTTTAGTTGTCTTTGCACTTTGAAACTGGAATCATAACTTCTCGGGTAATTCGTCAATAGGTTTTCATCTAGAGTGTTACGCAGTGCATCATTATCCAATTTAACTGATCTTCCAGAGCGGTCATTGTCTTTGAGCCCATAATTTCCTTTTCGGAACTTTTTAAACCTTCTTCAGGGCTGGCTTTCATTTATAACCTTCCTTATACACATATCTTCTCAAGGCAAATTTATTTAAATCTATTTCTTCTTAATTTACTTCCAGGTTATACAACAAGAGAAAACGTGAAGCCTATAAACTGATCCTACCACGTCGTACACCCAGCACAACTGCAGCAGCAATGCGAAGTGATCAATTGGGTGGACTCTTGCATTTGAAAATAACTCCACCGGTTGTCACATCAATTGCCCAGAAGCCTCTAATAAAGCCATCCACATCTGTACCACTGATATCCCGAGTTGAAACACGTGCTCCACTATTAACATCAACTCCACAGAAATCAATAAAAGAAGAAAATGTCATCGATCTAGATTCCTCACCAGAAAAAGCCCCGGAGAAGTCAACACCTCGCAACCAGAGTGGTAATCAACGAAATTCAGAGACAAGTGTCAAGAAACCGCCTGACAACAAGGAACCAAACCCCGCAGGAGATCAAAGTACCACAATGCAGCAAACAGACAAAGTTCGTGACAGCATACAAAAGTCCACCGAAGAAGTGGAGGAGACTAAATCAGTGGCGCGTCTAACCTGTGAACAAAACAAGGAGAACCTCCAGAGTAACGAAGCCCTAAAGAAAGAGAAAGATGACGTGGAGAAAACTGTTGCTGAAGCCAAGGACACGGATCCAATAGAAGAAGCTATGGATACAGCGGAAGATGCCAACGAGAGTACATTAAAAACACCAGAGTTTATGATTTCATCTGTTACATCTCTAAAAGTGGACATTAAAGAAGAGAAACCGGATAAGGCACCCACACCTCCACCAACAGCTTTAGCTGGAGACATTGCTGTCTCAAGAGTGGCTATTGAAAATATCCAAGAGAAAGAGAGGTCCACACCAAGTGCAACTCCACAGCCAGCATCCATTGGAGGGGCTTCCAAACGTCGCCGGTCCTCGTCCCACCCACAGGATATAACTAAGACACCTAAACCCACCTCTGCACCAGGCCAACAAGAAGACGATGACGAGGAATACATTCATCCAACCAAGAAACTACGCGAAGAGCTACAGTCCAACTACCCCGCCCATGATCGCATTTTAAATGAATACATAGAGAAGACCTCGAATGATTCCATCGATACCATACAGCGACACATCGATCAGATGCTGTCTGAGATACAAACGCTCAACGATATGATCAAAGCCAAAGAAGCCGAATGGAACAACATGTTGCATCTGAAGAAGGTTAAGGAGGAGATCTGCTTCCGGCTAACACGACGAAAGCAGTGCATGGAAATTATGACGACCAAAGTTGGTGCGGCAGGTCATTCAGCTGGACTGGATGAAGACTATCTAGGCAATGAGTCGGCATTGATTCTAGGCAAAACACCACTACCGCAGCAGAATCCACAGCTATCATCTACTCCGATACAAGCAGCTATCAATTCACTGAGCAGCAACATTTGTAACTTCACAGCAGTGAGTAGCTCGTCATCATCGGCGCCAACCACCGCCCAGTTGATATTACAGAATCGGGCGAACATGAAAAGCTCCGATTTGGTCAAGGAAAAGGCAAACACACAGAGACTGCATCGGTGAGTAGATTTCTTTTGTTGTGTTTATTATAATTTGTTTGCATTGACTTGCTTAGTTCATGATTTATTATACAATGCTGTAGTGTTCATCAGTTAAATAAGTTTCTTAACACACACACACACCTTGTTTCATTAAATTTTAGGATGAACAAAATTTAAGTGGCAATCCTGGTTTTCTTTTTAGTTCTGTTTCAATTCTGTTGTTTTTGAAAACGCTTCCTAGAGAAAAATATCAAAGCCTTCGACGGAGCTGCATGTTTCGCAAAGCCTTAATGCTTCTGTCTTATGACATTACTCCTACTTGAACCCTTTCTCTATCATGTCCACTAGTCTTCCGGCATTAGGAAGGGTAAAAGGAAAGTATACGGTATTAAAATAAAAGAAAAGAAGCGAAAGATAGGAAGAGTCAAAATGTATAAAAAATTAAACAATGAGGAGTCCTGGGACCTCTGCCTATTCGTAATGGAAAGAGCACGCCCCTAGTAATCTTATAAGTCGCGTAGAACAAATTATGTTATTACGTCATTGGGTCATTTTCACTCTCAAAAATCTCTGGGCACTTTCCAAGTAGATGGAAAGCAGCATTTGTCCAGCCCGTCCCTAAAAAGGGAATCTTCTTCTCCCTCCAACTACAGACCGATTACACTTACGTCCATTCTTTCTAAGATCATGGAAACGCTGATAAATCGTCAGCTTATGAAATGTCTTGAATTACAAAAGCTCTTTAATGACCAGCGGTAGGGTTTTCGTAGCATGGTCACCGAAAAGTGGTACCAATCTCTCCATCACTCTGGTGAAAGAAGGACTACAGCGATTGATATGTCTAAGGCATTTGACAGAGTTTGGCATCCAGATCTATTGTCTCAAATGCGTACATTTGGTTTCGATGAATCTCTTCTTCAGTGGATTTGAAATTATCTTTCGGGCCTTTCAATTCATGCTGTTTTAGATGGTTTAAAGTTTGCAATCCACCACATAACTGCTGGTATTCCCCAAGGCTCCGTTTTGTCTCTGACTCTCTTTCTTATTTTTATTTATGATCTCTTGTCTGTTAATTCTAATCTAATACACTTCTTTGCTGACGACAGTACTTGAGCTCCTCATATTCGTTTCCAGATTCACGTGCCTGCTCTTCAGATGTGCAACTGGAGCGGCAGCTTAAGCCCATTGAATTCCGATCTTGACAGCATAATTAAATAGGCTGCAAAGAATAGAGTGGACTTTAATGCATAATGCTGTCTTCTGTCGCACAAGAGAAACCTAAACCCTTAGCTATTATCAATGAATGGCACTTACATCTCCGAAACTAAAAGGCAACCTACGTTGGAATGACCACATATTTGATGTCGCCAAGAACGCTGCCTTTTTTTAGACGTACTATTAAATACAGAGACTCTTTCCTGAGTTACACAACATGGATGTGGAATGATTTGCCTATTTCTCTCTCTCATTATAACATACAAACGTTTAAAGCCAATATGCATCGGTGTCTCCTCTTATCTTCTCCTATATTCCCTACCGCCTGCGCTGTGTCTTAAGCTTTTTAAGGGTAGTCGTAACCCCTTGAGCGCGCGTTAATAAAAAAAAACAAAAAAGCCCCAGGTTGGGCGCCATTATTCTATGTACCAAGTAGATATCCTACATGAGTTGGATATCTTAGCAACGTAGGATCTAACTTCTTCATCCAACTTAGTGTGGATATACTCCTAACATCACTCCTAACTCTATATCGTCTTCCATAAAGCACCTGTCTTACCAAAGCGAAATGGTGATGCCTAAGGTTTTTTAAGGAATGATATGGCTTCGGCTGTGCCGATTTTGATGCCTCTGGGAAGCCATATGGCGTTGGTCAGCAGTTTCACCGCTTCAGAAATATGTATGTTCCTTTTCAGTATACGCCCATTGGAATGTTTATTAACGTTTGAGTCCCAGAGCTAGCCAAGATTGATGTCAGATTGAGGCATCGGACTACTGAGCGTGAGCTTCAAGGTTTGAATCCGAAGAAACACACAAAATGATTTCCCAGAGTATTACTGTCAGCTTTTCTCTAGCGCTTTTTTGCAGCTGGTTCAGCGTGGAACTTTTAGATGCAGATGTGTTGAGTACTCCGACTAAAATATACCTTTTGTGGCTCTGGTCGATAATATTTTATATTGGAGCCAGAGCACTTACTCTTGTGCAATTGCATCGATGAACCGGATTATCGGAAGTGGATCTAGCGAAGGCAGATCCGTCTAAATGGTATCTTGCAATGTAAATTAATGGTTCCCAATCAATGGAAGGTGTGCTGGTAATTACTCGATATCACTGCAGAATCTGCAGGTCCGTCTTCTTCTATGGCCAAATTCCTGAAAAGTTCCTTAAGCCATGTAACGTATGGACTTGCTCCTTTGTGGTGGGTACCACTATGGGGGAACTTGGCCAGATTCATATTATAGCAATATATCTACACAAGAGTGCTGTTGTCCGCGAAGGAATAGATTGGATTTCATGTGAGAGATAGAAGGTCATTGATAAATATCAGAAACAGGGTCAGAAAGAACCCTGAACCCTGTGGGGTACACCAGCATTGGTTGAAAGGGGGGTAGAAGTACACTCATTCAACACAACGTGTATGGATCGAAAACTTGCAATCCATGATGAAAATGCTTCAAGCTTAAACTCTAGGGCACTGTGCTATGCTCTATCAAAAGCTTGGAATATATCTAGAGCTACTCCTCGACACTCACCGTGGTGATAAATGTTTTGATTCCATTTTGCGGTCAGGTCCCCTGTGGAACGTTTTTGCCGGAATCCATACTGTCGGTCATTTGCTCTCCGTGACCCTGGAAAGCACCAACGTTAAAGCTATGGATCGATAGTTGGAAAGGGAGGTTTTATCGCCCGTTTTAGGGATTGGTTAGACATATTGGATATGTTGTACATATTTCGTTGCTTACAATAGATTTTTATTGAAATCACGCTTTTAATCCGAAGCGCTAGTAGCTACAAACTGAGAAAGAAAGGCGACGTTAGTTTATCGATGACAAAAAAGCTGGAGTCCTAGTTATGGTTGAATCGGGTTTCTATAGCGTCTCATCTCAGTAGAATGCAGAGATTCTATAGACACATGCAGCATGCAGTTTGTTTTATAAATTTCTCATCCATATCCACACTCTTTGAGAAAACAGATCGTAGACTGTACTCTCTGCAAAGACTCACATTTTGTTCTATCTCGAGTTGAAGGGCTCCCAAGCTCAACTTACAAATCTTGCTTTCTTTCTTTCTTTAACAACTTTAACAACTTTTTTCACTTCAATAACATTTTTTGTTTTTTATTGACTTGTACATATATTATTTATTTTAAATTGTTATTTATTTTTTCCTCCCTCCCACTCATAATTTAACATCGCCACATTAATTTTTTGTCTTGTTAAAATTAACCTGCACCTCCTCCTGTTTTTCTGAAAAAACAGCCTTCTTGTTTCCAGAAATATTCTTCCGAAGCCCACCGCCGCCACCGCAGTATCTCCACCGGCAGCAACAGTTAACAATCAGCAGAGCTCGTCAACAAATGGTCCATCGCCGCCTAGTTCCAGTAATCAGCCAATCCTAACCAACTTTCTACAATCGACAGCAGACAGTGTCCAACAGCTGGTCGACATGATGAACGGGCATCACAACAACCACAGTGGACTGCAGAATGGTGGCGCCAGCGGAATTAACGCCAGCTCGCAAGCAGCAATGGTCGGTAGACAGGGACCCTTCAAGGATGTACGCAGCATAATAGCAGATTTCAGACAGCAGCACCCAGAAGTGGTGCCACGCCGTGGCCGAAGAGTAAAGAATAGTAACAATTCCAACTTATCGGATTCCAATACGATTCTGGGGAACGCTTTGAAATCTGATACGGTGGGAGTGGGAGTACCCTGCAGAGCGAGGCATATTAAGAATGTTTTTTTCTCTTCTATTTCTCAGAATTCCCGGCCATCGAGTAATGATTCCTCGTCGCAAAGCATGAGTAACACCAATCAGGCGACGTCAACGAATCACAATAATGTGAACTCCTTCAAGGATGTCCTGGCGCCATTTGCAAAGTCTCAAGGAGCTGCTTCATTGCGATCAGCTGGTGGACAGCAACAGAATCCTCCATATCCAGAGGTGACACTACATCCGGTATCTACGCCATTGAATGCGTCCGGCGGACAGGATCAACCAATAGGGTCTCTACTTCATGGAATTCTAACAAAGGTGAGTCGAGATTGGTGCTTGCTTATCGTAGGTGAATTTCATAGGAACGATTGGGGTTTATTTTACAGGTATCTCGTCCTAATGAGTCCGTCAGTACCAAATCAGTGGCCAATCAGACATCCAGCTACATAAGTAACTTCTCGCCAACTCTCGCCAGGCTGTTGACAGCCCCTGAACGCATTTCAGCTGGTGGTGCAGGATCCAGTGGTAATCAGGCTCACCACAACTCATCTGGAGGCGGCGGAGAAAGCAGCAGTGCTCACCACCCTATGCCCGGCTTCGGAGTCAACCTATCCAAAGTGGTTGGTCACAATAGCGAGATCACGATCACACCGGTAATGAATTCCATGCATCAGCAATCGCTGCTACAGCAGCAGTTACAACAGCAACAATATAAAGAGGTGCTAACACGGGCCGCTGCAGCTGTTAGTGGCAATAATATCAAGGATGAAAATTTTCTAAAACTTGTAAGCGTCATTCATTATTTATTCTCTTAATTTTCTCCATTTTATAGCCCTTTATCGATCTTTTGCTTTTGCTTTTCTCTATCGCTTTGTATTTTCTTTTTATTTCTTCCCCCTTTCTTTTCTTTTTCATTTTTTTTTTTCGGTAATTTTGTGGTCCACATTCAGTCATCGTCATCTTTTGGAGCCGCACCTGCTGGTAATGATGATGACGCCGAGGATAGTGTCGATCGACTAGTGATCGATGAGGGTGTCGATTCCATGGCTGGAGGTGATGAAAATCAGCGAATTGCACCACACGCCATCGGCCAAGAATTCAATGAGAATGAAGTTCCTGTTTGCCAAGGATGCAAGAAGCACGAAGCACAATTTGTGTGCGCCGGTTGTGGTAATCAATGGTATTGCAGTAGGGAGTGTCAGGTGAGTTACAGAAATTTTATTTTCACTATGTTTTATTTTGATACGTGTATTCAAACACTTCTGAGCAGAATACTGTTAGCAGCTTTAATTTGACAATATTTATCCGAACCATCTTACTCGTATAATGAAACGACAAGAATGGCTCCCAACGCAGGTGTATATTCTTGGCAGAAGGTTCTCGAACGAAAAATCATTCAAGTGTCATGGTTTTCTATCAGTTTGCTTTGAAACAAATGCTTCCAACTCTAAGACACGACCAGAATTAAAGCAACATGAAGTGAAAAGAATGAGGCCCGACATAGGTTTTTACGCAATTGCTTGCAAGTAAATCCCAGTAAAAGATACTATTTCCATCTGATTTCGGTTGAAATAATGTGGCCATACTCCGTTTTTATGCAAAGCTTAGTTGGTCACACAAGGTTCTATAATAGTGAGTTTGGTAACAACAAGAGACGATGCATAAAGCTTGTGTTGGGCGCCACTTAAAATCGAATATTAAAAATTGAAAGTAACTTAGGATTGGTAACGTAGTTAAAAGGGCCGAAACATTCGAAGGCATTAGTGCATGCATGTACACACATATCGGAAAAAAAGACGAACTCCGTCAAATGAAACTAAAATGCAACATTTTCTTGAGAAGTGTTACCCTTCTCGGTGAGAAATAATCATCGAAATGATATTTATTGGTGAAAAAATCTTGAGTTTTTCATATTTGAATTTGATTTTTAAATGGCGCCCGGCACAACGTCCAGGTACGCAGTTGTTAGCTGTCTTTTAAAGAGTTCGGCAAAGTTCTTGTATTGCATCTCCCGAGTTTTATGCAAATAATAAAGCTGTACACTCTTAGTGGAATCACATACAAACTACTGAACAGGTTACCATCGGGTTATGAAACATCAAAGCTACAGAAGAGAAACAGAATGTTCTTAAATCAGTATCTTACACATTTACCGTCTTCCTGTAGTATTCCCTATACATATCCTATTTTCGGACGCCCACCAACCTGTGTCTTCCATCAACCTGAAAGCATACTTTGCTGCATGAGATGGACATAGTCACCGAAGAGCAATGCAAAAATGTTACCAAATGTGAATAGTCTTAGGTCCAACATGCAAACTAGTTCAAAGCGGAAAAATCCCTAATTTTCTGTCGAAAAATACCAATCCCGGTGCCCACTGAAACTTCTGATCTTAGCTCATCTTGCAATCCTTAAAAACATGGCGCCCAACGTAGGATTATTTGCAACCATTACACCTTTAGTGAAGCTTTCAGTGGATTTGCTTAGGTGGAATTTTAGCTGTCCCACTGTTGCAGTAGAGATCTAATCCAGCGGAATGATATTTCACAGTACCGTTGGGGGTTTTGATTTTATCGATCCTGCTATTCCAATAGCCTCCGGATCTTTGCCAGGCTTGCAAGGTAGTATTTCTTCTCAAAAGCCTTATATCGTATGTATGTATCGTTACAAGTTTCAATACCTTGTTTCCCAAAACCACTCTCAGGTAGATATTCGAAAATAAATTTGCTGGATGGCATTATACCATATACAATTTCTTAGGCACTGCTAACAGATGTAGAAAATCGGGTGAGAGATGGGTGGTTGTATGTATTGCGAGAATTAAAAAAAAAGCGCGTTGGGCGCCATGAAGATCGCGAAGCGAGCAACATACTGCTTGTCATTATTATTCATCTACAAACCACTTAAAACATTATGGAACACCGATTTAGAAAATGGGAAACAAATAAAATGATTAAGGTGGTATTGCAATGAGCCCACGTTGGGCGCCATTTTTTAAAGATCGCGAAGCGAGCAACATCGCTTGCCATTATTATTTAATTACAAACCGCATAAACATTATGGAACACCGATTTAGAAAATGGGATACAAATAAAACGATTAAGGTAGTACATATTGCAATGGGCCCACGTTGTGCGCCATTTTTTAAAGATCGCGAAGTATGCAATATACCGATTGCCATTATTATTCAATTAGAAACCGCTTAAAACGTTATGGAACACCGATTTCGAAAAGTGAAACTAATACAACGATTAAGGTAGTACATATTGCAATGGGCCCATGTTGGGCGCCATTTTTTAAAGATCGCGAAGCGAGCAACATCGCTTGCCATTATTATTTAATTACAAACCGCATAAACATTATGGAACACTGATTTAGAAAATGGGAAACAAATAAAACGAGTAAGGTAGTACATATTGCAATGGGCCCACGTTGGGCGCCATTTTGTAAAGATCGCGAAGCGAGCAACATCGCTTGCCATTATTATTTAATTACAAACCGCATAAACATTATGGAACACCGATTTAGAAAATGGGAAACAAATAAAACGATTAAGGTCGTATTGCAATGAGCCCACGTTGGGCGCCATTTTTTAAAAATCATGAAGTGTGCAACATACCGATTGCCATTATTATTCAACACCGATTTAGAAAAGTGAAACTAATACAACGATTAAGGTAGTACATATTGCAATGAGCCCACGTTGGGCGCCATTTTTTTTTTTTTTTTTTTTATGAATGCAAAATCAAGTGCTGCCCCGCATAACATTCGTATTCTAATACAAATCAGGTCGAAAATATCGATTCTAATTTATTATATCGATTCAGAAACTGCGAACAATGAGACAATCAAAGTTACAAAAGTCGGTCCCCTTGTTTTTTTTGGTTTCGTTCCCTTCTTTAAACTGTTGATTCAATTGACTGTGACTGCGTTGCCAGCATCATTGAAGAAGTATGGGCTAGTGACCCCTCCAGTCAGATTGTGTGAGTCTAATTGCATTTGGTGAATGACTTCGTATTGCTGATTTGCCCAAGTGTGACAATTTTGCTCGAAGCCGTTGAGCCACAATTGGGCTTCATAGCAGAGAATGATTTTGCGAATTTAAACCGAACGCGAGTTTTGATAATTTGCAAACGTTGTTGAAGCGTGTACTTTTCTATGATTAAATGGAAAATATAGACGAGCTGAAACGTCAGACAAACCGGCAGCTACGCTACGATACGATGATTGGGCCAAAGTGCACTGCGACCTGTAAGATCTATTGTGCTGGTGGTTAAGCAGAATTAAAAATGTAGACTTTTGATAAACCTCAATAATGTCTTGGGTTCACCCCACAGGCGGATCAGTAGAAATGCGGTGAAGTGGGAGGGCTGTGATCCCTTATTTTCAGATCATAACCTCGCTGATAAAAGGAAGAAGAAGAAGAATATCTTGGGTTCAATGTTCCAGCTATCAGCTGGGCCAATCGAGACCCGCGTTTGACGGAGTAATCATTTCTTTGCGGCCCCTGGGCATTCACAAAGAATGTGTTCTGCTGTTTCTCTTTGTTCCCCGCAGAGTTTGCACATGGAAATAATCTGAAAGTTTCATATTATTTAGATGGTACCTGAGCGGACAGTGTCTGATTAGGTAACTCGTTAGAGTTCGGAACGCATCTTTGCTTAGTTCAAGTAGCTTGTTGGCTCTATTTCTGTCGGGGTTTATGAACTTCTTCGCTTGTCTTTAGGCTCTTTTAGTTGGCCCAGTGTTCGGCGAGTCCTTTAGCTTCCATATTATTATTGTGGAGTGGATATAACTGGGTGGTTCCCCGAAGTAGGGTTCAGGGCCGACAGTCTCTCCAGACAGTTCGTTTCCTCAAAGTCTTCGTGTCCAGGAATTCATGCTAAAGTAACCTAATAACCGGCAGCTAACTTCACGCATATTCAAGCAATCCTATTGAAAAAATGGAACATCCCAACTGAAAACAACCCTTTACAATATTGTAATACTAGTTCTTCCCATTAATTCTAACCACAATATTTTCCCCGTCCTTACCCACCACAAATTCACCTATGCTGGATGCCAGGTCACAGAGACATTCCAGGAAACTGTAGGGCGGACAAGCTCGCCAGACAGGGTACTACTCTAAGAATTCTGCCATATCGTCAAGCCCTTGGTATGCCCCTCGCTACATGTAAGCATATACTGAAGCTGAACGATATTAGCAAGATCAACCATAGGTGGGAAATTGGCTCAATGTGTCACATTTCGATGCAGATCTGGCCTAAGCTGGACCAGAAACGTAGTGTCGAGTTGGTTAAACTAAAGCGATTGCAGATGTGGGCGCCGTGGCGTAAGTGGTTAGTGTGTCGGATCACTACGCATGAGGTTCCAAGTTCGAATCCCAGAAAATATCAAAAAGTTTTTTCACTGTCCCACCTCTCGCGAGCGTCTGACAAACATCCGAGAAGATTGTTGTCACGAAAATGCTTCTCAAATCGCCGTTCGGATTCGGCATTAAACTGTAGGTCCTTTCCATTCGTGTGAAAAATATAACGCACACAACATGTGTGGTTGCGAGAAGCTAGGCCCTGGCACTTTAAACAGCTGTTGCGCCAAATATTTGTTTTTGATTACAGATCAGCTGCGTTATCGGTGTCATCACTGGACACTGTCTAATTGGCCAACATGCCAAAAAACTTGGCCTCTTTTTCAATGACTTCTGCAGGAGCTGTAGGAGGAGGAGGAAAACATCCTTCACTTCCTATGCACATGTCCCGCTCTATCACGTAAAAGAATGCTCCATCTAGGGGCTCTCTTCCTTGACGGCTCTCTTCCATCGCTTCATCAAAAGCTCCGGTTGGTTTTATTAGTCCCTGAGTGGTCTAATGGTAGATCCTTAGCATCACAATGGACCTTTACTGGTCTAAGTGTGTCTGCATCGTCGTGCAGACAGCCAATCTAACCTAACCTAACAACGCTATGATCCTCGATATCCTATTCAGAGTTGAAAATGTTACGTTAACTGTCAAGAACATACCTTAACTATTTTGATACCTACTAATTTTAACGACTATTTCATAACTAGTTTCGTAACTCTTTTTTTTTAATACCTTCCCATCTTAAGCCTAACCGCAACTTTGTCTATTTTTCCAGGTTACAGCGTGGGATGATCACTCGGAAGTTTGTACAGGTTAATTAATATTATTCATAGTTTTATAATTTTAAGTTATCGTAAATACATATAGACTTAGATTTGAAAAAAAAAACATACAAAGTATAATTTATATTTCTATAGGTTTTTTTCTTATCTTTATTATTATTATTACATTTATATATATATATAAATATATTCATTCGGAAAGAATTGAAAAACCCGAAAAGAACCATCTTTTGCAATCATTCTTATTACCTATTATTCGTAGAACTCTAGTTTTATAAAAAGCAAAACAAACAAAAGTAAACTTTTTTTTTTTTATTAATTTTCTTTTTGAGAAAAAACTTAAGCAAAACAAACCAACTGAAGTATGATTTCACTGTTGTTAGCTTTGAAGTAGACAAAACAAAAATTTTCAAATATACAAAAAGCCAAAATTTACTTCTACTACTACTGCTACTCCTCCTATATTCGGTGTGCGTGTCTTTTTGGCAACTTTATTTAAAAAAAAAAAAAAAAAAAAAAAAAAAACAAAACAAACAAAAATAAATTCAAAACCAAAATTCCAACTCAATTCTACTCTACCAAGCTCAACTTTCACTCAACAAACAAAAAAAAAAAAAAATTATGATTATTATTTTTTTTATAAATTTTCTCTTTTTCCCCACAGCTACCAAACATGTCAGAAATAAATTTATTTTGTTGAAATCTAAAGAATTAAAGAGAGGAGATGAGTATTATATTGTCAGGCGAAGAAAGAGAAATAAGTTCAATCCACAGTTTTACTAAAAAAAAAAATTAAATTTGTGTGTAAAACTTTAAAACAAAAAATCTTATATAAAAATAAAAAGAATACAGAAAATTAAAGTGTTAAATGTTTAAACAAAAATAAGAGAATAAAAATAAACTTAATAATTAAATAAACATTAAAACTATCGCAAAATTGAAGGTAGAATCTGCTTTTTGAACTACGTTATGCTATTATAATTGCGTTTATATATTTTCCTATTATAATAATATATGAATATTCTTATTATTTTTTTATTTAGTAGTATATGTATGGAATTATATTCCTTATGAAGCAAACAAGTTATTTTTCTACCATTAAGCTGTGCTTTTGTGGACAGTTTTGTAAGATTTTTTCTTTTTGTTTTTTTTTTTTTTTTTTATTCAATATAAATTTATGTGATGTGCGAAAAACAAATAAATAAACAAATAGGAACAATAGGACCAACTACCGATTAAACATTGATAAATTGTATTCTAATTTTTGTTTTGTTTTATTTTTTTAAAAATAAAGAGAAGAGAAGATGCAATTAAGTGAAGATAAATCAAAACATATTTCTTTCTTTTTTTATCGTTTCTTTTATTTTTATTTATATATTCCTTGGAGATGTAAATTAATGGGATTCCCAACAAAATTTAAATGGATTTTATTTTAAATTATGTAGTAATGTGTTGCAGAAACATTCTGTATCCAACTGTGCCGTCGATTTTTTCTTTTCTACAAACATCAAATTCACGAGATATCCATTTTAATTTTTTTTTTTTTTAAACGCAATTACCTGTTTGAAATATTGCTGACTTGTACTCATACTTGTTCTAGGCTTATTGTAAGAGCAAATGTAACGTATTTTCCGAACAGGAATACCGTTATTCTAACAAAAATTGTTTGTGTTTTATCATCACACCCCCAGTCTTAACGACATAACGATACATATAGAAATATGAAGAAGGACATGGCATTCTACTCTGATTCACGTTGTTGGTACTCGATAAATGTCAATGAGTATCGGAGTGACTGTTATTACAGCACGTATTTTTCAGTAGAGCTGTAGATGTAACGACAAAATATGTACCCGTATGTGTAGATAGGTAGGTAGAAGTGGTTCGGCAAACCATGCCGAAAGTTAATTAGCGCACAAGCGCCGTTTTAATACTACAACTCAAGTGACCTATCGGATTTAAAAAGGGCGTTAACTTGTAGAGAAAGGGAAAAAGAATAAGGATTATTCAAATCCACCCCGTTACATTGAGGAAACTGACAATCATGCCTATCATGAATAAAATCCCTCCCGAACTATTGCTCTCATCGGGAAACCTGGTATTGTGAACAATGTTCGAAAGGGAAAGAGAAAAAGTTCTCCCTATTGCGAACAATTTTTCGATGGAAATTTTCACAGAATTTCCCTGATATTTTTCTAGGGAAAATTAAACAAAAAAAAAAGAAGTCCGTATATTTGTCGCGAAATTTTAAAAAAGTGATTAATGGTTCGAGGGATAGTGGACTGTAATTCGAAAAACCATAAATAAATTTTATTGTTGTGCCATCAACTATGTAGAGCACGTCCTCTCTTTATATCGGTAGTTACTTTTGAAGTCATCAAACTGATTTTTAGTTTTTTTTGCACACTCACAGGACACAGTCGCGTCGACCGGTCATGCAGTGGTGTTTTTTTTTTTGGTTGCGCCAAAGATGTGTAATCTTCATAGATACTAAGAGCCCGAGTGCTACTAGCATGCACGATTCGCAAACCTGAGTAATCGATTCCAGGAATACGCCTACGTACTAAACACACACCCTACACACTTCAACCACTCTCCCCGCGGTACTGCCGTTAGGTATTTCTTCGCGGGGCTGGTTAGCAATTATGCTCTAGTCTCCGAGGCCGGCTCTTGGGCTCTTCTTAGGGCGTCTGCTCTTCGCAGCGCGTTCTGCACACATACTATGAATGAACAGATCTCTATCCACTCGCCCTCTGATCGTGTCATGTGACTTACAAGATTTTCTGGACTTGGCAGGTTTGCTCTATCTTCTGCAAAGCGTCTGCAGTAAAACACTGCATGCTCCGCGTCCTCCTCTTCGTTTGGAACACAGGGGCGAACTATCGTGTCCAAATCTATGGAGGTATTTCCGGTAGCCACCGTGTCCGGACAGGAACTGTGTGAGGTGGTAGTTACAGTTCCCCCTCGCTCTCTCTGTCCATGATTTTATAGTGTGAATGAGCTTGTGGGTCCACCTGCCTTTTGTAGAGCTGTCCCACCTGTTTTGCCACAGCGTTGCTGATACTGCCCTTTCCTCCTCCTTAATCCTTTTTGCCTCTTGCCGGTTCGAGGGACGTCTAAGGTATACCCTCTGCATCTCATCAGCGAGGATGTCGATTGGGACCATCCCAGCTAAAACGCAGGCTGCATCGTCGAAGATAGTTCGGAAGCCGCTGATCACTCTGATTGCGCCTGTGACCTGATGATAGCTTCTTCCTGCACTCATTTGTCGCCAGTGCACCTGCCCATATCAGGGCAGCGTATAGAAGTACCGAGCTGACCACTCTGGACAGCAGGATCCTGCGGGCGTATCCAGGCCCGCCGATGTTCGGGAGCATTTGGGAGAGTGCTGCCTGCATCAGCGATGCTTTCTTACTAGAATACTCGACGTGGGCTTTGAAGCGCAGCCTGTTGTCGAGCATAACTCCAAGGTACTTCAAGGATTCTTTGGACCTGATTGTCTGGTTTCCGACCCGGAAGCTGGCATATTCCACCTTTGTGCGACTGGTTATTAGGACAGCTTCGGTCTTGTGGGCAGCTAGTTCCAGACCGGTAGACTCCAGCCATTTCTTTATTTTTATAACTGCCTCATCCGTGGCAGACTCCACCCCGTGTACGTGCTTGGCTACTGTAACCACTGCGATATTGTCAGCGAAGCCAATTACTTTGACTCCCTCGGGCAGTGTTAGTCGCAGAACTCCGTCGTACATAATGTTCCATAGGAGAGGTCCCAGAACCGACCCTTGCGGGACTCCCGCGGAAACACTGTAGTGCTTAACGCCATCGTCAGTATGGTATCTTAGCTTCCTATTGCTAAAGTAGTCCGTGACTATCCTCAGCAGGTAGTATGGTGTATCCATCCTGGCCAGAGATCTTCAATGATCTGAATGACCAGCTTTGACGCATTTTGCTCCGGGATATGCTCCATGCTGATCTCCCTCGTGATGGAGACCATAATAATTGGGGTATGGGGGAATAGGTGCTCTACTATAGTCCTAAGCATTGCCGGGCATGTCAGCTGTGGAGAGCTGCTGCTTTTAAGCTTCTTCATCACCACTCTATACGCTATACCCCAGGGGTCTAATTCAGCCTCGTCGCAGAGCCGCCTAAAGCTCCTTGACTTACTCTCCTTAATGGCCCTTTCCAGTTCTCTCCTCGCCAATTTAAATGTGGTTAGCCGCTCTTGGAAATCTTGTCTGCCTCTGGATCTCTGAGATCTGCGTCGTGCTTGTAGGCACTTCGCTCTGAGCCGTTTAAGCTCGTCGGTCCACCAGTAGTAGGGCTCGCCTCTTTTACTGACAGACCTTCTGGGCATTGCTGCGGTTATGACCTGGATCAGCTGATGCGAAAGGACCGCAGCCGATCCATTATTCGTTGTGGCACTGGTGTTTAACATTTCTTCGAACATGTCTTTGTCGAAGATCGTGTCCTTCCACTTTGGTCCTGTTAGGGTGGGACGCAGTCTACGTTTCTCCTCGCCGACATTAAATAGAATTGCCTGGTGGTCACTGTGGGTATAGTCTTCGCTGACCCGCCATTTGGTTTTCCGCAGGAGTGAGTTGCTCATGCAGTGGTGTGCGTATTGATGTGTGCAGATCATTCTCGATATTTACAGAAGATCGGAAAAAAATTATTTTTGTCTCAATTTTGGTGAAAATATTTATAAGCGTTTCTACATAATTAGAACCATAACACCAGTTTTAAAAATAATTATTATTATTTCTCTTTTTTTCACAAATTAACAAACTGATTTCTGATAAATACCAACAATGATTGCTGTTCAATTTCTCGAACATGATTTCGAATCCAGTCCGAGGGAAAAAAATTCACAATAGCAGTAACTTTGTCCCGGGAAAGAAAAAGTTCGGGGGAACAAAAAGTTCTCTCGGAATTCATGATAGGGGTGGTTATCCCCAATGCTAATCTCCGCTAACTCTATTAGGTTGTCGAAAAAGAGGAGGAAGTGTAAGATTGTTTCTTTCTCGTTGCAGCTGCGACAGTGTGCATTGAATGTAATGCCTATTCTGGCCGCATGAATCCCGATGGGCCAGTGACCAGTACTAACTGCCAGAACTCTTGCGATATCTACACGGTTTCTGTTTAGTAGATCTTGCATTCTTTTCCGGAAGTATTTGGGTCACATCTGCCTGGAGATGATACAGTTCTGCACCCCTGCCATCTGCTACCAGCCTTTAGCAGATAATGCGCAAAGATGCATCCCTTAAGAACCCCCAACGGGACGTTCACCACCTTTGCTAGGGAAGCATCAAGAGCCGATCCCTGCCTCGCGAGTTCATAAGCTCGCTCATTTCCTCATTTGGTTCGTACACAGACGCATAATACAGAATAAGGCAGACAACTTTAACTTACAAGCTGAGAAACTTGTCAGTGTATCTTCTTCTTCTTATAGTCCCTCTCCTCTTAGGAGGTTGGATATCATCCTTTTTGTATTTTCGCGGGAGCTGACGTTCCTGAACAGTTCCGTGGTGGGCATTCGGTACCAGTCACTCAAGTTGTGGATCCATGTGTGTCGTTGTCCGCCGGCCGCGGCAGGATGTCCTCTCGAAACGAGCCAATAATCTAAACGGCCGTGTTGTATTGGGCTTCTGAAAGCATAATCTTTAAGAGAACATAGCGCGTTTTATTTTAATGGAGGGTGTCCCTCTATGTAAATCGGTTAAGTTGATGTGAGGGTGAAGCAAATAAAACGAAACGAACGCTAAATATATTTAAATTAAAAGTGAATTTTTTTCGGCTAAATAGCCAGTTAATGTAATGTAATGCCAATCCTTGTACGAACTTCTGCGTTGGAGATTCTCTCCATGATATATTCAGTATCCTCCGGAATAGCCACATTTCAAAGGATTCTATCCTCTTCATCGAAGCTTTATGCAATGTCCAGGTTTCTGCTCCATATAGTGTATAGGTACCATGCAAAGTTAAACATATAAAATTGTCAGATATGAAGAACAGCGGGAAGTTCCATTAAGATTCACAATCTAAGCAAAATCATGCGAAAGTAACGATGGCGTGTCAGTAACTATGCTTATTTGGGATTGGGAGTAACGAAACGTTACTTCGGGTTTCATGGAATACCCGTTATTAAGTAAGGAATACATACGGTTTGCTACAGCACTAATTTTTTAAGCTACATATATGACTTAAACAGGTAAAAACGAAGGGCCCCGAAACAAACTAGAAAATTAATTTTTGAGAATCAAAACAGTAGAAATGGTATGGAGAATTATCATTTTCAAGAATATCCTAGAAATCGTCTAAGAGACTAATTAATCAACATTGGAAAACTAGAACATGCACTGGAATCAGGGTTCCAGATTATAGGTAGAAATCAGAAACAACCAAAACACAATTTTCAAACTATAACACCTCGGAATTTTCTGTGTATTCTCTTCTATTCTAGCGAAGAATTTTAGGGTTAACCATAGAGTTAGCTAGTTCGGGGTTTACTTTAAACTGTTGGCTTTACTTGGCAACCTCAGAAGCCCTTGTCATGAACCCCTTTCAGCAAGGCACCAACTTGAAGAGATCGCTGAAGTTTGTAAATTTGTTTTTCTTTCCCTTCAGCAGGAGCTAGGAAGTGAGTATCAGCGTTTGTAAGAATGTCTTCAAGGAATTGCTAAGTCAGCCTTCACAAATTTCTTCTTCCTTTTATCAGCGAGGTTATGATCCGAAAACAAGGGATCATAACCCTCCCACTACACTGCATTTCTACTGATACGCCTGTGGAGTTCGCCTGCCTTCACAATACCTACTATAATTTTATCCCTTTTCCATTCTCGTTCCCTGTCAAACTAAAGAGTTAAAAAAGAGAGAAAAAGATAATGTATACTACATTTTTTTTTTACTCCTACAGCTTTTTAGTTTCAATTTCAATACTTCAACTTTTCATTTCAGGGATATTTATTGTAAAAATGATAGTATTGAACAATGCGTAATTTGCTACCATGTGCTGTAATTGTATTTTGATCCTCCTATTGATTAAGAATTTAAAGCAAAGTGTAAGCGCTAGGATTTTCAGTATAATGGAGTAAGCTTATATATAAATGTTTTATATTTTTATTAAACCAAGTAAAACATAAGAAAGGTAACCGCTATTCAAATAGCCTTCTCCCATTTAATTATTTTATTCCCATAAATTTACAACAAAAACGAAAAAAAAGACCAACTCGGATAAATCCCAGAATTTCTAAATATTACAATAGATTGGACTTCACTTACAAATTTTTATATTATGTATTCTATAAACGACCTACTAATCAGAACAATAAAAATGATACCCATAGATGTATGTACTTGTAATAATTATTAACTTTAATGCATGTTTTAATACACGCATTTATTCAAATAGATGCCAAACTGACAAAAAAAGAATTTATATATATGTATGTTGTTTTCCCAACAAAAAAGTCACTAGAAATGACAAAAATATAAGCAAATAAAGATATATTGTAGTAGTACTCGGAAAAAGTTAATGTTTTCAAAACTAAATACTAGTGAGAGCCATGCAATAGCAAAAATAAAATTTTTAAATATTTCATTTGACGAAATACATACATAAACAGAAGAAAACAATACAAACTACATTGTAATTTGACATAACAAACATATGATTATTTTATGTATATGTATATGTTTAAATATATTTATAATAGAATGTTTGAAGAACATTTAAAATTAAATAAAACATGATATGATATCAGTAAATGTACATAAATGGTTTTTGTTATTATCAACTATAATTAAACATTCACCCCAATTCTTCAACTCGTATACGACAGTCGTATTCGACCATGGTCATGGTCAACTTTCTTCGCAATCCAGGCAAGATGTCGGCCAACCCGTGCTGAAAAAAATTGTTAAACTAGATTACCCATATTTAAATCCTTGTTTCATGACACTAGACCACCTAGAACTTAAATTATCAATTCGACAATTTTGCTCACCATCCACGCAAAAATGCAGACCACCCTATATTCAAAAATGGCACAGAAAGAAACTTCACCCTCTAACTTGAACGTTGGTCCTTTTTTTCATGACACTAGACCACCTAGAACATAATTATCGATTCGAAAATTTTGCTTACCATCCACGCAAAAATACTGACCACCCTGTATTCAAAATTTACCAAACAAAATAAACGACACCCTCTAACTTGAATTTTGGTCTTTGTTTCATGGCGCTAGTACCGAAGATATCGGCTACACAAAATCTAATCACTGCTGACGTGGAAACACGACAAAAAATAAAAAATTGGCCACGAATTTTCGTGAAACACCAGGTCACCAGCAAGAACAGCAGCTATACTGACCATCTGGGTGCTCACCAAAATGTGCTGACATCATCCGCTGACTACTTGTTTTATGGTCTACCGTCAACTGGGCAAACATTGACCGATTTCAAATTTTAAATGAATGTAAAAACTTACCAAATTATATTTGCCTGAACTTATTTACTTCATATTAGGGGCTGTATTAAATGCTATATTCTTGATATGAATATATTTAAAAATATATATAGTTAGGGGCTGTTTTTGGTTAAAAACTGTGTGGTCAATGTTTCCCTGGGCTGAGTTAAACTTTGACCGCGTGCTTTGTTTTAAATGAAATAAAGTGTTTTAATCATGTTTTTTTAAGTATTTCATTTTTATTTAATAGTAATAAATAGTTAAAACTAAATAAAGGGTAATTAAGGAACAAAGTTAATATTGTGAGTATTAGGATTAAATATAATAAGTCCCTTTTAAGGTACGTACTCGAGAGAATTGTAAGTCATAAAAGATAAAAGGAATTAAATATTTCTTTGAGAACATAGAATGGAAAATATTTCATCCACTGACAGATCTTCATCACTATTTTGTCTGGCGTTCTCTCCAAAACTTTCTTTCTCTGGATCATCCTCTTCCAAACTTTCTTTCTCAGGATCATCTAAGTACTCAATATTTTCAAAGTGTTGATCTGAATGTGAACTTTCAACTTCATCAGCTTTAATTTGGACACTTTTTCCAGGTTCGGCTATAATTTTCATTCCTTTTTTACGAGGGCGGACGTATTCATGAGCTCCATGGCGCATTGTTTTTAGAATCGAGAGGACTGCAGACGAAACTGTTTCCACAACATTGTTATTTTCTTCTTCATCATCATTTGATGGTAATCTGCTTAAGACTTCTGAAGGGTTAAATGGAAAAATACCTCATTTTTTAAACCCAGATGATAGATTATCCAATGTACCACTCTCATTGACAAGTGAATATATTAGTTGTTTAAGCCAATGTGGAAAAGCCTCCTTTGATAAATTTTGGGCATTTTTTCTTTGAGGGTTTTTCCAGCTTTACATCTCCACTTCCGTTTTAAGGGGGCAAAAAATGACACATCTAATGGCTGACAGAGGTGTGTTGAGTTTGCTGGTAGGCACACAAACTTAATATTGTTTGCCTCTGCTGCTTCGACAACTTCAACAGAAAAATGGCTTTCCAAATTGTCACCCATTACCACAACCTCTTGCTAGAAATGCCTCGTTTCCAGAATAAACGAATTAAGAAACCAATCCTTAAAAATAGCAGCATCAAACCAACCTGACTTACTGCGGTTGAAGCGAGTTCTTGGTGGACCACCTTCAACCCACGATTCCCATAAGTGCGTTGCTTTGTAGACGATGTATGGTGGTAACAATTTTCCACTCCCTGATCTTCGAATCTAACCCCGAGGGACGACGCAGTAGAGGGAATTATCGCCGTAGGTGGCGCGCACAAGTTCAAGGGGACCTCGACCAACTTGGAGTGCGCAACTGGAGGCAATTAGCTAAAGACCGAGCTAAATGGAGAGGCTTGTTGGTTGAGGCCCAGGTTCACCCCGAACTGTAGCGCCACCTAAGTAAGTAAGTAAGATCCACAAAACATCACGGATATGCTTGTTTTTGTGCTATCCATCACACGCTCTGGGTGTTTAATTCCTTTTTTGAAAACACATTTCCTAGTCCCAGGGTCATCACTTAAATTTGTTTCGTCAAAGTTAAATATTCTTTAATAAAAATAATTTACACAATAGTTATAAATTACTATTAACAATTTGTTGACTTACCTGTCTGCAGGAATCCGTTCTCCACTTGACGATTTCAAAGTTAATTCTAAGTACTCAAAGTATTTCGCAAAATCAGTTATTTTTGTTTGGGCCTTAGAGGTCTTAATATTTTGGCATTGCCTCATTGTCAGGATGGATGCATTTCGCATAAGGAACGATTTAACCCAATCAATACCTGGCATATTGCTCTCGCTAAATCTATCTACTTTTCTTCCTGCTAAATGAAGATAATTTTTTGCTAACACACGTATCTGCCGGAAACCCCCATTTGGAAACGGTCACAAGAACATTAGCATTTGCCTTCTCTTCTGCATTAGTGGAAATTGTTGGTCTACCAATGACATTGTCGTGCTCATTTTTTAGGCGGTTTATCAGTGTGCCCTTAGCTATATGAAATTCCTTTAAAAAAAAATAAATATTTGGCGCAACAGCTCTTTAAGTGCCAGGGCCTAGCTTCTCGCAACCACTCATGTTGTGTGCGTTATATTTTTCACACGAGTGGAAGGGACCTACAGTTTAGTGCCGAATCCGAACGGCGATTTGAGAAGCTTTTTCGTGACAACAATACTCTCGGATGTTTGTCAGACGCTCGCGAGAGGTGGGACCGTGAAAAAACTTTTTGGTGTTTTCTGGGATTCGAACTTGGAACCTCATGCGTAGTGATCCGACACACTAACCACTTACGCCACGGCGCCCACATGAAATCCCTTTGAACATTGGTTAATGGACATCTTTTTTGTGCGTATTAGGTATATAGCCATTTGCATGTCTATCGGTGGCGCTGTTGTAACGTCTTTTTGGCTTTGCAGTAACTGGTGGCATATTTACTGAAATTTATGTATAGGTGGGTAGCTTTTGCGGTAGATACCTGGATACCTATAAGCAGACGAAATTTTATAAAACGGCGGGAAAAAAAGGGGTCAATGTTTGCCATAGGGCATGGCTAACTTTGACCGCCCGGTCGTTAGAGATGCGGTTCGGCCAAAAAATCCTCAAGATGATTCTTAAGCATTTGTTTACAAAGACTTGCAGCTTTCGTGTGTTAATGGTGTCCACCTTCCAAGTATTTTTTTTTTTTTTCGATTTTTATTTATGTACTTCTCTATTAATACAAAGTTTTAACAAAAAATCAATAAACATGGCTGTGCCGTCTGCCTGATTGACAACATTAAATAAATTCAAAATGAAAAATTGACTAAAATATGTACATATGTATATTTGTGTATTTCTTTTATTTTAAGCGATTTTAGAAATCTTCGTTAATGATCCTTTCACGATAATTTAAAGCAATTTTGCAGTACTGGGATAGCTTAAATACGTTTGGTTCGTTCAGAAGCATAGAAACTTGATCCACCGACAGAACATTACTTCCAAAGATATGTCTCCTAATTTCGCTTAAAACTGGACACTTCCCAACAAAATGTATGACATCTTCTCTTTCTGCCAAGTTGCACAAGTTGCATAGCACTGGTAGGTCTGCTCTGTGTGGAATATAATTAAGCTTTAGAAGCTCTCTCCGTAATTTAAACACAGTCGCTATTTCCGATATACTGTATTCATCACGGAAGTAGTTATTTTCCTGCAGGTTATGACTTAAGCGGCTGTAGATCATTCTATGCAGTGATCCCGGAGCTTGCTCTAAATGCCTGAACCAAGCCTTTTCGTCCATACTTGCGATGAGTTGATAAAGTTGGGGTTTCCAGTCTCCGCTATTACCCAGATCCAAATGTATCCCACAGTCCTCAGCAAGTTCCAACCACTCCCTGTACCATCCTGTCCTGGATTGTATTGCTTGCAGAGCAGCTTTTTTCGGCAGTCTGGTATCCGGCATATTCAAAACCTTTAGAATGTAGTCCACATGCAATTTAAAAGTTTTGATGTACAATGGGGGCAAGCCTGTTTCCAGCATTAGCATATAATTGGGAGTGTTGGGTGGAAGGTGAAATGCTCTCTTTACGTAGTACCGCAGTAATTTCTCAACAGCCTCATACTTCCTTACTCCCCATACTTGCGCAGCATAGAACATTATGGATTCTGACACCGCTACAAAAACCTTATATTTACTGCTGTGGGCAATGAATTTATTACTGAGACATTTCTTCCATACAACATTTATGGCCATTTTAGACTTTGCTAGTTTTTCATTTAGATGTCTCTCCATATCTAAACTTTTTGTAAAGTAGACCCCAAGATACTTATATTCCTTAACGACTTCAATACTTTCTCCGTTGTAGTACCATTTCTCATCTCTGCAGTTCTTTCCGCCCCCTCTCTTAAATTTCATAACCTTTGACTTGCTTCCAAGTACTGCACCCATAAAGCAGCACTGATTCTACGTTGGAGCGGAACAGTCGCAGCTTGGTTCTTAAGCTGATAACATTGCTTCTCCAGATTTTAGATAGCATTCCGAACGCAGCTTTAGCCTTCCCGATTCTGCTGCACACATCCAGTTCGGTGCCACCGCGATTAGCCGAGACCACACTTCCTAAATAAAGAAAGTTATCAACTTTCTCGACTTCCTGTCCGGCAATGTAAAGTTGAGCGCGGTTGTTAGAAGAAGTGCTCAGGGCTTTTGTTTTGGCTGTGTTTATTTTTAGCCCCACTTTGTTTGCCTCAGCTTCTAGATTTTGGGCCATCAGATGAAGATCCATTATCCGATGTGAAAGTAGGCAAACATCGTCAGCGTAATCTAGGTGTTTAAGGTAAGATGTCATAGTCCAACGAATTCCATAGTTGCCTTCCGTCAATGCTGCACGGAGTACATCGCTGATAAGCACTAAGAACAATAGTGGTGACAGTATGCATCCTTGACGTACTCCACTTTGGACTTCAAAATCCTCCGACACCTTACCATTGTGCACGACGTGACACTTACCGCCCTCGTATGTAGCCTTGATAATAGCTATAAGTTTTTCTGGGATGCCTCTCCTGCGCAAGGCCAACCAGATAGCATCTCGATTCAATCTGTCGAAAGCTTTCTCGAAGTCAATAAACATTAAATGTAGCGGTGACCTATACTCAACGCATTGCTCGATAATGATCCGTAAGGTGTTTATGTGATCGATGCAGGAGGATCCAGCGCGAAAGCCTGCCTGTTCGACATCGAGAGTTGAATCTAAATGTTCTTTAATTCGTTCTAGAATTATTTTAGCTATTATTTTAGCCACGGCTGGAAGAACGCATATACCTCTCCAGTTACCGCAATCCATCAAGTTTCCCTTCTTTGTAAGTTTAATGATCATCCCCCTTTTCCACTCCTGTGGAAATTGTTCACTATCCCAAGCTCTCCGTATTAGGGGATGCAGCAAATCTGCCGATGTATTTGGCGCAGCTTGAAATAGCTCGGCAGGGATGCCATCAATACCCACCGCCTTGTTCTTCTTGAGGGACTTGATTGCTGTTATTATCTCGGTTTTACTTGGAGATGCGGTGCGAATTCGGGAATTTGTTGCTTCGAACTGCTCATTCGAATTCGAGATCATACCGCCATCGTCTATGTGATTTAGCACTGTAGCAAAATGTTCTCTCCATCTAGTGAGCTGATCCTCATCCGAAATCAGAAGGTTACCGTCTAGACTCTTTACTGGATGTTGTTTGGAGTTTCGACCACCGATGAGCTCCTTAGTGTTCCTATAAACAGTCCTACTGTCGCACCTACTCGCTGGCCAGTGAGTTGATATATTGACGTTTGTCACGTCGCACACTACGCTGCACTTCTTTCTTCTTCGCACGGTATTGGGATTCAAGCTCGGTTCTCTCTACTGCTGAGACCGCTGCAATCCGAGCCTTGATTGCTGTACGCTCATCGATCCGTCTCCAGGTGTCTGTAGAAAGCCATGTGCGGTGGTGTTTCTGCTTTTTACCGACACACGTGCGTGCCCCAGTCGCAAAAGCATTTTTCACAGCACTCCAGTGGTCATCCATGTTCTCTATGCTGCTGATTGCTTCTGCTTCTAAGGCAAGATGGTCCCTGAACTGTTGGCGCACTTGGGGAACCTTGAGCCTGTCAATATTAAACCTGGTGATGTTAAGTAGATTTGAGCGGTTGCTGTTGACGGATGCAGTACGAAGGCGTAAATGAGCTACCATAAGATGGTGATCTCGTTCTAGTCCGACGTCAGCTCCACGTCTGTTTCGGACGTCCAGGAGACAATTTCGGCGGCGCCTAAGTGGCTATAAAAATCATCCTTTTTATCCTCCGTCGCGTCTAGAGTCGGAGCATAACACTGTATGATGGTAATTTTCCTAACTCTACTTTGGAACCTAGCCGTCAATATTCGGTCACTATGGGGTTTCCAGGATATGAGGCTACTACGTGCTGCTGGAGTTAGCATGAGTCCTACTCCGGAACTCCGTGCAGTTCCAGCTGGTTTACCATAGTAGAGCATGACAGTGCTTTTTGTTGGGGAGATGGATTCCCCAGCATCGAACCATCTTATCTCGCTCAGCCCTAAGATGTCTATTTTATACCGTGCGAATTCGCGTTCTAATTGGAGGAATCTGGCGTTATAAGGCCCTTCCTTGAGTGAGTCCAGGAGGGTCTTAACGTTCCAGAATCCGATCGTTGTCCGTGTCCGATAGCCAAAGGTCGTCATCAAATTATCCGTCCGTATCCGAGGGGTTGGTTTGCGTCTCGGAGCAAGATTTGTTTTTACGGTTGCGGCTCGCTGGGCCACAGACCAACCGACACTTATCCTGTTTTTTGGCGCAGGAAGCTCACCATTCGTCCTCTCCCGTTAGCAATTTCCGAAGAAATCCCCAGATGGCACCACGAGGAGGTGGGAGTAGGGCTTACTAACAGAGCTGCTAGGTTTTCGGCTGCAGTGGCTCTTTCTCGTTACTTAGCGGACCAACACCTATCGGGAGATGCTGCCCCTACGAGGCCTTTGTTAGTCGTTTGCCATCCAAATTAAATTACTTACCTGTCTAAAAATGTTGTTGAGATTAGTTCACTAACATTTGATTTTGATGTTAGATTTATGTATGTTCCCAAACAACGGGTAAATTTTTGTGATAAAAGCTGTATGACAAACTTATGTCTCTAAACCGCCAAAATATATGTTGAACAAACTACACTCATACAAAACTGCAGACCACCCTGTAAAATATAAATAACTCAAACCCTAGAATTTGGATTTTGGTACTTGTTTCATGGCGCTAAACCGTTTCGAACGCAATAATCATTTCCATAACTTTGATCTAGGCACGCAAAAATGCGAACCACTCTGTATTCAAAAATAACACAAAAATAAACTACACGCTCTTAAGTTTGGTCCTTGTTTCATACCGCTAGACCGTATAGAACCGAAGATATCGGCTGCACAAAATCAAATCGCCTCAACAATGCACAAAAGAAAAAATCTGCCACACATTTTCGTGAAACACCAGGCCACCAGAAACAACACCAGGTATACCAACCCCCTGGGCGCTCCCAAATTGTGCTATTGGACATCGTCCGCTGACTACTCTTTTTAAGGTTGAATTTAGCGTTTCAGGTATCAAAATAAAGGCTACGAGTATTTTCTTAGGATTAATTTAGGATAGCTTTCATTCATATGGGTGTTTAAATAACTGTAAAATTTCCTGACGAAAGTTAAATGTCGTTTCCTGCTAGAATTTTAGAAGCGTTGCAAAATAAAACTTGTAAGAGTATAATTTGCGCCGCAGGAGGAAGGTAGCAGAAGTCCTTTGAGTTCCAGTTATAATGATTCTTGCGGGGTGTCTCAGAATTTTTTTTATTCAAATGGAAACAGGCGAATTGTTTTAAATAATTTTTATTGTTCATAAATATGTGTACATTTTCAGAAAATTACATTTAGCAATTTAGCAAGTCACTAGATGGTTGTACGCCGAGTGGGAGAGTAGTTTTTCACTTTTCTATGAGAGATTTCTGGCTTGGCGATTGC
This sequence comes from Brachypalpus laphriformis, assembly GCA_945910035.1. Taxonomy (NCBI): domain Eukaryota; kingdom Metazoa; phylum Arthropoda; class Insecta; order Diptera; family Syrphidae; genus Brachypalpus; species Brachypalpus laphriformis. Next base: position 161,652,627 of record OX246756.1, read on the forward strand.
GTTATGCTGTAATATTATTGAAGGGTGATTTTGTGTTGATCTTCATTCGTTGTTCTTATTGCAAGTTAAGGCCGAGATTCCATAAAGAAATAAATGGTTACGTTCTTCTTTCTGCTTCCTATTTCTGCGAGGTTATGATCCGAAAACAAGGGATCATAACCCTTCCACTTCACCGCATTTCTACTGATCCGCCTGTGGGGTTACGTTGGTTATTGCATTAAGGATTGACTACAATGCTAGCTTGTACGTGGAGTGGTCGTTCATTTGCATTGACAAAGATTTGAATTTGGATACGAGGGAGAGAAAGATTTTTGGTGTAGTGGTTCTTGAAGCTCAGTTGGTTTTTCGTTTCAGAGATTCTCCGGGGGTGGCGTCCAGATAACTGGGGAGATTTTTTTTTTCGTTATTTTTTGTCTTTGCTTCTGATTCACAGTACTTTTTTCCCGATAACTAATATCAAGGGCAAATCATCATCAACAGAGCGAACAATTTTTCCAACCACATGACCAAACTACTGCCAGTGTTATGCCTTCACAGTAGTGTTCACACAAGCTTTCGTAATTGATCGGACTGACTATGAAATATATAATTTCATGAGAAATAAATAAATGCTTGTTGACATCAGGATTTGAACCATGAACCATTAGTGTGGCAATTGACGACGTTACCACTACACCATTGCCACAGCTTGGATCCTTGTGAAAACTTGTCTTTAGTTTAAAGAAACATCTTGTTTTGTCATGATCTAATTATCGTCAACTTGTCAGTCATAGTGACGTTTAAAAAAAAAAATATTAGAAGGGAGATTTAAGATAAAAGAGAAAATGAGGAAAGCAGTAAAAGAAAAGATGGAGAACAGAAATAGGAATACTAACGCGATAGGGAATACTTGTGCTATAAGCTATCTAGTCTAGATTAGGCAGCAGCTTGTCAAAGTAGAAATACTTACCATGCAAGATTTGGAAAGATCAGCACGTTGCCTGTGGCCTGGCATTCATCCAAAGAAAGATTTTACAACCAAGGCTGGCTAAAAGCAGCTAGAACTGTATGTTTAGAGATGGCGTTACGGTATATAAAGATTTTCTCTACTTGGTTTCACATTTCTCTGGAAAGTTTTCTGCTCCTATAGATCCGATACTCGAAGGGAACATTTCACTTTACTGCAATACCAGGTTTCGTAGGCGAATTAGGTCGTTTTATTAAGATGTAGCAAGTAAAGGTTAAAACCTTACAGTTTCATGGGCGTGGCAGCGGTATCCGTAAGCTTCCTATCAATGTAGAACTTACCATTTCGATTAGTTCTGACACTTCTTACTCTGTCCGTCCAGGATAGGAGATAGGAGCTTTACCTGATTTTAATTAGGTAAACCTTATTGTTTTCTGCATTCATGGTGAGCTCAGGCAAAAGGGGAGTCCATTCACAGTGCTTTGATGGCTCGTCATTAAATAATTTGAGGCATAGAAAAATCTAAAAGTTTGGAGCTCCACATCGACGCTATCCGAGGACTTTCAACCAACAGGGATAGGTGAATATATATTTAATACTACCTCTTACTGTTTACAAAAAAATTTCATTTACATTTATACAAACTAAAATAACGGTACAGTCTCAAAATTCCGATCTACTTAATCCTCTGTCTTTTGGAGCCAATGAGTACAAGTGGTGGCGGCTCCGATAGAACTGGCAGGCGCCTCTTATCTTTCAGCTTTTTTACGTGAGGTAGGAAAACCAGCGGCGGTGGACTGGACAGATCTCTTGACTTAGTATTGCTCGGTTGAGGCAACATTGATTGATTCTCTGAACATTCTGTTGACGAGTCTGTTCTCGACTGACTAGGCTGTTGGTGCAATACTGTTTCATTGGAGTTAACCTCGCCAGGGCAGCTCTTCATACTCGAACACTGAGCAAAACAGCTTGGATAAATGTTTCCCGGGCCATCATCGCTTATTACAATGTCGCCACAGTTGTAGGAATCTTGTGGAATATGAGCTGTTGGGATGAACTCTGAGGCTGGAGAATTTGATTCTGGCTGAGGGTTTGTTGATACCTTCTCTGCGCTGGAGGTCGACAGCTGCAGAGTGCTGGCGTCAATCATTACCCAGGTTTTAACCGCTGGCGATGGAACTGCTGCGGATGGTAGACTAGCAGTTTTCGGATAAGTTGCCATGGTGTAGTTGCGGTCTTTGATGTTTGAAAGATTCGCTAGGTACATAGAGTCGGTTATGCAATGACTGCTTAATTGCAGGAACTGCAAGGGATTTCTCAAGTGAACTGGTGTCTTTATCCACAGCTGCGTTGCACTTTCGACGATTTTCTCCGCCACCATCTCGTTTCGTTTCTGTCGCATGGCTGTGTTTGTATTCTTTGATTTCGACGTCTTGCCATGTTTTCGCTTGAGATTGACGTACATTTTGGTGGCCAGCTGCCGGATACAGTCTAAAATTGTCCAGATTACTGGGGTTTGTCCAATTCGATCGGTCAGGTCCTTGTTGAACACCTTTATGTGATTAGAAGCGATGCGATTTGTACCGAATATGGACATCTTTTCAGTGCCAACTCCACGCAGCCAAGTGTGCTCTACATAATCACAAAGGTTTGAGAGGCCATTTGAAAAGATACTCTTTTCCCGCATCCATTTACGTAACGCCTCCAAGCCAGGAACCATATACTCTGGCGGAAGTAATGGAAGCACTAATAACATTCGCAGAGCACTGGCACCGACTCCTTTTGCTGTTTCTCGTTGCAGCCCTAACTGCTTCATTTTGTTGAGTACTGCATCAGTGTATTGATACCAAGATCCTTTGATAATTGCCTCGGGGAACGCATAGGCTAACTCAGATTGTACGACATTATCAAAGTCGGATACGATAACATTCGGAGTGACTTTCAGCTCTTGCCGGATGTAATCGAAAATGGCAGCATACGCTGATTTCGTCCGCGCCGTCACCATGGAGTAGATAATTGGAGCAGTCTGTGAGAAAAAACAACAAATCATTTACAAGATCACTTTCAGAGAAGTACAAACTCTCACCATATGTCCATGGACAGCATGAAACGTCAGCAGGAAGTAGTCCGGCTGATTTGGACACACAAACTCAAACGAGCCATCCATATGGATTTCATCGATACGGGGAAGCAATTCAAAGGTTTTCCTATGCATGAATATCATGCACGTTGCATCCGGCAGGCTTATCGTCTTCTGATAGATGCGTTCCTTTTGCGAGCCACTGTTCACTTGAAGGAAATCTTTACCTCCGTCTAAGATGCTCACTATGTCGGCGACTTTTGTAGCCGATTCTTTGGGTAACTGCTTGCGGCGAGCTTTACGCATTGCACTCTCAGCCGACGTGAACGGATAGAGGAGGGCAGCATCTGCATGGCGGTTAGTTGCTTCATCACAGTAAATCACGTTCAAATCAGTTGTTTCATCTGCCGCACGCTGCGTAAGCACTTTGCGGAATGCATCAACGAGAAGTTGATTTGGAGCAGGTGCATGGTCATGCTCGACAATTATTTTAGTTTTTCCATTCTCATTTGTTAGACGTCCCGGACACTTGGTGCTTTTGTGACGGTGACAACGATAGTAACTAGTAAAATATGAATAAAAGAAATTTTAATTGCTAAGACATCCTGCAATCGCAATCATGTTAAAGGAGGTTTCACAGTGTATAACAGTTTTACTCTTTTCCATCTCAAGAAATGGAATTTGATTTAGCTGTAAATACAGGCTAACAGCAGGCCTAAGGTTTAAAAAGAGAAGAGGACCAAACAAAGGAAATGCAGAGCACATTCTCACAAATCTTATCAAGGCCTCCAAGTTACTTTCGTTTCACCAACAGGTTGGACCCATGGATGTATTTTCGCTGAGGACAACTCTGACTAGATATAGAATAGATGACTACATATATTCTAGATGTAACTAAGGAAGTGAACAACAGGTCCAACCTTGTATTAGTATTATTTGTAAGCGTATCCTGCACTGCGACCTAGTGGTTTATTGTGCCTCTACTAATTCCCTCATTAGAATTCCCCAGAATCGCGATTGAGTCGTATACTCTGACTTAGCCTCGCCGGGCCACCATCGCTTATTACAATGTCGCCACAGTTGTAGGAATCTTGTGGAATATGAGCCGTTGGGATGAACTCTGAGGCTGGAGAATTTGATTCTGGCTGAGAGTTTGTTGATACCTTCTCTGCGCTGGAGGTCGACAGCTGCAGAGTGCTGGCGTTATGGTGAACCATCACCAGTCCAGTTTCTCTGAGGAATCTGAGAAAGATAAGATAAGGGTTCATGGTCGGCATATCCTCCAGAATGTGTTGTGGAGTCTCTCTGGGCTCATTACAACATCTGCTTCACCTAGCTTCCTTAGGTGTCAACTAAGATTGCAATGCACTCTTAGGAAACCTGATAAGATAAGTAAGTAATTCTTATTTAGGATGATGCATGCTTGGAATCTTTCCCCGATAATATTCAGGTTCTAACCCAGCTTAAAGTGTTGCCCCTACTGCTTCTCGTTTCCCTCTACTCCAGCGTGACCGGGTACCCAGTAAAGGGTTTCCATATGTTTACTGCTTGACTGTCTGACAATATCAATTTTTTTTTTACGTGATCCCAGATGTGGGAAGGCAATTCCTGTCGAAGTAATTTCTAACTACAATAACTCGGGTAAAAATAGACATAGCACCGCCATCTTGGTCTCGTTTTAATGAGGAAGATTGAAAGTTTGTGCCAGAACCCTCCGTCTTTTGTGGCAGCCAACGTTGTTCGACTTTCGAGTTTCGACATGTGCCCATAAACGGGATCATATCTCAGAAACTAATTATCCGATCCGAATGAACCAAGTTTTGAAAAGATTTGAAGCCTGGATTTCAAAATGACTGTGAATTTGAAAAAGTTTGAAAATTTCTCGATTTTCTTAGAACGTCACGATGCTATAGGGCAAAGTACAACCAGAATTACAAAAGTTGGGCATTAGTGCGTAGAGCACAAAATGACATCGAAAACGTTGGGACTGAACCCCAAACTAAGGCGCAGTTCTGCCGCTAATATAGACAACGTAAGGGCGCTTGGATAACTCAGACGGCATCTGACGAGACTGGATCAAGCATGAATGTGGATTTCGTTGCTGATGAGATGAAGAGTGCAATGACAGTGAGGGCTTGAAAGTTGGACATGCGCCGGGGCCGACTTTATAACAAAGGACCACAAGGCATAATAACACGAACACATAACACACAGAAAGTAGTGCTGCTAATCGATTCTAGAGCTGCAGTTCAAGCGATTATATCCAATCTACACCCAACAGATAAAACAATTGCAGACATAAGGACTTCAGGAAATAAGGAAAAATTATGGTTCCACAATGGACACCATCAAATGTCGGACCGACTGGGAAGAAAACGGCGGACAAAGAAAGGCAGAAAAGTAGCAACATCAACGATGAGCGAAACACCATCACAGAATGAGAGCGAACATCATTAAAATTCATTCTTAATAAGAACAAGATAGAAGATCAAACGATGGCGTAGGAAAAATATGCAAAAACAGAGGAGCTCGCGGAATCAGATCGATTCATTCCAAGGAAACAAGCAGTAGCAAACAAGTAGTAAACCATAGAACTTGGACATGCCAATAAACTTTCGATGCACCGTCATCTTCCCAATTCCACTGACCATCTGCCCACTGAATATGATTTTAATAAGGGCTACACGCACTCGATACTGGACAGAAGTGAGTGGACGCAACGCAATGTCCTTTACAACGAATCGCTGTCAATTTTCACGGACGGGTCCAAAACCAAGGACGGTGTCGGTGCCGGAATTTTCTCAAAAGATCTGGACATCCACCTCTCCTTTAACCTTCCAGACCACTGCAGCGTTTTTCAAGTCGAAATCACCGCAGTTCGCAAAGCCGCTGACTGGCTGGCGGCTAGCACACTATCAACACCTGATATTGTTATTTACGTCGACAGTCAGGCAGCCATCAAATCCCTGGCATCCAGCACTACGAGATCTAAGGCAGTGAGACTGTCGCATATCTCTTAACGAGATAGCTGGTCAGTACAACCTCACCCTTTGCTGGTGACCAGGTCACTGTGACATACCGGGGAATTGTGCAGCCGACGAACTAGCACAACAAGGCTCCTCTGGTACAGATAGCATAAGCATCACCGACATCGAAGCGCCAGCGTCTTATGTTAAGTACCTTGTTCAAATTGATGCCGAGAAAGTAGCCAATCATCGATGGCAACATCTAGACCAATGTCATACCGCCAGACAGCTCTGGCCGACACTCAATAAATCCAGGTCCATCGGACTCTTGAAGCACAAGAGAGGAACCCTCTCAAAAATAACAAATGTCCTCACTGGACACTGCTTCATAGGAAGACATGTCCAAAGATTAGGTATCCCTCATAATGACTTCTGCAGAAGCTGCAGAGATGAAGAGGAAGAGGAGACCATCAGTCATCTCCTGTGCGCCTGTCCTGCGCTCGCCAACATCAGGAAGGCCACTCTGAGTGAATACTTCTACAATGATCTTAATGATCTCGGCAACGCCTGCACGACTAAAATTCACGCCTTTATTCAACGAAGCAAATGGTTCCAAGAGTAAGAGGGTGATCCACCCGCCTTACACATCGGCAATACAATGGACCTACTTTCTGGTCTAAGTACATCCTCATCGAGGGCCGATCCTAACCAACCAACCAACCAAACCATAGAACTTTTCCTACCTAGGCTCTATGGTGAAGGCAACAAATGGCATCAGTGGGGAGATCAAACGAAGAAGTACACTTGCCAATCGCTGTTTCTATGGGCTATGAAGGCAATTGAGTAACAAAGCCCTATCTCGAACTACTAAGGTAACTCTGTACAAGACACTAATTATCCGATTGGACCATCAGAGGTATGGACTTTGACAAAATCGAATGAGGATGCCCTTGGTTACTTTAAGAGAAAAGTTCTCCGAGTGATCTTCGGTCCTGTCTGTATAGACGGCGAGTGGAGAAGAAGGTACAATGCCGAATTGTATGACCTATACAAGGACATCGACTTAGCCAGAAGAGTTCACATACTGCAACTAAGATGGCTGGGTCATACAAAGTGGATGGAGCACGGAAAATCTTTGAATCCACCCCGGATGGATGGCGCAGTAAAGGACAGCTTCGCGGCAGGTGTCGCCAACAAGTGGAGGGAGATCTCAACCAACTTAGCGCACCGCAACTAGAGGCAGAATCTACCTTGCAGAATCTAATTACCTGAAATGTTTCTAAACGTATTCTTGGTTCACCTACCTCACTGAACCAGTTTTGTACGCAAGCCAATATTTGTGTCCATCGACGTACATTATTTGTACACTTTGTCACTTGGTCCAGTTATGATTTCCCTAAAAGAAATTTCGCGTGCAGATATTCCCATTTAATTTATTTCTTCGAGTAAAAACGAAAAGTTAAATGGTAAAGGATCTCCTCAACAACTTTTGTTATGACAGACAAACCAATTCATGACATTTGCTTTCTAGAGGTGTGCAGCAGACTGCGTAAACGTACGTAACGTAAGATGAATGGAATTTAAATTATTTGTGGTTATAAAACCAAAGGAGCAAAAACGGGTCTAGGAAACTTTTGTGTTGTTAGCTGTAAATTATATTAGGCATATAGCTTGTGATAATTATCTAGAAGTGAAGTTCCACATATTTTTCATGTTACTAGCAAAATGGTAACTTTTCAGCAGGGCAAAAAAAAAAAGGTTTTAGACGTAAAGTATTTCCATTATTCTCGCTAATTGAGACTTTCAGAGTCAAAATGTTGCCACTTATCATTTGAATAACGGTACAATGTTATACCGAAATATAGAGAATTGAATGTAGAATGAAGAAAAACAAACAGAAAAATTTGCAATTACCCAACTTGCTTTTAATAACATTTATATGGGCTTGTCTTCTATTAATTAGTGAACTCAATTATAACGGAATCTTCTTCTTCCTTTTTATCAGCGAGGTTATGATCCAAAAACAAGGGATCATAACCCTCCCACTTCACTGCATTTCTACTGATCCGCCTGTGGGGTACGCCTCAATTGCAACGGAATGCTTTTACTATTTGATATGCGCAATACTTTCAAGTACTTACTTCAAGCAGTATTTACTTAGTTTTCTAGCAAATGCTTGAAACCCATAACATGCAGTATATACCTAAATAAGCAAGTAAACCGATGTGTCCAGGTTCAAGCCCAAAGCGGGGAACAGCAATCATCAGCCCCCTGAGTATAAAGGAAAACAAATTCCATCGAAGTTTTTCCAACCGCTGCACCAAAAAAAGGTTCCTCCCTGGTAGTATTATACAATGAACCGGAGTCTGAGATTTGGGTTTCCTTTTCTTAAGAAAAATAAAAAAGTAAAGACTGCTTGTTTTCAGTTTCAAGTCCTTGGCAAGGCATTGTTTATGTAAATGTGTTTTCATAAGTGTTCAAAATTCGAAAAAAAAAAAAAAAAAAAAAAACAGTGAAGTTCTTGTTTATCATGCACTCTATATAGATTTGAAGAGCACGCACCATATACGGTACGGTACGGTACCAAGTAGAAAAATATCTAAGTGATAAGGACGAAACGCAAAGTTGGTAGTCTATGGACGGAAATATAATTTATTGGAGAACCTAGATTGCAAGTGGTGCTTGGTAAAGATAAAGTATCAGTCGGCCGTGAGTCACGACGATCAATTTATACGAGTATATGGCGACGTGTCCAATAGTAGCGAAGTGAAGCAGGACACCTCTTGCGATTTTCCCACGTTTTTTTTTTTTTTTTTATTGCAACAGTGGAGCATAATATTCACAATTCACCACTGTATTGCGCTTTTAATCAATCAATCATAAGGATTCCTTCACAGTTCAAAAAAAATTGTCGCCATTACCTTTTCGATAGTTTTGTTTTTTTGGGGCACCACTCCATTGAATTCATTTTTGTTGTCGGATTATAATAATGCACCATTGTTTCGTCTCCAGTAACAATCCGCTTGATTGGTCCACTTTCGTTTTCCCCACAGAGCTCCAAAAGCCGCTTACAACAATCCTACCCGTTGTTGTTTTTTTAACTGCACAAACGATTCGTGGCACCCATCTTGCGCTGACCTTGTTCATACGAAGATGATCATTTCGGATCCTGAGAACCCTTGTTTTTGATAACTCAGTTTGTGCTGCATTTTCTTTACTTTTCAGTCTTCGGACAGTCCGAACAACTTGTTTTACAAATTCAACAATTTCTTTTGTGTCCGCAGTTGCTGCTCCAACTGAGCGAGAGTAATCTTCAAGACACTCTGTTTTGGAGTAAATCACTTGTTTATAAAGAATTTCTTCACCACACGATATTCAATCTTACCCATTATTAAAGGTTTCCAAGAACTGCACTTATTCAAATCACTACTGACGAGTAACTAGAATACCCTGGACTAATGAATTGTTCACCATTTTCATAAACGTCTTCAAAGAGTAATCGAAACGAACGTATTTCAAGTGTGGTCCTTACTACGGTTATGGTCTGCGGCTTAACTCGACTCATGGTTGTATTTTATTCAAAATTTAAAATTTATACAGAAGCTATATAAGCAATCAAAACGAAGGGTTTATTCACTATTTTCTACATAGCACATATGTACAATATATTCTAAAAAATTTATTCATTAACTACGCCTCACTGGCAGCACTACTTGTGCTGGCGATGGACTTGTGGTGTTTCACGACAGCCTCCTGCGCTTTGCTCAGATTGATGTTTCCCTCTTTAGCGCGACCTCGCAGCTCATTCTCGGCCGACTTGTTGACGGTCTTCGTGATGACTTGCTTGATTTTCTGATTTTCAGTGAATTTGTTTTTCTTTGGCTGAATTGGAGCATCTGCGGGGCGGGAATGTTTGAGATGAGACTTTGCCAAGAGGTTGCGGCGTTTTCTTTTGCTACTTACTCGACCGCCTTGTGAATGCAGGTGAATTCTTTTGCTTTTGCTTCTTCTGGATGTTAGCTGGAAGCTTAGCCGCCTTTTTAAACTTTCCTTGGGCCATCCTTAAAGTTCTCCAAGTTTGTTGGCTAAGAAAGGTGAGAGAGCACGTTTGTTTTTGTTGACAGTAGATTATTTTGAAATTTGACATTCCAAATACTTATAGCATTGCCAGATGAGATATAAAATCAAGTAAGGGTTGCGTTACAATGACACGAAATTATATAATTTCTTTTCATCTTATAAATTGTTTAACCATCTACACAATGTGGATTTAAATTAACAAAAAGGCAACATATATGACCCAATTGGGGCTAGCGGTCTTATAAAGAGGATTTTCAGCAGACTACTTTCATGTTGGTCTGCGTGCTGAATATAAATAAGCTTTGATGAAAGTGTTTCTTACTGCTGGAACACAATGCAAAGCCGCTGTGGTAGTGGTAGCCGTTCAGGTATGACCTGTCAATCACCCTGATTGTCGTTGGCGTCTGTCGCTTTTCGACGATTGTTGTTTTATTCATAGCTACAACCTGCTGACCAGTAAACTTTAATAAGCAATTTATTTGTTGTGTAGAATACAATTACAACTCTTTTACATTGAAAAAGTTATGAAAATGGATTCGTGCTACATCTGAAAAATAAAACGACAATCGTCGAAAAGCGACAAACGCCAATGACAATCAGGGTGAATATGTTGCGCGCTACGCTCTCTAAACTCGCCCTCAATGAAGTGGTGCGCTAATGTCAAATTGAATTGTCATTGAGCCAGTTGTGAAAATTTGCTCTCGGTATTATTTTCAGTAAAGTGTTATAAAACGTTATTAACCATTGATTTAGAAGTGTTTATTCAACAAAATGGATGACAGGAAAAAAATTGATTTTTTTGACTTCAGCGTCCGCCACTTCGTTTGTTTTTAGTGAGCTGGCATAAAGCCGCGCGGCTTTTTTTAAAAGATAACCAACTCGTACCACACCACTACCACACACCACAGCGGCTGCGGCCTATTGTGCACCGACTACTGCTTATGTATATATTTCAACTTTTGACAGCTCGTACCACAGCGGCTACCACTACCACAGCGGCAACATTGTGTTCCGGCAGTTACTCCGCCGTTGTGTGCAATATTATCCATTACTTAATTTAGGGCCGATTTTTAAATTTTCCAACGCCCCTGTGTGTAAACATGTTAAAAGTATTCATAACCCTTTCAGTGCGCGCAAATTATATAAAAAAAAAAGACAAACAGTCAGATAGGAGTTAACACAAATCAGTTTAGCCACAAATCCATTTCAATAGTCCATAGTCGAATAAAAGCTATTCGAGGAATATCACATCTAACTGGCGAATAAAGTTATCTGAGCGTTTCAGAGCCAGATAAAATCGTATTCTCCAGTTAAGTAGTATACTGTGTGTGCGAAGGAATGACAAATGCGAATGAAAACATAAAACGATGAATATGACCAGCTTCTATACTCTAACACGAAAAAATGGCAACCAATCTGCTTCATTCACACCCACATTATGTGAAGTTAGACACAGTTCATACTGTAAGCACAGCAAAATATCATCGAATAACTATCTGGTGGTTATTTTATGATGGAAACTCACCCTACTTATCTGGCAGATAAAGAGTCGAATAAATTTATACGTTAGTTAGCTATCAGACTGTTTATCTGACAATTGAAAAATCGCCCCTTACTTATGTGGCGCCACTGTTCGGAGTGGACCTGGGCCTCAACCAACAAGCCTCTCCATTTAGCTCGGTCTATAGCTAATTTTTTCCAGTGCACTGCGAATTAGTTGAGCTTGTGCCCGCCACCTACGGTAAGGATGCCCTCTACTGCGCCGTCACTCTGGGTTGGATTTGAAGACTCTGCGGGCTGGAGTTTTGCTGTCCATTTGCTTTACATGTTGGCTAGGACATGCTTAAACATCCAATGCGCAGTTCTTTTTTTGACTAGGTCGATGTCGCTGTACAGCTCGTATAGTTCGTCATTGAATTTTCTTCTCCAAAACCTGTCAATCCTAATACGACCGAATATCTTGCGAAGAATTTTTCTCCAAGGATATCTTTATTCGACCAAGGATATCTTTATTCGTCTTCAACAAAGTCCCCATGTTTTAGCGCCGTAAAGCAGGGCTGGGATGATCAAGGTCGTATGTATTACATATATATACAGAGTTGTCGTGAATAAAAAATGTAGCTCCAAAACTGGTTAAATTTATTAGATCCTTGAACCTCAAGTATGCTTGTTACTCGGTTGTTTATGGTTGGTAGTTCCTCGTCCATGGTGCTCAGTCTTTTCTGGTTTTCGATCTCGGTTTTTGATAACTTCTCGCCTTAAGCACTCAGTCCTGGTTGATAATAGGTAAATTGGTAGACTTCTCGCGTTCCCATTATGTCAAGTTCGGACACAACCCAAGAGCAAATATGCACTGAAATTGTTCCTAAGTTTCAAACCACTATGCAAAAAAATATTGTTTTTTATAATTTGCGCGCACTCAAAGGGTTATCAATACCTTTGACATGTTTACACACAGTGCGGGCGTTGGAAAGGATGGATAGAGAGAGAGAGAGAGAGAGAGAAAGATGTTGGTGTGGTGGTTCTTGAAGCTCAGTTGTTTATGCTTCAGAGATTCTCCGGGGGTGGCGTCCAGATAACTGGGGAGATCTTTTTTATTTTTTGTCTTTGCCTCTGATTCACAGTACTTTTTTCCCGATAACTGATATCAAGGGCAAATCATCGTCAACAGAGCGAACAGTTTTTTCCAGCCACATGACCAAGCTATTGCCAGTGTTATGCCTTTGCAGTAGTGTTCACACAAGCTTTCGCAAATGATCGAACTGACTTTATATATTTCATGAGAAATAAATAAATGCTTGCTGACATCAGGATTTGAACCATGAACCATTAGCGTGGCAATTGACGACGATACCACTACACCATTGCCACCCCTTCTCTTAATTTCCAACATACGTCGTGTAAACGATTATACAGGAAGTTATCAGTGATTAGTGAGAAAGTCATTTAATAGCTTTGCATCACGTTTGGTCAAACGAAGAAGTTGTCTTTTGTTGGAAATATGAATAATTTTCCATCCCTTGATATGTCATTTGATGGGCTGAAGTGAAAGCCAAGCTTAGCAATTTGAACCGAATGTTACCGCTGCATTCTGATGGGGTTAATTAAAATTTGTACATACCTTAGTATTGTTCTAAATAAAACCAAACACAGTGATTATTTCTATAGAAATTTTTGTTTTCATTTATTTCCTTAAAAGTATCGCCGACCAGGTGATAATATCCTTTTAGCCAACATTATTATTTTTCTCTTTTTCTTGGGATTTATTTTGCTTTCTAATTTTATTAGTCGTAGTAATATAGATTTCTCATAATTTTAATCTTTTATCTTTATCTTTATCCATTAATCATAAACTTTTTACTTTTGTATTGTTTAGTAGTGATAGGTTTTTCTTTATTTAACATGATTAGTTTTTGCATCAATGTTCATTCATTCTCAATGGTTTGTAATTTTGTTTTAGCATTTCTCCCATTACTTCGGTTAATTAATAGGTATTCTCTAAACTATTGGTTTATTCGATTTAATTAAAATGGGTTTGGTTCATATATATGTATACATTTTTCTTTTTTAATTATTATATTTAATTCATTTTTTTTCCTGAAACAAACAAATGTCTACTATAAGTATTTTTTTTTATATTATTTGTTTTATTTTTATCACATGCCATTTTTGTTTGAATTGATTTTGTTTTGCTTGGTTTTTTTTTTGGATACATTTATATTTTGTATTTAAGAACTTCGTGAGCTGTACACATATATAGGTATCTATTTTTATTGAAAAAAATAATTTGTATTTCCAAAAAATTGTTTCGTTATATTTTGGTAGTCAAAATTTGTTGTTAATTCTTTAGATGGCTGAATAATTTAAATATTTATCTTTTTCTTTTTGTCGAGATATACATATGTGTATGATATATGCGTGAATGAGATGAGAGAGAGAGATCAAATATTTTCATGGGAAAGAATAGTAAAAGGCAAATGATTAGAGTGCTGTAGAGTTTTGGAATTGGTGTTCAAATATGTAGAATGAAAATGTGTTGCAGGGATGTAATATTTGGTCATGATGTTGAATGATGTTTTGCGCAAAATAACAATTGACATTAAAACTCAATTTAAGAAGGAATTTAATTTGAAAAACGTGCTTGTGTAGCACACTTTATTTGCCATTTACAATCTTGCCCCGCCGATAATTGTATTTATTTTACTCACTGTTATAATTATTGTTTTTTGGTTTGGTTATGGTTTCCTTGATATATTGATGATTATTTTATATTTCTTCGTGTATATGTATTGTAATGCTATGATTTTGAATCCTTTCTATTGTTTGCATTTTGCTTTATAGATAAAAAAAAAAATTATAATGATACTCCGTAAGTAAAAAGATTGACATTTGAAAAAAGTATAAAAAATAATTCAATCGATCACAAAGAGTTAAGTATTTAACGAATGCTCTCATTAATTATATATGTAGTTCCTTGTTCAATTTGTATTTTTATTTTAGAAATGTAAAAAAATATTAGAATTATTAATTAAAGGCGCGCCTATGTATTTATATCAACATTAAATTGTTAACAACAATAACGTACACTATCATTTGTTCTTGTTTCTTTAAAAAGTAAAAATTAAAATAAAAGAATATTCTATTCTGCAATTGAATTCAATCGGAACGATGTCTGAGATGCCCTATGCAGTGACAAGACTGAGTAACAGATTAGGCAAGTTCAGATTCAGAACATTAACAAAAATAAAATCTAAATATTGCTCAATTCATGCAACATTGGCTAGAAACATAAAATTGTAGTAGAGGAAGGAAGAAAGAAAAGAAGACTATAACCATGGAAACACGATAGATGCTTTTAGATAGTTGATGTCTTAGAAGTTATCTCTTAGGCTGCGCTTGTAAGAGCGTAAAGCAGCCCATACAAAATTCAATTCGATTGTAAACCGACTTGGTAACTGAATTGATACTTGGTCACACACTACATCAACTGAATTGAAAGACTTTGCTTCAACTGTCTATTATTCACCCCGATTACTGTTGGCATTTTACGCTTTTCGACGATTGTCGTTTTATTCATAGCTACGACCTACACTGACTGGTAAACGTCACTTAGCATTGTTTTTGTCATGTGGAATACTATTACAACTCTTTCACATTGAAAAAGTTATGAAAATTAATTCGTGGTACATCTGAGGAATAAAATGACAATCGTTGAAAAACGTAAAACGCCAACGGTAATCAGGGTGATTATTTTCTTTTTATGAAGTGGTACGACGCGACGTAAAAAAAAAAACACGACGAGAGCATGTGCAGCAGATTTGACAATGTATATCTACCCCAAATTCTTAAATTTGACAGCTAGTCAAATGACTTGCCCACACACAGTTCAATTGAGCTGAAAGACTTGCCAGTCAACTTCTAAAATCTTTTGATTTTTCTTCAACCAACTCGTCAAGCATCAAACTGATCAATTGACAAAGCCACGGGTTGACTTCACTGTAATTTGACTGAGTTGATGATTGAATTGAATGGTGTATGGTCTGCATAAGCTTGTTAACGCATGTACGCTTGTAAATCAAAAATATGGCTAATCCATGTATTGGTCATGTTTCACGCTTGTTGTATGTACGCTTGTAGGGAGATTAATGCTTGTATAGATTTACAAGCGTACACGCGTTAACAAGCTTACACTCTTACAAGTGTAAGACGTGACCGAAGCCTAAGACGTGCGGTATAGACGGTGAGCTGAAATAAGAGAGATATGAGATCACCATCTTATGGCATCTACGCTCTGCCCACTGCTTCGCTTGAAGACGAGTAAGTTTGAACAGTTTATATATTGAATCACCAAGGATCTGGCAGAGCCATGAGGACCAGCTTAAATTGCAGAACGAGCAGTAATATGAGATCACCATCTTATGGCATCTACGCTCTGCCCACTGCTTCGCTTGAAGTCGAGTGAGTGTGAACAGTTTATATATTGAATCACAAAAAATCTGACAGAGCCATGGGGATCAGCTAAAATTGCAGAACGAGCAGTAACACCGGCAGCGCGCAATGCGTTGAGGGCCGAATCACTTAGACCCTGTTTAGACGCTAACTGATGAGTGCGCTATGTCGATAGTTTTACTGTGAGAAGAGTGAGGGGTCAAGAGAGGGCGACAGTCATGAAGGGAATATACAAATCGAGAGTAAATTCACGTTCCACACCCGAAATGTTCCATTCTCTTTCATTTTATCATTATTAGTGCGATCGTGCAGTAGTGAGGATCAAGGGATGTTATGAATATTTGGATGAGAGAACACTGTTCGATTCACAATTGTTTCAATTCACATATTCCACCCCGAAACTTTGGGTAGTGCAGCACTGAGAACTACAATTACCCCGTTTATATGCAGAGTCGGAACTGGTTCCAAATGCATATAAACGCTCAGCTAACAGAGCCGGGTCGAGTCCGAAAAATGCATGTATACCTGGGTTGAGTGGTTGAATAGACATGTTGTCTCTGTGTGTGTGAGATCTCTATCTTGTTTTTTTTTTTTGTTCGGGGTGGGAAATCGCTTTGTTTTGATTGAGTTCAAGGTTAGCTGCGGTTAAGGTTGTCTGTTCAGTTATTTCATATTTATTAAATCCAAAAAATAGAACTAAACAGAACACTAATACAATCAAAACCAGTGTGTCTGCTATACTCATCTGTCAGATCGACCACATTTGGACTTTTGGGCCATTCGACTCGGTGTGTAGAAATACTCAGATCGAAATCTGGACTCGAACCTGACTCGACTATTCGACTCTGCATATAAACGGGGTAAATGTGTGAACACGATATGACTGCCCACTACGCACTTATCAGTTAACATCTAAACACGGTCTTACTGTGGGTGGAGCATAAAGAAAGAGACCGCCACTATCACAAGAAAAAAGTAATTGTTTGTGAATCGGTGTCTGCAAAATATTTTAAGTGATGCTGGCATAACTTTAATAGGACTTGGTAGTGTAAATTCTATGAATACGTAATCAAGCTGGATATTGGTAAACGTAATTATAGAGAATAGTTAAGGTCTGCGTCCGCATAGATAGTCCCACTGCTAGTCTGTGCATATTTGGTTTTAGAACTTTGTTGCAGAAAGGGCTTGTGTTGTCCTTTGATGCTTCCAATCAAAATGGGTCAAAGAGCCTACTAAATAAAAAAAAAATATAATAATCAGGCATAAGCATAAAACGGTTTAGTTTTCATATATAAAAAATAAATTTCGTTTTAATTATATTTGTTTTTTATCAATGCGATTATGTTTATAAATTATTTTTAAAATTAAATTTAAAAAGACAATAAGAGTTATAAAAAAAACAAGAACATATTTTTGCTTATTTTTGTTGCAAAAATTAGCAAAAATCATTTTATATTTTCAATAAAACACAATGGCTTTCCTTTTCTTCTCTTTGCCATTTGTTACTAAAATTTCCTTGAGTGTGAGTTGTATATGCATTTAAAAAGAAAAACACGTGTGTGTTCTGTGACACATTTAACAATATTTAAAATTTGTTTAAAATCAAAATAAGAAGTAATAATAATAATAACTAACATGTTCCCTCCTCTGTCTATATGTGTCTCTTTGAAATTTTCTACTATACGTTTTGTATGAAGGAGAAAAGAGACTTTTAATAACAATTCGAAATGAAAATGAAGAGGAAAACATTTTCATTCTGCTATAATGAACAAGTAATTAGAGTTATATATATGTATATATATACGTGTGTATATATATGCATGGTATATGCATAAAGACTCATTAAGAATGTGTGTAATAATATTAATAATAATAATAATAATAATTAAGAAAGAAAAACATTTGCTCTTTGTTAAATAATTTAACTGCTTAACTTTCCTACTATAATTCCAGTCACAATTAAACCTATTATCACAGCGATCGCTAGTAGTATTAAAATTTTTCGACGATAACGTGCACGATACTCGGCGGCTTTCAATAGTTCAGCTGCGCCGGCCTCCACCTCGACGCAGGTGTTATCAATACTGTTTTCGATTGTACCTACAAAGATCGATATGGATTAGATTCCTCTTATAACACAATGAATGATGGGATGATGGTGATTGTAATTGTGAAAGGCCTTACCAAGTTGTTCCCCTTGTTGTTCCACTAAACTACTTAATACTCGCATAATTGCATTGACATCCAACACATCAGCCTCTATCTCTTTAATTCTATTCTCTCGGTCCACCAGCAGGTCCTGTTCAAACTGTAGGCCAGCCTTGACTTGTGCCTGTCGCTGGATGAGTTGTTCACGATCTTCGGGGTTCATATCCGCTGCAGATTCCTCATCCTGTAACTGGGCTTGTACCGATTGCAGGAAGACTTGCTTCATGGCGCTCGCTATCGCCTGCTGGCTCGTCGAGTATTTCTCCACCACTTGACGAAAGTCATTTGTTAGCTTTTCCAGTTGCAATTTCTGCTGCTTATCGGCCCGACTTACTACGGCCGTAAGACGTTGCAAATCTTTACTTGTCGCCTGGATTCGTACGTTCGTCTGCGCTTGTAAAGTGTGAACTTTGTCACGCGTCGCTTGAGTGTCACGCGGAGTTCCGATCAATTTTAGGGCTTTCTCCAATTGTTTCCAACTGGAATTCACCGAATTGATGTTGTATGCGATGTTCTCGCTTAGCGACATAAACTCTGTGGGACTGAAGCCCGAGAAATTCACATCTGGTATACTGGTGATGGCTGATGCGCTCGTTGATGATGTTGCCCCATAATCCCTGTGCAGAGCTGGATTGTTGAGATTACGAGCCATGGCTACTGCTGCTGTTACTGATTCGAAGATGGGTGGCTTCTTTATTTTTATAGATGGATTTTATAATCTATCTAGCTGAAAAAATAGGGATTTCGAAAACAAGAAAAGGTTAGATCGATTTAGAAGGATCTCTAAAACGGGAGGTAGGCTTCAAAGGTCACTGCAAAATAACTGTATCCACGAGCCAATTACTTGAACGGATTTTGTGTGGAAGTTCTAGGCTGAACGTTATTGTGTGAGGACGGACCCGTTTTATTTAATCAATCTAAATTTGATTGACTCGCTGAAACGCGAACACGATGGCAAAACATACGTTAGGGACAACTACAGTACTTTCATGTTTGAAAATGTAAACTTTTTCTTGAGAGAAGAAACGATTGACACTCCATCACCCCGAGGTGATGAGAGTCATAAGGAATGATTATCCATTCATTTATTGATAAGCGCTAAATTTAAATTTGGATTTTCGCAAACAACATCGATTGTAATCATAGTGAATGCGTGACTTTTTTTTACACACCCCAAACACAATACCCGAGTCCAAGGTTACAAAAAAAAAAAAAAAAAAATCTCACAACAAAAACATTCAATTTCTACACACCACTGTTGCCTATATTATGGGGTCTATCGACTTTCACGTACTTTTGTTGTTTACTATCAATTTGCACATCTTACGACACCCTATTCCGTATTGAGACTGGTCTAATAAAATCGAACAGAGTCATCGACTCTTAGTGCCGACTGACTGACTGACTCTTGACCTGTAAGTACATGTTTTTTGCTGAGATTATCAACATGCCTGATAATGTATGCACACCACAGTAGTACCTTATCAATCAACGTTAAGCTATGTAACTCCCACTACTCTCTCTCTGTTTCTTTGTCGTCAGAGTGTGTTACTCATCACAACAGTTACTCGTAAATAATTTTCTAATGCAACCTACTATAGTCTAGATAAAAAAAAATACGTCTGTATGTATACAGTTTTTTAACTAAAGCTGCTCCGATTACAGTTCATAAGGCTTTCGATTGTTTTGTTTTCATTCCATCGGGTAATGTTGTGTGCACAAACAAAACAAAAAATAAAGACCACGGCCGACCGACGTAAATTAAACAAACAAAACAAAGAAAAAAGAAAAAGAATAAAAAAAAAAAGCTTATACTGGATGGTGGTCGGGCTAGCTATCGCGCGCGGCGCACTTTTAAAACACACTCACACAAGCTGAGCATAGAGCGTGTGCGCGCATATTGTTGTTACCTTCTTTTTAATTTATCAAAACAACAAATGAATCATCGATTTGAATGAATTTCGCTACAGAGACTACATCTGTATATGCCTTGATTATCTCACAGACGCAACCCTCAGTAAAATGTGTAATTTAATTAATTGGAAATATGAAATTGCACATTAGAAGTGTTGTTGTCATCGTTCCATGAGCAAGGACTTTTTAAACGCGCGCGCCGACAAACAGAATTAGAACACAATTGTGATTTCAGCAAAATATTCCGCTCGACTGAGCGATAGTGGAAAGATTTACGAATGAAATTGTAATATTTTTTCGGCAATGAAACAGGTCTTATCGCTTGGAAAATTTTTAAAAAACAATTCTCTCTATCAAAAGGCAAAGAAATATTCGGTGCGACGTTGAACTACAGTGATTCACTGCAAAGATGTTCTAGGTGGACGAATGAAACTTGAATTAAAAGCCAAACAGAGAATAAGAGTGTTTAAAGCTGATACAAAAGAACACCCTGTTAGACACGTTCGTATGGACTACAAATAACTCCAGTACTTCACATTTACAATCCACACTAAGCAGGACAATACAGAACAAGCAATACCTCAGATTGCTGCATTTAAAAGCAAAGAACATTGAATAAGGTTTAGTGCATGTGTTCACGTCGCATTGTTTGACAAATACTAACTTACATTATACTGAATGTTTTATATCGAAAGAAGATGCACGCAACAACTGTTTGAAAGTGAAACTAAATGCTTGGAGTATGAATGAATGAATGACCGTGCACACGAATCTAATAATCGATTTCGATATTTTCTTAGTTAGTCAAAACAAGTGCAAAGTGAAAACGACTGTCATAATAAAGATAATAAATAAATGGGCTGATACGGGGTGCATGACAACAGAAGAATGGTATGTAATCCGGAAGAGCTTAAATATTCAAAAATTCTAATAGACTTAGCTTTCAATGTTAACTTTCGTTAAATATACATACATTCTGGCTATAAACAGATTCAATAAAAATTACATTTTTACAGCATCTGTTCCGCCACTTCTAGTACTGAATTTCAAAAGGGTTTGAGACTGGAAGGACAGCCCTTTCAAATGAGGATATTTTGTTGAAAGCAGTCCCTTTGAGACACTTTTTCAATGTTAAGCCGGATGAATCTAATAGTCAGCTGTGTAATAATGTGCAAATAGTCTTTAGATAAAATACTGCAAATATTACACATATGCCAGTGAAGACTTTTTTTTTTATGTTCTTTACAGACTCCTAGCGTATAAGCATGAATGTTATAAGACACAGTGTGGTACGCGTTTTAATGAGGAAATTTAACTGTCTCTCCGGATTTAGCGTTGGTATGTTATTATAATAAACTAAATCGTCCACCGCAGGAACAGTCTGTCTACACATACTTAAATTTTCGAGGTGCTATTATTCGTATAGATATAAGGGCCTACATACTAAAGATAGGGCTGCCGAAGCACCCCCTCCAAACAATGTTTTAGGTTGGTGGCCCGTCACTGGTATAAAGGACCGGCAGTTCTCTTTAATCAAGAGTTCTTATATATATGAGGCCATCAGCGCAAAAGTGATGCAACCCACAATTTTTGTTGGTTGCTGTTCTGGTGTTACATACATTCCTTTCATTACTAACTATCAATACAAAAGTGGTGTAAGCCACCTTTTGGTATTCAAAAGCAGATGGAGCTGAAAAATCGTTTTTGCACAGAGCATAATATAACAAAGTAATAGAGCAATCAAATTTAAAATCCCCATTCTCTCCTAGTAAATAGTTTGGGGTTATACCACTTTTGCGCTGATAGCCTCATATAACGGGTGGGCCATCTAGTGATTTCCTTTTAAATCATATGTTATTTTGACACTGACAGCTGTTTCCCGCTCGTAATCTTGACAGAAAGTCAGTATCATACCTCCGTGGAACGAAATGAGTCGCTTTACGGTTGAACAACATTGGGAAGTATTGAAAACTTATTTCCAAAGTGAGTGCTGTGTAGCCCAAACAGTGCGTTTTTTTAAAAGAAGTTTTGGCCGAAATGAAGCACCCACCGCGCCTGCTGTACGCAAGTTTGTGCAAAAAGTTCGTGAGACTGGTATGCTAGTGGACAACACTCGTGGTCCCCGTCGTCGTACGGTGTGCACAGACGAGAATGTGGCTGCTGTAGCCACATCGAAAATGAGGCTGGGAACAACGTTTCGGCCAACGGTGGGCGTTACAGAGCCATGTTAACGACTTTTTTTTTTTTTTTACTGAAATTGAAGACATGGATTTGGACGACCTCTGGTTCATGTAGGATGGCGCGCCATGCCACACAGCTCATGCCACAATCGGTCTTTTGCACACCAAATTCCCAAATCGTGTTATCAACCGTTTTGGCGATGTCAATTGGCCGCGTCGGAGCTGCGATTTGACCCCTTTGGACTTTTATTTGTGGGGAACCGTGAAGGACCGATGTTATGCCAACAATCCGGAAACGATTCAAGCACTTAAGGCCAATATCATCCAAGCAATCCGTGAGCTACAGCCCGAAACCATCAACAAGGTCTTGGAAAATTGGAGTGATAGATTGCGCTACTGCGAGGCCAGCCGAGCGCAGCCACTTGAACGACGTTGTGTTCCATACTTAATGGGAATGTTTGCTCTTAATAATAAAGCCATAATACATGGAAAAAATTTCATTTTGTTCATTTTATTGCGTTTTTAAAAAGAAACTTGTAGTTGGCCCACCCTGTATACGTGAACACGAAATTTATCGTACGTTTTTTTAGTATTTATTATAAAAGAAGGTTACCGTTGAGTCAGGTAAAATAAAGTGAATATATACACATGATTTCCCAATACAAAACGCTTTAATCAATTAATTGAAAGCATTTTCATCACGTTCATGACTGTATTAGGTTAAATTCCTTTGCCTTTCCTCCACGGGAGAAAATTACGAAAAAAAAAGTTATGTAAACAAATAGATAGCGTTGTTTCTCTCGCTGTTTGTATATTTCGCTCGGTTGAATTTCGACCACACGCGATACTAGTATTATTTAAAGTCATAATGTCTACTTGCAGAAATTTCAACCAAATAGTTGAATATCACCAAAATATCGTATGACCTATCAACTCAGCCGTATAAAAGTGACGGCGAAATTAGAACTGTGATTATGGACATATTGTATAAAACTTTAAGCTATATTCAGACGACTGTCAGATCTTAGAATATTGTCGGGTCTACCAATGTAGGTCAATCAGCTGCCGATGATTTGACAATGACAACCTATCTTCCAACGTTAAATTGTCAGTTCACACGGTTGACAGATTTTGTCCGAAGTTCTGACAATGCTTTTTGTAACAACGTTCTTCTTCTTCCTTTTATCTGCGAGGCTATGGTCTGAAAACAAGGGATCCCAACCCTCCCACTTCACCGCATTTCTACTGATCCACCTGTGGGGTTCGCTTTTTGTAACAACGTTGTCAGACTAAGTTGCCAGTTGGTAGATGACTGCTCACAAAATATCGGAAGATCCGCTGTCAGACTCAGAGCATATGACAAAACTTTTTTTTTTGTGTTGCATTGATTTGAAGTCTGGAAAAAATAATTGTTTGAATTTTTTTTTTTTTTCGCGACTTGAGAGTTCGTCGGCGTCTGCCAAAGTAATTCAATGTCGTTCGGAAGAGATGTGGGATTGTGTACTTCGTTTTTAATATTCTACTTCACTCTGTCTCCTATTACTAGTCATTTTCAGTTTTAAAATCAAAACACAAATTAAAAAAAAAACTCTTGGAGGAGCAGATATACGTACGCGTCCAAAATATTTCACTCAATTGACATCAAAAACATCTTACAATGATGCCATTGTGAAATGTCATAAGCTTCGTACATCTGACAATCTCAAATGTGTCAGTCGACGTCCTAAAAATATAAAAACGATTTGATAATGGTACAAGAGGGTGTTCACACGATTGGTAGATGCCTGACAATTTCGTTGTTAGATGGCGCCCTGTCAATGGTGCGGAATGCTTTTCTGATTTGTCAGACCAAAAATCGGCAGTTCAGACGGTTGTAAGACATTTGGGACACATTTTTCATTGGTAGATCTAAAAATATTGTAAGATCTGACAATCGTCTGAAAATACATAGCTTAACTGAATTACCCAGCTTCGCACGGGAGAGAAATTAAAGATCTTATATTACAGGTCGTTGCTACTTTTGAAAAATTTATGAAAACTGATTTTTACAGAAAAACCCCCCACAAAAAATGGGCGTGGTCATACATATTGTACGGACAACTTGTCGCGTAGGTGAATGTCTACATATTTGCTTAAGTAGGTTTTTTCGAGTTTCTTAGAAAATTACTGGTGTTTTTCTAATAGTAGGCGTAAATGTACATCCTATAGTCATTCTCAACTGATAGCGTGGAACATTTTAACACAATCGGACTACAACGCTGATCCACTCAGGCCTATTCCAGACACCTATTTGAATGCGACAGTGCTTCCCAAGTGCGAAAAGTTCAAATATCTGGGATCTATGATCAATAGCAACCTGTGATGACGACATCAATCATCGCGTAAGCGTAGGGTGGATAAAGTGGCGAGAAAACTCCGCTATCTTCTGTGACCGAAAAATGCCCTCTAAGTTGATAGGAAGGCTCTACAGAAGAATCGGACTAAAACTGAAGGATCTGTATAAAAGACAAACATTCTTTTTATACATATATAGAAGATAAATAGACAGATACAAAATTCTTGCTCTTTGAAGAAGAAATGTGGGCGTGGCTTTACATAATTTCATGTTTCAAAATGTTTTTCACTTGTACTGAACAAATATGAAAAAAAAAAGAAAAATTAGCCTGAAATTGTAAGGAAACCATAATTCCAATATTTACGATTTGTTCTACGATTTTAAGTACCGAACAGTTCTTGGTCGATTAAGAGATCGTAAAAATTGATAAAGATTTATTGAAGATCGCGTCAGAAGAAGAACACATTTTTTATGTTATAATCCGATAAACTTAAGTCACCGGGGAAAAATTTACTAAAACTTTGTTGTTTGCTATAATGCAAGGGCATAGTCATAGACATCCCAATGTTTTCGAAACACCCTGTACACAATATCGAAAGATCGAGTTAAAACTCGTTCGGAAAACGAATATAGGAGTATACCAAGCTGAAAGAGTGTGTTGAGATTGGAATTGAATCGAAATTAGGTTGTACTGACGGATGTTGAATTTATCGGACGTTGAAAGTTGTAAAAAAAAATTGCTGTGATTATACCACATACATTTCTAAATTCACGGTTGCAGTGAAACTTTTTTTATCTTCATTAACAACCATACGAATTTAAATAAATAAACTCATGTATTATAAAACTCAACATTAGATAAGTTTGGGAAGTACTGGATTAAGCTGGGCATCCACTATCATTCATGAATGACATTCCTCAATCTTGCTCTTCTCTTCTGACCGTGCGCGTCGGCAGTCAAAAGCAAAGTAAAGGTCCATTCACAGCTCAGCGAACTGCGAATGCCCAAACTGCGAACAAACAGTTTTTAGCACATTTAAAAGCACGCCCTTGGCAATTTTATTATTCCAAAGGAACGGAACTTAATTTATCTACTGATTAATATATAAAAAGTTGAATTGTAATTAGTTTCTGCGAAGAAATTAACAATTCGCCGATTTTTCCGCGAATAAGCGAATGATTTCTGCGAACTGTCAACTTTTATTCACATTCCACACATGTAGGATGCGATCCACATTCTCGCGACCAAAACATTCGCGAGAGTTTAACCTCACAATTCGTTTGCTTTGTTCTTGGTGGGTAAGATCGTGGTTGAATTTATCGAAAGAATATAGGATATTACCTTCTGAATGAAAGCTACGCTATGTATTTATGCATTTTTCACGTTTAGGCAATTAGTTATAAAGTTAATGACAACTTAAATTCGCGGATTGCCGCGACCACATAAAAAGCAGCTGTGAATGAAATGTCAAAATTTGCGAATATTCGCTCATTCGCATTCGCAGGTCGCTGAGCTGTGAATCGACCTTTAGGAAGGAATGACACTCTTCACAATCCACTATCACGCATGAATGTGGAATTCAAGAATTCTTGAAGTCCTTCGCTCACGAGTGCGCACTCTGATACACAGTCCCATCCAGCGGCATTCATGAGTGCGCTCACACCGGGAATGACATTCGTGAGTGAAAGTGGATGCGCAGCTTTACGGAAAATTAAAAATTTCCTTGCCTACATATTGGGCGCAATGGAACGGAGAAAGTTCAATGTTCTGTTGCATATTCCTTGATGGTATAATTTTATTAATACCATTTCCGTTTCAAGTTTGATTTTTCTATCGAAGTCATTCCGATTTATTTGTCTACAAAACGATATCTTGACATAAAACATTTCAGATTCGGCAGTATGTACTCCATTAAAGTTACATTTACGTATGTGTGTGAATTCGGCGATTCTTCAGAGTACTTGTTAATGGTTAAACGAGTGTACATCATATAAAACACTATTTAAGGGTCTATAAAGCAATAAAAAACTGATTACTAGATCAGGGATGACTACTGAGTAGCTTATCCTATTGTGCCACCTATAGCAGTAAACAAACGAAAACAATTTTACTCGCAATTTGAGTCTGTAACTCCTTTCGAACGGACAGTCAAGTATAAATCTAATCGTCCAATTAAGCTGGTCACTGGATATCCCAGCTAATTACCATGCATCGCTTAAAAACCAATCATTCTCTGCAAGTCAACTCAAACCCCTGACTCACTGTAGCCTCAACATGCGACAAATGCGTATTGTGGGGCTTCTCTATTCCATTCCCAGGGAGCGCGCAAGGGGCGGGGTGGCCTCAGAAACACACACACATACACACACAGATACCAGCAGCAATGGGTTGGCAACAACACATTTTTCGTACATCAGCCCCGCTGTTTCCAAGTGCATTTCATGGCAAAGGCACAGAAAAAAAAAAATCCACAAAATGCAATTGACAACGCAGTCTCGGCGAAAAAAGGCAAAAAAAAAAAAAATCGACTCAAAATTTTGTTCCTGGTTTTTTTTCTTTCCTTTCCTCTCCTCTCCTGACCGATCTCTCTCTCGCAAGAGACGAACGTCAGCCAGAGCCAGCGAACTTTTCTTTGTCTCAACGACCGAGATTTTTTTTTTCTCCATTTTCATGTGAATTTAGTTTTTCAAAACAAATTTCCCCCCCTTTTCCCTGGCAGAAGAAACTTACTTGTTCGGGTTTTAAGGTGGAAATTTCCTTCAAAATTACAAGAGAACTCCTTTTCACGGGCACACACACACTGACATACGAGCAAATAGAAGAAAACACGAAAAAAGGTTCGAAAATCTTTTTTTTTTCCTGAGAAAACCTCCTGAGTGGTTGTCGCCTTACGTTTTCCGCGGCGAATTAATCGACTTTTAAACGAGAAACAACAACAAATTGGTACACTGTAGATAAAAGCAACACAAAAACTGACGAAATTTTGTGGGTGATGGCGGGGGGAATATTGAAAAAATCGTCGCCGTCGCTGTCGTTGTCGCCTTTTGTGTGTGAAAACGGAACGAAAACAAGTGATCCAACAACTCTCTTCTGTCAAGCTGGCCTCTGGTCGCGCGGCGAGTTGCAAAAACAAATGTCAAACGGGAGGGGGCTTTTTTCGAAAACAACTGATGAGCTTTTTCTCGGTAGTGCCCGTTTTACACAAAATCGAATACAAATTTTGGAGTTTAACTTCAACTTACCTCTGGCGGTGGATGTTGAAATTGATTGGATAAGGATTAGCCCGAATTGTGTTGCTACGTGCAGAAGCCGAAAATGATGAACAGAACAGAGGAGCAAGCAAGAAATACGCCGGCGACTAAGCGCAGAGGATGAACGAATAAGCTTTCCCCTGAAAGACCAGCTGGTCGAAACCCGAGAGAACAGCTGAGAGTTCAACAATCAGCTAGTTGACTCTTTCTACCTGGGGTGAACTATCCATTAAGAGAGAGAGAAGGTGAAATGAGTTGTCAAACCGATGTTCGAAAGATATGTCATCTGGGGATGCTGGCATTCTTTGTGTGATGCACTCGAAGTGTTAGAAGGCAAGGGTTTGTGGTAAGTAGTGGTGAGCATGGCGGTTAATTTTGAATTTGTGAAAGTCACTAGAATTTTAAAAATCATCTTGGTAAGTATTGCGCCCATTTAGGTTTTCAGATTCTGGCTACTCAGGCACGTCAGATTACACAGATCGTAAAATTTGTTTGGATTGGATTGATCTGACGTACCTGAGCAGCCAGAATCTGGAAACCTAGATGTGCCCATTTACTTCCTTTTCCAAAGCTGTACAGTTATACATTTCTTGAAACATTTCGTAAGATAAATGTTTGGGAGGCATTTTTTTTATGTTTGTTTAATTTCCTAATGTTTATGGTTTCCAGTAGTCATTCAATTTTTTTCAATTCAATTTCAATTCAATTTATTTCATCAATCAGAGTATACATAGAATATATATATATTCTTACAGACTACGAATTATAACGTTACAAATATAAAGAAAATATGCTAAGTAAAGCTTATGCAAGTTCATCCACCAGGGTAAACTAATATATTTAATAAATTTCTCTTAAACGAAACTCTATTGCTATTAAACTCGATAGAATTACAAATTGCATTGGCTTCTTTTATACATCGTGTTAATGGGTCATTGAGTCCATAATTTACCCTATGAAATGTATCATAGAAAAAATTACGAACTCGCAGGTCTCTTGTAGGGGCGTATATCCGTATCTGCGACAGTAAAAAGGGGCAATTGATGTGTGAATTTAAAATGTCACGTATGAAAATAATGGCAAAATATCTGCGTCGCATTTCTAGTGATTGTAAGCCTATTAACTGGCATCTGGTAGTGTACGGGGGCATGCGAATATTCCAGTGAAGTCGATAAATTACAACTCTCGTAAAACGTTTTTGAATCTTTTCAATTCGCATAGAACTATTATCGTAGAACGGGTTCCAAATCACACAGCAGTATTCAAGGACTGATCTTACAAATCCAGAATACAATGATTTGAAAGTGTATGGATCCGTGAACTCCTTTGAGTTCCTCATAACAAAACCCAACATAGAGTTGGCTTTGGCCACAATATAGTCAATGTGGGAAGTAAAGCACAACTTAGAGTCAAATATAACTCCAAGGTCTTTCTTTTCACCTATCCTTGAAAGAGGGACGTTCCCTATTTTATAAGGGAAGAGAATTGGTGAGCGGTTACGGAAGAAAGACAAGAACTGACATTTGGAAACATTAAGGAAAAGCTGATTCGTATCGCACCATTCTGATAATTTGTCAAGGTCATTTTGCAAAAGCTCGCAATCTGATTGGGACGTTATGCATCGGAAGATTTTTACGTCATCTGCATACATAAGACAGTCTGAGTTCAAAATAAAATCAGGGATATCATTAATAAACAACAGAAAGAAAAGAGGCCCTAAATGACTTCCCTGTGGGACTCCCGACCTAACATATATAGGCTTAGATAGTATGTTGTTAATGCCTACTAGCTGTTTTCGCTCCGTTAAGTAGGATTCGCACCACCTTAATAAATTAGAATGAAAACCCAAAACTTCTAATTTTTTGATTAAGATATGGTGATCAACCCTATCGAAGGCTTTGGAAAAGTCAGTATATATGACATCACACTGATACCCATTTTCAAGAAAGTCGATCACCCGGTTGCAAAAAATCGTAATATTGGATGTGGTCGATTTACCGGAAACAAAACCATGTTGAAGAGGTGAAATTATTTCCTTAAGAAGAAACGTCAATTTTTTATAAATTATTTTTTCAAAAAGTTTAGGAATAGCTGAGATTTTGCAAATAGGACGATAGTTCGTTACTTCCTGTTTAGGTCCCGATTTATGAATCGGAGAAATAAATGAGATTTTCCACTCGCTGAGAAATAAGCCCTTTTCGATAGAAGCATTAAATAATAATTGTAAAGGCTTCGAAAGAGCTGTAGCACAAGTTTTCAAGACAATTGGTGAAATGCCGTCCGGACCGGATTAACAATCTAATTTCAAACTATGTAATGCTTCTTCAACATCATAATGAAGTATTTTCAGTTACAAGCTACGTAAATGAGTGCGTTTTCTTCTTATAGCACTAGTGCTAGATTTTTTTCTCGTGTGGCAAGGTTGCCTGAAAATACCACACTGGAGTTTTAGCACTTGGGTTTAGCGATAAACGAGAGCAAAACAAGTATACGCTCTCAACAAAAGTGGGCAATTAACACTGATGTATTGGACAGAACGTCACAGTGGGCAGCTACAGCTTCGAGGTAGTAAGGGACTTTGTCTAGCTTGGCTCTGCTATAAACCCTAAAAATGACCCGGCGCAGAAATCAAGCGAACAATTACTCTTGCCAATCGCTGTTTGTTGGGCTTATAAGGCAATTCAACAGTAAAGCTTTATCTCAAACAACTAAGGAGACTCTGTACAAGACCCTGATCATCTCAGTCGTGCTTTATGGTGCTGAAACATGGACTTTATTAAAAGTCGATTGGAGAGAAAAATTCTTCGTAAGATATTCGGGCCCATTTGCGTTGACGGGTTTAAGAGGTGAAGATTCAATAACGAACTATACGTACAGCGACATCGACCTAGTCAAAAAACTACGTATTGGACGTTTGAGATGACTAGGACATGTAGATCGAATAGACACCAACGCTCCAGCCCGCAGAGTCTTCGAATCTAACCCAGAGGGGCGGGATCTTGACAGGCATATTGACGGGTCACTGCAGACTCAAGGAGCACCTTAGGAAACTGGAGGACTTCGACGAAACACCAGCGCACCTTCTTATGGAATGCGAATGCACTGATCCACAAAAGAAGAAATCACCTAGGTGCCTACCTCCTATCAGAAATGGATTTGCCTTCGCTGGATCCATTGAAGATACTCCGGTTTGCTGCAGCAGCTGGACTGGAGGAAGTGCTCTAGACCGAGTATATCATCGACTAGAGCCGTAGCATGGGGGCACAATAGATCTTTTAAAGGTCGCAGTACACATGCACCTCACTTTTATATACATCTACAATCCGGAGGGACGACGCAGTAGAGGGCCTCCTCGCCGTAGGTGGTGTGCGCAAGTTGAAAGGAACCTCGACTTTTTAATTGAGGCCCAGGTTCCTAAGTAAGTAAGTAAGTAAGTTTTAACACTTGAACGCGAGCGAATCAATTCATTCATCCCTACTTGGAATGCTCAAGCCTATTATATGCAGATAACTTGGGCCTCGATCTATGCGTTAAGAGGGAAAAACGAATGGTTTTCGCCGCTGATAAGTGAAAATAAATGCATACGACTACTGAAAATCAAAAACTTCAAAAACTAAAAAATAACACAGAAATCAGTTTTCTGGTCAACACTTTTTAACAAAATGTCTTAAAATAATTCATTGTTCTTTTTCTTCCTTTTATCAGCGAGGTTATGATCCGAAAGTAAGGGATCAGAACCCTCCCACTTCACTGCATTTCTACTGATCCGCCTGTGGGATTCGCCTAAAATAATTCATTGTTAATAATAAAATTGCCAAGGATATCGAAAATCGATCTACGGTATTGGAAATCTGTCGTTTAATTTTAAATGCGTTTTTACAAAGCTGTTGCTGAAACTACAACTATCGTTGTAAGGCCGCGGATTTACTTACCACCAACTAAACTTTAACTCATTTCAAGGGATTTGAAGGCCATACACAAACTGGCAATGGGCCAATACTCGCATTACTATTAATTATAAATTAAAACATCCAGGAAAGTTACATCTGGATTGTACCGATATCCTTTCTTTTAGCTTTTAAGAAAGCCTCATAAAGTGAGTGTGCGCATTGTGTACTTATGGATATCCAGAATACATGAATATCCAGAATATATGAAATTTCTGTTTAAAAAAAAAAACCGCATTAAGTATGCCCACATTGTTCTAATTCCACATCACACCTCAGGCGGCCTTAGCGATTGTAAACTTAGAGATAAGCGAAATTGGAGTAAACGTCTTTTATTTCATCTCTAATTATTTCGATGCAAACCAAACTTTCATTTTCTGTATAAGAAAACGAAAGAGATACAGTAAACGTGATATACATCTTTTCTACGAAATTTTGCAGACGGAAAGCAATACAGTTTATAGCGCATGTATATCTTATCATCCCTCATGCAGTCCTTATCAATGTCTGTTTGATTAAATATAATCAAAGGGGATTTTCTTGAAATACTGTAAAATAATGAAAAATTTAATACCGTCTCTTATATAATTTTAAATTCAAGTGTAAGCAAACTTGAATTGAGGTCATGTTAGCTGATGAACCGTGAATCACTCTTTATGGCAAAGGTTCCGAGGTGTATGTTACATTGCAGAATTCCATGGACAGATCTTCCCTCCTCGTTCTCATTATGAACATTATGAACTATGAAAGACAATCCAAATAACGCCAACAGTTGGAATTGTGCAACGCAATTAAATAACTAAGTCTGACTAAGAGTCAACTGAAAAGGAGAAGAAGGAAGGCGGCGATGACGCTATCCAAAGAGGCTGCAGAGTCAGCTGAAGGCGCAAGCGCCGAAGGCAATCATCCTTCAGTAGCGACAGGAAAGAAGCCTAGGTCAGCAGAAAGTACTCCAACTGGAGCCGATCAATCCCTCAGACCTAACGCTGGCTCCATTTCGGTCGGCTCGAACAGGTCCAATCTGACGGAGCAAGTTTCGCCTGCTTTTCTTGGTGGAAGCGTGTGCGCATCTGATGCGCGCTCCTCTGCCGGGCACACTCTTACCGCTGGCGTTATCTGCGCACAAAATCTGCTGGATACCGGGCTGTTACCCCTAAACGTCCCAGCACTAGCGGACAGAAAATGGCTGACGCAGGCAAAGCCACGGGTAGGGGCGCCCGCCTCGCCGGAAGCATGTGCGCACCTGGTGCGCGCCCTTCTGCTAATAAAACTCCGACTATATCTTTGATATTTTCGCAGATAAACCTCCACCACTCAAAGGCTGCTACCGCTCTCTTAAGTAGCAGACTTTCCGTGGTGCGTACAAAACCCCACATAACATCTATCCAGGAGCCATGCGTGCGAAACAAGCGCATATGTGGTTTTGGGGGTGTTCGTGGAGTAACGGTGCTTTGTGACGAGCGATCTGAAAGACCGAGAGCTTGTCTAATTGTGCCGAATTTCCTCTCAGTAACCAAGCTTGGGAAATTCTGTGGACAGGACCTAGTTGCTGCAGCTGTAAGCTACGAAACGACCGGAAGTTGGAAAACCTTCGTCGTTGCGTCGGCTTACTTCCCTTATGATTCGGTAATGCCTCCACCACCGAAGGCGGTTGCCGAACTCGTAAAGTACTGTGACACTCGGGAGATGGGACTAGTCATGTGTTGCGACGCGAATGCTCAGAATACAGTCTGGGGCAGCAGCAAATGAAACATACGAGGAAACTATCTCCTAGACTTTATACTATCATCTGGCATGGTAAATAACAATGTTGGCTCCCAGCCAACTTTTGTTACGGCAAGGAGGCAGGAGGTAATTGATTTGACTGTATCTAATAGGTATATAAAGTCAACTACTAACTGGAGCGTGCTGCCGGAGGTGTTCTTGTCAGACCATAGATACATCGCTTTCCAAATCGAATGCGAGGCCATAACTTTGTAGGAGAGGAGGAATCCGAGGAAAACCGCAAATTCAGGGTTGACTTTCCTTGTGTCCAGGACTGGCTTCGGTCAGAGTCAGAGCCGGGAATGGAATGTAGTCGTATTTTCACGGATGGTTCCAAAACCAGGCAAGGGTCTGGCGCTGGTGTCTTCGTGGAAGTCGACAATATTAGACTTCACTTTTCGTTAGGCAAATATGCGTCTGTTTTCCAAGCGGAAACTTATGCAATCCTAATGGCCATGAACTATGTTGTGAAGAACAGATGGAAGGGACGTAGCATTTGTGTCTGTAGTGACAGTCAGGCTGCGCTTAAGGCCTTGCTTAACCCTTTAACCACTTCCAAAATAGATCGTGAAACCAAAAACTCTTTGAACTCGGTCGCAAGGCTGAATTCTCTGTCTCTCATCTGGGTCCCAGGTCACACTGGGATCTTGGGGATGAGATCTCCGATGAGATTGCTAGACAAGGCTCAGAGGAGGGTTTCTCAGGTCCCGAACCCGCGTTGGGTCTCCCTGCGTCCTCGGTTAGGGCTTCCATTGACGATTGGGTCTCTCACGAGCACAATTGTGTGTGGCATGACTCTCCAGGATGCAGGTTGACTAAACGCATGCTCCCGCCTCCCGGACGTCTGTAAGAAATCAGCGGCATTCTTGCTGTCTCTCAGCAGAAAAGACTGCAGACAACTTATTGGCGTCTTGACAGGCCACTTTGCTTTTGCCAAGCACCTTAACGTGTTGGGCTTAAGTGACACTACAATCTGCGACGCTTGTGGAGAGAGCGACGATATCGCAGAACATTATCTCTGTGAGTGCCCGGCCTTTGCTCGTATCAGGTGGCAGATCCTCGGTGCGGATGTGGTGAATGCTGGTACTGTAAGCTCCTTATCACTGAAGTGCTTACTTGGGTTTTTTAGAAAGACAAGGAAATTCTAATAAAATGGGTAAATCAGGGTTTGCTCTCTGATAGTACAATGGACCAGTTGCATCTGAGTGCTCCAGTTGAGCGTTTCCTATCCCGACAAAAAAAAAAAAAAAAAACTAAGTCTGAAGCACAATTAAAAATTATACAAATTATGTTAACCACTAATTTTTTCTAGGATGCACACTTTTCAAAATAAATTAATAAACAAAAAGTAGATTTGTATAAGGCAATCATTTAGAATATTTACTCAAGTTATAGGATATTTCCCTCCTATTTGTTATAATATCTCGAGAAGTATGCATTTTACAGAGAAATAGTCGTCAACCTAATATGTCGCTTTTTTAATTATGGCTCGGACTGTGCAGTAAAAATTGCAACTAATTACGCACTTTTCTTCAAAAAATTACAATGACGTAAAACAAACCTAAAAAAATAATAAATCGAGTTCATGCAATATCTACAAAAATAGCTGCAAGTTATAATACATGTTTGCAAAAAGTTCTAAGACTTAAGCACTGCACTTTTTGTGTTCGATTCATGAGCAAATCATTAAAATTGACTCATATTTGTATCGGATGGCAATAAAAGAAAAAAAAAGGGTAACGGGTAAAAAGGACGTCCTTACCTTAGCCATTCCATTCACAAAATCAGCGCTGCCCACTGTAAGGCCGACACCACATTATCGACACCACTTGCCGTCATCGAACTGTCATTGTGCCAGTGGATGTGAATTGATTCGCGCGCGCTCTTCATGGTTGGAATTCGAATTTTGTTCTAAAAACCGTAACATTTTGAAGAAAAGTGAGTTTTTCTTGGCGAAAAGTGTACGCTAGATGTTTTTGAAATGTTAAAGTGAATTTGTATATTCCTATTCTAATTTAAACGGGAATAATGGATGCGTGGGAGAAATTAATAAAAACTCACCGGCCCCTCGTCGAGTGGTGCGCGAGTGGCTTACAAGCATGCACTTCGGGGTTTTTTTTGGTCGATAGCATCAAATTTATATCAGAAATCGTTAAAGCGGTTATTTTTCCTCAAAAGTGCGTAATTTTCCGCCGTTCAGAGTGTGGTGTTTCTGTTGGGCAAGTGTTTATCGTTTTTTTACGCAAAGTTTCGCATGTATATGGGCGGCCATTACACGAAGTGAAAATAACCGTTCTTTCATTCAATGCGGGTGTGTTCGGTAGTTGCACAAGGTGGCATAAATGTGAAACACGTGGTCTTCGCGATTTTCTCTTACTGTGAAATAATTCCCGGAAGTGTTTAATTTTTTTTGTAGACGGTGCGCGAGTGAGTTTGTTTGATGACATCGATGGAGCGAACATCATGACACATGAAAGGCACATTCCTCCTCCGGTGGGTGATTTTAGTTTTACATTCAATTTTCACATATATTTTGCAACATTACCCATGAAATGCCTAGTTATGCGTAACGGCTTACATATGTATGAACTCATACTTCCTTACAGGATCTCCTTATCTACACCCTATCCGAATGAGGACTCTTGGTAGTTACTTCTTCTCGGAGCTGGAGGACTTGGGTAGTGTTGAGCTAGCGGACCTCCTGAGATTCATATCACTTTCTGGGTGGTTCTAACCGCGGATTTTCTTTACAGCGTTTCTAGGGTTAAATGATTGGGCGCAATGGACCCGTACTGTTGGTCTGAGTGAGCAGTGACTCTTTGTCACAAGGCACCCATCTACCTAACCTAACCTACACCCGGAATGTTAATTTCTTTTATGCCTGGGAATAGGCTAAGTGCAAATGCACTGTGAGTTAAATACATATATCTATTGCGCCCCCGAATTAGGGCTCTAAACGCTTTAGATACTCGATACTCGAATTAGAGCACTCCTTCTAGTCCAATTGCTTTGATGAACCAGGTTATCTGCAGTGAATCCAGAGAAGGTAGATCCGTCTTTGGTTCCCAGGTGGTGTGGTCTTTTGTGAAGAAGTCCCTTCGGCATTTGCAGTCTCATTTCTCTTCTTAACTCAGTTTCCTGCGATGCTCCTTAAGTCTATAGTGGGGTCGATTTTTGCTAATTCTTAGGCAGGTTCTACTTTTTGGTTGTAGTTTCACAGAAGACAGACCAAAGCTGTGTCAGTGCCATTTGCTCTCTTCTTCCCGTATTGTGTGGGGTCCGAAACCAAAAAAACGGGGTTCACGAGCCCTTTCTGACTAGTGCGTCAGCTGCTTCATTTCCTTCCACTCATACATGTCATGGTACCCAGTAGCGGGCTACTTTATTAGCCTGGCTTAGTCTGTTGATCTTAGTAGCGCAGTTTGGTGTGAGTTCAGTGTCTTGATTACGGCCTGGCTATTTAACAGTATTGCGATGTCTTCTAGGCGATATGCCCTGTTGAGGTTGAATATTTTACTTTTTTTATGCACAGGTGGGGGTGAAAATCGCTTATGGATACTTATAGCCCGTGCTACAAGTTATGCCCGACTCCATGCTCCTGCATGGTAACATACTAAAAAAAAACTCCTCCTATTTCTTCGTCCTGTTGTTCCCCTGCGGCACCACCAGCCAAGGCAATCCTTCGCAGGGGTATGTTTGACATTTCATCCCTTCTTTTTTAGCTGTCAGAGTTGGCAGGATCTTCATTCCTTTTGTGTCTCCTTGCTCGTTCCTCTATACGCAGTTGCTGCATCTTACTCATGATTGCTTCGTTTGCAGTCTCCCAGGGGTCACTAGGCCGCCAATTGCTCTTTCTATGATGTTCCTAGCCCTTGTACAAGTTTGGTATTCCATCAGTGCATGCTCTGCGTTCTGCATTTTTCCTTCACAGTGCTGGCAGAATGGGTCATCCGCGTGCTTGTACTTGTAGAGATACTGCCGGAAGCATCCATGCCCCAAAAGAAATTGTGCTGTAGTAGTTTACCTCCCCGTGCTAATCCATTCATCAACTTCGGCGATCGATTTGTATGTCCATCGCCCTTTGGTTGTGATGTTCCATCTACAGTTGTTGTTCTGTCGTTGTACTCGTTTTCACGTAGTGTCGCGGTCTTCTTCGCGTCTAGATCGATATGCATTTGGCCTGATATTACACTTATCGCACCCGCCGACATAGTTCTAAAGGCGCAGTATACCCTTAAAGATGCGGTTGTATGCGCGGAGTTAATCGTTCTAATATACGACTTACGGCGCGTTGCTAATGCCCATATTGCATACAGGAGTATTGACTTACTCACGGTCGTTAGAAAATGTCTGATTGGCTGCCTTGGCCCCCCAATATTTGGCATTAGTGCCACTACTGCCCGAGAGGCCTTCTCGCCTACTTGCGTTAGGTGATCCCTGAAGTTGAGTCTATGGTCCAGCTATACTCCCAGGTACTAGATGTACGGCTTCGCGTCGATGATTTGCTCACCGACCTGTATGGTAAGGTGTTTCACTTTTTTACGGCTGCTTATGAGAACGGCTTCGGTTTTGTGGTCCGCTAGTTCTAAACCTGATGTCTGTAGCCATAGCTTTACTTTCGTGATTGTTTGATTGCAGTTTTGCATAACTTCCTCTAATATTTTGGCCACTACTACAACTGCAATATCGTCGGTATGACCGATGATGTCTACTCCATTCGGAATTTGTGTTCTTAGAATGCCGTCGTACATTATGTTCCATAGAATTGCTCCCAGGGCCGACCCCTGTGGAACTCCTCCGGTGATCGTACACCTCTTTGGTCCCTCTTCCTTGTCAAAGTGCAGGGTTCTGTCTTCAAAGTAGTTCACAATTATCCGCAGGAGGTAATTTGGTACTTGCAGGTCGCTCAGTGCTTTTAGTATACAGCTCCAGTCGGCCGAATTGAACGCGTTCTTGACGTCAAGTGTCACGACAGCACAGCACTGTTTTGTCCCTCCGAGCCATCTTTCTCCCGCAATTGCTTCATGTACTATATCGCACATAGCTTGTGTTTTATTTCTTTCCAAATCCAGACTGTCGGTTACAAAGCCTCGAGTCCCCTTCCGTGTATTGCTCTAGTCTTGCCCGTATAATTTTCTCCAGCACTTTTGATTGTGTGAACTTTTGCTTGGAATATACTGGGGAAAATTTCCAGAGATTTGGAGTATATATTCCTGATCCCCTTATCTGAGGTGCTGATCAGAAATACATATAACAGTCGTCTTGCTCTCCAGTAAATCCTGAATCCAACTTGTCAGCTGGTAGAGTTCGGTTTCTGGGATTCCTGCTCGGTAATCCTATTGATTGTGATCTCCAGTATGAACTAGGTCAAGGTAATGTGTGACGTGGTGTTTCTTTTTCTCACTTTTGAGATGAATATTACCTTTGCCTTTCTCTAAAGTCTTGGTATATACCGTCGTGCTAAATTACTTCGCATGATGGTCTTCTATACTACTTGTAGAGCAACACACCAAGCCTCTCTTGATTTCCCATGACCTTTCCCATCCATAAGGGGTGCAACTCCCTTGCTGAAAATAATAGCGTTAAACACCCTTCTCAAGTACTAGAGAGCTGAAACCTTACACACGTATAACACAAACAATGTACTGTGGGTAGCATGGAGTAGTGGTAATCACACAACACACACAGTAACTCGGAACAAATACTAGAATTCAAAATGAAATGCAAAAATCACAAGTTCTCCAAGAACATTATTTTGAAGATCAGTCATGGAGTAAGTATGCAATGAAGCCTAACACCACCTGAGTATCAAAGAACTGCTTTCTCAATATCTCTCCACAATCTTCCTTTCATGCCCAACTCACATAGTGTAATTGCATTAAGAGTTGAAGTTGGTTTTTTAAATAGAAACACAGAATAGCACTATGGTTTGTCAATGTCTTGATATGATAGTATCTTGAAATGCCTCATACTTTAGAAATCGTTTGATGATTTAAGCTTTAACCGTTTGTAAAAGCTCCGCGGAAAAAAGCCCAGAGAGCCGAGTAATTAATTTTTGACAATATTGTGCTTTGAAGAACAAAGTTGGGTTTTAGTCGACCATTCCCAATGCATGTGAGTCTTTTCACAAACCTTCCAAAGCAACGTAGAATGCCAAAACGTTACTCCATTTATGCATGAGATTCAATCAAATTTTAACTCGATAAGCGCAGTTTAAACTCGATTTTTCAATTGTAGATAGATAAGTTAACCTTGCGAAACACGGGGTGCTGCAATGAATCCTTTTTATCATTTGAACTTCTCGAATATGTTTGCATTTTCCACTACGCAAAAGGCTACGAATGAAATAGACTTTTGAAGCACACAGACGGAATATATCTGTCCCTATAAAAATGATTCGAAGGTATATGAACCTTTTCTCGACCCTTCAGACAAGTTTTTAGAAAGCAAGGACTATACACCATGCACGGATTTCACGAACAAGCGATAAAATAACGTCAAAAATCTTGAATAAAGGAACTTATACCAATGTCCCTAATTTCAACAAATGGAGTGCACTTGATCAATAGAGGAAGAAATCGTCACAAGAAATGACCGGCATATGACATTCCAATACTAGTAATTTGGGTGGGAGTTAATCTTTAGGAAGGCGATCGCAAAATACATATAACTTCACTTCAGAAAGCGGACCACACCGACTACACTGCTAAAATAGCGGAAACCACCTATGTAGGTTCTAGCTCCTCC
Organism: Brachypalpus laphriformis; assembly: GCA_945910035.1. Lineage (NCBI taxonomy): Eukaryota > Metazoa > Arthropoda > Insecta > Diptera > Syrphidae > Brachypalpus > Brachypalpus laphriformis. The sequence continues at coordinate 161,692,995 of OX246756.1, forward strand.
CAACGCAAAAGTCTCGAATGTTTACCAGGTGTTCAAAAAATAGTAGCATTGGCACATGGAACATAAAGGCACTACCGCCTTAGGCTGAAGAATTTTTGATTCCAACCCGGAGGGAAAGCATTAGAAACTAGAAACAGCTGGCTAAAGAGCTATATAGACGGACGATAGGTACACTTAAAGTAAAATAATCCAGTGGTTGTCAGATAAACGTAGATAACTTGATGGAGAAGTATTAATTGAAAAAATGTACTAGTAAATTATAAGACCTCATTGAGCAATGTATGCATGTTTGAGCCATAATGGGGAAGAGCCACCCAAACACAAAGTGGAAACGAAGAGAATCAAAGATTCCCGAGCTACAACGTCAAAGAAAAGTTTTTGCCTAAAGTGCAATTACCGTATAGAGTCTGAGTGCTCTGGCACTTGGATTTCCTGTATAAAACGAGAGCCTGTATCCATGAAACATTTCCTAAGGCATTACTACCACACATTTTAAACAAAGCATCTTACTATGCAACTTTAAGTACCTACGTACATATGTATAGTATAAAACTTCCAGACGATTGACATCATCGACACCTAAATAAGTAGGTTAGGTTAGGTCAGGTTGGCTGTCTGTACGATAGTACAGACAACAGTAGACGTCCATTGTGGTGCCATAGATTCTTCCATTTGTCTACCCAAGGACTAAAACTAACCCGATGGGATGCTTATGAAGCCTGCGGACGTTAGTTCATAAAAAATGACCCTTTAGATGGAGCAGTATTTTTTTTTTTGGGACAGGACCGGCCATGAACATAGGAGGCGAGAGATGATTTTCGCCTCCTCTTCGTTTCTAAAGCTCCTGCAGAAGTCGTTAGGAGAGAGGCTCATCAGGCAGTGCCAGTGACAACACCGATAATGTAGTCGATCCATGATCGTTTTAGTTTAACCAGCAAGGCATTACGTTTCTAATCGAGTCTAGGCCAGATCTGTTTCAAAACATGACACGTTGAGCCCTTTTTCCATCTGTGGTTGGTTCTGCTAATAGCGTCCAACTTTAGTAGATATTTACATGTAGCGGGAGCATACCAAGGGTTCCTATTTCTGGAGAATCCTTACGAGTCGTACCCTGTCTGTCGGATTCGTCAGCCGTGCAGTTGCCCGGAGTGTCTGTGGCGTGGCACCCAGCACAGGTGAATGTAGAACTGCTCCGCCATCTTCGTGAGACGCAAACGGTATTTGGCAAGGCGGTATTTGAAGTGAGCAATCACGATTCCAGGGACTTGATTGCTGCATTACTTTTCAACCAGGACAAGACTTCCTTTGTCGCCATAATTTCTGCCTGAAATAGGCTACAGTGATCCGGAAGGCTGATAGAGGTGCTCAGGTTGAGCTTTTCAGAGAAAACACCACAACCCACCCCATTTTTGGTCTTGGAGTCATCTGTGTAAAGGTAAACTCAACTACCATCCGCAAGAGGAGTTTTTTTTTCCATTCATTGCGGTCAGAGATGCTCATAAGGAAGTTATCCACACATGTTCGGCAAAAACTCTTCGAATAGACCAATTGAATGGAAGTTTGTTCTCGAATCCCACTTTGTACTCTTCGAAGTCACAATGTTTACACGAAAGAAATCACACTCTACAATGTGCATGCATATGTAGTGACTTTCATCTTTCCGATAGACAAACTTCCTACACTTACTAAACTACCAACTAAGAATATTTTGCCGCACCTCCTTATGTAACCTATGCACCTGTGAACACAGATTACAAAGAAAAAGTGCAAACAAACATTCATCTTCTTTCATGAGATCATGTTTCATTTTGCCTGCACGTTAAACACACCGCATCTACGATGCAGGATGAAACATCCTGCAGTAGTTGGTCCATAATGAACAACCCACTGCACTGAATACCAATAAGTTGACCCAAAATCTTTGACTATGTAAAATATTATGACCTTTTCAATGTACACCTGTATAGTCACATGTAGATTGTAAGTTGCATCGCCAACCTTGACATAAAAAACGTCATTTCCTTCCTCCTTTTCTCTGCTCTGAAGCTCATTTCACACAATTTTTTTATTTTCAGAGCACAGATGCTACTTTTGACCTGGTTAGTAGCTCTAATTCCAACAGTGAACCAAACCCAGCACCAGACCAGTGTAAGTAGTACGTTTCAACTCCCTTTGATGTCATATTACTTGGCAATCGTGCCAAAAACCCACCGGAATCATCATATACAGAAGAAACCATCCAGATGACCCATAGACTTGGAAACTGAAATTTTATCCACAAAACTGTTTGGGGAATGTGAGTGAGTGTAGCTGGGCTTCGAATTGAAAGTAAGTTCCTTTGTTTTGCGCGAAAAGCACTCAAGACAACGGCTGGCAATGGCGAACAGATAAAGCATCGTGCGGTGGTGGTTGCCAGTACTACTAGCCCAAACTGTTTGTCGTCATAGTTCTGTGGGGTCAAACGCAGTCTTAAATTCTGCAAGAAAGCAAAAAATATAGAAGGAAGGTAGTGAGCAATCGCACTTAATTCTGCCCGGTTGCAAATTATACAATTAGATTCAAAATTTAAACAAAATCGTTAAAGTGAAAATTTTTTTGTAAAAAAATTCGTTAAAAAGTTTAAAATTTATTTCTACAATTTTTGAGAACTTGGTATGCCACGCTTAATGTTTCTCTGGAGCACTCGGACCCAATTGGTCCAACAATTTTTTGCAAAAACTTGACATGCCATGTGATATAATTTGGTTAATCCAACTCAAATATGAAACATGAACAAAATCGTTAAAGGCATTAAAAGACGAACCCCACAGGCGGATCAGTAGTAATGCGGTGAAATGGGAGGGTTATGATCCCTTGTTTTCGGATCATACCTCACCGAAATAGGAAGAACAAGTTAAAGCCATTAAAAAAAATCAGTTGTTCTAAAATCGGCCTTAAGTGTAGTACCGTTAATCTTGGTAATATGTTGAGATTAGATACGAAGTTTGAAGCAAATCTGTTTAGCCATTTTAACTGCAGGCTGTACAGACCAACAGATACACAGACGGAAAAACAAGCAAACAGAATTGAGAGAGTAGAACTCACAGCACATCTTTGTCATACTTAGTCACTCACAGTGAACACCTTCCTCTTCTTCTTCTTCTTCCTTTTTCAGCGAGGTTATGATCCGGAAAACAAGGGATCATAACCCTCCGACTTCACCGCATTTCTACTGATCCGCCTGTGGGGTTCGCCTATTTGACCTCAGGAAATATCGGCAGGCCTGCCGATTTTGGATCACTCGGCTACTGAGCCCAATGAAATACCAATATCGTCGCATTTGTGTGATCCAGGCGTTTATAGGCCTGCCTCTCCTGCCTCGCGATGTCTTTGGAATGTTCATTGATATTGCCTTTTTAACAGGGTTCAAATGATCAAATGGTTCTTTGAATGTGGTAATACCAGCTGAGCCGATCGCGCTCTATCTTTTGTACGACGGTTTCGCATAGTGAACACATTGTTTTGGGATATTTAGAAGAATCCATTTTCTACGTTTTGGCATAAATGAGAGTAAAATTAAAACTACTAGAGCCAGAGTTATGTATCCAACGCAATCAGATCTATAGAATATTATGTAGATAGTGGACTGCTAAACCTTACAGTAACAGTTAAGTTCCGAATGACAATTAATGACTTACATCTGCAACTGACTCCTAAGCTAAACTTAAAATAGATGTTTGTTTCGATTTTCTAGCCAAAACTAGAAATGTTTATGCAGTAATGGGGTTTTCGTTTGGGCGTTTCAGATTTGAATCTATAAGATCTATTGTGCTGGCCGAATGGTTAACTAGAATTTAAAATTGAGGCTTTTAAAAACCTCAATAATGTCTTGTGTTCCAGCCAAAACAAAAGCCCTGAGTACTTCCAATACCCGCGCTCAACTTAACATTGCCGGAAAGCAAGTCGAGAAAGTTGATAGCTTTCTATATTTAGGAAGTGTCGTCTCGGCTAATAGCGGTGGCACCGAACTGGATGTGTGCAGCAGAATCGGGAAGGCTAAAGCTGCGTTCGGAATGCTGTCCAAAATCTGGAGAAGCAATGTTATTAGCTTAAGAACCAAGCTACGACTGTTCCGCTCCAACGTAGAATCAGTGCTGCTTTATGGGTGCAGTACTTGGAAGGTGGACACCATTAACACACGCAAGCTGCAAGTCTTCGTAAACAAATGCTTAAGAATCATCTTGAGGATTTTTTGGCCGAACCACATTTCCAACGAACAACTTTATCTGAGTACGGGCCAAGAACCTATAAGCATTACTATACGAAGAAGAAAGTGGCAATGGATAGGACACACCCTACGGCGAGAAGACAACTCCATTGGGAAATACGCCATGCAGTGGAATCCGCTCACCCAGGCAGGCAGAATAACGGGACGCCCTAGGCAAACGTGGCGCAGAACAGTTGAGGAGGAATCGAGCTCTTTAGGAATGAGTTGGAGGCAGCTCAAACGCGTTGCAGAACTCCGAACACGATGGCGCGCAGGCGTGGTTGACGCCCTATGCCCCCCGAGGGGTTAAAGAATATAATGTTCCATGTTCCAGGTATCCGCTGGACCCATCGAGACCCGCGCTAGACAGAGTAATCGTTTCTTTGTGGACACTGGGCATACATACACATACATTTGAACACGAAATCCAGATTGATTTTTTTTTTTTTGTATTCATTCAATATCTGTTTATAATGTGTATCCTTTCACTCAAAGCTATATCTTGGGAAAAGATAGCAGATTTAATGATGTTCCTGGCATCCAAAGGATGAATAAAAAGGTGTTAGTCATCAACCAGAAGCATATCCTAACCATCAAGCCAGCTTAGCATCGTATGTTTAGCACTTATTAGGTTCTTATATCTGTATATCTACCTATATAATGCTGGCTTTCTACCAAATCAAGCTCCTTTGTGTAAGTTTGAGCCTATTTTCCTAAAGAAGTTTACAGTAAAAGCCATGTAAATCCTTCAGCTCTTAAGAGCTGTGAGATTAATTGATAATCTAATTAGCCTATGGGATGATATACACTAGAACACTAACTAGTCTTCGAGTCCAATCCAGTCTTCGAGAGCAATAGTAGGTGGCGCGGAATTTGGAAATGGACTTCAGCCAAATTGGCATGCGAAACTGAAGGCAGCTGACCGAAGATGGAGCTGGGTGAAGAGGTCTATTACACATACTCGTACGTATACATATTTGGCACAACAGCCCATAAAGGGCCTAGGCCTAGCTTCTCGTTGTGTTATATTTCTCCCACGAATTGAAGAGACCTACAGTTTTGTTCCGTATCCGAATGGCAATTTTTATTTTTGTTTTTGAGAAGCTTTCTCATGATGTTTGTCAAACCTTGGCAAGAGGTGGGACCAAGAAAAATCATTTTGTGTTTTCTGGGATTCGAATACTTAACCTCACGCGTAGTGGTCCGACTCACTAACCACTGTGCCCCCTGTTGGTTGTAGTCCAAGCCCACCTGGACTGTAACCTGATTTGTTCTCTCCAGAATACAAATACAAATACAAATATTTGGCGCAACAGCTCTTTAAAGTGTCAGGGCTCTCCAGAATAGCTTATATTAAATAGCTTTTGCTAAAAAGTGCATCCAATTAAAAAACTTGTTCAAAATCAAAATTAAATTCAATAAACACATTAACGTTCGGTCACAATATTAATTTTTAGCTACCGCCTACATTATGTTCCAAATTATAATTTAAAATTGCGAAATCTTTCACCAAACACGCGTATCATCGAGCAAATGAAATGAAAGCTATCACAAAACCATTCGGTCCCACTGTGTCATCGCGTCGTCGTCGTTTGGTAGTCATTCACTTCTGTATGGCAATGTGCAAGTCCATTCGATTTTACGTCAACAAACCACTCTGTTCGGGGCTAGTGCTGTGCTGCTAGCAGAGTTTTTCGTTTGTAAATTTTCGTTTAGCCAGCCAGTCACCGTTTGTCGTTGAAATCGAATATACAACTATCCGCGTTTATAGTGTCGTGCAGCCACACCACAAACTTCGCGTAAAGTTCAAACAACACCGGCTATATCGTCAATTAGGTAAAAAATGATATCCTCCAGGAGGTGTATTAATAGTTTTGCGCATTTAATTCCAATTAAATCCGATCCGGCAATAGGTTACACCTTGTCCACTTTTTTTTTTAATTTTTAAAGGATTAACGATCGTTAACGATCGTTTCAAGAGTATCTGTGTATCTATTGCCTCTTTCCTTTTTCAAATTCAAAGAGGACGACGTACACATAGAGCCAGTTGGCCTGCTGGGCCGGTTTTTTTTTTTTTTTGTTGATATTTGTTTTTTTTTTTACCTCGTTTTATACATATTCTTGTGTTTTTGGTGGTGTGTGCCTTCTTTTGGTTTTCTACTTCTGGAAGTGCGAGAGCCTGCCTGCCTTCCATTTCTTCGATCTTTTTTGTGTAGCGGGTCAGGTTTTTTAATCTGAATTTTGTTGCTATTTTCATACTCTCCGCGGTTGGTATTTGATTTCAGGTTTTCATCTGCCTGTCTGCTAGTTTAAAAGGAAAGCAAGGCTTTCGCGCACAAAAAAGTCGAAAATTGATGGTCGGGTTAGTGATTGATTGGAATTAAATGAGACGTGAGACTTACTAACCGATTGAGCGGGATACTTACTAAACTACTCCAGGCATCTCAAACTATAATTAAAATTGTTTTTATCGTTGGCTATTGAGTTAAAGTGAAAATGCCGGTCTAGAATTATAGTCTGTTTACATCTATCGCTGTCGTGTGCTGTTATGCCGGTTCTATAGAACATGTGCACATTTGTTTTTTTTTTTTTTATTACTAAGAAAAGTGTATTTAATGGTTAAGATAAAAGAATTTATTTTAATTTATTCATTGTAGAAAGTGTAGAGAGGGAGTGTCGATTTGATTTGCATCTCAGAAAGAATGTTTATTTATTGTGATCCAGTTTGATTTGCATTGATCTTGTGAACTGGAATATTCGATTTTTAAAGGCAATACAGTGATAATAACGACGAAAATACCAATACAATCGATTTGAGGATTACGAATTTTATTCATTTGTTACAAGTAAGTTTGTTTTTATATTTTCCTTTGAATTCAATTTACAATTGTAAAATTTAGCAAATTTCGGGTAATTTTACTCACTTAGGAGACCCCGACACAGGTACGTTTTTCGCTTAGTTTTCGAGATATCGAGTGAGGAACAGTCACTCCAATGCCAAGGTGGGGTGGATGGGCTCCACAATCAATGGTTAAAAACTCCTTCATATCAGTTTCGAACAGTCATTCAAGTACAGTATTGTCCCGCTTATCCGAATGAATTATTGCAAAGGATACTTCGGATTATCGAAAAATTCGGATTGGAGAGTAGGTACATAGCCTTAGTTAGTGAAACAATTAGTATGGACCTACATGCCACGGAATTATACATAATAGGTCTGTTCGAGTACTTTCTGCACCAAAAATCGCAGTTAGTCAAATTTCAACAAAATACAAATATTTGGCGCAACAGCTCTTTAAAGTGCCAGGACCTAGCTACTCGCAACCACTCATGTTGTGTGCGTTATATTTTTCACACGAATGGAAGGGACCTACAGTTTAATGCCGAATCCGAACGGCGATTTGAGAAGCTTTTTCGTGACAACAATACTCTCGGATGTTTGTCAGACGCTCGGGAGAAATTTCAACGAGTGGGTGTAAAATTCTCCCCGAGAGAGGTAAAATTACGAAAAAATAAACGAACGCGTCGAACCACAAAAGTTTCCCACTTGTTAAACGTCAAACCTCAAACGTAATTTAACGCGAAAGAGGAAAGAGAAAGAACAAGCCAACAAAAAATGACATACAGCGATTTGACAGATTTCACAAAGCCAAAGAAATTTCTTAGGCTAAAATTCGTATCATGGGGAAATTTCTTACTCTCTCGAGAGCGCTCTCTTCTGTGAAAAACTACGAAAATTCTCCGTACTCGAACAGGTTTTCGTAAAAAATGTTAACTTTTCGTAAAAATTCTCTTTTATTGGGAGGGCACGCGAACGGCCTAATATTATTTTGTGTACAAGATGCGAATTACGAGCAAATTTAGACGCACAAATCACAAAATTAATTTTCTCTACTCTCTATTACCTGTACTTTGCAAAATTTATTCAAATCGGTGCAGTTCTCCATAACTTAGCGTGAACGACAGAAAAATACGAGTCAAATTTCAAAACCAATGATCCGACTAAAACTTATGTACCTATGCGTGTCAGGGTAAGGATTTTATAGGCGGAATTCGGCATACTGGGCTGAAGGATCAGGGTTCAAATCGTAGAAAGTACCAAACATTTATTTTTTTACGTTCCAACCTCTCCAGAATGTGTGGCAAACATTGCAGATCACAAGTGTCATAAGCAAGGGTTTTCTTTTTAAATGTTGCCCTTCGGATACGGCTTGAAAATGTAGACGCTTAATATTCGTGCGAAAAATATAATGAATGGTTACGAGTAGTTATGTCATAAGTCCGCTAAGAGCTGTTTGCGTGGAATGGTAAATTTATTTCTTACAATTTATATCTGACCGTATTTGACAGTGACGACATGCCCGCAAATCAGGCGATTTACCTTGCGTCAAAAGCTGTATTTGACGTATATAAATGTTCCCGGCGAGCTTATAAGCGAAACAGAAGTATTCTGAAAAGGTTTTCGTCGTCACTAATGTTATAAGATGGTTCTGCCTATAGAATTGTTTCTTTCCATATGATTGCAGACAAGTAAGGAAGAAAAAATGTGAATCGTTTAAAGTTTGCTTCAAACGCTTAAACGAACTAGAAGCGAAGTAGGTACTAGCCTGTTCACTTTCATTTTTGTAATATGTTATAGGTATGTTACAGATGGTGTATGTATCTTTACGGAAATTCGGATTACGGAATATATATCTTGGTACTGATTCGGACTGTAGAGTACATTACGGGTGATTCGGATTGAAGGTGGTTCGGATTAGCGAGACATTACTGTACTCAGTAAACTTCAATAGAAAAAAAAAATGGACATTGTCACATATCTCGAAAACTAAGCGAAGTTTCAAAATTCTTTATTTTACATATGTATGTACGTATGAAGGGTTTTTTTTGGAGTGAGAGAACTTTCAATCGGGATAACTATTAAACCAGCAAATTTGACAAATATACATATATACATACATATATGACATTTTGGTAACATTTTGAAAAATGTTGAAAATTTAACTTTTTTTATTTAGTCTGATAGATTATCTCACGCTGAGAATGGATTTGTTTTTGGCGCTCTCTTACCGGAGAGACGTAACACGCCCCCAAAAGTTAAATTTTCGACATTTCTGGTAAAGTAAAATCTAGCCGACATTTTTGTTCAGAATACTTTGGCAAATCATCATGAAAAGACTCATGCCTCAACAATGCTTTCGTGCCGTGGAAATTTATTTCCAAAATTCGTGTTTTGTTCGCCAAACTTATAGAAGGTTAGGTTAGGTTAGGTTAGGTTAGGTTAGGTAGGGTTATGAGGTTGTCATAAAACACTAGGCACCAAAGTGGGCCCATCGCGAACCCTAGGAAACCTTCACGGCAGAAGACCTAAACCCATTCCCCCCAAGCAATTAATCTCCCTACAAAATTTCAAGAGATCCTTGTTATGGTTCGAGGACCTCACCTCCTTCAAGTTATCAAAGAAGTATCTACCAAGGTACTTTAGCCTTATCCTGGCAATTCCTTGACATTCACAGAGTATATGAGTTATATCCTCTGAGACATGTAGGTCATCGCAGTACCTACAAACATCCGTATCGGATAATCCTAGTCTCATGACATGCCTCCTTAGGAGACAGTGGCCAGAGAGTATTCCTATCGCTGTTCTTAGCCTCGATCTATCTAACTTAATTATCTCCCCAGATTTCCTGCGATCTAACACAGGCCACAAGGCCTTAGACACCCTGTGACCATCTAAGTTTGACCATCTTAGATTAGCCGTGTCAATGATTTTATCCCGGATAATTCCCTTAGCCACGCACCCTGGTGGTTTAATACTACCAATTATATCGCTACGTGGGAGCCCCGCTCCTCTTTTAGCCAGCGCATCGGCTTGCTCGTTGCCTTCGATATCGCTGTTGCCAGGTACCCAACATATTCTGACTCGGTTCTGCGTACATAATGCAAACTTATAGAAGCGCATCGTCGATTTTTTGGTCCATCTGAGGAAGCTACTCGTCGAACCATCGATAAATAACCATCTGGACCAGAATCCTGAAGAAATTCTTGAAACGCCATTACATCCAGACAAATGCCCAGTTTGTGCTGGTGGTATCATGGGTCCTAATTTTTTTTTCAAAAAATAATGCCGGAGGTCGCGTTAAAGTCAATGGAGATCGTTATCGGACCATGTTCACCAACAATTTCTTTCAAAATATGAATGACATTGATGCGGATGGTATGTTGTTGGAACTGGATAGCGCTACGTGTCATACGACAACCGACACCATCGATTTACCGGAATCACAATTTGGCGAGAAGGTAATTTCGCGAAATGAACCTGTCAATTGGCCTTCGAGATCATGCGATTCGACACCTTTCGAATATTTGCTTTGGGGCTACGTGAAGGCATTAAATAAATAAATAAATAAATAAATATTTGGCGCAACAGCTCTTTAAAGTGCCAGGGCCTAGCTTTTCGCAACCACTCATGTTGTGTGCGTTATATTTTTCACACGAATGGAAGGGACTTACAGTTTAGTGCCGTATCCGAACGCCGATTTGAGAAGCTTTTTCGTGACAACAATACTCTCGGATGTTTGTCAGACGCTCGCGAGAGGTGGGACCGTGAAAAAACTTTTTGGTGTTTTCTGGGATTCGAACTTGGAACCTCATGTGTAGTGATCCGACACACTAACCACTTACGCCACGGCGCCCACTACCTGAAGGCATTGGTTTATGCGAATTAACCGGCAACTATTGACCACTTTGAAGCCAATATTGTGATTGCTATTCATGGCGGGCAGGCCGGGGCGAATTACTCGAAAAAGTGGTCACAAATTTGGCTTACAGAATGACCTTTGTAAAACGTAGTCGCGTTGGTCATACGCCCGAAATTGCATTCAAACATTAAATGTCAAAAATTGTTGAATCAAATAAACTAAGAACATGATCATTTCAATTTAAAGTTCCATGCTCCAACACTACATTTCAGGCAATTATGATGTATGTATTGTCTTTATAAGAAATAATCACGCGGTCCGGGGATTCCCCTTATCTCCACACTATAGCGTAACGCACTGTAGTACGCAACAGGGTAACAGTCTATACTAGCAATGCTCAATTCGGGGAATCCCAGACATAAGTACAAAGGTTGCCAGACTAAACAAATTCAAACAAATGAACATGAATCTAATGTCATCAAAAACCTCTTTTGTACGTCTTATCATTTGGAAGAGAGGGGAGTCTACTATTTTCTTATTTTTTTATTACAAAGGCAAGTGGGGGTCTGAAATCAACGGAATTATTTACGCAATACTTGCACGCTCTCTTACTTGAAACAAGTTCTTGGCCAGAACGCCACAATAGACAGATATCATTTTGAGGTAGTTAAGGACTTTGTCTACCTAGGCTCTATGGTGAGCTCCGCAAATGACATCAGTGGGGCCGAATAATTACTCTTGCCAATCGTTGTTTCTATGGGCTAAGAAGGCAATCGAGTAACAAAGCCCTATCTCGAACTACTAGGGTAACTCTTTATAAGACACTAATCGTCCCAGTCCTGCTGTATGGCGCAGAAGCATGGGCTTTGTCAAAACCGGATGAGGATGTCCTTGGTTATTTTGAGAGGAGAAAAGTTCTTCGAGCGATCTTTGGTCCCGTCTGCATAGACGGTGAGTGGAGGAGAAGGTACAATGCCGAAATATACGGCCTATATAAGAACATCGACTTAGCCAGAAGAGTTCGCATACAGCGACCAAGATGGCTGGGTCATTTAGAGCGAATGGAGGCCAACGTTCCCGCCAAGAAAGTCTCCGAATCCACCCCGGATGGACGGCGCAGTAGAGGACGTCCTCGCGGTAGGTGGCGTAAACCAGTGGAGGGGGCCCTCAACCAACTTGGCGTGCACAACTGGAGGCAGCTGGCTCGTAACCGTCCTGGCTGGAGAGGTTTATTGGTTGAGGCCCAGGTCCGCCCCGGACTGTAGCGCCAGCGGGGCGGACCTGGGCCTTGAAAAAGTGTGCGCTTGAAAAAGTGGGTTTCGTAATTCTGTCCGCCTGTGAATCGGCCTGTAGCCTAAACGGGTAAACGTATTAACCTCAAACTTAATATCTGCTTATACTAGCTTTTATTCTAGCCCCAATTTGTAATTTGCTCGAAAACAGTTCCAACAATTATGTTCAAATTTCATATTTAAACTGGTTCGGGTCAGATAGTTTGTAATTTGTTTGCTTTGTAAAAGAATCGCAAAAAGTTGCAATTTGCAAACTAACAATGTACAGTGAGCGCACTAAAAAAATGGCTAAAAAAGGGCTAACTTGTTCTTTAAAAATTTAATTAGACTGCCAAATTGTGTCGATGGGTTATAACCAATTTTGCGAATCAGCATCTTGGAGAGCAAAACTAGAACAATTTTATTTTGTTATTTGTTCGAAAATGGCGCTGATAAGTTAATGGACCATACAGGTGCAAGTGCGTACGTCTCAGTCTTGCCCTTTATTTGTTTATTTTATAGAGATCTACAAAAACTCATTGCCACGGAAATCGTAGAATCCTTGACCCCCGTCACATAGTCTTGAATCGTGATATCATACCCATCAGCGGATGTATCTAGTATCTGTCTCCAAACAGTCGTAGGACTGCATTTTGTAGAGCCCCTACGAGGCGGCGAGGGCCTACTGTACTGTACTGTACTGCCTACAACTTTTTTAAAGATTAAATAAATAGTTTTCTGAATAAGACTGTTGTGAGAAGGATAGAACTTCGTAACTTTGTTTGTCTTCATACGCTATGCGAGGCGTCTCTTGATATTTGCTGTTACAGGGCAAAGTTTTTAACTTTGCAGGCCTTTTGATTGATTGACAAGGCCAGTTTGTACTGGACAAACTGTAGTAAACTGCGTTAAAAGAATTCACTGCATACCATATATCAGACTCAGTCTCATACAAGGTTTTAAGGAGACAGAGTTTAGAAAAATTATTCTTGGCCCAACAACTTACAAATTGCAGCTTTTGTGCCTTTTGCACCTATTCAAGGTTCTTTTTATTTTGCCAGATCGGTTTAAGTTAAATAAGTATATGAGGATTTCAATAGCTTAGAACGATGGCAGTCTTACTGGTTAGAGGGTTAGCGATTACCTTTATCTCTTTTTGGACTCGATTATGAGTGTACTTCTCATGTTTATACTTTTTCCAAACAAGCAGGTGCTCTTGAGTTCGCAGTGCTCTTTTATTGTTTTGAGCTTTTGTTTTGTTGCATAAATTTGCTTTACACCAGGGCATGAAAGGTGACGCTTTTGGTGGTTTAGTGGCTATATTACCTCCACGCTTATGTACTAGAGTTCTTGAAATACTAAAATTTCTCAAATTATTGGGGATATACCACCCTGATCAAAAAGTTCCCGGAATAAAAACCGTGTGGCGCTCCCATCGTTCCGATTTGAGTTCTGTCTTCTTTGTTAAGTTGGTACATCTGTTGTTGTTATTCCCTCTAAATCTTAGCGTCATAGCTTGACATTTGCAAAAGTTACGTAGCCAAGAGTACATCTATCTCTGTGTGTGTTGGCGATTTTTTACCAGACCAGAATTGTGGGCAGAAAACTCGTGGATTTTACACCATGATAACGCACTGTCGCACAGTGCCATCATTATTCGTAATTTTTTGACGAGAAATGCAACAAATACCATCCAACAGCCCTCGAATTCACCTGATTTGGCTCCCTGTGACTTCTTTCTGTTCAATCGAGTTAAAAACCATTACGGGGAACGCGTTTCAGCAGCCGAGAGGAAGTAATGGAAAAATCGCAGGAAGCACTGATGGACATACCGAAAACGGAATATAAAAAATGTTTCGAAGATTGGATCAAGCGCTGGCATAAGTGTGTTGCAGTCGATGGGGATTACTTTGAAGGGGACAATATAGATTTAGATGATTAAACTTGTATTTTTAATTTTCTGAATAAATTCCGGGAACTTTTTGATCAAGGTGGTATATATTACCAGTTTGTAATTTTTGTACAGTTCAACTCACAGATATATAAAATCAATGAGAATCGGCATCTACTACTTCAGATCTGTAAACCTAAGGGTACAAACTACTCCCCACAGTTCTCACTGGCATACGTATGAATTACGAGCTACAAGATGCCAGTTACCACTGTTTGCTCGTATCTTTGGGACTTTATATTTACTAGGCAGTCCTCCATGCTTCTATATTTCAGATTTAGCCTGGTCATCCATCACTCTGCTCTAATTTCCGCTTATGGTGGGATGCTTAAACAAGTTCCACTCAATGCCCTTTTCCAAGAGTGGTTCATTTTAAAACGCCCTCATAAGTTGTGCTTGAATATGTTTAACTACGTAGAAAGTTGGAGAAATGCATTAAAAAGAAAATCAACGGCTATTTTACCATTCAGTATCAGTGATCTGTGATCACTTCAAAATAAAGAAGTCATAACTTTTGGTAACACCCGTCAGACTTTCATTTCAACCTAATCATGGCGAAGGATTTGCATCAAGTCGTAAATTTGAACTTATTTTTGGGTGTCTCAAAAATGTTCGATACTTTCTTTAATTTTCGCTTGAACATTAAATTTAAAGGGAACCAATAAATCACATTGCCATTCAAATGGTTTTTGGGTGCGATAAATTATGAATTCTAATCATGACGGAGAATAGTTAAGTAAACTCTGAATCATTGCCTGCCCATTTGATTGGAAACGCTAAATAGGCATATTAATGAAGAGATCTTAATTGTTTTTTTTGAGAGATTGATCTTTTGAGTTCAATGTTCTCCTAATTCTTTATAATACATACATAAATATTTGGCGCAAAAGTCCATGAATGCCCTAGGCTTTCGGATCTTAAGAGTAAATTGTGATTATTTGAGTTGTCACATGTCACCTCTTATATGCCTTCAATCACGATTATAGTAGAAATATCAAATATTGACTCGTAACCCCACATCATCAGTTTGACAGCACTTTCATATGCATGACACTTAATTTCCTGACTAATCAAAACAATAGAATTTCATAACATTAGCTGTCAAAAGAGATGGAGAAAAAGGCAAATCTCTCCATTTAGTTGTGCAATATTTCATACTCCAATTATAAATCTCTGTATAGTTGTTTTTTCCAAACATTTCTCATTGCAATTCGTCAGTTTTTTTTATCACTTTCCTCTGGACCGACATATTACACTTGCATTTGTTCATTTGAGTGATCGTATTATTATGTCTTGTGGTCGTAATACAATCGGGCGAGTGAGATGCCTACGATTGTTATTATAGCCTCCATCGAATTATTATACCACAATATGAAACTCTACACACACATAGACTATATCTACAAGCAGTCCGCTGACAAATTTAACACAGGCAATAATATTCGGGTAACGAAGTGCAATTTGATCGTTTTATGTAACTGTTAAGATGGCGTGACAAATGAATGTGACGTTTATGTACACGAACGCGAACACTAATTAAATATTGAAATCTTTTTCAAATTTGTAAACTTTAAAACGCTCAATTAATTTCGATTGAGTTTGCGGTAAATGACGGTCATTAATGCATGGTGCGATATGAAAATCTCAATTATTGATTTGTTTAGAGTCAGTTGTAGACATATCATCATGTGACAGACTAATCATAAGTGTACGATTGCGGGAGGGAATTTCTTTGGAAGTGTCAAATGATAAGGGTAGTGGTAATATTTGTTGCCTGTTATCATTGAAACACAAGTGGGCAGGAAACAATAATTTTATATGATTTGAACGCAAGTCGATGGCTTGTCAAACACACGGAAAGCTTAACGATTTTTATCATAATGATGGAAATAAAATCGTTTGATAAAGTTAAATGATCACCGAGTGATCATGGCAACAAAAGAATTTGTTTCTAATGAGTTAGCTACGTTTGGATTGCTTAGATAAGTACATACATATATAGTTACTGGCTCGTAAGAATGGCGGTTTCTATGACAATGAAATACACTTCTTTTAAATGATTTAGATATTTACCTATACACAGTTCTAAAATTACCATTCTACTTACTTTTTAGCGCTACACACAATAGCTTTCGCATGTCGAAGCTAACCATTTAAAAGCCGCCGAATTCTGGCCAGTACCTTATGAATTAGCTTTAGCGAAATGTCTACAATTTGCCTAGGCCCGTTCACGTACTTTGCGAGACAAAAACTAATAAGTTGTGAAATATGACGTGGTGAGAGTAAAAACTCTTAGAGAGCGGAAAATCTAAGCAAAAGTACTCGAATGAAAAGCGAGCAATTTCGAGCCATGTCGAGCCAATTGTCATTGAAAAAAATTATAAGAAACAAATAACCTCGTGTTTTTTCATTAAGTTAAACGGGAATGTTTTGGGAGAACATTCAGACATCACAGCATATTCTTCACAATACTTTCGATCCATTTTTTATATCTATTGACTATTTGAAATGGAATCAAAAACTCTTCGACTCAATCAATCAGCTGATTCCACTTGTCAATTTGTACGTTCGTGCTGGCAGAAATTCTTCGAGCGCATTCAACCACAGACAGGAAATACTCGCTACTCGTTACTTCTCGACTCTTCTTTTTATCTGTCATGTTCGCTCAATACCCGAATACACTTCGAGCACTTTACAGCGCCTTCAAGCACCTTACAGCGCTTTAGATTGTGCTCGCGAAAAGACGTAGTACATAGGGACTAACAAAAGTTCGCTTACTTACTTACTTACTTACTTACTTACTTAGATGGCGCTACAGTCCGGGGTGGACCTGGGCCTCAAACAACAAACCTCTCCAGCTAGCACGATTACGAGCCAGCTGCCTCCAGTTGCGCACGCCAAGTTGGTTGAGGTCCCCCTCCACTTGTTTGCGCCATCTACCGCGAGGTCGTCCTCTACTGCGTCGTCCATCCGGGGTGGAATCGAAGACTTTCTTAGCGGGATCGTTGGACTCCATCCGCTCTAAATGACCCAGCCATCTTAGTCGCTGTATGTGAATTCTTCTGGCTAAGTCGATGTCCTTGTACAGGCCGTATAGCTCGGCATTGTACCTTCTCCTCCACTCACCGTCTATGCAGACGAGACCAAAGATCGCTCGAAGAACTTTTCTCCTCTCAAAATAACCAAGGGCATCCTCATCCGGTTTTGTCAAAGCCCATGCCTCTGCACCATACAGCAGGACTGGGATGATTAGAGTCTTATAAAGAGTTACCTTAGTAGTTCGAGATAGGGCTTTGCTACTCGATTGCCGTTTTAGCCCATAGAAACAACGATTGGCAAGAGTATTTCTCCGTGTGATCTCCCTACTGATGTCATTTGCGGAGCTGACCTAGCCTAGGTAGACAAAATCCTTTACTACCTCAAAATTATATCTGTCTATTGTGACGTTCTGTCCAAGACGCCGTTGTTGGGTGTCCTTTTTTGTAGACAGCATATATTTTGTTTTGCTTTCACTGACTGCTAGACCCATCTTTATTGCCTCGATCTCAATACTCGTAAATGCCCCATTGACGGCCCGCTGAGTTCTTCCGATTATGTCAATGTCATCGGCATAAGCGAGTAGTTGTACAGACTTGTAAAAGATTGTACCTCCGGTGTTGGCTTGTGCGTTTCGTATAATTCTCTCAAGTACTATGTTAAAGAGATCGCATGATAGCGCGTCACCTTGTCTAAGACCTTCCCTGACATCGAACGGTTCGGTGATGTTCTTACCGACTTTGATGGATTAGCGAGAGTTCTCCATCGTCATTCTGCACAAACGGACGAGCTTGGCAGGGATGCCAAGACTAGACATGGCTCTGTATAACTCGTCTCTATACACGCTATCATAGGCAACTTTGAAATCGATGAAGAGGTGGCGCGTATCGATTTTATATTCATGGGTTTTTCCCAAGATCTGCCGTAGTGTGAATATTTGGTCAATGGTGGACTTTCCAGGCCTGAAACCGCACTGAACCGGACCTATCTGGTTGTTGACGGTCGGTTTTAGGCGTTCACATAATACGGCAGACAGGATCTTATATGCGATGTTGGGGAGACTTATACCTCTGTAGTTGGCACAGTTGAGAGGGTCTCCTTTCTTCAGGATCGGGCAAACGATGCTGAGGTTCCATTCATCGGGCATACTTTCGTCCGACCAGATTTTACAGATGAGCTGGTGCATGCTCCTTACCAACTCATCTCCTCCTGCCTTGAAAAATTCAGCGGCAAGGCTGTCGGCTCCAGCAGCTTTGTTGGATTTGAGTTTAGATATCGCTATCCTCACTTCGTTCTGATCGGGTTGACGGGAATCTTGACTGCCATCGTCACTGTTGAATGGCTCATTCTGCCTGACAGCGGAATATTGGTCATCATCGCCGTTTAACAGTCTGCAAAAATCCATATCCTCAGCACCGTCTGCGATTCTACTACCATGTTGCCATTTTCGTCCCTGCAGGCTTCTGTTCTGGCTTTGAAACTCTGGCATGTTCTTTTTACCCTTTGGTACAATTTTCGAACATTATTCCTGCAATAAAGTCTCTAAATCTCCTCGATCGAGCGCTTCTCATGCTCCTTTTTCTTCTTTCTGAGAAGTCGATGTTCCTCTTTTCTCCTGCGCACGTAGAGCTCGTAAGCAGCTCTAGTCCTTCTATGCAGCGCCGCTTTGTACGCCTCTTGTTTTGCTGCATGTGCTTGTCGGCATTCCTCATCAAACCAGGGGTTTCGTTGTGGTGGGCGAGAGAAACCCAGTACATCAGAGGCGGCATCTCTGATGGCTTGTTGGCAACGCTGCCACTGGTCTTCCGCATTTGCTGCTGGCGGCATAGGACTTAGATTGAGATTAGAAGAAACACGATCGGAGAAGAAATCCAACCTATCCATAATGGAAAAAACTCAGCGAGTTGCATGTCTCAGTATTACCGGTGCACTGAGAACTTCTCCCACAGCGGCGCTCCAAACCATGCTCCCCCTGCTTCCGATTGACATCGTCAGTAAGCAATTGGCTGTCAGCTCGGCAATAAGACTGAGAGGCTCCAGGCAGTGGAAGGAGCAACACACGGGACATGCCAATTTACTTTCGATGCACCGTCATCTTCCCAATTCCACTGACCATCTGCCCACTGAATATGATTTTAACAAGAGCTACACGCACTCGATACCGGACAGAAGTGAGTGGACGCAACGCAATGTCCTTTACAACGAATCGCTGTCAATTTTCACGGACGGGTCCAAAACCAAGGATGGAGTCGGTGCCGGAATTTTCTCGGAAGATCTGGATATACACCTCTCCTTTAACCTTCCAGACTACTGCAGCGTTTTTCAAGCCGAAATCACCGCAGTTCGCAAAGCTGCTGACTGGCTAACGGCTAGCACACTATCAACACCCGATATTGTTATTTATGTCGACAGTCAGGCAGGCATCAAATCCCTCGCATCCAGCACTACGAGATCTAAGGCAGTGAAAGACTGTCGCATATCTCTTAACGAGATAGCTGGTCAGTACAACCTTACACTTTGCTGGGTACCAGGTCACTGTGACATACCGGGGAATTGTGCAGCCGACGAACAAGTACGACAAGGCTCCTCTGGTACAGATAGCATAAGCATCATCGACATCGAAGCGCCAGCGTCTTATGTTAAGTACCTTATCCAAATTGATGCCGAGAAAGTAGTCAATCATCGATGGTAACATCAAGACCAATGTCATACCGCCAGACAGCTCTGGCCGACACTCAATAAATCCAGGTCCATCGGATTCTTAAAGCACAAGAGAGGAACCCTCTCAAAAATAACAAATGTCCTCACTGGACACTGCGTCATAGGAAGACATGCCCAAAGATTAGGTATCCCTCATAATGACTTCTGCAGAAACTGCAGAGATGAAGAGGAAGAAGAGACCATCAGTCATCTCCTGTGCGCCTGTCCTGCGCTCGCCAACATCAGGAAGACCACTCTGGGTGAATACTTCTACAATGATCTTAATGATCTCGGCAACGCCTGCACGGCTAAAATTCACGACTTCATTCAACGAAGCAAATGGTTTCAAGAGTAAGAGGGTGATCCACCCGCCTTACACAACGGCAGTACAATGGACCTACTTTCTGGTCTAAGTACATCCTCATCGAGGGCCGATCCAAACCTAACCTAACCTAACCTAACCTAACGATCTTATTGAAGCACATTGACTCTCTATTTTCAAACTTATCCAGGAAATATTGAGCAAAACGAACACGAGCCTCTTTTTGCTTTCCAGTCACAATTTTTGGAACCCACCGAGCTGACTTCTTCGAATATTTCAGGTGATAATTTAAAATTCGTGACACAGCCATGGCATTCAAGCCCAGTTCATCCGCTACCATCTCCTGTGTCATCCTGGCATTTTCGTCAATTTTAGCCTTCACCAGGGCCACATTTGTATCGTCGGTCGATGATTTAGGCCGACATTCACGAGATTCATCCTCTACAGAAAAATGGCCAGTTTGGAATCTTCGAAACCACTTTGAAATAGTAACAAGAGATGGTACATTTATTCCGTATGCATTTTGGCATTCGTGCAGAATTTCGACTGGTGTGAGTTGGCGTCGAAATCCGAAGAGAATGGCAAAACGAATTTCCTCCTGTGTTAGCGGTGGAACTACAACCGAGCTTCCGTCACTAATTTTTCTCTTTCTCGTCTCCATTTTTTCCTATTGTTCTGAAATTTGGAACTAAATATTGTTAGATTATAAGCTACAGAAATGCATCTTTTTTTTTTTCAAAAACTACTAAATTGACACCAACTAAGCGACAACTTAGTCCCTCCGTATATAGTTCACATGTTTTGTTTTTACGTCAAAACTGGAGTAATGATAGAGGTCTGTTTGTTTTTTAGGTTCGCCCTAGGGACTACCCACATTTTTTGACAACTCACAGATGTGTCAAAAAACAAAAAAAACCGGGTTTCCTTTTTCTCAAAATACGCATTGGAGCTGTCATGCAGACATTGTGAATGTGAATTAATTTTTCGCTCTGAACTCAATTTCCATAATTGCTTCGTTAATTTATTGTATACCAAATACTATACGATATTTACTATATGACCTTTAAGATTTATTGTGCTAGTTGAATACCAAATAGATTTTTATTTATTTAAACATAATTTAAGGCAAACCAAAAAAACTAGTCCAACATTTCCGCCATATGCAAAATAAATGATAACCACGAATGGCACATACGGTTTTGACAGCTCCACTGGACTTTAAAACCATTTTATAGCGACCCTAGGATTCTCAAAAACCCAAACTTGTATTTTGGAACCACCCCAGATTTCTCAAAAAAAAAAAAAAACGCATCAGAGCGATTTTGGAGCGAAATCCGAGCACCCCGAGCTGTTAAAAAACAAACCTGATGATGACACATATTAAGTGACCATTCACAATTGAAATGAAGCTCGGCAGTACCTACTTAGAGCTGAGTTCATCAAATCAAATCTGATTTGTGGCTAATATGCTTAAAAATGATTCAATGCGACATCACCGTCTTTAAATACACACCAGATTGTATTAACCATTCACCAAAACGAATTGCTGCTCAAAATGTCATGTGCACAGCCGCTCTCTTATGAAACGAAAACCAGATTTCAAATGTTAAAGCTCCAAGATTTGTAAAAGTGTATTAAAAATTTGCAATTTTGCAACATTTTTGTCAATAAAAATGTTTCGATTTTGACTTTTTAAAATGTAAATGATATACCTATTGCGAAATTTTATGATTGTAATAAAAAGCAATTAACGAAAAGGCATTTTAATTCGGTTGATTGAAAGCAAGGTAAAGCGCTTTTTTTTAATTTATTCCCTAATAGAAAAGAAAATCCAATCAACAACTGTCATGCATTGAAATCTTTCGAAGTGTCAACGAAAAGAAAGTATATGTACAGACAAAAGAAAACTAATAACTGATCTGTCATTCATGGTTTTTTTGTTACTTTAATTCTGCAACAACTGTATAGTATTGTCTACCTCCACCCACTCACAGAGCCGACTGACAAAAGTGGTTCAACTTAAAATTCAACACGTCAAGCCTTGGTTTCTTGTTTTTATTTTTTTTATTTTTTCCGTGGTGTTTGCAAAGTTACTTAATGTCAAGATTCATGAATCTTATTACTCAGCTTTAAGAATCTGAATCACGATCGTAAAATAATTATTATATACATATGTTGTGATAAAAAAACAAATAAGGAAACCTCTCCACAAGTTTATTGAATTAGTCACATTCTTGTGAGTGGTGAATTTTATTTGCACCAAATTTACATATAATCTAAATATTATCACCGTAAATGACGAATTTAACATTGTTTATTCATTAATTAATTAAAAGTATTCGGAATAAAGAGATTTTTGTGTTCTTAACCAACGTTGACGTGCTGCTATCCGCTTGAGTGGATGTAACGACAAGCCTTGAGTGCGTTTACCGTCGCGCTGTCATTGAGTAAATAACCGCTGTTTGCATTGCGTGATAAGCAAATTAAACTTGAACAATATAATGCATTTAATTACCCATATAATGTGATTAAATTTACCGCAGTTAGTACAGGAAGATGACACGGATGGTGTAGTGTGTTTGGAATGGTAGTGAAACCGTTTTAGGTATGCTATAGCATTATGCAGATGTTTCCGGTGAAAACATGGGTGACATTCACATTGGGTGCGTTCGAAAATTAATTTAATGCGCTTGACCTTTGAGGGTTTTTTAAAATTATAATATATAATGTACAATGCGTTTTGGTTGACAGCCATTTAGCTGGAATTGTGGATCAGGTACAGATAAATGTTTGAATAGAATTTACTTAGGACTTTCAATGAAGTGCGACTCATTTGAAGTCAGAATAAAAAGAATAAAACTTACGAGTACAGATCTCGAATGTTCGTTTTAGCTATCTATCAGAAAGTTTACTTACTTACTTATGTCCTGTATCCCCTTGTGGGTCCTAGGGCCTCTACTACGCCTACGCGCCATCGTGTACGGTTTCTGGCAATGTGTCTGAGTTCTCCCCAACTTTTCCCTAACTGCCGTGCCTCCTTCTCGACTGTTCTGCGCCATGTTCTCCTCGGACCTCGGACCGCCAGGTCTTCTGCCATCCTTAGTTAGAGGGTTCCATTGCATAGCATGGTTCGCTCTAGAACTGTCACCCTTACGGAACGTGTGACCAATCCACTGCCACTTCCGTCGTTGGATGGTTGTGCCTATTGGTTCCTGACCCGTTCTCTCGTAAAGGTGTTCGTTAGAGATACGATTGGGCCAGAAAATCCTTAAGATATTGCGCCGGCACCTATTAACAAACGCTTTGCAGCTTTCTGGTGATAGTAGTGGTCACTCTCCACGTGCTGCAACTATATAACAGCACGGATTCAACGTTGGAACGGAACAGTCTTATTTTGGTGTTCAAACTGATTGCATTGCTTCATCATATTTTGGACAACATACCGAACGCGGACTTTGCTTTGGCGATCCTGTTGGCTCTATCCAGTTCTGTTCCACCATCGGTCAAGACAATACTCCCAAGATACTGGAAATCCTCTACTCTCTCTACCGGTTGTCCAGCAATGCATATTTGAGCCGATGAGTTAGTTCCAAGGCTGATAATTTTAGTTTCTGTCGTATTAATTTTCAGCCCGACGCGCCTGCCTCCCTCTCCACATCTGCTGTCATTTGGTGGAGGTCCTTAATTCTGTGGGAGAGTAAGCATACATCGTCAGCGTAGTCAAGATGTTTCAGTTGGGATGTAAGAGTCCATCGAATTCCTCCGTTTCCCGTCGACAAAGCTGCATGAAGCACATCACTAATCACCAATAGGAATAATATTGGATACAGATAAGATACAGCCTTGTCTTACCCCACTTTGGATCTCAAATTCCTCAGACAACCTCCCCTTGTGCAGAACGTGACATTTGGAGTTTTCATATGTAGCTTTGATAATAGCAATTCGTTTATCGGGAAAACCTCTCCTGCGTAAGGGACGCCAAATAAACTCCCTGTTGACACTATCGAACTCCTTCTCAAAATCGATGAACAGCAGGTGGAGTGGCGATCGATATTCAACACACTGTTCGATGATAATCTGCAGGGTGTTGATGTGGTCGGCACAGGAGGATCCAGAGCGGAAACCTACTTGTTCGGCATCGAGTGTGTCTTCGAGATGTTGTTTGATTCGCTCCAGGATGATTTTAGCTATTATCTTAGCTACAACAGGCAGCACGCAGATACCCCTCCAGTTTCCGCACTCCATTAAATTTCCTTTCTTAGGAAGCGAAATCGACGATCACTCCCTTTTTCCACTCGTTAGGAAAGCTCTCAGCTTCCCAAGCTCTCTCTATAAGTGGAAGCAGAAGCTCACCCGATGTTGTTGGTGCTGCTCGTAAGAGCTCTACTGGAATACCGTCAAGTCCTACCGCCTTGTTGGTTTTGAGTGCCTTGATCGCGGTAATGATCTCATCTTTACTGGGAGTCGTGGTGCGTATTCGGGAACTTCTCACCTTGGGCATCTCAGTTTGATTTGGGAGCATATCGCTAGCGAATACACGGTTTAAAACCGTAGCAAAATGCTCTTTCCATCTCTTGAGCTGGTCCTCATCCGAAATGAGCAAGGAACCGTCTAGGCTTTGCACTGGGTGTTGGATGGAGCTGCGACCACCTGTCAGCTCTTTGGTGATTCTGTAGACAGTCCTGCTGTCGCACCTCCGTGCTGCTTCTTCTGCTTCTGTAGCCAGCGCGTTGATGTAGTTGCGCTTGTCACGTTGCACGCTACGCTGAACATCTCTCATCTTCATGCGATAAAGGGACTCTAGCTCGCTTCTCCCTGCTGCTGGGGTAGCTGCAACGCGAGCTTTCAGCCGTTTTCGTTCGTCAATCCGTCTCCAGGTATCCTCGGAAAGCCACGCCCTATGTCTTCCCTGCGATCGACCAACGTTTCTTTCAGCAACAGATGTAAAACATTTTTCACAGCACACCAATTTCTTGGATGGTTGCGGGCATTGAGCTGCTGATTGCTTCCACACCTTGCGAAAACTGCTCCCTTAATTGTTGGCGCACTGAGGGATCACTAAGTCTATCGACGTTGAACCTGGGCATTCTTGTGTTATCCTGGGATCTTCGAACTGCAGCAGTGCGTTGTTGGAGAGTAGCTATCATAAGATGGTGATCACGTACTATCCCCACATCTGCCCCTCGCCTGTTTCGGACGTCCAGGAGACTACTTCTAAAGCGGCGGCTGATAGCAAAATGGTCAATTTGGTTGGAGGTTGCTTGCCTGTCGTTGGATACCCAGCTGACTTTGTGGCAGGTCTTGTGCTCAAACATGGTGCCACCTATCATAAGGCGGTTGGCATTGCAGAAATCCACAAACCTTTCGCCGTTGTCATTGCGGTTACCTAGTCCATGCTTTCCGATTACATGTTTGAGCCCTTCGTTGTCGTTGCCTACCTTGGCATTCAAATCTCCCATCACTATGACAAAGTCTCCATTTGGTGTTGTGTTGAAGACGGCACTTAAGAGATTGTATTATAGAAGCTCTCCTTTTCGTCCTCAGACGAACTATTCGTTGGGGCGTAACACTGTATGATGGTGACGCGTCGTACTCTAGTTCGGAATCTGGCCGTCAAAATCCTATCACCACGAGGCTGCCAGGAAATTAGGCCCTTGCGTGCTGTTGTTGTTAGCAGTAGTCCGACTCCATATTCCCGCGGACTTCCGGATGGTCTTCCAGAATAGAGTAGTACAGTGTTACGCGTTGGATTTGTACTCGCCCGCTTCTAACCATCTTACTTCACTTACCCCCAAAATGTCCAGTTTATATCGCATGAATTCCTTTTCCAATTGGAGGGAACTGGCATTGTAAGGACCTTCTCTTCCCGAGTCGAGGAGCGTCTTTACATTCCAGAAACCTATCTTTGTCCGGGTACAATAATTAAAAGTCGTCAACATGTGATCATTCCTTATCCGAGGCATAGTGTTGGTTTCTGTAGCGGTCGGTTTTCAGTAACGCAGGTTGCTGGCCCACGTTACCTAGCCTAGAATCAAGGCCCTAGACAACCCGCACTTACAATTTTAGCCTACACGTATAAGGGTTTATACGTATAGTAGCCCGGGGACCACCACTAGGAGGTAAAGTAAGCACTTCATCATGAACTTGATTGTTACGCTACTGGCCCAAGCCAAGTTTTGGGCAGTCAGTAGTTTCCCGATCAATCGCAATGCAGAAAGTTTGACGTTTGTACACTATTCTTGAAACACTTGAGTTTTTCTATAAGAAGCCTTTTGCTATGTCAGTGGTAGAGGTGTAATCGATTTTTAAAGTTATTGCATCGCCTTTCTGGGTTCTTTTTTAAACATAGAGATCAACAGGGGACTCTTTACGGAACTAATCTAACATCTTCAGGAAAAATTTCATGAATGACTTGAAGTGGTAATCTGTGGTGCCACAGATTCAAGTGGGGAGTGGAGGGTGCTCTAAGACCTAAACGAAGTACTTCGACCTACAAAGTGATCTTTTTTACTAACCCCTGAAGGAAATCATGTTGCAATGGTGTCTTAGCTGAAATCAAGTTCTCGAAACAAGCTTAGGATGGTTTGGGCTGAGGAAGAGATTATGGCAGAGCAGTGATATTCACACATGCTGTGCTCAGCAGTATCAGTGTCCTCAAGGCAATAGTCTGCAAGTGTCAGATTGACTAATGCCAATTTTCTTAAGGTGGTATTTGAGAGAGTAATGACCAGTAAGGAAGTCTGTTAAAAACTTTGTGTTATGTTTGTTAATTGCTAGAATTTCTTTCGATCTTTTACTGGAGAGATCAGTAAATCTCTTAGACCTGTTTGTAGGTCCCAGTATGAGCGCTTTTCGCGTTGTTTCCAACGATCTAGCTCAATTTTGATTTGACTCGTAGGTAGGCCACAGAAAGGTTCTGGACCAATGAATTTGAGTTGTAAGCCATATCTGGCTAGTTCATCAGCAGTCTCATTGCCGGCGTTGCCCTTGTGGGCAGGGACCCAAGCCAGTGAGAGGGTGTTGTGTGCAGCAAACAACTTCCAGTGTCGCTGTCGAGCATGTGCCCACCGCACCCGTGATAACTAAGCAGTCGAGTCTTTGTAGCTTTTGAATGGTAGTTCGAGCATAGACCTGTTCGATTTTTTCCCACCATATTACCCACTTGCGTTACGCTTCTTTTTCCTAGCGGAAACCTATGCAATCCTAATGGCCTAATTATGGTGTGGAAGGTTTGAAGTATTTGCGCCAGTCAAGCTGCGCTTAAGGTTTTGCTTAACCCTTTAATCACTTCCAAAATAGTTCGTAAATGTAAAACTCTTTGAACTAGTTCGCAAGGCTGAATTATCTGTCTCTTATCTGGGCCCCAGGTTACATTGGGATCTTTGGAAACAAGATCTCCGATAAGACTGTTATACAAGTCTCAGAGGAGGGTTTCTTAGGTGCCGAACTTGCGTTGGTTCTCCCTGCCTCCTCGGTTAGGGTTTCTCATGAACATAATTGTGTGTAGTATGACTCTCCAGGATGTAAGTTAATTAAACGAATGGTCCTGAACGTCTGTAAGAAATCAGCGGCATTCTTTCTGTTTCTCAGCAGAAAAGACTGCGGAAAATTAATTAAGGTTTTGGCAGGCCACTTCGCTTTTGCTAAGCATCTTAATATGCTAGGCTTAAGTGACACTACAGTCTGCGACGACACTCCGAAACATTTTCTCTCTAGGTGTCCTGCCTTTGCTCGTATCAGGTGGCAGATTTTCGGTGCTGATGTGGTGAGTTTTGGTACTGTAAGCTACTCATCACCAAAGTACTTGCTTTGGCTTTCTTAGAAAGACAAGGAAATTCCAATAAAATGGGTAAACCAGAGTTTAACTCTCTGGTAGCACCAGTTGCGTCTGGGTGCTCCTATCCCGACAAAAAAAAACCTCTTGCGTACTTTTGCAACTAATGGGAATTAATGACAGTTGATTGCTTACTTATAGGGCATGCAAGTTTCGGGCTTAGAGACGAAAACCGTCTTAGTAGCTATAAGAAGTAAGGAGGTAAGGTTAGTGAAAGTTTTCATTTTGTTGAAAATGTTGGTTCCACGAGTAGTTTTGAAAAGGAAAGTGTCCGTGATGGCAGTCCCGCGTAGTATTATTAGAAATGTATGAACAATGTACGGACGTTTTACCAAAAGCTAGAAAGAACGTGTTAAAAGACATTTGTGAGATGAAGAAGGAAACTTGTTATTAGAATCACAGTAGGTGCTAAGAATATGGAAAAATCACTTCTGCGGACTGTATTACGGCGACGAAGACGAACATCCCGCTGTCAGGCAGAGTGAACCATTCAACATAGGAATTGAGGATAGCAATATCCAAGCTGGAGTTAAACAAGGCTGCTGGATCTGACGGCTTACCGGTCGAACTTTTCAAGACAGCTGATGATGAATTGATAGAGAGATGCACCAACCCATATTTAAGGTTTGGTCAGACGAGTGTATGCCTAATTAGTGGAGTCTCAGCATAGTTGGCCCGCTCCACAATAAAGGAGACCGCCTCAACTGTGCCGATTATGGAAGCATCAGTCTCTTCAATATTGCATACAACATCTTTTCTGCGATATTGTGTGACCTCCTGAACTCTTTCACGAACAGCCTGATTGGCGTGTATTTTGTAGCTCGACTACAAACATACGTCTGTTTAGATATAAGTTTCATTAACGTGACTCACTAAACGCAACCAGTAAATACATATAAAATGCATGTTTTGCCACACGAGTTCGTACTGATTTACAGACTTCTATGCAAAGATTCGAATTGATAAAAAAAATTAATTTCTCTCCATCAATAGAACGAATTGTTTTATAGCCTATCCCCTTTGGTTATGATGCGACATTAACGCCTCACCGACAAATTTGTAGCCAAATAAGATTCTATTTCATGGATTTTTTTTACTTAAATAATTTTGTATAGAAAAAGAATGTTATAATAAAACTTTTTATTATTCATCTCAGGTACTCGAACTGCTGGCATAGATACACACGCTCACCTTTGTGTATGTCTTGTCAATTTCATATCCCATATTGACGCATTGTAATATCTTTCAAGTCAGTGGGCCACTTGCTACGTGTACTAAGAAGAGACATGGTTAGGCGCACACCTTAAGCGCTGTCGCATTTGTCACCTCGACTAAAAGACAGAAAAAAAAGATGAAAATTCTTGGACTGGTTTCGTTGATCCATGTGGAATCTGAGTGATTCATGTGACGTGCGATACTGTCTCAACAAGGCTTGTGATGTGAGACTTTGCTTTAACTGACGCTGTCTGTCGGTGCGGTTTATTTGGTATTTACTTTGATTACTATACTCGTGGTTACGGAGTGATACTTTAGAGCAGAGATAAATATTTATGTCACAGTCTGAGTCGGGCTGTATATTTGTTTTTACTGAGTTTCTGTATAAATAGTAATGAGTCAAGAAAAAAAGTGAATCAGGAGCTAAGCTTAACCATTAATGTCCTGATTCCTCTAACTAATGAAATATCCATGAGCCCTGCATGCTGAAGAAACGGAAGGTTTTCGAATATGCCTCTGTTGGAAACTGCAAATCTGCATGAGAATATGCGATTCGCTGCAGATCAGCAAAGATAGAATGCTATGGGATCTATTACAACTTCAGAAAAAGTGAGAGACCTCGAGCGATACTCCTCAATCGAAGTAGGACAACAGACCAGGGACAGGAAATCATTTGTAATAAAAATTTTAATTTACACTTCCTGTTCTCTCGAAACTGTAGAGCAATATTTCTGTAACGTCTTCGCTCATAAATCAAGCCAACTTGTCAAAACTACATAAGTATATCACATCATCTTGCGAACCAGCTTTGTTTCAAAATGTCTTTACGCTTTCCCGATTCATCCAGACTCTTTTAGGCGGAAGTTCTGACAATACGTGAAGCGTGTCGGACAATGAGACACAATTGCATACCTATTGGGAACTGTCAAGAGCGAAATCTTTTCACACTTCCTATTCATTCCTGGCAAACAAAGGATGGAGCAAAATGCAGAGTTACGTAATTTCTATGCAGATCTGGCCGAACAACAACTGGCCCAGAACACAAGAACTCGGAAAAAGTGCTCGGACAGACGCTGTAAGAATTGTAGCGGTAAGCATAGGTCACTGGGCAGTAGGGTAGATGTGTTATGTCCTCTGTGACGTGTGATCATTCCAGTACCTGCATATATCCGTATTTGACAATCCTAATCTCATAGCATGCTTTCTTAGAAGGCAAGGACTAGAGAGTATCCCTTTCGCTGTTCCTAACCGTCATCTTCCTCCCCAGATTTCCTGTGATCTAACACAGGCTACAAGGCCTTGGACACCTTATGCCCTTCTAAGTTGGACCATCTTAGGTTAACCAAATTGGTGATTCTGTCGAGAATAATTCTCCTTGCCACGCACATTGGTGATCTTATGCCTCCAATTATGTTAATACTTGGAAGCTCTGCCTCTTTTGACCAGTGCGTTGGAACATTACAAATACAAATATTTGGCGCAACAGCTCTTTAAAGTGCCAGGGCCTAGCTTCTCGCAACCACTCATGTTGTGTGCGTTATATTTTCCACACGAATGGAAGGGACCTACAGTTTACTGCCGAATCCGAACGGCGATTTGAGAAGCTTCTTTAGACAACAATACTCTCGGATGTTTGTCAGACGCTCGCGTTGGCACATTCGTTGTCCTCTATATCGCAGTGTCCAGGTACCCAACATAATCTGACACGGTTCTGCATACATAATGCCTTGACCATTGTGTGGCAGTTTCTGACAATATCAGATTTTGTAACGTGATACTCTAGCACCCGTACCGCAGCTTGACTGTTAATGTAGATAGCGATATTCTTATCGAATATTGATCCCATTTCAAGTAATTCCAGAGCTTTAAGTTTAGCTAGAACCTCTGCTTAGAACACATTGCATGCGCCCGGAAGTCTCAGAGCCATCTGTAGGCTAATATCTCTCGAGCATATACCTGTGCCCATTTCCCTCACTTGTCTTAGAACTATCTATATATTGCAATCTTATTGTGGACAGAGACTGTCTTCTTTTGCTTATCCTCCCTAACAGAGTACATTACTTCAAAGTCTAAGGCACCAAGGATATCGTCCAATTTATCAGGAATATAGGGAATTGATTCCCTAAGAACGGAGTTATGCCCCACATTACTGGTTTAAAGAAAACCCTACGTTAGTGAGCACAGGCGCAGTATTGCCCGCTTGTAACTTTGTTTGTAGGTCTAATGGCAAAAGATACAGAAAAATCTCGGGTGCAGTCATGGGCGTTGTGCGTAGAGCACCCTGATAGCAATACAGGCTGTATTGCATGGTCCATATTCGTTGCCTTCCATCACACAAGAGCCTCATACGTAAGGATGGGTTTGACTACCACGATGTATGCCCAGTGCATCATTGCATGTTTCGGGCGCGATTTTTTCCCAAGCAGTCCTCTTACAGATGAAGAGAGCATTGTAAGTGCTACGGGCGTGTTACTCTGCTGAGAGAAGTTTGTGAGGACTATCGTTTTTGTCCTGATGAACAATCACAAAGTATGTGGTCACCGTGATTGGCTAATTTCTTTGTGTAAAGAAGCATCAGAAGTGGAACAAAATCCACATGATGCGTCAAATTATTTACATGCAATCCTATCTGCATTCAAGACATAGCTTAGCTGGTAAAGTCATTAAAGCAACATACCCATGTAGAATGTGTTATAGGGGTACTTACACTATATGTATGCACACTGTTCTCTCCCCTAATTGTAAAATACAATAGCCTGCAGGTATATAGGTATGACGCAATAAAAATCAAACACAAACTTGCCATCGTCTTGGAATGGGGTTGGAACAAATTTGAAAAGAAAGCTGTTTAGCCATTCGCATACTCCTTTGATACTTACCTAGTCTGACCTAATATCAGTTAAATTTTAAAATTACCACATAATACGACTTGACTGTATGTAGATGCTGTACCGGCACTTATTTTTATTTCACGAAAATTATGAAAATTACCCCATCCTAGGTTATGGGACCAAAGGTGCCTTTCTTGTCACGGAATACCCTTTCCAGTTTTGGGCACACAACACAAAACGTGATAAGTACTCGCAATAAAGACTATAAAAAAAAAGAGGAAACGTGCAGAACCAGTGGTACCGTGATTCACACAGGTAACCTTTAGAGGAGTATGCCAACTGGTTTCATAGGTTCAACAATCTTCCACACGATACTACGTACTTACATATAAGTGGTGTGGTGAGCAAATAGATGCAAAGATACAAATTCACGGCAAGCTGACCTGATCCTCTTTGTTGGTTCATTTTTCTTCGCTCTCCATCTTGTATCTGACATTCTCTTCTTAAGAACATTTTTCTTTTTATTCTTTTCAAAGCCGATCAATCGAGGAAGTTATAAAGAAGGGATGATGTCATCATAATGTGGAATGACGAACAGATGGTAGACTTTACTTTATCTACCGTCAAAGTGAATTTAATGCGTTTGCCAGAAATGCATAGAAGAAGGTTCAGTTCACCTGAAAGGAATGCTAAAATTAAACAGCTCTTATCAGTTGGGTGATAAACAGCTGGGTGTAGATAAACACTGATAGCGGGTGCTCTAATGATAACACCATGTAGTGAGACTGACTTTTTAAATGGGAGCTCTAGCTGATTGATGAGCAGACAAATGTATGGTTCATGGTGCAACTTTGAGGGTCTCAATTTAGAATGTAGGGCGTTGGCTTTTGGCAGTTGGTATCAAATACATATGTTCAAATTTTTAAGACAATTAGAAGAACATGTGGTATGGGGTGGCTTACAGAGTATTATGTTATTAGTAACGGTGATAATTACTTGTTTAATTTTTGTTTGGCTTTTTTTTTTTGGAGGGTAGTTTGGTTAATTGAAAGTGGATGGGGAAAACATAATTCCTGACCTTGGATTGGAAATCTACGTACATGCGTCAGTGTGTATTTGTTTAGCTGATTCTACAACTATTGTCTTACAATCTTACTTGTACAGTGTGTACAGTGCAAATATAGAAAACCCTACTCTCCAATACTCACTTATCACCAAACTGTCTCCTTCGTGCTCTTGCCAGGTAGACTGTAGTCGTCTGCCACAATGAAATCAATTTTATTGAGTTAAATTTTAACAGCAATCCCAAGGATTAATGACTAAAAAGAATGTAGTTGTTCGTTATAAGGTCTGGGCTTATTTGCTTATTTGCTATGCTATATGCTTGCACACTTACACTTAGGTGGCGCTACAGTTCGGGGTGAACCTGGGCCTCAACCAACAAGCCTCTCCATTTAGCTCGGTCTTTAGCTAACTGCCTCCAGTTGCGCACTCCAAGTTGGTCGGGGTCCCCTTGAACTTGTGCGCGCCACCTGCGGCGATGATTTCCTCTACTGCGTCGTCACTCGGGGTTAGATTCGAAGACTCTGCGGGCCGGAGGGTTGGTGTCCATTCGCTCTACATGTCCTAACCATCTCAGACGTCCAATACGCAGTTTTTTGACTAGGTCGATGTCGCTGTACAGCTCGTATAGTTCGTGATTGAATCTTCTCCTCCAAAACCCGTTAACGCAAACGGGACCGAAAATCTTACGAAGAATTTTTCTCTCGAAGCGACCAAGGATATCTTCATCCTCTTTTAATAAAGTCCATGTTTCAGCGCCGTAGAGCAGGACTGGGATGATCAAGGTCTTATATAGAGTCTCCTTAGTTGTTCGAGATAGGGCTTTACTGTTGAATTGCCTTATAAGCCCAAAAAAACAGCGATTGGCAAGGGTTATTCTTCGCTTGATTTCTGCGCTGATGTTGTTCTCAGAGTTTATAGCAGAGCCAAGGTAGACAAAGTCCCTTACTACCTCGAAGTTATAGCTGCCCACGGTGACGTTTTGTCCAATTCGTCGATGTTGGTTTTCCCTTCTAGTTGACAGCATATACTTGGTTTTGCCCTCGTTTATCGCCAAACCCATTTTGGCCGCTTCCGCCTCAATGCTTGCAAAAGCACCGGTGACAGCCCGCTGAGATCTTCCGATAATGTCTATATCGTCGGCGTATGCAAGCAGTTGTACAGACTTGTAATAGATTGTGCCTCCGGTGTTGGCTTGTGAGTTCCGCACAATCCATTCAAGTACAATATTGAAGAAGTCACATGACAGCGCGTCACCTTGTCTAAAACCTTTTTTGACATCAAAGATCTCGGTGAGGTCATAACCGACTTTGATGGAGCAGCGAGCGTTCTCCATCGTCAGCCTGCACAGACGGACAAGTTTGGCAGGGATGTCAAAACTAGACATGGCTCTATAAAGCTCTTCTCTATAGATGCTGTCATAGGCGGCCTTGAAATCGATTGATAGATGATGAGTATCGATTTGGAATTCTTGGGTTTTCTCCAGGATCTGCCGAAGTGTGAAGATTTGATCGATGGTGGACTTTCCTGGCCTGAAACCGCACTGATAGGGTCCAATTAGGCTGTTGATAAAAGGTTTCAGGCGTTCACACAATATCGCAGAAAAGATCTTGTATGCGATGTTGAGGAGACTGATGCCTCTATAATTGGCGCAGTTGAGGGGGTCTCCTTTCTTGTGGATCGGGCAAACGATGCTGAGATTCCATTCATCAGGCATACACTCGTCTGACCAAATCTTAACGTTAAATTTTCTCACAGTAATTCTTCTTTGTTGCTCAGATTGGGATATCCGCATTCGTACCTTGGCTACAACAAGGTAATGATCCGAGTCTATGTTGGCCGCTCGGAAGGTCCGGACATCCAGAATACTGGAGGCATGCCTTGCGTCGATCGCAATATGATCAATTTGGTTGATCGTTACATGATCATTAGACCGCCATGTCTGCTTATGAATATCGAGATGAGGAAACCATGTGCTTGCTATGGTGACATTTCGCTCCACAGCGAAATCAGTTAGCCTTAGTCCGTTATCAGACGTGGTGTCGTGTAGGCTATGCTTACCGACTGCCCTACCAAAGACGTCCTCCTTTCCCATTTTGGCGTTAAAATCGCCCAATACGATTGTAACGTCGTATTTAGGACATTGCTCGTATGTTTTGTCGAGGAGCTCGTAGAAACACTATGTCTTACAAGACATAGGATCGTCTTTTTTGAAGATAGGGCATATAGAGCTGATACTCCAGTCGTCGGGCATGCTTTCCTCCACACTTGATGCATGCACCCTACCAAGATCACATCAACAATTCCCTGCGTTTCGGTGACTAGGTTACCTTCGCTGTTACGAAGAGCCTGTGTTCCGGGTTTGAAAAGCCAGCTGCCGGCTGCTTGGCTTTTCGATAGAAATTCCGGATGTTGTTGCGCTCACGAGACTTTTCGATATCCTGGAGCTGGGAGGCTGCGTGGTTCCTTTTCTTTTTACGCAGAATTTTCTTCTCTTTCCTTCTTCTTTCTTATGTGCATCTTCAACTGAAGGCCGCCCAAAGAAAACTTAGGACACCGGCAGGGTGTCAGTAACGCGACATCTCTCGAATAAATGTTTGAAATTCATTCTAATTGGGTCACTTTGGTGCAGTGACTAGACAGATGTAACATTGAATCGCTGGTCAAAATCATCAACTTGTGTCAACTACTTTCTGACACTTAATACTTTTGACAAGGCACCTCAAAAAGTATGTACGTACCTAACCTATAAGTATTTTATACCAAAGGGTTTTATTTTTACCGTATATCCCGTCTGAAAAATCTCATTCAGATATTGAGTTACATATTCCCCCCATGGATCTCCCTGCACTTGAACATTTCTGACACAAGTTCAGGTTTACCCACAAGGTGACGTTTGCAAAAAAAAAAAGAGTACAAAACGGAAAAAAAGTGCAAAATTACTAGCAGCACCACGTAATATAATATTTAATTATATACAAACTGTAAACATATTCGAGACCATACTTACCATACAAGGCATGTGTGTCATTTCGAATTTCATTGAGTATGCAACTGAAACTTGTTATCGAGTTACTGGAAGTCGATGTTGCTTACGCGTTTGAAAGTAAAATTTAATTGAATGATATTTATAGATATTTATTATTGATGTCACTTTAGGAGGGCAAAACAATTTATTTGCCAAAAAACAAATATTCGCACATATCTATTCTATCAATTAATTGGGATTGAATGTGTCATTGCAACATGTGTGATGGTGTGGTGTCAGTTTCGCTGAAGTATCACATTATAAGTAAATTCGCGGAAATAGCAACATGGCGATGTTAGATTTTTGACGAAACCATATGCGAATATTCGCCGAAGTTACCTTCAGCTACAGGAGTAAATTCGCCTCTCTACTGTTAGTGAATGCTAACAGGGAGACTGACTAAGGTTAGATTAAAGGGGTTAGCTGCACTAATGCGTGCAGCCTTCACTCGGCTGTCAAATGGATCCATTGTACTCCCCTGACGTGGAGTTTCCTGGCTGAAGAACTGGAAAGAGAGGGAAAACAAAATAGATAGTTAGTTAGTCAGTTAGTTATTTAGACTATTTATTTCATAAAAAAAAAAATACAAATAGATACAAATTCATTGAAGATATAATTTCTTAGTCTTTTATGGTTTGGCTGAAGTCCGTCTACCAGATTGGCATTTAGAATTTTATAAAAAAAAATTTAAATATTTATACCTATTGTATTATTGTGAATCGAAAGTTTATTTTTAAAAAAATTCCTCAATTATGCAATTCCTGTAGCGTAGGGTATTCGTCGTATAAATATAGAGTGAATCCCAGCCTTTGTCGCCGTTGAGTATGCTTATCGCCTCCTCCAACTCAAGTGTACGTACTCCAAAGATATTTACGCGGAATTCTTGAAGAATGGGACATACTGCTAGGAAGTGGTATACATCCTCTCGCTCTTTCCGGTTGCATATATCACAAAGTATAGGAAGTTCTGGGCGATGTGATGATATAATTAAGTGGTAGAAGTTCCCCTCTTATTTTAAGATGGTGCTTATCATATCGGTGGATTTACCAGCTAGAAAATATGTTCTATCTCGCAGATGGAGGTTGAGGCTGCTATAATATAGTCTGTGCTGCGACGCTTGGGCTTCTCTTAAGAACCTATCATACAATCTATGACATGTTTTCTCCAGCAGGATCTTAAATTTTCCTTCAAAGTTGCTAACTGCTCATTGGGGTTAACTGTTAAATTGAAATCACAATCGGATGCTAATTTTTCCCACTCTTCTTCTACACAGATTTCCCTGGTTGATAGCATATGGGATAGAACTATCTTTGGTTGTCTGTTCTCGTCCATCGTCATAACTCGTAACACATAATCTAAGTGGAGCTTGAGAGAATCCAAGAACATGGGAACATGGGCTATACCAGTCTCTAAGTGTAGCATGTAGATGGGTGAACTACTCGGCAGCTTAAGTGCTCTCCTTATAAAATAGCGAAGAAACTTTTCCACCTCTTCGAATGGACGGTACCCCCATACTTGTGCTCCGTAAAGAATAATAGCAGATGCAATTGCACGGAATATTTTCAGCTTCGCGCTGTGTGATATGCTTTTGTTGCTAATGCAACTTCCCCACACTGAACCAACTGCTCGCTTTGCTTCTGCTACTTTCGATGCTAAGTGCCTCTTCATGTGAAGGTTTGATGCTATCAAAACTCCTAAGTACTTATATTCCCTCACGACTTCAATTTGCTCGCCCTGATACGTCTACTTTTCACCTCGACAGTACCTGCCCCCACCTTTTCTGAAAATCATCATTTTCGACTTTGCTAGGTTAAGTACAAATTCCAAGTTTTGCAGTAGTTTTCCAATCTACGTATCATCAGCTGCATTCCTTCAATAGTATCCGCGAGGAGCGCCATGTCATCTGCAAACAACAGTGCCGGAATTTTCGTTCTGTTTATCTCTATTCCTCCTTTAATCTCATCTACTATGGTATGTCGTTTATATATAAAATAAACAGCAATGTGCTAAGGATGCACCCTTGTTTTACACCCATTGTCGTTTGGAACTCCTCAGATAAGTGGACCCCATCCCAGATGCACGCTGTGTTTTTTTCATACATAGCCCTTAAAACGTTTATGACTTTTGTTGAAAATCCGATTTTGTAGAGCTTATAGAAAAGTGATTCGCGTGGTATAGTGTCAAAAGCTGCTCGGAAATCTACAAAAAATGCATATAGCTTCTTGCGCTTCTTTTCAAGTGTAAATATTTGATCCGTTGTTGAATACATTCTTCTAAAACCTGCTTGAAACTCGTGCAGAATTTTCTTATTTTCAACCCAGGCGGAAAGCCTTTCGAAAAGCTCAGCCGCAAACAACTTGGTCGATGCGTTCAGGAATGATATTCCCCTATAATTAGCTGGGTCCTCATGGCTTCCCTTCTTGTGCAAAGGGTATATTATAGCTTTGCGAAAGCTCCCTGAGACGTCTGCAGAATTGAAGATTCGATTAAATTCAGATGTAAGTTCTGTTAGAAATTCCGAGGTGCAATTCTTGTAGAATTCGAAAGGCACACGGTCCTCTCCTGGAGCTTTATTAAGTTTAGCCTTCTTAATTGCATTTTGAACTTCATCTAATGTGATAGGGGTATCTAAGAATTCATCATCAATCGAAGGGGCTGCATATTGAAACGACGGTGATATAAGTGCTGTGTTGAGGAGGTGGCTGAAATGATCATTCAGCATATGTGTTTGTAAGCCGGGGGCGATTACATTTTTGTTTCCATTTATGAGCTTCATGGCTTTCCAGAATTCTGCCGTCGATTTCGCTCCATTTAGTAAGTCAACGTTTCTCTGGACGTATGCCTGTCTTTTCGATAAGCAAAGCTGTTGAATGTATTTGTTAGCCGCCAAGTAGAGAAGCTTAGATGAAGTGGAATTGCTTGACCGAAGTAATCTAAGAAACGTGAAAGAAGCATCCCTGGCTCTCATGCAATCTTTATCAAACCACTTTTGCTTTTTAACTTGGCTATTAATTCCCAATTGGGCACTTTGGGCGCAGCTCTTTTTATTATTTCCGTTAGAGCTTCGGTACTGGTGGGAATATTAGATTCGCTCAATCTAATGAGCTCTGCATTTAGATTTTGTTGGAACAAATGTCGAAATCCATCCTTTCATGCCAGTTTTGGCAATAGCTCCAGTTGCGAAAGATTTCCCTCGTTAGAAGAAGAAGAAATATATAACAAAATAGATAGAGTTCTGAGTTAATGGATCGGCCTCCTTTGAACCACCCTGAAGAAGTTATGAATTTCATGATGGTGGTTGGTGGCTTTTCAGACAGGTCGCCCAGATGGTTGAAAAAATACTCTCCAAGGGCCGTCTTCCTGGTGTTGCAGAGACTAGGGCGTTTGCAAAGAAAGTGCTCCGTGTCCTCCTCTACGTCTGTGTTGCCGCATCCTCTCCAGAGTTCATCTGTACTTAGCCGTATTCTCTTACCTAACTTAAGTTTTGATCAGCTGAATTTCACGACAATTTTTCTAGCCAATTTCCACTGTCAAAAGCGAAATATTTAAGGGCTTTACTAGGCTTTACTAGATTCAACATCTTCATCAGGAATACCATTCGACATCTCTCGGGCAATGGCCTGGATAGCCTCTAGCATAGTTGAATTACTTGACCAATTGATGCGAAGATTTTATCCCTGCCTTAGGCTTAAACTTTATAAACCAATAAGTTTTCTCAACATCGCATACCGTACTATGTGAACACCTAAAACTGATCGTCAACAAGCTGATAGATCCTTACCAGTGCAAGTTCAAGCCGGGAAAGTCCACCATTGACCAAATATTCACACTACGGCAGATCTAGGAAAAAACCCAAGCAGTCCAAATGGATACTCATCCCCTTTTTATCGATTTCAAGGATGCCTATGACAGCATCTATAGGGAAGAGCTATATAGAGCCATGTCTAGTCTCGGCATTCCTGACAAGCTCGTCGGTCTATGCAGGATGACAATGGAGAACTCTCGCTGATCCATCAAAGTCGGTAAGAATACCACCGAATCGTTGGATGTCATGAAAGGTCTTAGACAAGATGACCCGCTATCATGCGATCTCTTTGACATAATACTTGAAAGAATTGTACGAAATTCGGAAGCCAACACCGAAGGTACACTCTTTTACAAGTCTGTAGAACTACTCGCTTACGCCGATGACATTGACATCGTTGGAAGAACTCAGTGGCTCGCCAGTGGGGCATTTGCAGGAATTACAAGAAAGGACACCCAACATCAGCGCCTTGGATAGAACGCCACTGTAGACAGTTATAATTTTGAGGTAGTAAAGGACTTTGTCTACCTATGCTCTATGGTGAATTCTGCAAATGACGTAAGTGGGGACATCAAACGAAGAATTAGTCTTGCCAATCGCTGTTTCTATCAGCTAAGAAGGCAATTAAGTAACAAAGCCATATCTTGAAATAATGAGGTAACTCTGTACGATCTTCTTCTTCCTTTTATCAGCGAGGTTATGATCCGAAAACAAGCGATCACAACCCTCCCACTTCACCGCATTTCTACTGATCCGCCTGTGGGGTTCGCCTATTTGATCTCAGAAAATATCGGCAGGCCTGCCGATTTTGGATCACTCGGTTACTGAGGCCAATGAAATGCCGATGTCGTCGCATTTGTCTGATCCAGGCGTTTATAGGCCTACCTTTCCGACATCGCGATGTCTTAGGAACATGCATTGATAATGCTTTTTTAACAGGGTTCAAATAATCTCTTCTTTGAACGTGGCACTACCAGCTGAGCCGGTCGCGCTCTATTTTTTGTACGATGGTTTCCTTGATGTGTGATGTGATGTGAGGTAACCCTGTACGATATAAGATACTAACTTTCCCAGTTCCGGATGAGAATGAGGAGGATGAGGATGAGGAGGATGAGGATGCCCTTGGTTACTTTGAGAGAAAATTTCTTCTTTAGTCTCGTCTGTGAATTGTGATTTTATCATGTCTGAGGCTTTGCCTGAAGCATTCTAAATTTGTTTGGCTGTTGCTTCCTTTAAAAGAGCTAGTGACAATCAGAAAGTTGTTGTAGTGGGCGCCATTTCAAGTGGTTAGTGTGTCGGATCACTGCGCGTGAGGTTCCATGTTCGAATCCTAGAAAACACCAACAAGTTTTTTCACGGTCCCGCCTCTCGCGAATGTCTGACAAACATCCGATAGTATTGTTGTCACGAGAAAGCTTTTCAAAACAATATGCCCTTCGGATACGGCACTAAACTGTGGAGCCCTTTCATGCGTGTAAAAATTTCTAACGCACACAACACGAGTGGTTGCGAAAAGCTAGGCCCAGGTACTTAAAAGAGCTGGTGCGCCATATATTTGGGTGGGCCAACTATAAGTTTCTTTTTACAAATGCAATAAAATGAACAAAATGAAATTTGTTCAATGTATTATGGCTTTATTAGTAAGAGCACACATTCCCATTAATTATGGAACACAATGTCGTTCAAGTGGCTGCCTCGGCTGGCTTCGCAGTAGCGCATTCTATCACTCCAATTTTCCAAGACCTTGTTGATGGTTTCAGGCTGTAGCTCACGGATTGCTTGGATGATATTGGTCTTAAGTGCTTGAATCGTTTCCGGATTGTTGGCATAACATCGGTCCTTCACAGTTCCCCACAAAAAAAAAGTCCAAAGGGGTCAAATCGCAGCTACGAGGTGGCAAATTGACATCGCCAAGACGGCTGATAACACGATTTGGGAATTTGGTGCGCAAAAGACCGATTGTGGCATGGGCTGTGTGGCATGGCGCGCCATCCTGCATGAATCAGAGGTCGTCCAAATCCATGTCTTCAATTTCAGTAAAAAAAAAAGTCGTTAACATGGCTCTGTAACGCCCACCGTCGACCGAAACGTTGTTCCCAGCCTCATTTTCGCAGAAAAATGGTCCAATGATGCCACCACTCCACAATCCGCACCAAACTGTCACTCTCTGTGGATGCATTGGATTCTTGACAATAACGTGCGGGTTTTCCGAGCCCCAGTTGCGCCAATTTTGTTTGTGAGAAAAGATGATTTTTCGCCCAAAATCGTTGTCCAATTCAAGCTGCTTTAAGGCCCAAACTGCGAAGCGATAACGAAGCGGATGGTCGTGCGCTTTCAATTGCTGAATCAATTGGACCGTTTTTTTTTTTTTTTTTTTGGATTGCGCCAGGGATGTGTAATCTTCATAGATACTAATAGCCCGAGTGCTACTAGCATGCACGATTCGCAAACCTGAGTAATCGATGCCAGGAATACGCCTACGTACTAAACACACTCCCTACACACTTCAACCACTGTCCCCGCGGTACTGCCGTTAGGTATTACTTCGCGGGGCTGGTTAGCAATTTATGCTATGCTTCTTATGTCAGCTTCTTCCGCTGCTTCAGCTGCTCTTCTTAGCTTTTCTATTCTCCGCAGCTCTTTTTGTAGAGTTGTTACGAAGGAACATATTGCCACCCAATTCTCTTCCGACTGTAACATATGGTCGAGGAGTAGTGACGGACTTGGCAGAGTAATTCTCCATGCCGTGAAACGTGTGCAGTAAAACACGGCGTGCTCCGTATCTTCATCTTCACCTGGGCATTCCGGGCAGGATGGTAAGTTGTCATGTCCAAATCGGTGTAGATATTTGCGGTAGCCACCGTGGCCAGACAGGAACTGCGTTATATGGTAGTTGCTTTCGACTTATCCAGTCTTGGATAGTCGGTATAAGTTTATATGTCCATCTGCCTTTTGTTGTATTAGCCCAACGAGCTTGCCACATAGCCGCTGACGCTGCCCTTTTTTCAATTTGTATCACCTTGATACCAGTGGCGTCGTGATGACTCAATGCTCTTCTGTTATATATCCTCAGCAACCTGAAAGTTGGCAAATTCGACGGTTTTCCAGCTGGTTATAAGAACAGCTTCTGTTTTATGGCCAGCTAGTTCTAGTCCGGCGGATATTAGCCAATCTTTTATCCGGGCAATTGCTTCATTTGTGGCTGATTCAACTGCATGCATCTGTTTAGCTACTGTCACGACTGCCGACTGCCGTCGGCGAATCCAATTATCGTTACTCCCCCAGGTAGCGTTAATCGTAGGACTCCGTCGTACATGATGTTCTACAATAGTGGCCCTAAAACCGATCCCTGTGGAACTCCCGCAGTTACGTTGTAGTATTTTACCCCTACATCGGTGTTGTACCTCAGCTTCCTGTTGTTGAAGTAGTTCGTCACTATCCGTAGCAGGTAATATGGCATATCCATCCTGGCAAGTGACCTTCTAATAAACGACCAGTTCGCAGAGTTAAATACGTTTTTAACGTCCACCGTTACTACTGCACAATACTCCTTTGTGCCATGGACCGTGTAAGCGAATAATCCCAGATCTTTGTGAAGAATTCTCCTCAGGCTAGTGCGTGAAATGTTGAGCTGTTGAGATCGATGACGAGTTGATGTTCGTGAATCGAGTCTCACACTCTCGGCTACAGCAGCCACATTTTCGTCTGTGCGCACCGTACGACGACGGGGACCATGAGTGTTGTCCACTAGCATACCAGTCTCACGAACTTTTTGCATAAACTTGCGTACAGCAGGCGCATATATATATAACAATCAAAAGATTACCTAGACCTGTTGGAATATATAGGACGAGATATTCAATTCTTCTTCTAGACATTCCTCCTGCCTCCATTGACGGAACCTTCCATACTCCACTGGCTTGGGCGTTTTTGACCACTTAGTGCAGTATTTAGCGCCTCTTTCTTTCTACAGAGGACTTCATTCAAGAGACCTCCATGGGATTGTTTTCTTATAAGATTCGACATGGATAGAGATTCGTCATTGGAGTTATATCCTTCGCTACCACAGAGTATTTTTCAGGGGTTCGGGATAAGAGTCTAAATTCCAGAGAGATTTGAAAGGCTACTTTGGCAGATTGACCGCATTGGGGTAAAAAAGCAAAACGAAGACTCGGCGTTAATGTGAAACAACGCTCTTTCGTACTAGTGTAGGTGGCTACATAAGAATAATCCACTTGAAAGATTGAGTAGTGACATCTATCCATTAAGATCTCACGGTTTTATCAGCCGAGTACTTTCTCTATTCGGTTCAGAATCCAGATCGCACGACCATTTTCGGTATATAGTGCCACATGCCAAACGGAAATCAAGTTTTCGCAAATGCAAATCAAATCATAAATTTGAATCATTTTATTTGCTAAATACACGCAGACGAACAGGCTTCTCATGAGTCAAATGCCAACCGTCGTCTTATTGAATAAATGTGTTAAATTTATGGAAAACCATTGCGAAGATTGGCAGGCAACGC
This sequence comes from Brachypalpus laphriformis, assembly GCA_945910035.1. Taxonomy (NCBI): domain Eukaryota; kingdom Metazoa; phylum Arthropoda; class Insecta; order Diptera; family Syrphidae; genus Brachypalpus; species Brachypalpus laphriformis. The sequence goes on from OX246756.1 coordinate 161,737,525, forward strand.
GTGAAAGTGGATTGGCGGCTCAGTGAATTTCTAAATGCAAAACTAACTTGTAATCACCACTGCAATAGCGACTGCTTAACCTTAATATGCGCCTCACTTTGGCATCTAAACAGTGGAAGTCGGCTCATTCAGTGTGTCAAAAACAATTAAATCCACATTGTTACTGACGGCGGAACCTTACGCTGCCGTTCATGGGGGACCCGGTAGAATAACTTGGTCAAACAACTACGGGCGGAAAAAACACAATATTCAGTGGGGAATCTAACCAGTTTCTTGTTTGCCAGAGATAGACTTGATATAGTGGCTGTCGTCCACCATCGAGTGCACTTTTACTTTGAACTTGGAACTCATTATATGGTCGCTTGCACATGTGGGTCAATGTCCAGCGAATAACTTTATTGCGATAAATGGAATGTCTTAAAATATCTTTATTTATTCTTCAACGAAGGAAGTTTAAATGAGTTATTGCTTTGTGCTTGACTCAGAGGGACCCTCAAAAATCGATGACCATGAGTCACTGAATAATAACATATACACAACACACAGTGACCTCATCGTGGAACGCAATTTTTGTAGCCTGAATCTCTTGGTCATTCATCGATTCCAAGCGATGATTGTTGGAGAGATTCTTACGAATTGCTTTGTAGCGTTTTGTGAAACTCGTTTTAAGATTTTGCCGATGACCGAATTTGGGGGTTTATTGGTTTAGCCTGGAGGCTAAATTATATTTGCAAACAGGTTAAGAAGTCTGATGAAAGTTTGATATTTATTACAGTGTTGCCAGTCAAGGATAAACGCAAATAGAATGCGGGATTGTTCTGTGAAAACGGGGTTAAACAAATAGGTGATTCTCTCTAGGTATCAGATTGCAATGGCAGGTCCTCTTTCTCTTGAGAAGTTCACCTTACTGTATGCCAAGTTCTCTTCTAATGATGTTACAGATTCGGATTTCAATACAATTTGGAAACTAATTCCAAAATTAAAATAGGAATTATGAGCAACGAAATCTCACCTGAGCACGATGGTAGTTGAGCAAAAGTATTGCACGGATAGAGTTAAGCATCCTGTAGGCTTAATCCCTTGTTAATTCTTAATTGATAGTTGTGGAGTTCATCTGGTTTGAGCGGCTGGGATAAGCTAGTTGTTTCTCCCTCAATCAATGCAAATCAAAATCCTGATTCTAGAATTGACATTTTAAAATCCTTTTTACCTTTATATTATGGATACTACTCTTGCATTTCTTATTCTAAGAATCAAAGCTATTTTGCTAAAGGATACTAGCAATGGGGAATGGCCCCATCCAAAAGAAATAATAGTTCGTACTCTATGTTCATGATAGATGATCGCTTATGCAGATGAAATTGCCATAACAGTCTCGGGAAAGCACCTCAATATCCTAAAAAAAACTTATACAAAACGCTTTAAACAAGCTAACTAGATGGCAGTTCGGTGGTTTGAGTGTGAACCCCAACAAAACTGAACTGGTACTCTTCTCCAAGAAATATAAAATTCGGTTCATTGACCCTCCATCCCTTAACTTTCTCTGACAAAGCAAAATACTTGGGTCTTATTTTGGACAGGAAATTAAGCTGGAACCTCAAACCGAGGATGGGGCTGGTGTGCTTTCTCTGACAGGCTTAATCTTAACCTCTCCTTCTGTCTTCTTAATCAAGGCAGAATAATGGCGATTAAGGAGGTCTTTTTTTGGCTAAAGAAAAACGTGATATCCGCTTCTTTTCAGATAACTAAGCAACATTCAAATCCTTAGAGAATAAATGTTTGGATTGTCGATCGTCTCTCGCAGAGATGTCGGAGCAGTTCAATATTCAACTGTGTTGAGTGCCAGGGTGTTAGGACATTCCGGGGAATCGTAAAGCTGATGAAGTCGCCAGAATAGAAGCAACTGTACCTATCCCCTCATATAAGGATGCTATAGGTATATCGATTACTTTACTTATGTCCTGTACCCCCTTGTGGGTCCTAGGGCCTCTACTACGCCTACGCGCCATCGTGTACGGTTTCTGGCAATGTGTCTGAGTTCTCCCCAACTTTTCCCCAACTGTCGTGCCTCCTTCTCGACTGTTCTGCGCCATGTTTTCTTTGGACCGCCAGGTCTTCTGCCATCCTGAGTTAAAGGTTTCCATTGCATAGCGTGGTTCGCTATGGAACTGTCACCCTTACGGAACGTGTGACTAATCCACTGCCACTTCCGTCGTTGGATGTTTGTGCCTATTGGTTTCTGACCCGTTCTCTCATAAAGGTGTTCGTTAGAGATACGATTGGGCGAGAAAATCCATAAGATATTGCGTAGGCACCTATTAACAAACGTTTGCAGCTTTCTTGTGATAATAGTGGTCACTCTCCACGTGCTACAACCATATAACAACACGGATTCAACGATGGAGCGGAACGGTCTTATCTTGGTGTTCAAACTGATTGCATTGCTTCGCCATATTTTGGCAACATCCCGAACGCGGACTTTGCTCTGGCGATGCTATTGGCTATAACCAGTTCGGTTCCACCATCGGTCGAGACAATACTCCCAAGATACTGGAAATCGTCTACTCTCTCTACCGGTTGTCCAGCAATGCATATTTGAGCCGATGAGTTTGTTCCAAGGCTGATAATTTTAGTTTTTGCCGTATTAATTTTTAGCCCAACGACACCTGCCTCCTTCTCCACATCTGCTGTCATTTGGTGGAGGTCCATAATTCTGTGGGAGAGTAGGGCAAACATCACCAGCGTAGTCAAGATGTTTCAGTTGAGATGTAAGAGTCCATCTATTTCCTCCGTTTCCCGTCGACAAAGCTGCATGAAGCACATCGCTAATCACCAATAGGAATAATATTGGTGAAAGGATGCAGCCTTGTCTTACCCCACTTTGGATCTCAAATTCCTCAGACAACTTCCCCTTGTGCAGGACGTGACATTTGGAGCCTTCATATGTAGCCTTCAAATGTAGATTTGATAATAGCAATTAGTTTATAGGGGATAACTCTCCTGCGTACGGAACGCCAAATAAACTCCCTGTTGACACTATCAAATGCCTTCTCAAAGTCGATGAACAGCAGGTGCAGTGGCGATCGATATTCAACGCACTGTTCGATGATAATCCGCAGGGTGTTGATGTGGTCGGCACAGGAGGATCCAGAGCGGAAACCTACTTGTTCGGCATCGAGTGCGTCTTCGAGATGCTGTTTGATTCGCTCCAGGATGATTTTAGCTATTATCTTAGCAACAGCAGGCAGCACGCAGATACCCCTCCAGTTTCCGCACTCCATTAAATTTCCTTTCTTAGGAAGCTTGACGATCATTCCCTTTTTCCACTCGTTAGGAAAGCTCTCAGGTTCCCAAGCTCTCTCTATAAGTGGTAGCAGAAGCTCAGCCGATGTTGTTGGTGCTGCTCGTAAGAGCTCTGGTGGAATACCGTCAAGTCCTACCGCCTTGTTGGTTTTGAGTGCCTTGGTCGCGGTAATGATCTCATCATTACTGGGAGTCGTGGTGCGTATTCGGGAACTTTTCACCTCTGGCATCTCAGTCTGATTTGGGAGCATATCGCTAGCGAATACCCGGTTCAAAACTGTAGCAAAATGCTCTTTCCATCTCTTGAGCTGGTCCTCATCCGAAATGAGCAAGGAGCAGACTAGGCTTTTCACTGGGTGTCAGCTGGAGCTGCGATCACCTATCAGCTTTTTGGTGATTCTGAAGACGGTCCTGCTGTCGCACCTTCGCGCAGCTTCTTCTGCTTCTGTAGCCAGCGCGTTGATGTAGTTGCGCTTGTCACGTCGCACGCTACGCTGAACTTCTCTCATCTTCATGCGATATATGAACTCTAGCTCGCTTCTCCCTGCTGCTGGGGTAGCTGCAACGCGAGCTTTCAGCTGTTTTTGTTCGTCAATCCATCTCCAGGTATCCTCGGAAAGCCACGCCCTATATGTTCCCTGCGATCGACCGACAATTCTTTCAGCACCAGATGTAAAAACATTTTTCACAGCACACCAATGGTCTTGGATGGTTGCGGGCATTGAGCTGCTGATTGCTTCAACACCTTGCGAAAAGTGCTCCCTTATTTGTTGGCGCACTGAGGGATCACTAAGTCTATCGATGTTGAACCTGGACATACTTGTGTTGTCGTGGGATCTTCGAACTGCAGCAGTGCGTAGTTGGAGAGTAGCTATCATAAGATGGTGATCACGTACTATCCCCACATCTGCCCCTCGCCTGTTTCGGACGTCCAGGAGACTACTTCTAAAGCGGAGGCTGATGGCAAATGGTCAATTTGATTGTGGAGGTTGCTTGCCTGTCATTGGAAACCCAGCTGACTTTGTGGTAGGACTTGTGCTCAAACACGGTGCCACCTATCACAAGGCGGTTGGCATTGCAGAAATCCACAAACCTTTCGCCGTTGTCATTGCGGTTGCCTAGTCCATGCTTCCCGATTATATGTTTGAGCCCTTCGTTCTCGTTGCCTACCTTGGCATTCAAATTCTCCATCACTATGACAATGTCTCCATTTGGTGTTGTGTTGAAGACGGCACTTAAGAGATTGTAGATTCACCCCTTTTCGTCCTCAGACGAACTATTCGTTGGGGCGTAACACTGTATGATGGTGACGCGTCGTACTCTAGTCCGGAATCTGGCCGTCATAATCCTATCACCATGAGGCTGCCAGGAAATTATGCCCTTGCGTGCTGTTGTTGTTAGCATTAGTCCGACTCCATATTCCCGCGGACTTCCGGATTGTCTTCCAGAATAGAGTAGTACAGTGTTACGCGTTGGATTTGTACTCGCTCGCTTCTAACCATCTTACTTCACTTACCCCCAAAATGTCCAGTTTATATCGCATGAATTCCTTTTCCAATTGGAGGGAACTGGCATTGTAAGGACTTTCGCTGCCCGAGTCGAGGAGCGTCTTTACATTCCAGAAACCGGGTACAATAGCCAAAAGTCGTCAACATGTGATCATTCCTTATCCGAGGCATAGTGTCGGTTTCTGTAAGGGTCGGTTTTCAGTAACGCAGGTTGCTGGCCCACGTTATCTAGTCTAGAATCAAGGCTCTAGACAACCCGCACTTACAATTTTAGCCTACACGTACAAGGGTTTATATGTATAGTTGCCCGGGGACCACCACCAGAAGGTAAAGTAAGAACTTCATCACGAACTTGATTGTTGCGCTACTGGCGCAATCCAAGTTTTGGGCAGTCAGTAGTTTCCCGATCAATCGCAATCGAGGTCCCCCAAGAATAATGCTATCGAAAGAACAAATCTTAGGTGGAAATGTGGAATATCATGTCTAGCGAAAAAGTAGATTTGGCCTAAGCTGGATCTAAGAATATATTACCGCTACAATGGGTGTCATCGCTGGGCACTGTCTAACAGACAAGTATGCAACAAGGCTTGGCGTATATTCGAACAAATGTTTGTAGAATCTATATGGACGAAGAACGGGAAGAAACTATTCCTCACCTTTGTACATGCCTAGTTCTCTCCCACACAAGGAAGCTTCACTTACTTGTAGAAGCTTTCTGCTGCAACGATTTAGATTATCTGATAAGCATAGATATAAGAAGACTCTTACGCATCATTAGAAGTTCAAACTGAAGGTAGTGATCACAACGGACCTATCTTTAAATGTGTTGGCGTAAGCTGGCAGCCACTTCAACCTACTTCGACCTATGTCCATAGAAGCAAAAGAATGCTATCATCACATGGCTATCTCGTGATGCCTTCAAATCAGCCGCCTTAAACATTATAAACATATATCCTTATAAATCATTACAGTTACCTAACCCTCTTAATATTTATTTATACACATATCAATCTTAATGGTCATTAGCCTAGAATTTTCAAACTAATTCTAAGTGGTTTCTGGTCAACAATGGCCGAAGCAAGGTTCAATTAATTAAAATAAAATTACCACAGCAAACATGCAGAAAACACAAAAAAATTATCCTGCAATTTCCGCAGGACGAATACACACCCTTATTGCTTGTAGTTTCATTCGGCCATCCCCGACAGAGCCTACTAGAGAGAACATCTCTAATATGAAAAGCAAGCATGTATAAGGACAATCCATGGAACAACAAAAAAGGAGATTCACTTGACCCAAATTCTTGACTACAAAGGTATTCGTGTATGTGTGCTGGCTTTTGGCACAGACTAAACAACCAGGAAAAACTTTAATGAATACGGGCGGTCATTCGGTGAGTTCATCGAATGTGAAATTCACACCCAAAAAAAATAAAAAAATCCAAAAGATATACACAATCGATAATCGATTCGCGCTTATTGTAGGTCGATGTATCTTTGTTGGGCGAAATCAAATTAAATTTGTAAACAAATTTACGGACTTTGAAATTTAATGGGTTAAATGAGCTGAAGCGTAGGTATACAGTTGTTCGCCAGACGACGCAGCAATCTGATTTTAATCGGTTCGGTGTTTAAAGCGTATTTTTGATTTAATTGAAGCACAATTTCTAGGTTTAAAAGAATGTGAACTGCGGGTAATATTCTTTGATGCAGTTCTACAGCTATGAAATGTTAAAGACTTTCTACTAGGATTCTAGGTTCATAATCACCTTGCTATATTAAAGTAGGGAACTCGTTTTTGAGGCTACCAATTTCGTGCATTTTTCAATGGTTCTTCCTAAAATGAACTCCTTTTCGATATTTTTGAAACACCTCATATACGTGCTTTTATATCATCAATTTGTCACTTACAGTCTTTAAGTTTAAACCTACTTACTTAGGTGGCGCTACAGTCCGGGGTGGACCTGATCGTCAACCAACAAACCTCTCACGCCAGCCTGGTTTTGAGACACCTACCTACAGTTACGCACGCCAAGTTGGTTGAGACCACCTGCCGCGAGGTCGTCCTATACTGAGCCGTCCATCTGGGATGAATCTGGGCTGTAACGTTGGGCTCCATCTGCTCTACATGACCAAGAATCTCGTGTCTAAGTCAATGTCTTTGTATAGACCGTATAGTTCGGCATTGTACATTCTCCTCCACTTGCCGTCTATGCAGACGGGACCAAAGATCAGACGAAGAACTATTCTCTCAAAGTAACCAATTTTGTCAAAGCTTTATGGATGATTAGTGTCTTACACAGAGTTACCTTAGTAGTTCGAGATGTGGCTTTGTTACTCAATTGACTGATGGTGTTCTATCCAACGCGCTGATGTTGGGTGTCCTTTCTTGAAAACCCATCTTTGCTGCCTGTGTTTCAATACTTGCAAATGCCCCACTGACGACCCACTGAGTTCTTTCAACTATGTCAATGTTATCAGCGTAAGCATGTGATTCTACAGACTTGATCTACAACCAACAAGAACATTTGTATTCTTTCAGATAGCAAGGCTGCTCTACTGGCAATTAAGGCTTATAAAATAATATTCAGACTAGCATGGGACTGCCTTCAACTACTCATATCTCTAGCCAGCACAAGCAGAGTTTATCTCACTTGGGTGCCAGGACGCAGCGGATATGAAGGAAATGAAAAAGCTGACCTGCTTGCCAGAACAGGAGCTGCGTCAAACTTTATGATGCCAAGGCTATTCTGTGGAGTACCAGAGAGTCAGATTCGAAAAGGTTTCCTTGCAGGCCACTGTCGAGTGAAAAAACATCACATGGCTATAGGAATAGCACAAGACATCATCTGCAGAATGTGCAACGAAGACGAAGAATCAGCAGAACACATGTCACTGTAACTGTCTAATCAGACCACGTCATCGTTATTTAGGTGAATTCTACCTTGAAGCAGAAGACATATCTGCAAGCTCACTCAAATGCATAGTAGAGTTCATCACCAAATCGGGTATACTAAGTGAGCTTTAAGATCAGAGAAAATCACAATAGGCCCAATGTGGACGCAGTGATAAGGTGATCTAATCCCACCTCTTCAACAATCTACAATCTACAGACTTGTAAAATATTGTACCTTCGGTATTGGCTTCTGAGTTTCGTACAATTCTTTCAACTATTATGTCAAGGAGATCGCATGATAGCGCATCACCTTGTTTGAGACCTTTTCTGACATGGAACGATTCGGTGGTGTTCTTACCGACTTTGATGGAGCAGCGAGAGTTCTCCATTGTCATCCTGCACAGACGAACGAGCTTGGCAGGGATGCCGAGACTAGACATGGTTCTGTATAACACGCTATCATAGGCAACTTTGAAATCAACGAGGAGCTGGTACGCATCGATTTTATATTTATGGGTTTTTTCCAAGTGCGAATATTTGGTCAATGGTGGACTATCCCGGCATGAAACCGTACTAATAGCGACCTATCAGGTTGCTGACGAGATGTTTAGGTGTTCACCTAATGCGGCAGACCGAATCTTATATGCGATGTTGAGTAGACTTATACATCTGTAGTTGCTGCCAGTTCGGAGGGTCTTCTTTTTTCAGGATCGGATAAACGATGCTGAGGTTCCATTCATCAGGCATACTTCCGTCTGACGAAATGTTTCAGATGAGGTGATGTATGCTCCATAACAACTCATCTCCTCCGGCCTTGAAAAGTTCGTTGGCAAGGCTGTCGGCCCCAGTGTCTTTGTTGGATTTAAGTTCAGACATCGCTATCATCACTTCATTACTTACGCTACAGTTCGAAGTGAACCTGTGCCTCAACCAACAAGCCTCTCCATTTAGCTCGGTCTTTAGCTAATTGCCTCCAGTTGCGCACTACAAGTTGGTCGAGGTCCCCTTGAACTTGTGCGCGCCACCTGCGCCGAGGAGGTCCTCTACTACGTAGTCCCTCTGGATTAGATTCGAAGACACTGCGGGCCAGAGCGTTGGTGTCCATTCGCTCTATATGTCCTAGCCATCTCAGACGTCCAATACGCAGTTTTTTGACTAGGTCGATGTCGCTGTACAGCTCGTATAGTTCGTGATTGAATCTTCTCCTCCAAAACCCGTTAACGTAAATGGGACCGAAAATCTTACGAAGAATTTTTCTCTCGAAGCGACCAAGGATATCTTCATCCTCTTTTAATAAAGTCCATGTTTCCTCACTTCATTGCGACCAGGTGCACGGGAATCTCGACTGTCATCGTCACTGTTGAATGGCTCGTTCCACCTACCAGCGGACTATTGGTCACCGTCGCCGAAGTGTTTCTTCCATATCCTCAGCACCGAATGCGATTCTACCATTATCTTTAAACTACCATTTTCGTCCCTGCAGGCCTCTGTGCTGGCTTTGAAGCCTTGTCCTGCTCTTATTACCTTTTGATAAAATTTCCGAACATCATTCCTGCAATAAAGTCGGTCAATCTTCTTGAACGAGCGCTTCTCATGTTCCTTTTTCTTCTTTTTGAAAAGTTGTTGTTCTTCTTTTCTCCTCGGCTCCTAGAGTTCGTGAACAGCTCTAGTCCTATGCAGCTCCGCTTTGATCGTACCCTTCTGGTTTTGCCGCAGGTACTTGCCGATTCTTCATCAAATAAGGGGTTTCATTGAGCTGACCGGGAGAAACACAATACATCAGAGGCGGCATAGAATCTCTGATGACTTGTGGGCAACGTTGCCACTGGTCTTCCATTTTTTTTGGCACCTTCTTCATCAGGAAAACTAATAAAAACTCCAGATCATGCAGAGTTCAACAATTAACAGTGGAATGCTTTAGGTATTCAAAAAAGCAAGTCTCTTACGAAATCAAGACAAACGAAGAATGTCGTATATTATGGGTCAGAAAATACAATATATTGAAAGTCGTAAGGACCATTGGGGGTCTGTTTTTGTCACTGTCCACATTATGTGTCGAATGAGCCTCTCGTGTCTGGAGCCATTTGTCATTTGTACTAAGTGATGATTTGGTGGTAGTTTCTTGTGTGTGATATAGGTATTTTGTCACGCACGCAATAGACATCAGAATATTTCCATTGGATGGAAATAGAAAGGAAAATACAAGTACATTTCCATCAAACTTAGGACAAAGACGAAGACTCGATATACTCAAATACTCAGGTTGAAATGCCAACTCAGTTTGAACTTGCTCTTCTGATCCTCCATATAAACAAAGTATATGTGTTATACAAATGAAGAACAAATGAAAGGGTAAGGGGACTTTTCTATACAAGACTTCAACATCATCAACAGAAATAGAACGTTTAAATGATCTCATTGCGCAAAAAAAAAAAAACTCAAGAGTTAAACATAAATCGTGACTGATTTCAAATAGAACACAATGAGTCATTATGCTCCATGAAATCCATAAATCCTAAATCAAAGCAAAGCCGATGTTTATCAGAATATACTGCGTCGAATTGTGGGACAATAAAAGCCGATAGCCTGGTAAGAAAAATGTCGAGGAAATTGAAAACTACGTCACAAGAACAGACAGAAACTAATTAAATCGACTCTCAAGGTGTGAAACTTGGACTTATCACTCAACGGTAAAGGTCGTTAAATAAATTTTAAAAGCAGACGTAAAATACTTAAGTAAATCATGAGGCAAAGGCGATATAAGCCAGACTAGTGTTTAAGCACGTTTCAACCGATTGTTTTGTTAAAAGAAAGGCCAGGCCCTTTTTTAATTAACACCTGCAGCGGCGTGGGAGTTGCATACCGCTTTGATACCTACGCACCTTGATGGTATTTTTAGATTAGACTAGAATAAAAGTGTGAATACAGCTGTCTGGGATTTCGTTGTTTATCTTTTCTTTTATCACTCTTTATCGTGAGCCATGTATTAATGAATATTTTTTTCTACTCGTATCTGTAACACAATATCAATTTCTAATAATTCAGATACGTATTTAATGGCCTTAAAATAAAAGAACCTATGCAGGTTTCCATTGTAACATCTTAAATCAATCCACCTCCCAGCAGGATAAGATATAATCAATTCTCTCCGTCCGTGCTGCTCTCGAAACTCGATTCTAATCTTTTCGGCTCTCAAAGATATGTTATTGACCCGCGCCGCGCTGTCGATGACGAACACATATGGAATGGAACAATGGGATAAAATCCCATCCTCCTCCAGAGTTCGATGATCACAATGAGGCATAGTATACCACATGCCATCAACCGAATGAGATACTAAGACTGTGTAATCAAAATTACAAGAGGTTACGAAGTCACGGTCATGATTTAGAGCTACGAAAATCAAAGCTTATAGCAATTTGTTGGTGAAATATTAATTAATTATTCATGATTTCATTTTCGGCACAACACCGTACAATGAAACTTCCGTCAAGATAGATGGACGAACATTATGAGGGAGAAAAAAAAATCCGCTTTAAGATACATGATCGTCAATTTAAAAAAAAAATAAAAAGTTGAATGAACCTTTTGCTGAAAAAAATAAAACAAATCAAGAACAGATAACACAAACAAACTCAGAGATACAAAGTACGCAGATTGAGTTTGAACAAAGTGTTTTGTTGTCTCAATTAAATAATTAAATGAGCTGAACCGTTTCAAGCAGAGTCTTTATCGGATTTCACTTGAATTGATTGCAATTAATTTGAATGGATTGCGGGAGTAGACTTGTTGCTGTCGAATCCTTTGGAATTTCTTATCAGGGAAGTCTGAGAGTACTTGCAATGCAATCGTATCCTTTGTTCCGGATTTTCCTGTAATCTGTACTTATCAGGTGGTATGAGGTTGATGTCACTACAGAGGCACGTCGGTTAAGCTGTGTTCAGATACGATTAAGTTTATGCGGGTGGAATCGTTTTTAAAGCTATGAACGTTCCCCTGATATCGCGAAAGAGAGGCAGGCCTAAAAACGCCTGGATCACACAAGTGCAACAACACCAGCATTGGGTTTGCCTCAGTATAACGAAGTGATCTAAAATCGGGAGGTCTGCCGGCATTTCCCGATGTCAAACAGGCGAAACCTGTAGACACTGTAGACCAGTAGAATTGCAGTGAAGTGGGAGGGTTATGATCTGAACTCAAAGGATCATTATGTTCGTTAGATGGCGCTACAGTCCGGGTTGGACCTGGGCCTCAACCAACAAACCTCTCCAGCCAGCACGGTTACGAGCCAGCTGCCTCCAGTTGCGCACGCCAAATTGGTTGAGGTCCCCCTCCACCTGTTTGCGCCACCTACCGCGACGTCGTCCTCTACTGCGTCGTCCATCCGGGGTGGATTCGAAAACTTTCTTAGCGGGAACGTTGGGCTCCATCCGCTCTACATGACCCAGCCATCTTAGTCGCTGTATGTGAACTCTTCTGGCTAAGTCGATGTCCTTGTACATGCCGTATAGCTCGGCATTGTACCTTCTCCTCCACTCACCGTCTATGCAGACGGGACCAAAGATCGCTCGAAGAACTTTTCTCTCGAAATAACCAAGGGCATTCTCATCCGGTTTTGACAAAGCCCATGCCTCTGCGCCATACAGCAGGACTGGGATGATTAGTGTCTTATAAAGAGTTACCTTAGTAGTTCGAGATAGGGCTTTGCTACTCAATTGCCATCTTAGCCCATAGAAACAACGATTGGCAAGAGTAATTCTTCGTGTGATCTCCCTACTGATGTCATTTGCGGAGTTCACCATCGAGCCTAGGTAGACTAAATCCTTTACTACCTCAAAATTATATCTGTCCATTGTGGCGTTCTGTCCAAGACGCCGATGTTGAGTGTCATTTTTTGTAGACAGCATATATTTTGTTTTGCTTTCATTGACCGCTAGACCCATCTTTGCTGCCTCGATCGCAATACTCGTAAATGCCCCATTGACGGACCGCTGAGTTCTTCCGATTATGTCAATGTCATCGGCATAAGCGAGTAGTTGTACAGACTTGTAAAAGATTGTACCTCCGGTGTTGGCTTGTGAGTTTCGTACAATTCTCTCAAGTACTATGTTAAAGAGATCGCATGATAGCGCGTCACCTTGTCTAAGACCTTTCCTGACATCGAACGGTTCGGTGATGTTCTTACCGACTTTGATGGATCAGCGAGAGTTCTCCATCGTCATTCTGCACAAACGGACGAGCTTGACAGGGATGTCAAGACTAGACATGGCTCTGTATAACTCGTCTCTATACACGCTATCATAGGCAACTTTGAAATCGATGAAGAGGTGGTGCGTATCGATTTTATATTCATGGGTCTTTTCCAAGATCTGCCGTAGTGTGAATATTTGGTCAATGGTGGACTTTCCAGGCCTGAAATCGCACTAATAAGGACCTGTCAGGTTGTTGACGATCGGTTTTAGGCGTTCACATAATGCGGCGGACAGGATTTTATATGCGATGTTGAGGAGACTTATACCTCTGTAATTGGCGCAGTTCAGAGGGTCTCCTTTCTTAAGGATCGGGCAAACGATGCTGAGGTTCCATTCATCGGGCATACTTTCGTCCGACCAGATTTTACAGATGAGCTGGTGCATGCTCCTTACCAACTCATCTCCTCCTGCCTTGAAAAGTTCAGCGGCAAGGCCGTCGGCTCCAGTAGCTTTGTTGGATTTGAGTTTAGATATCGCTATCCTCACTTCATTCTGATTGGGATGGGTTGACGGGAATCTTGACTGCCATCGTCACTGTTGAATGGCTCATTCTGCCTGACAGCGGAATATTGGTCATCATCGCCGTTTAGCAGTCTGCAGAAGTGTTTCTTCCATATCCTCAGCACCTACTGCGATTCCACTACTATGTTGCCATTTTCGTCCCTGCAGGCTTCTGTTCTGGCTTTGAAACCCTGGCATGTTCTTTTTACCCTTTGGTAAAATTTTCGAACATTATTCCTGCAATAGAGTCTCTCAATCTCCTCGATCGAGCGCTTCTCATTCTCCTTTTTCTTCTTTCTGAGAAGTCGATGTTCCTCTGCCGGATGTTACAACCGGAAAAGATTCGAAGCCTGCATCTGCCTTACCAAGAATAATCTACGGATCCTAACAGGCTTCCTAACGGGGCACTGCAAACTCAGGGAGCATCTACGGAAACTAGGTATAATAAATGAAGGCCTTTGCAGATTCTGCAACGGGTCATGTGAGACTCCGGAACACCTTCTGGAGTTTTGTGGGACACTAACCCACAAAAGATTGAAATACTTGGGCAAATACCAAGTATCAGAAGAGGATATGCCAACCATGGACCCACTTCTCATTCTCAGATTCTTAAAAGAAACTGGTCTGGAGAAAGAGCTCTAAGGTGAACTATTCTCGCCAAGGCAAAGGAAGAGCATATGACCTTCAAACACAATTTCGCAGGAATTGCAATTGCGAAGGGGACTCTAACGAGGGACCAAATCTCCCCAAGGTATTAGCAGGGGGCACAATAGACCATTAGGTCGCAGTGCAAAATAACCCTACACAAATAATAATAATAATCAGTCTCTATTCATGTGATCGAATTCCAATTGAAGCGCTAATAACTGCCAGTGCTAGGTGGAGCGATATCAGCACATGCCTTATATCTGGGCAATTTGGCCATATCTAAATCATAGGAAGAAAATCAGGGAATTTCAATAGGTGTAAAAACATTTGATATGCAGACATACCAGAAGACTGAGTGTTCCTTTCAACAATTCCTGTAGAAGCTGTAGAGATGAGAAATAGCCAGAGTCGATTGTCCATCTTCTGTGCAACTATCCTGTGCTATCCACGCTGAGAAGGAAAGCCTTAGAAGAGTACTTCTATAACGTCCTAGACGACCTCGTGTCTCTAGGTCAAATTGGTTTATTTAATAGAAGATGGTACCAAACACATAAAGTTAAACGACAAACATGAAAAGTAGGTATCACTCTTTTTTGTTTCCTCTTGTACAACCCATGCCCGCGTGGCAACGACACTGCGACCTGAAAGATCTATTGTATCGGAGGGTTGGAGTTAATCTAACAGACGTACAACCTTCCTTATGAAAGTGAGTATGTCTTTAGTAGCGGAGCATTTCAGTTCCACTGAAGTAAGTATCTCCTTGTGGAGAATACGTTTACTTAACCAGTGTAGTGCCGGGCGTTCACAAAGAATGTGTTCGGAAGTTTCATCCTCCTCTAAACAGAACCGACAGTCCTTCTCTTCGCACAGGTTCATCTTGTTAAGGTGGTATCTCAAGCCCCAATGGCCTGTAAGAAAGCTCACAAGCTTCTTAATGCTTCCCCTATCTAAGTTAAGGATTTCCTTGTAGGTATAAGGCTTGATTAATCGTTTGGATTGTCTTAGACCTGGCCAACTTGTCCAGTGGTTTAGACGAAGTTTGTTTTCCCATTCGTTAATCAGCGTTGTAGCTGTTGCCCAATTGACGCCACAATAAGGTTCAGGACCTATGAACACAGATTCTGAGCCAGCCCTAGCAAGCTCATCTGCAGATTCGTTGCCCACAATCCCTTAGTGTCCAGGTACCAAACCGAGTTTTACCCTGTCTACCCAAGGTCTTGTAATGCATCGTAGCAGCATTTCACGGTTCTGGAGTCCATTTGGTTGGACGACAGTGCCATAAGTGCTGCTTGGCTATCCGAGAAGAGATGTATTCTAGTGCCTTTGATCCCCTTGCGGAGATTGTGTCTGGCGCAAATCTCAATGGCATGGATTTCAGTCTGAAACACAGTGGGCGTCGTACCCATAGGTACCGAAATCTTTGTGTTGGGTCCAAAAACCCCAGCTCCAACTCCAGAATCCATCTTCGAACCGTCGGTGAACCAGACCAGACTTCTAGGGTCCAATGTTGGAGCACCATTGTACCAGTTTTCGCGGTCCAATATTTCAACCTCGAATAACCTACCAAAGCAGTGTTGCCTGACCATAATATCTGGTAAAGTTCAAAACATGTCTCTTTTTGGGATTGAGTTGAGTATCTTTAAATGTCCCACAAGGTCACCTGGTTTATACTCGCGATCTAGCTGCAGCCTGATGGCATATCTAGCAGCCATCTTCCTAATGAAGATTGGTAAGGGTGTAAGCCTAACAATAGCTTCCAGAGCTGTTGTAGGGCAGGTGCGCATCGCACCTGTATTGCCAAGACAGGCAATTCTTTGCAACTTCTGTAACTTGTTTGCCGTTGCCTGCTGGAGAGTTTTTGGCCACCAGACGATGGCCGCGTATGTGATAATGGGTCTAACCATCATTATGTACAACCAATGTATCATCTTAGGAGAGAGACCCCAAGTTCTGCCGTATAGGCATTTGCTGGCCCACAGTGCTCTAGTAGCGCGCTCAGTGGCGAACTTGATATGTGAATTCCAATTAAGTCGTTTGTCAAGAATTACACCAAGTGGTGCCTTTGATTGTGATAGGTTCAAGGTTGACCTGTGTCTTCCTTGTAAAAGGCACCAGAACGGTTTTACTAGGATTGATGGATAGTCCTTCTTTGTTACACCATTCTACAACGTGAGATATTGCACTTTGCATAACGTTGGAAATTGTCGTGCTGTGTTTACCTCTGATAAAAACCGCCAAGTCATCAGCATAACCGACGGTGGTGTAGCCTGATTGAAGATCTACTAACAAGTTGTCGATGACTATAGACCATAACAGAGGGAAAAGAACTCCTCCTTGAGGACAGCCTTTGGCTGCAGTTATGGACACCGACACTCCCCCAGAGGAGGAAGTAATGAATCGACTTACCAGCATGGCCCTGATCCATTGGTTGGTCGATTCTTCGATACCTCTGCTACTGATCGCCCTTTGGTTATCGGTACCGGAGGCTCCGGACTACTTATAAATAGTACCACAATGGATCTACTTATTAGTGTGAGTCCTAGCTTTGACTTGGAGCACCAATTCTACCTAAACTTACCTAATTATCTCCCTCGCTCTCACTTTCAACACGGCTGGATAGTATAAGAGACAGCAATTGCCAAGAGATCTAGAAGTTTATAGATAGCCCCCGGAAAAAAAATTGAATAAGTGCATTGCAATGCTAACAACAGCCCTTTTAACCAACAAGTCTACTCCACCTTAAAAATCAAAGGACTGCACGTTTGCTTCTAGAATAAATGAAACACACTTTGGACTAACACACACTGTATTTTCTCTCTCATTTGTGGTCATTACAATCGCTTGGTAAGTTCTTTCCCTTATTATGCCAACCATCGGAACCAGGGTCCGAACCAGAACCGGAACTGGAGCCAGAGCTATCTCCTGACATGATCGGAAAAGTGCCAGGCTTGATCAGGAAAATTTCTTGAATACCTTTGCCAGTACTATTACTGGTGCCGAATTTGCTGCCAATGAGATTCCATAGATCACTGTTCTTCTGGTCAATCAAATTCCACAGGAATCCAGTGCTCTGTTGAAACAATTCGGTGGGTTTGGTCCAACTACCGCTGCTACTGTCGCCACTTCCACCACCGCTGCTGCTACCACCACCATGGCTACCACCACCATGGCTACCACCACCATGGCCACCACCACCATGGCTACCACCACCATGGTCACCGCCACCATGGCCACCACCACCATGGCCACCACCACCTCCGCCATAATGACCACCTGGGACAGGGACTTGGATCACAGTAATCGGCTTCATTGGCCACGGTTGTGGAGGATAGTAAGGATATGGCTGCTGCGGAACAGGTGCGTAAATTGGAGGTCCATATTGGAACGGCGGTGGTGGTAGTGGTGGTGGTGGATAGTATGGTAGATAGGGATACGGAGGAGGATATTGATAAGGTGGCGGAGGTGGATAATGATGATGATGTGTTGGTGGATGATGTGGTGATGTGTGATGGTGATGATGATCACTGCCATGAGGATCATTTGGATGATGGTGGTGATGAGGATCTGATGGATAATGGGGGTGATGAGGATCTGATGGATAATGGGGGTGATGAGGGCCTGACGGATGATGAGGCCCTGACGGATAATGAGGCCCTGATGGATGATGAGGCCCTGGCTGAATAGGTGGCTGAGGAGGTGGAATGGCAGCTGCAGCAGCAGCGGCAGCGGCAGCGGCGTCAGGAGGTGGTCTGGCAGCGGCAGCTGCATCAGGAGGTGGTCTGGCAGCGGCAGCGGCCTCCTCAGGAGGTGGTCTGGCAGCGGCAGCGGCCTCAGGAGGTGGCCTGGCAGCGGCAGCTGCCTCAGGAGGTGGCCTGGCAGCTGCCTGAGGAGGTGGAATGGCAGCTGCCTGAGGAGGAGGCCTGGCAGCTGCCTGAGGAGGAGGCCTGGCAGCTGCCTGAGGAGGTGGCCTGGCGGCTGCCTGAGCATCTTCATCAGCATCCTCACCTGCATAAGCATATGCATAGGCATATGCATGAGCATCGTTTTGATAAATATCCTCATTATCGTTGTCAACTGATTGGTCATTGATTACAAGTACATCTTCATCGAACTCTTCATCATTTAACGTGTCAGGCTCGGAGATTCTAGTTGTTGGCACTGACTCGGCATGGACGGTATCAAGAACAACAATCGCAGCTTCGGTCGCAGCTTCGGTCACAGCTTCGGTCACAGTTTTAGTCTCTTCTTTCGTTGTTTCTATCACTTCAGTGACTGGGTCATCAGCTAGAACCAGGACTGCCAACAGGCAGCCTTTCAAACGAAAAGAGAGAGTTTCATCGAAAAATAAAACAAACTTCTACGAGATCTACTCACCTAGAACCAAACGTCCAACCAGCAGCTTCATTTTGATAGTTCTAATTCGAAGATTTCCCCGCGACGACCTTTTATATCACTGGGCCAAGACAATAGGCCAACCCACCTGTGATGCTAAACAAGTTTTTTCCCTGCGGCGGGTCCATCACACAATGCATCATCCATTTGCATTAATTGGTGGTGCATGCGTGCGATACAAAAATGCATCTTTTAGAACTTTCTCCCCGAATTGGATCTTCGGATAGTTTCTTCCCATTCCATGGGATTTTGGGTGGAATTATTTAAATTTTTAGTTTTTTATTTCTTTTTTTGGTAATCCGCCGTGGGATTCAATTGATTTGGGTTTTGTTGGCCTTTAGGGCAAGGGCAACTACGCCCTTCTGATCTAGAATTATAGTGGTCAGAGGATTTCTTTTTGTGTAAACCAGTACGTGGCTAGAGGTCTTTCAACTTTGATGTAGGTGCGCGCTTAATTGTTTTGAACACTCCTGTGCACCGTCGGTAGGAAAGTGTGCCGTGACTAATCTTTGTTTTTCGGAAATAAGTGGTTAGGCTATTATTGAAGTGAAGTTATTTTTATTTAGTGATGTGTTTTGTTTTGTGTGCATATCAGTGGACTTAAAAATTTGTGGCTAGCGAGGTGAGAAAAAGGATGCCTATGCATTGATCCATAAGAAAATTAAATTCTTCTGACTTTGGTATCGTAGATACAGACTTTGGTTTATGGTTATTTTTGTAAATGATGAAGTTACTACGATTTCTGGTAGGCGAACCCCACAGGCGGATCAGTAGAAATGCGGTGAAGTGGGAGGGTTGTGATCCCTTGTTTTCGGATCATAACCTCGCTGATAAAAAGGAAGAAGAAGAAGACTACGATTTCTGGTGTATTGATCATCTTGTCGTCTTCTACTGAGTTGTCAAAGTATCAACAGTCTGTCCGGAGTAACAACAACATTACAAAATTAGTTTTCAAACTTCTTGTTTAGACTCATTTAAAATGAATCCGTAATGACTAAAGATCATAAAACATGTCAAAAGGATATAAAAGCGAGTTAAAGTTCATATCTACATCTCAGAGATGTCACTTCTTAAGATATTACTTGTAAACGAAACAGATGAGAGTAGAGCATTTCATAAGTAAAACGGTTTACAGTGACCGAAAGTTGGAGAATCTCGCTAAGTAAATTAAGTGATATACATTCATGCTTTCAAAAGCGAATAGAACTCCGTCCATGCATTACAAAGGGCTACGAAGAAGTCAAAGA
This sequence comes from Brachypalpus laphriformis, assembly GCA_945910035.1. Classification (NCBI taxonomy): domain Eukaryota; kingdom Metazoa; phylum Arthropoda; class Insecta; order Diptera; family Syrphidae; genus Brachypalpus; species Brachypalpus laphriformis. The sequence goes on from OX246756.1 coordinate 161,757,271, forward strand.
AATTACATCTGAGTAGAAATCTTCTATTTCACAAGTCCACGCCCACTTTAATAGGGCGTGGTTAAGCCATAGGGGATAGGGTATCATACGATCCTTTTCAAAACGCTATCAGTACTGCTTAAGAGCAGACATTTTGTGACGAATATTACCTTACACTGAGAGAAAAAATCCCAAATTAGATGCTAAGTACAATTTGTATACATAAATACATGTATATAGAGACCAACACCGTAAACAAAAAAGACTGCCCAAGTAAATAAAAATCAGAATACATACAAAAAAGAAGTAAAATCATTTTGCATATCGATGCGATCGAACTGACTGCTGAAGGGTCTAAAGAATTCTACGTCGACAGCATTCTACGTCGTTGATCGCAATAGTAAATAAAAGAGGACCTAAGTGACTTCATTGGGGTACACCAGATGTAGCGGAAAATTAAATCGGAAGTGTTTCTCCGAAATGAAACTTGATATGTTCGTTGTTCAAAGTACGAACCTATTCATCGAACGAAAGGACTAGGAAAACCCAAGGCATAATTTTGAACAGAATTAAACTACGAGAAAGTATGTCAAAGGCTCCGTGGCGTAAGTGGTTAGTGTGTCGGATCACTACGCATGAGGTTCCAAGTTCGAATCCCAGAAAATACCAAAAAGTTTTTTCACGGTCCCACCTCTCGCGTGCGTCTGACAAACATCCGAGAGTATTGTTGTCCCGAAAAAGCTTCTCAAATCGCCGTTCGGATACGGCACTAAACTGTAGGTCCCTTCCATTCGTGTGGAAAATATAACGCACACAACATGAGTGGTTGCGAGAAGCTAGGCCCTGGCACTTTAAAGAGCTGTTGCGCCAAATATTTATTTATTTTTATTTTATGTCAAAGGCCATGCTGAAATCTGTATAAATAAAGTTGATCTGACTACCCTGAATTCTTATTGGTTCTTAACAGTTTATCTTCTTTTCATAAACCCATGCTGCTTGGCTTAAAGAAAGGCTTGGAAGTAAAATAAAAACCCTTGCAAACTATAGCCTCGGACGGTTTTGGCAGCGACTACAACTTGTACGTTGGGTCTAAAATGAATTACTTCACCTCGAAGTAGCAACAGAGTCGTGCTCCGCAGCATAAAGCACACTTGAATCGTCTGTGCAATTTGTTGAAGAAGACTATTAAGGATTTTAAGAATCGTGCAATAGCCTCTTACCTTGAAAGTCTTACAGCGAAAAAAGATTCCAATTATTCACTTTGGAAAGCTGTAAAAGGCACCAAAGGCCCAAAGTACCCGCGCCGCCAAATAAATTAAATTAAAATGAATGGGCGAGGGAAGATAAAGAAAAAGCGGACGTCTTTGCGGCCTACCTGGTAGAAACCTTCAAACCGTACGATGGTCAAGTGGTTTACGATAACATCAATAGGCCGGATTTACCATCTGAAGATTTAACACTCACAAGTGCAACGCTAAGGGAGCTCACACATGAGATCGAGAATCTGAAACCTAAGAAATGTCCTGGTTATGATTTGATTACCGGAGAAATTCTCAAAGTTTAAAGTAGAAAAGCATTGATTAAGCTTCTCCATATTGTAAATGCTGCGCTCAGATTAAAACACGTGCCGAGCCAAGAAAACAAATGCAAATATTTTACAAGCTTTTCAAAATAAAGTGCTAAGAGAAATTGTCCAAGCACCGTGGTATAGTAGAAACGACGATATCCACAGGGATCTCGGAATTCCGACAATCGAAGCTGAAACTAGAAGCTTCGCGAGAAAGCATAGAAATCGACTAATCGGACATGTCAACAATACAGTCTTACAAATTTTGGATGAGAGCAATTTATTGCACCGACTACGAAGGACGAAACCTTTCGACTTGGCGAGATAATGATTAACTGCGTCTAGATTGGGGAACATGCAGGATCTTTCAGTGGAAAGTAACCTGCCAAACGTTTTTATTTCATGATAGAAAAATTGCTTGATAAGTTAAGACTTAGTTGCGATATCTAACAAATTTATATCGAAGGGTGGTGTTTGTAGTCAGTAAGAATCTGACACTACTATGAGCACGCGCTTGCTATTCTCATAGTGTCTATGGAAGATTCTTCACCTACCCTCGGGAAAAAAAACCTCGATTTCCCTTTTGTAAATTGGAATGATAAAAGAGTTTTTCCAAATTTTAGGGAAAATACTCTGCTTTGATGGCGCCGGAAATAAGTGTGCTAAAGGGGATGGCAAACGACTAACAAAGGGCTCGTAGGGGCAGCATCTCCCGATAGGTGCTGGTCCGCTAAGTAACGACAAGGAGCCACTGCAGCCGAAAACCTAGCAGCTCTGTTAGTAAGCCCTACTCCCACCTCCTCATGGTGCCATCTGGGAATTTCTTCAGAAATTGCTAACGGGAGAGGACGAATGGCGAGCTTCAGGATAAGTGTCGGTTGGTCTGTGGCCCAGCGAGCCGCAACCGTAAAACAAACTATTGCTCCGAAACGGAAACTATCGCCTCGGATAAGGACTGATAATTTGTTGGCGACCTTTGACTATCGAACACGGACAAAGATCGGATTCTGGAACGTTAAGACCCTCCTGGACTCACTCCAGGAAGGTCCTTATAACGCCAGATTCCTGCGCGGATTCACACGGTATAAAATCGACATCTTAGGGCTGAGCGAGATAAGATGGTACGATGCTGGGGAATACATCTCCCCAACAAAAAGCACTGTCATGCTCTACTCTGGTAAACCAGCTGGAAGTGCACGGAGTTCCGGCGTAGGACTCATACTAAATCCAGCAGCACGTAGTAGCCTCATATCCTGGAAACCCCATAGTGACCGGATATTGACAGCTAGGTTCCAGAGTAGAGTTAGAAAAATGACCATCATACAGTGTTATGATCCGACTCTAGACGCGACTGAGGATGAAAAGGATGATTTTTATAGCCACTTAGGTGCCGCCTACAACCAAACGCCTAATAGGGACATCGTAATGCTTAAGCACGTGATGGGAGTTCACGGCGTGGGAGACCGTAATGACAACGGTGAGCGGTTTGTGGACTATTGCAATACCAACCGCCTAGTCATCGGAGGTACGCTGTTTAAGCATAACACCTGCCATAAGATCACTTGGGCCTCTACTGATAGGCAACGAACATCCAACCAGATCGACCACATTGCGATCAGTCGCCGCTTTAGAAATTGTCTCCTGGACGTCCGAAACAGACGTGGAGCTGACGTCGGACAAGAACGAGATCACCATCTTATGGTAGCTCATTTACGCCTTCGTACCGCATACGTCAACAGCAACCGCTCAAACCTACTTAGCATCACCAGGTTTAATATCGACAGGCTCAAGGTTTCCCAAGTGCGCCAACAGTTCAGGGACCATCTTGCCTTAGAGGCAGAAGCAATCAGCAGCATATTGCAAGAGAACATGAAGGACCACTGGAGTGCTGTGAAAAATGCTTTTGCGACTGGGGCACGCACGTATGTCGGTAAAAAGCAAAAACACCACCGCACATGGCTTTCTACAGACACTTGGAGACGGATCGATGAGCGTACAGCAATCAAGGCTCGGATTGCAGCGGCCTCAGCAGTAGAGAGAACCGAGCTTGAAACCCAATACCGTGCGAAGAAGAAAGAAGTGCAGCGTAGTTTGAGACGTGGCAAACGTCAATAGGTCAACTCACTGGCCTCAAGGGCTGAAGAAGCAGCGAGTAGGTGCGACAGTAGGACTGTTTACAACATCACTAAGGAGCTCATTGGTGGTCGACTCCAAACAACATCCAGTGAAGAGTCTAGACGGTAACCTTCTGATTTCGGATGAGGATCAGCTCACTAGATGGAGAGAACATTTTGCTACAGTGCTAAATCACATAGGCGATGGCGGTACGATCTTGAATTCAAATGAGCAGTTCGAAGCAACAAATTCCCGAATCCGCACCGTACCTCCCAGTAAAACCGAAATAATAACAGCAATCAAGTCCCTCAAGAAGAACAAAGCGGTGGGTATTGATGCCATCCCTGCCGAGCTATTTCAAGCGGCGTCAAATACATCGGCAGATTTGCTGCATCTGCTCATACGGAGAGCTTGGGATAGTGAAAAATTTCCACAGGAGTGGAAAAGGGGGATGATCATTAAACTTCCAAAGAAGGGAAACTTGATGGAGTGCGGTAACTGGAGAGATATATGTGTTCTTCCAGCTGTAGCCAAAATAATAGCTAGAATAATTTTAGAACGAAATAAAGAACATTTAGATCGAACTCTCGATGTCGAACAGGCAGGCTTTCGCGCTGGATCCTCCTGCATCGACCACATAAACACCTTACGGATCATAATCGAACAATGCGTTGAGTACAGGTCTCCGCTACATTTACTGTTTATCGACTTCGAGAAGGCTTTCGACAGCTTAAATCGAGATGCTTGCGCAGGAGAGGCATTCCAGAAAAACTTATAGCTATTATCAAGGCTACATACGAGGGCGGCAAGTGTCACGTCATGCACAATGGTAAGGAGTCGGAGGATTTTGAAGTCCAAGGTGGAGTACGTCAAGGGTGCATACTGTCCCCACTATTGTTCTTGGTGGTTATCAACGATGTCCTCCGTGCAGCATTGACGGAAGCTAATTATGGAATTCGTTGGACGATGACATCTTACCTTAAACACCTAGATTACGTTGACGATGTTTGTCTACTTTCACATCGGATAATGGATCTTTATTTGATGGCCCACAATCTAGAATCTGAGGCAAACAAAGTGGGGCTAAAAATAAACACAGCCAAAACAAAAGCCCTGAGCACTTCTAATACCCGCGCTCAACTTAACATTGCCGGAAAGCATGTCGAGAAAGTTGATAACTTTCTATATTTAGGAAGTGTCGTCTCGGCTAATCGCGGTGGCACCGAACTGGATGTGTGCAACAGAATCGGGAAGGGTAAAGCTGCGTTCGGAATGCTGTCCAAAATCTGGAGAAGCAATGTTATCAGCTTAAGAACCAAGCTGCGACTGTTCCGCTCTAACGTAGAATCAGTGCTGCTTTATGGATGCAGTACCTGGAAGGTGGACACCATTAACACACGCAAGCTGCAAGTCTTCGTAAACAAATGCTGAAGAATCATCTTGAGGATTTTTGGGCCGAACCGCATCTCCAACCAACAACTTTATCTGAGAACGGGCCAAGAACCTATAAGCATTACTAGACGAAGGAGAAAGTGGCAATGGATTGGACACACCCTACGGTGCGAAGACAACTTCATTGCGAAATACGCCATGTAGTGGAATCCGCTCACCCAGGCAGGCAGAATAGCGGGACGCCCTAGGCAAACGTGGCGCAGAACAGTTGAGGAGGAATCGAGCTCTTTAGGAATGAGTTGGAGGCAGCTCAAACGCTTTGCAGAACTTCGAACACGATGGCGCGCAGGCGTGGTTGACGCCCTATGCCCCCCCGAGGGGTTAAAGGATATAAACAAACAAACAGGGTATTGCAACAATATCTTAGCACAATTGGAGGAATTCCGTCACCACCACTAAGTAGCGCTAGATACTCTCTTATTTACTTCTTCAAAAGTGATTAAAATCTGCTGCATTGTGCTATTAGGAAGCCTTTAAGGTGGGAAAAATTACTCTGGTTCGGTGAATAGTTTTCGGAGCAAAAAGATAGACCAAACAATGAAGAGAACATATTACAGACTACAAGAGGACTGCTGCCTTATTCGCTTAAGTCTTCTGCTTATTTCTAGTAAATTAGTCGTAGAATAAGTCATCCATTCAAGCTATCTAAAGGGTGAGCTAACAGCTAGTGTGGAAGTTTTCATTCAATTAAATACACATTGAAATCAATGTAGAACTTTATTGATTAATGAAGATCGGTCAATTATGAATGAAACACAACATCGTTCATGTGACCACCACGGCTTCTGTTGCAAGCGACCATCTGAAGGTCGAAATTATCGATGAGTTTTTGAAGAATAAGTCAGTCAATGGCCGCAATCTCAGTTTGGATGTTATGTTTGAGATCCTGAATTGTCGCTGGGTTATTGGCATAGACCTTACTCTTCAAATAACCCCAAGGGAAGTAGTCTAAAGGTATCAAATCGCATAACCTTGGAGGCTAATAAACTTCTCTAACCGAAATAATGGTCTTTGGTGTATGCTGATAAATCGCAAACTATTCAGGTCTTGGAAGCCAATATTCAGCGCGTTTTTGGTGAGATAAAGTCCCAAATGCTCGAAAGAGTGGCTCGAAATTTGAATTTATGTACTGGAGCAGAGTCTTATTTGGAAACCCATCTTGCTCCATTAAAAAGGGTATTCGTCAAGCCTTTAACGATGCTTTCTAGGCCATCTTCTTGGTTCACCTTTGCCCCAGTTTTGACTCATTTTTTACAGAAATGGAGAGGAGTAACTCCTTGCTGGGATACCTTCCTACCATATCATTATGGGGTGGGCGGTTTGAATCTTAGGAACTGTATCTTTTGCTTCTTTCCCTGCATAAATTGTATCGTTTTGTTTATTAAAAACTTCCTCGATGGTGAAAATCTTTTCATCTTTAAAAAGGATATTTTCGTGGCCGTTTTTCGCGTGCTAATGCAAGAGTCGCTTGAATCTTTCAAGCCTCATTTACTTTAAATTACCGTCGATAATTGTCCAGTTGACTGACGAAAGGCTTTCATATTGAGACCATCTCGAACGATCCTTGAAATAGATCTGGTGGATTTATCTAGCTCACGCGGCAAAATGTTTTGTTTTCGAAGAGGATTTCTTTGAATTAGCTCGCGTACAGCTTTTACAACTGCACTCGTACGGGCAACCTCTGTTTACAAGTTGTCGCCATATATCCAGTTTTCCATGCCACTGCTTCTAACGTTCAGTCCGCCTGGTAGGTATGTAGGTAAACTTTGTAAACTTTGTTTCTGGATTTAAAAACTAGCTACCTTTACCAGCTTATTCAATCTGCACACAATCTACTGGCTTACGTGAATCGTTGGTTACTATCACGGGTTTATATTAAACCCAACTGTGTATTCCAATTTACTCGCAATAGACCTGTTTTTATTGCCCAAATAAACAACACCACAAGTCCCCACAGAAACTGTATTTGCCTGTAGACCACCCGTAAATGCGGAAATTCCCAATTTATTGATTCCAAAGAGATGATCTTTGAAAAAAAAACTCGAAAAAGATGCCGCTTAGCATGTGCTTTCTCTGCGTAGCGTGTCAGATGTTCGAACAATTTGCATAAACACGCTTACGCATAAGCAGACTGCGTTCATGTAGATGTTTGCATCTTTAAATAAAATCTCCACAACGCAAAGATACACGTATTTGTTTACATTTCTCCCCCCGCCCTTTTAGTGTATCTTTTTTGGTTTCCCCAAAATAGAACGAAGACTTGAGGTCAAAGAGTGCAATAAAGAGCTCCGAGCAGACGCAGCTAGAGAGATGATTGATATTATTCTGTGCACATGCATGAAGTGTACTTTCAGTTTCATTATCTATAAGGAAGCACATGTACTTTATAAATACATTTTTCCCCAGAACTTTTCATCAACCCTTTACGTACGTTTCTAGTTTTTCTTTAGTTGGGGAATTTTATCGCACGCGACTTCTGCGTATGGCTTGGTCGATGAAAATCGGGAACAAACCCATTAGTCATTATGTGCCTCTTGTCAGTTGGCCCACATGAGTCAAAAGTCTTCGACAGGGCATAATGAGAACATATTGGATGCATTTTTGAGATACAAATTAACACAAGACGTCTGTCGTTTGTCTGACAAATTATACTGAGTGCATACGGACAGAGTGTCGACAAGAAAGACGCGGTGTTAGTCTTCTAGCATATGCAATCCGAATCGCTTGAAAAGAGTGCCTTCGATACCTCAAGGCAAAGACTTGTATCTTTTTGCATAATTTATTGCAAAATGCTCGGATTTGTTTGGCCAAGCATACGATTGACCATTAATTACGTATTGACTGAGAAATGATTAATGACGCTTAAGTAACCTAATTTTTCCTTTCTTTTCAGATAATTTGACGACGACTGTCGCTTTTTTGTCTCACGGTAAGTGTTGAATAATATCGATAGTAAAATCTAAAACTATGTCAAAACTAGTTAGTGGGTAGATTCTTTCATATGCAAAATAAATAAACAAACAATAGGAAAACTAATAAATAAATAAATTTATTAAAATGCCATCGAAAAAGAATTGTGCTGCGCGCTGACCAGCGAATAACAATAAGATATAAATTTAGGTTACAAAAAGAATGAATAAAATGTTAATAAGCTGATCACGAACGCATTAGTGACTCTTCAGAAGTGGGAGAAAATTATGAAGAATGTTAAGCCTTGACTCTGAATAATGGAAAAGAGTTTCACGACGTTTGTTGTGTGATATCCCTTGACTGCTGTTGAATAGTATCCAACAAATTGTTGACTTCTGCTAATAGTCCCAGGCATATAATAGAAAACTAGAAAATTAATTTCCTTTACTCTATGGGTACAAACCTGAAAATAAAAGAATGGGAAGCTGATGGCCACGCCAAAAAAATACAACGCCGATTACTGGGCTAAATCCACGGGCCTAACACAGCCAAAAAAGTCCACGCGATCGAAAGATGCGCGCAATTAAACTTAGACAGGAAATATCGCGGGCAGGACATCGCGATACTATCAGACAGCCAAGCCGCTATTAAAGCACTAACCTCGCATGAGATCAGATCCAAACTGGTATGGGACTGTCTTACCAGGATCAACAAACTGGGAGAAACAAACAAAGTAACTCTCTACTGTGTACCAGGACATGTAGGAGTGGAGGGGAACGAAGCAGCTGATGAACAAGCTAGAAACGGATCAGACACGCCGTTCCTTGGACCAGAACCCTTCTGTGGGATAGGACCCCACAAAATAAGGGAAGACTTAAGGAAAGAAGAAGAGAACAAATGGGCCAAATATTGGGACGATATCCCCCAAATAAGACAGGCAAAGGAACTTCTGGGTAAATACAACCAGAAAAGAAGCAGAGCCTGCCTAAGAGTTAGTAAGAATCGGCTTCACATCTTGGCGGGCATGTTAACAGGTCACTGCAGACTTAAGGAGCACCTTAAGAAACTGGGAATAGAGGGAGACGGACACTGCAGATTCTGCAGGGACTTCGCAGAAACACCAGCGCACCTTCTTATGGAATGCGAAGCACTGATCCACAAAAGAAGGAATCACCTTGATGCCTACCTCCTATCAGAAACGGATTTATCTTCGCTGGATCCACTGAAGATACTCCGGTTTGCTGTAGCAGCTGGACTAGAGGAAGTGCTCTAGACCGAGTATATCATCGGGTAGAGCCTTAGTAAGTGGGGCACAATAGATCTTTTATAGGTCGCAGTGCACTTGCACCTTTCAATAATATACATCTACATCTACAAGGATAAGAAGCTATTTGAGCTCAGCGGAGAAGACTTAAGGATCTTAGCAGGCTATCTGACTGGGCATTATCTACTCAGGTACCACCTGCGCAAAATAGGAGTAGCAGGTACAGATGTATACCGGCTTTGTGAGAGCAAAAAGAGACTGCAGAACATATTCTTTGTGAATGTCTCGTGGCCGCAAGCAAAATACTTCTCCATCTTAAGCGGGCTTTACTGAGCCCTGCAGGCATTTGGAACATTGAACATAGAGCTATGTTGAGGTTTTATTCCAGCAGAAATTCAGCAATGTGAGGACATTGTGCTTCCATGGCTCAAAGTCATCATGCCGGGCTGTCTAAATCTGGTCTATATCCCCGAACTATGAACCGATGTTGAAGTCATCTTTATACCTAAGGCAGGAAAGAGCTCGCACGTGGAACCAAAGGATCACCGACCTATCAGTCTATCGTCATTTCTACATAAAACTTTAGAAAGGTTAATTAATATCCACCTTCGGCAAAGTATTAGCCCAGCTTGGCGCTCGCCGTCCCAACATGCGTACTGAAAAAGGCAAATCGGTGAAGACAGCCTTACATTCGCTTGTGCGCATCATTGAAAAACCTTTAAGCATTAAGGAATACACTATGGTGGCTTTCCTTGACATTGAGGGAGCATTTAACAATGTTAAATCAAAGGCGAATACCGACGCATTTGCAAATCTGAAAGTGGATACTTCGCTCGGAGTGGTGGTCTTATATGCATACAGTGTTGTTGCTTACATGCAGGATTATTAACACATAGCTGGGCAAAGCATCGACTAGAAGAATTGCCCGCTACGGTACACCCCAAGGTGGAGTCTTGTCACCTCTTCTGTGAAACCTGGTGGAACTGGATACGTCATGCTGCAGAGTGATCGCCTATGCTGATGACATTGCTATTGCTGCCTCCGGTAAGCACCCAGACAAAAAATGAAAAAAATACAAATATTTGGCGCAACAACGAATGGAAGGGACCTACAGTTTAACGAACGGCGATTTGAGAAGCTTTTTCGTGACAATAATAGTCTCGGATGTTTGTCAGACGCTCGCGAGAGGTGGGACCGTGAAAAAACTTTTTGGTGTTTTCTGGGATTCGAACTTGGAACCTCATGCGTAGTGATCCTCCAATATGCTCTCCTTCGGCTCACCAGATGGGCCTCCAAATGTGGACTAGGGGTTAGTCCCCGTAAAACGGAACTTCTCCTCTTCGCGAGGAAATATAAAGTTCCCCTCATAGACCCTCCTATGATAAATAACACCAGTCTCACCTTCACTGATAACGCAAAATATTTGGGTCATATTTTGGATAGGAAATTAAACAGGAAAGCCAATCTACTAGAACGCGTCAGGAAAGCCAATGTAGCTCTCTATTCCTGTAAAAAGGCTATAGGTAGGAGCTGGGGTATGAAACCTCAAATCACGTTATCAGGCCTATACTACTCTATGGCGTGATCGTATGGTGGCCTGCTCTTGACAGGGCTACCCACCTCACTTAACTAGCTAAGGTGCAAAGATCTGCATGCATTTGCATCAGTGGTGCACTGAAAACTACTCCCCCCGCGGCACTGGACATTTTGTTCAACATGCTACCCTTAGATATTTTCGGCAAACAGATGGCTGCCTGTGCGGCCATCCATCTAAAAGCCTCCTCTCAGTAGTCTAGCTACTGCGTTGGCCACTTCTCAATCAATGATCTTCTCAACTTCAAACACGAAAGCACGGACTACTACCCGCCGAAACTGAGATTTCATCGTAACTTCCGTACGAGCATTCCTGAACGGAATGATCGGGGCACCTCCCCCCTGTCGATGGTACCTCGGTTCACTTCTTTACAGATGGCTCTAAGACCGCGGGTGGGGTGAGTTGTGGTGTTTTCTCCGAACAGCTCAATCTGAGCATCTCGTTCCGCCTTTCTGATCATTGTAGCGTTTTTCAGGCGGAAATCATTTTTTTTTATTTTTTTATATATGTCCTGTATCCCCTTGTGGGTCCTAGGGCCTCTACTACGCATACGCGCCATCGTGTATGGTTTCTGGCAACGTGTCTGAGTTCTCCCCAACTTTTCCCTAACTGCCGTACCTCCTTCTCGACTTTTCTGCGCCATGTTTTCCTCGGACCGCCAGGTCTTCTGCCATCCTGAGTTAGAGGGTTCCATTGCATGGCATGGTTCGCTATGGAACTGTCACCCTTTCGGAACGTGTGACCAATCCACTGCCACTTCCGCCGTTGGATGGTTGCGCCTATTGGTTCCTGACCCATTCTCTCGTAAAGGTGTTCGTTAGAAATACGATTGGGCCAGAAAATCCTTAAGATATTGCGCAGGCACCTATTAACGAAAGTTTGCAGCTTTCTGGTGATAGTAGTGGTCACTCTCCACGTGCTGCAATCATACATCAGCACGGATTCAACGTTGGAGCGGAACAGTCTTATCTTGGTGCTCAAACTGATTGCATTGCTTCGCCATATTTTGGACAGCATCCCGAACGCGGACTTTGCTTTGGCGATCCTGTTGGCTATATCCAGTTCGGTTCCACCATCGGTCGAGACAATACTCCCAAGATACTAGAAATCCTCTACTCTTTCTACCGGTTGTCCAGCAATGCATATTTGAGCCGATGAGTTAGTTCCAAGGCTGATAATTTTAGTTTTTGCCGTATTCATTTTCAGCCCGACGACGCCTGCCTCCCTCTCCACATCTGCTGTCATTTGGTGGAGGTCCATAATTCTGTGGGAGAGTAAGCATACATCGTCAGCGTAGTCAAGATGTTTCAGTTGAGATGTAAGAGTCCGTCGAATATGGGTGCCAGGCTACAGGGACATTCCAGGAAACTGCAGGGCGGACGAGCTCGCCAGACAGGGTACTACTCTAAGGATTCTGCCTAACAGGCAAGCCCTGAGTATGCCCCTCGCTACATGTAAGCATCTACTAAAGCTGAACGCTATTAGCAAGACTAACCTCAGATGGGAAAACGGCTCAACATGTCACATTTCGAGATAGATCTGGCATAAGCTGGACCAAAAACATAGTGCCGAGCTAGTAAAGCCAAAGCGATCACAGATCAGCTATGTTGTCGGTGTTCTCACTGGACTGTCTTATAGGCCAACACGCCAAAAGACTTGGCCTCTTCTCTATCGACTTCTGCAGAAGCTGTAGGGACAAGGAGGACAAGGAAACCATCCTTCACCTCCTATGCAACTGTCCAGCCATGTCGCATAAAAGAATGCTCCATCTAAGATCCCCCCTTCCTTGAAGACCTCGGCGATCTGCCGTACGTCATATGCATCCATCACTTTATCAAAAGCTCCGGTTGGTTTTGTTAGTGGCCTAATAGTTGATCCATGGTATCACAAAGGACCTTCACTGATCTAAGTGTGTCTGCACTCTCGTGCGGACAGCCAACCTAACCTAACCTAACCTATGTTGAGGTTTATCAAGAGCCTTAGCCCAATTTCATCTAAACATACAATAGATTTTCTAAGTTGTAGTGATACAAGTCCCTAGTATAGTATAGTATGGGTGAATGTTTCTGTCTACCGATTCTCGTAACAAATGAATGCACCTTAGGTCTAAAGTACTATAGCTATGCGCTACAAGCATCGTCTTCATGTTTGTCCTTGACGATGATCACTAGATCATTTGCATAGCCTATAATCCTGAAGCCTAAGCTGTTAAGTCTACTCAGTAAGTCATCAACCACAAGAGAGGCGACAGGACGCTGCCTTGAGGGTAACCTTTTGCTGCCGAGAAAGTTTTTGATATTTCCGAGCCATGCAAGCAATAGATATGCTTTTCGACTTTTGAACACTCCTTTTATTCCAGCCTTCTCTTGAAGGAAATTTCATTTAGAGGATTGTGTCGAAGTCGGAGTAGATATAATTCTTCTAGAATTTATTTTTGTAGATGCAGGCAGTTTTGTCTGCTGTATCCTTTGCGTGTAATAGCGTCTGTCAGTTGAAGTATAGTTTTGACCGGCACACTCAAAATTCGAATGACGTTGATTGTGCCTATGAACAAACTCAGAGGAATATACTTATGTCAACGGATATATTCTTCCAATTAAGTTATTTTCGATTGCTCAGAACAGATATGTTTTATAAAAGGCTATTTCTCAATTTGTAAGATTGACGAATGGGCAAAATACAGGGTCGGGGGCTGTATAAGCTAGGACACATCGATTGAATAAATGCCGCCCATGGAAGCTTACTTCTTCTTCCTCTTCCTATTTCGGCGAGGTTATGATCTGAACCTTAAGGGATTATAACCCCCCGACATCACTGCATTTGTACTGATCCGCTTGTGGGGTTCAACTCCATGCTCTTGCATGAATACGTACTGAAAAAAAACACTCTTATTGGAGGGCCAGTCAAGGCATTCCTTCGCAGGCGTAGGTTTGACATTTCGTTACTTCTTTCTCAGCTGCCGGAACTATCAGGTTCTTAGGTTCTCGCTGCTCGTTCCTCTGTACACAGTTGCTGCATCAATATGCCCCCATAAATACGATCAGGCTTCTTGGAGTCATTTGGCCGCCGTATCTCTTTCTAAGACGTTTCTAGCCCTTGTGTAATTTCGTCGTCACAGCAGTGCTTACTCTGCGTTCTGCATTTTTCCTTCAACAGTGCTGGCAGAATGCGTCATCCTCGTGCTTATACTTGCAGACGTACTCCATGCCTCAATAGAAATTGTGTTACGAGGGCAAAGTGAAAAGTTCTCGGCCTGAAAGACTGCGATTTTCAGTTAAAAAATGATTTTATTTTTCTACATAATCTCCCTTGACTTCAACACACTTAGTCCAGCGTTTCTCCAACATCAGTATTCCTTCTCGGAAGTGAGAGTCTGGAAGGCTGTGAAAATATTCATCTACGGTCCTCTCAACTTCTGCATTGGATGCGAAGCGTTTCCCAGAAACAAATTTCTTCAAGTTTGGGAACAGATGAAGTCTGAGGGTGCCAAATCAGGTGAATAGGGGGGGATGGCCGAGCAAATCGTACCCCAAATCCCGCAGTTTTCCCATCGCCAACGTACACTTGTGTACAGGTGCATTCTCCTGGTGAAAGATGTTTTTTTTTTCTTCAAGCCAGGCCTCTTCTTGCGAATTTTGGCATCCACCTGGTCAAGAAGGTTGGAGTAATATTCGCCTGTAATTGTTGTGCCTTTCTCAATGTAATCAATTAACAGGATCCCTTTCGCATCCCAAAACACACTGGCCATGACCTTTCCGGCAGATGCGATCGACTTCGCTTTCTTTGGCGCTGAACCACCGGCTTCCACCCACTGCTTCGACTGCTGTTTCGTTTCTGGCGTGTAGTGGTGGACCCATGTCTCATCCATGGTGACAAATCGCCGCACAAAATCGGTCGGATCCCTATTGAATCGCCCCAAAGATTGCCGCGAAAATCATTTGCGCATTTGCTTTTGATCGGCATTCAGCAAATGCGGCACCCATCTTGCGCAGAGCTTTCGCATCCCTAAGTTTTTGTGCAAGATATTTCGCACCCTCTCTACCGATATACACACAGCCTCAGCTATTTCACTCACCTTCACTCGCCTATCGTCCAACACGATATCATGCACTTTTTCGATGGTTTCGGGTGTGGTTGCGGTTTTTGGCCGTCCTTCACGTGGGTCATCTTTGAGGGACATGCGATCACGTTTTTCTGCTAATTCATTCATCAACTTCGGGAAACAATTTATATGTCAATCGCCCATTTGTTGTGATGTTCCACCTATGCTGTCATTATACTTGTATAGCTTCCATAGGTGTTCTTCTGTCATCGTGCTCGTTTTCGCGTAGTACCGCGGTCTTCTTCGCTTCTATATCGATAACCATTCGGCCTGAAATTACACTTATCATATCCGTTGACAGTTCTAAAGGCGCGGCATACCCTTAAAGATGCGATTCTATACGCCGAGTTCATTCTTCAATGCGCGACTCACGGTACGTCGCTGATGCAAGACTTACTCACCGTCGTTAATAGGTTTCTAGTTGGCTGCCTTGGTCCCCCAATATTTGGCATAAGTCTGCATAGTGCTGCTACTGCCCGAGGGGCCTTCTCGCCTGCGTACATTATGTGATCCCTGATGGTAATTCAATGTGTGCGGACACCTTGTTATTCTAATTAAAGTGTACACTCTCACAACAGCCCATTTACTATGCAAATTCGTTAGCAAAATTGCTAGTTCTTAAAATATTCCATATATCACCTTCCAACTAGACTAGACTCAGCCAAAGAACTCGCATTTTCCTCGTTCCACATACTGGCAAACGCATAAATCCATATGAATTCCATTCCAAATGCTTAACCAAGTAGCATTCCACACAAGTTTCTCCATTCACCCATTGAAATGAATCTCACGCATAAGTAATTAATTTGAGGAGCAAAGCATAGTACCTAGGTCGGCTAACTTAATGGTAAACAATACAAAACAAACAATAGAGTCATGTATGGTAGGTCAGTCAGTCCGTTTCTTGTACTAGATGAGAATTAACAGCGTCGTGTGACATTCTTTTGGACGGATAAATGGTTCTGCTTCTGCTTACCAAAAGTAGCCGTCATAGGTCGCGGTTGACATGATTCTCAAAGTGAAACCATTTGCACGGAACAAAGTTATCGTAACGGATATGTGTATACTTATGGTAAATCGGTGCACTATAATTTGTGTGGTAACCATTACCGGATTGCATATGCAATTGGCGGGAAAATTGGTTAATTCGAGGAATGGATTCGTGTTTGCTCACGGGGCGAATCGATTCTGCTTATGAAAGGTGATTTCATTCATTGTGGGGAGTTTTTATGTATTTTTATTGGGAAATGTGATGAGCATTGAAATGTTCTGCTGATGTGGTGTGCTGACAGGGAAACATGATAAGATTACAAAATTAAATCACGTGTCAGTCAAAATGGACACATTTTCTTGATATCTGAGTAATTGATGGAATTTTGCGTATTTAGTGGAGAGGATAAGATATAGTGGTCAACTTTATTTTTACTGCTAATGCATCAAAGGTTGCTTGTGTCAGAACTATATTTATAATTGTTTGCCAAAGAGCTTAGTTTTGTTGTTTATCTATTACTTTTGTTCTTAAGCACTGGTTCTAATCAAAATGGAATTCCATTGTACTATACATACAAGCAAGCAAGCAGGCAGTTACAAATGTATCTATGAGGGCTGATAGTCTCAGCAAAACACTGCCGGCAATATGGTTAATTTTCATTGCATACAGTTGGGGATTCATGCAGTATTTTTTTGTAGTTTGAAATATAAAACATACTTTAAGGAAGTGCATACGCATTTGTAGAATGTAATCGTAGTGTGATACAGGTCATCAAATTCAATTCTAGATTTGCTGCCGTGTAGAAATGTGTCTGCCATTATGACGACAATAACGAAATTGTAAAAAAGCCGATACAAAGCTAGTTCGCTTCGTTTTGTGGAATTATTTAGAAAGTTTTTGAGAGGATACTATAAAATTTAGGCGTTTACATCCGGTTATAGAAGAAAAACGTATCATCCCTGATCATCAAGTAATTTATGTAACTGAGAAAGCTCTTGAAGCAATGAAGATGTGCTGGAGCGTATTGCTTGACGTCTCCCAGGCCTTTGACAATGTGTGACATGAAGGTCTGAAGTACAAATTGCGACAAACTCCATCCGAACACTTGTGTAACATTCTGAAGACATACGTCATGAGTAGACTCTTTAGTGTCAAACACGGAAACAAATATTCACAATTTAAACAAATAACGACTGTGATATCGCAAGGAAGCGTCCTTGGTCCGCTTTTGTATCCATTGTATACTCGTGATATACCTCAAGAAGAAGCCACTGTATTAGCTACATTTGATAATATGCAGAAGCCTAGCGGGCAAATCTTTGGGATGCAGTTTAAGCATTGTAAGCTGGATGTACCTAGCCATTATGGGGCCATAGCATGGGCAAAATGAACCAGTTCAGTCACAACGAGGGAGACACTCAATAAAGTGCAACGACTGGCGTGTCTCTGCATTACTGGAGCCATGAAAACCTGCCCAACCGCAACCATGCTCCTTTGTACTCCATGTTCCTTTGTACTCCTGGAACTAACTTCTTTGTACTATGAGGAGGATTGTGCAAACAGAACGATCTTAAGGATGGCGAAAGAAGAAAGTGGAAGAGAGAAGTGCGTCGGAGCAAGAGCATTCGAGGTGCTTAGTAAAAACTTGCCTCTCCTAACGATTTCTGGAGACGACATCATTTGGAAATTTAGCTTTGAAAAGAATTTCTATCAAAGTTCAGCAACAAAAAAGACTGGAGCAATATATCCACAGTCTACATGCTGAACGACCACACGGTAAAGTATACCGATGGATGAAGAACTGAGGAAGGAACTTGTGCAGTATTTTTGGGCCAAGCACAAAGTACTCCGAAGCCATGGGTAAGAGCACCAGCATCTTTCAGGCCGAAATATATGCCATAGACGCATGCGTTCAAATCAATCTTGAAAGAAACTACGGGAATTGCGATATAGCACTGATGTCAGACAGTCAAGAAGCCATCCAAATAGGCGGTCAAATACTCCAAAAAAACGAAAAGCGGTTGGGCCCGACGAGATGCCCTCTGAGTTCTGGAAAAAGATGGAAGACATCGGGTTCAGATGGCTCAGAATTCTCATCTCCAAATTTGTGAGAGGTGACCCAATGCCGAATTAATGGAGGGAAAGTTACCTTCTCCCTGTATACAAAGAAAAGGGTGATACGCGAAACTGTGATAACTACCGTTCGATCAAGCTGATGTCACACACCATGAAGATTGTTGAGCGGGTATTAGGTGGCCGACTGCGAAAAATAATACAGCTATCTGATGATCAGTGCGGGTTTGTCTCGGGTAAATCAACCACAGATGCAATCCAAAGTATAAGGATCATAATGGGAAAACATCGTGATTCCTTAAGGGATTTGCATATTGTATTGGTTGACTTTGAAAAGGCATTCGACAGACAACCACAAGATCTGATATGGGTGGCGCTAAGAGATCGAGGGGTTCCAGAAACCTATGTACAGATGATCATGGACATGTACGAAGGAGCAAAGACAAGAGTAAGATGCCCCGCTGGAGTTACCGAAGAGTTCCCAATCAAAGTCGGGGTGCACCAGGGAAGCGTTTTAAGTCCTTTGCTCTTTATTACAGTCCTTGATTATCTGCTTGAAGGTAAAGTGATGCACCCCAAGGTACATCAGTTATTCTTTGCTGACGATGGAGCCATCATAAGTGAAGATCCTACATCCCTGCAACGAGCACTTGATGTGTGGGTGGACGTTTTGGAGGGAAATGGGTATCGTATTAGTTCAAAAAAAGACAGAGTACTTGTGCTGCCCGGTCTCTGATCCACTCAGGCATATTCCAGACATTTATTTGAATGGAACAGTGCTTCCCAAGTGCGAAAAGTTCAAATATCTGGGATCAATGATCAATAGCAAAGCAACCTGTGATGATGACATCAATCATCGCGTAAGCGTAGGGTGGATGAAGTGGCGAGAAAATTCCGCTATCTTCTGTGACCGAAAAATGCCACCTAAGTTGAAAGGAAGGCTCTACACCGCAGTTGTACGTCCAGCGCTCACATACGGTTCACAATGTTGGACGATGTACAAAAGGTATGAGAGTAAATTAACGGCAGCTGAGATGAAGATGCTTCGCATGACAGCAGGAGTGACAAAGCTTGATCGAATAAGAAGTTCGAAGACCCGTGGAATCCTTCACGTCAAGGAAACCATCGTACAAAAGATAGAGCGCGACCGGCTCAGTTGGTATTGCCACGTTCAAAGAAGAGACCATTTGAACCCTGTTAAAAAGGCAATATCAATGCACGTTCCAAAGACATGTAGGAAAGGTAGGCCTATAAACGCCTGGATCAGACAAATGCGACAACATCGGCATTTCATTGGCCTCAGTAACTGACTGATCCAAAATCGGCAGGCCTGCCGATATTTTCTGAGGTCAAATAGGTGAACCCCACAGGCGGATCAGTAGAAATGCAGTGAAGTGGGAGGGTTATGATCCCTTATTTTTGGATCATAACCTCGCTGATAAAAGGAAGAAGAAGTCAAGAAGCCATCCAGATACTTGACTCCTATGTCGTCAAGTCTCAACTGTGTGGGGATGCCTACACAAGTGTAACGAATTGGGCAGAAGAATTAAGGTAACCCTCGATTGGATACCGGGCCGTGTTGGAATAGATGGTAATGAAGCAGCGGATAATATAAGGGACAGCAGAAACCTTTATAGGTCCTGAACCATTCTTCGGAATACGGGGCCAAACCCTAAAATAAGAATTTAGGAAAGTAGAGAGAGCAAACAGGGCAAGTACCTGGATTAACACTCAAGGTATGAGGCAAGCAAAGAAACTATGAGGGAACTATAACCGAAAAAGGTTCAAAGCTTGTATCAACCTAAATAGGAATTACCTAAGCATCCTAACAGGCTTCCTGAGGTGACCTGTCTTTCTTCTTCTTTCTATTTCGTCGAAGTTATGATCTGAAAACAAGCGATCATAATACTCCCACTTCACTGCATTTCTACTGATCCACCTTATGGGTACACTGTAGACTCAAGGAAACTATGTATAGCAGAAAAAGGGCTCCACTATTGTGCAACGTGTCTAGAGCACATTCTGGAGTCTTGTAGGGCACTAGCACAAAAAAGAATGAAAGTACCTGCTACCAGATGAGGATGCACAAACCATAGACCCACTTTTCATTCTCAAATTGCTCAAAGAAGCCGGACTGGAGAAAGTGCTCTAACGGTTGCCTTGCCGAAAACAAGTAAGAGTGCAAGACTCTTAAATCTATTTCTGGAAAGAATTGTAGTGCGAGGTGAACTTTGTTTTTTTTTTTTTTTTAAAAAAAGGGAACTCAAATTCCAGAGCATTCAGACTCTCTCTGGTCCATTGTACTACTAGGCAGGAACCTTTCTTTCTTTGGGGAACTTTAATCACGAAACAAACCTCTACAAAACATTAGTAAGGGACACAATATACCATTAAGTCGCAGGGTAGCACATCGTTCTGACAAATACCAATAATAAACGTCTAGACAAATTTGTTCGTACTCTACAAATACCTGAGCTGATTTTTACTTACTTACTTGAGTGCCGCTACAGTTCCGAGTAAGCCTAAGCCTCAGCCAACAAGCCTCTCCATTTAGTCTTTAGCTGATTGCCTTCAGTTGCGCACTCCAAATTGGTTGAACCTTTGAACTTGTGCGCGCCACCTAAAGCGAGGAGTCCCTATACTGAGTCGTCCCTCTGGGTTAGACCCTGCGAGCCGGAGTATTTGTGTCTATTAGCTCTACATGTCTTAGCCATCTCATACTCCAATATGCAGTTTTTTTAACTAGGTCGATGTCGCTGAACAGCTCGTATAGTTCGTCATTGAATCTTCTACTTCAAAACCCGTCAACGCAAATGGGACCGAATATCTTACTAAGAATTTTTCTCTCGATGCGACCAAGGATATTCGCCTTCAACAAAGTCCATGTTTCAGCTTCGTAAAGCAGGACTGGGGTGATCAAGGTCTTATATAGAGTCTTCTTAGTTGTTCGAGATAGAGCAGTTCTCCTGAACTGCCTTAGTTGCACAAAGAACAGCGATTGGCAAGAGTTAATCTTTGCTTGATTTCTGTACTGGTGTCGTTGTCAGAATTAATAGCAGAGCCAAGGTAGACAAAGTCCCTTACTACCTCGAAGCTGTAGCTGCCCACTGTGACGTTCTGTCCAAGTCGTCGGTGTTAATTGTCCCTTCTTGTCTTGACAGCATTACTCTCGCTTGCCACTAAACCCATTTTGGCCGCTTCCGCTTCAATGCTTGCAAACACATTCGTGACAGTTTGCTGAGTCCTTCCAGTAATGTCAATATCGTCGGCGTATACAGGCAGTTGGACAGACTTTTGATAGATTATGCCTCTGGTGTTGGCGTTTCGCACAATCTGTTCGAGTACGATATTAAAGAGTCATATAACATCGCGTCAAATACAAATATTTGGCGCAACAGCTCTTTAAAGTGCCAGGGCCTAGCTTCTCGCAACCACTCATGTTGTGTGCGTTATATTTTTCACACGAATGGAAGGGACCTACAGTTTAATGCCGAATCCGAACGGCGATTAGAGAAGCTTTTTCCAGACAAAAATACTCTCGGATGTTTGTCAGACGCTCGCGAGAGGTGGGACCGGAACCTCATGCGTAGTGATCCGACACACTAACCACTTACGCCACGGTGCCCACATCGCGTCACCTTGTACCTTTTTGACATCATAGGTCTCGGTGAGGTCATTCACGATCTTGATAGAGCAGCGAGTGCTCTCCATTGTCATCCTGCACAAACAGACAAGTTTGGCTGGGATGTCGAAACTAGACATGGCTCTATAAAGCTCTTTTCTATAGATGTTGCCATAGGCGGCCTTGAAGCCGATAAAGAGATGATGAGTATCGATTTGGAATTCTTGGGTTTTCCTCAGGATATGTTGGAGTGTGAGGATTTGATCGATGGTGGACTTTCCTGGTCTGAAACCTCACTGCTGGGGTCCAATCAGGCTGTTGATGAAAGATTTCAGGCGTTCAGGCAATATCGCTGAAGGGATTTTCTATGCAATGTTGAGTAGAGTGATGCCTCTATAGTTGACGCAGTTGAGAAGATCTTCTTTCTTGTGAATCAGGCAAACGATCCTGAGATTCCATTCATCAGGCATAAACTCGTCTGACCAAATCTTGGACATGAGTTGATGTATGCTTTCTACCAATTCATCACTAGCTGCCTTGAAAAGCTCAGCATGTAAGCCGTCAGGTCCAGTAGCCTTGTTGGACCTTAGCTTGGATATTGCTATCCTTACTTCGCTTTGATCAGTTGGACGGAAACTTGACTATCATCGCCTATAGTTCATTCTGCCTAACAGCAGAATCTTGGTCTTCGTCTCTGTTATACAGTCTGCAGAAATGGTTTTTCCATATTCAACCAAGTCTCCTTCTTTATCTCTAATTTATTATAAGACAACTCGAATACCCATTTGACACTATTGCCAACAAACACCCTCATGACAAAAAACCAGTGTTATCAGGAGGGCAAAACGAGAAGAAAGGGCAACATCTGTAGCACTGTGCAAGCCATCTGCGAAGGCAGATGGACCCACAAGCTGATTTCCACCATCGAAGTCTGGACAAAGAGAGCACACAGAGACTGCAACTAGCACCTTACGCAGTTTCTGTCTGGTCACGGCGGCTATCGAAAATATCTCCACAGATTTGGTCACGATAGCACGCGGACAATGGTAGTAATGTGCAGGATGTGCAGGATGTGCATTAGTACATAGGTGCAGTCCTGGCATCGATTATTCGGGTTTGCGAAACGTGCATGCTGGTAGCCCGGGCTATTAGTATCTTTAGTATCCATTGGCACATCTAGAAAAAAAAACCCTCGCGATAAGGTTCAAGGTATTGTCCCTGACAGAGGCATGACGCATTACGTTGGATAAGAGAAAATATTTTCAATTCTATTCCCATACACACTCATTCATACAAAACAGAAAAAAAAAATAAAAAATTATCCAAAAATTTGCTAATTTTTGTTCAAAATTTTTTGTTTATTAAGAAAACAAATCTGCTGCCTAAACCTCAAGTGTTTATCTTTTTTGCCAACAAAAAACATTTCTTCTCCTCAAACAGAATGCACACTTAGAAACCACGAAGGCGAAATAAAACACAGTTCCCGATAAGAAACCGGCAAAAAAAGTATATATTCGCATACATTCTATAATTTATTGGATGTGAAGTGAAATAATTTTACAAAAATAACAATGAAACACTTACTCACATAAAGTGCGCGACTAGAAGATACCCCCTTTGTGCCAGCCCCTCTGGTTATATGCTAGCTCCTCGGGTAAACTGTTCTACTGTACTCCATACATAGACACATTGTTGCTGTGCTATACTTTATTTTCGGTTAAATAAGAGCAACAATTTGCCACGGTGCTGATAAGAATTGATTAAATACAAAAGCGTTTAGTAAATGGACCACAATCGGTCTACACACTGGCCGTGCAGTGTTACAGAAAATTAATCTACACCAGTGGAAAGGGTTCACTTTAATAAAAGTATCTGTACCTCTCTATCGATGGGAATATTGGTTGGATTCTCCCGGGAGCTATTGACACACGCAGAAATATTCATACAATAAAATATCGATGGCTGTGCGATAAGTTATCGTATCTCTTGCACAAGTTATCCACGGCGCGGCGGCGTATACTTGACATTTTTTTTTCGAACTTTTTTTTTTCTTCTCATTCGTATCAGTACTAATAAGCCTATCTGCACCTTTTATTGTTTCAATTCAATTTGATTTCTTATACGCCACCTGTATGTATCTATATACAACTTCAACTGTGTACCTATCGAGCTTCGATTGGCACTCAAGGTGCGAATATTGAGACTTTAATTGCACATTCGGGATCGAGCGGGCAACAAGTGCGGTGGTTTTACATTTATTGTTTACTTTTCTTATAAGATCAGCTTTATAGATTTTTTTTTCTGGTTTTCCTTTCTTGTGGAAAAACGCACCTCAAGTTGTGGGAAAATCATTGGAAAAGGAAAATAAATAAACACCCAGCGCAAAGTGAAAGAGAAATGTGAATGTGCTGATGTAACAGATAATTGACGGTTTTAATATAGTGGATCTTCTCGGCGAGTGTTATTGAATAATCGAAAGTGGTTATTGAGATACTAGTGTGTGTGCTTAATCCTTGAGTGTAATCTATCTATCTGTTCAGCGGAGTTTATACAATTTGGCTGCAATATGGAGAGGTAACTAGTTTAAGCTTTAAACACGAGTTCTGCTAAGCAAGAACCTCATTACAAAATCTAATCTACTTCTGATAGAAATCAAAACCCTTAGTCTTGTGGAAAGGGTTTCGTAATGTGTGTCGTTCTAGAAATAATTAAAGGCCTTCATTAGGGCGATATACCACACGACTGATAACAAGTGCCAGCATACTGATATGTTGATAACAAATGTTTTACGTTCACGTGTACAAGGTTTACCTGCGTAAATATTTCAATTTTCAATTTGGAACATGCTCAGCGGCGTTAAAAAGTTGTTTACTGCTACCAGTACTTTGAAGTAGTGATCAATAAACTGAAAAAAAAAATTCAAGAATCTACTTTGGCGTCATCAGCCTTTGCCCTATCAACTGAAATTTTGCTGGAATAAGAAGCTTCATCATCATTGCCGGAGGCAGTACTACTGGAGTCACGCGGCTCTTTGAATTCGTATTTATTCTGGTTCGCGATTTTTCTCAATAGATGTGGCTGTATTTTTAGGAAATGGTAGAAATCAATGCATTTGTAGTCTGTAACATCTAAAAATCTGTAGCATGTCTGTACTACGAGCCAAAAATCTGTACGCTTAGTTGTGAAGCATGCAAAAGCGGTTGGGAAGCATGTAAAAGGGTTTAAAAAACGATCACGCTCGTGAAAGCTATTTATTGTAATTTTTTTTTTTAGAAACTACTCACTTTTTGTGCCCCCTTCTCAACGTTCACAGAGACGTATATTCAGTTAAGATGTGTGCCAGAGCGTGCACACGTCTTCTTCTCACAAATCCAGCTGCACTAAAACTTTTGAACCTCAATCGTTTTAAACCTAAAACTGTTAGACGTGTTTTGAGTTCATGGACAGAAAAAAATCGATGCAAACCAGGTTGCCAATGAAATTATCAGGTGGGGTTTGCGGTTTTTCTTTATAGCGACTCTGAACCTTGAGCTCAGTAAGCCTTATATTACACACACCAAGTTGGTTGACGTCCCTCTCTACTTAATAACGGCATTTCTTTACTGGCTATGTCGATGTCTCTTTACTGGCCATAAAATTCGTCATTATTCGTATACTCACTGTACTCCCCGTCTATGCAGACGGGACCAAAGATCATTCGAAGAACCTTTCTCTTAAAGTACGTGTAACTAAGGGCATACTCATCTGCTTTTAATAAGAATAGGGCTTTGCTACTCTATTGCCTTCGCAGCGTATATGTACTCAAAGTCCCTAATAACCTCAAAGTTTTAGTTGTCTATCGTGACATTCTTTCGACGAAGTTTATCCTTTTCATGGATTCGGTACATACGTATACTACGCATATTGCTCTCGCTCTGTCTGCCTGCCTGTCACCTTTCACCTAGTTCTGCCATAAGTTCCATTACTTATACAAAACGTTATTGAAGCACAAAACATTTTGGATTCATTCATTTTTCATTCATTATGTCCTGTATCCCCTTGTAGGACCTCTACTACGCCTACGCGCCATCGTGTACGGTTTCTGCCAATGTGTCTACGTTTTCCCAACTGCCGTGCCTCCTTCTCGACTGTTCTGCGCCATGTTCTCCTCGGACCGCCAGGTCTTCTGCCATCCTGAGTTAAAGGGTTCCATTGCATGGTTCACTATGGAACTGTCACCCTTTCGGAACGTGTGACCAATCCACTGCCACTTCCGCCATTGAGTGGTTGTGCCTATTGGTTTCTGACCCGTTCTCTCGTAAAGGTGTTCATTAGAGATACGATTGGGCGAGAAAATCCGTAAGATATTGCGAAGGCACCTATTAACAAACGTTTGTAGCTTTCTGGTGATAGTAGTGGTCACTCTCCACGTGCTGCAACCATATAACAGCACGGATTCAACGTTGAAGCGGAACAGTCTTATCTTGGTGTTCAAACTGATTGCATTGCTTCGCCATATTTTGGCAACATCCCGAACGCGGACTTTGCTTTGGCGATGCTGTTGGCTATATCCAGTTCGGTTCCACCATCGGTCGAGACAATACTCCCAAGATACTGGAAATCCTCTACTCTTTCTACTGGTTGTCCAGCAATGCATATTTGAGCCGATGAGTTAGTTCCAAAGCTGATAATATAAGTTTTTGCCGCTTTAATTTTAAGCTCGACGACGCCTGCCTCCCTCTCCACATCTGCTGTCTTTTGGTGGAGGTCCATAATTCTGTGGGAGAGTAAGCATACATCGTCAGCGTAGTCAAGATGTTTCAGCTGAGATGTAAGAGTCCATCGAATTCCTCCGTTTCCCGTCGACAAAGTTGCACCAAGCACATCGCTAATCACCGATAGAAATAGTATTGGTGAAAGAATACAGCCTTGTCTTACCCCACTTTGGATCTCAAATTCCTCAGGCAACCTTCTCCTGTGCAGAACGTGACATTTGGAGCCTTCATATGTAGCTTTGATAATAGAAATTAGTTTATCGGGAATGCCTCTCCTGCGTAAGGCACGCCAAATAAACTCCCTGTTGACACTATCGAACGCCTTCTCAAAATCGATGAACAGCAGGTGGAGTGGCGATCGATATTCAACGCACTGTTCGATGATAATCCGCAGGGTGTTGATGTGGTCGGCACAGAAGGATCCAGAGCTTCGAGCTTCGAGTGTGTCTTCAAGATGTTGTTTGATTCGCTCCAGGATGATTTTATTTATTATCTTAGCAACAGCAAGCAGCACGCAGATACTCCTCCAGTTTCCGCCCTCCATTACATATCCTTTCTTAGGAAGCTTAACTATCATTCCCTTTTTCCACTCTTTAGGAAAGCTCTCAGCTTCCCAAGCTCTCTCTATAAGTGGAAGCAGAAGCTCAGCCGATGTTGTCGACATTGCTCGTAAGAGCTCTGCTGGAATACCGTCAAGTTCTACCGCCTTGTTGGTTTTGAGCGCCTTGATCGCGGTAGTGATCTTATCATTACTGGGAGTCGTGTTCCGTATTCGAGAACTTCTCACCTCGGGCATCTCAGTCTGATTTGGGAGCATATCGCTAGCAAATACGCGGTAGTAGCAAAATGCTCTCCATCTCTTGTGATATTAAAAAAAACGGTTTATTCAAATGACCGCCTTGTGCCGGTGTGCCTACTAGGTTACAGCGTCACGCATGGTTTCCGAGGGTATGGGCAGCACTACTGTGCCTATAGCACTGTTGAAGCACTTCCAATTTCCATGGGGATCTCTTGCAGGTCATTCTCTCCAACACTGACCATGAAAAATGATCCAAAGCATTCAGATCTCGGCTTCCTGAAAGTCGTACGTATATGCTATAAAAGCAGGAATATTGATTCTAAGCCACTGCTGAGTTGTTTTGGCTTTATGCGATGGAGCAGAGTCTTGTTGAAAAACCGATCTTGCCCCATTAAAAAGGGTAGTCGTCAAGCCTTTATCGGCGCTGCATAGGACATATTTTTCCTACAGATTTGCTCTAGTTTTGACTCCTTTCTCATAAAAATGGAGAGCAGTAATTCCTTGGCGGGATGGCAGAATGGTAGCCGCACTGTACCTTAAGAAGCGTATCTTTGCTTCTTTATATACAAATACAAATACAAATATTTGGCGCAACAGCTCTTTAAAGTGCCAGGGCCTAGCTTCTCGCAACCACTCATGTTGTGTGCGTTATATATTTCACACGAATGGAAGGGACCTACAGTTTAATGCCGAATCCGAACGCCGATTCGAGAAGCTTTTTCGTGACAACAATACTCTCGGATGTTTGTCAGACACTCGCGAGAGGTGGGACCGTGAAAAAACTTTTTGGTATTTTCTGGGATTCGAACTTGGAACCTCAAGCGCTTCTTTATATGTTCTTACATAAATTTTATCGGTTTCGTCCGTAAAAGGGATATTTTCATGACCGTTGTCCTTGTGCAAGTGCAGAGTCGCTTGCATCTTTCAAGCCTAATTTGTTTTAAATTAGTCGTCAATAGATGTCCTGTTGATCGACGAACGACTTTCATGTTAAAATCGTCCCGAATGATCCTTGAAATTGATCTGGTGGATGTATCTAGCTCATGCGATATAATTTTCTGCTTTCGAAGAGAATTTCTTTCAATTAGCTTGCGTACAGCTTTTACGACCGCGCTCGTATGGGCAACGTGCGAGGGGCCACTTCTATGTCTGTCCTCTAATTGAGATGATCCAATAAATAGACTTGTAGCACGGTGCACGAACATGTTTGATATCCGGAGCAGTTTTAGTACGAGTAATTCAAATATTTGCTTAGCATTTCTTCCGCATTTATGCAGCACTATGACAGCAATACGATTTTCTTTCATGGTCCACTCTAAATCATAACTGAAACCAAGGTTAGGTTAGGTTGAAGTGGCTGCTAGCTTACGCCAACACACTTAGACCAAGAAAGGTCCGTTGTGGTACCACGAAGGATCGTGTAATCCCAGCCTACTCGTTAGAACCAATTAGAGCTTCTGATGAAGCGAAGGAGGCTCCTTATCTCTAAATCTATCAGATCGCCTAAATCGATGTAATAGAAAGCTCCTAGCTGAAGTTTTCTTTTATGGGAGAGAGCTGGACATGCGCAAAGAAGGTGAGGAATAGTTTCTTCCTCTTCTTCGTCCATGTAGCTTCTGCAAAAATCATCACCATAAATATACACCAAGCCTTGTTGCAACTGAAACCAGACTGGGTGATATTTATTGCGCTTCGGAGTATAGTATGTTCTTTGAAAAAAAGTGAACGGTACTATTCCTAATGTTATCTTCATACAGTTTGTGCTGTAAGTTATGTAAGAGAATTTATGTCAGGACTAAGTAGTTACACGCCACTTCGTACACAAAATTTGTAGAATATTGCCCTCTAGACATAGCCTAGCGATTGCGATTTTTTGAACAATCATTATTTTGGCAGCATAACTCCTAACCTAGAGCACCTGTTAAATTTTAAAATTCCCCAGGACGAATGTTAAACTGATGCCAGTACTTTACGTTGGAAACGTATGCGCTGCCACCGGTCCTGGAAATTCATCTCGATCAAATGCTTCTTAATCTAAATACAAGTACATACATAATCCGGTCCTCTTAAACCCAAAGGTGTCGAGGTGTTCTCGGTGTTTCTCTCCTTTTTATCTTCTCGTGAAGTTTCTCCACTGGGTCCTGTCTCTTGCTATTTGTTTAGCCGAATGCCAGCTTTCCCCTGCTTCTGTCAGGATTTTTTCGACGGTACTGTTCCATGTGGTCGTCTTCCGAATTACCTCTACTGTTGATTATACTACCTAGGTACTTGTATCTTTGCACCTGCTCAAAGACTTCTCCATCCACCGTTACTCTTGCCACTCCTGTCTCATTTCCGATCACCACCACCTTTGTCCTTTCGACATTGAGGTCCAATTTCTGCGTTGCTAATGCATCTTTCCATAGTTTTACACTCTTTTGCATACCTTCCTCACTATTTGCAAACAGCACTATATCATCCGCAAACGCACAAGCTTGGAGATAGATAAGTTCTAGCTGTCTGTACCCAAATCTGAACTTTTCCATCCTTACTTGACAATGTCTGATGGCATCGTCCATTGCGCAGATAAATAGGAGGGGGCCACTCCTCACTCACCACTTTCCTCCTGAGACTCTGCCAGATTTTTTCTCTGCTTATCGAGTCAAAAGCTTTCTTCATATCAATAAAGCAAGTGATGACTTTTTTATTTTTAGCGAGCTTTTTTTCCAACACTTGTTGTACCGTGAAGATGTGATCTTGTATACTATGGTCTGGTCGGAATTCACTTTGTTTATCCGACAGTTGTTTTTCCACTCTTTCTCTGAGCCTGCATTCTAGGATGATCTCGTACACTTTAAGGGCAGTCGTGAGGAGCGTTATCCCCCCGTAGTTATCGCATTCTTTCGCGTACCCTTTTTTATAAATAGGTAGAATACTTTCATACTTCCAATCCTCTGGTATGGTTCCCCTAGTCTAGGCTATATTTAATATCTCCAGACGCTCGTTTCTTCCTTTTCCACCAAGATATTTGATGAATTCCGGAGTTATCTCATCAATGCCTGGAGCTTTTAACGGTTTGATTTTCCACAGTGCTGTGTCGAGTTCCTTATTGGTGATAAAGTTTCACTGGTTTTGTTCATTACTAAATTTACTTCTCCTTCACCTTCAGTCCCTTCTCGACCATCCTTTACTTCTTTGCTCAAAAGTTCATTCAAATATTCTTTCCATCTTTTCACGATTTCATCTTCTTCAAGCAGTAGCTTTCCGTCTTTTCCTTTAATTGTTTGTAACTTAAATTCATTCTTATTTTTAATCACTTTAAGTATCATATAAAACAATTTTGAGTTTTCTTTCCTGTTCGTTCCCACTTTTTTTTTCCAAAATTTTCCCACGCTATTTGTTTTGCTTCTAAAACTCTTTTTTTCACATCCATCCTTTGTAGTTTATATGCTTCATATTTTGCATTACTACGATCTTGTAGATAGTCTTTCCAAAGCTTTTTCTTAATAGATATTTCTCTCTTGACACTGTCATTCCTCCAAGCCGTTCTCTTTTTCTTCTATAGACTTTGCAATGACCGCATATCTTTTTTGCTACCTTCAATATCGTCTTCTTAAATCTTATCCACTTCTTGTTAAATACAAGTATTATATGTATACATTGTCTGAAGTAAACTGTCTACTTTTATTTATTCCCTCAAATGGCTCTTTCGAATTTCCATCAAGAAGATGGTGAAATATTTCTCAGATACTTAGTAGAACATTTCATTCTTCATAAATTGATATCCCAGTGGTACTATATCATATGCATACGAGGGCGTTAGATCAAAGCGTAAATGAGTTCAAGTCCAAATGACTAAGTTCATTCTGCACTCAATGTTCCAGAAAAATCTATCTCTAATGTACATAGGGCCTTGTGTTATACAATATGTATAGAAGTACTCTATTGCACACTTGTATTGTACTCGCTTTATTTATATTTTATATTTATCGTAACGTAAATATAACACTGTGGTGCAAACTCCCACTACATGTGGATATCAACGATAACACAACACCCTCAATGTTGACACATGTCGATTAGATTTCATTTGCAAATACTCAAGTGCCTTAAACGACTTCATGGGAACATGCAATGCAATGATTCATTGACAACTTATTTACTTACCAGATGGTAAAATGTGTCGGAATTTACATGGAAATACCACTTTCATGAATGAGTTTTAATGAAAGAACCTTTGAAGGCTTCAAATGCTGACGTTTTATTGCAAGTGACAAGACCAGTACACCGTCAACATACATACATACTTCATATTTCAAGAAGTCAGGACAAGATTGTTAGTCAATTTACTGTCTATCCACAGACGACTGGATAGCTTGTGAACAGCCATCTTAAGGAGCCCAATCTCTTTGAGCTTCTTATCGAACAAACAGTAGTCAGAATATAAGAGGCATTCTCAACACTTATTGTGCCCTTTAGCCAGCAAGGGAGCAATACAATACAGTGGTGGTCAAATATAACGAACACGTGTCTAAATGACGAACGAAAATAAGAATGAGTAACGAACGTTTCCTTCTCAGATGCACGTCTTTATTGAAATTTGTGTGCCCAGTTTAAGGCACCAAGCAGCGAACAAATTTCGACATTTTTTTCCCTAAAACTAATAACTTCACAATTGTGTCTGAACCTCTGGGGCTACCTAGTTGGTTATACATGTCTTTTTATGGAAGTCTTTGAACTTTGTGAACTGTTCCAATTTTGACGAATGTTGTACTTTTACATATGTAGGTAGATAAAGTGGCGGCCCAAAAAGAACCCAATTAGCGCTTAAGGTGTGCCGTGTTGTTACCATGGACTCGTGTCTACCAGTTGCAGTGGTTAGTTAAAAAGGGATGTTAAGTTTAAACCCAGCCCGTGGAGGTCAGGAAGAGGATTAGTTCTCCAATCCTCTTGTCCGCTATCTCTCTCAGATCCTCGAAGAAGGGTTTGCCAAGAGTTTGTTGTCTGATCCTCGCCAGGGCCGGACATCTGCAAAGGAAATGACATAGAGATTCTTTCTCATTAATATCCTTGCAGCTCCTACAAAAGGTGTTGTGGGGATACCAAGCTTGGCCGCATGGTCTCCAATTGGCCAGTGACCTGTGATAATAGCTACGATTTTGGCAATAACTGGTCTTGGTTTGCCTAGTAACTCTTTTGACCTGGGTTTGTTGAAACTGGGCCACGTCTTCCTAGATATGTACTTTTACCTATAACACAGCGTTTTTCTGGCCGAGATTATGGCGATAAAGGAAGCTTGCCGTAAGGTACACTGTCGGGATATCACCATTTTTACAGACAGTCAATCCCTGGACTTTGTCATCTTCAACTCAAAAACTGCGCTAAATTGTCGCCTGTCTCTTAATGAGATGTCTGAACAATTCAATATTCACCTCATTTGATTTCGGAACACAGAGACATTCGCCGAACAAAGGGAATCTCGGCATGTCCCGCGCTTCAGTAAAACTGCTGCTTAAGTTCAATGCTATCAACGTAACCAACCGAATATGGACACAAGGCACTACGCGCCTCATTACTAGACAGATCTGGTCTAAACTGGATCAGAAACACTCCAACGGCATTATTAGACAGAAAAAGAAAAGGGCGCTCATTACGACTATAGTAGGTGTCATTACGAGTCATGACTAGATCATTGGAAGACATGCCACTAGGCTAGGTATCCTCGCAAATGACTTCTGTAAAAGCTGTATGGATGAGAAAGAGGACGAAACCATACCACACCTCATTTGCACTTAAGATGACCTCTTGTCTGCAACTTCTAACCCAATCCATTCCTTCACTAATGACAGTACCCTCAGTTTTTCATATTTATTCCCTCCTTCACGTTCCTGCTCTTTGGCTGTAGAAGTGCAATGTCTACGTATGTTAAACACATTAAATTCCGACCTGGACACCATAATCAAATCGAGCTGGAGTGGAATTTAATGCATCCTCGGCTGCTCGGGAGCTTTCCCAAGTACGCCTGGCTCTGCTCTAGACGCTTTGCTGAACTTACCTCCCCTCGATACTTATATCATGGGTTGCACTATCAAAGCCATCCATCGTCTTAGGCGGGGCGGTTTTTGGTATACTCCACACTGGAATTTTTATGAACTTGCACGACACTTATTTTACGACTCCGGTGTTAAGGCCGTCTGATGCAATGACACCAGAACTCCAGCTGATGCGCAAATTCAGAGTCGACTTTCCTTGTGTCCAGGATTGGCTTCGGCCAGAGTCTAAGCCGGGAATGGAATGTAGTCGTATTTTCACGGATGGTTCCAAAACCAGTCAAGGGTCTGGCGCTGGTGTCTTCGTGGAAGTCGACAGCATTAGACTTGTTTTCTCGTTAGGCAAATATGCGTCTGTTTTCCAAGCGGAAACTTATGCAATCCTAATGGCCATGAACTATGTTGTG
This sequence comes from Brachypalpus laphriformis, assembly GCA_945910035.1. Taxonomy (NCBI): domain Eukaryota; kingdom Metazoa; phylum Arthropoda; class Insecta; order Diptera; family Syrphidae; genus Brachypalpus; species Brachypalpus laphriformis. The sequence continues at coordinate 161,790,929 of OX246756.1, forward strand.
AAGAACAGGTGGAAGGGACGTTGCATTTGTATCTGTAGTGACAGTCAGGCTGCGCTTAAGGCCTTGCTTAACCCTTTAACCACTTCCAAAATAGTTCGTGAAACCAAAAACTCTTTGAACTCGGTCGCAAGGCTGAATTCTCTGTCTCTTATCTGGGTCCCAGGTCACCCTGGGAGCTTGGGGAACGAGATCTCCGATGAGATTGCTAGACAAGGCTCAGAGGAGGGTTTCTCAGGTCCCGAACCCGCGTAGGGTCTACCTGCGTCCTCGGTTAGGGCTTCCATTGACGATTGGGTCTCTCACGAGCACAATTGTGTGTGGCATGACTCTTCAGGATGCAGGTTGACTAAACGCATGCTGCTGGACGTCTGTAAGAAATCAGCGGCATTCTTGCTGTCTCTCAGCAGAAAAGACTGTAGACAACTTATTGTCGTCTTGACAGGCCACTTTGCTTTTGCCAAGCACCTTAACGTGTTGGGCTTAGTGACACTACAATCTGCGACGCTTGTGGAGAGAGCGACGAAATCGTGGAACATTATCTCTGTGAGTGTCCGGCCTTTGCTCGTATCAGGTGGCAGATCCTCGGTGCGGATGTGGTGAGTGCTGGTACTGTAAGCTCCTCATCACTGAAGTGCTTGCTTGGCTTTCTTCGAAAGACAAGGAAATTCCAATAAAATGGGTAAATCAGGGTTTACTCTCTGGTAGTACAATGGACCAGTTGCGTCAGAGTGCTCCAGTTGAGCGTTTCCTATCCCGACAAAAAAAGAAAAAAAAAGTGTCTCAAGAGAAACCAAGACCAAGCATTATCTGCGAATGGTGCTTTCATCGCTGAAACAGAAAGACATGCCATTTTATGTGGGTCAATAACCATCTTCGATTGAACGATTACGTGAACGGTGCAAGAAATACTTTATCCCTCTGATCCGCCCAAAGCTGGGCCGTTCTGCACATTCTAGACAGGGTACAGAATCGCGCGTTAAGACTTGCAGATAATAGAGACATTGTGAACTCCATAGTTTCATTCCAATATCGTAGAAATGTCTCGTGTCATTTCCTATTTCATCCCTTTTTTTTATACAAAATGCTCCAAAGAAATAGCCAGTTAAAGCCATCCCTTTTGAAATTCACCAGCAGTACACGTCATGCTTTGAATGCACATCAGTTCACCCTTAAGCCCCATTTCGGACGTATTGTCAAATATAGGGATTCGTTAAAAGTCGAACAACACGTTTGTGGAAAGATCTACCAGCCTCTGTATTTCCTTATTATTACAACCTTCAAGCATTTAAACGGAACGTCCTCTGTCCCTTTCCTCCCTTTTCCCATCCGCCCGTGCCCTGTGAACCAGTATAAGGGTATTAATAATCCCTTCGGCGCTTGTAAATTATACAAAAGGAGCCTACTTCTTCGGCAGTTCAGGCAAATCGGCTAACGCCAACAGCAACAGTCTCCTGCGCTTTATAACAACCTCCAATTGATTTTAAGGGTAGTTCTTTCTGGAGATCATATGTAGATCCATGTGGTACCCCAGTGGACATTTCTTGGTCTAAGTCTGGGTGCATCCAATGCAGCCTGCTACGCTAACCTAACCTTACCTAACGTATAACGCACACACCCGGACAATATAACGTTCTTTATACTTCACCACCACTGTAGTACCAAAGCCAGATATTGAGAGTGTTCAAGTTAAACAAACTAGATCTGAACTTGAAATTGAATTTCCACACCCAAACAAGGAATGCATGCACTGTAGGTACATTACGTCCATACGTTATGTACATACTAAATTCTTATCTACCAAGTACATGAATGTACACACGTATATATGTAGTATCGTATCTTGCATCTTATCTACTTGCGTCACTTATCTAAATGATGTCACTAACAAGTCATTTGATTTTGCTTTCTGATGTCATATCAAAATATGAAGATGTCAACTTGTTAACAGAAACAAAAAAAAAAAATGGGAATGATGGGAATTTATGAGAAAATATTTATTTTCGCAACGGACATTTGAAACATGTTAAACTGCAAAGTAGCTAACATCGTTTACTTTTCGTGCGTTAGTAATTTTTTTAATAGTTTCAGTACAACTCTTATCCATGTAGTCGACGGAAATGGGAGAAAATGTAAACAGAAGCTCGCTCGTCGTCTCCATGTCGTTCAAACGTATAAGAAATCATTACTCATGGTTAGATACGAGTACTTAGCATAAGATGTGCAAATATTTGAAACATTTCCTGAAAATGGGAAAATGAAACTCGTTCAGATTCAACAACAAATGCAGCGTCTTTCAAGCAGAGATCAAAGTCGTCATTCAGGCTGTGAAAATCATCACCAAAGGTAACATCGTAGGTGAGTCAATTACTGTGGACATTGACAGGCAGCCGTTAAGGCTCTGGAATCTACAGTAATTAGATCTAAGTTCATTAGATTCTGCAAATGGCATCTTAATGAGGTATCACAAGCCAACAAGGTGATGCTATCCTGGGTAGCAGGGTAGCAGTGGTAGGGCAGGGCAGGGTGGCAGTGGTGTCAATTGCCACGCTAATGGTTCATAGTTCAAATCCTGATGTCAGCAAGCATTTATTTATTTCTCATGAAATATGTAGTCAGTCCGATCAATTGCGAAAGCTTTTGTGAACACTACTGCGAAGGCGTAACACTTGCAGTAGCTTGGTCATATGGGCGGATAAATTGTTCGCTCTGTTGGATGATTAATATGCCTATGACGTCGGTGGTAAAAAAAACAAAAACGGTGAATCAGAAGCAAAGACAAAAAATAATAAAAATCTCTCCAGTTATCTGGACGCCACCCCCGGAGTTTCACGGAAGCATAAACAACTGAGCTTCAAACCACTACACCAAATCTTTCTCTGTCTGTCTCTATCTATCCTTTCCAACGCCTGCATTGTGTAAAAACATGTTAAGGGTATTCATAAGCCCTTGAGTGCGCGCAAATTATTTAAAAAAAAATTTATATATATACGAGTATATATATACTCGTATGTGGCATACCGGGTAATAAAATAAAAGAGTAGACGAACTCGTTAGAATGAAGTCGGCATTGGACATATCGCAGGCCCTCCCCTGCGTGAAGCCAACAGACTATGGTCTATCATCACCAGAACGCTGTGGCTAACTTATGGTTTGAGGCTTAGTCGTAACGTAATGATTGTTACAATGCCTTCCATGATTCTTCCATGCTCATCATCTGTCTGGTTAGGTCCTCACCCATTCACTCTTCATAGTATCGCGGAAAATGGGCAACAGGAGTTGTCGTCTAGTTCAAACCTGTGGAGGTAGGCTCTGAAGCAACCGTTGCCAGTAAGCATCTGAGTCAGGTAGACATTTAACTCCCCATGCTTCCTATTAATCCAATCATTTATATTGGGGATCAATCTCTGCGTCCATTTGCCAGACTAGATACTCAGAATCACTGGGAATATTCCCCAGTATGTTTCAAGCAGAAGTTAACGCGATTGAAAGATGCGCGCAATTAAACCTAGACAAGGATTATCGCGGGCAGGACATCGCAATACTGTCAGACAGCGAAACCGCTATCAAAGCACTGACTACACACGAGATCAGATCCAAACTGGTATGGGAATGCGTCACCAGGATCAACAAACTGGGAGAAACAAACAAAGTAACTCTCTACTGGGTACCAGGACATGTAGGAGTGGAGGGGAACGAAGCAGCTGATGAGCTAGCTAGAAACGGATCAGGCACGCCGTTCCTTGGACCAGAACCCTTTTGTGGGATATGACCCCACAAAGTAAGGGGAGCGTTAAGGAAAGAGGAAGAGAACAAATGGGGCAAACATTGGGACGATATCCCCCAACTAAGACCGGCGAAAGAACTTCTGAGGAAATACAATCAGAAAAAAAGCAGAACCTGCCTAAGAATTAGTAAGAATCGACTTCGCATCTTAGCGGGCATGTTAATGGCTTACTGCAGACTCAAGGGGCACTTTAAGAAACTGGGAATAGAGGGTGACGGACATTGCAGATTTTGCAGGGACTTCGCAGAAATACCAGCGCACCTTCTTATGGAATACGAAGCACTGATCCACAAAAGAAGATATCACCTAGGTGCATACCTCCTATCAGAATTGGATCTACCTTCGCTGGATCCTCTCAAGATACTCCGGTTCATAGCAACAGCTGGACTAGAGGAAGCGCTCTAGACCGAGCATATCATCGACTAGAGCCTTAGTTTGAGGGGCACAATATATCTGCTAAAAGTCACAGTGCACTTGCACCTCACAAGAACTATATCTATCTATCTATCTGCCTTTATCAGAGTTATCCGATCTCTCCTGCAAGTCATCCAAACTTGTCCTTGGTGGTGCCTCAGTGACGCACAAGATGTCGAATCGTGGCAGTTGGTGCCGGTGTCCTTTCATTGGGCTTCTTTAGCTAGGAAGTTTATTGGTACCATGCCAACCACTACACATGCCATGCATTATCGATGCCGCAACTCTTGCTAAGGGGCGCCGTGGCGCAAGTGGTTAATGTGTCGGATCACTGCGCGTGAGGTTCCATGTTCGAATCCCAGAAAACATCAACAAGTTTCTTCACGGTTCCATCTCTCGCGAGCGTCTGAGAAACATCCGAGTGTATTGTTGTCACGAAAAAGCTTCTCAAATCGCCCTTCGGATACGGCACAAAACTGTAGGTTCTTTACATTTATGGGAAGAAATATAACGCACACAACATGAGTGGTTACGAGAAGCTACGCCCAGGCACTTGAAGAGCTGTTGCTCTTGCTAAGAGTAGCCTGCTCTTGTGCTTTGGTCCGCCGATATTTGGCATGATCCTTGCTAGGGCAGCCATTGCATTTGCTGCCTTCTTAGCTGCATATTGCAGATGTTTCTTAAAAGTAACCCTTGCATCTATAGTAATGCCGAGGTACTTCAGCTTTGGCTTGAAAACTACCACGTGATCGCCTGTGGTTACTCTTATAGTCTCCATGGCTCGAAGAGTAACCGTGGCCTTGCTAGATCGCAGAAAATCTGGGGAGATAATCAAGTTAGATAGATCGCGGTTGAGAACAGTGATAGGAATACTCTCTGGCCACTGTCTCCTAAGGAGGCATGCCATGAGACTAGGGTTATCCGATACGGATGTTTGTAGGTACTGCGACGACCTACATGTCTCAGAGGATATAACTCATATACTCTGTGAATGTCAAGGAATTGCCAGGACAAGGCTAAAGTATCTTGGAAGATACTTCTTCGATAACCTTGAAGAGGTGAGGTCCCTAAACCATAACAAGGATCTTTTCAGATTCTGTAGGGAGATTAATTGCTTGGGAGAATGGGTTTAGGTCTTCTGCCGTGAAGGTTCCCTAGGGATCGCGATGGGCCCACTTTGGTGCCTAGTGTTTTATGATAACCTCATAACCCTACCTAACCTAACCAAACCTAACCGTGGGCGAGCTGACAGACCCGCTGAGCTCCATATCCTTATCTAGATGGACATAAATTCAGCAGTTTTTCTTTACAGGTTCCCAAGGTAATAATAAAAATGGGAACAATTAACCCTTGTTCTTATTGGTAGCCAGGCAGCCATCAAAGCCATTGCCTCGGTAACTACATCCTTCAAGCTGGTGCTTGAATGCCAAAATGAGCTAGCCTTGCTAGATGGCCAATTCAAGGTAACCCTGATTTGGGTTCCAGGGCACAGTAACTTTTATGGAAACGAACTTGCTGACTAATTGGCTAGGCAAGGATCAACCCTCCACAGCTCACTTGCGGAATCAGTTCAGACTCCGCTTGGAGCAGTCAAAGCAGAAACATCTACGAAATTCCTTGCTAAAGCCAACCTCAGATGGACTGTTTCATATCTAGAAAGATGTGACCAAACTATAACAAAGCAAAAACAACCGACTTCTTTCACAGAATGCGTAGGGACATCGCCAGGATAACAGCGACCACCACGGGTGACTGGCCTATAGGAGACCATGCAGTCAAACTAGGCATCCCACACAACACACACTGTCGCAGTTGCAATGTCGCTACTCAAAAAGAAACGCGTATCCACTATTTTTGCGTCTGTCCGGCACTAGCTAGGGCCAGGCTACGAGCTTTAGGAAAACCCTTTTTCAATTCCCTTGAGGAAGTCTCAGAGGGAAACCTTAAAGATTTAATAATCTTAAACTCCACAGGTTGGATCTAGAGACCCCTCGCCAACATACTTTCACATCCAGGAACGCGAGTTTTGTGATATCAAAACGGCACCTAGTGATAATTGGGTTTATTTTTTAAGAAGGACCACCACACCTACCTACCTACCCGTAGACCCTTGTTGGTCTAAGTGAGCAGTGACTTATATACGTCACACGGCACTCATCTACCTAACCTAACCTATGTTAGATAGCAGAACTTAATTTCTATTCAACATAACTTGATAAGCTCAGTATAATGCCCTCCGTTCTAGTCACATGATTAGTTTAAACCCATAGCTTTTCCATAGATGTAGTTATTTTAATGCATTGAACTTTGCCCACTTGAAGACGATATCCACAATAATCGGATTAAGAAATGTGTGCACCTATATTGTAATCAGTTTAGAGCGGATAATCAAATCACTCGATTAAAGCAATACATATTCGTTGAGATAAACACACCAACACTTTGATTGCATAATTATTATTGATTTCAATTTAATATTTTCCCACTATTTGATTGAAATTTAAGTTTTATTGTTTCACCCTAGCCTAGCCTAGCTTTGTAAGTAAATATTTGATTTGTAATTAGAACGACAGCTGATATGATTATTTACAATCATGTCGCGTTTTTCGGTCTAGGTTTTTGCGGTTTGTTTAATAGTGCTGACAGTTGGATTGTATTCCGCAGATTATAATTGTTTTAATAGAAAAATGGGTTTATTTGTTTTTAATCGAAATAGGTTGCAGTATTAATTGTAAAAATAAAAATTACAAAACAGTATTGATATGCAAAATGCCATAATTGATTAGATGTTATCGGTTTAAGCTCAACAAATATTTATTACTTTTAATTGGATGGCTATTTATATCAGACTTTTATGGCTTAGTCTGGGAATAATTCTCACCTTAAATATAGTTAAATTCAATTTCCGCTATAGCTGAACTCAATAATTTCTTTTAATCAAAGCAATATAAACTCTTATCGTCGAACTTCTTTATCTGCTAAGTACAAAGGGGCTTAAAAACTGGAGCAGACAAGTTACATTGAAAACAGAACTTTCTTACAACCATGCCTGGTTTTACAAACTTTTTAGGTACAATTCCTACACCTGATAATACATACATATTTGCTATGTATTCGTGTACATAAAAGGTAGCCATTCTAGATATTCAAACAGAATATACAGCACCGCTAGAAATTTTTACGGAAGAGAAAAAGGCGTGGCTTTGGTGAATGTTTAATTCAAATTAAATAATATCTTGCTAATCAGAGGACGTTTTCTTGATTTCTGAGAAAAATTAATTGTGGAATCCAGCTTTCTCGCGGACTGTTCCGTAACACAGTTTGTCCATATAGGTTAGTTACATCCAAGAGGTGCCTTGTGACGTAAGTCACTGCTCATTTAGACCAACAAGGGTCGATTGTGCCCATTTTTATTTTTACCCTGGGAACCTGTAAAGGAAAATTGCTAACTTTATACCCATCTAGATAAGGATATAAATCTCAGAGGGTCTGTCAGCTCGGAGGGGAAACTGCTGTTTTAGAACCATCGGGATATAAATCTCAGGAGGTATTTCTGCTCAATATGACATAGTTCATAGCTACCGAGAGTTCTCATTCTTCTGTCGGCGAGGGCAGCGCATTCATAAAGAAGGTGTCGGACAGATTAAATTTCTTCCTCGTCCCTGCAGCTCCTGCAGAAGTCGTTGCGAGGTACGCCGATACTCTGCATGCATCCCAATGGCAGAGTGCCCCGTAATTATATGAGTGGTGACTTGCTTACTGTTACGACTAAGCCTCAAATCATAAGTCAGCCACAGCGTTCTGGCAGTGATACATGTATCCAGATAGATCCATCGTTTGTTGGCTTCATCTCCGACGAGTTTATTCATAGAGCGAATAGAAACCTTCAAGCAGGGGAGGGCCTGCGAGATCTGCAACCCCGATCCCATTCTATCAAGTTCGCCTGGTCTTTCATTACCTGATTATGGTCATATACCCCGGTACCCAGCATAGGATGAAACCTCATTAAAAGGTCGCTTACAGATTCTAACGAGCTTAGAACGTATCGCCCTGAATTCTAGAGCCTTAACTGCTGCCTGACTGTCAATGTAAACAGTAATTGATTTACCCAAGGAAAAGGCTTAATCTGACCGATACACCGATATAGAAATCAATTAGATGTCACCTTCTTGAGAAGAGTTGCAGTCGCTGCCAAAAAAGAAATTGAAGGACTCGCATGCACAATGCTAAACGGCACCAAATTTCAGTATCGGGCAATATTTTCTTAGCGCTTAGGATGCGCCGTTTTGTTACCATCAACTCGTGTATATCAATTTGTCTGAGAGTGAGTGTTAGCTGTGAAAGGATGATGAGCTTATACCTCGAAGAAGGGTTTACTTAGAGTATGTTGTATCTGGTCTTTGCTAAGGCCAGACATGATTGATATTCACCTCCGTCAGAGCATTAGCCCCTCTTTGCTCTCGCCGTCCCAACATGCGTACTGCAAAGGCAAATCCGTTGAGACAGCCTTACACTCGCTTGTGCGCATCATTGAAAAATCTCTGAGCATTAAAGAATATACCATGGTGGCTTTCCTTGACATTGAGGGAGCTTTTAACAATGTCAAACTAAAGGCAATCACAGACGCACTTGCAAATCTGAAAGTGGATACTTCGCTCGGAGTGTTGATCAATCAATTTCTCACACGCAGGATTATCAACACACAGCTGGGTGAAGCATCGGCCAGAAGACTTGCCTGTTACGGAACACCCCAAGGTGGAGTTTTGTCCCCCCTCCTGTGGAATCTTGTAGTGAATGAGCTACTAGTGGACCTGGTCAGGTCAGGCTGTAGAGTGATTGCCTATGCTGATGACATTGCGATTGCTGCGTCTGGCAAGCACCCAGACACTCTCAAGGAAATCCTCCAATATGCTCTCTCTCGGCTCACTAGGTGGGCCTCCAAATGTGGATTGGGGGTTAACCCTCATAAAACAGAACTTGTTCTCTTCACAAGGAAATATAAAGTTCCCCTCGTAGACCCTCCTATGATTAATGGCACCAGTCTCACTTTCACTGTTAATGCAAAATACCTGGGTCTTATTCTGGACAGAAAACTGAACTAGAAAGCTAATCTACTAGAACGCGTAAGGAAAGCCAATGTAGCTCTCTAAAAATAAAAAATAAATATTTGGCGCAACAGCTCTTTAAGTGCCAGGGCCTAGCTTCTTGCAGCCACTCATGTTGTGTGCGTTATATTTTTCACACGAATGGAAGGGACCTACAGTTTAGTGCCGAATCCGAAGGGCGATTTGAGAAGCTTTTTCGAGGCAACAACACTCTCGGATGTTTGTCAGACGCTCGCGAGAGGTGGGACCGTGAAAAAACTTTTTGGTGTTCTTTGGGACTCGAACTTGGAACCTCATGCGTAGTGATCCGACACACTAACCACTTACGCCACGGCGCCCAATGTAGCTTTCTATTCCTGTAAAAAGGCTATAGGTAGGAGCTGGGGTATTAAACCTGAAATCGCTCGCTGGCTTTACGTGCCTGTTGTCAGGCGTCTACTACTCTATGGCGTGATCGTTTGGTGGCCTGCTTTTGACAGGGCTGTTCACCTCTCTCAGGTAGCTAAAGTGTACAGATCCGCTTGCATGTGCATCAGTGGTGCACTAAGAACTACCACCTCTGCGGCATTGAACATTATGTTCAACCTGTTACCCCTGGATATCCTCAGCAGACAGACTGCTGCCAGTGCGGCTATTCGTCTTAAAGCCTCCTCTCAGTGGTCTAGTTATCACATTGGCCACTCCTCAATCCTTGATCTTCTCAACTTCGCACATGAAAACACGGACTACACCCCACCGAAACTGAGATTTGACCGACACTTCCGTACGAGTATCCCTGAACGGGATGAGTGGGATGGCTCTCCCCCTGATGATGGAAATTCGGTGCGCTTCTACACAGATGGCTCTAAGACCGAAGGTGGGGTGGGCTGTGGTGTTTTCTCCGGTAAGCTCAACCTGAGCATCTCATTCCGCCTCCCTGATCATTGTAGCGTTTTTCAGACGGAAACATGGCGATTAAGGAAGCCCTGTCTTGGCTGAAATGTAGTGTATTATATGTCAATGATATAAGCATTTTCACTAATAGTCAAGCGGCTATCAAGTCCCTGGAATCGTGCTCTTTTACTTCAAAGACCGTCTTAGACTGCCATTTGTCTCTTACAGAGATGACAGAGAAGTTCAACATTCACCTATGCTCGGTGCTAGGTCACAGAGACATTCCAGGAAACTGTAGGGCGGACGAACTCGCTAGACAGGGTACTACTCTAAGGATTCTGCCAGATAGGCAAGCCCTTGGTATGTCCCTCGCTACATGTAAGCATCTACTGAAGCTGAACGCTATTAGCAAGACCAACCTTAGGTGGGATATTGGCTCAACGTGTCACATTTCGAGGCAGATCTGGCCTAGGTTAGGTTAGGTTAGGATCGGCCCTCGATGAGGATGTACTTAGACCAGAAAGTAGGTCCATTGTACTGCCGATGTGTAAGGCGGGTGGGTCACCCTCTTACTCTTGGAACCATCTGCTTCGATCTGGCCTAAGCTGGACCAGAAACGTAGTGCCGAGTTGGTTAAACTAAACCGATTACAGATCAGCTGCGTTATCGGTGTCATCACCGGACACTGTCTAATCGGCCAACTTGCCAAAAGACTTGGCCTCTTTTCAAATGACTTCTGCAGGAGCTGTAGGGTCGAGGAGGAGGAGGAAACCATTCTTCACTTCCTATGCACATGTCCTGCTCTATCACGCAAAAGAATGCTCTATCTAAGAGCTCCCTTTCTTGGCGACCTCAACGATTTGGCGTCCTTAGACGTCATGAACATTCATTGCTTCATCAAAAACTCCGGTTGGTTTTATTAGTCCCCGAGTGGTCTAATGGTAGATCCTTGGCATCACAATGGACCTTTACTGGTCTAAGTGTGTCTGCATCGTGGTGCAGACGGCCAATCTAACCTAACCTAAGGCCGGGCATCTGCATAGAGATTTTTTCTCATTAATGTCCTTGCCGCTCCTACAAAACGTAATGTAGGTAATACCATGGCAGGTCCCCAACTGACCAGTGGCCTGTAATAATAGCTACAACTCCGGCAATATCTGGTATTGATTTACCTAGTAACTCGTTTGGGCCATTGATGATGTGGTACAATTAGTAAGACAATCCCACCCGCTATTGAATACTAACTGGACGAAGTGGAGATGAATATAATCCTTAATGGTACTTAGAGTTGAACCTCGTCTGATCAGCTCTTTAGCATCCTGGTACCCAGATGAGAGTGATACTCGAGTGAATACTTTGTTGATTAACTTCAAACCGGCATTGATCTACCAGTTTTGAGGATGTGGTAACCGCTTCAATGACCTTGATAGCAACTCAGCTATCCGAAAAGATAGCGATACTGTGGTAAGATGTTAGGAAGTTATTTAGCAAGCGGCAAGGCTTCCTGAATCGCGAGAAGCTTCGCCTGGAAAACGCTGGTAGAGTCTGGGACAGCTATATCTAAGTGCTATCGTGTACAGTTGGCCTTAGCAGAGGCGGAGGAAAATCTTCGTTTTAAATGAAAAGTTCTTTAGTGATTTTTTGTCCTATATACCAGTCAGCTATAAATAGCCTTTGACTTTGTAATCAATTTGCTGCGTCTCTGTACGCGGAAATAAATCGTGCAAACAGCACTAATGCTGCAACTGACATCATTGCCTGCAAAGCCAATTCTGCGAATTTCCATCTTGCACATGTATCTCTTTTTTTCACTTTCACTGATATACTCGTACATATGCCATCACTCATTACATTATACAACAAGTAACGCACAGTAATAAATGAAGAGTCAATAACTATTGCAAATTTGTTACCACGTCAGAGATTGTGTGAACCTCAGGTTGGAGATACATTTTTTGTTTGACACCGGGAAAGTGGCACGTACCTAGTCTTACTTTGAAATAAGACTTTCAGTTCTCAATCAGTGAACTATTCGTCAAATGATTGTCATCAGTCTAATTCGTCTTTAAATCATAAATGTCAACAAAAATTAAGTGTTACACCTAAATTAAGAAAACTTAAAAACGCAAATTGATCTAATTATGAATAAATACCGTGAGTTCAACAAGACATATAATTATTTATTTATTTTTTATTCTATTTATTGCAGTACAAATTCACCTGCTAAACACGGCGCAATGGAGAAAGGACTTCACGATCGAGATCGTGTAGGAGTACAAGATTTTGTTCTCCTCGAAAACTATGAAAGCGAAGACGCTTTTATTGATAACCTGCGGAAACGTTTTCAAGAGAATTTAATCTATGTAAGTTAACAATTCAATTTAGTACTAAATGTTAATAAATATTTCATTTCATTCACTCGTATACTTCAAAAAATTAAAGACCATGAACTGTGTAAGGAATCTTTTAATAAAAATAAGCTTTCACTCAGATCATGGATTACGCTTTAGTCACAATAGATTGCACTGTAACGCACTTCAAAAATATGACCTTACTATAATTTCGACTAATTTATAGTATTCTTCTCCCTTTTTTTTAGACATACATTGGACAAGTGTTGGTGTCAGTGAATCCCTACAAGGAGCTGCCAATTTATTCAGAAAATGAAATCAAAGAATACAGGAACAGACATTTCTTTGAGGCACCACCACATGTGTAAGTTTTTAAAATCCTTCTCTATGGCTCGTCCTAGATATTTTGAACATTTTAACATATTTGATTCTAATCGGAGCAGTCAAATTTTTGTATGATAAGTATAATGTTACCAAGCAAAAGTAGAGATTTGGGATTTCGGGGAAAAATCCAAATCTTTGTGGAACTATAAGATTCCAAAAACATCTTCCACTCTCATCAGCTTAGTCTATCATCATTCAAAGTTTACTGAGAGATTGGTCGTACTTATACTTGATTTTATAGTTGTTCTTGAATTACAGTCTTGCGGAGGTTACAGACGTACACTTTTATAATGGTCTTTTCATTTGTCATGTATCAGGTCCAAATAGTGTGTCCTGTAATATGTATAGATTTGCCTATTAAACTATAAACATATTGTTATTTCTTCCACAGCTTTGCGGTAACAGACAATGCATTTAGATCTCTCATCGAAGAGAACAAAGCACAATGTGTGCTTATCTCAGGTATGTACTCATAAATATTTGCATGTTCTAGATGAGTTTCAAAAATAAACAATGTTCAAATTTTAAAAAAAATTGTTAAATGATAGACTATAGGAAGGTACACAAGAAATCATTGTCATGACATGACACAATTTATTTCTATCTTGACTGCCTTGACAAGGTGTTTTCCTTCCATGAAAACAAGTCAACGATCGTAGTACATTCGATTAGAGACATCATCTCTTTGTTCTTCGAAGCCTAGTAATGGTCTGTAGGTATTAAAAAATTTTTTTAGAAAGTTTGACTAGATGGAGTGTTTCCTTTTTTTTTATAATTTTCGCGTACTCAAGGGCAGTGCGGGACAGATAGAGAGAGAGAACGATTTGGTTTAGTGGTTTGAAGCTCATTTGTTTATGCTTCAGAGAAACTCCGGCGGTGGCGTCCAGATAACTGGGGAAATTTTTGTTATTTTTTGTCTTTGTTTCTGATTCACAGTATTTTTGTTTGCCTGATAACCGATGTCGCAGGCAAATCATCATCAAGAGAGCGAACAATTTTTCCGGCCATATAACCAAGCTACTGCCAGTGTTATGCCTTCGCATTTATGTTCACACAAGCTTTCGCAACTAATCGGACTGACTTTATATATTTCATGAGAAATAAATAAATGCTTGCTGACATCAGGACTTGAACCATGAACCATTAGCGTGACAATTGACGACGTTGCCAATACACCATTGCCACCTGGTTCTCCGTACTTTGGGCTCTCTAGTGAATTTCTCTGATATTTTCTTTATCCACTCTGCCCTCTCTCTTTGCTTCTGAATCAACTCGTCTGTTGTACTCATATTGTTTATTTTAGCATTGTCCTCTTTTTTTTACCCATATAGTGTTAGACAAGATAATGTTTATGTGCCAGGGCCTACATGGTAAAACGTGGGGGCTAAAACCCAAGATAATATATTGGACGTACAGCGCCATTATCAAACCCATGGTCACCTATGCATCGTTGGGTTGGTGGCCAAAAACCTTACAGGCCAAGACTGAGGAACAGTTGAATAAATTACATCGTCTAGCCTGTCTGAGTATCACAGGAGCAATGAGAACGTGCCCTACGGCAGCAATGGGAGCAATGCTTAGCCTCACACCGTTGCACCTTACAACACAAAAAAAGCTATGCTGAGTGCTCTTAGGCTACCCAAGATCTCGGACCTTAATATCGGCAACTTTACAGGCCATTTGAAGATTCTAGGCTATATTCAAAATGACCCTATTCTCAAAATCCCAGATACTATGATCAAGAAATACCAGTTCTCCAGGAAATTCAATGTGGTCATAAGTGACCGCCACACATGGAGGAATGAAGGACTTGTAGTCTTACCAAACTCTCAAACTTGGTACACAGATGGTTCCGAATTGGAAAATGGTAGCACTGGCGCAGGGGTTTATGGACCCAGGTTCCAACGTGCGGCTGCGCTTGGGAAATCACCAACAATATTTCAGGCGGAAGTCCATGCGATCGAGCTCTGCGTACGAGAATGTCTGCGTAGAAGAGTCGAGGGTACTCGTATCATTATCCTCTCAGACAGCCAGGCAGCACTTATGGCTCTGAAATCGTACAATTGTAAGATCAAAACTTGTATGGGACTGTCTAAACCTACTCGAAGATCTCGCATCGAAAAACACAGTCACTGTGGCCTGGATACCAGGACACAAAGGCTTCGAGGGCAACGAACGGGCGGACTGCTTAGCGAGAAGAGGCGCTAGTCGCCCACTAGTTGGTCCTGAACCCTATTTTGGAGTCACACGGAGTAGCGTAACATCAAAATAAAGAAATGGGAAGATGATCATCATGCAGAGTACTGGGCCAAACTCAAGGGCCTAAGACAGACAAAGAAGTTCATTAATCTCAACCGCTGCAAGGCTAAAAAGCTACTCGAGCTTAAGAAAGCAGACCTAAGAACAGGCTACTTGACTGGTCATTGCCCACTCAGGTACCATCTGCACAAAATAGGAATACAAGATACAGGCGAATGCCGGCTACGTGGAGAGCAAAAAGAGACGGCAGAACATATTCTTTGTGAATGCGCC
The DNA here is from genome assembly GCA_945910035.1 of Brachypalpus laphriformis. Taxonomy (NCBI): domain Eukaryota; kingdom Metazoa; phylum Arthropoda; class Insecta; order Diptera; family Syrphidae; genus Brachypalpus; species Brachypalpus laphriformis. Next base: position 161,806,372 of record OX246756.1, read on the forward strand.
ATGACCGCAAGAAAAAGACTTCTCCATATCGGAAGGGCTTTATTGAGTCCCTCTGACTTCTGGAATATTGAGCCTGGAGCTTTGTTGAGGTTTATCAAGAGCCTTAACCAAGTTCTCAGCTAAACACCGGGCTGGCGCAATAGATCTTATAGGTCGCAGTGCGTACAAGCCCCTAGTAAAGTAAAGTAGTGTTATTTTTGCCGCCGTTTTAGTGCTCGTCTTCTTCTCGTATTCGCTGTGGTAATCTTCCTCTCGTAGCTCGTCTTCGTTGTAGTAACTTTCCTTTCGTAGCTCGTCTTCACTGTAGTAATCTTCCTCTCGTAGCTCGCCTTCGCTGTAGTAATCTTCCTCTCGTAGCTCGTCTTCACTGTAGTAATCTTCCTCCCGTAGCTCACCTTCGCTGTAGTAATCTTTCTCTCGTAGCTCGTCTTCGTTGTAGTAACCTTCCTCTCGTCTTCGCTTTGGTAATCTTCCTCTCGTTGCTCGTCTTCGCTGTAGCAACCTTCCTCTCGTAATCGTCCTCTAGTAGCTCGTCTTCGTTGTAGTAATCTTCCTCTCGTAGCTCGTCTCCGTTGTAGTAACTTTCCTCTCGTAGCTCGTCTCGCTGTAGTAATCTTTCTCTTGTACCTCGTATTCGTTGTAGTAACCTTCCTCTCGTCTTCGCTTTGGTAATCTTCCTCTCGTAGCTCGTCTTCACTGTAGCAACCTTCCTCTCGTAATCGTCCCTCTAGTAGCTCGTCTTCGTTGTAGTAATCTTCCTCTCGTAGCTCGTCTCCGTTGTAGTAACTTTCCTCTCGTAGCTCGTCTCGCTGTAGTAATCTTCCTCTTGTACCTCGTATTCGTTGTAGTAACCTTCCTCTCGTCTTCGCTTTGGTAATATTCCTCTCGTAGCTCGTCTTCGTTGTAGTAATCTTCCTCTCGTAGCTCGCCTTCGTTGTAGTAATCTTCCTCTTGTAATCGTCTTCTCGTAGCTCGTCTTTGTTGTAGTACTCTTCGTCTCGTAGATCGTCTTCGCTCGGTTCGTAATCCTCGAAGGACCAAGTGTAGAGTTCAAGGCTAGTGTGCCCTGATGGTTCTATTTCTTGAACCGCCTACTTGAATTTTGAACTGAATAGCCACCTTACCTCTGGTGGGGGATTGCTTCTCGGATACTCAGTTCCCTTAGCATACCACAATATGGATTCTCTGGCTCATCATTTTTTCTGCTTTTTCTGTTGAGACGGATTCATTTTTCTGTCCTAATTCATTTTTGTCGAAATTCAGAGAATCTATCTGTGCCCCAATCGGTACATAGCGCGCTCACCCTTTGACCACCGTAATGGTTCATCCCTTGACAGAAAGCTCGTTGCCATTTCAGGTTGTACCAGGTCGGCTGTCGAGTGGGACAGGTCGACCACCAGACGCTGGCATACTGACACCCTTCAGGCCTGGCTTCAGTTTTAGCAATATCCGGGGCCAGTTGTCTTCTTGTCATCTTCGGGTGTAGACTTTGTTAGCCGTGACTAGATTGTATGGATAGACTAAATTCTTTTAAATTTGAAGACTTAAGGACTTTGCGGGTGATTTGGTCATCCTTGGGTCCTCTCAAACACATTGTAGGCATTTGGGATTATGGTGGAATGAAGGTAAATGTGAACAAATCGGAAGTAATGGTCGATTCCAAAACGTCCATTCAGTGTACTCTGCATGTTAGTGGAGTCCCACTGAAGCAGGTGGGTATGTTCAAGAACCTGGGCGTCTTATTCACGAGTGATGGGAAGAGCAATGCCAAGTTATCATGTAGAGTTGGTCAAGCTGGATCAATTTTGAGACAGTTTGGTCAATCTGTTATAAGGAAGGCCGAACTTAGTGTTCAATCTAAACTCGGTATATGCTCCAACTCTCACCTATGGTCATGAAAATTGGGTAGTGACCGAAAGAATAAGATCGCGGATACAAACTCTCGAAATGAGGTTCCTTCACGGCGTTGGTGGAATAATTTGTAGGGATCGAGTGTGCAATACCAGAGTTCGAGAGACGTTGAATATTAAGCAGCTGCTTCTCTGAATGGAACGATCGATGTTTCGATGGTTTGGCCACGTAGTGCGTTTGTCCCCAAACCCGCTTCCAAGACGTGTCATGATTGCCGTGCCATAATTGCTGTGCCATGATTGCCGTGCCATCAGGCAACCGACTCCTCGGTAGGTACGTAAAAATAGACGGTTAGATCAAGTCCGACTTCTCTCCTGGAGCCGTCTAGGGATTCCTCCAGATGAGTTCCAGTCAATGGCGGTGGATCGAGGAGGATAGAAGGTCCACCTAAGCACCCTACCCCCACGACCCTCATGAAGAATTAACGGACAATTGAAAATGTATGTATGTAATCCATTTTCAGTAGATCCATATTCGATTCTAAACTTGTCCACTTAACCAAAATCTGATCATGACAGTTTTTCAATTGAATCGTTATATCAAAGTTGAATTCTTAACTTGAAACCTAATCAATGTGATTAATCGTGTACATGCCGACTACGGCAGAGATTTAAGAGGCAGCGATAAGTATTTTTAAACCACTTACCGCTATTCTAGGTAAGCAACCAACCCAGTTGGGGTAATTCCAGTAATGTAATAGCAATTGCAAATAGTTGAAGACTATATACTATTGAATGTATATTAAAACGTCACCCATTGGTAAATTCCACGACATTATAGGAAAACCAATAGACTGGCGTTTATGGTTTTATTTGTATTTGCACTCTACTCGTCCAATTGACGCACATTATTCCACATAATGTACCTCATGAATGTGGTTTATCAGTAAGCGTTAAATTAAAACAATTTGCTAATCTATAGGTAAACCAAACATCCTTATCGATATCAATAGTAGTTTCACAATCGATATGAAATATTGGAAACCATTAATTGGGATTATGATCATTGATTAGTATTTTGATGATGTAACATTTTCAAGAGTTGGAATGTTGGAATGTTCACTTTTCAAGCCAAATTATATCCGAGGTTCACTTTTAGAATAATTAATTCCTGTAGTGGCTTTCATTTAAAATGATTGATCACATCACACAAAATTATAGGAAGTATTGTATAGCGGTAATGTGTTCGGTTATTGAGTGGTAGGTTGTCGGTTCAAGTACCACCCATAACCATTCACCAAACAAGAGGGAGACATTTCATCTAGCCTTGAAATTTTACGTCAGGGAATGTGGTAGATAATTTAAATACGTAGACCGTTGAACGATGATCAGGGGACATTTATAGTCGCTTGATTAGGTTTTGGATTGATTCTCAGTAGATACTTGCCGATCTAGCTAAATGTTAGAAGCGAGAGAGTCCAAGTTGTAAAGTGGGTGCCGTGGCGCAGTGGTTAGTGTGTTGGACTGCGTCCAATGTTCGTAACCTAGAAAACAGCAAAAGCTTTTTCACGGTCTCACCTCGAACGAACGTCTGACAAACATCTAAGAGTATTTTTGTCATTAGAAAGGTTCTAAAATAAAAAAATTGCCATTCGGATAAGGCATATGATGCTATATGATGCTGGCCCCATAAACTAGCTGGCTTTTGATTAACCTCAATAATGTCTTGGGCTTCAGGAGCCCTGACGATGGAGCCATCATAAGTGAGGATCCTACATCTCTGCAACGAGCACTTGATGTGTGGGTGGACGCTCTGGAGGGAAATGGGTATCGCATTAGTTCAAAAAAGACAGAGTACTTGTGTTGCCCGTTCTTTGATCCACTCAGGCCTATTCCAGACTTTTATTTGAATGGAACAGTGCTTCCCAAGTGCGAAAAGCTCAAATATCTAGGATCTATGATCAATAGCAAAGCAACCTGTGATGACGACATCAATTATCGCGTAAGCGTAGGGTGGATGAAGTAACGAGAAAATTCCGCTATCTTCTGTGAAAGAAAAATGCCACCTAAGTTGAAGGGAAGGCTCTACACCGCAGTTGTGCGTCCAGCGCCCACATACGGTTCACAATGTTGGACAATGTGCAAAAAATATGAGAGTCAATTAACGGCAGCTGAGATGAAGATGCTTCGCATGACACCAGGAGTGACAAAGCTTGATCGAATAAGAAGTTCGAAAATCCGTGGAAGCTTTCACATCAAGGAAACCATCGTACAAAAAATAGAGCGCGACCGGCTCAGCTGGTATTGCCACGTTCAAAGAAGAGATCATTTGAACCCTGTTAAGAAGGCAATTTCAATGCACGTTCCAAAGACATCGCGATGTAGGAAAGGCAGGCCTATAAACGCCTGGATCACACAAATGCGACGACATCGACATTTCATTGGCCTCAGTAACCGAGTGATCCAAAATCGGCGGGCCTGCCGATATTTTCTGAGGTCAAATAGGCGAACCCCACAGGCGGATCAGTAAAAATTCAGTGAAGTGGTTATGATCCCTTATTTTCGGATCATAACCTCGCTGATAAAAGGAAGAAGAAGAAGAATGTCTTGGGCTTCAGGCTCCAGGTTCCAGGTTTTCTATGGTTTCCATCGAGACCCGCGTTAGATAGAGTAACCATTTCTTTGTTGCACATGGACATTCACAAAGAATACGTTCTGCTGTTTCTCTTTGTTCCCCGCAGAGTTTGCACATAGCTGTATCTGATAGCTTTATATTATTCAGATGGTACCTGAGAGAGAAATAGAGATGACACCGTTAAAGTTCGCAAATTCTCTTTGCTGAGTTCAAGTAGCTTGCTTAGTCTATTTTTTGTTGGGGCTTATGAACTTGTTCGCTTGTCTTAAACACATTTGGTGTGCTCAGTGTACAGCGAGTCCCTTAGGTTCCCATTGTGTAATTATGGAGTGAATACCACTAGGTGATACCTCGAAGTGGGATGGGTGCGCAGCGCCTCCTCGGCAGACAGTCTGCTCATTCTTTTTTCTTAGAGCCTTCGTGTCCAGGGATCCATTGTATGGCAACGTGTTTAGTAGACGCGAAGCTATCAAGGAGATCGAGCCAGTTCCACACAATCTTTGACCCTACCGTATAGGAATTAAAGGCCCTTAGGGTATGGCATAAGACTGTAGGTTCCTTCCATTCGTCCAAAAAATATATCGCACTCTACACAAGTGGTTGCGAGAAACTAGGGCCTTCATGGGCTATTTGCGGCAAATATGTACATTTGTGTTATAAAAGCAAGTTATGAAGGTGCAAGGTGTCACGTCCTCCATAGGGGTATGTCGTCGGAAGAATTTGAAATGCGAAGCGGCGTTCGGTAAAGTTGCAAACTATCACCATAACTCTTTTTGGCGGTGATCAACGATGTTTTGCGGAGTGCTCTGTCGACAAGAAGTGGCGCAATCGAAACACCTCGATGACGATGTTTACCTGCTTCTTCTTCCTTTTATCAGCGAGGCTATGATCCGAAAACAAGGGATCACAACCCTCCCACTTCACTGCATTTCTACTGATCCGCCTGTGGGGTTCGCCTGTTTACCTGCAATCGCACGGAATTATGGATCTGCACCAAATGACCACTGGTTTAGTGGCATAGGCAAACTTGGTAGGTTTGAGGATTAACTTCGCAAAAACAAACATCTTCAGTCTTCGTTCGAACTCATCAACAATTCACATCAGCATTGCAGGACAACAGGTCGAAGGAGTAGAGAACTTCCGTCTCGATTGACGATGGTACCGAACTAGACGTTAGTAGCCGCGTATCTAAATCTAAGGCTGCATTCGGTATGTTGTCTAAAATTTGTGGACAAGCAGTGCAATCAACTTAAACACCAAACTGCGACTGTTCCGTTCTAATGTGGAATCGATACTGTTATATGACTGCAGTACCTGGAAAGGGACCTTCAATGTCACAAGAAACCTGCAAACTTTTAAGAACATATTACGAGTGTTCTGGCCAAATCGAACAGCTTTGTGAGAGAACGGGTCAGGAACGTATGATACAAAAGCGAAAGGGCCGTGGATTGGTCAGGACTATGTCACGACGAAAATTGTATTGCCCGACATGCCATACAATGGAACTCGCTAACACAAGAACGGCGAATATAGGGAGGCCCTCGTATGATGTGGCTTAGAACAGTCGAAAAGGAATCTCTGCAACTGGGAAGGAGCTGGTTAGAGCTGAAACACATCGCCAGGAACCGAATACAATGGCTCGTAGGCTTGGTTGATGCCCTAAGGGGACACAGGATTTAACTAACTAACTTGGTAGCTGTAAGATCTTATACTACAAGAAAGTTAGTCTATTGAGTCATTGAGCTTTCTCTTGGAGACTGTCTTAGGCAAAGTTAAAAGTTCGCTATTTAGCCATGAACCATAGAATGTAAAGCACATCTGTCCCAAAGAATCTAAAACCGAAACTGCTAATTGCAAACAAGAACAATCATCCAAGCTATCGCCAAAGCACTAAGTTCTTACATGGTCAGCTCAAAGATGGCTTGACATAGACCTAGACATTGTCGGCAAGATCAGCGACGTCACTAGGACAAGCACCAGAGTGTATAGGAGTGAAATGTTGCGAAAAAGTTAACAAGCCACTAGGCTATCAAGCGGCAACCCTTTTGTGGGACAAGATTAGGTAGAGGGTATTGAATCTTAGGCGCCCCTAGACTCAGTTTAACGTAATTTTCCTACTTAGGGCAAGGCTTTTTCCAAACAAACGGTACACAAGTCTAAGTTTCTTTTAGTCCTTACTTCCTTGCAGCTCCTTTCTTGTAGCTACTAAACAGTCCATTTTGTTGAAACCTATATTAATAACAAATATGCCTTCTTTCAGGTGAAAGTGGTTCTGGTAAAACAGAAGCATCGAAAAAGGTTCTGCAATACATTGCTGCCGCCTCTGGTCATCAGTCTACTGTTGAAGGTGTGAAATACAAACTTCTTCAGAGTAATCCAGTCCTAGAAGCCTTCGGAAATGCGAAAACCAATCGCAATGACAATTCCTCTCGCTTCGGCAAGTACATGGATGTACAATTTGACTTCACTGGTGTTCCAATTGGTGGCAATATTTTAAATTATCTCCTGGAAAAGTCGCGAGTTGTCCATCAAAACAATGGCGAGAGGAACTTCCATATTTTCTATCAGCTCTTGGCTGGTGCCAGTGATGAGATGCTCAAGGAGTTGCAACTCAAGAGGAACTTGGACAATTATTATTATTTGAGTGATGGGGTAAGGATATGCTCAGAAAAATTCTTCTAGAAAGGGGGATAAAACCCATTTTTCTCTTCTCATAGGAGAAAGGATCAGTGGCACGTATTAATGATAAGGCGAACTTCAAGACCATCAAAGATGCCATGAGTATCATTGATTTCACTGACGAAGAGCAGAGGGAGATCTTTAATATCATTGGAAGTGTGTTGCATATGGGCAATGTTGGCTTCACTGAGGAAGAGGGTCATGCGAAAATTTTAAAACCTGAGTCTGTTGCCGCTATAGCTAAGGTAAGACATATGGTTTGCACTTCTTTGGAGAAGCTCATAGAAGTATGTGTTTTTTCAGCTACTTGGATGCGATGTAGAGGAACTCTCTGCTGCTATGACCAATCGAACAATTGACGCTCAAGGTGACGTTGTCACCTCTCCACTGAGTCGAGAAATGGCAATCTATGCTCGAGATGCCTTAGCCAAGGCTGTTTACGACCGTCTCTTCACTTGGTTGGTTCATCGATTGAATGTCTCGCTGCAGGCAAAGGACACCCGTGGAGCACGTAAGAATGTCATGGGTATTCTGGACATCTATGGTTTTGAGATTTTCCAAAAGAACAACTTTGAGCAGTTCTGTATCAATTTCTGTAATGAAAAGCTGCAACAGCTATTCATTGAACTAACTTTGAAGTCCGAACAGGATGAGTACAATCGAGAGGGCATCGAATGGGTGCCAGTTGAGTACTTTGACAACAAGGTCATCTGCAATTTGATCGAAGAGAAGTACAAGGGAATCATTTCGATTTTGGACGAGGAGTGCCTTAGGCCAGGCGATCCAACTGATTTGACCTTCTTGGCCAAGTTGACCACCCAGCTGGGTGATCATCCGCATTACATCTGCCATCACAAAGCACCGACTCAGGTACAGAAGACTATGGGCAGGGATGAGTTCCGTTTGGTGCACTATGCCGGCGATGTGACATACAATGTAGTTGGATTTTTGGATAAAAATAACGACCTGCTGTTCCGAGATTTGAAGGAAACCATGAGCAAAGCACAGAATAGTATAGTTCGCGCTTGCTTCCCAGAGCAGGAGTATCTCTCGAAGAAACGACCTGACACTGCCGTAACCCAGTTCAGGAACTCACTCAACAACCTCATGGACATCCTCATGTGCAAGGAACCATCCTATATCCGTTGCATTAAGCCAAACGACCAGCAATCACCTGGCATATTCAACGACCAATTAGTCCTGCATCAGGTTAAGTACCTTGGTCTGATGGAGAACTTGCGTGTGCGCCGAGCTGGTTTCGCATACAGAAGGACCTACGAGATGTTCTTGCAACGTTACAAGTGCCTGAGCAAGAAAACCTGGCCAAACTACAAAGGTCCGGCTAAGAACGGAGTTGAAGTGTTGGTAAAGGAGATTGGCTTTGGCCCTGAGGAATACCGTCTGGGACAGACAAAGATTTTCATTCGTTTCCCCAAGACTCTATTCGATACAGAGGATGCCTTCCAGGCAAAGAAACACGATGTCGCTGCCATTATTCAGTCACACTGGAAGGGTCGCAAACAACGCAAGATTTACCTCAAATTGCGAGAGAACACCATCATCCTCCAGTCCTACTGCCGACGTTACTTAGCCATTGCTGCGGCCAAGAAACGTCGAGAGGCAGCCGATAAGATTCGAGCATTCATCAAAGGATTCATTACAAGAAACGATCCACCAAATGGATTCAACGAGGCATTCATTGCTAACTCCAAGCGAATGTGGTTGATGAGATTATCCAAAGAACTGCCCACACATGTATTGGACAAGAGCTGGCCATCTTCACCGAAACACTGTCAAGAAGCATCCACATACCTCCAGCGTCTGCATAGGTTGCACTTAGCCAGACTCTACCGCCAACAGCTGAGCTTCGAAAAGAAGCAACAATTCGAACTTAAGGTCACCGCTGAGAAGGTGTTTAAAGGCAAAAAGAAGAACTATCCCCAAAGCATTGGTCCCTGGTTCATCGACGACCGCATCAGTAAGGAACATGCAACTCAGGTCAACAACTTTGTGGCAACGACATTCGGCAGTGAATCGCTTAAATACGCCTCGCCTTGCATTAAATTCGATCGTCATGGTTACAAGCCAAGAGATCGATTCATCCTGCTCAGCACTAAAGCCATCTATGTCCTGGATGGTAAAACCTACAAGCAAAAACATCGCCTGCCATTGGACAAGATTGACTTTGTCCTAACGAACCACGATGATAGTCTGATGTTGGTTCGAATCCCACTGGACTTGAAAAAGGACAAGGGTGATCTTATTCTAGAGATTCCTGCGATTATTGAGTTCTGCACATACATCATTCATACAGTGGGCACGGCGAATATCCTTAGTATTGTCGACAGGGATTCGTAAGTTTTTCATTTGCATTCGAAATTTCCAAGTCTAAGGGTTTTCTCTCTCCTTAAGGTTGGAACACAATGTAGTTAAGGGCAAATCTGGTGTTATAGATATTCAAACAGGTGGACAGCCGGGTATCAACCGGGATAAAAATGGACATCTTGTTGTTGTAAGTATCTTTTTTTCAAACTGCTGCCAGCGCCATCTTAACTTTTCCTTTGATCTCATCCCCAGATTGCTGGACAATAAACACCGCAAACATGTTTATAAAAAAATAAAAAATAACCTAACCAAGGAGAGACCTCTTAAGATGGCTTTAACTATATTTTTGTGTTTCAAAACGTAAATTTATACAACGAAGACAAATTTTTAAGTATTAAATATAATTATTAAAAAAAAAGTATATCTAAAAAAAGTTGAAGAAAAAACAAAAAACCGATCGCACACTAAAAACTATATATAAATAAATATAAAAAAAAAACGTTTAAAATGTATAACAAAATAAAAGATATATATAAATAAAATAAAAAATAAATTTAATTTTAATTTGAAACTCTTTTGTGTGCCATTGAGAGAATGCTATACATGGTTGGGAGTATATCTTCTGATCTATATGTAATTGCAACTTATTATTTTGTTTTACTCGTATAATGTTATTATTTAACTGTGGTGCACAATAGTTTTAAATCAAATACCATGCCTTGTATCGTAATGTGTCCTTGAGTTATCATTGTGAATGATAATTGTCCAGTTCTATTGTTTTTTTATGATAATTTTTCAATTTATTTATAAAATAAATATAATTACATTATAAATATTGTAAAATAAAGTTTTTCTTTTTATAATGAAATAAAGATGTATAAAATTATTGGTTTGGCCTTTTTTAATAATGGTAATATCTGAGGTATCCGATGACCCTAATAATCAACTATAGATGAGTGACAGGGTTATTGTAAGCTCACTGTAAAATCGAATTACAAGTATTGTAACATCCACAAAATGTACTTTTCGCACTGCACTACCATCGAGTATGGTGTGTCAACACTGCCATCTGTCAATAGTGCCATTATGCACATCAGTTTGTTCCACAATTCACCCCTATTACTTACTTACTTACTTAGATGGCGCTACGCTCCGGGGTGGACCTGGGCCTCAACCAACAAACCTCTTCAGCCAGCACGATTACGAGCCAGCTGCCTTCAGTTGCGCACGCCAAGTTGGTTGAGGTCCCCCTCCACTTGTTTGCGCCATCTACCGCGAGGTCGTCCTCTACTGCGTCGTCCATCCGGGGTGGATTCGAAAACTTTCTTAGCGGGAACGTTGGGCTCCATCCGCTCTAAATTACCCAGCCATCTTAGTCGCTGTATGTGAAATCTTCTGGCTAAGTCGATGTCCTTGTACAGGCCGTATAGTAAAGCATTGTACCTTCTCCTCCACTCACCGTCTATACAGACGGGACCAAAGATCGCTCGAAGAACTTTTCTCTCGAAATAACCAAGGGCATCCTCATTCGGTTTTGTCAAAGCCCATGCCTCTGCGCCATACATCAGGACTGGGATGATTAGAGTCTTATAAAGAGTTGCCTTACTTGTTCGAGATAGGGCTTTGCTACTCATTTGCCGTTTTAGCCCATAGAAACAACGATTGGCAAGAGTAATTCTTCGTGTGATCTCCCTACTGATGTCATTTGCGGAGTTCACCATAGAGCCTAGGTAGACAAAATCCTTTACTACCTCAAAATTATATCTGTCTATTGTGGCGTTCTGTCCAAGACGCCGATGTTGGGTGCCATTTTTTGTAGACAGCATATGTTTTGTTTTGCTTTCATTGACCGCTAGACCCATCTTTGCTGCCTCGATCTCAATACTTGTAAATGCCCCATTGACTGCCCGCTGAGTTCTTCCGATTATGTCAATGTCATCGGCATAAGCGAGCAGTTGTACAGACTTGTCAAAGATTGTACCTCCGGTGTTGGCTTGTGAGTTTCGTACAATTTTCTCAAGTATATATTAAAGAGATCGCATGATAGCGCGTCACCTTGTCCAAGACCTTTCCTGACATCGAACGGTTCGATGATGTTTTTACCGACTTTGATGGAGCAGCGAAAGTACTCCATCGTTATTCTGCACAAACGGACGAGCTTGGCAGGGATGCCAAGACTAGACATGGCTCTGTATAACTCGTCTCTATACACGCTATCATAGGCAACTTTCAAATCGATAAAGAGGTGGTGCGTATCGATTTGGTATTCATGGGTTTATAGCATGCATGCTCGAAAATGTTCTAGAGGTTCTTGTATTTGGTGTAAATACACAAACCACCATCACAGTCGATAGAGGTGAATAGAGCGATGAACAATTGCGATTACTGCGAGAGTTTAATGGTGTTGATAATAAACGATATTGTGGTTAAACCTCCATTTGCATCGTGGGGTTAATCAAATTAACAAAGCTGTTGCTCAAAAGACGGCAATATCGAAGAAATTATTTATCCAGCAGTGAAGATCTAAGAGGTGGCTGCGTTATTCATGGAAAGAAACTTGTCCCTTATCCCAATAAGATGTTGTAGTATGTAAGCAAATTGAGGATGTTAATATATTCTAAGTTTCTTAAACATCATGGCCGCAGTACTGCCGAATCGCATGTGTCTGGGATGGAAGCAACCTATCAGAGGAATTTAATACAACGATGGGGGTGAAGCAAGGATGTGTATTGAGTACACTGCTGTTCATTTTATATGTAAATGACATAACAGATCACGTTAAGGGGGGATTGTGATAAGCCAAACTATAATACCAGCTCTCATGTTCGCAGACGACATCGTTTTCCTCGCAGATGCGGTGGACACAATGCAGTTAATGATCAACAGGCTGGGCTATTATTGTAAAACTTGGAATTTATCGGTAAACTTATCAAAGTCAAAGATCATGATATTTAGGGACGGTGGTGGCAGATACTCCCGGAAAGAAATGCAGAAGTTCCAAGGAGAGCTTTTTGAGATTGTGCGGGAGTACAAATATCTTGGTGTCTTGATTACGCCTAGCTTAAATATAAGCAAGCACCTTCAAGGTAAACTAGCCGAAGCGAAAAGGGCAATTTGTTCAGTTTGGGGTTGTTGTATCAGCAATAAAAATGTCAATCATGACTCGAAGCAGAAAATGTTCCGTGCTACTGCTGCATCCATCCTATTTTATGCTGCGCAAGTATGGGGATATGGTTCATTTGAACCCGTAGAAAAATTTCTTCGCTATTTCATCAGGAGAGTTTTTAAATTGCCAAGTAGTTCACCGAATTACATGCTTTATTTGGAGACTGGATTAGCACCCCTATTTCTGGATACTCTTAAGCTCCATCTCGACTATGTGGTAAAGGTCATGGGGATGAAACAAGGCAGGATACCCAAGATAGTGCTCAACCATATGCTGCTTAATGGAGGAAAATGCGTTCAGAGCTAGGAAAACCTAGCATCGCAATGCGACCTCAATCTTCTAGTTAGACCAGGTGAACAGTTGATCCCATTCAAACATAAATTCTACAAATTACGGGAGAAAACAGGCTATAGGATCTACGAAAAATTTGTCAATGAAGCCCAGTCATCGCAATACAAGGCATATTATAGCAGATTAAATTACGATTTGCAGTATAGAACTTATTTCCTGACGAGTTACTCTACTGATATGATAAGCACTATCTTCAAAATAAGAGGCGAACTGTTAAGTTTAAATTTTATACCGCACCGCCCAGAACTTCCACTTCTGTGCAGCCTCTGTAATCACAAGAAACCGGAGGATGCGTTCCACTTCATCGCTATATGCCCCATCCTCAAAGAATTCCGCTGCAGTTTCTTTGGAGCACAGGAACTCACGGTTGATGAATTGATAAGCATCTTAAACGGTAACCGCGGCTGGAATCCATTGTACAACTACGTAACCAAGGCACTACGCTACAGAAAATGCATTATAGACGAAAACTTTTATTAATAAACATAAAATTGGTTAAAACTATATACTCATACAAGATTAACGAAATAGAAAATTTATATTGTCAATCTGGTAGACGGCCTTAAGTCAAACCTTATAGACTAAGGATTCAAAATTGTTAACAATCTCTTTTTTATGAAATAAATAGTCAATTAAACTAACTAACTACTAACTGCGGAATCGATGGACTAGTAATTCGAGCAATTTTAATACTGTTAGTCCTATTAACGTTCTCGATTCGAAAAATGAACGGATTTTGATGAAATCGGTTTCACGTTATAAAATTCATAATTATAAAATTTGTGGGCGACATATCTAAGATATTGGTACCATTCCGATGGTTTTTTAACTTTGGGGAGGGTTACGCCTTCCTAAAAAGCGAGCGCCAACCTCAAAAGTGTTTGAGGTCAGCACAAACTATTCTATCGGACTGGGAAAACATTTGCGGTAAAATAAAATATAGGGCTGCGCTTTAAAATAGGAAAAATCTTCCGATACTGTTAGTGGTAGAAATAGGCCTTGTTGTTGTTCAGATCATTTAACCTCTCGGGGAGCATAGGTCGTCAACCACGCCTGTGCGCCATCTTGTTTGGAGTTCTGGGGCCTTATTTTGTACTGCTTTCGGAAATTTAATCCGATTATAAAATGAATTGGTATTTTGTATGGTTCTCGGATTGGGTGTAAGTGCTTCCAACTCAAAATCAAACATTTCCGAAAGTTAGATTGTCAAAACATCTATCAAACGTCACTCAAATTACTTGGAAATTGAGTTTGTACACATTTGCTATAGAAACGCAATACAAAATAAGGCCCCTGCAACGCGTTTGAGCTGCCTCCAACTCATTCCTAAAGAGCTCAATTCCTCCTCAACTGTTCTGCGCCACGTTTGCCTAGGGCGTCCCGCTACTCTGCCTGCCAGGATGAGCGGATTCCACTGCATGGTGTATTTCGCAATGGAGTTGTCTTCGGGCCGTAGGGGGTGTCCCAATCGACTGCCACTTTCTCCTTCGCCTATTAATGCTTTTAGGTTCTTGGCCCGTTTTCGTATAAAGTTGTTCGTTGGAGATGCGGTTCGGCCAAGAAATCCTCAGGATGATCCTTAAACATTTGTTTTCGAAGACTTGCAGCTTGCGTGTGGTTATGGTGTCCACCTTCCTAGTACTGCACCCATAAAGCAACACCGATTCTACGTTGGAGCGGAACAGTCGCAGCTTGGTTCTTAAGCTGATAACATAGCTTCTCCAGATATTGGATAGCATTCCGAACGCAGCTTAAGCCTTCCCGATTCTGCTGCACACATGCAGTTCGGTGCCACCGCGACTAGCCGAAACCACGCTTCCTAAATATAGAAAGTTATCAACTTTCTCGACTTCCTGTCCTGCAATGTTAAGTTGAGCGCGGGTATTAGAAGTGCTCAGGGCTTTTATTTTGGCTGTGTTTATTTTTAGCCGCACTTTGCTTGCCTCAGTTTCTAGATTTTGGGCCATCGAATGAATATCCATTATCCGATGTGAAAGTAGACAAACATCGTCAGCGTAATCTAGGTGTTTAAGGTAGATGTCATAGTCCAACGAATTCCATAATTACCTTCCGTCAATATTGCACGGAGTACATCGCTGATAACCACCAAGAATAATAGTGGGGACAGTATGCACCCCTGACGTACTCCACTTTGGACTTCAAAATCCTCCGACACCTTACTATTGTGTAAGACGTGACACTTACAGCCCTCGTATGTAGCCTTGATAAACTGCCTCTCCTGCGCAAGGCCAACCAGATAGCATCTCGATTCAAGCTGTCGAAAGCCTTCTCGAAGTCGATAAACAGCAAATGTAGCGGAGACCTATATTCAACGCATTGTTCGATTATGATCCGTAAGGTGTTTATGTGGTCGATGCAGGAGGATCCAGCTCGAAAGCCTGCCTGTTCGACGTCGAGAGTTGAATCTAACAGAAGAAATAGGCCTTAGTAACACAAATATAGAAAAATTCAGGCGCGCAAACCATTATTAAGAAAGTTATAAGCAATGAAATTTTGTCTACCTAGGCTCTATGGTCAGCTCCGCAAATGACATGAGTGGAGAGATCACACGGAGAATTACTCTTGCCAATCGTTGTTTCTATGGGCTAAAACGGCAATTGAGTAGCAAAGCCCTATCTCGAACTACTAAGGTAACTCTTTATAAGACATTAATCATCCCAGTCCTGCTGTATGGCGCAGAGGCATGGGCTTTGAAAAAACCGGATGAGGATGCCCTTGGTTATTTGGAGAGAAAAGTTCTTCGAGCGATCTTTGGTCCCGTCTGCATAGACGGTGAGTGGAGGAGAAGGTACAATGCCGAACTATACGGCCTGTACAAGGACATCGACTTAGCCAGAAGAGTTCACATACAGCGACTAAGATGGCTGGGTCATTTAGAGCGGATGGAGCCCAACCTTCCCGCTAAGAAAGTCTTCGAATCCAACCCGGACGGACGGCGCAGTAGAGGACGACCTCGCGGTAGATGGCGCAAACAAGTGGAGAGGGACCTCAACCAACTTGGCGTGCGCAACTGGAGGCAGCTGGCTCGTAACCGTGCTGGCTGGAGAGGTTTGTTGGTTGAGGCCCAGGTCCACCCCGGACTGTAGCGCCATCTAAGTAAGTAAGTAAGCAATGAAACAAATTTTGAAAAAGACCCCAAAAATCAATGATTTTTCCAAGTACAACTAAGCTAAATTGCAGTTTTACTTTAATGTCCATAACATCATGTTTATCGTTTAAAACCTAAAATATATTATAAACAAATTGTAATAAAGAAATTAATCTGCACTTGTTGCAAAACGATTCCCAGGAAGTATACTACAATAAAAGAAATTCAAAATAAAATCTCTAAACACCGAAAGTATGCATTCAAATTAATCTCTAAATGTTGTGATATGAGGCGAATTAAGGTGCTTCCACACTGAATAGAACAAAAACGAGTTGGACGAAATTAACTCTATTTTTACGTTTTATAAAATTTAAATACACACTTTTGAATACACATTGAATAACGCGAAACAAAGCTGGAAAACTAAAACAATTTTGTTCTACTGCTTGTGTCAATCATTTCACGTGTGTTAAGCGAAAAAAAATCAAGTTAGGCAAAAACACAAGATACTAGGGGGCAAATCACGTAACTTTTCAGACAATCATCATTTGAACGATAGCAACCGACGAATGGAAAAAATTGTTGCATATTAAAGGGGTTAACATTTCTTTACCACAGTTGGTTGCGCACTGTTGGCTGTGTATCGCCTAAATGCATGTTTGAATGATAGCAAAAACCGCAATCGTCTGTAGTTTACATAAATTTAGGCGTTATACAGCCAACAGTGGGGAACCAATGGTAGTAGAGAAATGTTAACACAAAATACAAACATATGCAATCAAATGAGAATGCCTACATTAGCCCAATCAAACAATCAAAACAAAAAATAAGTAAGAATAAAACGCTTGAAACATGCGAATGATGACTATCGGTATTTATGATATGACAAAAAGAGTTTTAGTTTTACTTCAGACTGCCTGCACGCTTTAAAAGCACTCGAATCACCAGGAATAAGATCTAAATTCGTTAAGCAATGTCCACATCCCTAAATAGGATATCGAATTATTGCAATTCCACTCTGTGCTGGGTTCCTGGTGATGCGGATATTTCAGGCAACTGCAATGCAGACTTCTTCGAACCTAACCTAACGAAGGGACGATGCAGTAGAGGACCTCCTCGCCGTAGGTGGCGTGTACACGTTCAAGGGGCCCTCGAAAAACTTGGAGTGCGCAAGTGGAGGCAATTAGCTAAAGACCGAGCTAGATGGAGAGGCTTGTTGGTTAAGGTCAAGGTTCACCCCGAACTGTAGCGCCAGCTAAGTAAGAAAGCAGAGCAGACGAATTAGTCAAAAATGCTACGAAACAAGAGCTCTATACTGCGGAAGGGGGGCTACATCTACCTAAAGGAACGGCAAGATACAAAATCTCTATATCGGCACTGAATCAGGCCAATAAGATATAGCGCAATCTTGACACATGCAACCATGCGAGATAAACATGGCCCCAATCAAATAAAATGAAAACAAAACGCCTGCTACTGACCATCAGACCACGCATAGGTATCCTAGTCGGATTGTTAACTGCTTATTTGGTACTATGCAGGCACGCCGCAAGGCTTGGAATTCCGGCCAATGACTTTTGCCGCAGCTGTATGGACGAAGAAAAGGAGGAATCCACCCTTGCTTTCAGGCTGCCCAGCACTATCTTCAGCTAGAAAATCTACTCTTGGGGAATACTTCTTTGAGGAACTTACAGATATCTCCGATTCGGATATCAACAACATCGGGAAATTAGTTCAAAAATCAAAATGGTTCCAAGAGTAACAGAATAACCCGCATGGGAACTCAATGGACCTGATTTGGCCTAAGTGAATCCTGCCTATTACAGAGGATAGCCACTTAATCTAACCTATCCTTTGCTTCATTTTATGCTTTTGTTCTATTTGATGTGTGCTTAGCCTTAAACAATACTTGAAGGGACCGCTTCGCGGGTTAAAAGAATTTCACACTATGGGACATCTTCGAATCATATACCTACCGGGTGGTCTTCGGTCTCACATGCAGTGGCTCAGTAGGTCGCTATGCAGCCTGTAACTAAGTACGTACATACATATATATATATATATATATGGTATATGCGAACACAAAAATGAATAAAATAAAAGATTAACATGTACTTTTTGGCGTTCACGACTTTTATTTGAAGTAGAAATTTGGTTGTATACTTCTGGAATGTATTACCTATCATTTTTAACAATTATGTATTTTTCGTTTTCATTACGTTTATTTGTTTAAAATATTTTACAGTTTCGACCGGCTCAGCTGATATTGCAACGTTCAAAAAGAGATCATTTGAATCCTGTTAAAAAGGCAACATCAATGAACCTTCCAAAGACATCGCAAGGCAAGCCTATAATCGCCTGGATCACGCAAATGCGACGACATCGGTATTTCATTGGCCTCAGTAACCGAGTGGTCCAAAATCGGGAGGCCTGCCGATATTATCTGAGGTCAAATAGGCGAACCCCACAGGCGGATCAGTAGAAATGCGGTGAAGTGGGAGGGTTATGACCCCTTGTTTTCGGATCATAACCTCACTGAAATAGGAAGAAGGAGAAGATTTTAAAGTTAATGAATATGATGTTATAAGGTGAAAATTAATGAGAAATTGCAGTTTACAAGTGAACAATACTTTGAAAATGCGTTCAGCTTAGAGGAAACTTGGATTTCAACTAAGTTTGTTAATGATAGTTTGCGCCTAAATATTTCAAATTTCTTCTCATCTAGCCGAAAGCTTTAGCAGCTAGTGCTACATCCATTCTTTTATTAATATTTAATTTACTTATGTATTAAAAAATTTATAATAATAATAATAATAATAATTTCAAATTTCTGTTATTTAGGCCTATTTCGATAAGCTCTGAACCTACTCGACCAATTGAGCAAAATGTTTGTTATAATTAACTCAATTTTGACTTAAGTCGACTTAAGCTATTATCCCGTATTGCCACAGATTTCATTTCATTAAATGAAGCTGCAGCGCACACAGGGCATCCGCTAGTGTATGATATAATTCAAACGAAAGCATCACTTCCGTCGGTTGAGAAAATGAAAAAAAAATCCCAATATATTTCGGAGAAATATCCCACTCAGCGTGAATTTAGCCTCAAAGGGGAATTTATTTTGACATTTCGCGTCTGCCATCGACTATCTAGCCGCACTCTTCTTTTGTCTGAAATCACGTAGACAGACGGCCGAGGTTTTTACATAATTCCACTGGGACCGAGAAAAATTCAGTGTAATTAGCCGCAGTTTTACTAATATTCCTTAAAAAGTTCGTCCAAGTTATAAGTGATTCCGTTGTTTCCTTGCAGGCTTCAATCATGTCACTGTCTCAAGTTGTACGTAGCTGTAGCCGAGGACTCGCCAGTGCAGCCCGTTGCAGCGGTCGGCGTTGGGCCACAATCCAGCCACACATTCGGATGATGCACAGGAGTGTTGCCCCAGCGATTTGCACCAGAATTAATCAAGTAATTTGTTTTCCATCTAATCGTGCAGAGGAATGCTTCTGGCAGGAGAAGTCTGTCAGTAGCGACCCCTCGAGGGGGGTTATCGTGTGTGTAGCATATGCTGCATAACCTCAACTTCTCTTCGGGGGAATGAAGAAGTTCATCTTTGTCTCGAGTATTTTTTTTCGATTTTGCTTAATATTTCGATGGTTGCGGGGACGGAATTTGGTGGAAAATACCACGGCGAGATGGTTTGGGTCGATTGGGAGAGATGTCATCTCGATTCGAGAGTTTTTCTTTCTTCCAAAGTGTCTGAGAGTGAATATGCTATGCACAGGGTGTTACCTAAGTAAACTAGAGATAAGAATAGGTTGACAAACGCAACAAACTGAACGACTGATTCCCATGAAGCGGTTGTAATGACCCGTCATGTTGACCCTCTATGTTAAGGCAGTCTTGCTTGACATACGCAATTGGACTCTATACCTGTTCCTGACAGTCCTAGGATAGTTGCCAATTTCATAACAGATCATAATTTTGTTTGCTCTACAAATGACATTCAAGGCACTTTTTGAGGCTTATCAGTGCTAAACCATCTCGAATTCGTTTGCTTATTTACGAGTTTATACCTTATCACTGAATATTTGTTCCAAAACACAAGAGATGGCCCCAGGGCAATCAATTTATTTTGAATTCATATGAATTTGGAAAATAATTCACTTAATCGGGTTTGCTGTTATGCATTTTCACCACTATTCCTAATCTTAGAATTGTAGTTCGTTTGTGTTCGGAACGAAAGCGATACATTTCGTCACATGAATACAAGATCTTCTGCCGAGACGCGGTGTAAAGACACTTTACCGAATCGAGCTAGAATAATACCCGCAGGGAGCACCCATTGAAATGTATGCGTTCGTTACCTAGGATACAATGGGTTGCGATGGTGTAGTGGTAACGTCATCGATTGCCCTGCTAATGTTCATGGTTGAAAAACCGATGTCAGCAAGCATATATTTTTCATGGAATACTAAAAGTCAGTCCGATCAACTGCTTAAGCCAACGCTATTGCGGAATCATAACATTGACAGTAGGTTGGTCATATGGCTGGAAAAATTGCTCGCTCAGTTGGATGATGGAAATACCTATGACATTATAAGGTCGAGAAAAAAAATACTGTAAATCAGAAGCAAGAACGAAAACGAAATAACAAAATTAATCTCCCAGTTATCTGGACACCACCCCTGGAGTTTTTCAAAGACCTAACATCTGAGTTTCGGACCACAACACCAATCTTTCTCTCTCACTCTTTTTCAAACGCCCGCACTGCGTAGAGCATTTAAATATTCATAAGCCCTTGAGTTCGCGCAAATATAAAAAGTAAAATACCAAGCGAAACGATACTGTACCGACAAGTCGGGGAAAGGTTGAACTCACATGTGGTCATCAAACTGCGTGCAGAAGAGTAGACTGATTTGCTACGGATTAAATCACTTCCGGCAACATTTAAATGCATGCCAGACAAATGGCGATTCAGAAACGCTTGCCGAGGCGTCAAAAAGAAGACCCACTGAATGCATCAGTCTTGTCTGTCAGCCTTTCACCTTTTGTCCAAAATTTTGCTGCAGATTCAAAAGGTGCAAAGTAATACTCGTACACAACCGCACATCTTTGAGAGTAGAAAGTTCATAATACGCCGAAAAGGGCGTGCAGGTATAGTGAACTGGAATCGAGATGACTTGGTGTGCTCGTTGGTTCAAGTCGACCTTAACCTTGGACTGTTGTCTAAAGCAAGGCGTGGCCAACACAATATGCCAAACTTTCCATACAATTAACGCTTGGCGTAGTATTTTTCCAATAACGAATGAAAAGTACTGTTTCTTATATGCACTGACCTGATAGTAGAAGAAAGGGAATATAAGTATCGCTTTGTGTGTAGATGAGACCCTATTTTTCGATTACATATGTACATGTGTTGTTTTCTGATAATTACACAATCTGCTAGCAAAACAATCAAAATGAATTAAAAGCTAGTATGTAAAGCCGACCCTAAGATTCCACAAGTAGGTTAGGTTAGGTTGAAATGGCTGCCAGCTTACGCCAACACACATAGACCAAGAAAGGTCCGTTGTGGTACCACGAGGATCATGTAATCCCAGCCTACTCGTTAAAACCAATTAGAGCTTCTGATGAAGAGAAGGAGGCTCCTGATATCTAAATCTATCAGATCGGCTAAATCGTTAAAGTAGAAAGCATCTAGGTGAAGCTTCCTTCTATGGGAGAGAGCTGGACATGCACAAAGAAGGTGAGTAATGGTTTCTTCCTCTTCTTCGTCCATGCACACAAGTAAATCCAACCGAATTCGTAACAGTCGAGAACAACACAAATATTGACAACATAGGGAAAAGGGTAGCTCATCAGACAGAAGAACTAAAACAATGTACACTGAAATCACCGAACGAAAGACACCCAAAAGAAGAATGGCTACATATCTACACAGACAGCTCTAAATTGAGTAGAAGTGAAAACGCTGGAACATGCGTCTATGGCGAACTATTTAGCCAATACATTCCCCTAGGGAGAAACAATTTTGCATTCGACGGCGAAGCAAGCACGACACTTCAAAGATTAAAAACAAGAATCCATAACGTACA
Source organism: Brachypalpus laphriformis (assembly GCA_945910035.1). Classification (NCBI taxonomy): domain Eukaryota; kingdom Metazoa; phylum Arthropoda; class Insecta; order Diptera; family Syrphidae; genus Brachypalpus; species Brachypalpus laphriformis. The sequence continues at coordinate 161,828,585 of OX246756.1, forward strand.
GAAAACAGTAATACTAATAGACTCCAAAGCAGGCAGGCAGGCCTGCCGATAGTTACTGAGGTCAAATAGGCAAACCCCACAGGCGGATCAGTAGAAATGCGGTGAAGTGGGAGGGTTGCGATCCCTTGTTTTCGGATCATAACCTCGCTGATAAAAGGATGAAGAAGACTAATAAACTCCAAAGCACCAATTGGAGCGTTAGCGTCTAACGCACAACCGGCGGACAGAACTATAGCACACATTCAACAAAAACTGCAAATTCTTAAAAAGATACCATCGCATATCAGAATAACCGGCAACGAAACAGCAGATGGCCTAACAAACAAAGCCACCAAAACATCAACAACTACAAAGAACGAAACACCATTTCATAGGATTAAATCAAACATCTTACAAGTTCTGAACAAAAAAGACCACCAGCCGCCATGGGAAAACATAGCAGAACTCGGGAAAGCAAACCAAAAAAGACCAAAAGCTGCCATGAGAAAAGATAGGAACTCTCGAAGAAATCAGGCAGGTAGCTTTCTTCAGGGATTAGCTCATCATCTCTACAGACTCAAGATACGCACAACAGCAGAGTGCACTCTCTGCAACTCGAACCAACTAATGGACGAAGACCATCTGATGACATGTAAAGGATTATCTACGGACAAACGAAACAATAAATATATGTCTGCTTTATATTGGAAAGCGAGAGGGAAAATGAGCTTTTTTTTTTTTTTTGGTTGCGCCAAGGGGTGTGGTAATCTTCAAAGATACTAGTAGCCCGGGCTATTAGCATACACGAAATATCGAACAGGAATGCGCCTACGGACTAATCCACACCCTGCATACTTCTATCACTCTCCACACGGGACTGCCATTAGGTATTACTTCGCGTGGCTGGTTAGCACGTCATGCTATTCATCACGCATGAGCCATTGCAGCTTCTTATGCTGCTGCTGCTCAATTGCAAATTCCAATTTCTGTTACTGCGTGAGTTCACTTGTCATGTCTTTAACATGTCACTTACGTTACATTGCATATGTGGGCGTTTTTGTGTAACTTTGTCTACCTTCCAGTGTTTGTAGGATCCTCATTTCTCGCTGTTACTCGTTCCTCCAGACGTATGTGTTGCATCTGCTGGTGATGATTTCGTTCGCTATGTTCCAGGCTTCATTCGTCGTCAGCATGCATTTTATAAGTCCTCTCGGAGTCACTTGGCCGTTAGTTTCTCTCTGTAGTATGTTTTCGGCCGTTGTATACATCCGGCATTCCATTAAAACATGTTCCGCGTTCTGGATTTTCCATTCGTGTGAAAAATATAACGCACACAACATGAGTGGTTGCGAGAAGCTAGGCCCTGGCACTTTAAAGAGCTGTTGCGCCAAATATTTGTATTTGTATTTGTTCTGGATTTTGCCTTCACAGTGCGGGCAGTATCGGTCATCTACGTGTTTGTATTTGTAGAGATATTCCCGAAAGCATCCGTGCCCTGATAGGAACTGTGTCATGTAGAAGTTTACTTCTCCGTGTTTTCTGCTGATCCATTACTCTACGTTGGGGGATGAACATATGGGTCCATCTTCCTTTTGGTGTGGTGTTTCATCTCTGTTGCCATTCTTCTTGTATAGCCTCGATGGTTGCTGCGGACTTTTTTATTTTCAAATCGATTGGCATTCGACCGGAGATTACGCTAATTCCCTCCGCGGACACCGGTCCGAAAGGCACAACACACTCTTAACGATGCGATTCTATGGGCCGAGTTCATCCGTCACATGTACGTTATCCAGTACGTCACTTGTGCCCATATGGGAGACGCGTACATAAGAATCGACTTGCTTACCGTTGCTAGCAGGTTTCTAATTGGCTGCCTGGATCCTCCAATGTTTGGCATTAATCTTGACAGTGCCGCTACTGCCCTGGAGGCTCTCTCGCCTGCGTAGAGGAAAAATGAGCTAGAACTCAACCATTAGAAAAAAAAGGACATATTTCGAATATAGTGTTGTAAGAAGGTAAAAAAATAAATAAATATTTGGCGCAACAGCTCTTTAAGTTCCAGGGCCTAGCTTCTCGCAACCACTCATGTTGTGTGCGTTATATTTTTCACACGAATGGAAGGGACCTACAGTTTAGAGCCGAATCCGAACGGCGATTTGAGAAGCTTTTTCGTGACAACAATACTCTCGGATGTTTGTCAGACGCTCGCGAGAGGTGGGACCGTGAAAAGAACTTTTTGGTGTTTTCTGGGATTCGAACTTGGAACCTCATGCGTAGTGATCCGACACACTAACCACTTACGCCACGGTGCCCACTGTAAGAAGGTAGATATAATAATATTTAATCATTTCTTCGATATGGTGGAAGAAGAATAATATTCTGGGCTCCGAAGCTGTACAATAAGGGGTCACAATCGGTCCAGCAGTTTCCTCGCAATTTTGGATATGAAATGTGTATATTTTCGAATAAGTCTGGGATAGCAGATTGTTCACTCAGAGAATTTCTACGTTTCAACAGAATTTCTTAAAAGTAGTTGGATGTCTTTTAGATGATTTGGTAATCAAGGCATCTTATACAATTTAGCTGCAATAAACACTAGGCCCATCGTAACAAAGTGGCCCGAAAGGACAGGAATAATCACAGAAAGGAAATGTTCGAAGACTCGTCAGCATTTGTGTAGTAGGATCCATAGAAACCTGCCTCACAGCGGCACTAGAGTTAAAATGCACATTTGCTACCTACACCTAGTGTTTGAAAGGATCATCAAGAATAATTGATTAGGAATGATCAAAGAGGGTGTCGAGAACAGATTCAGGTTCTGTATTGCTCCAGAGGAATGCCTGTAGCAGGAAATCGCATCCAAAATGCTACGTCTTGCTTGTGCGCACTCCTTTCAAAATCTGGATCGTCCAACGATTTCGGTTATCGTTATCAAACTTTTATTAAGAAAATCTGTAGCAAGTTCTTTGGGTTATTCGTTTTCAGAATAACTATTTTCAAGATCTGCATGAATATTCTAGAGTCAGTTTTTGAATGTCGTCGTTGGTAAGGCTCTCACCAGAAACCTGCAGTAACTTCTCAATATTCTGCTCATTTACATCTCCTAGTTCTGCTGTTTCGATTAGGTTGACAATTTGTGCAACGATAGGTGTTCCTGTTAGGGTGCTTCCAGCCGTTTTACGCACTACTCCAACTCGTATTGATAGCGTGTATACTGGAGTGGAATCCTCTAAGGTGATAGTTGATAGTCACACTTTTGACAGTCAAAATTGACTCTCCGTAAAACGATCGCAAAACGGTGATGATCACGCTGATGGTCACCTTAGAGAGAGCAAAAGGGATGATTGTGAGCATCAACAATCAACTATCACCTTAGACGATTCCGCTCCTGTTTCACTGTTAAAGAACACAATTCACGAGAACAAGCGCACTAAACAATAGTTTTAGGGAAGTATCGCATTTTCTTTTAGGCTTTGAGTAGACCACGTTATATTGAGTCAGCGTTAAGAGAGAAAGCGCTAAACGAGGTCTTACTATATTAGTTAAACAGTGGTTGAATCAACTTCTTCCTATTTCGGCGGGATTATAATCCTAAAAGCAAGAAAACTAAGTAACTCCGCATGGTACGGCAGAAGCGACTGTGTCATATCTCGCAGCTTATGGCCGACAGTGGATTAAAACAGAACAAAAAGCCTTTTGGCGATGAATAAAAGAGAAATTCGCATTTTGACAGGTGCGCTAACAGGACACTGCGCGATAGGGGTAATGGCTGCTAGATTGGGCGTCAACACACCGAAACACTGCAGGAGATGTCAAGATATAGAGAAGACAGAAACTATCAAACACCTGTTATGGGATAGTCCTAGTCTTCGAAACCGCCGCCTCCGTCATATGGGAAACAGGTTTTTTGACGAACTAGGGGATCTCATACAACTCCCACTAAGGAACGTGATAGGCTTCGTAAAGAGCACAGGCTGGTTCACAACAGAACCGACCGCAAGATAATCGTTTAAGAATAGGTTCCACACTACAAAGGGAAACACAATGGACCGAATGGCCCCCGTGAAGCACTTAGGTGCACTTAGGTGCACAAGGGATCATAACCCTCCCACTTCACCTCATTTCTACTGATCCGCCGGTGGAGTTCGCCTAATGGTTGATTCAACTGAAATAAACAAATTATTCCAGAGATTATCTGCAAATTGACGTTGCAAATGTCCCATCAATATCGTGATTGCGTTCAGCGGTAAACACTGCGTAATATTAGGTCAACTCAGACAGAACAGAATGCAATGCAGAGTAGTGTTCTTTCTGAAGGATAACACTAGCGATATTTAGCTTCACTATTAATACAATTGGGTTCTTTTTGTCGCGGAATGAGACTGGGCGTAACTGCGACTATATGTTTGTTCTTTATAACTATTTGTATCCTTAAGCTTTTCTTTTCTTATTAAGTATTCTGTTTTCTTCTTTTAATACTTTTAAAGATCACAATTGAATCAAAGCGAATGTATTCTTCGAAACTAACAAAAGAAATTATTCGCGAACGTGTCCTTAAAGTTGTATCCGCCTATGATAAAGTTACATCTGATAAGGTAATTTCTAAAGTCAATCCAACAAAACTAATGCATGTGTATTTTTTGTTTGTTCTCTTTGCCTCAGGACAGAAGGAGTCTTTGGCAGTCGCAATCGATACGCTTATATTCGGGTAAACCACCGCTCTCATTAAAGTTGATCAAAGAACGCGTTGTACTGGTATTGAACCTGTACGATAAGATTGATCCTAAAAAGGTAAACAAGTCGTTCTTTATTTTTTTTTGTTTTTTTTTATTTTGATTGCATGAAATCCATATCGATTGCAATTGCCACAAAACTCAAAAACAAAATCAAGAAGAATTCAAATGGAAAGTTGTTTTTATTTATTTTATTTTTCTCAAAAGCTCACTATTGACTCACATTTCATCAATGATCTTGGTCTGGATTCGCTGGACCATGTAGAAGTCATAATGGCAATGGAAGATGAATTCGGTTTTGAAATACCCGATTCTGATGCCGAGAAGCTGCTTAAACCTGCCGACATTGTTAAATACGTCGCCGACAAGGAGGATGTTTATGAGTAATAATGTAATTTACAGAAATTTAAATAATTATCGTTAAATAAAAGAAAAACCAATTGAACCAAGAACAAGAAGAATAATTATTTAATAACGTATCAAGTGAAGAATGTTTAAATAAGTTTTGTGCGTCATAATAACTGCCTTCTCAAGCTATAATTTTTAATTATCATATTTAACATGATATGATGCCTATGAAGCTGTGTAGTAAATTGAAATGAAAATTAATAAAGAATTTCAGTAGAAAATCAACTTTGTTGTAATTTTGTTGAATTATATAATAGCAATCTGTTAGACCTCCATCCGTCTTATACCCCTCCTCATCCTCAACAGCAATTTTACAAGCCAAAAGATGAATGTTGCATTAAAGTTGATACTTTAACTAATACATTATCAAGCTCCAAGCTGGGGTCAGGAAGAACTATTCCACGGTGGACAATATTTTAACGCTGTCAAGTAGTGCTAGGTCTTATCAGAACAAGGGTAAAACAAACTGCAGGGATACCTGGATTTACGTTATTTCGATTTACGTCGTCCGGTTTTTTACTTCCCAGTTTCGATTAACGTCGTTTCTTGAAATATAATTTTCTCATGAAATTCTCTCTCTTGTCGTTATTATTTAACGAATGAAGTGAAGTGGGAGGGTTATGATCCCTTGTTTTCGGATCATAACCTCGCTGATAAAAGGAAGAAGAAGTCGTTATTATTTAACGAATATGTATAGCTCACCGATTTCGTGCAATATCATTCGCAGTAAGTCATTTTCATTCCATATGCACATTCGCATGTTCCCGGTCCCGAAAACGACGTAATTCGAGGTATCCCTGTATACGTATTCTTCGTGGAGTTTAAGCGGCTTTTGACTCCATTGACAGAAAGTCCTTTTTCTATAAATTAAGTAGCCTTGGAGTGTCAACAAAAGTTCTTAAAATCGTACAAAGCCTTTACAAGGAGAACAGGGGTCCAATCGCCGTACTTTTCACATACGAGGGCAAGGTGAAAAGTTCTTGGCCTGACGCAGAGATAGCGTTCCAATCAGCAAACAATTATGTTTCCTGCCTGGGTGCACTTCTCATTAGTTCGTATAACAAGTTTCAAATTGTTCTCTCAAGTAGTTTGTTTACACGAATTTTTGCAGTAGACGTCTTGCGTGCTTTTCGTTAAAATGGATAAACTTGAATATCGTGCGGTCATAAAATTCTTCGTTTTAGATGGGTTAACCCCTAAGGAATTTCATCCAAAGTTGACAGAAGTTTACGGCGACTCTGCTCCTTCCATGTCAACCGTTAAAAAAAGGGCAGCTGAATTTAAACGTGGTCGCACGTCCCTCGAAGATGACCCACGTGAAGGACGGCCAAAAATCGCAACCACACCCGAAACCATCGAAAAAGTGCATGATATCGTGTTAGACGATAGGCGAGTGAAGGTGAGTGAGATAGCTGAGGCTGTGTGTATATCGGAAGAGAGGGTGCGAAACATCTTGCAGAAACACTTAGGGATGCGAAAGCTCTGCGCAAGATAGGTGCCGCATTTGCCGAATGCCGATCAAAACCAAATGCGCAAACGATTTTCGCGGCAATCTTTGGACCGATTCAATACGGATCCGACCGATTTTGTGCGGCAATTTGTCACCATGGATGAGACATGGATCCACCACTACACGCCAGAAACGAAACAGCAATCGAAGCAGTGGGTGGAAGCCGGTGGTTTAGCGTCAAAGATAGCGAAGTCGATCGCTTCTGCCGGAAAGGTCATGGCCAGTGTGTTTTGGGATGCGAAAGGGATCCTGTTAATTGATTACCTTGAGAAAGGCAGAACAATTACAGGCGAATATTACTCCAACCTTCTTGACCAGCTGGATACCAAAATTCGCGAGAAGAGACCTGCCTGGCTTGAAGAAGGAAAAAATCATCTTTCACCAAGACAATGCATCTGTACACAAGTGTGCGTTGGCGATGAAAAAACTGCGGTATTTGGGGTACTATTTGCTCTGCCATCCCCCCTATTCACCTGATTTGGCACCCTCAGACTTCCATACAATCGCAGCTTAATTCAGTCGAACATATGTGATCACTCTAGGGCTGTGCAAAATATTTAAGAAACTGAGACACAAAGCCTTATCGATACAAAAACAAAACAACCACAATACATGCATGGGTATCTACAGAAAAATGGGAACGGATTGAAAAGTATACTTCACTCAAAGTTCATTCATTTGCAGCCTTTCAGATAATATAGGTGTTGGTCCAGTCCCGCATAAGGGAGAAGGAAGTACAGCGTGGTGTGAGGTGCACAAACGTGTTTCACCTATAATTTATCGACTTCAAGAGTACGAACGCGGTTCAAAAACCTTGAGCATCACTCTACCATGATAGGAGACCCCCGCTATTCATCAGACAATCGTCATTAAACGTTTTATCTTTCTTCGAATTTCTAGCCGCATTACATCGCCAATAGAGATTCATACATGGATCATGTAGTAGATGTAGCAGTGGATTCATCAAACGCTGTACAATAGAGTGTACTCTCAATTTAATGAAAAGCTATCTCTACATCAAGAAATAAGTGATGACGTTACAAACTAATATATGTAGGCGTACAACGAATAGGTATTTGCATGTTCAACAAATTTATTTTAATCTTAACACTTTTATACGGAAATTTACAATTCTCAAGGTTTTGTGACATCGCTATAAATCTATTAACTTTAGTCCAAGTGACTGAATAAAGGTCATATTGACCCACTTGTCTTAACAGCCTCTATCTCTGCTTCTAATTTTTTCTTCTCCAATCGCAAAATCTCAGTTTCGTAAAATAACTTCTGTCGCTTCTGCCTCAAGTACGATATTTGCGTTTTAATCAGCCTTGCATTTGTCCCGCAACTACGACAATTTATTATTACTTGACCGGTTTTTTGAGCGAGATATTTAGCCAGGTGCTTTCGTTTCATTCTTTTGACGTCAACTCTCACTCTTTTTACTGCATGGCCTACTTGAGGGACCTCCATTGGGCGCTCGTCAATTGTTCTTACACAATCTTCATGTGCGGTTTCTATGGCATCGTCAACTTCTTCTATTCGACTTGGGCACTCCTCTTTAACCAGAGGCTCATCGTCCGCTGGATACATTCCCTCGACAGGGCTGATTAGGATAAGATCATTGAAATACTCTTTATCATCTAAATCCTGTGAATGATTGGAAACCGGTGAATGTGGTGGATTCATGACTTGGACGACCTCTTGTTTGGGTTTTTCCAACACGAATTCGTTGCAAGTGTAGCTAGTATCATCGGCACAAATGAAGTCCTTATAGACCACTGTCATGGGAGCATTGTCTATCCACTGGATTTCCTGTTTGGGATTTAGTTCCGCTTCTGGGTGTTTTTCCTGGATACTCTGATCCTCAACGGAAACCCGATCGACCAGCAATTCATGATAGTCCCTTTCACCACCCGTTGTATTGAGTAAATCATTTTCCGGTGACAGATTAGTAAAATCAATTGCCGACGGAGTGTTTGTATGAAAGACATCAATGGTACTTTGACTGAATTGCTGGCTGTCATGCTTGCTGAGCGAGCTGTTGGAATCGAGTTTGTAGAGTCTTCCGAGGACGGCATTAAGAATGCCATCGTCCAGCGCAAATACTGTAAAAGTTAACTCTTGCATACATTCTTTTCCAGAAGATCAAAAACTTACGTGCTATCCGCTTTAGAATCGCCTTTTGGTCTTCTGTGCTTCGTGTCGATCCCATACGGATTTGGTTTGCAATATTGAAGAGAAACTTCTTTAAAATGCTTTTACCTTCCTTCATCTTAACATACTCGATTATCAACTGCTTATCCACATTCAGATGGAGGAGCTCTTGAATCTTGAAAGAAACCAAAGCGATAGTGAGTGATTTATATTTATTACAAGGTGTCCACTGTGCCTGACCTATCACATCATAATCTGTAGGAGGAACAGTGAAAGTGGTGAAATCTGAAGTTTGTTTCACGCAATCGGTTCGTATCAAGATTAATAATTTTCCCAACTACTCGACAGCTGAACTGTTGATGGCCGCGAATGATGGCGTGGACAGCGATAGCGAATCTTACCGATGTCAATGCGTGGACAGCGATAGCGAATCTTACCGAGGTCAATATACTGTCAATATACTATGATCGCAGATGGCTCAGCACTTCACGAATAGATCTATGACAGATGGCAGAGCCGAAGAGGGCGTCTTCTCAGAAAACTTAAACCTGCCCTGTTATCGGAGTCGGAAGACAAGAACCTCAGTATATGAAGCCGAGATAGTCGCTGTTGCACGCGCTGGATCATTTGAAAAAGATTCAGGTGGAAGGGAAAAATATAGCATTGAACAGCCAGCGATCCGACACATGGAGAAGACAGCCATTAACACGTCATTGGCCTTGGAATGTAGAAACTCAACGACTGTGCAATTGGCATTGGCCTGGATGTAGTGTTCGAAAGAAATGAAATGGTGGACAAACTGGCAAAGCATAGGTCAGCCTCGGAATTTCTTGACTCCAACCATTTGCAGTACTTGGCAGAGGAATGGTATGGGGATTGATCGAAAAAAGGTCCACTACTGAACACTGTGACAGGTGAGAATCGATGTAAACAAGCAAAAATGCGTTGGTCACAGGACACGGCATCTTTGGATATCACATGAAGAAAATAGGTGCAGACTACGCTTGGAAAAAGAAGAGACAGCGGTACATATACTATACCAATGTCCGATCTTAGCTAGCTGAGATATTGGGTTGGAAAACAAGAGTATTAGCCAGATAAGCACCAAGCAAATAAGCCAGAGAGGAACTCTGGGTACCCAGCAAGGTCGATGTCGATGTGTAGTCAGGTCAAATATTGCCCTTTTTAGTGAGCAAAAGTTCACCGGGGACACTCAGTTGGAAAACACAATAAGCAAAGCAATTTCATCTCTGCGAGCTGCACAGATCAATCTAAAATGAATGCGGAGTCGGAACGCACATTTGTTCGATGAAGTCTCACTTTCTTGGGTACCCGGACATCAGGGTATCGTCTTGCAGGAAGTCAGGTTCCATAATTTTATTGCATTGGCATTCTGTAGTCTACTCAGAACGAAATTAAAAGTGGAGCTCCAAAAGGAGGACCTTACCAATCCAAGAGATCCATTAGCAAGGAACAATTCTTTTAGCAAATTCAACATGAAGCTGTTAGCTGACTTCCTTGCCGCTCCTCGGGCGCTTGATGGCTCTAACTCGTAAATCAAGAAAGTGAGTTCTAATTTGCAATGTGGCTCACGTCTGTTTTGGCCGACGCACGCCCCTCCTATCTGGTGTTATATGGACGCCAATCCACGAACTGTAGACGCTGTGCGAGCGTTAATTGAACCCCGCCCTTTCTCTGTGTAGACCAGTAGACACCCGGGTCAAGTTTCAGTTCTTTTACTCACCTCCTCCAGCAGTGTATGTGATGGCCTTCGCTTCTGTGGCAGTTTCTCGACGGCTTGCTCGGATATCTCGTGCGTATGATCGTTGCACACATGGATGACTTCTAGTTTAGTACCACACTTCGAAGCCCGCAGAGAGATAAACGCTGGACAATCGACGCGACGAGTGCTCGTCTTGCCCCGGCGTACCTTGGCTTTCGACTTGAACCACATGCCACCGAAGATGCAGGAGAACCTTACCCTATAGTACTGGAGCCGCTCTTCGATTTTGCGCGAAACATTGGCGTTGGCATAGTTCACGAGACGACTGTCGCGGATCGAGTAGAAGACGAGGGACTCCGTGGTGTGTGCCTCCAGACGTTGGGTCACTTCCTCGTAGCTGCTGAAGGTGTCTCCAAGGCGAAAGGCATATTCGCCTTCCACGCGAATTCTTCGGGGTGGAGTGGGTATTGCCAGCGTTCTTGTTCGTTTTCGTTTACTCCTGATGTCTGTCGTCATATTTATGGTTTGTCAGTTCAAGACAAATTTCTTGTTGTGTTCCACTGGAGGATTCGTCGGCGGAAATCTTTGTCCCGCTCGGTCCGAGGTTTTTAGGGAGATTTCGTTTCTATTGAGATTTGTTTGGTTTCGTGTTTTGAATTTTGACCTTTGACGAAAAGGAGGTAAATGACAACTGTCTGTAAAGGGTCGCTAGAAGGTTTTAGATCAAATAACGAATGTACTAGATTCGGACAAGGAAGGCAGAATAACACATTTTAAGGCTGGTGGGAGCCAATTTTATTCTGAAAAACGAGCGCCAGATTTTTTATTTTGCACTTTTGAGGCCAGCGTAAACAATTCCACCGAATTAGGAAAAAAAAATATACAATTTTTAACACTTTCGGTGAAGTTATTTACGCTTATTATTATGATTCTCTACTTAGAACTGAGATATCAAAGTTAAACGAACCCCGCCATCGTCCCCAACCGAGCGAGGAGACACACTTACGCGCGCGTTAGCATTATCGATTCAAAAATGTGGCAATATATGCCATTTAGCTTCTCGGTTATCATTTTATATTATACATAATTCAATCGTCCGATTTTAAAAATTTTACAATTTCTTCTTTAAATTTTGTCAAATTGTTTATGTTCTTTATTTCATTCGAGAGACAATTAAACAGTTTCAAACCTTTGAATATTAAATTTTTCTGAGCACGCGCGAATGGTCTCAGTTCTAATAGAAAATTTTGACCACCCGTAAGGTTATATGGCTGACATTCACTTATATACCTAAAATTATTAAAAAGATAGTTGGGGAGAATTCGTTTTTAATTTTAAGAACAAACACTAACACATTTAGATTGATTTGCAGCCTTATAAAAATAAATAAATATTTGGCGCAACAGCTATTTAAAGTGATAGGGCCTAGCTTCTCACATCCACTCATGTTGCGTGCGTTACATTTTTCACACGAATGGAAGGGACCTACAGTTTAATGCCGAATCCGAAAGGCAATTTGAGAATTGTTTTTGTGACAACAATACTCTCGGATGTTTGTCATACGCTCGCGAGAGGTGGGACCGTGAAAAAACTTTTTTGTGTTTCCTGGGAATTGAACTTGGAACCTTATGCGTAGTGATCCGACACACTAACCACTTACGCCACGGCGCCAACCAATGGCAGGCTTAAATGCTGCCTTATACTTAGACATTTAAGCCTTTGATTTGTGAATGTGTACCTGACAAAATTGTCTTCTTTCATAGGAAGTATGTATTTCAATGTCCGCTATAATGTTATACATTTAAGAAAACTATTTATCAGGATTTGGATTTGTTATTTATTTTTCTGACCTATCCGGAATGGATAAAAATCTTCTATCTCTGCCACACTCGAATCAGTCCATTCCGTTCTTTATGTGTATATTTTCAGAACGCTGTGTAATTAAATAAGCTCCCCAAATTGTTACTTTCTGAAAGCACCGGACTGAATCGAATCCCTTTCGTGTAGCCTTTTAGAGGAATTTGAATTGCTTGACTAGCTGCTATAAATGACTTCAATCGAATCGAACTCCCAACACGGTTAGCGAACATACGAGTATTTAATTAGAGATATACAAGGAAATCGTCCAGATTGACTGTTTTGTGTACATGACATATAACGAATTCGCCCAGTACCAGCTTCAGCAAAAGCAGAAAGCTAGGATGGTGTACAGAAGATTGAACAAGGACGTTTTTCTTAAAATCAACTAATCGATCCAGTGCCTGTTTTTTTTTCTTAAAGATGCATAAACTCTAAATAGAAAAATTATTCAATTTCTTATGTCACCATTTTACCAAGTTTTGTTACAAATTACAATAAATTATCCTTTCAAATAAAAAGTTACAGCCAAAAATATCTGTATCAGGAAAGTCTTCGGCCACCTATCTTTCTTAACTCTACGTGATTTTAGGCAGGGTACACGGTATGGAGCGGCGTATTTCTTTTTAAATCCATTTTCGTCGGCCATGTTGTTCGACAATTAAGATGTGAGGATCATCATGAGGATTATGAACTGGTGACCTTGTGGTCACACATCTAGTATGGTTGAGTTCTCTTAACCACTTAAATTTTTTACTAGTATCTAGCCTATTATGAACCAAAATGCCTATACCGCGTCAGCAATATCAATACATATAAAAAGAATATGGGGAATCGCACAAAACTAAATTACACAAAATAAAATCCTTGTAGACATAAGCAGACCAGTTAAGGATTAATTTAATTTTGTATTTATTTATTTATCTAGAATTCTTTTTTTTTAATGAATTTGAAGATAGCCTATATCGATTTTGAAAAGCTGTTCAATAAAATTTTTCAAAGAAGACCATATTTTCTGCTGTTTATATAATTTCAACTTTCATTTGATAACACTGGGGGTGGCAATGGTGTAGTGGTAACGTCGTCAATTGCCACGTTAATGGTTCATGGTTCAAATCCTGATGTCAGCAAGCATTTATTTATTTCTCATGAAATATACAAAGTCGGCCCGATAATTTGCGAAAGCTTGTGTGAACACTACTGCGAAGGTATAACACTGGCAGTAGCTTGATCATGTGGCTGGAAAAAACTGTTCGCTCTCTTGATGATGATTTGCCCTTGACATCGGTTATCGAGAAAAAGTACTGTGAATCAGAAGCAAAGACAAAACATAACGAAATCTCCCAAGTTATCTGGATGCCACCCCCAGAGAATCTCTGAAGCATAAATAACTGAGCTTCAAGAGCACCAAAAATCGTTCTCTCTCTCTCTCTATCCATCCTTTCCAACGCCCGCACAGTGTGTAAACATGTTAAAGGTATTCATAGCCATTTGAGTGCGCACAAATCATAAAAAAAAAAAACTATATGAGCAAAAGAAAAATGTTTTACTCTTTTTAGTGCACCTGGAGTTGCATGCAAAAAATATGTTGTGTAATCTTTTCATTGCTCCCATAAATATTATTAAAACCGTCACTTTAGGTGAAGCAAAGAGAACATTTTCGAGAAATCAAAAGGGAGACGCTAGTAATTTTTGGATCACCTTGTTTCTGTACTAGATTAATGCCATTCCCTCAAATATCCTCTTCTTCGAAATATCCATTTGACATTTACGGTGGATTGCTTTTTCAAATAAATTTTTAAATTTCTCAGTTCTCCGGCGAATTTCTCTAAATATAAATACAATGCAGAAATCGGAATTAATTGATGAAATGATCGATGAACTCGGTAACATTTGATTCTTTACTGGAAACCTTCATATAACTCTCCACTTCATAGAACGAGCTCGCACCAGTAAGCAGACTCAAGTCGGATACATTTCGGATATTTGCGAGAAAACCAACAACATACTCCTCCAGATCGAGGCGTCTCAAAGGGCAAAGGTACCCCAGGATGGTGTCACCGGCACTCGTTGCAAGTACCGCAAGGAAACTCTTCACGCCCTGGCCAAGATGTTGGAAATGTTTGAGCGACTGGTGAACAAGAAAGCCTCGGCTCGGCCATGTGAAGACTTTGAGGCGTACACCATGTCAACGAAGGCAAAGATCGACTTCCTAGGGAGTGGTGTGCGTAAACTTCTAGCCCTCAACGATACGATCAATCAATTTGGAAGTGAACTACGCCATGACAGTGATGAATACGATTTGGGGTCGTCAGACACTGGCGAAGCTAATTCTAGTGAATAAAGGTAAACCCGCTGCTTTGTTCAAACAATTTATTAACAAGGCTTATAACAATTGACTGCAACCAAGGCATCGGTAACAATGTCCACCAGGTCGTTCAATCGGGCCGAGGTCCCTTCACTTCCATTGGTGGCGGTGTAGAGGTCCTGGTTCTCCTGAATGTAAGCAAAGTGCTCCATGTATTCAGAGATTTTCTTGATCTTTTCTTCTTCCTCCTTGTTAAAGGCATCTTCCCCATCCTCTTCGGACTGCAGAAGCTTATCTAGTTCTCTTGCAAAAGCATTGATGTTGTCCAGCTTCTCAGTGTACTCCTTCGACAGTGCCTGCTTCCTTAGTTCCTCCTTAAACTCATTCAACTTCTGCGTGTACCTACATAATTCATTATAGATCGAAGCAGCCGAGGGTTGGTCTTCCATCACCTTCGAAGTATTGATAGAACTTGAGGAAGAGTTCTGCTTGACAGCCTTTAGAGTGACATTCATGCGACTGGTATGCTCTTTTCTTTTCGGTTTCTGCAGGTTTGAAGGGTACTCATCGAAGGCCTTGAATAGGTCTATGTACTCCAGTGGATCCGGCCTGGCTTTGGGTGGAGTTATACTGCCTTCGATGGTTTTGAATTCCTTCTGGAGTGCCTCATAGTATTCGTTTAAGGGAATTATGGAGGATTTGACGCAGCATTCTTTCATTTTATTTTTGTGCCCTTCGAAGTTAGAGTTAATGATTCGAGCGACTTCATCGAAATTTATATTGGACGTCGACTTCGCCATTTTTCTTGAGAAAATAAACGAATTTTATTATTTTAAACAAGTGACGGACGACAATATTGGGATATTCTTATTAGAAGAATAAGGAGAAACTTCCCTGCTTAAGCACAGTTGGGAGAACGGTTCTGTGGTACAGTTTGAAAGGCAATACTGGGTTATTTTCATTAAGCTGGAGACGCATAGTTGGGGGAATTTAATTTTTTATTGATAGTTGATGGAATGAACAGGGTGCACATTATATGAGAGAGTCACCTCAATTCTTCCACTCGTATACGGTAGTCGAATCCGACCATGGTCGCATTCAGTTATTACAAAGTCGTATTTTCCGTACAAATTACGTACGAGTGTGCGCTTAAATGCGACCATGCTCGAATTCGACTGCCGTATACGAGTTGAAGAATTGGTGAGTAATAAGATCCGAAAGTAAAAATCGAGAAACTAAATGGCATTTCCTACGAGATAAAAATGTGAAAACTCGCCTAAGCTCGTATAAAATATATTCCCTCGTGCGGTTGGGAAGGGAAAATGTTGTTGCTGCGTTTGGTTGAGCCTGACTATCGTTGATCGAGGCATTGTCCTCGAGTTGCTCCAGTGTTTAGGACCGGGAGATCGTTTGTGCAGTGTTTGGGAAAACATCGATGTTATTCGTTTTTATACTCGGGTGGGTGATGATTGCTGTTCCCCGCCGGGGCTCGAAGGGTGGATGGCGGAGTTCGGTTCGATTAAGTTATGAAAAACATGGGGAATAGGTCAACGTAGTATCCAGTTGGTGCTTGCATAAAATGGCATCATGTGCAAATCGGGCTTCACGTCATGGGCTTGTGGACAACATTCCTCGACAAAAAGGAAGCTGCATAGGTCCATCAAATCGAGCGGCCGCTACTTTCAAATCTTTTCTTTTATTCGACGTATTTTGCGACGTTGATTATGAATCTAGATTACTTGGCGGTCGCGACTAGGTTTAGGGCTAAAGCTGCTTAAAATTTCAAAGTTTTATGACGCTAAGTAGACATTTATGCATTAAGTAGGAAATACACAATACAATGGGAGGGCATCCCGCAACGGGTATTGCGGTATTGCTGCAGTACAATTTTGTACGCAGCGAGCAGACTTGACCGCCGTGTACCGCGTACCGCATATGAAAATGTGTATTGAAAAACTTATTAAGTTAGTGGAAATACACACATTTGTACGAATTTCCAAGAAAAGGATCTGACCTCGTGTTATCAGCATATTTGATGGTTACATATTTCCCATCTGCTTCTTCCATACTGGAGTGGGATCCTCTAAGGGGATAGTTGATTGTTGACGATCACAATCATCCCTTTTGCTCTCTCTAAGGTGACAATCAACGTGATCATCACCATTTTGCTATCGTTTTTGTGTGACTGCGATCGTTTTACGGAGAGCTAACAAAGTGTGATCATCAATTTTGACTGTCAAAAGTGTGACTATCAACTATCACCTTAGAGGATTCCACTCCTGAAAAACAAGCAATTGCTAATGTGAATACCGCATATAATATACCGCCAGTGTGAACGGACAAGCGGTATACCGCTACCGCGCTTCTACCGATACCCGTACCGCTCTGGCGTGTGAGCTCCTTTACAGGCATTTGGTTAAATACTTGGTTTTCAATGTCTGAGAATACCATACAATAGGTTAGGTAAGGTGACTGCTCTGGCAGTGAGGACACACTTAGATCAAGTTTAGGTCCATTGTGGTATTATATGTTTGAGAACCGGAAATTACCGGACACCTAGGGGAAATTTAAAATTATCTCAGACTGGATTTCGACTGTGAGATCTCAATATGCCTAATGTGGCTGATTCAATTGAACTTTGGTGGTCTAAATGAACTGACGCAATCAAACCCCTAGTACTGTTACGCAGTATATCCAGTTATGTGTAGGTAGATAATTATCGACATCGATATAGCAGGTGAGGGTTAAGGTCTGCTACTGAGAAGTGAGTTTTATAGTTCTCACCTAGTTGTTGAGTTAACAAGATAGAGACCATACACATCATAAAGCTTAGAACCTATTCCGAGGGAGAAGCGAGGAGCATATCCTATAAATTACGGATACGGTCTGTGATTAATGGTATTCAGGTTTGTACATATATCTTCTGGCGGATTTATCGAAAAGTATGCATAAAGGCTAAGAAAATATAAGATGGAAGCTAGTCGCTTGACAACCCCTTCAATGGCAATATGATAAATACTGACTAGGTGTTCTATGATTTTTCTGTCTCTTGAATAAATGAAAATCGTTGTTCTTCAATTTGAAAGATGTCTCCCATATTCATTCCATAAGTTTGCAGAATAAAGAAGCAGAGACGTATGAATTCAGCATTATTATATAAATATCATCTATCTATTAACAAGACTCCAATTTAAAGGCCCAGGATAACTAAAGCTCGACACTCGTATTACAGCATGAGCTTATGAACACAGTGCGGTCATTTGCGGGTAACATTAAAAGCAAAAATTAAATATTAATTTTCGGTGATTGATTTGATAAACGAAGAGCAGAAAACAAAAACTGTTTCTACTTAATTTCTAGTTCGCCAACCATAACCCATCAAAAACACAGCAATGACTCGTGAAGGGCCGTGCCGTTTCCTGACAAAAAAAAAAAAACCCTATCCTCTTTATTTCCACCTTCATAGAAACTTCTATCCGCCCTGTCTGCCGGCCATTTTGTTACTGCAACTAAATATTGGGAAATATTCGGTCCAACTTACACCGAACGGCATGGCGATACGAGAAAATACAGTGACACTTCTACTTCTTCGGTCACCCTGCTCACAAATTGTGGTTTCGTAATCGGTAAGGTTTAAGAAAATTTTTTCACTTCCACCATTGCAGCTCAAAAAAGGTCTAAAACCGATAAAAACTTAAAAATTTCTTCTCGTTTAGGTGTCACTAACAAGAATTAAGCCAATTTCCCAGAGAATTTTACGAAAAACTACGCAAAATGTTCTCTGCTGTACGGTCGGCCGTGACAAAGTCTTCGGACAAGAAAGTTATATCACTCCTCCAGCAGATCAATCGTGAGTACGCTGCTAAGGCCGCAGCTGCCGCTGCCGGAAGCAATGGCAAGATTGTCGCTGTAATTGGTGCCGTCGTCGATGTCCAATTCGACCAGGATTTACCACCAATCTTGAACGCCCTGGAGGTGGACAAGAGGACTCCCCGTCTGGTGTTGGAAGTAGCCCAGCATTTGGGAGAGAATACCGTCCGTACCATTGCCATGGACGGTACCGAGGGTTTGGTGCGAGGCCAGAAGGTAATCGATACCGGCTTCCCCATTCGTATTCCCGTCGGCGCTGAGACTCTGGGTCGTATCATTAACGTGATTGGCGAGCCCATCGATGAACGTGGCCCCATCCCCACCGACAAGACCGCACCCATTCACGCTGAGGCTCCCGAATTCGTCGAGATGAGCGTCGAACAAGAGATCTTGGTCACCGGTATTAAGGTCGTCGACTTGCTGGCCCCCTACGCCAAGGGAGGCAAGATCGGTCTGTTCGGTGGTGCCGGTGTCGGCAAGACCGTACTCATCATGGAGTTGATCAACAACGTCGCTAAGGCCCATGGTGGTTACTCCGTGTTCGCCGGAGTGGGAGAACGTACCCGTGAGGGTAACGATCTGTACAATGAAATGATTGAGGGTGGTGTCATCTCCCTGAAGGACAAGACCTCAAAGGTCGCCCTTGTCTACGGACAGATGAACGAGCCCCCAGGCGCCCGTGCCCGTGTCGCTTTGACTGGACTCACCGTTGCTGAGTACTTCCGTGACCAGGAAGGACAAGATGTACTGCTTTTCATTGACAACATTTTCCGTTTCACTCAGGCCGGTTCCGAGGTGTCTGCCTTGTTGGGTCGTATCCCCTCTGCTGTCGGTTACCAACCAACATTGGCCACTGACATGGGTTCCATGCAGGAACGTATCACCACCACCAAGAAGGGTTCCATCACTTCCGTGCAGGCCATCTATGTGCCAGCTGACGATTTGACTGATCCCGCTCCAGCTACAACATTCGCTCACTTGGACGCCACCACTGTGTTGTCCCGTGCTATCGCCGAATTGGGTATCTACCCAGCTGTGGATCCCTTGGATTCCACCTCCCGTATCATGGACCCCAACATCATTGGCAATGAGCACTACAACGTCGCTCGTGGCGTGCAGAAGATCTTGCAGGACTACAAGTCACTCCAGGATATCATTGCCATCCTGGGTATGGATGAATTGTCTGAGGAGGACAAGTTGACTGTCGCCCGTGCTAGGAAGATCCAACGTTTCCTGTCGCAACCTTTCCAGGTCGCTGAGGTGTTCACAGGTCACGCCGGCAAATTGGTGCCATTGGAACAGACCATCAAGGGCTTCACCCAAATTCTGGCCGGCGAATACGATCATTTGCCAGAGGTCGCCTTCTACATGGTCGGACCAATTGAAGAAGTAGTCGAGAAGGCCGAACGCTTGGCCAAGGAAGCCGCTTAAGATGGGCGAGTGCACTGAACCTGCCAAACCTGTTCTTTCGTATCTTAAGTATATAAAGTTTATTTTTTTCTTTCTTCCTAATAATTAGGCATTTAATGTGAGCCCAGTCAGCCAGACAGAAAAGTGAAATAAAGATGAGAATTTGGCGAAAAAGAAGATTTTCTTGTGTTTTTCTTGTTACGTAATCCAGTCGGCGGCGGGTGGTTCATATGATGTGTTATGCAAAGAGGTGGACATAACCTAGAAATGGAAAGGGTGGACGTTCGCAGATGGTTTATGTAAGCAAACAGCAAATTTGATGTGCAATCGGGCGAAATTATGCAAGAAGATGCATTGATTAGCTACTTATGGTTTGTTTTGGTGGTTATGTAACAACAAGGGGGTGTGGGGGTGGTGGATAGTCTGTGATATGGCAAGTGCAAGTGAGGTTATGGCAATCGTCGTCAAAGGTGTTCTATTTGGTGCATTCTTGATATTTTTAGAAATTAATGGATAGATTCGAAAGTGTGTTGGGAAAACCTGTGTGATGTAAGTAATCAATAATATCACGGCGAAAGGGAGGATGTCTCTGAGTCTGTATCTCCGTAAGAGCATTACAAACAACAACATGGAATGTTACGTAGTCGAGGGATGTCCTCATTTAGTCGAATACAAAAGAAGTTCAATTGGAAATGCAAATAAACATTGAAGCATGCGTTATCCCCATTTGTTTGTAATAGGCAAAGATTCTACTCCCTACTGGTCGCTGCTCCACAGAATAGTGCCAGACACTTGGAACTTGCATTCTTGTATTGATCAGAATAGTCCAAGGTATGGCAGATGTTCTGTCATCTTGCATTTTTGATTGAAATTGCTACTCTTCGGGAAAAAAAAGAAAGCGATGCGAGTAGGTATTTGCCTGCCGTCTACATAACTCTGGTGTCTTCGATGGACTCTATGCGAACACGAAACGGCTCATTGGCAGATCAACATCAATAGCGCACATTGATTGTCCTCAATCAGTCCATCCAAAGAATTGTTGTCTTCTAATATAAGTATGGCTGTGGCTTCATTGCACAACAACATGAGCAAAGGGTTATCTGGGACGATCTGACATACTTGTCTGATGCAGTTGTAGGTCATTGATTTATTGCAAATGAATGTTATTGCAAATAACTATGTCTATGCGCTGTTGAGTGCGGTTTTAGTCACCCAGTTACCATGATTCTTCTTAAACTATTCTGTTAGCAACTTAGTAGACAGTCAACCTTCACTGAAATGTAAAGACAAATTCAAGACAGTCACCAAACAAGGATAGAGTATTTGTTCGTTAATTGATGTGTACAAGTTCAAGCCCCATCGAAGTTTTTCCAGCCGCTGCATCAACGAGCTCTAACGAGGATCGGTTCTACGTACCGGAGCAACTCGAGGACAATCACCCTGATTATCGTTGGCGTTTGTCGCTTTTCGACGATTGTCGTTTTATTCATAGCTATGACCTGCTGACCGTTAAACATTACTAAGCAATTTGTTTATCGTGTAGAATACTATTACGACTCTTTTACAGTGAAAAAGTTATGAAAATGGATTCGTGCTACATCTGAAAAATAAAAGGAAAATCGTCGAAAAGTGACAAACGCCAACGACAATCAGGGTGAATACCTCGACCAAGGATCGTGAAGCTTAGCTACACAGCTGCTACAACAACAACAACCACCACCAAGGAAATAACAGTGAGACTGACACCTGTTTACTGAAAATGGAGACCAACTCTGGAAACGACAGCGATATACATTTCGTATACTATAGACGGAGCTCGACATTAACAGAACAAGGAGTCTGCTACACCTGGACAGATCATCCGGTCGCATATTAACAGGTGTAATCACCGTACACTCTGCCATTGCAACTATGCTGCATGGTTGTAAGTTAGACCCAAACACTCTTGGAATGGATTCAAAAACGATTGCATTTTATTTTCATGGTGATGGTCCTGTGGTGCACCAATATTTCAGAACGGTTTCAACATTTGAATGGAACAGTCGTCTCTTGGAGTGTAAGTAAGCTGATAGCATTGTTACTCTTCAAATGTATTCATTCGATGTTCTATTAGGCTGTTTAGTAGCCATACAAATAGTGAGGATATGAGCGTGGCATGAGATCAGCGAGATCTTCATTTATAATGGGGTCGATGTTGTCATAACAGTTATTACCCCGAACTACGTGGAACAGAACATTTCAGCTGTCTATTTGCAAGACAAAAGAAAACTTCACTAGAGGACGAACTACATGTACGCAGCAGGAGGCATAGTAGCGATTTGTAATTTCAGGATTGGGATAAACTCATCACAATTGTCGAAGGTATGGCATATTTTTGAGCGTGCAATAGTACAAACGAATTTTTCATTGAAATTCTTCATCATAGACGCAGATTTTGCCATATACCAGCAAGGCAGTCGTTGTACCGTTTACAAGAAGAAGAACTCTGAATATTGGCTCAGTGACTCTAAACGGCACAACCATCAATTTTTCCGATGAGGTCAAATATCTAGGAATTGTCCTGGACAAGAAGCTTAACTGGAACTTCCATATTAAGCATAAAATTGCCAAGGCGACTACTGCCTTGTGGGCCTGTCGCTGTACGGCAAGACCTGGGGCCTGCCTCCAGGGGTCATTTTCTGGTTATATACCACGGTTGTAAGACCCATTCTGACATACGCGTCCGTAGTCTGGTGGACGAAAACCAAAGAGGTCACAACCATCAATAAACTCACAAAACATCAAAGACTAGCTTGCCTCGGTATCATAGGTACTATGCACACTTGTCCCACAACAGCCATTGAAGCCATAATCGGACTTACTCCGTTGAATATATTTGTAAAAAAGTGTTAATCCGCAGTGCAGTTAGTCTTAGAAAATCAGGTGCTAATAGTACACGGGATCACGTGGATCTCCTGGAGCTATTGTCCGACTTCCCCGAGCTGCTGTACGGTCTCCGACTTTACACCCAAATCATTCTACTTTGGTAGAAGGTTTGAGATTGTGATCCCAAGCCGTGATATATGGAATAATGGCGGACCGTCGCTTGATCCAAAAGGTATAGTGTGGTACACCGATGGATCTAAAATGGATTCAGGAGTCCGCGCCGGTATGTATGGACCCAACCATAAAATTTCAAAATCACTCGGAAAGAGTCCTAGTTTTCCAGGCCGAGCTTTACGCCATTGAAACTTGTGCTAACATTAACCTGCACTCAGGCATTAAACGTGCCTCTATACTCACCGACAGCCAAGCGGCGCTCAAAGCACTGATCTCCAATTTGATCAGTTCAAAATCAGTTCTAAGCTGCTTCGACAGCTTACAAAATCTGGCCCGACACAATAAAGTAAAATTGTGGTCTGTACCGGGTCATGTAGGCGTTGACGGCAACGAAACTGCAGACCTGCTAGCTAGGAAGGGCTCCTCAGAGTTGTTCACTGGACCTGAACCCTTCTGCGGAATATCCGATTCCGCCTTTAAACTTACCCTAAACATTTGGGAATGCAACATGTGCATCTCCCACTGGAATAACTCCCAAGGTCTCAGACAGGCTAAAAGAGCTGTCAAACCCTTCCAAAGACAGGCAGTTGATATCCTAAAATACGGCAGAAATGACATAAGAAGGCTTGTGAGCTTCCTTACCGGTCACTGCCAACTTCTTTACCACCATAACAAAATGAGAATTTCGGAGGATATCACCTGCCGCCTCTGCCTAGAAGAGGACGAAACCGCAGAACACATACTATGTGAGTGTGTAGCTCTGTGTAGTACTAGGAGAAGCTTTTTCCTTAAAGAGATCATAAGGAACTCCTCCGCAGCCATAATTATAGCTTTCATAAGGAGATTAGAAGTACTGCTGCCCTAAAAGTGGCATATGGCACAATTCATCTCCTTGGTCGCAGTGCCTACACGCCATTTTTTTTCCGAGAGTAGGTGAAAATCTTCAACAAGACACTATGAGGATCGACAGCGCGTGCTCATAGTAGTGTGGGATTCTTACCCACTAAAAAACCTCCCTTCAAAACAGACTTGTTTTCATTTTTACTACAACTAAGTATTCGACTTATCAAGTAGTTTTCATTTCACGTAATAAGGACGTTTTGCAGGGACCTTCCCATTAGAAGTTCCTGCTCCGCAGTTTAGACGCGGTTACTTATCGCGCTATCCACGCCATTTGGGCGTGGCCACAGACCTGTTTAAAAATAAAAAAAATAAAAGAGTTGACTCTACTGGGTGACGCAAGTTTTTCTGTTCTACTTGCTTTGTGCGTGTTTGTGTGTGCTCTTTTCCCACTAGGGAAGTTATAATTGGGGGTTTACACATTAGGTCTGTTCGCGTGTCCTCCCAATACAGCGAATCTTTACCAAAAGTTACGAATTTTTACGAAAACCTGTTTCAGATTTCACAAACCAGCCCAAAGAAATTTCTTGCACTAAAATTCGCAGCATGGGGAAATTTCTTATTCTCTCGAGAGCGCTCTCTTGTGTGAAAAACAACGAAAATTCTCCGTACTCGAACAGCTTTTCGTAAAAATTCACTCTCTTAGGAGGGTACGCGAACGGACCTTCTATTTTACCCGGTGAATGGGCGTCAAATAAAATGCGGGGGTGGCAAGGCGAGCATGGGCCCGCTAGTTACAAATAAAGTAAAACGAACAATTAACATCGAGTTATATGTAGAAAAATGTTTATTTAAGACATACAGTGTAGTATAAATGTATTCATTTACATAAAATAAATAATCAAATCTACGCTGTTGATTATCATTATCATCTAATTCTAATATAAATGCCATAAATAAAATGTTTAAATATTTTTTATTACCTTATGATTTTGCAATAGATAAATATTTTTTTTTTTTTTGCTTTTTTCTTAAGTTTTATACAATTTTTTATTTTATTCTTTTTATTAAATAACAAAACGCTGGTAATAAATCGCATCGGGGCTTAAGAGCCCTCCATTTTATCAATAATTTTCTTTTTTGTTTAAATTCAGTGCAAAAAACTAGAGAATCACAATTTGTTACAAAAAAATATTTTTTTTTTCACTTTATACCTATACTCTTGCGAATGTTTATTTTTTTTTATACAATTCTACTTCCTGTACAAATATATTTCATAATTTGATTGTTTTAAAAAAAAATATATACATAAATGTATAAATATAAGGAAAATACCATGACTAGTGGAATAAAAATAAAAAAATAAAAGGACGATGCTCAAACGCAAGCTCTTTTGTAAATGAGAACAGAGTCAATAAGGGCAGGTCTAGACATAGGATTGAGGTAAAATAAGGTATATTTTCGAAAATAATTTATTTTTTTAACAGTCTTTGATTTGTTTCACAGTTTTCAAAGTGATTTTTGTTTTGATCTAAGCACGCATTGGTTAAATTTAAACATTGAGGATAAAATCATAATGGCACACTCTACTAAAATGACGACAAATCTTTACGGGTGTACAGACTTCTCCACACCTCCTGTATAGACTTGTCTGTGCTACTAATAAGGGAACTTCGAGAGTTTCAATTTCTTTTTTTTTTCGAAAAGCGAGAAACATTAGGCTTTCTTTTTTAATGATAACATTTTTTACAATGTGGCTCGGACTTCTATATGCTAGGCTTATGTATGTAATATAGTATATTAAGTGATTAAAATTATTACCCATTGTTTGAGGCAAGATATTTGGTGAAGCTGATTTAATTCATCTTTCTGTCTTAGTAGAAGATACGTACGTAAGTATGGAACAAGATGGGATAAATAATGAAATACAGGTCCAAGGTGATGGAGAAACTTTCGATTAACCGTACTCGGATTGAATGGTCAGAGCGAATTGACCCTTTGGTATTGAGGTTCCATGGTACCAGATGCGGGTGTCAACAAGCACTTTGCGGATTAGGAAGAGGGAATGATTCACATTGTTTAAAGGGTTTAAATGCTTTTACTTACCAGCATCGCCTGGTTCCACATAGAAAGAAAAGGAATGACATAAATGATCACATTCTGGTGTGGGGGCAAGAATCCAACTTTTATTGCCCTGTAATTGTGCCTGCCACATAAGTCGTGGTATATAGTCCAACTAAAAGGTAAATTATTATATATTAAACGAATAAAAAAACAATTTCCCATCTTCAAAGCGATACACAAGGTACATGGACATGAATACCTAGGAATCATCTTCCAAAAATACTTGACGAGCTTTCGATCACTAGCTATTCAAGTCGATAAGCGTATGAAGCATTTGATAAAGGACTGTTACTAACTACGGAAAATAAGACCACTAAAGTACAAGACTTGCCTGCTTCTGCATCACTGGGGCCATGAGAACATATCAAACTGCAGCCCAGAAAGTATTCCTAGAGCTAACATCGCTTCACCTCGTAGTTAAGCGAAATGCAAAGCGGGCGATTCTAAGGATGGCAAAAGAAAGGATCCAAAGGAACAAGTGCAACAGTTCGAGAGAATATGATGCATTACTCAAGGAACACAATAAAGTGGTACACAAACGGTTTCAGAACTGAGGAAGGAACAGGGCAGCCGTCATTGGGCTGAGAACAAAGCACTCAGAACCTATGGATAAGGGTATCAGCATCTTTCAGGCTGAAATATGTGCTATAGACAGATGTGTCCAACTCAATCTTGAAACAAGAAACAATAATCGCGACATAGCAATACAGCCAGACAGTCAAGCACCTATAACACTTGACTTGTATGTCTGTCTGTCCTGGAAGGATTTTTCAGAGACCGCAACTTACAACAGTCGGCCGAGAAGTCCTCAGCCACACTCTTCACGTCCTGGACAAGGGACATAAGGTCAGTTCTAGACATAAACATAGCAGGACATCGAATTCCAACTTCCACCCAGCCAAGACTTCTTGGCGTCACTTTCGACAGCATGATGGCGTTCGCCGCACATGCATCAAACATCAGAGGCCGACTTAGACCTCGTAACATTGTACTCAAGTCCTAAGCGGGATCTTCCTGGGGAATGGATAAAGAGACGCTATTCGCCACATACAAGGCAATCAGTTGCTCCGTGCTGAACTATGCCGCCCCCATCTGGACACCGCAGCTAAGTGAAACTAACCGGGAGAATCTTCAAGCTTGTCAAAACGCAGCGATGTGGACTATCACCGGATGCCACCTGATGTCACATGCTGATCACCTCCATGAGACGAAGTTGCTCCCAGTAAGGGACCATAACACCATGCTCTCCAAGCAGTTTCTTCTAGCTTGTCAATTTCAAGACCACCCCAATCACCCGCTAACGATGGTACTACAACCACCGCGTTCCATTCGCAAAGGGTTCCAAATCTACAAATACGACCTCGATGTCTACACGGAGGACATCAGGATCGGCAGACAGACCTACAAAGATGCATTGAAAAGCATTCATCAAACGACCGCGTCCCACACTATGGTCCTCGAAGGCCGCCCACCACTCATAGCAGACGAAGAACGTAGCCTGCCTCGAAGAACAAGAACCACCCTAGCTCAGCTACGCTCAGGCTGGTGTCGCTTACTAAACAGCTACAAGAACCGTCTCGACGCCTCCAAATGCCTTGACTGCGGAAATGTCCCGCACAACTTCTTTACAACTGCCCAGCAAAGCCCCGATGAATTTTGGGAACGACCCATAGACGTGGCTCGATTCCTGAGCCTAGAAACTGATTTGTCCTCAGCGAAACCGTAGCTGCTACAACAACCACTTGTATGTCATTAAGTCGAAACTTCATTGGACTTGAACCGGTCTTCTCAAAAGGGGAACATACTATACGCGAAAACTTCCGAAAGAAATAGAGAAAGAAGACAGTGAGACATCTTGGAATAATACTCCAGGTCTGAGCCAATCTAGGAAATTGTTGCGATGCTACAACTGGAAAAAATCGAAGCATGCATCTGCCGTAACCCACCTACTCATCCTAACAGGCTTCCTAACGGGGTATTGCAAACTCAGGGAGCATTTAAGGAAACAAAGCGGCGCTGCAAAGGAAGACGAGAGCTGCTCGTGAGCTCTACGAGCAAAAGAGACGGGAAGAACATCGGCTTCTCCAAAAGAAGAAGAAAGAGCATGAGAAGCGCGCGTTTGAGAATATCGAGAGTCTATACTCCAGGAACAATGTACGGAAGTTTTACCAAAAGGTAAAAAGAACGTGTCAGAGAAGTAATACCCGTACAGAAACCTGTAGAGATGAGAATGGAAACCTCGTAGTAGAATCACAGTCGGTGCTGAGAATCTGGAAAAACTACTTCTGCAGACTGTATAACGGCGACGAAGACCAACATCCCGCTGTCAGGCAGAATGAACCATTCAACATGGACGATGATAGTCAAAATTTCCGTCCACCTGACCAAAACGAAGTGAGGATAGCAATATCCAAGCTAAAATCGAACAAGGCTGCTGGACCTGACGGTTTACCGGCCGAACTTTTCAAGGCAGCTGGGGATGAATTGGTAGAGTGCATACACCAACTCATTTCTAATATTTGGTCAGAGGAGTGTATGCCTGATGAATGGAATCTCAGCATCGTTTGCCCGATCCACAAGAAAGGAGACCCCCTCAACTGCGCCAATTATAGAGGCATCAGTCTCCTCAACATCGCGTACAAGATCTTTTCTGCGATATTGTGTGAACGCCTGAAACCTTTTATGAACAGCCTGATTGGACCCTATCAGTGCGGTTTCAGGCCAGGAAAGTCCACCATCGATCAAATCTTCACACTTCGGCAGATCCTGGAGAAAACCCAAGAATTCCAAATCGATACTCACCACCTCTTTATCGATTTCAAGGCCGCCTATGACAGCATCTATAGAGAAGAGCTTTATAGAGCCATGTCTAGTTTTGACATCCCTGCCAAACTTGTCCGCCTGTGCAGGCTGACGATGGAGAACGCTCGCTGCTCCATCAAGGTCGGTAATGACCTCACCGAGACCTTTGATGTCAAAAAAGGCTTTAGACAAGGTGACGCGCTGTCATGTGACTTCTTCAATATTGTACTTGAACGGATTGTGCGGAACTCACAAGCCAACACCGGAGGCACAATCTATTACAAGTCTGTACAACTGCTTGCATACGCCGACGATATAGACATTATCGGAAGATCTCAGCGGGCTGTCACCGGTGCTTTTGCAAGCATTGAGGCGGAAGCGGCCAAAATGGGTTTGGCGATAAACGAGGGCAAAACCAAGTATATGCTGTCAACTAGAAGGGAAAACCAACATCGACGAATTGGACAAAACGTCACCGTGGGCAGCTATAACTTCGAGGTAGTAAGGGACTTTGTCTACCTTGGCTCTGCTATAAATTCAGCAAACAAAATCAGCGCAGAAATCAATCGAAGAATAACTCTTGCCAATCGCTGTTTTTTTGGGCTTATAAGGCAATTCAACAGTAAAGCCCTCTCTCGAACAACTAAGGAGACTCTATATAAGACCTTGATCATCCCAGTCCTGCTTTACGGCGCTGAAACATGGACTTTATTAAAAGAGGATGAAGATATCCTTGGTCGCTTCGAGAGAAAAATTCTTCGTAAGATTTTCGGTCCCGTTTGCGTTGGCGGGTTTTGGAGGAGAAGATTCAATCACGAACTATACGAGCTGTACAGCGACATCGACCTAGTCAAAAAACTGCGTATTGGACGTCTGAGATGGCTAGGACATGTAGAGCGAATGGACACCAACGCTCCGGCCCGCAGAGTCTTCGAATCTAACCCCGAGGGACGACGCAGTAGAGGGAATTATCGCCGTAGGTGGCGCGCACAAGTTCAAGGGGACCTCGACCAACTTGGAGTGCGCAACTGGAGGCAATTAGCTAAAGACCGAGCTAAATGGAGAGGCTTGTTGGTTGAGGCCCAGGTTCACCCCGAACTGTAGCGCCACCTAAGTAAGTAAGTAATTTAAGGAAACTAGGTACAGCAGATAAAGGCTCTTAAAGATTCTGCTATGAGTCAAGTGAGAATTCAGAACATCTTCTGAAGTTTTGTGGGGCATTGACCAATAAAAGACAGAAATATTTGGGCAGGTACCAAATATCAGATGAGGATGGACCACTTGCTCGTTTCAAGATGCATATTAGTGGGCCTCGACCGGTCCGTCTTTACATCCACAAGAAAACTGAACATTAATTCATATGAGCCACAAAGACCTTATGCTCGAGCTGTAACTCATAAGTATATCGTATTCAAGGGAATGATCGTCACGTCTTACACCATGGTAAGATGTCCGAGGACTTTAAAATCCAAAGTGGAGTACGTCAGGAGTGCATACTGTCGCCGCTGTTGTTCTTGGTTGTCATCAGCGATGTATTCCGTGCAGTATTGTTGGAAGCTAACCATGGAATTCGATAAACCATGACAACTTACCTTGAACACCTTGACTACACTGACGATGTTTGCCTATTTTCACCTCGGATAATGGATCTTCATCTGATGGCCCAAAATTTAGAAGCTGAGACAAAGTGGAGCTTAAAACGAACACAATCCCAACGAAAGCCCTGAGCACGTCTAACACCCGCGCTCAACTCACCATTGCCCGACAGATAGTCGAGAAAGTGGGCAACTTCCTATATCTAGGATGTGTGGTCTCGGCTAACCGCGATGGCGCTGAACTGGATAAGGGCAGCAGAATCGGGAGAGCATAAGATGCGTCCGGAAATGCTATTCAAAGTCTGGAGAAGCAATGTTTCGCTCCATCGTAGAATCAGTACTTCTATATGTGTTCGGTACTTGGAAGGTGGATGCCACCAACACACAAGCTGCAGATCTTCGTGAATAGATGTCTAAGAATCATCTTGGGGTTTTTTTGCCCCATCCGTATCTCAGAACGAGCCAAGAACCTGTAGACATTACTATAGAAATGAGAAAGTGGCAGTGGATTGGACACACCCTACGCCGCGAAAACAACACCATTGCGAAATATTCCATGCAGTGGAATCGGCTCACCCAGGCTTGCAGAACTGCAGGGCACCCTAGGCAAACGTGGCGCAGAATAGTTGAGGAAGAATCAAATTCTTTCGGAACCAGATGGCACACATGCGTTGCTGACGACCTATGCCACCAGAGGGGAGAAAGGATTTAAGTAAGAAACGCTGCCTATCGTCATCTCAGTAACCCGAAACAAAGACAGCCAAATACTGACGGCCAATATCTAAAAACCGAATAAGTTTTCAAATGTGCAGACAACTAGTTCACCTGGGAGACCCCGATAGAGTGAGGAACTGAAATAGTCCAGAAAAAAAGTCACAATCTGCTCGCCAACCTAATAAACCCCACTCCCAAATATTCTTAAGCGATACTCACATGCATAAATGCGCCCTGCTCGTAGCCCAGGAATATATAATCCGTGTTCGGCATCTCTGCGTCCTCCGGCAAGAAATGCGGTCGCGGATATAACTTCCTCAGCTCCTCTAACACAACCGGATGACAATTGCTCCAGCCCACATACCACGGATGATGCCCGTCGACAAACTTCGCTCTCTGGTCCGACATCAGGAAGACTTCTTTGAGTGACTTAAAATCCGAACGAAAGTGCAAGAACTGGCAGTCTTCATCGAGTGCCCCAGGCGTGCGCTCGTACAGATCCTTCAGATACGTGAAGTTCAGATTCTTTGCAGCGGGCCAGTGGGCAACAGCATTCTTGATAATAATTGGCTGAGAGGAGTATGCAAATGGAGCGAATGCATCGCGCGTTAGGTTCTGCAATATCAGCGGCCCATGAACCGAGCTGCAATTGGAAATTCAATAAGAAATGACATTAACTAGGTCACACAGGGGGAAGGTCAACCTGCAGAATCCACAATCGCTGATGGGGCGTGTCGCCTCCCATACGAGATAGTTATTTGGCAGGAAACACCGAACACCCAAGAGGAAGTGTATCGTTTCGAAGAACACAGGCGTGGCCAGCATGATGAATAGTAGGATGCCGATGGCATACCACGGGTTCATATGGTTCTGTTGCTCTTGTTCGAGGGACTTGCGATAGGCCATCCGGAGGTCAGACTCTGTGACGACACCCGTCCGCAGGGCTCCATCGTGTAGCCCATCGAGCTTATCGATCAAATCTCCACCCAGACGTTCGCGGGTTCTAGCAGCCCTGCTTGTCGCTGCCGATGGCCGATTCCACAGCTGGAACAGCATTCACGGGACTTATTTCGAGTGGTGCGTGTAGTGTGGCCCTGACTCTCTGGCTAATCTCTGCTTTGTCAACGCGAAAGGATATGATTTCACGACAAATTAAGGAAAAACGAATTGTTTACAAAAAATAAAAAAGCTTTTACATCATCTCACAGGTGACATTTATCCGTCTCCCTTCCCGTACTTTTGTTTGACACGTAGTAGGTGGGGGGTTATTTTTGTTTTGTTTTGCGGCCCCCTTTGTGCGTGAATCATAGAAATTCAAGGGATTTTCTGCATGGGATATATTTACAGAGGCTTGAGGTGGGAACACATTGCTGTGGCAAGCAGTAATGTTAATTATTGAGTAATTGGGATTTGTGCATACCATTTTTGAAAAGCAGCCTCTTCTCATTGTGAACCCACAAAGGATACCTTACTTGAAGTAAAAAAGGAAGGAGCAGGAGAGAAGGAAGGAGCCCCACATGCTATCAACCATACTTGTAACTGCAGAATGTCATTAAAAATGTTCTTTTCCTTACAGCCGGAGAAGGAACAGAATATGCGTAACGTGATTTTATTCTTGAAATTGGACCTTCTCACAACGAGATCTGTCGAAAAAAAATTGAACGGAAGTCAGAATATTTCTGATTTGTCTCTTTTACTCTGGGATTGAACCTTAAATCTCTCAGTCAGCAATCCAACTGCCCTAAATACTGAGTCATGACTTGTCTGCAGTTTATGGCAATCAAAATGCTCGTAATCGCTAATTTTCTAAGTGCTAGGCAAGAAACCAAGATAAACGTTCGCTGAAATTGTTTCCGAGTGATATGAAAGGACTAATGTTATCAGACTGTTTAGAACGCAATTTGAAATAAAAATTGGTTTCGAAAACAAGTATACAAATCGAACACGCTTTCTAGTTGCTCTATATCGAGATGGACATAGTCCAGCTATAATAAACCAAAATCAAATGAGCTAGTAAGCAGATCACGACCGGATATTGCCAGAATTGTAGCCACATCGGTACAGATCATTGACTAGTAGGAGACCATGCAGTAAAGCTTGGTATCCTCCATAACACCTGCTGCTAACGAGAAAGAATATCCTCTTCACTTTTTAGGTAACTCACTATAGGTAAACTCTTCTTCGACGACAAAAATATTAAAGTCCTCATTCTTCACCTGAACCCAACAGGCTGGGTTTAGCATATCTCTTATTTCACCGGAAAACATTCCTATACAAACAAGTTATATGAGTTGTGCTATCAAAATTGCCCACAATAGCGCTAATTGGGTTCTCTTTTGAACCACCACCTCTACCCACCTTCTTCCTTTTATCAACGAGGTTATGATCCGAAACTAAGGGATCATAACACTTCCACTCCACTGGATTTCCACTGATCCGCCTGTGGGGTTCGCCACCACCACCAACTCTACCCACCCACCGATACAAATTTAACCGAGCAATTATCCTACATTCTAAGAAGAAGGCAATCGCAGAATACGAATTTTAACTTCCTCGCTCTGCTAAGAGATGTTTTATTCTTATATGGGATATTTTATATTCAAACTTTGTTTCTTTTGAATACATTAACATGTGCGTTCTTAAGGAACTAAAATGTTGCTTTAAGAAAAAAAAAAACCGAAATAGCTTCAGGCAAAAGCATACATCCAGCCGAGACAAATAAGGAGTTAGTTATGAAATAAGTGATGAGGCCTGTATGCGATAATTGTTGGGTTCTATAATTTATCATATGTCGGTATACTGACCAATAGTCCAAATATTTTAATTGGAAAAATTGACTTCAAAGGAAATCTAACTCAGCGAAAGGCTTGTTATTTTATGCAAATTAGAAAATATTTACACTAACATTGCATTTGGTAGCCCAAGGATATCTGATTTATTTCTTAGCTGGATCCTTAGAAGACGCAGACTTCTATAACATTCTTTGTCCTCGTCAACACTGCTTGAACTCAACATAATTTCATCGAGGTAAACATTTTGTCGGTCTCTGGACCTAACACAATCGCCAAGAAATAATTTAATTGTATGGAAGTGATACCTCTTCAGCTATCATAAGAAAACAATCACTAAAATGTGATCATCACAACAACTATCACCTTGCGTGGAGCAAAAAGAAAGAATATGACTATCACTTATCACAAATCACCTTAGACGATTCCACCTCTGGTTTTTTAATGAGGAGCCAAGGAAGAAAAAACAAAATATTCTATTGTACTAGTAGGCCATGTTGAGAACCTCAATACAAAACATACATTTTACCAGATGACCCACCGGTGGTGCGCACGGGCTCCCGTGAAAGTTTTGTGTAATCCACCGGTGGTGCATACGGCAGCAAATAAGTTAAAACATATTTGCAAGGTGAAATGATTCGCGTCCGTAAAAACGTCACAAGAAACAATTGAAGGTGCAAGTGGAGGAAGGGTCTAGGTATGTGGCATTACCCATGTTTTGAGATAGTAGCAGTTTCGGTTGTTCTACTGGTACATTTTCCATATAATTTGTTGCACATATCGTCTTTTGCGTGCGCGTAGCGTAAGTGGCTAGTCCGTAGGATCACTGCGCATGAGGTTTCAAGGTCGAATCCCAGAAAACACCAAAAAGCTTTTTTCACGGTCCCGCCTCTCGCGAACGTCTGACAAACATCCGAGAGTATTGTTTTCACGAAAAAGCTTCTCAAGTCGGCGTTCGGATACGGCACTAAACTGTAGGTCCCTTCCATTCGTGTGAAAAATATAACGTAACAACATGAGTGGTTGCGAGAAGCTAGGCACTGGCGCTTAAAGAGCTGGTGCGCCAAATATTTATTTATTTATCGTCCTTTGCACCTCTGTAACTTCCAAAAATGTTACATAAGCCCTTCTTCCACTTGTCCCTTCAATTCTAATTACATTATTTTGGAAAGATAATTGAGCGCGTCAAATTTTCCCCTACACCGACAAGACGATTCCAGCTAGTTAACAATTTAAAGCTCATTTTCTGAACACAAATTTAGCTAGTTAAATTTGAATTATATTAAAATGTTAAACAAAGTTTTTGAAATGTTAAAATACCCCTTATTCATTGCGGTACAGTCCTAACGCGCATGGCATCCCACTCCTTCTCGGTCTGTCAAAAAAACGTAACGCAAACGACTTCTCCCACCCTTCTTTGGCAGAAGGTTAGTTACGTAAATGCTCACGTTTCCCATTCATCGCCGAATCGAGCAGTTGAATGTATACCCTTTGCGTTCGCCCTCCAACAAGTGGAAAACCATAGATTTTCCCATCTAATCGGAAATAAATCTCTCGGCATGCAACCAATTTAAATTCCTACAGTGTTCCTACAGCAGTGCGAATCCATTTACCGGAGTGTTTTACTTAAAAATCAAAAGAATTCCTTAATTTTCCTTCTCGCAATCGTCTGTCGTCAGTAGTCTGTGTGTGTGATTATAACTTTCACTCTTTAATCGTCGTGTGATATCAAACCTAAAACCTGAAAATCAAACCGTCAGTGTTCGCGAAATACGATCCAAAGAAGCTCTCCCCAAGTATGACGGAGCAGAAAGACGACAAAGTCATCCGCGTTGGATCGCGGAAAAGCGAAGTAAGTCGATTTGATTCCCAAATTTTGAGTTAAATTTTGCATTTCCTTGAATAATTCATTATCAACTGCCGGGATCGGGTCGGAAACGAAGTCTTAACCTACACGACAAACGTGCCTGTGGCCCCACCGCATACGATCGACAGTGCGTGTGGTTATAT
This sequence comes from Brachypalpus laphriformis, assembly GCA_945910035.1. Classification (NCBI taxonomy): domain Eukaryota; kingdom Metazoa; phylum Arthropoda; class Insecta; order Diptera; family Syrphidae; genus Brachypalpus; species Brachypalpus laphriformis. The sequence continues at coordinate 161,864,450 of OX246756.1, forward strand.
CACTCCGAAATTAGTTGAATAACACCCTGACTCTCTAATTAGAGATTGAAACTCTGAAATCTGATGGCGGTTGCGAAGAACTGACCGCAATTTCAGACGGTAGTCAGTGTTGCTTCACTTGAATAGTCAAATAGGGAGCAAACACCTCCGAAAATAGTAGGAAATTGTGAAAAAAAAAGAATTTGTTTGCACATAACTTCTGAATTGGGCTATGCCCTAGTAATCAAATTTGGAATAGTATGCTTACGGGAAAAGAAATGAAGAAAATCGGTTAAAGCTAGAGATGAGCAAACTACCAAAATCATTATTAGTCACTGTGAATGAAAATTCGCATTTGCAGCTTTGGAACGACTCTTAAATAACTGTGAATGGTTAAAACTTGAATGAGGATTCAAGCTAACGACCTGAAGTGTGAGGCAGCGAATGATAGAAGAAAGCAAAACGTGGTGAACGAAATGCTTTACGTTCACATGTAACATGTATGTACAGTGGTGTTCACAGAAATAGCACATCAAGTTAAATTTCGAAAATATCGTTAAATTCATCCACGTAGCACATGTGTACGTCCTTTTGTGTCAAGTAGTCGTCATCATTGCAGTCACAGATCACAAGGAATCATCCCGTTGCAAAGTTGCGTGGTCTCTGGATCCCAATAATGGTTGTCATATATTCCGTCCGATAATATCATTAAAGTTATGAACATCCCTAACTCGCGTCTGCCTAAAATAGCGGCTCTAAAAGCAATGCATACCAAACAGAGCTGGTATGAAGAATGGTTGGATCTAGCAGATAGCTGTGGTGTGGAAATAAATCTAGATGTCGAAAACCCTTCGTAATGGGAGCCCATACTCTATCGCTCCGAAACTCATCGCGAGAGCTGATGAAAAATCCGTGGCTATGTACATATATATACTGTACGAGTTCGGTACATCGGTCTATTTACAGTCGATTAACCCACCACCTACATTGAAGAAATCATTTTGAGGATATATATGAAGTAGAGAAGATATCGATGATGCTAAAGCTAAGAGCAGAACTCTTGAAATTGAACTATATCCCTCATAGGGATGATTTACCAATACTCTGCAGCATTTGCAATCTCGCCGACAGAGAAGACGTACAGCATTTTGTAGGCAAATGTCGGAAGCGATTTTCTCATTTTCATAAATGATTTTCTGTCTGTAACTTCTAATACAATCCACTACTTCGCTGATGACAGCACCCTCAGTTTTTCATATTCGTTCCCAAACACACAACCCTGTTCTTCGGCCGTGGTTAAAGAACGGCAACGTATGTTATGTGGGCGCCGTGGCGTAATTGGTTAGTGTGTCGGATTACTGCGCATGAGGTTCCAAGTTCGAATCCCAGAAAACACCAACAAGTTTTTTCACGGTCCCACCTCGCGAGGGTCTGAATAAAAACATCCGAGAGTATAGTTGTCTCGAAAAAGCTTTTCAAAAAAATTGCCCTTCGGATACGGCACTAAACTGTAGGTCCCTTCCATTCGTGTGAAAAATATAACGCAACAACATGAGTGGTTGCGAGAAGCTAGGCCCTGGTACTTAAAGAGCTGTTGCGCCAAATATTTTTTTTTTTTAACGTATGTTAAACACATTAAATTCCGATATCGATGGCATATTTAAATGGGGCTTTTTTTTCTTTTAGAGAAAAAGGAAACCCAAATCCCAGAGCACTCAGACCTCTCTAGTCCATTGTACTACCAGGCAGGAACCTTTCTTTGGTGCAGTGGTTGGAAAAACTTCGATGTAATTCGTTTTTCCTTTATATTCGGGTGGCTGATGATTGCTGTTCCCCGCTGGGGCTTAACCAATACAGTGGAATGTAATGCTTCCAAAACTCAATGTTCTCTTCTGTCAAAAAACGTAAAACGAAACCTTATTCATCAGCCATTATCCACGAATGGCACTTATATAGTTGAAACAGAAAAACTTTCCACGCTCGGTTTGTGTATCAATAACAAGCTCTGTTGGAATGACCATATATTCGAAATCGTCAAGAATGCAGCGAAATTTTAAGATTTCCTGAATCGGTGTGAGATATATTTCACCCCTTCTGATCGGGCTTCAATTTATAAGGCGTACATTCGCCCCAAGTTAGAGTAAAATATAACGCTCACATCTAGTCAGGTGCACCTAAAACCATATTGCACCTGCTAGATAGGATAAAAAATCGCGCGATAAAGCTTTATAGGAGATATGAGTATTGCAAGCAATTTTGCTTCGCTCGAACAGCGTCGTAATGTCTTCTGCCTATTTCTGTTTTATCGATATTTTCACATAAAATGCCCAGTTGAAATAGCTAATACCATTCTTCTCCTTCTTCGTTTTAACCGTAATACTCGCCATGGCTCGAATGTTCATCAGTTTACCCTTAAACCTATCTTCGGAGAAGATAGAAGAAAAAAAAAACAAAAGGAGCAGTAGTAGACCTACTTAAATGAATTAAATAATAAAATTTCCTATTTACTATTAAAAAAAAAAACACCAGACCTACCAATATTACTGTGTTTCAATTAAAAAATAGACGTACGTAAATAAGAACACAAAAAATTTATCTTTGCCAACTTGGATGAGCGAAATAATTGAACTCGCAATCAAGTCTAGAAAAACTATCTACACTTGAATCCGGCTGCGGAACTTATTGGTAGTCATTGGCAGTGGAATATTGTAGTAGGTGTACATACAAAATCCTACTTTACTTCACTTCGATGTGCCAAAAAAAAAACAGGGGTAATGACAGCGTGTCAGGAAATGGGATCCAATTTTAACTTTTCGAGATTAAAAATAAAATTAAGGACCGGTTTGACGTCGAGGTATCATCAGTAATCGTACAACGACGCTGCGGCGAATCTACATGGACGCATCGCAAGGAAAAAACCTGCCACGTCAAAGAGAAACAGACAATAACGGTTAAGATTTGCAAGGGCTCATGTTGAAACGTTTATTTCAATGAATCTAAGTTCAACAGGGTCGGATCTGATGGAAAAACTTATGTACGACGTCCCCTAAACCAAGCATTCAACCCGTTATATAACATCAAAACAATAAAACTTAAGAAAAGAAAAACGATGAGGTGTGCTATTTCTCTGAACACCACTGTACACATGTATATTATTTGCTGAGTTACACTCCGAGCACAAATTTACATATTATTTGTTTGGTTGGTGCCTACGAGTTAGTTAGATGGGCTGTTGTGAATGAATCTCACAATCGAATAAATTGACAATTGTTAAAAATGTAATTCCATTGTCGATCAACCTGATTCAGAAAACAATCGAATCGAATTCTAGACAATTCATTTCATTACACATTGCGATCGAGTGAATGGCGCGGTACTAATACAAGTAGTTGATTGTAAAAATGTATTTCTCGATTTATTCATCTGTTGGCATCAGCGTGCTGAACTACTCCCATACCTACTTATATTCGCATCAGCGTGAATTCACATTCACAGTCAATAAAAAATGGCGCTCATAGCTATATCTGTGAACATAAATTCACGACTTAGCCCAATTCTAGTTGGAGCGACTAAAATGTATGTAAAAACAATGCGCATCATTAAACGTTTTTACAAAAAAAAAAAAAAAAATAAGTACATAAATAAAGGGCCCGATTTGCTCTATATCATAAGCTCAATTGTATTTTATTCATTTATAAATGCATTATGTGGGGTTCGTCTATTTGACTTAAGAAAATATCGGCAGGCCTCCCGATTTTGGATCACTTGGTTACTGAGGCCAATCAAATGCTAGTGTCGTTGTATTTGTGTGACCCAGGCGTTTATAGGCCTGCCTTTCCTGCCTCACGATTTCTTTGGAACGTTCATTGATATTGTCTGTTTAACAGTGTTCAACTGATCTCTTCTTTGAACGTGGCAATAACAACTGAGTCGATCGTGCTCTATTTTTCGTAGCTCTGGTTTCCTTCACGTGAAAGCTTCCACGGATCTTCGAACTTCTTATTCGATCAAGCTTTGTCACTCCTGCTGTCATGCGAAGCATCTTCATCTCAGCTGCCGTTAATTTACTCTCATACGTTTTGTACATCGTCCAACATTGTGAACCGTATGAGAGCGCTGGACGCACAACTGCGGTGTATAGCCTTCCCTTTAACTTAGGTGACATTTTTCTGTCACAGAAGATAGCGGAATTTTCTCGCCACTTCATCCACCCTACCCTTACACGATGATTGATGTCGTCATCACAAGTTGCTTTTCTATTGATCATAGATCCCAGATATTTGAACTTTTCGCACTTGGGAAGCACTGTTCCATTCAAATAAATGTCTGGCATATGCCTGAGTGGATCAGAGAACGGGCAGCACAAGTACTCTGTCTTTTTTGAACTAATGCGATACCCATTTCCCTTCAGAGCGTCCACCCACACATCAAGTGCTCGTTGCAGGGATGTAGGATCCTCACTTATGATGGCTCCATCGTCAGCAAAGAATAACTGATGTACCTTGGGGTCCGTCACTTTACCTTCAAGCAGATAGTCAAGGACTGTGATAAAGAGCAAGGGACTTAAAACGCTTCCCTGGTGCACCCCGACTTTGATTGGGAACTCTTCGGTTACTCCAGCGGGGCACCTTACTCTTCTCTTTGCTCCTTTGTACATGTCCATGATCATCTGTACATAGGTTTCTGGAACCCCTCGATGTCTTAGGGCCACCCATGTCAGATCTCGTGGTTGTCTGTCGAATGTCTTTTCAAAATCAACCAATACAATATGCAAATCCCTTAAGGAATCACGATGTTTTCCCATTATGATCCTTATACTTTGGATTGCATCTGTGGTGGATTTACCCGAGACAAACCCGCACTGATCATCATATAGCCGTATTATTTTTCGCAGTCGGCCACCTAATACCCGCTCAACGATCTTCATGCTGTGTGACATCAGCTTGATCGAACGGTAGTTATCACAGTTTCGCGTATCACCCTTTCCTTTGTATACAGGGAGAAGGTAACTTTCCCTCCATTGATTCGGCATTGGATCACCTCTCACGAATTTGGAGATGAGAATTCTGAGCCATCTGAACCCGATGTCTCCCATCTTTTTCCAGAACTCAGAGGGTATTTCGTCTGGCCCAACCGCTTTTCGTTTTTTGGAGTATTTGACCGCCTCACTAACTTCTTCGACTGTAATGTCGGCTATTTCTTCACAGTTAGGGGTGGCTCTTGGAAAGTATAGCCGGGGAAACTGTTCATTTAAAAGCTCTTCACAATACTGCCGCCACCTCTGCAGAATTTTGTCGTCATCCACAAGAAGCTGGCCATGAGCATTGCTAATGAACTTTGGCGAACGAATCTCCTGAGCATTCCTCCTTCTTTGGGCGGCTATTTTGAAGATGGTTGCGCTCTTGTTCATATTGTGTCTTCGCTGCTCTTGGATAGCATGGTTTGCATCAGCAACTGGGGAAGATATTTTCTCCAGCTCCCGATACAGGCCCTCCGTACTCTCTGCTTGAAGCTGGGCGCACTTCTTCTTCGGTTTTTTCTTGCAACGTCTGTATTCCACTTCGAGGCGATCTTTTTCGTCGCTATTATTAGAGGGGAACTTTGACCAAGCTTTGAAAGCCTATTTCTTCTCATTTATCACCTTCTTAGCTTCATCACTCCACCACCATGTTTCTTTGGCGCGTTGACGGTGGCCTTTTGAAGCGCCTAGCAGTGATTTGGCCTTCTTTAAGCAAGTTCGCTGTAGGGAATCCCACATATTTTGTGCTCTGCACTCTTCATCCTCAGCTCCGTTGATGGTGTGAGAGGTATTTTTTCATTACGAAAACAAAAGCCTCGCCTTTTTCTTTGTCCAGATTGTACCACTTGATTTTCTCATAGACCCTTGTTTGTTTGCGTTTCTTCGGTGTTTTCATAAAAATTTCTGCTATCAGGAGACGGTGTTGCCGAACGATTGCCTCTCGCAGGATCAATTTGCAATCTTTTACCCGAGGCTTCATGAAACTGGCTATCAAATGGTAGTCAATCTGGGTTTCATCTCCACCACTGCTGTGATCAGGTGTCGGCTTTGTTTGATGAACATGGTATTTAACACGATAAGACCAGGTGATTTGCCCATGCTTAGGATGTCTTCACCAGGAAGGTTCCTGGTGCCATATCCTAGTCCTCCATGGCAGTCTTCAAAGTCTTCGTTTGACTTCCCGACGTGTCCATTCAAATCTCCTCCAACAAACAGACACTTTTCCTTTGGAATGTTCTTAAGGAGATTGTGGAAATCTACCCAAAATGCATCTTTATCTCTCTGATCGCACCCATTTTGGGGAGCATATGCACTGACAATATTCCACACCTCTCCTTGTATTACTAGTTTGAGAGACATCAAACGGTCGCTGGACTTCGAATTGCTCAAGACGTTACCAAGTAGCTCTGCCGCAAGGATGATACCGATTCCGTTCTTAGCCTTTTCCGTTCCGTAGTAGATCATCTTGTAATCTTTTGTCCTAAAGTCCAAGAAACGCGCCCGATTTCCGGTGTTTTTCCATTTCGTGTCTTGGACACACAAAATGCCCACCCGCCTTCTATTCATCTTCTCTTCCAGCTCGTAACTTCGGCCGGTCATGCTACCAACGTTCCAACTCGCGACTTTCAAATTTCTTCCAAACTGTTTCATTATTTTGCTAGCCCCCGGAAACCGTATAGCTCTGACCCGAACATTTCTGCTCGGTCCAGGATCAGTACCATGCACAGCAGTGGTAGTGCCTTTCCTTTTTGCAAGTATTACCATAATGATACAGTTTTGCAATATTACCATATTGCGATGGTGTTTGTTGTTTGACACGTGCATGCTCCTGCTTTAGTATTGTTTGATCTTTCTTTTATGACACCGGTGATCTCCAGTCGTGTCAACCCACGGACTCGCATGCATACTTGTGCGAGGGTTTTTAACGTAGTATATGTATCGCTAGGCTCACTTGGGTGTTATATTGCCTAGATCTGATTTGACCCGTGAATTCACATTCACAGTGAATAAAAAATCGCGTTCATAGTTATACCTGTGAACATAAATTCACGACTTAGCCCAACTCTAGTTGAAGCGACTAAAATGTATGTAAAAATGTAAAAACAATGCACATCATTAAACCTTTTTACAAAAAAAAAAAAAAAAAAATAAGTGCATAAATAAAGGGCCCGACTTGCACTATTTCATAAGCTCAATTGTATTTTATTCATTTATAAATGCATTATGTGGGGTTCGCCTATTTGACTTCAGAAAATATCGGCAGCCCTCCCGATTTTGGATCACTTGGTTACTGAGGCCAATCAAATGCTAGTGTCGTTGTATTTGTGTGACCCAGGCGTTTATAGGCCTGCCTCTCCTGCCTCACGATTTCTTTGGAACGTTCGTTGATATTGCCTGTTTAACAGTGTTCAACTGATCTCTTCTTTGAACGTGGCAATAACAACTGAGCCGATCGTGCTCTATTTTTCGTAGCTTTGGTTTCCTTGACGTGAAAGCTTCCACGGATCTTCGAACTTCTTATTCGATCAAGCTTTGTCACTTCTGCTATTATGCGCAGCATCTTCATCTCAGCTCCCGTTAATTGACTCATATTTTTTGCACATTGTCCAACATTGTGAAGCGTATGTGAGCGCTGGACGCACAACTGTGGTGTAGAGCCTTTCTCTTCACTTAGGGGGCTTTTTCGGTCACAGAAGATAGCGAAGTTTTCTCGCCACTTCATCCACCTTACGCTTACGCGATGATTGATGTCGTCATCACAAGTTGCTTTGCTATTGATCATAGATCCCGGATATTTGAACTTTTCGCACTTGGAAGCACTGTTCCATTCAAATAAATGTCTGGAACAGGCCTGAGTGGATCAGAGAACGGGCAGCACAAGTACTCTATCTTGTTTGAACTAATGCGATTCCCTCCAAAACGTCCACCCACACATCAAGTGCTCGATGCAGGGACGTGGAGTCTTCACTTATGATGGCTATTGTGTTGTGTCGTTGTTTTTTATAAAAAAAAAAATATCGATGTTAAAATGTTCGGAACACTATTGCGAGAAGTCCGACTCACACTAGGCGTTTTGTTTTATAATAATGAGTTACTACTGGCTGAGCATAGGTACTACTGGAGTAAATTAGAAAAGTATTGTATAAACGTGTATAATAGTAGGAATTTACTACTCATAGTAAAGCCGGCAACATTGACGATAATAATTCAATCATTTGAACCGTTTGTGACGACAGTGTCGATAATATTTTGTTATTTATTCTATTTACTTGCAGTTGGCACTAATTCAAACGAAGCATGTCATCGCCAGGCTGCAGAAGGCATATCCCCAAAAGAAATTCGAAATTCGTAAGTATTCCTTTGAAATGTGGTCCAATTAATCCATTAGCCCTCGATTGAGGTTCGATTCTCGTTAAAAAAAAAAAATACACATTCCTCCTCAAGTGTCTGAATAGCTCGCGGTAGCAATATTAGCTTTGCAATCGTTTCCATTGCCAAATTAGAAAGTAATTTACGAAACCCAAATATAATAAATGAATTCTGCTACCATATCCGTCCGCCACTGATTACCCCCCGGAAAGATAGCCCAGGTATGTAATGTATGTAGGTGGCAACTGTGGAACGTACTTCAACCATACCATTGTTATTCCCTCTATATGTATATGACTGGTTCAAATGTCGTCGTTTATATGCTTTGCCTGTGCGCTGCGAAGCGATAATATTTGAAATTATCTGACAAAATTGCTCGAGCGGTGTTAGCGCAGCGCATTGGCATGACCTTCACACAGATTTTTGGACTCGTGATCTCTTGTGTTTGGCATTTCATTACCACTTTCAAATACATCGTGGTTATAGCTACTTTAACTCTATACAGACAGACACTGACCCTTTGAAATTTAAATGCACGTCAGGTGAACTGTTTATTGTTTTTTTGAATTTAAATGTAAACTGACGCAGTCTAATGGAGAGTTTATTCGATTTTTATTCATTTATTCATGCAGAATAGTCTTAACACTTCTTGTATCTACATATGTGAGAAGCCTTAGAAATAGATAGCAGATACTTCTATAAATAGAATAAGATTGAGGGGTTGGGAAGTATTTATCACTCGACCAACAAATTTAATTGGTTATTCCCCAAATGAATGAATATAATAATTTGGAAAGACCTTCGACGTCATCACGTACAGAAGCACTCGTTACGTGTTATGCAAGATTTAGCTCAAATCCGGTTCTGTATACAAACATTATGAGTAATTTGTGAAATACAAGTTAACTTGATTTTAATGAATTTGGAGCTACAGCTGTGTAGCCAGATCCTGGTTGTGAAATGAGGTTTAATTAGAGATATCTGTTTAGAAATGAATGGTAGATGACTCTGGTCATATTTCATAGTGTAGTGAATAGAGTGTTTACTTGTTCATCTGAAAGGTTGTGGTAGGTGATAGACTGAAAGCTACACGTGCTGTAAATAAATAATGCCTAAATAATGAACACACGACAGTGACTTTAAAATGCGTCACAAGTTTCGCTGTCGCTTTTGAGTAATTGTAATTAAATACTCAAAAGCCGTAGTTCTGATGTATTCGGCGTATACGGCATAGTTTTCTGGTTGCTTGTACCTATCCACAGGGACACACACTAAGAGCAAAGGAAGCCCACTGTGATACCGTAACATCTATTGCTATTCTATTCTACGAAATGGAAGATATTTCTGACCTGATTGCCATGTTCGTGGAAGTGAAACGCCTCAAACTTCTTTTGAACAGGGTTAGATAGGTATAAACGAAATGGAGGATAATGAATAAATTATCTCAGAGAGATAGATAATATGGGAAGCCTGGGTTAGGTTAGGTTGGCTGTCCACACGAGAGTGCAGACACACTTAGACCAGTGACGGTTCTTTGTGATAGCATGGATCAATCATTAGGCCACTCAAGGACTAACAAAACCAACCGGAGCTTTTAATAAAGCGATGGATGCACATGACGTCTAGGGACGCCAGATCGCCTAGGTCTTCAAGGAAGGGGGACCCTAGATGGAGCATTCTTTTATGCGACAGGGCTGGATAAGTGCATAGGAGATGAAGGATAGTTTCCTTCTCCTCCTCGTCCCTACAACTCCTGCAGAAGTCATTGGAAAAGAGGCCAAGTCTTTTGGCATGTTGGCCGATTAGACAGTGTCCGGTGATGATACCGATAACACAGCTGATCTGTAATCGCTTTAGTTTAACCAACTCGGCACTACGTTTCTGGTCCAGCTTAGGCCAGATCTGCCTCGAAATGTGACACGTTGGGCCAATATCCCACCTAAGGTTGGTCTTGCTACTAGTGATCAGCTTTAGTAGATGCTTACATGTAGCGAGGGCCATACCCAGGGCTTGCCTATCAGGCAGAATTCTTAGAATGTCCTGGAATGTCCCTGGGGCATCTGGCACCCAGCATAGGTGAATGTTGAACTGCTCTGTCATCTCCATAAGAGATAAACGACAGCTTAAGGCGGCATTTGAAGTGAAAGAGCACAATTCCAGGGACTTGATTGCTGCTTGTCTGTCAGTGAAAATGCTAATATCCCTGACAGATAGTACATTACACTTCAGCCAGGACATGGCTTCCTTAATCGCCATGATTTCGGACTGAAAAACTCTACAATGATCAAGGAGGCGGAACGAGATGCTCAGATTGAGCTTTCGGAGAATACACCACAACCCACCCCACCCTCGGTTTTAGAGCCATCTGTAAAGAAGTCAACCGAACTACCATCGACAGGGGGGTGGGGATTTCCCAATCATCCAGGGATGCCCGTACGGAAGTTACGGTCAAATCTCAGTTACAACGGGGTGTAGTCCGTGTTTTCGTGCTTCAAGTTGAGAAGATCAAGGATGGAGGAGTGGCCAACGCGATAGCTAGACCACTGAGAGGAGGTTTTTAGGCGGATGGCCGCACAGGCAGCAATCTGTTTGCCGAAAATATCTAAGGGTAGCAGGTTGAACAAAATGTTCAGTGCCACGGAGGGAGGAAGGAAGCCTAACCTCTTGGTATCTAAACCTATTGGACAATGTACTTTTTTTTGGATTGCGCCAGGGATGTGTAATCTTCATAGATACTAGTAGCCCGAGTGCTACTAGCATGCACGATTCGCAAACCTGAGTAATCGATGCCAGGAATACGCCTACGTACTAAACACACACCCTACACACTTCAACCACTCTCCCCGCGGGACTGCCGTTAGGTATTACTTCGCGGGGCTGGTTAGCAATTTATGCTATGCTTCTTATATCAGCTTCTTCCGCTGCTTCAGCTGCTCTTCTTAGCTTTTCTATTCTCCGCAGCTCTTTTTATAGAGTTGTTACGAAGGAACATATTGCCATCTAATTCTCTTCCGACCGTAACATATGGTGGAGGAGTAATGACGGACTTGGCAGAGTAATTCTCCATACCGTGAATCGTGTGCAGTAAAACACTGCGTGCTCCGTATCTTCATCTTCACCTGGGCATTCCGGGCAGGATGGTGAGTTGTCGTGTCCAAATCGGTGTAGATATTTGCGGTAGCCACCGCGGCCAGACAGGAACTGCGTTAGATGGTAGTTGCAGTCTCCATGCTTTCGACTTATCCAGTCTTGGATTGTCGGTATAAATTTATATGCCCATCTAGCTGCTGACGTTGCCCTTTCTTAAATTTTTATACCTTGATACCAGTGGCGTCGTGATGACTCAATGCTCTTCTGTTATATATCCTCAGCATTTCATCTGCGAGAATATCGATGAGGACCATTCCAGCTATGACAAATGCAGCTTCGTCAGAGATGGATCGAAAGCCGCTGATTGTCCGTAGCGCACAGTCTGTATGATGACGATAGTCTCCTTTTGGTCTCCTTCGTCCTCAGTGCCTCCGCCCAGATTGGGGCGGCATATAACAGAACTAAGGTGATAACTCTAGAGAGTAGAATTCTTCTAGCGTATCCACCGATGTTAGGCATGATACGCGAGAGTGCTCTCTGCATTTGCGATGCTTTTTTGGTAAAAAAAATCAACATGCGTTTTAAACCGTAGCCTGTTGTCCAGCATTACTCCAAGGTATTTAACCGCCTCTTTCGACCTGATGGTTTGGTTACCAACCAGAAAGTTGGCAAATTCGACGGTTTTCCAGCTGGTTATAAGAACAGCTTCTGTTTTATGGTCAGCTAGTTCTAGTCCGGCGGATATCAACCAATCTTTTATCCGGGCAATTGCTTCATTTGTAGCTGATTCTACTGCATGGATCTATTTAGCTACTGTCACGACTGCAATGTCGTCGGCGAATCCAATTATCCTTACTCCCCCAGGTAGCGTTAATCGTAGGACTCCGTTGTACATGATGTTCCACAATAATGGTCCTAAAACCGATCCCTGCGGAACTCCCGCAGTTACGTTGTAGCATTTTACCCCTTCATCGGTATTGTACCTCAGCTTTCTGTTGTTGAAGTAGTTCGTCACTATCCGTAGCAGGTAATATGGCGTATCCATCCTGGCAAGTGACCTTCTAATAAACGACCAGTCCGCAGAGTTAAATGCGTTTTTAACGTCCAGCGTTACTACTGCACAATACTCCTTTGTGCCATAGAGCCATCTTTCGCCTTCGATGGCACCTTTGGCGATATCAACTACCGCTCTTATGGCATCAACAGTAGATCGTGCGCTTCTGAAGCCAAATTGGTGATCTGAGAGGGCTCCTTTCTCTTCTGCTACTACGAGTAATCTATTATAGATTATCTTCTCGAGGATCTTTCCCATGGTGTCCAATAGGCATATTGGATGATAGGATGATGGTTCTCCTGGAAGATTCTTTCCTTTTGGCAGTAGGACCAAATGCTGCGTCTTCCATTTTTCGGGAAAGGTTCCTTCTTCAAGGCACTTCTGCATTGTTGATATGAAGAGGTCTGGTCTTTTTTTTACAGCTGCCTTACTGCCTTATTCGGGATGCCGTCGGGTCCCAGCGCCTTGTTGTCACCTATCTTGCTGCATGCCCTTTGCAGCTCCTCGTGGGTAATTAAAGGAATATCTTCTGAATTGACTTCTCGTATAATATTGCACATAGTAGCAGGCCTTTGAGGGAAGAGGTGCTCTACTATGGATCTCAGTATTATCGGGCATATTATTTGAGGAGTCCTATAGCCCTTCAATTTCGTCATCACCATTCTGTATGCCGAGCCCCATGGGTTAATGTCGACTTCTTGACAGAGACGTTTAAAACATGCAGGTTGGCTTTCCTTGATGACTCTATTTAAGTTACGTCTCGCCAGTCTAAGGGTGTCCAGGCATTCTTGGAAATCCACCCTCCTTTTGATCGTTGGACTTTGCGCCGGGCTTGTAGACATTTTGCCCGAAGTTCGCCTATTCCCTCGTTCCACCAGTAACACGGTGATGCCTTCCTGGTGTTTGTTCTCCTAGGCATTGATGCGTCGCACGCTGTGGTGATGGTGCCTGTGAGGTGGTGCGCGAGGTTCTCCGACAATGTCCCTGTTAGTGGTAATGTGTTCTGTTATTGATTAAAAGTAAGTACCACCCCCCCTTTAATTTTTTTTGTAACAAAATTAAATGGCGCGACCCAACTAGAGTACTCGAAATGAATACTAGAGATCAAAATGAACGCAAAATTCGCAGCATAACTATACCCGTATAGTTTGGACAACAACCGTGGAGAAGTGCACACTGGAATCCAATATCACCAGGGTTTCAGAGCACTTGGTACTCCAAAAATATCTCCCTTCCATACCATATCCTATAGCCCTCTGTAAGTCGGATTTTTTTTCAATATTCTTCACCACTTAGGACAGTGTCCTTTAAACTTATAAACTCAGTGATGGAGTGAAAGGAAAGAGTATAGAGAATAGTTAGTGTATAGGAAAGGTGGCGATGAATGCTGATTGCAGGCTTCTGGAAATACTGAGGAAGGCAAATCATTTCACATTCGTGTTGCACGGTTTTTTTTTTTTTTTCTTTTTTTATTGTATAATAGCCCGGTTCATTGTGCATGTGTTGCACGGTTAAAAAACAAACTTTTGAATTTCACGGCGCGCCCGAAAACAGGTCCTAAGACGTAGGGATGTGCAGGAGATGCCGCACGGGTATTTCGAGTGAACTGACGAACGGGCGGGACACATCTATAGATTTTGTCTGAACAATGATCGTGAAAGTACTAGTACAGGAAGGCTAGGCAGCCAACATCCCGGCGGTGTTCCAGCGAATGCTTGTCACTGAACACGTTCTAGTAAACTTAAATATGTTGCGGGAGCTCCCGCTCAAACATGCGAGTTGTACTCTATAGATCATGGCCATGTCTGTAGGAGGGAAGAAACGTTACCATCTTTTAGGAAATCCGAGGCATGTAGCTCCACCTTTCGCAACCTCGGTAATCTGCTGATTTCAGCGAAGGTCAGGGCTAACGTGCACACCAAGCATTGATAAAACATCGGATTCCTCGATTGCAACTCCATTCATTTTTAGTATGGCCACAGTAGTGTCCTGCTTTAGAGATAGATAGCTTGAAGTCCTTGCCGTAGAGTCATTAAAGAGTAGACGAAGTCAATAGTGCTGTCGTCCGCGAAGGAATGGATTGGATTGCGAGTGAGAGATAGAAGATTATTGATAAATATCAGAAACAGGGTCGGAGGGAGGACTGAGGTTGAGAAGAGGGTAGAAGTACAATACATCCATCCAATACAAATTGTATGGATCGACTAAATGTTACACCATACGGAGGAAGGTCTGCAGAGGAACCCCCCAAGGTGGAGTTCTGTGTCTGCTAATATGGCCTCTTGTAGTGGATGAGATCTTGGTAATACTGAAGGAATTCATGGCTTCAACGCGACGGCATATGCCGACGATGTGGTTATCTTGGTTTCGGGAAAATTTCATCCAGTCCTAAGTGAAAGGCTCAACTTCGCAGTACAACTAGTGGTCAATGGGATCAGCAGCAAAGGGCTGGGAGTGAAGTCTTCAAAGACGGAGGTAGTTCTTTTCACGAAGAAGAGATCAATTCCTACCTTCAGACTCCCAAATATCGGTGGCATTGAACTAAGTATCCCAAGTTCAGCTCGATGCCTGGACGTAATTCTGGATTCCAAACTAAACTGGAAGGAAAATATAGCCGAACGCATCAAAAAAGCAAGCGTAGCTTTCTATTCTTGCTTCAAACCGGCTGTGGTGTACTGGATATACACGGCGGTAGTAAGGCCGATTCTCACATATGGTTCACTAGTATTGTGGATGATACTTGAGAAGCAATACCAGCTTTTAAAACTCACCAAAATCCAGAGGGCGGCGTGCATCGGAATAATGGGATCAGTGAGAACAACACCAACAGCGGCAATGGAAACCATGCTTAGTTTCATTCCGCTTGACATATACTGCAGCAGTCTGGCGACCAAAACCGCTGTAAGGCTGAGAGAAGGTCGATTGTGGTCATCGATCCTTTACGGCCATTCCTTCATTTTGTCCCGATGGGGAACTATCAGTGGATTGATGGAAACCAATCACATGAACTCGATGCTGGCATTTGAAAGGAGATTCACTACAAGAATTCCTGACAGAATGTACTGGAAGAACCATTAAGAAAAAGGATTTGGCGTTCTATACCGACGGTTCTAAGATGGACGTTGGCACGGGAGCCCGAGTTTATTGTGAAGTCCTAGGAAATAGAATAAGCGACGACTGCAGCGTCTTTCAGACCGAAGTCACAGCCATCATACAGCCTGGTGAAACTATACGCGAAGTAATCTCGTTGGTAGGACGATCACTGTCTATATAGGCAGCTAGGCAGCCGTTAAGGCTCTGAACTCTGCTGTAATTAGGTGGAGGCTTTTGAGTACCTGCAAATCACTTTTAAACGAGATATCGAGAGCCAATGCGGTCACCCTCTGCTGGGTACCAGGGCATATGGATATCGAAGGAAACGAAAGGGCGGACGAACTTGCTAGAAAATGGTCGGCGCTGCACTTATCGCGGGCCCTCCCTTTTGTAGTAACCCCAATCAGTTCCTTACGGAAAAAAAATAGAAGATGAAGCCATCAGTCGAGCAAACAGACGCTGGGTTCATCTGGAAACATGTGCAACGGCCAGGGCGCTATGGCCGGCCTTCAGCAAGAAGAGTTCAACTTCTCTGGTGAAACTTAGTCGTTACAGCGTATGGATCGTTTCTGGCATAATTACTGGTCATTGTGCTATTGGCGTCCACGCGGAGCAACTCGGTGTGCTGCATAACGACTATTGCAGAAGTTGCAGGGACGAATAAGAAATTGAATCTATTCGTGACCTGCTGTGTGATTGACCTGCCCTTTCCATTAGAAGAATGAGGACTCTTGGTAATTACTTCTTCTCGGAGCTGGAGGACTTAGGCAGTGTAGAGCTGACGGACTTCCTGAGATTCATATCACTATCTGGGTTATTCTAATATCGGACTTTCTTTACAACGTTTCCAGGGTTAAATAATTTGGGCACGATGGACCCGAACTGTTGGTCTAAGTGAGAAGTGACTCTTTTTGTCACAAGGCACTCATATACTTATATACTCATATACTTAACCTTACCTAATTAAATGTTATCAACGCTATACTCGTAAATTTCAAGGTTGGTCACTAGGGCACTGCGCCATTTGAATAGTTTTGCTTTAATTTGCAAGCCAACATCATACAGGTGTAGGTACGTACGACTCTTATATCATTCTAATCATCTTACGTAATTTGTTTATATCGTTGCTGTTTATTACAAATCTCGTCGACAAAAAGAGGCCTGTCACTGAATGATGATTATAAAAAGCAGCAAATTGTGACTGAAGTTGTAATCACATTGCGGGGGACGCACGTGAAATGATAACATAGAGGCACGTAGTAACAGTAATAAATAGACGCATATCTAGAGGTATAGTGCTTAACTTTTTTTTGTAATTTGCACACTGAAGGGGTTGCTGGCGGGCTTTGGAAAAGGATAAGCAGAGAGAGAGAGGGAGAGAATGATTAGTATAGTGGTTTGAAACTCAGTTTTTAGGTTTCAGAAAAACTCCAGGGGTGGTGTCCAGATAATTGGCGAGATTTGTTTTGTTATTTTGTCTTTGCTTCTGATTCACAGTATTTTTTCCCGACCACCCATCCAACAGAGCGAACAATTTTTCCAGCCATACGACCAATCTACCACCAGTGTTATTCCTTCGCAATAGTATTGATACAAGCTTTCGCAATTGACTTGACTGCGTCTTTATATATTTCATGATAAATAAATAATTAAATGCTTGCTGACGTCAGGATTTGAACACTGGATTGGACACTACATCATTGCCACCCATAATGTGGAAGTGACCAATAAATTTTCTGGGTAAAACTTCAATTTTTTAGCACGGGGATTTAACCAGCTCTATCACATTATTGAATCTACACTACTAGTATTCTTTTGGGTTAACTTACAAAGCGCACCAATCCGAACTAACAATATCTGCGGGTCAGAGCTCTATCGAACTTAGCTGAGTTGAGCACCTTTTTCACTACCATGTAGGTAAATCGTAATGTTTTCAACCACAGCCTACAAACTCTAGACATGTTTTTGTTTTACCTCTCTTTTGGATAAATATTCTGTCAAGTGTTAAGTCGGATTACCTAAATTCTCGTGGTCCCATTTGGATATGGTGAACATGAACACAGAGGAATGCCCAAATTATGCAAATCCAGAGAAATTTCACCAAAATCAAACAAAACCCGTTTGCTGTGTGAACAAACAAAATCTTTTTCATAAAGAACATGAAATATAATTTGTCAATAACACTGTTGGTTCAAGATCATCAACAGCCTGAAGCAGATCTCGATTCACGACATTCAGGGTCACCACCAGTCACGTGAACTGTCTCTCTTAATTTGTAATTTAAATTGAAATGTTTTCACAAGTACTTGTACATTTAGCGCATTGTATTGCTCTAAAAGTCGTAAAAATGATTTACTTTTGGCTGTAATGGTTCCAATTACAGTATTTTTTTATTTTTATTTTATTTTCCATTTGTGCATATGGAGCAATGTCATGTCCACACCTTCCAGCAGCTAAAGCAGCCTCATATGCGATTGTTGTATCTCTGCAACGTTCCTATCTAAATGTTGTAGTAGCTCATTCACCAGCAGATTCTACATTGGAACACAGATATCGATATCTCTGTGAAGAGGAGGGCAAAAGAAGAGGGCTTTTGATGAGCGCACTGGAAAAAGGATATGGGAGATTTTGGTTGATGTTGGAGTTGGAAAGCCATGTGTCCAGGATTATTGTGTCGCACAAGGCTACAGATTCGGTTGCAACCAGTCGTAGGGGTCATTGCTGCCGAAAACGCAAAACTACAGCTCATGATGACAAAATGTTGGTCAGAAACAGCGTGATAAATCCTGGGAAGGAAAGTGGTGATCTTCAAAGGAACTTGGCGTCGTCTGGTGTACGTACAAGTGGATTCGTCTACTGTTCGATGGCGTCTTTTTGAACGTTTTGAAGTGGACCACAAGGCAAGAAGCAACTTCTGACTGACCCTATGAGTAATAAAAAGACGGCAATGGGTGAGAAAGGAGCCTAGACATTCAAGGTGCCTTTAACAATGTCAAAACAGATGCTGTTCATAGAAATCTAACGAACCTCAATGTTCACAACTCCCTGATAAAATGGATCGTCAATATCAATTAAAGTTGAACTCGGAGAAACAAAGGTTAAAGCCTAAACCTTAAGAGGCACCCCTCAAGGAGGGGTTATATACTGCTGTGGGTAATTGTCTTGAACAAAGTTCTTCTAAAACTCAAAAATAGCGGCGTCAAAACCATAGCCTATGCGGACGACGTTTTACTGCTGGTAGCAGGAAAATTTCTCCCGACCCTGAGCGAGCAAATTGAAGGGGCGCTGAAAACCATTGACTCATGGACGGAGATATGTAGACTAGCGGTTAATCCCCAGAAAACGGAGTTAGTACTATTCACTAACAAAAGGATAATTCCACAATTCGTAACACCTTCCGTAAGGGGTATTCCTCTAAGTATCTCCAGTAGCGCGAGATATCTCGGCCTGGTGCTCGATAAGAAACTGAACTGGAGACTAAACATTAACGAAAGAGTCAAAAAAGCCACGATAGCTTTTTACTCGTGCAATAGAATATTCGGGAAAACTTGGGGGCCGAACCCCAAAATCATCCTATGGATGCATACAGCTATAGTGAGGCCAATACTAATTTATGGCAGCCTTGTATGGTGGCAAGCAGCCAGCTAAATAAACAACCTAACTGCTATCACAAAAATACAAAGACTGGCGTGCCTGGCCACAACCAGGGCGATGAGAACGACACCTATAGTAGGACTCGAGGCCATTCTCAATCTGCTGCCGCTAGACATCTTTATACAAGCATCGGCGGCTATCAGTACCGTTAGATTAACCTAGACAGATATCTGGAGAACAAATGCAATGGGTCATACCACGATCCTGCAGAGATATCTAGGCTATGTATCTAGTACAGACTACTTAACGCCTTACCTAGACTTCACGAGACCATTTTTAAGCACCTATCCGAGCAGGGAAGACTAGAAAAATGATAGAACGCCTAGCGAGCAATCCATAGCGGTGTACACCAATGTATCCAAAATGGAAATAGGTGTAGGTGCAGTCATCTTCTCTGAAACATTTGGCTAACCCATGTCAGCTCGGCTTCCGAGCTACAGCAGCGTTTTCCAGGCAGAGGTCCTAGGAGTGACAATAGCAGCCCATGAGACTGCGATGAGGGCAATACCACGGAAGGTATTATATAAAAAGTAATATCTGCTATAGAAATAAAATCGAAGCTTGTGAAGTGTTGTGGGCTCCGTGGCGTAAGTGGTTAGTGTGTCGGATCACTACGCATGAGGTTCCAAGTTCGAATCCCAGAAAACACCAAAAAGTTTTTTCACGGTTCCACCTCTCGCGAGCGTCTGACAAATATTTGAGAGTATTGTTGTCACGAAAAAGCTTCTCAAATCGCCGTTCGAAGTCGGCATTAAAAAACTGTAGGTCCCTTCCAATCGTGTGAAAAATATAACGCACCCAACATGAGTGGTTGCGAGAAGCTAGGCCCTGGCACTTTAAAGAGCTGTTGCGCCAAATATTTTATTTTATTTTTTGAAGTGTTGTAGAGAAGAGCTCAAGGTTCTTAGAACATAGCATGAGGTAAAGCTCTGCTGGGTCCCTGGTCATGAAGGCATACCCGGGAATGAGAAAGCCGACGAACTGGCTAGAGGAGGTTCAGCACTAAACTCGGCCCAATCCGACCCCTCAGTGTACATCCCGCCCTGCGCCCCACTTTCTTTGCTACTGCTCAGGCCTCTATCATTTGAGAAATAAATTCCTTGGACAACACTTCTTTAAGGAATTGGTAGAGTTGTCCAATAGACCGATAAACGACATCGCAAACTCCATCAAATCCTCTGGATGGTTTGTATCTCGAGCACAGTAGGTTAGGTTAGGTAGATGGGTGCCTTGTGATAAAGAGTCACTGCTCACTCAGACCAACAGTACGGGTCCATTGTGCCCAATCATTTAACCCTGGAAACGCTGTAAAGAAAATCCGCTGTTAGAACCACCCAGAAAGTGATATAAATCTCAGAAGGTCCGCTAGCTTAACACTACCCAAGTCCTCCAGCTCCGAGAAGAAGTAACTACCAAGAGTCCTCATTCTTCTGACGGATAGGGCAGGACAGTCACACAACAGGTGACGAACAGATTCAATTTCTTCTTCGTCCCTGCAACTTCTGCAATAGTCATTATGCAGCACACCGAGTAGCTCCGCGTGAACGCCAATGGCACATAGTCCGGTAATTATGCCAGAAATGACCCGTGCGCTATAACGACTAAGTCTTACCAGAGAAGTTGATCTCCTCTTACTGTAGGCCGGCCATAGCGCCCAGGCCGTTGCGCATGTTTCCAGATGAGCCCAGCGTCTGTTTGCTCGACCGGTGGCTTCATCCTCTATTTTTTTCCACAAGGAACTGATTGGGGTTGCTACAGAGGGGAGGGCCCACGATAAGTGCAGCGTCGACCCATTCCCAGCAAGGTCGTCAGCCCTTTCGTTACCTTCGATATCCATATGCCCTGGTACCCAGCAGAGGGTCTCGTTTAAGAGTTATTTACAGCTTCTCACGAGCCTCGACCTAACTACGGCAGAGTCCAGAGCCTTAACGACTGCCTGGTTGTCTATGTAAACAGTGATCGTTTTACCAACGATATTACTCTCGCGTATAGTTGCAGCAGCCTGTATAATGGCTGCGACCTCGGCCTGGAAGACGCTGCAGTCATCGTTTATTCTAAAGGAGCGGTTTATTCCTAGGGCCTCACAATAAACTCCGGCTGCTGTGCCAACGTCCATCTTAGAACCGTCGGTATAGAAAGCCAACTCCTTTTTCTTAATGGTTCTTCGATTCTTCCAGTATATTCTATCGGGAATTCTTGTAGTGAATCTCCTTTTGAATGCTAGCATCGGGTTCATGTGATCAGTTCCCGTCAATCCGCTGGTGATCCCCCATCGGGACAGAATGGAGGCATGGTCGTAAAGGCTTGATGCCCACAACCGGCCTTCTCTGTCTTACAGCGGTTTTAGCCACCAGACTGCTGCAGAATATGTTAAGCGGAATGAAACTAAGCATTGTTTCCATTGCCGCTGTTGGTGTTGTTCTCATTGATCCCATGACTCCGATGCACGCCCCCCTCTGGGTTTTGGTGAGGTTTGAAAGCAGGTATTGCTTCTCAAGTGCCGTCCACCATACTAGTGAACCATTGTGAGAATGGGTCTTACTACCGCCGTGTATATCCAGTACACCACAGCCGGTTTGAAGCCCCACGTATTACTGAAAGCCTTTTTGGAGGAGTAGAAAACTACGCTTGCTTTTTTAACGCGTTCGGCAATATTTTCCTTCCAGTTAAGTTGTGAATCTTGAACTACGCCCAGATACCGAGATGAACTTGAGATACGTAGTTCAGTGCCACCAATATTTGGGGGTCTGAAGGTAGGGATTGATCTCCTCTTAGTGAAGAGAACTACCTCCGTCTTTGAAGGATTCACTCCCAGCCCTTTGCTGTTGACCCAGTTATCCATTAGTTGTAGCGCGAAATGAGCTTTTCACTTAGGACTGGATTAAATTTTCCCGAAACCAAGATAACCACATCGTCGGCATAGGCCATCGCGTTGAAGCCGTTTTCCTTCAGTATTACCAAGATCTCATCCACCACAAGGAGCCATATTAGTGGTCGGGCACAGTAAGTATAAAATGATTTCTTTAGGATATGTACAAAAGACGATTTATTGTCTGCTTTTCACAAAAGAGGGATTCTCTAATCTATCTCCTTTCCCCCCCATGGGCATCACAATGGGTCTATATTGACCTGAGTGTGGTGTAGAGGTTTTCTATCCCCTACACCAGCCCACATACCTTACCTAACCTAATGGGTGAGGAAACATAAATATTGGACTTCAAAGGGCTGGCAAAAGGTAATTAATTCAGACGTGCGATTTACAGAACACTGAATCATAGTTTGGAGGAAAGACCTACTTCAACGAAAAAAATACAATACCCCAAATAAGTGTAGTCTTCAAAGCTCGGGGTGAACAGTTACCGCTAGATTTTAGAACGACTTGCAAATTTACTGCTCACTGTGCTACATAAAAGAGAGAGGGAGACGTATACCACTTTCTTGGAAGATGTTCTATCTTACAGGAACTAAGGTTAGCCACTAACCAGTGCATTTACTTTGGACGAATAAAATACAATCTGCGAGGGTATTCCGTTTAAACATATCAATATTGCACCAGCTGGCGTATTACTTTCTATGGCGTCACATTACATAGATACATTTCTTGCAATAAAATCGTCAACACTGACTCTCATTCTTCCCCTCGCAGCACAACAAATAAATAAAACATCAACAAATCCAGTTCCAACAAATAAAATTTAATCCAATCGAATCTATGCAAATCACCTCGTCTGACATGTAATAAAACTCGCAATTCATTCTTAATTTTTTGCTTGTTTTGTTCACCAAGTAAAATAAAAAGCAAATCATTCCGCATTGGCACACGGCTACTCGTACTCGAACGTTCGCACCCTATCAGCGGACTTTAGCTCTTATCAGTGTTCATTCGCCTTATCGCTACTAGGGATGATTTTTCAATTTATGCCGAATAAACTTGACGCGGGAATTTCAAATTCAAAGAACAACCACGTGTGTAGGAAAAGAAAGTGAAAACCCAGTCTCATGGAAGTGGATGCTCGCTGCAGACTAAGCAGCGACGGGATGTTGTAATACCAATTAAGAGCAATTGCACATGATCGTCGTCGTAAAACTAGTCGACACCATCAACCACTACTTCTAATGTATAACAAGCAGCCCCACCGTTCAATGTACAAATCCGTCATGGATGGGGTGGGAATTGCAGATAGTTAGACTCTGACCAAAGTGCAGATCACATCTTGTACCCCTCGAAATGGAGATCAGCCTTGTGTCGTGTATTTAATTATCACTTTGTTTTGTTTTTTGTAAACATTTTGCAATTATTTTCCCGCGGCTGGTTTATTTTAGTTCGTTACACGTTGCCTGACAAGTGAAGGGAATGGAATGACTTTTTGTATTTTTCAAACAGTGTTGCTTCAGAATAATTCAAATTCAAAGATAAGATTACGACACAAAAGGTTATAAATATAGGAATGTCGAAAAGTGCTTTATTTTAAAAGATAAACGGAGAGTTGTTGTGATAGAAAAATGCATATAAATACTCGTATCACTGGATTTTTTGAAGTGCGGTATGACTGAATACACATGTTCTATGATAGTTTCTAAGAATTTACTATAAAGCACATATGGTAGTAAAATTAAATGGAAAAGTTGTAAGAATTCTAGGAAATGCTAGTGGCGTTTGCATTACAGTACAAGTTCATTCTGAGAATGAACTTACTTTCGATTTCGTTAGTGTGAGTGTACGAGTAAGTGATTAACATTTAAAAATCTTGGTGAAGTCTGGAAATAATGCCACACTTATGTACATAGTACTCCAACACAAGTTCGGGCGTTATCTAATAGGGATAAGGGTAAAGAGTAAAGATTATTCAAATCCACCGCTTTACGTTGAGGAAACTGATAATGTCCCCAATGCATATCTCCGCTAACTCTTTTAGGTTGTCAAAAAAGGGTTTAGCTAGTGTACGCTGTCTAGCCTTGTCCAGAGCCGGGCACTTGCAAAGGAAGTGAAGAATTGTTTCTTTTTCGTTAGCAGTCTTGCAGCTGCAACAATGTGCATTAAATGTAATTGCCAGTGGCCAGTGCCAATTGCCAGAACTCTTGCAATATCTGCACGGTTTCTGTTAAATAGTTCTTGTGTTCTATTCCAGTAGTATTCGTGCCACATCTGCCTGGTTATGACACAGTTCCGCACCCCCTCCCATTTACTATCAGCATTTAGTAGATAGTGCGCAAATATTCTACCCCCCAACGGGACGTTCATCGCCTCCGCAAGGGAACCATCAAGGGTAGATCCCTGTCTTGCTAGTTCATCAGCTCGCTCATTTCCCTCAATATTGCTGTGACCCGGCACCCAATGAAGACTGATCCTGAACCGAAGACCAAGTGAGGTGAGTTCCTCTTTGCACTGTTCTACTAGCTTGGAGGTTGTAGCGGGAGATACAAAGATACAATAGCCTTGATAGCGACCTGGCTGTCAATGCGGAAGGCTGTGGTGTTTACGTGTATAGAGGTTTGCTTGAGTAGACGACAAGCCTCACATACAGCAAGAACTTCCGCCTGTAAGATGCTGGACGCATCAGGAAGTCGGTGAGAGATGGAAATGTTGAGGGAATACGAGAATATCCCCGCCCCTACCCCACAGTCCATTTTTGAATAGTCGGTGAAGATTGTTGTTTCGAACTCGTTTGTCACTTCGCTTATTTCCCACTCCGCGCTGGTTGGGAATCTGACCGTAGCGTCATTTCTGAAGTTCACTCTGGGGCAGTATCAGCGTTAGGGTAGGGCGCGGTTGGGTGACCGTCCAGGGCGCCAAAGGTGAATGGGCACCTTTTTTCATATTTATGCAAATTGAAGAGCAGACAGGAGGCGCCGTAGAAATCTCGCCCAGTGCGTCGTTATTGCTAAAACTGGCACTGCTCTGGGGGTTATATAATCTGTGAGATTAGCTACCAGATCCAATGGTAGCAGATTCAGGATGTTGCTGTGACCATAAGGCTTGGTACACCAGCATCCTGATTCTCTTAGTTTCACCGCCCTACATGATGATAAATACATCAGATAAAGATCGAGTGGTCAAATGTGCAGTATTACATTCAAGCCTTCGGTTGGACATGTTCTCATGGCCCTCGTAGCTTCCTTAACGCGTGGGTGCCGTGGCGTAAGTGGTTAGTATGTCGGATCACTACGCATGAGGTTCCAAGTTCGAATCGCAGAAAATACCAAAAAGTTTTTTCACGGTCCCACCTCTCGCGAGCGTCTGACAAACATCCGAGAGTATTGTTGTCACGAAAAAGCTTCTCAAATCGCCGTTCGGATTCGGCATTAAACTGTAGGTCCCTTCCATTCGTGTGAAAAATATAACGCACACAACATGAGTGGTTGCGAGAAGCTAGGCCCTGGCACTTTAAAGAGCTGTTGCGCCAAATATTTATTTTTTGTTTTGTTTTCCTTAACGCAGGTGACCAGACTAGCAATCCATATGAAAGTATAGGACGCACCACAGCGGTGTACATCCATATGACCATCTTCGGACGAAGTCCCCAAATCTAAGAAAAGGTTTTGCTGCAAGCAAAGAAAGGCACGAGTCTTTGTAGCTCCTGAACCATTCTGCGGAATAGGGGAGCATACCCTAAAAGAAGGATTCAGGAGAGTAGAGAGAGCAAACAGGGCAAATACCGGGATTAACACTCGAAGTCTGTGGCTAGCAAAGAAACTACTAGGGAACTATAACCGAAAAACGTTCGAAGCTTGTAGCAACCTAAATAAGAATAATCTACGCATCCTAACAAGTTTTTTCCTAACCAAGTTTTCTAACTTCTTCTTCTTCTTCTTCTTCCTTTTATCAGCGAGGGTATGATCCGAAAATAAGGGATCACAACCCTCCCACTTCACCGCATTTCTACTGATCCGCCTGTGGGGTTCGCCTATTTGACCTCAGAAAATATTGGCAGGCCCGCCGATTTTGGATCACTCGGCTACTGAGGCCAATGAAATGCAGATGTCGTCGCATTTGTCTGATCCAGGCGTTTATAGGCCTGCCTTTCCTACATCGCGATGTCTTTGGAACGTGCATTGATATTGCCTTTTTAACAGGGTTCAAATGATTTCTTCTTTGAACGTGGCAATACCAGCTGAGCCGGTCGCGCTCTATTTTTTGTACGATGGTTTCCTTGATATGAAAGCTTCCACGGATCTTCGAACTTCTTATTCGATCAAGTTTTGTCACTCCTGCTGTCATGCGAAGCATCTTCATCTCAGCTGCCGTTAATTTACTCTCATACGTTTTGTACATCGTCCAACATTGTGAACCGTATGTGAGCGCTGGACGTACAACTGCGGTGTAGAGCCTTCCTTTCAACTTAGGTGGCATTTTTCTGTCACGGAAGATAGCGGAATTTTCTCGCCACTTCATCCACCCTACGCTTACGCGATGATTGATGTCGTCATCACAAGTTGCTTTGCTATTGATCATAGATCCCGGATATTTGAACTTTTCGCACTTGGGAAGCACTGTTCCATTCAAATAAATGTCTGGAATATGCCTGAGTGGATCAGAGAACGGGCAGCACAAGTACTCTGTCTTTTTTGAACTAATGCATCCATTTCTCTCCAGAACGTCCACCCACACATCAAGTGCTCGTTGCAGGGATGTAGGATCCTCACTTATGATGGCTCCATCGTCAGCAAAGAATAATTGATGTACCTTGGGGTCCGTCACTTTACCTTCAAGCAGATAGTCAAGGACTGTAATAAAGAGCAAAGGACTTAAAACACTTCCCTGGTGCACCCCGACTTTGATTGGGAACTCTTCGGTTACTCCAATGGGGCATCTTACTCTTGTCTTTACTCCTTCGTACATGTCCATGATCATCTGTACATAGCTTTCTGGAACATATATCAGATCTCGTGGTTGTCTGTCGAATGCCTTTTCAAAGTCAACCAATACAATATGCAAATCCCTTAAGGAATTACGATGTTTTTCTATTATGATCATTATACTTGGGATTGCATCTGTGGTTGATTTACCTGAGACAAACCCGCACTGATCATCAGATACTTACTTACTTAGGTGGCGCTACAGTTCGGGGTGCACCTGGGCCTCAACCAACAAGTCTCTCCATTTAGCTCGGTCTTTAGCTCATTGCCTCCAGTTGCGCACTCCAAGTGGGTCGAGATCCCCTTGAACTTGTGCGCGCCACCTACGGCGATGATTCCCTCTACTGCGTCGGCCCTCGGGGTTAGATTCGAAGACTCTGCGGGCCGGAGCGTTGGTGTCCATTCGCTCTACATGTCCTAGCCATCTGATCATCAGATAGCCGTATTATTTTTCGCAGTCGGCCACCTACTACCCGCAAAAAAATCTTCATGATGTGTGACATCAGCTTGTTCGAACGGTAGTTATCACAGTTTCGCGTATCACCCTTCCCTTTGTATACAGGGAGAAGGTAACTTTCCCTCCATTGATTCGGCATTGGATCACTTCTCACAAATTTGGAGATGAGAATTCTGAGCCATCTGAACCCGACGTCTCCCATCTTTTTCCAGAACTCAGAGGGCATCTCGTCTGGCCCAACCGCTTTTCGTTTTTTCGAGTATTTGACCGCCTCACTAACTTCTTCGACTGTGATGTCGGGTATTTCTTCACAGTTAGGGGTGGCTCTTGGAAAGTATAGCCGAGGAAACTGTTCATTTAAAAGTTCTTCACAATACTACCGCCATCTCTGCAGAATTTTGTCGTCATCCACAAGAAGCTGGCCATGAGCATTGTTAATGAACTTTGGCGAACGAATCTCCTCAGCATTCCTTCTTCTTTGGGCGGCTATTTTGAAGATAGTGGCGCTCTTGTTCATATTGTGTATTCGCAGCTCCTGGATAGTCTGGTTTGCATCAACAACCGGGGAAGATATTTTCTCCAGCTTCCGATACAGGCCCTCCGTACTCTTTGCTTGAAGCTGGGCGCACTTCTTCTCTTTTTTTTCTAAACTCAAGTAACACCTAGGGAAACTAGGTTTAGCAGAAGAAGGACTCTGCAGATCTTGCAACGAGTCCAGTGAAACTCCGGAGTACTGAAGTCTTGTGGGGCTACAACCCAAAAAAGAATGCAATTTCTGGGCAAATACTAAATATCGGACGAGGATAGGATCAACTATAGACCCGCTTTTCATTCTAAAATTCCTCAAAGAAGTTGGACTGGAGTGGGTGCTCTAAGGGAGGGTCTATTCTTGCCGAAAACAAGTAAGAGCATAAGACTGAAATCTAATTTTGGAGGGAATTATAATTCGAGGGGAACTCTAATGAGGGAACAAACTTCTACAAGGCATTGTTAGGTCGCAGTGTAACACACACTTGGTTGGTAAACTTCATAGAATGCATATATTCGAACACTCAATCTGGCGATCTGGACTGGAAAAGAGATTTCTGAATATTTCCAAACTTACTCTGGCATAAAACAACATCGAAAGATACTGCGTAGTGTGGAGCTTGGAAGTTGACCTGTCTAAATCGGAAACGGATGGTGTTTATAAATGGAGACAGGCTCTCTAATCGAGAGAAATGGACTTTCAAAGGAGAAAACATTCGAATAGTTTCCAATTATACGTATTTCGGAGTTTTACTGGTCTGCTAAACCGTACTAACGCATTGAGATTGAATATTCTTTACTAGGAGAACTGGCGAACACTCTGACCGACTACACTATACCCAAACTGCACTTCCAACACAACTTCACAGTCGGCTTTCCGTCCAGGGCAGACTGGGAAAGAGGTGAAGTCATTAAGAATTTCAAAATACCAATTTATACCGGCAGCCGCTCAGAGATAAACTGTAGGGTCGGCGTGGGTAACACTGAAAATGTCAGTATCCTTTTGCCTTCCCGACTCATCCCGTGTCTTCCAGGCCATGGTCCTGGCAATATGTGAAGAGTGTCGGATAATAAAACACAATTATACGTACACCCGTCGTCTCCATGTTCATAGACATTCAATCTGCTATCAAGGTCCTGATTTCAACAACATCGTATTCCCAGTTGGTGGAACAGTGTAGGGAAGAGTTCTGGTCGCTAGGCTGTCGGGCCAAAATCAGTCTTCTCTGGGTGTCAGGTCATAACAACGTAGAGGGAAATAAGCGTCCCAATGAGCTGGCGAGGAGGGGGTTCACCATTGACAGATCCCTTGCAGAGGTAGTCCTCGCTCTGATGGGAAGTATCAAGAACGAAATCTTTCTACAATTTCTATCTGTGGCAAACAAAAGGTGAAACAGTCTGCAAGAGTTGGGTCATTTCTAGGCAGATCTGGCCAAACTACAACTGGGTCAGAACACAAAAACTTGAGAAAAGGACTCGGGCAGACGCTGCGAGATTTGTAGCGATAAGCACAGGTCACTGGTTAGTAGAGACGTCTAGCCTGGGTATCCCTTTCAACACATACTGCCGCAGTTGTAAAAATTTGAATGAGAAGGGAACTCTCTTCCACTTTCTCTGCGGGCCAGGTTTCCACTCTCCAGGTTTAAGTAGAGCCCGCCATCGAACTCTAGACAAACCCATTTTGGATAACCTTAAGGAAATTCCAGAGAAAAGTATCTCAGAGTTGATCAGTTTCTTGAATGCCACAGGATGGATTTGAAACCGTTTCCTTTCAACATTCTGTTCACTTCTACCTACCTAGCTAGATCCAAAGTTTTTGAGACGAAAAAGGCTATGAAGCTTCCATTTCTGTATGAACAAGTGCAACGAGTAGGTCACGATAGCGGTGATAGAAGTCATGGGGATAGAGTGAAAACAGTTCATTTACAGATCTCTCTCAGACGGTTTTCGACTTAAAAGTTAAGAGATGTATAGAAACCTGGGTAGGTGATTATTTTGCAGCCCTCCAGGTATAATAGCACCTCATTCGTTACCAGACTCCAAAGTAGAGGGGGTATTACACCGCCTTGCGATGTGTCTCTGCTGACCTACTAAGCGCGTATCCGTGATAAATGTCCTTCGATTTATATTGCCTGAGAACGACGTAAGTGGTTGTAGTTGCGGGCACAAATAGAGCTGCAATTGGACTATCGTGCACAAGTTTTCAACCATTCGTCTTTCATTCTCTGGAAGTGCCCCTTTTCGTTTCGAAAATTGCTTGACATGGTTTTGTCGGGTGCACGTCAGGTAACTATTCAAGTTTATGGCTTATTAGTGGCGACCTTTAAATTCAATTTGTTATGCGAAGTTACGTGCAGCCTATCAGATGGTGATGACACCATTTCACTTCGAACCGTTTGTGTGACCCAATATACGAGACGTTCGTGCAATTAATCGTATTTGTTGTTAGCTATTGAGCACGACAGCTGAACGTATTTTAATTATTAAGTGTCGTGCACATGAAAGGAGCCACTAGGCATCTCATCAAATATCTATTGCTATGCACACTTTGTAGAACTTTGAGTGTCCTACTAACAGACTCCCTTTCTCTCTTTTTTTTAGATACAATGTCAACGATTGGAGATCGAGTTCTCAATATATCACTTCCGAAAATCGGTGAGAAATCCCTATTTACCCGCGATTTGGAGGATGCGTTACGCAATGGCGGAGTGGACTTTGTTGTTCATTCGTTGAAGGATTTGCCCACTGCATTGCCCACTGGGATGGCAATCGGTGCTGTACTCGAAAGGGAAGATGCTCGTGATGCTTTGGTACTGAATGAGAAGTACAAGGGGAACACAATCCACACACTGCCTGAAGGTAGTGTAATAGGTAAGAGAATCATAATATTTGTCCATTGTCATTCAGAATATATATCGATTTATGTTTTAGGAACTTCCTCGCTGCGTCGAACGGCACAAATTCGTCGGGAATACCCTCACCTAGTGGTATGCGACATTCGTGGGAATCTGAACACCCGCTTGGCGAAGTTGGACGCCCCTGGATCAAAATTTGCTGGCATTATACTGGCTCAGGCTGGCCTCGTGCGTATGGGCTGGATGAATCGCATCAGTCAGATCTTAGAACCCACTGACCTGCTGTATGCTGTTGGTCAAGGCGCTCTAGCGGTTGAGTGCCGATCGAATGATGAAGCTGTCTTAAAAATGTTGCAGTCACTGGTGTGCTTGCCGACGACTTGTCGCATTTTGGCGGAAAGAAGCTTTCTTAAGACTCTTGGTGGTGGCTGCAGTGCTCCAGTGGCGGTTTGCTCGACTCTGAATGGCTGTCTCAACGATAACAACTACAATACGGGAGCTGGTCTCAATGTTATCGGAGCTGTGTGGAGTTTGGATGGAGTCACAGAGATTCGCAATGAATTGTCGTGCTCTCTGGAACTAGAGCGAAATAAGTACGATATCAATGCTAACGGCGATAGTGGAGATGGTCCACCACCGAAACGATTACGAAAAGACGGCAGCGAAAGCCCAACGAGTAAACGAGCCAGCCCGACGGTGATTAACGACGACTTGAACGCTGGACTCCTGGAAAAAATCACTGACATTCAGCAACTGATCAATATTCATGGAGAACTCTTCAAAAAGTGTCCTTTTAGCGCGGTCCACCTTAAGAACCGCGAGACCAATGGCAATAGCACTGAAGCGCCTGTCAAAGATGAGTGCCCTTTGAAAATCCCAGTGGGTCAGGACTTTATGGGTCAATGCCCGTACGTTGGGACCGATGCGAAAGTAATTGCATCCCAAGCGGACGTATGCCCAATCACTGGGAAGACTGCAACCACCACCACCAACAACACAGTCACCGACTGTGCACCAAGCTCTAGTAAATGTCCCTTTAGTGGGGCGAAACAAACAACAATCACACTGCCGGGTCATGACAGCTGCCCTTTCCTGCAAAAGACCATCAAAATGTTCGATTATGCCGATGAGCAGAAACCGCAATCGACAGAAGTACTGCCAGTGCTGATAGATGACACAATCAACTTGTTCTGCGGGCTGTTTCGTCACAAGTGCTACGACTATGAGTTGTATGCAAAAAGTGAGAAACTCGGGCAGGCTCTGGCCGATGATTTGATCAAAAAAGGTGCCTTAGATGTGATGAAGTGTGCCCAGGATGAGATTCATAGTAAGGCATCATAAGGAAAGTGGCCTTTCGTTAGTTTAATTTTCTTCCCGCCCAATTGTGCTGGTGCTGGCTGCCCTCTCCCTGGTTCACTCTCTTGCAATTCATTGTTATATTTTTGTATCAGAGACTTTATTCATTCGTTTTTTTTAGAACATTATCATTGTTTAGTTTATCTTTGAGGAAACGGATTATTTCGTTAAGTTCAAGTGGTTTTATGTAAGTTATACATGCAGGCAGGCTGAGATATACATTGTGAGACAATTAAATGTGGTCACAGAGGAGACAATGGCTTTTATTTGAGGTTTTAGAGCATTTCTTGCGGAAGATGTAAGTACCAAAGCCTGGAACTTCTGACTGAAGGCAGAAAAACAGGTACAGAACTTATGAGGCCTGCCAATCAGCCAATCGGGGTTGCAATAAGGGACACGTAGAATTACGTATTAATCGATTTGCTAAAAGTATGCAAATCTTTAGGAAATGCGAACGATATGAATGTAGGAAGGCGCATTCAATTTTTATAAACAACTGTGGAGGGCAACGACGTGGTTCCGAAATTGTATGAACAATCTGAATTGATTCCTAAATACTGCGATTAAATCACTCAACGCTAGTAAACTGAACATCATAATGGGCTACACACTCTCTAAGGGTGATAAGAGAATCATTCAGAGACGATTCCTACTCCCTAAGGAACTAGACAGTTCAGTAACCATAGAGGTTTGTTCTTATAAAATACCATTATTCGACAAACTTAGCAGCTACAATTGAAAGTATTTTGCCAGCAATCCTAATCCAATCCAATTCATCGACAAGACTCACCTACCGTCCGTAGGGAGATGATAGGTACGTCATTTTCTTTGATGATTCCAGCTGCAAAATCGAATCAGTCTCTAAGCAAGGCCAGCAATTCCGCCAAGCAGTAGGCTTATCGTCTTGTTACGCATTGGGATTCTAAGCATCAAACAGTTAACACTCAACCAATTAGGATGGACAATCGGGAGAGAGCTAAAGTAAGTAGATTAGAGGATGACGAGGGATATATTTGGTGGACAGCTGAGGGGTTACACGGTTTACGGCCATTCGGGTGTACCACTGTATGCTGTTTCAGCCACTTAACTTACCAAACCTACTCTGGTCGTTAACTACGCATACGATTCCACTTTCCCGGCAGCGGCTATAACCACAGCATGACCATGCCAGTGATACCCTTCATCTTCCACTAGCTCTGAACAGCAGAAATTATGAGGACTAGCTGGTTGAGCGTCCCGTGAAATGCGAATTCCTCTGTATAACTAAGGATTATCGCTTTGACCTTGCTTAGGGTGTGACCGATTGTAAAGTTGCACTGTAGTTGGTTTTTAATAAGCCTCCTTGATACACCGGTTGCAGCTTTTAGCTTTTGAATTGTGTGCTTTGCATAGTCAATCATATCCAATAAGTTGAATGCTTTTTAGGCCCGTCCAGAGTGGCTTATTAGCCTTCTCCACTACCGTCCGTAGGGATGGTCATCCAGAGTGAGTTACTACTTCTCAGTAGACTGGAGACTATTGCAATTTCTAACTAAACTTGCCGCCAAAGTGGGTACAAAACGGTCATCTTGAGTGAACTATCTTATGAACGGAAGTGCCAGTAGATTTGTCACACTTTTTGAAAGAGCGTCAATTGAAGTGGAACCCAAGACAGTTGAAGAGAAATCATGGCATCGAGGAAGATAATTACCTGAAGCTACACCGGCTGGCGCGTAAGTGTAGTTGACGTACTAAGACCCACAAGGGGAAACCGAATTCAAGCGAGTAGCTGCAAAGAAACTGTGATTGGCTTTTGCTGGAAGAAGTGGCGAGCGGAACCTAAATGTAGGATTACTCAAAAACAAATTTGGCTTATCTCGCGAAGGTACGATAATTGAGGTTATCATCTGTACGCATTGTACATTCTTCTTCTTCTTCTTCCTTTTATCAGCGAGGCTATGATCCGAAAACAAGGGATCATAACCCTCCCACTTCCGCATTTCTACTGATCCGCCTGTGGGGTTCGCCACTACACCCCCATGTATGGAGAGGTCGAATTGATCAGGTAAAAGTGAAGCAATTCTATCAGTTCTGCCTAACTCAACACGAGTCAACACAATAAACCCCTCCAGGGAGGAATGCATAGACAGAAAAGCCATAAACCCAAACAATTTCTCGATATTCATAGATGGTTCAAAAATGGAACATGGAGTAGGCGCTGGTATCTATTCAATAAAACATGGCGTTGCCTGGTCAACGACCAACAGACTCGGCAGTAGTGGACTATAAGTGAAAGTTCTAGCTATTGACTCTACGCCCAGAAGAAGATATCGACATTTTTATAGACTGTCCAGCAGCTATTGAAGCAATTTCAACTCAACTGTACTCACTGTAAGCCACAACGTATCACTTCGGTGGGTTCCTCAACAGAGGGGCCTTCATGATAAAGAGATGGCCGAAGAACTAGCAAGAAATGGGTAACATTTGGACCAAGCAATGATCGACAATTTTATCCTAAAGCTCATGGCAATTATAGAATTCGGGGGGATGAAAGATGGAGTACGCTCCTAACAAAGAACACATTGAACATACCAAAGGAATTCTTACTTTTAATAGGTATCACCACATGCCACTGACGGTCTACCGAAGCAGAATACGATTAAGCGATAGAAACCTAGCAGAGGCCGTCGTGGCATATACGAGGATGAAGGTACTATGTATCAACCGATGGTGGAATCGAACTGGATATAGCCAACAGGATCGCTAAAGCAAATTGAACGTTCGGGAAGTCCAAAATATGGCGAAACAATGCAATAAGCTTCAACATCAAGCTAAGACTGTTCTGCTCCAATGATGAATCTGTGCTGATATATGGATGCAGCACGTGGAGAGTGACCATTACTATCACGAGAAAGCTGCAAACGTTAGTTAACAGGTGCCTGCGTAAGATATTAAGGGTTTTCTGACTCAACCGCATCTCTAACGAACACTTCTACCAGAGAATGGGTTAGAAACCAAGATGCATCATCCAACGACCGAGTGGCAGTTGATTGGTCATACATTTCGGAAAGGTAACTGTTTCATCGCTAACTATGCTATACACTTGAACCTCTTAACTCAGGATGACAAAATACCTGGCGGTTTGAGGACAACATGACGCAGAACAGTCGAGAAGGAGGCACTGTAGGTAGGGTGAGCTGAGGCACATTGCCAGAAATCTTATGCGATGGTGTGTAGGCGGAGTAGAGGCCTAGGACCCACAAGCGGATACATGGCATACGTATGAGGGTACTATACAAATGCCCATGTCTTAGTAGAAGTAGAACGGCGACCCTCGAGGGGAATAGAAACAAAGCCATTCCAAAATTCACATTGAACCCGGGATGGTTCAGGGGGGCTGACTGATAAAAAAGGCCATTCAGTGGTGCTTTCTTCTGGCAGGTTTTGGCATTCCCATCATTAGAGTCTAATTGATCCACAAACATATGTACAACGTGAACGCTCTACCTCAGTTCAGAGCCGCCCCACCAACCTAAACTAAGCTATTAGCAGAGATTGTGTTTAAGTACAGGGTAACTATGTGCCCGTCAGACCGTGTCAGGGCAATAAATTGGCAATACGAGCGTGTAATCGTATGAAATGTCGGTACATGGTGATAGTCTGAGCACGAGAGTCACAATACAAGGAAATGATTTGACCGTGTGAGTACACATTGCCACAGTTGACCCGTAGCTACCCACAACCATTAGTAGGGTCAATAGGTCGCAGTCAGTGTGAAAGATACCCTTTTCACAAAAAATACTAATTTTTTCAACAAGAGGCGGGAAACACCTTGCAAACCACGTAGCGGCAGCACATTGAAGCCGCTTGGCGGTACTACAAAGTGGGTTTTCCCTTGACATGTGTGATGCTGTACTTGAGTAGTACCGGCAGACAAACCACAACCCTTTCCTGTTCTAATTTTATTAACCTGTGAGTAAAAATCACATGAATTCGCCAGAAAATGACCCAGTCTCCAAAAAATGGAATAAACAAATAACATCTGTGCAAATGACAGTCAAACGGAGCAGCCAACCGCTGGAAATAAACGCAAACACAACGAATGAATCACCCAGTACCGAATACTCGTTGAATGGCACAGTGGGACACTGTTTGTCAGAAAGAAAGAAATTTTCAAAAACTCATTTTTAAGTAAATATATAAAAGTGTGTAAATAGAATGCTGTAAATGAAGTAAACGGCGTGGCAAAATCGCATCATCAACTCCCCGTGGTGCCCGCTGTATAGCTATCTGATAGTGAACTAACGATGAGCGTATGCTGAGTCTGACGATATATGTGCAGCTGAACACTCAGACCTGCATAAGCACATCTGGGTGAACTTCAGTGCGCATATGTTTAACCGGACGAGGCATCTCTTGTTGACCTGATCGGCTGAAATAAGCGTCTCAGAAGTCTAGCAAGAGCTCCCCAAAAGGAGGACGTGCGGCGGATGAATTCTCTCGATGGAATCAACGGTGACGTCTACAAACGAGCGGATACCTTACCGGAGCTTCTTCAACATATTTGGAGCTGAGGTCTGTAAGGATTGTGGGCGCCGTGGCGCAAGTGGTTAGTGTGTTGGATCACTACGCATGAGGTTCCAAGTTCGAATCCCAGAAAACACCAAAAAGTTTTTTCACGGTCCCACCTCTCGCGAGCGTCTGACAAACATCCAAGACTATTGTTGTCACGAAAAAGCTTCTCAAATCGCCGTTCGGATTCGACTGTAGATCCCTTCCATTCGTGTGAAAAATATAACGCACACAACATGAGTGGTTGCGAGAAGCTAGGCCCTGGCACTTTAAAGAGCTGTTGCGCCAAATATTTGTATTTTTGTCTGTAAGGATTTTCAATACTACGTCAGGGTATTGAAAAAGAGATGGTGCCGGATGAGCCCTTAATGGGCCAACGGCAGCGCTCATATCCCCGAAGTGGGTTACTGACTTCGGTGTATCCGGCCCCTCGTCCTAGGGGTTGCAAATAAGGATCTGGTCCTCCAGGTTGGGGGTTGTGTCGTCGGGTTAACTTCCCTACCACGTAAAAACTTTCGGTTACGAAGCAACCAACAGCCTCGGATACGGATGATTTTACTGTTGACGACCCAAGCAAACGTAAAAAGGACAACGATCTTCGTGTGTGCACATGGAATGCTAGGTCCCTCTACAAACCACGTGCAGCTGAACAACTTGCGGAGGCCCTAGAGTGTCTCAAAGCAGACATTATCGCCATCCGTGCGATGGGATAGGCCGGGCAAAATGAGCATGCAAAACTGCGACATCTACTACGGCGATTGCTACAGACAAAAGGGACAGCGTCTATTCGGGTGCGGATTTGTCATTGGAGGTAGACTTAGGCAAGAAGTCTTGAGTTTCCGGCATGTGAACGAGCGCCTTATGACTATCCGTATCAAGGCTAAATTTGCCAACATAAGCCTAATATACGTTCACGCCCCTCACGAGGAGAAGGACGACGCGACAAAGGATGACTTCTACCAGCTCTTGGACAACACGTATGAGCAATGCCCTTGCCACGACGTTAAAATTATCCTATCTAATTTTAACGCAAAGCTAGGAAGAGAGGACGTCTTTAGTAGCGTGGCCGGAAAGCACAGCCTGCACGACATAACATCCGACAACGGACTCAGGCTAATCGACTTTGCGGCGGGGCGAAACTTTGTTGTAGCTAGTACGCGGTTCCCACGTCTCGACATTCACAAATGAACATGGCTCTCCTTTGATCGAAAAACTGTCAACCAAATCGATCACATTGCGATCGACGAAAGGCACTCTTCCAGTATTCTGCATGTCCGGACTTCCCGAGGAGCCAACGTGGACCCGGATCACTACCTAGTTGTAGCCAAAGTACGGATGCGGATATCCAGAACGGAGCGAAATCAACGAAATACTGTGGGGAAACTTGACGGCGGAAAGCTACAATCACAAAAGACCGCCAGAGCCTTTGCCGATCGAGTTTCTCTTAATCTTAATCTAAGTCCTATGCCGCCAGCAGCAAATGCGGAAGACCAGTGGCAACGTTGCCAACAAGCCATCACAGATTCTGCCTCTGATGTACTGGGTTTCTGCCGGCCACCATAACGAAACCCCTGGTTTGATGAGGAATGCCGGCAAGCACATGCAGCAAAACAAGAGGCGTACAAAGCGGCGCTGCATAGAAGAACTAGAGCTACTTACGAGCTTTACGTGTGCAGGAGAAAAGAGGAACATCGACTTCTCAGAAAGAAGAAAAAGAAGTATGAGAAGCGCTCGATCGAAGAGATTGAGAGACTTTATTGCAGGAATGATGTTCGAAAATTTTACCAAAAGGTAAAGAGAACAAAGCCAGAACAGAAGCCTGCAGGGACGAAAATGGTAATATAGTAGTAGAATCGCAGTCGGTGCTGAGGATATGGAAGGAACACTTCTGCAGACTGTTAAACGGCGAATATTCCATTGTCAGGCAGAATGAGCCATTCAACAGTGACGATGGCAGTCAAGATTCCCGTCAACCCGATCAGAATGAAGTGAGGATAGCGATATCTAAACCCAAACCCAACAAAGCTGCTGGAGCCGACGGCCTTGCCGCTGAACTTTTCAAGGCAGGAGGAGATGAGTTGGTAAGGAGCATGCACCAGCTCATCTGTAAAATCTGGTCGGACGAAAGTATGCCCGGTGAATGGAACATCAGCATCGTTTGCCCGATCCTGAAGAAGGGAGACCCTCTGAACTGCGTCAATTACAGAGGTATAAGTCTCCTCAACATCGCATATAAGATCCTGTCTGCCGTATTATGTGAACGCCTAAAACCGATCGTCAACAACCTGATAGGTCTTTATCAGTGCGGTTTCAGGCCGAGAAAGTCCACCATTGACCAAATATTCACACTTTGGCAGATCTTGGAAAAAACCTATGAATATAAAATCGATACGCACCACCTCTTCATCGATTTCAAGGTTGCCTGTGATAGCGTGTACAGAGACGAGGTAAACAGAGCCATGTCTAGTCTTGGCATCCCTGCCAAGCACATCCGTTTGTGCAGAACGACGATGGAGAACTCTCGCTGCTCCATCAAAGTCGGTAAGAACATCACCGTACCGTTCGATGTCAGGAAAGGTCTGAGACAAGGTGACGCGCTATCATGCGATCTCTTTAACATAGTACTTGAAAGAATCGTACGAAACTCACAAGCTAACACCGGAGGTACAATCTTTTACAAGCCTGTCCATGGGGCATTTACGAGTATTGAGATCGAGGCAGCAAAGATGGGTCTAGCGGTCAATGAAAGCAAAACAAAATATATGCTGTCTACAAAAAAGGACACCCAACATCGGCGTCTTGGATAGAACGCCACAATAGACAGATATGATTTTGAGGTAGTAAAGGATTTTGTCTACTTAGGCTCTATGGTGAACTCCGCAAATGACATCAGTAGGGTGATCACACGAAGAATTACTCTTGCCAATCGTTGTTTCTATGGGCTAAGACGGCAATTGAGTAGCAAAGCCCTATCTCTAACTACTAAGGTAACTCTTTATAAGACTCTATTCATCCCAGTCCTGCTGTATGACACAAAGACATGGGCTTTGACAAAACCGGATGAGGATGCCCTTGGTTATTTCGAGAGAAAAGTTCTTCGAGCGATCTTTGGTCCCGTCTGCATAGACGGTGAGTGGAGGAGAAGGTACAATGCCGAGCTATACGGCCTGTACAAGGACATCTACTTAGCCAGAAGAGCTCCAAGCCGTGCTCCACCTGCTTCCGATTGACATCGTCACCAAGCAATTGGCTGTCAGCTCGGCAATAAGACTGAGAGGCTCCAGGCAGTGGAAGGAGCAACACACGGGACATGCCAATATACTTTCGATGCACCGTCATCTTCCCAATTCCACTGAACATCTGCCCACTGAATATGATTTTGACAAGGGCTACACGCACTCGATACCGGACAGAATTGAGTGGACGCAACGCAATGTCCTTTAAAACGAATCGCTGTCAATCTTCACGGACGGGTCCAAAACCAAGGACGGAGTCGGTGCCGGAATTTTCTCGGAAGATCTGGACATACACCGCTCCTTTAACCTTCCAGACTACTGCAGCGTTTTTCAAGCCGAAATCACCGCAGTTCGCAAAGCTGCTGATTGGCTGGCGGTTAGCACACTATCTACACCTGATATTGTTATTTATGTCGATAGTCAGGCAGCCATCAAATCCCTCGCATTCAGCACTACGAGATCTAAGGCAGTGAAAGACTGTCGCATATCTCTTAACGAGATAGCTGGTCAGTACAACCTCATCCTTTGCTGGGTACCAGGTCACTGTGACATACCGGGGAATTGGGCAGCCGATGAACTAGCACGACAAGGCTCCTCTGGTACAGATAGCATAAGCATCACCGACATCGAAGCGCCAGCGTCTTATGTTAAGTACCTTATTCAAATTGATGCTGAGAAAGTAGCCAATCATCGATGGCAACATCTAGACCAATGTCATCCCGCCAGACAGCTCTGGCCGATACTCAATAAATCCAGGTCCATCGGACTCTTGAAGTACAAGAGAGGAACCCTCTTAAAAATAACAAATGTCCTCACTGGACACTGCGTCATAGGAAGACATGCCCAGAGATTGGGTATCCCTCATAATGACTTCTGCAGAAGCTGCAGAGATGAAGAGGAAGAAGAGACCAACAGTCATCTCTTATGCGCCTGTCCTGCGCTCGCCAACATCAGGAAGGCCACTCTGGGTGAATACTTCTACAATGATCTTAATGATCTCGGCAACGCCTGCACGGCTAAAATTCTCGACTTCATTCAACGAAGCAAATGGTTCCAAGAGTAAGAGGGTGATCCACCCGCCTTACACATCGGCAGTACAATGGACCTACTTTCTGGTCTAAGTACATCCTCATCGAGGGCCTATCCTAACCTAACCTAACCTAGCCAGAAGAGTTCACATACAGCGACTAAGATGGCTGGGTCATTTAAAGCGGATGGAGTCCAACGTTCCCGCTAAGAAAGTCTTCGAATCCAACCCGGATGGACGACGCAGTAGAGGACGACCTCGCGGTAGGTGGCGCAAACAAATGGAGGGGGACCTCAACCAACTTGGCGTGCTCAACTGGAGGCAGTTGGCTCGCAACCGTGCTGGCTGGAGAGGTTTGTTGGTTGAGGCCCAGGTCCACCCCGGACTGTAGCGCCATCTAAGTAGTAAGTGCTATAGACATTATAAAATTATACATTAGACAAGTTTGGGGAGTTTAGGGAAACTAAAACTAAAAATGTCCTTGTCTACTTATGAGTGCTATGTAAGATAAGCACATTAGATACGTTGGCAGTTTCCCGTCGCTGTTCGTCAGTCGTGGTTGGTAGTCGCTAATAGTGTAGTCCTGTCGGTAGTCATTCCTCTTTAATGATTAGTTACTTGTGCCCGACCCTTGAATGATTGGACATTTCTCTTTCTCTAGTAGCTTTTCGTCATAATTGGCTATTCTTGCTTTGACCCCCACCATCCGATTCAAACAACTGTATGCTAGGACCAGCAGCAATTAATAGAGACCCCTCGCTGACGATTAAAAATCAATCAATTGTGAAACTCAGAAAGTCCAAACTATCAGCCCAATGTCCCTTAAAAGTTTCATCGTATCGCATTTATGAGAAACAAATGATATAGAGGGCACTTTCGTAGATGATCCTTTTGGCTGACACTACCATCTGCATAACTATCAACAGCCAATCATCACAAGTATGTATCTATCAAAATAATCTTCCTGAAAAGGGCGCAAAGAATACAAAGGACATAAAGGACACCATGAAGAAAAAAAGGGCCAAAGAAAGAGGAATTAAAAGGGTTCATCTTTCTACCTCGCTCCACTTGCGCTTGTTCGATGCTAATTAAATGTTTTGATCTAGACTCTGGCTAAGGAGAATACGTATATCCTGCATATCAGGTGTTTTCCTTGTGCAATCTAATTGGCCGCGACGAACTGTGGAGCTCTATCTACATTTCAAGAATGGAATATGCAAATGGGCGATGAACTTCTGTTGCAACCTCACGATGACCCGACGATATGTTAACAACTTTTGTAACATCACAAGGATATCAAGACGGGATAGCAGGAC
The DNA here is from genome assembly GCA_945910035.1 of Brachypalpus laphriformis. Lineage (NCBI taxonomy): Eukaryota > Metazoa > Arthropoda > Insecta > Diptera > Syrphidae > Brachypalpus > Brachypalpus laphriformis. Next base: position 161,906,892 of record OX246756.1, read on the forward strand.
AAATTGTGCACAAGGAGTGGCGGTCAGATAAGAGGATGTGTTGCACAGATAAAGGAGACTTGCATTTAATTAAGAGGGGTTTCTCCGGGACATCGTGTCCTGCTTCTGTGTAAGGAATGTTGTGGCTCGGAAGGACCTTTTGTAATTTTAATTGCTCGGTATTTTAATGGATCGATAGTGTTGATTAATGGGTTCATGTTTGAGTGGCTTTGCGATAAAGTGCTTGGCTGTCAATCTCTTCATCTCTTTGACATCTGGTATAAAATGAAAGTTGTTTCGAAGCTAACTGGCATCATGAATTCGCATTAAAACCTATGAATCTCAGGCTTAATTGCTGCGCACTACCATTCAGATTCACGAAAGGAAACACAATAATTACTTGTTCGTGACTCTAGGCGAATTGACGATTATAAGCAGCCGCAGCACAAATGGTGCCACGCTATGCATCCCACGGTATCTGGTTGGCATCACAAACAGATCAATTCAGAGCTCAACCCCGATCGCATTTCACTTAATTTAACCAAAAGGAATTTGCTACTGTGAGTGGCGCAAATCATGGACGTTCCACCGCACTGCATGGCTCATTCAGGACTCATTATAATGTCATTTCGCATGATCCTCCTCTCCTACCATCAACCAGGTTGACATGCACACATTCGATTCCCATTGATCCGAGAAACTGTGTAGATACCCCGAAAGGATGTTTGCAATTTTCCTGCTGCGGTATAACAAAACACAGTTCTTAATTGTTTTGTTCCTTTGAATGGCCATTAGATGGATGTTGATGGTGCAGTTGATTGCTTCAGCTCCTACTGCTGCTGCCACAGGTGAATGATCTGACGCACGAAATCTCTGATTGTTGCTCACATTTGACAGGATAATGATAATCTTAGTTTGGTTTACAGGCTGCGCTAGCAGCATCAATCTGTAGCTTCTGTATTGTGTTCTTGTTCCCCTCCGGGCTGGGATTTGATTTACCATTAGGTTTTGTGGTCACTATTCATCGGAGATCACGCACTTGGTTGGCGTGATGAATTTCTTAACTCAGCAACTGAATGGGAATGATGATGAATTGTGTACAAAGACAGGAAGCCAAGATAGCACACATTCAAATGATTGACAAATATCTGAAGTCCTATAGCCGTTAGGTATCCGAGAGAATGTTTTGCGGCACAAAGGCGGACTAATGAAAGGCGAGTTGTTCGTGTCGCCAGTAATAACAATACAAGAGCGGCATGCAGTGACAAGTTGAAGAGTTGCGTTTCCATTGAAGTGAACTAGCCCCGAGATACTTTTGAAGCGCAAATGAGATAACAAATATTTGCAAAAAGAATCGAAATGTCGCTTTGGTATTCAGAACGGGTGGGGGATCAGGAACAAATACATGGCAGTGATGTTTGCTGAACGTGCAGAAGACACCGAGGTAGGTTGGTAGATTAGTTGGCTACACTTCGGGAATTATTAAGTCCTTTGTGTGGCCCCATATGGCATACATAACCATCAGTCTTTGAACCATTTCGAGTTTTACACAAACGTTAATATTATGCTGACACCCATCTCATATTAGATGTTGATATGACGGTTTTTTTCTCTGAGAGACATTCGTGGTAAAGTTAGGTTAGGCTAATACCACTGTGTTACCTTTCTGTCATGTGAAACTTGATAATGTAGCCCAGCCTCGCGCAAAAAGACTGTACACGATAATAGTGAGACCCATCACGGAATAGTGCCGTTGACTAGAAGAATAAGGCTAGGCACGACAATGACAACTCTAGGCAAACTGCAAAGACTAACCTGCATCTGGGTAACAGAAGTTATGAAAACCTGTCCCACAGCAGCAACTCTACTGCTCTTAGGTCTCAACCCTAAGAGATGATCATATTTGAATTAATCGAAAATGGAGTTGGGAAATAAAATGCATCGCACATAGAGACATGTACCCAATCCAAATTGGTCTGGCTTTTGGACTAGGCAGGACACGATACGAAGAGTTCCCAATCAAAGTCGGGGTGCACCAGGGAAGCTTCTTAAGTCCTTTGCTCTTTATTACAGTCCATTATTATCTACTTCAAGGTAAAGTGATGGACCCCAAGGTACATCAGCTATTCTTTGCTGACGATGGAGCCATCATAAGTGAGGATCCTACGTCCCTGCAACGAGCACTTGATGTGTGGGTGGACGCTCTGGAGGGAAATGGGTATCGCATTAGTTCAAAAAAGACAGAGTACTTGTGATACAAGGAAGAAGAAGAAGAAGAAGAAGAAGAAGAAGAAGAAGAAGAAGGACACGATACGGTTAAGAAAGGAGAGGAAAGCATCCACTGGGGCAGGAGTAGGTTAGATTAGGTTAGGTTCGCTGTCCACACGAGAGTTCAGACACACTTAGACCAGTGAAGGTCCTTTGTGATACCATGGATCAAATCATTAGGCCACTCAGGGACTAACAAATCCAACCGGAGCTTTTGACAAAGCGATGGATGCTCATGACGTCCAAGGACGCCAGATCACCGAGGCCGTCAAGGAAGGGGGACCCTAGATGGAGCATTCTTTTATGCGACAGAACTGGACATGTTCATAGGAGGTGAAGGATAGTTTCCTCCTCCTCCTCGTCCCTACAGCTTCTGCACAAGTCATTGGAGAAGAGACCAAGTCCTTTGGCGTATTGGCCTATAAGGCAGTGTCCAGTGAGAACACCGAGAACGCAGCTGATTTGTGTACGCTTTAACTTGACCAGCTCGGCACTACGTTTTTGATCCAGCTTAGACCAGATTCGTCTCGAAATGTGACACGTAGAGCCGTTTACCCATCTGAGGTTGGTCGTGCTAATAGCGTTTAGCTTTAGTATATGCTTACATGTAGCGAGGGGCGTACCCAGGGCTTGCCTGTCAGGCAAAATCCTTAGAGCGGTACCCTGTCTGGCGAGGTCGTCAGTTCTGCAGTTTCCCGGAATGTCCCTGTGGTCCGGCACCCAGCATAGGTGAATGTTGAACTGCTCGGTCATCTCCATAAGAGATAAACGACAGCTTAAGGCGGCCTTTGAAGTGAAGGAGTACGATTCCAGGGACTTGATTGCCGCTTGACTGTCAGTGAAAATGCTAATATCCCTGACATATAATACATTGCACTTCAGCCAGGACAGGGCTTCCTTAATCGCAATGATTTTCGCTTGGAAAACGCTACAATGATAAGGGAGGTGGAAAAAGATGCTCAAATTGAGCTGTTCGGAGAAAACGCCACAACCGACCCCACCCTCGGTCTTAGAGCCATCTGTAAAGAAGTGAACCGAACTACCATCGACAGGGGGGGAAGTGTTCCATACATCCCGGTAAGGGGTGCTCGTACGGAAGTTACGGTCAAATATCGGTATCGGCAGGGTGTAGTCCGTGCTTTCGCGTTTGAAGTTGAGAAAATCAAGGATCGAGGAGTGGCCAAAGCGATAGCTAGACCACTGAGAGGAGGGTTTTAGGCGGATGGCCGCACAGGCAGCCATCTGTTTGCCAAAAATGTCTAAAGGTAGCAGGTTGAACAAGATGTCCAGTGCCGCGGACGGAGTAGTTCTCAGTGCACCACTGATGCAAATGCATGCATATCTTTGCACCTTAGCTAGTTGGGTGAGGTGGATCGCCCTGTCAAGAGCAGGCCACCATACGATCACGCCATAGAGTAGTATAGGCCTGATAACGGACACGTATAGCCAATGAGTGATTTGAGGTTTAATACCCCAGCTCCGTCCTATAGCATTTTTATAGGAATAGAGAGCTACATTAGCTTTCTTGACGCGCTCTAGTAGATTGACCTTCCAGTTTAATTTCCTATCCAAAATAAGACTCAGGGGGGCAGGAGTATACGGACACAGAATTAGATTCCCACAATATATGGGTGCATTTTCCAGGATTTACGCAAATGGAAGACGAATCCAATTTAAGCTCGACAGAGACTGAGCCCTCTACTAGGTATTAGTACATGTAGGAGCAGCCTGGAGCAGCAGGAAGCCTAATTCTGTGGATTAGGGCCGCACAAAATGTGTAAAGAGCTAAACAAGGAAGAAGACAACAAATGGAGCTAGCTTTGGAATGATAATCCGCAACTGAGACAGGACAAAGTACTTGGACAAAGATATGCATGCTAAATGATCACTGTAGACTAAAGGAGCATCTCGGGAAGTTGGGTATAGAAGAGGATAGACACTGCAGATTCTGCAGAGATCTCACGGAAATACCAGCTCCAGAAGCAGGTGCTCTAAGTCATCGGTTAGAGCCTAAGATCGGGTGCACAATTGATCTATTTCTCTCTCTTCAAGTTCCCAGGACTTGATGGTATTATCCCGATCATGCTGCAGAAAACAGTGTGTCAATAGCCTCATACGGAGTTATATACCAAGAACATGGAGAGATGTAAATAATTCTGGCTAATGGGCTTCGCCTCCTTTATCCTTAAAACATTCGAAAGACTGGTCGATATATAAACTTGTAGCAGACTACGTCCAGGGGGCCTACTTCCAGCTCAACATGTCTACACTAAAGGCAAGAGTGTAGAAACAGCGCTGTACGACAATAATACCTAAACTGCCTTATGATAGTCTCGTATGGTGGCAGGCCATCAAAAAGACTGCCAATCTAATGGCTATTACGAAAGTACAAAGTCTAGCACGCATCGGTGTCATCTGCGCAATGAGAACAACAGCAACTGCAGGACCTGCGGCTATCCTCAACTTGCTTCCGCTAGATACCTTCATACAATCATCGGCAGCCATTGTGTTTTAAGACTAAGCCAATCAGATAACTGGAAACCGAATGCAAGGGGTCATTCAACTATCATACAGGCCATGCACCTACTGCAGACTACATTAACCCTGGGCCTAGAACCTTTCTCTAGAATGGATGAATGAAAAAGTGGTCATGTAGCTGCCCAGCAGTCCATAGTAGTGTACATACACGGCTCTGAAATGGACACTGGCGTAGGTTCAGATATCTTCTCCGAACCGCTGGGTATATCGAAGTCAATCAGCTTCCCAAAGCACAGTAGTGTCTTCCAAGCGGAAGATAGCAGCAGTGACAAAAGCCGCCCATGAGTCTGCGATAGGGGTAATACCACCAGAAGGTATCACCTTCTTTATCGACAGCCAGGCAGCATTCCTGGTATAGAAATAAAATAAAAGCTTATGAAGTGTTGCCGAGAAGAGCTTAATGTTCTTGGACTACAACACACTCTGTTGGGTCCCTGGACATGAAGGTATACCAAGTAATGAGAAGGCTGATGAATAAGTAAGAGGAGGTTCGTCATTTTCATCAGAGCAAGCATCCGAATCCCTCAGTGAATATCCAGTTTTGCATACTCAAGCTTGAAGCAGGGAAAAAAGCCATAAAAGAGGCAAACACCAGATGGACCTCCATAGAGATTTGTACCACCTCAGGGAAGCTATGGTCCACTTTTGACAAAATCAGGACTTAGAACCTTTTACGGAAAGACAGGTAATCCACTCACGTAGGAATTATCATGGGACATAATATCCTGCGGTATCACATGAAGAAATTGCGTCGAACTGTAGAGGCTGCAGTGACGAGGGAATCTATGAGGACATAACCGAGTTTCTGTGTCACTGCCCGTGGCTCCATCACACCAGGAATAAATTCCTCGGGGGACACTTCTTCCAGAACTTAGAGGAGCTTTCCAGCACATCAACCGACAAAATATTGAACTTCATCAAATCCACAGGAGGGTTTGTATGTAATAATGCAGGAAGTAACTGGAAAAATGGGCAAGGGACAGCTCTTACTCCAAATGGAAAACCACAATGATCACAATGGGTCAGCATTGATTTAAGTGTGGCGTGGACGATTCCCCTTCGCCAGCCCAATTACCTAACCTTAACTACATTGCGCAGTGCAGCCCGTCTATGCAACTTTTTCTTCTTGGTTGCGCCAATGGATGTGGTAATCTTTGAAAAATATTATTAGCCCGGGTTACCAGCATTCACGATTCGTAAACTCAAACAATCGATGCAAGGGATGCGCCTATGTACCAACAAGTACACTTCAAACACTCTCCCCGTGGGGCTGCCGTTAGGTATTACTTCGCAGAGCTGGTTAGGAGTTTATGCTATGCCTCTTGTTTCAGCTGCTCTGTTGCTCTTCTGAACTATCTTAATCTCCGCAGGAGGAGTTGTTACGACATTCCATATTGCCATCAAATTCTCTTCCGACCGTCGAGGAGTAATGACGGACTGGGCAGAGTAATTCTCCATGCCGTGAATAATAATAAAATACTGCGTGTTCCATACCTTCATCTGGACATTCTGGGCAGAATGGTGAGCCGTCGTGCCCAAATCGGCAGAGATACTATGCTATACTATACTATACTGTACTATACTATACTATACTATACTATACTATACTATACTATACTATACTAGGGCCCTTGTACGCACTACGACCTTTAAGATGTATTGTGCCAGCCCGGTGTTTAGCTGTGAACTTGGTTAAGGCTCTTGATAAACCTCAACAAAGCTCCAGGCTCAATGTTCCAGAAGTTAGAGGGACTCAATAAAGCCCTGCTGAGATGTTGAAGTCTTTTTTTAACCGCCGTGACCAGACAAGAACTGCATAAGATGGTAGTTGCAGTCTCCATGCTTTCGGCTTATCAGCTTGTATGTCCATCTGCCTTTTGTTGTATTAGCCCAACGAGCTTGCCACATAGCTGCTGACACTGGCGTCGTGTTGGCTCAATGCTTTTCTGTTATATATTCTGAACATCTCACTTGCGAGGATGTCGATGGGGACTATTCCAGTTGTGACAAATGCAACTCCGTCCGAAACGCTTCGCCGCTGATTGTCCGTAATGCAGAGAGTCTGTATGTTGACGACAGTCTCCTTTTGGTCTCCTTTGTCATTACTGCCGCCGCCCATAGCAGAACTGAGTTTATAACTCTAGAGAGCAGAATCCTTCTAGGGTATACAGGTCCACCGATGTTAGGCAGCATACGCGAGAGAGCTCCTTGCATTTGCGATGCTTTTTGGTTATGCAATCAACATGTGTTTTGAATGGCAGTCTATTGCCCAGTATAACTCCAAGGTATTTAAGCTCATCATTAGACCTGCGGCTTGGTTACCAACCTGAAAGGTGGCGAATTTAATGGTTTTCCAATTGGTTACAAGGACAGCATCTGTTTAATGGTTGGCGACGGATACTAGCGAATCTTTTATCTGGGCAATTGCTTCATTTGCAGCTGATTCTACTGTACGGATCTGTTTAGCTACTGTAACAACAATAATATCATCAACGAATCAAATTATTGTTACTCTGCCAGGTAGCGTTAGTCGTAGGACTCCGTCATACATAATATTCCACAATAGTGGTCCTAAGACCGATCTCTGTGGGACTCCTGCAGTGACGTTGTAGTATTTTACCCCTTCATCGGTACTGTACTTCAGCTTCCTGTTGTTGAAATAGTTCGTTACTATACGCAGCATCCTGGCAAGTGACCTTCTAATGAACGTCCAGTACACAGAGTTAAATGCGTTTCTTACGTCCAGTGTCTCTGGAAGTAATTCATTGATAGTTCACCCTCATGACTGATTGGTAGTCATTTGACTAACTATCCCCTCCTGGCAGTAACTCCTAGCTCGTAAGAGCTGTAAGGTTAGGTTAGATTGGCTGTCTGCACCACGATGCAGACACACTTAGACCAGTAAAGCTCCATTGTGATGCCAAGGATCTACCATTAGACCACTCAGGGACTAATAAAAGCAACCGGAGTTTTTGATGAAGCGATGGATGTTCATGACATCTAAGGACGCCAAATCGCTGAGGTCGTCAAGGAAGGGGGCTCCTAGATGGAGCATTCCTTTGCGTGATAGAGCAGGACATGTGCATAGAAAGTGAAGAATGGTTTCCTCCTCCTCCACGTCCCTACAGCTCCTGCAGAAGTCATTTGAAAAGAGGCCAAGTGTTTTGGTATGTTGGCTGATTAGACACTGTCCGGTGATGTCACCGATAACGCAGCTGATCTGTAATCGGTTTAGTTTAACCAACTCGGCACTACGTTTCTGGTCCAGCTTATGCCAGATCTGCCTGGAAATGTGACACGTTGAGCCAATATCCCACCTAAGGTTGGTCTTGCTAATAGCGTTCAGCTTCAGTAGATGCTTACATGTAGCGAGGGGCATACCAAGGGCTTGCCTATCTGGCAGAATCCTTAGAGTAGTACCCTGTCTGGCGAGTTCGTCCGCCCTACAGTTTCCTGGCACCCAGCATAGGTGAATGTTGAACTACTCTGTCATCTCCGTAAGAGACAAACGGCAGTCTAAGACGGTCTTTGAAGTAAAAGAGCACGATTCCAGGGACTTGATAGCCGCTTGACTGTCAGTGAAAATGCTAATATCGCTGACAGATAATACATTACATTTCAGCCAGGACAGGGTTTCCGTAATCGCCATGATTTCCGCCTGAAAAACGCTACAATGATCAGGGAGGCGGAACGAGATGCTCAGGTTGAGCTTATCGGAGAAAACACCTCAACCCACCCCACTTTCGGTCCTAGAGCTATCTGTGTAGAAGTCCACGGAATTTCCATCATCAGGGCGAGAGCCATCCCACTCATCCCATTCAGGGATACTTGTACGGAAGTGTCGGTCAAATCTCAGTTTCGGCGGGGTGTAGTCCGTGTTTTCATGTGTGAAGTTGAGAAGATCAAGGATCGAGGAGTGGCCAATGTGATAACTAGACCACTGAGAGGAGGCTTTAAGACGAATAGCCGCACTGGCAGCAGTCTGTCTGCCAAGGATATCCAGGGGCAGAAGGTTGAACAAAATGTTCAATGCCGCAGAGGGAGTAGTTCTTAGTGCACCACTAATGCACATGCAAGCGGATCTTGCACTTTAGCTACCTGAGAGAGGTGAACAGCTCTGTCAAGAGCAGGCCACCAAACGATCGCGCCATTGAGTAGTATAGGCCTGAAAACAGACAGAGTGATTTGAGGTTTCATACCCCAGCTCCTACCTATAGCCTTTTTACAGGAATAGAGAGCTACATTGGCTTTCCTTACGCGATCTAGTAGATTGGCCTTCCGGTTCAGTTTTCTGTCCAGAATAAGACCAAGGTATTCTGCAATAACAGTGAAGGTGAGACTGGTGCCATTAATCATAGGAGGGTCTACGAGGGGAACTTTATATTTCCTTGTGAAGAGGATAAGTTCTGTTTTAGGAGGGTTAACCCCCAATCCACATTTGGAGGCCCACCTAGTGAGTCGAGAGAGAGCATATTCGAGGATTTCCTTGAGAGTGTCTGGGTGCTTGCCAGACGCAGCAATCGCAATGTCATCAGCATAGGCAATCACTCTACAGCCTGACCTATCCAGGTCCATTCACTACAGGATTACACAGGGAATCCACCTTGGGGTGTTCCGCAACAGGCAAGTCTTCTGGCCGATGCTATACCCAGCTGTGTGTTGATAATCCTGCGTGTTAGCAATTGATTGATCAACACTCCTAGCGAAGTATTCACTTTCAGACTTGCAAGTGCGTCTGTGATTGCCATTGGTTTGAAATTGTTAAAAGCTCCCTCAATGTCAAGGAAAGCCACCATGATATATTCATTAATGCTCAGAGATTTTCAATGATGCGCACAAGAGAGTGTAAGGCTGTCTCAACGGATTTGCCTTTGCAGTACGCATGTTGGGACGGCGAGAGCAAAGACGGGTTAATGCTCTGACGGAGGTGAATATCAATCAGCCTTTCCAGCGTTTTCAGTAGACGATAGCACGATAGACGGATAGGTCGGAGATCCTTTGGTTCCACATGCGAGCTCTTACCTGCCTTAGGCATGAAGACAGCTTCACCCTCGGTCCATGACTTGGGGATGGATTACCCGGGACTAATTTGTTCCCAAGCCATCTTTAGCTTTCGTTCACGGTCTGCACTTCGGATGTCAATATCATTTACAGACCCCTCTAAAGGTTCACCTTCCTCTTCCTATTTCGGCGAGGTTATGATCTGAAAACAAGTGATCATAACCCTCCCACTTCACTGCATTTCTACTGATCCGCTGTGGGGTTCGCCTTAAGAACCTCGCACTAGCCTTTAAGTGTGTCACTGAGTAGTTTGCAAGAGAAAGCCCTACCGTTACTGTGGCTTGTGGACCTAGAATTAAATATATCCAATTAGGTCAACCACCGTAGCGTCCCAACCTCTCCAATTTGCCCGTTAATGTGTCAAATTAGTATACGACGCAAAAAATTTAAATAACGAAGTGTCCTTTCAATTACAAATTCCACAGGACATGTTATTTTCTAAAGTATTCCCCTGTCAAGCTGTTCATTGTGGCATCTGTTCGACATATCTATGCACACCCACCCATTAAAACCTAAAAGAGACCTCTTCGATTGACGACCAACAAAAGGGGGAGACAACGACCACAGAAAAAGGACATGCCATCGAACCACACACATATGTACGTGAGACTAACGAATCGATTTCTATTGAATTGATCACAAAGGATGTATGCACTCGCCTCGCTTACGCTTGCCTAGGTATCCACTATATACCACTCCTTGTCCCACATGCAAATGAGGTCCATCCACACACGTCCTTAATGCATTAGGAGTACACCCCGCGCATGTAGTTCTAGGCAACTACCCTTACCGACGTCAGACACGTAACTGCTTACCTTTGGGGATGCATTATTCAGCATGGGCATTGGCCAGCCAACAGTGTTTCTCTCTCTATCTGCGAGGACTCATAATCTATTAATGCTGTGGGCATATAAATCGCCGGTTGTTGTTATAGCGTGTTATTGAGTGTGCTAGCTCTGGCTGGTGGCCACAGTCGCACGCAATTGACCAGCAATAGCAGCAGTGTTTAGCCACCCTCTTTGTCTGTCTGTCTGTGTGTGTGTGAGTGGAGGAATAATGGACAGGACATGAAGCGAAAATGGAAGACAGGAAAGTTCCATGCAACCATATGCGGGGGGAGTGTAGAACGGGCGAGAATTAATCGAACGCCTGTCGCATTTACATTTTAACCCTTTCAGCAGGACACACAGTCGCAATCGATAATAGAGGTGGGCGGGCAGCGTGTGTTGAGCGGGGGACTTTCATTTACTATTTCGGGATAATTGGAAGGGCGTCAAGCTACGTAGCTGCTGGTCATTACATCAGTTTAAAGTGAAGGCTAATCATTTTTAATTCAACCCCTATGTGCTTGCAGGGTGTGAGGGGTGCTCATTGTCGCTGTGAAATTTTACAATTGTCGAAGTAAACTTGGATAGGTGATATAGAGTTCGGGACTTTGCTACGGATTTTAGGATCAATAGGTGACAAAGTGATAGATTTTATACATCAATATATGAAGGAAAGGTTACAATGCGCATTCTATCTTGGTCTGCCCTATCGAAGTTTTGATCTTGATTTAAGGTTTCTTTTGCAACCCCATGTAAACGAGGACAAACTACACAAGACGTCCCTTTCCTGATCCTTACTTACTTAGTTAGGTGGCGCTATAGTTCTGGGCGAACCTGGTCCTCAACCAACAAGCCTCTCCATTTAGTTCGGTCTAAAGCTAATTGCCTCCAGTTGCGGGCCGGAGCATTGGGGTCCATTCGCTCTACATGTCCTAGCCATCAGCAAGGGCAAAAGTTATTCTTCGCTTGATTTATGCGCTGATGTTGTTTTTAGAGTTTATAGCAAAGTCAAGGTAGACAAACCGCCTTACTACCTTTCCTAATTGCTGTTAGATATTATTCAGTTTCCAAACTGTGCAGAGCGCGTAAGATGGATGACATTCAAAAGTCAAGTACTTCACTTGCCAATACACAGTATTGGGGGGCGGGTTTCAACAAGGCCCTAGGTGCTATCGATGAATGGTACAGTAAAAGTGCGCTTTTGTTCAGTCCTCTCAAAACTAATTTTCTTCTTTTTACAAGAAACGTGATCTTGACCAATCTGACTCAGCCAGAGCTAAAAGGCGTCACCATCCGGATCCCCAATGAAGTCAAATATTTAGGAGTGATTCTCATTTTTTAAGAAATTGACTAACCGAAGACTGTGTAAGGGATGGCCTCGGTAATACAAGGAGCCTACTACCTAAAAAGATTTCTTGGATCTATACGGATATGGGTTCTGGCACATGCCTCAGAGTTCCTCACAGTCCTTAGAACTACGAATTCGGCTGCTCTCAACACACTGTTTCGCATGTAACCCACAGACAACACTGCTAGGCAGCTAGCCCAGCCACATAAGTTCATCAAAGGTCAGTTCTTCTACTAGTGGTAGTAGAAGTTTCCCTGAACCATCCAGAGTTCAGAATGAAAATGGTGAGTTCAGAAGCCTTATCTCGAAGCCCCTATCTCGAACAACTAAGGAGACTCAATATAAGATCCTGATAATCCCAGTCTTGCTTTGAGACGTTGAAACACGAACTTTATTGAAAACGGATGAATATATCCTTGGTCCCTTCGAGGGAAAATTCTTCCCAAGATATTCGGTTCGGTTTGTGTTGATGGATTTTGGAGGAGAAGAATTAATGACGAACTGTACGAGCTATACAGCGACATCGACCTAGTCAAAAAAACTGCGTATTTGATGTTTGAAATGGATAGGACATGTGGAGAGAAGGGACACCAATGCTGCGGCACCACAGAGTCTTTGAATCTAATCCGGAGGGTCAATGCAGTGGAGTCTGCGTACGCTATGGCATGGCGAAGTGAACCTATGATATCGCTCGTGTAAATATTGAGAAGGATCGGCGAATTAACCGCACCCTGTTGCGGACCATTTTTTATTTCAAAGTTCTTACTGGTGAGCATGTCGTAAAGTATGTACAGCAGTGGTTTACTTATGCCCAGCCTGCTCAGCTTGTAGAAGAGTCCCTCTAACCATACGGTATCGAAAGCCTTCTCCAAGTCAACCAGACAGGCACCCGTGCATTGCTTCTTGCTTTTGTTCCATTGGATATCCGATACCAGTTTAGACGCGGCATGTATGGTATCATGCCCTGCCTTGAAACCGAATTGATTATCCGGAATTACGTGCATGTCCTCAACCCACTTAGTCAGGGCTCTATGGATCACTTTTTCGAATACCTTGCTGATGTTCGGAAGTGGACTTATCGACCGGAGATTCCCCGGATTGGAACTATCTTTATCCCTTTTGGGAATGGGCTGCACCACCGCTGTTTTCCAATGCGCTGGATAATGGGCATTATTCATTGCATTATTAAACAGGATGGTATAAATGTTCACCACTTCTGGGGGAAGATGTCTAAGCACAATGTTGGGTATACCATCGATTCCCACGGATTTCTTTTTCCTCAGTGATTCGAAGATCGCTTGAAGCTCTGCCTTCGAAATGAACGGGAGATGTATCCTTTCATCGGCGACGGCATTGTTTGCCATATATCTTTCATTGAACACGGTGAAGCCAGTTGTTACGTGCAAATTTCGCACGAGATCCTTTGTCCCCTCCATCCTACCAATTCTCACCCGTCCACCATTTTTGGCCTTCCAATTTTATTCCGTTGTCTTCTTGGAGCAGTGGTCTCGTTAAGCGTTCCTGGATGGTTCCACCATTCAGTGCTTATACCTCTCCACACGCTTCAAGGGGGCAACAAAAGCAGGTACTCCGGGAGACAGAGCCCAACGGTCGGTTGGCAACCCTCTGATGCGGATGGACCGTCCGCCAACGATGTGAATTAAGTGAGCGACGAGTGAGACGAGCGGCGATGAAGAAGAGGGTGGACTGCCCTAATATCTTGCCCACACCACCAGGGCGAGCCCACACATAAAGGACGAGTACACAACAAGATACATCACACATTTACCCAAACATCGCAAACATTCAACACAACTTGTACGAGCATGAGCGGCGGTCAACGGACTGAAGGAGGTTCAGTCCAAATTCATAAACTCATCAATGGCCGAGAGCCCGACGTTTATATTTTATCATTTGTACGGGGTGGCACGTCATCGGCTAGTCCCTTTTCCCCAAATCTGCGTGAGATCCCACCGGGATAGCTAGCTTTCGCGGACTGAATAAAATAATAGGAATACGAGTGGGTACTCAGGCTTCTTCCTCCTCAGGAGTGTCCAACGCAAGGCGTTGTTTGACACATTTACATTTTCAATAACCTCTTTTCTTCTTGCTAGGTCCAACGCCAAGCGTTGTTTGACAAATTTCCTCCTTCGTCTCATATTTCTTCGCCTTTGTATTTTTCGCGATATTTTTTCGAATCTTTAATTTTGCGTTCACTAGCCCCTCAGTTACTAGCGCTTGCTGTGAACGTGGCACCAAGGTAAAGAGCGAACCTTGGGAATGCGTAACCCGACCCTCTGAACTGCCAGTTGGAGGCGATTTCAGAGAGAGAGCCATTGGAAAAATGGAAAGAGCTGCTAGATAGCGGCGTTCAAGGAACGGTGGCATGCTTCAGCAAAAGAGCGGAGTACTGCACATAAAGCCGTCCTTGAACTGGTAATGGCTGAATAAGCGGTAGGCCAATTTTCAGAGAGAGGCTCTCGGTCGGTTAGGCAAAGTGCTGAGGCGAGTTCAGCACTTCTTGGTTGACCACGAGAGTGTGCACTAAAGCGCTAAGGTGATTTGAGGAGTTTTATTACTAGCAGTTAGCGAGTTGGCTTATCTTTTTGAACAAGCGGAAAAGTCCAGAAGGGGACTGAAGGAAAAATACAGAGGCGAAGGAGACTCGAGGAGAAGGAGCATTTGAGGAAGATCTGAGGAGAAACAGCCTGGAAGCGAGGAGTAGGAAGCAGATTACCACTCCAAAAGGAAAACAGATAAGTAGATAAGTTGCTTAAACAATATTTCGAATTTACTTGGTGCGATTAGTGTAGGATTTGTGTGCGATAAATCCCGGTAGGGTCTCATACCGCATACTTCCCGGTGAAAGCGGGACACGCGACCTAATTCCGTTTTAACGTTTCTCTTTACAACTGTGTTCGGGACCGGTGATAGCGGGCCACCCCAACGGCTACTTACCGTTCGGTACTTTTCCGTTTGCTATTTTCAACTTCTCTTGTTCATATATACCCTTTTCTTAATTAAATAAATTGGCCGTGCTCCGAACTATAGAGTATTTGTAACGCACGTTCGTTGTTTTCTTTTCTATTTGTACAATTTCAGGATTCCCACCCCATTCAATTTCCCTAAAAGGTTTCTAGATCCCCCCTTTGAAAGATCTAGTGGCGCCCATTTCCACATCGTGTGTAAACACCCGATTTCGCTGACTACAGTGAACCCACCCCAGCTGAGTAACCGGGAGAGCAGCATCCCACAGGCTGCTATTGTTACACTTTCCCGATCCTCTTAGTATTATCTGTGGCTATCTGTCACTTTCGATTTTCTCCCCTTTCGCGTGCGCGGCCGGCTTTTGTGTATTTATTTTTTTTTAATTAAACTTTCGGGAATAATTCGATTTGAAGAATTTTAGTGCGACAAATTGGCACCCAACGTGGGGCAATAAAAAAAAAAAAAAAAAAAACAAATAGAAAACATTTGTGGGAATCTGTGCTGTTGTTTTGGCGTTGTGTTCAGGGAAGTGTTGTTCCTTTTTTTTCCTGTGCATTTTACTTTTGTTGTGCTTTACTTTTCAGGGAAGTTGAATTATCGTCGTTGGATTTGTTTTGGAGCTGGATTGTGGTTTTCTCTCAGCCGGTACGGTGGAACAGGTGGATAAAGTGAATAAGAGACGAGAACGATTGGGTACATGGTAGGAAGTTCGCCGAGTAACAAGTAGGTACATTTCTTTTGTTTATTTTGACTCGATTTGGAATTTTGGGTTTGATATTTTTGAAATACATATAAATTTGGGTTTAAATTTATATATATATATATCTGTTCACATATACGTTCGGTATTTATACGGGATTTTGATTTCACATATACCTAGTGTTTTTTTTTTCTTTGGTTGTGTCTTTCCTTGCCGGTACCAACAAACGGGGTTTTGCGATTGGGTGTACAGTGTGTCCAAGAAGTGTGGGTACATTTTACAATTTTTTTAGTGTTTTCTTTTGCGTGGTCTTTTGGATTTTTTTTTATAATCATTTCTTATTCGGGTTGTTTTATTTAAATATTTTTTTTGTTCTGCTTTAGTTCTTGGGTGTGTTTTTGTTTTTTTCTTTTTCTGAATTCCGCGTTGACCTTTGAGAGTGAAGGTTTCTTTTGAAAGTAACTTTATTCTTTGGACTTGTGGTTCCTATTTTCTTGTGGCTTTCTTTTCGTGTTTTGATACGATTCCTTTTTTTGCTTTCGATTTTCGCTGTTGTACTTTTTTGTAATTTCTAGTTTTGGCTCTGGCATTTTGGTTGATTCATTATGGAGATTAATCGGTTATCTCAGGATGAGTTGGCATATGAAATGCAGGTCCGAGGGCTTCCGGTGAAGAGCGTTGACGAGATGAGGAAGTCATTGAGGTCAGCTCGAGCTCTTTCACGCAGGGGCTCTTTAAATATTGGGATCGAGTACCCTTTTTCTTTTGAGGAGGATGTAGATGCCGTCAAGGCAAAGATTGTAGAGCTGAAAACCCTTCTAAAGAATCCTCCAAGTAATCCGAAGTCGTCGGAGTACTTGAAGATTCTGACGAAGGTCGACTGGGCGTTAGGGCGATTAGGTAGGGTTCAGGCAGAATCTGAAGAGGAAGTTACGGAGATCAAGGAACTCAGGAATGAGTTACTGATCTTGCTGAGTAGCTTACCGGAGGAGGAAAGCGAAGAACGCGAAGTTCCTGAAAAGGAAAAATCGAGCACTTCAAAGGTGGTGCCTCGACTGCCGTCCCCTATACCCACTTCAGGCGGAAGGGTGGCGACAGGCGAGCCCAGCCCAGAAGTACGCACAGAGGCAGCGAATTTTCAAGTGGTTGAACGATCCACTGAGCGGATCGAGAAATGGGATGTGAAGTTTACTGGTGAACGCTGTGGCTCATCAGTAAACGCATTCCTAGAGAGGGTTGAGGAGCTTCGTCAGGCAAGAGGGGTGTCGGAGGCTCAGTTGTTTAGGTCAGCGGTCGATTTGTTTGTGGGGAAGGCACTTCTTTGGTTTAGGGCGATGAGGTCTACTGTAGGCACGTGGCAAGAACTAGTCAAGGAATTGAAGTTGGAGTTCTTGCCACATAATTACGATGATTTGTTGATCGATGAGATTAGGCGACGGACTCAAGGCAAAGATGAGTACATCGGGGTGTATGTGGCGACAATGCAGAATATGTTCGGCAGACTTTCAGAGCCCCTTTCGGAGCGCAGAAAGCTGTCGATCCTGCAGAAGAACCTGGCACCATTTTATCAGACACAGCTTGGGTTAGAGGAACCCAAGTGTGTCAGCGACTTGGTGGAATTAGGACGAAAGTTGGAAGCAGTACGCGCCAACGTTGAGACTTTCGCTCCACCACCAAGCAATCGAGGTCGGAATCTGTTGGAACCCGATCTCGCGTATGTAGGTGTGGAAGAACCCCGGGTTTCGGTTGTTACTCAGAACAACCAACCCCGGCGACAAGTTAGGTGCTATAACTGCAACAGGGAAGGCCATTTCGCAAACACTTGTTCCGCTCCTAGGCGTTGTTTTGGTTGTGGGAAGTTAGGCGTTTCACGAAGGGATTGTTCGGCATGTTCGGGAAACGCACGACGCACTCTCGGGTCCGCAGGACGGGAGCGTCGTTGATTCATTCTGGGTCACCTGCGGGTAACCAGTCGGGTTGTTACAACGAGGTTGAATTGGGTTTCGCATTGGAGGCAAATGGTAGCGATAGGCGACCGTATCTTGGTGTTAGGGTTTATGGAATAAATTTAGTAGGGCTTTTGGATTCGGGCGCTTCACGCTCGATAGTATGCAAGGAGGGTTGGAGAATCCTTCAAGAGTTAGGGATAGAATTAGGCAAAGGTCAAGTAGATAGGGTAATGTTAGCGGATGGTGCAGGAGTAAAGGTAGAAGGGGTAGTCTCTTTGCCTATAACAGTTGAGGAAAATACAGTTTTGTTAGAGTGTCTCGTTATTCCTAGTCTTCCTCACGTCTTGATATTAGGAGCAGATTTTTGGGCTCTATCGGGAATTGTCCCGGATCTTAGATCAGGCGAGTGGAATTTTTCGAGTCAAAGCATGTTGGCTTCGTTATCCGATTCTCGGGATTTATCGGAAATAGACGAGACACAGAAACAACAGTTAAGGGCACTTGTGGAAAGAGTTTTTAGGAGCATGCCTGAAGGCTTAGGGTGCACACACTTAGTGGAGCACAAAATTAAGACAAGTGCAGAGCCAATAAAGCAACGATACTATCCAGTATCTCCGGCCGTCCAAAAACATATTGATAGGGAATTAGATGAAATGCTAAAGGATGGCATAATAGAAAAGTCTAGTAGTCCGTGGGCCTCTCCAATCGTTATGATTAGGAAGAAGGACAACACGTATAGGTTTTGTGTAGACTACAGGAAGCTTAACAAGGTAACAGAGAGGGATGCTTATCCACTCCCTTATATTTCAGCGACGTTAGACAAGCTTAGGGAAGCGAAGTTTCTGTCCTCCTTGGACATTAAATCCGCATACTGGCAGATTCCAGTAGAGGAGAAGTCACGACCCTTTACAGCTTTCACAGTCCCTGGTAGGGGCCTTTTCCAGTTTAAGAGAATGCCATTTGGTCTGCATAATGCACCAGCGACATGGCAACGATTTATTGATACGGTGATTGGGGCCGACTTGGAACCAAATGTATTCGTCTACCTGGACGACATAATCATCGTAACAAACTCCTTCGAACAACACCTGAAGATATTGGAAGAGGTTTTTAATCGTTTATGCGAGGCTGGGCTGAAGGTCAGTGAGCAAAAGTGTAACTTGTGTAGGCCGTCGTTGAAATTTTTAGGGTATATAGTGGACAGACATGGCTTGCATGTCGATCCTGAGAAGGTACAGAGTATGGTAGACATTCCAGCGCCCAAGAACGTTAAGGAAGTTAGAAGTTTTATCGGAACGGTTTCCTGGTATAGGAGATTTGTGCCAAACTTTGCTAGTTTGGTAAAACCGTTGTCCGATTTGCTTAAAAAGAGTAGGAAATTCTTCTGGAGTAATGAGTGTGAAGAAAGTTTCAGGAAGGCTAAGGAATGTTTAGTAGCGGCTCCCATCCTGACGTGTCCGGATTTTACGAGGCCATTCGTGGTTCAGACGGATGCCTCGGATTTTGGGATTGGGGCTGTCCTTAGTCAGACGTTCGAGGAGGGCGAGAAGGTTATTAGTTACCTGAGTAGATCTTTGAATAGATGCGAAAAGAATTATTCTACCACCGAGAAGGAATGTTTAGCAGTTCTCTGGGCTATCGAGAAACTTAGGCCATATCTAGAGGGGGTGAGATTCACGGTCATAACAGACCATTACTCTTTGATATGGTTGAGTAAGTTGAAGGATCCGGTAGGTAGGCTGGCACGTTGGGCTGTACGGTTGCAGCAATTTGACTTTGATATCATCCATCGGAAAGGCAAGGAACACGTTGTGCCTGATATGCTCTCACGGAGTGTACCAGTAGTTTCTGGGATTTCAGAGCACAGTTCCGATCCGTGGGTAACAAGGATGATAGAAAAGGTCGAGACGAAGCCACTGTCATTTCCAGCGTGGCGTGTAGAGCAGGGAACTTTGTTCAAATTTGTTAAGGCAAACCACGTGATAGTTCACGACAACAACAGTGAATGGAAGAGAGTAGTGTCGAAGAAGGATAGGGCGAAGATTTTAGAGGAATGCCATGATCACCCTTTAGCAGGTCATATGGGGGTG
Source organism: Brachypalpus laphriformis (assembly GCA_945910035.1). Taxonomy (NCBI): domain Eukaryota; kingdom Metazoa; phylum Arthropoda; class Insecta; order Diptera; family Syrphidae; genus Brachypalpus; species Brachypalpus laphriformis. Next base: position 161,926,640 of record OX246756.1, read on the forward strand.
AAGAAAACTTTTGCTAGGATAGGGGAAAAATATTACTGGCCCAAAATGAGGTCAGACATAACCAAGTATGTCAGAAATTGTAAAATTTGCCAAAAAGTGAAACCAGTTAACGACAAGCCGGCGGGTTTGATGACGGAGAGGAAAGGGGTAACCAATCCGTGGGAGATGTTGTGCGTGGATTTAGTTGGTCCACTTCCTAAGTCGAGTAGGGGTTTTATTTACATTCTTACCGTTGTCGATTATTTCACTAAATTTCCACTTTTATTTCCGCTGAGATCGGCAACGGCCAAATCTGTTTGTAAGGAGTTGGAGGATAACGTCTTTCTTTTGTTCGGGGTCCCAAAGTTTGTTGTTTGCGATAACGGTCCACAATTTAGGAGCAAAGAGTTAAAAACATTATGTGATGAGTATGGGTCGACTATTAGGTTTACAGCTCATTATCATCCCCAAGCGAATCCGGCTGAAAGAATTAACCAAATAATTAAGACGACACTAAGAGCGTATGTGTCGGAGAATCATCGAAACTGGGATGCGCAGTTGGCGAAAGTTGCGTGTAGTATACGCACATCTCAGCACGAAGTTTTGGGAGTATCACCATATTACGCTAATTTCGGTCGAGGAATGGTGACTTTTGCTGGTCGATCAGGATCGCCCTTAGCCACCATTCCGCAAGATAAGGAGAGTGATACGCCGGGAACAGGAGAAAAGTTTAGACAGCTTAGGGAGGAGATAGGGAAAAAGCTAGAGTTGGCAACCAAGAAGGCATCACATAATTATAACCTTCGCAGGCGGGATGTCCAATACTATCCCAACGAACTCGTCTGGCGAAGAAACTTTATTTTATCGGATGCCGCGAATTATTATACGGCCAAACTTGCTTCAAAATATGTTGGCCCATTTCGAATTCATAAGAAGGTATCGCCATACACATACGAACTGGTTGATGAAGATGGCAAGGCACGTGGAACATGGAACGTTAAAGACCTGAAGCCATATTACGAGGATCCTGACGAAAGACCGGAAGATGAGCTTAGTCGCACAAGTGGGACGAATTGTGCTAAGAGGAACTGAGAGCCCCGTGCTCTGTGATGTTCACTGGCGATCGTCAAGCGCGATCGAAATGAAGTAGTTGTTTCTTGTCATTTTATTTTTCGTTCTCCTTTGTTGTGTTGTTTGAACCTGGGGAATATGTATCTTAAATTACTTCGGCCTTTCTTACGAAAAGCCAACTGCCTCTCTTCGGAGGTAAGGGTGGGGTTTGTTACGTGCAAATTTCGCACGAGATCCTTTGTCCCCTCCATCCTACCAATTCTCACCCGTCCACCATTTTTGGCCTTCCAATTTTATTCCGTTGTCTTCTTGGAGCAGTGGTCTCGTTAAGCGTTCCTGGATGGTTCCACCATTCAGTGCTTATACCTCTCCACACGCTTCAAGGGGGCAACAAAAGCAGGTACTCCGGGAGACAGAGCCCAACGGTCGGTTGGCAACCCTCTGATGCGGATGGACCGTCCGCCAACGATGTGAATTAAGTGAGCGACGAGTGAGACGAGCGGCGATGAAGAAGAGGGTGGACTGCCCTAATATCTTGCCCACACCACCAGGGCGAGCCCACACATAAAGGACGAGTACACAACAAGATACATCACACATTTACCCAAACATCGCAAACATTCAACACAACTTGTACGAGCATGAGCGGCGGTCAACGGACTGAAGGAGGTTCAGTCCAAATTCATAAACTCATCAATGGCCGAGAGCCCGACGTTTATATTTTATCATTTGTACGGGGTGGCACGTCATCGGCTAGTCCCTTTTCCCCAAATCTGCGTGAGATCCCACCGGGATAGCTAGCTTTCGCGGACTGAATAAAATAATAGGAATACGAGTGGGTACTCAGGCTTCTTCCTCCTCAGGAGTGTCCAACGCAAGGCGTTGTTTGACACATTTACATTTTCAATAACCTCTTTTCTTCTTGCTAGGTCCAACGCCAAGCGTTGTTTGACAAATTTCCTCCTTCGTCTCATATTTCTTCGCCTTTGTATTTTTCGCGATATTTTTTCGAATCTTTAATTTTGCGTTCACTAGCCCCTCAGTTACTAGCGCTTGCTGTGAACGTGGCACCAAGGTAAAGAGCGAACCTTGGGAATGCGTAACCCGACCCTCTGAACTGCCAGTTGGAGGCGATTTCAGAGAGAGAGCCATTGGAAAAATGGAAAGAGCTGCTAGATAGCGGCGTTCAAGGAACGGTGGCATGCTTCAGCAAAAGAGCGGAGTACTGCACATAAAGCCGTCCTTGAACTGGTAATGGCTGAATAAGCGGTAGGCCAATTTTCAGAGAGAGGCTCTCGGTCGGTTAGGCAAAGTGCTGAGGCGAGTTCAGCACTTCTTGGTTGACCACGAGAGTGTGCACTAAAGCGCTAAGGTGATTTGAGGAGTTTTATTACTAGCAGTTAGCGAGTTGGCTTATCTTTTTGAACAAGCGGAAAAGTCCAGAAGGGGACTGAAGGAAAAATACAGAGGCGAAGGAGACTCGAGGAGAAGGAGCATTTGAGGAAGATCTGAGGAGAAACAGCCTGGAAGCGAGGAGTAGGAAGCAGATTACCACTCCAAAAGGAAAACAGATAAGTAGATAAGTTGCTTAAACAATATTTCGAATTTACTTGGTGCGATTAGTGTAGGATTTGTGTGCGATAAATCCCGGTAGGGTCTCATACCGCATACTTCCCGGTGAAAGCGGGACACGCGACCTAATTCCGTTTTAACGTTTCTCTTTACAACTGTGTTCGGGACCGGTGATAGCGGGCCACCCCAACGGCTACTTACCGTTCGGTACTTTTCCGTTTGCTATTTTCAACTTCTCTTGTTCATATATACCCTTTTCTTAATTAAATAAATTGGCCGTGCTCCGAACTATAGAGTATTTGTAACGCACGTTCGTTGTTTTCTTTTCTATTTGTACAATTTCAGGATTCCCACCCCATTCAATTTCCCTAAAAGGTTTCTAGATCCCCCCTTTGAAAGATCTAGTGGCGCCCATTTCCACATCGTGTGTAAACACCCGATTTCGCTGACTACAGTGAACCCACCCCAGCTGAGTAACCGGGAGAGCAGCATCCCACAGGCTGCTATTGTTACACTTTCCCGATCCTCTTAGTATTATCTGTGGCTATCTGTCACTTTCGATTTTCTCCCCTTTCGCGTGCGCGGCCGGCTTTTGTGTATTTATTTTTTTTTAATTAAACTTTCGGGAATAATTCGATTTGAAGAATTTTAGTGCGACACCAATGCAATGCAATGAAGGGACACCAATGCTGCGGCACCACAGAGTCTTTGAATCTAATCCGGAGGGTCAATGCAGTGGAGTCTGCGTACGCTATGGCATGGCGAAGTGAACCTATGATATCGCTCGTGTAAATATTGAGAAGGATCGGCGAATTAACCGCACCCTGTTGCGGACCATTTTTTATTTCAAAGTTCTTACTGGTGAGCATGTCGTAAAGTATGTACAGCAGTGGTTTACTTATGCCCAGCCTGCTCAGCTTGTAGAAGAGTCCCTCTAACCATACGGTATCGAAAGCCTTCTCCAAGTCAACCAGACAGGCACCCGTGCATTGCTTCTTGCTTTTGTTCCATTGGATATCCGATACCAGTTTAGACGCGGCATGTATGGTATCATGCCCTGCCTTGAAACCGAATTGATTATCCGGAATTACGTGCATGTCCTCAACCCACTTAGTCAGGGCTCTATGGATCACTTTTTCGAATACCTTGCTGATGTTCGGAAGTGGACTTATCGACCGGAGATTCCCCGGATTGGAACTATCTTTATCCCTTTTGGGAATGGGCTGCACCACCGCTGTTTTCCAATGCGCTGGATAATGGGCATTATTCATTGCATTATTAAACAGGATGGTATAAATGTTCACCACTTCTGGGGGAAGATGTCTAAGCACAATGTTGGGTATACCATCGATTCCCACGGATTTCTTTTTCCTCAGTGATTCGAAGATCGCTTGAAGCTCTGCCTTCGAAATGAACGGGAGATGTATCCTTTCATCGGCGACGGCATTGTTTGCCATATATCTTTCATTGAACACGGTGAAGCCAGTGTTCTCAGATTGCCAGTGCTCCGTGTCATTTCTAAGGTAGAAGTTGTGCACAAGGACCCGATTTTCCAGGTCGTGGTTCGGGCAAACACTATCATTCACCTTATACACGTCCTGGAAAGTCGCTCCTATAGCCTCAACCTTCTCCTGCGGATCTTCGATCACAAAGAAATTGTCATCCTCAGCTGCATTATCTGGATCTATACCTGCTGTCACTAGTATTTGTACATTGTTCGTAGTTCGGGGGATTTTAAGACGCGGAAGATCGTTTTGATTATTCCTCCGAAAGATTTTGTTTATTTTCGGGAACATACTCGGGTTGTTGGATTTTACAGCCCGAATTTTCCGGTCCTAGTGCAAATTTACAGAAAGTCTGTATTTTTCTTTAATTAATTGCGAGAGATTCTTAATCAACGACTTCCGCGTCCTAACCTCCTCCGAATTCTGTCTGTCAGTAAACTGTCTGTACAAGGTTTTTAATCTCGACAGCAGTCTACTTTTATGTTCATGCAGTGCGTCAATCGTTGCATTGCGGTGTATGTCCACGTTGTCAGTGTGTTGATACCGAGGTATCGCACTGTCCATCGTTCGATTTATTGTCTCGTCCATTTGTTTTAGATATCTATCAATCTCCTCGTTTGACAGATTCCTATTAGACGGTAGGTTGAGCAAGTTCGAGGAGAGTGCTCTCGTCAACTGTCTGGAGAAGTGAGTCCAACGAGTTCTACTGTAATTATAGGCAAACTCCTTCAATTCCCCAATTTCGTTGGGAATCGTTATTTCGGCACTGAGTCCGCAATGGTCACTGTCATACACAAAAGTGTGTAAGCAGTTTAAAGTTTGTCGGTTCATGTCGTTCAGTTGTAACCGTACGTCGAACAGCATTAGATCCAGATAAGATCCGCTTCTGGGATACGACGGACTATCCGTCGCTTTTAAATCTAGTCGATACTCAACACTGTGCAGACCCCACCAATTGAAAAATTCTAGGTTCCCTCTAGAATTTGGTGTGTTATTTCCCCAATCTCTATGTTTGGCGTTTAAATCACCGGCTTAAATGTAAAAGTTCTCTCCCGACTCCAGCCTAAGTATTCGAAAAAGTGTCTCGAGCTCTGAAATAAAACAAGTGGATTGAGTAGCTTCAGGAGGATAGACCGCGTCCATATACATCCTCTTTCCACTATGGAGAGGGATATATACGATACATGCTTCGAGCTCCTGGAATCTGCGCACTTCACCGCAGTACACTACTTTATGACGCAACTCTTTTCTAATAAAGATTGCGACACCTCCTCCTCTTACAGAGTTGGGTCGGTCTCTTCTTATAATATTATAACTACTGTGACTCAACTTGTGTTTCTGGTATAGCTTAGTTTCGCTAACCAAAAGCACATCGGGAGAATGGTCCTCAAGCAACTTGAAAAGTACGGTTCTACGTTCGATCCTAATCATTGAATTCACATTCAACGCAAGGATCTTTAAGGGTTGCTCCGCCATGTTCGTACCCATTACGATTGGTGATGCGTAACTGCTGCAATTATACAGCGCATCTTATGGTAATCTCTTGAGTATCAGTGCCATGCAGCTAGTCTTAATATTAAGAGCAAAATTCTTTGGGCAATACACATCTTCAAACTATTTAAGTCGGCAGGATCGGACGGTATAATTCCCGCTGAAATTCAACAAACTGCGGACCTTATCCCTCCCTGGTTGATTATAATCTTCAGAAGTTGCCTGGATTTGGTTTACATCCCTGTATCTAGGACGGAATTTGATGTGGTTTTCATACGGAAGGCAGATAAAAGTTCGCATATTAATCCCAAAGACCTCAGAGCCATAAGCCTATCATCACTTCTTCTGAAGATTCTGGAAAAACTGGTAAACGCTGCATCATCTAAATCAAGCAATCCAAACCTGTGGTCAGCATACCAGCATGTGTACAGCAAAGGCAGCCCTACACTCGCTGGTGCAAAGCATAGAAAAATCATTTGATTGCAAAGAATACGTTCTGGTAACATTTCTCGATATCGAGAAAGCCTTTAACAATGTTGAACATGAAGCAATTATACGGGCACTCATGACACTTGGTAAACCAGCTGTTGCGACTCTAACACGACGCCTCAGTTCGAAGGTTCTCAAGTAAGGGCATTGGACTTTCTCTCATTCTCTGGAGCCCACCGTTGAATGAGCTGCTCTAGTTATGGAAGGGGAAGGCTGTAAGGTAATTGCTTATGCGGACAACGTTCCTGTAGCTATCTCGGAAAAACAACTCAATACGCTCAGATATATTTTGCAAAATGGTCTCTCTAAGCTCGCGAAAAGGACTAAAGGATACGATTTCAGTGTCAACCTACCAAAAACAGAACTGGTCCTCTTCACAGGGAAATATTGTACAATACAATCCACCTTTACAATCCCTGTAGCATTTTTCAGGCGGAAATTATGGCAAAAAAGGAAGGAAGAAAGGAAGCAATAAGACAAGCCGCGATCAAATCCCTGGAATCTGTCACCTTCAACTTCTGTCTCTTAACGAGATTGCTAAACAATTCAATATTAACCTTATTTGAGTGCAGTTACACAGAGACTTTCTAGGGAATGGCAAGGCCAACGAACTCGCCAATCAAGGTACTAGCTTGTCAATTTATAAGAAGCTTCAGTTGGTTCCAAGGGTAGTTCTTTCTGGGGATCACAGATCCATAGGATACCACAATGGAACGTTTCTGGTCTAAGTGTGGCTGCATTCAATGCCTGCCTCGCTAACTTAACCTCACCTACATGCATTGGCTTTTGTTGCAGTAGTTGCAGGTTGATCTGGTCAAAGCCTCACATGGTCCACTCAAAGCTGTATAGCACCCACAACACTTCTTTGTTAGATCTTCCGTCTGATTACTCATCGAGAAGCAGCCGATGTGAATAGGAGATCCTTTTCTTATGAAAGTCCGGAACGTTTTTATACTCCTTCCTTCAATCAGCGGTTGTTACCAACTCGCAACTTTGTTGTTCAACAAAAAGAAACCCGTTGCCCATAAACTTAATGATCTTACTGAGAGGAAACATCAACTTGGGCAACATCTGAACTTGGGCAAACATAAAATTATCTCGAAGCCTATCTCAATCGCCTTGCCGTGCATCCAATAACAATTGATGGAGCAGTTTACTTCAGCTGTACTCACCCATCGTCACGTCACAACATCGATAAAGACATTAACTCTTGAATTGATATTGCAGAAAATTGCGATCATTTGCATCCAGACCTGGCCAACTTTACGATGCGCGCTCATAAACTAAACGTTTATTAAATTAATCCTTCAATCAATGCCAGGACATGGCGACATGGAAAGGCCCTTTGCCATCACCAGCACAACGCGACGAGTAGCAAGCAAGCCCTCCAGCTGGTGGTGGACTAGATCGATTAAAAATGCAGAGAATGCTCCAGAAAAGGCAATCATCAGAGCTGGGGCCCAACCCAACCGCGAGCGAGAGAGGAGTCACCTCTCTCGCTTGGATCTCTCGGCTTGGATCTCTCGGCTGACAACGCGGAGAGGTAGGTGCGCGTGTGTTCGCGCCGATATGAAGCCATAAAAATTCCGATTTTATCGGAAGTTATGCGATCGTAAATTTACGGTCGAACATGATTTAGCTGGTCGCGCGAATGGCCATCAACGAGACGCGAATTTGCATTTTGATGCGGGACAGCTCGTTTGGTGCTGTGTCTTCTTTGGCAAAATGGCACTGGGAGGGGGGACCGTTTATTTGCTGACATTTGGGAACCACATTACGGGCTAAGTTATGTGGTTAACATGATCGTAAAGTCGACTCTGACTGGATGATGGACACCAGAAGTCATGTTAATCAACGAGCTGAGTGATTTGATTTTATGACTGCGAGCGGGTAACTGATTTAATTTGATCCGCTGCAATGGGAACTGGTTGTCGATGATGTTTATGAGAAGCTATGCAAAGCCAAGTTGTTCTTGGGCAACTTGAAGAAAACTGTTTGTTGATGTCGGCTCGGATAGTTTACCATTTGCTTGCAATGTCCTTGACTAGTCCGTTTCACCTGCAATTAGTACATGCGGCCTAAATGTGTTTTACTTTGCTGTTTACTGAAGTGTTTGTATTCAACGCAACAAGTGTCTGTGTGCTATCATATAAAAGGAGCTAAAAGCAAATCAGGAATAGTGCCACACGGCTGGGCTAAACATAAAACCGGCTGAACCAATGGTAGTACCTTTCACGAGAAAACGAATACTCGAGTGCTGAAACCTATCACATTGTCAGACGCGCTACTGACTCCAGTCAAAGGAGTTTAGTATCTAGGACTATACCTAGACAGTAAATTCATCTGGAGGAAATATACAGAAGTGATATCTATGAAGGCTACACGCGCTCTGTACCTAACCATTGTGAGGCCAATGATCACCTATGGGGACTTTCTTCTTTTTTTATGTCGGGATAGGAAACGCTCGACTGGAACACTTAGGCGCAACTGGTCCATTGTACTACCAGACAGCAAACCCTGGCTTATCAATTTAATTGGAATTTCCTTGTCTTTGCAAGAAAGCCAAGCAAGAACTTCAGTGATGACGAGCTCACAGTACCAGCACTCACCACATCAGCGCCGAGGATCTGCCACCTGATACGAGCAAGGGTCGGACACTCGCAGAGACAAGTGTCGTCGCTCTCTCCACAAGCGTCACGGATTGTGGTGTCACTTACGCTCTGCACATTGAGGTGCCTGACGAAGTGAAGCAAAGTGGCCTGTCAAGACGCTAACAAGCTGTCTTTCCAACTGAGAGACAGCAAGAATGACGCTGATTTCTTAAAGACATCCGGGAGCATTCGTTTAGTCAACCTGGAGAGTCATGCCATACACAATTGTGTTCGTGAGGAATCCAATCGTCAATGGAAGCCCTAACCGAGGACACAGTGAAACTCAACGCGGGTTCGGGAGCTGAGAAAGCCTCCTTTAAACTTTGTCTAGCAATCTCATCAGCGATCTCGTTACCCACGATCCCAGTGTGACCTGGGACCCCGGTAAGAGACAGAAAATTCAACCTTGCGACCGAGTTCAAAGAGTTTTCTTGTTTCACGAACTATTTTGGAAGTAGTTAAAGTGTTAACCAAGGCCTTAAGCGCACCCTGACTGTGGACCATAGCAAGAACAAAATGAACCAGCTTAGTCACGACGAGGGGGCCACTCAATAAAGTGCAAGGACTGGCGTGCCTCTGCATTACTGGAGTAATGAGAACTTGCCCGATTGCAGCCATAAAGATACTCCTGGAGCTAACTCCCTTGTATCTTGTGGTTGAGGACTACGCAAACAGACCGATTCTAAGGATGGAAAGAAGGAATCGGAAGAGACACTTCTCTCACCGAAACAAGAGAATTCGGGGTGCTTGGCAACAAATTTCTTCTTCTAGTGATCCCTAGGGAGGACAGCGTTAGGAAATTCAACTTTAAAAAGTATTTCTAATCGAAGCTCAGCAATAAAAGAAACTGGAGCAATACATCCACAATCTAGAGCCCGAACACCCGCACGATAAGGTGGAATATAGATGAATTAAGAACTGAGGAAAGAACTGGTGCAGAAGTATGTGGGCTAAGGACGAAGTACTCCGAACCCATGGGCTAAGGCCGAAGCTATAAACAGATGCGTCCAAGTCAATCTCGAAACTACAGGAATTGCGATTTAGAAATACCATCAGACAGTCAAGCATCAAGGCACTTGACGGCCATGTCGTCGAGTCCAAACTTGTGTGCGAATGCCTACACAGGCTTGAGGAATCGGGAAGGACAAATAAAGTAACCTTCTATTGGATACTGGTCATGTCGGAATAGAATGTAATGAAGCAACGGACTTGCCCTTTGTAGGTCCTGAACCATTAGATACACTTAGACGAGAAGAGGTCCATTATGATACCACCGGATCTAGTACAAAACCAGCTACACAAGGACTAACTATGAGAGCCAACGGGCGTTTTTTATAAAGCGAAGGATGATTCTGGCGTCTATGCTCGCAAGGTTGCCAAGGTTGACAGAGAGAAGGACTCCAAGATGAAGTAGTCTTTTTTTTTTGGATAAGACTGGACACGTGAAGAGGAAATGGAGGATGGTTTCCTCATACTCTTCAACCCTGCAGCTTTTGCAGAAATCATTTGACAAGAGGCTTAACTTTTCGCGTGTAGGCCTATTGAGCAGTGTCCTGTCAGGAGATGAATATCTGATCCCTTCAGCATGATCAAACCATTTGAGTGCTTCTGATTCAGCCTTGGCCAGATCTGTCTGAATGTATAAGACGTTGTGCCATTGTCTCATCTGCGTTATGTCTTGCTGAGATATTTAGGTTGAGCATTTCAGGGAAAACATCACCACCTACCCCACTTCTGATTTTGGATCCGTTTCTATAGAAGTGGATCGAATCTCCTTTTATCCTGGCAACGTTCACCCACTCATTCCGGGCAGGGATAGTTGCATGGAAGCTCTTATCAAACCAGAATTTCGGTGTTTTCTGATGTAAAGTTCAGTAGATCTATGGTCGAGAAGTGGACAGCTTGAAGGCCAGATTATTAGGAGGAGGCTTTTAGACCAGCGGGACGCACAAGCAGCCATCTGTTTGCGAAGCAGCAGGTGGAGCGTTATGTCTAGAGCTGCAGAGGGGTAGCTCCAATCGCACCACTGATATACATGCAAGCGGATTTTTGCAGCCAAGTGCAGTGTCAAACCAACTCAAGCGATGCGGAAAATTTACATTAATGTCATGCGAGTAACACGTTGAAATGACTTAACATTCCATCATCGAACACATAGAAAAACCACTTTCAATCAAAGAGTTTACCCTAGTGTCGTTTCTACACATAGAGGGAGCGTTCAACCACGTTGAAACAAATTCGAGTACCAAGGCCCTACGTAGACTTAACATCTGCGAACTCATCTGTTATTTCATAGAGCACATGCTAAGAAGCAGTGTAATAACAGAATCCTTCGGAAGCAGTACTGTCAAACAACTGCACCGCAGCGGCACCGCAACGGCAGCGCAACGGCAACGCAGCAGCACCGCAGCGGCACCCAAACCAAAATGCAAAGGCACCGCAAATGCACTCATAGAGCAGCTGAACCGCAGCAGGAAAGTAGCCTCACCGCAGCTGCACTGCAGCCGCACCACAGCAGCACAGCAGCAGCACCACAGCAGCACCGCAGCTGTACCAGAGCGGCACCGCAGCCGCACTGCAACTTCACAGCAGCTGTACCAAAGCCGCATGGAACCGCAGCCGCACTGCAACTTAACCGCAGCGGCACTGCAGCAGCACCGCAGCCGCACCGCAGCCGTACCGCAGGGACACCGCAGCTGCACCGCAGCCGCACCGCAGGAATTACAGAGAACATGGGAGCTATTAAGGAAACCTTTCAATGCGATGAGGTCATGTGAGTACAACCGTATAAGCCTTGTGTTGCATCTAATCGCAATCCTGTGCGTAAAGTCAGCAAAGTACTTGTACACACCCATCATTCAAGAACGGCTTTGACGTCATTTGGTCTGTAAGTTGCTTCGGGCAGATATTTTCTTTGAATCACTAGAAAGCCTCATGTGTACTCTGTCTTGGTAACCATGACAAGCAGTTCACCACTGGCATTTTGGCTAATGAAGAGGATATACGAAAGGCATCCTTCACCTCCTATGCACATGTCCAAATCGGGCCCACAAAGACTACTACATCGGGGGTCTCCTTTTTCCAATGACCTCGGCGAACTCTCATAATCAGGCGTCATGAGTATCCTTCGCTTTATTAAGAGCCAATTCGGAAGATACATGGAGTTACAATGGACCTCTACTGGTCTAAGTATGCCTGTACTCTCGTGCAGCCAGCCAACCTAATCTAACCTAACCTAACCTAATCTACGAATATGTATGAGTATCAGGAAAGAAATCAACGTGTTGGTTGGTTAGCATCGGCCCTCGATGAGGATGCACTTAGACCAGGAGGAGGTCCATATACTGCCGATGTGTAAGGTGGGTGGGTCACCTCTTACTCTAGCAACCATCTGCTTCGTTGTATGAATGCATACATTTTAACCGGGCAGGCTTTGCCGAGATTATTTAGATCGAAGCAAAAGTATTCACCAAGGGTGGCCTTCATAATGTTGGCGAGAGCAGGACAAGAGCATAGGAAGTGACTAATGGTCTCTTCTTCCTCTTCATCCTTATAGTTTCTTCAAAAATCGTTATAGGGAATGCCTAGTCCTTGGGCGTGTCTTCCTATGACGCAATGTCCGGTGGGAACATTTGTTATTTTTGAGAGGGTTCCTCCCTTGTGTTTCAGGAGTCCGATGGACCTAGATTTGTTGAGTGTTGGCCAAAGTTGTCTGGCGGTATTGCATTGGCCTAGATACTGCCATTGGTGATTGGCCACTTTCTCTGCGTCGATTTAAATAAGGTACTTAACGTAAGACGTTGGTACGTTTGTACGTTTGTACCAGAGGAGCCTTGCCGAGCCAGTTCGTCAGCTGCACAATTCCCCCGTATGTCACAGGGCACTAGTATCCAGCAAAGGGTGAGATTGTACTGACAACAAGATATCCGGCAATCTTTTACTGCCTTAGATCTCGTAGTCTGCTGCCTGACTATCGACGTATGTTAGATAACAATATCCGATGTTGATAGTGTATTAGCCGCTAGCCAGTCAGCGACTTGGCGAACAGAAGTAACTTCGGCTTGAAAAACGCTGCAATAGCTTGGAAGCTTAAAGGAAAGATGTGTGTCCAGGTCTTCTAAGAAGATTATAGCACCAACTCTATCCTTGGTTTTGGAACCGTCCGTGAAAATTGACAGCGAGTCACTGTATACGACATCGCGTTGTGTCCACTCAACTCTATCCAATATTAGGTGCAGGTAGCCCCTGTTACAGTCATATTCAGTGGGCAAGTGGTCAGTGGAAATAAGGACATGACGGTGCATCGAAGTATGTTTGGGTGTCCTGTGTCCAAGCTCCAAGCATTGGAAGGAGCAATTCCAATGCTTGGAGCCTCTCAGACTTATTGCCGAGCTGATAGCCAATTGTTTACTGACGATCTCGATCGGAAGTAGGTGAAGCATGGCCGATGTGGGATAAATTCTCAGCACCGGTAATGCATGCAACTCGTTGAGTTTTTTTCCGTTATGGATAGGTTAGACTTCTTCTCAAGACTGGGCCACCAAACCGGTACTCCATACATAAAAATCAGTTTTATTGTGTATAGCCAGTGTAAAGGCAGTGCATGATGCTCCGTTCTTCTTCTTCCTTTTATCAGCGAGGGTATGATCCGAAAACAAGGGATCACAACCCTCCCACTTCACCGCATTTCTACTGATCTGCCTGTGGGGTTCGCCTATTTGACCTCAGAAAATATAGGCAGTCCCGCCGATTTTGAATCACTCGGTTACTGAGGCCAATGAAATGCCGATGTCGTCGCATTTGTGTGATCCAGCGTTTATAGGCCTGCCTTTCCTACAACGAGATGTCTTTGGAACGTGCATTGATGTTGCCTTTTTAACGGGTTTCAAATGATCTCTTCTTTGAACGCGGCAATACCAGCTGAGCCGGTCGTGCTCTATTTTTTGTACGATGGTTTCCTTGATGTGAAAGCTTCCACGGATCTTCGAACTTCTTATTCGATCAAGCTTTGTCACTCCTGCTGTCATGCGAAGCATCTTCATCTCAGCTGCCGTTAATTTACTCTCATACTTTTTGTACATCGTCCAACATTGTGAACCGTATGTGAGCGCTGGACGTACAACTGCGGTGTAGAGCCTTCCTTTCAACTTAGGGGACATTTTTCTGTCACAGAAGATAGCGGAATTTTCTCGCCACTTCATCCACCCTACGCTTACGCGATGATTGATATCGTCATCACAAGTTGCTTTGCTATTGATCATAGATAGTCAAGGACTACAATAAAGAGCAAAGGACTTAAGACGCTTCCCTTTGATTAGGAACTCTTCGGTTATTCCAGTGGGGCATCTTACTCTTGTCTTTGCTTCTTCGTACATGTCCATGACCATCTGTACATAGGTTTCTGGAACCCCTCGATGTCTTAGCACCACCCATATCAGATCTCGTGGTTGTCTGTCGAATGCCTTTTCAAAGTCAACCAATACAATATGCAAATCCCTTAAGGAATCACGATGTTTTCCCATTATGATTCTTTTACTTTGGATTGCATCTGTGGTTGATTTACCCGAGACAAACCCGCACTGATCATCAGATAGCCGTATTATTTTTCGCAGTCGGCCACCTAATACCCGCTCAACGATCTTCATGATGTGTGACATCAGTTTGATCGAACGGTAGTTATCACAGTTTCGCGTATCACACTTCTCTTTGTATACAGGGAGAAGGTAACTTTCCCTCCATTGATTCGGCATTGGATCACCTCTCACGAATTTGGAGATGAGAATTCTGAGCCATCTGAACCCGACGTCTCCCATCTTTTTCCAGAACTCAGAGGGTATCTCGTCTGGCCCAACCGCTTTTCGTTTTTTGGAGTATTTGACCGCCTCACTAACTTCTTCGACTGTAATGTCGGGTATTTCTTCACAGTTAGGGGTGGCTCTTGGAAAGTATAGCCGGGGAAATTGTTCATTTAAAAGTCCTTCACAATACTGCCGCCACCTCTGCAGAATTTTGTCGTCATCCACAAGAAGCTGGCCATGAGCATTGTTAATGAACTTTGGCGAACGAATATCCTGAGCATTCCTCCTTCTTTGGGCGGCTATTTTGAAGATGGTTGCGCTCTTGTTCATAATGTGTCTTCGCAGCTCCTGGATAGCCTGGTTTGCATCAGCAACCGGGAGAAATATTTTCTCCAGCTCCCGATACAGGCCCTCCGTACTCTCTGCTTGAAGCTGGGCGCACTTCTTCTTCGCTTTTTTCTTGCAACATCTGTATTCCATTTTGAGGCGAATTTTTTCTTCATTAAAGCACTTTGACCAAGCTTGGAAAGCCGCTTTCTTCTCATTTATCACTTTCTTAGCTCCATCACTCCACCACCATGTTTCTTCGGCGTGTTGATGGTGGCCTTTTGAAGCTCCTAGCAGTGATTTGGCCTTCCTTAAGCAAGTTCGCTGTAGGGAATCCCACATATTTTGTGCTCTGCACTCTTCATCCTCAGCTCCGTTGGTGGTGTGAGAGAGGAAATTTTTCATTACGAAAACAAAAGCCTCGCCTTTCTCTTTGTCCAGATTGTACCACTTGATTTTCTCATGGACCCTTGTTTGTTTGCTTTTCTTCGGTGTCTTCATAAAAATTTCTGTTAGCAGGAGACGGTGTTGCTGAGCGATCACCTCTCACAGGATCACTTTGCAATCTTCTACCCGAGGCTTCATGATACTGGCTACCAAATGGTAGTCAATCTGAATTTCATCTCCACCACTGCTGTAAGTGATCAGGTGTCGGCTTTGTTTGATGAACATGGTATTTAAGACGATAAGACCGTGTGATTTGCACATGCTTAGGATGTCTTCACCAGGAAGGCTCCTGGTGCCATATCCTAGTCCTCCATGGCAGTCTTCATAGTCTTCGTTTGATTTCCCGACATGTCCATTCAAATCTAATCCAACAAAAAGAAACTCTTCCTTTGGGATGGGCACCGCAGCCGCACGGCAGCCGCACCGCAGCCGCACCGCAGCCGCACCGCAGGGACACCGCAGCCGCACCGCAACCGCACCGCAACCGCACCGCAGCCGCACCGCAGGGACACCGCAGCCGCACCGCAGCCGCACCGCAGCCGCACCGCAGGGACACCGCAGCCGCACCGCAGCCGCACCGCAGCCGCACCGCAGCCGCACCGCAGGGACACCGCAGCCGCACCGCAGGGACACCGCAGCCGCACCGCAGCCGCACTGCAGCCGCACCGCAGCCGCACCGCAGGGACACCGCAGGGACACCGCAGCCGCACCGCAGCCGCACCGCAGCCGCACCGCAGCCGCACCGCAGGGACACCGCAGTCGCACCGCAGCCGCACCGCAGCCGCACCGCAGCCGCACCGCAGCCGCACCGCAGGGACACCGCAGCCGCACCGCAACCGCACCGCAACCGCACCGCAGCCGCACCGCAGGGACACCGCAGCCGCACCACAGCCGCACCGCAGGGACACCGCAGCCGCACCGCAGCCGCACCGCAGCCGCACCGCAGCCGCACCGCAGCCGCACCGCAGCCGCACCGCAGCCGCACCGCAGCCGCACCGCAGCCGCACCGCAGCCGCACCGCAGCCGCACCGCAGGGACACCGCAGCCGCACCGCAGCCGCACCGCAGGGACACCGCAACCGCACCGCAGCCGCACCGCAGCCGCACCGCAGCCGCACCGCAGGGACACCGCAGCCGCACCGCAGCCGCACCGCAGCGGCACCGCAGCCGCACCGCAGCCGCACCGCAGCCACCACACCGCAGCCGCACCGCAGGGACACCGCAACCGCACCGCAGCCGCACCGCAGGGACACCGCAGCCACACCGCAACCGCACCGCAGCCGCACCGCAGGGACACCGCAACCGCACCGCAGCCGCACCGCAGGGACACCGCAACCGCACCGCAGCCGCACCGCAGGGACACCGCAACCGCACCGCAGCCGCACCGCAGCCGCACCGCAGCCGCACCGCAGGGACACCGCAGCCGCACCGCAGCCGCACCGCAGGGACACCGCAACCGCACCGCAGCCGCATCGCAGCCGCACCGCAGCCGCACCGCAGGGACACCGCAGCCGCACCGCAGCCGCACCGCAACCGCACCGCAGCCGCACCGCAGCCGCACTGCAGCGGCACCGCAGGGACACCGCAGCCGCACCGCAGCCGCACCGCAGCTGCACCGCAGCCGCACCGCAGCCGCACCGCAGCCGCACCGCAGGGACACCGCAGCCGCACCGCAGCCGCACCGCAGCCGCACCGCAGCCGCACCGCAGGGACACCGCAGCC
This sequence comes from Brachypalpus laphriformis, assembly GCA_945910035.1. Lineage (NCBI taxonomy): Eukaryota > Metazoa > Arthropoda > Insecta > Diptera > Syrphidae > Brachypalpus > Brachypalpus laphriformis. Next base: position 161,943,691 of record OX246756.1, read on the forward strand.
GCACCGCAGCCGCACCGCAGCCGCACCGCAGCCGCACCGCAGCCGCACCGCAGCCGCACCGCAGCCGCACCGCAGCCGCACCGCAGCCGCACCGCAGGGACACCGCAGCCGCACCGCAGCCGCACCGCAGGGACACCGCAACCGCACCGCAGCCGCACCGCAGCCGCACCGCAGCCGCACCGCAGGGACACCGCAGCCGCACCGCAGCCGCACCGCAGCCGCACCGCAGCCGCACCGCAGCCGCACCGCAGCCGCACCGCAGCGGCACCGCAGGGACACCGCAGCCGCACCGCAGCCGCACCGCAGCCGCACCGCAGCCGCACCGCAGGGACACCGCAGCCGCACCGCAGCCGCACCGCAGCCGCACCGCAGCCGCACCGCAGCCGCACCGCAACCGCACCGCAACCGCACCGCAGCCGCACCGCAGCCGCACCGCAGCCGCACTGCAACCGCACCGCAGCCGCACCGCAGGGACACCGCAGCCGCACCGCACCCGCACCGCAGCCGCACCTCAGCCGCACCGCAGCCGCACCGCAGCCGCACCGCAGCCGCACCGCAGGGATACCGCAGCCGCACCGCAGCCGCACCGCAGCCGCAATGCAGCCACACCGCAGCGGCACCGTAGCCACACCGCAGCCGCACCGCAACCGCACCGCAGCCGCACCGCAGCCGCACCGCAGCCACACCGCAGCGGCACCGCAGCCACACCGCAGCCGCACCGCAGCTGCACCGCAGGGACACCGCAACCGCACCGCAGCCGCACCGCAGCCGCACCGCAACCGCACCGCAACCGCACCGCAGCCGCACCGCAGCCGCACCGCAGCCGCACCGCAGCCGCACCGCAGCCGCACCGCAGCCGCACCGCAGCCGCACCGCAGCCGCACCGCAGCCGCACCGCAACCGCACCGCAGCCGCACCGCAGCCGCACCGCAGGGACACCGCAGCCGCACCGCAGCCGCACCGCAGGGACACCGCAGCCGCACCGCACCCGCACCGCAGCCGCACCTCAGCCGCACCGCAGCCGCACCGCAGCCGCACCGCAGCCGCACCGCAGGGATACCGCAGCCGCACCGCAGCCGCACCGCAGCCGCACCGCAGCCACACCGCAGCGGCACCGTAGCCACACCGCAGCCGCACCGCAGCCGCACCGCAGGGACACCGCAACCGCACCGCAGCCGCACCGCAGCCGCACCGCAACCGCACCGCAGCCGCACCGCAGCCGCACCGCAGCCACACCGCAGCGGCACCGCAGCCACACCGCAGCCGCACCGCAGCCGCACCGCAGGGACACCGCAACCGCACCGCAGCCGCACCGCAGCCGCACCGCAACCGCACCGCAGCCGCACCGCAGCCGCACCGCAGCCGCACCGCAGCCGCACCGCAGCCGCACCGCAGGGACACCGCAGCCGCACCGCAGGGACACCGCAGCCGCACCGCAACCGCACCGCAGATGCACCGCAGCCGCACTGCAGCCGCACCGCAACCGCACCGTAGGGACACCGCAACCGCACCGCAGCCGCACCGCAGCCGCACTGCAGGGACACCGCAACCGCACCGCAGCCGCACCGCAGCCGCACCGCAGCCACCACACCGCAGCCGCACCGCAGGGACACCGCAGCCGCACCGCAACCGCACCGCAGCCGCACCGCAGGGCACCGCAGCCGCACCGCAGGGACACCGCGGTGCAGCTGCGGTGCGGTTGCGGTGCGGTTGCGGTGTCCCTGCGGTGCGGCTGCGGTGTGGTGGCTGCGGTGCGGCTGCGGTGCGGCTGCGGTGCGGCTGCGGTGCGGCTGCGGTGCGGCTGCGGTGTCCCTGCGGTGCGGCTGCGGTGCGGCTGCGGTGCGGCTGCGGTGCGGCTGCGGTGCGGCTGCGGTGTCCCTGCGGTGCGGCTGCGGTGCGGCTGCGGTGCGGCTGCGGTGCGGCTGCGGTGTCCCTGCGGTGCGGCTGAGGTGCGGCTGCGGTGTCCCTGCGGTGCGGCTGCGGTGCGGCTGCGGTGCGGCTGCGGTGTCCCTGCGGTGCGGCTGCGGTGCGGTTGCGGTGTCCCTGCGGTGCGGCTGCGGTGTGGTGGCTGCGGTGCGGCTGCGGTGCGGCTGCGGTGCGGCTGCGGTGCGGCTGCGGTGCGGCTGCGGTGTCCCTGCGGTGCGGCTGCGGTGCGGCTGCGGTGCGGCTGCGGTGCGGCTGCGGTGCGGCTGCGGTGTCTCTGCGGTTTCCCTGCGGTGCCGCTGCGGTGCGGCTGCGGTGTCCCTGCGGTGCGGCTGCGGTGCGGCTGCGGTGTCCCTGCGGTGCATCTGCGGTGCGGCTGCGGTGCGGCTGCGGTGTCCCTGCGGTGCGGCTGCGGTGCGGTTGCGGTGCGGTTGCGGTGCGGTTGCGGTGCGGCTGCGGTGTCCCTGCGGTGCGGCTGCGGTGCGGCTGCGGTGCGGCTGCGGTGCGGTTGCGGTGTCCCTGCGGTGCGGCTGCGGTGCGGCTGCGGTGCGGTTGCGGTGTGGCTGCGGTGTCCCTGCGGTGCGGCTGCGGTGCGGCTGCGGTGCGGCTGCGGTGCGGCTGCGGTGTCCCTGCGGTGCGGCTGCGGTGCGGCTGCGGTGCGGCTGCGGTGCAGCTGCGGTGCGGCTGCGGTGCGGCTGCGGTGTCCCTGCGGTGCCGCTGCAGTGCGGCTGCGGTGCGGCTGCGGTGCGGTTGCGGTGCGGCTGCGGTGCGGCTGCGGTGTCCCTGCGGTGCGGCTGCGGTGCGGCTGCGATGCGGCTGCGGTGCGGCTGCGGTGCGGCTGCGGTGGCCCTGCGGTGCGGCTGCGGTGCGGCTGCGGTGTCCCTGCGGTGCGGCTGCGGTGCGGCTGCGGTGTCCCTGCGGTGCGGCTGCGGTGCGTTTGCGGTGCGGTTGCGGTGCGGTTGCGGTGCGGTTGCGGTGCAGCTGCGGTGCGGCTGCGGTGCGGCTGCGGTGCGGCTGCGGTGTCCCTGCGGTGCGGCTGCGGTGCGGCTGCGGTGTCCCTGCGGTGCGGCTGCGGTGCGGTTGCGGTGCGGTTGCGGTGCGGCTGCGGTGTCCCTGCGGTGCGGCTGCGGTGCGGCTGCGGTGTCCCTGCGGTGCCGCTGCGGTGCGGCTGCGGTGTCCCTGCGGTGCGGCTGCGGTGCGGCTGCGGTGCGGCTGCGGTGCGGTTGCGGTGTCCCTGCGGTGCGGCTGCGGTGCGGCTGCGGTGCGGCTGCGGTGCGGTTGCGGTGTGGCTGCGGTGTCCCTGCGGTGCGGCTGCGGTGCGGCTGCGGTGCGGCTGCGGTGTCCCTGCGGTGCGGCTGCGGTGCGGCTGCGGTGCGGCTGCGGTGCGGTTGCGGTGTCCCTGCGGTGCGGCTGCGGTGCGGCTGCGGTGCGGCTGCGGTGCGGTTGCGGTGTGGCTGCGGTGTCCCTGCGGTGCGGCTGCGGTGCGGCTGCGGTGCGGCTGCGGTGTCCCTGCGGTGCGGCTGCGGTGCGGCTGCGGTGCGGCTGCGGTGCGGTTGCGGTGTCCCTGCGGTGCGGCTGCGGTGCGGCTGCGGTGCGGTTGCGGTGCGGCTGCGGTGTCCCTGCGGTGCAGCTGCGGTGCGGCTCCGGTGCGGCTGCGGTGCGGCTGCGGTGCGGCTGCGGTGCGGCTGCGGTGTCCCTGCGGTGCGGCTGCGGTGCGGCTGCGGTGTCCCTGCGGTGCGGCTGCGGTGCGGTTGCGGTGCGGTTGCGGTGCGGCTGCGGTGTCCCTGCGGTGCGGCTGCGGTGCGGCTGCGGTGTCCCTGCGGTGCCGCTGCGGTGCGGCTGCGGTGTCCCTGCGGTGTCCCTGCGGTGCGGCTGCGGTGTGGTGGCTGCGGTGCGGCTGCGGTGCGGCTGCGGTGCCGCTGCGGTGTCCCTGCGGTGCGGCTGCGGTGTGGTGGCTGCGGTGCGGCTGCGGTGCGGCTGCGGTGCCGCTGCGGTGCGGTTGCGGTGCGGTTGCGGTGTCCCTGCGGTGCGGCTGCGGTGTGGTGGCTGCGGTGCGGCTGCGGTGCGGCTGCGGTGCGGCTGCGGTGCGGCTGCGGCTGCGGTGTCCCTGCGGTGCGGCTGCGGTGCGGCTGCGGTGTCCCTGCGGTGCCGCTGCGGTGCGGCTGCGGTGTCCCTGCGGTGCCGCTGCGGTGCGGCTGCGGTGTCCCTGCGGTGCAGCTGCGGTGCGGCTGCGGTGCGGCTGCGGTGCGGCTGCGGTGTCCCTGCGGTGCGGCTGCGGTGCGGCTGCGGTGCGGCTGCGGTGCGGCTGCGGTGTCCCTGCGGTGCGGCTGCGGTGCGGCTGCGGTGCGGCTGCGGTGTCCCTGCGGTGCGGCTGCGGTGCGGTTGCGGTGCGGTTGCGGTGCGGCTGCGGTGTCCCTGCGGTGCGGCTGCGGTGCGGCTGCGGTGCGGCTGCCGTGCGGCTGCGGTGCCCATCCCAAAGGAAGAGTTTCTTTTTGTTGGATTAGATTTGAATGGACATGTCGGGAAATCAAACGAAGACTATGAAGACTGCCATGGAGGACTAGGATATGGCACCAGGAGCCTTCCTGGTGAAGACATCCTAAGCATGTGCAAATCACACGGTCTTATCGTCTTAAATACCATGTTCATCAAACAAAGCCGACACCTGATCACTTACAGCAGTGGTGGAGATGAAATTCAGATTGACTACCATTTGGTAGCCAGTATCATGAAGCCTCGGGTAGAAGATTGCAAAGTGATCCTGTGAGAGGTGATCGCTCAGCAACACCGTCTCCTGCTAACAGAAATTTTTATGAAGACACCGAAGAAAAGCAAACAAACAAGGGTCCATGAGAAAATCAAGTGGTACAATCTGGACAAAGAGAAAGGCGAGGCTTTTGTTTTCGTAATGAAAAATTTCCTCTCTCACACCACCAACGGAGCTGAGGATGAAGAGTGCAGAGCACAAAATATGTGGGATTCCCTACAGCGAACTTGCTTAAGGAAGGCCAAATCACTGCTAGGAGCTTCAAAAGGCCACCATCAACACGCCGAAGAAACATGGTGGTGGAGTGATGGAGCTAAGAAAGTGATAAATGAGAAGAAAGCGGCTTTCCAAGCTTGGTCAAAGTGCTTTAATGAAGAAAAAATTCGCCTCAAAATGGAATACAGATGTTGCAAGAAAAAAGCGAAGAAGAAGTGCGCCCAGCTTCAAGCAGAGAGTACGGAGGGCCTGTATCGGGAGCTGGAGAAAATATTTCTCCCGGTTGCTGATGCAAACCAGGCTATCCAGGAGCTGCGAAGACACATTATGAACAAGAGCGCAACCATCTTCAAAATAGCCGCCCAAAGAAGGAGGAATGCTCAGGATATTCGTTCGCCAAAGTTCATTAACAATGCTCATGGCCAGCTTCTTGTGGATGACGACAAAATTCTGCAGAGGTGGCGGCAGTATTGTGAAGGACTTTTAAATGAACAATTTCCCCGGCTATACTTTCCAAGAGCCACCCCTAACTGTGAAGAAATACCCGACATTACAGTCGAAGAAGTTAGTGAGGCGGTCAAATACTCCAAAAAACGAAAAGCGGTTGGGCCAGACGAGATACCCTCTGAGTTCTGGAAAAAGATGGGAGACGTCGGGTTCAGATGGCTCAGAATTCTCATCTCCAAATTCGTGAGAGGTGATCCAATGCCGAATCAATGGAGGGAAAGTTACCTTCTCCCTGTATACAAAGAGAAGTGTGATACGCGAAACTGTGATAACTACCGTTCGATCAAACTGATGTCACACATCATGAAGATCGTTGAGCGGGTATTAGGTGGCCGACTGCGAAAAATAATACGGCTATCTGATGATCAGTGCGGGTTTGTCTCGGGTAAATCAACCACAGATGCAATCCAAAGTAAAAGAATCATAATGGGAAAACATCGTGATTCCTTAAGGGATTTGCATATTGTATTGGTTGACTTTGAAAAGGCATTCGACAGACAACCACGAGATCTGATATGGGTGGTGCTAAGACATCGAGGGGTTCCAGAAACCTATGTACAGATGGTCATGGACATGTACGAAGAAGCAAAGACAAGAGTAAGATGCCCCACTGGAATAACCGAAGAGTTCCTAATCAAAGGGAAGCGTCTTAAGTCCTTTGCTCTTTATTGTAGTCCTTGACTATCTATGATCAATAGCAAAGCAACTTGTGATGACGATATCAATCATCGCGTAAGCGTAGGGTGGATGAAGTGGCGAGAAAATTCCGCTATCTTCTGTGACAGAAAAATGTCCCCTAAGTTGAAAGGAAGGCTCTACACCGCAGTTGTACGTCCAGCGCTCACATACGGTTCACAATGTTGGACGATGTACAAAAAGTATGAGAGTAAATTAACGGCAGCTGAGATGAAGATGCTTCGCATGACAGCAGGAGTGACAAAGCTTGATCGAATAAGAAGTTCGAAGATCCGTGGAAGCTTTCACATCAAGGAAACCATCGTACAAAAAATAGAGCACGACCGGCTCAGCTGGTATTGCCGCGTTCAAAGAAGAGATCATTTGAAACCCGTTAAAAAGGCAACATCAATGCACGTTCCAAAGACATCTCGTTGTAGGAAAGGCAGGCCTATAAACGCTGGATCACACAAATGCGACGACATCGGCATTTCATTGGCCTCAGTAACCGAGTGATTCAAAATCGGCGGGACTGCCTATATTTTCTGAGGTCAAATAGGCGAACCCCACAGGCAGATCAGTAGAAATGCGGTGAAGTGGGAGGGTTGTGATCCCTTGTTTTCGGATCATACCCTCGCTGATAAAAGGAAGAAGAAGAACGGAGCATCATGCACTGCCTTTACACTGGCTATACACAATAAAACTGATTTTTATGTATGGAGTACCGGTTTGGTGGCCCAGTCTTGAGAAGAAGTCTAACCTATCCATAACGGAAAAAAACTCAACGAGTTGCATGCATTACCGGTGCTGAGAATTTATCCCACATCGGCCATGCTTCACCTACTTCCGATCGAGATCGTCAGTAAACAATTGGCTATCAGCTCGGCAATAAGTCTGAGAGGCTCCAAGCATTGGAATTGCTCCTTCCAATGCTTGGAGCTTGGACACAGGACACCCAAACATACTTCGATGCACCGTCATGTCCTTATTTCCACTGACCACTTGCCCACTGAATATGACTGTAACAGGGGCTACCTGCACCTAATATTGGATAGAGTTGAGTGGACACAACGCGATGTCGTATACAGTGACTCGCTGTCAATTTTCACGGACGGTTCCAAAACCAAGGATAGAGTTGGTGCTATAATCTTCTTAGAAGACCTGGACACACATCTTTCCTTTAAGCTTCCAAGCTATTGCAGCGTTTTTCAAGCCGAAGTTACTTCTGTTCGCCAAGTCGCTGACTGGCTAGCGGCTAATACACTATCAACATCGGATATTGTTATCTAACATACGTCGATAGTCAGGCAGCAGACTACGAGATCTAAGGCAGTAAAAGAATGCCGGATATCTTGTCGTCAGTACAATCTCACCCTTTGCTAGATACTAGGTCCCTGTGACATACCGGGGAATCATGCAGCTGACGAACTGGCCCGGTACGGGTCCTCTGGTACAAACGTAAAAACGTACCAACGTCTTACGTTAAGTACCTTATTTAAATCGACGCGGAGAAAGTGGCCAATCACCAATGGCAGCATCTAGGCCAATGCAATACCGCCAGACAACTTTGGCCAACACTCAACAAATCTAGGTCCATCGGACTCCTGAAACACAAGGGAGGAACCCTCTCAAAAATAACAAATGTTCCCACCGGACATTGCGTCATAGGAAGACACGCCCAAGGACTAGGCATTCCCTATAACGATTTTTGAAGAAACTATAAGGATGAAGAGGAAGAAGAGACCATTAGTCACTTCCTATGCTCTTGTCCTGCGCTCGCCAACATTATGAAGGCCACCCTTGGTGAATACTTTTGCTTCGATCTAAATAATCTCGGCAAAGCCTGCCCGGTTAAAATGTATGCATTCATACAACGAAGCAGATGGTTGCTAGAGTAAGAGGTGACCCACCCACCTTACACATCGGCAGTACATGGGACCTCCTCCTGGTCTAAGTGATTGATTGATTTCTTTCCTGATATTCATACATATTCATAGATTAGGTTAGGTTAGGTTAGATTAGGTTGGCTGGCTGCACGAGAGTACAGGCATACTTAGGCCAGTAGGGGCCCATTGTAACCCCATGTATCTTCCGATTTGGCTCTTAATAAAGCGAAGGATACTCATGACGCCTGATCATGAGAGTTCGCCGAGGTCATTGGAAAAAGGAGACCCCAGATGTACCAGTCTTTTGCTTAGGAGGTGAAGGATGGCTTTCATATATCCTCTTCATTAGCCAAAATGCCAGTGGTGAACTGCTTGTCATGGTTACCAAGACAGAGTACACATGAGGCTTTCTAGTGATTCAAATATCTGTCTGGCTTCAAAGAAAATATCTGCCCGAAGCAGCTTAGAGACCCAACGACGTCAAAGCCGTTCTTGAATGATGGGTGTGTACTCGTACAAGTACTTTGCTGACTTTACGCACAGGAATGCGATTAGATGCAACACAAGGCTTATACGGTTGTACTCAAATGACCTTATCGCATTGAAAGGTTTCCTTAATAGCTGCCATTTTCTCTGTAATTCCTTCCAACTACCTTCGCCTTTTTTGGGTAAAAACCAATAATCTTCCCTGGAATCATGAAATCGTGACCAATTCTCGGCAAATAAAAACTCCAATCCCCTTCGGAACATGTGCAGCGCACGAAGGAAGCTCTGTACTAGCATTCTCATACAGCAAATTGCAATAATGACTTCAATCCAAGCACTGACCACTCCGAATGCCAGAAGGAGGAGAAACACTGTATTCGGTTCCGGGAAGCATGTGTAACCTCTACCCACAGATAAGCGGCTTCGCGAAAATATTTGCAAACTTTTTTTTTTTTTTGTTTTCTTCCAGCAAACACCAGTCACTCGGTGTAATGGCGGAAGCCAATGGTACCCTTCGGTCGATTCGCCCCCCATTATCTGAAATTAATTGCCCGATGGTAATCTAATCTAATTATCTGCAACACGCAAAACGGACGGACGGGCCAACCAGCCAACAAACAAACAGCCAAGTGAGCCAGCCAACCAGTGAAATCTTCAAGGAATCGCTTCGCGGAGCTATTACCATCTTCATGACCACATAACAATGCCTGTGAGTTGCAAGTTTCGGGCGCTGCTGATTTAATGGGGTAATTATGCTGGGATGGGAGGGTGGGGGGCGCCCCGACTTCCATAGGTGCAACACAGCGGCTGTTTACATTTTCCTCTTCGTTATTGGCTTTCCCTTTGCACGGGCTAAGGGTTGTGATTAAAATGGTTAAATGCCGCGATAGAGGTGGGCTTCGCGCACTAAAACCCATCATGCACATGCAAGCGTTGGGTTCAGCTCAGGCGGTGGTGTCGGTGAATTTAGTTTATGCCACACGGAGGCGGGTAAAAAATAGTAATTATCAGAAAAGATATGCAAATTGGTGGCAATTATCCGTGCAATGGTTGTGGAGAGAGAGAAGTGTTGTTTGAATGCAAATAATCGCCTATTGCAAGAGGTTTTGGATGTTGACGCAAGTGTGGGGTATTTTTAAACCGTTTTCGAAACTTGGACAAACATGTTGAGCTTAGGTACTACTTGCTACTTAAGCGCTTCCAACCAATTCCCGAAAATTTTATTTTTTTTCTTTGAAAGTGTTGCTCTTGCTTCGTGAAATCCGCTTTTCTGCTGAGAAATGTGGATAGTGCAACGTTTTCCAGATCCCGGTGGACCTCATATATCCACCACATCTGTAGGAACCTAAGCGTAGGCCTGAGAATTAGATTTATTCGAATGGAGTTGGTTGGTAACTTTAGAATGACATCTGTTGGCTTTATTGAAGGAATATTCGTCGTGGGCTCTCTATTTATAGTTTAACTTGAGCAGTACCAGAATAAAAGCGGACTCCGCTGGTATGGGAACGTGCTAGGTACAGCCGCCATCTGGGTCCCGAATGTAAGGATAGTCAACGTTAAGAGACAAGGGGTAGGAAGTGGTTTTGTGTAGGTGAATTGCAATGGATTCGCACTAGTAAGTTGCTACTTCACGCCAAACGAAATCATAAACGAGTTCCGAGAAAAGCTGGACGATCTAGAAGACACAGTGCGGGAACTCGAAAGGGCGATATTCGTGGCCGGTGATTTTAACGCTAAAGCATTCGATTGGAGAATGAACTCTACAGATTCAAGGGGAAGACAAATCCTCGAGACGTCACCTTCGCCTCGGAATCTTTTGCGACATACGTGAAGAACTGGAGAGTTATCGAACATTATACTGCAATCGATAATCAGTACATAATCTTTGATCTGCAAAGACAGCGGAGCGTAAATAACGGAATCCAAAGAAGAACACCCAGATGGAACGCGGGCAAACTCAACGAAGAACTCCTCACCTCGGAGATAGATAGAGGGAAAGAAGCGATTCTAAACATGACAGGACCTCCAGAAAGGATTGGATGCCACAATATTCCTAATACATCAGGCGTGCGATGTCTCGATGCCCAGGATAAGAAAATCGTATACTGCTGGACGGAGGAAATCGCAGACCTCAGGAAAATTTGCCTACATTTCAGACGCAAGGTAACGAGGGGAAGAAGAAAAACGCTAAAGCTATCGAAAACACACTGGTGGAGTACAGAGCAGCGAAATTGGAGCTTAAGAAATCCATTAATAGAATTTAAAAACAGAAGTAGGAAGAGCTTCGGAGGGACATCAATATGGGCCCCTGGGGGTTTGGCTACAAAATAGTGACGCAGAAGATCGGCGTGCAGATGACCAGCCCAGTTCCTAGCCCTGGAAAAATGGAAGAGTTCCTCAGCACACTCTTTCCGACCCACACTTTTAAGGAGCAGGAAGTCTCCCCTCATCAACAAAGTGAAGTTTCGCTGTTTAGCGAAGAAGAGCTACTCCAAGCCCCAAGGGGGCTGGACCTGCATTGCGATTGATCGGGAAACTACTGACTGCCCAAAACTTGGCTTGGACCAGTAGCGCAACAATCAAGTTCGTGATGAAGTGCTTGCTTTACCTCCTAGTGGTGGTTCCCGGGCGACTATACGTATAAGCCCTTATAGGTGTAGGCTAAAATTGTAAGTGCGGGTTGTCTAGGGCCTTGATTCTAGGCTAGGTAACGTGGGCCAGCAACTTGCGTTACCGAATATTACCCGCTACAGGAACCGATACTATGCCTCGGATAAGGAATGATCACACGTTGACGACTTTTGGCTATTGTACCCGGACAAAGACAGGTTTCTGGAATGTCAAGACGCTCCTCGACTCGGGAAGAGAAGGTCCTTACAATGCCAGATTCCTCCAACTGGAAAAGGAATTCATGCGATATAAACTGGACATTTTGGGGGTAAGTGAAGTAAGATGGTTAGAAGCGGGCGAGTACCAGCCCCCAACGCATAACACTGTACTACTCTATTCTGGAAAACCATCCGGAAGTCCGCGGAAATATGGAGTCAGACTACTGTTAATAACAACAGCACGCAAGGGCCTAATTTCCTGGCAGCCTCATGGTGATAGGATTTTGACGGCCAGATTCCGGACTAGAGTACGACGCGTCACCATCATACAGTGTTCCGCTCCAACGAATAGTTCGTCTGCGGACGAAAAGGAGAGCTTCTACAACCTCTTAAGTGCCGTCTTCAACCCAACACCAAATGGAGACATTGTCATAAAGATGGGGGATTTGAATGCCAAAGTAGGCAACGACAACGAAGGGCTCCAACATGTAATCGGGAAGGACTAAGCAACCGCAATGACAACGGCGAAAGAATTGTAAATTTCTGCAATGCCAACCGCCTTGTGATAGGAGGCACCATGCTTGAGTACAAGACCTGCCACGAAGTCAGGTGGGTTTCCAACGACAGGCAAGCAACCTCCAACCAAATTGACCATTTTGTCATCAGCCGACGCTTTAGAAGTAGTCGTCTGGACGTCCGAAATAGGCGAGGGGCAGATGTGGGGATAGTACATAATCACCATCTTATGATAGCCACCCTCCAACTACGCACTGCTGCAGTTCGAAGATCCCACGACAACACAAGAATGCCCAGGTTCAACATCGATAGACTTAGTGATCCCTCAGTGCGCCAACAATTAAGCGAGCACTTTTCGCAAGGAGTGGAAGCAATCAGTAGCTCAATGCCCGCAACCATCCAAGACCATTGGTGTGCTGTGGAAAATGTTTTTACATCTGGTGCTGAAAGAATTGTCGGTCGATCGCAGGGAAGACATAGGGCGTGGCTTCCGAGGATACCTGGAAACGGATTCACGAACGAAAACAGCTGAAAGCTCGCGTTGCAGTTGCGCCAGCAGCAAGGAGAAGCGAGCTAGAGACCCTATATCGCATGAAGATGAGAGAAGTTCAGCGTAGCATGCGACGTGACAAGTGTAACTACATCAACGCGCTGGCTACAGAAACAGAAGAAGTCGCACAGAGGTGCGAAAGCAGGTCCGTCTACAGAATCACGAAAGAGCTGACAGGTGGTCGCAGATCCAGCCAACACCCAGTGAAAAGCTTCGACGGCTCCTTGCTCATTTCGGACGAGGACCAGCTCAAGAGATGGAAAGAGCATTTTGCTACGGTTTTAAACCGTGCATTCGCTAGCGATATGCTCCCAAATCAAACTGAGATGCCCGAGGTGAGAAGTTCCCGAATACGCACCACGACTCCCAGTAAAGATGAGATCACTACCGCCATCAAGGCACTCAAAACCAACAAGGCGGTAGGACTTGACGGTACTCCGGCTGAGCTTCTGCTTCCACTTATAGAGAGAGCTTGGGAAGCTGAGAGCTCTCCTAACGAGTGGAAAAGGGAATGATCGTCAAGCTTCCTAAGAAAGGAAACTTAATGGAGTGCGGAAACTGGAGGGGTATCTGCGTGCTGCCTGCTGTAGCTAAGATAATAGCTAAAATCATCCTGGAGAGGCAATAAATTGCAGTTGGCGGGGATTCCTTGGTAGGAAAAATGTTCCATCGAGCAGCAAATTTAAGGTTTTCGAAGCGGCTATGAGGTCGATCATGTGCTATGCTGCACAAGTTTGGGGTATATTCGAGTACGAAGAGGTTGAAAAACTTTTAAGATATTTTTAAAAAAAAATCTTTAGATTACCCGAAAATACACCGACATACATGTTGCACCTTGAAACTGGTTTATCTCCTCTCTACATCTTTACATTAAGATTGCACTTTCTCTACATTCTGAAAGTAATGGAACTCCCAAACTACCGCCTTCCACACATCGTCGCAAAATATTTGGTACAGCGGAAGCTGCAATTCTTTAACGAGTGGTCGAGGCTTAGCGGCGAACATAGTATGCAGCTAACGCACTATAATGCAGAATCTTGGCGACGTTCTCTGAACCAGCTGTTATCCGTTATTGAAGAGTCTACCCGTGCGAAGTTTAGATTGAAAGCACAACAAAGTGAGACCATGTGTACGTATCCCTTACTCAACCATGATCTGGCTGCGAAAAATTATTTCCACGATTGGTTCAGCGTTGATGTAATCTCTATCATCTTTAAGGCGAGAGGCGAACTACTTCGGCTGAACTTCAGGCCTCATATAAGCGACGGGAATGAGGAATGCAGCCTATGCGACCTTCGAACAAAGGAAGATGTTTTTCATTTTATTGGAGCTTGCCCAATATTGAAAGAAATCAGACGAGCGTACTGGGGTAAAGAGGCGCTATCAATGGCTGAATTCATCAGAACTCTAGATGGTGAGGACTGGAACATGCTGGCTAGCTATCTTAAAGCTGCATTAAAATACCGGCAGCAAATAATGAACGAAGCATTTTAAATCACTACATTTGCATAAAACTTTAGTCTAATTCTCTCTTTTCTTCGGCTGACGGCAATGGCCAAGCCTTTTATTGTAAATTATTGTTAAAAAATTGAATATGAAGTTTAAAAAAATAAATTTACTTTACTACTACTACTACTATTCATCCTGGAGAGAACTAAACAACATCTCGAAGACACACTCGATGCCGAACAAGCAGGTTTCCGCTCTGGATCCTCCTGTGCTGACCACATCAACACCCTGCGGATTATCATCGAACAGTGTCTTGAATATCGATCGCCACCGCACCTGCTGTTCATCGATTTTTGAGAAGGCGTTCGATAGTGTCAACGGGGAGTTTATTTGGCGTGCCTTACGCAGGAGAAGTATTCCCGATGAACTAATTGCTATCATCAAAGCTACATATTAAGGCTCCATATGTCTCGTTCTGCACAAAGGAAAGTTGTCTGAGGAATTAGAGATGCAAAATGGGGTAAGACAAGGCTGTATCCTCTCACCAATGTTATTCCCATTGGTGATTAGCGATGTGCTTCATGCAGCTTTGTCGACGGGAAACGGAGGAATTCGATGGACTCTTACATCTCAACTGAAACATGTTGACTACGCTCCCGATGTATGCTTACTCTCCCACAGAATTATGGACCTCCACCCAATGACAGCAGATGTGGAGAGGGAGGCAGGTGTCGTCGGGCTGACAATTAATACGGCAAAAACTAAAATTATCATCCTTGGAACAAACTCATCGGCTCAAATATGCATTGCTGGACAACCGGTAGAGAGAGTAGAGGATTTCCAGTATCTTGGTATCTTGTCTCCGCCGACGGTGGAACCGAACTGGATATAGCCAACAGGATCGCCAAAGCAAAGTCCGCGTTCGGTATGCTGTCCAAAATATGGCGAAGCAATGCAATCAGTTTGAGCACCAAGATAAGACTGTTCCGCTCCAACGTTGAATCCGTGCTGTTATATGGTTGCAGCACGTGGAGAGTGACCACTACTATCACCAGAAAGCTGCAAACGTTTGTTAATAGGTGCCTGCGCAATATCTTAAGGGTTTTCTGGCCCAATCGTATCTCTAACGAACACCTTTACGAGAGAACGGATCAGGAACCAATAGGCACAACCATCCAACGACGGAAGTGGCAGTGGATTGGTCACACGTTCCGTAAGGGTGACAGTTCCATAGCTAACCATGCTATGGAATGGAACCCTCTAACTCAGGATGGTAGAAGACCTGGCGGTCCGAGGATAAAATGGCGCAGAACTGTCGAGAAGGAGGCACGGCAGTTAGGGAAAAGTTGGGGAGAACTCAGACACATTGCCAGAAACCGTACACGATGGCGCGTAGGCGTAGTTGAGGCCTTTTGACGCACAAGGGGATACAGGACATAATCAAGCCCCAAGGGTCATGCAAAACAAGAAGGCCCCCGGAGCTGATGGTATTCCAGCGGAAGTGTTAAAACTGATCGCCTGTACGTGCCTCCAATTGTTACTAATCATATACAACAGATGCTTAGAACACGGAATCTTTCCCAAAGCAAAGCGGCCAGTACTGATTAGCAAAGGAAAAGGGGACCCAGACTCCCCGTCAGCGTGTTTGCTGGACACAGCGGGAAAACTCCTCGAGAGAATGCTGAAGTCTCGACTCGCTGTAGCAGTGGAGAGACCTATCTGAAAGGCAGTATGGATTTAGAAAAGATCATTTTGCAATAGGTGCTGTGGAAAAGGTGGTTAGGACTGCCCAAGTAACCCATCAGGGCAGCCACTTCTTGAGGAAAGTTGTTGTGTTGGCAACTCTCGACGTAAGAAATGCCTTCAACTAGGCCAGATGGTGCGACATGCTGAACGCCCTGGAAATAAACTTTCGGGTACCACAGTATCTTGGACGGGTCGTAAGGCACTACCTTAGCGACAGAGATCTAATTTATGATGCCACAGAAGGACCCCACACCACAGGAAAGAAATAACGGCCAGAGCAGCACAGGGCTAAATTCTGCGACCGGATTTATGAAACATCTCCTACGATGGAATTTTTTCCATGAAGATGCACGAAAACACTTTCCTGGTCGGCTATGCAGACGACATCGCTGCAGCGATCACTGCACGGGACACCGAAGACGCTAAGAGAAGACTAAATCAAGTTATGAGACGGGTGCACACATGCAGATTGCTAAACAGACTGATGGCAAACATAGGAGGTCCCAGGGCAAGTATAATAAAAGAAGACTCCTGATGTCGGTTACGCACTCAATACTAATGTATGGCGCCGAGATCTGGTGTCAGGCTGAAAAGGGGTTAAAGGTGGTTTTTAAGTGAGTAGAAGTCTCAAACTACTTGAAACAGAGCGGGACTATTTCTCGTGCATATTAGCGTTTTTCCACTACCCCCTAGGTAAGGAACAAAAAAAAAATATCTATAGTTTAACTAAGCTTCGTCCATCCATGGGGGTATGATAGTCAGACCCATTATCATATTCGAAGCAGTGGCATGGGTCAACAAAACAAGGCTAAACACGATGAGAACATCCCTTAGCAAAGTGCAGAAACAAGCCTGCATCTGTATAATAGGAGCCGTGAGAACCTGTTCCACTGTAGCACTAGAGGTGATCGTAGGACTTCCTCCACTGTATATAACGTTAGAAAGGATAGCAAATGAGACCATATTACGAATAATCAAATAGGTCGTCGGGAAATGAAAACGCATCGCAAACAAATAGCAAGAAACCCTATCCAAGTCGGTGCCGCTCTGCACTGGCCCAGAGACATTTTGGTCAAGAAATACTGCTTTGAAAGAAAATTTGACTTATATCTGAGCAGTGAAAGGGATTGGAACAGTGATACTCTTAAATGGTACACGGATGGCTCGAAACACATAGGTGCATGTTCTGCAGGAAAGTCAACCCGGAAAATGCAAAGCATGTAGCCGGCGGCAACAAAGGCCCTGTCCTCAGGAAAGCGATCTGCAGCAAGAAACCACAAATGTTATCCAAATTAACCTCAACCATTGTGAGACAGCTCAGGACATCCTGACTCAAACCATCAAGGACGAAAAAGCAGATGCAATCTTGATCAGCGAGCCATATAAAGTTCCCGACAACAGCAGCATCTGGGTCAGTGATCGATCGAAGCCGTCCGCAATATGGTCATATGGGAAACATGCGTTCCAGGATGCCAATGACGAGTCGGAGGGCTTCGTTCGGGCCAAAATCAATGGTGTACACTTTTATAGTTTCTACGCTCGACCCAGTTAGACTATAATTGAATATCAGGAGATGATAGATAGCCTCGTGGCCGTTGCTAGGGCAAGAACTCCAGTCGTTATTGGTGGAGATTTCAATGCATGGACGACGGGGCAGTAGATTTACCAACGCAAGAGGTCATGTCCTCCTGGAAACATTTGCAATTCTCGACGTAGGCATCGCAACGTAGGTAGGGCTAACACCTTCCGCAGAGCAGGCATGGGCTCAATAATAGATATAACTTTAGCGAGAAACTCAATCCTGCCGAGAATTAAATGAAGTGCCAGTGAAGATTATACCCACAGTGACCACCAAGCTGTTATAATTGACATTGATAATGCCAGAAGCACGCACCGACCGAGATCGACTGGTCCGAAATGACAGGATAAGCTTTTCGACAAAGATACATTCGTGAAAATGGTTGACACCTTCACGCTAGTCCAAGGATCTGTAGAAAATTCAGCTTACCACCTAATCCAGTCCAACAACATGGCGTGCGATGCATCAATGCCCGGAAGGGCTCCAAGTAGAAGACGCATGCCTTGCTACTGGTGGAACGACGAGATCAGGGTATTTAGACCAGAGTGTCTACGGACAAGACGCAAAGTACAAAAATCTCGAAACATACCCAATTTTCAGGAGTACCTATCGTCCGTGAAGCTGGCGCGACGGTAGTGAAGCAGATCTATCAAGGAGAGCAAAGCAAGATGTTTCAAAGAGCTCTGCGATGAAGCTAACGTAGACCCTTGGGGCACAACGTATAGGATGGTGATGACAAAGCTTAAGGGCGGCAACTCCCCGTAGATAACATGCACGACAATGGTGATCTTCTTTTCTGGAATCGTCTTT
Source organism: Brachypalpus laphriformis (assembly GCA_945910035.1). NCBI lineage: Eukaryota > Metazoa > Arthropoda > Insecta > Diptera > Syrphidae > Brachypalpus > Brachypalpus laphriformis. The sequence goes on from OX246756.1 coordinate 161,961,629, forward strand.
CAAAGAGATCACCTATTATGTGCGCTATCACCAGAGAAAACTTCACAGAGGTAATTCCAGTGATTACAACAGAGGAGTTGACAATCGCATCGATAAAGATAGGTGACAACAAGACGCCCGGACCTAACAACGTCCCTAATAAAGCAGCTGTTCAAAAAAGGTCAGACATCTTTATTGCAACGATACAAAAGTACCTAGAAGAAGGAGTTTTCCCTAATAAATGGAAACTGCAACACCTTGTTTTATTACCAAAAGAAAACAAACCCACAGGAGACCCATTGTCATATCACCCAATATGCCTACTGGACACCATGGGAAAGATCCTAGAATTAATCATTTACAAGAGATTGCTCACAATAGCGGAGGAGAAAGGTGCTTTGTCCAACCACCAGTTCGGATTTAGAAAGTCGCGCTCAACAACTGACGCCATTAAAGCGGTACTTAATGTAGCAGCGGAAGCGATTGGAGGAGAAAGATGGCGATACAGCATCAAGGAATACTGCACAGTAGTGACGCTATTCGGCAGACTGGCCAACTATAAGAAGATCTCTTGCTAGGATGGACACATCTTTTTACCTGTTGCAGATAGTGGCGAGCTACTTTACCAACAGGAAACTGAGGTATGATACCGACGAAGGAGTGAACTACTACGATGTCACAGTTGGGGTCCCGCAAGGATGCCACCCAAAGTGAATATAATTGGAATTGCTAACGACATCGCTATTGTTGCCGAAGCAAAACAAATCAGTGAAGTGGAATCAGCTACACATGTGGCAATCAGTCAAATCAAAAGCTGCCTGGGATCCGCTGGTCTAGAATTAGCTGTCCACAAAACTGAAGCTGTTGTAATAACCAGTCGGAAATCTGTGGAATATATGAATGTCCAGGTTGGAACCCAAATCATCAGATCCAATGAAGCAATCAAATACCTAGGAGTAGTGCTCGACAATAGACTGCGGTTTAAACAGCATGTTGATAATTCGAGCAAAAAAGCGTCACGACTTCAGGCAGCACTCTCAAGGATAATGCCCAACATTGGAGGACCTGATGCTAGGAGGATCCTACTTTCCAGAGTTGCCAGCTCAGTTCTTCTTTATGTGGCTCCGGTTTGGAAGGGGGCTCTCGCGACCAGAGAAACAAGGAGGAAACTGACATCAGCCTACAGACTATGTACTATAAGGACCATTAGGGATTTTAGAACTATCTCTGACCAGACAGCCTTTGTAGTAGCAGGAATGGTTTCGATTGACATCGTCTTGAACGAGATGCAGAGAATCTACAATAGAAGAGGCTCGAGCCATCAAGAGGCTAGCAAAAGAAAAAGGGTTAAAGAAGAAGGAAAAGCAGCTTCAACAGCTGTGTGGCAAGCTCGATGGGATAATACGGTCTAAGGCAGGTGGACTTATAAATTAATAACATTTGGATAAAACATGGGAACTGCACCTACCATCGCACGTAGTTTCTGACTGGCCATGGAGGCTATCGCAAATATCTTCACCGGTTTGGACACGATAGCTCTCCTTGTGTCCAGAATATTCAGACCAGGAGAAACATACGGAGCATGCAGTCTTCTACTGTGGCCGACTTGAACACTGGAGAAATGACCTTCACAGTCCTCCATTCCTCATAGACCATATAGTACAATCTGAGGAAAAATGGATGAGAATTTGCGCGTTTATTACGCACGTGCAGAAAGAGCTTCGAATTCAGGAAAGAATACGTTGAGAAGCAGAAAGTACAGCATAAATTGCTAACCAGCTCCGTGAATTATTACCTAATGGCAGTCCCGCGGGGGAGAGTGGTAGAAGTATGCAGGGTGTGGATTAGTACGTAGGCGCACATCGATTATTCGGGCTTGTGAATCGTGTATGCTAGTTTCTAGTATCTTTCGAAGATTACCACATCCCTTGACACAATCAAAAAAAACAAACCTGTAAAGCACTGAGCGCACACGAGATAAGATCCAGACTGAAGTGGGAGTGCCTCACGAAGATCAATCAATGAGTCAGGCTGATAAAGTACCAGATAATGTAGAAGTAAAGGGTAATGAAACAGCTGATCTATTAACAAGAAATGGCTCATACACCCCGTTCATTGGACCCCGTGGGATAGGACGACACAAAGTACGAGACGAATTAAGAAAAGAAGAAGAGAGCAAATCAGCTAAGCATTAGGACGATATCTCCCGATTGAGACAGGCAAAAGAAATTCTGCGTAATTACAACCAGAAAAGAAGCAGAACCTACCTAAGAGTTAGCATGAATCGACTTTGCATCTAGATAGGCATGCTAACGGGTCACTGCATATTTGAGGTGCATATCTTAGGAAACTGGGAATAAAAGGAATCAGGCACTGTAGATTTTACGGGAATCTGACAGAAACACCAGCACATCTTCTTATGGCATGCAAAGCGTTAAACCATAAAAATGAGATATTATCTAGGAACCTGTCTTCTATCAGAAACGGATCTGCATCGACTTCAGATACTCCGGTTCATCATAGCAAATTGACTAGAGGAAGTCCTCTAAATCTAGCTCGTCATCGACTAGAGTGCTAGTTTGGGGAGCACAGTAGACCTACTACAGGCCGCAGTGCATTTGCACCGCACTAACCATACATCTGGTGGGCAAAATCGCATCATCACCTCCCCGTGGTGCCCGCTGGATAGCTATCTGATAGTGAACTAACGATGAGCGTATGCTAAGTCTGACGATATATGGGTAGCTGAACACTCGGACCTGCGTAACCACATCTGGGTGAACTTCGGCGCGCATATATTTAGCCAGACGAGGCATCTCTTGTTGACCTGATTGGCTGACATATGCGTCTCCGAAGTCTAACAAGAGGTCCTCAGAAGGAGGACGTGCGGCGGATGAATTCTCCCGATGGAATCAACGGTGACGTCTACAGGCCAGCGGAAACCTTACCGGAGCTACTTCGACATATTTGAAGCTGAGGTCTGTAAGGATTTTCAATACTACGTCAGGGTATTGAAAAAGAGATGGTGGCGGATGAACCCTTAATGGGCCAACGGCAGCGCTCATATCCCCGAAGTGGGTTACTGACATCGGTGTATTCGGCCCCTCGTAGTAGGGGTTGCTAAAAAAGGATCTGGTCCTCCAGGTTGGGGGTTGTGCCGTCGGGTTAACTTCCCTACCGCGTAAAAAACCTTCGGTTACGAAGCAACCAACAGCCTCGGATACGGATGAATTTACTGTTGACGACCCAAGCAAACGTAAAAAGGACAACGATCTTCGTGTCTGCACGTGGAATGTTAGGTCCCTCTACAAACCACGTGCAGCCGAACAACTTGCGGAGGCCCTAGAGTGTCTCAAAGCAGACATTACCGCCATCCAAGAAGTGCGATGGGATGGGCCGGGCAAAAGGAGTATGAAAAACTGCGACATTTACTACGGCGATTGCTACAGACAAAAAGGACAGCGTCTATTCGGGTGCGGATTTGTTATTGGAGGCAGACTTAGGCAAGAAGTCTTGAGTTTCATGCATGTGAACGAGCGCCTTTTGACTATCCGTATCAAGGCTAAATTTGCCAACATTAGCCTAATATGCGTTCACGCCCCTCATGAGGAGAAGGACGACGCGACAAAGGACGACTTCTACCAGCTCTTGGACAAGACGTATGAGCAATGCCCTAGCCACGACGTTTAAATTATCCTAGGTGATTTTAACGCAAAGCTAGGAAGAGAGGACGTCTTTAGTAGCGTGGTCGGAAAGCACAGCCTGCACGACAACACATCCGACAACGGACTCAGGCTAATCGACTTTGCAGCGGGGCGAAACTTTGTCGTAGCTAGTACGCGGTTCCCACGTGTCGATATTCACAAAGGAACACGGCTCTCCTTTGATCGAAAAATCGTCAACCAAATCGATCACATTGCGATCGACGCAAGGCACTCTTCCAGTATTCTGGGTGTCCGGACTTTCCGAGGAGCCACCGTGGACTCGGATCACTACCTAGTTGTAGCCAAGGTACGGATGCGGATATCCAGAACGGAGCGAAATCAACGAAATACTGTGAGGAAATTTGACGTCGGGCGGCTACAATCGCAAGAGACCGCCAGAACCTTTGCCGATCGAGTTTCTTCTAATCTCAATCTAAGTCCTATGCCGCCAGCAGCAAATGCGGAAGACCAGTGGCAGCGTTGCCAACAAGCCATCAGAGATGCCGCCTCTGATGTACTGGGTTTCTCTCGCCCACCACAACGAAACCCCTGGTTTGATGAGGAATGCCGGCAAGCACATGCAGCAAAACAAGTGGCGTACAACGGCGCTGCATAGAAGGACTAGAGCTGCTTACGAGCTCTACGTGCGCAGGAGAAAAGAGGAACATCGACTTCTCAGAAAGAAGAAAAAGAGCATAAGAAGCGCTCGATCGAGGAGATTGAGAGACTCTATTGCAGGAATAATGTTCGAAAATTTTACCAAAAGGTAAAAAGAACATGTCAGGGTTTCAAAGCCAGAACAGAAGCCTGCAGGGACGAAAATGGCAACATAGTAGTGGAATCGCAGTCGGTGCTGAGGATATGGAAGGAACACTTCTGCAGACTGTTAAACGGCGATGATGACCAATATTCCGCTGTCAGGCAGAATGAGCCATTCAACAGTGACGATGGCAGTCAAGATTCCCGTCAACCCGATCAGAATGAAGTGAGGATAGCGATATCTAAACTCAAATCCAACAAAGCTGCTGGAGCCGACGGCCTTGCCGCTGAACTTTTCAAGGCAGGAGGAGATGAGTTGGTAAGGAGCATGCACCAGCTCATCTGTAAAATCTGGTCGGACGAAAGTATGCCCGATGAATGGAACCTCAGCATCGTTTGCCCGATCCTGAAGAAAGGAGACCCTCTGAACTGTGCCAATTACAGAGGTATAAGTCTCCTCAACATCGCATATAAAATCCTGTCTGTCGTATTATGTAAACGCCTAAAACCGATCGTCAACAACCTGATAGATCCTCGTCAGTGAGGTTTTATGTCTGGAAAGTCCACCATTGACCAAATATTCACACTACGGCAGATCTTGGAAAACCCATGAGTATAAAATCGATACGCACCACGTCTTCATCGATTTCAAAGTTATGACGAGTTATACACACCCATGTATGTTCTGCCGTTTGTGCAGAATGACGATGGAGAACTCTCGCTGCTCCATCAAAGTCGGTAAGAGCATCACCAAACCGTTCGATGTCAGGAAAGATCTTAGACAAGGTGACGCGCTATCATGCGATCTCTTTAACATAGTGCTTGAGAGAATTGTACGAAACTCACAAGCCAACACCGGAGGTACAATCTTTTACAAGTCTGTACAACAACTCGCTTATCCCGATGACATTGACATAATCGGAAGAACTCAGCGGGGCGTCAATGGGGCATTTGCGAGTATTGAGATCGAGGCAGCGGAGATGGGTTTAGCGGTCAATGAAAGCAAAACAATATAGGTATATGCTGTCTACAAAAAAGGACACCTAACATCGGCGTCTTGGACAGAATGTCACAATAGATAGATATAATTTTGAGGTAGTAAAGGATTTTGTCCACCTAGGCTCTATGGAGAGCTTTTCAAATGACATCAGTAGGGAGATCACACGAAGAATTACTCTGGCCATTCGGTGTTTCTATGGGCTAAGATGGCAATTGAGTAACAAAGCCCTATCTCGAGCTACTATGGTAACTGTATATAAGACACTAATCATTCCAGTCCTGCTGTATGGCGTAGAGGCATGGGCTTTGTCAAAACCGGATGAGGATACCCTTGGTTATTTCGAGAGAAAAGTTCTTCAAACGATCTTTGGTCCCGTCTGCATAGACGGTGAGTGGAGGAGAAGGTACAATGCCGAGCTATACGGCCTATATAAGGACACCGACTTAGCCAGAAGAGTTCACATTCAGCGACTAAGATGACTGGGTCATTTAGAGCGGATGGAGCCCAACGTTCTCGCCAAGAAAGTCTTCGAATCTACCCGGATGGACGGCGCAGTAGGTAGGTGGCGCAAACAAGTGGGATGGAGCTCAACTAACTTGGCGTGCGCAACTGGAGGCAGCTGGCTCGTAGCCGTCCAGGCTGGACACTGTATACTCAAGGAGCACAACTTGGAAGGAAATAGACACTGTCGATTCTGAACAGCACATCTTCTTATGGAATGCGAAGGACTAAACCATAAAAGAAGCCATCATCTAGGAGCCTGTCTTCTATCAGAGACGGATCTACCTTCGCTGGAACCACTTCAGATACTCCGGTTCATCACAGTAATTGGACTAGAGGAAGTGTCTAGTCGTCATCGACTAGAGCCCTAGTTTGGGGGGCACAATAGATCTACTATAGGCCGCAGTGCATTTACACCGCACTAACCATACATCTGCTCAACACAGGAGGACTAATGTGTGGTTAAAGTAGGAAGCGAAGCGTTCTTAGAAACAGCAAGGTAGGTGGTTGCGAATCAAGATCAACTAGGCATGCTTAGATCCTAAGGAAGTACCTCAGCATCTGCTGCCTTTCCCAGAGTTTATTGGATCCGTTTCCTGTATGTTGTCAAGGAGAGTGGAATGGTATCTTTTTGAAGCGCATAATCTACGCAGCTCCATCAGACTCCCTGACCGTAGCAGAGTGTTTTAAGCAGAGCTTCTAGCAATTACAAAATCCGGGCTTGCAATAAAATTGGAGCTCTCAGGAAGAGCTTATGGTTCTTGGCCCACAGTACAATGTAAAACCTGCTGGATCCCACTAAAACTGATTACCTCTGGAGAAGGTGCAGTACTGAAGAGGCAAATGAGGAAACACTCCATTTCCTTTGTCGCAGCCAGAACCTCTGTCAGTGAAGAAACAATATTTAGGAAGATCTTACTACTTTCTTAATACACCAAAACGAGGTCTTGTTGATCAAATGATCGAATTCCTGTTCGACTTCTTTCACCAGTTAACAAAGAATCGTTACGAAGATTCTGCAAGAGAATCCGAAAACGGAAACAGGTACTTTACATCCATTTACCTGTCCTCTCGACATGTCCACAATGCATTATTCATTGAATGAAGTCATTGCACATAACTGGCAACCAGTGCTCCATTAACACTGTAACCTCTCACTCTCCTCAATGAACGTTGAACACACTTGTGAACCACACCTTAACAATCGCTAAGCTGACGAGAAATTAATCAACACTTGAACCATTTTGTTAATTTAAGACCTACGCGTGCCCATCACTACCCCGGCTTGGCATCATCATCATCATCATCATTGATCGATCGACGTGTCGTCATTATCGCCTGCGGGACTTCAAGTGGTCATAATCCAAATTGAAGAAAACATCTGGTAGACGAAACAGATACACAGATACACAGTACAGATACGTTTCACATTATTGTCGCAACCGAATGTCGAGTGGAAATGCCACCCAAAATGCCATAGATCACCACCACAACGACCAGCATCATCGCTGTGTTATTGTTGTGACGCAGGATTACCCAGGAGAGTAACAGAAAGTCAGAGGATCAACAAAATATCTGATTGCTCGAGAGCACCCCAAGTGCCACTTGTAAGCCTACACACTTTATGACCGAAGACTACACGCCACGGTCCCAACACACGGTCCAAGTGGGCACTTCTCGCGCGCCACTTGGCTTGGCTATCACCTCTCGCGGTCGTAATCAGTTTATTCTGTTTCTTGTCTGGAGAACACTTGTCCAGTGAGCGAAGCCTGGAACTATCCAGCAGCAGCCAGTCCGTCTATCAGTCTGTCCGTCAATCCCGGACTGTCCATCCGCCTCTCTCTCTCTCTGTGTGTATGTGTGTGGAATTAGTGAATTGAATTTCAATCGGCGGAAATGTAATCAATCTGAAGGATGCTTCAAGTGATTGGAGTTCACGTCGTTTACTGTGCTCCAAGTGGGATTTAAGAGCTGAGATCACACCTTGGTCCAGTACACGTTTGCTGTGCTATGCTGTGTGGTGTGTGGAGGTGTGAGTTAGGCTTTCAGGTGGCAGTAGCCTGTTTCGCTGCTTCTCCAGGTTGATTCTGGTGGGCTGACCGTGCTCGGTGCTCGTGCTTTGAGTGTTGTGTGCTCATCAGTTGGAATAATATAATTAATTTCGATCCAAGCGTTCGCTGACTGTTGCAGTTAGATGGTTAGGCCGGCCCATGATGGTGGTGTGGATGCACTCGAATTTGCATAAAGAAAATGTTTCATTTGCAACATGTTGCTGGTCGCTGTGTGTGTGCTTGTATGTTAACAGTGAGTGCGTGCCTTGCAGGGCGTGGAATGCGTGTTTAGGTAGACAGACAAAATAAATCGCCAAAGTGAAGTGTTGACACTGTTGATGCGTCGAGGCTATAGTCTGTCTCGATAAGATTGATCGAAGATGAATGGAGAGATAGGAGATTGATTTAAGTTTGCCCAGTTGCTACCATGGGCAATTAAAAGTCACTCTGTATGGGGTTTGTCCCTGAAAACGTGTTTGATTGGAAAGTCAGTTTCAGCTCTGTTCATAGATTTTATGCAGGTATTTCATTATTGGCAAAAGTATGCCGATATACATAAGGCTGACCATGTCTTAGCGGCTTCTGTACCGCCATCAAGATATTTTGGTTATATCTGGCGCAAGGCTCCTTTAGGAGGATGCCAATATATAGAGCTTGTTGCCATCTACCAGCAGGTTAGATTTTTTAAGAATACAGGCGCTCGCCGATCGAAGTCACTTGAAACATCCGGTAGCTGTGGCCAAAAGCTTGCCAATAGACGAAGAGCAGTCAGCTGTCATAGCTAGGGCATGATCAGAACATTTAGAGCGAATGGACACCAACGCTCCTGCCCGCAGAGTTTTCGAATCTTACTCAGAGGGACGGCGCAGTAGAGGGCCTCCTCGCTGTAGGTGGTGAGCACAAGCTCAAGGGGACCTCAATCAACTTGGAATGCGCAACTGGAGCCAATCAGCTGAATACCGCTGTAAATGGAGAAGCTTGTTGGTTGGAGTCCAGGTTCACCCCGAACTCTAGCGCCACTTAAGTAAGTAAGTAGTCACCTGTCAGGATCCTCTTACATGTTTCGCCACCTTGGTCGGGCCTTTAGCTTACCAGTTGATCTGTCTTAAGTTTGGAGCAGACCATATGGCTGCGATTACTGCACCAGATACTCGTATTTTCTCATTAATTATACATCCCTCTGCAAACGCTTTCTACATTTGCTAACTTGTCCATCTCATCGATCTTTCCAAGTCTAGTATGAGTAGAAGGGTCCACTTTCCTTTTGTGAATTGGTTACGTTCTTTCGGTCTATTGGCTCTGGTTTACCTTAGTTTTCTTTGAATTTGACGCAATATTATGGCCACCTGCCTTGATCGTGATAGATAGATATAGATATATACAGGTGAGGTGCAAGTGCACTGCGACGTTTAGGAGATCTATTGTGCCTCTCAAACTAAGGCTCTTGTTGATGATATGGTCGGTCTAGAGCACTTCCTCCAGTCCAGCTGCTGCTATGAACCGGAGTATCTTGAGTGGATCCAGCGAAAGTAGATCCAATTCCGATAGGATCTGTGCACCTAAATGATTTCTTCTTCTGTGGATCAGTGCTTCGTATTCCATAAGAAGGTGCGCTGGTATGTCTGCGAAGTCCCTGCAGAACCTGTGTGCTTTGATGGTGATAGCTTCTTGTTTCTTTCTGCTGTTGACTAGCACTGATTCCATCAAATCAAGCTCGGCGAGATCAAGCCTGACGAACGACAGCCACCATCTGACTCCATGAATAGTTGCATTGTAACTCTTCCGCGAATTTTGTGTCACAACAATTGCTATGCCGTACGCATTACCTACATTTTTTTTTACTTCGTCAGTGATTCCAAGTCTCAAGACAAGATGGGCCCTACTACCGATACTTGCGGAACTTCAACTAATATGAAATCAGTGTTCTTTCGAAGCGATTCAACGTTAATTTCGCTAAGCAATGTGGTACTCTTATCATCCCAAGTCGCTTGAAAGTGTCTTTTGTACCTAATCTCCATTCCTCTCCTAGATTGCTTCTTCCAAGGCTTGTAGTTTCTTATCGCTCAGAGAGATTTTCGAAACCCTTCATGCTGGTTCCATAGTTCGCCAGATTCCTTAATGTCTACGTTTAATCGATTGCACATGATTCTTCGTAGTACTTCCCCACTTGCCTCCAGCATACAGATGAGGTGATATAGCCCTCGATGAGGGTCCAGAGATAGGTTCATTGTACTGCCGATGTGTAAGATGGTTGGGCCACCCTCTTACTCTTGGAACCATTTACTTCTCCGTATGATGGAGTTGCCGAGGTCATTTAGATCACTGAAGATGTATTCACCCAGGGTAGCCTTCCTGATGTTGGCGAGTGCAGGACATCTGCATAGAGTGTGGCTAATGGTCTCTTCTTCTTCTTCGTCCCTACAGCTTCTGCAGAAATCTTGGTATGTGATGCCTAATCTCTGAGCATGTCCTTCTATAGCGCAGTGTCCGGTGAGGACGTTTATTACCATGGAGAGGGCTCCTCTCTTGTGTTTCAGGAACCCGATGGACCTGGTTTTACTCACTTACTTACTTACTTAGGTGGCGCTACAGTTCGGGGTGAACCTGGGCCTCAACCAACAAGCCTCTCCATTTAGCTCGGTCTTTAGCTAATTGCCTCCAGTTGCGCACTCCAAGTTAGTCGAGGTCCCCTTGAACTTGTGCGCGCCACCTACGGCGATGATTCCCTCTACTGCGTCGTCCCTCGGGATTAGATTCGAATACTCTGCGGGCCGGAGCGTTGGTGTCCATTCGCTCTACATGTCCTAGCCATCTCAGACGTCCAATACGCAGTTTTTTGACTAGGTCGATGTCGCTGTACAGCTCGTATAGTTCGTGATTGAATCTTCTCCTCCAAAACCCGTCAACGCAAACGGGACCGAAAATCTTACGAAGAATTTTTCTCTCGAGCGACCAAGGATATCTTCATCCTCTTTTAATAAAGTCCATGTTTCAGCGCCATATAGCAGGACTGGGATGATCAGAGTCTTATACAGAGTCTCCTTAGTTGTTCGAGATAGGGCTTGACTGTTGAATTACCTTATAAGCCCAAAAAACAGCGATTGGCAAGAGTTATTCTCGCTTGATTTCTGCGCTGATGTTGTGCTCAGAGTTTATAGCAGAGCCAAGGTAGACAAAGTCCCTTTCTACTTCGAAGTTATAGCTGCGCATTGTGACGTTCTGTCCAATTCGTTGGTATTGGCTGTCCCTTCTTGTTGACAGCATATACTTGGTTTTGCCCTCGTTTATCGCTAAACCCATTTTGGCCGCTTCCGCCTCAATGCTTGCAAACGCACCGGTGACAGCCCGCTGAGTTCTTCCGATAATGTCTATGGTATATCGTCGGCGTATGCAAGCAGTTGTACAGACTTGTAATAGATTGTGCCTCCGGTGTTGGCTTGTGAGTTCCGCACAATCCATTCAAGTACAATATTAAAGAAGTCACATGACAGCGCGTCACCTTGTCTAAAACCTTTTTTGACATCAAAGGTCTCGGTGAGGTCATTACCGACCTTGATGGAGCAGCGAGCGTTCTGCATCGTCAGCCTGCACAGACGAACAAGTTTGGCAGGGATGTCAAAACTAGACCTGGCTCTATAAAGCCCTTCTCTATAGATGCTGTCCTAGGTGGCCATGAAATCGATAAAGAGGTGGTGAGTATCGATTTGGAATTGTTGGGTTTTCTCTAGAATCTGCCGAACACCAACACCAACAACAGAATCGGCTTGGTTTTACTCAGTGTTGGACAAAGTAGCTTAGCGGTGTTACACTAGTTGCCATCGATGATGAACAAAACTCACCACGTCGACGTGGATAATGCACCTCGGTACTGTTACTCAGTTGCACAATTCCTCGGTATGCCACTGTGACCTGGTTCCGAGTAAAGGGTGATGTTGTACTGTCTAACTATCTCGTTAAGAGATACGTGGCTGTGCTTCACTACCTCATACTGCTGGATGCGGGGGATTTGATGGTCTTGCCTGACTCTCGATGTATATAACTATATCTGGTATTTGTAGGGCATTAACCGTTAGCCGTTTCAATTCTTCAGCTGCCTTGACGTGACGAAACGGCTTAAGAGTCAATGACTCTAAGGATCTGAAAGGACATCCAACTAAAGGTTGAAGACGCCTTGACTGTGACGTAAAACTTGTTATACAGTATGATGGAGAAAACAAATGCGATATCCACTCCAGACGGTACTCATGAAAATGATAATCCATCGTGATCTTTTCGACTACGGCCGGGACGAGGATTCTGGAGGTCCTAACCACCATACTCTTACCCCTCGCCTCTGGCGTTGACTAGAAAGTAGTAGTGATGCTGGCTTCAGAAGACTCCTGCAGCTCTGTCTCCGACTCGTTTGGTAGACTGGGCTGGAATGACAAAGAAAGTGGCGGAAAATCTTCGGCCGGAACGTCTAATCTCTGTCTCAGTAGACGGGCAGCTGATCGAAGTTGTGGGCGCCGTGGCGTAAGTGGTTAGTGTGTCGGATCACTACGCATGAGGTTCCAAGTTCGAATCCCAAAGTTTTTCACGGTCCCACCTCTCGCGAGCGTTTGACAAACATTCGAGAGTATTGTTGTCACGAAAAAGCTTCTCAAACCGCCGTTCGGATTCGGCATTAAACTGTAGGTCCCTTCCATTCGTGTGAAAAATATAATGCTCGCAACATGAGTGGTTGCGAGAAGCTAGGCCCTGGCACTTTAAAGAGCTGTTGCGCAAAATATTTGTTTTTTTTTTTATTGATCGAAGTTGTGTCAGTGACGGTTTGACTCGGGAAACTAATAAGGCTGAACGAGCTCTTGAAGCGGCGCACTCTAATAAGCTCCTGAATATGAGTCAGCTGAAAATGAGAAGAAGGAAGGCGGTGATGGCGCGGTGCAAAGAGGATGCAGAGTCACCTAAAGGTGCAAGCGCCGAAAGCAGTCATCCTTTAGTAGCGACAGGAAAGAGGCCTAGGTCGGCAGAAAATGTGTGTCGAGATCTCCAATGAGATCGCTAGACAAGGCACAGAGGAGGCTTTTTCAGGTCCCGAACCCGCGTTGGGCCTACCTGCGTCCTACGTTAGGGCTTCCATTGACGATTGGGTCTCTCACGTACACAATTGTGTGTGGCATGATTCTCCAGGATGCAGGTTGACTAAACGCATGTTTCCGGAAAAGACTGCAGACAACTTATTGGCGTCTTGACAGGCCACTTTGCTTTCACCAAACACTTTAACGTTCAGGACTTGAGTGACACTACAATTAGCGACGCTTGTGGAGAGTGCGACGATATCGCGGAACATTATCTCTGTGAGTGCCCGGGCTTTGCTCGTATCAGGTGGCAGATCCTCGGTGCTAATGTGGTGAGTGCTGGTACTATGAGCTCGTCATCACTGAAGTTCTTGCTTCGTTTTTTTTAGAAAGACAAGGAAATTCCAATAAAATGGATAAATTAGGGTTTCCTCTCTGGTAGTACAATGGACCAGTTGCGTCTGAGTGCTCCAGTCGAGCGTTTCCCATTCCAAAAATAAAAAAAAACGTTAGCCAGTCAGCGGCTTGGCAAATGGCTTGAAAAACGCTGCACTTATTTGAAAAGTAAAAAGAGAGGTGGATATCCAAGTCTTTCGAGAAGACTCCGGCACGACTCCACCCTTGGTTTTGGACCTGTCTGCAAAAATTTACAGGAATTCGTTGTACAGGACATGGTATGGCGTGGCGGACACTCAGTTTGGCTCGATATTGGGTGCATTTAGCCCATGTTGAAGTTGTGCTCAGTGGGCAGGTAGTGGATGACTTTAGGAAGATGACGATGCATCGACAGTATTTTGGAGTGCCCCCTATGTTACTCCCTACCTTGCTTGGAGCCTCTTAGTCTTGTCGCTGAGCTGGTAGGCAATTGTTTGCTGACGGTGTCAATCGGGAGTAGGTGGAGCATGGTTTGGAGCACCATTTTGAGAGCGGTTCTCAGTGCATCAGTAATGCTGAGACATAAAACTCGTATGAGGATGGTTCTTGTTCTCCTTAGGTAATAAATCTAAGGTAAGTCTGATCTAAAACGTGATTTAGTCCAGACAGCAACTTTTCAAATCCTACAAGTATCTTTCACGAAATCCATACTTATTTGCTGTGAAGATTGGATAACCATATGAAACTACGACAATCATCCACCATATGAACAACCCTTCTATTGCTCACTCATCCACCACCAACCACTGTATCTAGGTTAAGCAACTGGAAAAATCAATAATTGATTGCTTTCCTATTAACACAGTCCAAACATGGTTTCATTCTTCTTTCAAGTCAATGTTGCCAAAGTCATGGGTATCGTATCACCGGGGCGCGGTGGCTTATTATTACTCAATATCCCATCGTTGTGCCTGCTTTTTGCAAGAATAACATTAGAAGTTCGCCCATTGTCCATTCTGTTTGGCTTATGTGCATTTTATTTGCTATTCCGTCAACCTAACATCATAAGTCTTGCACTCATATCCACAATGGTTGGCAACCCAATTAGACCAGAATAACAGCCCAGCGTGCAACATCAAAGGTGCTATTCCGCCACCACCACCGTTGCATGGGTGTTGAAGGTAAATTAAAAAAAAAAAAAGAAGCAGAACAAGACAAAAGCCAGATAAAGAAACAGCACTGGCACAAATCCGATTTGAACATGACACTACACCTCATTGATTAGCATTTTGACGGAGAAAGTCAATACATGGAGTCGAAAATCCTCCACCTCCCCCCACACAGATCGCTTGAGTCTTTGGTTAGGTTTCGGGTGGGTTTTGGTGATGTGGCCAGTAACGAAGTGGGGTGGTTCTCTAATTGGATTCAACGAGCTGGAAATTGCTAACCCAACTGGAATGTTAACATGCTTACACCGACGCGAAATAAACGTGAATTGCAATAGATACGCGACAACGACGATGTGATGTTTCTATCGAACTGTCAAATCGATTTATTTGGAGCTGAGTTCGCTTAAATCTCATTAGGGCGACAATTAAGCCGGGGTGTGAGCGGCTTTCTTTCGATAGTGGAGTTCTCGTGGCCACAAATGAGATGAGAATTTAAAAGGATTAAGGTTGAGCCTTGGACACGACACAGAGCTGATTGCAAGAGGCGAAATGGTTGGGGATTTAGGAGAGAACTTAATGGACAGATTAGTGGACACGAAATGGGACTCTCCAAGCGATTACTCCTATGAGCATACACGTTCGAAAAGTAGTATATTCGACAGGAATTGTACCGACTCACGAATGAGGTCTATTCTCATGCAACATGTTTCTTTAGATAGAAGAGTCCTGGAGCAGGAAGGCTGTAAGGTAATTGCTTATACGGATGACGTTATTGTTGCTACCTCGGCCAATCGTTCAGAGATCTCTTGATAAAGGCTCTCTCTAAGCTCTGTAATTAGACTAAAGGATGTGGTCTTGGTGTCAACCCACGAAAAACGGTTGATCGAAACAATTGATGATGCTTGCTGACATCAGGATTTGAACCATGAACCATTAACATGGTAACTGACGACGTTACTACTATACCATTGCCACCCCTCTTCACAAAGAAATATTAAATTCCGCATTTGGACCCTCCAAAACTATGTGGCATTAGCCTCACACTCGTAGATAAAGCTAAATATTTCGGACTCATTCTTGACAAGAAACTCAAGCTGGAAACCCAATATCCCAGAACATATAAACAAAACCACTACAGCTCTGTACTGCTGTAAGAAAGTTATCTTCTATACATATAATAAAACTATAGAGGGTCGAATGTTTTTGTCTGTCTGTGCACGCATCACGCGGAAACTACTTCACAGATTTTTATGAAACTTGGCATAGTGTTAGCTTATAACCTGGGCTAACATTTAAGATACTCTTTATCCCGGGAAACGAAAGGGTTCATTATAACTGTAAGTGCAAAAGTATTTGAACACGCATCACGCGAAAACTACTGCATGAAATTGAACTGGATTTTCGCAGTAACATTGCTTAGAGTTAAACTTTTAAAAATGGCGTGTGTCGTGATTATAGAAAGGTATTAGAGGAGAATACTTCTTTGTCTTAAAAGTGTTAGCCCGGAACAGTAAGACGAGCACGGGTCAGCTAGTAGAAAATAAATGGGGACTAGAGCCATGATTTACAAACTGATTCTATGCTTTCATCATCAGGTCCATACTAACGTATGGGGTGATCGTCTGGTGGACAGCCATAGAGAAAGCTTAGAGCCTAACCTATGTTGGCAGTGCGCAAGGGTCGGCTTGCCCATGCATCAGTGGAGTACTAAGAACCACCCCAAGAGAGGCTGTTGATATCGTGTTTCACTTGACACCTTTGGATAGCAAGTAAGTAGCAGTTTGTGCAGTCACCAGCATGACGGCCATATCTCAGTACTTTAGTCTAAGTAGCGGACACTCCTCTATCCTCAACGACTTTGAATTCCTTCCGCAAAATACGGACTAGATACTTCCACAACTTGTGTTTGATGAAAACTTTGAGACCAGCATTCCCTTCAGCCTTGACTGGGAGGAGAATCTGGCGTTACTAGAGGGATCCATAAGCTTCTGCAGAGATGGCTCGAAAACAGAATCGGCAGCACGGGGGGTGTCTGCTTATGGGACCTAGCACGTAGCATTGGGAAACGTCTGCGATCTTCTACTGCTTTATTCGATCATCTGTACCATGGAGTAGCACCAATATTTTCTGTACATATTCTGGTACCCTTTTGGCAGTGAGTGTCGGCATTTTTGATGTCCTCTGACATCGTCCGTCGCTTTAAATTTTACTGCTTACCCGCATCTCGATAGCTGATCCGAGTCAGTCACATAGAAGGCGGGCTATGCGATGAGGGATCTTTAGGTGACTTGTTTCCTCTTGACAGCAAGACTAGTTCTTCAAAGATATACCTTCCATCAGAAATGCATTACATGTAACCGTGACTCCTTCGGGACGATGCCTGATTGTTGTTTTAACAGCGATATTCGTGATGCCATCAGTGCTAATCATCTTTTGATCCCAGATTTTGCTGCATTCCTGTAGGACTTCCTTGGATGTAACAAACAAATTGCACCAGGTGGAGGTGGTAGTAGATCTTACAAACTTACATCTATTCCAGTGGCTCTTGTTATTCAGCGAATCAACATATATTGAGAGATGTATTTCGATGAAGCATACGTCATTTTTATTCACCCTAAGGAAGGCTGTGTTTCTGGCAGTGCACGATGGGGCTTTCGCGTAAATATTTCTTTTGTGCCAAACTCCAAAGAACGGCTTATCTCGGCCGCACGAGAGCTTTCCTGAGTACGCCTGGCTCTGCTCTTTTTTGGTATTTGATGACCTTGCGCGATACTTATCCTACGACTCTGGTCCCATAAATATGCCGTCTGACGCAATGACACCAAAACTTCGGCTGTTGAGCAAATTTAAAGTCGACATTCCTTGTGTTCAGAACTGGCTTCGGTCAGGGTCTGAGTCAGGAAAGGAATTTTTCACAGATGGCTCCAAAACCAGTCAAGGGTCTGGTGTTGGTGTCTTCATGGAAGACGGCAACACTATGCTTCACTTCTCGTCAAGCAAATATGTGTCTGTTTGGAAGCGGAAACTTTTGCAATGGCCATGAATTACCTTGTAAGGAACAGGAGGAATGCTTTATAGAGATAGCCAGACTGCATTTAAGGCATTGCTTAATCCTTTACCATTTCCAAAACATTTGGTGAATGTGAAAACTCTGTGAACTCGATTGCAAGGCTGAATTCTCTGCCTCTTATGTGGGTCCCAGGTCACACTGGGATCTTGGGGAACGAGATCTGCGATGAGATTGCTAGGCAAGGCTCAGAGGAGATTTTCTCAGACTGGAACCTGCGTTGGGTCTCCCTGTGTCCTCGGTTAGGCCTTCCATTGACCATTGGGTTTTCCACGAACATAATTGTCTTTGGCATGACTCGTCAGGGTGTAGCTTGACTAAACGAATGTCTTCATCCTTAATCCTGGACGTCTGTAAGAAATCAGCGGCATTCTTGCTGCCTCTCAGCAGAAAGGACTTCTGTTTTGTTTCATTTCGCTTTAGCCAAACCAGGCTTAGAATAGTCTTTGATGCTTGTAGAGAGGACGACGACACAGCGGAACATTTTCTTGGCAAGTGTCCTGCCTTTGCTCCTATGCATCAGGTGGTAGATTTTCAGTGCTGATGTGTGAGTGCTGGCATTGTAAGCTTCTCACCACTGAAGTGCTTGCTTTCCTTTCTTAGAAAGAACCCCGGATAGTACAATGGACTAGTTGTCTCCAAGACCTCCAGTCGATAAAAAAAAAAGAAAGCCCTGAATTTAGAGTCGCAGTTTTCGCATGCAAATACTGTAATCGAGAAACTTTGTGGAAATGCACCAAGAGAGTGTTAGCGCTCTTATACCATCGCTCCAGTCCACTTTATCGTTATTTAATTAAAAAAATAATTTTTGAATAATTACAGACCCCCCGACCATAATAATACAGTCAAATTTACACGATTACAACGAGAAAAAAAAAAAAAAAAACACCCAAAACAGTCTTCCCATGGATACTTGTATTTCCTTCTTTTGGACGAGAGTGTTGCACCTCTTCACAGCCTGAACTCAGCCGGAAAATATAAATTTTGAGAAAACCAACAGACCTCAAAATGGTTTCGCCCCTTTTCTTCCTCAGAACAGCTCCCTCTTCAGCCAAACATACATGGGTTCCCTGGTCAAGTGTTACGTGTGTTACAGAAGAAAGGGAGAGGAACCAGGAAGACCAAAAGAAGCCAAAGCCAGTGTTTCTCTATTGCACATCCGTCTGAATGTTGGCTGGATGGGGTTCGTTTGTATGTAATTACCGTCATTTCTGGTGTCAAATATGAAATTTATGAACCCTTTTTGGCCGGGACTGTGCTTCCTTCCTGTTTGAGTGTGTGTGTGTCTGTCTGTTTGCTTTGAGTCCTGTGTTCCTATGCGAATCGTTACAATTTGTCTTGAATGCTACAAGAGGTATCATTATCCTTTTTCCTTTGAACTGCATCAGCATTTGTTTAACTGCAACAAGGACACTCTCGGTCTGTAACTAGGACTAGGTGTGGAACAGATTTTCTAAATGCAAATGGGACAGATTTGGATACATCGAACAAATGCTAGAATGGCAAGGACCTTCGTGATTGTATTCCTTTTCATCGTGTACTGGGTCACGCAATCCATTTTTTTTTTTACGAACTCTCTGGCAAGAAGGAAACCAAATTTTCTGTGTTTTTTGTTTCTAAACATGTTCACCTTTGTTTAACTTTTGGAGAACCTAAAAAAGATAATCGATGTATGGAGGAGATCTGCGTGTTTAACTCGAGGGAATGGTGCCAGGAAAAAGGTTTGAAAGGTCAAAATGCTTGTGGTTGGGTGCACTTTTGATGGTTGAGTGAGTTTTTCCCTGTTTTTTTTTTGGAGCTGTGGAGCATTTATTTATTGGAAAGTTGCGTGCTATTGGTTTTTGTTTATCGAAATGTTTTTCAAGTTTTTAAAAGTACCAACTCGTCTGCATTACCTATTTACGTGGGGGAAAATTGCATATGTTGGAGAAATCTGAAACTTAGTTGGAGAATAGGTAAATTAATAGTCCTCCTGTCTGGGTATTGTATTGTATTTGAAGGGCGACATCTAAAGACGACAAGGACGTAGACGTGGTAATTCATTGTACTCTAGTATAGCTGGAATGTATTCCGAGCCAACGTCTCTACACTTGTTCGTAGCCTTCGCAAAACCGAGGAGAATGACAAGGTTGAGCGTGATTAGAACGTTTCTCAAGAAGCCCACCTTAATGCGGGCGAAAACTGGACATTTACAGATGAAATGTAAGGCCGTTTCATTCACCTTATGAGAGCACTCACAGGTTTGATTTTCTTATACAGATGCTCGTTTGAGGAGTTAAGGCCAGTGACGAGACGCGCTAAGGTTCTCAAGTCATATCTGTTTATTCCAAGCAGATACTTAGTTTGTGAAACGACGAGCAGCAGCCTATAGAAAGTTATGAAGCAGTAAGGGCGGATGCTGAGCTCTTCCTGGCATTTCACTTCCTGAATACCTGCGCATCCAGGGACCCGAATCAGCTCAACGATAGCCTCCTTCACGATTTTAGAGATAATTCTTACAGCCAAGCAGGCTTTGATAGTAGCTTGAATGACTGAGTAGATGTATAGGGTTTCATCCTTTTCCTTAAGAGAACTAGCGCTGCAGGGTGATCACAAGGATTTCTGTTTGAAAGACAGTAGTTGGTATGGTTAGGTTATGTGTTTCTCTTTATGTTGTGGAACCTGTAAAAACTTACACTTTCTTTGTCTCTATCTTTCGGTCCATTGGCGAACCACAGTGAGCTCTTTATAAATCGTATTATGTTCTTTAGTGGAGCTTGCCCAAGATCACTTAGATCTTCAAAGAACCTGTTGCCCAAGTGTTATAGACGGCAGTTTTGTAGATTTGGGCAGTCACCCAGCAAGTGGTTAATACTTTCTATCTC
Organism: Brachypalpus laphriformis; assembly: GCA_945910035.1. Taxonomy (NCBI): domain Eukaryota; kingdom Metazoa; phylum Arthropoda; class Insecta; order Diptera; family Syrphidae; genus Brachypalpus; species Brachypalpus laphriformis. Next base: position 161,982,155 of record OX246756.1, read on the forward strand.
TTCCGCGTCTTGACAGCTCCTGCAGTGGTCGGGTGAGTTGATGCCCAGTCGTATGGCCATTTCCCCTATCGCGCAGTGTCCTGTAAGTGCACCTATCAAGATACGGACTGCCTTTTTATTCATTGCCAGCAGGCTTTTGGTTCTTCCTTCATCAGTATGGGCCATAAACTGCGAGATATGATACAGTCGCCTCTGGTAATCCATGCGGACATAATCAGTTCTCTTCTTCTGAGGTCGATTTTTCTTTTTAGTACACCAATAGAAACTTTTACTGTTCTATCTCCAATGCTGAAACGCTTCTGGCTAGTTCATCTGCTATCTCATTTCCTTTTATATTACTATGTCCGGGAACCCAGCAGATAGTTACCTTACGAGTATGGGTGTTGCACAAATTCTTTAGTAAATCTCGGCATCTGGAAACTGTTTTTGGTCTAACTTCCACGCTGTCTACTGCCTTGATTGCCGCTTGACTATCTACGCAGATGGTAATCTTGGAAGGATTAAGTTTCTTTCTGTGAATGGTCTGTGCTGTACTTTCAATAGCGAAGACTTCGGCTTGGAAGATACTGCAGTCGTCTGGGAGTTTGTATGAGTCCTTGATATTGAGTGACTCACAGAGACTCCAGAACCAGTTCCTCTATCCATTTTAAACCCATCTGTATAGAGCTGAATGGCCTGTTCATTGGTTAATGTGTTAGAGTCCCACTTTTGTCTTTCGGGAATAAACGTGGAATAGTTCTTATTGAAGTCTGTGTAGGGTATGATATAGTCAGTTGTTCTATCGAGATCTGTTCTATATCTTTGTAGTACAGAACCATGTCCATAGGAGCTATGCTTCCACGCGCCTGATTGCTTGAGGCGAATCGCAGCTTTTGGCAGCTGTGCTTGTACTCATCCAGGGGGAGGAGGTTTAACATCACCTCCACACTTGCTTGCGATGTTGATCTCTGCGCTCCTGTTACATTTATGCATACCAGTCGTTGTACCTTAGCTAGGTTTACTAGATAGCTGGTCTTGTCCGTTGCATTCCACCATACAATGCTACCATAGGTAAGTATAGGTCTGACAATTGCTGTATACATCCAATTGATTATGGATGGACACAGGCTCCATCGTTTACCAAAGATTTTGTTACAAGCGTAGAATGCGCATAGTGCTTTCTTTGTTCTTTCTTCTGTGCTCTTCTTCCAGGTAAGCTTCGAATCTAGGATAGTAGTAGTTGGTATATCCAAGGATTTCTATCTAAATATTTGCAGACAGGGCGGTAGTTTGATACGTCTTGCTTTAAACCATATTTATCGATAAATAGATATGAGTAGTTGCCATTGAACTGTTAAAAATGAAGTGAAGGGGTATACCAAATGAGCTAGCATATATTTTTAAAATAACAGGAGGGATACCATCTATCCCTGATAGACAGCTCTGATTCAACCATGGGGATTGAAAAGTTCATACCACCAATGTTGACGAAATCAATCAATCCGTAGTAATAGTTTTGTTTTGCCTAAGGGGTGGTGGAAAACGCCACTGCTCACGAGAAACAAGCCCGCTCTGTTGCAAGTAGTGTGGGTCTTGGTACCCACTAAAAAAACCACCTTTAACCTTTGACACCATCCACTCCGGAACCGCTTTTGCATTACTTCAGAGTGGTGTCGTTTTCTTTCCCCTATCTTTTTACTTACTTACTTAGATCATTTAACCCCTCGGGGGGCATAGGGCGTCAACCACGCCTGCGCGCCATCGTGTTCGAAGTTCTGCAACGCGTTTGAGCTGCCTCCAACTCATTCCTAAAGAGCTCGATTCCTCCTCAACTGTTCTGCGCCACGTTTGCCTAGGGCGTCCCGCTATTCTGCCTGCCTGGGTGAGCGGATTCCACTGCATGGCGTATTTCGCAATGGAGTTGTCTTCGCGCCGTAGGGTGTGTCCAATCCATTGCCACTTTCTTCTTCGTATAGTAATGCTTATAGGTTCTTGGCCCGTTCTCAGATAAAGCTGTTCGTTAGAGATGCGGTTCGGCCAAAAAATCCTCAAGATGATTCTTAAGCATTTGTTTACAAAGACTTGCAGCTTCCGTGTGTTAATGGTGTCCACCTTCCAAGTACTGCACCCATAAAGCAGCACTGATTCTACGTTGGAGCGGAACAGTCGCAGCTTGGTTCTTAAGCTGATAACATTGCTTCTCCAGATTTTAGATAGCATTCCGAACGCAGCTTTAGCCTTCCCGATTCTGCTGCACACATCCAGTTCGGTGCCACCGCGATTAGCCGAGACCACACTTCCTAAATAAAGAAAGTTATCAACTTTCTCGACTTCCTGTCCGGCAATGTTAAGTTGAGCGCGGTTGTTAGAAGAAGTGCTCAGGGCTTTTGTTTTGGCTGTGTTTACTTTTAGCCCCACTTTGTTTGCCTCAGCTTCTAGATTTTGGGCCATCAGATGAAGATCCATTATCCGATGTGAAAGTAGACAAACATCGTCAGCGTAATCTAGGTGTTTAAGGTAAGATGTCATAGTCCAACGAATTCCATAGTTGCCTTCCGTCAATGCTGCACGGAGTACATCGCTGATAACCGCCAAAAACAATAGTGGTGACAGTATGCACCCTTGACGTACTCCACTTTGGACTTCAAAATCCTCCGACACCTTACCATTGTGCACGACGTGACACTTACCGCCCTCGTATGTAGCCTTGATAATAGCTATAAGTTTTTCTGGGATGCCTCTCCTGCGCAAGGCCAACCAGATAGCATCTCGATTCAATCTGTCGAAAGCTTTCTCGAAGTCGATAAACATTAAATGTAGCGGAGACCTATACTCAACGCATTGCTCGATAATGATCCGTAAGGTGTTTATGTGGTCAATGCAGGAGGATCCAGCGCGAAAGCCTGCCTGTTCGACATCTTTCCCCTATCGGGGCCTCATATTTGTCTTCTCTTTTGGGTTAATCATTTCTTGCCGGTAAGGCTTACATCAGACTTACATAAATCTCATAAGGGTAATTATTAGGTCTTCCTCTCTCTTTTGTTTTTGATTTAAGCACGTTTTCTATAAAGGAACGTACATACTTGATTCCAGCTCTGGTCACTCATTGACATCTTTGTCACTATGTTTTCTGGGGTGATGACGCCGATTAGAGATTCCAGCGCCCTCCTTTCAGCGTGTGGGTTGCGTCGTCAAGTTCTGAGTCTCCATATTGGCAAGCCGAGCTCCCTGTTTTGCCCACTCTGTGGAGGTAGGCGTTGAAATAACCGTGACCGATAAGAAATTGGGTGACGTAATAATTTACTTCCCCGTGTTTCCGTCCCTTCCAATCGGCAATGTTGCTGATCAGACTCGCGGTTCATCGTCCTCTGCTTTCTGAGCTTCATCTCTCCTGCCATTTCTATTTGGTGAGCTCCTTCGCCTCCTCGGTTGCCGCTTCCACTCAAATTTCCGCATTTTTGTCGTAGACGTACTTCCTCTTTGCCGCAAGAAGATCAATAGGGGTCACTCCCGCGACTATGAGGACGGCTGGTTTCGAAACCGTTCGGTACAAACTTGCAACCCGTAGTGCCGCGCCCCTTTGTGCTGCGGCCATTTGCTTCCTGTATTTCTCTTGTCGTAGTGCGTGGGGCCATATCTCGCACCCATACAGGAGAATGGCGTGGGTGACTGTCATCAGGAGCTTTCTCTTGCTAGCTATTGGACCTTCAACGTTTGCCATTAATCTCCTCCGTGACATTGTGACCTTCGCAGCCGGTCCGAAGCAGATCTTATTTGATGTCAGAAAGTGAGCCTCGTGTTTAGGGCCATCACTAGGTACTTCACCGCTTCCTTGCTAGTTATTACCTCAGACCCGACTTGAAAGTCGGCAATACTTGGTATCCTCTTCTTTGTCAAAAGGACTATCTCCGTCTTTTCTTTGGCCAAACCTAAGCCATGTTCTTTCATCCAGAGGTGCACCCGCCTCATCAGCTGGTTGAGTTTTCTTTGCGCGCTATCTGTGTCCCTTGCCGTAATCACCGGGACGATGTCATCTGCATACCCTATCATGCCATCGTAGGAGATGTTCCAGAGGTCGGGTCCCAGGATTGAGCCCTGCGCTGCTTCAGCAGTAATCTCCTTTATTCAAGGTCCTTCTGCGGTATTGTATAACAGCTTCCGGTCATTGAGATAGTCCTTCCCCATCCACAAGAGATATTCGAAATGATTTCGAAGGCGTTCAGCATATCGCTCCATCTGGTTGAATTGGAGGCATTTCGCACGTCCAGAGTTGCTGGCAATACGATTTTCCTTGAATAGTGGTTGCCCTGTTGAGCCAATTGGACGGTCCTTACCACTTATTATCAGTAGTAATAGTAGGTGTAGCTGAAACCTAATTCGTATGAACGGAATGAAAAAGTTTATCAAACAAGTTGCAAATAGTTAACAGATCCGAAGAAGTTACTTCTTCATAACGTATGCAGTGAGGAATGCCATTCGAATGCTTTTTACTTTTAATGTAGTCCGAAAACATTTAGGGTACGTAGGTACAGGTAGGTGTGGTGGTTCTACTTAAGATAAAGAACCCAACTAGCACTTGGTGCCGTTTTGACACCACAAACTCATATAATCTGGATGTGACGGTGTGTTGGTGGGGAGTCTCTAGATCCAACCTGAAAAGTTTAAGAAGATTATTAATTATTTAATGTTTTTCTCTTAGGCTTCCTTAGGGAAATTTGAAATGGGTTGTCCCGAAGCTCGTTGCCCGGCCCTAGCTAATGCTGGACGGACGTATAAATAGTGGATACGCGTTTCTTTTTCAGTAGCGACAGTGTGTGTTGTGTGGGATGCCTATAGGCCAGTGACCCGTGGTAATCGCTGTTATTCTGGCGATGTCTTTACGCGTTCTGTTTAGGAAGTCGGTTGCTTTTGTTTTATTGTAGCTTGGCCACATCTTCGTAGATATGACACAGTCTGTTAGCCTAGTCCATCTGAGGTTGTCTTTGTAAGGAATTTTGAGGAGATTTCTCCTTTGACTGCTTCAAGTGGAATCTGAACTAATTCCGCAAGTGAGCGGTGGTGGGCTGAGCCTTGCTTAGCTAGTTCATCAGCAAGTTCGTTTCCATAAACGTAGCTGTGCCCTGCAACTCAAATCAGGGCTACCTTGAATTACAATCTAGCGAGGCTAGTTCAGTTCGGCATTCTAGTACCAGCTTGGATGATATAGTAGCCGAGGCAATGGTTTTGATGGCAGCTTGGCTGTCAATAAATTGGCAATCTTTTGCCTTAACGTTATTCTTTTGTGTAATTTGACCTGGTGATAGGCTTCCCGGACAGCAAGTAATTCTACCCGAAACACACTGGCAAAGTCCCGAAGTCTATATGAATATGAGATACATACCACATTGCATACATACATTTTCAAATGACCCGCTAATCCTTCATGAGGGTCGCGGGGGTCCATCTATTTCTAGGCCTTCCGCGGGGTAGCCTACCTGATGGCATGGCCACCATGGCACGTCTTGGAAGCCGGTCTGGAGGCATATGCACTACGTGACCAAACCATCGAAGCATAGATCGTTCCGTTCGGAGAAGTAGCTGCTCAACATTGAGCGCCTCGCGTACTCTGGTGTTGCGCACTCGATCCCTACGAGTTATTCCAGCAACACCGCGAAGGAACCTCATTTCGGCAGCTTGTATCCGCGATCTTATTCTTTCGGTCACTCTCCAGATTTCATGACCATAGGTGAGAGTTGGAACATACATCGAGTTAAAAACCGATAGCTTAGCTTGAACACTAAGTTCAGCCTTCCTTACAACAGATTGGCCAAGCTCTCTCAAAATTGATCCAGCCTGACCAATTCTACAGGATAACTCGACATTGATCTTCCCATCACTCGTGAATAAGACCCCGAGGTACTTAAACTTATCCACCTGCTTCAGCGGAACTCCAATAACATGCAGAGTGCACTGAATTGGTTTCTTTTGGAAACTACCATTACTTCTGACTTGTTCACTTTGATCTTCATTCCAGCATCATCACAAGCGGCTACAAACCTTTCGAGTGCGCAGTGAAGTTCGGTTTGAGAGGACCCAAGGATGACCAAATCATCCGCAATGAGCAGATCTCCTTAGGTCTCCTACTTTCAAACATTCCCCGCCACGGCAGCGCTGCAACATTCAATCCATATATACAATGAAGAGGAGAGGTGACAAAACGCACCCCTGGCGGAGTCCAACGCCCACAGTGAAAGGTATTGATTTAACACCATTTACACACAGCTTCTACAGTTTGTATATAAAGACTGAATCGCTCTTAACAGGGAACCATCAATCCCATACTCCTGCAGAACACTCCAGAGTTTGCCCCTAGGAACCCTATCATATGCTTTTTCCAAATCTACAAAACAAGTGTAGACTGGTTTTGGCATACTCCCAGGCCTTCTCAAGAACCAGTGAATAACTGGTCGGTTGTGCTTCTACCGGGATGATAACCGCACTGCTCATCCCCCAAACTGTCCTCATCCACAGCTCTGGAACGCGTTTCTAGCACCTTAGCGAAGACTTTTCCAGGGAGACTTAAAAGCGATATACCCCTATAGTTGGCGCAATCTCTTTTGTCCCCTTTTTTAAAAAGAGGAACTATCACCCCCATTTGCCAATCACCAGGTGTTTTACCGCGTTCCCAGGCCACTTTAATGACACACGAGAGCCATTGCACTCCCTCTTTACCTTAAGCCTTGAGCATTTCTGGCCGAATTTCATCCACACCAGCAGATTTGCCAACCTTTAGCGCTTTGATCGCCAAAGGTACTTCCTCTACCATAGGACTACTTTCCGCTCAACTCTCGACAATAAGTCTGTCATCTTCGGTGCCCTGTTCGGGATTGAACAATTCTGAAAAGTGCTCGCTCCATCTGCGTAAGATGTCCTCCTCATTGGAAAGAAGTGTACCGTCTTTGGATTTGACTCCTTTAATGATATTCAATTTTTTTCCTCTGAGTCGGCGGACGGTCTGCCAGAACATCTTATTTGCAGATCTGTGGTCACGTTCCAATTTCTCGCCAAACTCCTTCCAAGACTGTTCTTTCGCTGTTTTCACAGCTAATTTGCAAGTTCTTCGCGCCTCAGTGTATCGATTTCGAGAACCGGAGTTCCCCAAGTGAATCCACACCTTAAAGGCTCTCTTCTTCTCTCTGATGGCTTAGTGAACTCCCGGCGTTTTAAACCAAGCAGTCCTTTTCTCACCACCAGCCGCCACACCAAGCCGCTTCACTCCACAAACATCTCCCGCAGAGGCAATAACCGCTGTTGAAAACAGTTGCCATTCTTCCTCTACATTTGATGGAACAGTTGGAATTCGTTCAAACCTTCCAGATATTTGCCGCACCTGTAACCTCTCCCATGAATATGAGATGCTTAAGTAATACGAAAACATACGCGCACCGATTCCACAGTCCATTTTTGAACCGTCTGCGCAGATTGTTACGTCGAAATTCTTAATCAACTGTCTATCTTGCCATTCTGATCCTGTGGGGAATTGAATGTTGTCGAAACGCTTTGTGAAATTCAATTTGGAAATAATGTAATCTGTTGTGGGCAAAATGAGTTCTCTTGGCAGAGAGTCTAGTATGTTACTATGCCCATAGGGGGTTTCGTAATCCGGCACCCAGTCTCCCTGAGTCTGAACTTGCTATGTGGTGTGATGCTTGTTATGTGTAGATCTAAATGTAGAAGATGCAGATGCATGTCGGGGTTGACCGAAGAGCGCTTGTGGTGCATATACATGCCGTTCTTTGTACCTTGTTAAGTTTGGTTATATTATAGAATTTTTGACCCTATACTATTGACCCATATGAGAGAATTCGTCGTACCACGGCTGTGTACGTCCATAGTGACAATTTTGGCTGCAGTTCCCATTTTTTACCTTATATTTTGTTACAGGCGTAGAAAGCTATACATGCCTTCTTTACTCGTTGTTCTATGTTTAGCTTCCAGTTGAGTTTAGGATCTAGGATAACTGGTAAATACCTAGCACTGGGCGATAGGAAGAGCGGTTGGCCATTTAGCCGAGAAGGTGCGAAGTCGGCTATTTTGGTTTTGGTGGTGAAGAGCATCAGTTCAGTTTGAAACAACCTTTCACATTTTTCTTTGAAATAAAAGGTTTCCTCGAAGTCCGCCTTGTAGCGCTCTGCGTCTTGTTGTGGACGACTCAATTTCAATCTTCTTCTTCTTCCTTTTTCAGCGAGGTTATGATCCGAATAATTAAGGAACTGGCCCTCCAGGTTGGGGGTTGTGCCGTCGGGGTAACTTCCCTACCACGTAAAAAGCCTATGGTTCCGAAACAACCAAAAGCCTCGGATAAGGATGACTCAACTAATGACGACCCCAGCAAACGATATAAGGACAACGACCTTCGGATCTGTACGTGGAATGTTCTGTCCCTTTACAGACCACGTGCAGTCGAACAACTAGCAGAGGCCCTAGACTGCTATAAAGCAGATATTACCGCCATCCAGGAAGTGCGATGGGATGGGCCGGGCAAAAAGAGGATGAAAAACTGTGACATCTACTACGGTGATTGCTACAGAGGCAACAGGAAACGCTTATTCGGATGCGGATTTGTCATACGCGGCAGACTTAGGCAAGAAGTCTTAAGCTTCCGACACGTGAGCGAGCATATTATGACTATTCGGATCAAGGCTAAATTCGCTAACATAAGCCTAATATGTGTTCATGCCCCCACAGAAGAAAAGGACCCTGCCACCAAAGAGTGTTTCTACGAGCTCCTCGACAAAACATACGAGCAATGTCCTAAATACGACGTTAAAATCGTATTGGGCGATTTTAACGCCAAAATAGGAAAGGAGGACGTCTTTGGTAGGGCAGTCGGTAAGCATAGCCTACACGACACCACGTCTGATAACGGACTAAGGCTAATTGATTTCGCTGTGGAGCGAAATGTCACCATAGCAAGCACATGGTTTCCTCATCTCGATATTCATAAGCAGACATGGCGGTCCAATGATCATGTCACGATCAACCAAATTGATCATATTGCGATCGACGCAAGGCATGCCTCCAGTATTCTGGATGTCCGGACCTTCCGAGCGGCCAACATAGACTCGGATCATTACCTTGTTATAGCCAAGGTGCGAATGCGGATATCCCAATCTGAGCAACAAAGAAGAATCACTGTGCGAAAATTTAACGTCGAAAAGCTACAATCGCAAGAGACCGCCAGACTCTTCGCTGAACGCGTATCCCGAAATCTGTCAATCACCCCTTTGCCGCCAGCATCAAGTACCGAAGACCAGTGGCAACGATGCCAACATGCCATCAGAAACGCCGCGACTGATGTGCTGGGTCTCGCTCGACCACCACCGCGAAACCCCTGGTTTGACGAAGAATGCCGGCGAGTGCATGCAGCAAAACAAGAGGCATACAAAGCGGCGCTGCAAAGGAAGACGAGAGCTGCTCGTGAGCTCTACGAGCAAAAGAGACGGGAAGAACATCGGCTTCTCCAAAAGAAGAAGAAAGAGCATGAGAAGCGCGCGTTTGGGAATATCGAGAGTCTATACTCCAGGAACAATGTACGGAAGTTTTACCAAAAGGTAAAAAGAACGTGTCAGAGAAGTAATACCCGTACAGAAACCTGTAGAGATGAAAATGGAAACCTCGTAGTAGAATCACAGTCGGTGCTGAGAATATGGAAAAACTACTTCTGCAGACTGTATAACGGCGACGAAGACCAACATCCCGCTGTCAGGCAGAATGAACCATTCAACATGGACGATGATAGTCAAAATTTCCGTCCACCTGACCAAAACGAAGTGAGGATAGTAATATCCAAGCTAAAATCGAACAAGGCTGCTGGACCTGACGGCTTACCGGCCGAACTTTTCAAGGCAGCTGGGGATGAATTGGTAGAGTGCATACACCAACTCATTTCTAATATTTGGTCAGACGAGTGTATGCCTGATGAATGGAATCTCAGCATCGTTTGCCCGATCCACAAGAAAGGAGACCCCCTCAACTGCGCCAATTATAGAGGCATCAGTCTCCTCAACATCGCATACAAGATCTTTTCTGCGATATTGTGTGAACGCCTGAAACCTTTTATCAACAGCCTGATTGGACCCTATCAGTGCGGTTTCAGGCCAGGAAAGTCCACCATCGATCAAATCTTCACACTTCGGCAGATCCTGGAGAAAACCCAAGAATTCCAAATCGATACTCACCACCTCTTTATCGATTTCAAGGCCGCCTATGACAGCATCTATAGAGAAGAGCTTTATAGAGCCATGTCTAGTTTTGACATCCCTGCCAAACTTGTCCGTCTGTGCAGGCTGACGATGGATAACGCTCGCTTCTCCATCAAGGTCGGTAATGACCTCACCGAGACCTTTGATGTCAAAAAAGGCTTTAGACAAGGTGACGCGCTGTCATGTGACTTCTTCAATATTGTACTTGAACGGATTGTGCGGAACTCACAAGCCAACACCGGAGGCACAATCTATTACAAGTCTGTACAACTGCTTGCATACGCCGACGATATAGACATTATCGGATAACTCAGCGGGCTGTCACCGGTGCTTTTGCAAGCATTGAGGCGGAAGCGACCAAAAAGGGTTTAGCGATAAACGAGAGCAAAACCAAGTATATGCTGTCAACAAGAAGGGAAAGCCAACACCGACGAATTGGACAAAACGTCATAGTGGGCAGCTATAACTTCGAGGTAGTAAGGGACTTTGTCTACCTTGGCTCTGCTATAAACTCTGAGCACAACATCAGCGCAGAAATCAAGCGAGAATAACTCTTGCCAATCGCTGTTTTTTGGGCTTATAAGGTAATTCAACAGTCAAGCCCTATCTCGAACAACTAAGGAGACTCTGTATAAGACCTTGTTCATCCCAGTCCTGCTTTACGGCGCTGAAACATGGACTTTATTAAAAGAGGATGAAGATATCCTTGGTCGCTTCGAGAGAAAAATTCTTCGTAAGATTTTCGGTCCCGTTTGCGTTGACGGGTTTTGGAGGAGAAGATTCAATCACGAACTATACGAGCTGTACAGCGACATCGACCTAGTCAGAAAACTGCGTATTGGACGTCTGAGATGGCTAGGACATGTAGAGCGAATGGACACCAACGCTCCGGCCCGCAGAGTCTTCGAATCTAGCCCCGAGGGACGACGCAGTAGAGGGAATCATCGCCCTAGGTGGCGCGCACAAGTTCAAGGGGACCTCGACCAACTTGGAGTGCGCAACTGGAGGCAATTAGCTAGAGACCAAGCTAAATGGAGAGGCTTGTTGGTTGAGGCCCAGGTTCACCCCGAACTGTAGCGCCACCTAAGTAAGTAAGTAAGTATGATCCGAAAACAAGGGATCATAACCCTTAAACTTCACCGCATTTCTACTGATCCGCCTGTGGGGTTCGCCGGGCGAGTCAATCTCAAAGTCCAAATTTACTTTTAATTCTCTTTCTTTTGCACTCATTTTGTACTCTTGGACAAGGCGTATGAGGCCCTAGTTATGACGTTAAAATTACCCTAGGTGACTTAACGTAAAAGCTAGGAAAAGAGGGCGTCTTTAGTAGCGTGGTCGGAAAACACAGCCTGCACCACATCACGGACTCGGGCTAATCGACATTGCGGCGGGACGACACATTGTCGTAGTTAATACGCGGTTCGTACGTCTCGACATTCACAAGGGAACGTGGCTCTCCTTTGATCAAAAAACTGCTCTAGGTTAGGTATGTGGGCTGGTATAGGGGATAGCAATCCTCTACATCACATTCAGGTCAATATAGACCCATTGTGATACCCATGCGAGGTAAGAAGATAGATTAGAGAATCCCTTCCTCGTGAAAAGAATAAAATAAAATGTCTTTTGTATACATGTCCTAAAGAAAGCAGTAGTAGTACTTACTGTGCTTGATATATGTTACAAACCATCCAGAGGATTTAATGAAGTTTGCGATCTGGTTTATCGGTCTGTTGGACAACTCTTCAAACTGCTTAAAGAAGTATTGTCCAAGGAACTTATTTCTTAAATGATAGAGGCCTGGGCAGTAGCAAAGAAAGTGGGTAGTGTCCTTCTGAACCTCCTCATCACCACAGCCTTTACAAGGATCTTCGTTCGTCAGACGTAGTTTTTTTTAGTGGTATCCCTTAGTGTTACCTATGCTCCGTAATGACACCTATGAGAGTAGAAAGGGATTTTCTATCTCTCTGCATGAGTCTATTGGTTTATGCTCTCTCTAATGTAGGTCATAGCTTCATGGTGGTGATACAAACATCTAAAGAGGACCTGTTGTTTACCTCCCTTAGTGCTTTATTGCCTGCTTCAAGTTTGAGTGTTCAAGGCGGGACGTAGGCGAACCCCGCTGGCGGATCAGTGGAATTGCGCTGAAGTGGGAGGGTTGTGTTCCCTTATTTTCGGATCATAACCTCGCTGATAAAAGGAAGAAGAAGAAGAAGAATAGAAGAGGAAGGCGGGACGTACACTGAATGGTCAGATTGGTCTGAGTTTAGTGCTGAGTCTCCTCTAGCCAGTTCGTCGGCTTTCTCATTCCCTGGTATGCCTTCATAACCAGGGACCCAGCAGAGCTTTACCTCATGTTGTGTTTCAAGAACCTTGTGCTATTATTCACTATAGGGCTCCAGCAGAGCTTTACCTTATGCTGTGTTCCAAGTACCTTGAGCTCTTCACTACAACACTTTATAAGCTTCGATTTTACTTCTGTAGCAGATATTGCATTTACCGCTGCCTGGCTGGCGATGAAAAGGGTGATATACTCACGCGGTATTGCCCTCATTGCAGTCTCACGGGCTGCTATTGTCACTGCTAATACCTCTACCTGGAAAATGCCGCTGTAGTTCGGAAGCCCAGCTGACATGGAGTAACCAAGCGTTTCAGAGAAGATGCCTGCGCCTGCACCTATTTATATTTTTGATCCATCGGTGTACACAGCTATGGATCGCTCGTTAGGTGTTCTGTCGTTTTTCCATTCTTCCCTGCTCGGATAGGAGCTTAGAAATGGTATCGTGAAGTATAGGTAAGGCGTTGTGTAGTCTGTTCTAGATTCATTGTCTGGATATCTGTGCAGGATCGTGGTATGACCCATTGGATTTGGTCTCCAGCTATCTGTCTGGTTTAATTCTACGGCACCGCACCGCCGCCGATGCTTGTATAAAGATGTCTAGTGGAAGCAGGTTGAGAATGGCCTCGAGTCCAGCTGTAGATGTCGTTCTCATTGCAGTGGTCATGGCGATGCACGCTAGTCTTTGTACTTTTGTGATGGCAGTTAATCTGTTAATTTTTCTGGCGGCTTGCCACTAAGCGAGGCTTCCATAAGTTAGTTTTGGCCTTTCTATGGCTGTATACATAAGCAAATGTGCTTATCTGCCGGCTACCATCATCTATCAGTAGTTTTACTCTTAGTACCTAATTTACCCATAGACTTGTGCATTCATATTCTTCTTCTATATGCAGATACGAGTATTTAAAAATTAACTGCTTACTTAAACAAATTTAATCGTTAAGCAAACAATTAATTTTTAATTCCATTCTAAACTCCAATCTCTTATTCGAAACATTTCTTTCGAACAATTAGTTTTTTTTTTACCTGCATTCTTAAAAAATTTAAGCCACACGAACACTCCCCATTTTTCAACCCACCACCAAGCATTCTTGAACAATTTCCAACCCAAACCACTTTTCTTTCGTTCACCAAACATCTTTCTCTCCCTCTGTTCACAATGAAATTAGACAATTCAGCGGTTGAGTCACATGAGACGAACAGAGAAAGACTGAACCACGCCCACAATCAACATTAAGTTTAATGAAGTGTCACTAACGCTCTGCAGCAACACCTCAAACGCGAACGCAAACAAAAAAACTGCAAGTTTGTATGTGCCATGCCATCTACTCTAATTAGGCACACTAATGGCATCTGACAAGCGACCATTTTCATCCCACTCCCAGTGGAAAACGAAGCGAGATACCAACACAGTCATTCGCCTTCTGTCACACAGTTTGAGTGAACTCAAACTGAATTTGAGTGAACTTCCAGGGGTTTCTTCCAGAAATCCATCTCTCTTCAGCACACCCACTTTGAGTGGGACAACCATGGCACAGGTAAATGCTCAACGGGTAAGCGCGTAGCTCTGCCTCCTGCGAATGTCACTGGGTAGGTAACTGTGATTAATCGTTCAATCGATATGCGCAAGAGCAGGCAAACCACTCTATTTCTGGTCTCTTCTCTTCCCGTTAACTGGTTCCCAACAATGAAATGAATTTCCTCTTTACCTTTGATTTTCGTCGTCCGCCATCATCATCATCGGCGGCATCGGCATCATCTGGTTGAGCCGCTACCCCGAGCAACACTCTGCTGCTGTACGACTGTGAAACTTGAGCCGTTCGGTGATTTCAGTGCAGTAACTGTGGTTTACCTGTGTGGATCGTTGGTTCGATTTGTTGTGATCGCGCTTCTTCTTTCGAATCGCATTCTTAGAATTCAAAAACAAAAAAAAAAAAAAATTAAATTATTATTTCCCGTCTCGTGTTTTCTCGTCGGTACTGTGACAGTGGCAAAAAAAAAAAATAGAAAATATTGATAACAAAAAAACTGTTTTCACTAGACAGTGACATTTGTTTGGATAAAAGTGACATAAGTGATTTTTTTTTTTTGTGGGAAAAAATAAATTCTTAGTGAAACTCTACTGCATGTTGACAGGAGTTAAGCAAACCAGTCGCTGGTCATGTTGATTGAATCGGGTGTGAATCGTGAATTTGGATCGTTACCATCATCAGCTCAGTGGAAAATGGAGCCACCGAGAATACCAATGACAGGTGGCGCTTCAATACCACCACCTCCACCAAATGGTGAGTGTGTGATTAAGTGAAACAAAAACACCGACGGCATAGTAACTAGTTGGATATCTGACAGGAATCTGTCATACATGTTGATGTGCCAAAGGGCATTTGGCATCACTGCAAGTTTGTAACTAGTCGAAAGTTTGGTATTAGTATTTCTATTGGCCTGTCAGTAGAAAAAGAGAAAAATCTTGTAAGAGTCACAGATCAGATTTGTCTTGACACATGTGCATAAGGACACCCATTTGACAAGCCTTTCCTTGAGAAATACTTCTGAACTATGAACCAAATTTGTTGACATCTGTCAAAATTTACCTGATTTTGCTGAGACAAGTTGTGTAATTTAAAAAAGAAAATGTTTTTGTCGAGCAACTTATACATATATCAGATGCCGAAATGACACATGGACATGTGTCAAAATGGAGCTAGATAAGCTTTTAAATATTGACAGTGCTTCCATTTCTACTGCGAATACAAAAACCGCAACCACTACTAGTTCCATCTGCTTACTTCAAATTAAATCTGGAACGTTAGCAAGGCATGTGATATTCTATGACATTTCCTTTTGACGTTTCAAATATGAATTCTGAACAATTCACTGCTATTTGAGTAAAAACGGAAGGCATTCGTTTTCAACAAGTGTATTAAAATGAAAAATGGCTGTAAATTTACTGAAATAAAATGCTGTCAGTTAGGTGCTGTCAGTAAGTGCGGAAAAGTCACCATACAGGCCATATTCTACGTCAATCTTCGTATATCTATGTACATATGCACATAAAGTTCAGCAGTTGTGCATGTAACTAGTGTAGTGTGAAAATTTAATCATCATTCAATCAAAATGACGTTTAATAAACGTCAAACCAATGGATGTAGCCACACATACGTACACATGTGAATAAATCTTTAAAATGCAATAGTTTCCCTTGTTTTGCAAAATAGTTTGTAAAGCAAACACAAAACGCATGAACTCTAAGCTCAAACGTCAAATAAGTTATGAAATTCACTTAGAATGACATGACAAATGTCAGTTATGAAACGTCATCAAATATACTTTCATGATGGCAGTGGAAGTATACTGCATATGTAGGCATGTGCTCGCAAATAAATTGAAATTCTTGAAGGAAGAAGAAGGAAGTGCGGAAGTTGGGCATACATGACAGAAGAATATTAGTAACGAATGTGCTGTCAAACCAATATTGTTCTCTATTGGAACTCAATCTTGGTACTCACTAGAGCTTTCGAATTTAGTCCATAGAAGCCGTTTGACAAAATCTTCTTCTCCTTCCTATTTCGGCGAGGTTATGATCCGAAAACAAGGGATCGTAACCCTCCCACTCATCATCATCATCATCGCGATGTTGGTTCAAATGATCTCTTCTTTGAACGCGGCAATACCAGCTGAGCCGGTCGCGCTCAATTTTTAGATACAAACTTTTCTAGTAGCGAAAATTGCCAAACTTTTGAAAGTTACCAAACAGTGTAATCGTAGCTTTATTCCAAAGTGAACATTTTTCACATGTTTCCGGTAATCAAAATTTCTTAAAATCTGGAATCGGCAGTCTGAATCTTGTTCTTCCTCCGATTTCGGCGAGGTTAGGATCTTAACTCAAGGGATCATAACCCTCCCACTTCACTGCATTCCTACTGATCCGCCTGTGGAACTCGCCTGTTTGACATCAGAAAATGTCGGTGAGTCTCCCGATTTTGGATCACTTCGTTACTGAGGCAAACCGAATGCTGGTGTTGCTGCATTTGTGTGATCCAGGAGTTTTAGGCCTGCGTCTCTTTCGCGGTATCAGAGGAACTATCGTTGATATCGCGCTGTTGACAGGGTTCAAATGATCTCTTCTTTGAAAATGACAATACTGGAAGAACCGGTTGTGCTCTATTTTGGTTTGGGAGATGGTTTCATTAATGTCAAGGCTTCGAACTTCTTATTTGATCAAGCTTGTCATTCCTTCTGTCATGCGAAGCATCTCATACGTTTTGTACATTGTGAATCGTATGTGAGTGATGGACGGACAATTGCTGTGTAAAACCTTTCTTTCAGTTTTACGGTCTTAGAAGATAGCGGAGTTTTCTGGCCACTTCAGCCACGTCTTATCGTCATCATAGGTTGCTTCACTGTTGTTCATGGATCCCAGGTATTTGAACTTTTCGCACTTTGGAAACACTGTTCTATTCAAATAAATGTCTGGAGTAGATCAAAAACTGGCAGCAAAAGTCAGCTCGGTCTTTTTTGGACTAATGCGGTATCCATGTCCCTCCAATACTTTCATCCATACGTCAAGTGCACGTTGCATGGACGTAGGATCCTCACTTATGATGGCTCCATCGCCTGCAAACAAAACCTGGTGCACTTTGCTTTCAAACAAACAGTCAGGGACAGCAATAAAGAGCAAGGGACTTAACACGCTTCCCTGGTGTACCCCGACTTTGATTGGGAGCTCTTCGGTTACTCCAGCGGGCCATCTTACTCTTGTCTTTGCTTCTCCGCACATGCCTATGATTATCTGTACATAGGTCTCGATGCCTTAGCGCCACAGATATAAGATCTCGAGTCATCCAATACAAAATGCAAATCCTTTATGGAATCACGATGTCTTACCATTATGATCCTTGTACTTTGGATTACATCCGTGGTTGATTTAACCGCGAAAAACCCACACTGGTCATCAGTTGCAGTCGGCCTCCTTATACCTGCTCAAGGATCTTCATGGTGTGACATCAGCTTCATCGGGCGGCAATTATCATAGTTTCACGTATACCCATTCCCTTTATAGACATGGTGAGGGTAACCTTCCCTCCATTGATTCGGTATTGAATCATCACTCATAAGTTTGAAGATGAGAATTCTGAGCCATCTGAATCCGATGTCTCCCATCTTTTTCCAGAACTCGAAGGCTCTCGTCTGCCCCCATTCGCTTTTCGTTTTTTGGTTTATTTGACTAGTTCACCAACTTCTTCGATTGTAATGTCGAGTATTTCTTCACAGTTAGTGGTGCTCATGGAAAGTATATCCGGGGAAACTGTTCACTCAAAAGTCCTTCACAAAACTGCTACCACCTATACTGAATTTTGTCGTCATCCTGATCTCCTGAGCATTCTTCTTTCTTGGGCTGCTATTTTGAAGATGGTTGAGTCCTTATACGTGGCGCCGTGGCGTAAGTAGTTAGTGTGTCGGATCACTACGCATGAGGTTCCAAGTTCGAATCCCAGAAAACACCAAAAAGTTTTTCCACGGTCCCACCTCTCGCGAACGTCTGACAAACATCCGAGAGTATTGTTGTCACGAAAAAGCTTCTCAAATCGCCGTTTGGATTCGGCATTAAACTGTAGGTCCGTTCCATTCGTGTGAAAAATATAACGCACACAACATGAGTGGTTGCGAGAAGCTAGGCACTGGCACTTTAAAGAGCTGTTGCGCCAAATATTTGTTTGTTTTGTTTGAGTCCTTATTCACATTGTGTGGTCGCAGCTCCTGGATAGAATGGAAACTGATTCCGCTTTGCGAAGGTGTGCCATGCACTCCAGCAGTTCGTTTTTATGTGTACATTGAGAATCCCGATTAGTTTAACAGTGATGCGTAAGTATTTGTTTTCTTTGTCTACTTCTACGTTTTTGTTTATGAAGGACCATTTCCTTTCTCTCTCTCTCTGCCTGACGCATTTTCGAAATATTATTATGTATGTTGGATTTTTGCAAATTAACTTCTAGTCTCCATGTAGCACAGTATCTTCTTCTTCTTTCTTCCTATTTCGGCGAGGTTATGATCCGGAAACAAGAGATCATAGCCCTCTCACTTCACTGCATTTCTACTGATCCGCCGGTGGGGTTCGCCTCCTTCCATGTAGCACTGTATCCTTCTAGTAAATGTATAATTTCCTGGCGTCCTTGGGGAGATTCTGCGAGAATGATTACATCGTCTGCATGAAGTAGAATATGTATCCGAGCATCTCCTATATTTACGCCACCGACTATATTATTTATAAATCAAAAAGCTGAGGATGCACCCTTGCCTTACGCCAGTAGAGCTTTCAAATTCAAAAGTGTGTACCCATCCCAGACAGAAGTAACGTCTTCAGAGTAGAGTGCCTTCAATATCCTGCTATACAAACCGAAATTTTGTAATCTATAAAAGAGGACGCCTTGGTAGATGGAATCAAAAGCCGCATTGATGTCGATCAAGGATACATAAAGTTTCCTTTTCGCTTGTTGTTACAAGTTGACAATTTTGATAAAGTAGGGTAGACTTGGTCGATTGTTGAGTAGATCCTTCTGAAGGAAGCCAGCTTGAGCTTCACTTTATAGCTTGTTGTCTTCAGCCGGGACCGTAACTCGGTTGTAAAACAATGTCTCTGGCATTTTTAGTGCGGAGGTTAGGGAAGAAATGCCCCAAAAATTGCAGGATCATCTGCATCGCTCTTATTATAGATTTTTTTTAAAGATGTTTGAAATGCTTGTCTATTGAAACATAGTATAATAAAAAAAAAAAACCTTAGGAGATCTGTTTGGAAACTATCACTACTGCGAGTATATTTCAAGCGCTCATTGCGGATTTTATCAGTTGCAGTAGCTTACAAATGGCCAAGACCCATTTTTCGCTCAGATTTTGTAAATTGTCGATCAAGGAAGTCACGGAAAACAAGATTTTCTGCAAAATGAAATGGATTTACTGTGGTGTTGATATTTAAAAGGGTTTGAAAAATTTCCTGTAAGTGATTGGCATTAATATGGAATCCTATTGTAGATATTTCCTGTTCGTTATTTTATCAGCTTCCCAAACATCTTTAGAGTTCTTTGCCAGTGCAAGCATATTTAAGTCTTAGTTCATGTTCCCTCCCAAATTTCTTCAACTTTCTAGCTCAAAATGAAAGGCCGAAACCTGATATTAATAGGCAGATGGATAGCTATAGGTCAATTGTCTGTTAGTACTGATCATTTGTATACACATACACTTTCCTTATGGGGTTTGATTCAGAATTATCATACTTTAAACGCTCCGTAGTAATAGCATACGATTTTCTGTCACCTGAATTTGACGCAATCTTCCCACAAACGAAAGTAGTCGACCTACTGTTCCTGTACCTAGCTACTGGTTTTTCTCTCTCAATATAATTTTTATTAATTAAACGTAATGGATATGACACAGCAATAGGTAGTTAGTAGGCAAGGCACATTCGTAAGAACTAGAACGCTGATCTGCGTAACCACAAAACCCACATTACTCTCGATCTAAGTTCATGTAAGCTTCCAATTAGTTAAGTCAAGTCTTCTTATATTTCTGTCATGTTCTCTGACAATTGTAGGAAATGATAATTATTGTTTGTCAATGCAAATCGAATCATTACAACATCAGTCTGGTCAATCATAATAGCGATCATTAGTTGTGAGATTTTTTTTTTTTGTGAAGAGATCACTTGACAGGTGTTTGCTTACCTACCTCATTCAACTGTGGACGTTGGGAAACTATATTGATGTTTGTATAAAGAGTATACTTTGCAGGTTAGAGTTCTAAATTTAGAGCCATCTGATCCCATGTCCAGGGTCAAGTGGAGTCAGATAGAACAATTGGTTTATGGGTTCACAATAAGGATTTCATCTTCGTATAGGTATGCTGGTCTTCAACTTAATAATTAAGAATCATATTCTTCTTCCTATTTCGGCGATATTATGATCTGAAAAGAAGGGATCATAACCCTCCCACTTCACCGCATTTCTACTGATCCGCCTGTGGGGTTCGCCTATTTGACCTCAGAAAATATCGGAAGGCCTCCCGATTTTGGATAACTCGGTTACTGAGACCAATGAAATGCCAATGTCGTCGCATTTGTGTGATTCAGGCGTTTATATGCCTGCCTCTCCCGCCTCGCTTTGGAACGTTCATTGATATTGCCTTTTTAACCGGGTTCAAATGATCGTTTCTTTGAACGTGACAATACCAGCTGAGTCGGTCGCGCTCTATCTTTCGTAAGATGGTCTCCTTGAAGTGAAGGCTTACACGGATCTTCGAACTTCTTATTTAATCAAGCTTTGTCACTCCTGCTGTCATGCGACGCATCTTCATCTCAGCTGCCTAAGAATCCTATAGGAATCATTATTAAAAAGTTTTCAGGCAATACAGACTTGTAAACATTTTAGGACAGTTTCACGTTCTGTGGTTAGCAGTTAAGTTTGTCGCAGAAGAAATCAATATACCTCTCTATTTGCTTCATCCACTTTCTAGCCGAATTAAATACTAGAAGAACGAGTGGCAGTGGTGCAGTGGATAGGGTTTTGGCTTGTTAACCGATGTGTGGAGGTACAAGCCCCAACGGGGAAACAGCAACTCGAATAACGTCGAAGTTTTTCCAAACACTGCACCAACGAAAGGTTCTTACCTGGCAGTAGGTACTCATATCAGGTTGTAACATATTCGTAACTATTCCCCTTGTTTTTTTCCTTTTGGGTTATTTTGAAATTTCCATAAAACGCGCAAAACCCATTTAATCCTGAAACCATGATAACATTAGTATTTCGGATATATTGCTCATTCAGTCTGCAAATTTAGTTGTCTTAAAATCATTGTAAGCATTTTTAATTGAATTTTGAAGTGGATGTATCGGAAGAGCGTATTCGGCATGAATTTTATTGCTTTTGTTCCAGAAAAACCAGAATGGAAGTGAAGCGCCTAGAGAAATTAAAAATGTCTATGGAGAGGGTGCTCTCTGCGAGTCCAAGTGTCTGCGTTAGTTTGCAAAGTTTAGAAGTGGATAGTTTGACCTGAAAGAAGAACCACGTTCGGGTAGGGCAGAAGGGTTCCTGAAGTCCACCGTCGAAAGAAATCCCATTGTTACAGTAAGGGAACTCACAAGGGAACTCAACGTAAGTCATGTGGCACCTAACAAAGTTGGGAAAATGGGTACCATACCACTTATCGCAAAATAATCTTTAGCAGAGAAGCGATGTTTGCACTGCCGCAGCATCATCAAGAGTCGTTTTTGAACCGGATCGCTACCGGAGATGAAAAATGTGTTCTTTACAACACCAACAACCAATGGCTTAGTCCAGAAGACAGACTTGCACAACATCCCAGAGATGAACTTCACTCGATCAAGGTGTTACTGCATGTATGGTGGGACGCTGAGGGAATAATACAGATTGAGCTGTTGCCTCATAACCAGACTATCACCACAGAAGTCTACTGTCAACAGCTTTGCAGAGTAATGTCGGCACTAGAGTAGAAACGGACAGGTCTAGTTAATCGCAAGCGGGTTCTATTCCATCAGTATAACGCTCGACCTTATATAGCTAGGCCCGGTTGGAAAGAATTGATGATTCTTCTTCTTCTTCGTTTTATCAGCGAGGCTATGATCCAAAAACAAGGGACAAGGGAGGGTTGGAAAGAATTGATGCATCCGCCTTATTCTCCAGACTTAGCACCTTCATATTTCCACTTGCTTTAAAGTCTGCAAAACTTCGTCCTCAATTGACGAAATTTTAAATCTCGGAATGATGTCCAAGAGGTTCTGGGGTATTTCTTTCGTCAAAGCCAAATAACTTTTTTTAGTGACGGCATTAGGAAGTTACCTGAGGGGTGGGTAGAAATATTGTCTAATAAAGGATGTAATATTGACAACAAGATCCTAAGGGATGGGATATGCGCAAGAAGTCTACTTCCTCTATAAATACTCAGCTCTAAGCACATCTAGAGAAGGAATAGTTCTTAAACAGGTTGTCTTGATAAGAAACACTAACTGTAGAGGTGTTTGGTTCCAGGTCGAGGTTCCACAACAGCTATAGAAGCCATAATCGGACTCACTCCGTTACATATATTGGTAAAAAAAGTGTCAATTCGCAGTGCAGTTAGTCTTCGAAAGTCGGGTGTTAATAGTACATGGGCTCATGTGGATATCATGGATCTATTAACCGACTTACCCAAGCTAGACATGCTCAGCATACGGTTTCTGGCCCCAGCGGGGAATAGCAATCATCAGCTACCCGAGTATATAAAGGGAAACGAATTACATCGAAGTTTTTCCGACCACTGCACCAAAGAAAGGTTCCTGCCTGGTAGTACAATGGACCGGAGAGTCTGAGTGCTCTGGGACTTGGGTTTCCTTTAAAAAAAAAAAAAAAAATAATAATTCGGTTTCCGACTTTATGCCCAAATAACCCTACTTTGGTAGAAGGCTTGAGATTGTGAACCCAAGCCGTGATATATGGAATAATGGCGGACAGTCGCTTGATCCAAAAGGAATAGTGTGGTATACCGATGGATCAAAAATGGATTCAGGAGTTGGCGCCGGTGTGTATGGACCCAATTATAAAATTTCGAAATCACTAGGAAAGGCTCCTCTGAGTTGTTCACTGGACCTGAACCTTTCTGCGGAATATCTGATTCCGACTCTAAACTGACCCTAAACCATTTGGGAACGCAACATGTGTATCTCCCACTGGAATAACTACCAAGATCTCAGGCAAGCTGAAAGAGCTGTCCAACCCGTCCAAAAACAGGCAGTTGATATCGTAAAATACGGCAGAAATGACATAAGAAGGCGTCCTTACCGGTCACTGTCAAGTACTTTACCACCTTAACAAAATGAGAATTACGGAGCATATCACCTGCCGCCTCTGCCTAGAAGAGGACGAAATCGCAGAACACAATACTATGTGAGTGCGTAGCTCTGTGTAGAATTAGGAGAAGGTTTTTCCTTAAAGAGATCATATCTCCAATAGACTTAAGGAACTCCTCCGCAGCCGTAACCATAGCTTTCATAAGGAGAGTGGAAGTACTGCTGCCCTGAAAAGTGGCTTCTGGCACAATAGATCTCTCTGGTCGCAATACTTACAAGCATTTGGGCGTGGCCAGACATCTGTTAAAAAAAAAAAACTGTCGAGGTTTTTAGTTGGATAATAGAATATGTGAACATGCTCGTATGTGGATAGAAGGTAAGTTTCGATTAAATTCCTATAACGCTGGAATAGCGTCCCGAGATGGCTGCAGATGTCTGTTGACTCTGTTCTTGAATAGCTAGAGATTGTAAATTTCTGGAAATGTGTTTCCTGGGTTACAAAGTTTGCTCGTTCTGTAACAAGCTGAATTTGGGTTGTGAGATGTTCTCGCGGTTTCCAGATGAACATGGAAATGGTGTGCTCTTTCAGCCTGTCTGGTAGGACGTCCAAATGTTGTATTTTTAGGGATTATTCTCCGTAGTTCATCGGAACATTTTCCATGGTAGTATCTGTAGTATAGGCATAGGTCTGCTACTCACCTTCGATGAGCCAATGGTTGGAGATTCGATGTTAGCGCGGGGTCTTCTATCAGGTGTACTACTCGTTTCTGGATACTGTCGAGTAAATTTGGAGAATGCCTTGGAGCCGAGCTTCAACCACAGGAATAATATTCAATTTCTCTGTGCCTGTGTCGATGTGAAGTATCTCAGTTTCATCGATGCTGGATATGTGTTCGTGTCATATTATACTTGAGTTGACCGTGACACCAAGAAGATCCATTGCCTCCTTAGGTTGGATTATTTAGCCGTTTATTTGAATCTGTGGTACGGTAGACTGATTTTTTTTTATAGAAAAAGCGACAAATTGGTTTTCCTTTACATTGAAGTCAACCAAGTCTTTCCCCATTGCAAAATTGCCTGCAACTCTATGGATTTGGTCGTATCTCTGGATGTGTGAGGTTCACAGCAGTGTTGTTCCAACAAGATCCTATTAGGCTACTATCATCGGCAAAGCTGAATATCCTTTTATTTGCTGACTCTAGCAGGTAATTAATATGGAGTAGAAAAAGAGTTGGTGAAAGTATATAACCCCATCGTACTCCAATGTTTACTACAAAAGTGTTGATGATATGTCGTCGACTACAACTTGAATTGATCTGTCCTGAAGACAAGTTTTCAATCCATGCGCAGAGTGGCTACTGTGACCCATAACTTACCTAATAAGGCTCCATGCTAAATGCAATTGAAAGCTTTTGAGATGTCAGGGCAACGGCCCTTAATTTTCCGTGTTGTTCGATGGCTGATGCACATGCAGGGTGCACCATCTTTTATGTCGGTATGTAAATATTAAATAACTTTAAAAGAAAACAACAGATTTCCATATATGAGATACTTTTATTTAACTTGGTCCTTTACAATTTATTTGGACTAGTTTTTGAATACAACATCAACCAAGTGGCTGCCCCTATTGACCACAGCAAAATGTGCCCTTTTTGCTGCGTTTTTCATCACTTTATCAAGCATCTCGGGCGGTAGAGCGATGATTTCCACATGAATGTTCACCCTGAGCTTGTCAATGGTCTGAGGCTTGCTGGCGTAAAGCAAAGTTTTCAAATAACCCCACAAAAAGAAGTCCGAAGGGATCAAATCTGGAGATCTGGGTGGCCAGTCAATGTCGCCATTTTTTGATAGCACACGTCCAGGGAATTTTTGTTGCAGAAACTGCATTGTTTGATTTGTAATATTGCATGCCGCACTGTCTTGTTGAAATCAGTGGCCGTCCAACCCTTTTTCACACATTTGTGGGCAGACATATTCGTAATGAGCCAACATCCACCGATATCGATTTCCATTGACTGTTTCGCGTTCTCTGAAGAAAAATGGCCCAATGATGGTTTTGGCGCAAACGCCGCGCGGCCCAAACAGTTACTTTTTTGGTAATGCAATGGTGTTTCATGGATCTCGTGTGGATTTTCTGTTCCCTAAATGTTGAAATTTTGCTGTTAACTGCGCCAGAGAGTGTGAAATGGGCTTCGTCGGTCATCAAAATTTGCTTCCAAAAATCAGGGTCAGTGTCAATCATTCGAGCTACTGTTTGGCCGTATTCCAAGCGACGTGGACGGTCTGTCGGCAGTATTCTTTGAGTCAATTGCACTTTATATGAAAACAAATGCCAATCATCCTTCAAAATGTGCCGCAAGGTGGTTCCATTGACATCAAAATGCTGAGCGCGGTGATGATACGACACATGTGGGTTCTCGGCAACACTCTCCCTTACAGCTTCAACCAGTTCATTGGGACGTCCTGGGCGTTAATGAACGGTATGTAGACGACCTCCCACTGTCCAGTGCTCAATAAAATTCGACACCAAACGACGAATAGTGTTGTCAGACTGTGCTTGTGGGCCACGATATTTTCGACGATATCCACGTTAAGTTAACACAACTGAACAACTATTTTCAATGTACAGCGTCACTATTTCGGTGTAAAGCGATTCATGGTTAAAATTATACTGAATGGACGTTTCAAAAGCGTGTCTACTTAAATTAATCGGTTAATAAATGTCACAGTTATTCAATGTTTACATACTGACATATAAGATGGCGCACCCGTTACATGAGTTACGTAGCTTAGCAAGTACTTAGCTTCCGAGTGAGGTTCACTGAGACCTTTTCGCAAAGAAACTTCAGGATTTATGTTGGATCTTAAAATGGGACATCCCTTTCCTCCGTTTGGTACGATACCATTGCGTGTTAATGCCCTACCGTTCCCTGAATAGAGTCTTTCCGATTTCACCACAGAATCCGACTCATCTTAGAACTTTTCCAGTTACATGTCTATTCATCTCGCAAAGGGGTTATTGTTCTATCAACGGGGATGGCATCCCTTGTTACCTTCCAACATTGACCGTGTCGGTAAATTTGTTCATCTCC
Source organism: Brachypalpus laphriformis (assembly GCA_945910035.1). Classification (NCBI taxonomy): domain Eukaryota; kingdom Metazoa; phylum Arthropoda; class Insecta; order Diptera; family Syrphidae; genus Brachypalpus; species Brachypalpus laphriformis. The sequence goes on from OX246756.1 coordinate 162,008,636, forward strand.
CCTGGTTACTTTGTTGACGGATAATGTAATAGTTGTTTGAGCATAAAGCTCTGGGTTCAAGTACAGTCGGGAGCAATGATTTCTTTTTGATATGAAAGCATCTCTTGATTAAGAGGCAGACTGCAGACTTCACAGTGAAGTTCAGGGTAAAGGAAGTGAATAAAACCTCGGCTTTTCTAACTTCTGCGCCAGAAATACGGAAGAATGGACATGAATTCAACCAGGCGATCTGGCAACGATATCTTCTCTTTCTTCTGTTTTTGTGCTTTTGTCCATCTTAAGGTGATTTTGTCCATCTTAAGGTGACTTTGTCCATCTTAAGGTGATTTTGTCTATCTTAAGGTGACTTTGTCCATCTTAAGAGTGATCTCAGATCGAGATTTATCTCCAACTACTGCTGTCTGCAGCACATTGTCTACATAAGTGCTCGAGGATTACTTTCGATGGCCGTATTTCGTTTAACTAGGTGGTAACTAGTCCTTGGTGTATGTTTAGTGTAGAAAACTGAGAGTGGTCCATTCCAATTTTCATTTGCCAGGTCTTTGCAAGCCTTTTGCTTGATTTTTCTTACCACCTCCTCGGCATATTTACAACACTTTTCTGTCAAGAATAGTTTCTAGGTATACTTGACCTCATGCCAGCTGAATGATAATGATCCTAGATGAGGCAGGATTCCTTTTCTAGAATATGTGTCACCGTTGTCTTGACTGAATTGATATTCAAATCGAAGGCACAATTTGTCAACTTTGTAGAGATACTCCACAAGAATACCCTTATTCACTGCTGTTTCGCTTGTTCTGATCATTTTAATATTTCGATCCAGTGATCTACCCAGGCGAACCCCACAGGCGGATCAGTAGAAATGCGGTGAAGTGGGAGTGGTTGTGATCCCTTATTTTCGGATCATAACCTCGCTCATAAAAATGAAAAAAAGGAAGGGGAAGAAGAAGAAGAAGAAGAAGAAGAAGAAGATCCAGTGATCTACCTATTAGGTGATCTTCATTAGAAGTCAGCTCTCATTCTACATGCAACAACGTTTGGATTTTCAATCATCATTCGTAGATTTTCTGTCAGTTTCAACAGAACCTTGTATGAGTTCTAACTATGCGTGCATTTCCTTCTGCAAGGCGGGTTGAATTGAAGGAGTAAATTGTTGTTTGGAGAATATCAGTCTTGAAGATTGGACTCACGTCCTTGTTTGTGCAATCCTTAGTTGATCAATCCCCAATCAGCATATACATATCTAGTTCAAATCTAGTAAAGGTACCATTCTACTAGCAAAATTCGTTTTAACCTTGCTGATAGTATATCTTTTCACCAAGAAATGAATCAACTTTCGCCCCGGATATGGTTGTAATTAACCAGATTCATTCATGGTACCAAACAATAGGCACAGCATGAATAAACATCGCAAAATGTCGAACGATTACTATCTCTTGTTTGAACTAGAACTTTGAATTCCATTCAATAGGAATATGAATGAATTAAAAAAGGATTTACACCGCATCAGGGTTAAAAAGCGTCTTAATTACTCACCTGCCCTGAGGCCAATAGAACTAGTTTCAACAGAATAGTGTCTAATAAAGACCAATGCCCTGTCTTCCGGCCGCGAAACAACAGCCAACAGCCCATTGACAAACTTCTAAATCCAACCAAATTCATTGATTAATAACATTCCGGCTCCCGTTGCCTTTCACTCTAACCGTTCGTGCTATTGTTTAACCCTGTTTAACTCGCCACCCATTCACATGTAAATGGGAACATCTAAAGCCCATATAAAACAAAAAACCCATTCAGTCGAACTCTCAAATCATCCGCACAAGCCATTAAATTCCTTCCTGTCAAAGAATGTCCAATTCGAGATAAACAAATGCCCCCCCGAGTATCAATAAATTTCCAACAAGCCAATGTCTGCGTCTGGCCGCAGAGACACTAGGACTAGGTATGAAAAGCTTTCAAAATATCCACACGGATGTGCATATATCTCTGTCTGAAAATCACCTCATTAATTCCCTTTCAAATCGAATTTCCATCTCAATACCCCCGAAAGCGATATAATTTATTCAACTTCTGTGCGTTGTAAAACATCTTTCTGTCAAATGGTATATTTATTTCTACGCACGTCAAATATTGGAGACTAGAAAACCCAACCACAAATTAGACAGAGTTGAGAGGTGGTGGTTTGGAAAAGAACTGCAAACAACTTCATTAGGTTTGCTAATTTGCTACCGTCATTCGTTATCTTTTTTTTTTTCTTAAAAAAAAACTGCCCTCTTGTCATGGTTATTAGCGGTAATAAATACAGTTAGATCTCGATAATCTGTCAGAATTATATAAAAGTCAATCGTTAATCATAAATGTTCGGAAAACGATGTAGAAATAGCTTTCTCCCGCAGCCATTGCACGATATAAATCTTTACCGAACTGTCAAATGGTATTTTTGACAGGAGCAAACAAAACATCGGAACTGTCACCGATTAATATTGTTCAGTCGTTCGATATAATGAGATCACACATCGAAAATATCCATACATATATGTGCGAACAAAAGATGAGAGGTCAAAAAGTATCTATACTAATCTCGTCAACGGATATAGATAGATCTTTAGTTTCTCTCACTTTTTTCCTTTTTTGGGAATGACACTCCAGCACCATTTGACAGTTCGGGGCGTCGATAAATTAGTCGCCTCGCGTTGACATTATCAGCGATAGTCGATCAGATTTCGTTGGATCAATTAATTTTGCATTTTTTTTGTTTTTTTTTTGTTTTCGGTGCCCCAGTGGGGGGGAGGCGCTCCGCCATTGATTTTTATCGCTTATTGTTGTCTATTTTGTCATTTTAATGTGTCTCCCAAGTGAATGGGATAAAGCAAGCAGTTGCTTGGGGAGGGGAACCCTGCGGTGTCTGTTGTATCATCATTAGTCACGGTTGTCTTTGAGAGAGATGGAAAAGGATTGATAAGGAGTTGATGGGTTTCTGCTTTAGAGACGACCTATTGGGATGGCTAAGTGAGCTCTAATTGGGCTGATTGATTGGGCATTAATTGTGGGAATCGGGTGCAATATGATATCAGACAGGGATGCTCGGTGACTAAAAATAAATTAAACATGCATAAAGTTGAATGGCATTGTCGCTTTGGGATATTATAAACTCATTTAGCTTACGGATAGTGTTTCGGTTTTGTTCTTCAGCTGAGATTAATAGCTGTCAATATAAGCGCTTGTCCGTCACGATGGGAAAGCGAAAATAAGATTTAAAGTTTCTGTTAACAGATGGCGTCTAGATAGGCTTTCAATCTTAAAGTCACTTCATATGTAAATTTCATTGAACATGTTTGGTGTTTTCTCCAGGAGTCTAGTGATTGAATTGTTTAGAAAAGTTTAATGGTTCCCACGGTCTTAATAGTAGAGTAATGTAGGCTGCGGATTCGTTGTGGGAAATCGGCTCATATCAAGAGCCATGGACGATAAGTGATCGCCTGGCTGTGATTCGAATCAAAGCTACGTTCTACAATATCAGCCTAATATGCGCACACGCCCCTACCGACGAAGCTGAAGACACTATCATGGAGAGATTTTATGACTTCTTGGACGGTGCCTATGGAGCCTGTCCGAAGTTCAGTATGTGCATCTTTTATAGGTGCCGTGGCGCAAGTGGTTAGTGTGTCGGATCACTGCGCGTGAGGTTCCAAGTTCGAATCCCAGAAAACACCAAAAAGTTTTTTTCACGGTCCCACCTCTCACGAACGTCTGACATACATCCGAGAGTATTGTTGCCACGATAAACCTTCTTAAAACAAATTGCCTTTCGGATACATATACTGTAGGTCCCTTCCGTTCGCGTGAAAAATATAACGCACACAACATGAGTGGTTGCGAGAAGCTAGGTCTTGGAACTTAAAGAGTTGTTGCGCCAAATATTTATTTATTTTTTAATAGCCCGAGTGCTACTAGCATGCACGACTCGCAAACCTGAGTAATCGATTCCAGGAATACGCCTACGTACTGACCACCCACCCTACACACTTCAACCACTCTCCCTCGCGGGACTGTCGTTAGGTATTTCTTCGCGGGGCTGGTTACCAATTATGCTCTTGTCTTCGAGACCGCCTCTTGGGCTCTTCTTAGGGCTTCTGCCATTCGCAGCGCCTTCTGCACAAGCACTATAAATGAGCAGATCTCCATCCACTTGTTCTCTGATCTCGTCATGTGACTTATGAGATTATCTGGGCTTCGCAGGTTTCATTTATCTTCTGCAAAGCGTTTGCAGTAGAACATTACATGCTCCACGTCCTCCTCTTCATTTTTATATTCTGGACACATGGGCGAACTATCATGTCCAAATCTATGGAGGTATTTCCAGTAGCCACTGTTTCCGAACAGGAACAGTGTGAGGTGATAGTTACAGTTCCCCCTCGCTCTCTCTGTCCATGATTTTGTAGCGAGAATGAGCTTGTGGGTGGATCTGCCTTTTGTAGAGCTGTCCTACCTGATTTGCCACAGCGTTGCCGATGCTGATCTTTCCTCCTCCTTAATCCTTTGTGCCTCTTGCCGGTTCAAGGGCCGTCTAAGGTACACCCTCTGCATCTCATCCGCGAGGATGTCGATTGGGTCCATCCCAGCTAAAACGCAGGCTGCATCGTCGGAGATAATTCGGAAGCCACTGATCACTCTGATTGCGCAGAGCTAATGATAGCTTCTTCCTACACTCGCCAGTGCACCCGCCTATATCGGGGCAGCATATAGAAGTACCGAGCTGACCACTCTGGGCAGCAGGATCCTGCGGGCGTATCCAGGCCCGCCCATGTTCGGGAGCATTCGGGAGAGTGCTGCCTGCATTGGTGATGCCTTCTTACTAGAGTACTCGACGTGGGCTTCGAAGCGCAGCCTATTGTCAAGCATGACTCCAAGGTACTTCAAGAATTCTTTGGACCTGATTGTCTGGTTCCCAACCCGGAAGCTCGCATACTCCATCGTCTTGTGGCTGGTTATTAGGACAGCTTCAGTCTTGTGGGCAGTTAGTTCCAGACCGGTAGACTCCAGCCATTCCTTTATTCTTATAATTGCCTCATCCGTGGCAGACTTCACCTCGTGTACGTGCTTGGCTACTGTAACCACAGCGGTATCGTCAGCGAAGCCAATCACTTTGACTCCCTCGGGCAGTGTTAGTCACAGAACTCCATCGTACATAATATTCCATAGGAGAGGTCCAAGGACCGACACTTGCGGGACTGCCGCGGAAACGCTGTAGTATTTAACGGCATCCTCAGTATGGTATCTTAGCTTCCTGTTGCTGAACTAGTCCGTGACTATCCTCAGCAGGCAGTATGGTGTACCCATCCTGGCCAGGGATCTCCTAATGAACGACCAGCTCGCCAGTTCAACGCATTTTTGACATCGAGCGTTACTACTGCTCAGTATCTCTTCACCCCCCATCTTTCTCTTTGTATTGCTTCAGTGGCTGTATCTACTATTGCCTTTATGGCATCGACGGTAGAACGTGATTTTCTGAAGCCGTACTGGTAGTCTGATAGGGCTCCGTTTTCCTCCGCCATCCACCGCAAGCACTCTGTCATAAATGATACGCTCCTGGATTTTCCTAACGTATCAAGCTGGCATATTGGGCGATAGGATAATGGTTGCCCGGGCGGCTTATTGCCCTTTGGAAGCAGCACTAAATGTTGTAATTTCCATGGTGTTGGGAGTACCCCCGCCTCTATGCACCTTTGCATCGATGTTAGACAGATGTCCGGTCTACAGTACGTGCATCTAATATTTTTGATATGCATGCCTACACACGTCGACTGTGGCCATTTTCTTGTTGCAACCAAATTTAGAGCCCGACTTTTCAACGAGCAGAAGCTGTGAATCACTCAGAAGGGAAACTTAGTGTTGGATGCCTTAGCATGCCTGAAGTAGCTAGAGTCTACAACGTCTGGCTAAGCAACTTTCAGATCCATAATAGCACCATCATCAAAGAGGTAGCCGAGATCACTTTGCGCCACCACTGAGAAAGAACTCGTGGTATGATGATGAGTGCTCCCAATGGAATATGGTGATAGAAGATGCACACAAACAAATGCTGTAGCCCAAAACAAGGGCAGCAACAGAAGAGTATCGAGTTGCAAAATGGGAAGAGAAGAAAATTCTGCGCAGTAAGAAAAGAACCTAAGTAGTCACCCAGTTCAAACGAATCGAAGAGTCTCGCGGCTGCAATAGCAATAAGAACTTATATCGAAAAGCCAAGCAACTATCGAATGCCTTCAAATTCGAAACGAAGGCTTTTCGAAACAGCCAGGGGAACCTGGTCAGCGAAGCGCAAGGCAATATTTCCAGCGGCGGCTGAAAGGTCCTCAAATAGAGAGAGTGATATGGCAAGAAGAGAACCCACGTTCAGTCAATGAAGAAGGATGAAGAATGCCTCCACCCCGTTTAGAAGAAGTCGGAGAAGCTATAAGAAAGCTGCTGGCTTCGAGTCTAGCCGCGGAGCTTTTTAAATATGAAGGAGATGCTTTGGTTAGTATCATCTCTATATGTTACACTTCTTCTTACACAACTTCTCAAATCGCCGTTCGGAGTCGGCATTAAACTGTAGGTCCCTTCCATTCGTGTGAAAAATATAACGCACACAACATGGGTGGTTGCGAGAAGCTAGACCCTGCCACTTTAAAGAGCTGTTGCGCCAAATATTTGTATTTTCTATATGTTACATCATCAGAATGTAAATGTCGTATACCAGATCCTATCAAGCGTACTGTGTGAAGCCCTTCTGCAGCGCAATAATCGGCAGGTACCGGTGTGGATTCCGGTCCGGCAGATCGATGTCAGAACAAATTTTCATTCTGAGCTAATTCCTGGAAAATACCAAATGAATTTCAAGTCGAAACTCACCGCTTTACGACATATGATAGCATTCATCCTCTTGAACTCTACAATACGATAGCTGAATTCGGCATCCCATCAAAACGTATCTAGCTGAGTCGTATAACGCTGGAAAACACACGGTGCTCTGTGCAATTTAGAAATAACTCCTCCGAACTTGCACCGGATTTCGGCAAGGAGACGCGCTGTCATGCGATTTCTTCAGTCTCTTGCTGGAACAGATACTGCGCAGAGCAGGTTGTAATACGAAAGGGCGTCCAGTTGCTGGCATATGTAGATGATATTGTCATCATCGGGAGATCTCAACGTGCCAACATAGAGGCATTCTCGGCAATTGAATATCAAGCGAGACAAGTCGATCTTCAAGCAAATGAGGACAAAACCATAACGAGCTACATGACGCCATATGTAGACTTTGTCAGGCCTTTTTCTACCGCCTACCCTAGCAGGGAAGAATGAAAAAGCGGTCATATACCGAATGCCGAATCTATAGCCATCTACACAGATGGTTGAAAAATGAGCACTGGCTTAAGATCAGGCATGTTCTCTAACCCCCTAGGTATATCGAAATCCATACGAGTTCCAGACCACAGCAGCGTTTTCCAAGCAGAGGTCTTAGCAGTGGCAACAGCCGCCCGTGAGTCTGCGGTAAGGGCAATACCGCCAGAAGGTATCACCATCTTTATCGACAGCCAGGCAGCTATAAAAGCGATTACTGCCATAGAAATTAAATCGAAGATTGTAAAGTGTTGTCGAGAAGAGGTCAGGGTTCTTGGAACACAGCACAAGGTGCTGACTCCCTGGACACGAGGGTATCCCAGGCAATGAGAAAGCCAACGAGCTAGCAAGAATCGGCTCAGCAGCCCTTCTTGAACAAGTTGACCCCCCTGTGTGCATCCCGCCTTGCACACTCAAGCTCGTTGCAGGAGATAAAGCCTTTAAAGAGGCGAACACAAGATGGACCTCCATGGAAACCTGTACCCTCACCAGGAAGCTATGGCCATCCTTCGACAAAGCAAGGACCGAGAGAATTACTCGGAAAGATAGGAAATCCCTTTCTACCCTCGTGGGCATCATCACGGGGCACAACGCTCTACGGTACAACTTGAAGAAACTACGCTTGATGGAGGAGGAACTCTGTAGAGGCTGTGGTGACGAGGAAGTTTTTGAGAACACTATCACTTTCTGTGGCAGTGTCCGAGTCTTCAACACTCCAGGAAAAAGTTCCTTGGTAAATATTTCTTCCAGGATCTCGAGGAGCTCTCCGGCGTTTCGACAGGAAAGATGCTGAACTTTATCAAACCATCAGGGTGGTTTGAATGCAGAAACGAAGTAAATGACTTGGTAAGGGATTACTTTTCCCCCATGGTTATCACAATGGGTCAAAGCTGAGCTGAGTGTGGCAGAGAGCATCTCTCCCTGCCAGCCCACATACCTTACCTAACCTAGGTATGTGTTATCAAGAAACAAAAATCCACCTGTCCACCTGTGTGGTCACTGTTGATGACCTTAACATCCTTGTCTGCCTGGGGCTGACAAGGATGGAAGGGTGCTGTATCTCAGGCAGATACTACATGGGCCGTTAAACAAAACAACTGTTCTGTTCTAGGAGGTTATAGTCTTTTATATCTCAAGTCCAAGTTGCGATTGTGCATAACCCATAAGGAACTTGGACACATTTTAGATCTTTTCCAGGAAGCGACGAATTGAGGTTTATTTATGATCCATGTGCATCGATGCATTTGTAGATACGATAGAAATTCGGCGAAGGACATTGATCAGGCACCCCAGATCACACTTATTCAGAACTATATCCAGGACTATTTTTGTCATGAAAATTAATTTGAATAGTCCTTTGGTGTAAGCATTTAAAATTGATTTGATATTCTTCATTGTATTTTGGAGGCTCTAGACCGAGTTTGAAACTTAAAGTTTTCAGGGTGATACTTAAGTTTAACCCTTACTTGCATTAGATGGAGACACTGCTTCCCAATAGCATCCATGACCGTTTCTATCACAAATATTATCATAAAGTTGTCATAGTCTTCTCCAACTCATCATGGGAGTCATTCATGAGGAGCTGTGCTATTCATTAAATAAGAACCACATACCTCATCATTCTCTTAAGAAATATTTTCCATTTTAGTTGGTCTCACACCATCAGTGCAAATGCCTGGATCTGCCCTATTCCCTGGAGGATCTCCATCGCCCACAACTCTCAGCGCATTAGTATCCCAGCAGCGTATTCTAGAACTCTCCCGCTTTGGTCTGCGAGGCTATGACATTGCTCAGCATATGCTCACACAACAGGGTGCTGTCTCGAAATTACTTGGTAAGTTACTACACCATACTTCCTTTCCTCCAAATCAATCCATCTCAACCATAACCAAACACCCAACACTTAACCTCGAACTAAACACCACCCTGGAGGAGTCTATAATTTCCGTCATCATTTTTCGGTGTCAAGCGTGAAATTTATGAGTGCGCGCTCTCCTCTTCAAATGATGAATGAATGTGTAAGGAAAATCGCACAAAACAAAGAGGAACAACAAGGACGTTTTGTTTACGTAATCCGACATAACAACCCTATCATTACGGTTACTCTACCTAACCCAACCCCATTCCATTAATCAGTTGATGGGTATCTCTTGATAGAGCTATTATTCTCCAAGAGAGCCCTTTGTTCCATCTTCTTTCGCTACAATCTTGTGTGTGTGTCTTCCAGGTTCTCTGCGACCACCTGGTCTAATTGGTGGCTCGAAGCCGAAGGTAGCAACACCAACTGTGGTATCCAAGATCGAGCAATACAAACGGGAGAATCCGACGATATTCGCCTGGGAAATTCGCGAACGTTTGATCTCAGAAGGTGAGTTGATGGAGATTTGAATCTTTTGGCGCAAAGTTTGATTGACTGGGGATGCTTACAGGTGTTTGTACGAATGCAACAGCTCCATCGGTCTCGTCGATCAATCGGATTCTGCGTAATCGTGCCGCGGAACGTGTTGCCAGTGAGTTTGCACGGACAGCAGCCTATGGGTTGTATCCTCCGCATCCGTATGGAGGTTTCACATGGCATCCGGCGGCTGCGGCAGCAGCTGCCGCATCCAGTCAACCGCATTTTTGGCCTACGGGACCTAGTTTATCGGCGGTGCAAGTTGGTGGATCACCTTTAACCGTATCGAGGCCGATTTCGCCTGGTTCTGGGAGTCATGACACACTCGAGTCACCCGATGAGAATCGACTAATTGGTGAGTTTCTTAGAAAATCCCCCGACATTCACTAGGTTCCAATGCAGATCTTCTTCGCAGACTCAGACTACCTAGACGATGATGATGAACCAAAATTTCGTCGAAATCGCACCACCTTCAGTCCCGAACAACTCGAAGAGCTGGAGAAAGAATTCGACAAATCACACTACCCCTGTGTCAGTACGAGGGAACGCCTCTCCAGTCGAACTTCGCTGAGCGAAGCACGAGTTCAGGTAAGAATCTGTGTCACGTAGTTAGAGATCCACACATCCACACACGCATCCTCTCATCTGCTTCTGTTTCATGTTTCTAACCTTTACCGGGCTGCTTTGCTGGGTTCAGTTAAGCTCAGCTAAGTCTGTTCTGCTTAGCTAAGCTATATGCTCTGCTCTCGCGCGCGCGCACACATTGCTAGTGTAAACTTTTTTTTGCCAACTAACCAAACATCCTTTCATATTGATCGAATTAGGTTTGGTTTTCCAACAGAAGAGCGAAATGGCGCCGGCACCAACGCATGAATCTGTTGAAGCGACGTTCCAGTCCAACGTTGGGCCCACAGCAACGATCTGTCGCCGATTCGCCACCCATCAATCACCAGCAGCAGCAGCAGCATACCATCCGTACTTCCGGCAACGAGGAACACCAGCATGGTGTCCAGCAACACCACCAGGTGCCGCAATCCTCCGAAGCTACAACCAGCATCCGATCATCATTGACGCATCCCATGCAGCAGCAACAGCATCACCAGCATCATCCGCATCCACCTTCACAACCATTGCTCCTGAACCATCATCATTATCCCCATCAGCACCACTATCCCCATCCTCCAGTCAGAGCGTCCAGCCTCAGCCCGAAATCACCACCACCATCACTACCACCACCAGCAGTGGCGGCCCCGTCATCACCGATGACAGTCGAGAAATCTCCCACGGCAGCCACTCAGCACAGCCAGTCATCAGCCACAGCATCAGCTCCATTATCAATGGGCGGTGAGCGTAGTGCGTTCCGGTCTCTGGTCGCTGGTTCACCATCAGCCGCTGCATTCGCCCTCGGTCTGGCGCGGCAATATGCCGTCGCTGCGTCACTATCTCAGCAGCAACAACAGCAGCACCAGCAGCAACAGCACGCCGAAGACTCTGATTCCGATGAAGAAATCAACGTCCACGATGATTCGGATGATGATTCACTGTCGGCGCCCGCTGCTGTCGGCGGCGGCCAAAGCCACCACAAAGCGCCTCTCCAGTTGACCAAGCATGACCGCTAGTTCACTGAGCGAATTATTATTTTTTCTTTATCCTATATACCAGTGTAATCGAATGTGTTTGTGATTAAATTGTAAGCAGTAGATAGTTATAGATACTCTGAGATACTTTTTATTGATTTTAAGCCAAAGTTAGCTCTCTCTCTCTCTCTCTCGTTTTGTGCTTAGACACCGAAAGGCTACCAGTTTGCAATATGTTTCTTTGAAAATGATTTAATTTTGTTTTTTATTAGAACTCTAAGGAAAGATAGATTGTAAGATTGTAGGCAATTCATAGATACTAACTATAGTTACTTTTATTTTTTTGCGTGTGAATCACTCAGCCGCGCTATCCTAATGAGTGTTTCAAGAACGGTTTAATCAAAGTTAAATAAAAAAGATACAAAAAATTATTCGATGATGGTGTTTTCATTTGGAGGTCCTAGTGGAGGTCCTCTGGCTTCTGCAGCAGACAGAGGGACTTGGATTACTTGACCTGCGGTATGAGGTCATAAGCATCTTGTATCTTGTTGCAGATTGAATTTGAGTAGAATATTCTTCCAAGTAAGTATTGCGGTCATTGGACCTGAGAACGTAGTTGAACGTATACGTCTTGCGAGTCAATAGATGAAAGCGCTACTCAGCAGGTAAGCATGGATAGCTACAGGACACTTAAGGTACGGGTGATAAATTCAACACCACGAGGTATTAGCAGCAGAAGGCAAGGTTGTAGAGGTACACCTCAAGGTGGCGTACTCTTACCACTTATTTAGCTTCCTGTGGCGGATGAGATTTTGGAAATACTCGACATGAATGACTTCAACCTCTCGACCTACGCTATCCTTCCGATCCATAGCGATAGACCCAATTATGCACTGCTACTGGTTAATAATTGGGTTGGCAGCTGAGGTCTGAGAATCAGTCAGACAAAGTCAGACATTGTCCTCTTCACCAGGAAAAGGACAACTCCTCAGTTCAAACTCATTAGGATTGGAGGCGTTGTACTAAATCTCTCAACGTTAGCACAATATATTGGTTCTACATAGCGGTTGTGCGACTTATTTCAAACGTGGGGTTCATTAGTCTGGTGGAAGGCACTGGAGAAGCAATACCAGCTTTCAAGCTTCACCAAGATCCAGAGGTCAGCCTGTAACAGGATCATGTGATCGTTACGTACAAAACCCACGGCAGCAATGGAGACCATGTATTCCTTTGGACGTATTCATCAGAAATACGGCGGCGAAATTGGTACTCAGAGGGAATCAGGACTCTGGTCGTCTGCACCATATGGCTACGCCTCCGTCCTATTCAAGTGCGAGGTCACAAGTAGACAGGTAGCAACTGATCACATGACTCCGATGCTGACATTTGGCAGGAGATTCACTATCAGAACAGAAATGACTGGAAAACCGGCCAAGTCACTAGGATGGACTTCTGTACTGACGTTTCCAAAATAGATGTCGATGTAGAAAATAGGATTTACTGCAAAACACTAGGGGCTAACCACTCGTTAAGAATAAACAAGGAATGCAGCTTCTTTCAAGTTTAAACCACAGCCGTCACCCAGGCTACGAAAACCATCACCAAAGGTAACATCGTGTACAGTGATAACCAAGCAGCCGTTAAGGTTCTGGAATCCCCAGTACATAATTAGATCTAAGCTTGTTAGAATCTGTAAGTGGCATCTTAATGTGGTATCCCGGGCCAACAAGGTGACCCTATGCTGCGTACTATGGCATATGGGCACACCGGGTAATGAAAGAGAAGATGAACACGCTAGAATGGGGACGGCGCTGCAAATCTCGCAGATCATTTCCTACTTGAAGGTTTCTAGTAGCTCTATGAACAAACTCGTTGGAGATGAAGCCGCTAGCGAAGCCAACAGACGATGGATCCATCTGGATACGTGCGTCACTGCCAAAACGCTGTGGTCGGCTTATGATTTGAGGAGAACACGTACTCTGGTTAGGCATAGTCACTGAATCTATTCAGGAATCTCTCACCGAGTTAGATGTTAGCCAATGGATAGTTTCTATGCTCAGTACTCGTATAATCCATGCAACACTAGGCAACAGTAGTACAACTAAGACGGTAAGCAGAGGAACTCCACAAGGCGGAGTCATCTCCCCCTGCTCTGGTTAATGGCGATTAATAAAATCTTGGTGCGACATGATAGGGAGGGTTTTAAGGTGGTTGCGTACGCGGATGAAGTGGTTATACTAGTATTAGGAAAGTTCCTCTCGACGATAAGTCAACTCATGGAGAGGGCTCTGGATAAGGTACACTCATGGGCTACGGGCTGTGACCTCGGAGTAAATCCGGAGAAGACTGAAATGATGCTGTTTACCACTAAACCCAAGGTACCGGCATTCCCCCCCTCCCCAAACTAGATGGGGAGCCTCTCTCGCTTTGCTCCAGTGCAAAATACCTAGGCACGGTTCTAGATCCAAAACTAAGTTGGAAACTCAATAAAGAACAGCGAATTAAGAAGGCAAGCGTAGCCTTCTATGCCTGTAATAAAACATTCGGTAACAAATGGGGACTCCAGCCAAAGATGACCCTTTGGATGTCCACAGCCGTTGTGCGTCCAATACTTACTTACGGCGCTATCGTTTGGTGGCTAGCTTTGAGCAAAAAGTACAATATCGACAGAATAAAAAAAGTACAGAGATCGGCGTGCCTGGGTATTACAGGAGCAATGAGGTCTTGTCCAACAGATGCTCTCAGTGTGATCTTGCATCTGATCCCCCTCGAACTACACATCAAAGGCAAAGCTATATGCAGCGCAGTCTGGCTCAGGGAACATGGATGCTGGACCACAAGGCCATATGGTCATGGCAAGGTCCTAGAGACGATACCAAGTGAACTGGTTGCATCCTCGACCGACTACACGATACCCAAACTCAACTTCAGAAAATCCTTCTTAACAAAATTCCCTTCCAGAGAAGAATGGAAGAACGGACGCGTTACCTGCAACTATGATATAGGGATATACACGGACAGTTCGAAGATGGACTGCGGAGTCGGCGCAGGCATCTTCTCTGACCAGCTGAATATATCAAGGTCTTTCGGTCTCCCAGACTCTGCTGGTGTTTTCCAAGCGGAGCTTCTTACGATTCGAGAAGCCTGCCGCCTGCTAAACAATCTTCCAACATCTAATCACAATATCGCTTTTTCGGATAGCCAGGCTGCCATCAAGGCCATTGATGTGGTCTGCACCTCTTCAAAACTGGTAGAGCAACCCCTTTTTGAATTGAGTCAACCGAGCAATCACTCGAGAATCACTCTCATCTGGGTCCCAGGGCACAACAACCATGAGTGTAATGAGCGTGCTGATGAGCTGGCCAGGCGAGGGTCGGCCCTTAACGGCTCTCTAGCAGAAAGAGTCGACATTCCGCTTGGTGCCGTTAAGGGTTATATTCACCTTCACTTCCTCCAGCTAGCCAATCGCGGGTGGAACAGCCTCACAAGCTGTGTCATATCTAGGAAGACGCGGCCCAGTTTCAACAAACCCAGGTCAAAAGAGTTACTAGGCAAGCCAAGACCAGTTATTGCCAAAATCGTAGCTATTATCACAGGTCACTGGCCAGTTGGAGAGCATGCGGCCAAGCTTGGTATCCCCCACAACACCTTTTGTAGGAGCTGCAAGGATATTAATGAGAAAGAATCTCTATGTCATTTCCTTTGCAGATGTCCGGCCCTGGCGAGGATCAGACAACAAACTCTTGGCAAACCCTTCTTCGAGGTCCTGAGAGAGATAGTGGACAAGAGGATTGGAGAACTAATCCTCTTCCTGAACTCCACGGACTGGGTTTAAACTTAACATCCCTTTTTAACTAACCACTACAATAGGTATACACGAGTCTGTGGTAACAAAACGGCGCACCTTAAGCGCTAACTGGGTTCTTTGGACCGCCACTTTACCTACCTACCTAGGAATAGTTGCAACAGTACGCGGATCACTTCTGGCATAATCACGGGGCACTATGCCATTGGGGTCTATGCAGACCGTGTCGGCGTACCTTACAACGACTTCTGCAGCAGCTGTAGGGATGAGGTTAAACTGAATCTGTCCGACACTTGCTGTGCAAGTGCTCTATCTACCTACTGATGTCACATTCAGCTGAAAGACCTCCTAAGATTCATATCCCTATCTTTTGGTTCTAAGCTAGCGGCTTACATTTCCGGGCTGACAGACCCTCTGAGATTCATATCCTTATCTAGATGCGTCTAGATTCAGCAGTCTTTTCCTTACGCCTTCCCGGTGTAAAAGTAGAATGGGTCCTTGCTGGCTTCAATGAGCAGTGACTTACGCTACAAGGCACCCATCTACCTAACCCAACCAAGCGCCACTCTAAGACTCGCTATTATAAAAATATTTTTGTCCTAGTGCAAACGGTTACCAATATGAAGTGAGTCTAAGTAGGTGATAGAGTCCATAGTGAATAGATTGTACTGCTGAGTTCCCGAAACTTCTAATCAATGCTCATTTGGTTTGCCCTACAGCAGCGTTGGCAACAGTGTACCAATGCCAAACTTCCAAAGTGTGCAGATATCACCATGCGGCAATAGTATCAACGATTGGTCAAAAAGCTATTGCGTTGGGGCAGTTGCACAACAACTTTGTTCGTAGTCAAGTCCTGTGATAGAATTGTCCCGGAAGCGATTTAATCTTTTGTCTAGAGTCTCAATTCTAGACTAAGTAGCGTGGATTGGGATTCAGAAATGCGCTTTCGAATCTGATCTGTTACAACACATCAGATAAGGATTTATCACACCTTGACGAATTAAGGCTATCGTACCCGGAAAAGAGTGGCAGGCGAACCCCAGAGGCGGATCAGTAGAAATGCCGTGAAGTGGGAGGGTTATGATCCCTTATTTTCGGATCATAACCTCGCTGATAAAAGGAAGAAGAAGTACCCGGAAAAGATTGGTTTCTGGAATTAGAAAACGCTCCTTGATCCTGGAAACGAAGGTGCTTATAATGAGGAGCTGTTGCAATAGAGTTTGGACATACTTACTTACTTATGTCCTGTAACCCCCTATGGGTGGTATGGCCTCTACTACGCCTGCGCGCCATCTTGTACGGTTTCTGGTAATGTGTCTGAGTTCTCCCCAACTTTGCCCCAACTGCCGTGCCTCTTTCTCGAATGTTCTGCGCCATGTTCTTCTCAGACCACCAGATCGTCTGCCATCCTGAGTTAAAGGTTTTCATTGCATAGCATGGTTAGCTATGGAACTGTCACCCTTTCGGAACGTGTGACCAATTCACTGCCACTTCCGTCGTTGGTTAGTTGTGCCTATTGGCTCCTGACCCGTTCTCTCGTAAAGGTGTTCGTTAGAGATACGATTGGGCCAGAAAATCCTTAAGATATTGCGCAGGCAACTATTAACGAACGTTTGCAGCTTTCTGGTGATAGTAGTGGTCACTCTCCACGTACTGCAACTATGTAACAGCAAGGATTCAACGTTGGACCGGAACAGCCATAGCTTGGTGTTCAAACTGATGCTTCGCCATATTTTGACAACATCCCGAACGCGGACTTTGCTTTGGCGATCCTGTTGGCTATATCCAGTTCGGCTCCACCATCGGTCGAGACAATACTCCTTCCTAAGATACTGGAAATCCTCTACTCTCCCTACCAATTGTCCAACAATGCATATTTAAGCCGATGAGTTAGTTCCAAGGCTGATAAATTCAGTTTTTGCCGTATTCATTTTCAGCTCCACGGCGCCTGCCTCTCCCTCCACATCTGCTGTCATTTGGGGTCCATGATTCCGTGGGAGAGTAAGCATACATCGTCAGCGTAGTCAAGATGTTTCAGTTGAGATGTAAGAGTCCATCGAATTCCTCCGTTTCCCGTCGAAAAAGCTGCACGAAGCACATCGCTAATCAGCAATAGTAATAGTATTGGTGAAACAATACAGCCTTGTCTTACCCCACTTTGGATCTCAGATTCCTCAGACAACCTTCCTCTGTGCAGAACGTGACATTTGGAGCCTTCATATGTAGCTTTCATAATAGCAATTAGTTTATTGGGAATCCCTCTCCTGCGTAAGGCACGCCAAATAAACTCCCTGTTGACACTATCGAACGCCTTCCTAAAATCGATGAACAGCAGGTAGAGTGGAAATTGACATTCAACGCACTATTCGATGATAATCCGCAGGGTGTTGATGTGGTTGTTACAGGAGGACCCAGACCGGAAACCTGCTTGTTCGGCATCGAGTGCCGCTTCGAGATGATGTTTGATTCGCTCCAGGACGACTTTAGCTATTATCTTAACGACAGCAGGTAGCACGCAGATACCCCTCCAGTTTCCGCACTCCATTAAATTTCCTTTCTTAGGGAGCTTGACGATCATTCCTTTTCTCCACTCATTAGGAAAGCTGTCAGCTTCCCAAGCTCTCTCTATAAGTTGAAGTAGAAACTCAGCCGATGTTGTGGGCGCTGCTCGTAAGAGCTCTGCTGGAATACCGACAAGTCCTACCGCCTTGTTGGTTTCGAGTGCCTTGATCGCGGTAGTGATCTCATCATTACTGGGAGTCGTATTCGGGTATTTCTCACCCCGGCCATCTCAGTCTGATTTGGGAGCATATCGCTGGCGAATACGCGGTTCAAAACCGTAGCAGAATGCTCCTTCCATCTCTTGAGCTGGCTCTCATCCGAAATGAGCAAGGAGCCGTCTAAGCTTTTCACTGGGAGTTGGCTGGAGCTGCGACCACCTGTCAGTTCTTTGGTGATTCTGTAGACAGTCCTGCTGTTGCACCTCCGTGCAGCTTCTTCTGCTTCTGTAGCCAGCGCATTGATGTAGTTGCACCTGTCACGTCGCACGCTATTTACGCTGAACTCTTCTCATCTTTATGCGATATAGGCACTCTAGCTCGCTTCTCCCTGCTGCTGAAGTAGCTGCAACGCGAGATTTTAGCTGTTTTCGTTCGTCAATCTGTCTCCAGGTATCCTCGGGAGGCCGCGCCATATGGCTTCCCTGAGATCGGCCGACAATTCTTTCAGCAACAGATGTAAAAACATTTTTCACAGCACACCAATGGTCTTGGATGGTTGCGGGCAGTGGGCTGCTAATTGCTTCCACACATTTCGAAAGGTGCTCCCTTAATTGTTGGCGCACTGAGGGATCACTAAGTTTATCGATGTTGAACCTGGGCATTCTTGTGTTGTCGTGGGATCTTCGAACTGCAACAGTGCGTAGCGGAGAGTAGCTATCATATGATGGTGATCTCGTACTATCCCCACATCTGCCCCTCGCCTGTTTCGGACTTCCAGGAGACTATTTCTAAAGCGGCGGCTGATGGCAAAATGGTCAATTTGGTTAGAGGTTGCTTGCCTGTCGTTGGAAACCCAGCTGACTTTGTGGCAGGTCTTGTGCTCAAACATGGCGCCACCTATCACAAGGTGGTTGGCATTCCAGAAATCCACAAACCTTTCGCCGTTGTCATTGGGGTTGCCTAGTCCATGCTTCCCGATTACATGTTCGAGCCCTTCATTGCCGTTGCCTACCTTGGCATTCAAATCCTCCATCACTATGACATTGTCTCCAATTCATGTTGTGTTGAAGACGGTACTTAATAGATTGCAGAAGCTCTAGTTTTCGTCCTCAGACGAACTATTCGTTGGGGCGTAACACTGTATGATGGTGACGCGTCGCACTCTAGTCCGAAACCTGGCCGTCATAATCCTATCACCACGAGGCTGCCAGGAAATTAGCCCTTTGCGTGCTGTTGTTCGACATCGTGGGTGTAAGCGAATTTAGAGGAGAGAGAGAGAGTTTCCAACACGAATCCAGAGCAATTTTGCTTCCGACACCAACAGTGGGAGAAAGCTTCATATGATGGAAACCCTACGGCTATAAAGTGCGACAGCTAGGTTTCAGAGTAGATTAACAAAGGTTACCATCATCCAGTATTACGCCCCGATCAATCCCTTGTCTATGGCCAACTATGTGTTGCGCAAAATTTAGCAATAAATAAAGATATCGTCATTCTGATGGGACTGTGGCCTAAAACATGTCATGAGAGAGCCCGTACTCGGCAACTTCAATGATAACGACGATAGGTTTATAGATTTTTCAATACCAATAGCCTTGTATTTTGAGCACAAAGCCAGTTATTTGGAATCAGACAGACTCCAAGTAATGGGCAAAGAATGAGTTCTTACAATACCTCTTTGGGATGTCCGAAATAGCTGGGGAATCGATATAGGAATGGCACACGATCATTCTCTCATCGTAGCTTCAATTAAATGTTGCACCACACCCGTATGCCGACTTCTAGATGCCACGGGATCTCTCAGTCCGTCGACGTTTAAATGCTCATCATAGAGAGTGCAGAGCATTAGCCACATTGGCATTGCCGCCATGTATCTGGTATGCTCTAAGAACTGCTTCTGCTTCCGATGCAAAATTTTTAATTTGCAAATTGTAGATGTCCGTAGATACCTGCAAACAGATCCAGGAATGCAAACATATTAAAGTTAGCATAGCAACTACGAGGCCTTACACCTATCGCATATATGTATATGAGAACAGCGCGCCGAAACGTGCGACCTGAGAAGTGCAATGGCATCAGATCTACAATGAAAGGCGCAGACGGATGAGTACCAGCTTATACGATGGAAGGAGTAGTTCTTTCCTGGTTTCCGAGTAAACAGAAGAGATATTTCTAGTAAATCAATTGCTATCATCAAGGTGACTTATCAACAAGGATGGCAGAATACATGGCGGTCCGAGGAGAACATGTGGCAGAACAGTCGAGAAGGAGGCAAGGCAGTTGCGGAAAAGTTGAAAGAGCTGACACATATTGCCAGAAATGGTACACGATGGCGCTTGGGAGCAGTAGAGGTCCTAGGCCCCACTAAGGGATACAGGACATAAGTACAAGTAACTAAGTATCAAGGTGACGTATGATGGGTCAAAATGTCATGTTTTAAAAGCCGAATTTGAGATCCAAAGTGGGGTACAATGAGGATGTATCCTTTCACCATTCTTGATTAGGTTAGGTTAGGTTAGATTGGCTGTCTGCACGACAATGCAGATACACTTAGACCAGTAAAGGTCCATTGTGATGCCAATGATCTACCATTAGACCACTCAGGGACTAATAAACTAATAAAACCAACCGGAGCTTTTGATGAAGCGATGGACGTTCATGACGTCTAAGGACGCCAAATCGTTGAGGTCGTCAAGGAAGGGAGCTCCCAGATGGAGCATTCTTTTACGTGATAGAGCCGGACGTATGCTTAAGAAGTGAAGGATGGCTTCCTCCTCCTCCTCATCCCTACAGCTCCTGCAGAGTCCTTGGAAAAGAAGCCAAGTCTTCTGGCATGTTGGCCAATTAGACAGTGTCCGGTGATGACACCGATAACGCAGCTGATCTGTAATCGCTTTAGTTCAATCAACTCGGCAATACGTTTTTGGCCCAGCTTAGGCTAGATCTGCTTCGAAATGTGACACGTTGAGCCAATATCCCACCTAAGATTGGTCTTAAGACGGATGGCAGCAGTCTTAGTTACTAGTGATTGCTTCACACTGGACTCGAATATTCTTCTTTAAGCATCTGCACTTTGGCGAAGACGTCTAAAGCATGTTTTATATGATTTTACAACTCCTATCTGGGCTCTGCGAGGTTTACATCCCGAAAATTGGCAAAAAGGCCTTGGATCCTTGAAGCATTTTGTGCTAACAGGTCGAAAATTGCACGCAATATATTCTAGCTCTCATGTTAGATACATATAGAGGCATTGGTTGAGACTTATGAAGCCCGAGCTATCCATGCTGAGAAGGAACCTTAGGATATTATTAAACGTTGCTGCCCCAATCATAACCGGCTACTAGAGGGGCTACCACGACCGATTTTCGGAGACGAGAAGCTAAAGGTGTAATACAATCTATCGTACTGAGCACCTAGATTCCTAAGGTCATGATTTCTATGGATGGAGTATATTGAGTATTGCCACTTCCTTGGAGTTTAGTCATTCATATTTCTCCTTTGCAACTGGACATCCGTGTCTTACCCTCCACCTTGTTACGTACCAATCATCGAGATCAGACAAGTCTTTTATATAAAAAGACAGATACTCTGCAATGTACACATCTTTTGAGGACACTTGCTCTCAAGTTTATGATTCCGACGTATAGCGCCGCAAGATCTACATCGAAGCCGCCACGTTACGTCTCGTGCCAGCAATAATTACTTCTCACTCCAAGGACCACTTAAAGAAAACCAAAAATCCCATAAACACATAATTCAAAACTAACAAATAATTGCTCCAACCCTGCCATCGGCTAATTAATACTGCACCCTCACCCGCCACATATCCACCCACAAGAGTGCCAGCCAATTTTCCATCCTCGCGCGCCAGACGAATTCCCATCAATCATCTTTCCCTCACATAAATTTCCTCAAAATGCCCATTTACCCCGAGTTTGATTTGCATTTTGTTGAGCGACCTGCGGCGGAGTCGTCGCCGTCGTCATCGTGGTCGTCGCCACCACCATCAGAGAGCTAACACTCGTTACAACATTTGCCCATTTCGGTGCAACATTGTTGGGTGTCTTTTCTCGCTAAATAGCTCTTTAAGAGTTGATGGCTTTTATGGGCCATTTGGCCAGAGACCAGCAACGGCAACGGCGCATGACATGTTCCTCCATTCGTTCCATTTTCTACATTACTCCCCATCGCCCCCCCCACCCCCCGTAACACAACACAAAACACAAACAATAAACCAAACGAATTGACCATCAATTGCAAGAATGTTGCTACAACTGTTGCTGCTGTTGCATTGGCGCTCTCTTGTCGATTCGCAATCCGCTTATCTGCCAGCTCTCTGAACCTTTGAAATGCGTTTGGGGTATTTGTGTCTTGCATTCAATGTGCGCTTGAATTGCCGTACGGGAATTTTTCCAGATCTTGTTTACGATCGCGCGCCTCAGGGATCCCCATAAATCGGTCCATAAAAATGTTTCTCAGTTTAAGCGGCCACATTGGTCCTTGGTGCTGGTCCTTTGTAAAGAAGGAAGATGTGCAAAAGTACTTCCTTGATGGATTCTCGTCTCATGAAGTCTCTCGTCCCTTTTGTGATTTATTTCTTTGCTGAAGTGTCCAACATCTATTAGAAGATACATCTTAGATCTTACAAGTATCCGAACCTTATCTTGTGCACTTAAGCCCGCTGGAGACTCACGCATCGGTCCTTCGGTACTACTCCGCTTAATTACGACAAAAGTGTGCGTTTTTATTGCCACAGTTAAGTACGATACCACAGCGCACAAGTTTACGATTATGGCCTTGGCATACGAGATTGCTTGCGTCCGTACTATACCCGAGTCTTATCCTCAGCAACAATGTTGCACACATTGAGCAATCTGGACTTAGGCGCGTAAAAATGTTGCAAGCCATAATCCCAATGTAAACGACTTTGGAGACACATTAAATCGACAAGTGGTTGAAGAAAGGAGGAGTGAAGAGATGATGAGCGATAACGGACCTCGAGAAACAACCCATGGAGGATGAGATCAAAGAATGTTGGTGGTGTGCATCTAAAATGTTCGTCTGTTTGAACGCGCGCACACTAAAGAGACAAACGACGTCGAATCCAATGACAAGGAGCATCGTCCCATTTGGGAGACCAATTAAGAGGTTTTGATTAAGATTTCAGGAAAATTTGGTTCATTTCTCGTGGTTCTGTGGCTTATCTGGTGAACACAAGCGCAAGTGTCGGTGTGGAGGACACAATTTCTGATGTTAGGCGGAGGAAGAAACATGTTTGGTGTTATCTTCTGATCTGGAAGGTGTAAATGTTGTTTTTTTCCCTCGGGCTTTTGGAAATTGATTTATGTTGTCAAACATTGAGATGGTGTTTGGAACTGTTATTGGATTTCGATTTGGAAAAAT
This sequence comes from Brachypalpus laphriformis, assembly GCA_945910035.1. NCBI lineage: Eukaryota > Metazoa > Arthropoda > Insecta > Diptera > Syrphidae > Brachypalpus > Brachypalpus laphriformis. The sequence continues at coordinate 162,031,916 of OX246756.1, forward strand.
GGTTATAAAATCAACTGAGGAATTTATTCAAATTCGAAGGTTTTATGGCATTTTGGTGTAACGAAGGCGGAAGAAGACTAGGCAAGCATGTCACAGAAGAGTCGATGATGCATGGGTTAACCGTTCAACGCACAGAAGTTCTTCCATAAACTGGTCATGTCATTTGATTTAATTTGAAGCGCTAAACGAAGTCTTAATCTTGAATCAGTAGTTCGTCTGTAGTTTCAAAAATACACGCTTTAGTCTCGAAGACTTTAAATAGCAGATCAATTGAAGATGTAGATTTCTTAAAGATCCTCTCTTTCTTGTGATCTTCTAATATACAGGCAGAATCGTGCTCCTGCGCGCTGAGGCAACAAAAATAATTCGAATGCTCACTCTTCAAGTACATGCCAAAGAAAGGAACCACGCAATCGCAAGCCGACCAAGACTACTTGGTGGACTAGCGTTGAGTTCACTCAGAAGACTGCACAATAAAGCAATACAAAGCAAACCAGAAGAACACTGGATCTCCTATAGGTCCGCCTTCAATCTCTATGCACATGATATGGGTTAGGTTGGCTGCCAGCTTGCACCAATGTACTTAGGTGCTCGTTCTCGTTAGAACCATTTTGAACTTCTGATGAAGCGTAAGAGCCTTCTAATATCTATGTTTATCAGATCGCCTAAATCGTTGTAGTAGAATGCTCCTCAGTTAAGCTTCCTTCTGTGGGAGAGAGCTGGGCATGTACAAACAAGGTGATAAATGGTTTCTTCCTCTTTTTCGTCTGCACAGCTCCTGTAAAAATCTTTGAAAATATGCCAAGCCTGGTTGCATTTGGAAGGACAGATATAGATGTTCCTATTCTGGCGAGTTCATCAGCTTTACAATCCGCTGGAATGTCCCTATGCCCTGCCACCTACTTACTTACTTAGATGGCGCTACAGTCCGGGGTGGACTTGGGCCTCAACCAACAAACCTCCTAGCCAGCGCGGTTACGAGCCAGCTGCCTCCATTTGCGCACGCCAAGTTGGTTGAGGTCCACCTCCACTTGTTTACGCCACCTACCGCGAGGTCGTCCTCTACTGCGTCGTTCATCCGGGGTGGATTCAAAGACTTTCTTAGCGGGAACGTTGGGCTAAATGACCCAGCCATCTTAGTCGCTGTATGTGAACTCTTCTGGCTAAGTCGATGTCCTTGTACAAGCCGTATAGCTCGGCAATGTACCTTCTTCTCTACTCACCGTCTATGCAGACGGGACCAAAGATCGCTCGAAGAACTTTTCTCTCGAAATAACCAAGGGCATCCTCATCCGCTTTTCTCAAAGCCCATGCCTCTGCGCCATACAGCAGGACTGGGATGATAAGAGTCTTATAAAGAGTTACCTTAGTAGTTCGAGATAGGGCTTTGCTACTCAATTACCATCTTAGCCCATAGAAACAACGATTGGCAAGAGTAATTCTTCGTGTGATCTCCCTACTGTTGTCATTTGCGGAGTTCACCATAGAGCCTAGGTACCTCAAAATTATATCTGTCTATTGTGGCGTTCTGTCCAAGATGCCGATGTTGTGTGTCCTTTTTTGTAGACAGCATATATTTTGTTTTGCTTTCATTGACCGCTAGACCCATCTTTGCTGCCTCGATCTCAATACTCGTATATGCCCCATTGACGGCCTGCTGAGTTCTTCCGATTATGCCAGTGTCATCGGTATAAGCGAGTAGTTGTACAGACTTGTAAAAGATTGTACCTCCGGTGTTGGCTTGTGAGTTTCGAATAATTATCTCAACTACTACGTTAAAGAGATCGCATGATAGCGCGTCACCTTGTCTAAGACCTTTTCTGACGTCGAATGGTTCGGTGATATTCTGACCGACTTTGATGGAGCAGCGAGAGTTCTCCATCGTCATTCTGCACAAAGGGATGAGCTCGTCAGGGATGCCAAGACTAGACATGGCTCTGCATACCTCGTCTCTATACACGCTATCATAGGCAACTTTGAAATCGATGAAGAGGTGGTGCGTATCGATTTTATATTCATGGGTTTTTTCCAAGATCTGCCGTAGTGTGAATATTTGGTCAATGGTGGACCTTCCCGGCCTGAAACCGCATTGATAAGAACCTATCAGGTTGTTGACGATCGGTCTTAGGCGTTCACATAATACGGCAGACAGGATCTTATATGCGATGTTGAGGAGACTTATACCTCTGTAATTGGCGCAGTTCAGAGGGTCTCCTTTCTTCAGAGTCGGGCAGACAATGCTGAGGTCCATTCATCGGGCATACTTTCGTCCGACCATATTTTTCAGATGAGCTGGTGCATGCCCCTTACCAACTCATCTCCTCCTGCCTTGAAAAGTTCCATGGCAAGGCCGTCGGCTCCAGCAGCTTTGTTGGATTTGAGTTTAGATATCGCTATCCTCACTTCATTCTGATCGGATTGACGGGAATCTTGACTATCATCGTCACTGTTGAATGGCTCATTCTGCCTGACAGCGGAATATTGGTCATCATCGCCGTTTAACATTCTGCAGAAATGTTCCTTCCATATCCTCAGCACCGACTGCGATTCTACTACTATGTTGCCATTTTCGTCCCTGCAGGATTCTGTTCTGGCTTTGAAACCTTGGCATGTTCTTTTTACCTTTTGGTAAAATTTTCGAACATTATTCCTGCAATAAAGTCTCTCAATCTCCTCGATCGAGCGCTTCTCATGCTCCTTTTTCTTCTTTCTGAGAAGTCGATGTTCCTCTTTTCTCCTGCGCGCGTAGAGCTCGTAAGCAGCTCTAGTCCTTCTATGCAGCGCCGCTTTGTACGCCTCTTGTTTAGCTGCATGTGCTTGCTTGCCGGCATTTCTCATCAGACCACGAGTTTCGTTGTGGTGGCTGAGAGAAACCCAGTACATCAGAGGCGGCATCTCTGATGGCTTGTTGGCAACGCTGCCACTGATCTTCCACATTTGCTGCTGGCAGCATAGGACTTAGATTAAGATTAGAAGAAACTCGATCGGCAAAGGTTCTGGTGGTCTCTTGTGATTGTAGCCGCCCGACGTCAAATTTACTGACAGTATTTCGTTGATTCCGCTCCGTTCTGGATATCCCCATCCGTACCTTGGCTACAACTAGGTAGTGATCCGAGTCTACGTTGGCTCCCCGGAAAGTCCGGACACCCAGAATACTAGAAGAGTGCCTTGCGTCGATCGCAATATGATCGATTTGGTTGACAGTTTTTCGATCAAAGGAGAGCGATGTTCCTTTGTGAATGTCGAGACGTGGGAACCACGTACTAGCTACAACAAAGTTTCGCCCTGCCGCAAAGTCGTGCAGGCTGTGCTTTCCGACCACGCTGCTAAAAACGTCCTCTCTTCCTAGCTTAATAGGATCATTTTAACGTCGTGGCAAGGGCATTGCTCATACGTCTTGTCCGAGAGCTGGTAAAAGTCATCCTTTGTCGCGTTGTCCTTCTCCTCGTGAGGGGGGTGAACGCAAATTAGGCTAATGTTGGCAAATTTAGCCTTGATACGGATAGTCATAAGGCGCTCGTTCACATGCCGGAAACTCAAGACTTCTTGCCTAAGACTGCCTCCAATGACAAATCCGCACCCGATAGACGCTGTTCTTGTTGTCTGTAGCAATCGTCGTAGTAGATGCCGCAGTTTTTCATGCTCCTTTTGCCCGGCCCATCCCATCGCACTTCTTGGATGGCGGTAATGTCTGCTTTGAGACACTCTAGGGCCTCCGCAAGTTGTTCGGCTGCACGTGGTTTGTAGAGGGACCTAACATTCCACGTGCAGACACGAAGATCGTTGTCCTTTTTACGTTTGCTTGGGTCGTCAACAGTAGAATCATCCGTATCCGATGCTGCTGGTTGCTTCGTATCCGAAGGTTTTTTATGTGGTAGAGAAGTCAACCCGACGGCACACCTCCAACCTGGAGGACCTAGGTGTCATCACTGGACACTGTCTAATAGACAAGCATGCTGTGAGGCTGGGTCTCTTTGCGAACGACTTTTGTAGAAGCTGCATAGATGAAAAAGAGGAAGAAAATATTACTCACCTTCTTTGTTTCTGCCCAGCTCTCTCCCGTAGAAGAAAGCTTCACTTAGGTGCCCCCTAGTACAACGATTTAGACGGCCTGATAGATATCGGTATTATTAAGAGCCTCCTTCGCTGAAAATGGTTTTAGCGAGTAGGTAGAGAGATTTTCTCCCATGATCCACGTGGTATCACAATGGACCTATTATTGGTCTAAGCGTTTTGGCGATTCTCGGCTGGAGGCCACTTCACCCTAACCTAACCTATTACATTTATGCGTTCCTTGCACTGCTGGTAAGTTAAACAAAGTTTCAAGATTTCTTAATCGATTTGTTATAAGCAGTTCACAGTCACTTCATGTTTCCCACGACTCCGAGACAGTAATTTCTCTGTTCAAAATAGCATTCTTAAATGACAGAGAATACCATTCAGAACTCATTTCTATTTGTTATCGCACTAATCGGCATCAAAATATTAAATTTCATTTATTTCCTTCTACGAAACAAAAGAGTTGACGTGCGAACTTCCATACCAAACACGTGACAAATTTCACTAAATTAAGTTCTCCAAATGTGAAACAACAGTAAATCAGAAGAAGGAAATTCCAAAAATTCTCCTAATGAAATTAACTAATAAATAACGAAAATGTCAATAATTTGGATTTTAATATGATAATCGGCTTCGTTAAGAGTTCTGTTCACTCAGCAGCACATTGGTCACTTCCTTTTGTATCTACATCAAGCTCTCTTATCTTCCGCTCAGCGTATAACTGATCTTCAACTGTAAAAATCAGATCACATCTAACCAAGTAATTAATGCATGCATACCGATAAGAGTGCCACAACGAAAATGAGAAAGATTAACAGCAACTCTCATGCAGACAGATACAAACCGCCGCTTAATCACTTGTGGAAATCTAGGTGCTCTACCATCTTATATCACCATTCGCACCCAAGTGGATGTGTCCTAAATCTCTCTGTCTCTCCCTGGCCATATGTAGAGACACAATTTCTTGTCCACCTCAACATGTGTGGATTAACATATGCTTACGCGGCACGCACAATAAATTAATTTGGTTCAGAATATGTCGCATATGATCAGCATAAATCTTTCAACAAAACGATCATTGGATTTATGCGTGATTTGCGGCCGAAAAGAACAAACAAAAGTTGCTGTTGACTGGTTGGTTAGTTGCCGCCCCTTCCAATATCCTCTTGTCGGTGCTGGGTTTTTTTTTTTTTTTCTCTCTCAAAATTTAGATGTTCAGAGTCGTTGTTTTGTGTCGTGGAAGTCACCTCCAAATTAAGACTGATTAATTGTTCAGGTTATAAAAAGCGCACGGAAGAAACCAGCCAAAGAAATAAAAAAAGCTGTGCATGTAGGTAGTTTGATCCTGTGAACCAGACACGGTTAGGTTGTTGGGTGATTTTAATTAACAGCAACGGGGGAGGGTGTGCTGCACTCTCTGATAGGAGAAACCCTTTTCTTTTCTTCGAAGTCGAACCTGTAATCGTCATCATCATTATCATTATCAATTGGAATGGTTGTGGCTGGTTCAGTGGCTTGCCTTCGATCATTATCGACTGATAAATGTTTGTTAAATCTCTGGTGTCCGAAAAGTGTGTGGAGGACAATAACTCACACAATAAGCGCGGAGGCGATGATACCAGCGGCTGCTGGTTGTTTTATCTTCGTTTTTTCTTTTTTTCTCTTTTTTTTCTGTCAATTTGAAGATTTCTTTTGTTCGGCGATGTTTTATGGTGAAGAGTGGTAGTAGTTGGGTTAGAAGCATGAAATGGATTTTATTGTTATTTATTGGGAAGTAGGATGCCATTTTGGGGCGACTAGTAATGGGTAAGGTGTGACGATGAGTTGGATTGCTATGCTGAAACGATTTATGGTACCCCAAAGAGTGCTGGACAGAACACGGATAAGAGGTTTTTAAACAAAAATAATGGTATGGTAATCGATTGGTAATCAATGGGAAATAAATCAGTGATCATTAACAGAGGCAGTGTTGTAGCAATATTTTGTTAATAAGTCAGTAATGCAAGGAGGATGTCAGAAACAATCTGAGATATATTTAAATTTGTTTTAAATGACGCAGATAAGAATAGCTAAATGGTTATTTATAAGAAAGTTTCTGAATTTAAAGCGTAGCTTATCTAAAATTTATAGATTGGTAGTTAGAGAGAAACATTAGTAGATCTGTTATGTTTTTATCAGTATTAAACACCAAAACAGAATTCCACTTCATGAAGAAATATGAATCAAACCCATGCCCTGAGAAGCAGTTTAAGAGTATTTTACTGAAAAGGTAAATCAAAATTCGTTGCTGCTATGTACCTTCTAAGGTGGGCAAAATCGCATCATCACCTCCCCGTGATGCCCGCTGGATAGCTATCTGATAGTGAACTAACGATGAGCGTATGCTGAGTCTGACGATATATGCGTAGCTGGACACTCAGACCTGCGTAAGCACATCTGGGTGAACTTCAGCGCGCATATGTCTAACCGGACGAAGCATCTCTTGTTGACCTGATTGGCTGACATATGCGTCTCCGAAGTCTAACAAGAGGTCCTCAGAAGGAGGACGTGCGGCGGATGAATTCTCCCTATGGAATCAACAGTGACGTCTACAGAACAGCGGATACCTTACCGGAGCTACTTCGACATATTTGAAGCTGAGCTCTGTAAGGATTATCAATACTACGTCAGGGTATTGAATAAGAGATGGTGGCGGATGAACCCTTAATGGGCCAACGGCAAGGCAAGAAGTCTTGAGTTTCCGGCATGTGATCGAGCGCCTTATGATTATCCGTATCAAGGCTAAATTTGCCAACATTAGCCTAATATACGTTCACGCCCTCAAGAGGAGAAGGACGACGCGACAAAGGACGACTTCTACCAGCTCTTGGACAAGACGTATTAGCAATGCCCTTGCCATGACGTTAAAATTATCCTAGGTGATTTTAACGCAAAGCTAGTAATAGAAGAGACGTCTTTAGCAGCTTTGTGGGAAAGCACATCCGACAACGGACTCAGGCTAATCGACTTTGCGGCGGGGCGATACTTTGTCGTAGCTAGGTGACAGCTTTGTGACATTCACAAAGGAACACGGCTCTCCTTTAATCGAAAAACTGTCAACCAAATCGATCACATTGCGTTCGACGCAAGGCACTCTTCCAGTATTCTGGGTATCCGGACTTTCCGAGGAGCCAACGTGGACTCGGATCACTACATAGTTGTAGCCAAGGTACGGATGGGGATATCCAGAACGGAGCGAAATCAACGAAATACTGTAAGGAAATTTGACGTCGGGTGGCTACAATCGCAAGAGACCGCCAGAGCCTTCGCCGATCGAGTTTGTCTTAATCTTAATCTAAGTACTATGCCGCCAGCAGCCATCAGAGATACCGCCTCTGATGTACTGGGTTTCTCTCGGGCACCACAACGAAACCCTTGGTTTGATAAGGAATGCCGGCAAGCAAGCACATGCAGCTAAACAAGAGGCGTACAAAGCGGCGCTGCATAGAAGGACTGTCTGCCGTACTATGTGAACGCGTAAAACCGATCGTCAACAACCTGATAGGTCCTTATCAGTGCGTTTCAGGCCGGGAAAGTTCACCACTGATCAAATATTCACACTACGGCAGATCTTGGAAAAAAACCCATGAATATAAAATCGACACGCACCACCTTTTCATCGATTTTAAAGTTGCCTATGATAGCGTGTATAGAGACGAGGTATACAGAGCGATGCATAGTCTTGGCATCCCTGACAAGCTCGTCCGTTTGTGCAGAATGTCGATGGAGAACTCTCGCTGCTCCATCAAAGTCGGTAGGAACATCATCGAACCATTCGATGTCAGGAAAAGTCTGAGACAAGGTGACGCGCTATCATGCGATCTCTTTAACATAGTGCATGAGGTAATAGTACGAAACTCACAAGCCAACCCCGGAGGTACAATCTTCTTCAAGTCTGTACAACTACTCGCTTATGCCGATGACATTGACATAATCGGAAGAACTCAGTGGGACGTCAATGGGGCTTTTGCTAGTATTGAGGTCGAGGCAGCAAAGATGGGTCTAGCGGTCAATGAAAGCAAAACAAAATATATGCTGTCTACAAAAAAGGACACCCAACATCGGGGTCTTGGACAGAACGCCACAATAGACAGATATAATTTTGAGGTAGTAAAGGATTTTGTCTACCTAGGCTCTATGGTGAACTCCGCACATGACATCAGTAGGGAGATCACACGAAGAATTACTCTTGCCAATCGCTGTTTCTATGGGCTAAGGTGGCAATTGAGTAGCAAAGCCCTATCTCGAACTACTAAGGTAACTCTCTATAAGACACTAATCATCCCAGTCCTGCTGTATGGCGCAGAGGCATGGGCTTTGACAAAACCGGATGAGGATGCCCTTGGTTATTTCGAGAGAAAAGTTCTTCGAGCGATCTTTGGTCCCGTCTGCATAGACAGTGAGTGAAGGAGAAGGTACAATGCCGAGCTATACGGCCTGTACAAGGACATCGACTTAGTCAGAAGAGTTCACATACAGCGACTGAGATGGCTGGGTCAATTAGATCGGATGTAGCCCAACGTTCCCGCTAAGAAAGTTTTCGAATCCACCCCGGATGGACGACGCAGTAGAGGACGACCTCGCGGTAGGTGGCGCAAACAAGTGGAGGGGGACCTCAACCAACTTGGCGTGCGCAACTGGAGGCAGCTGGCTCGTAACCGCGCTGGCTGGAGAGGTTTGTTGGTTGAGGCCCAGGTCCACCCCGGACTGTAGCGCCACTTAAGTAAGTAAGTAAGAGGACAAAACCAAGTATATACTGCAATAAGAAGGAACAATCAACATTGACGAATTGGGCAAACAGTCACAGTGTAAGGGAATCTGTCTACCTTGGCTCTGCTATTAATTCTCACAGTGGTACCAGCACGGACGCCAAGCGAAGAATAACTCTTGCCAATCCCTGTTCTTTTGAGGTTATAAGGCAATTTAACAGTAAGCCGTCTGATCATCCCAGTCGTGCTATGCGGCGCTGAAACATGGACTTTATTGAAAGCGGATGAAGATATCCTTGGACGCTTAGAGAGAAAACTTCTTCGCAACATATTCGGTCTCTTTTGCATTGACGAGTTTTTAAGGGGAAGATTCAATGGCGCACTATATGAGCTGTACAGCGACATCGATCTAGTTAAGAAACTGCGTATTGGACGTTTGATATGGCTAGTACATGTAGAGCGAATGGACATCGACGCTTCTGCCCTTAGAGTTTTCAAATCTAATGCGGAGAAACGACGCATTAGAGGGCCGTAGGTGATGCGCATAAGTTCAACGAGACCCCAAACAACTTGGAGGCAATTGGCCAAGGACAGAGCTAAATGGAAAGGGTTGTTGGTTGAGGTCGAGGTTGATTCCAAACAGCGGCGTAACTTAAGTAAGTAAGTAACCTTTCCGGCGAAATAATTTCCGCAAAATAACAAAACAACTCGCGTAGCAGATCAGGGGTTTGGGGAGACTAGGCAAAGGTTTTGTAACTGGGTACTACTGAGTTAGAAGACATTTAATGATTACGGAAATAGCAGGACACAAAATCCAAAGCAAGAGGAGAGGATTCTTGCATCGCGAGGATTCTTCTTACCTTAAACTATTCATTCTTATAAAGAAGTCATTCCCTCTATACTATCAAGATGGTATCGACCTCCACTGTAGAAGTTTACATCATCCTTTGAGAGGCCAGAAAAATATTGCGCCCGCTAAAATTGTCTGCAGAATCCCTAGTGACAGCCTCGATACGTCCTAATATCTCATTACCTCACTGAATATTCGAACATCAAAATCTATTGTCCACAGCAACCAAGTAGAATTGAGGCAACCTGCAACAAACTTTTTCGAGCATTTGTCTATTAGGCATTGACAAGGGTCTACTTCATCACCAATGACTGATGCAGATTGGTAGTTTAATATGCATCTAATCTGACGTATTGCTGAATTAAAAGAGTAGAAGCGGTGTCGACGCTTGAAGGCTTTAGAAACCATTGCATTTGCAGACATTTTTCACTTTTACTTATGCGCAAGCTCTAAGGTCTAAGGCAATTGCCAATTGCTCCCACTCGCCGCCTGTGTTCAATAATAAATTACTCTCAATTCCTGTTCCAGTTAATTGTATCTATACTCACGTAAAATTTACAACATACCTCGCCTGGCCAAATTTAAATCTTGTATCGCACTGAACCAGCTTATCCACATTAAGATCACAGATAACATTCCCCTCGGCATGGACGACTTATGTTTAGGAAATCGATAGAATCTCGTAACTTGATGGTACACATGATGTGTGTACACCAAGAGGACACACAATATCCAATAAGAGTACACAAACATATAGAATTTATGATCACATTTAGCGTGAAAGGTTGAGCAAAACATTCCAAAGTCATTTGTCCATCGGGTGCTGTGCGCTCGCCCTGAACGTGTTAATATCTATCTGTGGCTGCGGTCAGAGAGAGAGACATGTCTGTCTTCAATTCAAGTGCCTGTTGAGGGATACCTCCTCAGGGAGTTTTGCGGATTTGAATGCGGTTCTGTGAGGTTTAATTTATCGATTAATACGCGGTCGCGTATTGCATTCGACATGAATTGATAGGGCAAAGGATGTGGGCCGTGCAATGTTCATATGGACTTGGATCGAATGTAAAATGTCGGATTGTGGTTAATAAATCGCTTCTAGTCGAAGGCGATTTGGTAGAAGGATTTCTTTTATTTTTACATTTACATAGCTGAGAGGGATTTTTTCTGTTTTCCTCTTGTGAAAGCCTCGTAAGGGGGAAACTCTATTGTCAGCAGAGTCTACTAACTTCTGGTATTGCTTCCGATTTTCAGACAAACAAGAGGCAAATGTTGAAAGGAGTTTATGTGGCACATTGAAGAAAAGTTATGCTGGCCTTATTTTAGAACTAGTTACACGGCTTAAGCGCAGTCTTGCTATCACTACAGACAGAGATTTTTTTTTTGTCGGGATAGGAAGCGCTCGACTGGAGCACTCAGACGCAATGGTCCATTGTACTACAAGAGAGCAAACCCCGATTTACCCATTTTATTGGAATTTCCTTGTCTCTCTAAGAAAGCTAAGCAAGCACTTCATTGATAAGCAGCTCAAAGAGTACATTGAAGTGCTTGACAAAAGCAAAGTGGCCTGTCAAGACGCCAATAAGTTGTCTACAGCTCTTTCTGCTGAGAGACAGCAAGAATGCAGCTGATTTCTTACAGACGTCCGGGAGGACACGTTTAGTCAACCTGCAGAGTAATGCCACATACAATTGTGCTCGCGAGGGACCCAATCGTCAATGGAAGCCCTAACCGAGGACGCAGGGAGACCCAACGCGGGTTCGCGACCTGACAAAGCGTCCTCTGAGCCTTGTCTAGCAATGTCATCGGAGATCTCGTTCCCCAAGATCCCAGTGTGACCTGCGACCAAGATAAGAGACAGAGATAACAGACAGAGATACTCCGAGTCTTCCACCTTTTTCTTACAATATATTAGAGTTCATAGCTACTAGGATGGTATCCAATTGGAAGGCAGATGTATGTGGTCTGATGTTGTTGTCTTTCACAAAAATACCAACAGGGAGTAGTTGACCACTCTCCTGCCTTAAATTTTAGCTGGAGTTAGTCCTGAACGTAAGAAAGTGAATTTTAAATTTTCGCAACAGACTTCAGCTGTCCCTCTGGCTTAATGGCATTAGTGGGCATATTCATGAATGGAGTAGCAGTATAATTATCGTTCCAGGTCCAGTCTTAGTTGTTAGATGGCTGTGGTAGTGTTGCTTCATGATGTTTGTATCAAGAGAAGGTAGGTTCAGAAGTGCTTCTAGAGCAGACGTACTCGTATAAGCTACAGAAAAGCCGTTCTTTGAAGTTAAACGCAAAGGACTATCACATATTTTTAAGAAACCTTTTTGCACCAAAAAACCGATGCATGCGATAAGCGCCATACAGATCCAAAGATTTCTTTCGGTGTCCAGAGAAGCTAGAAAATTAAGTCTGTGACTCGACAGGTCTTGACCAAAGCAATTTATTTAATCCAGGATCACTTTTATTATATTCGGCTTCACTGGAGATCTGGATATTGAAGCCCTTTACTTACTTATGTCTTGTATCCCCTAAGGGTCCTAGGGCCTCTACTTCGCCTACGCGCCATCCTGTACGATTTCTGGCAATGCGTCTCAGCAATCCCCAACTTTTCCCCAACTGCCGTGCCTCCTTCTCGACTGTTCTGCGCCATGTTCTCCTCGGACCACCAGGTCTTCTGCCATCCTGAGTTAAAGGGTTCCGTTGCATAGTATGGTTCGCTATGGAACTGTCACCCTTTCGGAACGTGTGACCAATCCACTGCCTCTTCCGTCGTTAGTTAGTTGTGCCTATTGGTTCTTGACCCGTTCTCTCGTAAAGGTATTCGTTGGAGATACGATTGGGCCAGAAAATCCTTAAGATATTACGCAGGCACCTATTAACGAACGTTTGCAGCTTTCTGGTGATAGTAGTGGTCACTCTCCACGTGCTGCAACCATATAACAGCACGGATTCAACGTTGGAGGGGAACAGTCTTATTTTGGTGCTCAAACTGATTGCATTGCTTCGTCATATTTTGGACAATATCCCGAACGGACTTTGCTTAGGCGATCCTCTTGGCTATATCTAGTTCGGTTCCACCATCGGTCGAGACAATACTTCCAAGATACTGGAAATCCTCTACTCTCTCGAGCGGTTGTCCAGCAATCCATATTCGAGCCGATGAGTTTGTGCCAAGGCTGATAATTTTAATTTTTGCAGCCCGACGGCGCCTGCCTCCCTCTCCATATCTGCTGTCATTTGGTGGAGGTCCATAATTCTGTGGGAGAATAAGCATACATCCTCAGCGTAGTCAAGATGTTTTAGTTGAGATGTAAGAGTCCATCGAGTTCCTCCGTTTCCCGTCGACAAAGCTGCACGAAGCACATCTCTAATCAGCGATAGGAATAGTATTGGTGAAAGAATACAACCTTGTCTTACTCCACTTTGCATCTCAAATTCCTCAGACAACCTTCATCTGTCTTCGAGATGTTGTTTGATTCGCTCTAGGATGTTGCCCCCGAGCTTTTGAAGTGTGTGTCGAGAGTCAATTTCTTCTTTGACGCGTAAGATGTGGTCCACAAGGAGTTTGTGTCTCTCTCGGCAAACAGTGAACGGAAAATTTTACACACAAGTGTTCGAACGTTGAGGATTAGGGTCTGCTACGTCCAAGGGGATGCTCCATGCTCCATACGACAATGCGTCCAGTCAGACGTCGCTGATTGTAAGGGAGACACTGGCCAAACACTACGTGGCAACGCTGCACCAACCAGCCTACAGTCCAGATTTGGGTCCTCCGACTTCATTTCGGATCGAAACGATTTTAAAGGGGCAATGTTACGGGACGATTGAGGCAGTCCAAGCTGCTTCTACAGGGTGCCTAATTGGGTTTTGATTGGGTGTCCATTGGGGCATAGGAACAATGGAAAAGGTGCTGGCAATGATCTATTGATGCGGGAGGGTTTATTTTGAAAGCTTCCAACTCACGGTACATATATCTTTAATAAGTTTCATTTTATGACTTCCGTCACGATGGCTGTTGTACAAATCCTGTATTAGCAGCCGCGAGGTCAAGTTAGAATTTTGATATATATGACAACTGAACAGTTGTGCTGTCAACTCAATCAACTCTGACACTCATCCGTGGGCCGTTCTTCCTCATATCGCTGGGAGAAGTGGTAAATATCGTCCCATGGAAGAGTTAGAGGATTATTGTGCTTCAGATATCGGTTCTAACACCCGCTATCTGACTACTAAGGATCACCAAAATTAGTTAAATCCAAAATCAAACGTGAAGTTCGTCCAACATGTAAGGCACATGGTCCAGTACTACACTCTGTTAGCTTTCAGGAACCAGTTTATCTCGTTTCCTTTCTTAGTCTCTACAGTTCTGGGGTCAACCAGAGATCTGGCGATCTACAGGGTTTCATTATCACTGCGCACTGTGACTTTAAAACATTTGGTGAGGATACTAGTCAGGCCTTGAACAGCATCCTCTACCTTTTGTCCCATTCTGAGCTTAGAAGGATTTTCAATAATTTTGTCTAGCCCTCTCCTAAAGCATTGCACTGCTTCGCACTCCATTTGAAAAGCAATATACATCTCCATTGTCTGATAAGGATACATCCGAGGGAATCTTCCAGTAATAGACGTCAGGACTTCTTGTCATAACAAAAGTTGGTTGGGAGCCAATATTGTTGATGACGATGATCCGAGATTCTATAAAGTCTAGGAGATGGTTCCGTTGTATGCTACATTTGCCATTGACGCAAACCGTATTGTGACCATTAGTATTGTAACGTGTCACTAGTCCCTTCTCCCGAGAGTGGCAGTACCTTATGAATTCGGCAACGGCCTTTAGTGGAGGAGGGATTGGAGAAGTTCGTTTCGTAACCTGAAGCTGCAGCTACAAAATCCTCCCAACAGAATTGTCCAGGCTTTGTGCTTGGGAGGCAATTTGGAACAATTATACAATCCTATGTCGTTTAGACCGCTCGTTGTGGAGTACCCTGACACCTCCCTGACCACAGATAATCCTGTTTTGCATCCACGGCTCCTGGACATATGTTAAGTTCAGAGTTTAAGTGCTTTGGTAGGCACATCGATTGGTGTAGACTGGGACCTAATCGAAGTAGAAAGTTCCTATTTCTGAGATAAGACTCTGACTTCATGCAGCCAATATTAATCTTGAGACTGGCAACCCTATAGTCTCAAACATGGCTTCGCAGTATCATAGACAGTTTTGTGATCTAAAGAAGTGATCTAGATCTAAAGAAATGGATTTCAAAACCACCCCACTAGGTGCACATCCAAATCATTTTACACCTTCCACAGTCCATTACGACATACAAATCGTTCGTGAACTTCTTGTCAGACGAACAAGAAACCCCATTTTCAGAAGCATTAACCCGCAGTTCAACCTTTCCCTCCACCCATGGGGGACTAATGCGTCTTGAAACGAACATTCATTGGCGACATACCAAATGCTCGGCCAATGTGTCCGCAAAACGCTGTCGTATTTCCTTTTTAGAACTCACCGGACCATCGGAATGTCGTCGTCGTCGTTGTTGTCGTCGTCCGTGCTTTGATTTGACATATGAAGAATGAAAATTTCATATTTTCCTGCGCCGCATTACAAATGGTTGACAGTTATTAGACAACCATCAACCATCACCATCATCAACCATTTTTTTTTTTCAGCTGCTTCGCGTGTGTTGATGGGGTGGTTCTGTTCGGGTTTTTTGTGCCCAAAAACGGAAACCATACAAAGGTGTCACTCGATATGTTGTTGTCGCCTGTCCAAAGGAAGCGGGCGCACATCACAACACCATGATACTACTTTGTGGCGATATAAGAGGACGGACAGACGGACTTATGTGCTGAGTGTGGTGGTTTGGCTTTTAATAATGGCTGTCATGAAATTCAATACAATTTTCGATGTGTTCCTAGAGGTAGGTGATGGAGTGAGCATGGTAGCTGGCGGTGGTGGCTCAGTACACAGCAGGAGGCGAAATGTGCTGCCAATATTATCCTCTGCGTATGGGTTATGGGCGTTTTGCTAAAAACCACAGTTTACGAGGAATTTTACAGCGAAGTAGTCCTGATTTGGCTGCTGGTAGGAGGTGTCCTATGGCGATAAGTTATGGTTCACTTAATTATGGTGGTATGCCATTTTGTCGCCAAGGAGGGAGTCATTACAAATAACGAAGGCGATGGAATTTTACACTACTTTTGGGAAGTGTGGGATGTATGCAGGTTGTAAGTGAAGAACACCGTGATAATCACCGGTTAAGAGCAGTAGTTCTCAAAGGAAGTTTGTCGGGTCAATAAAATCGGTCGATAGTTTGCGTGGGTTAGTGACAGGAGGTGAGATATCCGTTTGAGCTCCATACGTTAGCTCATAGAATTCAGAATCGAAGTTTTTCAGTATCAATAAATAAAGAGCCTGTGTATGAATCTACAAACCAACGATACTATTGCAAGGCATTCTTGTAGCCATCGTCCAATTTTGTTTACAAATTCTTCTATCCTGCTACTCTTCTGCATTAAGCCATCTAAGCGGATGCAGTCCCAAGATGTTAGCGTAAGTTTGGTAGCTAAAGATCGTACACAAAGTATATAACCGATCGAGAGTTACCTTACTTTTACAGAAATCCTCATTTGGCCCCATGGTGTGGCTGGCAGTAAAGCTGACAAGATACTAGGTTATTAGCTCGTTACTTGCTTTTTGTTGGGAGACTATAGTTCTACACAGCCTGTTTTTAGTCATGGTATTGACAATATTGAACCCTAAATGGGTCAACGGCAGCCCTCATATCCCCGAAGTGGGTTATTAACATCGGTGTATCCGGCCCTTCGTCTTAGGGGTTGCAAAAAAATGATCTGGTCCTCCAGGTTGGGGGTTGTGCCGTCGGGTTAACTTCCCTACCACGTAAAAAAACTGTCGGTTACGAAGCAACCATCTGCCTCGGATACGGATGATTCTACTGTTGACGACCCAAGCAAAAGTAAAAAGGACAACGATCTTCGTGTCTGCACATGGAATGTTAAGTCCCTCTACAAACCACGTGGAGCCGAACAAGGGCCTAGAGTATCTCAAAGCAGACATTATCGCCATCCAAGAAGTGCGATAGGATGGGCCGGGCAAAAGGAGTATGAAAAACTGCGACATCTACTACGGCGATTGCTACAGACAAAAAGGACAGCGTCTATTCGGGTGCGGATTTGTCATTGGAGGCAGCCTTAAGCAAGAAGTCTTGAGTTTCCGGCATGTCAACGAGCGCCTCAAGGCTAAATTTGCCAACATAAGCCTAATATGCGTTCACGCCCCTCATGAGGAGAAGGACGACGCGACAAAGGACGACTTCTACCAGCTGTTGGACAAGACGTATGAGCAATGCCCTAGCCACGACGTTAAAATTATCCTAGGTGACTTTAACGTAAAGCTAGGAAGAGAGGAAGTCTTTAGTAGCGTGGTCGGAAAGCACAGCCTGCACGACATCACATCCGACAACGGACTCCGGCTAATCGACTTTGCGGCGGGGCGAAACTTTATCGTGGCTAGTACGCGGTTTCCACGTCTCGACATTCACAAAGGAACATGGCTCTCCTTTGATCAAAAAACTGTCAACCAAATCGATCACTTTGCGATCGACGCAAGGCACTCTTCCAGTATTCTGGGTATCCGGACTTTCCGAGGAGCCATCGTGGACTCGGATCACTACCTAGTTGTAGCCAAAGTATGGATGCGGATATCCAGAACGGAGCGGAATCAATGAAATACTGGGAGTAAATTTGACGTCGGGCGTCTACAATCGCAAGAGACCACCAGAGCCTTTGCCGATCGAGTTTCTCTTAATCTTAATCTAAGCACTAGAGCTGCTTACGAGCTCTACGTGCGCAGGAGAAAAGAGGAACATCGACTTCTCAGAAAGAAGAAAAAGGAGCATGAGAAGCGCTCGATCGAGGAGATTGAGAGACTCTATTGCAGGAATAATGTTCGAAAATTTTACCAAAAGGTAAAAAGAACATGTCAGGGTTTCAAAGCCAGAACAGAAGCCTGCAGGGACGAAAATGGCAACATAGTAGTGGAATCGCAGTCGGTGCTGAGGATATGGAAGGAACACTTCTGCAGACTGTTAAACGGCGATGATGACCAATATTCCGCTGTCAGGCAGAATGAGCAATTCAACGGCGACGATGGTAGTCAAGATTCCCGTCAACCCGATCAGAATGAAGTTAGGATAGCGATATTTAAACTTAAATCCAACAAAGCTGCTGGAGCCGACGGCCTTGCCGCTGAACTTTTCAAGGCAGGAGGAGATGAGTTGGTAAGGAGCATGCACCAGCTCATCTGTAAAATCTGGTCGGACGAAAGTATGCCCGATGAATTGTTTGCCCGATTCAAAGTTGCCTATGATAGCGTGTATAGAGACGAGGTATACAGAGCCATGTCTAGTCTTGGCATTTCTGCCAAGCTCTTCCGTTTCCGCAGAATGACGATGGAGAACTCTCGCTGCTCCATCAAAGTCGGTGAGAACATCACCGAACCATTCTATGTCACAAAAGGTCTTAGACAAGGCGACGCGCTATCATGCGGTCTTTTTAACATAGTACGTGAGATAATTGTACGAAACTCACAAGCCAACCCCGGAGGTACAATCTTCTTCAAGTCTGTGCAACTACTCGCTTATGCCGATGACATTGACTTAATCGGAAGAGCTCAGAGGCAGCAGAGATGGGTCTAGCGGTCAATGAAAGCAAAACAAAATATATGCTGTCTACAAAAAAGGACACCCAACATCGGCGTCTTGGATGGAACGCCACAATAGACAGATACAATTTTGAGGTAGTAAAGGATTTTGTCTACCTAGGCTCTATGGTAAACTCCGCAAATGACATCAGTAGGGAGATCACACGAAGAATTACTCTTGCCAATCGTTGTTTCTATGGGCTAAGACGGCAATTGAGTAGCAAAGCCCTATCTCGAACTACTTAGGTAACTCCCTATAAGACACGAATCATCCAGGCCTGCTGTATGGCGCAGAGGCATGGGCTTTGACAAAACCGGATGAGGATGCCCTTTGGTATTTCGAGAGAAAAGTTCTTCGAGCGATCTTTGGTCCCGTCTGCATAGACGGTGAGTGGAGGAGAAGGTACAATGCCGAACTACCATATACGGCCTGTACAAGGACATCGACTTAGCCAGAAGAGTTCACATACAGCGACTAAGATGGCTGGGTCATTTAGAGCGGATGGAGCCCAACCTTCCCGCTAAGAAAGTCTTCGAATCCACCCCGGACGGACGGCGCAGTAGAGGACGACCTCGTGGTAGGTGGCGCAAACAAGTGGAGGGGGACCTCAACCAACTTGGCGTGCGCAACTGGAGGCAGCTGGCTCGTAATTGTGCTAGCTGGAGAGGTTTGTTGGTTGAGGCCATCTAAGTAAGTAAGTAAGTATTTTTGGGATATCGTCCCAATGTTTGGCCCATTTGTTCTCTTCCTTTTTTTCTTAAGTTTTCCCGTATTTTGTGGGGTCCTATCCCACAAAAGGGTTCTGGTCCAAGGAACGATCCGTCTCTAGCTTGTTCATCAGCATCTTCGTTCTCCTCCGCTCATACATGTCCTGGTACCCAGTAGAGAGCTACTTTGTTTGTTTCTCTCGGTTTGTCGATCTTGGTGAGGCATTCCCATACCAGTTTAGATCTGATCTCATGCGAGGTCAGTGCTTTAATAGCGGCTTGGCTGTCTGATCGTATTGCGATGCCCTGCCCGCAATAATTCCTGTCTAGGTTGAATTGCGCGCATCTTTCGATCGCGTGAACTTCTGCTTGAAATATACTGGGGAATATTTCCAGCGATTTTGAGCACCTAGTCCTGAGCCCGTACACTGCCGCCCTAGTGCCAGTAAATGTTTTGGATCCGTCCGTGTACCATTTAATTGTGTGTGCAGCATTAAAATCCTTCGAGCTTTGCAAGGAGGAGCTTAAAGAGGCAGCGATGCTTGCGTTTCCGGTCGCTAACGCCGAGTTATCCTTGGTCGTCGACGCTTCTAATGTTGCAATGGGTGCGGTCGTGCTGCAAAAGTTGTCAGAAAGCGGGCAACCGCTTAGTTTCTTTTCAGCAAAATTGACAGACGCACAAAGTAAATATAGCGCATACGATAGGGAATTATTAGCAGCGTATGTAGCAATTCGTCATTTCCGACACATATTGGAAGGCAGGGTTTTCACTTTGAATACAGACGATAGGCCCCTCATTTACGCGTTCCAAGAAAAACATGATAAAGCATCTCCTCGGCAGCTGAGACACTTAGATCTGATAGTACAGTTTACAACGGACATAAGATACCTGCCGGGAGAGCAAATTACGGTAGCAGATGCACTATCTAGGTTATACTCGATCTCAGTACCGGAAACAGTAAATTACACGGAAATAGCGCATGAACAAGTATATGACGAGGAATTGAAATCATTACTAGCCAAACAAGGCACGCTAAAGTTTAGGAGAATTCCAGTTTTAGGCTCGGAAGTTTACATTTTGTGTGACGTGTCCACAGGTAGAGTTCGTCCATATATTCCTCCTCGATTCAGAATAAAAATATTTGACAGTGTCCATGGTCTATCCCATCCTGGCATAAGAGCGAGTGTCAAAGAGGCAAGAACCAGATTTGTGTGGAAATCAATAAACAAGGATATTAGAAATTGGGCACGAAGTTGCATAGCTTGCCAGCGATCAAAGATTTCCAAACACGTTCACAGACAAGTTGAGCAATTTAAGAACATGGGTAACCGATTTGAAACCGTACACTTAGACCCATTACCCATCTCAGAGACCTATCGCTATTGCATAACCCTGATTGATCGTTTTACTCGCTGGCCAGAGGTCATTTCTTTAAACGATGTCACAGCGGATACGGTAGCAGCAGCAATCTGTCGCGAATGGGTACCGCGTTTTGGCATTCCTTGCACTATAATCACGGATCAGGGTAGGCAGTTCGATTCGCAACTCTTTAGAGAACTGGGTCATATACTCGGTTTCGAAAGAAGACGAACTACAGTGTACCATCCCCAGTCAAATGGAATGAAAGAGCGGTGGCACCGCACACTGAAAGCAGCAATTATGTGCCAACAAAACTCACAGTGGTCGAAGTCATTACCATTGGTATTGCTTGGTCTCCGAACGGCATTTCGAGAGGACTTTCAATGCTCTGCTGCGGAATTAGTATATGGGCATGGCTTGCGGTTACCCCATGAGTTTTTGCAGGAAAGCAAAACAATTTGTCAGACAGAGTTCGTAGCTCGGTTGAGGGAACATTTCGATGGAATACGGCCATCTTTACCCCTACATCACTCTCGTCAAAAAACCTTCATTTTCAAAGATCTCACGTCGTGCGAAAACGTTTTCGTCCGGGACGACTCGGTGAGACCTTCCCTGAAGCCGCCCTACGATGGGCCTTTCAAAGTTGAGGATCGTAAAGAAAAATATTATACGGTGAATATTAGGGGAAAATCGGTAAAGGTTAGCATAGACAGACTAAAACCAGCATTTCATGAATAATCAAACACATAGGCAGCGAGGGATGAGAACAGCTCAGCCCCCGCACTGCCAAAGCGCAAAGTAACTTTTGCAGTACTGGTACTGTTCTTCTTCATTTGGTGTTGCTGCTGGAGGATTTTCGAAGAGACCTATGGTACTAAATCTCTGACATTTGCTAGTGATTGCAGCCCTTCGACGTAAGAAAGTCCTCACCAACGTACTTGTGGTTGTAACACTGTTGCACATTTTCATCCATAGTAATGCACGATGTATTGGTGATGTCTATCTATTTTCTGTGGGTGCTCTCGGCATAGTTCTTAGAACCAAACACCTAAAGCTTCTTCTCACGCTGAAATCTTTATCTCAATAGCCCGTTGTACCGTTTAAATTTGTCCATCAAAAACTGTCTGCACTTCCGTCCGTTTAGGAACGAGGTGCGGGGAACCATCTCTTCCTTACTTAACCCTTCTCTCTAGTTAGATTTATAGAAAATCCTAAAAAAATCAGCTCAGATCGCTATATTAAGATCTCCTTTGTCTAGATATTACGACCAACCATAGCAAACTGATCCAGGAAATTGGGGCATTGCCCTTGCCTCTGTCAATGTCACCTTCCATCCAACGGATGTTTGTTAGTGACAACCAAATAGCTTGCGGATTCCGTCTTAATCCGTTTCCGCCGGCCTCACCTTTGAACTGGTGAATTAATTTTGTATGGCGATTATATCAGGAGTAGCACAGTACACAAGAAAAATTTAGACACGGTCTTCAGCATCAATGGACCAAATGAGTACGAATCCACAAAGAATTCCTAATCCAGACAAACAGCATGTGTAGCTATAAATCTTCAAAATCACAAACTTAAGCAAATGATTATGTTAAGCCTTTAGCCACTTTGTTACCCGCCATTCAGGTTGTAAGCTCTAACTGAATATTTCCCAGAGCAGAAGAAGCAGAACTTACAGCCGCTCTTGGAACCAATAACTCACCGCGCTTTGTTATTCAAAAGATACATATACTCGTAGATACACACCAAACCACATCAGAGCTGCGAACTATCACTGTTGATTGTCACCGATGCTGCTCCCTCTTGGAAGACGACAACGACGGACACGCTCATTAATTCCCTGGCCACAATCGAATGCGACATCTTCGGAGAATTAGAATCCATTAGCTTAAAACTTCGATTATACGTCATTAAAGTCATTGTCGCGTTTTTCCGTCTCGTATACGTAGTGTGATGCTCAGCTATGTCTTCATCTCTTCGATTATTTTTGGGCACACTGTGGCCAGGTGATGATGATCATCATCAGCTTGGTCATCATGACCGTCAGCTTTGACATCTTTATGCCCGGGCCTAATCATTTGGTCATTTATGTTTGGTCTTAATTTGGTCGCTGAAACGATGAAACGATGAAACGATCACGATCGTGTTTGTTTTTGTATCTTTGTATCTTTTTTGTGTGTTTTTGTTGGTCGTTGAGGATTTTTGCTTAATCAATTAATTCGACAGATTTTATCCATGATCTTTGGATTTTTATTAAGTTTTCTTGGCAGCAGAGACGAGAGAGAGAGAGTAACCGGATTTGGACGGCTTGGGAACACTGCTGTTGGGCTTTAATGTGTTAACAGGGGAGGCGGCAGATGATGGTCTAATTGATGGGCTATTTGTGGGTAACTTATGAGAGCGAGTTGTCAGCTAATTAGGTGATAAAGTGGCAATTTCGTGAACCATTTGCTCGAATGGAACCGGATAAGTTTCAATTTGCAAGTTTCGGCTGTGGTTGCGGAGATACCCAGTGCTGATGAGGTGCCAGCGCGAACGAATAATAAAATTTAATTAAAAGGGGTTTGACACGAGGCGAGTGTGAAAAGGAATCGTTTTGTTTGGGAAGGATATGGTGCAGCAGGAACATCATTTCGGATGTTGATGGAGAAGTGGAATTCGATACAGTGCATTGGATAACTTTAAGTGGTTTACACACTTAACTGCTTGGTATGAAGTCCAGGGGAAGATCAACCTTTTAAGCCAACGTTCGAGATTGAAGAGTGGAGACAGAGAAAGCTGGTGGAACCGTGTGTGATTAAGGCAGACACCGTGAAAATAATGTATCAAGTCAAGAAATTTCTCAGAAGATTGATAGCCCTCACTCTTTGTAGATATACTAAGCTTCGAACGTTCGCAATCTTTGAATTAACTCAATGATTTGGCATGAGGTGGAGTTTCTGATAGAAATTACTGAACAAGGTCATCGTAGTTTCGTTGAAGGAAAAATCTATGAATGACTGAATACTTAAATATGTACAGAAACAAGGACTGCAACATCTAGGCCAATGCAACACCGCCAGACAACTTTTGACAAGACTTAACAAATCTAGGTCCATGAGGACTCTTGAAACACAAGAAAGGAACCCTCTTAAAAATAACAAATATTCTCACCGGACACTGCGTCATAGGAAGACATGCCCAAAGACTAGGCATCCCCTTTAATGACTTCTGCAGAAGCTGTGAGGATGAAGAGGAAGAAGAGGCCATCAGTCACTTCCTATGCGCTTGGCCTGCGCTCGTCAACACAACATTAGGAACGCCACTCTGGGTGAATACTCAATGATCTAAATGAACTCGGCAATGCCTGTACGGCCAAAATCAACTCCTTCATAAAACGAAGCAAATGGTTCCTAGAGTAAGAGGGTGACCCACCTATTTTACCCACCGGCAGGACCTATTTCTGGTCTAAGTGCTTCATCATCGAGGGACGATCTTAACCAACCAACCAACCTACCAATGGATTTATAAGCAATCGGTAGAACCGATCACCATTTGACTGGGGGACATACGTACGTCTCTTTACCATTGAACAAAACTGGAAACTAGGACCTGTTGCCCTGAAAATTACATTTTAAACAAGCTAGCTTCTTAGGAACTCTGCGGATGGAAGAGACCGGTCTCCAGATGCTCGATGTGAAATGTTGCCTTCTTCTAAGGTTGAGAAGGTGTTGTGATCTAAAAAATTGTTCGTACTAAAAAGGCGACTTTAAACAAGGAGACATTTAAACTTCACATCAAGAGATCTTTCCGCAGTTGGGTCCCTCCTTGGTCAGAAAGTGACAGTGAAAGTTTAAGTGAAATATGTTCTTCACAACATATTCGGTCCAGTTTGCGTTGACAGGTAAAATAGGAGAAGATTCAATGACGAACTTTACGAGCTGTACAGCGACATTGAGTTAGTCAGAAAAAACTGTATATTAGACGTTTGAGATAGCTAGCACATGTAAAGCCAATGGACTGGTGCCGCTTCGCAGAGTCTTCGAATCTAACCCAGAACTACCCAGTAGTAGGTAGTGCGCATAAGTTAAAGTGGACCAGAACTAAGTTGCAGTGCGCAACTGGAGGCAAGTAGCTAAGGACCGAGCTATATGGAGAGGCTTGTTGGTTGAAGCCCAGGATCAACCCGATCTACAGCGTCAAGTAAGTAGTAAGTAAGGAAGTTGCCATTTTTTGAATAAATTTTATCCTAATCTGGCTAAGGTGCTATGCTAAGTTACAATGACCGAAAATGTAGTTCATGATTCTTCTGATATTGACGCTGTTATGAATGTCCTTTGAATTTGACAGATGCCTTCCCAGGACTCTCTGGGTGTTGAGACAGTTGAATAGGGAAATATTGCTCTAGCCCTGAAATTTTTGAAGAATTCTGGTTGGTACAACATAAATTTCAGTGTTGGATTTAGAGTTCACCTAGTGCGAACTGAGTGCTCAAAGTGGCACTTGGCTGTTGTTGAGTACATGGATATGGTGCCTTTTATGTCAGAATTCAATTTGATACAGTTTTAAAAGGACCGAGACGGCGAGAGAATCAGATCGAATCCATGAAGTCATTGTCTGCTGGGGATAGTAATTTAGAAGGGAAGGAAGCAGCAGACGAACTAGCATGGAAAGAGTCAGCTTTAAATGTGGAATACACCCAGACATCGGTATATCCCTATTGTTGTATTGAAAGGGAAAATAGACCTTTAGGCAAGAACAAGGATCAACATCGCCTAGGTAGGTAAAAAGGGCTGTCTCATATCTCGCAGCCTATGGCCATCTCTGAACGAAAAAAGAATCCGCCATCATTGTAAGTGTACTAAGTGGATATTGCCGTCACAATAGATCTCCTTGGTCACAGTGCATACATGCCATTTAGGCGTGGCTACACATCTGTTTATAAAAAAAGAAGTGGATATTGCCCAATATGTGCAGTGGCCGCCAGATTGGGCATCAACTCTACTGATTACTGCAGGAGCTGTTCTGATACATGATAAAGAACAAACCGAAACTATCAAACACTTGCTGTGTGATGGTTCCAATCATCAAATTTGTCGCTTCCGCTGTATGGGAAGTAGACTTTTTGTAGAGCTCGAGGATCTGACGCAAGTTCCACTCTGGAACATGATATGTTTCGTCAGGAGTACAGGTTCATTTATTTTAAGACCAACCGAGAGGCAATCAAATTAGAGATGGTATAGGGAATCATAATGGACCGAATGGCCCACGTGCAAGCACCGTCTGAGGTGCACTTCCTTTATGCCATACCATACCAATCTTATATTGTTTACTATCTACAGAGTCTCTAGACGAAATTCCAGTGCCTTCTTACTCGTCGCGGCCCAGAGTTATTATTCATTTCTTCATGTAGCTTGGTACAGAACGACATTCGGAAAAGATATGCTTTATACTGAACGACTCTCTACCCTCTTTTATAGCTTCACAGAAACCATACCGCACCATCTATTGAATGACATTGCTTCTGTATTGTCATCTGCAACGTTGAACCCTGACGGATTCGCTTCATTTATTAACACATTCCGGCAGTTAATATTGTTCACATCACACAGGTATAAGCGTCACTGCTTATGTGGATGACGTGGTTATTATTGGATATAAGTTCGGAGAAATACAGACCTATTAAGATAAATGATGGAATCAGCTTTTACAAATCTCGGCAAATTGGGTGTAGATTGTGAATTTCACGTAAACCTGAACAAGACAGAGTTGGTACTTTTCAACAGAAAATACAAGATACATCCCTCCAAACTTCAGGAGCATTCCCTTTCGGTAAGCGCAAGATATCTTGGTATTGTACTAGATAAGAAACTAAGCTGGGAACTTAACCTACAGAAAAGAGTCCGAAATCCTTATAATGATTACTTCGTCCGCTTCGAGGGCTACGGGGATAAATGCGGTCTGAAACCACAATGATGAACTCGCTATACATTACGATAGTCAGACCCATCCTTACGAATGGGGCTCTTGTGTGGTGGAAGGCAATGAGTAAGAAAAACACGCGGGATATGTTGGCTATGGTACAAAGAACAGCCTGTACTACCATCATGGGTGCTTTATTAACTACGTCCACAGCGGCACTCGAGACATTTCCGTTTCTTGTACCATCAGACCTATCAACAAATTTACAAGCGGGAAATAGTACGCTTCGACTCACTAACATAGGGATCTTGAAGACCAGTAATGTTGGGTATACGGGCATTTCCTAGTATTTCTGACAAAAATGTAACCTGTAAGGGAAGATTGGCAAATAGGTAGGTAGGTAGGTAGGTGTGGTAGTTCTTCTAAGAAAAGAGAAGAACCCAATTAGATCTAGGTGCCGTTTTGATACCATAAAACTTGTGTACCTGAATATAAAAGGTGTGTTGGTGTGGAGTCTTTAGATCCAACCTGTGGAGTTTAAAAAGATTATTAAATCTTTAAGGTTTCTGTCTGAGACTTCCTCAAGGGAATCGAAAAAGAGTTTTCCTAAAGCTCGTTGCCTGGCCCTAGCTAGTGTCGGATAGGCGCATAAAAAGTGAATAAGGGTTTCTTTCTCAGTTGCGACATTGCAACTGCAACAGTGTGTGTTGTGTGGGATACCTAGTTTGACTGCATGGTCACGCTTATCCCCGCTAATTCATCTCCTTTGTCAAAAAAGGGTTTACCTAATGTGAGCTGTCCGCCCTTGCCTAGAGCCAGACACTTACCAAGGATGTATGGGATAATTTCTTTCTCGTTAGCAGCTGCAAAAGTGAACAATAAAGGGAATACCTATTCTGGACGCATGAACGCCGATGGGCCAGTGGCCAGTACTAATTGCCAGAACTCTGGCGATATCTGCACGGTTTCTGTTTATTAGATCTTGGGTTCTTTTCCGGAAGTATTTGGGCTACATCTGCCTGGAGATGACACAGCTCCGCACCCCCTGCCATCTGCTATCAGCCTTTAGCAGATAATGCGCGAAGATGCCTCCCTTAAGGACACCTAATGGAACGTTCACCGCCTTTGTTAGGGAAACATCAAGGGCAGATCCTTGCCTCGCGAGTTCATCAGCTTGCTCATTTCCCTCAATGTTGCTGTGACCTGGAACCCAAAGGAGACGGATCCTTAACCGATGACCTAGCGAGGCGAGTTCCTTTTGGCACTGTTCTACTAGCCTCGCGGATGTAGTGGCCTTGATAGCGGCCTGGCTGTCAATGAGGATGGCAATGGTATTTAGGGGTGTAGGGGTTTGCTTAAGTAGGCGGCAGGCTCCATGTTCAGCAAAAACGTTCGCCTGGAAGACAATGCACGAATCAGGATGCCGGTAAGATCTGGAAATATTGAGAGAATCAGAGAATATCCCCGCCCCTACCCCGCAGTCCATTTTTGAACCGTCGGTGAAGATTGTTGCTTCGAACTCATTTGTCAGTTCGCCATTTTCCCATTCCGCCCTGGTTGGTAATCTGACCGTGACGTCATTTCTAAAGTTAACTGTGGGAGTTATATAGTCGATCAGATTAGCTACCAGATCCTGCAGTAGCAAATTCAGGATACTGTTGTGACCATAAGGATTGGTGCACCAGCATCCTGTTTCCCTTAGCTGACCGCACTACATGATGATAGATGCATTATGTGAAGATCGAGGAGCAGGATAACGTTCAAGGCTTCGGTTGGACATGTTCTCATGGCATGCGTTGCGCCTATAGCCGCAGTTCTTTGTACCCTGTTGATAAGTTTAATGTTATAAGCTTTCCTTAGCGCAGGCCACCAGACTAGCGATTCATAGGAAAGAATGGGACGCACCACGGCAGTGTACATTCATAAGACCATCTTCGGGGGAAGTCCCCACTTCTAACCAAAGGCCTTGCTGCAAGCATAGAAAGTCACACAGGCCTTCTTTACCCGCTGCTCAATGTTAAGCTTCCAGCTTAGTTTTGGATCAAGTACTACACCTAAATACTTAGCACTGGAGGATAGGGAGGGTAGATGATTGTTTAGCCGTATTTTGGTTTTAGTGGTAAAAAGCATCAGTTTAGTATTGCTTGGGTTGACGCTGAGTCCACACCCAGTGGCCCATGAGCTAATCTTGTCCAACGCACCTTCCATAATGTCACTGATTACGGATGGAAACATCCCCAAAACCAGTATTAAGACGTATTAAGTCTACACAAGATTCTGTTGATGACCATAAGTCATAGAAGAGGAGATAAGACTCCGCCTTGAGGAGTTTCTCTAACAACAGATATGGTGGAGCTGCTGTTGCCGAGAGTCGATTGAATGATTCTAGTTTTTAGCATAATTAACATCCATTTGCTAATAAATTCTTCCACACCCACTTGGATCAGAGCTTCCTGAAACGATTCCGTACTGACGTTATTGAAGGCGCCTTCAACTGAACTGAATTGTCTTTTCTATCGTTCGCACAACTTCGTGGAGCGCCATCTCTGTCGATCGCCCCTTAGTGTACGTATCTATCATAATGCCTCGATTTTTTTTTATACTCGGTTTAGATATGATTTCATGGCCGCCGACCGTAATGGTGGCAGTTTCTACTTTTTCCTACTGCTTATCAAGACCGCTTCAGTTGTATGCTCCGTCCGTGTTATACCAACAAAGGTAAGCTATTTTCGTATTATCCTTATTGTCGCATTGCTTATCTGTTCCTCCCCCTCCAACAGTTAAGCAGTGACAATAATGGGGATGTCGTCAGTAAATCCCACTCTCTAGCCATTTCTTTCTAAGAAAGCACACTATGGGATTCGGATTAACAAATACGGATATGTGTAGATACTGCAATGCATTGCCCGAAGCAGAAAATATTTCTTTGAGAACCTGAAAGAGGTTCGCTCTTTGAATCAAAACAATGATTTGTAGGGAAATTCAGTGCATGGCAAATCGATTTCCCTAGGGATCACGATGGTGTGACTATGATGCCTCATGAAAACCATGATAACCTCATAACTCTGCTCAACCCAGCCTTACCTAAACATCATGCTCAGACGCCATACGTCACCATGTATAAATATTGTTACAAATATATAGGGGATTAATTCAATTTAATTGGATTAAAAGTAAGCAATACAATTTTAGAGGAAAATAGAAACCACGATGATTGCCGCGCCTGACAGTCGTCACTTCTTAACCAACAAAACCGCTCAGCTGTTAAGTTGGAAGTCGATGAGTTGGCAAGTTGTTGAGTCGGTTACGTTGTTGATTGCTGAATTTACACCTGGATTACTTGTGTAACACGTAACATTCTCCCCCGTCTAGACTGAAACCGGCCCGGTTTCCTGACAGTTCGATTGATTTCGCATTGTGACGCCTTTGCCCCGGTATTCTGAAAGTCTGTCAATGTGCACGATCTTCGTTTTGTTTTTTTTTCTCTTTAGGCGTTTTCTAGCTCCACACATGTCTCATTCTGCGCTATAATCTGCCACATCACCTCTAGTACCAAAATGGCCACCACCAACGCAGTCATGGAACATCTTCAGCACATTTTCTCTCATCGCAACTGGAATAATCCGCAACCATTGCTTCTGATGAGAAGAAAGTGGAACTCGGAAGCGGCAAACTCGGCCCAATACGCCTTGAGTTCGCCCGGTTCACTTGAAATCTCTGACCAGTCCGGTCGCTCACCAGTCAGTACCCAAGACCTGACTACACTCGTTACTTCATCTGCTTTTTGATGCTCTATCAAGTCTGTCTCTTGTGGGCGCCGTGGCGTAAGTGGTTAGTGTGTCGGTTCACTACGCATGAGGTTCCAAGTTCGAATCCTACAAAACACCAAAAAGTTTTTTCACGGTCCCACCTCTCGCGAGCGTCTGACAAACATCCGAGAGTATTGTTGTCACGAAAAAGCTTCTCAAATCGCCGTTCGGATTCGGCATTAAACTGTAGGTCCCTTCCATTCGTGTGAAAAATATAACGCACACAACATGAGTGGTTGCGAGAAGCTAGGCCCTGGCACTTTAAAGAGCTGTTGCGCCAAATATTTGTTTTTTTTTTTTGTATCAAGTCTGTAAGATTGAACTCACAATTAATAGGGGTAATAACATTTACCTGCTCCGTCCGAAATTTAGACTCTTTTCCATCACAATGAAAGCAATTTTGTTCCCAACAAGGGCGTCCTGACAGAACTTCAGCATTTGAATTGTCATCCTTTTTGCAGTCGATATACTTTTCGTTCACAAAAACCGACTCATCGTAGGAGGTGCTCACATCGCGGCGACACTTCCGATGGGCTGATCCTTTGCACTCCTTACACTTCCAGAGAGAAGAACCAGCTAGTATGGCTTTCTTACATGCAGTGCACTGTACAGCACTGCTTCCAATGTCCCGCAAACTCAACTTGAACCGATGTGTTTGGTATGTCCTATGTTTGCCGGTACTAACGCGCATGACGCTCGAACTTTTTCCTGCATTGTCTACTGGCTTCTTCTTTAGAGGAGACTGCATGGTTCCAATTTTTGACGGTGAGACTCGCCCACTTCCAAGAGTTGATTTATCAATCAGCTCCTGCAATGTCTTAGACTTCTGCTTCTCTCGCTTAAGCTCCTCCTCTAGCGTTCTGTAGGGAATCGATGACCCGACTATGTTCGGCGGGATGTGCTCCTTCTTACCGGACGTGGTTCCGGTCCCAAAAATCATATCAGCCAGCCTTTTGTTCTTTTTCTAAGACAAATCCTCCACTTCTAGTTGGAGGTAATCAATCAACTTCTTGTGCTGAGCTAAAGTGAATTCACTCTTGATATCTCTCTGGATATAGTAATTCTGCCTCTCGGCCAATGTAGCAGTGAGCTCTTCAATCTCCTGCCTTAGATCTGTCACATCATTTCTAGTCGACAAGTCAGCTATCATGCATGCATCTTGGACGGGATAGATTGTTTGACCAACGGCAATGGCATCCGTACTCTGCTCTGGAATCAATCGAACTTTGCTTTTACCTGCAAAGAGCGTGTTAGATCCGAAGTTGATCACGCATTTAAGTGGGGTGAGAAAATCAGTTCCTATGATTCCATGGCCATTACCTGGAAGTTGAAAGTCTACCACCATGATTGTTAGACGACGATAGATTTTGCCCAATCGAACATACGTGTTCCATTCGCCAATACTACCTGTTTCTCCACCAAGTGTGTTCATTTTACAGTTCGTCGGCTGCAAACGAATATTCGATGAAATAAGACTTCGGTGTATTAGCGTTATGGAGGAACTAATTAAAATAATTGTAATTATTTTTTTCTTATTGTCCAATGAAATCACAATTATTACTTGGAGGAACCAGTATCCACCAAAAGTTCGCATTTGATGCCACCGACGATAGCCGACACTTTAAAGCCGCCGCTGTGATCACTCGTTCTATGCCGCCATTGACGCCTATTCCACTGCAGTTGTGTGTAAATACCTCTACTCACCTCTGCGGCACGTGTTGTGTGACTTAACAGTGTACTTAGGCGTGCGGCCTCCAATCCAATAGCTTTTGTCAAAGCTTCCGACAGAGGCTAAGGCTCAAAAATGCGCACCATGTCTTGTACGTACATATCCGAAATCCCATCAATGAATTGCATTGTGGCTATTTTATCTTGGGCTTCTCGCGGACACTCTTTAAAAATTGTGCGAACTAGCCGTTCTACGTCCTTAGCAAAAGCGGCCAACTCCGCCTTCGGGCGCTGTACTCTAGCACGCATTTATGCATGTGATACCTGCTTTACCTGACCCAAAAATCTAAGCTCCAGTGCTTTGATTTCCCGATTTGTTACACATAGATTGGAAAGTACAGCTACAGCGTCTCCTCTCACCTTCGAACCAAGATAGCGCACTTTTTGTCGGTCAGTCCATCCATTAGTGACGGCCACAATGTCAAATTGGATTTCGTAGTCCTCCCAACTCGTGGTCGTTTCGTCAAATTGCTGAGGCTTGAGTTTAATTGGATGTTCAGCTGGCGATAATTGGCAATCGACGCGGATGGGGCTTAGGTGACCAGCTCCACCTTCTGCTGAACTCGGATGCGCAGAGCAATTACGACCTACTTGTTGAACCTCTTGAGCTTGTTGGACCTCACCATGCTCCTGTCCCTGTGTACTCCGATGTGTCGAACTCTCCATCAGTCTAGCCGTAAATGACGTAGCTCCCATTGTCCGCAGTTCATCCGTAGTCTGTTTTTGTCTATTATGTAGCGATTCGAGTTCTTTGGACTGCTTGACCACAGTCTCGTTTAAAATTGTAATCGTGGCAAGTATAGAGTCCAGTTTCCAGCATGATAGTAATAAATGCTAACCCTATTATTCAAAATGAATAGTCTTTGATATTAATGTCAATTTATGAATACTTTTTCATTATATTCCTCTACCTATTTTTCTCACTTATCTTTTGTCACTTAACTGAATAAAACGTGTTTTCTCACATCTTTTATTTAAACCTTTCTTTCACATTAAATATAAAAGCATTTCTACAGGTTATGGGCCCACTAGACCATTTATCTAATTGACTTCTTAAAAGAATAACTAATTTTGGCGATTACAACAGATTGAATTTAATAACCGTACATTTTTCATTCCGCGTGCGAAATGGCCTCAACTAATGGATCTACATGCACAGACAAATTGATTGGCAAAGAGAACTATGAAACGTGGAAATTCGCCGTAAAGGCATACTTACAGCACGAAGATCTATTGGAAACTATTGAATGCAACGACAACGTCGAGAAAGGCGGCAGCAGCACCCTGGGAGGAAGCGACTCACCCGGTGTGTAAATAGTTTTGGATAAAAAAAGGACATGAAAGCCAAATCAAAATTAATTCTTCTGGTTGATCCGGTTAATTTTGTACACATCCAAGAAGCATCGACTACAAAGAAAGTGTGGGACGGAGATTGAGGGCTTTTGATGACTCCGGGCTAGAAAGAAAGGTTGGGTTACTGCGAAACTTGATTACGACAACTTTGGAAAGTTGTGCTA
The DNA here is from genome assembly GCA_945910035.1 of Brachypalpus laphriformis. Taxonomy (NCBI): domain Eukaryota; kingdom Metazoa; phylum Arthropoda; class Insecta; order Diptera; family Syrphidae; genus Brachypalpus; species Brachypalpus laphriformis. The sequence goes on from OX246756.1 coordinate 162,065,330, forward strand.
ATGCAGAGGAATATGTGAATAAGATAATGTCGACGGCACACAAACTTAGAAACATAGGCTTTGTAGTAGGTGATAAATGGCTTGGTACTTTGTTATTCGCTGGCCTACCTGATATGAACAAACCAATGATTATGGCTATGGAAAGTTCTGGTTTGACTATCACTGCGGACTCAGTGAAAACAAACTTACTTACTTATGTCCTGTATCCCCTTGTGGGTCCTAGGGCCTCTACTACGCCTACGCGCCATCGTGTACGGTTTCTGGCAATGTGTCTGAGTTCTCCCCAACTTTTCCCTAACTGCCGTGCCTCCTTCTCGACTGTTCTGCGCCATGTTTTCCGCGGACCGCCAGGTCTTCTGCCATCCTGAGTTAGAGGGTTCCATTGCATAGCATGGTTCGCTATGGAGCTGTCACCCTTTCGGAACGTGTGACCAATCCACTGCCACTTCCGCCGTTGGATAGTTGTGCCTATTGGTTCCTGACCCGTTCTCTCGTAAAGGTGTTCGTTAGAGATACGATTGGGCCAGAAAATCCTTAAGATATTGCGCAGACACCTATTAACGAACGTTTGCAGCTTTCTGGTGATAGTAGTGGTCACTCTCCACGTGCTGCAACCATATAGCAGCACGGATTCAACGTTGGAGCGGAACAGTCTTATTTTGGTGCTCAAACTGATTGCATTGCTTCGCCATATTTTGGACAACATCCCGAACGCGGACTTTGCTTTGGCGATCCTGTTGGCTATATCCAGTTCGGTTCCACCATCGGTCGAGACAATACTCCCAAGATACTGGAAATCCTCTACTCTCTCTACCGGTTGTCCAGCAATGCATATTTGAGCCGATGAGTTAGTTCCAAGGCTGATGATTTTAGTTTTTGTCGTATTAATTTTCAGCCCGACGACACCTGCCTCCCTCTCCACATCTGCTGTCATTTGGTGGAGGTCCATAATTCTGTGGGAGAGTAAGCATACATCGTCTGCGTAGTCAAGATGCTTCAGTTGAGATGTAAGAGTCCATCGAATTCCTCCGTTTCCCGTCGACAAAGCTGCATGAAGCACATCACTAATCACCAATAGGAATAATATTGGTGAAAGGATACAGCCTTGTCTTACCCCACTTTGGATCTCAAATTCCTCAGACAACCTTCCCCTGTGCAGAACGTGACATTTGGAGCCTTCATATGTAGCTTTGATAATAGCAATTAGTTTATCGGGAATGCCTCTCCTGCGTAAGGCACGCCAAATAAACTCCCTGTTGACACTATCGAACGCCTTCTCAAAATCGATGAACAGCAGGTGCAGTGGCGATCGATATTCAACACACTGTTCGATGATAATCCGCAGGGTGTTGATGTGGTCGGCACAGGAGGATCCAGAGCGGAAACCTGCTTGTTCGGCATCGAGTGTGTCTTCGAGATGTTGTTTGATTCGCTCAAGGATGATTTTAGCTATTATCTTAGCTACAGCAGGCAGCACGCAGATACCCCTCCAGTTTCCGCACTCCATTAAATTTCCTTTCTTAGGAAGCTTGACGATCATTCCCTTTTTCCACTCGTTAGGAAAGCTCTCAGCTTCCCAAGCTCTATCTATAAGTGGAAGCAGAAGCTCAGCCGATGTTGTTGGCGTTGCTCGTAAGAGCTCTGCTGGAATACCGTCAAGTCCTACCGCCTTGTTGGTTTTGAGTGCCTTGATCGCGGTAATGATCTCATCTTTACTGGGAGTCGTGGTGCGTATTCGGGAACTTCTCACCTCGGGCATCTCAGTCTGATTTGGGAGCATATCGCTAGCGAATACACGGTTCAAAACCATAGCAAAATGCTCTTTCCATCTCTTGAGCTGGTCCTCATCCGAAATGAGCAAGGAGCCGTCTAGGCTTTTCACTAGGTATTGGCTGGAGCTGCGACCACCTGTCAGCTCTTTCGTGATTCTGTAGACAGTCCTGCTGTCGCACCTCCGTGCAGCTTCTTCTGCTTGAAAACAAAGATACTTCATGATGTCAAAGCATCAGATTCAAGTGCGTTTTATGTGAAGTATGATAAACATGCACTTAACAACAGACAGCAGACATATAATAATGTTCCCAGTAAAAACTAGCACAATAAATCGCAGAACAAGGGGCCACGTTGTTTTAACTGCAACAAGTTCGGGCATACCATATAAGCAAGCAGTGTCATTATAAAAAGAAAACTAGCAATAATTTGAGTCACCACCAAAATAAGTTATTTGCAGCTTTTTCAGCCGCTGGCTCCCTGGATGACCACAGTTGGTACGTTGACTCCGGAGCTTCAATGCACATGACCAAACATTCCGACTGGCTGTACGATGTTACAAGTCCTCCAGTTCTAAATATCAAGGTCGCAAACGACAAAATGTTGGCAGTGAAAGGATGTGGCAATGTCAATTTAACGATCAAAGGCAACGATGGATCAAAGCGTAAAATACAGGTGAGAAATGTTTTGTACATCCCTGATCTTACTACCAATTTACTTTCGGTGAGTCAAATGGCAAGAAATGGATGCGACACAAAATTTGAAGGCAATGGCTGTAAGATTTACCAGAACGGAAATTTACGAAACAGAAATATTGACCGCAACGCTCCGTAATAGTGTTTACCTTCTAAACACGTCTGGTAACAGCCTTACCACAGTCAATGGAACAACTGGTAGTAGTTTTACCGTCGTAAATGAAGACGATAGCTACTTATGGCACCAGAGAATGGGTCACCTCAACTTTTTTAATCTACATAAGCTTAGCGAAAACACAACGGGAATCAAATAGTTACCAAAAAGAGAGGAAATTATTTGCACCATTTGTGTAGAAGGAAAACAAACCGGGCAACCGTTCAAGGATGTGGGAACCAGAGCTACCCAACCTCTGCAAGTAATCCACTCCGACTTATGTGGATCGATGGAGGTAAAATCTCTTGGAGGTGCAAATTATTTTTTGACCTTCATTGATGACTACTCGAGAAAGGTATTTGTATATTTTCTTAATGGTAAAAGCAATGTATCATATTAGAAAAATTCATGGAATTTAAAAATCTCGTAGAGAACCAATGCAACAAAAAAATTAAAATCCTCCGTACAGATAATGGTAGAGAATACATTAATCATAATTTTGAAGTCTATTTAAAACAGTTTGGAATTAAACATCAAACGACGAATACATATACCCCCGAGCAAAATGGGTTATCGGAGCGGATGAACCGCACTTTAGTTGAGCGAGCTAGGTGCATGCTAATTAATGCGAATTTAGGAAAAGTGTTTTGGGCAGAAGCAGTATCTACGACGGCTTACGTTGTCAACCGCTTTCCAACGAAGGCATTGAATTATAAGACACCGGAAGAACTTTGAACTGGAAAAGTACCTGATGTAAGTAACCTGAAGGTTTTTGGATGTAAAGCAATGGTTCACATACCTAGAGAAAGGAGGCGAAAATGGGATTCAAAATCGAGAGAATTATTATTCGTCGGGTATTGTGATGACAGAAAGGGCTACAGGTTGTATGATCAGTCTAGAAAACAAATTATTAAAAGTAGAAATGTTGTTTTCTTAGAAAGTACTGTAAAACGAAATTATGTACCAATGACATTTTCTGATTTACAGCCACAAAACACAGAACTTAATGAATCGGAAAAGGAAATAGTCGATGCTACGAAAACATCTTGAGAATCATTTGATGAGAGCAATACCGCAAACGGCCAAAAGGATAATGATGACCTTACAGTTGATGATTTGAAACCAAGTACTCGTACAATGACACTGAGACCTAGAAACAAACAAGGAAAAACGTCTTCAGTTACTTACCTTTGCCAAAATTTCGATAAAGGATCCGGAAAGTGTTGATGAGGCTTTATCTAGTGAATTTGCCAAAGTTTGGAGAGATGCGATGAATGTGGAATATAATTCTTTATTAGAAAACAACACGTGGACACTGGTTGATCTACCAGCCAATAAAAGAGCCATTCCATGCAAATGGGTGTACAAGACCAAGACTGATGCTGATGGAAGAGTCGCGCGTTATAAAGCAAGGCTGGTAATCAAGGGTTACGAACAACTAAAGGGCTTTGAATATGGTGAAGTATATGCCCCAGTGGTAAGACAGACATCGATAAGGTACCTGTTTGGTTTGGCTGCCAAATATGACTTATGCGTTGAGCATATGGATGCAGTTACTACATTTTTGCAGGGGGATATTGATGCTGAAATATATATGTGTCAACCACCCTGTTACGAAGAAGGAAACAAGGTTTGTAAGTTAAACAAGTCAATTTATGGCTTGAAACAAGCTAGCTGACAATGGAATATTAAATTGAGTAATACTTTGAAAGAAATTGGATTAAAATGTTTAAGTGTAGATCAATGCGTATACTACAGAATTTGTTCTCAAGATATCATATTTATTACTATTTACGTTGACGATCTTCTTTTGTTTTACAGCAATGCGAAGACCATGCAGTCAATCAAATAAAAAATTAAAGGCCAAGTTCAATATGATAGAGCTCGGAGAAGCTAATCATTGCATTGGTTTTAAAATAGCGCGTAACAAGAAAAAAGGTGATATATATTTGGATCAAACAACATACGTCGAACGAATTTTGCAAAGATTCAACATAAATGAATGCAAAATAGCTTCCTCACCATGTGATGCAAATACCAAATTGACCTGCTCTAACAGTGATAGTAATATCCTTAAAAATGTGCCATATCAAGAAGCTGTTGGCAGTTTGTTATACCTATCTCAAGGGACCAGACCTGACATCAGTTATACCGTAAATTTGTTAAGTAGATTTAGCAACAAACCAGAAATTCAGCATTGCACAGCAGTTAAGAGGCTACTAAGGTACTTGAAGGGGACTAAGAACTACAAAATCCTTTTTAAAAGGGACACTGCTGGGAACATTACTGGCTTTTGCAATGCCGATTGGGCTTCGGACAGCGAAGATAGAAGATCGTGCACAGGTTATGTGTTTATTTTTCAAGGAGCCGCGATATCTTAGAGCTCTAAGAAGCAACAAACAGTTGCGTTGTCAACCACTGAAGACGAGTACATGTCCTTGGCTTCTGCTACTCAAGAGGCGATGTGGCTCAAACAATTAGAGGAGGAGTTGTTGCCTGTTTTGGATGAAATCCCTTTGCCTATATATTGCGATAATCAAAGTGCAATTTTACTTGTAGGTACAGATGCATTTCATGCTCGTAGTAAACACATTGATGTGCGTCGTGTCATCACTTCTTGCGGGAGAAGATAGCCACCAAACGAATCGAAGTCCGTTTTGTGGGAACTGCTGAGATAACTGCATGATATTTGTGCTAGAAAAATGGGTTTGCATTTATGGGAGGATGATAGTAATAAATGCTAACCCTATTATTCAAAATGAATAGTCTTTGATATTAATGTCAATTTATGAATACTTTTTCATTATATTCCTCTACCTATTTTTCTCACTTATCTTTTGTCACTTAACTGAATAAAACGTGTTTGCTCACATCTTTTATTTAAACCTTTCTTTCACATTAAATATAAAAGGATTTCTACACTCCTTAAATTCGTCCATAGTATTGCTTACTTTTTAGTTCCAAATCCCACTTCTGACACCAATGTTACAAATATATAGGGGATTAATTCAATTTATTTGGATTAAAAGTAAGCAATACAATTTTAGGGGAAAATAGAAACCACGATGATCGCCGCGCCTGACAGTCGTCACTTATTAACCAACAAACCCGCTCAGCTGTCAAGTTGGAAGTCGATGAGTTGGCAAGTTGTTGAGTCGGTTACGTTGTTGATTGGTGAATTTACACCCGGATTACTTGTGTAACACGTAACAATATATTAATAAACAATCTTTAACCAAACTCAGTCACGTAGCTCATACCATTCGTATACGTTGCTTAGAAGCCTAACAGGATTGACTTCAATATAAATTACTAAAAATAAGAATTATGACGTCCAAAGGTATTTCATAAAACTTTTTCAACTGTGTATCTATCAAATATTGAATTCTTTCACACCAACTTTAGCTGGCGCTACATACGTCCATACCGAATCCATTATCGATTCTTTTATGCTAAATAACCCAAGACTTTATATTCTTCATCCATTGTTCATCAATAATCGATAAATCATCAAAATATATCGAAAACAAAAATGAATTTAAATACAACACATATCCTACATTGTCACTCCAATAAATTAGTTAAATGTCACCAGCCAAACACAGGCCACAAAAACGTCCCCACATACATATATTATTCATAAGAAAACAAAATAATAATTTATTGGCACTAGCTATACAATCTCCGGGGCTATACGACTAAAACCAACAAGCTAATTAGAATTTAATTTCGTAAATAAATACGAATTCCATATCCCGCCGGTCATGATGGATGTGCACCAATTAACGCGAAGCTATCCGAACTATCTATGAGTATCTGTGTGTGTTTGTTTGATTTTAATTAATAATTGGTTGACTGGAGTGCGGATAGATTTTGGCATGCTGTGAGGGGAGCCCTCGCAATCACACATTCTTCATCATTACATGGGGTTTGCTGATAGATACTCTACTCGAGATGAACCTAAAGACGACGTATCTGTCCGGGCTAATTGACTAAATTACCAAAAACAAAAATCGGTTCCCTACTGAATGTCAGTTCATCTGCAAATAGAAATCACACACACACACACGCACACATAAAGAGATAAATCGAAAAACCCTCATAATCGAGAAATTATTCAAATCCGAATGCAGCGGTAATTTTTCAATTAAATCCTCGTTCAAACTCACATTCAATTCAATTAGGGTCTTTCACACGCACAGCGTAAAAACACACAAACGGTCATCATAATAAAGTATCTCTCAGATACTGTCTGTACCGGTGTGTGTGTGTGTGTTGGACCATGGGTCACACATAATTTAATCGCAATCAATATCGCATCCACAGCAGAGAGTGGTGGTGGTGGTGGTGTTCAGTGTCCAGTTCGATGTTATAGGCTCAGCAAGCACCTGTTGTCATCCGGTGCCGGTTGGCGGTTTGGTGTATAGAAAGATAGTATCGACCGATCTTCGAATTCGGATTATTTAAATTTTCTTCTCTCGATTGGGGCACCGGAATAGGCATAGATAGAAATTTAAATCCGATACTTAGTAGTTCACAGTTTCTTCGACTTGAGATTGGGATACGTCTTAATTAAGCTGATGTTTAGCGGGAAGCATCATACGGCAGTGTGAATGTAACAAATGCTCGTGTCTTGTTCATCGAATTGTTGTGAGATACATATTCATGGGCAACTACTTGAGACATATGGCATAAGTTGGGTTTATAAATTTTCCTCGGGGACATGTTAACATACCGCAGTGGGATACTGGAGTGGGAAAATGGATTAATTTTCAAATTTAATTCGAATGACATCGTGATCGCAGTCATTGTTCTATTAGGGGTATCAAAGATGGAGCAGTGGCTAGTCTTTGGTTGTATTAATCGATTTGTGATGCCTATTTACCAGACCAGTAAGATCTTCTATACAAGAACTAACAACAACTAATTCCTTTGAAGTTCCCAACGAGTGGCCAATACTGCCAACAAGAAGGCACCTTCTTGGTCGGAGTTAAACCCATTACAAGACAGTTCATGAGCAGTGCGACGTAATGTTTCTTGAGTTCCTCTGTAGTGTACGTCACCATAGACTGTACAATGATCCGGACAAGCCAATACTGCCAACAAGAAGGCACCTGCTTGGTCGGAGTTAAACCCATTACAAGACAGTTCATGAGCAGTGCGACGTAATGTTTCTTGAGTTCCTCTGTAGTTACGTCGCCATAGACTGTTCAATGGTCCGGACAAGCCGTGGACCATGATGATGGAGATCTCTGGTTAGGGCATGTAACCAGTTTAATGAAGGCAGGACTATTATGATCTTCTAGGACTTACCACTTTTCATTTTGAAACATGAAATGAGGCTGATATTGGTATCGATATTGTCGATGAGCCAGAACAGGAGCTACGTCTAATTTCATGATGCCAAGACCATTCTCTGGATTACCAATGAGAACGGTAAAAAGTTATATCAAAAATTGGCTAAACGAAAAAGCGCATCATTACTGGATGGAAAGTGAAGGTAACAGACAGGCCAAGATCTTTCTGGGAAGTAATTCTCTCAAAAGAACGAAACAAGTCATACAATTAACTAGGAGTCAGATTTGAATAGCCACGGGTTTCCTTACAGGCCACTGTCGAGTGAAAAACGTTTCAAGGCTATAGAAATAGCATAAGAGAGCATCTGCAGAATGTGCAACGAAGACGAAGAATCAGCAGAACAAATCTTATATCACTGCAGGGACTGTCTTTTAGTCCAGGGTCGAAGACGGCGCTGCACTTATCGCAGGCCCTCCCTTCTGTAGTATCCCCAATCAGTTCCTTACGGAAGAAAATAGAAGATGAAGCCATCAGTCGAGCAAACAAGCGTTGGGTTCATTTGGAAACATGTGCAACGGCCAGGGCACTATGGCCGGCCTTCAGCAAGAAGAGATTAACTTCTCATTTCTGGCATAATTACTGGACATTGTGTCATTGGCGTTCGCGTGGAGCGACTCGGTGTGCTGCATAACGACTATTGCAGAAGTTGCAGGTATGAAGAAGAAATTGAATCTGTTCGTCACCTGTTGTGTGACTGTCCTACCCTATCCGTCAGAAGAATGAGGACTCTTGGTAGTTACTTCTTCTCGGAGCTGGAGGACTTGGGTAATGTTGAGCTGATGGATCTCCTGAAATTCATATCACTTTCTGTGTGGTACTAACAGCGGACTTTCTTTACAGCGTTTCCAGGGTTAAATGATTGGGCACAATGGGCTCGTACTATTGGTCTGAATGAGCTGTGATTCTTTGTCACAAGGCACCCATCTTCCTAACCTAACTTAACCTATGTCACTGTAACTGTCTAATCAGAACACGTCATGGTTATTTAGGTAAATTCTACCTTGAAGCAGAAGACCTATCTGCAAGTTCACTCAAAAATATAGAAGAGTTCATCACCAAATCGGGCATATTGAGTGAGCCTTAAGATCAGAGAAGACCACAAAAGGCCCAATGTGGCTGCAGTGATGAGTTGACTTAATCCCACTTCTTCAACAATCTATAATCTTGGCAATGACCATCGGCGGAAGGTTTTACTACAGAGTTGTGGTTCGGATGTAGCTACGATGTTGTTTTTGAATAACCCAGCTGTCTTCTCGTCCTTACGCCCGTTTCACACATATCCGGCATTGACATCGGATACACGGCACCGGATACACTGCTTTTCAGTTTTTACACACGTCTGATGTCGTATACATGACACCGTATATCCGGATTAATGAGAGCGTTCACACTTGTTCGGAACCGGATAAATGTCATTCCTACTCTGGAGGAGCTGCTAAAGGCATGCAGCAAAATAGGCGACAACAGGCGCCCGAAATAGATGACATCCCGAATAAGGCATTAAAGGCGGCTGTAGGAAAGGTGCCCGACCTCTTCATAGCGACAATGCAGAAGTGCCTTGAAAAAGGAACCTTCCCTGAATTTATCCATTTGGACAACACAACATTTGGTCCCGCTACCAGAAGGAAAGAAGTCTCCAGGAAAACCATCGTCCCATCGCTCAATATGCCTATTGGACACCATAGGGAAGATCCTCGAGAAGACCAGACCACCAATTTGGCTTCAGAAGAGTGCGATCTAATGTTGTTGTCATAAGAGCGGTAGTCGATATTGCACAAGATGCCATCAAGGGAGAAAGATGGCTGTACACCATAAAAGAGTACTGTGCAGTAGTAGAGCTGGACATTAAAAACTCAACTCTGCGAACTGGTCGTTCATTAGAGGGCTCTTTGTCACAATGGATACGCCATATTACTTGCTGCATATAGTAACAAACTATTTTAACAACAGAAAGCTGTTGTACTTGTATTTACCGATGAAGGCGTAAAATAATAAAACGTAAAAAATGCGGGAGTTCTACAGAGATCGGTCTTAGGGCGACTATTGTCGAATATCATGTACGACGGAGTCCTACGATTAACACTACCTGGAGGGGTAGTGCTAGTTTGATTCGTTGATGGCATTATCGCCGTGACAGTAGCTAAGCAGACCCGTGCAGTAGAATCAGTTACAAATGAATCAATTGCTAGTATCCGCCGGATTAGAACTAGCCGACCATAAAACAGAAGCTGTGCTTATAACCAGCCCGAACGCAGTTAAATTAATTTAAGTTCGAAACGCATGTTGACTACATTACCAAAAAAGCAATGCAGGGAGCTCTCTTGCGTATATTGCCTAGCATCGGTGGACCTGGATACCCTAGAAGGATCCTGCTCTTTAGAGTTATCAACTCAGTTCTGTTACGGGCGGTGGCACTAATGATGCAGGAGACTATCGTGAACATAAAGACTCTGTGCGTTAAGTACAATCACAGGCTTTCGAAGCATTTCGGATGAAGCTAGTCCCCAACCCCATTGATATCGTCGCAGATGAGATGTTATAATATACTATAACAGAAGATCATTGAGCCACCACGATGCCAATGGTATTAAGGTGATCAAAATTGAAGTAACGGCAGCGCCAGCAGCTATGTGGCAAGCTCGCTCGGCTAATACAACAAAAGGCAGATGGACGTACAAGCTGGTACCTGCAATCCAAGACTTACTTACTTACTTACTTAGATCCTTGAAAAACTCGGGGGACATAGGCCACGCTTGCGCGCCATCTTGTTTGGAGTCCTGCAACGCGTTTGAGCTGCCTCCAACTCATTCCTAAAGAGCTCGGTACCTCGTCAACTGTTCTGCGCCACGTTTGCCTAGGACGTCCCGCTATTCTGCTTGCCTGGGTGAGCGGATTCCACTGCATGGCGTATTTCGCAATGGAGTTATCTTTGCACCGTAGGGTGTGTCGAATCCACTGCCACTTTCTCCTTCGTATAGTAATGCTAATAGGCTTTTGGCCCGTTCTCGTATAAAGTTGTTCGTTGGAAATGCGGTTTGCCCAAAAAATCCTCAAAATGATCCTTAAACATTTGTTTACGACGACTTGCAGCTTGCGTGTGTTAATGGTGTCCACCTTCCAAGTACTGCACCCATAAAGCAGCACTGATCCTACGTTCGAGCGGAACAGTCGCAGCTTGGTTCTTAAGCTGATAACATTGTTTCTCCAGGTTTTAGAAAGTGCAGCAGATCTGCCGATGTATTTGGCGTCGCTTGAAATAGTTCGGCAGGGATGCCATCAATACCCACCGCCTTGTTCTCCTTGAGGGACTTGATTGCTGTTATTATTTCGGTTTAACTGGGAGGTACGGTGCAAATTCGGGAATTTTTTGCTTCGAACTGCTCATTCGAGTTCGAGATCATACCACCATCGTCTAAGTGGTTTAGCACTGTAGCAAAATGTTCTCTCGATCTAGTGAGCTGATCCTCATTCGAAATCAGAAGGTTACCGTCTAGGCTTTTCACTGGGTGTTGTTTGGAGTTCCGACCACCAGTCAGATCCTTAGTGATGCTATAAATAGTCCTACTGTCGCACCTGCCCACTGCTTCTTCAGCTCTTGAAGTCAGTAAGTTGATGTGTTGACGTTTGCCACGTCTCATACTATGCTGCAATTCTTTCTTCTTCGCATGGATTGGGCTTCTAGCTCGGTTCGCTCTACTGCTGAGGCTGCAGTATCCGAGCCTTGATTGCTGTACGTTCATCGATCCGTCTCCAGGTGTCTGCAGATAGCCATGTGCGATGGTTTTTCTGCCTTTTACCGACATAGGTACGTGGCTCAGCCGTAAAAGCACTTTTCACAGCATTCCAGTGGTCATCCATGCTCTCCTGCATTATGCTGCTAATTGCTTCTGCTTCTAAAGCAAGATGGTCCCTGAACTGTTGTCGCACTTGGGGAACCTTGAGCCTGTCGATATTAAACCTGGTGATGTTAAGTAAGTTTGAGCGGTTGCTATTGACGGATGCAGTTCGAAGAAGTATATGAGCTAACATGAGATGGTGATCTCGTTCTATTCCGATATCAGCTCTACGTCGGTTTCGGATGTCCAGGAGACAATTTCTAAAGCGACGGCTGATCGCAATGTGGTTGATCTGGTTGGATGCTCGCTGCCTGTCAATCCAAGACTGGATAAGTCAATAGCATGGAGACTGCAGCTACCGTCTTATGCAGTTCCTGTCTGGTCACGGTGGTTACCACAAATACATATCTCCACCGATTTGGACACGACAGCTCACCACTCTGCTCGGAATGTCCAGCTGAAGATGAAGACATTAAGCACACAGTATTTTATTGCAAACGCTTGACGGCATGGGGGATTACTTCGTCCAGTCCGAGCATATGTTACGGTCGGAAGAGAATTGAATGACAATGTGGAATTTCGTAACAACTCTTCAAAAAGACCAGCGGAAAACAGATTAGCTAGGAAGAGCAATTGCTTACCAGCCCCGCGAAGTAATACCTGACGGCAGTTCTGCGAGGAGAGTGGTTGACATGTACTTGGTGTGGAATAGTATATTTTCCTTGCATCGATTATTTGGGTTTTCTACTGAGTTGGCTACTAACTAGTATCTTTTGATGATTACTACATCCGTTGGTGCAAAAAACAGGAATACACGTCATCTAAAACTCGTTTGAATATTATTTTGCAGCATTATATGCAGCTTGTATCTGATGCCTCATGAATAGTGTGAAAACTTCCATTTAGTTATGGACATCGTGACTTGTGCCTTCTAATGCCGGGGCTGTAAAATTATACTTCTAGGGATATCCTATACTTTCCCAATCTTTGTTAGATTTACAAAACTCTGCAAACGGCAAATATGACTTCCTGGCTACCGAAGTATTCACCTTCCAGGTTCATGACCGAATGAAAGCCAATGAATCTCACTACCGAAACATAACTTAAATTTAAATTTAAATTTAATTGAACACATGTATTAAAGTCAATCGAAACGTTATCTCAATCTAATGTGACAAACGAATCTCGCTCCAAAAGTATTCGAAACCAAAAAATTAAGAAATAAATAAAATTCAATTAACTCCAACCACTCATTTTCTCACTGTCTCATCCGTAAATTATTTTAAATGTAAATACACCTCTTTTCGAAGATCATTTTAAAGTCAAATAAAAATGCATAACACTAAGCCCTCCACTCGAACCGACACAAGAAACACCCGACGAACAGAAAAGCCCCCAAAAAATAATAACAAATGTGATCAATTTAGACCTGTTACTTGGCATCCATTCCGATCCGATCCGATTCGATCCGACCCCAACAACAACACTATCAGATGGAATTAAGTTGTTTGCTTTGTACGAGAAGCGCCCGACCCATTGATTCCATTTTCGATTCTTCTCTCCTCACAAAACGACCGGACCGAGAAAAAAAAGAAGAATTTTCGATTCCGATTTAAATGTAAAATATTGCATTTGAGTTGGCTTTTGTTGTTGTTGGAAACTTCTTAAATTCAATTTCCATAAACAATGGTAATGTCTTGAAGATACACAAAAAAAACGAAACCCTGAAGAAGTAGTTGTCAACTTTTCATGTTCGTCGGCGTGGATTTGAATCGTAATTGAGTGCGCTCGCGCGCCTTCTTAACTGCTGTGGCGGCAACATGTGTCCGGCAAGAAGTAAAACATGTTTCGGTTGATAAGGGGCAGTTTGGATTTGATTTGTCTTATAGGAAAGGCTAATGGGATGGTTAAAGCTTAGAGACGGGCACGTAGAAATGCTTGAAGATGGTATTTTGCATGGTAGAGGCTTTCGTCGTTGTATCTAAACATGTTTCTAAACATTTTTGGCGTGCTTGACTTACCACAAATTACTGTTTATAACTCCAAAGATAAGACCAGTACTTCTACCTTATTCCATTGCGTCTTCATTTAAGCTTCTATGCCGCTGAGAGAGCTACTTACTGATGGATGATGGTCCTTCGAGTGGCATGAGTATAAACATGTATCTGAAATGTTTACAAATAATTTTAAAAGACAGATCTTACCACAAGCTACTGGACCTGCATTACGATTGATCGGGGAACTACTAATGCTCAATACTTGGCTTGGGCCAGTAGCGCAACAATCAAGTTCGTGATGAAGTGCTTGCTTTACCTTCTAGTGGTGGTCGAGGAGCAACTATACGTATAAACCCTTATACGTAAGGGCCTAATTTCCTGGCAGCCTCATTGTGATAGGATTATGACGGCCAGGTTCCGGACTAGAGTACGACGCGTCACCATCATACAGTGTTATACCCCAACGAATGGCTCGTCTGAGGACGAAAAGGAGAGCTTTTATAATCTATTAAGTGCCGTCCTCAACACAACACCAAATGGAGACATTGTCCTAGTGATGAGGGATTTGAATGCCAAGGTAGGCAACGACAAGGAGGAGCTCAAACATGTAATCGGGAACATGGACTAGGCAACCGCAATGACAACGGTGAAAGAATTGTGGATTTCTGCAATATCAACCGCCTTGTGATAGGTGGCACCATGTTTGAGCACAAGACCTGCCACAAAGTCAGCTGGGTTACCAACGACAGGCAAGCAACCTTGAACCAAATTGACCATTTTGCCATCAGCCGCCGCTTCAGAAGTAGTCTCCTGGGCGTCCGAAACAGGCGAGGGGCAGATGTGAGGATAGTACGAGATCACCATCTTATGATAGCTACTCTCCAACTACTCACTGCTGCAGTTCGAAGATTCCACGATAGCACATGAATGCCCAGGTTCAACATCGATGGACTTAGTGATCCCTCAGTGCGTCAACAATTAAGGGAGCACCTTTCGCAAGGTGTGGAAGCAATCAGCTGCTTACTGCCCGCAACTATCCAAGAACATTCGTGTGCTGTGAAAAATATTTTTACATCTGGTGCTCAAAGAATTGTTGGTCGATTGCAGGGAAGACATAAGAAACCGATTGACGAAGGAAAACAGCTAAAAGCTCGCATTGCAGCTACTCCAGCAGCAGGGACAAGTGAGCTAGAGTCCCTATATTGCATGAAGACGAGAGAAGTTCAGCGTAGCATGCGACGTGATAGGCGCAACTACATCAATGCGCTAGCTACAGAGGCGGAAGAGCTGCACGGAGGTGCGACAGCAGGACCGTCTACAGAATCACCAAAGAGCTGGTAGGTGGTCGCAACTCCAGCCAAGACCCAGTGAAAGGCCTAGACGGCTCCTTGTCATTTCAGATGAGGACCAGCTCAACCACTCCCTCTATTTGATGTCCTTCAAACAGCTGCTGGAAATTCTGCTTAGGTTAGGTTAGGTCGGATATATGAGTGCTTTGTGACAAAGTCACTGCTCACTTGGACCAACAAGGGTCCACTGTGCCCATTTCTATTTTTTACCCTGGGAACCTGTAAAGGAAAAACAGCTGAATCTACACCTATCTAGATAAGGATATAAATCTTAGAGGGTCTCTCAACTCGGAAAGGAAAACCGCTGGTTTAGAAGCTCGCAGATAGGGATATGACTCGCAGCAGATCTTTCAGCTCAATGTGATGTAGGCCCTCCAACTCAGTGAAGAAGTAGTTACCGAAAGTCCTCATTGTTCTCCAGGCGAGAGCAGGGCATACGCATGCAGGTGTAGGACAGATTACATTTTTTCCTCGTCCCTGCAGCTCCTGCAGAAGTCATTGTGAGGTACATCGACACAACCTGCATAAATCCGTATGACACAGTAATCCGTGATTAACGCAGGATAGGGCCTGCGAGATGTCTAGCTAGTTCATCTGCTCTTTCATTGTTCTGTATGCCCATATACCATGTTACTCAGCATAGGGTCACCCTGTTAGCCTGTGATACCTCATTAAGATGCCGGTTACAGATTTTAACAAGCTTAGGTCTGATTACTGTGGATCAGGAGCCTTATCGGTTGTCCGGCTGTCAAGAAATGTTGCTTAAACACGTCTACAATTCCCTGCCCTTCGGTGAAAAGGTTACACTCACTGTCTCGAAGAGTTTGCGTTCCGGATGTAAAGCCATCTGTCAGTTGCTTGGCTTTTCGATAGAAATTTCGGATGTTGTTGCGTCCGCGAGGGTGCGTTGGAAACCGATCGACAATTCACCGAAGATAGATATTTAGATATAGTTGCTGTGAGGTGCAAGTGCACTTCGACCTTTAGCAGATCTATCGAGCCCCTCAAACTAAGACTCTAGTCGATTATATGCTCGGCCTAGAGCACTTCCTCCAGCCCAGCTGCTACAGCAAACTGGAGTATCTCGATTGGATCCAGCGAAGGGAGATCCAATTCTGATAGGAGGTATGCACCTGAGTGATTTCTTCTTTTGTGGATCAGTGCTTCGCATTCCATAAGGAGGTGCGCTGATGTTTCTGCGAAGTCCCTTCAGAATGTGCAGTGTCCGTCTCCCTCTATTTCCAGTTTCCTAAGGTGCTCCTTGAGTTTGCAGTTACCCATGTAAACGCTCGTCAAGATGCGAAGTCGGTTTTGCTGACTCTTAGGCAGGTTCTACTTGTTTTCTGGTTGTATTTCCCCAGAAGTTCTTTCACCTGTCTTAGTTGGGGGATATCGTCCCAATGACTGGCCCATTTGTTTTCTTCCTCTTTCCTTATTTTGTGGGGTCCTATCCCACGGAAGGGTTCTGGTCCAATGAACGGCGTGTCTGATCCGTTTCTTGCTAGTTCATCAGCTGCTTCATTTCCCTCCACTCCTACGTGACATGGTACCCAGTAGAGAGTTACTTTATTTGCATCTCCCAGTTTGTTGATTCTGGTGAGGCATTCCCATACCAGCTTGGATCTAATCTCGTGTGAGGTTGAATTGCGCCCATCTTTCGATCGCGTGAAGCTTAGAATTCACTGGGGAATATTGCCAGTGTTTCTGAGTATCTGGTCCTGGGCCCGTACATCCCAGCAACAATTCACCGAAAGGGAACTTTTTTGAGCATTAGGATGGTAACATGGAAGAATGTGAGTGCTCATCAAAACCCTCGTTATATTGTAAAGACCTCGTTCGTTATCCACAAGGTGTAGGAAAAAACAGAGAAGATGATTGCAAACGAAACTCGAAACCTTGTCAACAAGTTAATAAACAAATTGATCCCTAGCTCCACATATCCTTTAGCAGTTATTCCAGTTTTGACAGAATCTAAGCAGACGCACTAACTTAGGCGCCAGAAGCATTACCTTTATCTTAGCAGCTTCTGTCATTTGCTAAAAGGGTGTCTGGACACATCTAATCTTTAATTAATTCGCACCTGACCATTACGCAGCACTTCTCCGCAATCGAATATGCTCAGTACACACCTTCTAATTAAGTGCCACTTAGAGAAATGCCCCAATGCACACACTCCAATAATCATTACGGTTCCACAATTTACATCTAAATTGCCACCATCTACCGGTGGATGTGCTGATAAATTTCATTCTCAGTTCAAAATTCTCGAAAAAGGAAAGAAAAATTATGGTATCACTGCAATAAGCGATTCCATTATTTCACCATGCATCCTCGTGGCCCGCAACAACAACGTCCGCACCATCACTCGGCCTATGAATGAATGAAGATGCAACCATAAAGAGATAATCCAATTAGCCCAAGGAGACAAGTCGACAAGTCGACAAGAAAAAGCACTTGTTTTCGAGGCATCCCAACAAACAGTCTATGTCCCGTCCATGTCCAGGTACGAGTCAACTTTCCAGAAACCATTCGTTCTCCTTCCTGAGCAATGTTGTCGCGCTCAGACCAGGTCCGGTTTAATGTTTTCATAAAGAAGCGAAGCGCAACATGGTATTTCAAAGCTCTCTCTTCACTAAATCTGTGTCCCAAGCCTCAAGGAACAAACAAAAAACCAAAAAAACCTGAAGGAGTCTTCGAGAACAAATGGCTTAGGTCGACCAAATGGTAATTGGTACACATTTTAAGGTTGCCCAGAAATTGATGCCGTACGGCGATGGTCGTGGTCGTTGTGGTCGAGGATGCGCCCCTAAGGAGGTGCAGGATCATTGATTTTTATTGCCAATGAATTTGCGAATAATTTTCGTAGCCACCACGTTATGGTTTGCATAATTTTTGAGTTAGCGATAGTGTAATGGTGTCGCAATCTTCGCGGTGAGATTTGTGCGGCTATCTGGCGCTGATTGCTTATTAATTGAGGGTAACCATTCGGGACGATGTGCTGGTGATTGTCTGAGAAGGGAATTAAGTGATTGTTTCGCGGGAAGGATAAGTGCTTTTGAAAGTGTGAATTGGGCCTGCTCAAAGTCCATTCTAGAAAATTACGATGGAAAGCCGATGGATTGACGTTGCTTCTTGGGTTTGGAAACCTGTATAATCTCGACTCTATAGTCATCAGCAATAGGTTATAGAAAGAACTTCTCGAAAAGTCCATTCCCAAATTGTTTAGATATACCTGCTTCCCTATGATATACGAGGAAGCAGGAATGATTTTTTTTTTGCCAAAGTGTTTGAGTGACATAGAAACTCAAATCAAGGTTCACTGCGTGCCAATAGGCTTCAAACCTATACAGTCTGAAGTCTGAAGTCATCGCCAGTTACTTGTGCTTATGTCCTGTATCCCATTTTGGATCCTAGGGCCTCTACTACGCCTACGCACCATCGTGTACGGTTTCTGCCAATGTGTCTGAGTTCTCACCAACTCTGCCCCAACTGCCGTGCCTCCTTCTCAACTGTTCTGCGCCATGTTCTCTTCGGACCGAGAGGTCTTCTGCCATCCTGAGGTAAAGGGTTCCATTGCGTAGCATGGTTCGCTATGTTAGAACTGTCACCCTTTCGGAACGTGTGACCAATCCACTGCCACTTCCGTCGTTGGATGGTTGTGTCTATTGGTTCCTGACCGGTTCTCTCGTAAAGGTGTTCGTTAGAGATACGATTGGGCCAGCAAATCCTTAAGATATTACGCAGGCACCTATTAACAAACGTTTGCAGCTTTCTGGTGATAGTAGTGGTCACTCTCCACGTGCTGCAACCATATAGCAGCACGGATTCAACGTTGGAGCGGAACAGTGAGCACCAGTATTTTGGTGCTCAAACTGATTGCATTGCTTCGCCATATTTTGGACAGCATACCGAACGCGGACTTTGCTTTGGTGATCCTGTTGGCTATATCCAGTTCGGTTCCACCATCGGTCGAGGCAATACTCCCAAGATACTGGAAATCCTCTACTCTCTCTACCGGTTGTCCAGCAATGCATATTTGAGCCGATGAGTTAGTTCCAAGACTGATAATTTTAGTTTTTGCCGTATTAATTTTCAGCCCGACGACGCCTGCCTCCCTCTCCACATCTGCTGTGATTTGGTGGAGGTCCATAATTCTGTGGGAGAGTAAGCATACATCATCAGCGTAGTCAAGATGTTTCAGCTGAGATGTAAGAGTCCATCGAATTCCTCCGTTTCCCGTCGACAAAGCTGCACGAAGCACATCGCTAATCAGCAATAGGAATAGTATTGGTGAAACAATACAGCCTTGTCTTACCCCACTTTGGATCTCAAATTCCTCAGACAACCTTCCCCTGTGCAGAACGTGACATTTAGAGCCTTCATATGTAGCTTTGATAATAGCAATTAGTTAATCGGGAATACCTCTCCTGCCTAAGGCACGCCGAATAAACTCCCTGTTGACACTGTCGAACGCCTTCTCAAAAATCGATGAACAGCAGGTGCAGTGGCGATCGATATTCAACCCACTGTTCGATGATAATCTGCAGGGTGTTGATGTGGTCTGCACAGGAGGATCCAGAACGGAAACCTACTTGTTCGGCATCGAGTGTGTCTTCGAGATGTTGTTTGATTCGCTCCAGGATGATTTTAGCCATTATCTTAGCTACAGCAGGCAGCACGCTGATACCCCTCCAGTTTCCGCACTCCATTAAATTTCCTTTATTTGGAAGCTTGACGATCATTCCCTTTTTTCGCTCGTTAGGAAAGCTCTCAGGTTCCCAAACTCTCTCTATAAGAAGAAGCAGAAGCTCACCCGATGTTGTTGGCGCTGCTCGTAAGAGTTCTGCTGGAATACCGTCAAGTCCTATAGCCTTGTTGGTTTTGAGTGCTTTGATGGCGGTAGTGATCTCATCATTACTGTGAGTCGTTTGCGTTCTTCGGATATTTCTCATCCCGGGCATCTCAGTCTGATTTGGGAGCATATCGCTAGCGAATACACGGTTCAAAACCGTAGCAAAATGCTCCTTCCATCTCTTGAGCTTGGCCTCACCCGAAATGAGCAAGGAGCCGTCTATGCTTTTCACTGGGCGTTGGCTGGATCAGCGACCACCTGCCAGCTCTTTGGTACCTCTGTAGACCGTCCTGCTGTCCACCGTCCGTGCAGCTTATTCTGCTTCTGTGGCCAGCGCGTTGATGTAGTTGCGCTTGTCACGTCGCACGCTACGCTGAACTTCTCTCATCTTCATGCGATATAGGGACTCTAGCTCGCTTGTCCCTGCTGCTGAAGTAGCTGCAACGCGAGCTTTCAGTTGTTTTCCTTCGTCAATCCGTCTCCAGGTATCCTCGGAAGGTCACGCCATATGTCTTCCCTGCGATCGACCGACAATTCTTTCAGCACCAGATGTAAAAGCATTTTTCACAGCACACCAATGGTATTGGATGGTTGCGGGCAGTGAGCTGCTGATTGCTTCCACACCTTGCGAAAGGTGCTCCCTAATTGTTGACCCACTTAGGGATCACTAAGTCTATAAATGTTGAACTTGGGCATTCTTGTGCTATCGTGGCATCTTCGAACTGCAGCAGTGAGTAGTTGGAGAGTAGCTATCATATGATGGTGACCTCGTACTATCCTCACATCTGCCCCTCGCCTGTTTCGGACGCCCAGGAGACTACTTCTAAAGCGGCGGCTGATGGCAAAATGGTCAATTTGGATCGAGGTTACTTGCCTGTCGTTGGTAACCCAACTGACTTTGTGGCAGGTCTTGTGCTCAAACATGGTGCCATCTATCACAAGGCGGTTAGCATTGCTGAAATCCACAATTCTTTCGCCGTTCTCATTGCGGTTGCCTAGTCCATGCTTCCCGATTACATGTTTGAGCCCCTCCTTGTTGTTGCCTACCTTGGCGTTCAAAGCCCCCGTCACTATGACAATGTCTCCATTTGGTGTTGTGTTGAAGACGGCACTTAAGATATTGTAGAAGCTCACCTTTTCGTCCTCAGACGAGCCATTCGTTGGGGCATAACACTGTGTGAATGTGACACGTCGTACTCTAGTCCGGAATCTGACTGTCATAATCCTATCACCATGGGGCTGCCAGGAAATTAGGCCCTTGCGTGCTGTTGTTTTTAACAGTAGTCAGACCCCGTATTCCCGCGGACCTCCGGATGTTTTTCCAGAATAGAGTAATACAGTGTTACGCGTTGGGGACTGGTACTCGCCCGCCTATAACCATCTGATTTCACTTACCCCCAAAATGTCCAGTCTATATCGCATGAATTCGTTTTCCAATTGAAGGAATCTGGCATTGTAGGGACCTTCGCTTACCGAGTCGAGTCAATGAGCGTCTTTACATTCCAGAAACCTTTCTTTGTCCAGGTACAATAGCCAAAAGTCGTCAACATGTGATCATTCCTTATGCGACGCATAGTGTCGGTTTCTGTAGCGGGCAATATTCAGTAACGCAGGTTGCTGGCCCACGTTAGCTAGTCTAGAATCAAGGCCCTAGACAAATCGCACTTGCAATTTTAGCCTACGCGCTTATACGTTTAGTTGTCCAGGACTACCACTAGGAGGTAAAGCAAGCACTTCATGACGAACTTGATTGTTGTACTACTGGCCCAAGCCAAGTTTTGAGCAGTCAGTAGTTTCCCAATCAATCGCAATGCAGATCTTGAGCTCTACAATGCGATGGCTGAATTCGGGATCCCGTCAAAACTGTTGCAGCTGTGTCGCGTAACGCTATTAAATACACAGTGCTCTGTATAATTTGAAAATAACTCGTCTGAACTGTTTCGAACTTGCACCGGATTTCGACAAGGAGACGCGCTGTCATGTGATTTCTTCAATCACGTTCTGAAACAGATGTTGCGTAGAGTGGGCTTTAACACAGAAGGCTTGGTCCAGTCCAGCTACATCATCGGAAGATCTCGGTTTGCCGTCATAGAGACAAGTTGATCTTGAAGTAAATGAGGTCAAAACCAAGTACGGATATGTTATCAACAAACAAAAATCTATCTGTCCGAAACATAGAACGGTCGCTGTTGATGACTTTAACTTCAAGGAGTTCAACTGCCTTGGAGCAAATATTTGTTCCCACAAACGACACCTTCGTGGAGATTCGACGGGGAAGAGCCCTAGGAAACCACAACTTCTTCGGTTAAGCAAAACAATTGGGCGCTACAGAACGCTAATCTCACCAGTCCTGCTATACGGCACCTCGTGCTAGACGATGATCAGGTAAACTGAGCCAATATTGAACTTTTTCGAGAGAGAAATACTTCCTCGGATTTTAGGTCTCGTGTGCTAGGAGGGCGAATGTAGATTTGACCGCAAACTCTACGAGCTGTACCAAGATGTGGATGTAGTCCATAAAGCTAAGATACGTCGACTACATTGGCTCAGTCACATGAAGCGAATGAACAAATGTGCTCCAGTCAAGAGAATCTTCGAAACTTAGCCTCCAGGCTTGAGTTGGTGAACCTTTGTTATGAAGACCACAAAATACCAGAGAACTTAGTCCTGTCTCTTTCGGGATAAAGAACAGACAGAAAGTCCTAGATGTAACCTTGACCCTTAATTCCAGGTTCCTGGTAGTCAGTGACTGGAAGGTGTCCGATACCGTTACTTTCTCAGATCATAGAATGATCTGCTTCTTTGTTATCGAAAACATAAAATCTTTAAAACCTTATCGCAATCCCAGGATAACAAATTGGGACAGTTTTAGAACCCTCCTAGGTAGCTCGGAGCATAACCGACCTTTGCCCCTGACAAACAAGAATATGATTGACCATGAGGTCAAGCCCCTGACCTCAACCCGAAGTAGCATTCGAAAGTTCCTGCCCTCTAAGTAAAGGTAAACGGAAGCTCAACCCCGCATGGTAGTCAAGTGAGCTCACAACCTTACGCCCTAATGCCAGGAAACTTTACAATTTGACAAAGCGCACCAGAAATCCCGCAGACTGGGACCGCTACAAAGAAAGCAAGGGTACCTTCAAGTAAAAGACGATCTACGCTAAAAGAGCCTCATGGAGTAAATTTTGCAGCGAAATTGAGTCCACCAAAGACGCAGAGAGACTCCGGAAAGTCCTGTCGAAGGCTCACTCGGTCCCAGGTTTCATAAAGAAGCCGTATGGTACCTGGACGGAATCATGTGCCGAGACCCTGGAACTCCTGTTTGGAACTCACTTCCCAGGGTGTAGTATCATAAATCCTAATACGGAGACAACAACCTCACATGATTCAGGTGTTAGTGCTAATCACTCTCTATTCGCCGAAATTGTGGATGAATTCAGGGATATGTCCCCAGCACAGCATGCCTATACAAAGAGCCGATCAGTCGAAACAGCCCTGCACGAAGTGGTAGCAACAATCGAGCAATCACTCTACCACAAAGAATTCACTTTAGCGGCCTTTTTAGACGTGGAGGGAGCCTTTAACAATGTGAAAACCGAATCAATAAGATTATCACTGGACCGACTCAGAGTAGATTGCACACTCTCCGACTGGATTGAATGTATGCTCATGACAAGACACATCAACTCGGAGCTGGGTGACAGCCAAGTAAACGCAGTGGCCTCCAGGGGAACCCCGCAAGAAGGGGTCCTATCTCCTCTACTATGGACTCTAGTCGCAAATAAGATCCTTTTAAAATTATGACGCAGCGGAGTAAAAGTTGTTGCCTATGCAGACGACATCGTCCTACTTATGTCCGGTAAATTTCTTGACACTATCACCGAACTTCTGCAATCGGCCCTGAATACCCTCCATAGCTGGGAGAGAAGTTGTGGACTGAACGTTAATCCAGCGAAAACAGAAGTGGCCCTCTTCACCCACAAAAGAATAGTCCCAGCTTTCGGACCCCTACGACTCGGTGACACTCCACTCCAAGTCAGATAAAGCACGATATCTTGGGTGTATACTTGGCGGCAAACTGAGCTGGAGAGATAATACAAGTGAAAAAATAAAAAAAGCGTACATTGCGTTCTATGCTTGCAGCAGAATCTTTGGTAAAAAATGAGGACCCAAACCTGCCATTATCCATTGGATGTACACAGCCATAGTCAGAACCATTCTTACATATGGGTGCATTGTCTGGTGGCCAATACCAGAGAAAAACACGCATCTCAAGGAGTTGCCTAAAATCCAGAGACTTGCCTGCATAGCAACCACAGGCGCCATTAGAACTACCCCGATTGCAGCACTTGAAAAAATTCTCGCACTGATTCCACTAGACTAATTTGTTAAGGAATCAGCCGCACGGGCCACCGTAGCATCTCAAGATGGGCTGACTGTCTTCCGCCGTACAAGATGGCCTTAACTCAGCCTAAACGTCTAAACGGTCATCCCATCAAGGAAATACTGGGAAGACGGTGGGGCCATTAACCCGCATAATATTTCAGTTTTCACTGACGGGCCCAAAAACAAACGAAGGAGTGGGTTCGGGTACCTAATCAGTGGGACCGGATGTTGCTATATCACTAAGACTTCCGAACCATAGTGGTGCGTTTCAGGCAGAAGTCCTAGCAATAGCAGAGGCGGCCCGGGAATACTATTCACGAAACTTATTACTAGGAAAGAGATTGATATTTACATAGATAGTCAAGCTGCTATAAAGGCCATCTCATCCGCGGTTATAAAATCAAAGCTAATAAAACGCTTTACATGGTGGCATGGTGGCGCTGGATAAGCATGTTAAGCTCCACTCTGGTGGGTCCCAGGACACAAAGGAATTTCAGGGAACGAGATGGCGGACGAACTGGCAAGAAAGGGATCAGAACAAGACCTGTTAATGATCCAAAGCTCAGTCCTACCTCCCCTAATACTTGTTAAATCAAATATAGCAATTGACTTCATACGACAAGCAGAAAAAAGATGGAGAGCGCTCCCTTCATGCCGTGTCTCCAGAAGCATCTGGACAAAACATGACAAGATGAAAACCAAGCTCATCCTTACACAAAATAGACAAAACTTGTCACTTCTCGTAGGTATCATTACCGGCCACAACCTATTGGCGGCCCACCGGAAGAGAATGCGGCTAAGAACAGATGAACTCTGCAGAGGATGCGGCAATACATCCAATACAGACGTAGAGGAGGACTCGGAACACTTCCTCTGCAAATGCCCTAGTCTCTGCAATACCAGGAAAACGGCCCTTGGAGAGTACTTCTTCAACTATCTGGGCGACCTGTTTGAAAAGCCACCAACCACCATCATGAAATTTATAACTTCTTCAGGGTGGTTCAGAGGAGGCCGTTCCACTAACATAGAACTCTAGCCAATTTGTTTCTTTCCTCTCTTTGCAGTTCTTTAACCAGGAAACTCCACGTCAGCGGAGCGCAATGGATCCGTTTGTGATCCGAGTGCAGGCTGCGCTCATTCGTTGCTGCGAACTCCTTTTAACCTAAACTAACCTAGTCTGCGTAACTGAAAGCAGCATCCCCGTGTTCGATGAGGATGAAAGGATGCTATGTCTCAGGCAGAGACTCTACATGGGTCGGGAGCACATTCAGAGAGTAAGTAAGTATTCAACGCACTTCTCAGTGATAATCTGCAGCGTGTTGATGTGGTCTATATAGGAGAATCCCCCACGATGACCGCGGAGCTAATAAAGAACATAGTGGACACACGCTTCCCGGCTCACCCTGTTAGGCCAATGAAGATCTCTCCTGCCCAACAACAAGACATCCCACTGTTCAGCGAAGAAGAGCTGATTCTAGCAGCTAAATCTCTTCAGAACAATAAGGCCCCCGGCCTCGACAGCATACCAGCGGAAGTATTGAAAACGGTTGCCCAAACTTGCCCACTGATACTGCTATGCATGTATAACGGCTGTCTAAAGGAAGGAAACTTTTTCAAGAAGTGGAAGGTACAACGCTTGGTGCTCATAAGCAAGGAAAAAGGAGACCCGGATTCCCCATCAGCATACAGACCTCTGTGCATGCTGGACACGGCAGGAAAACTCCTCGAGAAGATGCTAAAGCCTCGAATCACAGAAGCAATCCAAAGAGCCGGTGGCCTATCCGATCAACAACAAGGATTCAGAAAAGACCACTCCACGATAGGAGTAGTCAAAACCACCCACCTCGCCCAAAGGGGAAATCACTACTCAAGGCGAATCGTCGAGCTGGCAGCTCTGGATATGAGGAATGCCTTCAATTCGACCAGAAGGGAAGATATGTTAGATGCGTTCGAGAACACCTTCAGGATACCGCAATATCTTTTGCAAATTGTGAGGACTATCTGAAAGACAGGGAACTTCTGTACGACACCGTGGAGGGTACTCACAGAAAGGAAATCACTGCTGGAGCAGCAGAGGGTTCAATCCTTGGACCCGATCTGTGGAATATGTCATACGATGGAATCCTTCGCATGTGAATGTCCGACGATACCTTCTTAGTCGGAGATGACATCGGTGCGGTGATTACCGCAAGGGACATCGAAGAGGCTCAGCTGAAACTGAACCAGGTAATGAGACGAGTACTCGCCTGGATGGAAGCCCATGGCCTTAGTCTCGCTGCGGAAAGAACAGAGATAGTTCTTCTGACTAGGAAACGGACTCCGACCATTGCCGAGTTCCGAGTAGGTCCAGAAGTGATAATCAGCAAACCAGCAGTAAGGTATCTAGGAATCGCCCTGGACTCTAAGCTCTCTTTCTGGCAACAGATTAAGTCCGCATCTGAGCGAGCTGCGAAGGTCACGTCATCACTGAGTAAGCTTATGGCAAATATCGGAGGCCCAACAATGAGGAGGCGACGACTTCTCATGTCCATCACCAACGCCATTCTTCTGTATGGGTGTGAGATCTGAGCAGGCGCACTTAGACAAGCGATGTACAGAAAGCAAATTGCCGCAGTACAAAGGCGAGGAGCTCTCCGAGTTGCACGCTCCTATCGCACAGCGTCGGAACCAGCCGTCCTCGTAGTTACGGGTGTCACCCCCATCGACCTCCTAGCGACAGAGAGGAAGTACGAGCAGAACTGGCAGTCGCGGAAGCGAATGAGCTTACCAAGCAGGCTTGGCAGAGAGGGTGGAGCGCTGAAACGAGGGGGAGGTGGACAGCGAGGCTGATTACAGACGTCACGGCTTGGACAGAGCGGGAACACGGCGAAGTGAACTACTTTGTCACTCAATTCCTAACCGGACATGGGTATTTCAACCGATACCTCCACAAAATGGGTAAAGTAGAGAGCGCAGCGTGCCAATATGGAGACTCAGCGGAAGACGACGCGGAAGGCGAACCACACGGGCGGATCAGTAGAAATGCGGTGAAGTGGGAGGGTTGTAAAAAGGAAGAAGAAGAAGAAGAAGCGGAAGATGACGCTTTCCACACATTTTTCGTCTGTAGCCGATGGACAGAGAAGAGGAGTAGACTGGAGTCGGAAATAGGCGATTTTTCCCCGAAAATGCTATAAGCAAGATGACCTCGAGTACCGACACGTGGAATAGAATATCTTCCTTCATCGAGACGGTACTAAGATCCAAAAAGAGAGAGAGGAAGACGCCAACATTCCCTCACAAATTACATAAAGTAGATAAAAGCCTTACCGGCAAGAATGTATAAAGCCGCACCAGGTGCCAAATATGAAAAAGCCGGTCCCCAGAGGGGAAAAAAAACGACACCACTCTGAAGTAATGTGATAAGCGGTTCCGGAGTGGCCGGTGTCAAGTAGAAAGAAGGGGTTAAAGGTGTTTTTTTTTTAGTGAGTTGTGAGTCTCACACTACTAGAAACAGAGCGGGACTGTTTCCCGTGTGCATTATCGTTTATCCACTACCCCCTAGGCAAAAAAATAGAAAATAAAGGAGAATCCAGGACGGAGACCTGCTTATACGCCATCCAGTGTGTCCGTGATGCCGAGACATCCTAAAGTCGTCTTCTATGAGAACAATACTATAGCCGGTGTGTATAAAAACTCACAGAATGCTGTGATTAATTATAAATTTAAATTCAGGAAATTCTAAGATCAGTTGATCCCTTATCGTCAGCGATCTATCTTCATTGATGAACGGATGTATCTATCCAGTCATCTACTGGCAAATTTTAATTCTTTAATCACCCCTCTTACACGGCCAGAAAAAACCCTTCAAACAAAAGCCAGAAAAAAACCCCAAAAATGTCCAACAAAACAAATAAACATCTCAATGAATGAAATTAAATGTTAATGCGACAAAATATGGGAAGCAAATTTGTATTCATTTCAAAAATCCACTTAATACCATAATTCACTGATTTTATGGGAATTCCTCTCACATTTTATGGTAATCCACTCTGCCAACTGCACACACAGCCACACAACAATCCGGCTTCGAAAATTAATCAAAACAATTAAATTTGAGAAAAAATATTTGCATAGGCAAAGCCCCAGCATGGTCCACAAGAAGTATTTATTTTGGCTAACACCCATTATGGATGTAAATGACCCGCAGCCAATCATCAGCCGAATCTATCGGAACTAATTTGATATTTTTTTTTTCTATACGAGTAGAAAAGGCACACACATCCTCACGCGTTAGCCTACGGCGCCGACGCGACCACGATCACCAAACGATCACAGTGAAGGCTATCAGTTGCGTCATTGGGGTGATGACGAATCGTCGATAGTTCCTTTTCATCTTCACAGGGGGTTTCAGTCACAACATGCTTAGTGAAGGTGGAGTGTACCTTTACCCATAAGTGATGAGCTGATACTAATGAGCGATGGAAGGCTCTTCCTTTCTACTGCAACTGCAACATGGACCGTAAATTATGTCAACGCGCCCATCCACTGCACCAGAACAATGGGGCAGGGCAATACAAGGAAGTCGGACTTGCATATTCGCCGCTTCATATCGGGCCGACTGTGCGCGGTACTGTAACATGTCAATTTGCTGCAACAGAGTGGAACATTAAAGGGCATTCTCCTGTCCATCGGATGCATTCTCCGATGTGTGGACACCTTTCAAGTGGTATAGTTGGAGAGTCGACCTTTTGGTAAATCATCAGCGAAACTGAAAGCCTGTGTGTGTGTGATGCGAACGAAGCAAAATGTTAATTTATGACCCCATTTGGATGTCCAAGTTCCAGTGGACACAGAGTGACACAGTTGTCCGGCAATGATGACAAGATTTGAAATGTGGGACGTGTGCGAGGCTTTTGATTTTAACCGATACAGCCAGCGGCGGCAGAGGTTGTTGCTCCGAATAGAGAGTGGGTTTCATTTTGGGTGACAACTATTGAGAATACACTGGACAAAGGCGTTCTTTTATTGTGGCAAGGGCATACCAAGATGTCATAGTGAGGGTTAAATTCAGAATTCCATCTCTTGTGCTCTCTTGTCCGCCATTCTTCTTCTTCTTCTTCCTTTTATCAGCGAGGTTATGATCCGAAAATGAGGGATCATAACCCTCCCACTTCACTGCATTTCTACTGATCCGCCTGTGGGGTTCGCCATTCGCCGGATCTAAATCAGAAAAATTTTACCACCACCCGATTTCACGCAAATACGCACTTTGTATGATTATGGCGTGCGTCCCAGAAAGTGGCTCTCAGTGGGGTTGGTTGCAATGGGGTAACAACAGAATGGAATAGATTTGCTGTCAAATGGATGTGAAACCGAAACTTAACTACTCGAACCTTAATTGGATTTGCCAAACGTACACACTCGGCTTAGTACGATTCCTGTGCAATCAATGGGGGTTGGCATTCGATTTTATTGCTCAAATACAATGGTTTAGGGCTGATCCGAAGCCCTATAGTGACACGATTGACATTGATAGTAAGCAGAACAACACGTAGTTGCCCCCGATTCGACGAGACTGATTTTGTGGTGCTTTGACTGCACTTTTGATGACATGAGCTTAGTAATTCATTCATTGCTGTTGAACAATATTCACAACCCTTAATTTGAGAAAGGGAGAGTGAAGGCATATGAGCGTGTATGGTTGTCAAATGTGTCTGTCGAATGTGATGCCCCAATGCTAGGCTGTTAAGTCCATCGAATAGAACCGAGTATTTGGAAGACTTAGCAAATGAAAATGCAACTATACTATGCAACCTTAAAGAACGTTCAGATTCGGATAAATGTCTCTGAGGGCTGTCCTGTGAAGATACCGATAATGGAGCTGATATCTGATCGCTTCAGCAAGTTCAAACCATTTGAGTACTTCTGATCTAGCCTATCCCATCTGCCGTTTGTCAGGTAGAGTAAATTACCTTCAGCTCCTAACCTATCAAGGAAAATATTTTCTCTTCATTTAGGCTACATGCAGCTACCATATGTCCCGCTCCAATCCTGAGTCAGTACTACTATTGGAGAATCAATGTCACTGTCGTTCGTAAGTTGCAGACTTTCGTCTAAGCATCATCCTTAGAATTTTCTGACCCAATCGCATCTCGAACGGACCATTACTATCACCAGAAAGCTGCAAACGTTTGTTAATAGGAGCCTACGCAATATATTAAGGATTTTCTGGCCCAATCGTATCTCTAACGAACACCTTTACGAGAGAACGGGTCAGGAACCAATAGGCACAACAATCCAACGACGGAAGTGGCAGTGGATTGGTCACACGTTCCAATAACGTGATAGTTCCATAGCAATGAAATCCTTTAACTCAGAATGGCAGAAGGCCTAGTAGTCTTTTTATTTATTTATTTATTCTTTATTTTTTCAAATTAAATAAATCATACAATTTTTCTGCGAAGCCTAAGGGGCTTATCTGCAGAAGATTGGTTTTCAGATTAGGTTTAATGAAGAATAAGAGCAAGAATAAAAGTTAATTCAAAAATTGAAATCGGAAAATTCCGAAGGAGAACATGACACAGAACAGTCGAGAAGGAGGCTCCGCAGTTAGGGAAAAGTTGGGGAGAGTTGAGGCACATTGCCAGAAACGGTACACGATGGCGCTTAAGCGTAGTAGAGGTCCTAGGACCCAGAAGGCGATAGAGGACGTAAAGGAAGGAGGAATACATTATTACTGAATGAATGCAAAATGCCCTGTGATCCATTCACTTCTTCTTCTTCCTTTTATCAGCGAGGTTATGATCCGAAAATAAGGGATCATAACCCTCCCACTTCAGTGTATTTCTACTGATCTACCTGTGGGGTTCGCCTGTCATCCATTCACCAAGAGAAGAAATTTAAATATTCAGACACTAACACTAAATGGTGTCCAATTTAATTTTTCCAACGAAGCCAAATATCTAGGGGTAACTCTAGACCACAAACTCAACCGGAAGCCACATCTAGATAAAATTACATCAAAGGCGACTAGGGCCTTCTGGGCAAGTTCTACACTCTTTGCCAAAAAATGGGGTCTCAAGCCCAAAATGATTCATTGGACATACCTTACCATCGTCATTCACATAATTACATATGCGATGCCTCACATTCAAAAGGTACAAGGACTAGCCTGCGTAGGTATTACGGGTTCGATGTGCACATGCCCGACAGTGGCACTGGAAGCCCTATTGAACTTCCCACATTTGTAAGTAAAGGTAAAGAAGACTGCTGCCGTAAGTGCTCTGAAGCTTCATTTCCTCAGTAATGACTCTGATTCAACAGGGCATATGAAGATTCTAAACAAAGTTCCGCGGTTACACTCACCAGCAGTATGTGTATCTGATTTTGTGACCAGAGAAAATAAACGTAAGTCATAATTTCAAAATCAACATATGGCTGGAAAATTGTTCGCTCTGTTGATAATGATTTACTTATAACATCTTAGGTGGCGCTACAGTTCGGAGTGAACCTGGCCCTCAACCAACAAGCATCTCCATTTAGCTCGGTCTTTAGCTAATTGCCTGCAGTTGCGCACTCCAAGTTGGCCGTCGTAATCTATGACATCGGTTATCGGGAAAAAATACTGTGAATCAGAAGCAAAAACAAACAATAACAAAAATCTCCCCAGTTATCGGGGTGCCACCCCCGGAGTTTCTCTAAAGTATAAACAACTGAGCCTCAAAACCACTGCAAGAAATCTTTATCTCTCTCTCTATCTATCGTCTCCAACGCCCGCACTGCGTGTAAACATGTTAAGGCTATTCATGACCCCTTGAGTGTACGCAAATTATATATAACAAAAAAACATTCCAAATTGAACCTATTGGGAAAACCTCCAGCTATCTCAGATGGGTCGAAAAATCAACCGGAATTTTTGTACACAATTTCAATTCGAAGCAGAAGTCTATGATATAGAGCTATGTGTGTGTCAAAGAATGCACCAGAGACGCCTCTGAAGAACATACATAAACATTCTAGATGGCCAAGCAGCTCTACTCGCAAAACGTCTCATGTCCTT
The DNA here is from genome assembly GCA_945910035.1 of Brachypalpus laphriformis. Taxonomy (NCBI): domain Eukaryota; kingdom Metazoa; phylum Arthropoda; class Insecta; order Diptera; family Syrphidae; genus Brachypalpus; species Brachypalpus laphriformis. The sequence continues at coordinate 162,097,765 of OX246756.1, forward strand.
CAGCTTTGAGTCTTAAATACCTTGGAGCTGTCTCATTACCCAGCCAAGCAGCTTATTGCACACAACACTCTTGCACTCACTAGCGTCCCTGGCCACAAGGGCATCGCCGGCAATGAGACTGCCAGATGAACTAGCCAGATCTGGCTCCCAACTCAAATTCATTGATCCGGAACCTTTTTTGCTGCCTACCTACGTGTTAAATCAAAATTAAGCTAGATCGTTGGCAACGACGCATAAAGCGTGCATACTTCTTCTTCTTCTTCTTCCTATTTCAGAGAGATTATGATCTGAAAACAAGGGACCATAACCCTCCCACTTCATCGCATTTCTACTGATAAGCCTGTGGGGTTCGCCTATTTAACCTCAGAAAATATCGGCATGCCTCCCTATTTTGGATCTCTTAATGATCTCTTCTTTGAACATGGCAATTTCAACTGAGCCGGTCATGCTCTATTTTTCATAAGATGGTTTCTTTGACGTGAAGGCTTCCACAGATCTTCAAACTTCTTATTCGATCAAGCCTTGTCACTCCTGTTGTCATGCGAAGCATCTTCATCTCAGCTGCCGTTAGAGCCTTCCTCTCGACTTAGGGGTTTTTTTCGGTCACAGAAGATAGCGGGATTTTCTCGCCACTTCATCCACCCTACGCTTACGCGATGATTGATGTCGTCATCACAGGTTGCTTTGCTATTGATTATAGATCCCAGATATTTGAACTTTTTGCACTTGGGAAGCATTGTTCCATTCAAATAAATGTCTGGAATAGGCCTGAGTGGGTCAGAGATCGGGCAGCACAAGTACTCTGCCTTTTTTGAACTAAGGCGATACACATTTCCCCCCAGAACGTCCACCCACACATCAAGTGCTCGTTGCAGGGATATAGGATCCTCACTTCTGATGGCTCCATTGTCAGCAAAGAATAACTGAACTACCTTGGGGTCCATCACTTTACCTTCAAGCAGATAATCAAGGACTGTAATAAAGAGTGAAGGACTTAGAACACTTCCCTGTTTTGATTGGGAACTCTTCGGTTACTGCAGCGGGGCATCTTACTCTTGTCTTTGCTCCTTCGTACATGTCCATGATCATCTGTACATAGGTTTCTGGGACCCCTCAATGTCTTAGCGCCACCCATATCAGATCTCGTGGTTGCCTGTCGAATGCCTTCTCAAAGTCAACCAATACAATATGCAAATGCCTTAAGGAATCACGATGTTTTTCCATTATGATCCTTATACTTTGGATTGCATCTGTGGTTGATTTACCCGAGACAAACCCGCACTGATCATCAGATAGCTGTATTATTTTTCGCAGTCGGCCACCTAATACCCGCTCAACAATCTTCATGGTGTGTGACATCAGCTTGATCGAACGGTAGTTATCACAGTTTCGCGTATCACCCTTCTCTTTGTATACAGGGAGAAGGTAACTTTCCCTCCATTGATTCGGCATTGGATCACCTCTCACGAATTTGGAGATGAGAATTCTGAGCCATCTGAACGACGTCTCCCATCTTTTTCCAGAACTCAGAGGGTATCTCGTCTGGCCCAACCGCTTTTCGTTTTTTGGAGTATTTGACCGCCTCACTAACTTCTTCGACTGTAATGTCGGCTATTTCTTCACAGTTAGGGGTGGCTCTTGGAAAGTATAGCCGGGGAAACTGTTCATTTAAAAGTTCTTCACAGTGCTGCCGCCACCTCTGCAGAGTTTTGTCGTCATCCACAAGAAGCTGGCCATGAGCATTGTTAATGAACTTTGCTGAACGAATCTACTAGGCTAGCTAGGCCCTGGCTGTTGCGCCAAATATTTGTTTTGAACGAATCTACTGAGCATTCCTCCTTCTTTGGGCGGCTATTTTGAAGATGGTTGCGCTCTTGTTCATATTGTGTCTTCGAAGCTCCTGGATAGCCTCGTTTGCATCAGCAACCGCGGAAGATATTTTCTCCAGCTCCCGATACAGGCCCTCCGTACTCTCTGCTTGAAGCTGGGCGAACTTCTTCTTCCCTTTTTTCTTGCAGCATCTGTATTCCATTTCGAGGCGAACTTTTTCGTCATTATTATTAGAGGGGCACTTTGACCAAGCTTTGAAAGCCGCTTTCTTCCCATTTATCACTTTCTCAGCTTCATCACTCCACCACCATGTTTCTTTGGCGTGTTGATGGTGGCATTTTGAAGCTCCTAGCAGTGATGTGGCCTTCTTTAAGCAAGTTCGCTGTAGGGAATCCCACATATTTGTGGTCCAGATTGTCCTTTTCTTTGTCCAGATTGTACCACTTGATTTTCTCAGAGACCCTTGTTTGTTTGCTTTTCTTCAAAAAACAAAGGCTTTTCTTCCGTGTCTTCATAAAAATTTCTTTTAGCAGAAGACGGTGTTGCCGAGCGATCGCCCATCCCAGAATCACTTTGCAATCTCTTACCCGAGGCTTTATGAAACTGCCTACCAAATGGTAGCCAATCTGGGTTTCATCTCCATCAGTGCTGTAAGTGATCAGGAGTCGGCTTTGTTTGATGAGCATGGTATTTAACACAATAAGACCGTGTGATTTGCACATGCTTAGGTTGTCTACACCAGGAAGGTTTCTGGTGCCGTATCCCAGTCCTCCATGGCAGTCTTCATAGTCTTTGTTTGACTTCCCGACATGTCCATTCAAATCTCCTCCAACAAACAGAAACTCTTCATTTGCGATGTTCTTAAGGAGATTGTGGAAATCTACCCAAAATGCATCTTTATCCCTCTGATCGCACCCAGTTTTGGGAGTATATGCACTGACAATATTCCACACCTCTCCTTGTATAACTACTATCAAACGGTCGCTGGACTTCGAAATGCTCAAGACGCTACCAAGTAGCTCTGCCGCAAGGATAATACCGATTCTGTTCCTAGGCTGTTCCATTCCTTAGTAGAATATCTTGTACTTTTGACCTGATGTCATACTGCGCCCACACTGGGACTCACAGATAGGTCTAAGACATGCAAAGAGATTTATTGATCTCTGCAGTAAATGATCGAAAGAAACTCTAGCAAGGAACAAACATAATACAAAGGTTTTAACAGACTTCCCTATTGGTAATTGCTCTCTCAAATACCACCTTAAGAAAATTGGCATTAGTTAATCCGACACTTGCAGACTGTGTCTTGAGGACACTGAAACCACTGAGCACATCATGTGTGGACGTCCAACCATAGCTCGCAGCAGACAAAAAAAAAATTCATAAAGGGTCAGCACCCCATCTGACATAATCTCTTCCTCAGCCCAAGCCATATTAAGCTTCCTTTCAGTTATTGATTTCAGCTAGGACACCATTGCAACACGCTTTCCTTCAGGGTTTAGTACAAAAGATCACTTTGCAGGTAAAAGTACCTTGTTGTCTTAGAGCACAAAATGCTTTATTTGGAGCCCTCCATACTGAGTTTTTAATTTATTTTCAGTACCAAAGCAAGTTACAATAGAGTGAGGCCAAACGATAACAACAAGTTGTACAAGTTGAATGCGTGATAAATTTTTATATTTATGATTTCACACAATGCAGACAGAGCTTATAACTGAACTCTATCCATACCATGACCTAAAAATTATACGAAGCAGAAATTTAGCAAATTATTCTGCTTAACATTACATTTTATGAAGCGTTAATGGTAAAAGAAAAATCCCACTTCATTCATTTTTGAACAGAAACGAAAGATTTTATTAATTTAATTGCGTCATTGTGGTGTTATTTTGGAACTAAAAGAGAAATACTGATGGAGGTCTCTATTCATTAAGATACCATATGTACATGTATCGTAATGAAAAATTACCTCTCTCACACCACCAACGGAGCTGAGGACGAAGAGTGCAGAGCACAAATATGTGGGATTCCCTACAGCGAACTTGCTTAAAGAAGGCTAAATCACTGCTAGGAGCTTCAGAAGGCCACCATCAACACGCCAAAGAAACATGGTGGTGGAGTGATGAAGCTAAGAAGGTGATAAATGAGAAAGCGGCTGATAAAAAGAAAGCGGATTTCAGAGCTTGATCAAAGTGCCCCCCTAATAATAGTGACAATAAAGCCCACCTCGAAGTGGAATACAGATGTTTCAAGAAAAAAGCGAAGAAGAAGTGCGCCCAGCTTCAAGCAGAGAGTACGGAGGGCCTGTATCGGGAGCTGGAGAAAATATTTCTCCCGGTTGCTGATGCAAACCAGGCTATCCAGGAGCTGCGAAGACACATTATGAACAAGAGCGCAACCATCTTCAAAATAGCCGCCCAAAGAAGGAGGAATGCTCAGGAGATTCGTTCGCCAAAGTTCATTAACAATGCTCATGGCCAGCTTCTTGTGGATGACGACAAAACTCTGCAGAGGTGGCGGCAGCACTGTGAAGAACTTTTAAATGAACAGTTTCCCCGGCTATACTTTCCAAGAGCCACCCCTAACTGTGAAGAAATACCCGACATTACAGTCGACGAAGTTAGTGAGGCGGTCAAATACAACAAAAAAACGAAAAGCGGTTGGGCCAGACGAGATACCCTCTGAGTTCTGGAAAAAGATGGGAGACGTCGGGTTCAGATGGCTCAGAATTCTCATCTCCAAATTCGTGAGGGGGAAAGTTACCTTCTCCCTGTATACAAAGGGAAGGGTGATACGCGTAACTGTGATAACTACCGTTCGATCAAGCTGATGTCACACACCATGGAGATTGTTGAGCGGGTATTAGGTGGCCGACTGCGAAAAATAAAACGGATATCTGATGATCAGTGCGGGTTTGTCTCGGGTATATCAACCACAGATGTAATCCAAAGTATAAGGATCATAATGGAAAAACATCGTGATTGCTTAAAGGATTTGCATATTGTATTGGTTGACTTTGAGAAGGCATTCGACAGACAACCACGAGATATGTTGGGGTGGCGCTAAGACATCGAGGGGTCCCAGAAACCTATGTACAGATGATCATGGACATGTACGAAGGAGCAAATACAAGAGTAAGATGCCCCGCTGGAGTACCTTAAGAGTTCCCAATCAAAGTCGGGGTGCAACAGGGAAGTGTTCTAAGTCCTTCGCTCTTTATTACAGTCCCTGACTATCTGCTTGAAGGTAAAGTGATGGACCCCAAGGTACATCAGTTATTCCTTGCTGACGATGGAGCCACCAGAAGTGAGGATCCTACATCCCTGCAACGAGCACTTGATGTGTGGGTGGACGCTCTGGAGGGAAATGAGTATCGCATTAGTTCAAAAAAGACAGAGTACTTGTGCTGCCCGTTCTCTGATCCACTCAGGCCTATTCCAGACATTTATTTGAATGGAACAGTGCTTCCCAAGTGCGAAAAGTTCAAATAAATGGGATCTATGATCAATAGCAAAACAACCTGTGATGACGACATCAATCATCGCGTAAGCGTAGGGTGGATGAAGTGGCGAGAAAATCCCGCTATCTTCTGTGACAGAAAAATGCCACCTAAGTTGAAAGGAAGGCTCTACACCGCAGTTGTGCGTCCAGCGCTCACATACGGTTCACAATGTTGGACGATGTACAAAAGGTATGAGAGTAAATTAACGGCAGCTGAGATGAATATGCCTCGCATGACAGCAGGAGTGACAAAGCTTGATCGAATAAGAAGTTCGAAGATCCATGGAAGCTTTCACATCAAGGAAACCATCGTACAAGAAATAGAGTGCGACCGGCTCAGTTGGTATTGCCATGTCCAAAGAAGAGATCATTTGAACCCTGTTAAAACGGCAATATCAATACACGTTCCAAAGACATCGCGATGTAGGAAAGGCAGGCCTATAAACGCCTGGATCAGACAAATACGACGGCATCGGCATTTCATTGGCCTCAGTAATCGAGTGATCCAAAATCGGCAGACCTGCTGATATTTTCTGAGGTCAAATAGGCAAACCCCACAGGCGGATCAGTAGAAATGCGGTGAAGTGGGAGGGTTGTGATCCCTTGTTTTCGGTTCATAACCTCGCTGATAAAAGGAAGAGAAGTGTAAGTACTTTGTAGACACGACAATCTCTTCTTATTTTTTGTATCAAATAAAAGTTGTTGGTCAATATTCATCCGCATTCCATTTATCAATCAGCGAAAAATGTCCACTCTGACCACATAACTCTGTCTTTGACCTGGCGAGTGGAGTTCCTCTAAACTTAATTCATTGACGGCGATTAATTTTGTCTTAAGAATGAGAAAAAGCTTCTAAATTGAGTTCTTCTCCACCGAATCACCTTCTGGAATGCCAACTATTTAGGAATCATCTCCAAGAAAGGAACGCCAAGCAACAAATAAATAAAAAAGAACCCTTCATCCGAGAAAGAAAGAAGCAAAGACCAAGACGAAGAAGAAGAAGACGAAACAAATCACTAATTCATCCTCCTCCATTAAATCTTAATCCAGCACTCTGCATTCAAATCGGGCCAATAAATTTCATTAAGTCAAACAATAAATCACCGAAACGATGTCTCTGCAACAAACAGCGCCCGAAATGACTCCTCTGCGCCCATCGTCATCGTAGCCTAGAACAAGTTAATTAATTCCGACTTTGACTTTTGTTTTTTTTTTTTTTTTTGAAACGGAAAACCAGATCTCAATCCAAAACCCCCACTCCACAGAGCGACGACACACCGAATCCAAAGAGCAATTTAATTCACTTTGTTCGATGAGCATTATCAACCAGATAACAGATAAATTTGGTCAAATTCACGCTTAATAGGGAAGAAGCAGACCGAACGAACGAAGGCATAAAATTGAGATGTTGCCTTCGAAAGTCGAAAGTATCTATCCGTATGTGTATCTGTTGGGTTTCGTTGAAATCTGTCATTTGGTTTTTTTTTTTTTGGATGCTGGTGGAATTGTTTCCCGGTTTACCTGGATCGATAGATAAATTACCGCGCGGAGAGTAGATTTAGTCATAAATTCTGGACCGGACTACACCAACACCGCCTTCTTTATGAGGTGATAGCCATCAATGAAGCCACTGAAATTGCTGTGCGTCGATCTTTTTGTTTTTATTTCGAAACCATTTCAGTGGTTCATTCGGAGCTGAGATTGATTGAGTTGATGGTGTGGCGGTAAAGAATGGTTGAGGCGTGGGCTGTTACCATCCATGCAGCCGAGACGAGAGATGCGTTCTATAATTAAAAATAAATTTATTTTTTGTTTTTATTTCGCATGATTGTTGAAAATTGATTTTTAACGCCCGTTTTCCCTTTGAGCGGGGGGAAGATGTATAATTTTATGATTATTGTGATGGAACTGGTTGTTGACAGAGGAAAGCAGTTAGCGGTGGAAAATTGCCTAATTAGAATTTTCCGAGACCATAAATCGATATTTATTCAACAATAACTGCCGACAAACGCGTGCAGTGGGAGTTGGGAAATTAGTTCTTTTGATTGGAAAGAGGCAATGCGAACAGTCAACTTATAAACTGTCGGAATGGTGATTGATCGGAGGAGATGCTCTGAAGAATTCGGTCAGTAACGATGCTCAGAATTGTCTGCTAGGAAAAATAACATAAAAGTTCAAATATAGTACAGGTGGCGGCATTCCTGCTTATCCTTTCAAGACCTTGAAAATAGAAAATTTACTCGTAATGCGTGCATCTTTCAGTTGCAAACGTACAAGACCTTAACTACAGAGGAAACATGGGGAAAAATTGTGATCTGATCATGGAAGGATATAGCTTAGATCGTCCACATTTCATATGAATAAAGTCAAAATATCATTCAAAACGAACTTGGGTGCTCCAAACTTTCTACAAGATGTGCTTCAAAACTGCTTTCAGTTCAACAAAACCGCAGTCAACTGACGACTTCAAGGTAGTGGTTGGATCTGTTTCATACCGAGCAATAAGATTTTCTGACCAGATTTGTGAAGACACATACGACTTGGGTAATTACTATACCCCTGAGACTAAGCAGCAATCAAAAGAGTAAAGAAGGTCTGAGTAATAAGCTCAGATGGCCAAACAATTAACTCTGATTACTACTACGGTCTTTTGCATCGACTGCTAGAGGAAATAAAGAAAAAGTGTTCAGGAATTTTGAGGAAAACGTTTCAATATCTGATTCTACTGATGCATCAGCATCTTCCCAGTGTCACTGACCGAGTGTCCGTTGAATTAGATTTCACCCTGGGCTACAAACCATCATGTTCTGTAGAAAGAAGCGCTCTTAATCCGTACAGATGGGTGCAAAAACCCCAGATGGAGTTGGTGCTGGAGTTTTCTCAGAGCATCTGTACATTTACCTCTCCTTTGCCACGTAAATCTTAGGACCTGCAGACATCGATCGCAAAGCTGAGGACATAACAACCATCTTTAATGAGGCCTTTGTCAAAGCTTGTCCAGAAACTAAAGAAGAGATAAATATTGCCACCATGGTGGTCGAGGGAACTAGCTAACATTAGAAAGGTAACCAGGTACCTTCTAAATATAGCCAAAAGAACTAGACTAGACGCGGATTGGGAACAATATAAGTCCAGTCAGAGGAATTTCAAAAATGAAACACAGAAAGCTAAACATCATTCTTGGCAACATTTCTGTAACGAGATCAAAGATACGGCAGAATCGTCGAGACTGAGAAAAATCCTATCCAGAGAACCAAAAACGCTAGGATCCCTCAAAGAACCCGACGGAAGATGAACCGAGTCCTGTTCGGAATCACTGAGCTTTCTGTTAAAAACGCGCTTCCCAGGGTGTACGACCCCTCCAGACAATAACATCGGGACTAATATTAGAATTGTAGCGAATGTTCCGACGGAGTTAGTTACGGAAGAAAGAATCGAGTGGGAAATTATATCGTTCTCTGCCTTTAAATCCCCAGGACTCGACGGGACTATCCCGATCATGTTACAGAAAACCGTAACCACGATTATCTTGGTACTCAAAGGACTATACCTCAATAGCCTAATTTGCATATAACTTCCTAGAGCATGGAGAGAGATTAAAGTGGTGTTCATACCCAATGCCGGTAAGGCAAGCAACACCATTGCGAAAGACCTTAGGCCAATTATCTCCTTCGTCTTAATAGCCTTCGAAAGATTTGCTGATATATACTCGTATATTTGCAGCAAACTACGCCCTGGAGATCTATCCCCGGCGCAGAACGCTTATATGAAAGGTAAAAGCGTAGAGACAGAGCTGCACTGTGTGGTTGGATTAATAGAAAAATCATTGAAAGGCAAAGAATACACACTGGCCGCTTTCTTAGATATTGAAGGAGCCTTAAACAATGTCAGAAGAGATGCGGTTCATAGAACCTTAAGGAACCTCAATATTCAGAGCTCCCTGATCAATATGCCTCGTCAATATGCTAGAGGAAAGACTTATTAAAGTAGAGCTCGGAGGAACAAAGTTGGAAGCCTACGCCTCAAGAGGTACTCCTCAAGGAGGGGTTATATCCCCACTGCTCTGGATAATTGTCTTAAATGAAGTTCTTCTAAATTTTTGGAGCAGCGGTGTCAAAGCTATAGCGTCAAAATTCCTCCCGACGCTGAGCGAGCAAATCGAAGGGGCACTCAGATCCATTGACTCTTGGACGCATAAATGTGGATTAGCCGTCAATCCCCAGAAAACGGAATTAGTATATTCACTAACAAAAGAATAATTCCACAGTTCTTAACACTTCTATAAGGGGTACCCGCCCAAGTATCTCAAGCAGTGCGATATACCTCGGCCTAGTGCTCGATAGAAAACTGGATTGGAGACTGAATATTAACGATAGAGTAAAAAAAGCCACGATAGCTCTCTACTCGTATAACAGACTATTCGAAAAAACTTGGGGACCAAACCCGAAAGTCATCCTATGGACGTATACAGCTATAGCAAGGCCCATACTAACTTATGGCTGTATAATGGCAAGCCGCCTGCAAAACTAACAGCCTAACTGGCATCACAAAAGTACAAAGACTAGCGCGCATGGCGTGACTAGTGCAATGAAAACAACACCTACAACAGGACTTGAAGCCATCCTTAACCTACTTCCGCTAGACATCTTCATACAAGCATCGGCGGCTATTAATGCCGTAAGGTTAAGCCAAACAGATAGCGGGAGACCAATCGCAATGGGTCATACTATGATCCTATACAGATACATGGGCAACGTCTCTAGTACAGACTACACAACAAACTGGCAGAACGCCCAACAAGAGAGCCATAGCCGTGTACATCGATGGATCCAAAATGAAAACGGGTGTCAGCGCAGGCATCTTCTCTGAAACGCTTGGTATTTCCTTGTTAGTCACGCTTCCGAACTCCAGCAGCGTTTTCCAGGTGGAGGTCCTAGCAGTGACAATAGCGGCCCGTGAGACTGCGATGAGCGCAATAACACGTGAGGATATCACCTACTTCATCCACAGCCAGGCAGCGATAAAAGCAATATCTGCTACAGAAGTAAAATCGAAGCTTGTCAAGTGTTGTAGAGAAGAGCTCAAGGTTCTTGGAGCACGGCACAAGATAGAGCTCTGCTCGTGGTCATGAAGGCAAAATAGGGAATGAGAAAGGTGATGAACTGGCTAGAGGAGGTTCAGCACTAGACTCGGACCAATCCAACCCCTCAGTGTACATCCCGCCTTGTACACTCAAACTTGAGGCAGAGAACAAAGCCCTAATGGAGGAAAACAACAGATGGTCCTCTCTAGATACTTGCATCATCACGAGGAAGCTATGGCCTACATTTGACAGTTCAAAAACCAATAAACTCATGCAGAGGGATAGAAAATTACTCTCTACTCTCATAGAAGTTATTACGGGGCACAACACTATGCCATACCACATGAAAAAGTTACGTGTGACGAAAGAGGACCTTTGTAGGGGCTGCGGCGACGAGGAAGTTCAAGAGGACACAACCCACTTTCTCTGCCACTACGCAGGCCTCTACCACTTTAGAAATAGATATCTCGGACAATTCTTCTCTAAGAAATTAGAAGAATTATTCAACAGACCGAACGTTCACGCCCCTCACGAGGAGAAGGACGACGCGTCAAAAGGATGACTTCTACCAGCTCTTGGACAAGACGTATGAGCAATGCCCTAGTCACGACGTTCAAATTATCCTAGGTGATTTTAACGCAAAGCTAGGAAGAGAAGACGTCTTTAGTAGCGTGGTCGGAAAGCACAGCCTGCACGACATCACATCCGGTAACGGACTCAGGCTAAACGACTTTGCGGCGGCGGAAACTTTGTCGTAGCTAGTACCCGGTTCTCACGTCTCGACATTCACAAAGGAACATGGCTCCTTTGATCGAAAAACTGTCAACCAAATCGATCACATTGCGATCGATGCAAGGCACTCTTCCAGTATTCTGGGTGTCCGGACTTTCCGAGGAGCCAACGTGGACTCGGATCACTACCTAGTTGTAGCCAAGGTACGGATGCGGATATCCAGAACGGAGCGAAATCGACGAAATACTGTGAGGAAATTTGACATCGGGCGGCTACAATCGCAAGAGACCGCCAGAGCCTTTGCCGATCGAGTTTCTCTTAATTTTAATCTAAGTCCTATGCCGCCAGCAGCAAATGTTGAAGACCAGTGGCAGCGTTGCCAACAAGCCATCAGTGATGCCGCCTCTGATGTACTGGGTTTCTCCCGGCCACCATAACGAAACCCTTGGTTTGATGAGGATTGCCGGCAAGCACATGTAGCTAAACAAGAGGCGTTCAAAGCGGTGCTGCATAGGAGGACTAGAGCTGCTTACGAGCTCTACATGCGCAGGAGAAAAGAGAAACATCGACGTCTCAGAAAGAAGAAAAACCAGCATGAGAAGCGCTCGATCGAGGAGATTGAGAGACTTTATTGCAGGAATGATGTTCGAAAATTTTACCAAAAGGCTAAAAAGAACATGCCAGGGTTTCAAAGCCAGAACAAAAGCCTGCAGGGACAAAAATGGAAACATAGTAGTAGAATCGCAGTCGGTGCTGACGATATGGAAGGAACACTTCTGCAGACCGTTAAACGGCGATGATGATCAATATTCCGCTGTCAGGCAGAATGAGCCATTCAACAGTGACGATGGCAGTCAAGATTCCCGTCAACCCGATCAGAATGAAGTGAGGATAGCGATATCTAAACTCAAATCCACCAAAGCTGCTGGAGCCGACGACCTTGCCGCTGAACTTTTCAAGGCAGGAGGAGATGAGTTGGAAAGCAGCATGCACCAGCTCATCTGTTAAATCTGGTCGGACGAAAGTATGTCCGATGAATGGAACCTCAGCATCGTTTGCCAGATCCTGAAGAAAGGAGACCCTCTGAACTGCTCCAATTACAGAGGTATAAGTCTCCTAAATATCGCATATAAGATCCTGTCTGCCGTACTATGTGAACGCCTAAAACCGATCGTCAACAACCTGATAGGTCTTTGTCAGTGCGGTTTCAGGCCGGGAAAGTTCACCATTGACCAAATATTCACACTACGGCAGATCTTGGAAAAAACCCATGATTACAAATTCGATAAGCACCACCTCCTTATCGATTTCAAAGTTGCCTATGATAGGGTGTATAGAGACGAGTTATACAGAGCCATGTCTAGTCTTGGCATCCCTGCCAAGCTCGTCCGTTTGTACAGAATGACGATGGAGAACTCTCGCTGCTCTATCAAAGTCGGTGAGAATATCACCGAACCATTCCATGTCAGAAAAGGTCTGAGACAAGGTGACGCGCTATCATGCGATCTCTTTAACATAGTACTTGAGATAATTGTACGAAACTCACAGCAACACTGGAAGTACAATCTTTTACAAGTCTGTACAACTACTCGTCTACGCCAATGACGTTGACATAGTCGGAAGAACTCAGAGAAGCATTTGCCAGTATTGAGATCGAGGCAGCATAGATGGGTCTAGCGGTCAATGAAAGCAAAACAAAATATATGCTGTCCACAAAAAAGGACACCCAACATCGGCGTCTTGGACAGAATGCCACAATAGACAGATATAATTTTGAGGTAGTAAAGGATTTTGTCTACCTAGGCTCTATGGTGAACTCCGCAAATGACATCAGTAGGGAGATTACACGAAGAATTACTCTTGCCAATCGTTGTTTCTATGGGCTAAAACGGCAATTGAGTAGCAAAGCCCTATCTCGAACTACTACTTATAAGACACTAATCATCCCAGTCCTGCTGTATGGCGCAGAGGCATGGGCTTTGTCAAAACCGGATGAGGATGCCCTTGGTTATTTCGAGAGAAAAGTTCTTCGAGCGATCTTTGGTCCCGTCTGCATAGACGGTGAGTGGAGGAGAAGGTACAATGCCGAGCTATACGGCCTGTACAAGGACATCGACTTAGCCAGAAGAGTTCACATACAGCGACTAAGATGGCTGGGTCATTTCGAGCGGATGGAGCCCAACGTTCCCGCTAAGAAAGTCTTCGAATCCACCCCAGATGGACGGCGCAGTAGAGGACGACCTCGCGGTAGGTGGCGCAAACAAGTGGAGTGGGACCTCAACCAACTTGGCGTGCGCAACTGGAGGCAGCTGGCTCGTAACCGCGCTGGCCGGAGAGGTTTGTTGGTTGAGGCCCAGGTCCACCCCGGACTGTAGCGCCATCTAAGTAAGTAAGTAACTATCCAACAGACCGATCGGCATCATCGCAAACTTCATCAAATTTCCTGGACGGTTTGTATCTCGGGCACAGTACTACATGCTTTCTACTAAGCTACGTACAAAGGCGTTTATATTTTCTTCACGAGAAAGGGATTTTTTCTTTTCTTCTTTCCCCCATGGGTATTACAATTGATCTATAGTGACCTGAGTGTGATGTAAAGGATTTCCATCCCTACACCAGCCCACTGACCTAACCTAACCTTACCTAACTTTTAGCAAAATAGCTCCAGAGTACAACCCCAACCTCTACTGGGTACCAGGTTACTACGATACTATGCTATACTATATAATACTAGGGTCTTGTACGCACTGCGACCTCAAAGATCTATTATGCCAGCCCAGTGATTAGCCAAGAACTCGGTTAAGGCTTTGGGTGAATCTCAACAGAGCGCCAGGCTCAATGTTCCATGTCTGAGGCGAGAAGTATATTTCTTGTGGCCATGGGGCATTCACAAAGAATGTATTCTGCCGTCTCTTTTTGCTCTCCACATCCGGCATACTTCTGTATCTGTTACTCCTATTTGGTGCGAGTGGTAACTGAGTGGGCAATGACCAGTCAAGCTAAGGTCCTTATGTCTGCTTTGCCTGAGTTCAAGTAGCTTCTTAGCCTTACAATGGTTGAGGTCAATAAACTTTTTGCTTGACTTAGGCCCAGAACTTTGTATGGCAATCAGCTTCCCATTGTTTTATTTCAAGGTTTGTGCTACCCCGTGTAACTTTAAAATAGAGTTCAGGAGCGACTAGTGGGCGGCTGGTGCCTCTTCTTGCTAAGCTGTCCGCCCATTCATTGTCCACGAAGCCTTCGTGTCCTGGTATCCAGACAACGTGTTTTTTGATGCGAGATCTTCGAGCAGATTGAGATAGTCCCATATGTACAAATTTGGATCCTACCGTCTAGGATTTAGGCTATCCGAAAGGTTGTAGATACGGGTGCCCCCGACGCTTTATCGCAGGTATTATCGTACACAGAGTTCGTACACACTATGATATATCAAGGAACTCGCAAAGCTGACGAATTAGCTCGACAAGACTGCTCTGGTACAAATGGCATAAACATTGATTGAATTGAGGCGCTAATGTCCTTTGCTATATATAATATATCACCCCCGCTGGTTAATAAAGCGAATCAGCGATGGTACCATTTATATGTACACCAATGCAATGCTACACTAAATCAGAGATGATCTATCCGACTTCTGAGACGTGGAAGTACCTTAAAAAATCCACAGGAAGTGTCCACAGGTTAGGCAATCGACACAACGATTTCTGCAGAAGCTATAGAGCTAAAGAAGAACAGGAGACCTCCTATGCACTTGTTCTGCCAATTCCTCTTTAATAATCCAAACAATCTCTCCTACGTCAACGCCTGTATGCATATCTGCATATCTCCATAGCATAGTGCAGCTTTTTTGGACTAAGTGAGGCCACTGCAAACCAACGAGGGCCACTGCAAACCAACAAAGCCATTATTGTACGATACTACACGGAAGATTCTTTTTTGTGTAGTGGAGGAAAAAACGTCAATAGTTGATGGTCGTTGTTTCCCGTTAGGTCTGAGTTCTGAGATTGGGTGTCCCTTCCGTATTCTTTGCAAAGAAAGGCGGCAACATCGATGTAGTGACTGTGTTTAATTCCATCGTCTTCTTGGACATTGCCCGAATCTGAATCTATTCCAGATATGTGGGAACATCGTTTCCATGATCTATTGTGCCCACCAAGGCAGAAGGTAGAATCGAGCTCATTACAGATTTGGTCATACTAGTCCTAGAACATTTGCAACTGTGAACCAAATTGGCAAGTCATCAAATTTCCTCTGACTACAATCAAAATTATTGTTCCCCCTTCATTCTCCACAAGAATCCAGCGCTCTGCTTACACCAGTCTTTTTCCATTCAACTTACCTGCCTCGGAAGCAGTCAAAAATAATTGAATTATTGAAAACAACTGCGCGAATATTTTTGTGGCATTTCTTTCTTTTTGTTTCTGTGGATCATAAGGACATCATTAAACCAGAACGCAACAGACCCTGAACGGTGGTGGAATTTTTTTGTGCACCCGTTTTGCTCATCGCACATCGCACTCACAATCAATTTCATCAACTGTCATTCGTCTTGTGTCCACGGTGTCCCTCCCAGCGGAACCCTATTAATAAAAACCATCCTCGCCCATCACCATCATCATCATCAGCATTGTCATTGTCGTCAGACAGAAGGACCAGGAGGACCATTGCAATCATAAAATATTCATTACATGACATGACTCCCTGTTTACACATTTCAACAACATAATCATGAATTTATTTCCACTTGTGTTATGCACCCCACCCCGCTTGCTACGATCTGCGAAAAAACACCGAACCAATAAATTAACCCTCTAGCGCAGATGGCCTCGACGCAAAGGCTCTCTAGATGGAGTGACTTCGGAGAAGGCGCATTTCAGAAGTCAATTGTGGCGCGTTCAATGGTCAACGCAGGCAGAGTCGTCTTCTGTGGGGGAAGCTTGGACGAAAAAAAAAACCGCGACTCAACGCGGTCCCAGGGCTTTGTGGGCACACCACAACCAACCACACAGCACAGTGACACTAATGAAATTGTGAGAATCCACTTGACCCCTTTTATGGTCGAGCCTAGGGAACAGCTCTGTTGACGCGAACGAGGGCTAACAAGACACACAGCGTTTAAGGGCGACCGCGGAAATGTGCGTGCAAAATTTTGATTTGAGCTCGTAAATTAATTCGGTTAATTTGCAGCCAACCATCCGTCTGTCCAGCTGGTAGCTGCTGGTGGTGATGGTGGTGGATACGCGCAATTGACCCTTCTGTGCACGGCAGTGGGAGTACCACTTGATGATAAATTGGACTGATAAGCGGTGCCACTGGTACTTTTTAATGAGCCCTCCACCACCATCACACAGCCAGTGGAGGACGTGTGGGCCTTCCATCCACGCCTTCGAATTTCGTCAATTCAAATCGACCAAATGTCATTCGATTGGAAAGTCGAACCCAAAACAACGTCGGTCGTCGTCTTAAGACGTTTTGTGGGTTTTTCCTGGGATAACCCATTATTTGTTCTACTTTGGTGCAACCACAAATTGCTCCACGGGCGGGTACAAGTGACCGAAAATTGATGGTTTCGGATACACTTAAGTAATTTTGATTGTTTGGACTGTATAGCTGGCCGGCCGGCAGACAGGGTGTTATTAACTATTTGAGGCTAATTTTGTTGGTAATTGCTATGACTACTGTAAGGGTTATGGTCAGAAGAGTTTGGGCTCATGTGAGAGTGATTGTATGTAACAGCGGACGGAGTAGTTACTTCTTAGTATTCTTAGACACGAGCTTGAAAAGTTTTTCAAGTTCGTTGCTTTGAATGTTTGAAGGTGTTCTTCCTAAAGATATACTAATTGGATCAGGACCTTCATATTTTATTGAATTTACTTTTAATGATACATATCGCGCTCTCACCACTCATTTGGCTCCTTGTGGTGGATGAAATTCGAAACGGTTTCAACGTGTCGGGCTATGCTGACGATGTTGCCATTCTTGTTTCAGAGCTATAGACTCATTTGGTACTAGTTAATAACTGGGTCAGTAGCTGGGATCTGAGAGTGAACCCTTCGTAGACAGAAAGACACCAGGGAAAGGCAATTCTCTGAGTTTAAGCCCCTTAGAACCAACAGGCAATTTTATTTAACGTCGGCGTAGAGAAACGCAGACTGCGCCCCACCCTAACTGGACCAAAGTGGAAGAACACGCTCTTCGACAAAGACATGTTCGAGGAAATGTTAAACACCAGCGCCACAACGAACAACGGATCGGCTGAGGCCCTTACGCATGAGCTGATCCAGGTCATCACCACAGCGTGTGACGCAGCAATGTCCAGAAGGTCTGTCAGTAAAAGAGGCGAGCTCTGCTACTAGTGGACCGACGAGATTAAACGGCTCAGAGCGAAGTGCCTACAAGCACGACGCAGATCTCAGAGATGCAGAGACAGGCAAGATTTCCAAGAGCGGCTAACCACATTTAAATTGACGAGGCGGGAACTGGAAAGGGCCATTAAGGAGAGTAAGTCAAGGAGCTTTAGACGGCTCTGTGACGAGGCTGAATTAGACCCCTGGGGCATAGCGTATAGAGTGGTGATGAAGAAGGTTAAAAGCAACAGGTCTCCAGAATTAACCTGCCCGGCAATGCTAAAGACCATAGTAGAGCACCCATTCCCCCATAGATCAACTACTATGGTCTCCATCACGATGGAGATCAGCGTGGAGCATATGCCGGCAATCACGTCGGAAGGACTCTTTGGGACACGGAAAAAAATCGGAGACAGCAACGCACCCGGACCGGATGGCATCCAGAATAGGGCACCCAAGGCGGCTGTTAAAACGAGATCGGACATCTTTCTAACAACGATGAAAAGGTACATAGAGGAGGGGGTATTCCCGATACCATGGAAATTACAACATTTAGTGCTGCTTCCAAAGGGCAATAAGCCGCCCGGATAACAATAATCGTATCGCCCAATATGCCTGCTCGATACGCTGGGAAAGATCCTAGAGCTTGCGGTGGCGGAGGAAAACGGAGCCCTATCAGACTACCAATACGGCTTTAGAAAATCACGCTCTACAGTCGATGCCATAAAGGCGGTAGTAGATACAGCAACTGAAGTAAGATAGGGAAAAAGGTGGTGGTGGGGGACGAAGAGATACTGAGCAGTAGTAACGCTCGACGTCAAAAATGCGTTCAGCTTGGTAAGCTGGTCATTCATTAGGAGAGCCCTGGCCAGGATGGATACACCATACTACCTCCTGAGGCTAGTCACGGACTACTTCAGCAACTGGAAGCTAGGATACCACATTAAAGATGGGGCTAAACACTAAAGCGTTTCCGCGGGAGTCCCGCAAATGTTGGTCCTTGGACCTCTCCATCGGTCGGTCCTCACATTATGTACGACGGAGTTCTGTGACTAACACTGCCCGAGGGAGTCGAAGTAATTGCCTTCGCTGACGATATCGCAGTGGTTACAGTAGCCAGACACGTGCACGAGGTGGAGTCTGCCATAGATGAGGCAGTTGTAAGAATGAAGGAATGGCTGGAGTCTACTGGTCTGGAACTAGCTGTGAGCCTTCGGGTCGGAAACGAGACAATCAGGTCCAAAGAATTCTTGAATTACCTTGGAGTCATACTCGGCAATAGGCTGCACTTCAAAGCCCACGTCGAGTACTCTAGTAAGAAGGCATCACCGATGCAGGCAGCACTCTCTCGAATGCTCCCGAACATCGGCGGGCCTGGATACGCCCTCAGGATTCTGCTGTCCAGAGCGGTCAGCTCGGTACTTCTATACGCTGCCCCGATATCGGAAGCTATCATCAGCTCACAGGCTCTGCGCAATCAGAGTAATTTCGAATTATCTCTGACGATGCAGCCTGCATTTTAACCGGGATGGTCCCAATCGATATCCTCGCGGATGAGATGCAGAGGGTGTACCTTAGACGTCTCTCGAACCGGCAAGAGGCAAAAAGGATTAAGGAGGAGGAAAGGACAGCATCGGCAATGCTGTGGCAAACCATGTGGGACAGCTTTACAAAAGGCAGGTGGATCCACAAACTTATTTCCACTATAAAATCATGGACAGAGAGAGCGAATATTCTGTGTGCAGAATGTCCAAACGAGGAGGAGGACGCAGAGCATACAGCGGTCTACTGCAGACGCTTTGCAGAAGATAGAGCAAACCTGCCAAGCCCAGAAAATCTCGTAAGTCACATGACGCGATCAGAGGGCGAGTGGATGAAGATCTGCTCATTAATAGTGTGTGTGCAGAACGCCCTGCGAAGAGCAGAAGTGCAAAGAAGGGCCCAAGCGGCGGCCTCAGAGACTAGAGCATAGTTGCTAACAAGCCCCGCGAAGATATACCTAACGGCAGTCCCGCGGAGAGAGTGGTTGAAGTGTGTACTGTGTGTGTTTAGTACGTGGACGTATTCCTGAAATCGATTACTCAGGACTCGTGCATGCTGATAGCACTCGGGCTATTAGTATCTATGAAGATTACACATCGGTGGCACAAATTAAAAGAAAAAACCCTTGGGATCGAAGGTGTTGTACTAAATCTTTCAAAGTCAGCAGGATATATTGGTTATACACTGTGGTTGCGCCACCTATCCTGAATTATGGCTCTGGAGAAGCAATACCAATACCTTTCAAGCCTCACAAGGATCCAGAGGTCAGCCCGCATCGAGATCATGGAGTACAACACCCATGGCGGCAATGGTTAATTTTCATACCGCTGGATCTATTCTGCAGAAATATTGCGTCCAAATCGGCACTCAGACCGAGGGAATAAAATGACTCTGGTCATCCCAAACGAACAGATACATTAAGACAACCTAGTTCTACAGTAGATGCTATACGAAGGATAACTACAACCTTAGCTAAAGCTATTCAGGGCAGAATATGGAGAATAGGTGCCGCAATAATGCTGGACGTCAAAAATGCGTTCAACTTCGCAAACTGGGGTACAGTACTTCAGGCAATGATGGTGCCAATGTTCTTCATTAAAGTAACACTTAGATACTTCAAGAAACGGCTTCTGCTTTTCGATACAGACGACGGAGTAAGGCGTTGCCACAAATCTGGTGGAGCTCCACAAGGATTGATTTTAGGACATATTCTATGGAACATTATGTATGATAGGGTTATACGGCTTGGAATCCCAAATACTTACTTACTTTAATCCTTTAACCCCTCGGGGGGTATAGGGCGTTAACCGCGCATGCGCGCCATCTTGTTCGGGGTACTGCAATGCGTTTGAGTTGCCTCCTACTCATTCTTAAAGAGCTCGATTCCTCCTCAACGGTTCTGCGCCACGTTTGCCTAGGGCGTCCCGCTAGTCTGCCTGCTTGGTATTGCCGTATTTCACAATGGAGTTGTCTTCGGGTCTTAGGGTGTGTCCAATCCACTGCCTCTTTCTCCTTCGTATAGTAATGCTTATAGGTTCTTGGACCGTCCTCGTATAAAGCTGTTCGTTGGAGATGCAGTTCGGCCAAAAAATCCTCAAGATGGTCCTTGTACATTTGTTTACGAAGACTTGCAGCTTGCGTGTGTTAATGGTGTCCACCTTCCAAGTACTGCACCCATAAAGCAGCACCGATTCTACGTTGGAGCGGAACAGTCGCAGGTTGGTATTTGAGCTGATAACATTGCTTCTCCAGATTTCGGACAGCATTCCGAACGCAGCTTTAGCCTTCCCGATTCTGCTGCACACATCCAGTTCGGTGCCACCACGATTATCCGAGACAACACTTCGTAAATAAAGAAAGTTATCCACTTTCTCGACTTCCTGTCCGGCAATGTTAAGTTGAGCGCGGGTATTAGAAGTGCTCAGGGCTTTGTTTTGACTGTGTTTATTTTTAGGCCCACTTTGCTTGCCTCAGCTTCTAGATCTTGGGCATCAAATGAAGATCCATTATCCGATGTGAAAGTAGACAAACATCATCACCGTAATCTATGTGTTTAAGGTAAGATGTCATAGTCCAACGAATTCCATAGCTACCTTCCGACAATGCTGCACGGTTTACATCGCTGATAACCACCAAGAACAAGCGACAGTGTGCCTCCTTCACGTACTCCACTTTGGACTTCAAAATCGCACGACACCTTACCATTGTTTAAGACGTGACACTTACCACCCTCGTATGTCGCCATGATAATAGCTATAAACTTTCTGGAATACCTCTTCCGCGCAAGGCCAACCAGATAGCATCTCGATTCAAGCTATCGAAATCCTTCTCGAAGTCGATAAACAGCAAATGTAGCGGAGACCTGTACTCAACGCATTGTTCGATTATGATCCGTAATGTGTCTATGTGGTCGATGCACAAGGATCCAGCACGAAAGCCTGCCTGTTCGTCGTCGAGAGTTGAATCTGAATGCTCTTTGATTCGTTCCAGAATTATTCTAGCTATTAGTTTGGCTACGGCTGGAAGAATGCAAATACCTCTTCAGTTTCCGCATTCCGTCAAGTTTCCCTTTGTGGGAAGTTTAATGATCATTCCCCTCTTCCACTCCTGCGGAAATTGTTCACTACCCCAAGCTCTCCGTGTTAGAGGGTGCAGCAGATCTGCCGATGTATTTGGCGCAGCTTGAAATAGCTCGGCAGGAATGCCATCAATACCCACCGCCTTGTTCTTCTTGAGGGACTTGATTGTTGTTATTATTTCGGTTTTACTGTGAGGTACAATGCTCATTCGAGTTCGAGATCATACCGCCATCGTCTAAGTGATTTAGCACTGTAGCAAAATGTTCTCTCCATCTAGTGAGCTGGTCCTCATCCGAGATCAGAAGGCTACCATCCAGGCTTTTCACTGGATGTTGTTTGGAGCTCTAACCACCAGTCAGCTCCTTAGCGATGCTATTAAGAGTCCTACTGTCGCACCTGCTCGCTGCTTCTTTAGCCCTTAAAGCCCGTGAATTGATGTGTTGACGTTTGACACGTCTCACACTACGCTGCACTTCTTTTTTCTTCGCACAGTATTGGGCATCTAGCTCGGTTCTCTCTACTGCTCAGGCTGTATCAATCAATCAATCCGAACCTTGATTGCTGTACACTCATCGATCCGTCTTCGGATGTCTGCAGAGAGCCATGGTTTTTCTGCCTTTTACCGACATACGGATAGGTGCGTGCTCCAGCCGTAAAAGCATTTTCCACAGTATTCCAATGGTCATCGATGCTCTCCTGCATTGTGCTGCTGATTGCTTCTTCTTCTAAGGCAAGATGGTCCCTGAACTGTTGGCACACTTGGGGAACCTTGAGCCTGTCGATATTAAACTTGGTGATGTAGAGTAACGGATGCAGTACGAAGGCGTATATGAAATAACATGAGGTGGTGATCTCGTTCTAGTTCGATGTCAGCTCCACGTCCGCTTCGGACGTCCAGGAGACAATTTCTAAAGCGACGGCTGATCGCAATGTGGTCGATCTGATTGGATGTTCACTGCCTGTCAGTAGAGATTCAACTGGTCTTGTGGCAGGTGTTATGCTTAAACAGCGTACCTCCAGTGACTAGGCGGTTGGTACTGCAGAAGTCCACAAACCGCTCCCCGTATCATTACGGTCTCCAATGCCGTGAACTCCTATCACGTGTTTAAGCATGGTGTTGTCGCTACCTACCTTGACATTGAGATCCCCCATTACGATGTCCCCATTAGGCGTTTGGTTGTAGAGGGCGTCTAACTGGCTGCAAAAATTGTCCTTATCACCCTCAGTCGCGTCTTGAGTCGAAGCATAGCACTGTATGATGGTAATTTTTCTTACTCTACTGAGGAACCTAGCCGTTAATATCCGGTCACTGTGAGGTATCCACGATATAAGGCTTCCTCGTGCTGCTGGAGTTAGCACTAGTCCTACTCCGAACTCCTGTGCACTTCCAGCTAGAATCCCAAATGGGGCAACACCTGGGAGAAATAGAGGACATTGGTTCTGAATGTATTCGAAAAATTGATGGTGGATGGCAGTAGTTGGGTTAGAGCTCTCTGAATTTAAAACAGAAGCTGTGCTAATAAGCAGTCGTAGGAAAGTGCAGTTATCAGATACCTACTCGTAGGTGTGATGATCGATGCTAGGCTCGCTTACAAGGAACACTTACAAAGAACATGCGACAAAGCTTCTCGGGTGATACTGCCTTATCCAGAATAATGATAAATATTGGAAGACTCAAAAGAGGAGACTAATTCTGTCAAGGTTGATGCAGTCAATCATAATGTATGCGGCACCAATATGGGCCAAGGCACTGACAATTAAATCTCACGCCAGAAGGTTTAACTCCGTCAACTGACTATGTGCGATGAGGGTGAGCTGTGCATTTCGGAGGGTGTCAGATGATTCTATAGGTATATGTCATCGGGGGAATGTTACCAGTAAATTACAAATGACACACGATGCCAAAATTCAGGAACCACAAGCTTCAGTCAAAGATATCAAACTGGTAGAAATGCAACGGAGCATGAGAGCATGACAAGAGAGATGGAGCCAATCTTTGAAGGAAAGATGCACCCATAGACATATGCCTAGAACGCAGCGAAATACAGGAAAAAACGCAGGCCTCTATAAATAAACTCTTCGGAGAAGAAACCACTAGCGAAGCCAACAGACGATGGATCCATCTGGATACGTGCGTCACTGTCAGAGCGCTGTGGCTGGCCTAAGATCTGAGGAAAACACGTTCTCTGGTTAGGCTTAGTCGCAACAATACGAGGGTCATCTCTGGCATAATCATGGAACACTCTGCTATTGGGGTTCATGCAGAGCGTATCGGTGTACCTCACAATGACTTCTGCAGAAGCTGCAGGGGCGAGGAAGAAATTGAATCTGTCCGACATCTACTGTGTAAATGCCCTGCCCTCTCCGACAGAACAATGAGGACTCTCGGAAGTTACTTCTTCTCTGACTTGGAGGACGCATGCCACACTGAGCTGAGAGATCTGTTGAGATTCATATCCCTATGTGGGTGGTTCTAAGCCAGCAGTATCTCTTCCGAACTAACAGATCCTCTGAGATTCATATCATTATTTAGATGAGTGTGAATCCAGCAGTTCTTCCTTACAGGTTCTTCTTCTTCTTCTTCCTTTTATCAGCGAGTCTATGATCCGAAAACAAGGGATCACAACCCTCCCACTTCACCGCATTTCTACTGATCCGCCCGTGGGGTTCTTCCTTACAGGTTCTCAGGGTAAAAATAAAAATGGACCCTGTTGGGTTAAGTGAGGAGCGACTTACGTCACAAGGCACCTATCTCCCTAACCTAACCTACCTTATGGGGTTTATCTCTTATATTTCTCTATGTAACAAGCTATGTGTGAAAATTAATATACCCTAGGGGATAGTTATTAGCAATGGACGGTCTATTCGTACTTTAACTAGGCATGCACATACCACGAGTAAGGAATTTAAGTGCCTATTCGTTCCACCAAACCATCACCTGATTGGTGCTAGCTCTACAATCTCATACCGATACGCACCAATCGAAAAGTTGTAAACGTATAATGCTTCTCCACTGTACTACACCTTACAGTCACTTTCCAGACCTCATTACATCAAGTGCCCGTAACTATCGTAAAATTCCCGTAATTACTTCAAATAACAACAATTTGCATTTAACCCAGATACACTTTCACAGGTCCTCAGCGCGTGTGTGTGTTGTGTGTGTGTGTGTGAAATTGCAAACCGCAATTACGCTACCAGAGAGCATATCTGAATCTGCACCCTTTCTAAACTACATGACGCTTACCGTCACACACTCAAGCCATTATTTTGTTTCATAGACTAGGAACAGAAGAAGAAAAAAATTGGCGTGACAAACTCCAATGGCGCCTGGTAATGTTAGCTGCGACGACAACAGATGATGTTAGGCCTGCTCCGTTGTCGTTTGCCCACTTAAAGTGCATCCAAGTATATTTTTATGGATTTTTGCATGCCATGACTGACTGGAGAGACTTGTAATCATGGTTGTCGTAGGGAACAAGAACAAAATTGCTTTGGCACCACGTTAAATGCCAAATGTCACGGAGAGGAATTTCCATGCAACCTACTACTAGTAGCTTGATTGTGTAGCAATTAGGTTAATTCGGGATTTAGTTGTGGTAGACGAAACTATCTGCAACCAAAAAAAAAAGGCGCCTAAGTGACTGACACGATCACGCCGGCCGATCCCTCTTACCTACTATACCTACTCATACGGTTTTGCGCAGATAAATTCACAGATCAACGGCTTTCTGTCGCCGGCTTAAGCCTACAAAATCCATCCGCCGCCCATCGACCAAGATCTAAAAAGATCAATCGTTACGATCGGATACTGACCGCGCATCCTAATCGTGTCACCGTTGATTTGACACATATCCAAGCATCTGTCATAAGCCCAAAGGGCTATATGGAGTCTGCCTTCCCATCACCGGACAAAGGTCGACGATCGCCGATAGAAAAGATACACACTCAAGCGATCACTTAATGGCGATTTGTCGTCCGATTGGCTTTTATCGCATTTTTTTGGCTCCGTAATCCAATTAAGATAGGCACAGAGTGCAATTGATCCTATTTTACGGTCCATTTGATGAGATAAAGAAGGAAAACCGTTTTATGCTTGCCCCTTTTTCGGTGATAATCCCGCAGATAGCTGGGAGCACTTGAATTTTAAATGAGCGCGCGCAAGGGTAGACACTTTGTGACGATCGTCTATGAAGACGTTGCGCGCGCCTTAACTCCGACAACAACGACGACGACTGTCGGGGGTTTTATCATTGATCATCGTCCAATTATTTGCAAAATTTTGTCACATAAATAAGGAAACCGTGCAGAACGGCAAAGAACTGGTGGACGAACAATGTTTTCACCTGTCAGATGGTTCGACACGGTGTCCCTGTTGCAATTCAAGAAACAAATGTTAGCGCGGTGTTAACCCCTTGAGCAAAACAGTAGCAAATGAAGTTAATGCGGAATCTGCAACCCTTTGGTGGTGGACAACAGCGGTTAGCAGTTGCTGAACGAAACCCCTGGAAGGAGCGATTAACAAGGTGTTAATTGAATTCGTTTTGCATACGAAACAGGACCTCCAATGGGACAGATAATTTTTATCGTTTCGTGGACAAAAGCGGATACAATTGAGGTCCTGGCAGGGAGGGGACACCCAAATTGATGATGATGAACACAAAATGAAATGTCATGTCAACAGCGATTGTAATCGGTCTTTGTGGGAAGGACAATTGCTGTTTTGTAGAGGGATAAGGATGTTGATGGACATGGACACACGTGAGGACATTGAAATGATATTTAGTGCATATAGGGGGTCGACATGCGATTTTAAGCAGCTTCGGTTGTAATTAGCTGTGTTCGGGTATCCTGAGGAAATTTTTAATGAATTCCTCTGGTACCTCATTCTGTTGGGACCTTATCCATGCTCCATGTCCCTTACATGTTACACGAACTTCACGTTCGATTTTGGATTTAACTACTCTTGGTGAACTCTAGTAGTCAGCTCGCGGGTGTTAGAACCGATATGTGAAGGAAAATAATCCTCTAATTCTTCTGTGGGCCCATTTGTACCACTTGTTCCAGCGATATGAGGAAGAACGGCTAATGGATGATTGTCAGAGTTGATTGAGTTGACAGCACCGCTTTCAGTAGATATATCTACCAACATTCTCCCCGTGCAGGGACGGGTTAAGAATATCACTGCAGCGCCCCCCAACAACTAGCGCTTGTCGTAAAAGGCGACTAAGGGGACAAATCAGATCTAGGCAATATAACACCCAAGTGAGCCTAGCGACACATATACTACCATAAAAACCCTCCCACAAGTGTGCATGCGAGTCCGTGGGTTGACACGACTGGAGATCACCGGTGTCATAAAAGAAAGATCAAACAATACTAAAACAGGAGCATGCACGTGTCAAACAACAAACACCATCGCAATATGGTGCAAAAATTGTGGTCAAATAGGCGAACCCCACAGGCGGATCAGTAGAAATGCGGTGAAGTGGGAGGGTTGTGATCCCTTGTTTTCGGATCATAGCCTTGCTGATAAAAGGAAGAAGAAGATATCTACCAACATTCTAACGTGTCCTCGCGGCTGCAGGATTTGTCCAATAAGTATCGGGACTGAAATCATAAAATAAAACTTATTAAAGATATACATACTTACAGTGAGTTGGAAGTTTTCAAAATATGACCCTTCCGCATCAATACACCCTTGCGAGAGCTTTTTCCCCTGTTCATACGCATATGTCCCCAAATAGAAGTCGGCAACCCCACAGGCGGATCAGCAGACATACGGTGAAGTGGGAGGGTTGTGATTCCTTGTTTTCGGATCATAGCTTCGCTGATAACAGGAAGAAGAAGAAGGAAGTCGGCAACCGCAATGCTGTTCAGGCACCCCGTCGAAGCCGCTTGGACTGCCTCATCCATCCCGAAACGATGACCTTTTAAGCTCCTTTTGAGACGAGGGAACGAAATGAAGTCGGAGGACCCAAATCTGGACTGTAGGGTGGTTGGGGCAGCGTTGCCACGTTGTGTTTGGGAAGTACCTCCTTCACAATCAGCGACGTCTGACTGGGTGCGTTGTCATGATGGAGTATGAAGCATCCTAATCCACAAACGTTCGAGCACTTGTGTCTAAAATTTCCAGTTACCTATTTGCCAATCAGGCACAAACTCCTTGTGGACCACATTTTGTGCGTCAAAGAAGAAATTGACTCTCGATGCGAACACTAAACATACTTTTACATCAGGGACAATCTACACACTTCAAAGGCTCGGGGGCAATTGAGTCTGTCACTCAGCTTACAAGACATCCGCCTCGACCGATCCCGCCCATAGAGACCACCATTCATTTCTTCCCATTAGAAGGAAATATATCAGTCCCGACACTAATTCGATAAACTTTGTAGTACAGGGCCCTACTAGGGTTCTTTCAAGGGGATTTGGTGCATTCTGCTTGTCATGCTTAGCTAAGTCCTATTTGGGGATCTGCATTGCGATTGATCTGGAAACTACTGACTGCTCAAAACTTGGCTTGGGCCAGTAGCTCAACAATCAAGTTCGTGATGAAGTGCTTGCTTTACCTCCTATTGGTGGTCCCCGAGCAACTATACGTATAAACCCTTATACGTGCAAGCTAAAATCGCAAGTGCGGGTTACCTAGGGCCTTGATTCTAGACCAGGTAACGTTGGCCAGCAACCTGACAACCGACCGCTACAGCAACCGACACTATGCCTCGGATAAGGAATGATCACATGTTGACGACTTTTGGCTATTGTAATCGGATAAAGATAGGTTTCTGGAATGTAAAGACGCTCCTAGACTCGACTCGGGAAGCGAAGGTCCTTAAAATGCCAGACTCCTTTAATTGAAAAATGAGGTTCCTTACAATGCCAGATTCCCTCAATTGTGGATTTCTGCAATGTCAACCGCCTTGTGATAGATGGCACCATGTTTGAGTACAAGACCTGCCACGAAGTCAGTTGGGTTTCCAACGACAGACAAGCAACCTCTTAACCAAATTGATCATTTTGCCATCAGCCGTCGCTTTAGAAGTAGTTTCCTGGACGTCCGAAACAGGAGAGCGGCGGATGTGGGGATAGTACGAGATCACCATCTTATGATAGCTAAACTCCAATTACGAACTGTTGCAGTTCGAAGGTCTCACGACAACACAAGAATGCCCAGGTTCAACATCGATAGACTTAGTGATCCCTCAGTGCGCCAACAATTAAGGGAGCACCTTTCGCAAGGTGTGGAAGCAATCAACAGCTCACTGCCCCCAACCATCCAAGACCATTGGTGTGCTGTGAAAAATGTTTTTACATCTGGTGCTAAAAGAATTGTCGGTCGATCGCAGGGAAGACATATGGCGTGGCTTTCTGAGGATACCTGGAGACGGATTGACGAACGAAAACAGCTGAAAGCTCGCATTGCAGATACTTGAGCAGCAGGGACAAGCGAGCTAGAGTCCCTATATCGCATGAATATGAGAGAAGTTCAGCATAGCGTGCGACGTGATAGACGCAACTACATCAACGAGCTGGCTACAGAAGCAGAAGAAGCTGCACCACGACTCCCAGTAATGATGAGATCACTACCACGATCAACGCACTCAAAACCAAGAAATCGGTAGGTTTTGACGGTATTCCCGCAGAGCTCTTACGAGCAGTGCCAACAATATCGGCAGAGTTTCTGCTTCCACTTATAGAGAGAGCTTGGGAAGCTGACAGCTTTCCCAGCAGGTTTCCGCTCTGGATCCTCCTGTACCGACCACATCAACAACCTGCGGATTATCATCGAACAGTGTGTTGAATATCGATCGCCACTGCACCTGTTGTTCATCGATTTTGAGAAGGCGTTCGATAGTGTCAACAGGGAGTTTATTTGGCGTGCCTTACGCAGGAGAGGGATTCCCTGTAAACTAACTGCTATTACTAAAGCTACATATGAAGGCTCCAAGTGTCACGTTCTGCACAGAGAAAGGTTGTCTGAGGAATTTGAGATCCAAAGTGGTGTAAGACAAGGCTGTATCCTTTCACCAATACTATTCCTATTGGTGATTCGCGATGTGCTTCATGCAGCTTTGTCGACGGGAAACGGAGGAATTCGATGGACTCTTACATCCCAACTGAAACATCTTGACTACGCTGACGATGTATGCTTACTTTCCCACAGACATATGGACCTCCACCAAATGACAGCAGATGTGGATGAAGGCAGGTGTCGGCGGGTTGCAAATTAATACGGCAAGAACTAAAAAGCCTTAGAACCAACTCATCGGCTCAAATATGTATTGCTGGACAACCAGTAGAGAGATTAGAGGATTTCCAGTATCTTGGTCTCGACCGATGGTGGAACCAAACTGGATATAGCAGACAGGATCGCCAAAGCAAAGTCCGCGTTCGGGATGTTGTCCAAAATATGGCGAAGCAATGCAATCAGTTTGAACACCAAGCTATGTCTGGTCCGCTCCAATGTTCAGTCCTTGCTGTGGTATGAATGCAGCACGTGGGGAGTGACGACTACTATCACCAGGAAGCTGCAAACGTTTGTTAATCGGTGCCTGCGCAATATCTTAAGGATTTCTGGCCCAATCGTATCTCTAACGAAAACCTTTACAAGAGAACGGGTCAGGGATTAACAGGCACAACCATCCAATGACGGAAGTGGTAGTGGATTGGTAACACATTCCGAAAGGGTGACAGTTCCATAGCGAACCATGCTATGCATTGGAACCCTTTAACTCAGGATGGCAGAAGACCTGGTGGTAGGAGGAGAACTTGGCGCAGAACAGTCGAGAAGGAGGCACAGCAGTTGCGGAAAAGTTGAGGAGAGCTGAGACGCGTTGCCAGAAACCGTACACGATGGCGCGTAGGCGTAGTAGAAGCCCTAGGACCCATAGGGGGATAAAGTACATAGCGTAACGGACGTGTCGTGTCCTTTTTCTATTTTATTCGCTTGTATCATAATTTGCAACTACGTAGATCCCATAGAGACACTGCATGTAGACTCACAGAAACACCGATAGGCCTCCAAATAGCTACTAGAGAGGAGCCTCGACACGCGGTACAATTGAGGCAAAGCTGAACTCCAAACATATTGGTGCACAGAAAAATTACAAAGAACTTCACTGCAACTGCAACTTAGTCAGCATCGATTTTACGCAACACAGTCCCACCGAATACCACACGATCGACGCACATCCAGTAGACAGAGCTCAAAGGTGACAATCGCCACTGAACTCGTAAATATCCACCGCACGCAAATATAATGGAAATCCTATCAACTTTATTTCATCGTCCGAAGCCACAAATTGTCGACACACCCACGCGACAGGGAGTCGCCAAACGTCTAACGCCCGCACGCCTAACATCGAATGCCGAACACAGTCGCTTTGTCAAATTGACATATTGACATTTTCGGTTGTCGCTGTAGCAGCTTCTGGAAGCAGTGGTTCCCAGTAGGACCCACAGAACTTCCACGCAGATACAGATACCACCCAAGCCACTCTCTAAACCACTATCTCACCCGCGATCCTATAAATCGAACTCCAGCGCCCGGATAAGGGCACACCGCCGCCGTGCATTTTTGGTAGCTACTTCGAAATTTGGCTGCCAAAGATAACCTAAATTTTTGTCGCAGCTACTTGTAGACATATTTGTCAATCACTGCATGACTCAGAGATGAAAAATTCGCGGAAAATTGTTGCGCTGCGCCTATGCAGCATGCGATGGTTATGTCATAAATTGTGCTGTTGCAGCACCTTACCGGCGAGTCGTCGGGGACCAGACCGCGAATCAAGCACTCAACACTTTATGCGTCTTCGCGTCTCAATTGCACGCGCAAATAAGCGGTTTCGAAGCGCCACGCACTGTGATTCATGACGTCTAATTGAATACCTTTTGTTGCTTCATCGATCTGCCAGGCCACGAAAATAATCGCTGGGGATGCACACGGGTCCGTGATTAAGTCATCACGGTGCGCAGAGTGATTAGTTTATGGTTAAAGGATGTAAGTGGAGATACAAATTATAGGAGGTATGGCAGCAGTTTGATAATTTAGTGGGAGGATGCACGTGTGTGTGTGCATTATGTTAGATGGATTTGAAGAGGATTAATGGGTGCAGTGGGTAGTTATAGGTCGAAGGGTGTTATTGGCAAATTAAACATTTTTTTCTTTTCTTGGAGTACGTATCTAGAACTGCGCAAAGGGTATTGCAAAGAGGGTCTTGCTTTCGAACGATGTTTATGTGAATATGTATCTCTTCTTCTTCTTCTTCTTCCTTTTATCAGCGAGGTTATGATCCAAAAACAAGGGATCATAACCCTCCCACTTCACCGCATTTCTACTGATCTGCCTGTGGGGTTCGCCTATGTATGTATGAATATGTATCTCTGTTCTGGGTTATCCTTTAAAATCTTGACAGTCATACCGAAGCTACAGTAGTAATAATAACTCTTCGTTGGATTCCAAATTAGTTCTAGTTTTACTCTAAGGCCAATGACATGTTAGGTGAGGTAGAATGGCTGCCCCAAGCTAAAGGCAGAACTCACTTAGACCAATAAGTAGGACCACTCTGATACCATTTAGTAGTTCGGAGCCTCCAGTACTCACGAACTCAAATAATCCTTATAAGATTGAATACTAAGTGTGATCGTGTTTGTCTATTTGGCCTAACGTATGTGGTACAGGCTAGTCTTAAGTGAACCAATTTGACGTGAAAACAAACTGCTAATCTTACAGATGTCAAATGTTGAGAACGAGGACTGCCGGCACAAGAAAGCGTCACAATAAGTACAACTAGATATAGGCTGCCCACAAGGAGGGGTACTATCACCATTAATGAGCAGCTTAGTAGTAGATGAGATGACAGATGGGGGTGTTAAATTGCAGAGACACGCCGACGACATAGTCATTATTGCAAGAGGAACATTTAGAGAAATACTCTGCGAAGTTATTCAAAGTGGTTTAAGAATCACACAGAAATGGTGTGAAACGGTAGGGATGAGAGTGAACCCAACCAAAACCATAGTGCTACCGTAGTGTACTAATCCCGTTGCTGCAGGCGCGGTAATAAGACAGCAACGTAGGCAGAAATCTGTCGTGAGAACAGCAGCATTACCTGTCGTCGTGCGAACCGCAGCACTACATTCCTTCTCACGAGGGTACTCACAAAGAAAAGACAGCTAAAGCCTATGCCACTCATCCTACTGGAAGGTATTAGAGTCGACCCACAGAAATAGATCAAGTATCTGTGACATTGACATTAGATAGTAAACTCCCTGAAGGGACATGTAGAAGCGGTGCTAGCTAAAGCCACTAAGGCACTTATGGTGCGCAGGAACATCTCAGGTAAAACTTGGGACTGCAGCCCAGCCTCATTGAGGTGGTTGTACACGAAGACTGTTAGACCCATCATCACGTGTGGTTCAGTGGCATGGATCAGCAGAACAAGGCTAAGCACGACAAGAGAAATCCCTAGGTAAAGTGCAAAGAATAGTATGTATCTGTATAACAGGAACCATTGGAACCTGTCCCACAGCAGAACTGGAGGTGATCGTAGGTACACATAGTGCTAGAAATAGTCGCCAAGTAGACCATATTACGAATAATCAAAGAGGGCGTCGCGGCGCAGTGGTTACTGTGTAGGACCATGCAGTGAAGATCTGAAGTCCGATAAGTATCAGTTTAAACAAATTACTATTATATGGTACATGGATGGATCGAAAACATCTGCAGGTACTGGGACAGGTGTGTACGTAGCCAGGGCCAGATGCTCTGAATCTCTGAAAACTTCCTCCGTATATTCTAAGTAGGGGTTCACGCGATCCAAAGATGCACCTAATCCAGCCTCGACAGGAAATATTGGGAGCAAGACATCGCAATGCTGTTAGCTACTCAAGCAGCAATCAAGGCACTGAACTCACAAGGGAGGGAGGGAGTGCCTCACCAAAATCAACAGACTGGAACAGGCTAATACCAGGATATGTAGAAGTGGAGAGGAACGAAGCAACTGAAGCACTAGCAAGAGATGACACCCCGTTCCTTAGACAGGAAATTTTTTGTGAGATAGGGACACAAAAAACACGAGAAGAACTGAGAAAAGAAGAAGAGAGCAAATGGGTCAAGCTTTGGGATGATATCCCCTGATTGAGACAGGCGAAAGAAATCCTGGGCAATTACAACCAGAAAAGAAGCAGAACCTGTTCACTGAATTGACTTCGGATTTTAACAGCGATGCTAACGGGTCACTGTAGACTGAAGAAGCACCTTAGGAAACTGGAAACACAAGACACTGCAGACCTTATGGAATGCGAAGCACTAATCCCCAAAAGAAGACATCACCTAGGTGCCTATCACCTATCAGAGACGGATGTACATTTATTGGATCCACTTCAGATACTCCGGTTCATCAAAGCAGTTGAACTAGAGCAAGTGCTCTAAATCGAATAAGTCATCGAATAGAGCCTTAGTTTGTGGGGGCATAATCGATCTACTATAGGTCGCCACAAGATGGAGTTATTCGCACCTCACCAACCATACACTTAAATCTATATCGTTGTCTTAAGCCGATCTCCTTTTGGAAGCCTCTGCGGGCTATGGTTTTCAAATATCCATCCAGCATAAGAAGGAGTGCAGATGATCCTTGCACATCTTCTATTGCATTACTAACATTTCATAAAAACAGGAATCAATCCGAGTAGACATAGTCTAGTGATTGCGTTTCTATAAAGAAATTACCATCCTGTGTGTATGGGCTAGCCATCTTGAACCAATTATCTCAAAATGAAGCCATCTCTGCCACAAACAATCCCTGAAACAGTCCGCTAAATTACAAAAATAAATGAAGTGCTCCTCAATTTATGTCTCAATTTTCTTCTCCAAACTGCTGTGTGGCTGCAATACTGTGGTCAAGCCACACCTTTCTCAAAAAAGAAAAATATTACTCAAACCATCCCCATCGCATCTTTTGTGCAATTTGTGGTTGATATCAGTTTCTGATAATACGTGTGATTGTTTAATAAATTGTCGGGGTAATTATTTCGTTTAGCACAACCTACCAGATATCCATCCAAATTGAATACTTCCTGGCACACTTCAGCTCAGCATACTCCTTGTGGTTGGATAGCATAGCATAGCAATCAACCACCGTGGCGCATCCCAAATGTAGAGCCGGCAGCCAAAAACAAAAGACGAAACCAAATGCCATCTGTTTGCGGACCAAAGACAGACGGACGAGAAATTTATTGCGATATTCGCATGAAACGTGCTCATTTGCCGGAACTGCAACTACAACACCTCATCCTCATCCAACAAAGGACTGTCTTACCTTATGACAGTGTAAAGTGTTTATTTGGTCATATTTATGACCACATCATTTGGCCTAATAAATTACACGAGAAACCTACCCCAGATGCAGGTGCGAAGTGGTCGCGGATACGCGGATGGGCGTACGGATGTGTCTGGCATTCTATGGAACACGGGATGAAATTTAGCGGAAATTCTTCAACAAACTACAAATTGTTCGTCCGCTGTAAACTGTCAGAATGCATAAGTGATTCGGTGGAGGGTTTTCTCAAACAATTTTCCACAACAGAGGACAATTTGCCTAAAATGTTGCGCCATGGTATGCCCGTCTACATTCAGCTTGCAACATTGTGGATACAAAGTGAAAAATTCACGTAGACAGGTTGATGTTAGCCAGGGATACCGGACACTGGTTGAGTGGGTCTTTGGTTCTACGTTGTCTAATAAAATCTTTGTTTGGTGTTTAATGTGTATCCACTCAATCGACTGAATGCACTTGTGTCGCCAGCGAGATATTTTAATTGGTTTACCCGTAGCAAAAGAAATTCTTTTACGGACAAATGGTCGATGAAATCAAAGGTGATGGGTCGAGGCAAGAAGCAAGAAGCTATAGTCAATTCTGTAGTCGATGTCAGATTTGTTTTAGTTTGCGCGAGCGAAATACCCTTGTCCATGTTTCGCTTTTGATTGCAGATTTAAGGTTTGAATAGATTTGAAGAGGACCAAGCAGCGCAGGGATGTAGAGCGCCAAGGATGTGTAATCTTCATAGATACTAATAGCCCGAGTGCTACTAGCATGCACGATTCGCAAACCTGAGTAATCGATTCCAGGAATACGCCTACGTACTAAACACACACCCTACAAACTTCAACCACTCTCCCCGCGGTACTGCCGTTAGGTATTTCTTCGCGGGGCTGGTTAGCAATTATGCTCTAGTTCCCGAGGCCGCCTCTTGGGCTCTTCTTAGGGCTTCTGCTCTTCGCAGCGCATTCTGCATACATACTATGAATGAGTAGATCTCCATCCACTCGCCCTCTGATCGTGTCATATGACTTACAAGATTTTCTGGACTTGGCAGGTTTGCTCTATATTCTGCAAAGCGTCTGCAGTAGAACACTGCATGCTCCGCGTCCTTCTCTTCGTTTGGACATTCTGGACACAGGGGCGAACTATCGTGTCCCAATCTATGGAGGTATATCCGGTAGCCACCGTGTCCGGACAGGAACTGTGTGAGGTGGTAGTTACAGTTCCCCCTCGCTCTCTCTGTCCACGATCTTATAGTGGACATGAGCTTGTGGGTCCACCTGCCTTTGGTAGAGCTGTCCCGCCTGGTTTGCCACAGCGTTGCTGATGCTGTCCTTTCCTCCTCCTTAATCCTTTTTGCCTCTTGCCGGTTCGAGAGACGTCTAAGGTATACACTCTGCATCTCATCCGCGAGGATGTCGATTGGGACCATCCCAGCTAAAACGCAGGCTGCATCGTCGGATATAGTTCGGAAGCCGCTGATCACTCTGATTGCGCAGAGCCTATGAGCTGATGATAGCTTCTTCCTGCATTCATTTGTTGCCAGTGCACCTGCCCATATTGGGGCATCATATAAAAGTACCGAGTTGACCACTCTGGACAGCAGGATCCTGCGGGCGTATCCAGGCCCGCCGATGTTCGGGAGCATTCGGGAGAGTGTTGCCTGCATCAGCGATGCTTTCTTACTAGAATACTGGATATGGGCTTTGAAGCGCAGCCTGTTGTCGAGTATGACTCCAAGGTACTTCAAGGATTCTTTGGACCTGATTGTCTGGTTTCCGACCCGGAAGCTGGCATATTCCACCTTTTTGCGACTGGTTATTAGGACAGCTTCGGTCTTGTGGGTAGCTAGTTCCAGACCAGTAGACTCCACCCATTCCTTTATTCTTATAACTGCCTCATCCGTGATAGAATCCACTTCGTGTACGTGCTTGGCTACTGTAACCACTGCGATATCGTCAGCGAAGCCAATTACTTTGACTCCCTCGGGCAGGGTTAGTCACAGAACTCCGTCGTACATAATGTTCCATAGGAGAGTTCCCAGAATCGACCCTTGCGGGACTCCCGCGGAAACACTGTAGTGCTTAACGCCATCGTCAGTATGGTATCTAAGCTTCCTTTTGCTGAAGTAGTCCGTGACTATCCTCAGCAGATAGTATGGTGTATTGGGGGTGGCAATGGTGCAGTGGGTAGTGTGTTTGCTCGTTAACCGATGTGTGCAGGTTCAAGCCCCAGCGGGGAACAGCAATCATGGGCCACCCAAGTATAAAGGAAAAACGAATTACATCGAAGTTTTTCCAACCACTGCACCAAAGAAAGGTTCCTGCCTGGTAGTACAATGGACCGGAGAGTCTGAGTGCTCTGGGATTTGGGTTTCCTTTTTATAAAAAAAAAAAAAAAAAAAAAAAAAATGGTGTATCCATCCTGGCCAGGGATCTCCTAATGACTGACCAGCTTGCCGAGTTGAATGTATTTTTGACGTCGAGAGTTACTTACTTACTTACTTGGGTGGCGCTACAGTTCGGGGTGAACCTGGGCCTCAACCAACAAGCTTCTCCATTTAGCTCGGTCGAGCGTTACTACTGCTCAGTATTTCTTCGTCCCCCATTTCCACCTTTTCCCTTGTATTGCTTCAGTTGCTATATCTACTACCGCCTTTATGGCATCGACGGAAAACCCTGATTTTCTGAAGCCACACTGACAGTCTGACAGGGCTCCGTTTTCCTCCGCCACCGCAAGCAGTCTGTCATAAATGACACGCTCTAGGATCTTTCCCACCGTATCGAGCAGGCATATACGCTGGGCGATACGCTGATGGTTGTGCGGGCGGCTTATTGCCCTTTGGAAGCAGCACTAAATGTTGCAATTTCCATGGTGTAGGGAATACCCCCTCCTCTATGCACCTTTGCATCGTTGTTAGAAAGATGTCCGGTCTCGTTTTAACAGCCGCCTTGATTGCCCTATTCGGGATGCCATCCGGTCCAGGTGCTTTGCTGTCTCCGATTTTTCTGCATGCCCCAAAGGGTTCTTCTTACGTGATTGCCGAGATATGCTCCATGCTGATCTCCCTCGTGATGGAGACCACAGTAGTTGGTCTATGGGGGAATATGTGCTCTACAATAATTCTTAGCATTGCCGGGCATGGTAGTTGTGGAGACCTGCTGGTTTCAAGCTTCTTCATTACCACTCTATACGCCATGCCCCAGGGTTCTAATTCGGCCTCGTCGCAGAGTCGCCTAAAACTCCTTAACTTACTCTCCTTAATGGCCCTTTCCAGTTCTCGCCTCGCCAATTTAAATGTGGTTAGCCGTTCTTGGAAATCTTGTCTGCGTCTGGATCTCTGAAATCTGCGTCGTGCTTGTAGGCACTTCGCTCTAAGCCGTTTAGTCTCGTCGGTCCACTAGTAGCAGGGCTCGCCTGTTTTACTGACAGACCTTCTGGGCATTGCAGCGTCGCACGCTGTGGTTATGACCTGGATCAGCTGATGCGAAAGGGCCTCAACCGATCCATTATTCGTTGTGGCGCTGGTGTTTAACATTTCTTAGATGAAGATGTATGATTGGTAAAGTGCAAGTGCACAATCGTCTATAGTAGATCTACTGTGCCTCCAAACTTAGGCTCTAGTCGATGTCTTGACCGATTTAGAGCACCTCCTTTAGTTCAGCTGCTTTGATGAATCGGAGTGTTTGAAGTAGATCCAGCGAAGGTAAATCCGCCTCTGATAGAATATAGTGATTCGCATTCCATGAGAAGGTTTGTTAGTGTTTCTGCGAAGGCCATGCAGAATCTGCAGTATCCTTGTATTCCCAGTTTCCTAAGGTGCTCATTGAGTCTCCAGTGACCCATTAGCATGCCTCAAGATGTGAAGTCAGTTCTTGCTAGCACGTCTACAGGTTCTGATTCTTTTTTGGTTGTAATTGCGCAGAATTTCTTTCCTCTGTCTCAACTGGGGGATATCATTCCATAGTTGGACCCAATTGTTCCTGTCCGAGGAGTGGGGTACAAATACAAATACAAATATTTGGCGCAACAGCTCTTTAATGTGCCAGGACATAGCTTCTCGCAACCACTCATGTTGTGTGCGTTATATTTTTCACACGAATGGAAGGGGCCTACAGTTTAATGCCGAATCCGAACGGCGATTTGAGAAGCTTTTTCGTGACAACAATACTATCGGATGTTTGTCAGATGTTCGCGAGAGGTGGGACCGTGAAAAACCTTTTTGGTATTTTCTGGGATTTGAACTTGGAACCTAATGCGTAGTGATCCGACACACTAACCACTTACGCCACGGCGCCCACAAGAGGAGTGGGGTGTCTGAGCCGTTTCTTGCTTGTCTAACAGCTGCTTCGTTCCCCTCCACTCTTACATATGGTTTCCAATAGAGAGCTACTTTATTAGCCTGTCCCAGTCTGTTGATCTAGTTGAGGCACCTCTGTACCAGTCTCGATCCTTTCTCATGTGAGGTAGATTGCCCGCGATATTATTTGCCGAGGTTGAATTGCGCGCATCGTTACGTGGACCTCTGCTTAGAATATACTGGGGAAAGTTCCCAGAGATTCAGAGCATCTAGTCCTGGCCCCATACACGCCTGTCCCAGTACTTGTAGATGTTTGAATTGGTACACATCGGGCTCACTACTTCAATCCCATTCATTGCTCGACTTTGAGTCAAATTTTATTTCAAAGCAATATTTCCTGACCATTTCGTCTCTGAGCCAGTCCAGAAGTGCACCGGCTTGGGCAGGGTTTCACACTCATTATTTGCGATGCATTTTCCTTTCTCGACGCCGTCTTTGATTAACCCTAATATGATTTCTCTTGCTATGCTTTCTAGCGCTATGTGTGGCGGAGGCAGTCCTACCTC
This sequence comes from Brachypalpus laphriformis, assembly GCA_945910035.1. Classification (NCBI taxonomy): domain Eukaryota; kingdom Metazoa; phylum Arthropoda; class Insecta; order Diptera; family Syrphidae; genus Brachypalpus; species Brachypalpus laphriformis. The sequence goes on from OX246756.1 coordinate 162,137,570, forward strand.
TAGTGCTGCTATGGGATAGGTTTCCATGGCTTATGTTATACAGATGCGGGCTAGTCTTAGCACTTTGTCCTCGTCGTACTCAGTCTTGTTCTGCTGACCCATGCCACTGCAGCATAGGTAGTAATGGGTCTGACTGTCATCATGTACATCCACCTCAGTGCAGCTGAGCTATACCCTGAGGTTTTACCTGAAATGTTCCTGCACACCATAAGTGCTCTAGTGGCTTTGATTACCTCAGCCTCTACATGCTACTTCCAGAGAACTTTACTATCTAGTGTTATGAATAAACACTTGATCTGTTCCTATTGGGTCGACTCCAGTAGGATTGGTTGCGTACGCTTCAGGTGCCTTTTCTTGGTGAATACATGTTTCAGTTTGTTTCACTCCGAGCCCTACTAACTCACATCACTACTGCAGGATTCTTGAATCACATTGAATAATTTTGCAAAGCGTGCAGTCATACTACATCCCACACCTTAATAGCTATAGGTATAGACATGAACCTTGAATCTCTCAATCGGCTTAGATCTGTGAAAAGCGGTCAAAATTATTCAAACCAATCCAACTTGATTCACAATCGGCGAACACGATCAGTATCTTATCGCGACCAGACACAAATTAAACTTAAAAATCCATCCAAGTTCAAATTAAACCCGAAACCGTTAAAACCCAAATCTCAGGCAGCTCCAACACAATATCAGTTTTTAAAAATCGCAACAATTTAACGATCAATTAAATCCACTCGAACCATAAATGTTGAAAAATTTTACAGCCATTTGGCGAGAGATTCGCCCGCAACATTCTATCTCACTGGCATACCTCAGCCTCAGCCTAACCAATAACAACAGAACCTTGTGCCGAGTCGTAAAAAACCTCCAATTTCCAAAGCTACGAGTAAATGAGAAGAAGAATCGAAAAGGAGAAATTAATTCCGTCAATTGAGGAACATTTGTGTTCCGATTTTTATAACATTCGGTAATTCAAGCTCACATTTGAGGTAAGCCCCGGCCGGCTCCAAATCGAATTTCATTTTAACGATCAATAAAAATCGACAGCGAGACAATGAGACGTCCGTACTGGACTGGTGGCAGTGGCAGTGGCAATGTCGGCGGTGGTGGGTTTGCAGAGCCCACCTTAGACGAAAGTTGTAGCCGGACTTTTATGTGTGTTGCCAAATGAGATTGGCAACATTGTTGCGGGTGTGCGCAATTAATTGCCCCGACGACGACGACGACGATGGTCGATGGTTCCTTCTTCGTCTCTCTCTTGCGTTGGACGGGGTCTTAAAATTGTTGCAAATAAGTAACGAGGTGCTCATTAAAAACGCCATTAATGCAATAAACCGAAGAGCAAACATCGATTAAACATTATTTATGAGGCTTCGGTGGGAATGGTGTAAGTGGTGCGGTTAACATTGTGTAGCACTGCACTGCACTGCACATCGAGGTTTTTCCTTTTTTTTGTTGGTACAATGTTGCAAAACGTGCAGTTGTGGGCTTCCATTTGAGTGGGTTTTGTGAGACAGTTTTCAAACTGCAGCCGGGTAATGCAGATTAGATACATTGTTGGGAGAAATTACATATATCGATTGGGATGATGATGAAGAATTCTTCTGGATAGATTAGGTTAGGTAGGTTGGGGGGACGCTAATGCGCACGAAGAGAAATAGTCCCGATCTGTTTCAAGTAGTTTGCGACTCCTACTCACTAAAAAACCGTACTTCCTTACTGCTGTTAGGAGATCAATGAGCGTCACTCCTGCGACTACTATGGCTGCTGGTTTCAACAATGTTCGATATGAACTCGTTATCCAAAGGGTTCCTATACGTTGCACCGCGGCCACTTTCTTCCTATGGCCATACTGTGGGTCCTCCTATGTTGGCCATCAGTCTGCTTAGCAATAGGCATGTTTTCGTGGCTCTTTCGGATGCGGACTTAATGTGTTCCTAGAACGTGGGCTTCGTATCCATCCTAACTCCTAGATATTTTACTGAATCTAGAGCGCAATATGCAAGCAGCAAGAGAACTGGGTATTGGGGGTATCGAACACTTAATCAAATCATCATATCCCACATATAGACACCTGCATACAACCAACAGGAAAAATAAGGAGAAATGGTTTGATGAGGCATGTGAAGCAGCACGGAAAAGAACCTTTGGATGGCTTAAAGTTTTTCGGAAGTACAACAATTCATTGTTTAAAAATGTATACATCGAAAAGAACACCTTATACAAAAAACTGTGTAAAAAAAAAAAAATAAGTTCTACGAAACAGAGGCACTAAAACTCACGCATAGCAGAGACTCGAAGGAGTTTTGGGTGGCGATAAAAAACTTAAACGGAAAGAAGCTTCAAATAAGTGTTGAGCTCACGACTGATTTATTACAAGCTCACTTTCAAAAACTTTTGAATCCAGCTAATATTACGCCGCCTATGCAGTATGCTGTACCGTCGTACACTAATGATATATTAGATACTCCCTTTACGCAAGAAGAAGTTAGATGGATAATCAACAAACTTAAGGATGGGAAGGCACCTGGCGCAGATAGAATTGGCATAGAATTCTTCAAATATGCTACAGGTGAGTTAATCGAGAAACTTACAACAGCATTGAACAAAATTGTGGAATCTGGTGATATACCACAACAATTCAAAGAAGCCATTATATACCCGATCCACAAAAAAGGAAATATCACAGATCCAAACAATTATCGTGGGATATCTCTTCTCAATGCTTCCTACAAGGTGTTTACATCCCTATTAAGTCATCGGCTGTGCGAATGTATAAATTATAGTAAGAAGCTCAAAGAATTCCAGGCCGGATTTCGAAGCGAATATTCAACAATTGATAATATTTTTATCCTACAGAGTATAGCTGGGACATTCCTTGATCATAAAAGGAAACTATATGTATTTTTTGGCGACTTCAAGACAGCCTTCTATACAGTTGACAGAAGAGCTTTATTTTATAAACTGTACAACGCTGGAATGACGTCCAAATTTGGAAAGGTTTTGGAGAATATCTATGAGGACAATCGATCAGCCGTATGGAACGGAGCTGAAATTTCAGAATGGTTTGATACAAATATGGGGGTAAGACAAGGATGCCCACTAAATTCATATCTTTTTGCCCTCTTTATCGACGATCTGATAGACTATCTACCAGGCGGAATAGAATTTGCCGGAACCTTGATTAAAGCCCTTCTTTTTGCTGACGATGTCATCATTTTCGCATATTCACCCGAAACATTGCAACTTATGATCAATCGACTTGAGGAGTACTGCCGGTTGTGGAATTTGATGGTGAATCTGAGCAAGTCTAAAGTAATGATCTTTAATAAAGGGTCTGGTAGAGCATCGAGAAGGGAGAAATGGTATTTCGATAGAGAGCCGATCGAGATAGTGAGAGGTTATAAGTACCTTGGTGTCACGATAACCAGCAATCTGAATACGGAAAGCCACCTTAGGGATAAACTCATAAAAGCCAAAAGTGCGATAAGTGCAACTTGGAAGAAGTGCTTCTCAAACAAACTGGTATCACACAGCGTAAAATATAAAGTTTTCGTATCAGTGGCTGAATCGGTGATGATGTACGCAGCGCAAACGTGGGGATATAAAAAGTATGCAACTGTAGAAAACTGCTGAGGTATTATATAAAAAGATGTTTTCAGCTACCTAAAACCGCACCTAACTACATGATCACCATTGAAACAGGATTATCATCACTTTTGACTAAGACCCTTAAGCTACACGTGGACTATTTACTGAAAGTCTTTGATATGCCAAACGAAAGATTGCCGAAAATCATAGCAAAATATACAATCGAGAAGAGGAATTTATGGTTTGCAAAATTGAAGGAGCTTGAGGACCATTGTGGCCTTAATTTTGACTTAAACCTGGAAATGAATAATGGAGGGTATGTCAGAGAGGCGCTGTACAATCTTATCTTGGAAGTTGATAAGAGGTATAGATTGGACTGTATTAACGAAGCAAGGTCCTCTGTCCACAGAGCAATTTACAGCCATCTGCAACACAACTTATGTGAACGGAACTACTTCCACAGCAATAATAGCCAAAAGGTAATTTCTGCTATATTTAAAATGAGGGGTGAGCTGATACAACTGAACTTTATCCCACATCGCGAGGACTTGGGTATTTATTGCAATCTTTGTAATCTGTCCGAGAGGGAAAATGTCGTTCATTTCATTGAGAAATGTCCAATCCTAAAAGAGATTAGAAGAGCCTTTCTCGCCAGTGATTCAAAAACTGAGGCGGAAGTATTTGAAATCCTTAACTGCGGAGGAGATATAAACCTTCTATATAATTTCTACAGAACTGCAATGTCTTATAGAAGCCAAATCTTAGCCGAAGCTTTTCAATACTGTTTATTACGTTTCTATTCCTTAATTTTGTTTAATTATCACTTTTTTTTTATTATTATTTTGTTTATATCAAATAAAAACTATCCGTTAAAAAAAGAAAACAAAAAATGTCAATCGGGCAGACGGCACAGACATACTGTAACGATTTTTGTAAACGTTTTTTTTTTTAAATTGTATTTCAAGATAAATCAATAAATCTAATCTAATCTAAATCTAATCTATTTTACTGCTTCCTTATTGTATATGACTTCCGGACCCAGCTGGAGCTCGATTATTTAGGATATCTGATTTCTCGTCAGTAGGACTATCGCGGTTTTCTCCACTGCTAAACTTAGGCCGTGGTCCTCCATCCATGTGTCAGTAGTCAGTAGTAGCTGCTGTGTTTTCCTGGCTTTGGGAAATATTCGGTGTTCTAAGCATCTGTTGTATATGTTTAGTTGGCGTAGGGGCTAAAAAGCTTTTACACCACACCCAGGTCAATATAGACCCATTGTGATACCCATAGAGGATCAGACAAATGTGACGACATCGGCATTTCATTGGCCTCAGTAACCGAGTGATCCAAAATCGGCAGGCCTGCTGATATTTTCTGAGGTCAAATAGGCGAACCCCAGAGGCGGATCAGTAGAAATGCGGTGAAGTGGGAGCTAAACTAGTGGGAGTTAAAACTTAACAGGCGTCGTACCGAGGAATTGAAAGCCTTTAGATCATCTAAATTGTACGTATTTTTGAATCCCGGAGCTTAGCCAACTGCAATTACAGCGGATATGTCTGAGTTTGTCTTGCTGGTCGTATTACCACTCTTTAACGCGTCGGAAGTAACGTCTTCGTCTAGGCTTTACAATTGCCTTACAGAACATGCTGCACATTAACTGCTGTAGAACGAGATTGAAGCGTTCGAAGCAGCGTCCGATGTTACGAATAGCTCGAAAAGAACGTCTTTGAATATCATAACACAATAGACCAAAGCCTAAGGTCTTAAGAGTAAGGGCGTTACTCACATACGATAGTCGAAGAACCTTTCAAGTGCTACCAACTTTCGAAGGACTCTTCCATAGCCACATTCACAGCCAAAGCATATCTGTAGCACCTGTCAAAAATTCAATCAATTCCATAAGAAATTTACGACTGTGAACCGCAAAAATATAACCATCCCGAATTAATCCTTAAAACTTGTCCCATAAACAAAATTAATGCCACGTTTGTCTTCCTTTTATTGCATTGAACTTCCCGTCGTCGCTCGTCGCATCGTTTGGTCTTCGTCTTCCTTTCTTGTTGGAGTGTTTGTTGCGCGAATTGAGACATTTTTTTCGCCGCCTCTACTATATAACATCTTCCTCTCGATGTAGCATCGGATATCGGATTCACTTGCTATTTTGGGATAATCTTCAAACAAAGTTCTCGAAACAAGTTCTCCTGATGGAAGGAACCCATACCCATTCAGATTCTCTGAATGTTGTTGTTTTTTTTTGTGAAAAAGAAAAAGAAATGAAAAAGGAAATTGATAAAGCGGAGCATGGTCACATCAAGAAACCAATTAAGGCCACTTTATGCCAAGTAATTATGGCATGCTAAACGGATAAAAACCGGGCCCACAGCATCTGTGGAAGATCGCTGCTGCGCGAGGAGGACGCCTCTTATCGGAGGTGTGAGTTTCTACCTTTCATAATTACATTCGTAATTTATTTGCGACGACTATACATGGGGGGATGGACGACTGTGGGTGCCTTTTGAGACCCGTGCAGTGTGAGTAAGGTTCCAGATACATTTTCGTGCAGAGATTAGTGCTTTATTTGTTCACACTCATAAATCGTCTTATGGTCGCAAGATGGTCACTAGGATGGCGAGGAGGACGAATGAATTTTGGTGATAATTGCATGAGTGGACACGACTGTTGAGAGTTTTATTGTGCAGATGTATTGGAGCTTGAATGCTCCAGGAATTGGCCATAAACAATATTATAAGTGTAAGAGAGAGAAGCAAAAACGAACGAATCAAGCAAAAGCGAAATAAGAAGAAACAACAGAACATTGTGATTTATACAGGCGTACCCGCTTTATTCAATTGCTAAGACACGGTGACCAATTGTTGTCACTGTTGCGAACTATCGGTGATTGACCCCTAGTTCAGTAGAACATATGAGCAAACCTTCTGCGTGCGATCTCGATGCTGGATCCCATGGCAGGTTGTTCTCCCCTTTTGAATGGGAGCGCGATTTCATAGCGTCCGTTCGGCAGTCGCTTCGTGTTCTTCTCAAAGTACTTCTAACATGCAGCGTCTTCTTTCGATAGTGGAACTCTAAAAGGTGACTCCATTTCCCAAAATCTTCGCAACTCATCATCGAGATCGAGATCGTTGAATGTGGCTTTGGAAAGTGCGGTTATCTTCATCGGAAACCTTTCCCAGAATGATCCAACCTAGCTGGGTTCTTTGAGCGATGAGTAAGTTGGGTTTTGGGAATCTGACCACATCTGGAAGGATTATGTCGGAATAGACGCTACATTCGAAGATCAAATCGATGGTTGCGGAGACATGGAAAGCTGGGTCTGCTAATTCCAAATCCAGTATCTGGTTGTCCTGGCAGAGTATCACTGGTTGAGCCGGAAGAAGTCCACTCAGCGACTTGAAAATATGTGCTTCAGTGACACTTTCAAACGTCGAATGTCGTGATGCAAACTTAAGTTCGACGTAATGTTTGCTTGTGCCGCTGGTGATCAACCATAGCCCAGATACTCTGACCAGACCACGCTGTCTTCTCAGCTTCAGCAGCTGTACTGCTGACTCGGTAATAAAAGTTGCCTCTGGTCCCGGGTCAATCAAGGCTCTCAGCTCGTAGTACCTTCCATCAGCTGCTTTCACCTTTACTAGTGCTGTTGCCAACTATAAGCACTTAGGCGCGCTTCCCTCCAACGTAACCTAATTAACCTAGGGATGTGCATGCATCGAGGATTTAACAATTCGGCCATTCTTTATTGATCGTATCCTGACGATCCCAACGATCCCGGTGTCACTCTTCAATTTGAGTCGCTTCTTGAGGCTGCTGTCCTCGGAATCACTGAAAAGTGCTTCTTCTTGGACACTGGCGGCTTTGAGACACGTTTTAATCGGGGGCATGTCCTTGGTTTGGTGTGATCACCAGTTCGGTGGCCTTGGAGCCACTCCAGTTACCCCTTAATCCATTGCGGCTGTGTTTGGAGCCTTTTCTGCTGCTTTTGGGACCACTTTGACTGCGTCTAGTTTCATTCTTACTACGCCTCGAGCTACTTTGACCGCGTTTTCAACTGCTACGTATTGATCCACTGCGGCTGCGTTTGGAGCTACTTCTCTTCTTCTCGATCCGCCACGCCTTCGTTTTGGACCGCTGCGATCCATGTGAAAGCCACTTCTACTTCTACTGCGGCTCCTATTATCAGACAAAGGCGTTGAGTGGCTTCCTGGTCGCCTGAATCCACTCCTTCTTCGCCTGGAGCCACTTCTGCTGCGCCTAGATCCACTTCCGCTCTTACTATGGCTCAATCTGCTCCTACTGCGTCTGGAATAACTCCTGCTGCGCTCCGATCCGCTCCTGCTGCGTAGCGCCCCAGTCTTACTGTGCCTGGATCTGCTCCTGTTGTGCTTCAATCTACTACCTGAACTACCTGAACTTCCTGAGTAGGTCACAGATTCACTGCGACTCCTCTGAACGGGTTCTACACACTTCAATCACTCTCCCAACGGCAGTCTCGCGGGGAGAGTGGTTGAAGTGTGTAGGGTGTGTGTTTAGTACGTAGGCGTATTCCTGGCATCGATTATTCAGGTTTGCGAATCGTGCATGCTAGTAGCACTCGAGCTATTAGTATCTATGAAGATTACACATCCCTGGCGCAATCTAAAAAAAAAAAAACATCTGAAGGGGTTAAGTCCTGCACTCTATGATGGAGATGCATTTGAGTGCCTTCGCAGCCTTCGCTTGTAGTTGAGCCAGCAATTTGCGCCCATGAAGTGAATTTGTCTACAGTTACCTCGACGGAGGCTCGCGTAACAGGTTCCTCCCTCAAACCCACTCAGACGTCTTGGATCCTCGATGTACTGGACACAATCGCTCCCTAAGCCTATGAATGCTTTGACCGGGTAGCCGTTTACGGTAACGTTCTTGGTGTGCTCTGTCATTGTTGTTATTGTAGCAGCTACGATTTCGCTGGGGACAAATCAGACTTCAGGCTAAGGAATCGAGCCACGTCTATAGGTCGTTCCCAAAGTGCATCTGGGCGCAAGTCGGTTGGCTTTGCTGAGCAGTTGAAAAGATGTTTGGTGTAGTGCGAGCCATTTTCGCAGTCAGGGCATTCGTCTTCTATGGAGGTGTCGAGACGGTTCTTGTAGCTGTTTACTAAGCGACCCCAACCTGAGCGTAGCTGAGCTAGGGTGGTTCTTGTTCCTCGAGGCAGGCTAGGTTCTTCGTCTGTTATGGGTGGTGGGCGGCCTCCGAGGACTACGTTGGGGCAGAGATTCTCCATAGAGTGGGACACAGTCGTGCGATGAATGCTTTTCAATGCATCTTTGTAGGTCTGTCTGTCGATCCTGCTGCCCTTCATGTAGACATCGAGGCCGTATTTGTAGATTTGGAGCCATCGTCAGCGGATGATTGGGGTAGTCTTGGAGGTGACAAGCTAGAAGGAACTGCTTGGAGAGCATGGTGTCGTGTCCTCCATCAGGTCTTCTTTCAATGGCAGTCTCTCAGGGTTCCCCCCAACTCCTGCAGCTTAGGTATAGTCTATAGTGCCCCAGCAGTTGGCACCCGACGCAACCCCTCTCCACTTTTGACACTTTCCGATCCAGCCACTAGTCCTTCCTCTCGGTGTTCCGACCCTTGTTGTCGATACCTCTCTGCCCCACATGGATTGATGCCAATTTGTGATTCGCAGGGACTGTTGACTGTAACAAACCACGGAATGTTTAAATATTCTTTCATCTCACAGTGTTGGCTAGTTGCTGTAATAAGCGACAAAAAATTGTTAATACGATCGGGATAATCGCATGTCATCCGAATTTGAAGCCCTATCAACGAATCTCCAGTGATAACTGAATCTTCCTAAATCTGGTTCTGCGGATACTGCCTTCTCCAGTCTCTACATGTTGGCAAAAGATGTCGCTCGACGTTTCTTGCAGTGTATATGAGTAAGAAGTCAATCAATGATGGGCTTTCCCGGCATGAAACTGCACTATTAAGGACCTATCAGGTTGCTGACGAGCGGCCTTATGCTTTCATATAATTCAGAAGACATTATCTTACCTATATACCTCTGTAGTTATCGCAGTTCACATGACCTCCTTTCTTCAGGATCCGACTAACGATGCTGAGGTTCCATTCATCGGGCATACTTTCGTCCGACTAGATTTTACAGATGAGCTGGTACATGCTCCTTACCATCTCATCTCTTCCTGCCTAGAAAGGTTCGATGGCAAAGCCGTTGGCTCCAGCAGCTTTGTTGTTTGGATATCGGTATCCTCACTTCATTCTGATAAAGTTGACGGGAATCTTGATTGTCATCGTAACTGCTCGTTCTGCCTGACAGCGGAATATTGATCATCGTCGCCGTTTAACAGTCTGCAAGAATGTTGCTTTCATATCCTTAGCACCGACAGCGATTCATCTTCCATATTACCATTTTCGTCCCTCCAGGCTTCTGTTCAAACTTTGAAGCCTTGGTATGGTTAAGTCTCTCAATCTCTTCGATCGAGCGCTTCTCATGCTCCTATTTGTTTTTTCTGAGAATGCTCCTCGTGCTCGTAGAACTTTGCTGCTGGTGGTATGGGATTAGATTGCGATTAAAAGAGACTCTATCAGCACAGGCTCCGGAGATTGTAGTTGTCCGACGGCGAACTGCCTCGCAGCCTTTAGGTAAACTCAGAGAATTTTTAGATGCATGCATCCCATGTGCTTCATATCTATCCATGCTGGAGCCTACAGCAATGACCTTTTTCAAACATAGGGAAGCTGCTGCCTCATCTCACTTTTCTGGAAGAAAATTGAGCAGATATTGCACTTTCCTTACAGGTCACTTCTTTACCCCAAATACCCAAACCTGAGTTTTGGGACACAGTTTGGCTAGTCAAGAGCAAAGGTGGAAAAATTCTTCAAAATTGATTCCCTTCACTATTTTACGCATCCTTGGAACCATTCCGAGTAAATACGTTTCCTTTTCTTCCGTCCTACCGCTACCTTTGGAGAGTTGAAACTTCTTAAAATTTGTTCCCAGGCTCTTAGCCAAGGAAGCACAATTTAATAGGATTAACGTCGTTAGACCGATTTCAAATATCACCCATGTGCGAGACTTCTTCAAATAGTCGCCCTAGTTTCTTGGAAACTAATCGTATTCCATGCAAAGAATTATCCAACGAACCGGATCCTCCCAGTCATGTGAAGGCGATGAAAACTCCAAAGAAACTGTCAACTTGAATTAAAGCTTTCACCTTGGCGAGAGATACGAAACAACTCCGAAGGAACAGGAACTTGTGTTAAACGCTTAGGACTATGTACAACTGAACCGAAGAAGATGGTCCCATCACAACCAATTGGTGTGTCTCTCACTGATACGGAGTTGTATCTTCCTGGGAACCTGCGCTGTCATGGAATCTGATACGAATGAAGCTCACTTGAACATTTTAAATGGCTGAATGTTCTCCTGACCAGGAGTGTTGTCATGCGTGTCAGAACAATGGAAGCTGTGTTGACTGACTTTTTGCGCGAAAAAAAGATTAACTGACTTGATTCGGATGGACAGTGAGAACAGCGTGTGTGTTGCTGATCAAGGAGTCCAATGAAAGGAATGAAGTTTGGACGCGAATTGAATTGGATGAATTCGTGAGCGCTGCTAGGAAGGTTGTAGTTGCAAAATGTTAAGTATTTTGCATGCGAACCATGAGTTCCAACAACTTGTTGTCACCTCCGATTATGGTAATCGGATGGTTTGCTTGAAGGCTAAGTTAATTAGATATGCGTACGGTGCTGCTGGGAATTTAATTTGTTTGGAAAGGACGTGGTGTCAGTGGGAGTTGAATTCTGTATTTGTATCAAACTTTGTATGTGGGACTCAGATTTGATATAATTGAGAATAAGGAGGCGAACCCCACAGGCGGATCAGTATAAATGCGGTGAGAGTAAGGAGCTACTGGCGTCGCAAAATCGCATCATCACCTCCCCGTGGTGCCCGCTGGATAGCTATCTGATAGTGAACTAACGATGAGCGCATGTTGAGTCTGACGATATATGTATAGCTGAACACTCAGACCTGCGTAAGTACATCTGGGTGAACTTCGGCGCGCATATGTTTAACCGGACGAGGCATCTTTTGTTGACCTGATTGGCTGAAAAATGCGTCTCAGAAGTCTAGCACGAGCTCCTCAGAAAGAGGACGTGCGGCGGATGAATTCTCTCGATGGAATCAATGGTGACGTCTACAGACCAGCGGATACCTTACCTTATATTTGGAGCTGAGGTCTGTAAGGATTTTCAATACTACGTCAGGGTATTGAAAAAGGGATGGTGGCGGATGAGCCCTTAATGGGTCAAAGGCAGCGTTCATATCCCCGAAGTGGGTTACTGACATCGGTGTATCCAGCCACTCGTAGTAGGGGTTGCAAAAAAAGGATCTGGTCCTCAAGGTTGGGGTTTGTGCAGTCGGGTTAACTTCCCTACCACGTAAAAAACTTTCGGTTACGAAGCAACCAACAGCCTCGGATATGGATGAATTTACTGTTGACGACCCAAGCAAACGTAAAAAGGACAACGATCTTCGTGTCTGCATATGGAATGTTAGGTCCCTCTTCAAACCACGTGCAGCCGAACAACTTGTGGAGGCCCTAGAGTGTCTCAAAGCAGACATTACTACCATCCAAGAAGTGCGATGGGATGGGCCGGGAAAAAGGAGTATGAATAACTGCGACATCTACTGCGGCGATTGCTACAGATAACAAGAACAACGTCTATTCGGGTGCGGATTTGTCATTGGAGGCAGACTTAGGCAAGAAGTCTTGAGTTTCCGGCATGCGAACGAGCGCCTTATGACTATTCGTATCAAGGCTAGATTTGCCAACATTAGCCTAATATGCTTTCAGCCCCTCACGAGGAGAAGGACGACGTGACAAAGGATGACTTCTACCAGCTCTTGGATAAGACGTATGAGCAAACAAGGCCCTTGCTACGACGTTAAATTTATCCTAGATGATTTTAACGCAAAGCTAGGAAGAGAGGACTTCATCATCACCATCCACCGGCAACGGACTCCGGCTAATCGACTTTGCGCCGGGGCGAAACTTTGTCGTAGCTAGTACGCGGTTCCCACGTCTCGACATTCACAAAGGAACATGGCTCTCCTTAGATCAAAAAACTGTCAACCAAATCGATCATATTGCGATCGACGCAAGGCACTCTTCTAGTATTCTGGGTGTCCGGACTTTCCGGGGAGCCAACGTGGACTCGGATCACTACCTAGTTGTAGCCAAGGTACTGATGCGGATATCCAGAACAGAGCGAAATCAACGAAATACTGTGAGGAAATTTGACGTCGGGCGGCTACAATCGCAAGAGACCGCCAGAACCTTTGCCGATCGAGTTTCTCTTAATCTTAATCTAAGTCCTATGCCGCCAGCAGCAAATGCGGAAGACTAGTGGCAGCGTTGCCAACAAGCCATCAGAGATGCCGCCTCTGATGTACTGGGTTTCTATCGGCCACTACAACGAAACCCCTGGTTTGATGAGCAATGCCGGCAAGCACATGCATCTAAACAAGAGGCGTACAAAGCGGCGCTGCATAGAAGGACTAGAGCTGCTAACGAGCTCTACGTGCGCAGGAGAAAAGAGGAACATCGACTTTTCAAAAAGAAGAAAAAAGAGCATGAGAAGCGCTCGATTGCAGGGACGAAAATGGTAATATAGTAGTAGAATCGCAGTCGGCGCTGAGGATATGGAAGGAACACTTCTGCAGACTGTTAAACGGCGATGATGACCAATATTCCGCTGTCAGGCAGAATGAGCCATTCAACAGTGACGATGGTAGTCGAGATTCCCGTCAACCCGATCAGAATGAAGTGAGGATAGCGATATCTAAACTCAAATCCAACAAAGCTGCTGGAGCCGACGGCGTTGCTGCTGAACTTTTCAAGGCAGGAGGAGATGAGTTGGTAAGGAGCATGTACCAGCTCATCTGTAAAATCTGGTCGGACGAAAGTATGCCCGATGAATGGAACATCGTTTGCCCGATCCTGAAGAAAGGAGATCCTCTAAACTGCGCCAATTACAGAGGTATAAGTCTCCTCGACATCGCATATAAGATCCTGTCTGGCGTATTATGTGAACGCCTAAAACCGATCGTCAACAACCTGATAGGTCCTTATCAGTGCGGTTTCAGGCCGGGAAGGTCCACCATTGACCAAATATTCACACTACGGCAGATCTTGGAAAAAACCCATGAATATAAAATCGATACGCACCACCTCTTCATCGATTTCAAAGTTGCCTATGATAGCGTGTATAGAGACGAGGTATACAGAGCCATGTCTAGTCTTGGCATCCCTGCCAAACTCGTCCGTTTGTGCAGAATGACGATGGAGAGCTCTCGCTGCTCCATCAAAGTCTGTAAGAACATCACCGAACCATTCGATGTCAAGAAAGGTCTTAGACAAGGTGACGCGCTATCATGCGATCTCTTTAACATAGTACTTGAGAGAATTGTACGAAACTTACAAGCCAACACCGGAGGTACAATCTTCTTCAAGTCTGTACAACTACTCGCTTATGCCGATGACATTGACATAATCGGAAGAACTCAGCGGGCCGTCAATGGGGCATTTACGAGTATTGAGATCGAGGCAGCAAAGATGGGTCTAGCGGTCAATGAAAGCAAAACAAAATATATGCTGTCTACAAAAAAGGACACCCAACATCGGCGTCTTGGACAGAGCGCCACAATAGACAGATACAATTTTGAGGCAGTAAAGGATTTTGTCTACCTAGGCTCTATGGTGAACTCCGCAAATGACATCAGTAGGGAGGGTTTCTATGGGCTAAAACGGCAACTCTTTATAAGAGTTCATCCCAGTCCTGCTGTATGGCGAGAAAAGTTCTTCGATCGATCTTTGGTCCCGTCTGCATAGACGGTGAGTGGAGGAGAAGGTACAATGCCGAACTGTACGGCCTGTACAAGGACATCGACTTAGCCAGAAGAGTTCACATACAGCGGCTAAGATGGCTGGGTCATTTAGAGCGGATGGAGCCCAACGTTCCCGCTAAGAAAGTCTTCGAATCCACCCCGGATGGACGACGCAGTAGAGGACGACCTCGCGGTAGGTGGCAAACCAGTGGAGGGGGACCTCAACCTCACTTGGCGTGCGCAACTGGAGGCAGCTGGCTCATAACCGCGCTGGCTGGAGAGGTTTGTTGGTTGAGGCCCAGGTCCACCCCGGACCATAGCGCCATCTAAGTAAATAAGTAAGGAGCTACTGGGATCTAGAGTATGAAAAACTTCACATGCATCTTGGGCATTTTAACTTAAATGCTTTCCACGGAAACGTCTGCTCGAGTGAATGCCACGACTTCTTCGCACCGATCGGGCGATGTGCCAGCAATTTCGCGTTCGATGTTGGTCATTAGGTCGTCTTACGTCCCTGGCTTATGAGCATAGACCATGCGTTTGACATAGCCCCAAGGACAACGTCCAGAGGCGTCAAATCACACGAACGACTGGACTGGTCCATCTCTGGAAATAACACGGTCAACGAACTACGACTTCAATAACTTGACTGTTTGGCCAGCTGTGTGGCATGTGGTCTTGTCGAAACAACATATGCTCCTCTTATTCCAGTTTATCTCAAAAATATTCAGTCAACATGTTCCGAAAGTGGTCTCCGTTGATTGTGACTAGGTTGCCAGCATCATTGAAGAAGAACAATGAGTCAACGACACCTCCAGCATGAGACCCGCACTTCTGGGAGCACTTAAGGGATCTGTATAATTGCTGCTGTTTTTGGTGGCCTATTGCTTCTGGTCAAGTTCTGTCTTTTATCATTATTGAGTGCTTCTCGAGCGCTTGCTGGCTTCTAGGTGGCCGAATGGAAGAGTTTCCTTCGCAAACATTCGATCTTCAACGACCTGTAGATTTGGAGAATGCATATGATCAGGTTCCTCGAGACAGACTTTGGAGTGTTCTGCAGGAGTATGTGACGGATGTGTAGATCTGTTCACCTGAACACTTTGAAACAAAGCCTTTCACAGAAGGCGTTATCCTCAGCAAAGGGTATATGTGCGTCCCCGATTTTATGAAAAACAACTCACTTCCCACCCCATTTTCCATCCTCAGTGCTACAAAAGATCATAAGAACTGATCACAAACAAATAATCTTTTTCTCCATTTTAACTGCTGATCACCGCAGCCTGAAGCACTTCATCGCAGAGACAATAATGCAATTAACACCTCGCTCTAGTTCATTCACCGAATGCGTTTTAGTTCTGCTCTGACCACAAACTGTCCTCGCACTCTGCGCGCTCTGCTGATTAGCCTCCTCCGCCGTCATCCCCTATCAAAAGGCAATAAATCTCTGCGTGATCCTCGCGCATGCATAAATCTTCAACTGGTCGCGCGAACTGCGAAATGAAATCCGCATTCGAAGAATCCGCAATAAATCAAAATTATCTTCATTTCAATTGAAGCCAGAGATGGTGGTGAATCTCTCTCTCTTGGTGTCTGCCTGCCTATTCCTTGGTCTGGATTCTTTGATTTATTTCGAAGTCGAGTTAAGCTTTTGGTGACTCGACTCACTTAGGGTGAATCATGAAACGAATTATTCACCCCCAAAGCACACCCGCGTCATAACTCATGCCGAGCCACAAAAAAAAAAAAAAAAAACAACAACAGCGAGGGCTGTACTCGTACATGGCACACAAAAACATCCACCACTCGCTCGATTGTGTATGAGCACGCATATGTTGCATATCCGTTTGCCATGCACATGCAATGTTTACCGTTGGGGCGGTCCTCACTTGACCGCCCCATATCGTGCATAGGAATCGGTCCTAATTGCACACTGCACTGCCAGAGGAACACAGTGCTAGTGCAGTGGAGCCGTATGGCAAACTTCGCATGGACATTTGTCAAAATGTAAACAGCAAGGACTAGAGAGAATAGGTCATGAATTATGGCCCGCTATCGCGAGGGGTTAATCTGAATGTTTGACCTCGGTTGTTGATCGTAGTGGTGATGGTGGGTATGATGACCACCACCACCCTGGCCGGTGGTGATTCAGAAAGGCACTTACCATATCAAGGACATCATGGCGGCGAATTACCACCGCAATCAAGAAGGGGTTGCTGATGGTTTTCAACCACCCTCCTGGTAGCGAAACCATAAAACACACCGTCAGCCAATAAAAACAGTTGAAGGGTGACTCGGCTCCGCTGCGCTCAGAGGGTAATTCAATTAAGGCGAAGCAAAATGTCTGTTTTTCCTCGAATATCCTGACGACCATATTTGAATTTTCTAGTTTTTCCATTCGACATCCGATGGCAGGACACAAGGAATGTCATCGAAATTGAATTTTAATTCAAAATTTTGTAGTTTTTATGCCCGCCGCATGAGTGTCCTTTGAGGAGCCCTATGATTTGGTATCCTAAGGCGCTGGCTGTGCAACGATAAAAGGATATTAATGGAACGAAAGGAAGGACAATGGGCTGTCTGCCGCTAGGCAAGCATGATTTTCTGGCATTTTTCCTCGTTAATTTCTGGTGGATTATGACACAGTTTTTTGTATCTAGATACAAGTTATTGAGACAAGTGGTACAAATTGCTTCGGAAGGCTATATTTTTCGGGTCAGTTTTTCCTTGTATCTGCCATCATATCCATTGGCATGTCAGATATAATTTCTCGCCACCGACCTTTTCGACGATAGCCTTCCAAAGAAGTGAGCAATTACACACAGGGCCTATGGGCACGCAACTTTTTGACGTTTGTGCGTCGAGATCGCATGAATTTTCTCATTTGCTTGCCAAATTGCGCTACTGTATTGAATTGGGAGCTGAGCACCTCCTCCTTCTCCATCTACACCATCAGTCATCCGTCCACTCAGTCAAGTCACATCACGCAATAGGAAAACTATTTAAATGCTTAATTCGTTCACTAAATGAAGTTGGGCACGAGGATTTCGGGATAGTCGCCTTCGGATGAAAGGAATCAAACACGAAGCACAGATTTATGATGTGCTAGCTGTGTGCCCCTTTAAGAGGGAGGAGGGAGTGGAAAACTGGCCAATTAGGTAGCTCAGAAGGAAAAATGAGGCTCAATTGCTGCTGTGGAATCTCGGAATCTCGGAAGGATGGTAAATAATTAGCCTTTCGTGTTTGAACTTTGATTTTGAGATTCGTTGTGGCCGCAATCTGCAAAGGAATTGTCGATGGTATGGCGTGTTTGAGACGGATACAATGGCACACAGAGCATGATGAGTGAAGTGCAACTCTTTGAAGATGAATGGAGATTGTTCAAGTGGCGGCGTTGCATTTTTTTGTTCTCCCTATATTGAGGTCAATGATTGAGGGAAGTTTGCATGAGAAATTGGAATCTTAGAATTCACTTTTGCATTCCTTAGCTTCTGTCAGGAGCGAGTGATATTCATCCGCATGAAGGATTTATTCGTCCAGCAACTGTTTTGAAGCCTCCAAATAAAGCTATCTCCTATAGCGATCTTAACGGACTGACCAGTCTGAAAACGAAAGACGGAAAACGCCAGAAACCACAGCAGTGTGCTCTTTAATAGAGGCTTCCCTAGAAATGTCCTCACTGGCCGCTCTGGGGATAGATATCAACTTCTACACAGGTAGCCATGTACTCATTAAAGCCCATCGACATCCTTAGAACTTAACCAATCGATCACTTAGTCCTGGATTCCATGGAACGCCTAAAATTGACATTGAATTCCAAAAGCTTGCTGAAGAGATGTAGGAAGCTATGGTCACAGCACAAGAAAAGAACCAGAGACATCCACGTGCTAAGTAGACAAGTCTTAACACTTGCGATGGGCTTCATTGAAGGCATCCTGCAGGCTGGCGGGACACCTAAAAATCCGACTCCGGCGACGCAATTGATTGAAACAGACCCGAGTGAGGCAGTAGTGCAGTAGTAGGCAGTGTGCTACCATTAACACACTCCTTAGACAGCATTTGCTTAAGCTAAGTTCAAGGGTTGTTGAAGCTCTTACAGCCTGGTTCAATCAAAGTGAGTTCAGAGAGGGAAAATCTTTGCTTGAATGATACTACTTTGATGTCATCTGAGGGAAAAGGATAATTCATCACATCCCACATTGCATTTGAGTGAACGTGCGCTACAGTGCCCTATCCCAGCATAAGCATGGTTCTAGTCGCGCTGTAGTGTGGTCTCAAAGGCGTACTTTTGTTACTAGCATGCAGTTAGTTAAAGAAATCTGTATTGCTATCCACCAAATAAATCAACTGTAGGCTGATATGGATATCACAATGTCTGAGTACAACCAGTGTCCAATCGTCGGAGCTGATCCCCAAGTATTATCGCAGATTCTGCTGTATATGTAAATTCCTAATGCGGCTTTCCTCATTTTGTCTTCTAGCTCCGTTTACTACCGCGAGTTCGCTCACAGGCACCAGAGATAGAGGTCTTGTTAGGAAATAGAACTGCTTCTGCTTTGGTTGCTTTGATTGGGCTTGCCTTGTCTTAGGCCGCAAGAGGTGACTTGCCTAGATCGCTTAGTGTGCTTTGGGAAATTTGTCTGGGAAATTTTCCACATGACACATGTAAACTAAGTCGTCCGTCGTGTAGGTTCGTTGAACAAACTTGCTCGACAAGCACGCAGAACTATGGACCATCTAGTGCTAAAAAATATCCTAAAACTGAACTACGCTCCTCTAACTTAAGCTTTGTTATTTGTTTCATGGCGCTAGACCGTATGGAATCAACCGATTGCACAAAATTTAGTAAAATCTCATGAAACACAACAAAAATTACGACTAGAAACATCAGGCGACCAGAAGCTCCTGGCGACTAGAGAAAGACTAGGCCACCAGAAATAGGCGACTCTCTGAGGACTCCCAGATTAAATTGGTGGGCATCATCCGCTGACAACGTCGACTTGATTGTTGCGTAACTTTCTTGAATCTCAATAAATTTTGACGTTTTAAGTGTCAAATTAAAGGTTATTTTCCTACAGTAAATCAAGGATAGGTTTCATTCATGCAGATGTTGAAATAACGGTAAATAAGAATAATTTGCGGCACAGAAAGAAGGTAAGGACTTCTCTTCTCTCGACAGATATTGAGTCATTCTATAAGGAACGCGGTTCTTCTTCTGCTTGCTTAACCTTAAGTTTTAATTAATTGCGGTCGGCTCTTGTTATTCCGAACATCCAAAATCGCCTCTTGTGACATTGGATAAAGTCTCTGTCCTGACCTTTTGGTTAGTGGTGCTGATCCATGTTGCTCTCAGTCGTCGTGTTCTTTTGGGTCCATCGTCTATGGTAGATCTATTGCTGTACTCACAATATGACCGCTGCTTATGACACCACTTTTGAGATTTAACTATTTCTCACCCTCACTTCGAAAGATATGGGTGGACAATTGTACTAGATCCGGGGGATATGGTGGATGAATCATTTCTTTCCATTTGTGGTCCGATTCTCGTGTCGTTAGAGGCCGGTTGATGAAAACTAATATTTGTTCTATTAGCTACTTTGACAGTTTCTTTTTTAATGGTCCAGTTGATGGCCCTATATGCGATGAGAGCACATGGAGGAGAAGATACAACCGCGAACCCTATAAGTTGTACCAGGATGTGGATGTAGTCCAAAAGACAAAACACGTCGACTACACTGGCTCGGCCACATCGAGCGAATGGACAACAACACTCCAGCTAAGAGAATCTTTGAATCCCAGCTTCTGGGTTCGCGGCGGCGAAAAAGATCCAACCTTTGGTATAAAGACCAAGCAGTGGCAGATGCCAGAAAACCCGGCCTTCATAAGTGGAAGCCGCACGCCTGGGTCCGCAAAGGATGAAATGCAGCCGCGTCTCAGGCAGAGACTTTTTAAGGATCGGGAGCCCTTTAACTTAGTTCTTCGCAAGACAACTCCTTGGTGGTGGTTTAATTTATAGGAAGCAGTTCATAATGGATTATTCTCTCCTAATCTTATTCAGATTAAGTTCTCCTTTTGATTTATAAAATGGTGTCTTGTCTGGGCGAAACCATTGCCACCTACCCTACCTAAGAGCTGAGGGTTCTTGGAACACAGCTGGGTCCCTGGACACGAGGGTATCCCAGGCAATGAGAAAGCCGACGAGCTAGCAAGAATCAACTCAGCAGCCTTACTAGAACAAGTTGAGCCCCCTGTGTGTATCCCGCCTTGTACACTCAAGCTCGTTGCAGGGAATAAAGCCATTAGAGAGGCGAACACAAGATGAACCTCCATGGAATTTTGTGCCACCACTAGGAAGCTATGGCCATCCTTCGACAAAGCACGGACCGAGAGAATTACACAGAAAGACAGGAAATCCTTTTCCACCCTCGTGGTCATCATCACGGGGCACAATACTCCGCGGTACTACTTGAAGAAACTATACCTGACGGAGAAGGAACTCCGTAGATCCTGTGGTGACGAGGGAGTTTTTGAGGGCACTACCCTCTTTCTGTGCCACTGTCCGGGCCTTCAACATTCCAGGAAAAACTTTCTTGGTAAATATTTCTTCCAGGATCTCGAGGAGCTCTCCGGCGTTTCGACAGGAAACATGTTGAACTTCATCAAATCATCAGGGTGGTTTGTAGGCAGAAACAAAATAAGTGATTAAGTTTGAATAGTTTTTTTGGCGGTTTTCAATAAGCCTCAATGGGTAAGGGATTACTTTTTTCTCCTCTGGGTATCACATGGGTCAACGCTGACCTGAGTGGTTTTTTTTTTTGTTGTTTGCGCCAAGGGATGTGGTAATCTTCCAAAGATACTAGTAGCGCCGGCTGCTAGCATGCACGATTCGCAAGCACGTACTCGGAGCTTTTTTCGCACATTCGTTATGATTGTAGAAATTTCTAGCCAATTCTCCTCTGAGCGCATAGTGGAAGGAATGGTGGACTTAGCAGGTTATTTCTTCATTCCGTGAAGCGATTGCAATGGAATATTGGGTGCTCTGTATCTTCCCCCGGTCTGCACAATGTGGACAGAGAGGTGAGTTACCATGTCCAAATCTGTGTAAATATTATATTTGCGATAGCCGCCGTGACCCGCTAGGAACTACGTAAGGTGGTAGTTGTAGTCCTCATACACTCGTTTTGTCCAGACCTCGATGGTGGGGATCAGCTTGTAGGTCCATCTGCCTTTTGTTCTGCTATCTCACCTTGCTTACCACATAGCTATTGATGTTGCCTTCTCCTCCTCTTTTATTCTCCTGACAAGACCTGTTTTTTGATGGTCAATGTTCTCCTTTCGTGGATCTTTAGCATCTCATTCGAGAAGAAGTCGATAAGCATCATTCTGGCTATGACACAGGCTGCTTCATCCGGTATTGTTCGGAAACTGCTAAACATGTATATTGCTGACAGTTTTATTCGTGTTTCAATTGTCGTTAACGACACCACCCAAACCGGGGCAGCATATAAGAGGACCAAGCTGACAACTCTGGATAGTAAAATCCATCTAGCGTATCCACTTCCACACTTACTGGATAGTATCCGAGAAAGGTCTGCCTGTGGTAGTAAGTCCTTCTTGATCGAGTATTCCACGTGAGCTTTAAGCCTCAATCAGTTGTCCAGCAATACTAATAAATATGTAACTGCTTTCTTGACCTTATGTGACCAATACTCACAGGTACGGGGTGATTGTCTGGTGAACAGTCTTAAAAAAAACTATAAATCCCGATTATCGAAGTAAGGTCCAGAGTACAGCTTGTCTGTGCATAAGCGGAGCACTACGTACAACTCCCTCTGCGGCACTGGGCATCATGTTTCATCTGATACCCCTCGATATATTTAGCAAGCAAATGACAGCAAATGCAGCCGTTCACCTTGAAGCTACCTTACAGTGGTCAAGAAAAGAATTCGGCCACGCTTTCATTCTGAATAAATTCAAAATGCCTTCCGATAACATGGACTATACCATCCCACGACTAAATTTTGACAATAACTCCCTCGTCACCTCCTCCAGCCTTTTTAGATGAGTCAATCCAATCTATACTGACGGCTCAAAATCCAAGGACGAAGTTGGTGGAAGTGTTTTCTCTGACAGGCTTAATCTTAAGCTCTCCTTCCGTCTACCAAATCATTGTAGCGTGTTCCAGGCGGAAATAATGGCGATTAAAGAAGTCTTATCTTGGCTTAAGAAAACCATGATATACGTTAGAGATATTCACATCACTTTAGACAACCAAGCAGCAATCAAATCCTTGGTATTTTTAGTAGCTCTTGACTGCCGATTGTCTCTTATGGAGATGGCTGAGCAGTTCAATATTCACCTGTGTTGGGTGCCGGGGCATAGGGACATTCCAGGGAATTGTAAGGATGATGAACTCACCAGAATATGTACAACTACCTATAAACACATCCTGATGGACGAAGGCACCTTAGCTATACCAAACTCAAATTTAAGCTGGCTGCTGTCGAGAGTACAAATCTTAAATGGACAAGTGGACCGACATGTCTAGCGACAAAATAAATTTGGCCAAAGCTGGATTTAAAAGAAAGAAAGAATTTGATTTCTTTCAATAGATTGCATATCGGCACTACAATAGGTGTCACCACTGGTCACTGTCTAACAGGCGAGCATGTTATAAGACTGGGGCTTTTTGCGAACGACTTTTGTAGAAGCTGCATGGATGAAGAAGAGGAAGAAACCATTCTCCACCTCCTTTGTTTCTGCCCAGCTCTCTTCCGTAGAAGGAAGCTTCACTTACGATACGATACGATGATTGGGGTCCAAGTGCACTGCGACCTATAAGCTTCACTTAGGAGCCTTCTATTACAACGATATAGGTGATCTGATATCACAGATGCAATCCAAAGTATAAGGATCATAATGGAAAAACATCGTGATTCCTTAAGGGATTTGCACATTGTATTGGTTGACTTTGAAAAGGCATTCGACAGACAACCACGAGATCTGATATGGATGGCGCTAAGACATCGAGGGGTTCCAGAAACCTATGTACAGATGATTATGGACATGTACGAAGGAGCAAAGACAAAAGTAAGATGCCCCGCTGGAGTAACCGAAGAGTTCCCAATCAAAGTCGGGGTACACCAGGGAAGCGTTTTAAGTCCTTTGCTCTTTATTACAGTCCTTGATTATCTGCTTGAAGGTAAAGTGATGGACCCCAAGGTACATCAGTTATTCTTTGCTGACGATGGAGCCATCATAAGTGAGGATCCTACATCCCTGCAACGAGCACTTGATGTGTGGGTGGACGTTTTGGAGGGAAATGGGTATCGCATTAGTTCGAAAAAGACAGATTACTTGTGCTGCCCGTTCTCTGATCCACTCAGGCCTATTCCAGACATTTATTTGAATGGAACAGTGCTTCCCAAGTGCGAAAAGTTAAAATATCTGGGATCTATGATCAATAGCAAAGCAACTTGTGATGACGACATCAATCATCGTGTAAGCGTAGGGTGGATGAAGTGGCGAGAAAATTCCGCTATCTTCTGTGACAGAAAAATGCCCCCTAAGTTGAAAGGAAGGCTCTACACCGCAGTTGTACGTCCAGCGCTCACATACGGTTCACAATGTTGGACGATGTACAAAAAGTATGAGAGTAAATTAACGGCAGCTGAGATGAAGATGCTTCGCATGACAGCAGGAGTGACAAAGCTTGATCGAATAAGAAGTTCGAAGATCCGTGGAAGCTTTCACATCAAGGAAACCATCGTACAAAAAATTGAGCGTGACCGGCTCAGTTGGTATTGCCACGTTCAAAGAAGAGATCATTTGAACCCTGTTAAAAAGGCAATATCAATGCACGTTCCAAAGACATCGCGATGTAGGAAAGGCAGGCCTATAAACGCCTGGATCAGACAAATGCGACGACATCGGCATTTCATTGGCCTCAGTAACCGAGTGATCCAAAATCGGCAGACCTGCCGATATTTTCTGAGGTCAAATAGGCGAACCCCACAGGCAGATCAGTAGAAATGCGGTGAAGTGGGAGGGTTGTGATCCCTTGTTTTCGGATAATGACCTCGCTGATAAAGAGGATAGGTGATCTGATAGACATACCTTCAAATAGTTTAACGATTAGTTGGAGAGAAACTTTCTCCTATGATCCACGTGGTATCACAACCGACTTATTGTTGGTCTAAGTTGGTCTAAGTGTGTTGGCGATTCTTACCTGGCAGCCACTTCAACCACAACCTAGCCTTGATCTTATAGTTTGACTGCCGACTCGAATATTCGCATATTTAACAGCTTTTCGACTTGTTATAAGAACAGCCTCAGTCTTATGGTCTACTAATTTTAAACCGGTGGATCCTAGCCAGTCTTTCATTCTTGAGATTGCTTCGTTGCATTTGAACCATTGCTGTTCTCCTACGGGATGGATTTAGTATTCCAAAGCATTTAACCCGCTTTTAAACCACAAAGCCTCCTACTTTCGTAATTATTTATTATCTCCTACCACAAGGAATGTACCCAGACTTTGAAAAGTAAAAACCCATTAAACTCTGTCCAACTTCTCTAAACATATCGAGCACATAACTTTCAATTCTCCCAAAGTCTATGTATTCTTTTTAGAACGAAAAATCTAATTTAACAATTACCACCACAAACCCCTGCAAGTTACACCAAACCAGTGCAAGGTCGAAACAGTGGTTAAAATGTCATTCCTCTGAAAAATTGATTTGACCACCATTAAAAGTTATTAGCCGACAAATTTACTTCGATATCCACACACAAGTTGGTGTCATGCAAACGTTTCATTCTTTTTTTTATTTTTAATTCAAAAAATAAAAAATAAAATAGAAAAAAAAAGAAAGAAATCAACTAACAAAGTTTTTTAGTTTTTTTTTTTTATTACAAAACATTTATGGAAACATGTCCTTGTCACCTGAAAATTACGACCACAATTACAGTTGTAATGAGTTTCCATTAAAAAAAACGAAACATGTGTACCTATCGTGAACGGTAGTGTGTTCGGGATAAACGTGTGAAAATCCATTACATACACACTTGGCGTGTAGCAATTAAAGCTTTTATCGAAGCAAAACGGTCGCTCACAGACGCCAGTTTACAATTAATTGTTTAAAATTCGAACAATATATTTGAAGATATGTATGCAACTCGGAGTGGAAATGATGGTGAGGAAGGTGAATCATGCATGAGGTATTTTTTTGGTGTGGCGGCTGGGGAGGGATGATGGGAATAGGATCATCTAAGAGCGTTGATAGTGCGGTTGGCTCCAGACAGAGTATCTAGTTGACATGAAGAGACAGAAGTACATCAGTCCTCACAACTAAAAGATTGATATGAGTTTGTTAGCCACATGTTTCTGGTTACCTCAAGTGTTCAAAAACTGGATGTGCACAACACTTTCTCCTCAAATGCCTAAGACCAACCAGAATATTTAAAGAACTAGGATGCCATGTTAAACCTAGGGATCGCGATGGGTCCACTATGGTGCCATGATGATAACCTCACGCATTACTTTTTTTTTGCCTGGGGGGGTAATTGAAAACGCTAATGCGCGCGCAAAACTGTCCCGCTCTGTTTCAAGTAGTATGAAACTCCTACTCACTAAAAACCACCTTTAACCCTTTCTCAACCTGACACCATCCACTCCGGAACCACTTTAGTAATACTTCAGAGTGTTGTGGTTTTCTTTCCCCTTTGGGGACCGGCTTTTTCACATTTTTCTCCTGGTGCGGGCTTATAATATCGTGCCCTGGACTGGTCCCATCATTGGCTGTGATGCGAACTCTCATCACTCAATCTGGGGTAGTTCCGACATAAATGAAAGAGGTGAGCAACTTTTTGATTTTATCCTCAGTACTAATCTCCTAATTTGTAACCGAGGGTCTAAACCGACTTTTATTACTCGTAACCGACAAGAAGCCCTGGACATTACCCTTGTCTCTGATCATATATATAACACGGTAAAGGACTGGAGAGTCTCTGAAGAGCACTCTTTCTCAGACCATCGCTACCTCCAATTCAGTCTTGACGACCATCTGCCTCATCAGAAAGTTTTTAGAAATTATAAAAAAACTAATTGGTCTCTATACAGGAAGCGCTTATTGACGCTTATTCCCTCCCTTTTGCCTACTGAACCTACTAGTACGGATGATCTTGACAGGTTGGTCAACACCTTAACATCGGCACTTAACGGTGACTTGTCTGTGGCGTGCCCTAACCGCACTCCTCGAGGTAAGAAGAAACCACCTTGGTGGAATGCAAATCTTAGTACTCGTAGGAAAGACAGCAGACTCCTCTTTAATATCGCTAAAAGCTCTCGAAGATTGGGACACCTACAAACTGGCTCTCAGGAAATATAAAATCTCACTGAGGAAAGAGCAACGAAGCTCCTGGAGACTTTTCTGCGACAGCATTGAAGAATCCTCGGAAACCTCTAGGTTGCGGAAAATCGTCTCAAAAAGCCTTTCAACACCTAACTACCTCTTACATCCAGATGGTCACTGGACCACCTCTGCTAAGGAATCCATTGACATCTTACTGGATACTCACTTCCCTGGTAGCTCCCCTGTTGCTGTTTCGTTATTTATTACCCGTACTTGCTCTCTACCGTGCAGCAACTCCCTGGTTATAGCAACTACAGAAAAGATCCGCTGGGCCATGCGCAGCTTCAAGCCCTTTAAGTCCCCAGGACCTGACGGCATTATTCCTGCTGAATTTCAAAAATGTAAGGACATTGTGCTTCTATGGCTCAAGGTCATATTATCGAGCTGCCTTAATCTGGTCTACATCCTCAAGACGTGGACCGAGGTTGAAGTTGTCTTCATTCCTAAGGCAGGTAAGAGCTCGCATGTGGAACCAAAGGATCTCCGACCTATCAGTCTATCGTCCTTTCTACTGAAAACGCTGGAAAGGCTGATTGATATTCACCTCCGTCAGAGCATTAGCCCGTCTTTGCTCTCGTCGTTCCAACATGCGTACTGCAAAGGCAAATCCGCTGAGACAGCCTTACACTCGCTTGTGCGTATCATTGAAAAATCTCTGAGCATTAAAGAATATATCATGGTGGCTTTCCTTGACATTGAGGGAGCTTTTAACAATGTCAAACCAAAGGCTATCACAGACGCACTTGCAAATCTGAAAGTGGATACTTCGCTCGGAGTGTTGATCAATCAATTGCTAACACGCAGGATTATCAACACACAGCTGGGTGGAGCATCGGCCAGAAGACTTGCCTGTGGCGGAACACCCCAAGGTGGAATTTTGTCCCCCCTCCTGTGTAATCTTGTAGTGAATGAGCTACTAGTGGACCTGGACAGGTCAGGCTGTAGAGTGACTGCCTATGCTGATGACATTGCGATTGCTGCGTCTGGCAAGCACCCAGACACTCTCAAGGAAATCCTCCAATATGCTCTCTCTCGGCTCACTAGGTGGGCCTCCAATTGTGGATTGGTGGTTAACCCTCATAAAACAGAACTTGTTCTCTTCACAAGGAAATATAAAGTTCCCCTCGTAGACCCTCCTATGATTAATGGCACCAGTCTCACCTTCACTGTTAATGCAAAATACCTGGGTCTTATTCTGGACAGAAAACTGAACTGGAAAGCCAATCTACTAGAACGCGTAAGGAAAGCCAATGTAGCTCTCTATTCCTGTAAAAAGGCTATAGGTAGGAGCTGGGGTATGAAACCTGAAATCACTCGCTGGCTTTACGTGTCTGTTGTCAGGCCTATATTACTCTATGGCGTGATCGTTTGGTGGCCTGCCCTTGACAGGGCTGTTCACCTCTCTCAAGTAGCTAAAGTGCAACGATCCGCTTGCATGTGCATCAGTGGTGCACTAAGAACTACCCGCTCTGCGGCACTGAATATTATGTTCAACCTATTACCCCTGGATATCCTCGGCAGACAGACTGCTGCCAGTGCGGCTATTCGTCTTAAAGCCTCCTCTCAGTGGTCTAGTTATCACATTGGCCACTCCTCGACCTTTGATCTTCTCAACTTCACACACGAAAACACGGACTACACCCCACCAAAACGGAGATTTGACCGACACTTCCGTACGAGTATCCCTGAATGGAATGAGTGGGATGGCTCTCCCCCGGATGATGGAAATTCGGTGCATTTCTACACAGATGGGTCTAAGACTGAAGGTGGGGTGGGCTGTGGTATTTGCTCCGAAAAGCTCAACCTGAGCATCTCGTTTCGCGTCCCTGATCATTGTAGCGTTTTTCAGGCAGAAATCATGGCGATTAAGGAAGCCCTGTCCTGGCTGAAATGTAATGTATTGTCTGTCAGGGATATTAGCGTTTTCACTGACAGTCAAGCGGCAATCAAGTCCCTAGAATCGTGCTCTTTCACTTCAAAGGCCGTCTTAGACTGCCGTTTGTCTCTTACAGAGATGACAGAGCAGTTCAACATTCACCTATGCTGGGTGCCAGGTCACAGAGACATTCCAGGAAACTGTAGGCCGGACGAGCTCGCCAGACAGGGTACTGCTCTAAGGATTCTTCCAGATAGGCAAGCCCTTGGTATGCCCCTCGCTACATGTAAGCATCTACTGAAGCTGAACGCTATTAGCAAGACCAACCTTGTGTGGGATATTGGCTCTACGTGTCACATTTCGAGGCAGATCTGGCCTAAGCTGGACCAGAAACGTAGTGCCGAGTTGGTTAAACTAAAGCGATTACAGATCAGCTGCGTTATCGGTGTCATCACCGGACACTGTCTAATTGGCCAACATGCCAAATGACTTGGCCTCTTTTCCAATGACTTCTGCAGGAGCTGTAGGGACGAGGAGGAGGAGGAAATCATTCTTCACTTTCTATGGACATGTCCTGCTCTATCACGCAAAAGAATGCTCCATCTAGGAGCTCCCTTCCTTGACGACCTCAGCGATTTGAGGTTGGTTTTATTATTCCCCGAGTGGTCTAATGGTAGATCGTTGGCATCACAATGGACCTTTACTGGTCTAAGTGTGTCTGCATCGTGTTGCAGACGGCCAATCTAACCTAACCTAACCTACATGGTGGCTTACGGTGAGCGTTTTATTAGCTTCATTTTTTTTTTTACCGCGGATGAGGTGGCTTTTATTGCAGCTGGACTATCTATGTAAATATCAATCTCGTTTCTAGTAACAAGCTTCTGGGATAATTCTTTCGCCGCCTCTGCTGTCGCTAGGACTTGCGCTTGGAACACACTGCCGTTTGGTTCGAAAGTTTTGCTAATATTGGAATATCGAGTTCTGCAGAGTAGATACCCGAAGCCACTCCTTCGTTTGTTTTGGACCCGTCAGTGAAGACTGTCCTGATTTTTAGGCTGAAGTAGTGGGTTGGCGGAAGGTAGTCTGCTGTCTTGTCTAGGTGAGTGAAATTTTGCAATAGTACGGTAGCCTATGTGGCCCTTTCTCCACAAGTTTGATTCTTTTAGACACTGGGCACTCATCTTTCTTAATGTATAAGTCTAGTGTAATCAGTGCGAGAATTGTTTTAATGGCTGCGTTCGGGGTGGTTCTGATGGCGCCAGTGAATACTATGTAAGCAAGTCTCTGGATTTTTGTTAGGCCTTTGAGATATGTGACTTTCTCTGCTGTTGGCCAGATAATGCACCCATATGTAAGAATGGGTCTGACTATAGCTGTGTAGATCCAGAGGATGGCAGGTTTGGGTCCCCATTTGCTTCCAAAAATTCTACTATAATTCGCGAAAGGATAACTTTCAAGGTAGTGCCTTATTTCACAGATTTCCGGAGCTTCTCCGGCTGGTGTGTTGCCTGTAAGTTGCTGTTTGCTGCGTCTGCCATAAATAAAACTTACAGTTGGACAAGCTTATAGAGTGACAATCGTCATACGTGCATATATTCATTTGCTGTTATTGTGGTAAGATTTCGTAGAGGTCATGGTTGCCTGGAAGCTTGAGTTCCCCAGTCCATTTAAGCTCTGCAATATTCCTTGAGTCGAAGGACAGTTGACGATTGCAACATTTGTGACGTATGCGTCGTTGAACGCATTTCCAGCAGCAATGCTTTGGCCTATATTGTTTGCATGAATGGGTCTGAATGGATGCGATAAATTTCGTGAACATGACCCTTTCTTCCTCCTGTGCAGCTCAGCTCCAATCCGCTCTAAGAAATTAAGAGGTCCTTTCCCCGTGGATCTATGTTGGTGTAAGTACATCCACTAGTGTTTTGTTTTGTCGATGCATTCCTCCTCTTCTTCTTGGGCGCTTCACGTTCTCTAGTTTCTGCAGCGTGCCTTTCATGTTGTTGGAATCGGTGATTATGATCGACGAAATCTCCTGACACCACAGATCAAGCTCCGACCAGAATTTTCTTTTAAATTCAACTTTATCAGCTGTCAAAATACCTCTGCATATTTGCATATAAATTACGCTGAGAAGAAAAAAAATCTCTCACGAGCAGGTGCATTGTTAGCACTCACGCTGCGCTGCACGTCAAAGTGTAACCATTTGTTCGCATAATCATATCCCTCTTGGGCACGTCTAAACGCCTGCCACGCGATCAATCAATTTTCCTCTTCTAACAACGCAGCTTTACTAAATCAATTCTAGGCAACTTTTTGCTGTGCATCCTTGACCGAAGGAATCATCTGCTAAGCAAAGGCAAACGCAACCGTGTCCACCTTTCTGACAGTCGGTTTAATGTAGCCATGCGCTTAGGGCTCATTTATCGCGGCAGCTTACCTATACCGCCTGACAGCTAATCCAACAGAGCCAGCACTTAATTTGAATTTCAAAACATCATCCCGTTGCGAGCCTTTGATTGATAGGATGCGGCATGGCCAAAATGATAGGAGGTGGGTATTGTGTGCGAATAACTAATACCCCGCACAGGTTATTTGTGTCTTAGGATAGCGAAGACGGTGCAGCTGCAAGTCGAGGAGAGATGTTATTGTTGCGGATAAATGCTGTAATTGGCGCCGCAAACATCCTAAAGTCGATTAAGTCACCATGACCATACAGCATCAATCCGTCAGAATAGCGACATCATGTTACCTGCAAGCACAGTCTGTGCTGTAAGTAATCATGTCAACAACGCCTGGCTGTTGGTTGGGGCTCCACTCATTAGTGTGGACGCTGATAAGGCGCGTCGGTAATTAGTACAAGTTCATTAGTTGCCTTGAAGTAAACAAATAATACAGCGAATCGAACGAATTGAAAAGTAACGCTTGCAATCGATTTATGCGAAAGTAACGTGAATAGCAATAAGCGTCTTCTTGACGATGGAATGTGGTAAAGGGATGCATCGTGGAACTAAACTTGGCTTTAAATATATTTATTTCCATTAAATACGTGGGTTAAGTATTAGTTCCAGAACTTTATGTATGGAATTCGGTCGAGACAGCCTTACATTCGCTGGTGCGCATCCCTGAAAGATCCTTGAATACATCATGGTGCTCTTCCTTCACATTGTGGGAGCTTTTAAAAATGTCAAATGAAAGGCAATCATCGACGAAGTTGAAGGTCTGAAAATGAATACTTGGCTCACATACAGGAGAGCTGAGACACATTGACAGAAACCGTACACGACGGCGCGTAGGCGTAGTAGAGGCCCTAGGACCCACAGAAGGGGATACAGGACATAAGCAAGTAAGTAGGTACGTAAACGCAAAACCCAGCGGTGCATCGGCTGAAGGACTTGCCAGTTGCGGAACAGCCCAGAGTGCTGTCTTGTCCTTTCTTCTGTCGAATCTGGTATTCAATGAGCTGCTAGTCGAACTGGAAAGGGTAAGATGTAGACTGATTACCAAGGCCGATTACAGCACTATTGCTACCTCAGGCAAACACCCAGGAACTCTTAGGGAAATCCTCCAATATGCTCTCCTTCGCCTCATTAGATGGGCCTCAAAATTTGTATAGTCTCTGAAAGTGCAAAGTACTTGTGTCCTAGTTTGGACAGGAAAGTAAACTGGGAAGAAAGTCTCTGGAACGCATAAGGAAAGCAAGCGTAGCTCTCTATTTGCTAGGGAGCACATTCAGTGAAAGCGAAGCCCAGACGGCATCTTTCATAGAACAAAGAACAGCAACCGCTGAACTCATTGATGAACCAACAAACTGGGAAAGAAGAGTATAAATTGTTAAACACACCTAACGGTTGTCGCGCGGGGAGAGTGTGCAGGGTGTGAATTAGTACGTAGGCGCATTCCTGTCATCGATTACTCGGGCTGGCGAATCATGCATGCTAGTGGCCCGGGCTACTACATAGTATCTTCGAAGATTACCACATCCGTTGGCGTAACCAAAAAAAAAAAGAAAGAACAATAGGATTCAAGAAGCCCAGCTGCTGAATAAAGCGGAAAGCTTAGGGTCTTCCTCTAACATTACATGCTGTCATAGCATCAATTTTACCTGCAAGGAGCAGGTGGCGCTACAGTTCCGGGCGAACCTGGGCCTCAACCAACAAGCCTCTCCATTTAGCTCGGTCCTCAGCTAATTGCCTCCAGTTGTGCACTCTAAGTTGGTCGAGGTTCCCTTGAACTTGTATGCGCCACCTACGGCGAGGAGGTCCTCTACTGCGTCGTCCCTCGGGGTTAGTTTCGAGGACTCTGCGGGCCGGAGCGTTGGTGTCCATTCGCTCTACATGTCCTAGTCATCTCAGACGTCCAATACGCAGTTTCTTGACTTGGCCGATGTCGCTGTACAGCTCGTATAGTTCGTGATTGAAGCTTCTCCTCCGAAACCTGTCAACGCAAACGGGGCCGAATATCCTACGAAGAATTTTTCTCTCGAAGCGACCAAGGATATCTTCATCCTCTTTTAATAAAGTCCATGTTTCAGCGCCACAAAGCAGGACTGGAATGATCAGGGTCTTATACAGAGTCTCCTTAGTTGTTCGAGATAAGGTTTTATTGTTGAATTGCCCTGTAAGCCCAAAAAAGCAGCGATTGGCAAGAGTTATTCTTCGCTTGATTTCTGCGCTGATGTTGTTCTCAGAGTTTACAGCAGAACCAAGGTAGACAAAGTCCCTTACTATCTCGAAATTATAGCTGCCCATTGTGACGGATTGGACACACCCTACGGCGCGAAGACAACTCCATTGCGAAATACGCTATGCAGTGGAATCCGCTCACCCAGGCAGGCAGAATAGCGGGACGCCCTAGGCAAACGTAGCGCAGAACAGTTGAGGAGGAATCGAGCTCTTTAGGAATGAGTTGGAGGCAGCTCAAACGCGTTGCAGAACTCCGAACACGATGGCGCGCAGGCGTGGTTGACGCCCTATGCCCCCCGAGGGGTTAAAGGACATAAGTAAGTAAGTAATTGTGACGTTCTGTCCAATTCGTCGGTGTTGGCTTTCCCTTCTTGTGGATAGCATATACTTGGTTTTGGCCTCGTTTATCGCTAAACCCATTTTGGCCGCTTCTGCCTCAATGCTTGCAAACGCCCCGGTGACAGCCCGCTGAGATCTTCCGATAATGTCTATATCGTCGGCGTATGCAAGCAGTTGAACAGACTTGTGATAGATTGTGCCTCCGGTGTTGGCTTGTGAGTTCCGCACAATCCGTTCCGTACAATATTAAAGAAGTCACATGACAGCGCGTCACCTTGTCTAAAGCCTTTTTTGACATCAAAGGTCTCGGTGAGGTCATTACCGACCTTGATGGAGCAGCGAGCGTTCTCCATCGTCAGCCTGCACAGGCGGACAAGTTTGGCAGGGATGTCAAAACTAGACATGGCTCTATAAAGCTCTTCTCTATAGATGCTGTCATAGGCGGCCGTGAAATCGATAAAGAGGTCATGAGTAACCGGAAACCACACTAATAGGGGCCAATCAGGCTTTTGATTAACGGTTTTAGGCGTTCACACAATATTGCAGAAAAGATCTGGTATGCGATGTTGAGGAGACTGATGCCTCTATAATTGGCGCAGTTGAGAGGGTCTCCTTTCTTGTGGATCAGGCAAACGATGCTAAGATTCCATTCATCAGGTATACACTCATCTGACCAAATCTTAGAGATGAGTTGATGTATGCACTCTACCAGTTCATCCCCAGCTGCCTTGAAAAGTTCGGCCGGTAAGCCGTCAGGTCCAGCAGCCTTGTTGGACTTTAGCTTGGATATTGCTATCCTCACTTCGTTTTGGTCAGGTGGACGGAAATTTTGACTATCATCGTCTATGTTGAGTGGTTCCTGCTCTGCTCTTATATCTACTAAAAATCGACCCTATGCCCATGGGGTGTTAGGTTACTGCTCAAAAGAACTGTCTGCTCTTCTTCTCTTAGAAATCAGCCGCCTTACTTTTGAAACAACAAGATTCATCTATGAGAATCATGGTGAATGCACTCCTCAGATATTTTATTGTAAGACTTCTAGTCAAGTGATTTTCTAAGAATTAAATTCGATTGCTGTGTGTCCTCAAATGATGCACAATTCGTGTTATTCACATTTTCATTACCGCCTTAGGATTCCAGATTTCTTGCCAGCTCCCTGCGTGAATTGAGTCCTTAAGTTATAAAATAGATTGCACGTACTTAATCAAATAAAAATCACAACGAAAAATATGCCACGCATCTTGATCCTTACACGAATCCTTATCCAAATAAAATAATAGACGAGCATTAAACAACTTCTTAGATAGATATTTCCCAGCCATTAATAAAAGATCTCAAAAATCGTGTCCCATCTCAATTCACCACCCTCGCTCCGAAACTAGGATACTGATTGATAGGTAACAATCAATCGACAAGTCAGTCACACCAACGCTCTCTGAATGGTGGTGGTGTCCCATTCAATATCCTTTCTGTGTGTCTTCCAAAAATACGTGATAAATTGGTGGGAGAATTGAAAAAGCCAACAGCATCTCACGGTGCTTCTATGAATGAATAAAAGGATAAGAATGTCGGTGAGACGGTGCGCGCAAGAGAAGTGCATAACTATTAATGGCCATCAAATTATGTTATCGATAAATGTCAGGAGAAGAGGTGAGAGAGGTGGTAAGCGCATCCACCGAACGTTTTAAACTAATGACACCTTCTTAGCAAACGCAACATCGCGGTTTTCTTAGAAAAACTGAGAGGCGGCATCAACAGATAGGATGTCCAAATTAGTATAACTTTCAGGATTTATGGGTGTCATTGATATCTTCTGGTGTAGATGCCGACATTCTTTCGTCCTTTCCTTGTGTGTTCGTTGTGGTTTTGCCTACTTTATCCGATTTATGTGTTGCAATACAGTCCAACTCGATTAATAAGTCTTGTTGTCGGCAATATTATTGGGAAAAACGGCGATGATGCAGAAAGATAGTTAGGTTAGGTAAGGTCAGGACAGGACAAACTTAGACCACTTGGGTCCATTATTATACCACGTAGAGCTAGGACTGGAGGAATCACCGGTTACTGGGGAACCTTAACCTCAGAAGGATACTATGAAGAAAGTTAATAATTTCTAAATCTTGGTGCTTATGTCTCGCTGTGCTTTTATGCGCCGAAAACACTTGAGCTGAGAATTGTCATCGTGTGCCAAG
Organism: Brachypalpus laphriformis; assembly: GCA_945910035.1. NCBI lineage: Eukaryota > Metazoa > Arthropoda > Insecta > Diptera > Syrphidae > Brachypalpus > Brachypalpus laphriformis. The sequence goes on from OX246756.1 coordinate 162,173,574, forward strand.
TGATTTTACAATGTTGCTTAAATCAAGTTTGGAGGCTGAATGTTTTGCTACCAGCTCGTTCCGGGAATGGACATTCCTTTCATTCTTGATTGTGGGATTCCTATATGTGGGATTCCCTACAGCGAATTTGCTTTGAGAAGACCAAATCACTGCTAGAAGCTTTAAAAGGCCATCAACAACACACCAAAGAAACATGGTGGTGCAGTGATAAAGCTAAAGAAATGGAGCAAATATCTTCTCCCGTAGCTGATACAAACCAGGCTATCCAGGAGCTGCGACGACACAATATGAACAAGGGGTGGCGATGGTGTAATGGTAACGTCATCAATTGCCACGCTGATGGTTTATGGTTCAAATCCTGATGTCAGCAAGCATTTATTTATTTCTTGTGAAATATATAGGTAAAGCCATTCCGAACAATTGCGAAAGCTTGTGTGAACACTACTGCAAAGGCATAACACTGGCAGTAGCTTGGGCATATGGCTGGATAAATTATTCGCTCTGTAGGGTTATATACCTATGACAATAGGTAGTCGGGAAAAAAAATACTGCGAATCAGAAGCAAAGAAAACAATAATAAAAATTTCCCCAGTCATCTGGACGCCAGCCCCGGATTTTTTCTGAAACATAAACATATTAGTTTAAAACCACTACATCAATCTTTCTCACCATATACATATATACTTTGCAACGCCTGCATTATGTTAAAAGCATTTTAAGGGTATTCGTAACCCCTTGAGTTTGCGCAAATTGTAAAAAAAACCGCAGCCGTCTTCAAATTAGCCGCCGCCAACGTACATTAACAATGCTCACGCCAAGCTTTTTGTGGATGACGGCAAAATTCGTCTTCGATGGCTTGGTCACGTAGTGCGTGTGTTCTCAAACCATATCGTCTTCCAAGATGTGCTATGATTGCCGTGCCATCAAATAAGCGATCCCTCGGTGGGGCTAGAAATAAGTAGTTGGATCAAGTCCGAAATTTCTCTTGGAGCCGGCTAGCTATTCCTCCTGATGAGAAGGATGGATAGTCCACCTGAGCATTCTACCCTCGCGACCCTCATAAAGGATTAGCGGTATTAGTATGTACGACAAAATTATGCATACATGGCTACAGTATTATGAGGAACTTTTGAATGACCAGTTTCCCCAGCTATACTTTCCAAGAACCACAATCAAAAGTGAAGAAGAATCTAACATTACAGTCGAAGAAGTTAGTGAGCAATAGTCCAAAAAACGAAAAGCGGTTTGGCCAGGCATTCCATTCAACATGGACGATGATAGTCAAAATTTCCGTCCACCTGACCAAAACGAAGTGAGGATAGCAATATCCAAGCTAAAATCGAACAAGGCTGCTGGACCTGACGGTTTACCGGCCGAACTTTTCAAGACAGCTGGGGATGAATTGGTAGAGTGCATATATCAACTCATCTCTAAGATTTGGTCAGAGGAGTGTATACCTGATGAATGGAATCTCAGCATCGTTTGCCCGATCCACAAGAAAGGAGACCCCCTCAACTGCGCCAATTATAGAGGCATCAGTCTCCTCAACATCGCGTACAAGATCTTTTCTGCGATATTGTGTGAACGCCTGAAACATTTTATCAACAGCCTGATTGGACCCTATCAGTGCGGTTTCCGGCCAGGAAAGTCCACCATCGATCAAATCTTCACACTTCGGCAGATCCTGGAGAAAACCCAAGAATTCCAAATCGATACTCATCACCTCTTTATCGATTTCAAGGCCGCCTATGACAGCATCTATAGAGAAGAGCTTTATAGAGCCATGTCTAGTTTTGACATCCCTGCCAAACTTGTCCGCCTGTGCAGGCTGACGATGGAGAACGCTCGCTGCTCCATCAAGGTCGGTAATGACCTCACCGAGACCTTTGATGGCAAAAAAGGCTTTAGACAAGGTGACGCGCTGTCATGTGACTTCTTTAATATTGTACGGAACGGATTGTGCGGAACTCACAAGCCAACACCGGAGGCACAATCTATCACAAGTCTGTTCAACTGCTTGCATACGCCGACGATATAGACATTATCGGAAGATCTCAGCGGGCTGTCACCGGTGCTTTTGCAAGCATTGAGGCGGAAGCGGCCAAAATGGGTTTGGCGATAAACGAGGGCAAAACCAAGTATATGCTGTCAACTAGAAGGGAAAACCAACATCGACGAATTGGACAAAACGTCACCGTGGGCAGCTATAACTTCGAGGTAGTAAGGGACTTTGTCTACCTTGGCTCTGCTATAAATTCTACAAACAAGATCAGCGCAGAAATCAATTGAAGAATAACTCTTACCAATCGGTGTTTTTTGGGCTTATAAGGCAATTCAACAGTAAAGCCCTCTCTCGAACAACTAAGGAGACTCTATATAAGACCTTGATCATCCCAGTCCTGCTTTACGGCGCTGAAACATGGACTTTATTAAAAGAGGATGAAGATATCCTTGGTCGCTTCGAGAGAAAAATTCTTCGTAAGATTTTCGGTCCCGTTTGCGTTGACGGGTTTTGGAGGAGAAGATTCAATCACGAACTATACGAGCTGTACAGCGACATCGACCTAGTCAAAAAACTGCGTATTGGACGTCTGAGATGGCTAGGACATGTAGAGCGAATGGACACCAACGCTCCGGCCCGCAGAGTCTTCGAATCTAACCCCGAGGGATGACGCAGTAGAGGGAATTATCGCCGTAGGTGGCGCGCACAAGTTCAAGGGGACCTCGACCAACTTGGAGTGCGCAACTGGAAGCAATTAGCTAAAGACCGAGCTAAATGGAGAGGCTTGTTGGTTGAGGCCCAGGTTCACCCCGAACTGTAGCGCCACCTAAGTAAGTAAGTAAGGTTTGGCCAGGCGAGAGGCCCTCTGAATTCTGGAAAAAGATGGAAGACATCGGGTTCAGATGGCTGATTATTCTTGTCATTATGAAAAGTTACCCTCACCCTGTCTACAAAGGGAAGGGGGGTACGAGACACTGTGATAATTACCCTTGATCAATCTGATGTCACACACCATGAAGATCGTTGAGCGGGAATTAGGTGGCCGAAGGCGAAAAATAATGTGATAATCAGTGCAGGTTTGTCGTGCGTTAATCAAGCACAGATGCCATCCAAAGTATAAGGATCATAATGGAAAAACATCGTGATTTCGGATTTGCATATTGTATTGGTTGACTTTGAAAAAGCATTCAACAGATAATCATGAAATCTGATATGGGTGGCGCTTAGACAGATTCCAGAAAAATTTGAAAAACAGATGATCACAGACATGTACGAAGGAGCAAAGACAAGAGTAAGATGCCCCACTGGAGTAACCGAAGAATAGCCAATCAAAGTCGAAGTGCACCAGGGAAGCGTCTTAAGTCCTTTGCTCTTTATTACAGTCCTTTACTCCTTGCTTAAAGGTAAAGTGATGGACTCCAAGGTACATCAATTATTCTTCTATCTTCTGCTAGCTTCTCTATCTGTGACCCGAAATTGCCCCCTAAATTGAAAGGAAGGCTACACACCACAGTTGTGCGTTCAGCGCTTACATATGGTTCACAATGTTAAACAATTGCAAGCAGATAAGCTGAAAGATCACTTCAAAAACCTTCTCAATGCAACACAAACCTCGCCGTCATTCCATTATGCAGCCCCTCTGATTGTTGATGAATTTTTAGATGCACCGATCACGGAAGATGAAGTCCTAATTGCTATTGAGAATGCTAAAAGGAACGAAGCCCCGGGAGTAGATCGTATTTCTTTCGAATTCTGCAAGAATTGTACGTCAGAATTTCTAGCTGCCCTTACGTCGGAATTCGACCAAATATTTAAAACAGCGAATGTACCAGGAAGCTTTCGAAAATCGATAATATACCCGTTGCATATGAAAGGAGACTACAGGTAGTTAACGTTTTAAGGGGTAAGCATGACAATAACGTGGCCTACGTATGGGATGGGATCCACTTATCAGAGGAGTTTCAAACTTCAATGGGCGTTAAGGAAGGATGTTGTGTCCTAAGTACATTGTTGTTCGTTCTATATGTTAACGACATAACAGAAGCTGTAAGAGGTGGAACTTCCCTTACTGTGTAACCTATGCAATCGCAAAGAGCGAGAAGATGTGTATCACTTCCTTGCAGTATGTCCCATTCTAAAGGAATTTCGTATTTACTTTTTTGGAACACATTTACTTGAGTTGGAAGAAGCGATGAGCATACTAAACGGAGACAGAGGTTGGGATTTACTACAAGGTACACCGTAAATGCTCTACGTTATCGAACCTATATTCTTGAAGAAACCTTTGAAAATGCAAGTTATCGCAAATATTTTTTGAACTAATTTGAAATAGTAGAAAAGACAAAATATTCATATGTGCCTTTATCTTATTTTACTCATTTATTTATTTTTTTAATGTCAGTCTGGTAGACGGCCTTCAGTCAAACCAAATAGACTTGCTAACCTAAATACCAAAAATTTGTATTAAATATTTTTTCTATGAAAAATAAATAGTCTAACTAACTAACTATGTTAAACAATGTACAAAACGTATGAGGGTAAACTAACAGGAGCTGAGGCGAAGCAGGAGTGACAAAGCTTGATCGAATAAGGAGTTCAAAGATCCGTGGAAGCCTGCACGTCAAAGAAACCATCTCACGAAAAATAGATCGCGCGCGGCTCAGTTGGTAAGGTTTGTTCAAAGAAGAGATCATTTGAACCCGTCAACAGGGCAATATGAATGATCGTTTCATTAATACTGAAAAAGGAAGGCTGACCTTAGAACTCCTGGATGACACAAAGGCAATTAAGTCGAGGCTTGTGTGGACCTGAAAATCATTTTTAAACGAGATATCTAGAGCCAATGCGGTCGCCCTCTGGTGGGTACCAGGGCATATGGATATCTAAGGAAATGAAAGGACTGACGAGCTTGCTGGGAAAGGGTCGGCGCTGCACTTATCGCGGGCCCACACTTTTGTAATAACCCCAATCAGTTCCTTATGGAAGAAAATAGAGGATGAAGCCATCGGTCGAGCAAACAGACACTGGGTTCATCTGGACACATGTGCAACGGCCATGTCGCTATAGCCGGCCTTCAGCAAGGAGAGATCAACTTCTCTGGTGAAACTTAGTCGTTATAACGCACGAGTCATTTCTGGCATAATTACTGGTCAATGTGCCATTGGCATCCAAGTGGAGTGACTCGGTGCGTTGCATAACGACTATTGTAAAAGTTGCAGGGACGAAGAAGAAATTGAATCTATTCATCACTTGCTGCGTGATTGTCTTGCCATTTCTATCAGAAGAATGAGGACTCTTGGTAGTTACTTCTTCTCGGAGCTGGAGGACTAAGGTAATGGAGAGCTGACAGACCTCCTGAGATTCATATCACTATATGGGTGGTTCTAATAGCGGACTATCTTTACAGCGTTTCAAGGGTTAAATGATTGGGCACAATGGACCCGAACTGTTGTTCTAAGTGAGCAGTGACTCTTTCTGTCACAAGGCACCTATTTACCTAACCTAACCTAAGGCAACAGCAACAGCATTTGGTTTTCCTCAGTAACGAAGTGATCCAAAATCGGCAGACCGGTAGATACTTCCAGAGGTCAAACAGGCGAATGCGACAAGTTGATTAGTAGAAATTCAATGTAGTTGAAAGGCTAGGTTAGGTTAGGTTAAGTTAGGTAGGGTTATGAGGTTATCTTAAAACACTAGGAACCAAAGTGGGCCGATCGCGATCCCTAGGGAACCTTCACGGAAAAAGATCTAAACCAATTCTCCCAAACAAATTTACAGAATTTGACGAGATCCTTGTTGTGGTCACCTCTTTTAGGTTCTCGAAGAAGTATCTACCAATGTGCTTTAGCCTTGTCCTGGCAATTCCTTGGCACTCACAGAGTATATGTGTTATGTCCACTGAGGCATGTAGGTCATTGCAGTATCAACAAACATCCGTGTTAGATAATCCTAGTCTCATAGCATGCTTCCTTAGGAGACAGTGGCCAGAGAGTATTCCTATCGCTGTTCTTCGCCGTATTTTTTCTAATTGGAAAGTGGAAAGGCTATGATCCCTTCAACTTATACCATAACCTTGTCGAAATAGGAAGAATAACAGGCACTGTGCAAGGATATTTTATTCGTCTTTTCGAGATGGCATTCCGCTTCGCCTCAATCTCTTGAATATTTCCCATGAAACCGCAATCAATTAGCAGATATTTCTCAAACCACAGATTCCATTATCAAGTTGATCTATAAAATCAGAAATTATTAGAACGAAAGTCATCAAAAGTCTGTCATAACCTTAAAGATCTATTATTTCTCACAAAAGATACAAAAACGACTTTTCCTCCTCTCATGTGATTCCAAAGGTAACTCCCTCTAAGACATGCAATCAAATTGATTTCCGCCTCAAAACAGAATGAGAAATCTTTTTCGCATTAATCGTTTATCCCACGAACCGAAACGAAATGTCCTTGCTAGGGTTCAATAGGTACTCTTCAAGGTTCATAACCTTTCAGATACAATTGAAAAAGAAAAAAAACCAACAAATTGAATTGGAAACAGAATTTTATACGATCATGAGGAGGTGGTCATGATAGTTGCGATTGCTACCTGCCCCAGCTAGAGTTCGAGTGCACATTGCGTGACTTTTGTTCCTTCTGAACAATCAAATAAAATTAAAAAAAAAAACCAACAGAATTGCAAAAAAATACTGCTGAAGGTAATCGTGTAAGAATGAGGCACAACAATGCGGTCAATTCGTTTGAGAGGACCTCGGGTTGTTGTAGTTCTCCGCCGGGGGGTAATTTGGTTAATTTCAATTTTTTAAACATTTTCTGTATTGTTAAGGATATGCTTTGCATGATGATTGCAGGGTAATTACATCGAGGTTTTGAATAAGATTTGCATGGACATATCAAATTAGTTATCGATTTGAAGGAGTACTACTGCGGGTTTCAATCGAAGAAACGATTACAAGGGATTGTTGGGGAGTATATCATAAATTGATAAAGATTAGCAAAGAAGTAGCTAGGTTAGGTTAGATTAGGTTTATGGGTGCCTTGTGACGTCCCTGAGAGCTTGGAAAGAAAAACTACTGAAAATCTGAGATTGTCTTTCAACTCGAAAAGGGGAAAGGCTAGTTTAAAACCACGTAGTTAGGGATGCGAATTTCAGGAGGTTTTTCAGCTCAATTCGATTTAGGTGCTCGAATTTAGTGAAGAAGTAGCTACAGAGAGTCTCCATTGTTCTGTTGGAGAGGGCAGTGCATTCGCACAGCAGGTGTCGGATAGATTTAACTTCTTTCTCGTCCCTGGACCTCCTGCAGAAGTCGTTGTGAGGTACGCCGATACGGTCTGTATGAACCTCAATGGCAGAGTGCTCCGTGATTATGCCGAGATGACCCGCGTACTGTTACTTACTTACTTAGATAGGGCTACAGTCCAGGGTGGACCTGGGCCTCAACCAACAAACCTCCCAGCCAGCACGGTTACGAGCCAGCTGCCTCCGGTTACGTACGCCATGTTGGTTTAGGTCCCCCTTCGCATGTTTTCGCCACCTAACGCGAGGTCGTTCTCTACTGCGCCGTCATCCGGGGCGGATTCGAAGACTTTCTTGGCGAGAACGTTGGGCTCCATCCGCTCTACTTGACCCAGCCATCTTAGTCGCTGTATGTGAGTTCTTCTGGCTAAGTCGATGTCCTTATATAGGCCGTATAGCTCGGCATTGTACCTTCTCCTCCACTCACCGTCTATGCAGACGGGACCAAAGATCGCTCGAAGAACTTTTCTCTCGAAATAACCAAGGGCATCCTCATCCGGTTTTGTCAAAGCCCATGCCTCTGCGCCATACATCAAAACTGGGATGATTAGTGTCTTAGACAGAGTTACCTTAGTAGTTCGAGATAGGGCTTTGCTACTCAATTGCCGTCTTAGCCCATAGAAACAACAATTGGCAAGAGTAATTCTTCGTGTGATCTCTCCACTCATGTCATTTGCGGAGTTCACCATAGAGCCTATGTAGACAAAATCCTTTACTACCTCAAAATTAAATCTGTCTATGTGGCGTTCTGTCCAAGACGCCGATGTTGGGTGTCCTTTTTTGTAGACAGCATATATTTTGTTTTGCTTTCATTGACCGCTAAATCCATCTATGCTGCCTCGACCTCAATACTAGCAAAAGCCCCATTGACGGCCCGCTGAGTTCTTCCGATTATGTCAGTGTCATCGGCATAAGCGAGTAGTTGTACAGATTTGAAGAAGATTGTACCTCCGGTGTTGGCTTGTGAGTTTCGTACAATTCTCTCAAGTGCTATGTTAAAGAGATCGCATGATAGCGCGTCACCTTATCTAAAACCTTTCCTGATATCGAACGGTTCGGTGATGTTCTTACCGACTTTGATGGAGCAGCGAGAGTTCTCCATCGTCATTCTGCACAAACGGACGAGCTTGGCAGCGATGTCGAGACTAGACATGCCTCTGCAAAACTCGTCTCTATACACGCAATCATAGGCAACTTTGAAATCGATGAAAAGGTGGTGCGTATCGATTTTATATTCATGGGTTTTTCCAAGATCTGCCGTAGTGAATATTTGGTCAATGGTGAACTTTCCCGGCCTGAAACCGCACTGATAAGGACATATCAGGTTGTTGACGATCGGTTTTAGGCGTTCAGATAATACGGCAGACAGGATCTTATATGCGATGTTGAGGAGACTTATACCTCTGTAGTTGGCGCAGTTCAGAGGGTCTCCTTTCTTTAGGATTGGGCAAACGATGCTGAGGTTCCATTCATCGGGCATACTTTCGTCCGACCAGATTTTACAGATGAGCTGGTGCAATATGCTCCTTACCAGCTCATCTCCTCCTGCCTTGAAAAGTTCGGCGGCAAGGCCGTCGGCTCCAGTAGCTTTGTTGGATTTTTGAGTTTTGATATCGCTATCCTCACTTCATTCTGATCCGGTTGACTGGAATCTTAACTTGTCATCGTCACTGTTGAATGGCTCATTCTGCCTGACAGCAAAATATTGGTCATCATCGCCGTTTAACAGTCTGCAGAAGTGTTCCTTCCATATCCTCAGCACCGACTGCGATTCTACTACTATGTTGCATTTTCGTCCCTGCAGGCTTCTGTTCTGGCTTTGAAACCCTGGCATGTTCTTTTTACCCTTTGGTAACATTTCCGAACATCATTCCTGCAATAATGTCTCTCAGTCTCCTCGATCGAGCGCTTCTCATGCTCTTTTTTCTTCTTTCTGAAAAGTCGATGTTCCTTTTTTCTCCTGCTCACGTAGACCTCGTAAGCAGCTCTAGTCCTTCTATGCAGCGCCGCTTTGTACGCCTCTTGTTTAACTGTATGTGCTTGCCGGCATTCCTCATCAAACCAGGGGTTTCGTTGTGGTGGGCGGAGAGAAACCCAGTACATCAGAGGCGGCATCTCTGATGGCTTGTTGGCAACGCTGCCACTGGTCTTCCGCATTTGCTGCTGGCGGCATAGGACTTAGATTAAGATTAAGAGAAACTCGATCGGCAAAGGCCATGTTCCTTTGTGAATGTCGAGACGTGGGAACCGCGTACTAGCTACGACAAAGTTTCGCCCCGGCGCAAAGTCGATTAGCCGGAGTCCGTTGCCGGTGGATGATAATGATGAAGTCCTCTCTTCCTAGCTTTGCGTTAAAATCATCTAGGATAAATTTAACGTCGTAGCAAGGGCCTTGTTTGCTCATACGTCTTGTCCAAGAGCTGGTAGAAGTCATCCTTTGTCACGTCGTCCTTCTCCTCGTGAGGGGCTGAAAGCATATTAGGCTAATGTTGGCAAATCTAGCCTTGATACGAATAGTCATAAGGCGCTCGTTCGCATGCCGGACACTCAAGACTTCTTGCCTAAGTCTGCCTCCAATGACAAATCCGCAGTAGATGTCGCAGTTATTCATACTCCTTTTTCCCGGCCCATCCCATCGCACTTCTTGGATGGCAGTAATGTCTGCTTTGAGACACTCTAGGGCCTCCACAAGTTGTTCGGCTGCACGTGGTTTGAAGAGGGACCTAACATTCCATATGCAGACACGAAGATCGTTGTCCTTTTTACGTTTGCTTGGGTCGTCAACAGTAAATTCATCCATATCCGAGGCTGTTGGTTGCTTCGTAACCGAAAGTTTTTTACGTGGTAGGGAAGTTAACCCGACTGCACAAACCCCAACCTTGAGGACCAGATCCTTTTTTTGCAACCCCTAGGACAAGGGGCCGGTTACACCGATGTCAGTAACCCACTTCGGGGATATGAGCGCTGCCGTTGACCCGTTAAGGGTTCATCCGCCACCATCTTTTGAAAATCCGTACAGACCTCAGCTTCAAATATGTCGAAGTTGCTCCGGTAAGGTATCCGCTGGTCTGTAGATGTCACCGTTGATTCCATCGAGAGACTTCATCCGCCGCACGTCCTCCTTCTGAGGACCTCGTGCTAGACTTCTGAGACGCATATTTCAGCCGATCAGGTTAACAAGAGATGCCTCGTCCGGTTAAACATATGCGCGCTGAAGTTCACCCAGATGTGCTTATGCAGGGCTGAGTGTTCAACTACACATATATCGTCAGACTCAGCATACGCTCATCGTTAGTTCACTATTAGATAGCTATCCAGCGGGCACCACGGGGAGGTGATGATGCGATTTTGCTACGCCAACCTCAAATAGACTACGCTAACAAACTGTGTCACACCTAGATAGATGTGGCCAATTTACAATAAATCAAAAACAACCGACTTCTTAAGCAGAACGCGTAGGGACATCGCCAAGATAACAGCGATCACCATGGGTCACTGGCCTATAGGAAACCATGCAGTCAAAATAGGTATCCCACACGACACACAGTTGCAATGCCGCAGCAGAGAAAGAAACCCTTATCCACTTTTTATGCGCCTGTCCGGCACTAGCTGGGGTCAAACAACGATCTTTGGGAAAGCCCATTTTTTCATTCCCTTGAGGAAGTCTCAGACAGAAACCTTAAAGGTTTATTCATCTTCTTAAACTCCACAGGTTGGATCTAGAGACCCCCCCCCATCAATACACATTTTACATCCAGGTACATGAGTTTTGTGGTATCAAAACAGCACCTAGTGCTAATTAGGCTCTTCTTTTCTAAGAAGAACCACCACACCTACCTACCTACCTTCTGAAAATACAACCTAAGCATCCCTTTCCACCCCTCAGATCACTATAGCGCATTCAGACAGATATTATTGCCATTAAGGAAGCTTTGTCCTGGTTGAAATGTAATACAACATCTATCAGAGATATTGACATTGTCACTGACAGTCAAGTGGCAATCGCGCTTGAAATCGCGCTCTTTCACTTCAAAGGCCTCCTTAAATTGCAGTTTGTCTCTCATGGAGATGACGGTGCAGTTCAACACTCACCTATACTGGGTGCCAGGCCACAGAGACATTCCGGGCAACTGCAAGGACAGCGAGCTCACCAAAAAGGGTACGACTCTAAGGATCCTGCAGGAATGGGTATGCTTCAACGTTTCATATTTCGAGACAGAACTATCCTAGTATGGATCAGAAACGTAGTTATGGGTTGATGATGCTAAAGCAATCATAGATCAGCTACCTTATCGGTATCCTATCGGTCTGATAGCCCAGCATCCTAAAAGTTTGGGCCTCTTTTCTAACAAATTCTACAGGAGCTGTAGAGAGGTGCCTGCTATGCACATGTCTGACCATGTCGCATCTAGGGATTCGTTTCTTTGATAACTTCGGCAAACTGGATTCCTCAGGCGTCATGAGTATCTTTCGGTTTATTAAACGCTCCAGTTGGTTTAATTAGTTCCTGAGTAGCCAAATGGAAGATCGATGGTATCACAATGAACCTCTACTGGCCTAAGTGTGTCTGTCCTCTTGTACAGACAGCCACACTAACCTAATATAATCTAGATTGCATAGCGATATGATCGGAAGGCGAAACGCGAAGTGGAACAGCGTGGTCTAACTTTCAAGGACATCATTGTCAATCACAGGCAGGCTCACAGGCATATATCCCCTATATGATCATATGATCTTCACTTTTCAGCTCACGTGACACATGTATCGTCTAAACAATATTGAAGCAATAATATCATCTGGACGGCATCTTTATATGAAATTACACTCCTGATCGTATTTGGTTCAGAGTAATGATCAACTGGGATGTGATCGTCCTGAAAACTTGTTCAAAACAGCAGCACGCTACCGATGGAAGAAAAAAAGTCACCTTCGCCCTTCCTAGAAGGCTGAACTTCATTGTGTGGATGTGCAGAAGTAGATTTTCAAAGGATCACATAGCTACATGTACTCTTGTAATTCTGTGACAAACCACCAAATCCTCGAAAGGTCTATTGCTACTAGGGCGATCAGTCGACGTTGGATTGCCAAAGTCTCTCTTATTCACAATTTCACCTCCTCAGCCCACACAACTGAGCCGTAACGAAAGATCACGCAACTATCACATCACAAATTGTCACATATTCAACCGCAGTCGCGCAGTAGAAAACAGCATTTCTTAACTGCCACCGTTTTGTCAACCATCATTTGTTGCGTAGCGTCGTCTCCTCTGCACATCAAACAAAGATCGCTTTCACTTCGCCATCACCCGGACTATCAATTAATCCAAAAGATTCCGAAACATATCCCATCCATGCGAAGCCCTCCAAATGGTTCACCAGAGAGATAAGTTTACCTGCATGAACGCATATGTATGTCCGGGGAGGAGCAGCCCACTTCCTTTTGTCGCCGCCGCGTCAACCGATCGTTGACCAAATTTTCCCGCGCCATCTTTACCAGGCGGACAGAGAAAATCTTAAACTCGTCATCTTTGAAACCGAAAATTACCATCTGCGGGATCAATCAAACGAAAACATGGCGCAGGCTACCTAATTTCATTTAATTCGTATCTACTCGTCTCGCGATCTCCAAAAAATTGACTTTAATTTGCTGCAGTCACGCCATCTATTGTGTGCTGGGCTGGTGTAATTGTTTTCTGTTTTCTATTTGCCCGTGATCATAGTTTTTTGGTTGTGGTGACGGGCAGATACATTGGGGACTGGGTTTCACCGTCGTTGTCGTCTTCGTCATTGTCGGTCGATTTGAGGGCGAATGACGCCGATAATTGTTGTCACAAACGCAGTTACCGAAAAATATTGAATGGAATTGTTTTGTTGTGCACCCCCGATCGCAGGCATAAAGGTGAACAATTAGCAGTTGTGGTTGGATTGGGAAGGATCGTGGATCGCGTGTTGCGTGATTCAATTTGTAGCCAGGTTGGATGGGTTGTCATGTATTTAGAGCATCTGCGGCTTAAGGGTAGGTTTTTGACGTTTAGTGCGGGAATAGAAGTTATCAGTTGGCAGAGAGTGCTCCTAGATACCTCTGACTTAAGCGGATATGAGTCGTCGTTTGTGTCATAGTGAGGGCACTAGCTGTCTTATTGTTCCGATAAAACATTGACCGACATTGAGCGTTAATTGGCAAAGCCTTCATCTTCATTTTCGTGTACTTGACATTTGCGTTGTTAGATTTTCAAGATTTGTATTAATATTCAAGGTAATCATCCAGAGTTCTTGTGGCATTAGATAGCAATTGGAGTTTTGTCATAAATCCCAGAATATACGACCTGTAACATCTATTGTGCTGGTCCTATGGTTAACCAGAGCTTCCTGCGCCAGACAGAAACTTCCCTCAAAGCTTTCGTGCCCAGGGATTCATGCTATGGTAAGCTGGATTGCCGAAGCGAGGCTATTCAGAGCTCAAGACGGTCCCATACGAGCTTTGACCATACCATATAGAAATCAAGGGTCCTTAGTGCTGCCTGACTGTCCGAAGTGATATAGATGCATTCCTGAATGCATAGTTCTTTCGCAAGGACTTCTGCTTAGAAGATGGTAGGTGATTTACGAAGCACGCTGAGATTTGGGACCATAGATCCCACCTCCAGTATTGCCTTTTTCCAATTTGGAGCTATCTGTGTACCAGATTTGTGCGGTGGGTGATGTGTTTGCTTCTCCATTCTTCGCGGTCACCAATGATCGATCACTTCGAATTTTCTGGAGAATCGAAATTTTTTGAGGATTGTATCTGGAATCTTGGACATTGGGTTATTTTGGAAGTTTTCACTTAAGTACGTTATGATGCTTGGTGAAGCAAAGTTGCCTGCAGACTTTTCTGCTGAGAGAGAACAAGAATACCACTGATTTTTTACAGAAGCATTCGTTTAGTCAACCTATGTATGTAGATCCTGGAGAGCCATGCCACAAACAATTGTGTTCATGAGAGACCCGATCAATGGAAGCCCTTACCGAGAACGCAAGGAGACCCAACGCTGGTTCAGCTCCCTCAGATCCCAGTGTTGCCTGGGACCACATAGGAGATAGAGCATTCAGCCTTGCGAGCGAATTCAAAGAGTTTTCACATTCACGACATATTCTAGAAGTCGTTAAAGGGTTGATTATGTCTTGTATCCCCCTTGTGGGTCCTAGGGTCTCTACTACGCTTACGGGCCATCATGTACGGTTTCTGGCAATGTGTCTGAGCTCTCCCCAACTTTTCCCCAACTGCCGTGTCTCCTTCTCGCCATGTTGCCTCGGACCGCCAGGTCTTCTGCCATCCTGAGTTAAAGGAATCGATTGCATAGCATGGTTCGCTATGGAGGCGAACCCCACAGGCGGATCAGTAGAAATGCGGTGTATTGGGAGGGTTATGATCCCTTGTTTTTGGATCATAACCTCGTTGATTAAAGGAAGAAGAAGAAGCATGGTTCGCTATGGAACTGGCACCCTTTCGGAACGTGTGACTTCACGTGTGTGTCACTTCTGTCGTTGAATGGTTGTGTCTATTGGTTCCTCACCCGTTCTCTTGTAAAGGTGTTCGTTAGAGATACGATTGGGCCAGAAAATCCTTAAGACATTACGCAGGCACCTATCAACCAACGGTTGCAGCTTCTGGTGATAATAGTGGTCACTTTCCACGTGCTGCATCCATATAACAGCACGGATGCAACATGGAAGCTTGACGATCATTCCCTTTTTCCACTCATTAGGAATCTCTCAGCTTCCCAAGCTCTCTCTATAAATGGAAGCAGAAGCTCAGCCGATGTTGTTGGCGCTGCTCGTGAGAGTTCCGCTGGAATACCGTCAGTTCCTACCGCCTTGTTGGTTTTGAGTGCTTTATTACCGGGAGTCGTGATGCGTATTCGGGCATTTCTCACCTCGGGCACCTCAGTCTAATTTGGGAGCATATCCCTAGCGGTTCAAAATCGTAGCAAAATGCTCTTTCCATTTCTTGAGCTGGTTCTCATCCGAAATGAGCGAGGAACCATCTAGGCTTTTCCTGGGTGTTGGCTGGAGCTGCGACCACCTGTCAGCTCTGTGGTGATTCTGTAGACAGTCTTGCTGTCGCAACTCCGTGCAGCTTCTTCTGCTTCTGTGGCCAGTGCGTTGATGTAGTTGCGCCTGACATGTCGCACGCTACGCTGAACTTCTCTCATCTTCATGCGATATAGGGACTCTAGCTCGCTTCTCCCTGCTGCTGGAGTAGCTACAATGCGAGCTTTCAGCTGTTTTCGTTCGTCAATCCGTCTCCAGGTATCCTCGGAAAGCTACACCCTATGTCTTCCCTGCGATCTCGACCGACAATTCTTTCAGCACAGATGTATAAATATTTTCACAGCATATCAATGGTCTTGGATGGTTGTGAGCAGTGAGCTGTTGATTGCTTCCACACCTTGCGAAAGGTATTCCCTTAATTGTTGGCGCACTGAGCGATCACTAAGTCTATCGATGTTGAACCTGAGCATTCTTGTGTTGTCGTGGGATCTTCGAACTGCAGCAGTGCATAGTTGGGGAGTAGCTATCATAAGATGGTGGTCTCGTACTATTACCTCATTTGCCCACATCTGTAGCCTGACGGTCGCAAATATTTCGGGCTTTCCACCTTTTCTTCACAACATAGTTCATGGCCTTTGCATACGTTTCCGCTTGGAAAACAGACACATATATGTCTAACAAGAAGTGAAGCCTAATGTTGTCGTTTTCCACGAAGACACCAGCACCAGGCCCCTGACTGTTTTTTTTAGCCATCTGTGAAAATCTGACCACATTCCATACATGGCTCCAGACTAAGCCATAGGCTGGTTAAAACTGGGTTTTGGTAATTTCTTTTAGGACTCAGCTCGCCAATTGCTGTCTCTATACTCGAATTTGGACTCTGACCAAGCACTTGGCAGACCTACCAGGAAAGCAAAGTATCTTCCAGAGTGGGCATAGAAAAAAATATTTCCTCTGTCAACCTTCTGTTAATCGTTTCATTAATGCCTCGATATTCTTCATCCGCATCTGCCTAGAACCTACTTAAGAAGCACTAGCTCTCAATGCCTTAGTTCCACCTCTTCACCGGCAGGTGAGTCGCCTGTGAATATTTTGAGATTTTTTTTTATTGGAAAATTCCTTGTTCGGCACGCGATTGACCACAACCGCCATTTAAAACAAAAAGAAACCATCTTCACCTGTTTAATAGGGCGCGCGCCAACTCCTCTCCTCCTAATGCACTTCTAACTACCCCAGAGGGCATAACACAAACATTGTTATTAAATTAAGATTCCATCAGACCACATCATCAGCCGAAGGATGGACTCTTCACTTTAGTCTGACCATAGTGACCGCGCTCCACTTTTAGAACGATCACCCTTAATCACCAGCGCGACCGACTTTGAACCCTTTTGTCCGCTCCTTTGCCCAAACGACCATCCTTTATCTCAAAGTTGATTGTTATGCTGTGGAACGGAAATTCTTTTCTTGGCCTAATGGACGCAGCACCAGCACCTGCTTGAATAAATTTTCGGTCGTCACCCGTGAATGGAATCATTAATTACCGCATGATTTTGAATGAGAAAGTGATGATGTTGGGCTGTTGAAATTCCCAGTCAATCTCGTGGCCATAAGTCACCCGGTTTGCCCCTAATGAAGATGTTAAGAGCACCAAGCAACATACTTTCTCTAATCTGTGACCATTATTTGTCGGGTCGGTATCTGAGTATCTATGTAGAATGCGTCTGGGATTTTCGCCTCTTCAGTGGACAGACTATGCCGCTTCAGCGAGTGTCTCTCTGAATGCGTCTGGGGTGTAAGTTGGAGATAAGTTGGATGCTTACATGGCCAGTGTCGTTTGGCTCGTTTTCCAGCGACAAAAGATAACATGGTTGGATTCATTTCGTTGGTCTCGACTTCAGCTTTGGGTGCGTGTAAGAAATTAATGTAACGATGTTCTGTTTGGTAGTAGAGGAGACGACAAATAGAGATATTCTTGGGTAGTTCTATGTGATTTCTTACTTAAGCCGGAGATAGTGGGGAGCATATCGGTTAAGTGTCACTAGGCGTGGAATATATGCGTCTGATTATGTGGGTTTTTGGTGCTGCCGACATATTGGAGTTATTTGTTACTTTGTCAAATGCCCCTTGGAAGCTATGAGAAGGGGGTTTTCTCCAAGATCGACGGTGGACTTTCCTGGCCTGAAACCCCACTGATAAGGTGCAATCAGGCTGTTGATAAACGGTTTCAGGCGTTCACACAATATCGAAGAAAAGATCTTGTATGCGATGTTGAGGAGACTGATGCCTCTTTAATTGGCGCAGTTGAGGGGGTCTCTTTTTTGTGGATCGGGCAAACGATGCTGAGGTTCCATTCATCAGGCATACACTCGTCTGACCAAATCTTAGAGATGAGTTGGTGTATGCACTCTCCCAATTCATCCCCAGCTGCCTTGAAAAGTTCGGTCGGTAAGCCGCCAGGTCCAGCAGCCTTGTTGGATTTTAGCTTGGATATTGCTATCCTCACTTCGTTTTGGTCAGGTGGACGGAAATTTTGACTATCATCGTCCATGTTGAATGGTTCATTCTGCCTGACAGCGGGATGTTGGTCTTCGTCGCCGTTATACAGTCTGCAGAAGTGGTTTTTCCATATTCTCAGCACCGACTATGATTCTACTACATCCCTACAGGTTTCTGTGCGGGTATTGCTCCTCTGACACGTTCTTTTTACCTTTTGGTAAAACGTCCGTACATTGTTTCTGGAGTACAAACTCTCGATATTCTCAAAAGCGCGCTTCTCATGCTCTTTCTTCTTCTTTTGGAGAAGCTGATGTTCTTCCCGTCTCCTTTGCTCGTAGAGCTCAGGAGCAGCTCTCGTCTTTCTTTGCAGCGACGCTTTGTACGCCTCTTGTTTTTCTGCATGCACTCGCCGGCATTCTTCGTCAAACCAGGGGTTCCGCGGTGGTGGGCGAACGAGACCCAGCACAACAGTCGCGGCGTTTCTGATGGCATGTTGGCAGCGTTGCCACTGGTCTTCGGTACTTGATGCTGGCGGCATAGGGGTGATTGCGAGATTTCGGAATACGCGTTTAGCGAAGAGTCTGGCGGTCTCTTGCGATTTAACTTTTCGACGTTAAATTTTCTCACAGTGATTCTTCTTTGTTGCTCAGATTGGGATATCCGCATTCGTACCTTGGCTACAACAAGGTAATGATCCGAGTCTATGTTGGCCGCTCGGAAGGTCCGGGCAGAATACTGGAGGCATGCCTTGCGTCGATCGCAATATGATCAATTTGGTTGATCGTTACATGATCATTGGACCGCCATGACTGCTTATGAAAATCGAGATGAGGAAACCATGTGCTTGCTATGGTGACATTTCGCTCCACAGCGAAATCAATTAGCCTTAGTCCGTTATCAGACGTGGTGTCGTGTAGGCTATGCTTACCGGCTGCCCTACCAAAGACGTCCTCCTTTCCTATTTTGGCGTTAAAATCGCCCAATACGATTTTAACGTCGTATTAAGGACATTGCTCGTATGTTTTGTCGAGGAGCTCGTAGAAACACTCTTTGGTGGCAGGGTCCTTTTCTTCTGTGGGGGCAGGAACACATATTAGGCTTATGTTAGTGAATTTAGCCTTGATCGCTCGCTCACGTGTCGGAGCTTAAGACTTCTTGCCTAAGTCTGCCGCGTATGACAAATCCGCATCCGAATAAGCGTTGCCTGTTGCCTCTGTAGCAATCACCGTAGTAGATGTTACAGTTTGTTATCCTCTTTTTGCCCGGCCCATCCCATCGCACTTCCTGGATGGCGGTAATATCTGCTTTATAGCAGTCTAAGGCCTCTGCTAGTTGTTCGGCTGCACGTGGTCTGTAAAGAGACAGAACATTCCACGTACAGATCCGAAGGTCGTTGTCCTTATTTCGTTTGATGGGGTCGTCATTAGTTGAGTCATCCTTATCCGAGGCTTTTGGTTGTTTCGGAACCATATGTTTTTTACGTGGTAGGGAAATTACCCCGACGGCACAACCCCCAACCTGGAGGGCCATTTTCTTAATTATTCCCCTAGGGTGAGGGGCCGGGTACAGCGGTGCCAGTGGTCCACTACGGTAGTATGAGCGCTGCCTTTGGCCCATTAAGGGCTCCTCCGCCACCATCTCTATTCCAAGGTCCTGATCAACATTGGAAATTCCTTACCGACCTGTGATCCGAATACGTCGAAGCAGCTCGCGCAAAGTATTCACTAAGTTCAACCTAACTGGAACTATGGGCGCCACCGTTGACTCCGTCTAAGGAATTCGTTCGCTACCGCCTGGAACAGGAAGGAGTGCTCTAGTGCGAAAGCACTCTTCCCCTCTTCTCTCATCTGCTGCCGCCAAGATTCCGCCGAACGGGGTTGGTTACCCATTTCTTGGATTAACGTACTAGGCACCCGGCTGTCACCGCGTGGAGGTTGAGAGTAGGAGTTGGTAGGCCTTAGATGAGTGAAAACGCTTGTGTTTTCATATGATCGCATGCACTACCGTTTGACGAGCCCGTACTACGCAGCAGTACTAATAACAGCAATCACAGCGAATCGGACCTCCCTGCGGATTTGGTAACAGAGGATAGAGTAGAGTGGGCAATAAGATCGTTCTCCCCTTTTAAATCCCAAGGACTTGATGGCATTATACCGACCATGCTGCAAAATACTGCACCAATAATTATCCCAGTACCCAAAGAGCTATTTGATAGTAGTCTTAAACAATGTCACATACCAAGAACATGGAGGGAGGTAAAGGTGGTCACACACCCCCGCGAAGGACTTCAGGCCAATATGCCTTACCTCTTTCATCCTGAAAACATTTGGAAGATTGCTAGACCTTTACATACGTAGTAGAATACGCCCGGGGGACTTATTCCCAGCACAACACACATACACAAAGGGTAAATGTGTGGAAACTGCCCTAGATCATGTTGTCGGCTCTATAGAAAAGTTACTTAAAGATAAAGAGTTCACCCTAGCTGCATTTTTTGACATTGAAGGAGCCTTCAATAATGCAAATACCGAAGCGGTTAAAAGAACTCTAAGAAACCTAGACATCGACATCAGTCTAACTAACTGGATTGTTAGCATGCTCGAGGAAAGACACATAACCACCGAACTTAAGGGTTCAAAGCTCGAAACATACGCCTCTAGGGGTAGCCCTCAAGGCGGGGTAATCTCCCCACTGTCATTGTTCTTAATGAGGTACTACAACAACTAAGGTACAGTGGCGTCAGAGCTACAGCTTACACGAATAACGTTGTGCTGCTTGCAACAGGTAAATTCCTGCCTACCCTTAGCGAACAACTCGACGGAGCCCTAAATACTCTAAACACATGGCCCAAGAACTGTGGTCTAAAGGTTAATCCCCAAAAAAACCGAACTTGTACTTTTTACGAACAAAAGGAAAATACCAGAGTTTGGAACCCCTTCTGTTGATGGTATCCTACTCAGATTGTCCGAATAGTGCAAAATACCTGGGCCTCATGGACAAAAAGCTCAATTGGAGATTAAATATAGAGGAAAGAATTATTAAGAAAGGAACAATAGCCTTTTACTCATGTAGTAGAATTTTTGGTAGAACCTAGGGACCCTCCCCCAAAATCATACTATGGATGTCTACGGCTATAGTTCGACCCATATTGACTTACGGCAATCTAGTATAGTGGCCAGTTGTCAACAAAACCACCAACTTAAGGGCAGTCACCAAAGTCCAAAGACAAACATCAGCACTGCCAGTGCAATGAGGACAACTCCAACCGCAGGACTCGAGGCTATTCCCAACCTGCTACCGCTAGACATCTTTATACGTCGGTCAGTAGCCATTAATGCTATGAAAATTAGCCAGTCAGCAAACTGGAAACCAAATAGGTCACTCGATGATTCTACTTGATTATTTTGGCCTCGCGCCCATAACGGATTACATGACGCTATATTTAGACTCGGTAATGCCTTTTCTACCGCCTACCCTAGAATGGAAAAGTGGTCGTATACCTAATGCCGAATCTATAGCCATCTACACAGATGGCTCAAAAATTAACACTGGCGTAGGATCAGGCATCTTCTCCGACGCCCTAGGTATATCGAAATCCATTCGACTCCCAGACCACAGCAGCGTCTTCCAAGCAGAAGTCTCATCAGTGGCAACAGTCTCCCGTGAGTTTGCGGTAAGGGCAATACCGCCAGAAGGTATCACCATCTTTATCGACAGCCAGGCAGCTATAAAAGCGATTACTGCTATAGAAATTGAATCGAAGCTTGTGAAGTGTTGTCGAGAAGAGATCAGAGCTCTTGGTACACAGCACAAGGTACCGCTCTGTTGGGTCCCTTGACATGGGGGTATCCCAGGCAATGAGAAAGCTGACGAGCTGGCGAAAATCGCCTCAGCAGCCCTACTAGAAGAAGTTGACTTCCCTGTGTGCATCCTGCTTTGCACACTCAAGCTCGTTGCAGGGAATAAAGCCATTAAAGAGGCGAACACAAGATGGACCTCCATGGAAACTTGTGCCATCATCAGAAAGCTATGGCCATCCTTCGGCAAAGCAAGGACCAAGAGAATTACTCGGAAAGATAGGAAATCCCTTTCCACCCTTGTGGGCATCATCACGGGGCACAACAATTGAAGAAACTACGCCTGACGGAGGATGAACTCTGTGGAGGCTGTGGTGACGAGGAAGTTTTTGAGGACACTACCTACTTCCTGTGCCACTGTCCGAGTCTTCAACACTCCAGAAAAAAGTTCCTTGGTAAATATTTCTTACAGGATCTCGAGGAGCTCTCCGGCGTTTCGACAGGAAACATGCTGAACATCATCAAATCATCAGGGTGGTTTGTATAATATGCAGAAACGAAGTAAGTGATTGAGTTTGAATAGTTTTAAGTTTCAATGGATAAGGGATTACTTTTTCCCCTATGGGTATCACAATGGGTCAACGCTAATCTGAGTGTGGCAGAGAGCGTCTCTCCCTGTCAGCCCACATACCTAACCTAACCTAACATTCACAATCACTTTATAAAGCTGGCTAACCGCGGGTGGAAATCGCTTTGTGGCTGCGCTATATCAAGGAAGACCTGGCTATATCAAACCCAAATCAAAGGATATAGATATAGATATAGAGCAGATATTGCCAGATCCGATAGAAGAACATGCAGCAAAGCTTGGCATCCGCCATAATACATTCTGCCGTAGCTCTAGAGATGCTAATGAGAGAGAAACACTTTTCCACTTTCTTTGCAGATGCCTGGTCCCAACGAGAACTAGACAGCGTACCCTAGGTAAACTCTTCGGCAACATGGGAGAAATATCGGAGGAAAGGATAGGAGTCATCATTCTTTACCTAAACTCGATAGGCTGGGTCTAGCATATGCATCTTCTTCAACCGAATACTCCATCATACGAGTACAACTAGGTGTCAGAGTTTTATGGTATCAAAATGGCGCTAATTGTGTTCTTTCTGAACTGCCACCTCAACTAACCAACCAACCAACTTCAATCAGACACAATGGATGCCGCCCGATTGGAGGCAAAATCTGCATGCAAATTCGCACGTAATAGACTTACATCTCAATTTTGTATCTCCATCCATCGGATCACATCGTAATCAAGGAGTATTCAACTTTCTCCAGCCGCTTGAGATAAAAATCCATCGAAGTGATTCTCTATCACCTCCGGATGGAATCTTGTCAAAGACATTAAGAGATCTTATCGATCCAAGGGTAATCCATTACTGGTGACATCCACCCCTCCAGCACGCGGCCGGCTCCAGTGGACAGCGCGATCGATACTAACACTTATCTTCGGTTTTACGACTCGTCGAATAAATATTGCACACACACTGACTGGCCTATGGGTGCCACCACAATTTCCAATGATATAATGAAAGTGGTCATTTACGTTTATTGGCATATCTCTCCCCCCTCCCCAGTGGACCCGAGGCGTACGTACATACGTAGTGCCACTTGGTGGCTTATCCCGAACGATTTTTCTCTCCTTGGAGTCCCAAATGGAGTGCAACACACATACACACACGCGCGCAGACAGACAGACACGGTCAACAAACTACACCCAGAAGATAAATACTGAATTTATGGCTTAATTTGACTTGAAAGACCAGACCACAACATCCAAGTCCATTCACAAGTTTTGCTCTTTTGGTCCAGCGCCGAGGAGGATTGCTGCTGCTGCTGCTGCTGATGCCAAGGCTCTCTAGTCCCTGTGCGCGAACGAATTAATTTATCGGTTAATTTCGTTCACAAATTGCGCGCACATGGGCGGTTGGTTTGGCAAGTGAGCTTCTGGATGCCATCGGGGGTTATCTAAGCGAGGGGTTATGCCGGAATTGCATGAGATTTATGTGTGACATGACTGGGAAGGGGAATACATTTTTTTTTCCTTAAATTAGAGTCCCTTGCATCGACATTAAGTAGGATGCAGCTGAGTGTTGACTGATGCTGGGCGGAGTGAGATGTGTGCAATGCTTACGATGTGATAATTGTCGAGCTTGTTAGATGTCACCGAGAGGAGAATTTCCAGGAAAATAAATGGGAACAGAGTGTATGATACCAGGTGAGACAGTTTTATTGATTTTTCTAGTTCGTCTCAGAAAGCATTTACTTCGTTTTGCTTCTCCACAAAGCCTTCTGGATTAGGACACCATCGGTTGGGTATGCTGAAATATTACACCTTCAAGCTCAGCGGGTGGTTGCATTTATCGGATTAAGTCGCGTTTGGTTATGCGACCAATGCGTATCGCTGACGGGACATTAGTTCTTTCATATTCTTTGCATAGAAACGTGGGAATTCCGCTGGGTTGGAAATTACGTCGAAATGTTTATGCCCAGTGAAGCGAAAGTGTCAGAATTAATATTCGTTTTGCACTGTGTGGCTTCCATTTTTTTTTTAAGATATGCGGGAGGGGGGTGACCAACAAAATTTGAGTTTGTAAATAAGTACTTGGAGGTGTTAGCCAAATGCTTCCAAATTGATATCTGTCCACATTGAGCATACCAGCTCTTTTGCTTATGTGCTTGCAACAGAAACCCTTGAAACAGCTCATGTAAGGCTACGAAGAGCAGGTCTCTCATGGTCAGCAGCAGAGCAAATATTAGTTTAAAGTTTGCAATGATCAATACTCTGACGAGTAAGTATTTTCAAGGAAAGGTTAGGTTAGGTGGCTATCCTCCGAAATCGTTAGGATTCATTGAGACCAAATGAGGTCCATTGTGGTACCACGTGAGCTGGTTATTTCCGCTACTCTTGGAACCATTATGACTTTGGATTCATTTCCAGATGCTGTTGATACCTGAATCGGAGATATCTGTAAGTTCCTCAAAGAAGTATTCTTCAAGAGTTTGCTTTCTAGCTGAGGATAGTGCTGGGCAGCCGCAGAGCAAGTGAAAGGGGGATTGCTCCTCTTCTTCGTCCATGTAGCTGCGACAAAAGTGATCTGCCGGAATTCCAAGCCTTGCTGCGTACCTGCCTAGTACGCAATGACCAGTAAACAATCCAAAACTAGGATACCTATACGTGCTCTGCTGATCAGTAGCAGGCGTTTTGTTCTTAGTAATCTACGTAAATGATGAGGAAGCAGCGGGGTCTGAGCCCTGTGCTTGCCTCGCATCTCGCTTGTAGATTTTGAGGCGGATGGTCTTAAGATAATATCTAACCTTATTATCCTTATTTTTCAGAGGAGCAAAGGATTCCTAATTAAGGAGAACTATAATAGATCTCCTGGTGTCCTTTACTACCACCGTCTTAATTATTTTCCAATTATGAGTTGGAATATCTATGTTTTGCCCCTGAATCAGTAGCAGAATATCTCATGGGTTGCTTGGCTCTATGGGGATCCAGTCGTGAGCCCTCGATCTGAGCGGAATATCATCTCTACTCACAGTCCCAAGCTTAGCAGCAGCCCACGGTAGCGACGGTGGACTTAATAAAGTCGACTGTACTGTCGTCGTCGCAGGTGACCAACTTATAGCCCCAGGGTGCCAGCCCCTTTCCTTGAATGATAGTATTGGTTTGGCAGGATCCAATTTGCATAGGGAGAGGAGGCTGAGATTTAACTTGCAATCCAGAATTATTCCAGTGCTCTCGGCAGATCTAGCACTCCTCGAGGCCACGATCTATGACCGCCATGATCAGATGGTCTTTCACCACCTCATTGAGAGGCCTGGGCGCCAAAACACAGGCCGCTAGAGGATCATCTTGAGATCTTGGTCTCTTAGAGCGAAGTCAATCCTTGCATCCTACTTGTAGAAGCTCCCTGCATCGGTTGACTCTTCCACTCCTACACTATCTAACGTTCTTGTCTCTAGCATCCTATTTATCCCTACCCTTTCTCTCAAGTAGGTTGAGAGAGTGGAATGCTGAGCGACGATTCCTGTATTCTACTGTGCTGGCCCTAACTCGTTTTCTGCCACGTAATTGAGACTCAGTATCAGTAGCGGTTAGGAAGCGACCGGAGTGTGCCTCGGTATCGATGTGCAGGCGCTCCAGTCGTTTCCGCACTCGCTCTATTTTTGAGCTGCTCACCTGCCTCCTATCGTCGTCTTGTTTTGTACTGTTTGTTTCTTTCATAGCCTTTTTGATGGCCTCATTGGAAGTGTTGTCAAATGCTCCCTGTATATCTATGAAGGCACATAGGGCTGTTTCTTTAGCAGCTAATGGCTGTGAATGGCTGTTTCCGTAGACTTCCCAGGTTGATAGGCAAATTGGTTTGCATGCAGAGGATCATGTATAAGGAACTTTTCCCGTAGGGTGTGTCCCATCCATTGCCACTTTCTTCTTCGTATAGTAATGCTTATAGGTTCTTGGCCCGTTCTCAGATAAAGTTGTTCGTTGGAGATGCGGTTTGGCCAAAAAATCCTCAAGATGATTCTTAGGCATTTGTTTACGAAGACTTACAGCTTGCGTGTGTTAATGGTGTCCACCTTCCAAGTACTGCACCCATAAAGCAGCACTGATTCTACGTTGGAGCGGAACAGTCGCAGCTTAGTTCTTAAACTGATAACATTGTTTCTCCAGATTTTGGACAGCATTCCGAACGCAGCTTTAGCCTTCGCGATTCTGCTGCACACATCCAGTTCGGTGCCACCGCGATTAGCCGAGACGACACTTCCTAAATATAGAAAGTTATCAACTTTCTCGACTTGCTTTCCGGCAATGCTAAGTTGAGCGCGGGTATTAAACAGGAAGAACACATATACCTCTCCGGTTACCGCACTCCATCAAGTTACCCTTCTTTAGAAGCTTAATGATCATCCCCCTTTTCCGCTCCTGTGGAAATTGTTCACTATCCCAAGCTCTCCGTATTAGCGGATGCAGCAAATCTGCCGATGTATTTGACGCCGCGCCGCTTGAAATAGCTCGGCAGAGATGCCATCAATACCCACCGCCTTGTTCTTCTTGAGGGACTTGATTGCTGTTATTATCTCGGTTTTACTGGGAGGTGCGGTGCGAATTCGGGAATTTGTTGCTTCGAACTGTTCATTCGAATTCGAGATCATACCGCCATCGTCTAGCATTGTAGAAAAATGTTCTCTCCGTCTAATGAGCTGATCCTCATCCGAAATCAGAAGGTTACCGTATAGACTTTTCACTGGATGTTGTTTGGAGTTTTGACCACCATTGAGCTCCTTAGCGATGTTGTAAACAGTCCTACTATCACACCTACTCGCTGCTTCTTCAGCCCTTGAGGCCAGTGAGTTGACATATTGACGTTTGTCACGTCTCACACTACACTGCACTTCTTTCTTCTTCGCACGGTATTGGGCTTCAAACTCGGTTCTCTCTACTGCTGAGGCCGCTGCAATCCGAGCCTTGATTGATGTACGCCCATCGATCTGTCTCCTGGTGTCTGTAGAAATCCATATGCGGTGGTGTTTCTGCCTCTTACCGACATACGTGCGTGCCCCAGTCGCAAAAGCATTTTTCACAGCACTCCAGTGGTGATCCATGTTCTCTATGCTGCTGATTGCTTCTGCTTCTAAGGCAAGGTGGTCCCTGAACTGTTGGCGCACTTGGGGAACCTTGAGCCTGTCGGTATTAAACCTGGTGATGTTAAGTAGGTTTGAGCGGTTGCTTTTGACGGATGCAGTACGAAGGCGTAAATGAGCCCCCATTAGAAGGTGATCTCGTTCTTGTCCAACGTCAGCTCCACGTCTGTTTCGGACGTCCAGGAGACAATTTCTAAAGCGGCGACTGATCGCAATGTGGTCGATCGATCTGGTTGGATGTTCGTTGCCTATCAGTAGAGACCCAACTGATCTTATGGCAGGTGTTATGCTTAAACAGCGTACCTTCGATGACTAGGCGGTTGGTATTGCAGAAGTCCACAAACCGCTCACCATTGTCATTACGGTCTCCCACGCCATGAATTCCCATCACGTGCTTAAGCATGGTGTTGTCGCTGCCCACCTTGACATTGAGATCTCCCATCACCATTACGATGTCCCTATTAGGCGTTTGGTTGTAGGCGGCGCCTAAGTGGCTATAAAAATCATCCTTTTCATCCTCAGTCGCGTCTAGAGTCGGAGCATAACACTGTATGATGGTAATTTTTCTAACTCTACTCTGGAACCTAACCGTCAATATCCGGTCACTATGGGGTTTCCAGGATATGAGGCTACTACGTGCTGCTGAAGTTAGCATGAGTCCTACGCCAGAACTCCGTGCACTTCCAGCTGGTTTACCAGAGTAGAGCATCACAGAGCTTTTTGTTGGGGAGATGTATTCCCCAGCATCGTACCATCTTATCTCGCTCAGCCCTAAGATGTCGATTTTATACCGTGCGAATTCGCACTCCAATTGGAGGAAACTGGCGTTATAAGGCCCTTCCTTGAGTGAGTCCGGGAGGGTCTTAACGTTCCAGAATCCGATCGTTGTCCGTGTTCGATAGCCAAAGGTCGTCAACAAATTATTAGTCCTTATCCGAGGCGATAGTTTCCGTTTCGGAGCAATAGTTTGTTTTACGGTTGCGGTTCGCTGAGCCACAGACCAACCGACACATATCCTGTTTTTTGGCGCAGGAAGCTCGCCATTCGTCCTCTTTCGTTAGCAATTTCCGAAGAAATTCCCAGATGGCACCACGAGGAGGTGGGAGTAGGGCTTTTTTTTTTTTTCCTCTTGTACAACCCATGCCCTATTGTATAGGAGGGTTGGAGTTAACCTAACAGACGTACTACCTCCCTTATGAAAGTCTAAGGGCATACTAACAGAGCTGCTAGGTTTTCAGCTGCAGTGGCTCCTTCTCGTTACTTAGAGGACCAATACCTATCGGGAGATGCTGCCCCTACGAAGCGTTTGTTAGTCGTTTGCCATCCAAAACTTTGTTGTAGAAGGCATGGAAATATGCAATCTACACCTGGTGATTTGAATGGGCTAAAGAACCTGCGTTAGGTCTCCTATGTCCTCGATTAGGGCTTCGACTGAATATTGGGTTTCTTATGAATACAACTATATTTAGTATGACTCTCTAGGATGTAGATTGACTCTCCCGGATGACTGTATGAAATCCGTGGCATTCTTGCTGTCTCTCTCAGCGGAAAGACTGCAGACAACTTAATGGATTCTTAAAAGGTACTCGTACCACAGTCTGCGATGCTTGTGGGGAGAGCGACGACACTGCGGACCTGTTAGTGTTTTGCCTTTGCTTGTATCAAGTGGCACATTTCCGGTGCTGACGTGGTGAGCGCTGATACTACAAACTCGTCATCGCTAAAGTTCCCATCATCGTTGAAGATAAAGAAATTCCAATAAAATGGGTAAACCATGGTTTCACTCTCTAGTGAAGTACCAGCCGATGTTTGGCAAGCGGAAAGACATCGTTTCTGGGACTGTGGATCCGCCGCAACAGGAGTTCAATGGAAGCTGACCGAGGAGTTGGATGTTGCCTCGGAAAATGTCAATGGGGTCTCCTCGAAGATGACATCGATCAAACAGACGGTCACCGAGGACGTCAAGGGAATTCCAAACTTCTGGCTAACCATCTTCCGCAACACTGAGGTCCTATCGGAGATGGTACAGGAACATGACGAGCTGCTGCTCGTCCAGAGCTACGCGACATCCAGATCAAGTACGTGCAAGACAAGTAGGAGCGCAGCGCTAGTACACACTGGTGTTCTTCTTTGACAAGAACGAGTACTACCCGAATGCGATACTGACCACTATACTATGGACGTCTGAGTGCTTCAGTCGAGCGTTTCTTATCCCGACAGGAAAAAAAAAAGCCCATGCTGCCTGTAAGACAAGTTTCCTAAAAACTCCTCTCTGCATATCTCTGCAGACCACCCAAAGAATATTTGCATACCATTGCGTCACCTCGTTTCATCACAGAAACTGCGATTCTCACATCGTATATCAAGAAATCGAATGCCATCAATCGCCCATCAACACCTACCTAACACCGGCCAGCATGGCTGATGACCTTTTCAATATTCCGAGACTGCAATTCCATCTCGAACCGATGTCAGATTGATTTTTATTGAATCACTCTGTCGACGTTAATGGCTTCGGTGATTTCTTGACATTTCCCTATCGGCAAATTTTATTTACAATCTCCCCCTCCCCGGCTTGAGACAAGCTTGACGACACTGCATCTAGAGAGATGCTTCGCTCGAGATTGGTAAATCTAATTTGTGATTCAATTTTGTATCGAGAATGAAAAATTAATTAAGCGGCCGCATGTGTTGTCACGTGGGCAAGAGATTTGAATTTTGTTTGTGTTAATCAGGATTAGACAGCTGGCTGGTGCGGTTTTTTTGGTCTTCTAATTGTTGACAATGTGAGCGGAGTCGCATTGTTCGTATGCAAATGCGTGGTCAGTTCTTTGGGGTTTCGGTTTGTGAATGAAAATATTGGAAACTCATAATGGGGCCTCATTGTTGGGGCTCTATTCCTCCTGCGGCGACTGACTAAGCTGTGATTTAGTGTATCTCCTAAACGGTCTAACTCTTCCATATAGAGAGATACGCTTCGCTTTTGAATTGGTTAGGCTGGTGCATGCGCAAATTTTTTGAATCACAACTAGTCGGTTTGTTTTTGAGTGCCGCGTCTACTATTGAGGACAAGCGGAAATGAGATGAGAGACAATCGGGTGATCGGTCACTTCAAAGGTAGGCACGCGCAAACCATTTTTCAATAGAGAAACAATTATATTAGCATAAGATCATGCAAAACTATGTTAAGCTTTAGATTGTGGATAAATTTAGTGTTGTTGGTCGGTCGGACGATTGGAGTTTTTGGAAAGTTGTTGAGGTGAAAACAGTTTAAGTGATTTGTAGTCGATCAGAAGGTAGATAAACAGGAACTAGATTCGTAAATGAGGTAAGAGAGGTCACGTAGCTCTTATTATACAGAAATTCATTGCTTTCACATAATTGCCAATTATCTAGCGATTCTAGCGTCTCTGCATTTGGAGCATCAAGTGTGACACATAATTCACTTTCCAATCTCCGTCTTTCATCAAGGAACCTTGGGCAGTTAAAACTCACATGCTCCAGGCCTTCGTCCCATCCATTGCATGTTGGCCATTTTGACAAGTCGACGAGTCTAAAGCGATAGAGGTATCGATGATAGCTGCCATGGCTGGGCAAAAATTGCGTCAATCGGTAGTCTACTTCCCCGTGACTTCTTTTTACTCATTATCCTATCCTGGGGATTAGTCTTTATGTCCACTTTCTCTTGTATGAGGCGTCCCATCTTAGTTTCCACATTCTTAGTGATATTGTTCTTTCTCTCTCGTCTTCAGAGTCCATGTTCTCCGTTCTTCTATCAAAAATTCACTTGCTTCATCAGCCAGGACATCTATGGGGATCATACCCGCGATGATGTACGTAGCTTCATCTGAAATTGTGCTATAAGCCCATATAACTCGGAGTGCGGTCAGTCTATGGACACTGCTTATCCGCAGCCGGATGTATTTAGCTTTTAATCTCTCCGACCAGATTGGGGCTGCGTAGAGCATTATTAAACCCACATCTCTAGATAGTAGTGTTCTCCTGGTAATTCCCCGACATTTGGTAGCATTCTTGAAAACACTGACTATATGCATTCTTTGATATGATATACTGAAGTTTAATCTGACGTCTAACATAGCGCTGAGATATTTTATGCGTCTTTTGGAGCGTACCCCAGCTTGGCTTTGATGGTCTCTGCATTATCTGCAGCCACACATAGACCAGGAAAGTTCCACTGTGGTATCACATGGATCTATGATCCCCAGAATCAACTACCCTTAGAACCAACTGTAGCTCGTTATAAATCGCGAGAGGCGTTAACCACTTTACTTCAATTGTCGAAGAAGTAGGCTCCTAAGTGCAATATTTTACTAGAGGAGAGAGCTTGGCACATATAAAGGACGTGTAATATGGTTTTCTCCACTTCCTCGTCCATACAGCTTCTACAGAAGTCATTTGCAGGGAGGAGTAACCTGATGGCATGCCTGCCAATAATGCAGTGGCCCGTAATGACACCTCAGACAGTTGTCATGAGCGCTCACTTCTCTCTTATAAGGCAGTTGGAGCGTTTCTGATCCATCTTAGGCCAAGTCTGTCTAGTAATGAGGCCATCTATCCATCTGCGGTTGGTTACGTTGGTAGTATTGAGCTTAAGCAGCAATTTTACTGTAGCCACAGGCATGCCAAGATTCACCTTGCTCGGTGAAATCGACAGGCTAGTACCCTGCCTGATGAGTTCATCGGCTTGCAATTCGCTGGAATGCCTCTGTCCCGGCACCCGAATGAGGTGAATATTGAACTGTTTAGGCATCTTGTGAAGAGACAAGTGACAATTTAGGGCAGTTTTTAGTTCAAGATGACAGATTTCAAGGATTTGATGGCGGCTTGGCAGTCGGTAAAAATGGTGATATCCTGATTAGATATCATATTGTATCTTAGCCAAGACAAGGCCTCCTTTATCGCCAAATTTGCATCTGGAAAACGCTACAGTGATTGGGAAGATGAGAGATACTTATGATTAGATCATTGGAAAAGACACCCACTCCTACTCTCGATTCTGTGTTAGAGCCATCTCTGAAGAAACGTACGGATCCCTCTTGTAGCCCCTCCTCCAGTGGGTATAGGAGCTGAACTGGCCTCCGAAATCTGCTTCCGCCTGCACATCGTATTTCAAACGAGCGCGCTCTGCCATCTGTACTAAGGAACGCTTTTTCGACAATGACCATTTTCCAGTGTATTCGAGGAGCAACTTGGTCTAATAGGAGAACAACATCACCTTCTTTCAGATGTATCGATACCTTTCAATCGCTGTAGTGAAATGATTGCAAAAGCTGTAGGTATTCCGTACGCCAATTTTTTGATAGCTTCATTGTGTATTTCATTCTCGCTTCCACAGTTCTCTTATAGTAGACTCGTAGACGAAGTTCCCATCGGAATCGGTACTAGTACCTGGATGGGACAATCCCAAAAAAACATAGCTGGAGTTAGCGGTGTTACATCCATGTTACATCCATGTTCCAAGTTGAGTCTAGCCTTTCCCACAGCAACCTTCAAATTGTTCTTAACTGTACAGATAAGCCTCTGCCAAAAGCCACCCCACTAGGGCGCTCTCTCGACAACGATATACCACTGCACCCGAGTTTTGAACAGCTTCGCCCTCGAAGATACTCTCAATTTTGCTGAGCTCTAGAGAGACCCTTTTAAATGTAGGCACGAGTAGGCAAAGAACGTGGAGCAGCAAACAATGCGGCTGATATAAGGCGCCAATCGATGGATTCAACATGCAATGCAAACGGTACGAAATTTCTGGAACTCTTTGATTCCTTTGGAATGCGTCTGCTAAATGGTACCAGTGTGAGCGACAAAACCCGCAACTTCACATTTGTGGGAAAGCAGGGAACGACGGTTATTGACTATTGCTTATTAGGAAGTGATTGGAATTTGCGCGTTACGGAGTTAGAGGTTAAACTGGTGCCTTACTATACTTACTTACTTAGGTGGCGCTACAGTTCGGGGTGAACCTGGGCCTCAACCAACAAGCCTCTCCATTTAGCTAGGTGCCTTACTCTGAATACCTGCCTATTGTTGCTACCTTTGAACATACTAGCACCCAGATGGAGAGAACCAGAGATATGAAGTTAGCCCTCAAGCTGGTGTGGAGTTTTGCGAAGGAACCCATGTATATGAGGCTTTTAGATGCAAACCTTATAGCCCAGCAGGAATTGAATCTTGAAGGAATAGAAGATAGTATTAAGAACTCTTACCCATGCTGCATTAGAAGCAACAAGCAGAAGACGCAGGGCATAAAACCATAGTTTGATGATGAATGCGAAAGAGCCAGACAGATTTCATTCGCCTGGCTTAAATTATTTAGAATCTATAATAAAAGTGTGATCCGTGACTCTTATATCGAAGCCAACATTAAGTACAAGACCCTGTGTATGCAGAAGAGGAAAAACCACTGCCAGCTAGAGGCACATAAATTGGCGCATTGTAGGAATGCAGCTGACTTTTGGAAGCGAATAAGAAATGTCAATGGCAGAAGGTACACTATTGCTAGGGAGCTGAACCCTAACATTCTCCGACAGCACTTCGAAAGTGTACTGAACCCGGTTGCGTACAGTGAAAGCTTCCAATATGCTACACCTGCCTCGCGAATGACATTCTGGACAATCCGATAACACATGCTGAGGTTACAGAAGCACTGTGTAATCTGAAGGATGACAAAGCAACAGGCTCGGATGGGATCCCTTCGGAGTTTTACAAGTATGGCCCCAATGAGCTTAACGGTAGACTGACCGAGTTGTTTAATAATATTTTGGAGTTCGGATGTGTCCCGCAGCGATTTAAGGAGGCATTAATTTTCCCTATCCACAAAAAGAGCTGTACCTTGGATCCAGGGAATTATCGGGGTATTTCCTTTCTGAATACATCCTACAAAATGTTTGCGGCGATACTTCAAAAACGATTAAATGCTTGGATAGGAAATCTATATGCTGATACTAAAGCTGCGGTTTGGGATGGAGATGTTCTATCGGCATGGTTCCAAACGCACTCAGAAGTACGACAGGGATGTGCGCTGAGCCTGAATTTATTTGCTCTGTTTATTCATGACCTGACTGACTGCTTGCCAGGAGGTGTGGAATACGCGGGTGTGCTCGTCAAAGCTCTTTTGTTTGCGGACGATGTTATTCTGTTGGCATACTCCCCGGATTCCTTACAACTCATGATCAATCGTTTGCATGAGTACACCAAATTATGGAAGCTAGTGGTCAACCTTAACAAGTCCAAAATCATGATTTTCAAGGATGGGGGTGGCCGAAATTGTTAAGGAGTACAAGTATCTCGGAGTTTACATAACTAAAAATATGAGCATGGAACGGCATCTCAAGGAAAAATTAATAAAATCTAAAACGGCCATCAATGTAGATTGGAAAAATTGTTTCAACAGCAAATATATTAATCATAGCAGCAAATTCAGGGTTTTTGAAGCGGTGTCCGAGTCGATCCTGTTATATGCGGCGCAAGTATGGGGCGGAATGCAGTACGAAACGGTGGAGAAGCTACTAAGATTTTATGTGAAAAGAATATTCCGCCTTCCACAGAATACACCTAACTACATGCTTATGCTCGAAACAGGCTTATCGCCTTTATTTATTAAGACATTCAAGTCACAGGTAGATTAAAAGCTCTAAATATGCCAGCCCACCGTCTCCCAAGAAAAGCAGTTCTGAATGACGTGCAAACAAAAACTGGTTGGTGCGGGGAATGGCTGGATCTGGCTGATGGATGTGGGATCGAACTGAGAGAGGACAACATGCGAAACTGGGACACCAAATTGTACGAGCTCATTATAAAGTTAGACGAGCAGGCTAGAGCGAGATATCCTGAAGAGGCAACTGGATCAGTACATATGGCAATCTACAGTAAGCTCAACCACAACTGGCAGAGTAACAATTAACAAGATAGAAGAAATAACGACGATACTGAGACTGCGTGGTGAACTCCTGAACCTGAACTACGTACCCCACAGGGAGAACTAGCCTATTTTATGCAACATGTGTAACTTAGTGGATAGAGAAGATGTATTCCATTTTATGGGAAGATGCCCAATCCTACGAGAAACAAGAAGGCATGTATTTGGATATGACGTCTTGACGGAGATGCAAGTGGTTTCCCTCCTTAACGAAGCGGATGTAAGCACACTGATGGCATCAGAGCCATAGATTTAAGATCAAACGCTGATATCTTTGCTCCAATAATAGCGAAACTTATAAATCTAAGCTTCGACACTTCGACTGTACCAGAAAAACTGAAGGAAGCAATTGTTCGACCGATACACAAGGGAGGTAGCAAAAAACAGTCGGAGAACTATCGCCCGATTGCAATCTTGCCAGCTATCGATAAGACCATGGAACAGATCGTGTGAAACCGAATATGGGACTTTATCCACAAACACGATCTAATAAGCAAACATCAGTATGGCTTCCAAAAGGGCAGAAATACTAACCAGCTCCTTGGCGATTTTGCGAATGTCATCAACACCAGCCTCAGCCAACGTCACCACACCCTAGTTCTGTTCTTAGACTTCAGCAAAGCATTTAATACCTTCGACCATAAAAAACTTATCGATGCAGTTCAAAGAGTTGGAATTAGGGGAAGGCTGGCATACTGGATAGCAGACTATTTGGCAGACAGGACATTTAGGGTGAGAGTCAAAGATTTTTGCAAAGGGCTCATCGAGTGCAGTATGGCGTTCCACAAGGTAGCAAGTTGGGTCCTCTACCTTTCATCTTGTACACTAATGAATTGCTGAAATGTTTCAAAAATAGTTTCCCGTTCGCCTACGCAGATGAGACAGCAATTGTTCAGCAAGTTTTGCTGAAGAGCTACAGATGTGCGAATGCATCCAGTTGTGGGGATATTCAAATGGTAGACACGTATAAGTATC
The DNA here is from genome assembly GCA_945910035.1 of Brachypalpus laphriformis. Lineage (NCBI taxonomy): Eukaryota > Metazoa > Arthropoda > Insecta > Diptera > Syrphidae > Brachypalpus > Brachypalpus laphriformis. The sequence continues at coordinate 162,209,823 of OX246756.1, forward strand.
TAGGCATAACAATTGACTGTCATTTCCTTTGGGAGGCTCACGTCAGCGATCTGCGAAACAAATTGAAATGGTCACTGTTTGCGCTGGCCTGCCTGCAGTACAAACCCACGACGTCTGTACAAAAGCAAGTCTACTATGCTCTTATAGAGTCTAGGTTGCGGTATGGCGTATTAGCTTGGGGAGGTGCAGCGCAAACGCACATCGAAAAGCTTCAACAGATCCAAGACAGGGCATTAAAGTTGATGTCGAAAGGCGCCATAACAACTAACATCGTACGCGTTCTTAGAGTAAGGCAGATCTTTAAGTTGAGTGCAGCTCTGGTAAGTGACGATCTTTTGTTTGAGATAAGCGATATGGTGATCTGCGGCAATATGATGGGGTGGTTTTGTTGTTTTTTGCGGAGAAATTCAAGATCGTTAGGAACAGAAAAGTGTCCGGTGGCTTCATTCGAATGGCTGCACAAGCTGCCACTGGTTTGCTGTAAATATCCAAAGAGGGCAAGTGAAACAGAATGTCTAGAGGTGCTGTTGGGGTGCTTCTTAGTGCTTCACTGATGCATAGGTAAGCCGAACTTTGCATACGGCCAAGATGGATCAGGTGAACAGATTTCTCCAAAGCTAGCCAGGATGTAATTCGTGGCTGTAGTCTTTATTTATTTTCTTTTGACATCTAACAATAGCATAGAGCTGTAGTGACTTTCTTTACACGTTCTATGGTAATGAATTTCCAGCTAAGTTTCTTGTCAAGAATGAGACCCAAATATGTGGACTGTGAGACTAGTACGGGTCTTAGTGCGGAATTTTGTTATTTCCTTGTGAAGAGCACTAGTTCTGCTGTTTGTCTGCGAGTTAACATCCTTTAGTCCAGGTCTTGTGAAACTAGTCTCCGAATTCATCTGCGGGAAAAGTTAGGTGCCACGTACAAGTGAAAATGGAGCTCAGCCGTTTCGGCATGTGATTGGTTGAGATTCAGCTTCACCATTCAAATTAGTCTGACATGAAGCACTGGCTTATTTGAGTTAAAACTCTTCGCCTTTCAAAAGATCAAATACATGCATTTGAAGTGACACTAGGCATTGACATAACTTCTTGACCTACGTTACCACTTTCACAGGAATGGTAATAAAATTACCTAAATCCACAACTAGCACAAAAGAACGACAGATCGTATGTATCTATCACAAAGTCTTCCCTCAAATATCTAGATTCAATGGTACAGAAAAATTGACATCTAAATCATTCGAAATAAATGGATCGCTACCTTTCGCCTTAAGTGTGTCACATCATTTCCCGATTCGTCAATGTCTATCTTAGATTCCCTCAAAGACTTCCGACGAGCTTCCTATACCCACATACGTACCTCGAAATCCCAACAAATGAGACAAATATCCAAATCCCCATGCATTGGGTCAATTAATTTTCCTCCATCTCCATCCTTTGAACCACTTTCCAATCATCGATTCTTCACGGTTTACATTCAAACAGCTACCAGGTAGTAGCATCATCAAAATTCCATAAATCTCCTCCCGCACACAGCACACATACTCCGTTGTCAATGGAAAATATTTTGACAAATCGTTGCCACTTAATCAGAACCACAGAGAAGATCAATAGACCGCCTTAGGCAGAGATGACTAACGAAAGGACAAGGACATGCATGTGTTTTCAACCACCATCCACCGCCATTTATAGAGAAATTATACACACACACTCACTCATGAGTGATGACAGATTATTTGACATTAATTTAGGACTCATCATCCCCGTGGGTTGACATGTTCCTCAGAATGGCGATGGTGTATGATACGAGTACCATATCACCTCAGGTGCATCATCATCGCCATCTCCATTCATATTCGAGTTTCGATCACGACGCGATGATGATGTGTAGCAAGGACGTGCATGGAGAGTTAATTTTTTCTCATATTCATTCGGTGTTTGTGTTGTCATATAATAAGGATGTCATTATTATCGTCATCATTCTCATCGACAAGGACGATGTGTATCGCTGAGATTACACGAATTGATAGTGACTAATTGTGGGCTATTAATATGTTTTAAGGAGAAAAGAAGAGATGAGATCGTGTGACGTCCTTGACAGGTTTTATAAATCAAAGGGAACACTGAAAGGAATAACTTCTGGAATCCTGGCTGCCTGTGATGTTTCATGTAATTTACGCGCTTAGATAATACTGTGACAGCAGCGCGGTCGATTGCTAATGAAGATGAGTCTCGGTTAATCATGTTCTTCCTTTCAAGTCCTACTTCGTGGTGTTTTGTTTCGGATTTTTGTCCTTAAGGCATTTGTAGTGGATAGATGGGAATAAAGGCGGCAAAACGAACTTTAATAAACAAGTTGGAAGGGACAAAGTCATTTGGGCATTTTCGACAAAAAAAAAATTGGAAGACTCTCAGGCTTTCCAGACCTGAGATTCAAAGAAAAAAAAAGCAAAGGTACCATTGTTGGTTGCAACATCATTTGATCAGGGAACAAGGAACCTTATCATGATTATGGTTTCTACAGACTGTCCTATTGCCAATGCCTTACAATAGATGATCGAGATCCCACTTCAAGGGTATAGTTTGAATTTATCGGCATAAGCAGTGGCTTTTCCGTTGCCTGGACTTCAGGAAAAGGGTACTAGATCAGTAGTCAAGGTTTTGATATAATTCTTGCTTAGCTTTCTTGTTCCACAATCTTCTTAAGTAAATCTCCCAAAACCGCTGTAAGACTGAGAGAAGGCCGATTGTGGTCATCAAGCCCTTACGGCCATGCCTCCATTTTCTTCCGATGGGGGATTGTCAGCGACGATGCTAGCATTTGAAAAGAGATTTGCTACAAGAACACCTGACAGGCTATACTGGAAAAACCGAACAACCATGAAGAAAAAGGAACTGGCCCTCTATACCGACGGTTCTAAGATGCACGTTGCCACGAGAGCCGGTGTTGTTGTTATGAGAAGTAAAGCACTCCTTTAGAATAAGCGATGACTGCAGTGTCTTTCAGGCCGAAGTCACAGTCATTATATCCGTACAGACTGCTGAAATTATACGCGAGAGTAGTATCGATCAATGTACCATATATGTAGATAGCCAGGCAGCCGTTAAGGCTCTGGACTCTGCTGTAATTAAATCGAGGCTTGTGAGGATCTACAAATAGCGACTCGGTGTGCTACATAACGACTATTGCAGAAGTCTCAGGCACGAAGAAGAAATTGAATCTGTTCGTCACCTGTTGTTTGATTGTCCTGCCCTATCCGTCAAAAGAATGCGGACTCTTGGTAATTACTTCTTATCGGAGCTGGAGGACTTAGGTAATGTTTAGCTGATGGACATCCTGAAATTCATATCACTATCTCTACAGTATTTCCAGGGTCTAATAATTGGGCACAGTGGAGCCGTACTGTTGGTCTAAGTAAGCAGTGACTCTTTTGTCTTAGACTACAACAATAAACTAATAAGCAAAATGAAAAGAACGACTGCCATGGGTACCACGGTTGCCATGCAGACATGCCCGATAAAAGCCCTGAATGTGCTTCTGAATCATCTGCTACTTGACATCCGTATTAAATATATATTTCAGCATGTTCAGCAGAGAATAAGGTTGCCAGTGTGCGAGACCGTATTGACTTAAAAAGATTTTATTTTCGTTACCAGGGAGACTGGAGAAAACTCTGACCCACTACACCATTCTTGAACTAAATTTTCAACACAACTTCAGAGTCGACTTTCCTGCCAGAGCAGAATGCGAAAGAGGTCATAAAGAATTTTAAAATAACAATTTCAGCCGAGCGACGTTTCAAAGATGGACTGTGGTGTCGGTGCGGAAATCATCATAATTAAGTGTCTTTCAAGCGGAAGTTCTGGCAATACTTGAAGTACCTCGGGTAATAAGACACAATTCTACATCCATTGATGTTATAGTTTCGCCATTTTCATTGATAGTTAAGCTGCTATCAAGGCCCTGATTTCAACAGTATCGTACTCCCAGTTGGTGGAGAGTGCTAGGAAAGGCTCTTGTCGCTAGGTTGCCGGACTAAAATTATTTTTCGCTGAGTGGCATATCATAACAACATTGAGGGGAATGAACAGCCCAAAGAGCTGGCGAATAACGAGTCCACTCTTAACAGATCCCTTGCAGAGGTAGCCCTCATTCCGATGGGAACTGTGAAGAGCGAAATCTTTTTACACTTTTCTATCAGTGGCAAACAAAAGGTGAAACCGTCTACAGAGTTGTGTCATTTCTAGGCAGATCCGGCTGAACCACAACTGAACACGAGAACTTGAAAAAAGGACTCACACAGGCGCTGCAAGAATTGTAGCGATAAGCACAGGTGGGATGTATGTGTCTAGACTGAAATAAGAAGGAAGATCTCTCCCGCTTCCTCTGTGGGTGTCCAGCTTTAAGTAGAGCTTGACATCGACCTCTAGGGAAACCCATTTTCAACATATCTCTCATTTTCATGCGGAACGTAAGTCAACACCTGTGAGTTAGGGTGTGGTTCCACATCTAGTAATTTACCAACTTCCGTCATTACTCGAGCTCGGATATTTGAAGAGTTTGATGTGTTTTTTTTTTTTTTCAAATCCCGACAGTGATCTGAATTCAACGTCTGAATTAATTCGTGAGAGAATCGGATACCCTCACCTTTTAGAGTTCCTACTCTTCAGTTTGTGAAGTTAAACGCATTTTGGCTCTATGATCTCCTCCTGCAAGTATTTCCATGTCGAGCGTCACTATTGACGATGCCTTTCGAAGGCCGCGAATCCTTCTATACATATCCAGAATCATATCTAGATACCTAGTTCAATACAGTAATGGAGGGTGCTATTAGAATTTACGATCACGGTCGTGTGACACCAACTGGGCAAATATTGCGGCGTTCAGCCGTTCGCCTCAAGGAGACTGGCTCAACACGGGACAGTGGCAGACGTGGCCGACGTGGCAGACTCCGATGCAGCCGTTTGGCCAAGAATATCGCTACTGGGGCTGCAGATGTCCAAGTGACCACACAGTTTGGCATCAATCGATGATCTTCACAGCGAATTTTGCTAAAATACTTGAAGATGTTCCTGTACAAAGTACAAACAGTGCATCAGCTATTGTCTGCAGACCGCTAATCGCGTGTAAATTACAGTCAATCCCTCCTAAGCCTCGACCGTGATGAAAATGAATTTCATTGTTTGGTGCGGCGTTTATAGGAAAGGTGGACTGTATCCATAGGTTACTGGTTAATATCCAGCTCGAAGGACCAAATGTTGATCTTAAGAGTTTCAATTTAGACTTCCCTCCACCAGTGGTAAGCAGTCTCAGGCGAACCCCACAGGCGGATCAGTAGAAATGCAGTGAAGTGGGAGGGTTGTGATCCCTTGTTTTCGGATCATAACCTCGCTGATAAGAAGGAAGAAGACCCTCGCTGATAAAATAAAGAAGAAGAAGAAAAAGAAGAAGTGGTAAGGAGTCTTTTGTTTAAATTCCAAATTCAACATATTGGTACATATTTTTTCGAAGACGAGGACTGGTAGATGGTTCAGAACCATAATACTAGACTTCTAGCAGCCGCAAATTGACAAATTGAGTTTGAAGAATATGCGCTTCCAGGAGGGCAATGCAACCACACACACAGCACAAGCGACAGTGGACATTTTGCAGCAAGCGTCTCTTATTGCACTGGCCCGCAAGATCGCCCAAATTGAACGTTCCACACTTCTTTCGTTGGAGTTTTTGTCCTGGAGCCGTCTAGGGATTCCTCCTGATGAGTTGGAGTCAACGGCGGAGGATCGAGAAGGATGGAGGGTCCACCTAAAGTCCACCACCCTCATGAAGGATTAGCGGACCATTGCAAATGTATGTACGTATGTGTAGGTATGTATGTACAAAGTGAACTGAGTGAAGACTTGAATGCCCCTTTGTGTATGTCTATTCTTCATACCAAATAGTAGTACTATGGAATCACTGACCTCTATGTTAGCCTTGCTTTCTCAACCAGCTCCAAATACGTGTTATACACTTTATCGCCTGCGTACCACCCTTAAAGTCGTGTTACTGTCGATCAGTGCACTCAAAAAGTGGTATTTATGGCTGCATCTTCTAGAGACTGAACTATCTGCAAACTGAGTGAGATAGTGAGGCCGTGCCTGTGGACTATATTCATGCGTTCTTAAGATCTGTTCTGAAGCTGCTTCGCTTTAGATGGCTCCCATTTGTCAAGCGATCTCACCAAAATTGGTACACAAAACTGAACACAGACAGATTTTGTTCGAAATAGTTTCCTTCGCACATGCAATGGGTTGATAGAGAGTACCTTGCATTCGAAATCAAAGCGTTGCACCGTCTCTCCCTGTGATTAGAAAACATCCATCGTATGCACATTTTCCTCATTAAAATTCATTCCTAAACGTTAATTACGTTCGCGCTCTGGTTACCTACCATCACCAACCACTGCGCTCTATACAAACTCATTCCCATCCATCCAGTCACCCTGAATCCAGCCATCCATCGCTTTAGACATGCAAAACTCTCAAGAAGTGAACAAAAAAAAAAAAATTCAAAAACATGGCCTGGACAGAATTACCCACTACGATAAGGATCTCGCTTTCATTGTTCCCTGGTCGACTACTGGTGGTGGGTGCTGTTCTATTGCACAGCCCATGCAGTACAACTTGCATGTGGCTGCTACCACACATTTGCATGCAGCCAGTAGCAATTATAACGGTTCTCTGCAGCGGCGGCAGCCATTTATATTTATGAGGATTTCGAATAGAAAACGGTTTGCTCATTATACAATGAACATTGTTAGAGAGCCTCTAACTACTCGTATGTGTAGTCGTTTGTTTGAAGGTGACCTCAGTGCAATTAAATACTTCAACTGCACCATAGATTCGGGTGACTTGAGATCTAACGGTGTTGCGAGAAGAGATTCTCATCTGTGTAGAGACGGAGATCTTGGTTCAGTCATCATCAGGTGACGGGTATAGGAGTTGAAGGCAATTTTACATGAGACCGCGCTCTAGATGCATCCGCTCAGCGATTGTGGTATGCTTTATGAAACTGAATTCGATTAACCTTAAACGGTTGGATACGTTGGCAATTGGAATGTGACACGTTGGCAATTGAGTTCTTTGTTCTTGTTTATGTGGCGCTTGACTTGAGGTAGGCTACGGGTGGTTTTGCTTCGTTTTTCTAGTCGTGTTTGCTTGTAAACTGCCTGTGGGAGCTACTTCTCTGAAAAGATGTGATCCAAGTGGAGTACTTGCTAGAACTTAAAAATATTCAATATACATAGGTTTGCGATTTGAGGCAGACATGATCATTAGTTTCATAAAGGCGTTGTTTGTGTGTGTTGGGTATGCACGGCTGTTATGCAACCTATCCTAACTTATGGCACTGGAGAGGCAAAATTAGCTTTCGAAGCCTGACCAAAATCTAGAAGTCAGCGTTTATTAGGATCATGGAATCGCTACGCACAACATCCATGACGGCAATGGAAACCATGTTAAGTCTCACTCCACTGCATCTACTCTGCAGCAATGTGACGGCCAAATCGACTGATGGAAGCAGGATTCTGGTCATTAGCACCATACGGCCACGCCTCTATCCTATCCTGAGGTTACAAGTAGGCAGATAGCAACCGATTAAATGACTCCGATGCTGATATTTGAAAGGAGATTCACTATCAGAATTCCAGACAGAAATGACTGGAAAAACAATCAAGTCACTAGCAAGGAGGAATTGGCGTTCTGTACTGACTGTTCCAAAATGGATGTCGGTATAGGAGCTGGGGCTTACTGTACAATAGTAGGCGTCAGCCGTTCGGTCAGAATTAACAACGAATGTAGCATCTTTCAAGCTGAAATCACAGCCGTAACCCAGGCTATGAAAATCATCACCAACGCTAACATACTGTTTACATTGACAGCCAGGCAGACGCTAAGGCTATGGAATCACTAGTAATTAGATCTAAGCTTATTAGAATCTACAAATGACATCGTAATGAAGTATCACAAGCAGACAGGGGATTAAATCTGTCCGATACCTGCTGTAAGAATGCCTTGCCTTCGCCTACAGAAGTATGAGGACTTTGGGTAGTTACTTCTTCAGTGAGTTGGAGCAGCTACTCGTATTGAGCTGAAAGACCTCCTGATTCTAAACCAGCGGTTCCCCTTTCCGAGATGACAGACCCTCTGAGATTCATATCCTTATGTAGACAGGTGTAAATTCTTTGCAGACTCGCAGGATAAAAGGAAAATAGGCACAACGGACCTTTGTTGGGCTTAGTGAGCAGTGGCTTACATCTACCTTTTCTAACCTTACCTATGCCAACTACATGTCATGTCCTTCAGACTGGTATGAATGCTGTCACAAGAATATTGGTAGGAGCAGCATACTGTCATGGAACTTCTTAAGGGCGGTTATCGGCAATGTAACTCCGTTCGAATGTTTGAAGTTGCTGAGGAAACTATATCCGATTCCATTAAATGAGTCCAGAAGCTTGGTTACTTAGGTGGCCATTCAGGAAAGGACAAAGGACCATCGTTTTGCACTCTTTTGAGTCTACGAGTAAAATAATTATTAGTTAGAGATTCGAACGAAACCCACGTCAAGCCATAGTGTCACAGATCAGAATAAGCGATCTATCTGTCTGACGTATGATGGAAAACGAACTTCGCCTTCGACCTTATACTTGTACTCGTAAGTCATATGAGGCTCAAGATCTGTACGAAAATTTCCGGGTTTGGAACCAGACCTAGAAGCAATGCTCGACAACAGGCTGATCTTCTAAGCGCAAGTCGAGTATTCAAGTAAAAAGGAGTCACAGATGCACGCAGCACTTTCCCGTATGCTGCAAAACATCGGTAAGCCTGGATACGCCAAGGGGATCATTTTTCAATTTTTTCCAAAGTGGTAAGCTCAACCCTTCCGATGATAAAATGCCAAGAAAGGGCAACATCTGTAGCTCTATGGTAAGCCAGATGGGACAAGAAGGTAAAGGTTAGATGGACCTACCAACGAGGCCTGAATAAAAGAGCACGCGGGGACTGCAACTAGCACCTTACGCAGTTTCTGTCTGGGCACGACGGCTATCAAAAATATTTCCACAGACTTACAGGTCTCCTATCAGGGTAGATGGGCCCACCAACGAGGGCTGAATAGAAGAGCACGCGGGGACTGCAACTAGCACCTTACGCAGTTTCTGTCTGGGCACGACGGCTATCAAAAATATTTCCACAGACTTACAGGTCTCCTATCAGGGTAGATGGGCCCACCAACGAGGGCTGAATAGAAGAGCACGCGGGGACTGCAACTAGCACCTTACGCAGTTTCTGTCTGGGCACGACGGCTTTCAAAAATATTTCCACAGACCTGGACATAATAGCTCTCCCTTCTGCCCATAATGCCCAGATAAAGATGAAGACGCGGAGCATGCAGTGTTGCACTACAGGCGCTTCGCAGGCAGAAAAATGAACCTGCCTTGTCCAGAGCTTCTAATTAGTCATATAATGAGGTATAATGGCTGGAGACCTCTTCCTTCATAACGAGTATACAGAACGAGCTTAGAAGATTCAAAAGACTAAGAAGAGCCGAAACCACAAATGCAGATGATATATTAGAAGTTACTAACCAGCCTCGCGAGGTAATACCTAAGGGCAGTCCCGCTAGGAGAATTGTAGAAGTGTGCAGGGTGTGGATTAGTATCTATTCCTGGCATCGATTACTCGGGTTTGCGAATCGTGCATGCTTGTAACCCGCTCTATGCATCTTTACAAGATTACTACATTCAATGGCACATTCAAAGAAAAGAAAAAGGTTCAAGACCTACGCCTGTAAGAATGTAATGAACTGTTATACACGGTTTGTAACATTACGTTCGGGACTAAGTGCCATCATTGAGCGCAGACCGATTGAGGAGTCATGGTTTGGACGACTGATTTTTGTGGATTCTATGGTCAAAGTCGACAGGAACAACATCTTGACGTATTCAGTGTTTCCTTGCGTAATATGTCATTTTAGCCAAAGGAACTGGTGAATGAAACACTACTCTGGCGCTGTCCATAAGGCAGCATTAGTCACTCTTGGTGTAGGGAAACTGAGACTGCGGAAAGGACCCAAATACTCAATCTTCTTCTTCTTCCTTTTATCAGCGAAGTTATGATCTGAAAACAAGGATCACAACCCTCCCACTTCACCGCATTTCTACTGATCCGCCTGTGGGGTTCGCTAAAGACTCAATGCCATGAATTATTCTGTACAGTCCATTCCCTGGGTCGGGGCTTTTGCACACACGTTTGGAGGCAGTCAAGCGATCCTGGCGGCAGTTATGGGATAAGATATCCTTCGGAAAACTTTCAAATTTCTTCTCTTTGGTAGTTCCATGGCCCTTTGGTCATATATATGGTTCAGCCTATGTTCTTCAAAACTGCATTGCTTTTTGAAAAATCCCTAGAACATGTCCTTGATCAGATAAATTAGTTTTCACCCAACAGATACAAACAATTTAAACAACCAAAAGCAAAGCAAACATCAAAGTCCTTAAATTAGAATTCCGCCAAATAAGAATTTCCTGCTTACCAGTGTGACACTCTCACCTTGTCTTCTACCATTCGGCCAGTATAGCAGACGGTATTCCTCCTTACGTGACTGGTTATCACAACTCTCCGATCGGAATCGGAATTGAATTAATTTGTCATGTCAGCACTTCCACCGAAAATGTGTGGTGTTGTGCCCTAAAACGACGACATCACATACCACCAGCCAGAGTGCAGCACACCTATCCACCCATAGAACCAATCGCCATGTCTACTTCAGAAGCAATTCATCCACCCATTGTCGGTCTTCTTCTTCTTCTTCTTCGACCCAAAGATACAAACTTAAGTGCAAATGGCGGTCGCTAACACTGCACTGTCGCGTCTCGCCTTTGCTAGTTGTCAACAACAAATGCCTACTTAAGGTGACTTAACCTATCTATAGATTAGTCCGAAGCCAAAGCCAAGCCAACGAGCAGCCACCACCAACTACCAACTACCTACCACCACCATCACCATCATGGCTTCGGACACGACACCTAAAAAGAAATGGACAAAATGTTCGGCACTGTTTTATGTGGTTTTCGTGATGTTAAACTGACAACAGTGCCTGTGGAGGAGCAAAGGAGAGAAAAAAAAAAAATTGGAATGGTCACGTACCGTGTAAGTGCACTGTGTCGTCCAATAGAAGAGTCCTCAACGATGACGACGACGACGACTCCTCCATTTGGAAGGTTTAAGTATCTGCTAAATGGCAATCGGAATTCGATGGTTTGCGATGTCTGCCTTGTGAATAAGTGCAGCAATGCCATGGATGGGGTGCTGCTGCGGATGCCTTTCCGCTGTGTACCCATACAAGGAAGTGGTGAGGTCCCCTCCGCGTGCTCCCTTGGCCACTGTCGATTGCAATCAGCGCTGTCCTGCTTCTGTTGGCAATCGAATTGCGAGATGCGTCGTACGCGCAACAGCGTGGAATGCCCCTAACAAGATTTGCGCGCAATGCTGTTGCTGTCCAGTCCCTCCAAATGGTGGGCTGTCACTTCGCATCAAGCGTAAATGGCCGTGTCGACGCGATAGTTCGACGAAGGCATCAAGTCGCGAGTAATCGAAACTCAGCGGGACACCATGGTACTCGATGAGAAAGAGTCCAGGATCTGTGCGTGTATTTGTAATCCTGTCAGTCAATATCGCACCGCGAATGGCATTCAATACCGGCACCCAGTGAAACTACTGCGGTTGACGATGTGCAGAGTATGATACTGGTTTCGATGCATGATAGGGATCTGCGTATAATTGGCCATTGCATTGGGCTTGCTCGATGTAAGGGTATCAACCATCTTGGGTCGAAGTGGCATGTGGTAGGTAGCATCTTTTGTGATATGTGTGGTTAGTGTGAAGCTTTCACTTTATGAGTTTCGATGTAACAATTGCCGGCCAATCGAAGTGGTCGATTATGGTGGTTGTAATGGAGCACAGCTTGTGTGAGGTGTGTCGCATGCCAAAATTGGATAATATGCGGTTGAAACGAGGTGTCTGGTCATGCGGCGTGGCGGTGTAGGTTGGCCTGTAATGCATAATAAGCCAAAGTGTGTCGTGGTATGGCTGACATTTTATCGGCTTTCAGGCGAGAGGTCAGCTAAAGAAGATGATTTTGTTCACGTTACTCTAAGCCTCGCGGATGAGCTATGTGAGTCCTACTTGACTATGGCTAGCGTCAAATTAGCGAGTGATGCCTCAGCGCTTATGACTCCAGTTTATAGACAATTTATAGACAGAAGCCCCGTGAGAAAAATCCTCTCCAAAGTGTCCAGAGCTCTGGGATTTCTCAAGGACCCCAACGAAAACTGGACTCAATCTTGTTTGGAATCGCTAAGACCATGGAAATGAATCACCCTGCGAATCTGATTACAGAGGACAGAATTGAGTGGGCTATCAGATCGTTCTCTTCCTCTTCATATCTTCGTTGCTTTGGGTCATTGTCCTAAATGAAGTACTCTAGGACCTCGGATACAATGGATGCCAGGACTTTAGGCTACCCTCAACCTCCTCCCGCTAGATATCTTCATACAATCATCGGCAGCCATTAGCATCCTGAGACTAAGCCAATCAGATGGTTGGTTGGTTTAGGATCGGCTCTCGATGAGGATGTACTTAGACCAGAAAGTAGGTCCATTGTACTACAGATGTATAAGGCGGGTGGGTCACCCAAGCCAATCAGTTAACTGGAAGCCAAATACAATGGGTCATCCAACGATCCTACAGAAATATCTTGGCCATGTACCTATTGCAGACTTCACAAGACCTCTCTCTAGCGGCCATCCTTGCAGGGAATAATGGAAAAGTGATCATATATTTAACGCGCAATCAATAGCAGTGTACACAGACGGCTCTAAAATTGACGCTAAAGTAGGTTCAGGCATCTTCTCCGAACCACTGGGTTTATCGATGTTAATCCGCCTTCCGAACCACAGGAGCATCTTCCAAGCGGAGGTCTTAGTAGTGTTAACAGCCCCCCGTAAGCATGCGGCAAGAGAAATACCACCAGAACACAGCACAAGATACCACTCTACTGGGTCCCTGGACATAAAGGCATACCAGGCAATGAAAAGGCTGACGAATTAGCAAGAGGAAGCTCGACATCTATATCAGAGCAAGGTGACATTTCTGTGAATATTTCGCCTTACACACTCAAGAGATACCTTTCTCTGGACATGGCTAGCCAGAGTGACGGTCGTTTTTGGCTTCATAACTGGACACTGCTGCATTGGTATTCATGCGGATTGTCTGTTCCAAGGACGAGGAAGTCGTCACATGTCAGCTGTTGTGTGATTGATCGATTTTTCACGAAATCAGTTGTTGACCTAAATGTAGATACAGGTGGTAGTAAAAAGCTTAACATTTCCGAATGCAATTCCTATCATATTCGACGGAAGCAACGAAATTTTCCCATTAACTGCATACTCCTCATCGATGGCAATTATTGCCAATAAATTCCGAAAGGCAATTAAGCCTCCATCGACTGCAGCAATGCTCATGTCATGCAAGCATCTATATAAGGCGAATCCCCGCCCTAAAACTCGATAATTTACGCCGCGATTTGGAGTAATTAAAGTGAATAGCTTGGCCATCCGCCAGCCTTGCTACTAGTTCACATCAATGGCGGTTGATTGCTTTCCGCTGCATTGCATCTATTCTGTTCAATTGCATCGCCCCATCATCTCTCACGATGCACGGTGGTGTCCAATTGCCCATCCAAGCATTCTTGACTCCCCGGTGTGTAATGGTGGCAACTGTCTACCTCTTGCGCACTACGCCGAACCACTACTTGCAGCCGATTGATTCAATCAAAATGGCAGCCACGACTGCCTGCCGTTTCTGGATTGTCACTCAGTGCGCGCAGATTGCAGCAATTGAATGCGAGTGCTCTGTGTCTATGTATCTAGTTCTATGGTCGGTCCATGGAATGCTGTTTAAAGTGCCAGTAGAAGGCATGCATGCGTGCGACTTGGAGTAGGGAGCGGCAGTGGCTGTGTGTTAACATTCCGCCATGTTGCGCAGTCAGTAGTCAATTGAGTTCCATTTAGAGGTGCAAATTGAACATTGTGGTTTGTAAACTGCATGGATGTCTATACAATTGCAACGGAATGTTGCTGCAACAATGAGGCTAGAGTTCAATGGGGCTGGTGGAATGGAATGTGAGCAAATTTCGAGAACTATTCGTTGGGCTGCATTTTTTTTTTGCATATCTGGAACATATCTGCGACATATCTTCAAAGTTTACTTGTTTGTATGAAGTTTTTTGACAAGAGTACCTATTTTGATACAAGAGTACCCTCCCACTGCAACGAAGGAGGCTCTTGTTTTCATCGAATACGAGAAGGATTTCATGCTTGTCATGAGACCGAAAGTGTGTAATATGAGTTCAGGCCTCATTTGGAATTAATGCAATCTGCAAGTCATGCCCACTTTAAGTGCTGATATCAGGGGTACCGGGTTAGCCACTGTAATAGTCAACTAGGAATGGTTAGTAGTGGATGCTTCGAGAAAGCTACCAATAGGAATTTATTTGATTCGTTTGAATGTCACACCTTTGCTCTACAAGACGAGTACTCCTAATTGTATTGAAGACATACTTGTCATGTTTCACTATTAGCCGTTGTGCAAATATTTACTAGCGCGGTTGCAAAAGGGTCAATATCCTTATTTACTTACTCAATGGCGCTACAGTTCGGCTGAACCTGAGCCTCATCAAAAAGGCTCTCCATTTAGCTCGGTCTTTAGCTAATTGCCTTCTGTTGCGCACTCCAAGTTGGTCGAGGTCCCCTTGAACTTGTGCGCGCCATCTACGACAAAAAGACCATCTACTCCGTGTTAGATTCGAAGACTCTGTGAGCCGAAGCATTGGTGTCCATCCGCTCTACATGTCCTAGACATCTTAAACGTCCAACACGTTTCTTGACTAGGTCGATGTCGCTGTACAGCTCGTGATTGAATCTTCTCCTCCAAGACCCGTCAACGCAAACCGGACCGAAAATCTTACGAAGAACTTTTCTCTCGAAGCGACCAAGGATATCTCCATCCTGTTTTAATAAAGTCCATGTTTCAGTGCCGTAAAGCAGGACTGGGATGATCAGGGTCTTATACAGAGTCTCCTTAGTAGTTCGAGATAGGGCTTTACTGTTGAATTGCCTCATAAGCCCAAAAAAACAGCGTTTGGCAAGAGTTATTCTTCGCTTGATTTCTGCGCTGATCTTGTTCTCAGAGTTGATAGCAGAGCCAAGGTAGACAAAGTCCCTTACTACCTCGAAGTTATAGCTGCCCACTATGACGTTTTGTCCAATTCGTCGGTGTTGGCTTTCCCTTCTTGTTGACAGCATATACTTGGTTTTGCTCTCGTTTATCGCTAAACCCATTTTGGCCGCTTCCGCCTCAATGCTTGCAAACGCACCGGTGACAGCCCGCTGAGTTCTTCCGATAATGTCTATGTCGTCGGCGTATGCAAGCAGTTGAACAGACTTTTGATAGATTGTGCCTACGGTGTTGGTTTGTGAGTTTCGCACAATCCGTTCAAGTACATTATTAAAGAAGTCACATGACAGCGCGTCACCTTGCCTGAAACCTTTTTTGATATCGAAGGTCTTGACCTTGATGGAGCAGCGAGCGTTCTCCATCGTCATCCTGCACAGACGGACAAGGTAGGCAGGGATGTCAAAACTAGACATGGCTCTATAAAGCTCTTCTCTATAGATGCTGTCATAGGCGGCCTTGAAATCGATAAAGAGGTGGTGAGTATCGATTTGGAATTCTTGGGTTTTCTCCACGATCAGCCGAAGTGTGAAGATTTGATCGATGGTGGTCTTTCCTGGCCTAAAACCGCACTGATAGGGTCCAATCAGGCTGTTCATAAACGGTTTCAGGCGTTCACACAATATCGAAGAAAAGATCTTATATGCGATGTTGAGGAGACTGATGCCTCTATAATTGGCGCAGTTGAGGGGGTCTCCTTTCTTGTGGATCGGGCAAACGATGCTGAGGTTCCATTCATCAGGCATATACTCGTCTGACCAAATCTTAGAGATGAGTTGGTGTATGCACTCTACCAATTCATCCCCAGCTGCCTTGAAAAGTTCGGCCGGTAAGCCGTCAGGTCCAGCAGCCTTGTTGAATTTTAGCTTGGATATTGCTATCCTCACTTCGTTTTGGTCAGGTGGACGGAAATTTTGACTATCATCGTCTATATCGAATGGTCCATTCTGCCTGACAGCGGGATGTTGGTCTTCGTCGCCGTTATACAGTCTGCCGAAGTCTCTACAGGTTTCAGTACGGGTATTGCTCCTCTGACACGTTCTATTTACCTTTTGGTAAATCTCCCGTACATTGTTCCTGGAGTATAAACTCTCGATATTCTCAAACGCGCGCTTCTCATGCTTTTTCTTCTTCTTTTGGAGAAGCCGATGTTCTTCCAGTGTCTTTTGCTCGTAGAGCTCACGAGCAGGTGTCGTCTTCCTTTGCAGCGCCGCTTTGTATGCCTCTTGTTTTGCTGCGTGCACTCGCCGGCATTCTTCGCCAAACCAGGGGTTTCGCGGTGGTGGGCGAGCGAGGCCCAGCAGTTCAGTCGCGGCGTTTCTGATGGAATGTTGGCATCGTTGCCACTGGTCTTCGGCACTTGATGCTGGCGGCATAGCGGTGATTGAGAGATTTCGGGATACGCGTTCAGCGAAGAGTCTGGCGGTCTCTTGCGATTATAGCTTTTCGGCGTTAAATTTTCTCACAGTGATTCTTCTTTGTTGCTCATTCGTACCTTGGCTACAACAAGGTAATGATCCGAGTCTACATCCGGACATCCAGAATACTGGAGGCATGCCTTGCGTCGATCGCAATATGATCAATTTGGTTGATCGTTACATGATCATTGGACCGCCATGACCGTAAGATATTCGGTCCCGTTTGCGTTGACGGGTTTTGGAGGAGAAGATTCAAACACGAACTGTACGAGCTGTACAGCGACATCGACCTGGTCAAAAAAACTGCGTATTGGGCGTCTGAGATGGCTAGGACATGTAGCGCGAATGGACACCAACGCTCCTGCCCGCAGAGTCTTCAAATCTAACCCCGAGGGACGACGCAGTAGAGGACCTCCTCGCCGTAGGTGGCGTGCACAAGTTCAAGGGGACCTCGACCAACTTGGAGTGCGCAACTGGATGCAATTAGCTAAAGACCAAGCTAAATGGAGGCTTGTTGGTTGAGGTCCAGGTTCACCCCGAACTGTAGCGCCACCTAAGTAAGTAAGTAAGTAAGTCAGAGGTATTATTATTGTATCGGGTTATTTTGCGCTGCGACCTAGTGGTCTATTGTGCCCCTGCTAGTACCTTGGAAAGGTTTACTTTTCCTTGGCGAGAATAGTTCACATTCGAGCTTTCAGTTCAAAACAGTTTCTTAAAGGAATCTGGGAATGAGAAGTGGGTCCATGGTTGGCATACTTGTATATCAATCTTTCGTGGGTCAGTGTCCTGCAAGATTCCAGAATCTGCTACGGAATCTCGCTTGACTCATTGTAGAATCCGCAAAGGACTTCATCTGTTTTACCTTAAATGCTCCCTGAGTTTGCAGTACCCCGTTAGGAAGCCTGTTAGGATTCGTTGGTTATTCTTGCTAAGGCAGATACATGCTTCGAATCTTTTCCGGTTGTAGGTAGGTAGGTAAAGTGGTGGTCCAAAAAGAACCCAATTAGCGCTTAAAGTGCGCCGTTTTGTTACCACGGACTCGTGTCTACCTGTTGTAGTGGTTAGTTAAAAAAAATGTCGGTACCTTGGTTTTAGTGGTAAACAGCATCATTTCAGTCTTCTCCGGATTTACTCCGAGGCCACAGCTCGTAGCCCATGAGTGTACCTTATCCAAAGTCCTCTCCATGAGTTGACTTATGGTGGAGAGGAATTTTCCTGATACTAGTATAACCATATCATCCGCGTACGCAACCACTTTAAAACCCTCCCAATCAAGCCGCACCAAGATTTTATTAATCGCCATTAACCAGAGCAGGGGGGAGATGACTCCGCCTTTTGGAGTTCCTCTGTTTACCGTCTTAGTTGTACTACTGTTCCGGTTGTAACATGCCAGTAGTTTCTTAGTTTGCCTCAGACCGGTGGTGTTATTCCAGGTTCTTGCCCTGCCGTCTTCATTTTCCTGAATTTTTCGCATATGGTATGTTCCCCTACTTCGCAGTATGGCTCAGAACCAGTGAATGGTTATGCAGCTCCTTGTCTCGCCAACAGACCTGTTGTTTCGTTACCCTTTATCCCGACATGCCCGAGTATCCAGTAGAAGATTACCGTATTATTTCTGCCCAATTCATTAAGTTTAAGTGTAGACATTCCCACACAAGGTTTGGCTAGGAGTCAAGAGCTTTGATATCTGCTTGACTATCTGACAGTATTCCTATGTCGCAGTTGCTGTATCTCCTTTCGAGATTGAGTTGGATACATCTATCTACAGCAAATATTTTAGCTTGTAAGATGCTGGTACTCTTGCCGATGGGTGCTGAGTGCTTCGTCCTTGACCCAAACACGCCCGTCCCTGTTCCTTCCCCCTGTTCGCGAACCATCTCCATTCCGCTTTATCGTGTAGCTGGCCCAGTCCGTATGTCGTAGATTCGTTGCTCCACTCTTTCCTGTTACTTAACTTTGTTGTGAGTCAGAGGCAAGAACTATGTATGTCCTTACAACTCTGTCGATCGATAGCTGAACACATCTATCATTGAAGTCATTTGCGCCCCGAGAGCGTCATGTGAAAGTGCCCTTAAGCAACTCGCTGCCAACAAATAAACAAAAAAAAAATGAATAGCAATCTTAATGCAAAGTTAATGGCTTGCTATACCCAAAGGCGGCGAAAGATTCAAACGGAAGTTCCCGTCGGTCGGTTGGTCGGTACCCACACATACCACAGCCTAATTAAATTAATATTCATTAAGCGTTAAATTTCATTTATGGCGCGGGAAAGCTACCAATTGCCGTTTAACAAGAAAAACAATTAATTCGCATGAACCCCGCTCCATCACCAAAAAAAAAAAGAAAAAAACCGAAAAATGGTGGAAATCCGACTCAGTGGACAGCTAAGCCGTAAACATTTATGAAGATTTACTGCGTGTGTAACCCAGTTCCATGTGTGTGCCCCGGGAACATGCTGCTGCGACGACGAGAACTAATTACAATCGCCGGCGCCGGGTCAAGTGAGGTCATGCGGTCTTACAAATGGACTACGCCACGAGAACATGATTTTCGGGGCCCCCTTGCACTGTGTAGTGTGTAGGTACTGTGGAGGGGGTACACTCCCCAAGAAATAAATAAATTTTCTTGATTCCTATCTCTTCGAATGAATTATTCATTCGCAGCACCACTCAGACCTAGAGGGGCTGCTCATAATTAAAACTGCGAACTTCCGAGAGAATTCCGAAGTGAAAAAGGTTCCGCCGCACTGGCGAGCGTTCCCATCTGCGTTTTTGGTTGAACAACGCAACTTTGGCCACCCTTTTGCCCACGCGAGAGGGGTTGGTTTACATGAATAATTAAGCAGAGCAGCAGCAGTGAGCGAACAGTGAGGCTAGCATTAGAAAAATGTCAAATGGTAGAGAGAGGGGCGCACATTCCACTGAAAAACAGCTTTGCACCCTCGTAGTGTTGTCTCTTTCTGGCTGTCCATTTTTTTTTTCTTATTTGAAGTGTGACTTTGCTTAGGTAACCGTAACAGGGCTCTGTAGCATCAAGTATAATTGGTGAGTGAATGAGAGAGAAGTGAATTCAGCTACTTAGCACGCACGTGAGAGAGAGAGATGCTCGATTGGACCGCCTCCTTTGACGCATACCATATGAAAGGTATATAGCGAGACTGGAAAGACGAGAAATACATGCCCATCGCTTTGTTGGAGAGCTCACTCAGTGAGAAAGGTGAGTGGTTTTGAGTGAGGTTTCAGTTGAGTGGATGCAAATTGACACGCCCACTTTGGTGCAAGCAAGTTTTAATGAAGGAATTTGGTTAATGAGCAGAGGAATATGATCAGAGGGGATAATTGAATTAGTGACTGTTAGCGTGGGTAGGAGATTTCTTTTTTTGCGAGTTGGCTACGATTTTTGAAGTGAAACGAGATTTCAATGGCGGATTCGAACTCTTTTCGTGCTGAGTGTGTTGTCCTATAGGATGGTTGCACTTTTATAATTTGCAGAATAAACTCATTGAGGGTTAATAGAGAAGGTATTACCCGGATAGGCAGCACTTGGAATTCAAATAACAACGGCATAACCGATGTAAATGAATCGGCCCGTTTCACACATGTCTGGCATCGGGTTCACGCCGCCGGATACACGGACTTTTGTAATTTTTACACATATCCGATGCCGTATACACAGCACGGTATATCCGGTTCAAAGTGTACAAAACTCATTGGGAGTGTTCACACTTATCCCGCAGAGACACGGCATCTGAAAGGCTCTTTTCACATTATCCGGTTTTGACCAGACGGCAAAAAATCGGGCGGCGAAATTCTTTTACTGGCTTGAAGAAGTGTATGGCCCCTTTCACATTACACGGCGACGGATTTTTGCCGTTTAGCAGCCGTTCATTGCCACTGCAACCGGACGGCGACCAGACGTGACCGAGAACTCAGTGGTGTACGTAACCAAATGCACGCTTCCACATTAGACGCTTTTAAATCGTACGGTTAACGATTCTTCTTATTCTTCCTTTTATCAGCAAGGTTATGATCCGAAAATAAGGGATCATAACCCTCCCAACTTCTCCGCATTTCTACTGATCCGCCTGTGGGGTTCGCCTACGGTTTACGATTCATTATAACCAAACAGCGCACCTCTTAACCAAAAACTGAGCTTGTGACGGGAAAAAGCCGTGCATACGCCGTATAATGGGCAAGGAGCCTGAACGTGATGCCCATTCGGATTTCTGCCGGCCGATTTTTTGCCGTCCGGTCAAAACCGGATAATGTGAAAAAAGCCAAACTTGTTTGAATATTAATTTGCAGCATGATAGGCCGTCGTATCCGATGCCGGATGAATAGAGTGAAAGCTCCCATTTAGTTCTGCACGTTTCGATGTACCCGCGCCTTTTTTCTTTTTTTTTTTTGATTCGCTTGTAGGGGTGAAAATCCTTTATTGATACTTGTAGCCCGTGCTACGAGTTATGACCGACTTCATACTTACTGTATCCCCTTGTGGGTCCTAGGGCCTCTACTAACGATTACGCACCATCGTGTACGGTTTCTGGCAATGTATCAGAACTCTCCACAACTTTTCCCCAACTGCCGTGCCTCCTTCTCGACTGTTCTGCGCCATGTTCCCTTCGGACCGCTAGGTCTTCTGCCATCCTGAGTTAAAGGGTTCCATTGCTTGCATAGCATGGTTCGCTATGTCACACTTTCGGAACGTGTGACCAATCCACTGCCACTTCCGTCGTTGTATAGTTGTGCCCATTGGTTCCTGACCCGTTCTCTGGTAAATGTGTTCGTTGGAGATACGATTAGGCCAGAAAATCCTTAAGATCCTTATGGCACCTATTGACGAACTTTTGCAGTTTTCTGGTGATAGAAGCGGTCACTCTTCACGTCCTGCATCCATATAACAGCACGGATTCAACATGTGAGCGGAACAGTTTTAGCTTGGTGTTCAAATGACCGACTCCATGCATGGTTACGTGCTAAGAAACCCCTCCTGTTTCTCTGTCCTGTTGTTTCCTTACGGCACCGCCAATCATAGCATTCCTTCGCAGGGGCAGGCTTGACATTTCGTCACTTCTTTTTCAGCTGCTAGAGTTGGCAGGATCTTCATTCCTTTCGTTTCTCCTTGCTCGCTCCTCTATACCCAATTGCTGGATCATACTCGTGATTAATTCGTTTGGAGTCTCCCAGCCATCGCTCCTCGCCAGCATAAATGAGAAATTGCTCTTTCTAGGATGTTCCTAGCTGTTTTGGCATTCCATCGGTACATGCTCTGCGCTTTGCACCTTTCCTTCACAGTGCCGGCAGAATGGGTCAGCCGCGTGCTTGTACTTGTAGAGATACTCCCGGAAGCATCCGTGCGCCGATAGAAATTTTGTTAGGTAGTAGTTTACCTCCCCGTGCTTTCTGGTAATCCATTCATCAACTTCGGGGATCAATTTGTACGTCCATCGCCCTTTGGTTGTGTTGTTCCACGTATGTTGCCATTCTGCTTTTATAGCTTCTACAGTTGTTGTTCTGTCATTGTGTCATCTTCGGTTCTAGATCGATAGGCATTCGGCCTGATATTACACTTATCGAATCCGCTGACACAGTTCTAAAGGCCCAGCATACCCTTAGGTTAGGTTAGGTAAATGGGTGCCTTGTGACAAAGAGTCACTGCTCACTCAGACCAACAGTACGGGTCCATTGTGCCAAATCATTTAACCCTGGAAACGCTGTAAAGAAAATCCGCCATTAGAACCACCGAGAAAGTGATATCAATATCAGGAGGTCCGCTAGCTCAAGACAGCCCAAGTCCTCCAGTTTCGAGAAGAAGTAACTATCAAGAGTCCTCATTCTTCTGACGGATAGGGCAGGACGGTCACACAACAGGTGACGAACAGATTCAATTTCTTCTTCGTCCCTGCAACTTCTGCAATAGTGATTATGCAGCACACCGAGTAGCTCCGCGTGAACGCCAATGGCACAATGTCCGGTAATTATGCCAGAAGTGACCCGTGCGTTATAACGACTAAGTTTTACCAGAGAGGTTGATCTCTTCTTGCTGTAGGCCGGCCATAGCGCCCTGACCGTTGCGCATGTTTCCAGATAAACCCAGCGTCTGTTTGCTCGATCGGTGGCTTCATCCTCTTTTTTTTCCGCAAGGAACTGATTGGGGTTGATACAGAAGGTAGGGCCCGCGATAAGTGCAGCGCCGCCAGCATACCCTTAAAGATGCGATTCTATGCGCCGAGTTCATCGTTCTAATGTATGACTTACGATGCGCCGCTGATGCCCATATTGGGGCCGCATACAGGAGTATTGACCTACTCAAGGTTGTTAAGAGATTTCTGATTGGCTTCCATGGGCCCCCAATATTTGGCATTAGTCTGCATAGTGCCGCTACTGCCCGAAAGGCCTTCTCGCCTGCGTTTATTAGGTAGTCCCTGAAGCTGAGTCTGTGGTATAGTAACACTCCCAGGTACTTGATGTATGGCTTCGATGCGACAGTTTGCTCGCCGATCTGTATGGTGAGGTGCTCCACTTTTTTACGGCTACTTATAAGAACGACTTCAGTTTAGTGGTCCGCTAGCTCTAAACTTGATGTCTATAGCCATAGCTTCACGTTTGCGATTGTTTGATTGCAGTTTTGCACAACTTCCTCTAATTTTTTGACCACTACTCCAATTGCGATATCGTCGGCGTAATCGATGATGTCTACTCCGTTCAGCCTTTGTGTTCCTAGAAAGAGCTGTTTGTGGCAACAAATACCCGAATATGCATCAGTCCTCCCAGTAACTCGGAGTTCATAGCGCGGTCAAAGCCGCTGCGACTCGATGGCAATAGTGCAGAGCTTATCCAAGCAGCTCCTATTATATCGGCATACCTTCTTCACCCATTCATAAGAAGGGCGTGGGAAAGCGAAAACTTCCCAGCAGAAGAAAGGACATTTAACGGAGTACAGAAACTGGAGAAGTATTTGCATTCTTCCGGCGGTTTCCAAGATAATAGCTGGATCGCATCAAACAACATCTTGATTCAACACTCGATGCCGAGCAAGCAGGCTCGGGATCCTCCTGCATCGATCATATGAACACCTTGCAGAGAGTCAAGTACAGGTCTCCGCTATCGACTTTGAGAAAACCTTCGACAGTGCAAATCGGGAATTCATCTGGTGTGCCCTGCGCAGGAGAGGCATCCTTGAGACACTTGTATACCTTTATTGCATAACGCTAAGGTGTCTGTTAGGTGAACCCCACAGGCGGATCAGTAGAAATGCGGTGAAATGGGAGGGTTGTGATCCCTTGTTTTCGGATCATAGCCTCGCTGATAAAAGGAAGAAGAAGAAGAAGAAGCTAAGAAGTCTGTTGACTTTGAACTTTAAAGTGGAGTGCGGCAAGGCTGCATACTGTCACCACTGTTATTTTTGGTTGTAATTAGTGATGTTCTTCGTGCAGGTTTGACAATGGCATAAAGTGGACATTGACATCTTACGTTAAACATCTAGACTACGCTGATGATATTTGATTGCTCTTGCATAGAGTTATGGATCTGCATCAAATGGTCCATAGTCTGCAAGTCAAAGCAAAGACAACATGGTTGAGGATTAATACGTTCAAGACAAAGGCACTCACGCTTGCAAGTACCACCACTCAAGTGCGTATTACTGGACAGCAGGTCGAGAAAGTTGATGGTCTCGGCCGTCTATGGCAACGAGCTCTAATAGACAGCAGATTCAGGAAATTAAAAGCTGAGTTCGGCGTGCTATCGAAAATCTAGAAGAGTACTGTTTAAAACACTAAAGCAAGATGCGATTGTTCCGCTTCAATGTCGAGTCAGGCTGTAGTATTTGGAGAATCAACGCCATTTTCATACATAAGTGGCAGACTTTCGTAAATAGATGCAACATTCCTAAGATTTGCTGGCCCAATCTCGAACGAATACCTCCACTCGACAACAAGTCAGGAACCTATCGACATCACAATTCGACGAAAGAAATGGCGATACAATGGTCACACTTTGCAGTGCGAAGAAAATCAGGTTGCCAAACACTACTTCTTCTTCTTCTTCCTTTTATCAGCGAGGAAGAATGCTCAGGAGATTCGTTCGCCAAAGTTCATTAGCAATGCTCATGGCCAGCTTCTTGTGGATGACGACAAAATTCTGCAGAGGTGGCGGCAGTATTGTGAAGAGCTTTTGAATGAACAGTTTCCCCGGCTATACTTTCCAAGAGCCACCCCTAACTGTGAAGAAATACCCGACATTACAGTCAAAGAAGTTAGTGAGGCGGTCAAATACTCCAAAAAACGAAAAGCGGTTGGGCCAGACGAGATACCCTCTGAGTTCTGGAAAAAGATGGGAGACATCGGGTTCAGATGGCTCAGAATTCTCATCTCCAAATTCGTGAGAGGTGATCCAATGCCGAATGAATGGAGGGAAAGTTACCTTCTCCCTGTATACAAAGGGAAGGGTGATACGCGAAACTGTGATAACTACCGTTCGATCAAGCTGATGTCACACACCATGAAGATTGTTGAGCGGGTATTAGGTGGCCGACTGCGAAAAATAATACGGCTATCTGATGATCAGTGCGGGTTTGTCTCGGGTAAATCAACCACAGATGCAATCCAAAGTATAAGGATCATAATGGAAAAACATCGTGATTCCTTAAGGGATTTTCATATTGTATTGGTTGACTTTGAAAAGGCACCAGATCTGATATGGGTGGCGCTAAGACATCGAGGGGTTCCAGAAACCTATGTACAGATGATCATGGACATGTACGAAAGAGCAAAGACAAGAGTAAGATGTCCCGCTGGAGTAACCGAAGAGTTCCCAATCAAAGTCGGGGTGCACCAGGGAAGCGTTTTAAGTCCTTTGCTCTTTATTACAGTCCTTGATTATCTGCTTGAAGGTAAAGTGATGGACCCCAAGGTACATCAGTTATTCTTTGCTGACGATGGAGCCATCATAAGTGAGGCTCCTACATCCCTGCAACGAGCACTTGATGTGTGGGTGGACGTTTTGGAGGGAAATGGGTATCGCATTAGTTCAGAAAAGACAGAGTACTTTTGCTGCCCGTTCTCTGATCCACTCAGGCCTATTCCAGACATTTATTTGAATGGAACAGTGCTTCCCAAGTGCGAAAAGTTCAAATATCTGGGATCTATGATCAATAGCAAAGCAACTTGTGATGACGACACCAATCATCGTGTAAGCGTAGGGTGGATGAAGTGGCGAGAAAATTCCGCTGTCTTTTGTGACAGAAAAAAAGCCCACCATACACACAGTAGCACCACGAGCAGGTGAAGTCCATCCCTGGGATGTTGTGCTAGTCTGTCTTCTGGACTAAGCCATTGGTGGCGACCGACCGACGTTTAATGTTATTCTAAGGACACGACAGGAACACAGTGCAAGCATCGATTCTTTGTTGAAGATTATTTTGCCATACGTGGTGTGGTACGGTAGGCGAACCCCACAGGCGAATCTGTAGAAATACAGTGAAATGGGAGGGTTAGGATAAGGTTTTCAGATCATAACCTTACCGAAAGCGGAAAGTGATGAACGTGGCGTGGTACCCATTTTCCCATCCTTGTTAGGTCTCGATGGATGGTCATATAAACGGTCTTCCCCATGGCTTCAGGCAGGCAATTCGTCGCACCGTGGAAAAGTTTGAGAGTGAGTACACTCTTTTGGACCTTAAGCCACCAACCAGGTAGAGATTGATGCGAAATGAAGAAAACATAGGCGCCGTAGCGGCCAGTAACGAAGAAGACCCAGAAATGTCAATTCGGCGCCAATCAGCCGGGTTGACTCTCTCGCCAGAGAGTCAACCCGGCTTATTTTGTGGTTGGATTTGGGCCTGCGTCCATATAAGATTGTGCTGACGCAAGAATTGAAGGCGAAGGACCATAGACAACGCCATGAGTTCGCTAATTGGGCGCTGGAAATGTTGACCGGAGATCCGGATTTTGGCCAAAAAATTATGTTCTCAGACGAGGCCCATTTTTGGCCCAGCGGCTATATCAACAGGCAAAAATGCCGTTATTGGAGTGAACACAATCCACAAGTGTTCGACCAAGCATCAGTGCATCCACAAAGATTGACGGTTTGGTGCGGTTTATGTCATGGCGGCATCATCGGACCTTATTTCTTTCGAAATGAGGAAGGAGACACAGTTACCGTCAATGGTCACAGGTATAGAACGATGTCAACCGATTTTCTGTAGCCAGAGCTCGAGAACATCGATATATTCGAGCTGTGGTTCCAACAAGACGGTGCTCCATGCCATACAAGCGACGAAACGCTCAAAGTTGTGAACGAGAAATTTGGCGACTGGGTCATCTCACGGCGAGCGTTCATCAATTGGCCGCCGCGATCATGCGACTTGAGGGCTACGTCAAGTCCTTAGTCTACGCTAACAAGCCAACCACTTTGGACGAGCTCGAGGTCAACATTCGACTCCCTATTGCCAGAATTACGCCCTACGTATTGGACCGAGTCATCAAAAATTGGACCAACCGATTGAAGCACTGCCAGCAAAGCCGAGGCGGCCATTCAAATGATGTACTCTTCCACACATAATGGCATGAATGTAGCTTTAAGACCAAGCTAGAATCAATTTCATATCTCACACCGTTGTTGTTTTATTTTAACTTTTTTTCCTATCGTTCTTATCTGGTCACCCTGTAGCTTACGTTGAGTTCTCTTGCGAGTTGCCTTACCATAGGTTAGGTTAGGTTAGGTTGGCTGATTGCAGGAAAGTGCAGACACACTTATATCAGTAAAAGTCCTTTGTGATGCCATGGATCTACCAATAGATCACTCAGGGACTAATAAAACCAATCGGAGCTTTCGACAAAGCGGTGGATGCCTAAGGGCGCCAAATCGCCGAGGTCATCAAGGAAGAGGGCTCCTAGATGGAACATTCTCTTATGCGACAGGGCTGGACAAGTGCATAGGATGTGAAGAATGATTTCTTCCTCATCCTCGGCCATACAACTCCTGCAGAATTTGTTGGAGAAGAGGCTAAGTCTTTTGGCATGTTGGCCTATAAGACAGTGTCCAGCGAGGACACCGATAACGTAGCTGATCTGATCGCTTTAGCTTAACCAACTCGCCGCAACGTTTTCGGTTCAGCTTAGGCCAGATCTGTCTAGAAATGTGACACGTTAGGCTGTTCTGCCATCTGTGGAGAACGCGCTAATAGCGTTCAGATTTTGTAGATGCTTACCTACATGTAGCGAGTGGCATACGTAGGGCCTTCCTATCAAACAGAATTCTTAGAGTTGTAACCTGTTTGGTGAGCTCGTCCGCCGTACAGTTTCCTGGAATGTCCCTGTGGCCTGGAGCACCCAGCATAAGTGAATGTTGTACTGCACTGTCATCTCCGTAAGAGATGATGAATTCACTCAGGCCACATGCTGGCCCATTTTGCGAAGAAGGTATGTACCTAAGCCATAATTTGATGGTTGTGGCCAATCCAACCGTGTTGTGAGATATCGGACCGCATCTTCGTAAGAGACAAACGGGCTTTCAGGGAAGAAGAACGATTCCCTTACCAAAACAGTTTGACTTCTTTCGACGATGGACTTCGGGAGCTTTGGCCTACCCGACCAAGGTTCATCTTTTAGTTAAAAATGGACATTTCTAAACTTTGCAAGCCAACGCCGACATTTGGACTCCCTGACATTTTGGATTCCTCTAGCGGATTCACTTTCATTCTGGTTTTTCCGAAACAAAGTCAATAAAATACACAGAATATGCTCTCCAGATGCACCCATTTCAAAATTCTGTTAAAAATGCTTACAACCATGTTACCACAACGAAATTTGCAGACTGAATGAGCAATATATCCCAAATACTAATCTCAGTTACAGTTTCAGTATCAATTGGATTTGTGCATATGTATGGCAATTGGAAAGTAGCGACTCCAAAAAAAAGCACAATACCTACTTATGTTACAACCCGATGCTCAGTTTAGGGAAGAAGTGTGCTCCTAGAGGAGAGCTGAAGATGTTTCACAAATGTTGTGAGGTTTCCAATAGTTTGATTGTCTAATTTTGCTCCTTGATCCATACAGCATAAGCCACAGTCTCGAGTCCCGACGGTGAAATGAAAGCCGGGAAAAATGCATAGGTACTCGTCAAATGTTCGAAAACCTAGAATAGGCACTCAAGCCACCATTATACATTTCAGAACGAAAATATTATCGAAACAAACCCGTATATGCCTTCGGCAATTTGATACAATTCATCCGCGACAGGCAATCCACTTTTACGGAGACCGACAACAATTCCAGCAATTTCCAAAGAAAACCACTCCGAGTTCCAAGACAGATTCCACTCGATCCACCATTTTAACTCATTTTTCCCAGAAATCCAGTTCCAGCATTCGGAACCACAGTCTGTCGTCCCATCTCTTTCTATCACTTTTCTACTCCTCCCTTCCTCTTGCCATTTCCAGTTGATTTGACACACCGTACTTCCTCCTCATTTCCTCTTTCAGTGGCCAGCATCCCTTCTTTCTTTCACAGCCACCAACCCTACACACATACACACGTTCAAATCAAATCAATTACTTCTAATTTGCCGCTATTCATCTCACTCACTCCTCCTCCATTTCTGATCTCCTGTTCCGTTCAACTTGATTCTTCTGTGCCAATGACTGGTTAAGCTTTTGCCGATTTGCTTTGTGCGAACATTTTCAGTCCCCCCCCACAACCCCTGGGAAGAGTTTAATATTTCCAATAGGGTGGCAATGCCACTTGCCATCTCTCTTACTCCCTTTCTGACACTTTGCCGGTTTTTATTCGCCTCTTTGGTTGACGTTTAATTTTCGCTCTGTGCGCACTCAGTGCTCGCGGTAGCAGCGCCAACCATACCAAACAGAAGTCGAACCACATGACTGTTGACTTGTTGTTGCTGTTATGTCGTGTGTGTGTGTTGGCCACACCATGGGCGCCCAACGTGGCCAACTTGAAAGGGCCCCCGCACAACCACTGACTGTGTGTGCTCCTCAGTTCAGCGATTGAGTCTTATGTGTGTGCATCTCGCGTACTCGTCGTGTCGGTCCGGCGTTGTGTGTGCGCGCGCTCTCTAACGAATACACGGGCTAAAAGCAAAACGAAAAAAAAAAAAAAAAAAAACAACTGCACTGCCTTCGTTTTACCTACGGCAAACTGTCATTTATGAATTTCTCATTTTCAGACATAAATCGGTCACTTTCTGACAGCTGTCAATGAAAATTTTGACATTTAGCTAAATTTTGAATATAGAAAACCCCATGTGCATCCGTGGCCGTAGTGTAACGTCAGTTTGCTGTCATGTTGATTGGTTCGAATATCGGTAGTGAGTTTGGACAATTGCCAAGTGCTCCGTGGAGTATGGAGCCACCAAGGCCAACGCTGACGATAGCTGGCGCTGCTAATGCGGCTAGTGCTGTGACAGCTGGCGCTGCTAATGCGGCTAGTGCTGTGACAGCTGGCGCAGCTGTGGGCGGCAGTGGCGGTGGGGCATCAATACCACCGCCACCGCCTACATTACCATTATCACCGACCGGTGAGTATAGAGAATTTTTTTTTTATTGATAAATTGTAATGAGTTTGAAAATAAATGTCGACTGTCAGAGAGAATTGACAGATCGAGTTCGTTGATGCCTAAGTGGTGCGCAATTTGTAGTTATTGGATGCGTTTAACTATCGTGACATGGTTTTGTAAATTGATCTGTCAAATTTGAGTTGGGGTGGGTAGTTAGTTTTGATGATTCAAATGTCACTGTCATGTCAGTGACAAGTGACAGTTCAGAGTAAGTTTTCTTCCAAAGAGTGATATTTTGAAATGAATATATCAAGGGCACCGTTTGATTGACAAGTTCTTTTCGAAACGTCGAACTTTTCGTGACACCTTACTTCAGTTTGAGGCAACTATTTGCAGTTTTATTGAATTATGATGGGAAAACTTTTTCCGACTTTTCTTGAGAGCCTTGTCCCACCTAATGTTACAATATTCTCTTAATCGCGTCATGTGAACTGTCAAAAAGTTATAATTCGCAAAAAGTCGAGGTATACCCATTGGTTGAGGGCATAATTTATGTATTAATCTCCAAAACTGTTAAGGCGTAGGAGGATTGGAAGTTTTCATTTTTGCTTGACCTAGGCTTCCGACGGATGACAGATAATTTCTACCGACGGGAGTATCTACAGCCGTGATTGCTATTGTTCAGTTGAGCTTGTATCAACTTCCTGCCTCTCCCATCTCAAGGAATATGCACAGTACGCCTGGTCACAAGAAGCTAGGCTCTGGGCATTTATTGTGGCAACCATTTCTTATGGAATTGGAGAGTTCCAATTTGAAATCTAAAAATAAGATCGCGGACACAAGCTCACTATATGAGATTCCTTTCTGATGCTAATGGAATAACTCACAGAGAACCAATGGGCAACACCAGAGTACGCGAAGCTCTCAATGTTGAGCAACTACTTCTCCATATGGAACGGTCTGTAATTCGATGGTTTAGACACACAGTGTGCATGTCTCCAAACCGATTTTTAAGACGTGTCATGATTATCGTGCCAACCAGTAGCCGACACCTATAAATAGATTGTGTCCGACATCTTTCTTGGACCCATCTGGACATTCCTCTTGATCAGATGGAGTCAGTGGCGGAGGACGAGAAAGATAACCTGAGCATCCTGTTCCCGCGACCTTTATGAGGGATGAGCGTACCATTAAAAATAATGATCAGGATGACGAGGATTCCAACCGACGCAGATTCCAAGAATGCGCATTAATAGGAATGGATGACATCAAGAGCTGATTTTTCCCGAGGATTTAAAGCGATTGTGAGACTAGTTCATGATGCAAATGCCTTTGCAAATTCATATAGGACTGTTTTTGAGGTTATAGTATTGAAATTATGTATCTCAGTCTAATTGTGGGTGATCAAGCTGGATAAGAACACAGTTTCACCCTAATGACCTGCATCCCTAGAGTATGTACCGATCAGGTAGATCTAGAATGAGTAGCGCTTTCCGCACCATCTCGGATCAAGCAGCCTGCGTCGTCGCAGGAATGCTACCAGTCAATATACTAGCGATATACTAGAACTGCAGAGAAAGTTTCTAAAGAATAGACAGGAGGGATGGCTACCCCACACTAATGCGGACACAACAGGAAGAAACACAGGTCTGAGGGAATGGCAGCATTGCTTGTGCCTTTCGTCTAAGGGCCAATGGACTCACCGTTTTATCCCAATAATTGAGACTTGGATAAACCGCAGACACGGTGAAGTTAACTTTTACATAACACAACTACTAATGGGACATGGTTGCTCCGGTCATATCTATACCGCTTTAAGAATGATGACTCCCCCAATTGTCCATCATGCAGTGATACCTCCGAAGATGTAAGGCGTGCATTCTTTTACTGGCCACGATTCCAGCTACAAAGAGAAGCAGT
This sequence comes from Brachypalpus laphriformis, assembly GCA_945910035.1. Lineage (NCBI taxonomy): Eukaryota > Metazoa > Arthropoda > Insecta > Diptera > Syrphidae > Brachypalpus > Brachypalpus laphriformis. The sequence goes on from OX246756.1 coordinate 162,242,006, forward strand.
GCAAAGAATAGAACATCAGGACAGAGAAGGAGGAGGGATTGTCTTAGCATGTAACTATGCAGTAGCATGGAGTCGGGTATAACTCGTAGCACGGGCTACAAATATCCCTAAAGGATTTTTACCCATACCTGCGCATCAAAAAAAAAAGATGAAAAACGCTGCCAACGTGTATATAGGGTACTCTCTGCCCCTTAACCTTTCAGCGATCTCCAGATCTCTAGTCCCGCAAGAGGAATTTCTATTTGGTTCCGATTAAAACACGATCTTTCGGGTTGAAGAGGCGCAAAAACATGTACGGTTTCTATCTTAAGGACTTCTGGCCCAGTCGTATCTCTAACGAACACCTTTACGAGAAAACGAGTCAGGAACCAATAGGCAGTACCATCCAAGTAGCAGCCGCCGTACTTAAAGCCAAACCATTCAAGGCTCTTGGGCCGGACGGGATATCAATGATGATGCTCAATAAACTCGGCACACCAGGTCTGGAGTACCTAACATCAGTGCTAAATCTTTCCATACAATATCTACTTATCCCAGGAGTATGGAAAGTCGGTCGGGTGATCTCACTACCCAAACCTGGAAAATCTACGGATCAGAGCAAATCTTACCGCCCAATCTCGCTTCTGACGCCGATCGTCAAGATTCTGGAGGCACTCCTTCTTCCAACACTCGTTGAACACTTAAATCTAGCACAGCATCAACATGGTTTTCGTAAACGCCACAGCTCCACCTCGCTCTTAACATCATACCGAATCAAATCAGCAATGGCTTGAGCCAAAGACAGCCATGCCACAGAACAGTCGCGGTTGCCCTGTACCTGTCAAAAGCATTCGACACTGTGGAACACTAAAATCCCTTGCTGGCAGTTCCTGGGGCAAAGATAAAGAAACGTTGCTAGCCACCTATAAAGCGATCGGTCGATCCATCATGAATTACGCCGCTCCCATCTGGACTCCACAGCTGAGCAACTCAAACTGGCGGAATCTTCAAGCATCCCAAAACTCAGCCATGCAAGTTATCACCGGTTGCCACTTGATGGCACACGAGGACCACCTCCATGAGGAAACCAAAATGATATCCATCAAAGAGCATAACACCATGCTCACCCAAGAGCATCCCAACCACTCTCTAACAATGCTTCAGCACCCACTTCGGCATATCCGCAAAAACCTGACAATGTTCCAAAGAGATATCGACACCTGCACTCAACTCCCGGACCTCGACCTCCAGCGCTACAAGAATGCCATCAAGAGCATTCAAATCGCGGCGGTAGCTAATGCAGTACGTAACCATCACCCGAATATTGTATTAGGTGGTCGCCCTCCACCCATAGCCAACGAGGAGCGTCACTTATCTCGCCAGACCAGGGGAACTTTAGCTCAACTAAGCTCGGGTTGGTGTCGACTACTTAATAGCTACCAATCACGTCTTGACCCTAGCATCAAAGACAGATGTCCAGACTGTTCGAACGGTCCGCACAGCACACAGCACCTCTTCAACTGTCCGGCCAAATCCACCACCTGACGACCGGAAGCTCTGTGGAACCATCCCATCGGAGTGGCTCTTTTCCTGTGCCCAGAAACTACTGACCGGCAACCCAACAACACAAATATGTAACTGCTACAACAACAACAACCATCCAACGACGGAAGTGGCAGTGGATTGGTCACACGTTCTGAAGGGGTGACAGTTCTATAGCGAACCATGCTATACAATGGAACCATTTAACTCAGGATGGCAGAAGACCTGGCGGTCCGAGGAGAACATGCCGCAGAACAGTCGAGAAGGAAAAGTTAGAGAGAACTCAGACATATTGCCAGAAACCGTACACGATGGCGCTTTGGCGTAATAGAGGCTCTAGGACCCACAAGGGGATACAGGACATAAGTATTGTAAGTAAGTAAGTAACAACATGTACGGCTTCTACCTAGCCAGGTTTGCAAATTTGATGGTAGCCTACGTCCTGCTTTGACATATTCGAACTTCAGATTGATATCCCCAATGGGTTAATGACTCGATGAAGTGATGATGAAATGACTTAAAGCGCTCTTTAGCTTAAATTGGGGAATAATGAATGAAAAACATGTCCAAGGAGGAATTATGGGGAAAATATGGAATGTTTCGGACCCATTGCGGTCCACAGGGAACCTTCACGGCAAAAGACCTAAACCAATTTTCCAAAACAATTAATCTCCCTACAGAATTTGAAGAGATCCTTGTTGTGGTTTAAGGCTTTTTCAATCCCTGGTAGGTAAAGCTATTTACAGGTCTGTGCTTATCGCTTTGTTAACTGAGCTTCTGATTCCAGGCTAAAACAATTAGCCACTCATTCCTTTCTGTATACATATATAAAACTCAATGTACCTATGTTTGTATGCGTGCTATGGACTTCGAAACCACTGAACCAATTGAGCTCAACCTTTAAGGTAATCTTCGGTGTTGGCCCGAAAGTATTCCTGTGAAGCTTGGTCACAATCGGTCCAGCGGTTTACCCATAACTGCATTTTGAGTGAGACAAGGCGCAGTAACACACGCCGGACGACCTCTTTGATTATTGTTAATATGGTCTCCTTAGCGATCCGTTCTAGCACTATGTGTACATAGCAGAGGTAGTCCTTCGATTACGTCTAATGCTGCTGCGGTACAAGGTCTCTTGGCTCCTGCTATACAGATGTAGCCAAGTCTTTTCACTTTGCCTAGGAATGTCTTCGTCCTTCTTAGCCTTGTCCTGACGGGTCTGACTATCATCATATACATCCTGAACCACCACGGTTTACACACATGCGCACTATATGTACCTATATGTGCTCTAGTGGCTTTGATTACCACAGCTTCTACATGTTCCTTCCAGAGAAGCTTGCTATCTAGTGCTATGCAGACACATTGCCAGAAACCGTACACGATGGCGCGTAGGCGTAGTAGAGGCCCTAGGACCCACAAGGGGATACAGGACATAAGTAAGTAAGTAGTGCTATGCCTTGATCCTTTTCAGTCATTCTTAGGGCTAATGGGTCTAAAGGATTTCGGTGAAGTGGTGTCTCTCTTACCCACTTTTGGTGTAAATATTACATTCACCCTTCTCCAGATTCTTCGTATATATCCAAGTGTTACCCTGATCTCATTATCCCTAGGAAGTATGGCGTAGTGGTTTCCTGGCCTTTTTGCAGAACAGGGAATATGCCCCTACTGGGCTTTTAATGCCTTACCGATACATCTGTGTTGCTGTAGTTTAAGCTTGCGTGAAAGTGTGTTTCGAGCGGTATAGGAGCACTCAGCTCTTCATCTTCCGTATAGCTGTCATCTTGCTTTTTCAGTGAGCATGGCGCACCTGGTATTTCTCTACCCAGGGGTTATGAAGTCCTGGTCGCTGCAGGGATGGAAACAATGTTCACACGGAATGCACTGTAGCTATGTATTTCCTCTAACTTTGGCTTACAACTGGAGTTTTATTCAAAAACTGGGCCCCTATTGCTCCCAAATATAGTTGAGGAGCACCCCTAACTAACACCTTTCGACTCGTCCGATTAGCACCAACTTAACACTTTTCGTTGTGAATTTAAAAGGAACTATTCCTCAAGGTTCTACCATGAGCTAGCAGGCTTTCTTGAATTTTGTTCGTCCTTCCTTAACAAAATCTCTGATAAAGTCATTACCTCTGAAGAAAATCCTTTCTGTTGCCAGCAAATGTCGGTTTACCACACTTACCTGCATTCTCGGGCCATCCCACTCCGCCATCTCATATGACATGGCCATGTTGTTGTTCCCACAATTTGGTGCCTCTCAGCACGCATTATTGCACACACGGTGCGCATTATTGCCTGCCCTTAATTCGAATTTAATTACACAATCAATCGATTGATTTGCAAGTGCATCAAACCCGTTCATGTAAAACTGATGAGTGTGCTTGCTCACGAGGCGTAAACAGAACACCAAATGTGGTTGCCACATAAATAATTCGCAAATCCTTTTGGCCGTTCCCTGGCTCCCCCGTGCAAGTCCTTTGTCTTAATTATCACCAACAACCAAGCGATGAGAATGCACGAGTGTCTCCACATGGCTAACTCCACGTTACATCGATTCGGCCAATGGCGGCAGAAATCAAAAACGTTTTTGTGTGTCCAGCACTGCTGGTCTAGTGTAAGTTTAGACATGTGCAACAAACGTATCCGTCATATGAAAGCGCGCACTAATGACATAGTTGACGGGGGGTTTTATACATTTTCTTGTTTCAACTCGTATCGAGTTACAAAGTTTCGTGAGTTATGGGACGTTGCGTTTGGCTAGTTTTACTGTGCTGACATGTGTGTGGACTTTTAATTGCAAAGCAATTTGGTTTCAGAGGTGCTTATTCATGGAAACTTGTTTCAATATGGCTGGTGATTGTATAGTGGAGAATAGAAGGCCATTGGCCACTTAAAGACAAGGCTTTCGTCTGCAGTAAATGAAACCATTTATTGGTCTTGGAAGTAAACTAAGCCCACCACTAGTTCGGAAGCTGCACCTACTAAACTTCAAACAGCTAGAGCACACGGGCTTAAGGGTATTAAAGAAAGAATCACTGAGTCAAATCTTTTATCAGGACACCCTTACCTCCGTCGACTTAAGAAATGCTGTTCGTCTTCATTAGGACTGGTAGCACGTCTTCGACAGTAAAGCTGTTTTTGTGCCATAAAACGTCGTTCAGGTAGAAGTGTCATCATCATCACGCTTTCCTTGAAGTCGCAAGAACCTTACGCGGAATCTAGGTGAATCTTGACATATCTGCTCCTAGTTGGGGGTTGGTTTGGTTGGGTGGCTGTCTCCGCCCAGTAGGGACACACTTAGACCAAAAGAAGGTCCATTGTGATACTACTATGGAGAAAATCCGGACTACCAGCACCGGGGACCTACATGGAGAATTCCCAAGAGAATGGGACAGGAGACAGTGCAACCGGTTTCGGTGTGAACCCATGCTTTAACTATGATCCGTCGTTTAGGCATTAAACCAGTTTGAAGTCGAGTCTAGCCACATCATTAAGATCTTTGAAGAAGTATTCCCCTAGGGTTTTCCTTCTCAAAATCGATTGGGCAGGACAGGTACACAGAAGGTGTGTTATGGTTTTCTCCTCTTCCTCGTCCCTGCAGCTTCTACAGAAATTGTTGAAGGGAGCACCAAGTCTTCTGGCATGTTTGCCTACCAGACAATGCGTCGTGAGGGCCCCAACTATCTTTCTTAGATTTGCCCTATTAACGGAAATAAGTCTACTGGTTTTCCTACAATCCAGCTCTGTCCAGATTTGTTTAGAAGAGAGACATGTACTGTTGGCCATTCTAATGGCTGCGGTATCTAATTGCTTCTAGTTGAATGCCAGCCAGTTTCAGATGACTGGACTAATCGAACGTATCCTTACTTGTGATACCACAAATCAAGATGAATCATGCCAATATGCTGCAAGCCCTGGACAGTGCTCTCATATTAGTTTTTGCTAAATATGTCATCAGCAAACCAAGCACCTCTGGCAACCCTTGTTTTCACAACTCTTCAATGCTTGCACTGACATTGCACATGATGAATGACGAATATTGTCAACCTGAACATGATTCGATTCTCTAATTGAATTTTAATGATTGCTTCTCGAGTCCTGCTGGCAGTCCTCATGTCCAACAGTGCGCCACTACTTGAGTGACTTTCTGTCTATCTGTGTTGCTGGGTGTTTAATTAACGAAACAGTGACAACAACAACAGTCCTGAGAGCAGTCCACATGTTGCGGTTTTTGAAAACATTATGACGTAGGCAGTCGGTCGGTCGGGAATGGGGTGGTGCTGAAGTGTCACGCATTTTATTTCGTTTTCCCTATCCATCCTCCCCAATGCGTACTTACGTACGAGTATAATGCATTACGCACCAAAGAGGTCTGCGGTGATGGTGGTGGTGGTGGTGGTATGATGGTGGGAGGGGAGGGTATGCATTTTTCTATAGCCGGTCTTCGATTATGATTGAGTACCCATCACTTGGCAAATTGCGTGTGTTTTAGTCTTTTGTGACAAAAGGTAGAGGCGGTCGTGGTAGTGGGGGTGGGGGGATATTGTGTTATACAATTATAAAATAAGAAGCTGGGTAGACACTGTCATTGAACTGTCGTGGATTGTTTTTTTAATCTCTGGTTTCATCTGCTTAACTGACATTTGATGGATGCGAGTTGGAAAACATTATATTAACACTTTCGGCATGAAACGCAGGGAGAGCGAAGGCTTATGGGGATTATAGAGCTTATGGAGATTTTATATAGAACTAGCTGAAGCTCCGCCCGCTTCGCCAGGCACACAAAAATGTCTAAGTTTTTTTTTCAATGTTTTTGAATGTTTTTGTAATTTGGCATTTGGCATTTACCCGGCGCGTCGGGTAAGGAAAAGACATAGCAAGCAAAGAGCAAGAAACCCTATCCAAACTGGTGCCGCTTCTGTACTGGTCCAAAGACGATATGATCAAGAAATTCAGCTTTGAAATAAATTTGACTCAAAGCTGAGGGGATTAGAGCAGTGAGTCGAATGAGTACCAATTGAAACATCTTCAGGCACTGGGACGGGTGTGTGCGGACTAAGGACAAGATATTCTGAATCTCTTTGGATTTTTCCCCGCAAATTCCAAGTATAGGTTCACGTGATCGAAAGATGCACCCAATTCAATCTCAACAGAAAATATAATGGCACTGATCTAGACTGGTGTGGAAGTACCCCACTAAGACCAAGATACTGGAAAAGGCTAATAAATTAATTCTCTACTGGGTACCAGGACATGTTGGAATGAAGGGAAGCGAAGCACTAATGATGCACTAGTAAGAAACGCTCCAAACACCCCGTTCCTTAGATCGGAACCTTTGTGTGGGATAGGACCATACAGAAAATGGGAATAACTGAGAAAAGAAGAAGAAAGCACATGGGGCAAGCATTGGGACGATATCCCTTAATTGAGACAGGCGAACGAATTACGGGGAAATTACAACCAGAAAGAAACCAGACCCTGCCTAAGAGTTACCACTTCGCATTTTGACAGACAAGTTTATGTTCTGTATCCCCTTGTTAGTCCTAGGGCCTCTACTACGCTTATGCGCCATCGCAACTGCGCAACTTTTCCTCAACTGCCGTGCTTCCTTCTCGACTGTTCTGCGCCATGTTCACCTCGGGGTATTCTGCCATCCTGACTTAAAGTGTTCCATTGCATAGCACGGTTCGCTATGGAAATGTCACCCCTTCGGAACGTGTGACTAATCCACTGCCACTTCCGTCGTTGGATGGTGGTGCCTATTAGTTCCTGACCCGTTCTCTCGCAAAGGTATTCGTTAGAGAAACGATTGGACCAGAAAATCCTTAAGATATTGCGCAGGCATCTATTAACGAACGTTTAAAGCTTTCTGGTGATAGTAGCGGTCATTCTCCATGTGTTAAATAAAAATTGATATTTGGCGCAACAGCTCTTTAAGTGCCAGAGCCTAGCTTCTCGGCGACCACTCCTGTTGTGTGCGTTATATTTTTCACGCAAATGGAAGGGACCTACAGTTAAGTGCCATATCCGACTCCACTCTCCATGTGTTGCATCCATATAATAGCACGGATTCAACATTGGAGCAGAACAGTCTTAGCTTGGTGTTCAAACTGATTGCATTGCTTCGCCATGTTTTGGACAACATCCTAAACGCGGACTTTGCTTTGGCAATCCTGTTGGCTATATCCAGTTCGGTTCCACCATCGGTCGAGACAATGCTCCCAAGATACTGGAAATTCTCTACTCTCCCTACCGGTTGTCCAGCAATGTATATTTGAGCCGATGAGCTAGTTCCAAGGCTGATAATTTTAGTTTTTGTCATATTAATTTTCAGCTCCACGGCGCCTGCCTCTCCATCCACATCCGCTGTTATTGCTGGAGATCCATAATTCTGTGAGAGAGGAAGCATACATCGTCAGCGTAGTCAAGATGTTTCAGTTGAGATGTAAGAGTCCATCGAATTCCTCCGTTTCCCGTCGACAAAGCTGCATGAAGCACATCGCTAATCAGCAATAGGAATAGTATTGGTGAAAGGATACAGCCATGTCTTACCCCACTTTGGATCTCAAATTCCTCAGACAACCTTCCTCTGTGCAGAACGTGACATTTGGAGTCTTCATATGTAGCTTTGGTAATAGCAATTAGTTTATCGGGAATACCTCTCCTGCGTAAGGCACGCCAAATAAACTCCCTGTTGACACTATCGAACGCCTTATCAAAATCGATGAGCAGCAGGTAGAGTGGCGGTCGATATTTAAAGCACTGTTCGATGATAATCCGCAGGGTGTTGATGTGGTCGGCACAGGAGGTTTCAGAGCGGAAACCTGCTTGTTCGGCATCGAGTGTCTCTTCGAGATGTTGTTTGATTCGCTCCAGGATGCTCCTAGCTATTATCTTAGCTACAGCAGGCAGCACGCAGATACCCCTCCAGTTTCCACACTCCATTAAATTTCCTTTCTTAGGAAGCTTGACGATTATTCCCTTTTTCCACTCGTTAGGAAAGCTGTCAGCTTCCCAAGTTCTCTCTATAAGTGGAAGCAGAAGCTCAGCCGATGTCGTTGTCGCTGCTCGTCAGAGCTCTGCTGGAATACCATCAAGTCCTACCGCCTTGTTGGTTTTGAGTGCATTGATCGCGGTAGCGATCGCATCATTTCTGGGAGTCGTGGTGTGTATTCGGGAACTTCTCACCTCGGGCACTTCAGTCTGCTTTGGGAGCATATCGCTAGCAAATACGCTGTTCAAAACCGTAGCAAAATGCTCTTTCCATCTCTTGAGCTGGTCCTCATCCGAAATGAGCAAGGAGCCGTCTAGGCTTTTCACTGGATGTTGGCTGGAGCTGCGACCACCTGTCAGCTCTTTGGTGATTCTGTAGACGGTTCTGCTGTCGCACCTCCGTGCAGCTTGCCAGCGCATTGATGTAGTTGCGCTGTCACGTCGCACGCTTGGCTGAATTTCTCTCATCTTGATGCGTTATAGGGGCTTTAGTTCGCTTTTCCCTGCTGCTGGAGTACCTGCAACGCGAGCTTTCAACTATTTTCGTTCTTCAATCCATCTCCAAGTATCCTCGGAAAGCCACGCCCTATGTCTTCCCTGCGATCGACCGATAATTCTTTCGACAGACATGTAAACGCGTTACTGCTTAGACTCAATCAGTACCTTAGGAAACAGAGAATAGAAGGAAATGCATTATGCATATTCTGCAGTGACTTCGCAGAATCACCTGCATACCTTATTTGGAAACTCAGATAAGAGACAGAGAATTCAGCTTTGCGACCGAATTCAAAGAGTTGTTGCATTCCCGAACTGTTTTGGAAGTGGTTAAAGGGTTAAGCAAGGCCTCAAGCGTGGCGTCAGACAGCATATCCATGAGACCGGAGTCGTAGGATAAGTGTCATGTAAGTTCATCAAAACTCCAGCATCGATTATATCAAAAACTGCCCCGCCTTAGACGATAGATGGCCTTGATAGTACAGACCATGATATAAATATTAAGAAGAGGTAAGTTCAACAAAGGATCTAGAGCAGAGCCAGGTGTACTCGGGAAAGCTTCCGTGCAGCTGAGTCAGAATAGTGTGACTTGCATATCCTATAGATACTGAGAGTGGAACAGAGTGGAGATGGACAGGGTTAAAGAGGAAAAGGTTCTCACTGAAATTTCTATTTCCACAGCACCACTTTAGCATAAAGAATCATAGATCTTCCAGCGAAAGCACTTGGTAACCAAATACCCTCAATCAAAATAAAAACAACTGCAACCACCACCACCATCAACACCACCATCACCACCACAAAGCAACAACGGTGAAGCTGTCAATATTTACTTTTGTGTTTCACTTATTATCTGACCTCCCATTTTCTTGTTTTATCCTCTCCCCTGTAGCAGGGACCCCCTTCTGAGACCCCCTAACCGCTCTTCAAGCCTACCAGTACTCCTCTGGCTTTAAAGTGAAAAATTAGCAATCATCGCGCATAAATGTAACCCAATACGGTTTCTGTTGTCATCGGCCCGTCCGTCTAGTCGTCGCTCCTCCTGGTTCTTGCACTCTCTCGTTCGATATGCACATTCACACCCTCCGAACTGGTTAATTCGATCATAATGTCAACTGGTCATGGAATACGCCTGTAGCAGGCCCTGTTTCGATGGTGTGTACTAAGTGCCAGAGGCCTTTCTTTCTTTCTTTCTTTCTCCCTGCATCTCGTCTTGTATGTGGAGCCATGGAGTGTGTCATAAGTTGGGAAGTCTTGTTTTTTTTCTTTCTTCTTCGAAGTGATGTCTTCATTCTGTGTTGGTTTGGTTTCATAAATTTTTGTATCTACATACACGAGTATCTGCTCTGAATCTGAATAGATGGGGCACAACCAAAAGAAGGAAGACAAGTCCAAGAGATTACCACTTCAATGAGGTGCGAAAATACCTGTGAACACGTTCATGAACAGGTATTTCAGTGCAAATCACGGCAAAACGTAACGAGCTCTTGAAGCAAGCCACCATGGGTACGATAACAAGGTGATGATAGTAGTGCAGACGTTGGGAGAACCGCGATACAAAATTATACAGTGAACTAATGCTTTCCGCTCATTGAGCTAATTCATTGAAACATTTTTTGTCTTTTGTGAGGGAAGAGCCAAGGGATACCTCGAAGGGATTAAGTGCAGTGAACGTTGCTGAAAAATTAAAAATTTTAAAGAATCAATGAGGAAAGTGAAATCAGTATTTGGGATACCAAGCAAATCTATAAGACTATGTAACCATTAAAGGAGAGCAGTTGACGGGAGTCTATCTTCTGAAGTCTTGAGAAAAATGATGCAAATTGCTGTGATAAGAGTTCAGCAGTGCTTCGAGGTGGGTGGTGGACATCTGGCTGGCATCAGTAGTCACAAAATAAGTTTCGAAAACAATTCATATTTACTAGCTCCGGTAAAATAAAAATACAGAAGCCAATTGCAAGCTGGATACACATATGGTGTACCGGGCATCCTTGTAGACGTTTTTTTCCGTCCACAATTCTTCCATACATCATCTTGATACGTCTTCTGCGTAAGCAAAACCATGGGTCATACTATGATCCTACACAGATACCTGGGCAATGTATCTAGTACAGACTATACAACGGTTAGATTAGATTGGCTGTCTGCACCACGATGCAGACACACTTAGCCCAGTAAAGGTCCATTGTGATGCCAAGGATCTACCATTAGACCACTCAGGGACTAATAAAACCAACCGGGGCTTTTGATGAAGCGATGGATGTTCATGACGTCTAAGGACGCCAAATCGCTGAGGTCGTCAAGGAAGAGAGCTCCTAGATGGAGCATTCTTTTGCGTGATAGAGTAGGACTTGTGCATAGGAAGTGAAAAATGGTTTCCTCCTCCTCGTCGTCCCTACAGCTCCTGTAGAAGTCATTGGAAAAGAGGCCAAGTACTTTGGCATGTTGGCCGATTAGACAGTGTCCGGTGATGACACCGATAACGCAGCTGATCTTTAATTGCTTTAGTTTAACCAAATCGACACTACGTTTCTGGTCCAGCTTAGGCCAGATCTGCCTCGAAATGTGACACGTAGAGCCAATATCCTACCTAAGGTTGGTCTTGCTAATAGCGTTCAGCTTCAGTAAATGCTTGCATGTAGCGAGGGGCATACCAAGAGCTTGCCTATCTGGCAGAATCCTTAGAGTAGTACCCTGTCTAGCGAGTTCGTCCGCCCTACAGTTTCCTGGAATGTCTCTGTGACCTGGCACCCAGCATTGGTGAATGTTGAACTGCTCTGTCATCTCTGTAAGAGACAAACGGCAGTCTAAGACGGTCTTTAAAGTAAAAGAGCACGATTCCAGGGACTTGATAGCCGCTTGACTGTCAGTGAAAATGCTAATATCGCTGACAGATAATACATTACACTTAGGCCAGGACAGGGCTTCCTTAATCGCCATGATTTCCACCTGAAAAACGCTACAATGATCAAGGAGGCGGAACGAGATGCTCAGGTTGAGCTTATCGGAGAAAACACCACAGCCCACCCCACCTTCAGTCTTAGAGCCATCTGTGTAGAAGTGCACCGAATTTCCATCATCAGGGGGAGAGCTATCCCACTCATCCCGTTCAGGGATACTTGTACGGAAGTGTCGGTCAAATCTCAGTTTCGGTGGGGTGTAGTCCGTGTTTTCATGTGTGAAGTTGAGAAGATCAAGGATCGAGGAGTGGCCAATGTGATAACTAGACCACTGAGAGGAGGCTTTAAGATGAATAGCCGCACTGGCAGCAGTCTGTCTGCCGAGGATATCCAGGGGTAACAGGTTGAACATAATGTTCAGTGCCGCAGAGCGGGTAGTTCTTAGTGCACCACTGATGCACATTCAAGCGGATCTTTGCACTTTAGCTACCTGAGAGAGGTGAACAGCCCCGTCAAGAGCAGGCCACCAAACGACCACGCCATAGAGTAATATAGGCCTGACAACAGACACGTAAAGCCAGCGAGTGATTTCAGGTTTCATACCCCAGCTCCTACCTATAGCCTTTTTACAGGAATAGAGAGCTACCTTGGCTTTCCTTACGCGTTCTAGTAGATTGGCCGTGAAGGTGAGACTGGTGCCATTAATCATGGACTATCTACATATGTAAATCTCGTTTCTAGTAACAAGCTTCGTGGATAGTTCTTTTTGCCGCCTGTGCTATCCCTAGGACTTCCGCTTGGAATACATTGCCGTGGTTCGAAAATCTTAGTGATAGTGAAATATCGGGTTATGCCGAGTGAATACAACCACTCCTTCGTTCGTTTTGGACCCGTTAGTGAAGACTGAAGTACTATGCGGGTTGATGGCCCCACCGTCTGTCCAGTGTTCCATTGATGGGATGACCGTTCTGATGTTCAGACTGAATTCAGGAGACGGCGGAAAATAGTCTGTGGTGGCGTCTCGCAATAGTACGGTGGCCCATGTGGCCCTTCCTCTACAAGCTGAATTCCTTTAGACGCAGGGCACTCATCGCGCCTGATTTCTTAACGTATAAGTGTAGTGGGGTGGTTCTGATGGCGCCAGTGGTTGGTTGCTGTGCAAGCAAGTCTCTGGATATTTATCGGTTAATATGTTAGAATGGGTTTAACTATGGCTGTGTACATCCAGTGGATGATGGCAGGTTTGGGTCACAACTTCTTTCCAAAAATTCTACTGCAACCATAGAACGCAATGTCCAGCTCAATTTGCGATCGTTGATGCACCCTAAATGCCGTGCTTCGTCCGAGACTATGAGTGGAGTGCCATCGAGTCGTAAGGGTCCGAATCCTGGGAGTTTTCTTTTGTTTGTGAAGAGGACCACTTCTGTTTTCGTTGGGTTGACGTTCAGTCCACATCTTTTCGCCCAATTATGGAGGGTATTTACGAGTATGTAAACTTTACTAAATACAACTCTCGTTGGTTTTCAATGTCAATAGCTGCAAACCACGATCCCATATACCTTCAACCATCTGGTCATCCTATCACAATCTGTTAATTCCATACGTCCCATCACTAAATCGCCAGCAAATATTTCCAGGAATTCCTCACACACTAGGACAGAAGCACTTGGATAGCACATTGCATAACCCACTTCTTCACTTCCTTTAACACGAACTTTTAATTCCAGTCCAAAGGGTTACCTGCTGACTGTGTCCCACAAAAAACGACTTCGTCATCCCTGTCTCCTTTGGCTGCTGCTTGCTCTCTTTAGGTCCTCTGACGGCGTATGTCATCGCATGACCAGAATGTAATTCGACACGGGATGTCGTCGAGAAGTTTCTTGTGTGTGGGTTTATAAGTTAAAATTTCCCGGAATTTTTCCTTTAACTTCACCTTCAACACCTATGGAGGAGCAAAACTGACTCGATGCAAGAAACGAGAGCGAAAAGGACGACGTTTACTTTTTCAGAAAGACACAATAGATATTGACAGTTCGACCTCCAGTTGATTGGATGGACCGGATCTAGCCATAAGTCGATGATGAAGTACCAGCAACAGTGTTGTGCTCATCCTGGGTCATAAATTAGGGATTCGTTCATGGAATTTCGCAGATGTATGCCGCCCAGCCTACATAGGCGGTGGGCATTAATCTAGTTTGGATGGAGAAGAGGTGAGGTACACATGGATTTGGTCCATTAATCACTGTGTCACTGTGGTATGGAGGTAAGTAACTGAATTGCGCGCAACTTATTGCTTACCACAGTAATTTGTTTGATTTAGGAGTTTTGGTCTAAGGAGATTCCACGCATACATAGGAGTACACCCAAAGCGTGTGTAATGGATTAGTTTGAAAGGAATTCATTGTGTGGTCTGTCAAGAACAAGTGAGATTCAATGTGTTTTGAAATAGAAGTCCCTTCTGTTCGGAAATTGCATGAAAAATCAAGATTAGATTGGGATAGGGATGATCCATTGCTATCACTCGAATTGAGCGATATAATATACTAAGCAGCCTATGGGCGAAAAACAGTGGCTTGCTCTGCTCTCAAAAAAAACTTCTAATTGAGTAAAACATCTTCGAGATTGAAAACATCTCATCTACCTAACTAGTCGAAATAATTAAAAGTGCAATACAAGCAGATATATACTATACTATCACTGCAGAACTGTAAAAATGTTTTTACAGACAGTACGTACAGCCTTGTCGTACATAACTACCTTAACGCATTGCGACGTATCTTCATGTATTTGGGAACGGATCGAAGAATTTCACTTAAAGCTCGTAATGCAGGTGCTCCATCAGTAGACCGAGGCGAGGTTGAATCTTATGGCCACAGTTCGGTGGACGTACTATGCCTCCCAGTGACACAGAAATATTAGACACGATTTCAACACATAAAGGTTAGGTTAGGTTAGGTTAGGTTGGCTGTCCACACGAGAGTGCAGACACACTTAGACCAGTGAAGGTCCTTTGTGATACCATGGATCAAACCATTAGGCCACTCAGGGACTAACAAAACAAACCGGAGCTTTGGACAAAGCGGTGAATACTCATGACGTCCAAAGACGCCAGATCGCCGAGGTCGTCAAGGAAAGGGGACCTTAGATGGAGCATTCTTTTATGCGACAGGGCTGGACATGTGCATAGGAGGTGAAGGATGGTTTCCTCCTCCTTCTCGTCCCTCCAGCTTCTGCAGAAGTCGTTGGAGAAGAGACCATACAGTCCCACAGTTTAAACTTCCAACAACATCACTGTGGAGATTAAAAGGCGAATCACTTTCGCCAACCACTCTACCTATGGGCTAGGATGGTAATTGTTAGCAGAACCATATCAAGATGAACTAAGGAGATGCTTCATAAGGTCTTCATCCTGCCAATAGCGCTGATGAAAGTACTTTTGAGAGAACAGTTTTTCAATAGATCTGCGGTCCATGATGGAGAAAATTCTATGTACAAACTATATGCGTGGTTTAGCGACAACGACCTGATTAAGAAAACACTTATCGAAGGCTGCAATGTATTCGATAGGAGGTCATTCGAAGACAACAAGCTCGTAGACCTGATGATCCATTGTACTTCAACATAGCCTGCTCCACAATTTTAGAGGCAATCATTACAGCAGATCAGGCTTTGATTATAGTTTGATATCTGAGGCACATAAGATCCAACCGTTTAGGTAAGTCACTGCTCACTTAGATCAACAAAGGATCATTGTGCCCATTTGTTTTATTACCCTGGGAACCTGTAAGGAAAAACTGCTGGATTCACACTCATCTAGATAAGGATATGTATGTCAGAGGGGCTGTCAACTCGGAAAGGGAAACCACTGGTTTAGAACCACACACATGGGGATGTGAATCTCAGGCGGTCTTTCAGCTCAACGGGACATAAGTCCTCCAACTCAGTGAAGAGGTAACTACCGAGAGTCCTCATTCTTCTGTCGGTGTGGGCAGGACAATCGCACAGCAGCAGGTGTCGGGCAGATTCAATTTCTCCCTCATCCCTGCAGCTCCTGCAGAAGTCATTGTGATGTATGGCGATATGCTTTGCATGAATCCCAATGCCAGAGATGACCCGCATTCTCTTAAGACTAACCCTAACCAGAGCTGGCCACACCATTCTGGCAGTGACGCACATTTCCAGATGGATCCATCACGCAGGGGATGGTTTTTTTTTTTGCGTTGGAAGGTGGGAATCTTTCAAAGGCGAAACTGATCCCGTACTCAGTAACAGTGTGGATCCACCCACTAAACCCACCTCCCCTCCTGCTCAGCTAGTTCGTGTTGGCAGCCACCTGCGCCGCGTTTCGCTGTCGCTCCTGTCTTCGTTGTTCTTTCAAGATGGTAGCCATAGTTTCACTTATTGCTTCCTAAGCTTCTTGCGTACTCTGTCTGGTGATATTCTTTAGTGTTAAGTCCACACCCAGTCTGTTCGCCAGCAAGTTACCTTATTCGTGATATCGTACACAGTGGAACATGATGTGTTCCGCATCCTCGACTGCTTCCGTGCACGTTGGGCAATAAGGGTTGTCTTCATGTATAATCTGTGGAGCAAGGCTTTGAAACATACATGACCAGTACGCATTTGCATCAGGTAGAAGTTCAGCTCTCCATGCTTCCTATTAACCCAGGGTCTATATTGGGGATCAATCTCTGCATCCATCTGCCTTTGACAGAAAAGTTCCATGTTCTGTTCCATGTTCTGTTACCATTTTTCGAGGCTTGTTCTTGGTGGTACTTCAGAGTTGAAGTGCTACTCGTTGCTGTTGATACCATACAAAGTGGTGGGCCTGCGAGATGTGCAACGCCGACCCCAGTCTAGCAAGTTCTTCTGCTCTTTTATTACCCCGCGTGCCCATATGCTTTGGATCACCTTGTTGGCTTGTGATACCACATCCAGATGACATTTGCAGATTCTAAGAAGCTTATTTCTGCAGAATACATCCAGTGGAATGATATTCAGCATGGTTACCATTGTCGCTGTGTGTGTTGTTCGTAACGATCCCATGATCCCGTTGCAGGCTGACCTCTGGATCTTGGTCTGGCTTGAAAGCTGGTATTACTTCTCCAGTGCGATAAGTTAGGATAGGTCGCACAACCGCCGTGTATAACCAATATATCGTGCTGACTCTGAGAGATTTAGTGCAACACCTCCGATCCTAAAGGAATTGAACTCAAGGATTTACCTTTTCCTGCTGAAGAAGACAATCGCTGTCTTTGTGGCTTTCACTCTCAGATCTCGGCTACTGATCCAGTTATTAACTAGTAGCAGTGCATTATTGAGTCTGGCGCTAAGGATCGGAAGGAATTTCCTTATACCGAAATGGCAGCTTAGGCCGGCACGTTGAAACCATTCGCTTGGAGTATTTCCAAAATCTCATCAACCACAAGGAACCAAATAATTGGTGAGAGTATGCCACCTTGAGGCAGACTTTTGCTGCTAATATCTCCTTAAGGGTTATTCTTATCCAATTGCAGAGGCTGGTAGACAATTGGGCTCTGCACAAGCTGTTTAAGATCGCATTGGCGTTTACATTGTTGAAGGGTTCCTTACATCGAGAAATGCCCATGCGTGTATTTCTTGTGCTTAAGTAGTTTCTGTATATAGGACAGTTTAGTCTAGTCCAATTTGCGGTTGTCCATTCCAAGCAATCTGGGAAAGCACCAAGTTGACGCTTAACAAGCTGTTTGACGTGAAATGCCTCTTTTCGGGATTTCAGTAACAAACAATGCTTGTTCACTGCACCAAGAATGAAGCGCTTTGCTCCCACCCTATTAGGCTTAGAATACACCTCTAAGTGACTTTGTAGACTCATCAAGGCTTACATTAACCAACTGAGCGTACACTACCTTAGACTATTGCCAAAAGACCGAACAAGATATAGAAGCTTCTTGCTTGAGGACCACGCCAGATTATCGCGTCATTTGAAGTAACATAAGGACCGTTCAAGGGGAATATACTTGCAAAAGGTGATGGCATACCGGTCATCATTAAGGCTTCATACGAGGGTTCCAAATGGGGTGTGGCAAGGTATCATTTCAAGTTGTAACTAAAACATCTAGACACTGGATTGACGTCATTTGTTTGCTTTCAATTTCAAACGAATATTTCAGAGGAATAGCTTCATGGGTTAGAAGGATCTTGGCAGTAGATCGGTCACACCCTAAAACGTGAAATACGCCAAGCAGTGGAATACACTTACCCAAAAGGTCTGGCTCCCTCACATTCGCTCTCCATAAAAGCTATATAGCTGGAATTGATCTATTAATGCTAATCCTGCTTTGTGCCACCGAAATACGAATGAAAGTGCCCTTGAGCCTTCTTCCGAAAAAACTAATTCCCTTGCAGGTAAAACTAATAAAATCCAGCCCATCGCCAAAAATCATCAAACCCATCGCTTTGTGGAATAATTTACCGCGCGGCAGCAATAAATCAAAGCATCACCATCATCATGATGATGATGATGATGATGATGATGATGATGATCACCAATCTTGGCCGCTCTTCAGTCCGAATAGATTCCATGCGTCTGGCACTTTTGGCCATCACAACACAGACACACCACCAATTGAGCATACACGTGATAGGTACAAATTGAATGTGTTCTCCACTCATGACACCAAACTGGACACCGCGACACAACAACGTCGTCGCTGCATCCATCGGTAGTCGGTAAAGTCTGACATGATGTGAGATGTTGATAGTTTCTCTCCGCGATGATGGTCATGCGACATAATAGTACTCAAAAGGTTGATCATCAGTTAGGTAGGCAAGTTGCCAAAGAATCCCCGCAAAGAAGGAAATTCCAACAGATCCCGCGCGCTCTCAACAAAAAGATACTCGTACAATCCAAAGGAATCAACATCACAAAATCGTCATTTGTTCGAAAAACACAAAAGTGTCAAATGGTACATCAAAGTGGCGGAGTAGTCTTCAAGCCCAGAGGCACACACACACACTCTGGTGGTGGTCTCCGTTGTCCTGAATTCTGCAGATTCCACAAGAGTGCTGAAATTAGCACCAAAACATGATGGGGCTGCCTCGTCGCCTCCTTTTACGTCGCGTTCCCCTTTCCCCTTTGAGGTTCCGTTGATGTTTCTTTTTTTTTTTTTTATGTCCCATGTGGAAATATGTCTCCTCTTTCTCGAGAGTTTTGGGTGCCTTTTTACTGACTCTGGTGGCTGAATTCCCGAAAGGAATTCCATGGCGATACTTAATTTAAATTCCATAAGCTGCAAAGTGGATTGCCAGGAATTATACAATGTTTGTTCCGTCCGTTGGTCTGTCTGTCCGTTTGTCTGGCTGGTCAGGAGAATAGACCTTCTTTTTGCGGACTCAACTATAATTCTGCACAAAAATTGCGAGCATCCTGGTACATGAAGTTTCAACTTAAAATGCAGAGACGCGTCGTAACCGATTAGGCCGATTAAGTTAATGGCAGGGACGGGGACAGAATGCACGACAGGCAGGAGCAGGGCAAAGGAAAAATAAATAAATTTCAGTGGGTTTGCCAATAAATCTCTACTCGCAGTGGGATGCACGTGGTATTAACGAGATGATTTATGCGAAGAGTGTTGCGTATGACCGGGGGTAAATGCATGCTGCACAACTGAAGACAGGTGAACTGTCATCGGGAAATCGGCATAGGTGGAGTGGACAGATAGTTTGTTGGTCTTTGAGTATTGCAGTGTGAACATTGCTACATGGCTTACAATGCAAGCGGAACCAACGCAACGGAGCGAAACTATCGGCCCCTCTAATTAGCATTAACTTTAAGTAACTGAAATGTCATATGGACATACATGGAATTCTAGAACTTAGAGTCATTCCGCATGGCAGGCAAATTGATACTGTATGACAGTAAGGGTATAGCTAGAGTTGTAGCTATTATTACAGGCCAGTGGGGACCATGCGGCCAAGCTTGGTGTCCCCCACTATACATTTTGTAAAAGCTGCAAGGATGTTAATGAAAAAGAATCTCTTTGCTACTTCCTTTGCAGATGTCCGGCCCTAGCAACACGGTCAGACAACACACTCTCGGTAAGCCCTTCTTCGAGAATCTGAATGAAATAGCTGACAAGAGGATTGAAGAACTAATCCTTTATCTGAAATCCAAAGGCTGGGCTTAGGTAAGGTTAGGTATGTGGGCTGGTAGGGAGAGGCGCACTCTGCCACACTCAGGTCAGCGTTGATCCATTGTGATACCCATAGGGGAAAAAGTAATCCCTTACCCATTGAAACTAAAAACTATTCAAACTCAATCACTTACTTCGCTTTGCATACAAACCACCATGATGATTTGATGAAGTTCAGCATCTTTCCTGTCGAAACGCCGGAGAGCTCCTCGAGATCCTGGAAGAAATGTTTACCAAGGAACGTTTTCCTGGAGTGTTGAAGACTCGGACAGTGGCACAGGAAGTGGGTTGTGTCCTCAAAAACTTCCTCGTCACCACAGCCTCTACAGAGTTCCTCCTCCGTCAGACGTAGTTCCTTCAAGTGCTACCGCAGAGTGTTATGCCCCGTGATGATGCCCACGAGGGTGGAAAGGGATTTCCTATCTTTCTGAGTAATTCTCTCGGTCCTTGCTTTGTCGAAAGATTGCCAAAGGTTCCTGGTGGTGGCACAAGTTTCCATGGAGGTTCATCTTGTGTTCGCCTCTTTAATGGCTTTATTCCCTGTAACAAGCTTGGGTGTACAAGGCGGAATACACATAGGGGGGTCAACTTGTTCTAGTAGGGCTGCTGAGCTGATTCTTGCTAGTTCGTCGGCTTTCTCATTGCCTGGGATACCTTTGTGTTCAG
Source organism: Brachypalpus laphriformis (assembly GCA_945910035.1). Lineage (NCBI taxonomy): Eukaryota > Metazoa > Arthropoda > Insecta > Diptera > Syrphidae > Brachypalpus > Brachypalpus laphriformis. The sequence continues at coordinate 162,262,757 of OX246756.1, forward strand.
GGACCTAACAGAGCGATACCTTGTGCTGTGTTCCAAGAAACATGATCTCTTCTCGACAACACTTTACGCCAGTACTCATTTTTGACCATCTATGTAGATGGCTATAGATTCGGCATTAGGTATATGACCGCTTTTCCATTCTTCCCTGCTAGGGTAGGCGGTAGAAAAAGGCCCTACAAAGTATAAATATGGCTTCATGTAGTCCGTTATTGGCACGAGGCCAAAGTAGTCAAGTAGGATCATTGAGTGACCTATTCTATTTGGTTTCCAGTTTGCTAGCTGCCTAATTCTCAGCATAAATGGCTGCTGACGTGCGTATAAAGATGTCTAGCGGAAGCAGGTTGAGAATAGCTTCGAGTCCTGGAGTGGAATCCTCTAAGGAGATAGTTGATTGTTGACGATCACAATCATTCCTTTTGCTCTCTCTAAGGTGACCATCAGCTTGATCATCATATTTTTGCGATCGTTTTTGTGTGACTTTGCGATCGATTTACGGAGAGCTAACAAAGTGTGATCATCAACTTTGACAATCAAAAGTGTGACTATCAACTATCACCTTAGAGGATTCCACTCCTGCGGTTGGGGCTGTCCTCATTGCACTGGCAGTGCCAATGCACGCTAGTCTTTGGACTTTGGTGATTGCCTTTAAGTGTGGCTGGGCTGGCCTTAAGCTCATCATCCTTTGACAACCAAGAACACTTCCAGACACACTAGTATGGATGAGTTTGAAGTAACAAAATGGCACATCTTTAGCGCTAAGTGGCTTCTTTCTGAACCGCCGCTCTACCTACCTACCTAAAGGTATCCTGGATAAGGGTCGATAGGTGGATCAGTTGATAGGGTGGTTATATAGCGTAATACAACCTGCGTTCGGATCTCTGCGGATATATAGTGTTCTCCAGTTGTGGCACGCCAAGACCTCTAAGTAGAGGAGAAGGAACAACGTTCAAGTGGTTAATCATTTGATCGAACCACCTCCCTGAACCTGACTCTTGGTGGCTTTGTTGACAGTTCACCCAAATTGTTTAAGTAGCATTCTCCAAGGATCCTCTTTCTAATTCCACTCAGTCTGGGGTCATGCACTCATCCACGTCGTCACAGCCATAAGTCTCTCTCTCCTACTTAAGCGTATTCTCCTTAAATGGACCACCATCAATGTGTGGCTTGTGATGATGCTAAGAACAAGGATGTATCCAAATCGTTCTTAAACTGCGGCCTTTTGGATAGGGGGCAATCCATTTCTCATTCCCTAGTCCGGTGTATTCTTCATTTTAGAAGTGCCAACGAGATTAAAAAAGATTATCGACCATTGAAGATCTGAGCCAATCTGGTTAGCATAGATGCCACTTTATCCCAGTAGATCCAGCAAATTGGTACTTTGTGGCTTACAGTGAATGCACGACATGGTTTCACTAACTATGAGCTGACTACTGTGTCCCATTTGGAACGTTTTGCTTTTCACCGCTATTTCCTTCATATGCACGTCGTTCAATAGGCGTTAAGGCGAGTACAGTATCTAACCCCACAGTAGGAGTAGTTTCGATGACACCATGCACGTGACTCACTGGACCTTAATGAATTTTTGTGACTTTTTTTATAGCTGACCATCACATTTAGAACCCTCAAGTAAAAATGGGTCTGACATTGGCTGTGTACATCCAGTGAATGGCGACAGATCTGGATCGCCATGTCTTGCCGCACAACTGATTACTGACGATAGGTCTTCTTCTTCTTCTTCCTATTTCGGCGAGGTTATGATCCGCAAAAAAAAAAAACGGGGAATCATAACCCTTCCACTTCACTGCATTTCTACTGATCCGCCTGTGGGGTTCGCCTACTGACGATAGGTCTATATGCCTGAAATCGTTCGGAATCGTGTGACTGGGTTTCTTTGCCTTGGGTACGAACATACTAGTGGAGAAAGTAGGGAACAGTTGAGATATCCTCGAAGATCGGTGTTTTCCTTAGAGCTCTACAGCATGATTGACATTGTAAGGCCCTGCCGCCTTGTGTAGGGTATGAGCTACTAACCTGCTGCTCACAGTTGTGTTTTGAATCTTGTCTACAGTGTAGGTGCTACGTATGCTGCAAACTATGAAATAAGTGAAGATGAAGGGTTCTAGAGTCCAAGAGCCATTTCGTATTTTTAGGAATCCTGGGGCTGCGTGGTTTTTGATGTGATTTTCCCAACCTTTGCAGCATCCTATGTAGATTCAACTTAAGTGCAGCAATTGTTCCATGAAGCAGTTTTTAAAAAGACTCTTGCTTTGCCTACATGGATCCAAGTTTGTAGGAAACTTTGTGCCTTTGGCCATGTTCTAGAGTTTTCTGGTATTTTTACGTTTGGCCGAAATATCATTTGACTGCCAGATTGGTTTGTGTTTCCTTTTGCCTCTAGTTTCTGGGAATCACTTCTTGATAGCTACTACATCTTTCTCTCATTGGAATAAAATATCGACTAAAGCCTGTCTATTCGTACACCGATTTGAGCTTGTATAACGCCAGATCGTGTTGTCTGCTTCATTCGATTTCATAGCCAGCTTTAGATAATTTGCTAAACCTTGATGTCCAGAATGATCCTCCTTCACAAACCTCATTGACACTTGATACGATAGCCTAGCAGATGTTTCCATTGTAGAAAACTGCATGCAGCTGCAGAACACAGGTGCGTTACATACTCTAAGATTCCTTAGAATCAAGAAATCTTCTTTACTTCTCCTATCCTGCCTTCACTGTTCTGCTGACCATGAAGCGCTGAGTGTATTGAAAGGCATTCCATTGAATTAAAACGATCCTTTATCGGATGCAAACCGTGTGATCTTTTGGGTCCCCTCTTCCAAGGATATGTCGGTGATCAAAAACTATGAGTTCTGTATATGAGACCTTTAAGGATTATGTAGAAAGACAAGACACTGTTTTACTTACTGCGCCTGTGACTTATAGATTTATAGATCCAAGTCAGTCTATATTCATGACGAGACAACTTTAAAAATCTCTCCCTTGAGTCTGTCTTTTGTCGAGCTTCTGCCCACATACGTGAACTAGTTGTCTGCATACTGATTACTTGATTAGAAACTTTGTAACGTTGCCAATTGACCCCTGTTGCCCTCCACATCTGAATCAGCTAGGAAAGCTCCTCCAAAGCGCAAACATGAAATCGCAGCCTCTCACAAGAAATTCCCTGTCACTTATGATTTCAATCAACTAATCCTGGCTCCTTTGGCTGTGTTTGATTAATCCCTAAGTACACCTCCTGGTATACATTATTCTCGAACGACAACGCACTCACAGTAGCCGCGTAGCTTATACGCCTAATCCACCACACAAACAACCGATCCGATTTATTGCCAACATCGACATCGAGGTGACACCCCGGCATTAAATCAAATAAATGAGAACGACGGACTAAGCACGCATCTAGCAGAACCACATGTCAATCGCGTCGTCGTCGGTAGTAATATGCAATTAACATCCCGGCCAGCCGGGGCCTCCTCAGCCTCCGAATGGATTATTATTATATCCTTGCGAGTGTGTGCACTCTGTGATTTTTCATTCACTCTCTCTCTCTCGAAATTCGTTTACTTTTATTGAATTTTTATTTATTCGTCGCATTTTTTTTTTTTTTGTACTTCTAGTTGGACTATCTCCATCGGCACCATCGCCTGGTGCGGCGGTAGCAGCCGCCGCAGGACTCTTTCCCGGAGGCTCACCATCACCGACAACTCTAAGCGCTCTAGTCTCACAACATCGCCTACTGGAGTTATCACGGTTCGGATTGCGTGGCTATGATCTGGCCCAACATATGCTCAGCCAACAAGGTGCTGTCTCAAAATTACTGGGTAAGTGCAGTGGAAGGATTCATAAATTCAATTGGAATCTAGAAAGGGGGATACGTTGAATGGGATTTGTCTTAGGGGCACCATTGAGGCAGGTTGTTTTATCGGGGGAATTTGTTTTTGCTTGCATCCTCAGTGGAGCACAAATTATAGGCCATTTGCCGGAACTACATGTGGTTTTTTGTTCTAGTTCCTCTATGCAATTCCAGCTGAAACCATGGGAACGTTCTCACGATGCTTAAATATGTAAATGCTTATGCCAGCGTAGTGTCTTGTGAGGAAAGGGCTAGTGGCATTGTCACGTAAATTGTGTAGGTTATGGGTAAGCCAAATAAACGTTTTTCGTCGACCTATTGGCTTTCAGTGGTTAATAATAAGGGGCATGCTCTGAACAAACAAATTAGTAGCTCTAAATGGTGCAACCAGTGGCTTTTCCGAGGAAGTAAAATATCTAGGAATTGTCCCAGACTCAACTGGGAACTCACATATTAAACATAAAATTGTCAAGGCAACCACTGCCATGTGGGACTGTTGCCGAATGTATGGCAATGTATGGTCTGTTCCCAAGGGTCGCCATGGCGGTTAGATCTATCGAAACGTACGCGTCCATTCGATTAACATGTCTCGAAATCACAGCTACAATGTACAGCCATGAAGGCTATAATTGGACTCACCCCGCTGCATATATTCGTCAAGAAAGTGGCAATTCACAGTTCAGTCAGTCTTCGCAAGTCGGATGAAAATATTACATGTGATCATGTGGATATCATGGATTTACTAACTAGCTTCCCCGAGATAGATACACTCGGCACCGTTTCCTTATGCCAATGTCACTCCGCTTCGGCTGAGATCGAGATCCGAAGCCGTGATACATGGAATAATGGCAGTCTGATGTTTGATCTAAAGAGTAGCGTGTGGCATACCGATGGATCCAAAATGGATTCAGGAGTAGGAGCATAAAGATTTGAAACCACTTGGAAAGCGTTCCAGTACTTTCCAGATCGAGCTTAACGCTATTGAGGTTTGTGCTACCACAAACCTGCACTCAGGCACAAAAGGTGCCACCATCCACATACTCACCGACAGTCAAGCGGCGCTCAAGGCACTGATCTGGCACTTCGACAGTTTACAAAACTTGCCCCAATACAATAAAGTAGAAGAATGAGAGATTGGTTCTGTTGCATCTCTCCACCTGCGGGGAACAGCAATCATCAGTCACCCGAAGAAATAAAGGAAAACGAATAACATCGAAGTTTTTCCAACCACTGCACCAAAAAAAGGTTCCTGCCTGGTAGTCGAATGGACCAGAGAGAGTCTGAGTGCTCTGGGATTTGGGTTTCCTTAAAAAAGAAAAAAAGAAAAAAAAAAGAAAAAAGAAAGTCTCTCCACCTGGCCATTTCCTCTGGACGTTCTGACGGCGATCTTTTATGTGCTACATCTCGTTCTTCTCGCAGAACTGCTCAAACATTCCCGATGTGAAGGCGGTTCCTCGGTCGTTGACGACCCTTCGGAGCAATACAAAATAGCTGGCCACATCGTTTAGCAGGCTAAGAACCCCTCTACTGGTGGTGGTTGTTACGGCTCGCAGTACGGTGTACTTAGTGAAGTTGTCGACCAAGGCCGGATCTCTCCTCTTAGCGTAAGCGTACGCAACGCACGAATTGATGTTGCTCCTTGTGAAGCCTCTCGTCTTCGGGAACCAAAATGTCTTCTTTACCCTTTCCAGCGTCTTCTTGTTAGCAAGGTGCCCCACGTCGTCGCGGCATACTTTCAAAATTCACCATCTTAAGGCCTTGAGGACCACCCATCTCTCGTCACTTCCCACCTTTCGGAACAGTCGATGCCTCTACTGAGATAGTCCTTATGTAGCTGCTTTTTTTCCGAAATCATCTCAGTTGCCTTCAACGTAAAAAATAACGTCGTATAGCTTCTGGTCCTGCCACTGCATGGTAGCCACCCAATCCTCGTCGAAGATATTGACATTCAGAAAGAGCGCAGATGCCTCCTCCACTAAATGCTCGCCTTCCACAGGTGGTCGGCGTAAGGCGTCAACATGTGCAGCCCTCTTCCCCGGCTGATGAACTGTTTCGTACTCGAACTCTTAGAGTTTGAGCCACTATCGCCCAACCCGAGGAACCAATTTCGCCTTATTGCTGGTCGCAACTATGGCCTCACAGTCCGTAACGACCCTGAAACGACCGCCCAGCAAATAAATCCTGAATCGGTTCAGACTTTCCACTATTGCCAGGACTTCGAGTTCATATGAATGGTATTTCTTCTCGTCCGCAGACAAACTGCGGCTGCAAAACACCACCGGTCCAGCCGGTAAGATTTCATGGTATGACGGTTCGTCATATGGAATTTCTTTAAGTGCCTTTCAAAGCTTTATAATCCTCAATTTAAAGTTTCTGATAAAATATTTCTCTGGTAGCCGTCTAAGCTAGCCGCCCTGAATGTCAAGATATTCAAAATTTAGTAACTCAAGCTTGCAGAGAACGCTTGAGGACTTCTGCTAATGAACTGATCCAGTGTTGCACCACCATCAAGGCTGTGAATTAATGGGATGCAGCTCATTGGACTCTGGATGAGTGCATAATAATTGGGTTCACCAATGAGCGTGGAATCTTCATACCTAGTTTGGGTAGATGCACGTTTTTAAGTAACCTAGGTTAGGTTTGGTTAAGTTGGCTGTCCACACGAGAGTTCAGACACACTTAAACCAGTGAAGGTCCTTTGTGATACCATTGGTCAATCTTTAGGCCACTCAGGGATTAACAAAACCCACCGGAGCTTTTGATAAAGCGTTGGATGCTCAAGACGTTTTAGGACGCCAGATCACCGAGGTCGTCAAGGAAGGGGGACCCTAGATGGAGCATTCGTTTATGCGACAGGGCTGGACAAGTGCATAGGAGGTGAAGGATGGTTTCCTCCTCCTCCTCCTCGTCCCTACAGCTTCTGCAGAAGTCGGTGGAGAAGAGGCCAAGTCTTGTGGCGTGTTGGCCTATAAGACAGTGTCCAGTGAGAGCACCGACAGTGCAGCTGATCTGTATTCGCTTTAGCTTGACCAGCTCGGCACTACGTTTTTGATCCAGCTTAGATCAGATCTGTCTCGAAATGTGACACGTTGAGCCGCTTACATGTAGCAAGGGGCATACTCAGCGTTTGCCTGTCAGGCAGAATCCTCAGAGTGGTACCCTGTCTGGCGAACTCGTCAGCTCTGCAGTTTCCTGGAATGTCCCTATGGCCCGCCACCCAGCATAGGTGAATGTTGAACTGCTCTGTCATCTCCATAAGATATAAACGACAGTTTAAGGTGGGCGTTGAAGTGAAGGAGTACGATTCCAGGAACTTGATTGCCGCTTGGCTGTCAGTGAAAATGCTAATATCCCTGACAGATTCAAGTAGGCTTACCAACGACCAAACCAGTGGACCTTTGGATATTTATAGCAAACAAGTGGCAGCTTGTACAGCCATTCGTATAAATGCCATATCTCAGTGGTCTAGTCTAAGTAACGCACGCTCCTCTATTCTTAACGATCTTGACTTCCTTCTGGATGGCACCGACTGAATAGAACTTCTGTTGGGTAAACATTTTGAATCCTACATCCCCTCCAGACTTGACTGGGAGGAGGATCTGGGGTTACAAGAGCGATCCATATGCTTCTACACAGATGAATCTAAGACTCCAACGAAAACCACTTTTACTTACAGTCAAGCCGCTCAAATCCCTGGTATCTGTCACCTTCAACTCAAAACCTGTTATAAATTGTCGCTCGTCTCTTGATAAGATGGCTAAACAGTTCAAATTCACATCATTTGGGTGCAGGGATACAGAGGCATTCCAGGGAATTGTAAGGCCGACGAACTCGCCAGGCAGGGTGCTAGCCTATCGATTTCACCGACCAAGGTGTACCGTGGCTGCTTAAGCTCAATGCCATCAACGTAACCAACCGAAGACGAGCATTACCAGATAGATCTAGCCTAAGCTGAATCAGAATAATTCAACTGCCTTGTTAGACAGAAAAGGTCGCTTATTACGTTCATAGTATCCAAGTCTTATTACGGGGCACTGCATCATTGGGAGGCATGCCATCAGGTTAGGCCCCTCCTCGCAGGTGACTTCTGTAGAAGTTGTATGGACGAGGAGGTCAAGGAAACCATACCACACCTCCTTAGCACGTGCCAGGCTGCTCGTAGAGGATTGCACTTCGAAGCCAATTTTTCGATGATTGGCGAATTGGCTAGTGCCAGCATCATCAGGCTCTAATTGGTTCCAAGGGTACCTCTTTTAGGTCTAAGTATGGCTGCACCTAATACACTCTGCCTCGCTAACCTAACCAAAAGAAAGTCAACTTTATCCTTACCCAGACCACTTTCACACGAAAAGCACTCAATCACCTCTCCACTCTACACTCTCCGTGAGTTACCTTCCTTAGGTCTATGATGACTATTCTCTTTCCATATCATTATTCGAGGAAGGTGTGAGTTTTTTAAGCATTCGCCGTTAGTGGGATCAGAAGGTCTGCTGTTATTGTTGCCGAAGCTTCACGGGAACACCATTCTGTTTGTTTAAGTATCTTGATCGCGGCGATGATCTGTGGATTTTCGAACATCTAATAACTCGTTCTGGCCTCGAGGCATGCATATGTCTTCATTCAAAATGCCTGAGATGATAGAGAAATGGTTCCACTACATTCTTAGCTGATCTTCGTCGGAAGCCCACAGAGAACAGTCGAAGCCTTTCACAACATATGACGCTAGCTGGGACCACCTATTATCTCTTTGGTGACTCTGTCGCACATGCTTCCTATTTCTTTAGCTTGTTTAAACTAAGGCTCTGGTCGATGACATGCTCGATTTAGAGCACTTCCTCTAGTCCAGCTGCTTTGATGAACCGGAGTATCTGAAGTGGATCCAGCGAAGGTAGATCCGTCTCTGATAGGAGATAGGCACCTAGGTGATGTCTTCTTTTGTGGATTCATGCTACGCATTCCATGAGAAGGTGTGCTGTTGTTTCTGCGAAGTTCCTGCAGAATCTGCAGTGTACATTTCCTAAGGTGCTCTTGAGTCTACCGTGAACCGTAATCATGCCAAACCGATTCTTGCTTACTATTAGGCAGGTTCTGTTTCTTTCGCCTACCTCAAGTGAAGGACACCATCCCATTTTTGCTCTCTTCTTCTTTTCGCCGTTCTTCCCGTATCAGCTGCTCCGTTCCCTTCCGCTTCTAGATGTCCTGGTACCCAGTAGAGAGTTACCTTATTAGCATGTCCCAGTCTCTTGATCTTGGTGAGGCACTCCCATGCCAATCTGTGTTCAGTACCTTGATTGCGGTTAGGCTATCCTATCTGACAGTATTGTGATGTCCTGTCCGCTATATTTCCTATCGAGGTTCAATTGGATGCATCTTCCGATGGTGTGAACCCATGCTTGGAATGTACTGGGGAAAGTTCCCAGAGATTCAGGCCCGTACACGCCTGCCCCAGTGCCTGTAGTCGTTTTCGATTCATCCGCCTACCATTTAAAAGTATGTTGTTTGTTGGATATATGTACGACAAAGCAGATCCTGGAATAAAACTGTGCAGTGCATAGAAAACTGCTGGTATAAATGCACTACCTGGGAAGTGAAGACCCCTTTTAGCCTATTTCGTGTCCACAAAATCCGCAACTGAAGTTGTAAACAGCGACGACATGAAACTGGTAAAACCAATTTGCCCTCTTATTCAATAACTCTGATACTCTGATACTCACTTAAGTCCATGCAGAAGCGTGGGTATTCAATAGCTACTTGCCGATCTACACCCGATCTCTTTACCTCTTTAAGGAGTCATGACTGCTAATTGTAAGGCTTTCTCTGTAACTAATCATTCCTAAACAACCATTCGGAACGCAATCGCAGCTACCCATTACATTTTGTCCAATTAACCCACTCTCTGTCGGGGAATTTCAGAAATCCTCACAAGAAATACATACCACCGCTACACTGTTTCGAATTCCAAGCCCACATAGACCAGACGGACGACGAGTCGACGGCCGGCGTTGCGCAGCGGACGCACTGGGCTAAAGAAGCAGTTATTACAGAAATGCCATCAATGTTCGATTTTAATTAATTTTCACCTCTTAAATGCTCATAAAAATCCATATTTGCCCATCTATCTGCTGCAGAAAAGTATCTGCAGCGTCTTAAGTGACTTCATCATCATCCTCAAGTGACTGACTGACGACGAGTCGACGGTGCAGTGACGCAAGATAGTTGCATTTGCTATAATGCGACTCTTGACGGCGCGGAGATGATGATGATGACAACGATCTGGCCTGGTCTCCACTATCTGTGCACCGCACTGCTGTAGGCAATTTGTTGGGTGATGTATGACTGACTGTTTTTGTCTGCCTCTGCTGTATCTCTCTATCCGGAGTCGCAGAGTGCGCCCCGTTTGCAATTGATTCTTCTCTGAGATAAAATTGTCAAATGCGAACAAAATTGGTGACTGCTGGTGGTGGCTGTTGCAGAACTGCAAGCAGATACAAGTATCTCGAAGGGGAACGAATGTGCGGCGCACGCACCTGTACGAGTATTGTTAGGTGAATGCGCCGTCGGCGATCGGTTGTGATCGGTCGAGACCGGGCCGGACGTACCCAGAGGTCGACAGAAGGCAAAAAAAAAATAAAAAAAATGAGAAAACCTTCAATGAGTGTGAGTTTGGCTGGTGACTGCCTGCCTCCGTTGCGCTGGTGGAAGATTTACGATCGCCGCTTGGATAAATTGCAGTGATTTTCGCGATCCGCGATTGTGATCGCAGGAAATTTGTTCGGAGGTTTTGTCTGTGCTTGGAGGATTTTTTTGCTTTGTTTAACTTGGCTGGCGGATGCGTTGAGTTTGTTTTCTTTTTGAAGATGGTTCACACGCGCATCACTACTGGCGGGAATTTTCAGTTGAAGTTGAATACTAATGACTCGATTAGGGGCGATAGTAGGAGATGGTTCTAGGAGATGGTTGGAGTAGAGGTAGCTTTGTAGTGGCAATGTAAGCATGACATATACATGTTTCTTGAAACTGATCGAGTGGATGGAATATTTGCACCTAAATTTGTACCCCTGTACCAACTAGGTGGAGGGGGAAGATGATCAAGCAGAATGTGAGCCGCCAAATTTCAAGTTGCCATACAGATCTCATGCTTACTGCAATAAAGAAACTGATGTCCCCGAACTACATAGAAACGTAATGTGTTTTAATTTCGATGAACTTTAACGCCACTCATTCAATCACCCATGGGTAGGCTTCATGCAGAACCTTCAGCCTTTCAGCACTTATCCTGCAACTAGAGGCAGCGCAGCTTGTCATTCTCAAAAGACATCATTTGTATGACTATGCTGGCTAAGCAATCACTAACTCTAACATTATCCTTCGAGCACTCAGGGCCAAAAGATTAACAGAATATTTCCAGAAATTAGTGGTAGACTGATTCAAGAATAGGGTGCTGCTCTACGATACGGAAGATGGGACAATGCAGTATAACATAACGGGTGGCGTTCCCCAAGGATCCGCATCGGACCCCTTGCTGTGAAACATAATGTATAATGATGTCCTTAAACTAAGAATCCCAAGGTCCGTCTAAATAGTTGGCTTTGCTGATGACATTTCTATCGTGGTAGTAGCCAAACCTCTAGTGGAGATACGTACGTGAATTGCTGCCTCATATAGAGCTACAGCTAGCTGAACAGAAAACGGAGTGGTATTCGTTAGCGGTAGAAGGGCAGTGAATACCGTAATGGTAAGAGTGGATAACCATGCTGTCTCTAAATACATTGGGATAACTATAGATGCAAGGCTAACTTTTCGACAACATCTACAATATACCGCCATTAAGGCAGCAAAGGCGACAGCAGCGCTAGCCAAATATTGGTGAGATTGATCCTAACAAGAGTGGCTACATCAATAATTCCAAATATCGGCAGAAGTCATGAAAATTAAAGCCTTTAGATGGAAGACCGAGGCGGTATACATGACCCACGCGGTGAGAGCGATCAGTGCTTTTCGAAAAATGTAATACCATGTGGCTTGTGTGCAGTTGCCATGGTGTCGATTGCCCTTTTGGCAAATGATACCCAGGATAAATATAAATATAAGAGAACAGAAGGGAGAAGATCAATCCAGTCTAATCGAATGGCAGCGATAATGGAATTGCTATGAAAAAGGCAGATGAACATTTAAAATCATAACCAATATCAAGTCGTGGATAAAGCGGCAACATAAAGAGGTAAACTTTTACATAACCCGGGTGAAAACAAACCATGAATGCTTCAGGGCGTATTCATACAAGTTGGGGCGCGATAGTAAGCCCCACTCGCCGAGCTGCACAGAAACCGATGAAGACGTGGAACATCTTATACGAATATTCCATTGCTCGCGCTACAAAATCTAAATACATCAACTGGGGGAAAAACCATGCGAGGCCATCACTCCAGAGAATGTAACCAGACAAGAAAGCTGGGACGTGATCAGCAAGACTGTTGCCAAAATAATGAAGGAGTAGCGCCATGAAGAGGGACTGAGAGCAGAGCAACAACAGAATGCAAATGTGAAGAAGCGTGGGTATTCAATCGCAACTTGCCCACAACTCTTGCAACACCCGATCTCTATACCTCTTTAAGGAGTCATGACTGCTAATTGTAATGCTTTCTCTGTAACTAATCATTCCTAAACAACCATTCGGAACGCAATCGCAGCTACCCATTATATTTTGTCCAATTAACCCACTTTCTGTCGGGGAATTTCAGAAATCCATCCTTAATGCAATGATATAAAGCTGCAGCCCCCTCGTGATGAAATGCTTGACAGCAGTACGGCGAAGACTAGGGGCAGAAGGGGGATCTGCATTGCAATTGATCGGGAAACTACTGACTGCTCAAAACTTGGCTTGGGCCAGTAGCGCAACAATCAAGTTCGTGATGAAGTGCTTGCTTTACCTCCTAGTGGTGGTCCCCGGGCATCTATACGTATAAAGCCTTAGACGCGTAGGCTAAAATTGTAAGTGCGGGTTGTCTAGGGCCTTGGTTCTAGACTAGGTAACGTGGGCTAGCAACCCGCGTTACTGAAACCAGCTCGCCACAGAAACCGACACTATGCTTCGGATAAGGAATGATAACGTGTTGACGACTTTTGGCTACAGTACCCAGACCAAGATAGGTTTCTGGAATGTTAAGACGCTCTTCGACTCGGGCGAAGGTCCTTACATTGCCAGATTCCTTCAATTGGAAAAAGAATTCATGCGATATAGACTGGACCTTTTGGGGGTAAGTGGAATCTTATGGTTAAAAGCGGGCGAGTACCAGTTCCCAATGCGTAAAACTGGAAGACAGCCCGCGGAGTCGGACTACTATTAACAACAACAGCACGCAATGGCCTAATTTCCTGGCAGCCCCATGGTGATAGAATTATGACGGCCATATTCCGGACTAGAAAACGACGCGTCACCATCATACAGTGTTACGCCCCAACGAATAGTTCGTCTGAGGACGAAAAGGAGAGCTTCTACAATCTCTTAAGTGCCATCTTCAATACAACACCAAATGGAGACATAGTGGTGGGGGATTTAAATGCCAAGGTAGGCAACGACAATGAAGGGCTCAAACATGAAATCGGGAAGCATGGACTAGGCAACGGCGAAAGGTTTGTGGATTTCTGCAATGCCAACCGTCTTGTAATAGGTAGTTCCATGTTGGAGCACAAGACCTGCCACAAAGTCAGCTGGGTTTCCAACGACAGGTAAGCAACCTCCAACCAAATTGACCATTTTGCTATCAGCCGTCGCTTTAGAAGTATAGAAGTATTCTCCTGGACGTCAGAAACAGGCGAGGGGCAGATGTGGGGATAGTACGTGATCACCATCTTATGATACCTACTCTCCAACTACGCACTGCTGTAGTTCGAAGATCCCACGACAACACAAGAATGCCCAGGTTCAACATCGATAGACTTAGTGATCCCTCAGTGCGTCAACAATTAAGGGAGCACCTTTCGCAAGGTGTGGAAGCTATGAGCAGCTCACTGCCCACAATCATCCAAGACCATTGGTGTGCTGTGAAAAATGTTTTTACATCTGGTGCTGAAAGAATTGTCGGTCGATCGCAGGGAAGACATAGGGCTTGGCTTTCCGAGGATACCTGGAGACGGATTGACCAACGAAAACAGCTAAACGCTCATGTTGCAGCGTCTCCAGCAGCAGGGAGAAGCGAGCTAGAGTCCCTATATTGCATGACGATGAGAGAAGTTCAGCGTAGCGTGCGACGTGACAAGCGCAACTACATCAACGCGCTGGCTACACAAGCAGAAGAAGCTGCACGGAGGTGCGACAGCAGGACCGTCTACAGAATCACGAAAGAGCTGACAGGTGGTCGCAGCTCCAGCCAACACCCAGTGAAAAGCCTAGACGGCTTCTTGCTCTTTTCGGACGAGGACCAGCTCAAGAGATGGAGAGATAATTTTGCTACGGTTTTGAACCGTGTATTCGCTAGCGATATGCTCCCAAATCAGACTGAAGTTCCCGAATACGCACCACGACTCCCAGTAATAATGAGATCACAACCGCGATCAAGGCACTCAAAACCAACAAATCGGTAGGACTTGACGGTATTCCAGCAGAGCTCTTACGAGCAGCACCAACAACATCGACTGAGCTTCTGCTTCTACTTATAGAGAGAGCTTGGGAAGCTGAGAGCTTTCCTAACGAGTGGAAAAAGGGAATGATCGTCAGGCTTCCTAAGAAAGGAAATTTAATGGAGTGCGGAAACTGGAGGGGTATCTGCGTGCTGCCTGTTGTAGCTAAGATAATAGGTAAAATCATCCTTGAGCGAATCAAACAATATCTCGAAGACACACTCGATGCTGAACAAGTAGGTTCCCGCTCTGGATCCTATTGTGCCGACCGCATCAACACCCCGCGGATTATCATCGAACAGTGCGTTGAATATCTATCGCCACTCCACCTGCTGTTCATCGATTTTGAGAAAGCGTTCGATAGTGTCAACAGGGAGTTTATTTGGCGCGCCTTACGCAGGAGAGGGATTCCCGATAAACTAATTGAAGGCTCCAAATGCCACGTTCTGCACAGGGGGAGGTTGTTTGAGGAATTTGAGATCCAAAGTGGGGTAAGACAAGGCTGTATTCTTTCACCAATATTATTCCTATTGCTGATTAGCGATGTGCTTTGTGCAGCTTTGCCGACGGGAAACGGAGGAATACGATGGACTCTTACATCTCAACTGAAACATCTTGACTACGCTGACGATGTATGCTTACTCTCTCACAGAATTATGGACCTCCACCAAATGACAGCGGATGTGGTGGGAGAGGCAGGCGTCATCGGGCTGAAAATGAATACGGCAAAAAAAAAATTATTATCAGTCTTGGAACTAACTCATCGGCTCAAATATGCATTGCTGGACAACCGGTAGAGAGAGAAAAGGATTTCCAGTATCTTGGGAGTATTGTCTCCACCGATGGTGGAATCGAACTGGATATAGCCAACAGGATCGCCAAAGCAAAGTCCGCGTTCGGGATGTTGTCCAAAATATGGCGAGGCAATGCAATCAATTTGAACACCAAGCTATGACTGTTCCGCTCCAACGTTGAATCCGTGCTGTTATATGATTGCAGCACGTGGAGAGTGTCCACTACTATCACCAGAAAGATGCCAACGTTTGTTAATAGGTGCCTCCACAGTATCTTAAGGATTTTCTGGCCCAATCGTATCTCTAACGAATACGTTTACGAGAGAACGGGTCAGGAACCAATAGGCACAACCATCCAACGACGGAAGTGGCAGTCGATTGGTCACACGTTACGAAAGGGTGACAGTTCCATAGCAAACCATGCTATGCAATGGAACCCTTTAACTCAGGATGGCAGAAGACCTGGTGGTCCGAGGAGAACATTGTGCAGAACAGTCGACAAGGAGGCACGGCAGTTGGGGAAAAGTTGGCAGAAACCGTACACCGCATAGGCGTAGTAGAGGCCCTAGGACCCACAAGGGTATATTGTACAAGACATGAGTAAGTAAGTAAGTAGGGGCAGAAGGGGATGTGGGCTTAGTGGGTGGTTTCGTCATTAAAAAAAAATGCCCGTCTTTTAACGAGAAAAGAACTAAGTACTCACTGTGTCCTAGATACAAACGATCCAGAGGATTTGATGAAGTTTGCGATGTCATTTATTAATCTGTTGGACAACTCTTCCAGATCCTCAAATAAGTGTTGTCCAAGGATCTTATTTCTCAAATGATAGAGGCCTGGGCAATGACAGAGAAAGTGGGCGGTGTCCTCCTGAGCCTCCTCGTCGCCGCAGCCTCTACAAAGGTCTTCGTTAGTCACACGTAGTTTTTCCATATGGTACCGCATTGTGTTATGCCCCGTAATGACTCCTATTAGAGTAGAGAGGGATTTTCTGTGCCTCTGTATGAGTCTATTGGTTCTTACTCTGTCAAATGCTGGCCACAGCTTCCTCATGGTGACATAAGTATCTAAAGAGGTCCACCTATTGTTAGCCTCCGTTATGGCTTCGTTTCCTGCTTCGATCTTAAGGGCGCAAGGCGGGATGTACACCGAGGGGTCGGATTGGTCCGAGCTTAGTGCTGAGTCTCCTCTAGCCAGTTCATCGGCTTTCTCATTCCCTGGTATGCCTTCATGTCCAGGGACCCAGCAGAGCTTTACCTCGTGCTGTGTTCCAAGAACCTTGAGCTCTTCTCTGCAACACTTCACAAGCTTCGATTTTATTTCTATAGCAGATATTGCTTTTATCGCTGCCTGGCTGTCCATGAAAAAGGTGATATCCTCTCGTGGTATTGCCCTCATCGCAGTCTCACGAGCTGCTATTGTAACTGCTAGGACCTCCGCCTGGAAAACGCTGCTGTAGTTCGGAAGCCGAGCTGACATGGAGAGGCCAAGCGTTTCAGAGAAGATGCCTGCGCCTACACCTATTTCCATTTTGGATCCATCGGTGTAATTTGAAGAGGTTAGTCGGAACGCTGGTGACAAGGTTTTATTTTATACATAAGTACGAGGGCACCACACTTTGTTGCCCAAGTTCATTACTACTGAATTGCTTATTGCTAGTTTCCCTGTGTCGTGCTGGAAGATGAATAGACAGCTTAGGAGCTTCATCTGGACTAGACGTTTAAACTATGCTGCAGCAAGCAAAGTCAGCCATCGAAGAAGGTACTGGTTGAACTGAAAGGGCGTCGCGTTCTGTGAGTTAGAAATAATGCTTCCAACTGTGTGAATTAAAAAAACAATTTGCAAAAGCGTTCGAAGTTGGTCAATCCTAAGACATCGTGTTTCATCACGACAATGCCAGACCAAATGTCTCTTTGTAGAGACGACGCGAATTATTGGAGCTTGTTTGAAACGTCAATATACCGGTCGTTATAGAACTCCCTCCATCTAATGAACTCCTTCTTCTAGGCTTAATCCACTTATGACCACACATGCTATACTAGCCTGGTCACTGTTTGCCGCATCATTAACAAGTTAATCAACGTATCCTTAACCGCAGAGTTTATAAAAACTCAAACGCTACGGTCAGTAATTAAGTGTCTCCCCGGACAATTAATCAATCTCACATTTCCTTTAAGACCCATTTAAGTGCAACTAATCACAGATATCACATCGACTGGAATGAGCTTCCGCACGGCATAGATCAACTTGTAATTTATTCGCACCTTGCCTCCGCCTCGTCGTAATCATCATCGTCATCATGATCGTCGTGATCATGATGATCCAGTCACCCCTAGAAGGAGGCACCATAGCCACTGCATTGCCTCAATGATGATAACGTTGGTGGTGTGTAATTTTCTGCGATTGATTCCGCGTACGTCCATTTATCACTCTCGGTTCGGCCAACCTCCGGCAATGTACCTACGTCGAGTTCGAATAAATTTCACATAATTGTTCGGCTAAAACTTTATGTAATTCACGCGATTAACTGGCAGTCTCCCGCGCCGCCCCCCGCCGCCAACCGCTAGCGCACATTGTTTACCTTTCTCAATTTCACCCTAAAGCAAATTTGCACAATGTATCTGCGAGTAGAGTCGAGTATCTCTTTGATGTGGCGATGGTGTGGTGCATCTATTCTGTTGCGCTACTGCATCTCTAATGAGATGAGATAATAGTTCGGGTGGCGAACATTACAAAAACCACCTGTCGGCCCGCCGCCACCGCCCTATCTGCAGATCTCTGTACAGAGAATTAAATGCTTCCGGACAATTGTTCGCCGGGGGAAACGTATAGGTATCAGATACAGTATCTGTGAGTTCGCGCACTGGCTTCATAACTTTATTCAAATGAGCAATTGTTTCGCGAATGTTTACACTGTCGGTCGGTAGCTGTGAGCCGAGTTGAATGACGTTTGTCTGCCTGTCCATCTGGTTGAGTTGCGTTGTATAATTGCGAGTAATAGTTGTACAATGCAGTTGAAGTGTGTCACTGATGGTGCGATAATAATTTATCCGAGGCAACTGGAAATACATTTTAAATGTTGCAAATTAGCTGTAAGCATTCATTTCTTACGATTCGCGGTAAAAACCGATAAAAATGCGCAAATCAACTCTGGAGTGTTCTCTCGCCGCACGTCCACGTCCACGTCATCGTCGCGTCGGAATAATTGGATGTTTCCTTCCATAAAAAATAAATTATTTATATGACATGGGGGAGATAAGAAAAACTGCACAAATTACACTATTTTAGGGGGAAGCACTAATTAAGTGTTAAACAGATCGTTTTGCGCGAGGTGATAATTGATTGGCACGCAAATGGCATGGCAGTGGCAAAAACACTGTCAGACATAAAGTAAGATATTTGAGTGAATTTTGCTAGGAGGGCGTCCAAAGGGGATACCTTGTGAAGTGAATAGAGTGGCTTGTAGCAGTGATTTTGCTCAGAGGCTGACTGGTTTGAGGAGACTCTGAATCACTCTCAGAATAGTAGATTAGATTAGCACCTGATATCGACATAACCATTTAGTTCAACGTCAGTAAAATAGAGAACTTGTCAGAATGTTGCATTCCAACGTCAGGTCCTATTGCAATTGCCTTCGCTCTCGAGACTTTATACGAAACCGATCAACAACACTAAGCATCGGGCAATAAACATCAAGGAGCAGGTTGGCACTGGCATCGTTCCAGCACTTAATGCTTCTTGTCTTGAGGCTAGATCTACTGGATTGGGTTGGGAACTTAAGAAAATTTTACTTATCCTTCGCCTCACAGGTATGGGACTGCTGATTAATTGGAACCAGAACTACAAACTGAAAGTAATAGACTACGTCTCGCTAGTATTCAGATTATTCTTCCATCAGAATATTGACCAGCTGACATACTGTGCCCTTACATATAAAATAGAGTGACAAGATCAAGCCTATTCTAGGTGGATCACAATGGATCACAATCCCTAGGGTCTCCGAGCGGAAAAGGAAGTATATCCCAAAAAAGCCTTCCAAACGTAAGAGGATCGCTAATGTCTACTCTAATCCACAGCGGTGCTACAAACTATGATCCACCAAGCAAACAATCGGCCAGCTCGGTGATAAAATTAAGAGCCTCCATGCAATAGAGAGAGCAACATACAGGCCACGCCAAAGTATTATACTATCGATGTGCTATCATCTTCCCAAAGTTACAGACCACCTGCCCACTGAGCACAACTTAACCATGGGCTATAGGTTATATATAATACTGGACAAGACTGAGTGGACGCAACGCGATGTCCTGTACAATGAAACGCTGTAAATTTTTTACGGACGTGTCCTAGAATAAGGAGTCGCTGCCAGTGTCTACTCGGCAGACCTGGATATCCACCTTTCTTTTAACCTTCCAGAAAATTGCAGCATTTTTTAAGCCGAAGTTAACGTCGTTCGCCAAGCCGCTGACTGGTTAGCGGTAAATACAGTATCAACATAGGATATTGTCCTATAGATTGTCAGTGGGGTAGGCAGCCATCAAATCCCTCGCATCCAGCACTATGACTTCTAAGAGAGTGTAAGACTGCTGCGTATAGTTCGACAGTACCAGCTCACTGTGATATACTGAGGAATTGTGCAGCTGACGAGCTGGCTCAGCAAGGCTCCTCTAGTACAAATAGCATAAACATCACCGATATACCCCATTGTCTTATGTTAAGTACCTTATCCACGTCGACGCGGTGAGTGAGGCTTATCATCGATGGCAGTATTTAAGTCAGTGTAAGACCTCTAGGCTACTTTGAATAATACTGAGCAAAGTCAGGTCCATTGGACTCCTGAAACCCAAAAGAAGAACCCTCTTCTAAATAACAAACGTCCTCACCGGACACGCGCAGAAATTAGATGTTCCCTACAATGATATCTGCAAGAGCTGCATGCACGAGGTAGAAGAAGAGACAATCGGTCACTTTCTAAGCACTCGTCCTCCACTCGGACTCGCCAACATCACAATACTTTTTTAGAGATCTAAATATTCTCTGCAACACCTGCACAGCATTAGTTAACTCCTTCATACGAGTACAGAGAGATTACGATAGTAAATTGTTCCAAGGGTAAGAGGGTGACCCACCCACATTACACATCAGCAGTCTAATGGACATATCTCTGGTCTAAGCGCATCCTCATCGAGGACAATTTCTAACCAACCAACCAACGAAGGCCTTATTATTGGTGTAGTTATTCGCGTTTAGAGCATTAGTAGTGAAATGCAAATTCAGGATTATAAGACTCCAAGGGTCTGAAAACAGTTGTCTCGGCCACATTCAAGAGAGTATGGTTGGTATTCGTATCATAGGCACAGATTGAACAGCTGTTACCCAGTGTCAATGCACAACGCCGTATAACAAAGCTTGCCGCAAGAACAAATATTAAAGCAACCGATATTCCGCACAGACTACGTAATTAAATAGGATAAGGAGTTCGCTACAGCATGAAGCACGTTCGAAAATATTACACATGTGCATTGCACTCGCACCAGCAACACCGAGACGAAATTTGCTCGAATTCAGGAGTCAAAGTCAATGTTAGTCATGGAAGTGTAACCAAAAATGTGTTTAAATGTCTAAAAGTGTCTACACAATTGGTCTCTCCTGACTCCTGAGTTCTGAACAAAGGACTAGGCTAGTTGGAATTTCTCAGAAGCTTTTCGCTCCTCACTCGTTTTAAAGAGGAGTGAGATGGATACTAACGTTTGCAGAAACTTGGGTCCATCCATGTCCAAACGAGCATGGTGAGCAATTAATGCTATGCTTCTTGTATTGCTGCTTCGGCTCTCCTTGCTCTCTCAATTATTCGGAGCTCTTTTTGCACATTCGTTATGAGTGTACAAATTTCCAGCTAATTCTCCTCTGACCGCACCATTTGGTCTATAAGGAATGGTGGACTTGACAGGTTATTTCTCCATTCCGTAAAGCGATTGCAATGGAATATTGCGTGCTCTGTATCTTCCTCTTCGTGTGGATTATGTGGACAGAGAGGTGAGTTATCATGTCGAAATCTATGTAAATATTTGCGATAGCCGCCGTGACCCAATAGGAACTGCGTAAGGTGGTAGTTGCAGTCCCCATACATTCGCTTAGTCCAGATCTCAATGATGGGGATCAGCTTGTAAGCCCATCTACCTTTTGTACTGTTATCCCACCTGGCTTACCACATAGCTAGTGATGTTGCCTTCTCCTCCTCACTTATTCTCTTGATTATACCTGCTTCTAGATGACTCGAGGTTCTGCTTTCGTAGATCCTTACCATCTCATTTCCGAGGATGTCGATGGAGATCATTCCGGCTATGACACAGGCTGCTTCGTTCGATATTGTTCGGAAACCGCTGATTGTTCTTATCGCGCATATCCTATATGTTGACCATAGTTTTCTCCGTGTTTCTATTGTCACTAACGCCGCTTACCGCTTGCTCGAGTATTCCACGTGCGTTTCAAACCTTAATTTGTTATCGAGCATTAAAAAAATAATATGGCGCAACAGCTCATTAAGTGCCAGGGCCTAGCTTCTCGCAACCACTCATGTTGTGTGCGTTATATTTTTCGCACGAATGGAAGGGACCTACAGTTTAGTGCCGAATCCGAACGGCGATTTGAGAAGCTTTTTCGAGACAACAATACTTTCGGATGTTTGTCAGACGCTCGCGAGAGGTGGGACCGTGAAAAAACTTTTTGGTGTTTTGTAGGATTCGAACTGGGAACCTCACGCGTAGTGATCCGACACACTAACCACTTACGCCACGGCGCCCACATCGAGCATTACTCCTAACTATTTGACTGCTTCCTTGGTTCTTATAGTCTAAATTCCAACTCGAATATTCGCATATTCAGCAGCTTTTGGACTTGTTATAAGAACAGCTTAGGTTTTGTGGTCTGCTTATTCTATGCCGGTGGATCCTAGCCAGTCTTTAATTTTTTCGATTGCTTCGTTTGTTGCTGATTATATTTCGTGGATGTGTTTAGCTACGGTAACTACGGCGATGTCGCCAGCGAACCCGATTATCTAAACTCCTTGTTGCAATACTAGTTGCAGGACTCCGTCGTACATAATATTCCATAAGAGAGGGCCTAGTACCGATCATTGCGGGACTCCTGCCGTAACGTTGTAGTACTTTACCCTCTCGTCGGTTTGGTACCTCAACTTTCTGTTGGTGAAGTAGTTTGTAACTATCCTCAATAGGTAGTATGCAGTATCCATTCTGGCTAACGATCTCCTTATGAATGACCAATTTGCCGAGTTAAAGGCGTTTTTGATGTCCGGAGTCATTACTGCACAGTATTTCTTTAAAGTTTTGCTACGTGGGTATAAAAATGTCCGGCCTCTTTTGGACAGCCACTTTCACTGCCTTATTGAGGATGCAAGGTGTGAAAGCCGTTTACTGTGCTTCTTTCAAAACAACGCCCGCCAACTAACCGCCGCTGTAACTCGAGGTAACTTGGAGCAAATATAATGGAGGACTGTGGACCATTCTCCTTTTAGCCCCGACTTCAGTTATTGGGACTATCATCAGTTTGGGTACCTCAAGGCTGGTTTATGAAAGCAACGTTTCGAACGTAACAACCAAGTAGAGAAACTCGTGTACAATTGGCCAGGACTGCATTGCATATCTAGCTTCAATAAAGTACGTATAATGGAACAAGTTTCGTCCAAATTCATTAGTCATCCATATTACGGTCTTCGCTGTCCTGCTGCTGTAGATTTAGAGAAGTAAGATTTAGCATAGCCTCCAGTTCTGCTACAAATTTGGTACTTGGAGGGCCACGACGAGAAAGGTGGTTTTGCTTCTCCAGAACTTTGCACAAGCCCATGGTCTATTGGTTCATGCGAGTTGGGACACTTGAACCCCACGTGTCAAAACTAAGCCTTCGCCAAGAGGTGCCATTGCCTCGATTTTAAAAATTCCAAATCAGTTTGTGGATGCAGACTTCGCATAGATAGTATCACTAGAGCCTATCAACTGACGAAAATGGTAGCAAACGTGCCAATTTAAATCGGACTCAGATTTTAGATAAGCTTCCATAAGAAGACGTAACTGTATAACTATTCTAGAACCCATCACCGACTTTACTTCTTTAAAGAAATAGCCAAGGACCACCGGTTCTATAGCACCAAGTAGACAAATGACCTTCTGACTGAAGAACAGACATGGTCTCGCTTATGGCTAAGGTCTATTCTGAGCCCATTGGTCTAAGTTCATCAAGGTCCTTGGTCTTTCATCTTCATATCAAGAGACACATCTCTAGTTACCAACAAACGTCAAGAATATCTTTTTTGCGAATACCTTACAACGGATAACTAAAAAAAATTGAATTCCATTCTTCATAGGTTTCTCCTGTAACCAAACCGAATTTCCTTCACGTTTAGTCTGCAGCGTTTTGCTTTTAGGACTAACAACCAATGGTCGCTCATCAAGTCATTTTCGAAACCCAAGCCCCTTCGACTTCCCGCTGCATTTGACATTGAGCATCTCTTTCCTCACTTATTGTACATTTATCTAACTTTCATCTCTGACAATTTCAGGTACACTTCGACCACCTGGCCTAATCGGTGGATCAAAGCCAAAAGTAGCAACCCCAGCGGTGGTATCGAAAATCGAACAGTACAAACGTGAAAACCCGACAATCTTCGCGTGGGAAATACGTGAGCGGCTAATTTCCGAAGGTAAGACAACAATAATTTCCTCCTTTACTCGTCGTAGTCCATCTTTCACCCGTGGATCTTACATCCGCATCTCTGATTCTCATCTGTTGGTGGTAGGCTCAGCAGAAGAGTTTCCCAAAATGAGCCGCCAATCAGCAATCCATCGAATCCTTCCTGTGTGCTGTGCAGTCTTCCCTTTGATGTTTTATGCACTTCTATGGAAGACCATGACGACGATGACGACGACCATGGAGAGTTAGTTTGTCCTGATCCTGAGCAATCAAATTGTTGTTCCATTTTAGATCGATTGGTTAATTTATGGGCATCCGGACACCAGCGCGCAGTTGATATGCAAAACACCGTCGGACGTCGCGTCGTCTTGGTTGTCGGTTGGTTCGCATCGTCTCTTCCTTGGATGAGATCGATTGATCTCCCAGACCTCATTATGTGGTCCCCGCTCGGTGTAATCTCATTTGTGTCATCATCGTCACATTAAGAGAAATCAGTCTTTCGGAGCCTTTCGTCCTCCACTTCTGTCGACGGAAACAATTGCGTGCCCAGTGGGTTTGCTTTACATCTGCTGCTGTTGGTTGTTGGTCCATTCATCGTGCGGGGCTTTCCTCAATGAGTATCTGCGAGTATCTGTGAGAGTTGAATGATAGTGATTGGCATTATATTTGCTGACGATAAGCATCTGGCGTTGGAGAAAAGTGTGTATTTATCCTAGGGAGGCCGTGGTTGGAGTAGCTCCAGCCACCGCTTGTGATGGGTACGCGATTGCGTTAGCTGATTTATTGAGTTTGGCCGTGGGTCTCGTCTGCTTGGACGATTTTTGATCGGTTATTTGATTTCTCGTGGATAGGACGATCGAGATAAAGCAATTTGAACTGGGCAAAGCGAGTAGCAGGACACATGTTTTATTGTAGCTCGGGGTGGGCTTCGAGCTTGATGAGATCAAGTTAATTGTGATGAAGATAATGCGACTTAAAGTGGGCAAGTTGTTTGGGACTAACCAGAGGCTTACATTGGCGGGACTTTGTTCTTATTTCACTTAAGATTGAAGGACTAAGAGCGGACGTTACCGATATTGACAAGGAAGACGAGTTTTGTTTGTACAAAAAGCATTACAAGTCTTCAAAGGACCAGCTGGGCTATGATCAAAGAAGATGCTAGATGTATGGCAAGATGCATACTAAGGCGATAGCAAGCCTTTCCTCTGTTTCATTGAACGGTCTTTTGCCAAAAGTTCAAAACCCAGTTTTTTGTGAAGTAATGTGTGAAGTGTTTATGAATATACCTAGAGTTAGCAACAAGGAATAATGGCCTGTACTGACGGTTCAAATAGATCTATGGAAATGGGCAGGAATTTCACTGATGGAGAAGACTTGGAAGGCCGAGAAATTTCCGCATGACAAAAATGATAACCGATCATCGAAGATAAAAATCGAACCCAGTACAAGAACTGGAGAAGGATTTGAGTGCTTTGTGCAGTAGCAAAGGTAAAATATTTATCAGCGAATAAAGGAGCAACTTGACAACACAATCAATACTGACGATGGAGCCATCATAAGTAAGTCCCTTCAACGAGCACTTGACCTATAGGTAAACATTTTGGAGGAAAATGTGTACTGCATTCATCACAAAAGACAGAGTACTTATGCTGCCCGTTCTCTGATCCACTCAGGTCTATACTTACTTACTTAGATGGCGCTACAGTCCAGGGTGGACCTGGGCCTCAACCAACAAACCTCTCCAGCCAGCGCGGTTACGCGCCAGCTGCCTCCAGTTGCGCACGCCAGGTTGGTTAAGGTCCCCCTCCAATTGTTTGCGCCACCTACCGCGAGGTCATCCTCTACTACGTCGCCCATCCGGGGTGGATTCGAAGACTTTCTTAGCGGAACGTTGGGCTCCATCCGCTCTAAATGACCCAGCCATCTTAGTCGCTGTGTGTGAACTCTTCTGGCTAAGTCGATGTCCTTGTACAGGCCGTATAGCTCGGCATTGTACCTTCTCCTCCACTCATCGTCTATGCAGACGGGACCAAAGATCGCTCGAAGAATTTTTCTCTCGAAATAACCAAGGGCATCCTCATCCGGTTTTGTCAAAGCCCATGCCTCTGCGCCATACAGCAGGACTGGAGTGATTAGTGTCTTGTAAAGAGTTACCTTAGTAGTTCGAGATAGGGCTTTGGTACTCAATTGCCGTTTTAGCCCATAGAAACAACGATTGGCAAGAGTAATTCTTCGTGTGATCTCCTTACTGATGTCATTTGCGGAGTTCACCATAGAGCCTAGGTAGACAACATCCTTTACTACCTCAAAATTATATCTGTCTATTGTGGCGTTCTGTCCAAGATGCCGATGTTGGGTGTACTTTTTTGTAGACAGTATATATTTTCTTTTGCTTTCATTGACCGCTAGACCCATCTTTGCTGCCTCGATCTCAATACTCGTAAATGCCCCATTGACGGCCCGCTGAGTTCTTCCGATTATGTCAATGTCATCGGCATAAGCGAGTAGTTGTACAGACTTGTAAAAGATTGTACACTCGGTGTTAGCTTGTGAGTTTCGTACAATTATCTCAAGTACTATGTTAAAGAGATCGCATGATAGCGCGTCACCTTGTCTAAGGCCTTTCCTGACATGGTTCGGTGATGTTCTTACCGACTTTGATGGAGCAGCGAGAGTTCTCCAACGTGATTCTGCACAAATGGACTAGCTTGGCAGGGATGCCAAGACTAGACATGGCTCTGTATACCTCGTCTCTATACACGCTATCATAGGCAACTTTGAAATCGATGAAGAGGTGGTGCGTATCGATTTTATATTCATGGGTTTTTTCCAAGATCGGCCGTAGTGTGAATATTTGGTCAATGGTGGACTTTTCCGGCCTGAAACCGCACTGATAAGGACCTATCAGGTTGTTGACGATCGGTTTTAGGCGTTCACATAATACGGCAGACAGGATCTTATATGCGATATTGAGGGCACTTATACCTCTGCAGTTGGCGCAGTTCAGAGGGTCTCCTTTCTTTAGGATCGGCCAAACGATGCTGACATTCCATTCATCGGGCATACTTTCGTCCGACCAGATTTTACAGATGAGCTGGTGCATGCTCCTTACCAACTCATCTCCTCCTGCCTTGAAAAGTTCAGCGGCAAGGCCGTCGGCTCCAGCAGCTTTGTTGGATTTGAGTTTAGATATCACTATCCTCACTTCATTCTGATCGGGTTGACGGGAATCTTGACTGCCATCGTCACTGTTGAATGGCTTATTCTGCCTGACAACGGAATATTGATCATCATCGCCGTTTAACAGTCTGCAGAAGTGTTCCTTCCATATCCTGAGCACCGACTGCGATTCTCTTACTATGTTGCATTTTCGTCCCTGCAGGCTTCTGTTCTGGCTTTGAAACCCTGGCATGTTCTCTTTACCCTTTGGTAAAATTTTCGAACATTATTCCTGCAATAAAGTCTCTCAATCTCCTCGATCGAGCGCTTCTCATGCTCCTTTTTCTTCTTTCTGAGAAGTCGATGCTCCTCTTTTCTCCTGCGCACGTAGAGCTCGTAAGCAGCTCTAGTCCTTCTATGCAGCGCCGCTTTGTACGCCTCTTGTTTTGCTGCATGTGCTTGCCGGCATTCCTCATCAAACCAGGGGTTTCGTTGTGGTGGGCGAGAGAAACCCAGTACATCAGAGGTGGCATGTCTGATGGCTTGTTGGCAACGCTGCCACTGGTCTTCCGCATTTGCTGCTGGCGGTATAGGACTTAGATTGAGATTAGAAGAAACACAAAGGTTCTGGCGGTCTCTTGCGATTGTAGCTTTTCAACGTCAAAGTTCCTCACAGTATTTCCTTGCTCTGGATATCCGCATCCGTACCTTGGCTACAACTAGGTAGTGATCCGAGTCCACGTTGTCTCCTCGGAAAGTCCGGACACCCAGAATACTGGAAGAGTGCCTTGCGTCGATCGCAATGTGATCGATTTGGTTGACAGTTTTTCGATCAAAGGAGAGCCTTCTTCCTTCGTGAATGTCGAGACGTGGGAACCGCGTACTAGATACGACAAAGTTTCGCCCCGCTGCAAAGTCGATTAGCCTGAGTCCGTTGCCGGATGCGATGTCGTGCAGGCTGTGTTTTCCGACCACGTCCTCTCTTCCTAGTTTTGCGTTAAAGTCATCTAGGATAATTTTAACGTCGTGGCAAGGGCATTGCTCATACGTGTTGTCCAAGAGCTGGTAGAAGTCATCCTTTGTCACGTCGTCCTTCTCCTCGTGAGGGGCGTGAACGCATATTAGGCTAATGTTGCCAAATTTAGCCTTGATACGGATAGTCATAAGGCGCTCGTTCACATGCCGGAAACTCAAGACTTCTTGCCTAAGTCTGCCTCCAATGACAAATCCGCACCCGAATAGACGCTGTCATTGTTGTCTGTAGCAATCGCCGTAGTAGATGTCGCAGTTTTTCATACTCCTTTTGCCTGGCCCATCCCATAGCACTTCTTCGGTTGCGGTAATGTCTGCTTTGAGACACTCTAGGGCATCCGCAAGTTGTTCGTCTGCACGTGGTTTGTAGAGGGACCTAACATTCCACGTGCAGACACGAAAATCGTTGTCCTTTTTACGTTTGCTTGGGTCGTCAACAATAAATTCATCCGTATCCGAGGCTGTTGGTTGCTTCGTAACCGAAGGTTTTTTACGTGGTAGAGAAGTTAACCCGACTGCACAACCCCCAACCTGGAGGACCAAGTTATAGATAGTTCCATTATAGTTAGTGCTTATTACAGGCACTCTAGTAGCGACAACGTAATTAAATTAAACTCATTACCTACCTAGGTACTTGACAATTTAAATTGATACCCCGAATGAATTATTATCTTTTTGTTTATTACTTGTCAAACAAAAACTTGTATTCTTACAGATTTGCACTTAAATGAAAAAGGAAAACAAGAAATATGAATAAATTAGAATTAAATTTATTTCTAAACTTTTCTGCATTTACTGGTTCCAGTCTGTGGCTATGATAATCGTACATTTCCCCCCAATTACACTGGTAATTGCTCCAATTGAGAGAAGCACACAATTCTACATTATTTCCATCTGCCACTCCCACATGTACAATTGTAGATTTGAATAATTTCCATCCCCCCTACTGTCCCCTGTATGTATCTATAAATTCAATGGAATGTATCTGCAACTGCACAATTACCCAAGCAAAGCCAACAAGTGCAAATAGTCATTAGACGTCCGTCCGTCTGTAGTACCCCCATACTTCTCTGCGACGCGACATCCAGTCCGGTTTACTTTCGGGGGGAGAAAAACCATAATGGCTGCTCGAATAGTTTCCATAATTGATTTTCACCATATACAGTGGACTGCTTGCTTGTGCTGCCTGAGCCTGTGTGTATGTACGGTTAGCTGTGTGACAGCTTCTTATGTGACATTTTCCATTTTGATTAATGTCGTTTGGTCATTAAAAAAAAAAAACAATTTGCCTCTTCGGTTTGGTTTGGTTTTACCCACCCCGTGGGCGCGCTACCATGCAGAGGTGACTGAGCGATATAGGGGTGCCTGCCTCTTAGGGCAATGAAACGCAAGCTTACACCGGACTGTCATTCGGTTCTGGTTTTGTTTCTGTTTCTGTTTCTGGCTACTCCACCCACTTTTCGCTTTTGATTCATGTGCCGGTGGCTAGGTTAGGTAGCGTGTTGAGCTTGAGGAATAGAAAGAAGTTTTTCTAGAAATTGTGGCCGGGATGTGGGATATCGTAGAATGTTTCCTTGGTGGGCGTATTAATTTTAATTGAAAGGAGAACTTATGTTCGGTTAATTGTGTGCGACATGCTTGTCAAGTCACGAGGGTAGAAAATATATTATGGTGGTGCGGACGCTAGACGGAATGGCGGTTTAGCGCTGTAGCTAATGAGGTTCGGCGACTAATGAGGCTTGTTCATCGTGGAATTTAATGAATTTGCTCTGTTTTGGGGCTGGATATGGGTCAGTTTTCGAATTGGGGTTGTTAGTGGATTATTGAATGGAGTCCATTGCATGGTTTTATTTATTTATTATTAGCACCACACCTTTGATCAACTGGAAGTAGCTTATTTATGGACCTAATGAGGTTGTAGGTACTCTTATAGATATATGCCCCATTAGGCAGACTTTATAGATATGAACATAAGTGCTAACTGTACCTAGGCATCTGAAAGATTTAAAGAAATGATATGCACTTTAGCCTTCTTCTTCTTTTTCCTATTTTCGACGAAGGTCTGATCTGAACTCAAAGGATCATAACCCACCCACTTCACTGCATTTCTACTGATCCGCCAGTGGGGTTCGCCTGTTTGATATCAGGAAATATAGGCAGACCTCCAGATTTTGGATCACTTCTTTACTGAGACAATCCAAATGCTGGTGTTGTTACATTTGTTTAAACAGGGGTTTTTAGCTTTCTTTCGCGATGGACTAACTAATAAACAAAGTACAAAGAACGACCGCCATAGGAACCACAAATACCGTGCAGATGTGTCCGATGGAAGCTCCTAATGTGCTTCTGCATCTTCTGCCACCTGACCTCTTTATTAAGTATATTTAAGCATGTAGTGCGATCAGACTTAGAGAGTCAGGGTTCCGGTCTGCTAGATCGTATGTACACGGTAAGATTCCATTTTCGTTGCCAGGAGAACTGGAGAAAACTCTGAGCGACTACACCATATCCAAACTGAATTTTCAATACAATTTCACAGCCGACTTTCCGTCCAGAGCATACTGCGAAAGAGGTGAAGTCACAAACAATTTTAAAACAGCAATTTATACAGTCGCGACGATTCAAACATTGACTGTGGTGTCGGTGCGGAAACACTGAAAATATTAGTATCCCTGCGCCATCCCGATTCATGCAGTATCTGCCAGGCTCAAGCTCTGGCAATACATGGAGCGGATATTGATAATATCGCCATTTTCATTGATAGTCAGGCTGCAGTCAAGGTCCGGATTTCAACACCATCATCATCCCAGCTGTGGAAGAGTGTAGGGAAGAGCTCTCGTCGCTAGGTTTTCGAAACATAATCAGTCTTCTCTGGGTGCCAGGTCATAGCAAAATAGATGGAAATGAACGAGCCAACGAGCTGGTGAGTTGCGGGCCAACCCTTGACAGATCCCTAACAGAGGTAGTCTTTGTTCCGATGGGAACTGATGGAAATCCTTACACACTTTCTATCAGTGGCAAACAAAATGTGGTACAGTCTGCAAAGTTGAGTTCTTGGCAGATCTGGCCGAACTGCAACTGGACCAGAACACAAGGACTTATGAAAATGACCCGGACGGATGCAGCAGGAATTGTAGCAATGCACTACGACCTTTAAAAGATCTATTATGCCCCCATGCTATGTCTCTATCCGATGATATACTCGCTCTGGAGCACTTTCTCCATTCCAGCTGCTACAGCAAAACGGAGTGTCTTCAGTGGATCCAGCGAAGGTGAATCCATTTCTGATACGAGGTAGGCACATAGGTGATTTCTTCTTTTGTGGATCAGTGCTTCGCATTCCATAAGAAGGTACGCTGGTGTTTCTGCGAAGTCCCTGCAGAATCTGCAGTGTCCGTCTCCTCCTTTTTTTTTGAGGTGCTCCTTGAGTCTGTAGTGACCCATCAACATGCCCGCAAAGATGCGAAGTGGATTCTTACTAACTCTTAGGCAATCTTTGCTTTTTTTCTGGTTGCATTTCCGCAGAAGTTCTTTTGCCTGTCTTAGTTGGGAGATATCGTCCCAATGTTTGGCCCATTTGTTCTCTTCCTCTTTCCTTAAGTCTTCCTGTATTTTGTGGGGTCTTCTTCTTCTTCTTCCTTTTATCAGCGAGGTTATGATCCAAAAATAAGGGATCATAACCCTCCCACTTCACCGCATTTCTACTGATCCGCCTGTGGGGTTCACCTGTATTTTGTGTGGTCCTATCCACAAAAGGGTTCTGGTCCAAGGAACGGCGTGTCTGATCCGTTTCTAGCTAGTTCATCGGCTGCTTCTTTCCCCTCCACTCCTACATGTCCTGGTACCCAGTAGAGAATTACTTTGTTTGTTTCTTCCAGTTCGTTGATCCTGGTGAAGCATTTCCATACCAGTTTTGATCTGATCTGGTGCGAGGTCAGTGCTTTAATAGCGGCTTGGCTGTCTGATAGTATTGCGATGTCCTGCCCGCTATATTTCCTGTCTAGGTTGAATTGCGCGCATCTTTCGATCGCGTGAACTTCTGCTTGAAATGTACTAGGGAATATTCCCTGCGAATCTGAGTATCTAGTCCTGGACCGTACACTCCTGCTCCAGTGCCAGTAAATGTTTTCGATCCGTCTGTGTACCATTTAATTGTGTGTTGTTTGAATTGGTATTTATCGGATTCACTGCTCCAGTCTCCTTTGTTGCTCAGCTTTGAGTAAAATTTCCTTTCAAAGCAGTATTTCTTGACCATATCATCTCTGGGCCAGTCCAAAACCGGCACCGATTCGGATAGGGTTACTTGCTCTTTGTTTGCGGTGCGTGTTCCTTTCCCGATGCCTTTTTTGCTGATTCTAAATATGGTCTCCTTGGCGATTCGCTTTAGCACTATGTGTAGCGAAGGTATACCTACGATCACTTCTAGTGCTGCTGTGGCTCCTGTTATGCATATGCAGGCTAATCTTTGCACTTTGTTGAGGGATGTCCTCGTCGTGGTTAGCCTAGTTCTGTTAACCCATGCCTCTGTCCCGTAATTGATGATGGATCTTACTATCATCAGGTACATCCATCTCAGTGTGGCTGGGCTGCATCCCCAGTTTTTTCCTGAAATGTTCCTGCACATCATAAGTGCTCTCGTGGCTTTAGTTACCACAGGTTCAACTTGTTCTCTCCAAAGCAGTTTGCTGTCTAGTGTTAAGCCCGGGTAACTGGTCATTAGGGGCACATGCGTCTAGACTGTGGATTCTTTTTAACGCACACTGCTGTAGTTGTAAAAATATAAATAAGACGGAAACTCTGTCCCACTTCCTCTGCGGGTGTCCGGGTTTAAGTAGAGCCCGACATCGAACTCTAGGCAAACCCTTTTTCGACACCCTTGGGGGAATTTCTAAGAAACGTATCATAGGGTTGATCAGTTTCTTGAATGCCACAGCATGGCGGTGAGCCTTGATACTTCTTGGATGATATTATTATATACAATGGAATTCGTTTCTCTATGGAGAATTTAACTTCAAATTTTTGAAGCTTTGCACCTGATGCTTCTCCGATTACTAAACAACCTAACAAGGGCTAGCATGAACCGGAGTATTCTCGGTGCCCCTTGACTTAAGTCAGTCTCTTAGATTACCGGATTATTGCATTGTATTGTTCCGAGCACAGGTTATGGCTATTTGGGAAGCGGCTGAGTAGTTGTCAATGAGACCAATATTGAGTATAGACATCGTCCTTTACACCGACAGTCAGTCGAATCTCGTTCGAATTCATCGTGCATCCATGAGCGGAATATCAATCAGTTACAATCTTATTCTGTGCTGGGTTCCCATGCATTCTGACATTACATTAATTTGCAGTTAGCAGAGAAGACTAGTTGGTCAAAAATAGCACAAAACAGGAGCTCTGAACTATAGAAAGGGTGATCCATCTACCGATAGAAACGGCAAGATACAAAATTTCTACACAAGTACTTAAACAGGATTGTAAGCGATGGTGTAATCTAGATACGTGAAACCATTCAAGACAGACTGGGTCCTAGCTAAACTGGAGCAAAGCTATGAGCTTGCCATGGATAAGCAGAACTCGTATAAGCAACTCTAACAGGCTGCGAGGTTAGGAAGGGATGATGATGAGGACTAGGAAGGCCCATGTCACCCACTATACAGTTGCCCAGCATCATCCTCAACAAGAAAGCAGATTCTTGATGAACACTTCTTCGACGAACCTATAGATGGAAATTAGTCCAAAAATCAAAACAGTCTCAAGAGCAACGGAGCATAATAGACCCTGGTTTAGTCTAACCTTACTTAACCGACTTAACCCAAACTGGCACGAAAATGCCAACAGTTTTGACCACAAATTCCTAATAGAAAAGTAATTACCACCGATGCTTCTGTTTAATTTAAATGCAATGTTGCTCACGACAATTCATCTGCGGCACCTTAAACACCAACTAACCACTCCATACCATAGTTCACACTCCATAACAGCATGAAGATCTGCCATACACGCGCCATATGAATATCCAGAGCGTTGTACATTACAATTCCCTTGTCCATTTTCATTTCCATCACTAATCGACGATGACGCTGGCCACCTCGCGCCGTGTTTGCTGCTCGTCCGTTGCGTCGTTTTGATTGATTGACATCTCGACTGTCGTAATGCGTCTTTAATTTTCCACTCTACACACGCTACGTGTACACACTGTGAAGCTTTTGAAGTGGAAACCAATGGATTTTTCCATCACTAACACCTCATCTTTGTGAAAACCGCCGATCAAAACCAAATGACACAATGGCCGAGCAATTATGATGATGGACAAGGTGACAATGGTGCAAAAAGTCTCACTCGACGGGTCCGGTTGTTGTCTGTTGGTTGGTCATCTTCGAGGTCTTCTTCCAGTGAGTGTGTACGATTTCTCTGGATGGGTTTTTTTTTTATTCTTCCTCTTCCACCAAGTTGGCGTTGCAGTTTCTTTTATCCGTTACGAATCCGAATACCAGTCGTAGCTGGACGAGGCTGACTGTTTTTATTGTTGGTTACCCCGGAGATTGTTGTGACCAAGCGTATCTATGACCATCTAATTAATTGGAATCTTGTTCATTCGCATTCCACAGGCGCAGGCTAACAACTCTGAGGAATACCATAACCCAGCATGTGCTCCTTTCACTGTAATTAACGATTTTTATGGTTTATACCCCACATCCTCCCATTTCAGGTGTCTGCACAAATGCCAATGCGCCATCGGTGTCATCGATTAATCGAATTCTCCGTAATCGAGCCGCTGAACGGGCTGCTGCTGAATTTGCACGTGCTGCTGGATATGGGTTGTATCCACCGCCACCGCATCATTATCCTGGATTTGCATGGCCACCGTCTGCTGTTCATCTTTGGCAACCGGGGAATGTTATGCCGGGGATTTCACCAAATAGCGCTGGAAGTACGACCACATCGGGACCGGTGTTGTCACCAGGCTCGGGAAGTCCCAATACATCGGGATCGCCGGATGCAAATCGAATGATAGGTAAGTGGTTGATGGAGGCGTGGCTGCATATATGAATTTTTATCACCCGCAGACATTGAAGGCGAAGACTCCGAATCACTAGATGGCGAACAACCAAAATTCCGACGGAATCGAACCACATTCAATCCAGAGCAGTTAGATGAACTGGAGAAAGAGTTCGATAAAAGTCATTATCCCTGCGTTAGTACGAGAGAACGACTGGCAGCGAGGACGGCATTGAGTGAGGCTAGAGTTCAGGTTGGTAGAAATCAAGGATATTTTGATAAATTTTACGGTTTCACTTAGTTTAGCCGCGTGGCTAACAGGGTTCTATTCTCTAAATCTCTCTTAGGGCACAGAGTTCTTAAATGCACTTACTCTTCCTCCTCCCGGTCTGAGCTTCTGCAAATCTTCCAATCCGCTCTTCGTTGGTAGAAAGATTTTCTCATTAAAATTGAGCATTAAATATCCTAGATCTTCCTTTCATATTCTCAGTATCACTTGTCGAATTTCCATTTGAGATGCCATTCTTCTTCCTTTTATCAGCGAGGCTAACAAGGAAACGAAAACAAGGGATTATAACCCTCCCACTTTACCGCATTTCTACTGATCCGCCTGTGGGGTTCGCCATTTGAGATGCCATATGTGGACTAAATGGCTGCAAATGACTGTATCTACTTTGACTGCCTCGAATATCAGCGTGGACAGATTCATAGTCCAACTGCCATGTATTTCCACAACAGATGCCTTTACAGCTGGTGCCTTGATTAGAACTTCCTTCAGTTACACTATGGTGATACCGTAAGAAATACTGCATCCTAAGTTCACTTTGTCAGAGAACCACTTAGGTTAAGTTAGCGTTGCAGGCAGCCTAATTTAGACCAGCAAAGGTCTATTGTGGTACCATATAAATCTACGATCTCTATATTCCGCCACCCAAATGAGGTGAATATTGAATTGATTAGCCATCTCGTGAAGAGATGGGCGACAATTAAAGGCACTTTTTGAATTGAAAGTGATAGATTCCAGCGATTTGATCACAGCTTGACTGTCTGTAAAAATGGTACTATCCGGATTAGATATCATATTCTACCTTAGCCACGATAGGGCTTCCTTTATCGCCATAATCTCCGCCTGAAAAACATAGCAATGTTTAGAAAATTAGAGGAGACTTCCTCTCCTACTCCCGCTTTTTTGATTCCAGCTCTGGTCACTCATTAACATTTTTGTCATTATGTTTTCCGGGGTAATGACGCCGATGAGAGATTCTAGCGCCCTCCTTTCAGCTTCCCATCTGTTGCACTCAAAGAACATGTCGTTTGCGTCGTCCAGTTCCAGTTACAGAAATTGGTGAATGTAATAATTCACTTCCCCGTGTTTCCGTCCCTTCCATTCAGCGATATTGCTGATCAGCCTCGCGGTCCATAGTCCCCTGCTTTCTGAGCTCCATCTCGCCTGCCATTTCTGTTTCGTGAGCTCCTTCGCCTCCTCGGTTGCGCTTCCACTCTAATTTCCGCCTTTTTGTCGTAGACGTACTTCCTCTCTGCCACAAGGAGATCAATAGGGGTTACTCTCGCGACTATGAGGACGGCTGGTTCCGACACCGTTCGGTACGAACTTGCAGCCCGTAGTGCCGCGCGCCTTTGTACTGCGGCCATTTGTTTCCTGTATTTCTCTTGTCATAGTGCGTCGGCCCATATCTCGCACCCATACAGGAGAATGGCGTGGGTGACTGTCATCAGGAGCTTTCTCTTGTTAGCTGTTGCACCTCCAACGTTTGTCATTAATCTCCTCAGCGACATTGTGACCTTCGCAGCTTGTTTCGAAGCAGATCTGACGTATATTTGATGCCAGAAAGTGAGCTTCGTGTTTAGGGCCATCCCTCGGTACTTCACCGCTTCCTTGCTGGTTATTACCTCAGACCGGACTTGGAAGTCGACAATAGTTGGAATCCTCTACTTTGTGAAAAGGACTATCTCCGTTTTTTCTGTGGCCAAACCTAAGCCATGTTGCTTCATCCAGAGGTGTACCCGCCTCATCGCCTGGTTGAGTTTTCTTTGCACGCTATCGGTGTCTCTTGCCGTAATCACCGCGGCGATATCATCTGCTAATCCTACCAGAAAGGTGTCTTCGGGCACTTCCATACGAAGGATGCCATCGTGGGAGATGTTCCAAAGATCGGGTCCCAGGTTTGAGCCTTGCACTGCTCCAGCAGTAATCTCCTTTATTCGAGGTCCTTCTGCGGTGTTGTACGAGTATAACAGCTTCCGGTCCTTGAGATAGTCCTTCACCATCCGCAAGAGATATTCGGGAATATCAAAAATATTTTCGAGGGCGTTCAGCATATCGCTTCATCTGACTGAATTGAAGGCATTTCGCACGTCCAGAGTTGCTAGCAATACGATTTTCCTTGAATAGTGGTTGCCCTGTTGAACCAATTGGGCGGCCCTTACCACTTCTTCAATTGCTCCAATCGTAGAGTGGCCCTTTCTGAATCCGTGCTTCCTTTTGGACAAATCTCCTGCTCTCTGCACGGCTGCTGTAGGCCTTGGTTTTAACAACTTTTCCAGGATTTTCCCTGCGGTGCCCAGCATAAACACAGGCTAATGGGGAATCCGGGTCCCCTTTTCCTTTGCTGATCAGTACCAAGCTCTGTAACTTAAAGCTCCTAGGGAAAACTACTTCCCGGAGAAAGCTATTGTAAATGTTCAGCAGCAGCTGAGGACATGTCTGGGCAATCGTCTTGAGCACATCCGCTGGTATTCCATCGGGCCCAGAGGCTTTTCGATTTTGTAGAGTTTTCAAAGCGAGGATCAACTCTTCTTCACTGAACATCGGTGTTTCTGGTCATTGGACTAGAGAGGTGTCGGGCGGCTGAACACAATGCGCTGGGAAGAGTGGGTTCACTATAAACTCCATCCTTTTTTCACAGAGGATATGGCTAGCCAACTGTGTTCCCAGTTTTTGCATTATGACTTTGAAGCCTAGCTCCTAGGAGTTGCTGTTGACATCCTGACGGAGATCCTTCCAATTCTTCTTTTTTGCTCGAATTGAGGGCCATCAAGCTCGGATCTCGTGGTTCTAAATTCTCCTAGATTGTCTTCCGAGGATTCAGCTTGTCTTCTCCTACCCGTGGTGACTTTGCATCTGAGATGTAGGCATCTTCTTCGAAGCGCAGCTGTCTCATCGCTCCACCAGTACACCGGTTCCCTGTTTCTATTTGAGCCCCTCACTCTAGGCATCGAGGCGTCACATGCCAGCCGTATGATTTGCATCGTTGCCTCTACTGATGCATAGGCAAATCGACCTTTGCAAACAGGCAAGATAGGTTAGGTGAACAGCTTTTTCCAAGGCTGTCCACCAGACGATCATGGGCCTTATGATAGATGCATAGACCTAGTATGTAATTCGTGGCTGTTTCTTATTACTTTCTTACAGCTGTATAGAGCTGTACTGGCTTTCTTAACGCGTTCGAGGACATTGGGTTTCCAGGTAAGTTCTTTGTCAAGAATGAGACCCAAATATTTGACTTTGTCTACGAGTGTCAAACTAGTGCCACTTAGTTTTGCAGGATCTAAATGTGAAATTTTGTATTTCTCTGTGAAGTGGATTAGTTCTTTTTTTCCAGTTGACACCAAGATCACATCCTTTAGTCCATTTAAAGAGCTAAGAGAGAGTGTCTTCCAAAAGATCGGTGGGCGTATTGAGGTCTCGAGACAGCTATAGCAATGTTATCCGCATAAGCAATTACCTTACAGGATTAGAAGCAGTTTATTCACCACTAGGTTCTAATGAAGGCGAGAAAGCATCCCACCTTTTGGAGCTCCTCTACTCACAAATCTTCGAGCTACAGTGTCTCTCAGCTTAGAGTTGACAACAAAAAAAAAAAATATTTGGCGCAACAGCTCTTTAAGTGCCTGGGCCTAGCTTCTCGCAACCACTCATGTTGTGTGCGTTATATTTTTCACACGAATGGAAGGGACCTACAGTTTAGTGCCGAATCCGAACGGCGCTATTTGAGAAGCTTTTTCGTGACAACAATACTCTCGGATGTTTGTCAGACGCTCGCGAGAGGTGGGACTGTGAAAAAACTTTTAGAGTTGACAACACCGCCCATTAAAAACTGGCTAGTCAAGGCGCCAATCGGCCCTGCGCCACTTTCGGAAGTTTCAACTTGACCTTCTTCATAGTTCTTGTCGACAATGTTATACGGTTGCTTCTGATCGAGCCATTAACTGACGAAAACCTCATGAGGGAGCTAATGAACACAGACACCCCTTTTGTGTAAGATTTTTCAGCTTCAAACTCTTCAAACCATCTGCATTCTGAAGCGGTCCCATCTATTTGAGTGACAAAACATTACGATAATGACATGACTCCTCATCCAAATTCTTGCATTCGTACTATCCTTTCTTCTGTAATCTGCTAGATGTATCCTGTGGGCACAAATAACCGCTACTGATTCATTCAAGTTTTCACAAATCAGCACCTTTACAAATAGATTCTCGGCAGCTTTATCTTTCCGATTTTTCTAATTTTTCTCTGTCACTGTCTGCTTTCTTCTAACAAATTATTATTCCACTATACACACCTTGAACTGCTCAAAAATACACTCAAAACCGCCGCGCAGATACATTCCTTTTTTTTACAAACTAACGCAATATCTCTTCGCATTGATCAATTAGGTTTGGTTTTCCAACAGACGAGCGAAATGGCGACGACATCAACGTGTGAATCTGCTCAAGCAACGTGCATCACCACCCCTGCCGTCATCAACCCAAGCACAGTCAGCACCAGTTCCAGTCTCAACACCACCATCATCCCAGAAACAGCAGCTCAACAACATCCACCACCACACCAAGCATCCATATCGCCTGCAACAGCAGCCATCTTCCTCGCCTCCGCCAACAAACACCAACAACAACAACAGTTCCTTGCTTCGGCACAACGGGGATACCCCACCATTTGCTATCATCCATCGACAACTCCCGACAAAAGTTGGCGATCATCAGCAGTCGAACGTCCGATACTCTTCCAATCCATCGGGAGATTTCAACCCTACAACCAGCAACAATTCCACTCTTTCCCAAGTCAGCACCCTCAATTCGTTGCGTCCCACCACATATCATCACCGTCCGCATCTTCCACTGCATCATCATCCTGCTCAACAGCAGCAACAGTCAATGACGACACTGGCAGCGATAGTTGCTGCAGTTCGCAACAAGGACGACCAACAATCACCAACACAATCTCAATCGATACAAAATCACAGTATCCAGGCGGTAGGCGAGGAAACGGAAGCACCGCCAGCATCACACACAGCATCAGTTCCATTATTAATGGGCGGTGAGCACAGCGCCTTCCGTTCTTTAGTGAATCCATCATCAGCGGCAGCGTTTGCCTTTGGCTTGGCTCAAAAGTATGCAGCTTCGATATCTGTTGTCGATACGAATGGTAGAGAGTCCCCCGATTCGGACGACGAAGAGATCAACGTTCACGACAACGATGGGGATACTGGGGACGATTCATCCAATGACAAGCAATCTTCATCAAGACATCCGCTACAGCTGACGAAGCATCAACGGAAATAGTCCTGTCTACAATCCAACCTACACAACTTAGTGCAATCTTATACAGTTTGTGTGTATATCCAGAAATTCTTTCCTGTATCCTGGTAATCACAGGTAATTAAAATGTAAGGCCTTCCATGCAGTTTGAGGCATTAAAGTTATCTGACAGAAGTCAATCAAATATTTTGCTATTTCGGGACAATCTATGTGGTTCCTACGACTTTTTGATCAAGAGCTTGGTCCCTGAGTACCAATTCGACATAGAAAAGCTTAAACTACTCACTGTATCTGTCAAGAGAAGGATCTAAAAACTGAGATGTTCACGCATGAGCTCATTACTTTCCTACATATTTATTTTTTTTATTAAATTCCTCGAAAATGTGATTAAAAATCTTTTAAAACAAAAAAATAAATAAAACGCCACACCAAAGCCTAGCTTGCTGTCTTGTAACTTCATTTCCTCTTGACTTCTAACCCTGAGATGACAAACTAAGTATTAAAAGAATTAATAAATGTTTTAAATATTTCTAATAAAATTCGCAATACTATTAAACTTAAGTGTAATAAATGTAATTATTATATTATATGTCAGTGAGTGAAATTAAAAGAAAAAAATTTTTCTAATGTATAAAATCATGAAAAATAAATAAAAGTTTAACTATTTTGTTCATAAATATATATATATACATATGTTAAAATAGGTTAAGTATACGGTATAGAATCCAGGTGCAAAAGAATAAAATAATATTAATCGAAAGTATGTGCATATATGTTTGTTTTATT
Source organism: Brachypalpus laphriformis (assembly GCA_945910035.1). Taxonomy (NCBI): domain Eukaryota; kingdom Metazoa; phylum Arthropoda; class Insecta; order Diptera; family Syrphidae; genus Brachypalpus; species Brachypalpus laphriformis. The sequence goes on from OX246756.1 coordinate 162,304,286, forward strand.
TAATATTTGGAACTCAGCTCGTCAAGTGCCTGGGCCTAGCTTCTCGCAATCACTCATCTTGTGTGCGTTATATTTTTCACACGAATGGAAGGGACCTACAGTTTAGTGTCTCGTGATAAGCAATACTCTCGGATATTTGTCAGATGCTCGCGGCAGGTGGTACCGTGAAAAAACTTTTTGGTGTTTTCTGAGATTCGAACTTGGAACCTCACGCGCAGTGGTCCGGCACACTAACAACTTCACGGCGCCCACGAAAGTCTTCCAAAAGTAAGTTTAAATTTCAGTAATCCTTAATGCAGCTCTGCTGGTTCCCTGGACATGAAGGCATGCCAGCGGACGATAAAGCCGACGAACTGGCTAGAGGGGACTCAGCACTAAATTCGGATCAACTCGACCCCCCAGTGTACATCCCGCCTTGTACACTCAAACGAAGCAGGGAACAAAGTTCTAAGGGAGGTGGACAATAGGTGGAATTGTCTAGATACTTGTCTCACCACGAGGAAGCTATGGCCTGCATTCGACAGAACAAGAACCAATGGACTTATGTAGAGGAAGAGAAAATCGCTCTCAACTCCCATGGGAGTAATAAGGGAGCATAACACCATGCGATACCACATGCAAAAGTTCCGTGTGGCGAACGAAAACTTAATAGGGGCTGTGGTGACGAGGAAATTCAGGAGGACACTACCCACTTTCTTTTTTCGGGACACTTGAAGACACTTCAAGATACTTGAAGACACTTCAAGACACTTCAAGACACTTCAAGACACTTGAAGACACTTCAAGACACTCCATGACACTTCAAGATACTTGAAGGCACTTGAAGATACTTCAACGTACTTCACGACACTTCAATGTACTTACTTACGTTCTGCGCCATGCTCTCCTCGGACCGCCAGGTTTTCTGCCATCCTGAGTTAGTGGGTTCCATTGCATAGCATGGTTCGCTATGCAACTGTCACCCTTTCGGAACGTGTGTCCAATCCACTGCCACTTCCGCCGTTGGATGGTTGTGCCTATTGGTTCCTGACCCGTTCTCTCGTAAAGGTGTTCGTTAGAGATACGATTGGGCCAGAAAATCCTTAAGATATTGCGCAGGCACCTATTAACAAACGTTTGCAGCTTTCTGGTGATAGTAGTGGTCACTCTCCACGTGCTGCAATTATAATACAGCACGGATTCAACGTTGGAGCGAAACAGTCTTATTTTTGTGCTCAAACTGATTGCATTGCTTCGCCATATTTTCGACAACATCCCAAACGCGACTTTGCTTTGGCGATCCTGTTGGCTATATCCAGTTCGGTTCCACCATCGGTCGAGATAATACTCCCAAGATACTGGAAATCCTCTACTCTCTCTACCGGTTGTCCAGCAATGCATATTTGAGCCGATGAGGTAGTTCCAAGGCTGATCATTTTAGTTTTTGCCGTATTCATTTTCAGCCCGACGACGCCTGCCTCCCTCCCCACATCTGCTGTCATTTGGTGGAGGTCCATAATTCTGTGGGAGAGTAAGCATACATCGTCTGCGTAGTCAAGATGTTTCAGTTGAGAAGTAAGAGTCCATCGAATTCCTCCGTTTCCCATCGACAAAGCTGCATGAAGCACATCGCTAATCACCAATAGGAATAATATTGGTGAAAGGCTACAGCCTTGTCTTACCCCACTTTGGATCTCAAATTCCTCAGACAACCTTCCTCTGTGCAGAACGTGCTAGCTGTGATAATAGCAAATCGGGAATTCCTCTCCTGCGTAAGGCACGCCAAATAAACTGCCTGTTGACACTATCGAACGCCTTCTCGAAATCGATGAACAACAGGTGGAGTGACGATCGATATTCAACACACTGTTCGATGATAATCCGCAGGGTGTTGATGTGGTCGGCACAGGAAGATCCAGAGCGGAAACCTACTTGTTCTGCATCAAGTGTGTCTTCGAGATGTTGTTTGATTCGCTCCAGGATGATTTTAGCTATTATCTTAGCTACAGCAGGCAACACGCAGATACCCCTCCAGTTTCCGCACTCCATTAAATTTCCTTTCTTAAGAAGCTTGACAATCATTCCCTTTTTCGACTCGTTAGGAAAGCTCTCAGCTTCCCAAGCTCTCTCTATAAGTGGAAGCAGAAGCTCAGCCGATGTTGTGGGCGCTGCTCGTAAGAGCTCTGCTGGAATACCGTCAAGTCCTACCGCCTTGTTGGTTTTGAGTGCCTTGATCGCGGTAATGATCTCATCTTTACTGGGAGTCGTGGTGCGTATTCGGGAACTTCTCACCTCGGGCATCTCAGTCTGATTTAGGAGCATATCGCTAGCGAATACGCGGTTCAAAACCGTAGCAAAATGCTCCTTCCATCTTTAGAGCTGGTCCTCATCCGAAATGAGCAAGGAGCCGTCTAGGTTTTTCACTGGGTGTTGGCTGAAGCTGCGACCTCCTGTCAGCCCTTTGGTGATTCTATAGACGCTCCTGCTGTCGCACCTCCGTGTAGCTTCTTCTGCTTCTATAGCCAGCGCGTTAATGTAGTTGCGCTTGTCACGTCGTACACTACACCGAACTTCTCTCATCTTCATGCGATATAGGGACTCTAGCTCGCTTGTCCCTGCTGCTGGAGTACCTGCAACGTGAGCTTTCAGTTGTTTTCGTTGGTCAATCCGTCTCCAGGTATCCTCGGAAAGCCAAGCCCTATGTCTTCCCTGCGATCGACCGACAATTCTTTCAGCACCAGATGTAAAAACATTTTTCACAGCACACCAATGTTCTTGGATGATTGCGGGCATTGAGCTGCTGATTGCTTTCACACCTTGCGAAAAGTGCTCCGTTAATTGTTGGCGCACTGAGGGATCACTAAGTCAATCGATGTTGAACCTGGGCATTCTTGTTTTGTCGTGGGATCTTCGAACTACAGCAGTGCGTAGTTGGAGGGTAGCTATCATAAGATGGTGATCACGTACTATCTCCACATCTGCCCCTCGCCTGTTTCGGACGTCCAGGAGACAGCTTCTAAAGCGGCGGCTGATAGCAAAATGGTAAATTTGGTTGGAGGTTGCTTGCCTGTCGTTGGAAACCCCGCTGACTTTGTGGCAGGTCTTGTGCTCAAACATGGTGCCACCTATCACAAGGCGGTTGGCATTGCAGAAATCCACAAACCTTTCGCCGTTGTCATTGCGGTTGCCTAGTCCATGCTTCCCGATTACATGTTTGAGCCCTTCGTTGTCGTTGCCTACCTTGGCATTCAAATCCCCCATCACTATGTCTCCATTTGGTGTTGTGTTGAAGACGGCACTTAAGAGATTGTAGAAGCTCTCCTTTTCATCCTCAGACGAACTATACGTTGGCGCGTAACACTGTATGATGGTGACGCGTCGTACTCTAGTCCGGAATCTGGCCATCAAAATCCTATTACCATGAGGCTGCCAGGAAATTAGGCAATTGCGTGCTGTTGTTGTTAGCAGTAGTCCAACTCCATATTCCCGCGGACTTCCGGATGGTCTTCCAGAATAGAGTACTACAGTGTTACGCGTTGGGGATTGGTACTCGCCCGCTTCTAACCATCTTACTTCACTTACCCCCAAAATGTCCAGTTTATATCGCATGAATTCCTTTTCCAGTTGAAGGAATCTGACAATATAAGGACCTTCGCTTCCCGAGTCGAAGAGCGTCTTTACATTCCAGAAACCTATCTTTGTCCGGGTACAATAGCCAAAAGTCGTCAACATGTAATCATTCCTTATCCGAGGCATAGTGCCGGTTTCTATAGCGAGCAATTTTCGGTAACGCAGGTTGCTGGCCCACGTTACCTAGCCTAGAATCAAGGCCCTAGACAACCCGCACTTACAATTTTAGCCTACACGTATAAGGGTTTATACGTATAGTTGCCCGGGGACCACCACTAGGAGGTAAAGTAAGCACTTCATCACGAACTTGATTGTTGCGCTACTGGCCCAAGCCAAGTTTTGAGCAGTCAGTAGATTCCCGATCAATCGCAATGCAGGTTCCCAAAGTGACATCAGTATTCCGCTTCGGGGATATGAGTGCTGCCATTGGCCCATTAAGGTGTTCATCTGCCACCATCTCTATTCCACAACCCTGATGAAGTTAGCCAAATCTTTACAGACCTGAGCTTCGGATATGTCGAAGTAGCTCGAGCCGTCTATGCAATAGAGAATAGATAAATATAAAGAAACAATAGCTACATCCAATGGAATCATTCTACACCTCCTGTCAAAATGGTTAGAAAAGATTCAGTTCTCATGTAGTTTGAATGGTCAATAACCAGGTTCTAACTCTATTTACAAAGGCTTCAGAATTATATGTTCTTCTAATAGAAGCGGGTAATTCATTAAAGTATGTAGGGGCGGATACTAGATAGACGAACCCCACAGGCGGATCAGTAGAAATGCGGTGAAGTGCGGGGGTTGTGATCCTCTATTTTCAGATCATAACCTCGCTGATAAAAGGAAGAAGAAGAAGAAGAAGGGGCGGATGCTACAATAGTTAAAAACGCGCATAATGTGTTCTGCGTGCCTTTGGTACATCAACAATTTAAACGGAAACTGTAAATTCTTGAATTCCTAGCACCACTTCACTTAAAGAACTCTCCTCCTCTTCTTCTTCTTCTTCTTCTTCCTCTTCTTCTTTTTCTTTTTCTTCTTCTTCGTTCCCCGTTTGCTGTTAGGCGTCGAGATAACCTCGAAGTATCCATTCCTTCCACTGGTTCTCGTCACGGCAAATCTCTCCTCATTTCCGTGAGGGTCTTACCCCTCTTTCGTCCTACTACTTAGACCCAGTCATCAAGTGTTGCGTGGTCTACCTCTTGGTACGGTTCCCCTTCAACCTTCACATCAGCTATTTGTTTAGCTTTTCTTCCCTCTTTCATGCGCTGCACGTGTCCAAACCGTTTTAGTTGTCTTTCCTTTATGATGGGTTTTTTCTGACGAACTTCTGCTCTTACTCATTCATTTCTTTTCGTTCAATGCTTATCCAAAAGAGATAAGCTTTCGGTTCCATATAGAGCTATTGGCGCGATTTCTGCATTGTACAACTTCATTTTGACTTGTGTGCTTATCTGCCGCTTGTTTACTATGGTACTGCTAATTTGATAGTTAGCCGATATTTCCTTTTTCATTCGGTTGATCACCTCCTAATCAATTCTACCATCGCAAGTTGCATTGGTCTCTCCTGCTTCCATTCTTTCCAGAGCTTTTCCTTCGCGCGTTACTGTGAAACTGTCCTCCGATCTATCCTCTTTAGAGACCCACATAACTTTAGTCTTATCGACATTCACCATCATCCCTTCGCTTCTAATTCTTAAGAGATGTTTCTGTGTAATCGCTAGTCCGTAATGCGGTGCAGTGCCCCTGCAGTGCTGGTACGGTGCCACTGAAGTTCCTCAAGCCAAGCCTTCTGGTATGCGTGATTACTTTGTCTTTTCTTTCTCCTGTCAAGTGGATTCAAAGATCCTCACCCTTTCGCTCGTGGTGATGTGTTTGCTACGGAATTTTTGAAACTGTCTGCTTACATTATTTTGGATGTTATGTAAGCCCAGTGGGAGGTCCCCAATCCACAACTATATACACGCATTTCAACCTGCCCGCTACTACATCCCACTTAATCTAACGTCTATCAAATTCTACGGCGAAGTAGACACCTAATGGCGCAGACATAAGGTGGAAAATTAATGTCAGTATTCAATGGCCTTCATTGCCTGAGTTGAGTTAAGCCTGCAATAAAACTCACATTCTAATGGCAAGTAACCTGCTGCATCGATAGCTGTTGAATTAGTTTTCCAACACCATCTGTAGTTATTATTATTGCCTGTCACAATCCACCGTTTAAGTCACCGCCAGCTTAGTACATTTAAAATATATTTTTATTTACTCACGCTGATACAGTGCCGGTTTCATTCGAGAAAGAAGTCCGACATTCCACTTATACCCCGTCACTTCTGATTACCTGTGTCACACGTTTAGTCGCCAAGAAGTTATAATTGTTTCACCTTGGCTAAGCACACTCATTCTTTCACGAAAAGTCAACCTACGAAACGAGCTTGAGCCGAGAAAGGAAAAGGGCAAAATCGTGGCATTAGAACAAATTTCATCTGGAAATAAAATGTTTGTCTTCCTTGTGATTTTCTTATTTTTTTCTCTCTCTCTCTCTCGGCTCTGCTGCACGCAATCCTTTTTGTTCCGTCGCTTTAGCATTTATCTGTATGTCCCTTCAGATGATGCTAAAATTAAATTCGATTTAAAATTCCACAACACATCGAAGATACGTTTAGAAGGGATTCTTTGACTTCGAAATTCTTTAACACCCAGATTACACATGTTCACTCTCATACCTTTAACCTGGTGCGCGCAGATATTCGCTGATGATGCTGGGTGATAATACACTGTGCGATGTATCTTCGCTTGAAGATCATGAGCGGGGTGCCGAATGGGTCACCTTTGAGACCTATATTTGTACTACCACCGCTGATTATGCACAATGGCGGATGAACAAATGGAAACAGGGAGAGTGAGAGATTCAAGACATCGACTACGAAAACGACGCCGGTCCTTGCATGATGGTGTTGAAGGTGTTGAAATTGAAATTCGACGCGAGGCAAAAATGCTAATGGATATGCAAATAAGTAAGTTGTATTGGCAGACAGATAGACAGACAAGAGTGGTACACGTATCCGTCGGATTTATTTTCAATTAATTTTATTTGCTCTGGTGTATCTCTTGGAGAACAGATGAGAGGGTGATCTTGTATTAACGCACACGCGCACTTAGTAGTAATTGATTTTGACTATCAGTCGTGGGCACAAGAAAGTGAATTAATTTTTGTATGCACATTGTACTCATATAAAATTTGAGCGTCGAATTGCAGCAGATAATCGCACACTATTCCATGAATTTCTTAAGTATACTGCTGTTAATAGTATGACTGAATTTATCTAAAAGAACTTGTACCTGAACTTATATCAGTTAAGGAAAAAATCTTGAATGACCATCACCGTTAAATAGGTAGGCAACTGCTTGTGTGAAAGCTTTATTAGCCTTTTGTGATTCGGACTTTGAAAAGAAGGAGCTCTCATACTTCAGACTCAGAGTAGATTCCACACTCTCCGACTGGATTGAATGTATGCTCAAGACGAGACACATCAACTCGGAGCCGGGTGACAGCCAAGTACGTTAATACAATGGCCTCTAGAGGAACCCCGCAAGGAGGGATCTCCTCTACTATAGACTCTAGTCGCAAACGAGATTCTTTTAAAATTAGGACACAGCGGAGTAAAAGTTGTTGCTTATGCAGACGACATCGTCCTACTTATGTCCGGCAAATTTCTCGGAACTATCACCGAACTTCTGCATTCGGCCCTGAATACCCTCCATAACTGGGCGAGAAGTTGTGGACTAAGCGTTAAAACAAGGAAAACAGAAGTGGTCCTCTTCACCAACAAAAAAATCATCGCAGCTTTCGGACCCCTACAACTCAGTAACACTTCACTCCAAGTCTCAGATAATGCACGATATCTTGGGTGCATACTTGACCGCAAACTGAGTTGGAGAGATAACACAAATGAAAGAATAAAGAAAGCGTACATTGCGTTCCTTGCTTGCAGCTGAATTTTTGGTAAAAAATGGGGACCCAAACCTGCCATCATCCACTGGATGTACAATAGCAGAGAAAAACATACATCTCAAGGAGTTGACTAAAATCAAGAGACTTGCCTGCATAGCAATTACAGGCGCCATTAGAACCACCCCGACCGCAGCACTTGAAACAATTTTCGCACTGATTCCGCTAGACTTATTTGTTAAGAAATTAGCTGCAATGAGTGCCCCGTGCCTAAAAGAATCCAACCTTTGAAGAAAGGGCCACACGGGCCACCGTAGCATTTCAAGATGGGCTCACCTAGAGGCCACCACAGAATATCTTCCGCCATCCCCCGACTTCAGCCTAAACGTCAGAACGGTCATCCCATCAAGCTTACACCGGGATGACGGTGGCGCCATTAGCACGCATAGTATTTCAGTCTTCACTGACGCATCCAACACAAACGAAGGAGTGGATTCGGGTATCTACTCAGCGGAACCTGATATTGCAATACCACTTCCGAACCACGACAGTGTGCCACAGGCAAGAGTCCTAGCGATAGCAGAGGTGCCACGAGAACTATCCACGAAACTTCTTACTAGGAAAGAGATTAATGATTACATAGATAGTCAAGCTGCTATAAAGGCCATCTCATCCGCGGTTTTAAAATCAAAGCTAATAAAACGCTGCCGCGAGGAACTTAACATTCTTATTCAAAGCCACCGTGTAACACTCTAGTGGGTCCCAGGACACAAAGGAATTCCAGGCAACGAGATGAACTGGCAAGAAAGGGATCAGAATAAGACCTGTCAGTGGTCCAAAGCTCAGTTCTACCTCCCCTAATACTTGTTAAACCAAATATAGCACTTGACTTCAAACGACAAGCAAAAGGAAGATGGAGGCCGCTCCCTTCATGCTCTGTCTCCAGAAGCATCTGGACAAAACATAGCGAGATGAAAACCAAGCTCATCCTTACTCAAAATAGACAAAACTTAGCGCTTCTCATAGGTATCATTACCGGCCACAACCTATTGTCGGTCCACCGGAAGAGAATGCGGCTAAGTACAGATGAACTCTGCAGAGGATGCAGCATTACAGACATAGAGGAGGACGCAGAACACTTCCTCTGAAAATGTCCTAGTCTCTGCAATACCAAGAAGACGGCCCTTGGAGAGTATTTCTTCAACCATCTGGGCGACCTGTCTGTAAATCCACCAACCACTATCATGAAATTTATAACTTCTTCAGGATGGTTCAGAGAAGGCCGTTCCATTAACACAGAACTCTAGCTATTTTGTTCTTTCCTCTCTTTACAGTTCTTCAGCCAGAGCACAATGGATCCGTTTGAGATCCGAGTGCAGGCTGCACTCAATCGTTGCAGCTAACCGCTTTAACCTAGCTATTGTGGCTGGGTTTAGTTTATGACTCAGTCCATCTTCTACATCTTCCTCGCAGTACATAAACTCTTGCGAGTAGTCTCCAGTCATCATGGCTAAGTACTTAACATCTCATGAGTCTTTTTTTTTTAACCTGTCTCGGGAAAGGCGCACTCTGAGCTAACGCCCCGAGATGCCTGCAGATGTCTCTTAATTCTGCATTTAAATTGCTGCTGATTAAAGCTTTCCGGAAATATTTCATCTGGAAGTGGATTCCAAAGATTGGTTGTCCTGTAATAAAATTAATATTCTTGTGGTTGCCAGGTGTACATGAAAGTTTTGTACTCTAGTGATCTGCCTGGTAAGACGTTGAAAGGTCGAGTTTCTAAGGAGCATTCTGTTGAGGTCTTCCGATTATCTGCCATGATAGAATCTGTAGAATAGGCGTAAGTCTGCCACTTGCCTTTGACGAGCCAACGATTGAAGGTTAAACTCAAGTGCAGGATCTTCTATCAAGCGAACTGCTTGTTTCTGGATACTGCCAAGTAGATTTAGATAGTATTATGAAGCCGAGATCCAAACAAAAGAGCAGTATAGTCTAACTCCGGTCTTACTTGTGCATTGTATTAAAGAAGAAGTTGTGGCGGTGTAAAGTACTTCTTTGCTCAGCTGATTGTTCGATGCTGCATATGTGGTGATGTTTACTGTGACATCCAGTAAATGCATGGTCTTCTTGGGTTCGATTATTTGATTAGCCATTTAAAGCTGGGGAATAGCAGATGTATTCTTCCTGAAATAGATGGCAAATTGTGTTTCCTTCGCATTGAACTCCATAAGGGTTGTTAATTGTGAGGATTTATTCGCATCTTTGACTATGCGAGGTATTGGGCATGCGATACACGTCCTTCTCTGTGTAACTAAATAATAGCCCGGGTGTTGTGTTGTCAATAAATTATTTCTTATTGACTTTTTTATTTTCTGTTTGTGACAGGAGAGAAAATGAAAAAGTTGACACGAAAACTAGATTTACGATTAGAGCATTGGGAAACGTTAGTTATTATCCACGAATTGGTCTCAGAAATTCTGTACGCCCTTCAAAATATTGAAATACACCCGAGAGCTGGACTGCTCTTTACTAATTCGTGAGCTATCTACTCTTCACCCTATACTTTGTCTGTAGCTGTCTTGGATGTCTTCTGATTAACACATTGACTACCATGGCTATCAAATATGATAGCCAGTAGGTGCTTTTGCTAAAAGAATTTAGGTAATGACAAATATATGTTGAATTTCTTCAAAATTGGTTTGGCAGTGAATGTGTTAAGATTTCTGCAATCTGGTTTCTACATTGTTAGAAGCAACTCTAAAGCTATTTGTTTTAGCCTCTTTTATTTCCATATTGTACTTCGTTATCCTTAGCTTCTGTCGCGCTTGTCTTTATCAAAGAACATTTGTACTTTGGAAAGTTCGATAGACCGGTTTCAGGAATCATTATGAGTCGTAATTAATCTTCAAGGTGAAGCCCTTAATTTTCAAACAAATCACCGGCCTAAAAATCCGAATGAAATTCCTCACAATTCATTTTCTCCATAAATTAAGAACACACAGGTTACTGAACGATCATCTCAGAATTTATGAATTTATGATAATTTAATTCGATAAATAGAGTCTGCAAGTCGCGAGGTTAACGCCAACTTAAAATTTATGGCCATCCCAATCCAAGGGAATAACTTAATCCAAATCCTCGACAAACCATTTAAAACTAACTAATCAATATTAATTCTTAAATAACTTACTTTCACAAAAAATAGTAGAATTCTCAACCGACACCTGTACCCCACAGATAGATGGCTCCATTATTCGTTATCTATGATCATGGGTCACAAGTCAAACATCACGCGTTCGATAAATTCCTCTGTCTCCCGTCTGGTCTGGATATCAATTTCTGCGTGAAATTGCGTTCTAATAAATATCAAAAGACCAAAGTCATCAACCATTTTAGAATATGAGAAATCCATCGGTCCGCCTGTATAATAAATTCCGACTTTCCACAATCATTTGTATGATTAAACTGTAAAACAAAACAGATATCCAGAGGTATCCTCTCTTTTGTATAATTTATCGAAAGATAATGGGTTTTGTATCTTTTTTTTTTGTTTTTCTATTTTTTTGTTGGAATGCTCGCGCAAAAATTAAGCTCCGGTAGTCTCTTTATCATTTCGTGTATGAATTGGTCGTATGGAATTTCTAAAACACACAAAGATCAAATGATCATAATTAAAATTTATTTAATACCATTAACGGTGATAAGTCACTATTAACGGCATAGCCATCTGAAACTATCACAAAGCGTATTAATTATGCATAAGAGATTAGATTTTTTGGAATTCTTTCGAAGCCAATATGAATATTTGGTTTCCTTGGCTCGAAGGTATCGAAAGTCTACAGCACGTATGCCATGGTGAAGGTTTGCATAATCTTACGATTAATCATTGCGGAGAAATGACACCGAAAAATCATTCATTAATAAATTGTGTAACCAAATAATAGCACGGGCATTGTGCTGTCAATAAAAAATGTTTTATTGAATTTTTTTTTATTTTTTTTTTAGTTTGGGGAGGGAGAGAAAACGAAAGAGTTGACGTGCAAACTAGAACTGAGGCTTTTCGTTAGAACACAAACAGAGTGAAGCTGTTTAGTTGAACAAAATCCTGGACGGACGCGGGCAGTAACTGAAAAATTACATTGGTTGCATTTTAAGCAGGGAGGGGTTTTCCAACATCAGGAATAACCTGATGAACACTGACAACATTAGAAAGAAAGCCAAGTCTACCAAGAAAATTTACGTTAAGTCAAAAATGTTGTTCTCCCAATCTTCCGATCTTTCAGGACATCCCTTTTGTACAAAATCCTTATGCCTAGGAATAATTAATTTGTAATAACATAGAAAGTCAGAACAGTCAGCACAGTTTGAAGTCACTCACTAATTTCATAACAGCTTAACGTTGAAGTTCCGAAACTTCCATTTTTTTCCACAGTTCCTGTCATTGTCATTGGAAGACAATCTCTGTCCATAATGAGATTGCAATATACACAGATGGTTATAAGACCAGAGAGGGCATGGCATCAGGTATTTACTTGAGTGATACGAACCTACAGGTGGCCCTGAGACTTCCGGACACATGCAGTGTGTTCCAAGCAGAGGTTCTAGTTGTACTTAAAGCTGCGGAATTACTTGAGATGGGATCAATATCCGACAAGAACATCGCCATCTACATTGACAGTCAGGCTGCGCTAAAGGCGCTAGAGTCTTACATCACCAAATCTGAGATAATCAGGAATTGCCGCACAATGCTTAGGACATTATGTACGTAGAACCGAGTCAGATTATGTTGTGTATCTGGACACTGCGATATCGAAGGCAAAGGGCAAGCCGACGCGGTGGCCAAAAGAGGAGAGGGGCTCCCACATAGAGACATAATTGGTAGTATTAAACTACCAGGGTGCGTGACTAAGGGAATTATTCGTGATAGTATCATCGACACGGCCAATCTAAGATGGTCAAACTTAGATGGCCACAGGGTGTCTAAGGCCTTGTGGCCTGTGTTAGACCACAAAAAAATCTGGGGAGATCTTAAAATTGGAAATATCACGGTTAAGAAGAGCGATAGGAATATTCTCTGGGCGCTGTTTCTTAAGGAAGCATGCTATCAGACGGATGTTTGTAGGTACTGCAATGACCTACATGCCTCAGAGGACATAACACATATACTCTGTGAGTGCCAAGGAACTGCCAGGACAAGGCTAAGTCACCTTGGTAGATACTTCTTCGATAACCTACAAGAGGCGAGGTCCTTGACCCACAACAAGGATCTCTTAAAAAACTGTAGGGAGATTAATTGTTTGGGCGAATTGGTTTAGGTCTTTTGCCGTGAAGGTTCCCTAGGGATCGCGATGAGCCCACTCTGGTGCCTATTGTTTTTATGATAACTTCATAACCCTACCTAACCTTACCTAACCTGTCATTGGCCGGCGAAAGTCTTGTGCATTTGTTACGATTTTGTTAACCCCTCCAAACCGATTAATTCAAATCAAACAAATTAGGATAAGGTATGTCGAATGTCAGTAGCTCTAATCTGTTCCGTTTTTGCTCCAGCTGTCAACGCAGTAAGTTTTCTCCCATTACCCCCGTCTGGTGATCAAGCTTTTATTAGAACCATTCGAATGCCGATAATTAACACTCTTGTATACTACTTAAGGCAGAAATCATTACCAAGAATTAGTAAATATGAAACTACTATCCACAAATATTTCAACACTGGATACTGTAGAAGTTTGAAGAAGTTGTAGTTGTTGGCGAAAGGTATTCAATGTAACTACTCCGTAGAGATACGGACTCCACTGGGAATCAATCTCAACATCAAGCTTACATTCTACAATATATCAAGAAGGCGAACCCCACAGGCGGATCAGTAGAAATGCGGTGAAGTGGGAGGGTTGTGATCCCTAGTTTTCGGATCATAACCTCGCTGATAAAAGGAAGAAGAAGATCAAGAAGGTTTAAGTTCTATATGCCCATGTGTATGAAGATTGTCACTGGTACATACTCTCTAGCCGTCCTATATGTTCTTTTTTTTTCAACAAATCTGTGAATGACTGTACTGAAGTAGGTTAGGTTATTTTAAAGGGGTTAACTGCAACGAATGAGTGCAGCCTGCACTCGGATCTCAAACGGATCCATTGTGCTCTGGCTGAAGAACTGTAAAGAGAGAAAAAACAAAATAGCTAGAGTTCTGTGCTAATGGAACGGCCTTCTTTGAACCACCCTGAAGAAGTTATCAATTTCATGATAGTGGTTGGTGGCTTTACAGACAGGTCGCCCAGATGGTTGAAGAAATACTCTCCAAGGGCTGTCTTCCTGGTATTACAGAGACTAGGGCATTTTCAGAGGAAGTGTTCTGCGTCCTCCTCTACGTCTGTATTGCCGCATCCTCTGCAGAGTTCATCTGTACTTAGCCGCATTCTCTTCCGGTGGGCCGCCAATAGGTTGTGACCGGTAATGATACCTATGAGAAGCGCTAAGTTTTGTCTATTTTGAGAAAGAATGAGCTTGGTTTTCATCTCATTATGTTTGGTCCACATGCTTCTGGAGACAAGGCATGAAGGGAGCGGCCTCCATCTTCCTTTTGCTTGTCGTTTGAAGTCAAGTGCTATGTTTGATTTAACAAGTATTAGGGGAGGTAGGACTGAGCTTTGGACCACTGACAGGTCTTATTCTGATCCCTTTCTTGCCAGTTTATCTCGTTGCCTGGAATTCCTTTGTGGCCTGGGACCCACCAGAGTGTTAAATGGTGGCTTTGGATAAGCATGTTAAGCTCCTCGCGACAGCGTTTTATTAGATTTTATTTTATAACCGCGGATGAGATGGCCTTTATAGCAGCTTGACTATCTAAATAAATATGAATCTCTTTCCCAGTAACAAGTTTCGTGGGTAGTTCTCGTGGCGCCTCTGCTATCGCAAGACTTCTGCCTGGAACACACTGTTGTGGTTCGGAAGTCTTAGTGGTATTGCAATATTAGGTTCCGCTGAATAGATACTCGAAACCGAAGATGACTCCTTCGTTTGTGTTGGACGCGACAGTGAAGACTGAAATACTATGCGCGTTAATGGCGCCACCGTCTTCACGGTGTTAGCTTGATGGGATGACCGTTCTGACGTTTAGGCTGAACTCGGGGGATGGCGGAAGATATTCTGTGGTGGCCTCTAGGTGAGCCCAGCTTGAGATGTTACGGTGTGTGGCCCCTTCTCCATAAGTGGGATTCTTTAAGGCGCAGGGCACTCATTGCAGCTGATTTCTTAACAAATAAGTCTAGCGGAATCAGTGCGAAAATTGTTTCAAGTGCTGCGGTCGGGGTGGTTCTAACAGCGCCAGTGGTTGCTATGCAGGCAAATCTCTGGATTTTAGTCAACTCCTTGAGATGTATATTTTCTCCGCTTTTGGACACCAGACAATGCACCTATACGTAAGAATGGGTCTGACTATGGCGGTGTACATCCAATGGATGATGGCAGGTTTGGGTCCCCATTTTTTACCAAAAATTCTGCTGCAAGCATAGAACGCAATGTACGCTTTCTTTATTCTTTCATTTGTGTTTTCTCTCCAGCTCAGTTTGCGGTCAAGTATGCACCCAAGACATCGTGCTTTATCCGAGACTTGGAGTGGAGTGTCACTGAGTTGTAGGGGTCCGAAAGCTGGGATGACTTTTTTGTTGGTGAAGAAGACCACTCCTGTTTTCCTTGTTTTAACGTTTAGTCCACAACTTCTCGCCCAGTTATTTGCCGGACATAAGTAGGACTATGTCATTCGCATAAGCAACAACTTTTACACCGCTGTGTCCTAATTTTTAAAAGAATCTCGTTTGCGACTAGAGTCCATAGTAGAGAAGATAGGACTCCTCCTTGCGGGGTTCCTCTAGAGGCCAGTGCATTTAATTGGATGTCACCCGGCTCCGAGTTGATGTGTCTCGTCTTGATCATACGGAGAGTGTAGAACGTACACTGAATCGGTCTAGTGATAATCATATTCAGGGTTATCGTGAATAAATTTTCCCTCGGAATTATCCCCCCGAACAAAAAATAAGTATCTTCAAAAAAGAGGAAATAATTCCGCGGAAAAGAAATATGTATCATGAATGTCAATTCAGGAGAATTTTCAACGCAATCGCGATATTTAATTTTTTCCTGATGAATTTTGTCCCTCTTTTTGAAGATACATCATTTTTGGTCGGGGGAAAATTCCGAGGGAAAGTTTATTCACGATAACCCTGATTGATTCGGTTTTCACATTGTGAAAGGCTCCTTCCATGTCTAAAAAGGCCGCTAAAGTGAATTCTTTGTGGTAGAGTTATTCCTTGATCATTGCTACCACTTCGTGCAGGGCTGTTTCGAAGTAGTTCATGCTACTAGGATATTCAGTTGAACAAATGCATTCAAATCTACAACATTTTATTTGAATCCACCAGTAACCAGTCAGGTCCGAGTGGTCACTCAGCAGAAAAGTCATCAAAGGAGACTTGATGGAGAAATCATTGCCAAAGGATACACCCATTACTGTGATACTTTCTGTATTGTTATTCCAAAAATCATCTGCTGACCTGCCATTTATTAACAATAACCCATGGTTTTGAAACATGATATCCTCACTCATCTGAAAATATTAATTTATTTATGAAGTAAAATTATCTTGACGACATATATTTGCGCAAGATCATTCAACACGTTTAACTAATGCTAACGAATGTTAACTATAATTTTGACGTGGGCGAATCTAGTAAATATTTATAAAAAGAAATAAGTCGACGCTTTGCATTTTTTACATATTCATTGGATTAGCAAAAGATCGTTAATAAACTGTTGGTAGATTTATATTTTATTCGTGGGCAGGCTATGCTTTATTATGGTAAACACGGATTTGTTTGTCATAAAATGACAACAAAATCTGATTGAACTTCCCGACAATGTATCAGATTCGTTTAGGATTATGAGGTAATGTGGCACAGAAAGGCAAATCTTTTTCACACGATAATCGACAGAGGCTCTGTTGGAGAGTGGAGAGCCAGAGTAGCTTTTTTGAAACTTCTTTGCTTAGTTTCTCTCTTTTTACGAAGTAAGGAAATTACACTGAAACCGTAAAGTAAAGGAGTATCTAAAAAGCAGGACTGGCTGGTTAGTTAAGATCTGCCCTCGATGAGGTTGCACTTAGACCAGAAATAGGTTCATTGTATTGCCGATATGTAAAGTGGATGGGGTATCCTTGGAACCATTTGCATGAAGTAGTTTATTTTAGCCGTGCAGATGTTGCCGAGATCATATATTGTAGATCAATCAAAAAATGTTCAAACAGAGTGGTCTTCTGAACGTTGGCGAGCGCAGGACAAGCGCATAGAAGGTACTGATGTCCTCGTCTTCCTCTTCATCACTACAGCTTCCGCAGCAGTCATTATACGGGGTGCCTAGTCTTTGGGGATGTCTTCTTATGACGCAGTATCCGGTGAGAACGTTTGTTATTTTGGAGAGGGTATTTTCTCTTGTATTTCAGGAGTCCTATGGACCTAGAAAGCCGAAAAAGGAGCATGAGAAGCGCTCGATCGAGGAGATTGAGAGACTTTATTCCAGGAATAATGTTCGAAAATTTTACCAAAAGGTAAAAAGAACATGCAAGGGTTTCAAAACCAGAACTGAAGCCTACAAGGACGAAAATGGTAACATAGTAGTAGAATCGCAGTCGGTGCTGAGGATATGGAAGGAACACTTCTTCAGACTGTTAAACGGCGATGATGATCAATATTCCGCTGTCAGGCAGAATGAGCCTTTCAACAGTGACGATGGCAGTCAAGATTCCCGTCAACCCGATCAGAATGAAGTGAGGATCGCGATATCTAAACTTAAATCCAACAAAGCTGCTGGAGCCGACGGCCTTGTCGCTGAAGTTTTCAAGGCAGGAGGAGATGAGTTGGTAAGGAACATGCACCAGCTCATCTGCAAAATCTGGCCGGACGATAGCATCCCCGATGAATGGAACCTCAGCATCATTTGCCCGATCCTGAAGAAAGGAGACCCTCTGAACTGCGCCAATTACAGAGGTATAAGTCTCCTCAACATCGCATATAAGATCCTGTCTGCCGTATTATGTGAACGCCTAAAACCAATCGTCAACAATCTGATAGGTTCTTATCAGTGCGGTTTCAGGCCGGGAAAGTTCACCATAAAATCGATACGCACCACCTCTTCATCGATTTCAAAGTTGCCTATGATAGCGTGTATAGAGACGAGTTATACAGAGCCATGTCTAGTCCTGGAATCCCTGCCAAGCTCGTCCGTTTGTGCAGAATGACGATGGAGAACTCTCGCTGCTCCATCAAAGTCGGTAAGAACATCACCGAACAGGGCATTTGTGAGTATTGAAATCGAGGCAGCAAAGATGGGTTTAGAGGTCAATGAAAGCAAAACAAAATATATGCTGTCTACAAGAAAGGACACCCAACATCGGCGTCTTGGATAGGACGCCACTATAGACAGATATAATTTTGAGGTAGTAAAGGATTTTGTCTACTCAGGCTCTATGGTGAACTCCGCAAATAACACCAGTAAGGAGATCACACGAAGAATTACTCTTGCCAATCGTTGTTTCTATGGGCTAAGATGGCAATTGAGTGCTACTCAAGCCCTATCTCGAAATTCTAAGGTAACTCTTTATAAGACTCTAATCATCGCAGTCCTGCTGTATGGCGCAGAGGCATGGGCTTTGACAAAACCGGATGAGGATGCCCTTGGTTATTTCGAGAGAAAAGTTCTTCGAGCGATCTTTGGTCCCGTCTGCATAGACGGTGAGTGGAGGAGAAGATACAATGCCGAACTATACGGCCTGTACAAGGACATCGACTTAGCCAGAAGAGTTCACTTACAGCGACTAAGATGGCTGGGTTATTTAGAGCGGATGGAGCCTAACGTTCCCACTAAGAAAGTCTTCGATTCCACCCCGGATGGACGACGCATTAGAGGACGACCTCGCGCTAGGTGGCGCAAACAAGTGGAGGGGGACATCAACCAACTTGGCGTGCGCAACTGTGGAGGCAGCTGGCTCGTAACCGTGCTAGCTGGAGAAGTTTGTTGGTTGAGGCCCAGGTCCACCCCGGACCGTAGCGCCATCTAAGTAAGTAAGTAAGTATGGACCTAGATTTGTTAAGTCTTGGCCAAAGTTGTCTGGCGGTGATGCATTGGCCTAGATATTGTCATCGGTGGTTGGCCACCTTCTTCGCATCGGTCTGGATAAGACACTTAACATAAGATGTTGACGCTTCGATGTCGATACTGCTTATGATATTTATACCAAAGGAGCCTTGTCGAGCCAGCTCGTTAGCTGCGGAATTCCCTGGTATGTTAAAGTAACCCAGCGAATGGTGAGGTTGTACTAACCAGCTATCTCGTTAAGAGATACGTGACAGTCTTTCACTGCCTTAGATCTCGTAGTGCTGAATGCTAGGGATTAAATAGGCAATGCTTAATCAGGGCATGGAAGTTAGACCCTTGCACAAGTCAACAGCCTTAGAATCATCAGCGTAGATCTTCCCTTTTTCAGAAGAAATAATAAGAACCTTCCTACCCGAACAGGTTTAAAGCAAAATAAGTAGATTGTGCTTCTTCTGTTAACCTTAAAAAAAAATGAGTCACACACCTTTGTGTGAGCAATCCAGATTGTATCCAACTGATGATTGATCAATACGTCCAGCGAAATCTCCATCTTTATTATCCAGAATGCATGTGCAGTTACATCAGAAAGGGGCATTGTTCAAAGTTGCTAGATGCTTCTTCACTTCAAAGCTACCATGATCCTGCTGACGTACGTCAGGATATTCAAGCTAATCGACAGAATTTTTTTAAACATGAATGTTCCTGTGTTTGAAGAGGAGGGTTTGTGATGTTCGCGTATTGAGAGTGTCCGAACTATTAATCACCACTTAGTGCAAATTGTATCTTATCGATACTAAAGCGCAAACCAATGACGGTTGGACACATACAATGACATATGTTACAGAGTGATGAGATGCGGGAGGAATTTGGATGGCAAATATGTGAAAGGTTTGAACGAATTCTATCTATTCCATCAAACGTAGAGGAAGGGTGGTAGCTGTTTTCAACAGCTTTCATTACCTCTGCTGGAGATATTTATGCAATGGAGCGGCTTGGTGTGATGGTTGATGGTGAGAAAGCAACTACTTGGTTTAGAACGCCCGGAGTTCAAGATGCCATCAAAGAGAAGAAGAGAGCATTCAAAGTGTGGATTCACTTGGGAGGCTCCGATTTTATAAATTGGTATACTGAGGCGCAAAGAACTTGAAAATTAGCTGTGAAAACAATTTTGGAAGGAGTTTGGAGAGAAATTGAAACGTGACCACTGATCTGACGACAGATCGTGAAAGGAGTCAGATCCAAAGACGGGGTACACTTCTTTCCAATGAGGAAGGCATCTTACGCAGATGGAGAGAGCACTTTCCTGAATTCCTCAATTTCGAACAGGATACCGAATATGACAGACCTATGGGCGAGTAGGGCAGAAAATAATCCTATGGCAGTGGAAGTCACTTTGGCGGCCAAATCGCTGAAAGTTGTCGAATCTGCTGGTGTGGATGAAATCTGGCCAGACATGCTCAAGGTTTTGGGTAAAGGGTGAGTACAGTGGCTCTCGTGTGCCATTAAAGTGGCCTGGAAATGTGGTGAAATATCTGGTTATTGTCCCACTTTTTTTTAAATGAGGTCAAACGAGACTCCGCCAAGTACAGGAGTATATCTCTTTTAAGTCTCCCTAGAAAATCTTTGCTAAGGTCTTAGAAACGCATTCGAGAGCTATGGTTGAGGATAGTTTGATACTTGGGAAGACCTGATAGTATGCTAAACCTGTCTACACCTGTTTTATGGACTTGGAGAAAGCATATAATAGGAGTCCTCGAAGTTTTCTGCAGGAGCATGGGATTGATAGTTCCATGTTAAGAGAACAAACTTATATATAAACTCCAGAAGTTGTGTTCGGGTAAACGGCATTAAATCAATACCTTTCACTGTAGGCGTTGCACTAAGTCTAGGGTGCGTTTTGTTATCTCTCTTCATTGTGCATATGGAGTGTATATTACAACGCAGCCGTGGCGGAGAATGTTTCAAATTGGGAGATTTAAGGATTAGTAATCTGCTTTTGGCGGATGATTTGGTCATTCTTGGGTCCTCCCACACTTTACATAAATGCCCACTCGAAAGGTTTGTACCCGTTTGTGATGATGCTGGAATGAAGGTACTTAAACGTGAATAAATCGGAAGTAATGGTAGTTTCTACACCGCTCGCTCAGTACACTCTGCATGTTAGTAGAGTCCCATTGAAGCATGTGGAGAACTTTAAGTACCCCGGTGTGTTGTTCACAAGTGATGGAAAGAATAATGCCGAGTTATCTTGTAGAATTGGTCAGATTGGATGAATTTTGAGAGAGCTCGGTCAGTTTGCTATAAGGGAGGCCGAACTTAGTGTTTAACCTAAATTGGTAAATAAGATCGTGGATACAAGCTGCCTAAATTAGATTCCTTCACGGTTTTGCTCGAAACTCTCGTAGGGTTCGAGTGCGCAACACCAGAGTACGTGAACAGCTACTTCTTCTACTGATCTATGCCTCAATCAAGACGTGTAATGATTGTTGTCTCATGAGATAGGTCTAGAAATAGATGATTGGATCAAGTCTGACACCTCTTCTGGAGTCGCCTAGAGATTCCTACTGATTAATTAGAGTCAATGGCGAAGGATCAAGAACGATGGAGGTTCCACCCGAGCATCCTATGTCTTTGACCCTCATGGAGTATAAGCTGGCCATTGAAAATGTAGGTACAAGTATGTATGAATGTAATAAAATACTCTGCTATTCTATTGTTAGTATTTCAACCTTTGATGCAAGAATGCAATATCCCTTTATCCACTGTTCCTCCACCCATGCTGTCATTGATGTGAGAAGCATGTTCAACTCCACCATTGTCCAATTTAGTTGTTCTTCAAAACTGAACTATCTTTTCTGTCTCCGAAGTGGTAGTTCCAGAGTGTCTTAATTTTTGAGAAGACATTTGAACAATTATCCCACCTTGTATCCCACCAATCTTCTGAAGTAAGGTCTATCTTACTGTTCACCCACAGTACTTACAAGTATTTAATCAAGAAGCCATATGACAACATCAAGTAGCCTAACACGCACCTATAAGACAACAAAGTCAAGCAAATATCTCGCAAAAGCTTAATCAAAATCAACTCAGCCCGCTGTTAACACGACACACAGTAACAAACAACATGTGATTCGATTTCGCTTAGAGCAACACTCAACCCCAAAAAAAAATCCGCCACATTACTCAAACAACTCATTAAGATGCAAATATTGATTTATTCCCCACCGATCAATCGGAAACACACCACAACACAATAACTTTTGAATTTAGCCAATAAATTTCGAGAAAACAAACATTTGTCTTGTGTTCGCATCCGTTACCGATGGTGTGTGTGTGCCGTTGTTGACTGCAAGCTGCTCATTAACCCAAGTAAATACACTGTCAACGATTAAACCATTGTTATGCTAAAAAAAAAAACAAAAAAACCGCACCAAACCTCACCTATTCTGAACACAAAAAATCGATAATTAGGCGCACACTTGAGCTAATGGAATGCCTGTCATAATAGAAATTAATTTCCGTCTCTTCATAGACGCAGGGAACGACGACGCGACGTTAAATTCCTTCAATTTGTTATAATCTCACGTCATTGGCTATAATTAAAGCAATTTTCATTCAAATTGTCTGCCTAGTTTGATTCAAATTAAAACTGTCTTTTAATTTCTGACATTTGACAGTGAGGCACACACGAAACGGAAGGAGCATTTTCTTCTTGTAAATCGATTAAACCCAGGACAGCAGATAGGCTCCCTCATATGAATCATCTTTAAAAATCTGAAGGTGTTCTGTGGACTACAGTGTGCCTACCTGGTGATCGCGTAACGATTACGTGCACGAATCTTCTTGAGAAATAAAACTGTACGCAGCGATGTATAATTGCCGGGGTCGTCTATTCTTTTGGTCAATTATCGCCGCCACCACCGATTATCGCGTAGAGCAGTTTACTGTGAACAGTATCTCGGGTATTATGCACGCGTCTTGTATTACGCGCCAAAAAGGAAATGGCATGTCAGGTCGTTTTGACAAGTTGACTGTGACAGCTTTGTGAGAAATTGTAGCCGCAGGTTAAACACGGGGAATATGAAAATTGGTCTCGAAGACGGGTGATGGACTACATTTTGCACGCAAAAAATGCGCAACTTTCCAGGGGGGGCATGTTGCGTGTGATTTATGCGTCAGACTTGGTGTCCACTTTCACCGATTGATGCTGGCTTCATAATACTCTTTCCCAAACGACATGGATCAGTCAATCGAAAAATAGGTAACGGAACGTCAAAAAAAATGTATGTTCATTACATAGACGCACAATACAGATGTCCTGAGACAAGTACTGCAGCACTGGACATTAGTCTAGCCAACGACGGTAGAGCGGAAACGTTTCGAAAGGCAGGCAGAGGGTTAATAATTCACGTCACATTCATTAGCAACTCACTCCTGCGGAAAACCAATTGGCGGGTCAGTGAAGACTATACCCAAGTGCGAAAAGTTCAAATATCTGGGATCTATGATCAATAGCAAAGCAACTTGTGATGACGATATCAATCATCGCGTAAGCGTAGGGTGGATGAAGTGGCGAGAAAATTCCGCTATCTTCTGTGACAGAAAAATGCCCCCTAAGTTGAAAGGAAGGCTCTACACCGCAGTTGTACGTCCAGCGCTCACATACGGTTCACAATGTTGGACGATGTACAAAAAGTATGAGAGTAAATTAACGGCAGCTGAGATGAAGATGCTTCGCATGACAGCAGGAGTGACCAAGCTTGATCGAATAAGAAGTTCGAAGATCCGTGGAAGCTTTCACATCAAGGAAACCATCGTACGAAAATTAGAGCGCGACCGGCTCAGCTGGTATTGCCACGTTCAAAGAAGAGATCATTTGAACCCTGTAAAAAAGGCAATATCTATGCACGTTCCAAAGACATCGCGATGTAGGAAAGGCAGGCCTATAAACGCCTGGATCAGACAAATGCGACGACATCGGCATTTCATTGGCCTCAGTAACCGAGTGATCCAAAATCGGCAGGCCTGCCGATATTTTCTGAAGTCAAATAGGCGAACCCCACAGGCGGATCAGTAGAAATGCGGTGAAGTGGGAGGGTTGTGATCCCTAGTTTTCGGATCATAACCTCGCTGATAAAAGGAAGAAGAAGAAGAAGAGTGAAGACTATACCCACAGTGACCACCAGGCAAACGTCGGCGAAGAGAAACACAGACTGCGTCCCACCCTAACAGGACCAAAGTGGAAGGACACGCTCTTCGACAAATACATGTTCGAGGAAATGTTAAACACCAGCGCCATAACAAACAATGGATCGGCTGAGGCCCTTTCGCAGCAGCTGATCCAAGTTATCATCACAGCGTGCGACGCAGCAATGGCCAGAAGGTCTGTCAGTAGAAGAGGCGTGCCCTGCTACTGGTGGACCGATGAGATTAAACGGCTCAAAGCGAAGTGCCTACAAGCATGACACAGATCTCAGAGATCCAGAGACAGACAAGATTTCCAAGAACGGCTAACCACCTTTAAATTGGCGAAACGGGAACTGGAAAGAGCCATTAAGGGGAGTAAGTCATTGAGCTTTAGGCGGCTCTGCGACGAGAAGAGCATAGACCCCTGGGGCATAGCGTATAGAGTGGTGATGAAGAAGCTTAAAGGCAACAGGTCTCCACAACTAACCTGCCCGGCAATTCTTAGGATCATAGTTGAGCATCTATTCCCCCATAGACCAACTATTATGGTCTCCATTACGATGGAGATCAGCATGGAGCACATCCCGGTAATCACGTCGAAAGAACGATTTAGGGTATGCAAAAAAAATCGGAGAAAGCAAAGAACCTGGACCGGATGGCATCCCGAATAGGGCAGTCAAGGCGGCTGAAAAGACGAGGCCGAACATCTTTCTAACAACGGTGCAAAGGTGCATAGAGGAGGGAGTATTCCCTGCATCATGGAAACCACAACATTAAGTGCTGCTTCCAAAGGGCAATAAGCCGCCCGGAGAACCATCATCGTATCGCCCAACATGCCTACTTGATACGCTAGGAAGATCCTAGAGCGTATCATTTATGACAGACTAGTTGCGGTGGCGTAGGAAAACGTAGCCCTGTCAGACCACCAGTACGGCTTCAGAAAATCACGTTTTTCCGCCAATACCATAAAGGAGATAGTAGATACAGCAATTGAAGCAATACAGGGGGAAAGGTAGATATGGGGGACAAAGAGTAGTAGTAAAGCTCGAGGTCAAAAATGCGTTCAGTTCGACCAGCTGGTCGTTCATTAGGAGATCCCTCTCCAGGATGGATTCACTATACTACCTGCTGAGGATAGTCACGGACTACTTCAGTAATAGGAAGCTAAGATACGACAGAGACGATGGCGCTAAACACTACAGCGTTTCCGCGGGAGTCCTGCAAGGGTCAGTCCTTGGACCTCTCCTATGGGATATTATGTACGACGGAGGTCTGGGACTAACACTGCCCGAGGGAGTCAAAGTGATTGGCTTCGCTGACGATATCGTAGTAGTTACAGTAGCCAAGCACGTACACGAGCTGGAGTTTGCCACGGATGAGGCAGTTAAAGGAATAAAGGAATGGCGGGAGTCTACCGGTCTGGAACTAGCTGCCCACAAGACTGTAGTTGTCCTAATAACCAGCCGCAAGACGGTGGAATATGCGAACTTCCAGGTCGGAAGCTAGACAATTAGGCCCAAAGATCATTGAAGTACATAAGAGTCACGCTCGACAATAGGCTGTGCTTCAAAGCCCACGTCGAATACTCTAGTAAGAAGACATCGCTGATGGAGACAGCACTCTCCCGAATGCTCCCGAACATCGGCGGGCCTGAATACGCTCGCAGGATCCTGCTGTTTAGTGTGGTCAGCTCGGTACTTCTATACACTGCCGCGATATGGGCGGGTGCACTGGCGACAAATGAGTGTAAGAGAAAGCTATCATAAGCTCACAGGCTCTGCGCAATCAAAGTGCTCAGCGGCTTCCGAACTATCTCCGACGATGTAGCCTGCGTTTTACCTGGGATGGTCCCAATCGACATTCTCGCGGTTGAGATGCAGAGGATGTATCTTAGACGTCCCTCGAACCGGCAAGAGGCAAAAAGGATCGAGGAGGAGGAAAGTGCAGTACCGGCAACGTTGTGCCAAACCAGATGGGACAGCTCTACAAAAGGCAGGTGGACCAACAAGCTCATCCCCATCATAGAATCATGGAGAGAGGGATCGGGGGAATCTGACACAGTTCCTGTCCGGACACGGCGGCTATCGGAAATACCTCCATAGATTTGGATACGATAGTTCGTCCCTGTGTCCAGAATGTCCAATTGAGGAGGCGGATGGGGAGCATGCAGTGCTCTACTGCAGACGCTTTGTCAAGCACAGATAATCTCGTAAGTCACATCATGCGATCAGAGGGCGAGTGGATGGAGATCTGGTCATTCATTGTGTGTGTGCAGAACGCGCTGCGAAGAGCAGAAGCCCTAAGAAGAGCCCAAGATGCGGCCTCGGAGATTAGGGCATAATTTCTAACTAGCCCCGCGAAGAAATATCTAACGGCAGTCCCGCGCGGAGAGTGGTTAAAGTGTGTAAGGTGTGTGTTTAGTATTAGAATCGATTACTCAGGATTGCGAATCATGCATGCTAGTAGCACTCGGGCTATTAGCATCTACGAAGATTACATATCCGTGGCGCAACCTTAAAAAAAAGGTACTGCAACTTGGAGAATATGGCTACTACACTGCTACCAATGGCTGAGAAAAGAGGCGCTCTTTCAGAATGCTAGTTTGGGTTCCGAAAAGGCCAGTCCAGAATAGACGCTATAAAAATGGTGATGGATATCGCTGCTGCAGCCATTGAAGGAAGAAGATGGTGGTGGGGGACAAAGGAGAACTGTTCCATCGTTACACTTGACGTCAAGGACGCTTGTAATTCAGCAAGTTGGTCATGCATTATGGACTCTCTTGAAAGAATGAATACGCCAAGCGTACGGAGTTACTTTAGAAATAGGAAGCTACGATATGTAACCGACGAAGGTACTAAACACTATAATGTGCCGGCAGGTGTTCCACAATGATCAGTACTAGGCCCCTGTCTGTGGAACATGAAGAAGTCTGCAGTTGTAAATTACCGTCACAAACGAAAGCTATAGGCTACGCGGACGACATCGCTGTTGTGATCACGTTCACGAGGTAGAATCAGCAACAAATTAAGTGATCTGAAAAATGAAAATCTGGTTGGAGACAGTAGGCTTTGATTAACCGAAGCAGAAGATGGAAGTATATCTAATCACCAGCAAATTAAGTGATCTGAAAAATGAAAATCTGGTTGGAGACAGTAGGCTTTGATTAACCGAAGCAGAAGATGGAAGTATATCTAATCACCAGCCGCAAAGCTGCAGAGTATATGAACCTGAACGTACGAGGCCAAGTGGTTAAATTAAAACAGGCAATCAAATATCTAAATGTAATGATAGGTGCCGTAGCGCAAGTTAGTGTGTCGGGTCACTGCCCGTGAGGTTCCAAGTACAAATCCCAGAAAGGACTAACAAGTTTTCTCACGGTTCCACCTCTCGAGAATGTCTGACAAACACCCGAAAGTATTCTTATTTCGAGAAAGCTTTTCAAAACAAATTGCCCTTCGGATACGGCACTAAACTGTGCTGTAGGTTCCTTCCATTCGTGTTGAAAATATAACGCAAACAACATGAGTTGTTGCGAGAAGCTAGGCCCAGGTACTTGACGAGCAGCTGCGCCACATATTTATTTCTTTTATGATGACAGATAATAGGCTGAACTTAATGTCACATCTAGAGTATGTCGGAAAAAAGGCGTCGATACAACAATCAACATTGGCGAGGATACTGCCAAACGTCCGTGGACCCAAATATAGTCGCAGAATTTTATTGCACAGAGTAGTAAGCTCAGCACTAATATACACATATTCAGTGTGGGCTGTTGCTTGGCAACAAACGAACCCAGGCGGACTACTAACTGTCTATAGACTCAGAGTGCTAAGGACAATTTGCGCCTATAGAACACTGTTAGAAAAAACGGAATATGTTGTAGCTGGGATGATACCCATCGATATCCTGGGCGACGCACGCAATAAAACGAGTGTACAACAGGAAATTCGCGAATCGACAGCATGGAGGAGCTATTAAAAGAAATGAAAGGGTGGTATCTATGGCAAAATAGCAAAACCGATGGGATGACACCACAGAAGGAAGATGGACACACAATCTAATCCCCAACATAGAAATTTAGATGAAAAGGAAGGTAGGTATGTGACCAGCGTTGAGATCGAACTCAGGAGAATCAAGCGCCTAAGAATAGAGAAGGGCGAAAAGAAGATCAGAGCCTAAAAGGCTAACCAGCCCCGCGATGGTAGTCCTGCGGGGCTAGTACGTAGGCGTATTTCTGGCATCGATTGTTCCAAATTTACTACATCTTGCTGCAGAAACCCACTCAAAAGATTTCCTTGCTGCATCAGTATATACCAGCTGAGGCAGTCAAATATATTTAGGGCACATGTGCCCACTTTATAAGCTCTTCCCAACTAGAAAGCCCAGCAATTACTCAAACCATGCTTCAATCAAATCGAAAACTCTCACCAGATCCACTTGAACGGTTCAATTCAAGATGAATTCCATTTGACATCTCATTGGCTACCATATTGTATACTTTTAATTACGGCAGCAGTAATTTGTCTTCTCAACCACCCTCAATCTGTCAGCTCTAACTTCGAGATTTGACAATCAATCGATTTCAACAGTCCCCCGAAGCCAACTCCAAATTCACATTCAAACCAAAAAAAGAAAAAAAAAACTTGTATCCGATTTGACAAGAGCTCAATGGCCACGTCATTAAGCATTAACTACTCCCCCATCGATCAGACAATCCATTCATTCATCAAACTAGTGTATCTCTGCGCTGTACACACACACTCATCAAAACCCAAATCATTGCTCGACTCAACACCCCAGCAATTAAAATTTACCAAACTCGCTGTCTGTCAAATTATCCACTCACCGGATTTGATTCATAAAAATTATCGAAATTCATTATTCCACACTTAGAGAGGCGACACCCCCTTGAGACATCACTAGACCGTCAAAGTTTGCTCGAAGCGATGATGTGCGATCATCATGGTTGCTAGGTACCGTATGAAGCCGGCGCTCATCAAATTCATCCCGAAAAAATAAATTTATTTGAATTTTAATTTGACGTTGATGACGTGGCATTTTCGAAAATCAAAGGAAATGTCAAATCAATGATCGATGGATCGATGGACTTACTGGTGGCTCACTGGAAAGTTGTCGATTATGCTTCTGTAACAGAGAATTGGATGTAAGTGTGTCTTGTAATCGCTGGTGAAGAACAATAACTCGGACAATGGATCGAACCACCGCTGTCGATTGATGTTTGTTGTGCCGGGTTAAATTGTTTGGCAACTCTTTTGGGAACCAAATAAACGAAGGCAAACCGAACCGCTTTGAGTCGTTTTAATGAAAGAATGATGATTATGCGAAATGGGGTAGTAATGGAAATCGGGAAAAGGGGCGTGATCTATAGATTGAAGTTGACGAAGAGAAAAGGATATTTCTGTATTTTTATTGAGAAGATCAACCAGACTTTGATAGTTAGTCGTCAATGCTTACATGAAACAGAGGAGTTTGGCGTTCATAGGAATTTCAATGAGTTTTGATTCACATTTCCGCGATATTGCCCAGAAAAGTTCTATTCAAATCCGAATCTCAGAAAACACTTATAAAATTATTCACGGTTCCACTACTCGCGAACGTTTGACAAATATCCGAGAATATTGCTGTCATGAGAAAGCTTCTAAAACCAACATAAAAATTGCAATATTTGAACCATTGGAATACCAATTGATTGTAGCTCCAACTGAGGGAGCTTGTAAAGTTAGCAATGGAACTTTTTTAAGGACACCTGTTAGAGTCTTTAACATTACAAAGGAGATCTGTTTTGAGAGGGCTGGCGGCAGCAATCTTCTGAAGACTTATGCAGAGAGATGGAAGGTACAATAAGGCTTGCGCACCGCACCCATGATACTTACGCAAACGAGTCCCTGTAGCTTTTAAAATATTCGTTCGATCTGTTCAGTTTTTTCGCACCATATTAATGAGGCATAGACATAGAGAACGACGATGATAAGGTAAATCCAGTGAATCATTTATGGCTTAAGACCCCTTTTTTACCAAAGAGTCAAGAGCAAGCCCAAAAGTTGCTGCTATCAAAAGCAACAAGATGCCAGGGATGGACAGGATCATGAACTTCGTTCTGAAGGTGGCAATGAAAACCAGACCAGATGTCTTCACACACCTCTACACAGCATGCATTTGTAGCCAACATCAGGCAGCTCTCAGAAGCAGACAAAATCGAACCGCATAAGATTCGAAAGCTCCATGCCTAATATAATAGAAGGAAAATTTCCATCTCAGTTCAAACGGCAACGACTAGTACTCGTACCAAAGGGCGACAAACCACCTGAGCAATCATCGTCGTACAGGCCGTTGTGCATGCTAGATACGCTGGGGAAAGTACTCCAGAAAATTATACGAATACGACTAGAGCAATACACGGAAGAGGGCTCAGGGCCTTGTAACCGACAGTTTGGATTCAGAAAGAAACGGAGCACCAACATGCAATACAAGCTGTATAGCACGTGAAGTAATTGCGGGAAAACGATGGCTCGGAGGGACAAAACAGTACTGTGCTGTTGTGACACTTGATGTCAAGAACGCATTCAATTCAGCCCACTGATGCTGTATACTAGAAGCACTGAATGACATGCAGGTACCAAACTAACTACAGCGAATAATTGTGAATTACTTCGAAGACGGAACCATCTACTATGACACAGAAGAGGACCCAAAGAAGTACAAGATCACCGGAGGAGTTCCATAGGGGTCGATCCTGGGGCTAATCCTATGGAACATAATGTACGGTGGCATCCTAAGAACACAACGGCCGAATGGGGTGGACATAATCGGTTATGCCGACTATCTTGCAGTTGTAGTATTGGCCAAAACATTAGAGTAAGTTAGGCAAAACTGCAATAAAACAATCAGAAACGTGAAGCTATGGCTACACACATTAGGTTTAGAACCAGCGGATCACAAAACCGAAACCGTTCTCATAAGCAGCCGTAAAAAAATGGAGCACCTTACCATACAGATCGGTGAGCAAATCATAGACAAAAAACAAATATTTGGCGCAACAGCTCTTTAAAGTGCCAGGGCTTAGCTTCTCGCAACCACTCATGTTGTGTGCGTTATATTTTTCACACGAATGGAAGGGACCTACAGTTTAGTGCCATATCCGAAGGGTAATTTGGTTTGAGAAGCTTTTTCGAGACAACAATACTTTCGGATGTTTGTCAGACGTTCGCGAGAGGTGAGACCATGAAAAAACGTTTTGGTATTTTCTGGGATTCGAACTCGGAACCTCACGCGCAGTGATCCTTCACCATCTAGTCAGCACTATTGAAGAAACCTTGTCAAAGAAGTAAAGAGCCTTATGCTTCTCCCTGGACATCCCTGGAGACTTCGATAACATATCGTTTCAATCAATTAAGTCTGCTGCTGATGTCAAATGCATTGACCGGCCAACTACCAAATGGATATGCTCCATGCTCAGTAGCAGATTAATTACTGCCAAGCTTGGACAAAACTTTATCTCCGTTAGGACTACTAAGAGTTGTCCCCAAGGGGTGTCATATCACCTCTTTTATGGTCCATTGTAGTGGATAGTATCATAAAGGACCTGAATAGTTCTGGATTTCTCACCCAGGTCTACCGTGACGACGTAGTCATAATAGCTAAGGGCAAGGATGAATCAAGCATTTCTGAGCAAATGTAACATGCCCTAAATAAAGTACATAATTAGTGCCAGTCAGAAGGTCTATCGGTTAACCCAGTAAAAACCGTAATCATACCTTTCACCAGGAGGAGAAATTTAAGCCTTAAAGCACTATCACTAAACAATATACAAATTGACTTCTCAAAAGAAACAAAGTGTCTTGGGAGTAGTCTAGACTACAAATTAAACTGGAAACCTCATACAGACAGAACCACTGAGAAGGCGACTATAGCCTTCTGGGCCTGTTCTAGGTTTTCAGCAAAAAATGGGTATTCAACAGCTTAAATTCTGAATTTGTTGGTCATATAAAGATCCTTGAGGAAATGCCGCTACTTACTTCTCCAGCAGTATGCATCTCAGACTTCATGCCTAAAAGAATCCACCTCAACCACCCGTTCATAGTTAACATCGCTGACCGCAGCTACTAGAATTATCCCCAAATCCCTCAATCAACATCTCAAATCAATTGGTACACTGACGGTTCAAAAATGATAAATGGGGTATCTTTGGCCCCAACTATAAACTCTTTACACCACTAGGTCAATCCGCTACTATCTTCCAAGCAGTGGTATATGCTATCGAGCTCTGTGCCAGAGAATGCATTAGAAGACACCTCCGAAGATCACATATTAATATAATGTCAGATAGCCAGCCAGAACTCAGGGCTCTCATGTCCTTTGACTATAAGTCTAAGCTGGCTTGGAATTGTCTCCAGACTCTGTTGCAGCTTGTTGCACACAATAAAATCACACTAATGTGGGTCCCCGGACACAAAGACATCCCTGGTAATGAAGTGGCTGATGAGCTTGCCAGACTCGGTGCCCAATCTCCTTACATTGGACCTGAACCCTTCTGCGGTTTACCCACTAGCCAAATTGAAATAGAGCATATTTCCCTGGGAACGCGAACAAATGCTTTCCTACTGGAATTCACAACCTGGCCTAAGGCATTCCAAGAAATTTATTAATTTCTCAAAAAATAGAACTAGAGACATTCTATCAATGAGCAAACAGAATTCTTCCTAACTGGACACTGCTCTCCCAACTATCATCTCAAGTAAATGGGCCGTGTTCAATCGGAAACGTGCCGTCTCTATCTTGAAGACACCGAAACAGCCCATCATATTCTCTGTGATTGGCCGGCCATAGCCAGACTGAGGCTAAAGCACATTAATAAAGGCGGCACATCACCTTCTGGTGTCACCTCTTCCTCAGCTCGAACTATTCTTAGTTTCATTAATAAACTAGATTTCAGCTAGTTGACAAATTCAAAACAATCAACCAGGGGATAGCGCAAAAGATCTTTTTAGGTCGCAGTGCTCTGCCTTTCCTCCCATTTTACCTAAAAAAAAAACCAACTTCCGATACAGTTTTCACTACATCCGGTGTACCCCAAGGGAGTCATTTAAGTCCTCTATCATCTATTTTTGCAATCAAGGACGTGATGGCAATTCTTAAAAGTTCTCACGACATAATCATAACGCAATAAGTCTGACATGGCTATGCAGATTGATTTAAATGCGTCCGCCGAGTGGTGCTGTAATAGGAACTTATTTTTGAATGTATCTAAATGCTAGTCGATGATATTTCAAGAAAATGAACTGATTCCATTTGAAGAGCCCTAAGTTGTACCTCTAGAGGCGTAGACTTCTCAATGTATTCCTCCTAGTTTGATTTTAATGTGTATTTTCCCTCACATGCTCCCAATACAAATGATTAGAACATGATTGAGATGAAGATTATTAAGGTCCTGTTTGTATGCTTGATCGATACAAGTGTAAGCCCCCTACAGCGATGTAAAACAAAGGTTAAGTAGCAACACTATGCTTACAAAAAAACCCAATAAAATCGTAGTCGTAATCCTGCTTGTAATGAGTCCTATCAATAAGTTGGCGTTCTCAAGCGCGATGGATTGAGTGAACATTTATTGGCTTTAAAATTCTCCCATATTAGACTTGAACATACCACTCATTGATTAGCCATCATAAGAGCATCCATGTACCAATTTATTTTAGAAAATAAAAATTTTAGTACAAATAAGGAACTCAATACTGTAAGCAACCAACGCAACAACCCACACATGCAGAATCGATGAGCATTACAGCGAATACCTACAATCGTCCATAGTTACCCACGTCATTTGCATGCAAATTAGATCGCGATTGCCGTTCACTTAATTAATTTGCCCAAAATGTTCAAGCAATCTGTGAGTTCGTCTCAAAATGGTCAGCGACATATTCAGAAGTTCGTCCATTTTAAGAAGCAATTCACCACCACGAGCAGCAGTAAAAAACAAACGAATTCCTTTGACATTGTCAAACACACACGAAAATCGAACATTTCCTCTATCTGCGTGCAAAGAAAAGAAGTTGTCGCATATCTTTAACGATCGCGCTGCCAGAATGTCTGCTCTGATTCTTCAAAAAGACCATTCTCACCGACTTAAGGTAGCCATACCAGACCAAAAACGCAAAGTATCTTCCCGTCCCTATGCCGGCCGGCCGTCCAAAAATCCTTTTGTGCGTCACCTTTGCTTGTCGAGCACTATATTCTACCACCACTGAGTCGGCAGACTCGAGGTCTCGCACCTCATGCAATGTGTAACTGCCTGCCGAGTGGTTGGTGGTGAGAGAAAATTAAGAGATATTTATAAAAAGCACGAAAACCACTTAACTCAAACGCCTTTGGCAATTAACAGAAAATAATTCGCCCTATAAAGATTCTTATAAAGTGTATAAAGTCCAGCAGTTAAAACCAAATTGATCGGACCTCATTATCACCATCACCGTCCGCTCCTGCTGCTGCTGCTGCTGCCGATCGTGCTGCTTGCTGCTGCCGCCTTCGTCCACTCGAGTGCGACATTAGTGTTAAATCGTTTGTTGCTTATTTTTGTCAGCTTTTCCTTTTCACACTTGAAAACACCACCAAAGTCTCACACTGAAGAGGACACACATCGATTGGTGCGGCGACAATCCCAGCAGAAGCAGTGGATGCTGATGCAACACAAAGTACACAACGGCAACGCTATGATGATATGGTTTACAGAATGTATCTGCACAGCCAAAGCCAAGGCCATGCATGCATCCATGACGACAATTTAATTCCAGTCCACACACACACACACACACACACACACACAGAGACTACTATCCTATTTGGGATGTAATCTGCTGCAGATCCCACTCACCACACGAATTAATTTTGCACTTGCATCTGCAGCACCAAGAGTCGGCTGAATCGAAGTCGTTTGTGATCATTATGAGCGTGATTTTGAAGTCACGCTTGGAACACTGGCCGGACCTCTATACATCTATGTATCTGCACCTCGAAGGACAACAAATGAGTTTTAATATTTGAATGCATATGCGTCTTGCTATGATAGTAATTTAGTTGATTGTGGTACTTGGTGTTGCCGCTGCCGCTGTAACTGCCAGCAGATTCTAGTTCTGATAAATTGTCACTCGGACGGTGGGCATGGTGATGATAGTCAGGCGCGCGGCGGTAGGATAAACTTGGAAATATGATGGCAATCAATATTCAGGTTGAGATTGTTTTTCCTATTTTCTAGTTGGCGTAGTTGGTTGAGGGGGATTATGGAGTGAATTTGTGCAGACGACGCACGACGCCACAGTAAATGTTTTGACTTTGAGGTGAGTAAGTTGGTGCAATTTATCTATGAAACGAAAAAGTTGATTGCTTTTGTTTGGACGGAATTAAATTCACATCTATGCAGTGGTTTTAGTAATTGTTGGGTGGTATTCTTAATAAGGACGTGACAGCTCCTGAACATGGTGCAAGACCATTGAATCAAGGATCGAGTATATGTACGCTTAATTTTTGAGGAAATATACGAATTGTCAACCAATATGCTCCTGCTAAAGAAAAGTAAGGCAGGACGGACTTAATGACATCATAACTCCGGCTGCTGCGTGGGTTGGAGTACTTAGATATATCTGCAGCGATGACTAGACTGCGTTTAAAGCTAAGCTCAACCTTCTACTATGCCCCATCTTCAAAAAAGGCGATCCTATGTCTTGTAAAAGCTATCGAAGCATATCCCTGCTAAATGTCGCATAGAAGATCCTATCCAACGTATTGTGTGAACGTCTAAAACCTTTCTACAACACACTAATCGGTACGTAGAACACGACAATAAATTTTCACACTAAAGCAAATCCTGGAAAAGACAAACGAATATCAAGTCGAAACTCACCACCTTTTCATCGACT
This sequence comes from Brachypalpus laphriformis, assembly GCA_945910035.1. Taxonomy (NCBI): domain Eukaryota; kingdom Metazoa; phylum Arthropoda; class Insecta; order Diptera; family Syrphidae; genus Brachypalpus; species Brachypalpus laphriformis. The sequence goes on from OX246756.1 coordinate 162,340,103, forward strand.
TTAAAGCCGCTTATGACAGCATTCATCGCCTTGAACTCTACCAAGCGATGCCCCAATTCGGGATATCGTCAAAACTTTCCAGATGTGTCGCGTAACGCTTAAAAACACGCGATGTTCACTGAAGCTTGGAGACATGTCTTCTGAACTTTTCCAAACATGCACCGGGTTCCGGCAAGGAGATGCGCTATCAAGTGACTTCTTCAATATGGTGCTGGAGCAGATAGTGAGTAGGGCAGGTGTAAATACGGAAGGCACTATCTTTCACAAATCCATCCAACTGCTGGACACTATTGACATCATTGGAAGATCCCAGCAAGCCATTGTAAAGGCATTTACGACAATTGAAGAGCAGGCGAAGCGAGTAGATCTTGAAGTAAATGAGGACAAGACTAAGTACACGTTGTCAACAAACAAAAAATTATCTGATCAAAACTTTGGACAGAACGTCATTGTTGATGACTACAACTTCGAGGTAGTTAAGGACTTTACCTACCTTGGAGCAAACATAAATCCCACAAATGACACCTTCGTGGAGATCCGAGGAGGAATAACCTTAGCAAACCGCTGCTACTTCGGTTTGGCAAACAACTGAGCTCAAAACTCTTAGCTCGATGGAACAATGATCTATAGAACGCTCATCTTACCAGTCTTGCTTTATGGCGGCGAGTGCTGGGCGATAAGTAAGAAAACAGAGACCTTTGAGTGAAAAATACTTCGTCGGATATTAGGTCCCACACGGAGGAGCGCGAATGGAGGAGAAGGTACAACCGCGAACTCTATGAGTTTTACCAGAATGTGAATGTAGTGTAAAAATCCAAGACACGTCGACTACATTGGCTCGGCCACATCGAGCGAATGGACAACAAAGCTCCAACCAAGAGAATCTTCGAATCTCAGCCCCCAGGCTCGAGACAGCAAAAAAGGTCGAACAGCCGGTATAAAGACCAAGCTATCGCGGATGCCAGAAAACTTGATCTTCACAACTGGAAGCAGCGTGCCTGGGATCATAGAGGATGGAAGGCAGCCGTGTCTCAGGCAGAGACTCTCCAAGTAAGTAAATAAAGTAAGTAAGTCAACTTTCTACTCCTTTCAAAATATTTCGAGAAGCCAAGAAATTCAAAAAGTTGAACTCTTTGATTCTTGTTTGTGTTCAAGGTCCCACTGCTAGACAAGGTTCAAGATAACTAAGGACTTGAACCTGCGTAAGTTGTTCATTGACGATTGCGTTTCTTATGACCATGACATGACTCTTCAGGATCCAGATAAACAGATGCTCCCAGATAAGTATTTCAGTACAATATTTTCTATCCCGACAAAACATTTTTTTTTACATTTTTTGTTTTCAGTTGAAGTAATTCATAGCTGCCCTTGCAACCGAGAGAAATTTACACTCCTGCTAACATAAACATGTGTCCATGGCGAAGTTTTACTGTATTGGCTGAATGCCGAGGTTAAGACTGGACTCCTAGACTGTATCTTTTTCAGACGAAAAAATAAATTTAAATCATCCCTTCAAAGTCATCATCCCAAATCGCACCTAATGGGAGAAACTTCAGCTCTCTGAGTTGGAGCGACAAATGAATTGATACACTGATGTTCACACACAAACAAAGTGAAGTTCCGCTGTTCAGCGAAGAAGAGCTACTTCAAGCCGCAAGGGCCATGCAAAACAAGAAGGCTCCCGGACCTGATGGTATTTTAAAGGAAGTGTTAAAGGTGATCGCCCGTACGTGCTTCCAACTGTTACTAAATATATACAACAGATGCTTACAACACGGAATCTTTCCCAAACCCTGGAAAACACAGCGGCTAGTACTGATTAGCAAAGGGAAAAGCGACCCAGACTCCCCGTCAGACACAGCAGGAAAACTTCTCGAGAGAATGCTGACGCCTCGACTCTCTGTAGCGGTGAAGAGAGCAGGTCACCTATCTAAAAGGCAGCATGGATTTAGACAATGTCATTCTACAATAGGTGGTTAGGGCTGCCCAATTAATACATCAGGGCAGCCACTACTAGAGGAAAGTTGTTGTGTTGTCTCGACGTAAAAAAGGCCTTCAACTCGGCCAGATGTTGCGACATGCTGAACGCTCTGGAAATAAACTTTCGGGTACCACAGTATCTTCGGCAGGTGATAAGGGACACCACCACAGAAGGACCCCACAGGAAAGAAATAACGGCCGGAGCAGCGCAGGGCTCAATTATGGCAACGGATTTATGGAACATCTCCTACGATGGAATTCTTCGCATGGAGATGCCCGAAAACACTTATCTGGTCGGCAATGCAGTGATCACCGCATGGGACACCGAAGATGCTAAGAGAAGACTAAATCAAGTCATGAGCCGGGTGCACACATGGATAAAGGATCACGGCCTAAGCTTAGCAGTGGAGAAAACCGAGATAATCCTACTGACAAGGAAGCGGATACCCACAATAATCGGGCACCAGATGGGTCCGGAGGTCATATACACTAAGGAAGCAGTAAAATATCTAGGAGTTAGGGTAGATACGAAACTTACGTTTTGGGAACAAATTAAGTCCACATCCGAAGAGCCCCGAAAACATGCCTATTGCTAAGCAGACTAATGGCGAAAATAGGAGGTCCCACATCAAGTAAAAGAAGACTCCTGATGTCGGTTACGCACTCAATACTCTTGTATGGCTCCGAGATCTGGGCTGACGCCCTGAGAAAGAGATATACAGGAAGAAAGTGGCCGCGGTTCAACGTATAGGAGCCCTTCGGATAACGAGTTCATACCGAACAGTGTTGGAACTAGCAGCCCTAGTAGTCGCAGGAGTGACGCTCATTGATCTCCTAACAGCAGCAAAGAAGTACGTCCACGACAAGAACGCGGAAGTAGGCGCGGCAACAGTAGCTACCGAAGGGAAGCAACTCTCGAAGCAGAAATGGCAAAAAAGATGGAAGGCCGAAACAAGGGAAAAGTGGACCTACCTACCTGCCGGTTGATTAGAGCCGTTGCTACATGGACGGAGCAGGAGCGCGGTAAAGTGAATTATTATTGATTACTTCAACCGGTACCTGCACAAGATGAGAAAGTAGGGAGCGCAGCCTGACATCTCGGAGACTCTTTGAACGACGATGCGTATCACACTTTTTTTTACCTGTAATAAGTGAGCAGCAGAAAGAAATACCCTGGAGTCAGAGATAGGTAATTTTTCTTCAGAAAATGCCGTAAACAAGATGGTCTCGAGTATCGACATGTGCAATAAAATATCTTTATTTATTGAAACGGTACTCAGAACGAAAAAGAGAGAGGGAGAAGTATGTTAAATATACCCTCAGTAAATTTACCAAATTGATGAAAGCCTTACCGGCAAGATATTATAAACCCGCACCCGGAGAAAATGTGGAAAAACCGGTCCCCAGAGGGGAAAGAAAACGACATTACTCTGAAGTAATGCTAAAGCGGTTCCGGAGTGGATGGTGTCATGTTGAAAAGGGGTTAAAGGTGGTTTTTTTATTGATTAGGAGTCTCACTTTACTTGAAACAGAGTGGGACTGTTTCTCGTGCGCATTAGCGTGTTTCCACTACCCTCCTCCTGAAACTAGTTTGGAACTATCTTCTCACCCTCACTCATACTCTCTCACTTAGTTGGGTCCTTGGTCACAAGGGCATCTGGCTCCCAATCCAAATTCATAGGCCCTAAGCCTTTTTGTGGCTTACTTATCGGCCAAATTAAGATAGAGCTAGACCATTCGGTACAACATGAAAAGCTCTCATACTGGGACTCACTCATTTGTGACAGATGTCTCTAGCAAAATATTGAAAAAAATTCTAGTAATGAACAAGCATAATACAAAGTTTTAAACAGACTTCCTCACTGGTCATTATTCTCTCAAATATGTACCACATCAAGAAGGTGGGCATTTGCCATTTGCCGTTTGTGTCCTACAAACACTGACACAGCTGAAAACATTATGTGTTAATGTCACGCCATTACTCGTTGTAACTAAAACAATTTCATAAATGGTTCACCATCCCATCTGATATAATATCCTTCTCAGCCCAAACAATCCTAAGCTTCCTTCGAGAGCTTAATTTCGTCTAAAACACAGTTCGCACAACGTCTCCTGTAGGGGATAGAACAAAAGATTATTCTATAGGTCGCAGTAATTTGGTGATACTCCTAGAGCACTCTATCACCCCAATACCCACCCAAAAAATTCATTTTAAGCATATTGTAATGGGTTCTTAGAAAAGACGTGAGTGGCGTGTGCGTGATTTACATTCTTTTACCCGTATTCCCAACATCGGTGCAGCAATATAAATTAATTTGTATCCCCATTAAAATGAGTGAGCTCCATTTTTGAAGATCAATTACATGCATAGCCCAAAGCCCTCAATCTTATGTCCGCTAATATTGATTTACTTCTCTTTGAAGAATAGCTTTCTATTTAAAAGTCTTATTCTTTGCATAAGCTATTGTGGCCTATGGTTTGAAATTATAAATAAAACTTATCTAACTTCTCAAACGCCAACCGTTGTCTGCAAACAACTAAGCAATTCATTAAAATTTGTCAAAACTAATTAAAACTCCTTGCAAAATATTGATTGCCCCCTAATTTATTGAAACAAATATCCTACACACTATCCATTTAAATGGCATATAAAGCAAATACACAATCACCACTGTCACCATTTATCATTCTTTATTGCCTAAAGACTAAGAGAAATTCAACATAGATTGGCAGCACTCATATATCTTTTTACCAAATATCGATGGCAAACAAACAATAAACCATTCGCCCAACAAAAGAGCAATCCATCCGCCTCGTTTAGGAAAACAAAAGAGCTGAGGTACGAACTTGATTTCTTCTCACCTCTACTTGGGCTATCACAACCGCCCGATCTTTTGCATATTAATAATGCTCAATGAAACACGCTTAACCACAAAAATGTATAATTTCCACATTCCCAATAATTACACAGTCTTAAACAATGGTCCTGATGGAGAGACGCGACGGTCAGAATTTATGAATGTACCACGGACAGAGCAAATCGTAATTCATAACCACTGAACGATCAATAAAAACTGTTGACCCTGTGTGCTGTTGGTTGCCAATTATTTGTCTCAGTGTTATGTGCCGGGGCTCCAGCAGCACCAGCAACAATTAGAGATACATTCAACGGATATACCGGGTGCTGAGACCAAGACGCCAGCGGCGTCTCATCTGCCTGAGTTATGAGCGAATAATAACAAAATGCAAATGGAATTCACGAGGGGCGGATGTTAAGTGACGCGCCCCATTCGGGGATGAGAGGTGATGGTCTTGCCATTCTCTCGCTGGTGGTGGTCTTATCGGAAGCTACGATTTCTGTCGAACGCGCACCATGGGAATGCATTTGTCATTTTCAAGCGAAGCCGAATTCACAGTAGGGGGTTTGGCACTGCTTTGATCGTCTTCCTTCTTTTCTGCGCGATGACCGGTGGCGATTTTCAATCGCGATGATCGGTTAATTGCTGGCTTTTGTGCTGTGGTTAAGTAAAATTGATTTCGCGATTCTTGTGCAGTTTTATTGTGCCAATTGAATGGTGCTGTGGAGAAGGTGGACTTGCTCAGTCGATGTATATCACTCGTAAAATTCATGGGTGGCCAGGAGCCAAGTTCGCTTTTTTTCCTAAATTCCCAACAAGATGAGCAGCAGCAAAAGGCTGTCTGCACTTAGGGTTGTGCTCGCTTTAAATTGTTAATCGTATGTGTGGGGCATAATTATACACCTTTTTCGGGTTGGTAATGAATTGGCTTCGGGTTTTTCGGGGAGGAATATTTATTGGCCTCCAATGAGATGAGGAGTGAAAATTTGTTGTCATAAATAGATTCTATCCTTAAAGCCTTCATTTCAAGCACAGCTTACTGGTTCAGTCGTAGACACATACCAGCCACTTAGCCTGTCTTAATGAAGTGTGTAGTAAAATTGTCCATATAATGAGCAAATTAAAACGTGAGCTGGAAAAACTATACACACTCGGGGTGGTACTTACAATAATTGAAATTATCCAGACTTACCAGAAGAGAGATTACCCGAAGTAGAAGACTACAGTCCTTTCAAAATCAGTCATCAACCATTCTACAGCAATGTGTCTCTTTGACAGTACTAAATTCAATCCGATATGCTCGCAGACGTCTGCTGATTCTGCTCCTGGAAAGCTGGAGATTCAGAGAAGCAATACCCGAACAGAAACCTCTAGAGATGAAAATGGAAGCATCGTACTAGAACCACAGTCGATGCTGAGAATATGGAGAAACTACTTCTGCAGACTGTATGGTATAACGCCGACGAAGACCAACATCCCGCTGTCAGGTAGAATGAACCATTCAACATTGACGATGATAGTCAAAATTTCCGTCCACCTGACCAAAACGAAGTGAGGATAGCAATACCCAACCTGAAATCCAACAAGGGTGCTGGACCTGACGGCTTGCCAGCCGAACTCAAGGTAGCTGGTGATGAATTGGTAGAGTGCATACACCAACCATCTCTAAGATTTGGTCAGATGAGTGTATGCCTGATGAATGAAATCTCAGCATCGATTGCCCGATCCACAAGAAAGGAGACCCCATCAACTGCGCCAATTATAGAGGCATCAGTCTCCTCGACATCGCATATAAGATCTTTTCTGCGATATTGTGTGAATGCCTGAAACCTTTTATCAACAGCCTGATTGGACCCTATCAGTGCGGTTTCAGGCCAGGAAAGTCCACCATCGATCAAATCTTCACATTTCGGCAGATCCTGAAGAAACCCCAAGAAGTCCTAATCGATACTCACCACCTCTTTATCGATTTCAAGGCCGCCTATGACAGCATCTATAGAGAAGAGCTTTATAGAGCCATGTCTAGTTTTGACATATCTGCCAAACTTGTTCGTCTGTGCAGGATGATGATGGAGAACGCTCGCTGCTCCATCAAGGTCGGTAATGAGCTCACCGAGACCTTTGATGTCGAAAAAGATTTTAGACAAGGTGACGCGCCGTCATGTGACTTCTTTAATATTGTACTTGGACGGATTGTTCGCAACTCACAAGCCAACACCGGAGGCACAATCTATCAAAAGTCCGTACAACTGCTTGCATACGCCGACGATATTGACATTATCGGAAGAAATCAGCGGGCTATCGCCGGTGCGTTTGCAAGCATTGAAGCAGAATGGGTTTAGCGCCAAAATGGGTTTAGCGATAAACGAGGGCAAAACCAAGTGTATGCTGCGAACAGGAGGGGACAATCAACACCGACGAATTGGACAGAACGTCACAATGGGCAGCTGTAACTTCGAGGTAGTAAGGGACTTTGTCTACCTTGGCTCTGCTATAAATTCTACAAAGATCAGCGCAGAAATCGAGCGAAGAATAACTCTTGACAATCACTATTTTCTTGGGCTTATAAGGCAATTCAACAGCAAACCCCTATCTCGAACAACTTACGAGACTCTGTATAAGACTCTGAACATCCCAGTCCTGCTTTACGGTGCTGAAACATGGACTTTATTAAAGAGGATGAAGATATCCTTGGTCGCTTCGAGAGAAACATTTTTCTTAAGATATTCGGTCCTGTTTGACGGGTTTTGGAGAAGAAGGTTCAATAACGAACTATACGAGCTGCACAGCGACATTGATCTAGTCAAAAAATTGCGTATTGGCCGTCTGAGATGGCTAGGACATGTAGAACGAATGGACACCAACGCTCCGGCCCGCAGAGTTTTCGAATCGAACTCGGAGGAACGACGCAGAAGAGGACCTCCTCGCCGTAGGTGGCGAGCACAAGTTCAAGGGGGACCACGACCAACTTGGAGTGCGCAACTGGAGGCAATTAGCTAAAGACCGAGCTAAATGGAGAAGCTCGTTGGTTGAGGCCTAGGTTCACCCCGAACTGTAGCGCCACCTAAGTAAGTAAGTAAAGCTGGAGATTGTGTGTATTTGGAAATATGTCTACTGGAGGTTTGTTTCACCAAAGATAGCTTGCTCTGCAATAAAAGGAATTTTGATAGAGCGATGCCAGGTGAACTTGGAGGTGGTGTGGCCTAGTGGCCTGGTTGGACGTGCAAATGTTGCGTTCTTAAGAAATACTCTTCGGAATTCGTCAAGATATCTTCAATGGTGATACCATCAGTACATGCCTTCGATTAGCCAACTACGGGAGATAATATTTTATTTATATTTAACTTGTTCTTCTTCTTCTTCCCATTTCGGTGAGGTTATGGTCCGAAAACAAGAGACCATAACCCTCCTACTTCACTGCATTTCTACTGATCCATCTATGGGGTTCACCTATATTTAACTCGTTATATCATAAAATGTAAAGGAATACAAATTCGGTTAATTTTTTTATAATCTTTGCTCGGAGGTAAGCAGTCAGAAGTCCATTCTTGTGCATTCCGACGGCATTACCGTCTAATTGTATAGAGCCGGAGTGGTCTTAATTTAACGCCGCGTGAGACATCGGCACGGATATCCGTGTTGTTCGTGCACCAAATGAATGTCTGACAGAAAATGGACCCGTTTATAGCAATCAAAGTCATCTTTCCGTTCAGTGAGATCTTCAGTGCACTCCAATCGCACTCCTCCTCCCGGTTCAGCTTGAACTTGAGAAAGGGTCCTTGTTGAAGTAGCACAAGTCATACAGCACGGCAGGAAGTTCGCGCCTGCCAGAAAGATCAAATTATCCTAATCGTATGCCGCCACTGGCCTTTATGAGAGGTGCATCAGACCTTGACAATTCAGCCAACGTATGTCCATTTTCTGATAGGTGATCGGGACGCATGATTCCTGGCATGCCCAGGACGCTGTTCACTGTTCAGAGTCTCACATCAGTGATATGGAGAACCAATTGGGTGTATTCGTATAGGGTACATTCACCTCGCATTCTGATAGAATGGGCGTATTCGTCCTTTTCATACCCTTGACCACCTGGCTTATGTTTGTTGGTGGAAGTTAGCCCATATCATCGTGGGCCTGCTATGTGGCCTATTATCGTATCTGGGTCACAATTTGGACTACCATCTACAGTACTATTCATTCGCATTCTATAAGAGGTTGGAAAGTAGAAGTATATTCTTATGCCTGACTGCCACAGTTATGGGTGTTGAACCTACCAGTTTTCAATTGGAAACCATCTGCACGAGGCGCAAACAATATTTTCTTAATCCAAAAACCTGGGACCCAGCAAAGCCAGAGAATGCTGAGCAAATGTGTCTGCAAGAATACTGGCTTTGCTTATGTATTCCTCTCCTAGGTCTATCCTTTACCAAGTAAAACAAGTTTTGTGCATCCTAGAGTAGGCGTAGGTGGTGGCATTTATAGTTTTAGCAGAAAAGAAAGAATTTCGAAAAGAATTTCAGGATGATTGCCCTTAGCCCGGATTCAAAACTGCGCCGTGATTGATGAAGAAATAGTGTCCGTCAGTCGCTTTTCATTTTCTTACGAAAGTACAGCCATTCTGTAGGTTAGGTTAAATAGATGAGTGCCTTGTGACAAAGAGTTACTGGTCACTCAGACCAACAGTACGGGTCCATTGTGCCGAATTATTTAACCCTGGAAACACTGTAAAGAGAGTCCGATGCCAGAACCACCCAGAAAGTGTCCTCCAGCTCCGAGAAGAAGTAACTACCAAGAGTCCTCATTCTTCGGACGGATATGGCAGGACAATCACACAATAGGTGACGAACAGATTCAATTTCTTCTTCGTCCCTGCAGCTTCTGCAATAGAGTTGCTCCGCGTGAAAGCCAATGGCACAATGTCCAGTAATTATGCCAGAATTGACCGGTGTGTTATAACGACTAAGTTTTATTAGGGAGGTTGTTCTCTTCTTGCTGTAGGCAAGGGTCACCGCATTGCCTCTAGATATCTCGTTTAAGAGTGATTTGCAGCTTCTCACAAGCCTGGACCTAATTACAGCAGAGTGCAGAGCCTTAACGGCTGCCTGGCTGTCTATATATATAGTGATCGTTTTACGATATTACTCTCGCGTATAATTACAGCAGCCTGTATGATGGCTGTGACCTCGATCTGAAAGACGCTGCAGTCGTCGTTTATTCTTAAGGAGTGGTTAATTCCTAGGGCTTCACAATAAACTCCGGCTCCCGTGCCAACGTCCATCTTAGAACCGTCGGTATAGAAAGCCGACTCCTTTGTCTTCATGGTTATTCGGTTCTTCCTATTCTAGCGGAATGAAACTAAGCATGGTTTCCATTGCCGCAGTTGGTGTTGTTCTCATTGATCCCATAACTCCGATGCACGCTGCCCTATGGATTTTGGTCAGGTTTGAAAGCTGGTATTGCTTCTCAAGTAGAGAATGGGTCTAACAACCGCCGTGTATATCCAGTACCTACACTACAGCTGGTTTGAAGCCCAATATATTACTGAATGCCTTTTTGCAGGAATAGAAGCTACGCTTGCTTTTTTCACGCGATCGGCAATATTTTTCTTCCAGTTCAGTTTGGAATCTAGAATTACACCCAGATATCGACATGAACTTGAGATACTTAGTTCAATGACACCGATATTTGGGGGTCTGAAGGTAGGAATTGATCTCTTCTTAGTGAAAAGAACTACCTCCGTCTTTGAGGGGTTCACTAGCAGCCCTTTGCTGCTGACCCAGTTATCCACTAGTAGTAGTGCGTAGTTGTGCCTTTCACTCAGGACTGGAGGAAATTTTCCCGAAACCAGGATAACAAAATAGTTCGCATAGGCCGCCACGTTGAAGCCATTTTCTTTTAGTATTACCAAGATCTCATCCACTACAAGCAGCCACATTAGTGGGGCCAGAACTCCACCTTGGAGGAATCTTTCTATGCTCGATACGACCCGGTGGAGGGTTGTGTCTACCGATCTGCCGCAGATGTATGCATGTTATGATTTAGATAGGTAATCATGGCCGATCACACCTCATATATATGCATCCATTAAACGTTCCAAAATTTTCAGCAAAAAGGACGATAGACTGATAGGTCTCAGGTCTTTTGCGTTTGTATGGCTCGCTTCCCCTGCTTTGGGAATGAAAACAACGCGCACCTCCCGCCATGCTTTAATAACATAACCTTGCTTAAGGCATCCTGTGAAGATACGCTTGAGCCATGGAATAGCAATATCCACTGACCCTTGCAGCATCACAGGTCGAATGTTATCCATTCCTGGTGCCTTATATGGAGCAAATGATTTAATTGCATAAGCTATCTTGTGATCATTTATTATATTTCCCACCTCTTCTGCGCTTATTCCCGATGTCGTCTCTGGGATGGGTAGATCATCTCCGGAGATTGATGTACATCTGGGAAAGTGAGTACTCAGTAGCATGTCCAGCATTTCCTCATGTGATTCTGCCCAGGTGCCATCGCCTTTCCTGATATTGGATTCCGGCGTTGGTATCTTGGCCAGGACCTTCCTTAGGCGGGATACTTCATTTGCTGATTCTATAGATGCGCAAAAGGACCTCCAAGAGTTCCTCTTTGCAAACCTAATCTCTTTCTTGAGGAGCTTCATACTTTCATTATAGGCGGACCACTTCACGACCCCCTCCTTGGCGAGGTTCCACCCTACTCTTGAAATGCAAATTAATTCCATTATTTCATCGCTCCACCATGGTGGACGCCTTTTACCACTAAGCCTGCTAACCGTGCAGGACTTCTCAAAGGATCGCTTAAGGGAACCATTCAATGCATCGACAGCATTGTTAACTGCTTCAATCGAGTTGAGGTCCTCAGTGAGGTGATTCACTGATTTCCTCAGTTCTCTCTTGAATTTTGGCCAGTTAGCTCTAAGGGAATTTCTAAAAGTCCCTTTCCCACGAGTAAAAAGTTGTAGCTTGAAGAGTATCCAACAATGATTAGATAGTGACGCCTTGTTGGAGACTCTCCAGTTAACAACTTCGTCAGAGCTCTGTTCAGAAATAAAAGTTGTATCCAAGACTTCTCTTCTATTAGACGTTACAAAGGTGGGGTCATTGGATTCGAGAATATAATTAAAAACTTCGCCTCTAGCATTAATGTCGGTGCTACCCCACAGAGTATGGTGGGCGTTGGCATCAAAAAAATACAAATATTTGGCGCAACAGCTCTTTAAAGTGCCAGGGCCCAGCTTCTCGCAACCACTCATGTTGTGTGCGTTATATTTTCCACATGAATGGAAGGGACCTACAGTTTACTGCCGAATCCGAACGGCGATTTGAGAAGCTTTTTTTAGACAACAATACTCTCGGATGTTTGTCAGACGCTCGCGAGAGGTGGGACCGTGAAAAAACTTTTTGGTATTTTCTGGGATTCGAACTTGGAACCTCATGCGTAGTGATCCGACACACTAACCACTTACGCCACGGCGCCCACGCGTTGGCATCACATCCCAAGATTAAGTTTTTCTCACCTTTTTGAAGCGCTCATATGAGCGACGTCAGATTTTCCGAGGGGACGTTGATGCCGTCATCTTATGGTAGGTACGGAGACACCATCGTGCAATTTCCGTTCACCCCTCTCACATTCACCACTGTCAAGTCGCCGGAGTTGAAATGAGATAGCATTAGTAGGTTAAGACTCTTAATAGCCATGATACAGCCATTCTGTAGCTACCTTTGAACTTGAAAATGATATGATTTGAAAGTATAGTGGATTCTAGAAGTTCCATTGGACTCAGAACAGAGCGTTCGACCATTGCATGGTTTAGTTCCGAACATCCTCTAGATAGTTCATTAGCCTTTTTATTTTCGAAGACGAAGGCTGCATACTTAAGTGACGTTGGTTCCTCGTGGGGATAATAGCGAAAACAATTCACTGAAAAGCTCTGTAAGGCTTTGGAGACCTATTACAAATACGGTCTATGATATTAGACTGTCGATCTCGGTTTGCGGTATCCTTTCAATAAAATCCATCCGTACCAGTCAGAGAAAATGTTCGAAGCATGCATTGAAGCCGGCGGAAGCATTCTGTGTTCTTTCAAACTGTTTACTTTTCATGTCAGCAGATAAAGAGTACATCATTGGCAAATGATACAACCTAAAGCGCGTCAGCGCCCAATGTAAGATTGACGTTACACAATGACAACTTCAACTTCCAAAATCCTTAAAAGTTTACCACCCTTCATGCTTAGTAATAAAAATACAGACCCATGTGCAGACCCCTGTCGTGTGCCATTTCTCCTTACTTTCGCTTCAATACAACTCCAAAGCCACCATTTCCTCTCCGCTGTTATATTACAACAGGTTTGCTTCAAAAATCGCCTGTGGGAATCATGGAAGCAACTTCTTCACTTTACAATACCCCGCTGGCTGACATCGTCTTGTCGGCATTACATCAAGTGCCTAAGATTTCTAACACCTTAACACCTCCGGCGAACTCATCCACGCAATGACTCAACAAAAATTTGCAAAAAAACATTCAAAATTCACCTCAAATCTCGAATTAATTGCTTTTCTACATTTCATATTAGTAAAAGCGGATCTTTTGATTTCACACGATCACTCTCGATCGCATTCAATTAATCACTCGATACCCCCAAAAAGAAACAGCATTGCATGTGGAAAAATATTTAATAACTTCCTGGCGCATAGGTGTACCCGCATGAGTAGTGATCGCATCCACAAGATCACAGGCGCCGCAGGATCATACGTATGTATATCTCTCCCCAAAAGCATTGTCTAATTTAATTGATGAAATCTTCTCTATCTATACCGGAACGGTATCTTAAAACAATATCCACGCATATTTTTGTATTTTTTTACGATCACCGATCACCGATCACAACCGTTCAGCGCTTCGGGCGAGAAAGTAATAAAATAAAACAAAATCGTAGATACAAGCAGAGATTTCTTTCATTCTGTGCGTATCTATATATGGTTTTATTAGGTAGCCAATGCATTGAATTAACATTAATTAATAAAGCAATTTCGATCGTTTAGGCTGCCATTTAAACATGATCACCAATTTTATTGCAGTGTGGCGAAAAATTAACATTTTATGTTAATCCAGATCTGGACCGAAGCCCGACATCCGTATTTCGTTTTGAATTTTCTTGTTTATGGCTCAATGAATTATGGATCTTAGCAAATTAGCTATGTGCATTTAATAAGTAATATTAGACATGATCCGAAAAGCTATAAATTAATATGTAAATTAGGTTGGATATAAATTACTCCGAGGTGGGTATCGCTCTGTTGTACAAATTGGAAAGGTGATCTTTTGTTTTAGGTTATTTTTCCTTTTATGTTGTGTGTGATATATTGGGTTGTAGGTATTTGGATAGGGCATGGAAAACTGGATATTTGACTCTGTTTTAAGTAACTTAAGGGCTATTGAAGTTGTATAATCAGTTAGAGATAGGTATACTCAAACCGAACTACCATATTCGAAGGGGAATTGATTGCTTAGCTGAAAAGTCATTAAAGGATGTGAGAAGTAGACATTGCCATAAAACTTTGCAGACCAAAGGACCTGGCCGAAAAATCATATTTAGGATAGCTTTCTAAAACACCAGTACTCAAGATGATAACATATGTAAGAAGAAGTAATAGAACATATCACGTAAGGTAGGTAAATAGAAGCGGCTATGCGAAAATTATGATGGAACCTGAGGGGTTTTTTTTTTTTTTTTTTTTTTTATAATTTACTCGCGCTAAAGGGGTTATGACTACCCTTTTCATGCATTATACATAGCGTGAGCGTTAAGGAAGAGGGGTTAGGGGGAAACGAGGCACCGATGCACATTGGTCTTAAATGACTGTAGGTTATAATTGAGAGGAAAAGCAGACTCGGGGAGAGCATTCCACAAACGTGTTGTGCGGCTCATAAAAGAATCTCTAAATTTCACGGTACGTCCGAAGATAGGCTTAAGGGTAAACTGATGAGCATTCGAGGCATGGCGAGTATTGCGGTTAAAACGAAGAAGGGGAGGAATGCTATTGGCTATCTCAACTGAGCATTTTCTGTGGAAATATCGATAAAACAGGGATAGGCAGGAGACATTACGACGGTGTTCGAGCGAAGCAAAATTGCTTGTAATATTCGTGTCTCCTATGAGTCTTATCGCGCGTTTTTGAATTCTATCTAGCAAGTGCAATATGGTTTTTGGTGCACCAGACCAGATGTGAGCGTTATATTCTAACTTAGGGCGAATGTACGCCTTATAAATTGAAGCCAAATCAGAGGGGGTGAAATATTTCTTACACCGCTTTAGGAAGCCTAAACATTTCGCTGCATTCTTAGCGATTTCGAATACATGGTCGTTCCAACAGAGTTTGTTGTTGACACACATACCGAGCATGGAAAGTTTTTCGGTTTCTACAATGCAAGTGCCATTCATGGATAATGGCTGATGTGTAGGGTTTCACTTTAATGACAGAAGACAGCACTGAGTCTTGGAAGCATTAAATTCCACTCTATTGGTTAAGCCCCATTTAAATATGCTGTCAAGGTCGGAATTTAATGTGTTTAACATACGTTGTCGTTCTTCGTCCACGGCCGAAGAGCAGGGTCGTGAGTTTGGGACCGAATATGAAAAACTGAGGGTGCTGTCATCAGCGAAGGAATGGATTGGATTAAAAGTTGCAGACAGAAGATCATTTATGAAAATGAGAAAGAGAGTCGGAGACAAAACAGAGCCTTGGGGGACACCAGCATTTATTTGGTGAGATTCGGACTTGAAGCCGTCCAAAACAACTTGAATTGAACGGCCCGAAAGGTAGTTTCTAATCCATAGAAGAAGAGTATCATCGATCCCAAATGCACGCATTTTCGACAAAAGAGCTTGATGCCAAACTCTGTCAAATGCTTTTGAAATATCAAGAGCAATAATCTTACTTTCACCGGAGTGGTGCAGAGATTGGTTCCACTTATCGGTGAGATATGACATCAAATCACCAGTGGACCTGTTGCCACGAAAGCCATACTGACGGTCATTGAGGAGCTTTCGTGATTCAAGATATTTCATTAGCTGACGGTTTATCAGCGTTTCCATGACCTTGGAAAGAAGGGACGTTAGTGCAATGGGACGGTAGTTGGAGAGAGAAGAAGAATCGCCTTTTTTAGGTACGGGCTGGACAAATGCTGTTTTCCACTTACTCGGAAAGAGACCTGAAGAGTAGGATCGGTGGAAAAGCTTACGCAGTGGTTTTGCCAGCGAAGAAGAACACCTCTTCAGAACAATAGGGGGTATACCATCTGGGCCAGCGGATTTGTGTATGTTAAGACCTTTGAGTACTCCTGCAACTGTACGAGTGCGAAAGTGGACTTGTCCCATGGAAAATTCGACGCTCTCAAGTACAGGTGGAGACAAAGCACTATCTGGCAGTGTGGAGTTTGCTGCAAAGTGAGCAGCGAACAGATTAGCTTTGTCTAAGGAGCTGACAGTTGGTGCGTCGTTATGAATGAGCGTCGGTATAGATGACGATGCCGAATTCTTAATGTTTTTAACGAACGACCAAAAGTTTTTACTACCCTTGGGACAATGTAGTATTTTTTGCCTCAACTTTTGGTCGTGGGAGAATTTAGCTCGGTTAATGAGGGCATTGCAGTCATTTCTGGCTCGTTTAAACTTTTTTCGGTTTTCCTCAGTTGGGTTGGCCTTGTAAGACCGAAAACTTAATTCCTTTAACCTAATAGCTTCTTTACAGCTCGAGTCATACCACAATGGTGTAGTGGTAACGTCGTCAATTGCCACGCTTATGGTTCATGGTCCAAATCCTGATGTCAGCAAGCATTTATTTATTTCTCATGAAATACACAAAGTCAGTTCGATCATTTGCGAAAGCTTGTGTGAACACTACTGCGAAGGCATAACACTGGCAGTAGCTTGCTCATGTGGCTGGAAAATTGTTCGCTCTGTTGATGGTGATTTGCCCTTGATATCGGTTATCGGAAAAAAATACTGTGAATCAGAAGCAAAGACAAAAAATAATAAAAATCTCCCCAGTTATCTGGACGCCACCCCCAGGAAATCTGTAAAGCATAAACAACTGAACTTCAAGAACCACTACACCAAAATATTTCACTCTCTCTCTATCTATCCTTTCCAACGTCCACACTGTGTGTAAGCATGTTAAAGGTATTCATAACCATTTGAGTGCGCGCAAATTATAAAAAAAAAAAAAAAACTGCGCTACAGTCCGGGGTGGACCTGAGCCTCAGAAAACAAACCTCTCCAGCCAGCACGGTTACGAACTAGCTGCCTCCAGTTGCGCACGCCAAGTTAGTTCAGGTTCTTCTTCACTTGCTTGCGCCACCTACCGCGAGGTAGTCCTCTACTGCATCGTCCATCCCGGTTGGATTCGAAGACTTTCCAAACTGGAACGTTGGGCTCCATCCGCTCTACATGGCCCAGCCTTCTTATTCGCTGTATGTGAACTCCCCTTGGTAAGCCGATATCATTGTGTAAGCCGATGCGTTTGCAAGCACTGAACCAGATGCGGCGATAAACTATGTCAAAATCAATTATATGCTGTCAACAAGAAGGGACAATCAACACCGACGAATTGGACAGAACGTCACAGTAGGCAGCTTTAACTTCGAGGTAGTAAGGGACTTTGTCTACCTTGGCTCTGCTATAAACCCTAAGAACGACATCAGCGCAGAAATCGAGCGAAGAATAACCATTGTCAATCGATGTTTTTTGGGGCTTATAAGGCAATTCAACAGTAAAGCCCTCTCTCGAACAACTTAGGAGACTCTGTATAAGACTCTGATCATCCTAGTCCTGCTTTACGGCAGGCCTTTTATTAAAAAAGGGATGAAGATATCCTTGGTAGCTTCGGGAGAAAAGTTCTTCGTAAGATATTCGGTCCTGTTTGCGTTCACGGGCTTTGGAGGAGAAGCTTCAATAACGAACTATACGAGCTGAACAACGACATCGACTTAGTCAAAAATGGACGTCTGAGATGGCTAGGATATGTAGAGTGAATGGACACCAACGCTCCGGCCCGCAGAGTCCCTCTAACCCGGAGGGACGATGCAGCAAAGGACCCCCTCGCCATAGGCGTCACCAACGCACAAGTTCAACTTTTGACCTCGACCAGCGCACTCCAAGCGCAACTGAAGGCAATTAGCTAAAGACGGAGCTAAATTGAGAGGCTTGTTGGTTGAGGCCCAGTTTCACCCTGAACTGTAGCGCCACTTAAGTAAGTAAGTAAGCTTTAAGAAAGGTGATTCCTTCTCCGATATCTTCATCAGGTTGTCAGGGTTTGCTTAGTGAGTGTTGCCTGGCCCTACTTAGAGCCGGACACTTGCGAAAGAAATGGTAGAGTGTTTGTTTTTCTTTAGCAATATTGCAGCCGCGACAATGTCAGTAGAATACAATGCATAGTCTGGCCGCGTGAATCCCAATGGGCTAGTGGCCTGTACTAATCCCAACAATTCTAGCAATATCCGCACGGTTTCTGTTTTGTCGATCTGGTGTTCTCTGTCAGTGGTAGTTGGGCCACATTTGCGTAGATATGATGTAATTCCGCAACGCGTACCATCTTTTGTTGGCCTTTGAAAGAAAGTGCTCGAAGACACATTTGGTTGAGAGCCCCTAATGCCTTGATAACAGCTATAGGGTGTGGGGTGTGTTTGAATAAATGGCCAGCCTCTTGTATATCAACAACTTCCGCTTGAAACACTGCACGAATCTTGTAGCCAGTAAGATTTTGATATATTGAGTGTATCCGAGAAAATTGCCCCACAGTCCATTTTCGAACCATCGCGATGCATCGATGAAGATCGTGATTTCAGACTCGTTTGTCACTTCGACTTTTTCCCACTCCATTTTGGATGGGAAACAGACCGTGACGTTATTTCTGAAGTTTAATTTGGGTCTTGTGTACTCTGTAGGAGTTGTTGTCCGACCACTTGGTAACATATTCGAGATGTTGCTACGACCATAGGAATTGGCATACTAGGACCCCGTTTCATTTAATCTAACTACACTAGGTGCTGAGGTTGAATATGAAGGTCAAGTGGAGTATTATATTCTAGGGTTCGGTTGGACATGTTCGCATAGCCCCCGTTATAGTTAAAGTCGCAGATCGTTGCACTTTGTTTTGATGTTGCAGTATTTTTTTAGCGCAGGCTACATAACTAGTGACAAATAGGAAAGAATAGGATATACTACTGCAGTGTATATCCATAAGGCAATCTTCGGGCGAAGTTCTCACTTCTTACCGAAGGTTTTGCTGCTGGCATAAAACGTCACGCAGACGTTTTTTTTACCAGCTGCTCTGTAGTGAGCTTCCATTTGAGCTTTGGGTCAAGTATCACCTAGGTACTTAGCACTGGAGGATAAAGAGAGTAATTGTTTGTTTAGATGTGGGAGCGTGAAGCATCAGTTCAGTTTTGCTTGGATTAACGTCGGGTCCACAACTAGTAGCACCTTCCATAATCTCTATCCAACTATTCTTACTCTGACATTGATGCTTAACGAAATGACTTTTCGAAAGCGGTGCACCATCCACAAGCGAAAGAATGATGAGAATTTAATGGAGTAGTTACGAGAATCCTTTCACAGGAATATATAGAGTCGTCCACAAGGAACCGGCTAAAGTTTTTCTTATGACCGCTAAATTAAAGAGAAATAAAACCAAAGGGCTGACTACTTAGAAGTAGATGTCAGGCATTTTCAATTAGATGAACTCGGCATAGGAAAATGAAAAATTATAATATTTACAAGAATTTGTTTCATAACAAAACGTTAAGTGAAGACTTAACAAAAGGACTAAGAGAATAAATACCCGTCAGTCGAGAATTCTGGTCAACATGCTGTACCTAGCACAACGGACTCATATGGTCTCACATTATGACTTCGACACAAGATACCAAGCTAGACTTCGAAGTAGAACCGAGTAGGAATCTAACTGAACTCTAAATTCGTCTGCTATAGAGATACATACATATTGATGTGGTACGGGAGCAGGAATCTTTTCCAGCTCACCTGACATAAAAATTACGACAGGACTTCCGGGTCACTGCAGCATATTTAAAGCGGAAATTACGGCAATCCAAGATGCACCAGTCTGTTTTTCTATGAATACAATAGTGGAACTTCCTACAGTAATATACATAGACTGCCAGACAGCAGTTAAGGTCCTGAAATCGCCAAAAATAAGATTCAGGACGGTTAGATGCGAACTGTTCATATACTGGGTCCTAGGTCATAGGGATATTCCAGGCAACTATAAAGCGGATGAGCTAGCGAAGAGAGTGCCAGTCGAGACTTTGCTAAAAATAGTGAAGCTCCATCCGCCCCTATTGAGGTGATCAAATTCCAACTGACCATTGAAGCGATAAGAACTGCCAATGTCAGATGGAGAGATATCAGTACATGTGTCATATCTCTGTAATCTTGGACGTACCTACATAAATCAAAAGGAATGCAATGCCAATGGCAATCGGCGCCCTTATGGGGCATAGTTTGATAGGTAGACATGTCAGAAGAGGAAGAGGAAGAGGAAGAGTCCAGAACCCATCTTCTGTGCAAACTGTCCTGCGCTATCCACGTTGAGAAGAGAGAACACTTCTATAACATCCTGGATGATCTCTTGGCTCTTGGTATCTGAAAGATTAGCAATTTTGTCTCTAGGTCAAATTAAAAACAAAATATTTGGCACAACAGCTCTTCAAGTGCCTAGGCCTAGCCTCCGCAACCACTCGTGTTGTGTGCGTTATATTTTTTCACACGAACGGAAGGGACCTACAGTTTAGTGCCGTATCTGACGGGAAATTTGATTTTGAGAATCTCTCTTTTGACAATAATACTCTCGGATGTTTATCAGACGTTCGCGAGAGGTGGGACCGTGAAAAATTTGTTGGTGTTTTCTGATTCGAACATGGAACCTCACGCACAGTGGTCCATAATACTACGCCACGGCACCCACAAATTGGTTCAATGCCTCTCAACCCCCCAAAGTCAATCTGAGCACCAATTATTCCCCAAATGGCATTCGTCATCGTCATCGTCTTTCCTTTAACACCCGTCATTTCTTCTTGTACTTGCAGCAATTCCCCGCCCTCTCGCAACAATAACTAATTAAACACGTGCAGCACTCCACGCAAAACAAACATTCGCTCCTCTCTGCTGTGCATAATTTATTACACGTTATGATGTGCAGAAGGGAATCGAAAAAGTACAACAAACCACGAGACAAACCCGAAAGATTTATACTCCATCATGCAAGAAAGGAGATAAACCGACAGAACTGTCGAAGAACCAACAAGAGGGAAAAAATCGATCAAACCCTTACACCAACCCAATCGATATGAAGGACGGCAAAGCATCTAATGTCGGCATGTGTAGCAGCGACAAAGAAGCGAAGAAGTGTTAAAAGCGGAAAAAGAGTCAACAACTGCGACACCTTCTTAAGGTGAGGAGGAAGGGTTCTGAATCTTGAGTAGGCGTTCATGTTAAGCATGGATACCATTTCATGTGCCCTGCAGAGCCCTACTAGGAGACTGCCATCTGTGATGTAACGGTATGGATTTTTACTCCTATAATGGCCCTCCATCTTGGTAGGTTTAGCAAGGGAGCATAGTCAAAACAAGGTGAAGCGTCTAACACTATTGCTTCTATGAGAAGTCCATGATGAAATCTAACATGTATCCAAAGCCAACGATATACATATGTATGCAACGACTAAAGCAAACGGGTGTAGAGGTGAAGTGAGTAGGCGTCTCCGATACTTGAAATCACACTCATCTCTGTCTCAAGAAGCACACACTCAACGAATGTTCATTTGGTGTAATATACTCCTGTCTGTCGGCTATTGCAGCAACAACACGCACTCACTGGGGACGATTTTTGCTCATTAACGCCTTCAAAAGCCGCGCTCTGCGGTTAATTAGCGCTCGAACACGAAGAAGGCTGCCCTTAGTGTGACGCACGATGATGGATGATCAGCTTTGTGCGATGCCGAACTGGCCACTGATTGGATGCTGTTTGGCTGCTGCTGCTGATGAGTGGCTTAAGATGTGATGAAACTGGTGGATACTGGATGCTGGGGGTTAGGTAAAGTGGACAGCAGGACCGAAAATCAGTCGTCTGGAAGATTAATGAAGGTTGCCATTTTGTGCAGGTTTTTCCGTTGCATGTTTGAACTTTGCGATGGGAAGTATAGGTACATGGATCTGGTAGTCGTTTGGGTTTCGAGGTGAGGTCAGATTGCTCAGCGGGAAGTAATTAGGAAGTACAGACGTGAGATATTAAATTTGATCTTTACCACCACAAGGTCTTTAGCTCAATGCCGTCGATTCGAGTTCATCAACTGCACATAGCTTCTACAGATCCCATCGTTGAACAAAGCATGCACGTGAATGAATTGCAGCAATCCTACAAACTAGATGTATAGCACTCCAACTCGTCCTTGGCCCCCGAAAAAGTAGACCCCCAATCCAGGGTGCGTAGATACCGCGAACTAAAACTGGCTGATTTGTGTATTTCGGTTCAAAGTGTACCACATTGCCTACACACCTAAAAGTATGTAACAACTAATGCACACTATTCTACACAACAACCACCATTTTTCGTTCAACAGTCGCTGCACATTTTATTTGAAACTACAATGGTTTGTGTATACAGTACAGATGGTTTCGCATGCCATCTGTATTAGAAAGTAGGAAATATATAATAGAATGGTATGAAGCTGAACTATGAATCATTTCTTCGAATCATTATGGAGTTACCAACACTGCTCGCAGTTGGTTTCGGACTTCAGAACCTGGCGAAGTCTAAAAATTTTATATATTTCAATCATTAGCGGTTTTCTATCAATTTAAGGGAATTTGAATGGAAAATATTTAAATATTTGTGCAGGTCAGAACCCCCGCAGAGGGTATAAATTATGTAATGTAAAACAGAAAGCTTTGATGAACATTGAGCTTTCGTAAGAAGATATAGAGGAACATTATGTAATGCTGAGCAAGAAAGGCAGTTCTGACCTGATTGGAATATAATATTTTTAGCAAAAAATGCTAGGCAGCAGATACTTCAAAGCATGAACAGGTCAAGTAAAAAGGACAAAACTGGAAAGAACGTGCTCATATCGCTTTGGCATAGGAATTCATATAACATCATTAAGGAGATGAAGAAAATCATAAAAACAGAGCTAACGATACGTTTCGCGAGCATTTTCATGGCTCTTGGTAAGGTAGAATGTCAGTCCCAAGCAAAACTAGGACTCACTTAGATCAATAAGAGGCGCATTGTGGTACCAATTGTAAGTATTCTGGAGCCTAACTAAACACTAACTAAAAATGCTAAGTGTAGAACTTTTCGCGTTTGTCTGTTTGAATTTATGTGAACCAGTTGACCTGGAGACAAAACTGCTAATATTGTAGATGTCAAGCCCAGGGAGGTCATCTATGGCGATACAGACTTACTCTCCTAAGGTTTTCCTTCTCCACATGGATAGCGCAGGATAGTTTCACAGGGATGGGTAATTGACTCTTCCTATTTCTCGTCTCTGTAGCTTCTTCAGAAATAGTTGATTGGGAATACCAGTCTTCTGTCGATTGTAGAGCTAATGTTTGTACAACGGAAGCTTCTCATAAAATATATAAAATATATAAAATATAGTCCAAGTGACATTCGACATGGACGCAATATACCACCGGCCTACGTGTATGTTACATGCAGACCGGACAAAAAAGTCAAACTAATCGCAATTGATTGCTTTTTTATGCCAGGTGATCGGTACAGTGATCATATGTTAGTCTTATGGCGATCGTATCAATGTCCAAAGTTTAGTTCCTTCCACCGGCATCGGTGTACGGTGTGTGTCCCCCATTTGGAGGCCCTCATGCGATTGGACCTGCTGTTAATCAATTTTACGAGAGTATGTTGCAAGCAGCAAGATGATTGACAAGTTTTTCTCTTTTTTGTCGGTCCGCATCTGTGGCGGTATGATGTAGGGTGCCCCTACGTGCAATGTGCATATTAATTGCAATTTTTGATTCCATTTTATGCAGTTTATCTATGTGTTTGTTTGAATAGCAGTTAGGTGATAGAAATTATGAACTGCGATCATGTTCAAGTGAAGGCACTTTATTTTCAGCCGCATGTGTGCATAGATAAATTTGGTTTGAATTACAAGAATGACTATGGAAGCGGTCGAAATGGCGTTAATTAATTAGATTGACACTTGTGCCCGTAGGTAGAAGAATGATAAGAAATCCTTCACTTCTCGATTAAACTTAGAATTGGTGCTTCTCCTTGTTGACAGAAACATTGGAACAGGCTGTTGAGTAACTAACAGAAGACGCATTTAAGACTTGTTTAAAAATTGTTGTTGTTGACAGTGGTGCTAATAATTATCATTTATGGTTGAGCATATCAGAGTTCACAGAAAAAATGGGTTGTAAAGTGGCTATATTTTTGAGCAAAGACATACTAAAGGTGCTCCCTGTACTTAAACTGGTTGGCGATTTTTGTTTTTGCCCCGTTTGAATCCCATTTCTCAGTTGCATCTCATCGACCTCAATTTAAAAATAACGGTTTCACAGTATATGTGTTAGCATATGGATTCACAGCCAGGTCGTATTTGCGGGAGTAATTATAGCAATTCTTTATCATTGTTTGGAGTATAGTGCGACTATATGAGAGTAAATCAACGGAAGCTGAGATGAAGATGCTTCGCATTACGGCAGCATTAACAAAGCTTGATCGAATAAAAAGTTCGAAGATCCCTGTGAGTCTTTACGTCAAAAGAACCATCTCGTGAAAAATAGAGCGTGACGGGTCTAACTGGTATTGCCACGTTCAAGAAGAGACTATTTGTACGCCATTAGAAGGCAATATAAATGAATGTTCCAAAGACATCGCGAATCTCACAGGCGGTTTAGTAGAAATGCAGTGAATTGTGAGGGTTATGATTCCTTGTTCTCAGGTCCTAACCTTGCCGAAATAGAAAGAAGAAGAAGAAGGAATATAGAGGGGATATCCGATAGAATCTCTACTGCATCGAAATAAAGGCGAATATTGATTCTCCGATTGCCTATAACAATGTCGCCTGTAAATCAGAAGCAAAGACAAAAGTAGCGAAAATCTACCTAGTTATTTGGACTCCACCCCCGGAGTATTTGAGTTTCAAACCACAACACCAATTCTCTCTCTCTGTCTATCCTTTTCAATGCCCGCACTGTGTAAAATGGGAAATACACGATACAACTGCTGTGCCAACGGTTTGACAGCTTTGGTGTTGTATACGATAGTTGTACGATCTGTATCATGATCGATAGGTGATAGAGCATGGTCGCATGGTCTTGACTGTACAACTGCTGTCACATGCAGAGTTGTATGAAAATTATTAAAAAAAAAAATTAAATGGTGTGTATGTGTAAAATGACTAAGATATCGAGGGGTTGCAGAAACCTATGTACAGATGATCATGGATATGTACGAAAGAGCAAAGACAAGAGAAAGATGGCCCACTGGAGTAACCAAAGAGTTTCCAATCAAAGTCGGGGAGCACCAGGAAAGCGTCTTAAGTAATTTGCTTTTTATTACAGTCCTTGACTGTATGCTTGAAAGTAAAGTGACGGACCGCAAGGTACATCAATTCTTCTTTGCTGACGATATTGCCATTATAAGTGAGGATCCTATATCCCTGCAACAAGCACTTGATTTTTGGGTGGACGTTTTGGAGGGAAATGGGTATCGCATTAGTTCAAAAAAGACAGAGTACTTGTGCTGCCCGTTCTCTGATCCACTCAGGCCTATTCCAGATATTTATTTGAATGGAACAGTGCTTCCCAAGTGCGAAAAGTTCAAATATCTGGGATATATGATCAATAGCAAAGCAACTTGTGATGACGACATCAATCATCGTGTAAGCGTAGGGTGGATGAAGTGGCGAGAAAATTCCGCTATCCTCTGTGACAGAAAAATGTCTCGTAAGTTGAAAAGAAGGCTCTACACCGCAGTTGTACGTCCAGCGCTCACATACGGTTCACAATGTTGGACGATGTACAAAAAGTATGAGGGTAAATTAACGGCAGCTGAGATGAAGATGTTTCGCATGATAGCAAGAGTGACAAAGCTTGATCGAATAAGAAGTTCAAAGATCCGTGGAAGCTTTCACATCAAGGAAACCATCGTACAAAAAATAGAGCGCGACCGGCTCAGTTCGTATTGCCACGTTCAAAGAAGAGATCATTTGAACCCGGCGAAAAAGGAACGTTCATCGCGGGGGAGGAGAGGCAGGCCTATAAACGCCTGGATCACACAAATGCGACGACATCGGCATATCATTGGCCTCAGTAACCGAGTGATTCAAAATAGGGAGGCCTGCCGATATTTTCTGAGGTCAAATAGGCGAACCCCACAGGCGGATCAGTAGAAATGCGGTGAAGTGGGAGGGTTATGATCCCTTGTTTTCGGATCATTACCTTGCCGAAATAAGAAGGAGACGAAGAAGTATGTGTAAAATGACTGATTATAGTGTCTAGTTGTAACTAAGTAGTAAGCAGATTTTATAATGTGTATGCTGCACACAACAGTGGGGCCGAAGTCGGTACAACACAAGTCGGTACGACGGTTGTATCGTGAATTTGCCGCTTAAGGTATTTTAAAGATATCCATAACCTCTTCACTGCGCGCGCGCAAGTTAAAGAAATGAATACATAGAAAAATTATTCAAGATCTAGCGAATTCATCGAAATAACCGTGCAAATTGAAGTGAAGGTTAGAAAAACAATTTCATTGTAACAACGTCCAACTAGACAAGATTCACGTAACATTTCAAATTATTAACAACGCAATTAATTTCTCCCCAATTGCCGAACGCATCCCACCCGACATTCCATTTTGTTTCACTTTTCCCCTCTCAAAGAAAATTCATTTTGACATTTCGACAAAAACAAAAACAAAAACACCGCAAAACAAGGCAAACGCAACCCTCCACTGAACCAAAACCCACACACCAAAGCAGCACAACCATATACGGCGTCACTCGCAAAACATGTTTACTGCTTGTCTCCCTTCTCCCGTTGGAAACTCTCCAAAAAGAAGTCTCAAACTCTCTTTCCAACTTCAAAGGTGAGAAAGAGAAAATCCCATTCCTCTCACAAGAAACCGGTTGCAGAAGGATTTCTTCTCGTACCGTTCCACATCTACCGTTCGTTCATCGTTCAAAAACTATACTCCGTTGTTCGCTCATTCTTCATTCCGGTTTTGTTGAACAACATCGGTCCGATGCGTGCTTGCGTATGTTTCGAACAAAGTCTCTCTCAAACGGTCGACGAATAAGAAAAAATAAACAAAAATCGAACCAATTGACAAAGACGCCCGGCTAGGCGCACAAAATAGCTCCAAATTCCGCTGAATTTCCATAAAAAAAGTCGAAATGTAATTCATTCATCTCGCGCGCAGTTATTCGAGTTTTCCAGGAATTTCCCATCGAACCTACCGGGGAATTTCCCAAAACAAAAGTTGCCAAGTGCCGTGCCGTGTAGTGTAGTGTTACCTCCCGTGTGCGTTTTTTTTTTTGCCGAAAAAAATAATTAGTGCGAGTGAAAGAGTGCAGAAGTGTTGAATAAATTTCAAAAAAAAAAAGAAAAGAATGTGCGACAGTGAAACAATGCCGAATGGTGGTGACCCTACCACCGGGGGCGGTGATCAAGAAATGGATACTGAAGCGACAGCGGCTACCCTGTTGCATCAGACCACGCAATCCTTGCTGATGGCCAGCAATATGATGCTGGTGGCCAATGGCGGCGGCGGCGGTGGTGGTGGAGGACTCATCTCCGATGGTATGTTACCATTGGCGGCGGTTCCACCGTCCCCCGTTGCTGCGGCCATCAACAATCATGTGAAGGTCAACGTCGAGGAGCTGATCCGGGAGAACTACGCGCTTCGCGAGAAGTTGAAGGAGGTGTCTGCCGATCGGGACCGTTTGGTATGCGAGGTGTCCAACCTGCGCCTGGAGCTGGATATGAGCGAGCTCAAGCGTTTGCCGCAAGAAAGGTGAGCTTTTCTAATCGAATTGGGATGGTGGTGGTGCTGCTGATACTAGGTGTAGACAGGGCGCCCTTGAATCGGTTGGCTTGCTATCAATGGAACCAATGTCTGGGTTTTTTGGTAGCTGATAGACTTGCCTTTGGATTACAACCACGATAAGATAACGCTTCTCTGATAAATGTGAGATTATGTAAATATTGATCGTCTTGAGGGTCAGTCGTTCTTGATGGGTTTGCTGTGTAATCTAGACGAGGGTAAACACAAGATTTATTGGTAGTAAATAAATCATTAGGAGCTAGGGCCAGTGGTGGCTATAGTTACTCTTATCTGGGATGGTGGGGCGCCTCTATGTGATGGCTTCCTGTCTCTAACTCTATGACCGTGTAGTCGGTCAAGTTACATATTCGCGACTGTAAAGCACGATGGCATGGCTTGCTACAGGATGGTTGATTTGCTTAAAACGGTCAATCATTGCAATACAAGGCCAATCCAACAGTCAAACAGCCTAGAATCGATAAAATCCAATCAAAGGCGATCGGTACGCACTGATCACCATCAGGCAACTTCTTCCTCTTTCGGCGAGTGAATGATCCGAAAACAAGGGATCATAACCCTCCCACTTCACCGCATTTCTACTGATCTGCCTGCGGGGTTCGCCTATTTGACCTCAGGAAATATCGGCAGGCCTCCCGATTTTGGACCACTTCGTTACTGAGTGCAACACCAAATACTCGTGTTATTGCACATGTGTGTTCCTTAACGCAGGAGTTTCTAGGCCTTCCTCTCTTTCGCGATATCAGTGGAAGGTTTACTGATATTGCCTCCTTGACGGGGTGCAAATTATCTCTTCTTTGAATATGGTAATATCAGCTGTACCAGTCGCGCTCTATTTTTCGTGAGATGGTTTCTTTGACGTGAAAGCTTCCACGGATCATCGATCTTCCTATTCGATCAAGCTTTCTCACTTCTGCTGTCATGCGAAGCATTTTCATCTCAGCTACCACTCTCATACGTATTGTACTTTGTCCAACAATGTGAATCGTATGTGAGCGCTGGAAGCATAACTGAGGTGTAGTGCCTTCTTTTCAACTAAGGGGGCATTTTGCGGTCAAGGAAGATAGCTGTTTTCCCGCCATTTTATCCGCCTTACGCTTACGCGATGATTGATGTCGTCATCACAGGTTGCTTTGCTATTGATCATAGATCCCAGATATTTGAACTTTTCGCACTTGGGAAGTACTGTTCTATTCAAATAAATGTCTGAAATAGGCCTGAGTGGATCAGAGAACGGGCATCACAAGTACTCCGTCTTTTTTAAACTAATCCCTCCAAAACGTCTATCCACACATCAAGTGCTCGTTGCAGGGATGTACGATTCTCACTTATGATAGCTCCATCGTCAGTAAAGAATAATTGATGTACCTTGTGGTCCGTCACTTTACCTTCAAGCAGATAGTTAATGAGTGTAATAAAGAGCAAATGACTTAAGACGCTTCCCTGGTGCACCCCGACTTTGATTAGAAACTCTTCGGTAACTCCAGCGGGGCATCTTACACTTCTCTTTGTTCTTTTGTACATGTCCATGATCATCTGTACATAGGTTTCTGGAACCCCTAGGTGCCTTAGTGCCACCAATATCGGATCTCGTGGTTAGCTCATTTTCATCTTGATGGCTTCGTTAATCGTCAAAATTGTCGCATTTGGGGTTCAGAAAACCCACGAGTAATTGTTGAGAAACAAATGCATTCACAACGCGTGACTGTTTGGTGCGGATTTTGGGCTGGAGGCATTATAGGACCATTCTTCTTCGAAAATGCGGCTGGTCAGGCAGTAACAATTAATGGTGTTCGTTATCGTGACATGATAACTCAGTTTTTAGTGCCTAAATTACAAGACATGGATGTGACCAACATGTCGTTTTAACAAGACGGTGCCACATGCCATACAGCCAGAGAAACAATTCAATTACTGTATGAGTCATTTCCTAATCCTGTAATCGGCCGTTCTTGCGATCAGAATTGGCCAGCCAGATCTTGCGATTTAACGCCATTGGACTTTTTTCTTTGGGGTTTTTTGAAGTCAAAGGTCTATGCAAACAAGCCCACGACCACCAACGCCTTGAAAGAGGAAATTGGGGGGTGTGTTAATGAAATTCAGCCACATTTATGCGAAATAGTCATAGAAAATTTCAATAAAAGAATACGTACTTGCCAGCAAAGCCGTGGCGGCCATTTATCCGATGTGCTATTCCATACATAACCCCAATATGTACCTATACTCTATGAATCAATAAAAAATTTAAGCTTTCTAATTAAAAATCTGTATTTTCTATCAAAATTACATTTTGCGTGAATTATGGGACACCCTTTACTTTGGATTGCATCTGTAGTTGATTTACAACCTAATACCCGCCCAACGATATTCATGGTTTGTGACATCAGCTAGCTCTAACGCGTATCACCCTGCCTGAGAAGATCCAGGGAGAAGATCATTTTGGATTGGATCACCTCTCATAAGTTTGGAGATGAGAATCATGAGCCACCTGAACCCGATGTCTCCCATCTCAGAGGGTATCTTGTCTCGCCCAACCGCTTTTTTTTTCAGTTTTTTACCACATCAGTAACTTCTTCGACTGTAATGTCGGGTATTTCTTCACAGTAAAGGGTGACTCTTGGAAAGTAGAGCCGGGGAAACTGTGTATTCAAAAATCCTTCAGAGTTCTGTCGCCACCTATGTAGAATTTTGCCATCAACCACAAGAAGTTAGCCCTAGCATTTTCCTTTCGTGAACGAATCTCCTGAGCATTGTCCTTTGGCGGACGAATCTCCTGAGCATTCCTCATTCTTTGGGCAGCTTTTTTGAAGATGGTTGCGCCCTTGTCATATTGTGTCGTCGCAGCTCCTAGATAGCCTGGTTTGTACCACCAACTGGGGAAGATATTTCCTCCAGCTTCTGATACAGGCTTTCAGTACTCTCTGCTTGAAGCTCGACGCACATCTTCTTCACTTGTCTCCTGCAATGTCTGTATTCCACATTGTAGTGACCTTTTTCGCCTTCTAAAACCTAAACTTACCCAACTCAATGGCTGAAACATGAAAGAAGCTAAGGAGACATTATAATCGCTTTATCATTTGTTTCAAAACCTTTGGAACCAGGCATCCAAGAAAGATTGACTCTATTGTACCTGGAGTGGGATTGCAAGGCATCTACTAATGTAGAGTCCACTAACTAGGAGATACAAGTGCTTCAAGTGTTGCCTGCTAATCAGAAAAGATACATATACAGGGTTATCGTGAATGAGTTTTCCCTCGTAATTTTTCCCCCGAAAAAAAATTAGGTACCTTCAAAAAAGAGAAAATAATTCCGCGGAAAAGAAATAGGTATCATGAATAACAATTCAGGAGAATTTTCAACGCAATCGTGGTATATAATTTTTTCCTGATGAACTTTTTCCCTATTTTTCAAGATACCTAAGTTTTGTTCGGAGGAAAAATTCCGAGGGAAAATTTATTCACGATAACCCCGATAAACTCTACCACCCTTCTACCGCTTTTAACTGTCGACCGGCTTTACACTTTCGTTCTTCATTTAGTGTACGTTGTTTGTTGCCCGGTGTACGTACACTGAACAACGAAGAAGCATTCACGTTATACGGTTTTCTTTTGATTCAGTTCGCTCTTTGTATCACATTGTTGTGGTACACATACGTTGTTCGGTATTTGGGTAAAACCCTCCACCAAAAATTCCAACCAGCTTGGAATTTCTTACGCACGTGTTCGTTGTTCGGTTTTGTCATTTACACAACGAACAACGAACACCGGGTAAAAAAACAAAAACCAAAGTGTAAGGCCAGCTTAACGTCAATGTTACCAAGCTTATGGAAGCACTGTAAGTCACCGTCGGCGCAGTGGGGCCTAAATATGGCATAAATAATTTTAACACTTATTTGCCTTTCGTCCATTGGCCGAAATAAGTATAAGGACAGGGATACCCCAGTGTTCCATTTGATTATACCACGAAATGAGTCAAGCTTAAGAGTTATTAGTTTATTCAATGAATAATGAATGAATAACCAAACAAAAATTGGTCTCAATCACCATGGTTAGTTTCTTCAAGCCCCATCGGGAATCAGCAAATATCAGCCACCCGAGTATATAAAGGAAAACGAATTACATCGAAGTTTTTCCGACCACTGCACCAAAGAAAGGTTCCCGTCTGGTAGTACAATGGACCGAAGAGTCTGAGTGCTCTGGGACTTGGGTTTCCTTAAAAAAAAAATTGTTAGTTTCTTAAGTTCATCGTTAATGAACTCCAAAAACATTCACTATTCTTGCGAAATAAGAATAAAGGCAGTAAGCATTGAAACCACGAAGTTTTGGGTTGGTTTTACCCACCAAACTGTAACTCAGTACTTCGTACAGCCTCCTCGGTTCTCAATAACTTCGAAAGTCCTGTTCAGCATTTATTTATTTTTTAATAAAAGGAAACCCTAATCCTATAGCACGCAGACTCTCCATTGTACTACAAGGCAGGTACCTTTCTTTGGTGTGGTGGTAGGAAAGTCTTGATTCGTTTTCTTTTTTATACTCGCGTGGCTGATGATTGCTGTTTCCCACTGAGGCTTGAACTTGGACACATCGGTTAACGAGCAAACACACTATCCACTGCACGATTGCCAATATTCGGTATAGAATTTCTGCAGAACTTCTCCATTGATCTCGATCCATGCCTGAGGTATTTGTGTTTTTAGCTCTCCCACATTTCTGTACTACCAGGACTACATGATGGTCACAGTAAACACCTTGTCTTGCTAATTTCAAACAATTCGCGACAATTCTTGTCGTGTGAATGGGAGCATTGTCTTGCTGACGAATAAATTTCACCCGGCGGAATTTCTCCAAATTCGTCTAGGGCATATTCGCCTGGTGTCAAGGCTCCACGCATCAAGACCAACAATCTGATCTCCGTTATCTTCTGCGAGGTCGTCGCCATCTACGGACCAATACATTACCGCTATTGTACTGTCCGGCCTTTTGGAGCAATATCAGCCTCTGGCCGCCCTCTAGAGCCAGACCGTGATGAACAACAACTGGACAGCTGGTTACGTGATGTTCGGCGCTGGTCTGGCTGTTGGCCTCGTCAATCTCTTCTGGGCATTGTCGTGGGAATCATAGGCTCCGGAGCCACCCTCGCCGATACCACCAACTCGGCTCTGCTCGCGAAAATCCTCATCGTCGAGATCTTCGGCTCAGCCATCGGAAAGGGCTGATGAGTTTGAAAGAAAGGGGTCGGCGCTGCATGCATCTCAGGCTCTTCCAAATAGGTCTTTAAGAAAGAAAGTAAAAGATGAAGCCAACGTTCAAGCAAACCGACACTGGGTCCATCTAGATACATCGGCAAAGGCCAAAACGCTATGGCCGGCCCTTAGCAAGAAGAGATATATTTCTCTGGTGAAACTTGGTCGTCATAACACACGGATCATCTCCGGCATAAATACCGGGCACTGTGCCATTGATATTCATGCTGAATGCCTCGGTGTACAACACAAGGACTACTGCAGAAGCTGTAGGGACGAGAAGAAATCGAATCTGTTCGCCACCGGCTATGTGTCTTATCCATCAGAAGAATGAGGCCTCTCGATGGTCACTTCTTCTCGAAACTGGATGACTTAAGTAATGTTGTGCTGATGGATCTCCTGAGATTCATATCACTATCTTACTTACTTATTTAGGTGGCGCTACAGTTCGGGGTGAACCTGAGCTCAGTCTTAAGCTAATTGCTTCCAGTTGCGCACTCCAAGTTGGTCCAGGTCCCCTTGAACTTGTGCACCCCACCTACGGCGAGCCACGAGGCTTTCTACTGTGTCGTCCCTCCGGGTTAGATTCGAAGACTGGGCCGGAGCGTTGGTGTCCATTCGCTCTACATGTCCTAGCCATCTCAGACGCCCAACACGCGGTTTTTTTTGACCAGGTCGATGTCGCTGTATAGCTCGTTTAGTTCGTTACTGAATCTTATCCTCCAAAACCCGTCAATGCAAACGGGACCGAATATCTTACGAAGAATTGTTCTCTCGAAGCGACCAACGATATCTTCATCCGCTTTCAATGAAGTCCATGTTTCAGCGCCATAAAGTAGGACTGGGATGATCAGAGTCTTATACAGAGTCTCCTTAGTTGTTCGAGATAGGGCTTTACAGTTGAATTGCCTTATAAGCTTAACAAAAAAAAAAAAAAACAGCGATTGGCAAGTTATTCTTCGCTTGATTTCTGCGCTGATGTTGTTTTTGGAATTTATAGCAGAGGCAAGGTAGACAAAGTCCTTTACTACCTCGAAGTTATAGCTGCCCACTGTGACGTTCTGTCCAATTCGTCGGTGTTGGTTGTCCCTTCTTGTTGACAGCATATACTTGGTTTTGCCCTCGTTTATCGCTAAACCCACTTCTGCTTCAACGCTTGCAAACGCATCGGCGACAGCCCGCTGAGTTCTTCTAATTATGTCAATATCGTCGACGTATGTTAAAGCAGTTGTACGGACTTTTGACAGATTGTATCTCTGGTGTTGGCTTGTGAGTTCCGCACAATCCGTTCAAGTACAATATTAAAAAATTCACATGACAGCGCGTCACCTTGTTTAAAACTATCGACCTTGATGGAGCAGCGAACGTTCTCCATCGTCAGCCTGCACAGACGGACAAGTTTGGCAGGGAAGTCAAAACAAGACATGGCTCTATAAAGCTCTTCTCTATAGATGCTGTCATAGGCGGCCTTGAAATCCATAAAGAGGTGGTGAGTATCGATTAGGAATTCTTGGGTTTTCTCCAGGATCTGCCGAAGTGTGAAGATATGATCGATGGTGGACTTTCCTGGCCTGAAACCGCACTAATAAGGTACAATCAGGCTGTTGATAGAAGGTTTCAGGCGTTCACACAATATCGCAGAAAAGATCTTATATGCGATGTTGAGGAGACTGATGCCTCTATAGTTGGCGCAGTTGAGGGGTCTCCTTTCTTGTCGATCGGGCAAACGATGCTGAGATTTCATTCTTCAGACATACACTCGTCTGACCAAATCTTAGAGATGAGTTGATGTATGCACTCTACGAATTCATCACCAGCTGACTTGAAAGTTCGGTAAAACTTCCGTACATTGTTCCTGGAGTATAAGGTTTCAATATTCTCGATCGCGCGCTTCTCATGCCATTTCTTTTTCTTTTGGAGAAGCCGATGTTCTTCCCTCATAGAGCTCACGAGCAGCTCTCGTCTTACATTGCAGCGCCTCTTGTTTTGCTGCATGCACTCGGCATTCTTCGTCAAACTAGGGGTTTCGTGCTGGTGGCGAGCGAGACCCAGCACATCAGTCACGGCGTTTCGGCACTTGATGCTGGCGGCATAAGGGTGATTGAGAGATTTCGGGATACGCGTTCAGCAAAGACTCTGGTGGTCTCTTGCGATTGTAGCTTTTCGACATTAAATTTTCTCACAGTGATTCTACTTTGTTGCTCAGTTTGGGATATCCGCATTCGTACCTTGGTACCTAACAAGGTAATCGAATTTGTTCGCCATATGCTATTTGATTGTTCTAACCATCAGAAGAATCAGGACTTTCGGAACTGGAAGACTTAAGTAATGTTGTGCTGATGGATCTTCTGAGATTCATATCACTCTCTGGGTAGTTCTAACACAGCGTTCCAGACTGTTGGTCTAAGTGAGCAGTGACTCTATTGTCACAAGGCAGCTTTTATACCTAACCTAATCTACACTTTTGAAGAGTCGATTTAATTTATTATTGCAAGCAAACAGAAATATTTGCGCACGAGAGCTCGTGTTAGTCTTGTTTTTGTCATTTAACGATGGCGCTACTCCCTTCGGGCGGAATAATGAATTTAATGAGGCACGTGGTGTTGCCAATTCACATTCAAGTTCGATTATCTATTCACCACCTTCGCAGGCTGTTACTGTTTTATTCCATACACAGTTCCCACACTATATTGCTCTACCCCGTAGGTGGTATAAATACAAATTCAAGCTCTAAAAACGTCTCTAGCTACTGTGCACTTAGCCATCCCTGCTTTCCATAAAATGTAACACCAAGTAGCGAAAATTGTATCTTTATCTAATCGAATTCAACCGTCATATTTATTTATTTTTTAACTTAACACCTTCCCTCTTTTTTAACTGATTTCTTGCGCATACACACCTGACTAATCATCGCCGTTGAATTAGGAATGTTATCTATCTAGATAAGATTTTGGCGCGTATCTGCACCACATTTGAACTGAATAACGAATAAAATTGCAAACACCCCGTCGTTCATTCGAATATTAATTGATTCTGGTTAAGGCAGTCCTTCCAGTAAGTATCCATGATGATCTCCTACATAACTGCGGTTTTGTGTACATGTGCATGTGTGGGATTGACATGGTAAACAATTAGCGGTCTGTTCGGAATGATCTTGCTATTTCCGGTGCACAAACAAATCGACTAGAACCCCACAGCTATGTTTTGATGATGGGAATTATAATATTTTTTTATTTTTCATTTTTTTACCAAGCAAAGTCCACTCGTTAATTGAGAAGATGATATGCAAATTGAATGGGTTTTTGGAAGGCAATTTTCGAGGCTTAGTGTAGCTCTTATTGGCAGTTAAAAACGTTGAAAAAAATGAGGAAATACAACCATTGGCAATAGTGTCAACTAGTTGAGAATGCGCTGTGGGACGTATGAGCGTATAAGGGTTTCGTTTGTGTATTTAACGAGTTTATAAATGATTTTATGATTATGATATATAAGACAAGTGTTTTACGACAGCAATAAATAATTTTACAAAAATATGTATGTTTGCACTTGCGAGGGTGTAAGTCTGTAATAAAATATTTACAATGAATAACATGCGCCGATCAAATAGATGAACCCATGTGGGACAGTTCTTTTTTTGTCGTAAATTTGGGAGTGCTGACATCTTGAATTATTCAAATTAGTATTCAAATAGTCGCCGCTTATGGGTGAAGCAGCGGTCTCCTTAGATGGACTTTTCTCCTGAGGGCTTGCGCAGAGGTAGAAATCGAACGTCACGGACAGTTTTAGACGTCGCAACAGAAGCTCTAGATTGTGAGATCATTCGAAGTACAGTGTTCTTTGGAATCGACCTCTTTAAATTCCTTAGTAGCTCTAGTCTGCCGATCGTCTCTTGCCGAGATGGCTGAGCAGTTCAATATTCACCTATGTTGGGTGCCGGGGCATAGGGACATTCCAGGGAATTGTAAAGCCGATGAACTCACTAGAATAGGAACAAGGCACCTTAGGTATACCAATCGCTACTCGCAAACTTAAATTTAAGCTGGATGCTGTCGAGAGTACAAATCTTAAGTGGACAGACAAGTGGATCGACATGTCTAGCGACAAAACAGATTTGCCCGAAGCTGGATCTAAAACGTTCTAAGAATTTGATATCTCTCAACAAATTGCATATCGGCTCTGCAATAGGTATCATCACTCGGCACTGTCATGCTACAAAGCTGGGCCTCTTTGCGAACGACTTTTGTAGAAGCTGCATGGATGAAGAAGAGGAAGAAACTATTCCTCACCTTCTTTGTTTCTGCCTAGCTCTCTCCCGTAGAAGGAAGCTTCACCCCTATTACAGATCTAAGCGACCTGATAGATATCGATATGAAGAGTTTCCTACGCTGGTTTTAGCAAGTAGGTAGAGAGATTTACTCCCAAAATACACGTGCTTTTACATCAAGGAAACCATCGTACAAAAAATAGAGCCCGACCGGCTCAGCTGGTATTGCCACGTTCAAAAAAGAGATCATTTGAAACCGGTTAAAAAGGCAATATCAATGCACGTTTCCAAGACATCGCGATGTAGGAAAGGCAGGCCTATAAACGCCTGGATCAGACAAATGCGACGACATCGGCATTTCATTGGCCTCAGTTACCGAGTGATCCAAAATCGGCGAGCCTGCCGATATTTTCTGAGGTCAAATAGGCGAACCCCACAGGCGGATCAGTAGAAATGCGGTGAAGTGGGAGGGTTGTGATCCCTGATTTTCGGATCATAACCGTTGCTGATAAAAGGAAGAAGAAGATGCGAGTGGTATCACAATGGTCCAATTATTGGTCTAGGTTAGGTTAGGTATGTGGGCTGGCAGGGAGAGGCGCTCTCTGCCACACTCAGGTCAATGTTGACCCATTGTGATACTCATAGGGGAAAAGGTAATCCCTTAGCCTTTGAGGCCTAGTGAAAACCGGCGAAAAACTATTCAAACTTAATCGATTACTTCGTTTCTGCATAGAAACCACCCTGATGATTTGATGAAGTTCAGCAACTTTCCTGTCGTGACGCCGGAGAGCTCCTCGAGATCCTGGAAGAAATATTTACCAATCCTGGAAGAAACTGTTTCGTGGAGTATTGAAGACCCGGACAGTGGCGCAGGAGTCAAAAACTCCCTCGTCACCACAGCATCTACAGAGTTCCTTTTCCGTCAGGTGTAGTTTCTTCAACTGGTAACACAGAGTATTATTCCCCGTGATGATGGCCACGAGGGTGGAAAGGGATTTCCTATCTTTCCGAGTAATTCTCTCGGTCCTTGCTTTGTCGAAGAATGGCCATAGCTTCCTGATGGTGGCACAAGTTTCCATGCAGGTCTATCTTGTGTTCGCCTCTCTAATGGCCTTATTCCCTGCCACGAGCTTGAGTGTGCAAGGCGGGGTACACACAGTGGGGTCAACTTGTTTTAGTAGGGCTGCTGAGCCGTTTTTTGCCAGCTCGTCGGCTTTCTCATTACCTGGGATACCCTCGTGTTCAGGGACCCAGCAGAGCGATATCTTATGTTATTGGTCTAAGTGTGTTGGCGATTCTCAGCTAACAGCCACTTCAACCAAACCTAAAGTATTCTTTGCTCGTACATCGTCTCCTTTATTACCCTGTACTGGAACATGTCCGACACCCAGCAAGAGTTTACTATCTCGGTCCAGCCTCTTAATCCTATTTGATCACTTCCACACAAACTTACAACTGATCGAGTGGAATCTTATTGACTTGACAGCGACCGGGCTATATGAAGTGAGCCCGCTATTCCTGTCGAGGTTGTATCTCTTGGTCGGATGAGTCTCTGTTTGAAGGATCTAAGGAATGTCCCCTGAGATACGGAGAATCTGTTTCTGAGCAAGTACACGACTGCCAAGTGTCCAAGTATACCTAATAATAGCTTTCTGCTTTTCTTGTCTTAAGTTAGGATAAATGTAATCTATTTCCGGTGCTATGAACGGCCAATAAGTGTTCAAAACAAAGGTTATCTTGCATTGCACCCTAATGATCTTGCCCAGTCTTTTTTCACTATTTTCCTGAAATGTTCGCGTACCGTACCGCAGAATGGTACAGATCAAGTGAAGGGTTCTGCTGCTCCTTGTCTTTTTTTTTCCTCTTGTACAACCCATGCCCGCGTGGCAACGACACTGCGACTTGAAAGATCTATCCTTGTCTTGCCAAAGAGTCTATTGATTCGCAACCCTTTATCCCAGCATGACCAAGTATCCACTACAGGATTACTTTGATGATTCTGTCCAATTCATTCATTAAGTTTGTGCAGGCATGTCTACACAAGTTTCAATTTAATGACAGGAGTCAAGTGCTTTGTATCTGCTTGACTGTCTGACAGTATTGCT
The DNA here is from genome assembly GCA_945910035.1 of Brachypalpus laphriformis. Lineage (NCBI taxonomy): Eukaryota > Metazoa > Arthropoda > Insecta > Diptera > Syrphidae > Brachypalpus > Brachypalpus laphriformis. The sequence goes on from OX246756.1 coordinate 162,379,686, forward strand.
AAATCGCAATTACTGTATCTTTTTTCGAGACACATCTGTCTATAGCACATATTCCAGCTTGAAAGATGCTGGTACTGTTGCCCGTAGGTTCTGAGTGCTTTATACTTTGCCTAACCACACATGACCCTGTTTCTTCCTCAGTTCTTGAACCGTCTGCATACCACTTCATTGTTCGGTTGCCCAGTCCCCGTATATTGTGGATTCGTCGCTCCAATATTTCTTGTTACATAACTTCGTATGAAAATGTTCCTTCCTGATACTGTCGTCCTTGGGGATTGCCAAAAGGGGAAGTTTCTTAAGATATTCTCTCGAACTAATGCATTTCTCCCTTTCAATCCCTTCCTTTGCCATCCTTAGGATCGTCCGCTTTGCATTTTGCTCGACTGGAAGTATTCTTCGAGGTGGAGCTCTAGGAATACTTCCATGTCTGCAGTTAGAATGTTTTCATGGCCCAATGAAGCAGAAGCAGGCAAGTCTTTGCATTTTAGCGAGTGCTTCGCTCGTTGTGATAGACTAGATCGTTTTGCCCACACTATCGATCATTGGTCTCACAATGGCAATGTGTACATCTTAGAATGCTCAGGCTAAATACCCAAGACTTGCCCGCTAGGCTCCTGCGTATCATGAAAGCACTGGTAGTCTTTTTGGACATCTCTGTGTGTTTTTTCTACATGATTTTACTGTCTGGGTATAGTCGTTGATGCTACACTTCTTTGACTGGTGTCAGTACAGCCGGATTGACTCCAGCTCAAGTTTCCTTTTTCTCGTGAGTGATACTATGGTGGGTTCATATTGAGCTCAGTCGTGCGCCAACATTCTTGAGTTAATTACAGTTCCCTTTGTATGATATCACAGAGGGTTACTTGAAGTTTCAACAAGAACTATGTCATCAGGAGAGGCTTGACAGTTGATTCCGAGGTTGGTTAACACTTCAAGTAGACTCCACATTAGAGGAGATAGCACTCCTCCTTGTACCCTCTTGTTCTGTTGACCTTACCTGGCTTGAGTTTCTGCTGATCTAGTTCTCGGCAACTCGTACATCCTCTTAGATACTGTTCGGCTGACTCCTTTTCTTTCCATGGCTCGTTTAATGGCTTCATATGAAGTTTTATCGAATGTTCTTTCAATGTCTAGGAAGGCGCAGAGTACTATCTTTCGTTTCAAGATGGATGGCTTCCGTCAACTGAAAGAGAGCCGTCTCAGTGGATCTGCCCACTCTGTATGTATGCTGACGGTAGTGTTAAATTCATCTTCTCTTACCCCTAGTCTCCACTGGATATAATTCATTGCAAGAAATATGTCAAGCAATCGAAATTTCCAATGGAGACCGCAAATGAAATGAATTATTTCAACAAATTTGCGGTCTCCATTGGAAGTTTCAATTGCTTGATATATTTCTTGCAATGAATTATTGCTAGTGGAGACTAGGGGTTAGGTAGTTATCCACAACCTTTTCCATTGTTTGAAGAAGAAACGATGCTAGGCTGATTGGTCTATATGGCTTCGGCTGTGATGGGTATTTCTTTTCCACTTTTGGCATAAACACAGTTTTCGCTTCGTCCGTTTCTACTGGTTTGGAATATATCCGAATGCAAAACTACTTTTTGTTATTCTAACTAGATGTGGTAGTAGTTTTCGTCCCCCCTATGCAATAGGGCTGGTGTGATACCAACCACGTCTGGTGACTTGAAAGGCTGAAAGGAGCTGCTGGCCCATTTAATTGAAAACTTAGTTCGGTCACTGTTCTGTATAAACTATTTTGGGTATTGCCTTGTCTTCTACTGATTAACCAAAGCATGAACACTCCTGGTCACCAAAAATTCGAATTTATTGATGACCGGATGTAAGAATATGAACATTGCTGTTTAAACTCCCCTGCAAGTATTCAAGGATGTGTGGATGCAACTTTAGACGCCTCCATGGGCATATCCACTAAGTCCAAAATAATGATGAAACATGGTGCAAAAACAAATGAAAGCCTTTAGCTGTCACTAAGCCTATTTATCCGCATTTCATATGCATGCGTGTGACTTGACATGTGTATCGTGACAGCACATGTAGGATGTGTAGCATAAGGACACACATCTGGAGACTGCCTGTCAACAGATCAAATTGTTTTGTGGTAAAAGTTGAGTCGACTACAATGTAACTAATTTTTGTCATCCCGATGGATATTTAATACTAGGCTGCTGTCAAGTGATATAATTTCCATTTCGTTTATAGCCTCCCATTGGCATGATTTATGATACTTTGTCTTCATGATGTTTGGTAATGCTTAAGGCGGGACAAGAAATGTGAATGGCAGATTGTGGATGAGAGTGGCACTTGGACAGCTTTTTGCACTGCTGTTTCAAGTTATAGTCTGGAGGTAGAGTTTAGATTTTTTTTTTTTATAATTTGCGCGCACTCAAAGGGTTATGAATACCTTTAACATGTATACACACAGTGCGGGCGTTGGAAAGGATGGATAGAGGGAGAGAGAAAGAAAGGTTTTGGTGTTTTGGTGCTTATGCTTCAGCTATTCTCCGGGGGTGGCGTGCAGATAACTGGGGAGATTTTTGTTATTATTGTCTTTGCTTCTGATTCACAGTATTTTTTTTTCCGATAACCGATGTCAAGGGTAAACCATCATCAACAGAGCGAACAATTTTTCCAGCCACATGAACAAGCTACTGCCAGTGTTATGCCTTCGCAGTAGTGTTCACACAAGCTTTCGCAAATGATCGGACTGACTTTATATATTTCATGAGAAATAAATAAATGCTTGCTGACATCAGGATTTGAACCATGAACCATTAGCCACCATTGCCACCCCGATAAGTTAAGAAACTCTCACTGTGTGAAGTGTAGTCAACAATTGTACAAAAGCGAAACAGATTCTAGTACAATGACTTATAAAGTTCACTTGTAAGGATATAATGAATAGTAAGGTTCCTAGTTCTGATCCCTGTGGCACTCCGTAAATTCTCTTTTTCGGCTAAATTTCACTGCAAGAAATTTTAACTTCGAATTGGCGATGGGTGTCATATCTCTAATCTTTCAACAAGCTACGATGATTTACCTTTTTGAATGCTTTGCAGAAATTGAGGAATATGACAAGGAAGGTTATGTTTCATTCGAGCAGTGGCTGTCTGCATGAGAGGAAACAGACACACTTAGACCAAAGTATATGTTCACCGTGATGGTAGAAATATCTAGGTATTCCACAGAACAAATTGGAGTTATGTGTGAAGAGCTGGAGGCAACTAATATCAGCCAATGTTGTCGGTGATATAAGTTTATAAGTTTTCTTCTAATTGAGAGGAACATGCAAATGAAAATGAGATGAGAGAGCATCTCCTCTTCTTTTTCGTCGCCCATGCAGCTCCTCCAGAATTTATATGAAAAGATGGTCAACAAGACAGTGCCTTGCAATGTTGCTCAATTGGAGATGAAGATGTGCAAATTTTTTAGCTATACTACGCTCGAGCGACATTGCACGTATTACCACCTATTTGTCTGTGAATTTGCATGTTTCAAAAGGGATGTCGAAATTCCGTTTCAGAATTATTAAGTTTGTGTCATGCTTTGGGAGTTCGTTGGCTATAGAGAGCTGAAGCGGCTTTCTTAACGCGCTCCAGGATGTTGCGTGTTCAGGTCGGTTTCCTATCTAACATTAGACACAAATACGTATCTCCTCAGCTTTTTCTGTGAATGAAACCATATAGTTTTGAAGGATCACGGTGTGATGATTTTATAACTCCTGTTGAAGGGAACTAACTAAATTTTGTGGAAGCAATATACTCTTTCTTCTAAAGCAGAGGGGATATGATACATCTTCTTCTTCCATTTTTTTCAGCGAGGTTATGCTCCGAAAACAAGGGATCATAACCCTTCCACTTCACCGCATTTCTATTGATCCGCCTGTGGGGTTCACCTATTTGACTTCAGAAATAGGTGAAGACAGGCAGGCTTCCAGATTTTGGATCACTCGGTTACTGCGGCCAAAGAAATGCCGATGTCATCGCATTTGTGTGGCTGGCTACATCGTCAGCAAAGAATAACTGATGTACCTTGTGGTCCGTCACTTTGCCTTCAAGCAGATAGTCAAGGACTGTAATAAAGAGCAAAGGACTTAAGACACTTCCCTGGTGCACCCCGACTTTGATTGGGACCTCTTCGGTTACTCCAGCGGGACATCTTACTCTTGTCTTTGCTCCTTCGTTCATGTCCATGATCATCTGTACATAGGTCTCTGGAACCCCTCGATGTCTTAGCGCTACCCATATCAGATCTCGTGGTTGTCTGTCGAATGTCTTTTCAAAGTCAACGAATACAATATGCAAATCCCTTAAGGAATCACGACGTTTTTCCATTATGATCCTTATACTTTGGATTGCATCTGTGGTTGATGTACCCGAGACAAACCCGAACTGATCATCAGATAGCTGTATTATCGCAGTCGGCCACCTAATACCCGCTCAACGATCTTCATGGAGTGTGACATCAGCTTGATCGAACGGTAACTATCACTGTTTCGCGTATTACCCTTCCCTTTGTATACAGGGAGAAGGTAGCTTTCCCTCCATTGATTCGGCATTGGATCACTTCTCACAAATTTGGAGATGAGAATTCTGAGCCGTCAGAACTCAGACGGCATCTCGTCTGGCCCAACCGCTTTTCGTGTTTTGGAGTGTTTGACCGCCTCACTAACTTCTTCGACTGTAATGTCGGGTATTTCTTCAGAGTTAAGGGGTGGCTCTTGGAAAGTCTAGCCGGGGAAACTGTTCATTCAAAAGTTCTTTACATTACTGCCGCCACCTCTGCAGAATTTTGTCGTCATCCACAAGAAGCTGGCCATGAGCATTGTTAATGAACTTTGGCGAACGAATCTCCTGAGCATTCCTCCTTCTTTGGGCGGCTATTTTGAGGATGGTTGCGCTCTTGTTCATATTGTGTCCTCGCAGCTCCTGGATAGCCTGGTTTGCATCAGCAACCGGGGAACATATTTTCTATAGCTCCCGATACAGTCCCTTCGTACTCTCTGCTTGAAGCTGGGCGCACTTCTTCGCTTTTTTCTTGCAACATCTGCATTCCATTTCGAGGCGAGCTTTGTCGTCACTATTATTAGAGGGGCACTTTGACCAAGGAGATATGATACATCCTATGCTGAAAACCATCTGAGCAAAAGCGCGTACTGTCAATCTGGCAACTACCTTCAGTTCCATGTTGTGCTAAGGGCTCTCTCCCTCGATACTCAAAGTTGCAACCATGATAGCAGTCTGTAAATTTTTCAATGGCACGTACCAACGACTGATGTGGTAGAGTTCGTTTTACAGTATTTATGTTCGGAAGCTGACAGTGGGTGCCTACTCAATTTATTCAGGGTTTTCAACAGCATCCCCCAATCGCGGAGGATAGCTTTTTTTTCTTATTTTCTCTTTTAAAGGAAACCCAAATCCCAGAGGACTCAGACTCTCCGATCCATTGTACTACCAGGCGGGAACCTTTCTTATATGTTATTCGTTTTCCTCTTTGTACTCGGGTGCTTGCTGATTGCTGTTCTCCACTGGGGTTTGAACTTGCACACATCGGTTATCGAGCAAACACACTATCCACTGCACCATTGCCACCCTTGGAGGATAGCTCACTTCAGCTTTGAGCTCCTCCTCTGTTAACTAATCATACGGCGCGGCGATATGCGAAAGTTTTGCAAATCGCAAATCATATGTTAACCTCTACTATTAATAGTCTAGCCAGCCTGCCATAAGGCACACACGTAAGAGGTGCCTTCCATTCCGGTCTAATTGCAGATTAAATATATAAATTTTCATTTAGCACATCAATCATTCTCTTCATTATCGCCTAGCATGCCATCGCGTTTTTGTTGCAGAAACACACACTTTTGCTTACTCTTCTGCTTTTGGCTTCTTCTACGTAATGGTAGCGCAAAATAGCCCATAAACGGTCTTTCGTACGTCGCTCCATCGGAATACATCGGTAGATACTCACTCACGTAATAACTTATTTTCGGAAGGCAATTGTGTCCTATCCACTGGGATGACACCACCGGGTAACTACCTGCCAACCTGTTGGCTCTTATCAATTTGTAAATTGATTTTCTACCTCGTTCGCTTCCTCTGTGCACACACAGACAATTGTTAAGTAGGCGTTTGGGTAATTTGGCGCGCACGCTCTGCCCTGGGAAGCCGTCTGCTTAGCAGCCACAGAGAGTGAAAATGCTATTGTGGTCCCTTTGGGGGCGCTCTAACCTCGTTTCCTTTATAGTCACTAGCGCAACGGACAACGAAAGGCAAAGCGTAGGCATTACACATCAATTTAGCTGAATGGGTTACACACTTAATGACCATCATCTTGAGTTGAGCTGTGGAATCCGCTTTTGGGGTTAGATTTTCGGTTATGATTGGCTTTGCGGTGGTCTGGTCTATATTCTGGGAGTGCTTGCGAGTGCTTAGGAACGAGCAGTGAAGGTGTAAAAACAGTTTTGGGAATAAAGTATCTTTTTTTATAGACATCTGTAGTTATAATGGGTTGTAGATAAATGACAACGATTTGGTTAATTTGTTTGAAGTAATAAATCTAGCAACGGTTCGGGGGGGAAAGTAGAAGTGGGCGAGCAGCTGTAATGGAGACTAATGGCATAGAGGAAGTTAAATTTGATTAGATTAGACATGGCTTCTTTTGTGTGGAAAAAGACCACCAATAGCTTTTTTGGTTTAGTAAATTGCTTAATGGCTCTATTAACACTTTGGGTGTCCGGCTTAATGACGACACTGCCCTACAGCTTTGAATCTCACAGGCAGCATTCCTTAATTGTAGAAATGTCTGTAAGAGCTCAGTATCCAACTATCCGTTGAGGTGGGAATATGTGCCCTTATCACTGCGGCCACTATTGTTCTCTAATTTTAAAGCTCATCTCATTCAAGATGCCAGAGTTAGTGATGAATTCGACAATATTTTTGAGTGAGCTATCAGATATGTCTTCTGCTTCAAGATAGAATTTACCGAAGTAACGATGACTTGTTTTGGTTAGACAGCCACATTGGCATAAGGCATGCTATGCAAATTCTTCGTCTTCGTTGCACATTTTGCATATGTTATCGTGTGCTATCCCTATAGCCATGAGATGTCTACAGTTGCTTATAAGGAATCCTATGGCTAATCGATTCTGACTCCTAGTTAGCTGTAGGAGTTGTTTCGTTCTTTTGTGGGAGTTTCTTGCCAGAAAGATTTTGGCTTCAGTTTCCATCCAGTAATGATGGGCTTTTTCTTTCAGTCAAAGCCTTATTGACTGGTAATCCACAGAATTGCCTTGGCAATATAAATCTTAGTGCAGCTCCTGTTCTGGCTAGCAGGTCATCTTTTTCATTTCTTTTATGTCCACTATGTCTTGGCAACCAACTGAGATGAACTCTGTTTGTGCTGGCTAGCGTTATGAGTAGTTGTAGGCTATGCTAGTTTGTATGTCATTTCGTGCCTTAATTGCTAATGGAGCAGTCCTTACTTACTTACTCTCCAGCCAGCGCGTTTACGAGCCAGCTGCCTCCAGCTGCGCACGCTAAGTTGGTTGAGGTCCCCCTCCACTTGTTTGCGCCACCTTCCGTGAGGTCGTCCTCTACTGCGTCGTCCATCCGGGGTGGATTCGAAGACTTTCTTAGCGGGAACGTTGGGCTCCATCCGCTCCAAATGACCCAGCCATCTTAATCGCTGTATGTGAACTCTTCTGGCTAATTCGATGTCCTTGTACAGGCCGTATAGTTCAGCATTGTATCTTCTCCTCCACTCACCGTCTATGCAGACGGGACCAAAGATCGCTCGAAGAACTTTTCTCTCGAAATAACCAAGGGCATCCTCATCCGGTTTTGTCAAAGCCCATGCCTCTGCGCCATACAGCAGGACTGGGATGATTAGAGTTTTATAAAGAGTTACCTTAGTAGTTCGAGATAGGGCTTTGCTACTCTATTGCCGTTTTAGCCCATAGAAACAACGATTGGCACGAGTAATTTTCCGTGTGATCTCCCTACTGATGTCATTTGCGGAGTTCACCATAGAGCCTAGATAGACAAAATCCTTTACTACCTCAAAATTATATCTGTCTATTGCGGCGTTCTGTCCAAGGCGCCGATGTTGGGTGTCCATTTTTGTAGACAGCATATATTTTGTTTTGCTTTCATTGACCGCTAGACCCATCTTTGCTGCCTCGATCTCAATACTCGTAAATGCCCCATTGACGGCCCGCTGAGTTCTTCTGATTATGTCAATGTCATCGGCATAAGCAAGTAGTTGTACAGACTTGTAAAAGATTGTACCTCCGGTGTTGGCGTGTGGGTTTCGTACAATTCTCTCAAGTACTATGTTAAAGAGATCGCACGATAGCGCGTCACCTTGTCTAAGACCTTTCCTGACATTGAACGGTTCGGTGATGTTCTTACCGACTTTGATGGAGCAACGAGAGTTCTCCATTGTCATTCTGCACAAACGGACGAGCTTGGCAGGGATGCCAAGACTAGATATGGCTCTGTATACCTCGTCTCTATACACGCTATCATAGGCCACTTTGAAATCGATGAAGAGGTGGTGCGTATCGATTTTATATTCATGGGTTTTTTCCAAGATCTGCCGTAGTGTGAATATTTGGTCAATGGTGGACTTTCCCGGGCTGAAACCCACTGATAAGGACCTATCAGGTTGTTGACGATCGGTTTTAGGCGTTCACATAATACGGCAGACAGGATCTTATATGCGATGTTGAGGAGACTTATACCTCTGTAATTGGCGCAGTTCAGAGGGTCTCCTTTCTTTAGGATCGGGCAAACGATGCTGAGGTTCCATTCATCGGGCATACTTTCGTCCGACCAGATTTTACAGATGAGCTGGTGCATGCTCCTTATTAACTCATCTCCTCCTGCCTTCAAAAGTTCAGCGGCAAGGCCGTCGGCTCCAGCAGTTTTGTTGGATTTGAGTTTAGATATCGCTATCCTCACTTCATTCTGATCGGGTTGACGGGAATCTTGACTGCCATCGTCACTATTGAATGGCTCATTCTGCCTGACAGTGGAATATTGGTCATCATCGCCGTTTAACAGTCTACAGAAGTGTTCCTTTCATATCCTCAGCACCGACTGCGATTCTACAACTATGTTGCCATTTTCGTCCCTGCAGGCTGTTCTGGCTTTGAAACCCTGGCATGTTCTTTTTACCTTTTGGTAACATTTTCGAACATCATTCCTGCAATAAAGTCTCTCAATCTCCTCGATCGAGCGCTTCTCATGCTCTTTTTTCTCCATCCTGAGAAGTCGATGTTCATCTTTTCTCCTGCTAACGTAGAGCTCGTAAGCAGCTCTGGTTCTTCTATGCAGCGCCCCTTTGAACGCCTCTTGTTTAGCTGCATGTGCTTGCCGGCATTCAGTAGTTCATTACTGTTAAGTTATTGCGAATGTGGAGTTTGAGGCATCTTCAGCGATGAGCATAGAAGCGTCAACCATTGCGTCTTTCTTTATATGAAGATGAAGGGGTGGTATGGGGGTGGTAATGGTGCAGTGGGTAGTGTGTTTGCTTGTTAACCGATGTGTGCCCCAGCGGGGAACAGCAATCATGGGCCACCCAAATATAAAGGAAAAACGATTTACAATGAAGTTTTTCCAACCACTGCACCAAAGAAAGGTTCCTGCCTGGTAGTGCAATGGACCGGAGAAGTCTGAGTGCTCTGGGATTTGGGTTTCCTTTTTATATATATAAAAAAAAAGGGGTGGTAGGTTTAGAATAACCTCCTGGAGTAGGAGCAGTTTCCATAGCACCTGCTGTGCATACATAAGCTATTCTTTGAAGTTAACTCAGCCTGTCCTGTGTAGACTTCTGTTTTGTTTTTTGTTTTTTGCCACCAGTACCAGTATGCTGCGTATGTGACGATAGGTCTTTTCGACAGATATCACTTTTAGCTAACACTCTCATTCTCTAGGATGACTAAAATAGGTTCTCCATCTCTTAAAAAAAGGAAGAACTTCTTTGAGCTTGTTGTTAACGAATGTCAAGGTATCACGAGACGAGTTTCTGTATACACCTTTCACCACCTTGTAGAGACTAATTCATTTGGGACGAGCTTGCTCCCACATATATAATACATGAGTTCCTATTACCATATGTGATTCGTTATTCGCGAAATCAGTGGGACAACTCAACTAACTGAACTGTTGATCTTGGGGCCTCCTGATAGGCTACGGGGCATCTAGATAGGGCACTCAAGATCGGCTAAAATCCTCTCTAACTATCTAGCCAAGTTAAAGAACTGTCACTGTTTAAAGTGTAGTCAAGAATTGCACCGAAACAAAACACATTCTACTACAATGAGTTTACTTGTAAAGATATAATGAATAGCAGGATACCTAGTTCTGATCCCTGTGGTACTCCGTCTTCTTCTTCTTCTTCCTTTTATCAGCGAGGCTATGATCCGAAAATAAGGGATCATGACCCTCCCACTTCACAGCATTTCTACTGATCCGCCTGTGGGGTTCGCCTGTGGTACTCCGTATTTTCTCTTTTTCGGTTAAATTTCGTTGCAACAAATTTTAACTTTGAATTGGCAGTCTTCTTCTTAATACCAACTTCTTGGAGCGTTTTCACGAGTTCTAGGGACTACTTCATTTGCGATGAGCTTGCTCCCTCATTTATATGAGTTCCTATTATGTGATTCGTTATTCGCGGGATCAATGAGATAATATCGCTGCCTAGACTGAGACTTTCTTTATAGGTAATGCTTGATGATATTTTGGGGCCTTAGGAGGCAATGGCCACTCATCGTACTGGTTAGGATGAATTGAACCCATTCACGAAAAACTCAGATTATGTGATCTTCTGTCCTGGAAGTACAGGTTGCGTTGGAATTGGTTATGGCATACTCCTTGGTATGAGTTTTCAAAAGGACCTTACCCCCCACAGAATAGCACTGAGCCAGTAAAGAAGGTTGTTCCATCAATCTTTGCCAGTGGTTCAGTGTAGCACAACGAAGTTTTTCTCTACTATTTCTGAAAGTATTATTGGTTTCCATTTCAAAGTGCCTTAACAATGGCTTGGCTTTCAAATAAGATGATGATTTCATGGTATTTTCACGGGCGGTTCCAAAACCAGTCAAGTGTCTGGCGCTGGTTTCTTTGTGAAAGACGACAACATTAGACTTCTTTACTCGTTAGGCAAATATGCGTATGTTTTCCAAGCGGAAACTTATGCAATCCTAATGGCCATGAACTGTGTTGTGAAGAGCAGGTGGAAGGGTCGTAGTATTTGTGTCTGTAGTGACAGTTAGACTGCCCTTAAGACCTTGCTTAACCCTTTAAACACTTTCAAAATAGTTCGTGAAACCAAAAACTCTTTGAACTCTGTCGCAAGGCTGAATTCTCTGTCTCTTATCCTGGACCCAGGTCACAGTGGGATCTTGAAGTACGAGATGAGGGCTCAGATGAGGCTTTCTCAAGTCCCGAACCCAAGTTAGGTTTTCCTGCGTTATCGGTTAGGGCTTTCATTGACGATTGGGTCTCTCATGAACATAATTCTGTGTGGCACGACTCTCCAGGATGTAGGTTGACTAAACGAATGCTCCCGGACGTCTGTAAGAAATCAGCGGCATTCTTGCTGTCTCTCAGCAGAAAAGACTGCAAACAACTTATTGGCGTCTTACCAGGCCACTTGGCTTTTGTCAAGCACCTGAACGTGCTGGACTTGAGTGATACTACAATCTGCGACGCTTGTGGAGAGATCGACGACATTGCGGAACATTATCTCTGCGAGTTTCCGGCCTTTGCTTGTATAAGGTGGTAGATCCTCGGTGCTGATATGGTGAGTATAAGCTCCTCATCACTGAAGTGCTTTAGAATACAAGGAAGTGAAGTGAAGTGCTTTAGAAATACAAGGATATTCCAATAAAATGGATAAACCAGTGTTTGCTCTATGGGGTAGTACAATGGACAAGTTGCGTCTGAGTGCTCCAGTCGAGCGTTTCCGATCCCGTCAGAAAAAAGAAAAAAGAAGAAGATGATGATGGTGTTGCCGAGGGTGATGGCAATTATTTTTGCCTGGAGATTGGATAGGTAGCTAAGTGCTTCTCACTTGAGATTTCAGGCTCCCATAGTGTCCATTTTTAAGCCATCAGTGCATCACACTAGCTCGTGTTCGGATGGACGGGGTTTGAATTTGTCAGAGTCTCTCCTTGGGGGAATATTAGTGACTACTTCCGCATGAGGCCGTTCATACATACCACGCATATCATGCAACGGCTTTCTGATTTCTGTGCTTTGCCACCAAACAGACCATCCCGGTCTTGAGATGCATAATCCTATGTTAACTCAGGCTAGCTTCCATTTCTATGTGACCATGTACCGAAATGCATCGAATGTGTTCATGAGTTCGGTAAAATCATGTGAGTTGGAGATTATGTTGTGATGTCTACTATTTCTCTTCTCTTCATCGTAAATTGGATTCATGGAGACCGCAGTTAGGTGATGAGCGAAATTGAGCTAAAATTAAAATTGTCTATTGACATTACGGTTTAAATTTATTGAGCCCCGTTCGGTATTGCATTCAGAAATAGCAAAAATCCCTCAAAGACAATAGCTCCAAACAATGCCTATAAATTTTTAATTGGAGCTACACCTCTAACGACATGCAAAATCGTTGTCCCGTTTTCTGTTACAAAAGCACGAAATATTCTAAAATATTTAACTTTTACAGCTTAACAGTTGTTTGTATAATTTTTACCACAAATTTGCCTAATTAATGATAAGAACTCCTGAGACATCAATCATTGTCAGGCCTGACCTCAGATATCAAACCGGGAATCAGCAAATAACAATAGGCTTGCGCAATCCCAACCGAAACAGTTAACACATTTTCCATAAAGTAAACAAATTCAAAAGAAAAAACATAAAAATTCAAATACAATTCCTGGACAGTCATCATAAAAAATTTATATCTCACGGCTCGCTCATGATTAATCCGTTCATGTAAATTGATCTCCCAAATGCATAGTTAAACGAAATTCTTGCCCAACTCTGCGCGAGTGAACTCTCGTGCAGTGAATACAAGTGTCCAATGCCCAATTAAATTCATATTCCCCATGGAAATTTATTAATAATAATTCTCTCGACTGTTTTCGATTGAAGATCATCGTATTTCCACATCAAGCAATTCACTTTGAAGTCTGTTTTAATGTTCAGCGATATTTTCATGCGTAGATAGTAATTTTCAATAAAACGAATCGATTGTCGATTAATTTATTTATAGATACAGATACAAATCGAATCCGTATCTTTTTGTGTGTGATCTTGCTCCTGACCAGCGTAGAACCGAAATTTGTGATTCAAATTTGTTGATGACAATGTTCCATTCACCCGAAGCGTGGAACCCACTCCCAGATCAATAGAATTATTTTCTTTTTGCAATAATTAGTGGAACAATAAATAAGAACAGAGACAAAATAAAAAAAAACCTGTTCTGTTGTAGATATTAATGTCTGTTCTATGCCACCACCATACACAGTAGACTTATGACTTCGATTAGAGCGAATGTTTAATGGCACAATACAGTGGTACGTTTCCTGATAAACGCTAAACGTCAATAATTAGATTAGTAATCATTTTTATTTTTATTTTATGGCGGAATTTATTTCATAACCGACTCGTACAACTGCAAATGGAGTTTTGTAATATAAATTGTCCATATCAACTGTTGTATAAGGCTGGGATGTATACGCTTTATGGAGGGCTAGAGGTAGTGGAAAACTACTACATGCAACCATGCGGGGGGGTTCATAACTTGATAAAGGTGTTGGAAATAATTTTTGGAATTATAGTTATGTAAATTTTATTAGCATCATGCGGAGAAGGTGTTCGCTATTTACGCCGGGAAAATTAAAATATGTAGGATTTCGATAAAAAGGTGTGGAAATGTTATATAAAGCCGTTGCAGGCACATGTGCTGGTACTTAAGCCAGTAAATCTCTTTGATAAGTATTACATTTTTTTTAAATTTATTTAAGCTGTGGACTGTCGATGCTTATTTAAATCATAGGTAGGTAGAAGTGGTTGTGTCAGCAAAACCATGTCGACACTTAATTAGCACAGACTTACTTACTTAGGTGGCGCTACAGTTCGGGGTGAACCTGGGCCTCAACCAATAAGCCTCTCCATTTAGCTCGTTCTTTAGCTAATTGCCTCCAGTTGCGCACTTCAAGTTGGTCGAGGTCCCCTTGAACTTGTGCGTGCTACCTACGGCGATGATTCCCTCTACTGCGTCGTCCCTCGGGGTTAGTTTCGAAGACTCTGCGGGCCGGAGCGTTGGTGTCCATTCGCTCTACATGTCCTAGCCATCTCAGACGTCCAATACGCAGTTTTTTGACTAGGTCGATGTCGCTGTACAGCTCGTATGGTTCGTGATTGAATCTTCTCCTCCAAAACCCGTCAACGCAAACGGGACTGAAAATCTTACGAAGAATTTTTCTCTCGAAGCGACCAAGGATATCTTAATCCTCTTTTAATAAAGTCCATGTTTCAGCGCCGTAAAGCAGGACTGGGATGATCAGGGTCTTATACAGAGTCTCCTTAGTTGTTCGAGATAGGGCTTTACTGTTGAATTGCCTTATAAGCCCAAAAAAAACAGCGATTGGCAAGAATTATTCTTCGCTTGATTTCTGCGCTGATTTTGTTCTCAGAGTTTATAGTAGAGCCAAGGTGGACAAAGTCCCTTACTACCTCGAAGTTATAGCTGCCCACTGTGACGTTTTGTCCAATTCGTCGGTGTTGGCTTTCCCTTCTTGTTAACAGCATATACTTGGTTTTGCCCTCGTTTATCGCTAAACCCATTTTGGCCGCTTCCGCCTCAATGCTTGCAAACGCACCGGTGACAGCCCACTGAGTTCGTCCGATAATGTCTATATCGTCGGCGTATGCAAGCAGACTTGTAATAGATTGTGCCTCCGGTGTTGGCTTGTGAGTTCTGCACAATCCGTTCAAGTACAATGTTAAAGAAGTCACATGACAGCGCGTCACCTTGTCTAAAACCTTTTTTGACATCAACGGTCTCGGTGAGATCATTACCGACCTTGATGGAGCAGCGAGCGTTCTTCATCGTCAGCCTGCAGAGACGGACAAGTTTGGCAGGTATGCCAAAACTAGACATGGCTCTATAAAGCTCTTCTCTATAGATGCTGTCATAGGCGGCCTTGAAATCGATAGAGAGGTGGTGAGTATCGATTTGAAATTCTTGGGCTTTCTCCAGGATCTGCCGAAGTGTGAAGATTTGATCGATGGTGGACTTTCCTGGTCTGAAACCGCACTGATAGGGGCCAAACAGTTTGTTGATGAGAGGTTTCAGGCGTTCACACAATATCGCAGAAAAGATCTTATATGCGATGCTGAGGAAACTGATGCCTCTATATTTGGCGCAGTTGAGGGGGTCTCCTTTCTTGTGGATCGGGCAAACGATGCTGAGATTCCATTCATCAGGCATACACTCGTCTGACCAAATCTTAGAGATGAGTTGGTATATGCACTCTACCAATTCATCCCCAGCTGCCTTGAAAAGTTCGGTCGGTAAGCTGTCAGGTCCAGCAGCCTTGTTGGATTTTAATTTGGATATTGCTATCCTCACTTCGCTTTGGTCAGGTGAACGGAAATTTTGACTATCATCGTCTATGTTGAATGGCTCATTCAGTTCAGCTCACTCAGCGTTATACAGCCTGCACAAATAGCTTTTCCATACTCTCAGCACCGACTATGATTGTACTACGAGGTTTCCATTTTCATCTCAGGGCATACATATTACGCCTAGGAATTAAAATTGTTATAACATAATTTAAATATGCGGAACTGTGTCATCTCCAGGCAGATGTGGCCCAAATATTCCCAGAAAAGAACACAAGATCTACTAAACAGAAACCGCGCAGATATCGCAAGATTTCTGGCAGTTAGTACTGGCCACTGGCCCATCGGGGTTCATGCGGCCAGAATAGGCATTACATTTAATGCACACTGTCGTAGCTGCAAATCTGCTGACGAGATAGAAACAATCTTACACTTCCTCTGCAAGTGCCCGGCTGTAGGCAAGGCCAGACAGCGCACCTTAGGTAAACCCTTTTTCGATAACCTAATAGAGCTAGCGGAGATTAGCTTTGGAGATATTATCAGTTTCCTCAATGTAACGGGGTGAATTCGACTAAAAATCACTCCTTTTTCTTTTTCCTTTTTCCCTAGCAGTTAACGTCCTATTTACATCCGATAGGTCACTTGAGTTGCGGTATTAAAACGGCGCTTCTGTGCTAATTGAGGTTTGAACTTAGTGAATACCTTGCGCGAGCTGCTTTGACGTATTCGGATCACAGGTCGGTAAGGAATTTCCAATGTTGGTCAGGACATTGGAATAGAGATGGTGGCGGAGGAGCCCTTAATGGGCCAACGGCAGCGCTCATACTCCCGTAGTTGACTACTGGCACCGGTGTACCCGGCCCCTCGTCCTAGGGGAATAATTAAGGAACTGGCCCTCCAGGTTGGGGGTTGTGCCAACGGGGTAACTTCCCTACCACGTAAAAAATTGATGGTTCCGAAACAACCAAAAGCCTCGGATAAGGATGACTCAACTAATGACGACCCCAGCAAACGAAATAAGGACAACGACCTTCGGATCTGTACGTGGAATGTTCTGTCCCTTTACAGACCACGTGCAGCCGAACAACTAGCAGAGGCCCTAGACTGCTATAAAGCAGATATTACTGCCATCCACTAAGTGCGATGGGATGGGCCGGGCAAAAAGAGGATGAAAAACTGTGATATCTACTACGCTGATTGCTACAGAGGCAACAGGCAACGCTTATTCGGATGCGGATTTGTCATACGCGGCAGACTTAGGCGAGAAGTCTTAAGCTTCCGACACGTGAGCGAGCGTATTATGACTATCCGGTTCAAAGCTAAATTCACTAACATAAGCCTAATACGTGTTCATGCTCCCACGGAAGAAACGGACCCTGCCACCAAAAACTGTTTCTACGAGCTCCTCGACAAAACATACGAGCAATGTCCTAAATACGACGTTAAAATCGTATTGGGCGATTTTAACCCCAAAATAGGAAAGGAGGACGTCTTTGGTAGGGCAGTCGGTAAGCATAGCCTACAC
Source organism: Brachypalpus laphriformis (assembly GCA_945910035.1). Taxonomy (NCBI): domain Eukaryota; kingdom Metazoa; phylum Arthropoda; class Insecta; order Diptera; family Syrphidae; genus Brachypalpus; species Brachypalpus laphriformis. Next base: position 162,396,840 of record OX246756.1, read on the forward strand.
GACACCACGTCTGATAACGGACTAAGGCTAATTGATTTCGCTGTGGAGCGAAATGTCACCATTACAAGCATATGGTTTCCTCATCTCGATATTCATAAGCAGACATGGCGGTCCAATGATCATGTAACGATCAACTAAACGATCAACGATGCCGCCAGCATCAAGTGCCGAAGACCAATGGCAACGCTGCCAACATGCCATCAGAAACGCCGCGACTGATGTGCTGGGTCTCGCTCGCCTACCACCGCGAAACCCCTGGTTTGACGAAGAATGCCGGCGAGTGCATGCAGCAAAACAAGAGGCATACAAAGCGGCGCTGCAAAGGAAGACGAGAGCTGCTCGTGAGCTCTACGAGCAATAGAGACGGTAAGAACATCGGCTTCTCCAAAAGAAGAAGAAAGAGCATGAGAAGCGCGCGTTTGAGAATATCGAGAGTTTATACTCCAGGAACAATGTACGGAAGTTTTACCGAAAGGTAAAAAGAACGTGTAAGAGAAGCAATACTCGCAGAGAAACCTGTAGAGATGAAAACGGAAACCTTGTAGTAGAATCACAGTCGGTGGTGAGAATACGGAAAAACTACTTCTGCAGACTGTATAACGGCGACGAAGACCAACATCCCGCTGTCAGGCAGAATGAACCATTCAACATGGACGATGATAGTCAAAATTTCCGTCCACCTGACCAAAACGAAGTGAGAATAGCAATATCCAAATTAAAATCCAACAAGGCTGCTGGACCTGACGGCTTACCGACCGAACTTTTCAAGGCAGCTGGGGATGAATTGGTAGAGTGCATACACCAACTCATCTCTAAGATTTGGTCAGACGAATGTATGCCTGATGAATGGAATCTCAGCATCGTTTGCCCGATCCACAAGAAAGGAGACCCCCTCAACTGCGCCAAATATAGAGGCATCAGTTTCCTCAGCATCGCATATAAGATCTTTTCTGCGATATTGTGTGAACGCCTGAAACCTCTCATCAACAAACTGTTTGGCCCCTATCAGTGCGGTTTCAGACCAGGAAAGTTCACCATCGAATCAAATCTTCACACTTCGGTAGATCCTGGAGAAAACCCAAGAAGTCCTAATCGATACTCATCATCTCTTTATCGATTTCAAGGCCGCCTAAGACAACATCTATAGAGAAGAGCTTTATAGAGCCATGTCTAGTTTTGACATCCCTGCCAAACTTGTCCGTCTGTGCAGGCTGACAGACAGAAAGGACGCTCGCTGCTCCATCAAGGTCGGTAATGACCTCACCGAGACCTTTGATGTCAAAAAAGGTTTGAGACAGGGTGACGCGCTGTCATGCGACTTCTTCATGATTGTACTTGAACGGATTGTGCGGAACTCACAAGCCAACACCGGAGGCACAATCTATTACAAGTCTTGCATACGCCGACGATATAGACATTATCGGAAGAACTCAGCGGGCTGTCACCGGTGCGTTTGCAAGCATTGAGGCGGAAGCGGCCAAAATGGGTTTAGCGATAAACGAGGGCAAAACCAAGTATATGCTCTCAACAAGAAGGGAAAGCCAACACCGACGAATTGGACAAAACGTCACAGTGGGCAGCTATAACTTCGAGGTAGTAAGGGACTTGGCTCTGCTATAAATTCTACGAACAAGATCAGCGCAGAAATCAATCGAAGAATAACTCTTGCCAATCGCTGTTTTTTTGGGCTTATAAGGCAATTCAACAGTAAAGCCCTATCTCGAACAACTCTGATTTTGATCATCCGAGTCCTGCTTTACGGCGGTGAAACATGGACTTTATTGAAAGCGGATGAAGACATCGTTGGTGGCTTCGAGAGAAAAATTCTTCGTCAGATATTCGGCCCCATTTGTGTTGACGGGTTTTGGAAGAGAAGATTCAATAACGAACTATACATCAACCTAGTCAAAAAACTGCGTACGAGAGAGCTATTACATGTGCAGCGAATGGACACCAACGCTTCGGCCCACAGAGTCTTTGAATCTAACCCGGACGAACGACACAGTAGAGGACCGCTTCGCCGTAGGTGACGCGCACAAGTTCAAGGGGACCTCGACCAACTTGGAATGCGCAGCTGGATGCAATTAACTAAAGACCAAGACTAAATTGAGAGGCTTGTACGTTAAGGCCCAGGTTCACCACGAACTGTAGTGCCGTCTAAGTAAGTAAGTAAAAGCGTTTGATACCGTGAATCATGGGGCACTAACTAATAAACTTATAGACTTTGGTTTTCATTCGTCCTTTTTGAAGTGGATTACGTCTTTCCTCACGAATAGATCGCAAATTGTGAAAGTTGAGGAATCGTTCTCTCTGCCTTTAGCTGTTGAATTGGGCGTACCGCAGGGGTAGCCATTCAATACCCTACTTTTTATACTCTCAAATAGAGATGCGAAAAGGAGGAAACCTGAATAAATCCTTTCGGACTTCCATCACCCTCCAACATACTAAGGTACTGTGGACTACGGTCTGTTTTTTAAAGCTACAAGTCACAACGCGCATATGAGTGCCTATAGCGATGCTGATTCTGCAGGTGACCTTCGAGTACATCTTTCAGAGTGGGTCTGAACCCTTAGCCTGGTGTTCAAAAAGGCAGCAAGTTATAGCTTTGTCCACAACCGAGTCGCAGTACATTGCGGCTGTAGTTTACTATTCTTCGACTTTCGACTGATTCTACCATCTCCAATCTGAAGACAGTTCAAGTGTATCGAATTGAATTCTTCACATGACGCAATTGCGTTCATTCCACTTTCTTGTTTACATAATTTCCATTACGTTGTCTGGATATGTCAGTTTGAAACTCAGGCTCTCAGACACCGCCCAGACACTCTGACAGACATCTAGACACGTACAATCATATGTCATGCACTTAAACTGCCAAGAAACCAAAATAAAAACATGAAACACGCGGACACCGGCCATCAACTTCCATAAACAAATCGAAACGTCATGGTGTATCTATCTACGGATATGTACGAGTATCTGTATCTTTTCCACGGTTTATTGGGGTCAAAATCAATGCAAAATACGTACTTTTGTGTTTCTTTTTTTTGTTTCTCTTTTGATTTGGTTCGCCGCGGTGCTTGATTTTTTCTTGCACCCTCTTCCACACACACACACACATACATCATCGCCGTACAGCCAATTTATTATGTTGACCTCAATCGCGGGCCCGAGAGTGCAATTATGAGCAGCGCCAGCTCGTGTAATGGCCAAGTCTTTACGTTCTGTATCTTTTTCGGGATTTGTGTTTTTTTTTTATCGAATTCCTATGAAACGACAAGCATGATGTGGTGCCATCTGGCGTGTCATCATGTGGGCCGAGAAAAGAATTGCAGTCTTTCATGTTGCCATCGTTTTTATACGAGAAGGCGTTTAGGTTATGAACTTGGTCTCGATGGTGTTTGCTATTTTTGTGCAAAGCTATTGACCTTTACGCGATGATGTAAGGCGATGAAAATAAACTAAACGCTATCATGCGATGGTAAGATACATATGCCAGAGGAAGAAGGGTACTTAATCGATGAGCATAGGCAGTGACCTTTTTTTGGAGAGTTTTTGTGTGTGAAGATACTTTAAGTATGGTGACCTATTTTCTGGGCATTGGCAGTGGGTGTTGCAAGTGTTCGAGAGTGATTTTCCGGCAGTTGGCTGTGACACTGAACCTCAAGAGACTATTCAGAAATTGGTTTGATTTTGGAGCCATCTTGGTCAGTAATTTGTGATTTAGAGTTCCACCTCGTTTAGTTTTGTTTCGCTTAGAAGCTTAAGAATACATATTGAATCTGTTCTATCTATTACGGTTCCAGATAGCTTACTCTGTTGCGAGACTATACCCTACAGTTCATTAAAATGTAATTTGGAGTCTTTTCGGTCTCATCACAGACTCACCACATCCCATTGGTCCCTAAGCGCAACTATCTGAGGTGTTCCGGCTCCCTGTGTGTTTTGGCACACCAATGGTTCCGCAGTTTTCGTAACTCGCATTTCCATTTTGAAATTGTGCAGTTTACCCCTTTATTTGCTAGCGCTGCCGTGACTACTTCATGTGAAGTCGCATCAAAGGCTCAGCAATTTCTTTAACTTTTAGCGCCCTTTCTACATTTGTGAATCTGCCCCTCAACACGGATGCTGGCTGTTGTACAAAAGCTGTGATGTGTGATGCCCTACGGTAGGTTATTTAAAAGTTCTGGGGCGTATAGTTGCCGTCTACATCCCAAAGTGATGGTAAGGATTCCAGTTTTCCTTTGTCCAAACGAATTGACATTAGCCTTGGTTAAAGGACAGAAGATCGAAGGAAGGAAAACGGCAGAGAAACTGGCAAAGTAGGGGTCTGTCTCTTGGTCCCGAACCCCCGAACCATTTGTTGCGCTAGGTAGAGAAATGTTAAGGGACTTGATCGAAATGGGCCACTAGTGAGTACCACACATGGTGGACGGATTTAGACAAGTAAAAATGGCACTAACGTTTTGGAAGGCTCTATCAAATGAAATGTTGTAAGCTTTAGGTAGAGGAGGAGTGCTCGAATGGTTATTAGAGTTGATCACAGGACATGGTAACTTCATTTAAAGAAGATAAGTCTTCTGGAAGATGGTACTTGCAGACTGTAGCTGGAAGAGGTGGAGCCAGCGCCACATGCATAGATGTATATGATCTATAGCTCTCGAAAAGTATACATTTCATTTTGGCCTTGTACTCTGGCATTTGTTTGTCGGAATATGGGTGAAAGTGATGTTCTCACAAATGTTCCTAAAGCTTGCCCTTTTAGCCTGAATTTCTGCCCCAAATTTCTGGGAACGTAGCGAACTCGGCTGTGTATGTTTGCCAGCCTCCGCTCTGCTTAAGTCTATTAAGAAGCTAATCACGATATAGCTTGGACTTGCTCGACGAATTGATGACGGGACGTCCTTTGGACTGTTTGTTGATTTTATTGTGCACGTGGTTTCCTACGGAGCCTCTTGTGATGCAGATTCCTTTCAAAACGAATTGCAAGATGTTAAAGCCGGACATGAAAGGCTCTATAGAAACTGAATCTCATAATATTGTCCAAAACCATTTAAACGTGTTTTAGACACACGTAGGCGTAGTTGTCCAAAAAACCTTTGTTAGTGGACTTTCCAGCCGTATTGTGGCTTCGGTTTTTGAGCTGTCAAAAATAGTAAGGCAAGTAGCGACGAGGGATAGTAAGAATACAAAATTCCAATGTGGAGCTTGACTGGGGATATACCATACCATCCTATATTAGGGCCTTGTACGTCTGGTGTTTAGCCGAGAATTGGGTTAAAGCTCTTGATAAACCTCAACATAGCTCTAGGTTCAATGTTCCGAATGTCTCCAGAGCTCAGTAAAACGCGTCTTTTTCTGGCAGCCACGGGTCTACACAGAAATATGCTATACCGTCTCTTTTTGCTCTCCACAAGGCCGGCATGCATCTACAATATATCTAAAACAAACATTTGGCGCAACAGCTCTTTAAAGTGCCAGGGCATAGCTTCTCGCAACCACTCATGTTGTGTGCGTTATATTTTTTCACACGAATGGAAGGGACCTACAGTTTAATGCCGACTCCGAACGGCGATTTGAGAAGCTTTTTCGTGACAACAATACTCTCGGATGTTTGTCAGACGCTCGCGAGAGGTGGGACCGTGAAAAAACTTTTTGGTATTTTCTGGGATTCGAACTTGGAACCTCATGCGTAGTGATCCGACACACTAACCACTTACGCCACAATATATCTGCTACTCCTATTTCGTGCAGATGGTTACTGTGTGTTAAGGACCTTAAGTCTTCTTCACTAAGCTCAAGTAGCTTCTTAGCCTTACATTGGTTGGGGTTGATGCATTTCTTTCCATGTCTTTGGCCCGGTATTCGCCGTGGCCATCAGCTTCCCATTGTTTTATTTTGAGGTTTTTACTACTCAGTGTTACCCCAAAATAGGTTTCAGGACCGATTAGTGGGCGGCTGGCGCATCTTCTCGCTAAGCAGTCCCTCCGTTCATTGACCCCTCGAAGACTTCGTGTCCTGGTTATGGTGTTTTTGATGCAAGATCTTCGAGTAAATTGAGACAGTCGCATACAAGTTTGGATTCGCGTAGGATTTGAGAGCCATAAGTGCTGCCTGGCATTCCGAGAAGATGTAAATGTGGATGCCATCGACCCTTCTTCGCAGGCATTCTCGTGCACAGAGTTAGGTTAGGTTAGGTTAGGTTAGGTTAGGTTAGGTTAGGTTAGGTTAGGTTAGGATCGGCCCTCGATCAGGATGTACTTAGACCAAAAAGTAGGTCCATTGTACTGCCGATGTGTAAGGCGGGTGGATCACCCTCTTACTCTTGGAACCATTTGCTTCGTTAATTGAAGTCGAGAATTTTAGCCGTGCAGGCGTTGCCGAGATCATTAAGATCATTGTAGAAGTATTCACCCAGAGTGGCCTTCGTGATGTTGGCAAGCGCAGGACAGGCGCACAGGAGATGACTGATGGTCTCTTCTTCCTCTTCATCTCTGCAGCTTCTGCAGAAGTCGTTGTGAGGGATACCTAATCTCTGTGCATGTCTTCCTATGACGCAGTGTCCGGTGAGGACATTTGTTATTTTTGAGAGGGTTCCTCTCTTGTGCTTCAAGAGTCCGATGGACCTGGATTTATTGAGTATCGGCCAGAGCTGTCTGGCGGTATGACATTGGTCTAGATGTTGCCATCGATGATTGGCTACTTTCTCGGCATCAATTTGAATAAGGTACTTAACATAAGACGCTGGCGCTTCGACGTCGGTGATGCTTATGCTATCTGTACCAGAGGAGCCTTGTCGTGCTAGTTCGTCGGCTCACAGTGACCTGGTACCCAGCAAAGGGTGAGGTTGTACTGACCAGCTATCTCGTTAAGAGATATGCGACAGTCTTTCACTGCCTTAGATCTCGTAGTGCTGGATGCGAGGGATTTGATGGCTGCCTGACTGTCGACATAAATAACAATATCAGGTGTTGATAGTGTGCTAGCCGCCAGCCAGTCAGCAGCTTTGCGAACTGCGGTGATTTTTGCTTGAAAAACGCTGCAGTGGTCTGGAAGGTTAAAGGAGAGGTGTATGTCCAGATCTTCTGAGAAAATTTCGGCACCGACTCCGTCCTTGGTTTTGGACCCGTTCGTGAAGATTGACAGCGATTCGTTGTAAAGGACATTGCGTTGCGTCCACTCACTTCTGTCCGGTATCGAGTGCGTGTAGCACTTGTCAAAATCATATTCAGTGGGCAGATGGTCAGTGGAATTGGGAAGATGACGGTGCATCGAAAGTATATTGGCATGTCCGGTGTGTTGCTCCTTCCACTGCGTGGAGCCTCTCAGTCTTATTGCCGAGCTGACAGCCAATTGCTTACTGACGATGTCAATCGGAAGCAGATGGAGCATGGTTTGGAGCGCCGCTGTGGGAGAAGTTCTCAGTGCACGGGTAATACTGAGACATGCAACTCGCTGAGTTTTTTCTATTATGGATAGGTTGGATTTCTTCTCCAAGGCGGGCCACCATACCAATACTCCATACATGAGAAGTGCACAGAGTTCGATGGCATGAACTTTCGCCTGAAATGCTGTTGCCAATTTCCCAAGCGCTGCTGCATACTGGAACCTGGGTCCATAAACCCCTGCGCCAGTGCTACTGAGAGCTTGGTAATGCTACAAGACCTCCATTTCTCTAAGAGTGGCGGTCAATTATGACCACCTTGAAGTTTTTGGATAACCTGCATTTCTTGAGCTTGGTATCTGCGATTTCAAGAATAGGGTCGATATGAGTGTACTCTATAATCTTCAGATGGCCTGTATAGTCGTCGGTTTTGTCCGAAATCTGGAACAGTCGAAAAGCAGGTGAACAGCACTCAGCGTAGCTTTTTTTTGTACTGCAAGGTATAGTGGTGTGAGGCTAAGCATTGCTACCGTGGGGCACGTTTTCATTGCCCCTGTCATACGCAGACAGCCTAGGCGATATTTTGAACAAAGAGAAACAGCAGAACACATTCTTTGTGAATGCCCATGGGCCGCAAAGAAACGATTATTCCATCTAACGCGGGTCTCGATGTGCCCAGCGGATACCTGAAACATGGAACCAAAGACATTGTTAAGGTTTATCAAATCGTTAACCATTGGGCCAGCACAATAGATCTTATAGGTCGCAGCGCACTTGAGCCCCAATCATCGTATCGTATCGTAGGCGATATATTTTACTCAGCTGTTCCTGTGTCTTGACCTGTAGGGTTTTTGGCCATCAAGCTAATGATGCATAGGTAACCATGGGTTTTTTTTTAACAGGTGTGTGGCCATGCCCAAATGGCGTGTAGGCACTGCGACCAAGGAGATCTAATGTGCCATATGCCACTTTTAGGGCAGCAGTACTTCTACTCTCCTTATGAAAGCTATAATTACGGCTGCGGAGGAGTTCCTTAGATCTTTTGGAGATATGATCTCTTTAAGGAAAAACCTTCTAGTGCTACACAGAGCTACACACTCACATAGTATGTGTTCTGCGGTTTCGTCTTCTTCTAGGCAGAGGCGGCAGGTGATATCCTCCGAAATTCTCATTTTGTTAAGGTGGTAGAGAAGTTGACAGTGACCGGTAAGGAAGCTCACAAGCCTTCTGATGTCATTTCTGCCGTATTTGAGGATATCAATTGTCTTTCTTTGGAAGGGTTGGACAGCTCTTTTAGCCTGTGTGGAGTTATTCCAGTGGGAGATGCACATGTTGCGTTCCCAAATGTTTAGGGTAAGTTTGAAGGCGGAATTGGGTATCCCGCAGAAGTGTTCAGGTCCAGTGAACAACTCAGAGGAGCCCTTCCTAGCTAGCAGGTCTGCAGTTTCATTGCCGTTAACGCCTACATGACACACCCACCACAATTTTACTTTATTGTGTCGGGCCAGATTTTGTAAGCTGTCGAAGCAGTTTAGAACTGATTTTGAACTGATCAAATGGGAGATCAGTGCTTTGAGCGCCGCTTGGCTATCGGTGAGTATATGGATAGAGGCACCTTTGATGCCTGAGTGCAGGTTAATGTGAGCACAAGTTTCAATGGCGAAAAGCACGACCTGGAAAACACTAGGACTCATTCCGAGTGATTTCGAAATTTTATGGTTGGGTCCATACACACCGGCGCCAACTCCGGAATCCATTTTTGATTCATCGGTGTACCACACTATACCTTTTTGATCAAGCGACAGTCCGCCATTATTCCATATATCACGGCTTGGGATCACAATCTCAAACCTTCTACCAAAGTAGAGTGATTTAGGCGTAAAGTCGGAGACCGTGTTGAGCATGTCTAGCTCGGGGAAGTCAGACAATAGCTCCATAAGATCCACGTGATCCCGTGTATTATAAGCATCTGATTTTCTAAGACTAACTGCACTGCGGATTGCCACTTTTTTTTTTATAAATATATGTACCGGATTAAGTCCGATTATGGCTTCAATGGCTGTTGTGGGACAAGTGTGCATAGTACCTGTGATGCCGAGGCAAGCTAGTCTTTGAAGTTTTGTGAGTTTATTAATGGTTGTGACCTCTTTGGTTTTCGTCCACCAGACTACGGACGCGTATGTCAAAATGGGTCTTACAACCGTGGTGTATAACCAGAAAATGACCTTTGGAAACAGGCCCCAGGTCTTGCCGTACATACGGCGACAGGCCCACAAGGCAGTAGTCGCCTTGGCAATTTTATGCTTAATATGGGAGTTCCAGTTAAGCTTCTTATCCAGGACAATTCCTAGATATTTGACCTCATCGACCATTGACCATGGGTTTAGTGTTAGGTTAGGTTAGGTAGATGGGTGCCTTGTGACAAAAAGAGAAACTGCTCACTTAGATTAACAGTTCGGGTCCATTGTGCCCAAATTATTTAACCCTGAAAGCGCTGTAAAGAAATTCCGCTGTTAGAACCACCCAGATAGTGAGATTAATCTCAGGAGGTCTGTCAGCTCTACATTGCCTAAGTCCTCCAATCACACAACAGGTGACGAATATGTCCAATTTGTTCTTCGTTCCTGAAACTTCTACAATAGTCGGTATGCAGCACACCGAGTAACTTTGCGTGCACGCCAATGGCACAATGACCAGTAATTATGACAGAAACGACCCGTGCGTTATAACGACTAAGTTTTACCAGAGAGGATGATCTCTTCTTGCTGAAGGCGGGCCATAGCGCCCTGGCCGTTGCACATGTTTCCAGATGCTCGACCGATGGCTTCAACTTCTATTTTCTTCCCTAAGAAACTGATTGGGGTTACTACAAAAGGGAGGGCCTACGATAAGTGCAGCGCCGACCTTTTCCTAGCAAGCTCGTCAGCCCTTTTGTTTCCTTCGATATCCATATGCCCTGGTACCCAGCAGAGGGTGACCGCATTGGCTCTAGATATCTTGCTTAAAAGTGATTTGCAGGTCCTCGACCTAATTATAGCAGAGTCCAGAGCCTTAACGGCTGCTTGGTTGTCTATATACGAGTAGACAGTGATTTCCCTATCCACGATATTACTTTCGCGTATAGTTTCAGCAGCCTGTATGATGGCTGTGACTTCGGTCTGAAAGACGCTGCAGTCGTCGCTTATTCTAAAGGAGTGGTTTATTCCTAGGGCTTCACAATAAACTCGGGCTCCCGTGCCAACGTCCATCTTAGAACCGTCGGTATAGAACGCCAATTCCTTTTTCTTAATGGTTCTTCGGTTCTTCCAGTATATTCTGTCAAGAATTCTTGTAGTGTATCTCCTTTCAAATGCAAGCATCGGGTTCATGTGATCGGCTTCTGTCGATCGACTGGTGATCCCCCATTGAGACAGAATGGATACATGGCCGTAAAAGCTCGATGACCACAATCGGCCTTCTCTCAGTCTTATAGCAATTTGGCCACCAGACTGCTACAGTGTATATCAAGCGGAATGAAACTAAGCATGGTTTCCATTGCCACTGTTGGTGTTGTTCTCATTAATCCCATGACTCCGATGCACGCTGCCCTCTGGATTTTGGTGAGGTATTGCTTCTCAAGTACCATCCACCATACTGGTGAACCATATGTGAGAATGGGTCTTACTTCCGCCGTGTACATCCAGTACACCACAGCTGGGCTGAAGCCCCACGTATTACTGAATGCCTTTTTGCCAGAATAGAAAGCTACGCTTGCTTTTTTTGATGCGTTCGGCAATATTTTCCTTCCAGTTTCGTTTGGTCTCCAGAATTACGCCCAGGTATCGAGCTGAACTTGAGATACTTAGTGGCCATGGGTTTGATAAGTGCACTGTATGACCAGTGTACTATCTTGAGCTTTAGCCCCCAGTTTGGCCATGAAGGCGCTGGCACATGTTTAGGTGTAAGTTCCAGGTGACTGGCGATAAAATGGTATTTGTATTCGCTTTGACTTTTCTAGCAACAACTGCAAATGTTTGTCTCAGTAAAACACGCGGTATATGCTTAAAAATCGAAAACTAAATGCCATTTGTCACCTATATATCCCGCAGGGAGAGTAAACCAATTCTATTTCATTAAAAACTACAAATTGTGTAATTAAAACCACAAAAATACAAAACACACATTCTCGCTGACCGCACAGACATATGACCAGTAATTAGTGTTGCAAAGCCAGATGTCGAATACTGTCGGTTTCCGAAATGGCCACAAGCTTGAAACCACAAATGGAAATATAATAAATTCACCACCGTTTCACTGCACAAAGTAATTTGTCCACACACTCACAGCGTCCCAAAAAAAAAAAAGGGGAAACCTCCAAAACTTAATAGGGACACACTTATTTTATGCATCCTTGCACATACATACCTCCTGGTGGTAATTTAATTTACCCTGACCCAAAAAATCCACGTGTGTCCTTTTTTTTTATAACTTCTGGTGGGCGGATGGACACACGACTCCCGCGTGCGATGTGGAAATAAGTGGACCAAAAATAAAAACAGATACATTGACGCCATTCAGTGCAGTGGCCTGAAATTCTTTTGACGGACGACAAAATGCGGGACCAATACGGCCACACAGAGAGCGCCTCGGTTGGTGTTCCACACCTGAGTGCGTTTTGGCATGTTTTCACCGCTATTACTATTTCCACGCAAATTTGAGGTTTTCGCTTCGTAGACTACCCATTTGCGTCTATAAGGTCATTCATACTCGGACGCGGATTAACGGCTAGTTTGTGAATATCTATTCCATTCTGTGTATGGTTTTCTAACCAAACTTTTCGTCATTTCCCAAAAGTTCACCGACAGGTCACCACCCTTCGCCCTTTTTAAGTGCAGCCTTCTGCCAGGCCCGAGCCATAAATAGACCCATTGCGACATTTTGCAATGCGTGCGTGTTGTGGAGCTAAATTTGGATAAATGTATCTTTTAGATAAAAAAATAAAAAGCAAAGCAAGCACCATGCAATGTGGGGAGTGGTACGGGTGGTGGTAATTACTTCATATGATGGTGTGTACCGCAGAGCGTTATTATTTATGTGTGTATGCTGTTATTCTTTAGATTTAATTAGTGCTAATATATTTCGGTTATTTTGGCTCGGATGAGTTGTGTTTCATGTGCGCTACATGTACGCAATATGATGATGTTGCGCAGCATTGTGGAAATGAGGCGGTGGGTAGTTGCGTTCAAAGAGAGGAAATTCAGAGCGAAAATAGTTAGTTGGTTAGTTGGCTTTTTGGGTTTTGTTTGTTTGTTTTGAGACAAAGATTTACGGTGTTTTTTTGTAAACAAACTATATGGGGAAATGTCAAGTTGTGACATGGTCCAAATCATTACATAAATGGAAGATGGAGTATATTTGCTTTTTTCCTGAAGGTTGTGACGATTGCTTTGAATGGAAATGCGACTCCGCAAGACGCAAGTCTGACATGCAATGCATCATTGTCATCAACTGATGCCATTCAACTCTTTAAACAGAATAGTAGTTATCAATCGTATTTCCTAGTGGCATACAATTTTTGGTCAGCCGATTGTTTAGTTGGGGAACCTTTTGACGGTCTATGGCAATCACATTTGTGTGCAGTTTCGAGCAATGAAACAATGAACCAGTTATACGAATTCAGGTAACTAACGATCGCTCCTTTCACAAGCGATATACAAACTTGAGAGCAACATCAGATGCATAATTTTTTTTTAAATTACGTGCAACTATTACCCAGTGGGCGGCCATGGTGCAGTGTTAGTATGTCGGATCTCACGCGCGGTTTCATGTTCGATTTCCAGAAAACACCAAAAAGTCTTCTCACAGTCCCACCTCTCGCGAACGTCTGTCAAAAATCCGAGAGCTTTGTTGTCACGAGAAAGCTTCTCAAAAACAAAAATTGCCCTTCGGATACGGCACAAACCTACAGGTCCCTTCTGCACAATACGAGTGGTTGTGAGCAACTAGGCCTAGGCACTTCATGAGCCGTTGCGCCATATACGGATATATCCATTCTCGAGCTATCGGTGTGGATCGTGATCCCTTGATTTTTATTTACACTTTTTGATTCCCACTCTACGCAATGTTGAAATTATTGTAGGGGAATATATAGTCCGATGTGACTGTGACGCTTTCTTACTTATGTATATCCTTTAACCCCTCGGGGGGCATAGGGCGTGAACCACGCCTGCGCGCCATCGTGTTCGGAGTTTTGCAACGCGTTTGAGCTGCCTCCAACTCATTCCTAAAGAGCTCGATTCCTCCTCAACTGTTCTGCGCCACGTTTGCCTAGGGCGTCTCGCTATTCTGCCTGCCTGGGTGAGCGGATTCCACTGCATGGCGTATTTCGCAATGGAGTTGTCTTCGCGCCGTAGGATGTGTCCAATCCATTGCCACTTTCTTCTTCGTATAGTAGCTTATAGGTTCTTGGCCCGTTCTCAGATAAAGTTGTTCGTTGGAGATGCGGTTCGGCCAAAAAATCCTCAGGATGATTCTTAAGCATTTGTTTACGAAGACTTGCAGCTTGCGTGTGTTAATGGTATCCACCTTCCCAGTACTGCACCCATAAAGCAGCACTGATTTTACGTTAGAGCGGAACAGTCGTAGCTTGGTTCTTAAGCTAATAACATTGCTTCTCCAGATTTTGGACAGCATTCCGAACGGAGCTTTAGCCTCCCGATTCTGCTGCACACATCCAGTTCGGTGCCACCGCGATTAGCCGAGACGAGACTTCCTAAATCTAGAAAGTTATCAACTTTCTCGACTTGCTTTCCGGCAATGTTAAGTTGAGCGCGGGTATTGGAAGTACTCAGGGCTTTTGTTTTGGCTGTGTTTATTTTTAGCCCCACTTTGTTTGCCTCAGCTTCTAGATTTTGGGCCATCAAATGAAGATCCATTATCCGATGTGAAAGTAGACCAACATCGTCAGCGTAATCTAGGTGTTTAAGGTAAGATGTCATCGTCCAACGAATTCCATAATTAGCTTCCGTCAATGCTGCACGGAGTACATCGCTGATAACCACCAAGAACAATAGTGGGGACAGTATGCACCCTTGACGTACTCCACTTTGGACTTCAAAATCATTCGACACCTTACCATTGTGCACGACGTGACACTTACCGCCCTCGTATGTAGCCTTGATAATAGCTATAAGTTTTTCTGGGATGCTTCTCCTGCGCAAGGCCAACCAGATAGCATCTCGATTCAAGCTGCCGAAAGCCTTCTCGAAGTCGATAAGCAGTAAATGTAGCGGAGACCTATACTCAACACATTGTTCGATTATGATCCGCAAGGTGTTTATGTGATCGATGCAGGAGGATCCAACGCGAAAGCCTGCCTGTTCGACATCGAGAGTTGAATCTAAATGTTCTTTAATTCGTTCATGGATTATTCTAGCTATTATTTTGGCTACAGCTGGAAGAACACATATACCTCTCCAGTTACCGCACTCCATCAAGTTACCCTTCTTTGGAAGCTTAATGATCATCCCCCTTTTCCACTCCTGTGGAAATTGTTCACTATCCCAAGCTCTCCGTATTAGCGGATGCAGCAAATCTGCCGATGTGTTTGGCGCCGCTTGAAATAGCTCGGCAGGGATGCCATCAATACCAATAATAATTGAAGGACTTGATTGCTGTTATTATTTTAGTTTTACTGGGAGGTACGGTGCGAATTCGGGAATTTGTTGCTTTGAATTGCTTATTCGAATTCAAGATCATAACGCCGTCGTCTAAGTGATTTAGCACTGTAGCAAAATGTTCTCTTCATCTAGTGAGCTGATCCTCATCCGAAATCAGAGGGTTACCGTCTAGACTCTTCACTGGATGTTGTTTGGAGTTTCGACCACCAATGAGCTCCTTAGTGATGTTGTAAACAGTCCTACTGTCGCACCTACTCGCTGCTTCTTCAGCCTTTGAGGCCAGTGAGTTGACATATTGACGTTTGTCACGTCTCACACTACGCTGCACTTCTTTCTTCTTCGCACGGTATTGGGTTTCAAGCTCGGTTCTCTCTACTGCTGAGGCCGCTGCAATCCGAGCCTTGATTGCTGTACGCTCATCGATCTGTCTCCAGGTGTCTGTAGAAAGCCATGTGCGGTGGTGTTTCTGCTTTTTACCGACATACGTGCGTGCCCCAGTCGTAAAAGCATTTTTCCCAGCACTCCAGTGCTCATCCATGTTCTCTTGCAATATGCTGCTGATTGCTTCTGCTTCTAAGGCAAGATGGTCCCTGAACTGTAGGCGCACTTGGGGAACCTTGAGCCTGTCGATACTAAACCTGGTGATGTTAAGTAGGTTTGAGCGGTTGCTGTTGACGGATGCAGTACGAAGGCGTAAATGAGCTACCATAAGATGGTGATCTCGTTCTAGTCCGACATCAGCTCCACGTCTGTTTCGGACGTCCAGGAGACAATTTCTAAAGCGGCGACTGATCGCAATGTGGTCGATCTGGTTGGATGTTCGTTGCCTATCAGTAGAGACCCAACTGATTTTGTGGCAGGTGTTATGCTTAAACAGCGTACCTCCGATGACTAGGCGGTTGGTATTGCAGAAGTCCACAAACCGCTCACCATTGTCATTACGGTCTCCCACGCCTTGAACTCCCATCACGTGCTTAAGCATGGTGTTGTCGCCACCCACCTTGGCATTGAGATCTCCCATCACCATTACGATGTCCCCATTAGGCGTTTGGTTGTAGGCGGCGCCTAAGTGGCTATAAAAATCATCCTTTTCATCTTCAGTCGCGTCTAGAGTCGGAGCATAACACTGTATGATGGTAATTTTTCTAACTCTACTCTGGAACCTAGCCGTCAATATCCGGTCACTATGGGGTTTCCAGGATATGAGGCTACTACGTGCTGCTGGAGTTAGCATGAGTCCTACGCCGGAACTCCGTGCACTTCCAGCTGGTTTACCAGAGTAGAGCATGACAGTGCTTTTTGTTGGGGAGATGTATTCCCAGCATCGTACCATCTTATCTCGCTCAGCCCTAAGATGTCGATTTAATACCGTGCGAATTCGCGCTCCAATTGGAGGAATCTGGCGTTATAAGGCCCTTCCTTGAGTGAGTCCAGGAGTGTCTTAACGTTCCAGAATCCGATCGTTCTCCGTGTTCGATAGCCAAAGGTCGTCAACAAATTATCCGTCCTTATCCGAGGCGATTGTTTCCGTTTCGGAGCAATAGTTTGTTTTACGGTTGCGGCTCGCTGGGCCACAGACCAATCGGCACTTTCTGAGTTATATATTCCACCCATTGTCTTTATTGTGCATAATGTCGCTGCATGTCCATAGGCGGTTTTTTTCCACAGGTTGGGTTCTCTTAGTCTGATAGTTCCTTTTGTGGCACAACCTTTTATGAACAGCTGGGAAGGAGATGAAGAACCATTCCCAGCCCTGCTTGCGGTAAACTTCTCACAACTCCCCTGACGCAAAGTGCTGCTGGCCTTTGTATTTTGTAGAGTTCCTTCATATATGTCTTTGTTCCTGTTGCTGTCCTGCAGATTAAAGATCCATGGGAGATGATAAGTTTGATAATTGCTTTGTACAGCCAGTGAATGATACGCGGTTGCATCCCCCAAAGGGCAAAGACAGCGTTCATTCCTTTCTTCATGCTTTCTTCAACATTTATTTTCTAGGATGACTTGAATGACGGTGAGGTATTTCGCCTCAGGTGATCGATCAATTGTGGTTTTGGTAGATGATAGTAAAAGACCTTCAGCACACCCTGTCAGCTTCGATAAAGTCTGAGCAAATATTTGCCCTTACACCTCCATAACTTTTTCAAGCTCTCTATTCCAACAAGAACCGCAAAATCCCCAGCAAATTGCCTAAATCCATGGCAATTCAAACTTTAACAACTCCATTTGGAGACAAGTTTTCCTCCCCAGTAATAGCTGAATAAGAGCAAAAAATATAATAAAATCAAACGCCATTCGTTTGCTCATGATAAAATTTAATTTAATTTAATTAAACCACTCTCACTGCTCGTCCTTTTTCGTCTTCACTTCCCCACGTCATCAGAGAACAGCGACGCTCAATGTCACCTTCATAAACGGAGGGTCCTCTTCCCCAAAAAATTAAACTTCGTTCTTTTTCCTGTCCATTGCCCTTTTACATTTCCTCTGGTTACTTCATGTACACAATGCAGAGTTTTGTTTTTTTCGTTTTAAGGATATAATCTGCAGAGTGAAAAAAAGGACACTGGGCCTCTTTTTTTTTTTTTTTTTGTACAGGATATCATTTGTTTCCTGCGAGTTGTAAAGCAGCACGGTAGGCTATTTTTGTCAGATTTTGTGTTTCACAAAAAAAAAAAAGTAAAACTTGTCAACGAGTGTTGGAGGATTTAAATTTAATTTAATTAGCCGTTGATAAAGTGACAGGTGGAAGGAAGGTGTGGCTGAGAAAAATAAACCTCAAAACCCACCCGAAAAGTCCCCGATAAAGCAAAACTGTGTTAGCGTTTTATCAGCTTTGAAAATTATGAACAAACAACATACCTACTCGTAGCGCAAATATTTATGGCAAACTTCTTGAAAGTCTCGAACTTAAATCGAATCAAATTCGTTATACTTTATCGGCACGGGGGAGATACGGTGACTGGGTATGAGTCAGCCTTCGGCAAATAAAACGATGTAGTGCGGCGTTGGGCTGTTAGACAAAACAATGTGTCATAGTAGTAAATGTGCCATGTTTGCCGAATAGGAGGAGGGGGAGGATTTGTAATTAAGTGTTCACCATAGTTTTTTTTTTTTTTTTTGCGGTGCCCTGACAGTGTAACAACTTTTGCAGTAAAAAAAGGGTGCGAAGGCGAATAGATGACCTGCACAGGAAGGGTGGGGTTGAATTCATAGTTAAAATGTTTTATATGCACACGATAAATCAATGTGTCCGAGGCGAGGGTGTCAAAGTTGATGGCTACATGTGGTGTCATTCTTTGAACAGGACTTTGAAAGGTATATGAAAAAGGCCCTAAAGGAGATAGTATATGGCATGACTCAACGAGAAGTTATTGGGTCTATTTATCCTCTTAATTAATAATTAACGGGGGATATGTTGGCCATCACGGGTGCTTTACGCACAACGCCTACGGGTGCACTTGATATCTTTCTGTTTCTGTTACCATTAGACCTACAAATCAAATTTCAAGGGGGCAACAGTGCGCTTCGACTCACTAACGGTGGTCTCTTCAAGACCAGTAATGTGGGACATAGCACCATTCTTAAGGAATCATTTCACGATATCCCTGACGAATCGGACGGAATCCTTGGCACATTGGCCTTCTTCACACCGTACGAAGTAATGTACCCTGCTAGAGAGGATTGGCAAAGGAAGACAGTCTCTGTCCACAACGAGATTGCAGTATACGGAGATGGTTCTAAGACCAGAGAGGGCACAGGGTCAGGTATATACTCGAGAGATATTAACCTACAGGTGGCCCTGAGACTTCCGGACACATGCAGTGTGTTCCTAGCAGAGGTTCTGGCTGTACTTAAAGCTGCGGTATTACTTGAGATGGGCTTAATATCCAACAAGAACATCGCCATCTTCATTGACAGTCAGGAGTCTTGTGTCTCTATATCTGAGATCGGCAAGAATTGCCGCACAATGCTTAGGGCATTATGTACGCAGAACCGTGTCAGATTATGCTGGGTACTGGGACACTGCGATATAGAAAGCAATGAAAAGGCTGACGAGCTGGCCAAAAGAGGAGCAGAGCTTCCGCATAGGGACATCATCGGTGAAATTAAACCACCAAGGTGTGTGGCTAGGGGAATTATTCGGGATAGAATCATTAACATAGCTAATCTAAGATGGTCCAACTTAGATGGTTATAAGATGTCTAAGGCCTTGTGGCCTGTGTTAGATCCAAGGAAATCTGGGGAGATCAAAAAATTAGAAAGGTCAGGGCTAAGAACAGAGATAGGAATACTCTCTGTACTCATTGTCTTTTAAGGAAGCATGCAATGAGACTGGGTTTATCAAATACGGATGTTTGCAGGTACTGCGATGACCTACATGTTCGGAGGATGTAACAGATATACTCTGTGAATGCCAAGGCATTGCCAGGCTAAAACACCTTGGAGGATACTTCTTCGATAACCTAGAAGAGGTAAGGTCCCGGAACCATAATAAGGACATCTTCAAATTCTGTAGGGAAATCAAGTGTATGGGAGAATTGGTTTAGGTCTTTTTGCCGTAATGGTTCTCTCAAGATCGCGATGGGTCCACCTTGGTGCCTAGAGTCTTATGATAATTTCATACCCCTACTCAACCTAACCTAACCTAACTATCCTCTTAGATACAAATTATTCATAGCACGGTTTATGGTCTACGGCATCGCAAATCCAGGGAACTCTCCCGCGTATAATGCCTAACATCGATGGACCTGGATACGCTAGAAGGATTCTACTCTCCAGAGTTATCGCCTCAGTCCTGTTATATGCCGCCCCAGTCTGGGCGGAGGCACTACGGACCAAGGAGACCAAACGGAGACTATCGTCAACATACAGACTCTGTGCGCTATGGACAATCAGCGGCTTTCGAATCATTTCTGACGAAGCTGCATTTGTTATAGTTGGAATGGTACCCATCGACATCCTCGCAGATGAACTGCTCAGGGTATATAACAGAAGACCATTGAGCTAACACCACACCACTGGTATCAAGGTGATAAAAATTGAAGAAAGGGCAGCGTCAGAAACTATGTGGTAAGCCCACTGATACAACAAAATGCAGATGGACATACAAACTGATATCGACAATCCAAGACTGGATAAGTCGAAAGCATGAAGACTGCAACTACCATCTTACGCAGTTCCTATCTGGTCTTGGTGGTTACCGCAAGTATCTCCACCAATTTGGACATGACAGCTCACCATTCTGCCCGGAATGCCCAGATGAAGATGAAGATACGGAGCATGCAATATTTTACTGTACACGTTTCACGGCATGGAGAATTTTTCTGCCCAGTCTGTCGTTACTCCTCAACCATATGTTGCGGTCGGAAGAGAATTGGGTGGCAATATGTAATTTCATAACAACTCCTCAAAAAGAGTTGCGTAGAGTAGAAAACTAAGAGCTAAGCAGCTGACACAAGAATCATAGTATGAACTGCTAACCAGCCCCGCGAAGTAATACCTAACGGCAGTCCCGCGGGGAGAGTGGTAGAAGTGTGCAGAATTTTGCGAATTTTGCATGCTAATGGCCCGGACTTCTAGTTTCCTTCGAAGATTACCACATGTCTTGGAGCAACCAAACAAAAAATAATCGGTCTAGGGTTTGAAGCTGGCGATGCACTTACATATTTCTTTAACAACAAATCTCTTCCATCTTTCTCGATCTGCAGCTAGGTATTTCAGCTATGGCCACGTTTTTCTTTGCGACGCTGCTTTTTCATGTTGTTCTTGGTCTTCCAACCCGCCGGACACCCATAGGATTCTATTCGAAGGACTGCCTAGCGATGTTTTCGTTTCACTTTCTCAATCAAGTGCCATTTATCGCTGCCTTATCTCCCCACCCAATAGCTTTTGACTCGTTGCGCGCCACAATTCCTGGTTGGCTATAATTTGAGGCCAACGAACTTTTAGGATGTACCACAGATAGCAATTAACAAAAGCCTGTAACTTTTTCGTGATGATTACAGAGACTTTCCAGATTTCCCAGTCATACCCATGCACAGCTTTAACATTGCATTTCAAGAATCGGAACTTAATACGTAAGGAGATTTGACTGGATTTCCAAACTGGAGATATGATATCGAAAGCCGTGCGAGCTTTATTTGATCTGGTATTAAATTCAAGTTTTACAGGAAACTGCGCGATATGGGAAATGGCCGTAAGACAAGGCATCAAATCACCCGACCACTGCCGGAGCTGTCAGGACGCAGAAGAGATAGAAACTATCAAGCACTTGTTGTGTGACTGCCCAAATCTACAAAACCGCTACCTACACCATATGGGTAACAGGTTTTTCGACGAACTAAGAGATTTTGTTTCATAAAGAGCTTAGCTTGGTTCTCTACTCGACCGACCGAAGTTAAAGAGTTTATAGGCTCCACAAACAAACAAAAAGGGAAACACGATCGACGGTTTGGGCCCCGTGAGAAGCACCTAGGTGCAATTCCCTCTTACTTAACCTAAACCTAACCTAACGTCAAGTTCCGTTCCGCCATCAGATGATACTGAAACTTCCCCGATAGTTAAACGGTTCGACCTCCTCAATTGGTGTCTGCTTCAGAATAATACGCTGATGTATGAAGCGAGTTGTGATCATTACTTTTGTCTTTTTGCCGTTAATCCTTAGACATACCAACTCACCATTCACCTGTAGTGATTGACACATCTCATCTAGCCCACTGAAGGTAATTGCCAGGAAACAGATATCATCAGCATAGTCAAAGTGGCTTAACCTTTCAAACGGTTTCCATTGGATGCCATGTCTCTCCGATGCACCTACGCTGGCCGTCACTATCTTGCCTATCGTCAGTAAAAAGAGGATTGGCGATAGAATATCTCCTTGTTGCACTTCGAAAGAGTCGGAGAGCTGTTTATTGTTCAGAACCAAACATCCTGCGTTATCCTAGGACTCCTTTAAAATAGCCACCATATTTGGGAGGATTCCCTTTCCAAGAAGAGATCTCCATATGCATACGGGATTTACCCGGTCAAAAGTCTTCTCGATTTAGAGCACTTCCTCCAGTCTAATTGTTTTGATAAACCGGAGTGTTTGAAGTGGATCCCACGAAGGTAGATCTATCTCTGATAGAAGGTAGGCATCTTCTTCTTTTGTGGATTAGTCCTTCGTATTCCATAAGAAGGTATGCTGGTGTTCCTTCGGGGTTTCTGCACAATCTACATTGACCGTTCTCTTCTATTCGCAGTTCTTAAGACGCTCCTTGAGTTAGCATGCCTGTCAAGATGCGACGTCGATTTTGGCTAATTTTGACTCTTAGGCAGGCTCTGCTTCTTTTCCGGTAGTTTGCAAGATGTTCCCATTTTTTTAATGTCCAGGTAGGGGTAAAAATCCTTTATGGATACTTGTAGCCCGTGCTACGAGTTATGCCCGACCCCCGGCTCCTGCATGGTTACTTGATAAAAAAAAAACCCTCTGCTTGCCAAGGCATTTCTTCGCAGGGGCAGGTTTGACATTTCGTCCTTTCGTATCTCCTCTAAAAATGCGCGTGTTGTTGTTGTGTTCGCATGTATGTATGTTTTTTTTTTTTTTTAGGTTGCGCCAAGGATGTATAATCTTCATAGATACTAATAGCCCGAGCGCTACTAGCATGCACGTTTCGGAAACCTGAGTAATCGATTCCAGGAATACGCCTACGTACTAAACACACACCCTACACACTTCAACCACTCTCCCCGCGGTACTGCCATTAGGTATTTCTTCGGGGGGCTGGTTAGCAGTTATGCTCTAGTCTCCGAGGCCGTCTCTTGGGCTCTTCTTAGGGCTTCTGCTCTTCGCAGCGCATTCTGCACACATACTATGAATGAGCAGATCTCCATCCACTCGCCCTCTGATCGTGTCATGTGACTTACAAGATTTTCTGGACTTGGCAGGTTTGCTCTGTCTTCTGCAAAGCGTCTGCAGTAGAACACTGCATGCTCCGCGTCCTCCTCTTCGCTTGGACATATTGATATATTGGTCATAGGGGCGAACTATCGTGTCCAAATCTATGGAGGTATTTCCGGTAGCCACCGTGTCCGGACAGGAGCTGTGTGAGGTGGTAGTTACAGTTCCCCCTCGCTCTCTCTGTCCATGATTTTATAGTGGGAATGAGCTTGTGGGTCCACCTGCCTTTGGTAGAGCTGTCCGACCTGGTTTGCCACAGCGTTGCTGATGCTGCCCTTTCCTCCTTATTCCTTTTTGCCTCTTGCCGGCTCGAGGGACGTCTAAGGTATACCTTCTGCATCTCATCCGCGAGGATGTCGACTGGGGGCGTATATCCGTCTGCTTGTTCATTTGCGTAGGTATATTTTGGTATATATGTACCTGCGTTACCTGCGTGTCTACTCGCGTTGACGATGCTACTTCGTGTGTTTTCCTCGCTCTCTCTCCTTTCCCGCTTTAGTCGCCTCAACTCTTGGCATATATCCTTGGCATACGAGCTCACTACGTGCCACTTATTTTCGAAATCTAGCGTTCGATGTACTATATTCTCAGGACTTGGTGATTCTCCGAGTATTCTTAGCACTACTTCTCTTTGTAGCTGGAATCGTGGGCAGTAAAAGAATGCATGCTCCACATCTTCGAAGGTATCACTGCATGATGGACAATTGGGGGAGTCATCATTCTTAAAGCGGTATAGATATGCCCGGTAGCAACCATGTCCCGTTAGTAGTTGTGTTATGTAAAAGTTAACTTCACCATGTCTACGGTTTATCCAAGTCTCAATTATTGGGATAAGACGGTAAGTCCATCTGTCCTTAGGCGAAAAGCTCCAGCGCTGCTGCCACTCCCTCAGACTTTCTTTCTGTTGTGTCCGCATCAGTGTGGGATATCCGTATTTCCTCCTCCTTTCGTCTGTCACAATTGGGGGCTATCATTCCAATGCTTGACCCATTTGCATTTGTTTTCTTTTCTCAGTTCTTTCCGAACTTTGTGTGGTCCTATTCCACAAATAGGTTCTGGCCCAAAGAACGTGGTGCCTGAGCCGTTTCTTGCTAGTACTTCAGCTGCTTCGTTTTCCTCCACTCCTACATGTGCTGGCATCCAATAGAGGTACTAGGACATGGTACCTACTTTGGTAGGTTTACTTTATTAACATGTCTCTGTCTGTTGATCTTGTTGATCCGATCTGGATCTGATATCGTGTGAGTTCAGCGCTTTGATTGCGGCCTGGTTATCTGAAAATTGCGCTCATTGACGCGTTATTCAATTTCGATTGACAGTAAGCTGCTTATGCCATCCATCTCATTGTTTGATTTCGTATCCCAAAACTTACTGCGTTTTGCTGCGGAACGACTTAAAAGCTTAAAAAAAGTGAAACCATCTCGTAAGCAATGAATAAACTACCAAAACTCAATCTTTAACATTGATATCCATGATAGCAGACCCCAATTCAATGGTGACATTAATTTCGGCCACAATAACAACTCTAAATCAATTTGCAATTAAAAAGACCCCCCCAACACCCGATATACATATGTGATGGCCTCACTCTGTGTTAATTGAAAAATCGTCCATCAAAAGCAAACAAATTAATTCTCAGCATCATTCCATGCGTGCTATGTGTTTGTGCCCTTCTCGTCCAAATATTTTCCATGCGATAGCACCCAACCCCCCTAATAAATTTACAAAAAAGGTCCATTAATGGAGGCACTACACCACCAACCGCAGACGGCGAGAACATGAATACACTTTTATACGCGCCAGATCTCCCCCCACTCCCATTGCCCGGATGACTGGATGCCTAGCTGACTGACTGACTGACTTCTCTTAATGGCATCTGCCGATTATGGTAATTACTTTTATCGAACAGGCGACACCACCCACCCACACAAAACTACTTACAATTGATTTGATTCAATCAAAATGATATCTCGCACATACGTGTATGTATGTACGTGCGGAATTTTTCCACAAAAAAATAAAAATCAATTTCTCCTCTGGAAAAAGAGAAAACACCCATCTTGACGCAGTAACCCTAACGAACTCGTATTTCGCTTGCGGTTTACAGATACAGATACTGCGTATCTGCAGAAAAATAGGGCAGCAAGGAAAATGGAATATAATCCTCCTCCTTGCAGTTGTGTGTAGTGCTGAGCACAACAGCCTCTCCTAATGCGTGATGCTATTTTAAGTGCTGCTTGCATCTCGCTCCTACTGCTGCCCTGGTGGTAGAAGAGGGGAACCCAAGCCTCAGATTGACCCTAATCTGATGCCAATGGAGAAATGGAAATGCTTCTTCCCACTGCGGTGGGGGAGTAGAAGAGTATTGTGGGAGAAAAAAAAAAGAAAAAAAAAAGAAGAACTTAAGTATAAAGTATCTACGTATCTATGACTGGTGTGTGTGTGTGTTGCCGCTAATGCGATTTGAGTGACTCTGACTAGGAAAGTCAGATAAGTGTACCGTGCACTATACAAATGGTAGAGGAAGACACAGCCCCCAGAGCTACAGTGAAGTATATGGGTAGATTATGGAATCACTGCAGTGAGAAAAATATAATAACATTAAATGTATCTGTATACCTACTTGTAGTTTTTATCTTCATCTTCGTGGTCTTTTCCCTGCTGGCTGGTATCTTTCCTCGGGTATGAGGCCAGTAGAAGAAGAATCGTAATGGGTACTCAAACTCTGGAAAATCATTAGAGAGATGGGGAATCTAAATTGCAATCGCAGCACACAGCCGGAGACAGACAATGAGACAGTTTTCTAATTATCCAAACAAATGTGAGCGGTTGTTATGGAAAATGTCCCATAATTATGGTAATTTAGTCGAATCTCGAATTGCTCTGCAGATACAGATACATGTGTGGGGATGTTATTTGTTTTCTTTTTTTATGCATTCAAATACAGATTGAATGTGAAACTAATGATGATGATTCACATGTGGTGCTGGAGTTTGGAGGGCGGACTCAGAGGTGAAACTCATTTCACTATCGATATGAATCACGATGACACTGAAGGGCTTTTTAATTATTATTAATTAAGGGAACGTGGCGCGATAGATACTACCTATTAGAGTAATAAATTATGTGATACTGAGTCGATGATTGTTGTAGAGCAGAGAAGAATCAGGTCAACATGTACACACTACAGAGGAGGATGCTTGATACATGTGAAAGACTTAGATACTTCATAAACTGTTCACAACTGAAGACTGCAGTAATTTCAAAGAAATGGTAAAAAGGAAGCTTTTTGTTCTCGGATGCTAGATGCTAGATGCAACAAAACCTCTGACTAAATGCTCTTTATCCAATGGGTGGAATCAAAATAAGAGACAAGGGTTGGTAACTTAATTAGACAAGAGGTTCCAGATCTTACGTCAGATTACTCAGCAGCCGGCAACACAATTTACTATTGGCACATTTCAAACGAATCCTCGCTGGAAGACCACCACCACATTCGTTTTTGAATCGCTAGAGCCACTGAGTTCTCTCTCAGATGTAAAAGTCTGCAGTTCAGTCTTTTCTAAAGCATTTCGAAAAGACTGTAGAGTTTGCTTCAGGTGGTGCTAATTCGGGTGGATTAAATCCTCAACCACCAGAGCTCTTAAGCCATCTCGATCTTCGACCGGCTGTTTCCACTTTCGCATTCCAAGTTGGTTGGTCAAGTCTTTCTTAATTGCCATGCTTCCTCGAGTTGGACTCGAAAACTCTTTGCTGGTATTCATGCGTATGCGAATCATTGTGACTGTTACGATGTCGCCGATTGTACGTACCTCTGATTTTTGTTTGACAATTTTGTACAATTCTTTGAAAAAAATCTCATGATAGCGCCTGGTCTTGTAGACTATTTTAGACACCGAAGTGCTGGGTGAAGTCTTTTTCGACTTCGATAAAGCAGCGAACAGTTATCATCGCCATCGTGTACAGACGGACAAGTTTGGCGGCGAA
The DNA here is from genome assembly GCA_945910035.1 of Brachypalpus laphriformis. Taxonomy (NCBI): domain Eukaryota; kingdom Metazoa; phylum Arthropoda; class Insecta; order Diptera; family Syrphidae; genus Brachypalpus; species Brachypalpus laphriformis. The sequence goes on from OX246756.1 coordinate 162,423,805, forward strand.
GCCAAGATAAGACATACGAGTACATAAGTAACGCGTGGGCCATCTAGTGATTTATTTTTAAATCATAGGTCATTTTGACACTGACAGCTGTTTCCCGCTCGAAATCTTGACAGAAAGTCAGTATCATACCTCCGCGGAACGAAATGAGTCGCTTTACGCTTGAACAACATTGGGAAATATTGAAAACTTATTTCCAAAGTGAGTGCTGTGTATCCCAAACAGTGCGTTTTTTGAAAAGAAGTTTTGGCCGAAATGAAGCACCCACCGCGCCTGCTGTACGCAAGTTTGAGCAAAAGTTCGTGAGACTAGTATGCTAGTGGACAACACTCATGGTCCCCGTCGTCGTACGGTGCGCACAGACGAGAATGTGGCTGCTGTAGCCGAGAGTGTGAGACTCAATTCACGAACATCAACTCGTCATCGGTCTCAAGAGCTCAACATTTCACGCACTAGCCTGAGGAGAATTCTGCACTAAGATCTGGGATTATTCGCTTACAAGATCCAATTGATTCAGCAATTGAAAGCGCACGACCACCCGCTTCGTTATCGCTTCACAGTTTGGGCCTTAGAGCAGCTTGAATTGGACAACGATTTTGGGCGAAAAATTATCTTTTCTGACGAGGCACATTTTCATCTCGTCGGCTACGTTAACAAACAAAATTGCCGCATCTGGGGCTCGGAAAACCCGCACGTTATTTTTGAGAAGCCAATGCATCCACAGAGAGTGACAGTTTGGTGCGGATTTTTTTTTACTGAAATTGAAGACATGGATTTGGACGACCTCTGGTTCATGCAGGATGGCACGACATGCCACAATCGGTCTTTTGCGCACCAAATTTCCAAATCGTTTTATCAGCCGTCTTGGCGATGTCAATTGGCCGCCTCGGAGCTGCGATTTTACCCCTTTGGACTTTTTTTTTGTGGGGAACCGTGAAGGACCGATGTTATGCCAACAATCCGGAAACGATTCAAGCACTTAAGGCCAATATCATCCAAGCAATCCGTGAGCTACAGCCCGAAACCATCAACAAGGTCTTGGAAAATTGAAGTGATAGAATGGGCTACTGCGAGGCCAGCCGAGGCAGCCACTTGAACGACGTTGTGTTCCATAATTAATGGGAATGTTTGCTCTTACTATTAAAATCATAATACATGGAAAAAATTTCATTTCGTTCATTTTATTGCGTTTTTAAAAAGAAACTTGTAGTTGGCCCACTCTGTAGATGACTTTAAAGTAGGAGATTGAAAAATTGAATAAATGATGAATTCTTTAGCCAAACTGAATGCTCTTTAGGACATTTTTTTCCTGCCATTAGCATTGGCTTTCATATTACCATACTTTACAGATGAGTTGATGTATGCTCCCTGCCAAATCATGTTCCGCTGTTTCGAAAAGTTTGGCAACGAGGCCATAAGATTCAAAATCTTTTTGTTAATCGGGTTGATGGTATTCCCTGCCGTCATCGTCAACTTTGAATGATTCGTTGGCAGACAGGGTAGGTAGTTAGAAGTTGTTGCAGATGTACACAGCACTGCAGCACAATAAGAACTTAAGCGCCATTTTGAATACCACAAACTTACGTGGCTTGTTTGTTAATATAATATTGAAAGTAAACGGTTTCAAATCCATTCTGGGGCATACAAGAAACTGATCAACTCTGTGATACTTTTCTCTGAAATTTCCTTAAGTTTGCCGTAAAAGGGTTTGCTTTAGAGATGAAGGGGATAGAGTTTCCTTCTCATTTACATTTTTACTACTGCGGCAGTGTGTGCTAAAAGTGATGCCCATTCTAGATGCATGTATCCCTATTGACCAGTAACATGCCCCTATCGCTTACAATTCTTGTAGCGTCTGACCCTAGTCCTTTTCTCAATTGCTTGTGTTCTGGCCCATTTGTATTTCGAACAGATCTGCCTAGAAATGACACACAACTCTGCAGACTGTTCCACCTTTTGTTTGCCACTGATGGAACGTTTGTAAAGATTTCATTCTTGGCAGTTTCCATCGGAAAGAGGACCACCTCTGCGAGGGATCTGTCAAGGGTGGACCCTCTTCTCGCTAGCCCGTTCATTCCCCTATATGATGCTATGGCCAGGCATTCAGAGAAGACTGATTTTGTTCCAAAAACCTAGTGACGACAGGCTATTCCCTACACTGTTGCACCGGGTAGGAAGATGATATTGTTGAACTGAGGCCTTGTAAGCAGCCTGACCATCAATGAAAATGGCAATATTATCAATGAGAGTAGAACTGTGTCTTATTAACCGACACGCTACATGTATTGCCAGAACTTCCGCCTGGAAGACACTGGATGAATTGGGAAAGCTTAATGAAACTGATATTTTCATTGTTTTCAAAAAGATTCTTGCACTGACCACACAGTCTATCTTTGAGCCTTCAGAATAAATTTCTATTTTGAAATGCTTTATGACTTCACCACTTCCTCCGTCTGAAGTTGTGTTGAAAACTCAGTTTGGGTATGTTGTAGTCGGTCAGGCTTTTTCCCAGTTCTCCTGGTAACGAAAATCTTACTGCGTCCGTAAGGTCTAGCAGATCAACCCCCTGATTCTCTGAGTCTGACCGCACTATACGGACTATACGGATATGTTGAAATGTATTTAATATGGAGGTCAAGTGGCAGAAAATGCAGAAGAATATTCTTCAGAGATTTCGTCGGGCATGTCCGCATGCCACCAGTGGTACCTAGGGCAGCCGTTCCTTAGATTTTACTTATTAGTCTTTATTGAGGGCAGGTCACCAAACTAGTGACTCATACGTAAGTATTGGACGTGTCACCGCTGTGCGAAACCATCACATCATCTTCGTTCGAAGTTCCCACTACTTACCCAATGCACAGGCAGGCAATATCGAAATAAATCCTCTTCAGTCTTTCACGCTGTCGTAAGAGGTGCACACTCAGGAGTTTTGACAACGAAAGTCGTGGAACTGAAAGCTTATCTGCTTTGCACACCTGTTCACAATAAATCTATCTATTCCATATTTTGGTATTGCTCGTAGTGGGTTTATTATTCTTTTTGTTTCTTTAGAATAAAGGTTCGTGCTTATCAAAGCCTTAAAAGACTGCGGCTGGTACTTTTTTATAGTTTGGAACGGTTTGTTTTCTTAAAAGCAGATGTTTGCAAAGAAAACACAAGTCGTCAGACATCAGTCATCTTAATTCCTATCGCATTTTACGCTACATATTTTCATGACCACAACTTGTTATTTTTCATATTTTCGTCTTTAAAACATTTAATTTAAAATACTTTTTCCTTTTATTTCCAGGTACGTACTCTACACTGTCTTTCAAATGGTTACAAATAGGGGCACTACAACCAGGTATATGCTGACATTTATTCAAAATGAGTGAAGTGAGTCTAAAATTAACAATTTTTGCATTTAAACTTACGCCCGGTCTAACATCAGTATAGTTAAATTTATTTCTATGAAATAATATAATATTATTATAGCTAAATTCACCCCTTCGTGCTTCGTGTTGGAAACAGTTCAATCGAGAACTGTAACAATAACTATACATACATACATTTTCAATGGCCCGCTAATCCTTCATGAGGGTCGCGGGGGTAGGATGCTCAGGTGGATTCTCCATCCTTCTCGATCCTCCGTCATTGACTCCAATTCATCAGGAGGAATCCCTAGGCGGCTCCAGGAGAGATGACTCGGACTTGGTCCAACCATCTATTGTATTTCTAGGCCTTCCGTGGAGTCGCCTACCTGATGGCACCGCAACCATGGCTCGTCTTGGAAGCCGGTCTGGGGGCATACGCACTACGTGACCAAACCATCGAAGCATAGATCGTTCCGTTCGGAGAAGTAGCTGCTCAACATTGAGCGCCTCGCGTACTCTGGTGTTGCGCACTCGATCCCTACGAGTTATTCCAGCAATACCGTGAAGGAACCTCATTTCGGCAGCTTGTATCCGCGATCTTATTATTTCGGTCACTACCCAACTTTCATGACCATAGGTGAGAGTTGGAACATACACCGAGTTCAAAACCGATAGCTTAGCTTGAACGCTAAGTTCGGCCTTCCTTATAACAGATTGGCCGAGCTCTCTCAAAATTGATCCAGCCTGACCAATTCTACAAGATAACTCGGCATTGCTCCTCCCATCATTCGTGAATAAGACCCCGAGGTACTTAAACTTATCCACCTGCTTCAGTGGGACTCCACTAACATGCAGAGTGCACTGGATGGGTTTTTTGGAAACCACCATTACTTCCGATTTGTTCACGTTGATCTTCATTCCAGCGTCATCACAAACGGCTACAAACCTTTCGAGTGCACACTGAAGTTCGGTTTGAGAGGACCCAAGGATGACCAAATCATCCGCAAAGAGCAGATGACTAATTCTTAGGTCTCCCACTTTGAAACATTCCCCGCTGCGCTGCAACATCCAATCCATATATATAATGAAGAGGAGAGGTGACAAAACGTACCCTTGGCGGAGTCCAACGCCCACAGTGAAAGTTATTGATTTAACACCGTTTATCCGAACACAGCTTCTCCAGTTTGTGCATAAAGACTGAATCGCCCTTAACAGGGAACCATCAACCACATACTCCTGCAGAACACTCCAGAGTTTGGCTCTCCTATCATATGCTTTTTCCAAATCCATAAAACTAGTGTAGACAGATTTAGCATACTCCCAGGCCTTCTCAAGAACGGGACGAAAACCGCACTGCTCAACCCCCAAACTGTCCTCAACCACAGCTCTGGAACGCTTTTCTAGCACCTTAGCGAAGACTTTTCCAGGGAGACTTAAAAGAGATATACCCCTATAGTTGGCGCAATCTCTTTTGTACCCTTTTTTTAAAAGAGGAACTATCACCCCCATTTGTCAATCACCAGGTGTTTCACCGCGTTCCTAGACCACTTTAATGACACGCGAGAGCCATTGCACTCCCTCTTTACCTAAAGCCCTAAGCATTTCTGGCCGAATTTCATCCACACCAGCAGATTTGCCAACCTTTAGCGCTATGATCGCCAAAATTACTTCCTCTACCGTAGAACTACTTTCCGCCCAACTCTCGACAATAGGTCTGTCATCTTCGGTGCCCTGTTCGGGATTCTGAAAAGTGCTTGCTCCATCTGCGTAAGATGTCCTCCTCATTGGAAGGAAGTGTACCGTCTTTGGATTTGACTCCTTCAACGATAGTCAAATTTTTTCCTCTGAGTCGGCGGACGGTCTGCCAGAACATCTTATTTGCAGATCTGTGGTCACGTTCCAATTTTTCGCCAAACTCCTTCCAAGACTGTTCTTTCGCTGTTTTCACAGCTGGTGAATCCACACCTTAAAGGCTCTCTTCTTCTCTCTGATGGCTTCTTGAACTCCGGGCGTTTTAAATCAAGCAGTTCTTTTCTCACCACCAGCCGTCACACCAAGTCGCTTCACTCCACAAACATCTCCCGCAGAGGCAATAACCGCTGTTGAAAACATTTGCCATTCTTCCTCTACATTTGATGGAACAGTTGAAATTCGTTCAAACCTTTCAGATATTTGCCGCGCAAATGTCTCCCGCATCTCATCGTCCTGTAACCTCTCCCATCGTATGCGTGTAACCATCCTTAGTTTACGCTTTGGTAGGTGAGGCACTCTTTCGCTAAGATACAATTTGCACAGCACTAAGTGATGATCAGTTGACAGTTCGGCCCCTCTCAGTACGCGAACATCACAAACCATTCTCTTCAGACACGATGGTACCACAAAGAAATCGATCAGCGACTTCTGCTGAAGACTCTGACGGTACCACGTGTATTTGTGAATGTCTTTGTGTGGAAAGATAGTGTTCATGATGGATAAGCCATTTTCACAACAAAAATCCAACAACTTCTCTCCGTTCGCGTTTTTATCAGGATCACCGTTCCTCCCAATCAAACTCCCCCATGTCATAACATCTACACCCACATGAGCATTGAAGTCACCCATCAGCACAAAAGAATCCATATCTGCAACCTTGTCAAGGGCAGCATTAACTTCATCTAGAAAAGCTGCGTACTCTGACTGAAGGTTCGGTGCATATACCTGCACCAATGCCAGAGTTGATCTTTCAAGTTTGAGCTTTAAGATCGCAACTCTCGCTCGTAATGGTATCCACTCCAATATTCTGTCTGTCAACCTGGGACTTGTGAGTATCCCTACTCCCGCCTGAGCAGACATTGAGGGTGCGACTCCTGACAGGAAGAGCTTCCACCCATCCAAAAGGTCGACAGTTTTAGAACCTCTTTGCTTTGTTGAAGAGACGCCAACTATATCTAGTTGACAACACCAACTGCCTGGACCGAGGTAAGAGTGGTCTTTATACCCAAAGCAGGCAAGACATCGCACACCCTCCCAAAGGACCTTAGACCTATTAGTCTAACGTCCTTCCTTCTCAAGATTCTGGAAAGAATCCTGGACCTACACATCAAGGCCACTATTGATAGCTCCCTACTATCCACGTCACAGCACGCCTACCAAAAAGGTAAATCTGTCGAAACGGCTTTGCACTCCATCATCCACCCTATCGAAAAATCACTCTCAATCAAAGAGTTCACCCTAGTGTCATTTCTAGACATAGAGGGAGCTATCAACAACGTTGAAACAAATTCGATTACCAGTGCCTTACGTAGGCTGTTGTTTCAACAGCATCCTTCGGAAGTAGCACTGTCAAGCGAAATACACATCGAGGCACCCCTCAAGGGGGTGTACTGTCTCCACTATTGTGGAATTTGGTGCTCAACGAGGCCCTTCTAAAGATCGAAAAAACTGGATGCAATGTTATTGCCTATGCAGACGATGTCGCCATTCTAACAACAGGCAAATACCCGCAGACGCTGGCCGATGTCATGCAGTCTGCTTTTAATGAACTGCTCAGATGGGCCGATAAATGCGGCCTCTCCGTTAACCCGACGAAGACCGAGCTAGTTCTATTCACAAGAAAACACAAGCTACCTGATTTCACTCCGCCCAAGATAAGGGGATCCACCCTCAAGCTTTCAAATAGTGCTAGCTGTTTAGGCCTAAAGCTTGACCGCAAGCTAATTTGGAAAGAGAATGCCGTGGAACGGGCCAGGAAATCGCTGGCCGCCCTATACATCTGCAAGAAAGCAGTAGGCTCCACCTGGGGCCTTAAACCAAGCATCATGCACTGGCTATACACGTCGGTCATTAAACCGATTCTCATGTATGGAGTATTGGTATGGTGGCCCGCCTTGGAGAGGAAATCCAACCTATCCATAATGGCAAAAACTCAGCGAGTTGCATGTCTCAGTATTACCGGTGTACTGAGAACTTCTCCCACAACGGCGCTCCAAACCATGCTCCATCGTCAGTAAGCAATTGGCTGTCAGCTCGGCAATAAGACTGAGAGGCTGCAAGCAGTGGAAGGAGCAACACACGGGACACGCCAATATACTTTCGATGCACCGTCATCTTCCCAATTCCACTTATCATCTGCCCACTGAATATGATTTTAACAAGGGCTACACGCACTCGATACCGGGCAGAAGTGAGTGGACGCAACGCAATGTCCTTTACAACGAATCGCTGTAAATTTTTACGGACGGGTCCAAAACCAAGGACGGAGTCGGTGCCGGAATTTTCTCAGAAGATCTGGACATACACCTCTCCTTTAACCTTCCAGACCACTGCAGCGTTTTTCAAGCCGAAATCACATCAGTTCGCAAAGCCGCTGACTGGCTAGCGGCTAGCACACTATCAACACCTGATATTGTTATTTACGTCGACAATCAGGCAGCCATCAAATCCCTCGCATCCAGCACTACGAGAAACACACAAAGTATACTTAAATATTAAATTTCAATATATTCTGAGGCGAACCCCACAGGCGGATCAGTAGAAATGCGGTGAAGTGGGAGGGTTGTGATCCCTTATTTTCGGATCATAACCTCGCTCATAAAACGAAGAAGAAGAAGTTATTCTGAATATATTTGCCGAATGGTTCTGTTAATCATTATGCAAGTATTTTTATTAGAAAGATGTCTCCATTTTGTTAGCTAACTTTACAATCCATTATTCCTTCCAAAACCACAATCGAGTCAAAATTCTTGCACGACATACGAATGGAAAACATTTTAACCCAATTTTTATGATATTGTGTCTTCTTCTCCGCCACAATAAGACAAATTAACACACAAATTAAGGCGGGCTCCAGGCATAAAGATGTCAACACATTCTAGTGGTATTTTTGTTTTTTTTTTTAAAGATTTTATTGCCTTTTCGTGAAAGACACGGAGGGTGTGATGTGTTATAAATGCCTCATTGGTCATCAAGGTTATTTAATTTGAAATTCGGTTTGACACTGAATTTCTGCTTAAATGACGCAAAATTCAGGACAATCTATCTACAAAAGCTGTCAGGGACATATTTATGGACTCGATGTGTAATATCCTCACTTGAAGGGTGGAGGATACCTCAAATCCCCCCATGAAGTCAAGGATTTCAAAAAAATATGTTAAACGGAAGAAGCGTCCTCTAAAACGTTCTCCCATTGTCATAAATATGCCTAAATTGGCCACAGATACTGGTAGAGGAAAGGATTTCTGCCAACTCAGTAAAAGAGATGATAACATTTGCAAATTATATCAATAACTATCCCCAAAGTATTTTCCATACATGTATGTACGAACAAGTCCCTAAACGAAAAGAAAAGCGCCTATAAAATCCATTAGACTTCATGTCGTCTTTTTATTTGGCTTTTGCGCTGGGCTCTGCTGAATCATCCATATCGTCACACATAACTTGTGTGTCTCGCTAGGGCTTACGTAAACACTTTTCTAGTTTTTTCTTCTTTTTTTTCCTACTCCATGCCTGTGTTCTACAAAATCTAACCTTCACACAATTTCTTGCTCTTCTCCATGCTTAGAGCATTCTTTTGCCTTCGGATGGTGGGACTGGAAAATCAAGTTTTACCATATCTCGCGAGGCAACCCTTATTTTTGCATGATATCAAGTACTATCCCTACCCTATCACGATATAGTCAGTCAGGTCACGCAAGTTTTTTTTTTCACTCAACTAACACGTCTCCTTGACACACCTTCCTGTTGGAGTTGGTGTACATCCTGATGATTTTTTTTTTTTGTTCAATTTTTTTCGCAAACTCGATGACACGTTTTATTATGCATCACCGCATATGCAAACACTTCAGATGAAGAAAAAAAAAACCTGTATGAGCAATCGAAAGCGACGAACCGAATCGGGAACGGGTTCCCGAAGAAGCTCATTAAAGGGACTCACGAAAAAAAAGAGAAGAAAATCGCGTTGTAACTTTGTGGATTTTGAATTAAAATTGAAAATGTTGCTTGAAGCCTGAAGGGAAAAAGGAAGACGATAGCAAACTGTGAAGTCATCTGAGCGAATTTCCTTCCTTCCTGTTGTAGATACAAGTGTACTCAGTCTACTTTGTGCTACTGTGGGGCACCCCTCACTTCGTAATTATTCAATTAAATTGCCTTAAAGTGCTCGCACCCAACCGAGATTGCATTAAAGTTGTGCTCCCTCTGGGAAAAGTTCCAACTATAATCAACAAAATGTATCTAAAGTGAAATTTGTGCGTGTAGATACATTCATATGAATATTTAGTGATTTATCTTGATGCTAGTGGTTGCAACGTTTCTTCTGACATCCATCAAGAGGGGGTGTCAAATCTTTTTTTTTTTTTCTTTTCATCAAAACATCCAACAATATCCATAAAATGTGGAGAAATTCTCTGCATTTTTATGGATATTCATGGGCAGTCAGATGGAATGCGAAACAAATTTTAGTTCAATTCGATTTGGGGTGCTGCTGATGGAGTGTGAGTTGAATGCACTTTTGGGAGGCCAAAGATGCTTTATGGGCGGAATTTTGAAATTGAATATTTGTGTGAGTGGGAAGTCTGTCGTGTTTTTTCCTCCGACTGCCCGGCATTCATGGGGAATGTTGTGTTAAAATCAACACATTCGATGGTGTTTTATTGAAAAATAAATTTCGAAATATTTATGAAGTAAGAGGATTAAATATTCGAGTAAGTAGTCCGGGATGGCTTTTAATGGAACGGTTCGTCTTGCATTCCTTCGACAGGTGTAGTGAGATTGAACAAGGCATCGCTTCCATCCGATTATCACCAATAATAGTAAAAAAAAAAAAAACACTTCGTAGCAAAGTGAACGATATTTTAAAGCTTTTCAATGATGAATACTGTCTATAGATGGGTGGCGTGGTGGTGAGAAAATAACTGCTTGGATTAAAACGCCTGGAGTTTAAGAAGCCATCAGAGAAAAGAAGAGAGCCTTTAAGGTGGGGATTCACTTGGGGAACTCCGACTCTCGAAATCGGTACACTAAGGCGCCAAGAAGCTGCAAGTTAGCTATGAAAACAGCGAAAGAATAGTCTTGGAAGGAGTTTGGCAAACAATTGGAACGTAACCACAGATCTGCAAATAAGATGTTCTGGCAGACCGTCCGCCGACTCAGAGGAAACAATTTGAATATCGTTGAAGGAGTCAAATCTAAAGACGGTACACTTCCTTCCAATGTGGAGGACATCTTACGCAGATGGAGCGAGCACTTTTTAGAATTGCTCAATCCCGAACAGGGCACCGAAGATGACATACCTATGGTCGAGAGTAGGTCGGAAAGTAGTCCTACGGTAGAGAAAGTAACTTTGGCTATCAAAGCGCTAAAAAATGGCAAATCTGCTGGTGTGGATGAAATTCGGCCAGAAATGCTCAAGGCTTTAGGTAAAGAGGGAGTGCAATGGCTCTCGCGTGTCATTAAAGTGGTCTGGGAACGCGGTGAATCACCTGGTGATTGGCAAATGGGGGTGATTGTTCCTCTTTTTAAAAAAGGGGACACAAGAGATTGCGCCAACTACAGGGGTATATCTCTTTTAAGTCTCTCTGAAAAAGTCTTCGCTAAAGAAAGAAGAGGAAGAAGGAAGAAGGAAGAACGCAAAGAAACGCGTTCCAGAGCTGTGGTTGATGACAGTTTGGGGGATGAGCAGTGCGGTTTTCGTCCCGGTAGAATCACAATCGACCAGTTATTTACTCTCAGAATGGTTCTTGAGAAGGCCTGGGAGTATGCTAAACCTGTCTACACTTGTTTTGTGGATTTGGAAAAGCATATGATAGGGTTCCTCAAGGCAAACTCTGGAGTGTTCTGCAGGAGTATGGGATTGACGGTTCCATGTTAAGGGCGATTCAGCCTTTATATAGAAACTGTAGAAGCTGTGTTCGGATAAACGGTATTAAAATAAAAATACCTTTCACTGTGGGCGTGGGACTTCGCCAAGGGTACGTTTTGCCACCTCACCGGATTAGATGTTGCAGCGCAGCCGTGGCGGGGAATGTTTCAAAGTGGGAGACCTAAGGATTACTTATTTGCTCTTTGCGGATGATTTGGTCATCCTTGGATCCTCTCAAACATCAGTGCGCACTTGAAATGTTTGTAACCGTTTGTGATGATGCTGGAATGAAGATCAACGTGAAAAAATCGGAAGTAATTGTCGTTTCCATAAAACCCATTCAGTGCACTCTGCATGTGAGTAGAGTCCCACTGAAGCAGGTGGATCAGTTTAAGTACCTCGGGGTCTTATTCAATGGGCCATCTAACGAGCCTGCAGAAATATCTAGGTCATGTACCTATTAGAGACTACACAGATTACTCCGAATCTGGACTATGAAACCTTTTTGCAGCGCCTATCATAGCAGGGAAGAATGGAAAAGTGGTTAGATATATAACCCGCAATATAAACCCATAGCAGTGTACACAGATGGGTCTGAAATGTACACTGGCGTAGGTTCAGACATCTTCTCCGAACCGCTGGGTATATGGAAGTCAATCCGCCTAGCGAAGAACAGCAGTGACTTTCAAGTATAGGTCCTAGCAGCGACAACAGCTGGCTGTTAGTCTGTGGCAAGTGGCAATACCACTAGAAGGTATAACCTTCTTTATCGACAGCCAAGCAGCTTTAAATACAATTTCTGTTACAGAAGTAAAATCGAAGCTTGTGAAGTGTTGTCGAGAAGAACTTAAGGTTCTTGGAACACAGCACAAGGTAACGCTCCACTAGGTCCCTGGACATGAAGGCATACCAGGCAATGATAGGCTGACGAAAAGCAAGCGGAAGCTCGACATCTTTATCAGAACATCAGGACAAACAAATAGAACAAGGGACAACTTTTCCCCCAATGGGTATCACAATGGGTCAGCATTGACCTGAGTGTGGTGTAGGAAATTCTTCTTTCGCCAGCCCACTTACCTTACCTAAAGGACAGGGCAACTGACTTGTTCAAAAAATACGCATAGGATTCAAAGCCCTTTTTGAAACCCTGGTCACATAATTTGCTAACAGGATACAGAACTACTTTCTGCAGGTACGCAACAAGCGATTGAAACTGAGCTGAACCGACACTTTTAACCCAGGCAGTGGCTAAGGTACTTCCAAACCAACAACAACCAAACATCTCCCTAGGTACTTCATAAATCAGAAAATCAAGAGGACTAGAGTTCAAGCCCCGGATCAAATGTAGAGTCAAACGCTGAATATGGCTGTACGTTACCAGATGCAACCCCTTTTGAAAAACTCCAAACACATCCTCGTAAGTACCCAACTAGGAATGCCTACTAAAACATATTTCCCGCCAGAAAACATTTACGACTAACTTCATCCGATCAAAGGGCTTTCATAGCACAGATAACCCATTCAATGCAACACAATGCCGCCGCGCGAATGTTATCGATTCACTACACAACTTTGAAACATAAAAACCACGTTCTGGTACGAGTACGTTCCACATTTGACAAAAGGGCTCCCGCCACCCCCACCAGATAACAATGAACCACGCTTCCAACAGCCTATTCATCGTTCTGATTTCACATTCATCACAAAGAAGGTGAAAACTTTTATATGCCACACAACGCCAAACACCAAATCTCTATGGCATATGTCATCGGTGGAACACTATTTTCGTGCCACACCACCAGACAGCGCCGCCCGTCGTCGTCGACCCTAGAACTCCCAACTCCAGAAGAGCCCAGCTCCCAGTTAGAGCCTCACGTTGATAGCAGCAGTTAAACGCCAGACGGCAACGGTAGAATGAGTAAATGTATCTGTGTGAAGTTTAATGTGATGCATTTCTGTCTTCTCCTCGTGTAGATACGTTTTTCCATGCAAAGATACATTTTTTTTTTTTTTGTGTCTATTTTCCATATTTTTGTGACTTGTATTCTGGAATAGTCCCAACGAACCGGCAAACAGACAGACAGATCGCAGTAGAAAGAATGACGACAAGAAAAAAAAAGATACTCCTACAGAATGACAGATGAATCTGGAAATTATTTCATTTGCTCTCCGCAGCACTAGAATAGGAACGACACAGCCACACTCACAGATATAGGAGCGAGTGCCCAGGGAACCAACCGACCTAAGCGTGTATTGAGTGTGTGTTCTGTTGTGATGTGTGCCGGTTTTTATGGCCTGGGATGGATGATGATGACGATTTTGTAGTTTGTTCACCATGGGGGGTTCAATGACATTTCTCGCGCAACAGAAACACATCCACAGAGGCAGAGAGAAAGATGTCATTTTTGCTGCTGCTGCTGCTGTTGGTGGTACTCGGGATCTACTCGTATCTCCAAGTTTGTCCAACACTCAAGACCAAGTTTCGCACAGGCAATTGGCATAGAATGGATGATTATCTGTGTGTCTAGGTCTGTTTCTAATGTATGTAACACGGAATCAGGAAAGATAGAGATCTCCATCGCGTGTTTCCTTTCCTGATGATGATGACGACGAAGACTATGATGATGGAGGAGGTGCTGCTGTGCGAGTTTAGTGCACATCGGTGATCACAGCAAGTATGCCTTGTTCATAATTTTATGATAGTTAGTTTTACATGTCGCAAATACGACAAAGAAAGATGGTTCCCTTCCGGTCTACGATAACTGAGGGGTGTATTGTCTGTGCCAATGGCGAAATGTGAAGGAAGGACAAAGATACTTAGTTTGACAGCTTCACTTTTTAAGTGGGGATGCATTTAGCCAGGGAGAAAGAAGTATTTAACAGGGAAGAGGAAATAGGAAAAGCGTAGAAGAAGTATGGGATTCTAAGAGCAAGCGTACAACTTCCTTGGACGATAAAAGCTTTCAAACTGAACACTATGAGGGTGTGGTAATTAGTGTACGTGCCACTTGAAGCCTGTTTTACGCAAAACGGTAGTGCGGTGGAAAATGTGTTTATACGATAAGTGGAATACTTTAGTTGCGGACGTGCAACAACTTTGTTGTTTAGGGCCAGTCCCACTTGTAATGGGACAACACAAGGATGAACTGGAAATTTTACAGCCCACTGTGATAGAATACTTCCAATGACTTTGCCTATAGAAGAATGATACGAATGCTCTATACCACATTCATAGTTCTGGGCTGGGAAAAAGTATGATAGGTAGGTTAAGACGCCCAACGCACTGTCTTTCGAACAACGTCGCACCATGTGGTTTGTTTTGTAGCCGCTATGGTGCCGATTCATATTTTAGCAAATGAAACCCAGGAAAAGTATGAAGCTGTGTGAATAGTACAGAATGAACACCAAACCGTATCCGATCAGAACCATGTTTGACCAGTCTAAGCTCATGAGATTTCAGTATTTCAGGAAATTGGAAATGGTCATTTGTGATCGAATGAGAATGAAGAAACAAAGGCCACAACACAACACCCAACGCACACAGATAGCACCAAATGGAAAATTAGAGTACCGGAACTGGGGAATATGGTCCTAACTTTCAGCGTCTTTCAAGTAGAGGTCCATGCGACAGAACTATGCATTCGGGAATGCCTGTGGAGAAACACTACCGGAACCCGTATCAATATCTGTTAGGACAGTCACACGGCACTAAGCTTTGAATTCCTATACGATAGGGTCAGAGCTCGTGTGGGACTGTCTCGACCTCCTTGATAGCCTCGCGTTCACAAACCAGGTTACAATAACATGGATCCCTGGACACGTATGCTTTGGGAGAAACGAACAAGCAGACTGTCTAGCGAGCAGAAGCGCTGGGTGCAAAGAGGCCTAAGACAAGGGAAAATGTTCATGAACCCAACAAACTGTAGGCCCGATCCATTCGTGCGAAAAACAACGCACATAACCCGAGTGATTGCGAGAAGCTAGACCTTGGCCCTTCATGGACTGCTGCGCCACATATACATATATGCACGTATGAATGTATTTCATTTTCAAATGAAAACAAAAAAAAAAACTGGCGCCCAACGTGATTCTACCTCAAAAACGGCTGAGCTGATGGATGAGCCATCACTATTTGAGTATTATTCGTACACTTTTGACTAAAAATTCAAAACTCCATTTCTCTAATGCGATTGATCTGCAGACGTGCAGTGATAACTGCAGCAATATCATCTGCATAACCAAGAAGGTGTCTTTCGGCATCTCCATGCGTAGAATATCGTCGTAGAAGATGTTCCATAGGTCGGTACCCAAAATTGAGCTCTGCGCTGCTCCAGCGGTGATTATCTTCCTGCGTGGTTCCTCCGTGGTATTGTAGATTAGTTCTCGATCTCTAAGGCAATCTTTCATCATTCGTAAATGATACTGCGGTATCTTAAAAGTGTCTTGTAGGGCGTCCAACATGTCACACAACCTGGCGGAGTTAACAACGTTTTTTCACATCCAGTGTTACCAATACGACAATCCTTCTGGAATAATGGTTTCCCCGTTGTGCCAACTGAACTACTGTGACCACTTCCTCTACTGCTCCAATTTTAGAATGGTTCCTTCTGAAATCATGCTGCCTCGCTGATAGGTCGCCTGCTCTTTGAACGGCTGTAGAGAAATAATACTTTCGTAATAGCCATTATGTTTGTGGTCTTGTTGACAATTTTTGCCACCATACGAGACTGCCATAGGTCAGTGTACGTCCAAATTATGATTTTGGTTTTCCAGGTTTTCCCAAATGCTATTGCGGCTTTTGTGATTCTTTCTTTAATGGTCAGTCTCCAATTGAGTTTCTTATCGAGCGTAAGGTTCAGGTATTTTGCGCTGTCGGAGATTCTGAGGGTTTAATTTATCTATTGAGCCGATGACATAATGCAGTGTTGTCTCTAACTCTTGCCTTTGGTGTATGCATATTGATATTGCTGGGGATAGGTCCCCTGGGCCTAGTCTGCTACGAATGTATATGTCGACCAGTCTTTCGAAGGTTTTAAGTGTAAAAAAGGTGCGGCTTTATGGCCAAAAGTCTTTCGCAGTGGTGATCGATAGCCCACTCAATTCTGTCCTCTGAGAGATCCCAGAGCTTTGTACTCTCTGGAGAGGATTTGCCTCCATTTCGGGGGTTTTGTCGTACCCTTTAATTCGTCACAGAAAAGCTGTCACGATTGGCCTTTGGCTTTCTGTGTATAGTTGTATAGTTACCAGTCGGAATCAAATTTCGTCAGATTTACCTCATTCCGTAGTTTCCTTCCTAATGTTAGCTAGTTTTTTTTATTCCAATACAGAGGTGACAATTTTGTCTTTCGTCTTGTCGCAGAACATGCTTTATTCAAAGGCTCTTTAAAAACTTAAGATCGTCGATAGATTACAGCTTTTCTATTACCTGAGGTCTTCAAAATTAAGTTGAAGAATGCGAACTTATGGTCCAATTTTATTTGTCTTCTTCTTGTTCCTTTTTCAGCGAGATTATGATCCGAAAACAAGGGATCATAACCGTCCCACTTCACCACATTTCTACTGATCTGCCTGTGGGGTTCGCCTATTTGACATAAGAAAATATCAGCAAGCATCCCTATTTTGAATTACGCGGTTACTGAGGCCAATGAAATGCCGATGTCGTCGCATTTGTGTGATCCAGGCGTTTATAGCTCTGCCTCTCCTGCATCGCGATGACTTTGGAATGTTCATTGATATTGCCTTTTTAGCAGGGTTCAAATGATCTCTTCTTTGAGAGATGGTTTCCTTGATGTGAGGGCTTCCACGGATCTTCAAACTTCCTTTTCGATAAAGCTTTGTCACTTCTGCTGTCATGCGAAGCATCTTCATCTCAGCTGCCGTTAATTTACTCCCATACTTCTTGTACATCGTCCAACATTGTGAACCGTATGTGAGCGCTGGACGCACAACTGTGGTGTAGAGCCTTCCTTTCAACTTAGGTGGCATTTTTCTTTCACAGAAGATAGCGGAGTTTTCTCGCCACTTCATCTACCCAACGCTTACGCGATGATTGATGTCGTCATCACAGGTTGTTTTGCTATTGATCATAGATCCCATTTATTTGAACTTTTCGCACTTGGGAAGCACTGTTCCATTCAAATAAATATCTGAAATAGGCCTGAGTGGATCAGAGAACGGGCAGCACAAGTACTCTGTCTTTTTCGAACTAATTCGATACCCATTTCCCTCCAGAACGTCAACCCACACATCAAGTGCTCATTGCAGGGATGCAGGATTCTCACTTATGATGGCTCCATCGTCAGCAAATAATAACTGATGTACCTTGGGGTCCGTCACTTTACCTTCAAGCAGATAGTCAAGGACTGTTATAAAGAGTAAAGGACTCAAAACACTTTCCTGGTGTACACCGACTTTGATTGGGAACTCTTCGGTTACTCCAGCGGGGCTCTTACTCTTGTCTTTGCTCCTTCGTACATGTCCATGATCATCTGTACATAGGTTTTTCGAACCGCTCGATGCCTTAGCGCCACCCATGTCGTGGTTGTGTGTCAAATGCATTTTCAAAGTCAACCAATACAATATGCAAATCCTTTCAAGAATTACGATATTTTTCCATTATGATCCTTATACTTTGGATTGCATCTGTGGTTGATTTACCCGAGACAAACTCGCACTGATGATGGTCCAATTCTGGTTGTACGTGTCTGAAATACATTCTTTGTCACGAGATTTAAGAAATACGATTTCTATGATAGTTAGCGGAGTCTAGCTTAGTCTCGGTTCTTCAATTTTGTCTTTTATGTACAAGTCTTCTATTATCCACTATATGAGAAAATTGAAACATAATTTTCAAATATGGGCGCCGTGTCGCAGTGGATAGTGTGTCGGACCACCCCGCGTGAAGTTCAGTGTTCGAATCCCAGAAAACACCAAACGTTTGTCTACCTCTGGCGAACGTTAGACAAACATCCCAGAGTATTGCTGTCACGAAAAGCTTCTCATGTATGTATGTACGTAATTTTCAAATTAAAAATAAAATAAATAAATATAACTGGCGCCCAACGTGATTCTACCTCAAACACTGCTGAACTGATGGATAAAACTACAGTATTTGAGTATTATTCGTGCACATTTGACTAAAAATTCGAAACTCTTGATCTCTGATGCGATTGATCTGCCTACGTGATACTCAGTTTGGAATCGCGTAACAATTTGCCACAAATTTCCGTATAAATTGGTCCCACTTCCCAGTTTGTAAATGTTAAGTGATATAACTCATCCAACTGTGAACTCAAATATAGTACAAATTTGTATCGAGTATCTCTCGTTTTTTTTTATTGATATCTCCTTCTGCGTATGACTTTAATTAATATCAACCAAATGAATGTATCTCCCACTATATCAAGTCCCCAATTGAAGACTATCTAATTGATGAATTCAAATTGAATTGAATTTTCACACAGAGGCCCAAAAACAATTTCATTCACCATTTCTCCAGTCATAACGTAGTAGTTTCACATTCGAAGAGAGTGTCACTGACGATATCTTGTGACGCCAAACAATATAAGCAATTAAAATACGTGTCATTGCATCTATTTACGATGTCACCCTTAAAAAGGGGACACGGAAAAAAATGGATAAAAAGTAATAAACTCACTGGCAGACGAGATACAATTTTGTTTTATGTGCAACGACTTTGGTGTGTAGAAGGTTTCGGAGAATTTCACATTCATAGGATGTCGTTGTGTTCGCATTTTGAATGCATCAAACATTTTAATTGCTGCACTCCATCTATGGTTTGTTGCTTCGTCAAGAAGATGATGGGCACCGCAGAGACGTACAGATAGAGAGAGATGGTTACTTTTCTTTTACGAAGGTCCTTGATAGTACCATACTGCTGCGGATGGAAAATATGGACGATTCGTGTTTTAACAATGACGCCATATGTGAGTGTTTGAAACTTTAAATATTCTGCATTTGTAAAGCTACAGCTCATTCTTAAAGAATTCGATTCTTCCTCAACTATTCTGCATCAGGTTTGCCTAGGACGTCCCGCTGTTCTGGCGGCTTGGGTGAACAGATTCCACTCCATGGCGTAATTGCAAGGAGTTGTTGTCGCGCCGTGGTGTTTGGCCGATCCACTGCCACTATCTCCGCCGTTATAGTAGTTAGGTTTAGGGCCCGTTTTTTTTTTAATTTGCCCGCACTCAAAAGGTTATGAATACCTTTAACATGTTTACACACAGTGCGGGCGTTGGAAAGGATAGAGAGAGAGAAAGATTTTGGTCTAGTAGTTCTTAAAGCTCAGTTGTTTATGCTTCAGAGATTCTCCGGGGGTGGCGTCCGGATAACTGGGGAGATTTTTGTGATATTTTTTGTCTTTGCTTCTGATTCACAGTACTTTTTTCCCGATAACCGATGTCAAGGGCAAATCACTATCAACAGAGCAAACAATTTTTGCAGCCATATGACCAATCTACTGCTAGTGGTATGCATTCACAGTAGTGTTCACACAAGCTTTCGCAAATGATCGGGCTGACTTTATATATTTCATGAGAAATAAATAAATGCTTGCTGACATCAGGATTTGAACCATGAACCATTAGCGTGGCAATTGACGACGTTACCACTACACCATTGCCACCCTGATAGAGTTATTCGTTAGAGATACGATTGGGCCAAATGATCCTGAAGGTGATTCTTAGACGTCTGTTCACGATGGTTTGCAGCTTGCATGTGTTAGTGGTATCCACCTCTCAAGTACTGCATCCATAAAGCAGTACTAGCTTGGTTCTTATGCTGAAAACACTGCTTCTGCAAACTTTCGATAGCATTCCGAATGCAGCTTTTGCTTTCCCAATTCTCCTGCACACATCCAGTTCGGTTATCTGAGACTACGCCTCCTAGGTATAGAAAGTTGTCTACTATCTCGACTTGCTGTTCGGCAATACTCAATTGAGCGCGGAAGATTGAACCGATCAGGGCATTTTGATCACCAAGAACAGTAGCGGTGACAGTTTGCAGCCTTGTCGTACTCCACTTTGGACTACAAAATCCTCTCATACCTTGCCATTATGTAAAACGTGACATTTGCTACCCTCGTATGTAGCCTCTCCTGCGCAAGGCCAACCAGATAGCTTCTCGCTGTCGAATGCGTTCTCAAAGTTGATAAACAGTAGGTGCAGCGGAGACCTTAACTCTCTGATGATCGGTAATCTGTTTTTGTGGTCAATGCAGGAGGATCCAGCACGAAAGCCTGTCTGCACAATATCGAGCGAAATGTTCCTTAATATGTTCTTATATAATCCTAGCTACGGTTGGGAGAACGCATATTCCTCTCCAATTTCTATATTCCATCAAATTACCCTTTTTGGGAAGCTTGGCGATCATCCCTCTTTTCCACTCCTGCGGCAAATGTTTATTTGCCCATGCTCTCCACATGAGCGGGTGTAGCATTTCAGCCGGTGTTTATGGCGCCACTTGAAATAGTTCGGCAGGGATGCCATCAATACCCACCGCTTTGTTTTTCTTGATGGATTTGTTGACTGCAGCTATCTCTGTTTTGCTGGGATGTCCGGTTCGAATTCGGGAATTTGTTAAGCTTCGGACGACTGATTTTAATTTGAGAATATAGAGCTATCGTCCATCTAATGAGCTGATCCTCATCCGAGATTAGAAGGTTACCGTCTACTGTTCACTGCGTGTTGTTTGGAGTTCCGATCATCAATGAGCTCCTTGGTGATGCTACAGACGGTCCTACTATCGCACCTGCTTTCTGCTTCTTCAGCAATTGAGGCAACAAAGTTGATGTGTTGACGTTTGTCTGATCTTACATTGCGCTGCACTTCCTTCTTCTACTGCTGAGGCCACTGCAATCCGAGTCCTCCAGTGGTCGTCCACATTCTCATGCACTGCGCTGTTGATTGTTTCTGCTTCTAAGGTAAGTTGGTCTCCGAATTATTGGCACACTTGGGGCTCTCTGAGACTGTCGGTATTAAACCGGAAGCAACTTTGCTGTTTGCCTGACGCAGTAAGAAGGCGTATAGAGGCAGGCATAAGACGGTGATCGAAGAAGCCTCTGAAGCATCTAGGCTGAGGAAAATTCTCCTCAAATCCAATAACACCCAGTTACCTTAAGAAAACCGATGGGTCTTGGACGACTTCAAGCGAAGATTTGCTAAATTTACTGCTTGACACTCATTTCCCAGGCAGTTCCCAAGTTGTTAGCAATATGGTTTTCAGCAAACCATCTGCACAAAAAACAAATTTCTCAAAACTGATTACACAGAGCAAGCTTCAGTGGGCACTGCACAGCTTCAAACCATATAAACCCGCGGGACCAAACGGCATTATACCTGCTGAGTTACAGAAGTCATCGGACATAATCCTGCCGATGCTTGAGACAATTTTTAGAAGTTGTCTAGATCTGGTATATATCCCAAAGATATGGAGAGAAGTCAAAATTGTCTTCATACCAAAGCGGGCAAATGCTTTCACATAAATCCAAAAGATTTCAGACCGATAAGTCTATCATCATTCCTCTTAAAAGCATTGGAAGGACTGATTGATATCCATTTACGCAACAGTATTGATAAGAAACTATTGTCGGCGGCCCAACATGCATATTGCAAAGGCAAATCAGTGGAGACGGCATTACACTCACTGGTGTGTAAAATTGAATATTCCGTGTTTCATAAGGAGTATACAATGGTTGCCTTTCTGGATATAGAAGGCACTTTTAACAATGTCAATGTATCAGCGATAGCAGATGCACTTTCAGACCTGAAGGTCGACAGCTCACTCTGCGAACTGATTAATCTACTGCTTAATGGTCGGATTATCAACTCTAAGCTGGGTTGGACGTCTACCAGAAGGTCTGTTAGTAGAGGCACTCCGATAGGTGGTGTTCTATTGTGGAATTTGGTTTGATTTATTGATAATCATGGAAGGCGAGGGATGCACGGGGATCGCTTATGCAGATGATGTTGCTTTGGCTGTCTCAGGAAAGCACTTAAATACTCTAAAAAAAATTCTGCAAAACGCTTTAAGCCAGCTCACTAGATGGGCAGTTCGGTGTGGTTTGGGTGTAAACCTCCACAAAACTGAACTTGTACTCTTCTCCAGGAAATATAAAATTCCGTTAGTCGACCCTCATTCTCTAAATGGTATCAGCTTAACTTTTTCTGACACAGCAAAATATTTGGGTCTCATCCTGGATAAAAAATTAAGCTGGAAATCTATTATTCAAGAAAGAGTAATGAAAGCTACACTAGCACTTTTCTCTTGCAAAAAGCTATTGGGAATAGATGGGGCTTACAACCTCGAATCACTCACTGGCTCTACATCTCGGTTATTAGACCGATACTCACATACGGGGTCATTGTCTGGTTGACAGCCTTAGTAAAAGCTATAAATCGCGATTACCTAAGTAAGGTCCAGCGGACAGCTTGTCTGTGGATAGGCGGAGCACTACGTATAACCCCCTCTGCAACACTGGACATTTTATTCCATCTGATACTCCTCGATATATTTAGCAAGCAAATGGCAGCGAATGCAGCCGTTCGCCTCGAAGCTACCCAACAGTGGTCAAGAAGAGACTTTGGCCACGCTTCCATTTTGAATAAACTCAAAATCTCTCGTGAAAACACAGACTACACCATTCCACGTCTAAATTTTGACAAGGACTTCTTCGTCACCATCCCCTCCAGATCACTCTGAAATGATGATACATTTTTAGAAGATGGGTCAATCCACTTCTACACTGACGGCTCAAAATCCAAGAACGGAGTTGGTGGAGGTATTTTCTCTGACAGGCTTAATATTAAGCTCTCCTTCCTTCTTCCAAATCATTGTAGCGTGTTCCAGCAGAAATTTTGGCGATTAAAGAAGTCTTATCTTGGCTTAAGAAAAACGTGATATCTGCTAAAAATATCCGCATCTTTTCAGACAGCCAAGCAGCAATCAAATCCTTGGAATCGGACTCTACAAATTCCTTAGTAGCTCTAGACTGCCGTTCGTCTCTCATGGAGATGGTTGAGCAGTTCAATATTCACCTGTTTTGGGTGCCGTGGCATAGGGACATTCCAGGGAATTGTGAGGCCGATGAACTCGCCAGAATAGGAACAACTATACCCATCCTGCCGGACAAAGGTTCCTTCGGTTTACCAATCGCTACTTGCAAACTGAAGTTTAAGCTGGATGCTATCGAGAGTACGAACCTTAAGTCGACAAGTGGACCCACATGTCTAGCGATAAAACAAATTTGGCCGAAGCTGGATCTAAAACGTTCTAAGAATTTAATTTCTGTCGACTGATTGCATATCGGCGCTTTAATAGGTGTCATCACTGGACACTGTTTAATAGGCAAGCATACTAGAATGCTAGACCTCTTTGCGAACGACTTTTGTAGAAGCTGCATGGATGAAGAAGAGGAAGAAACTATTCTTCACCTTCTTTGTCTCTGCCCAGCTCTCCCCCATAGAAGAAAGCTTCACCTAGGAGCCCCCTATTACAACGACATAGGCGACCTGAAAAACATCGATATTAAGAGCCTCCTACGCTTCATAAGAAGCTCAAAATGGTTTAACGAGTAGGTAGGAGAAAATTTCTCCCATGATCCATGTGTAATCACAATGGACCTATTGTTGGTCTAAATGTGTTGGGGATTCTCCGCTGGCAGCCAATTCAACCTAACCTAACCTAAGACGGTGATCGCGTGTTTGTCCTACGTCCGCTTCACGTCTGTTTCGGACGTCTAAAATAAAATTTCTAAAGCGACGGCTATTCGTAATGTGATCGATCTGATTGTATGATCGTTACCTGGCAGTTGAGACCCAAGTGATCTTATGGCAAGTGTCGTGCTTAAACAACGTGTCTTCAATGACAAGGCGGTTGGTATTGCAGAAATCCACAAACGGCTTACCATTGTTATTCCGGTCTCCATGACCGTGAATTCCCATCACGTGCTTACCCATGGTGTTGTCGTTTCTTACCTTGACGTTGAAATCCACCATTAGGCGTTTGGTTGTAGACGATGCCCATCCTCAGTCGCTTTTTCAATCGGAGCATGACACTGAATGTTGGTTATTTTTCTCATTCTACTCTGGAATCTAGCCGTCAGTATCCGGTCACTGTGAGGTTTCCAGAACCTGAGACTGCTCCGGATTTCCGCGTGCTCCTAGCTGGTTTTCCAGAGTATGGCATGATAGTGTTTTTGGTGGGGTAGTGGTACTCCTCAACATCGAACCATCTAATCTCGTTCAGCCCCAGGATGTCCACTTGTATCGCGTGAACTCGGGCTCGAGTTGTAAGAATCTGGTGTTTTGGCGTCCTTCTTGAAGTGAGTCTAGGAGGATCTTAACATGAGCATGACAATGTTTTTGGTGGGGGAGTGGTAGTCTCCAGCATCTAACTGTCTAACTTTGCTCAGTCCCAAGATGTTCTCCTTTTGTACCGCGTGAACTCGGGCTCAAGTTGTAGGAATCTGTTGCTTTGACGTCCTTCTTGAAGTGAGTCTAGGAGGCCCCTAACGTTCCACACACCGATCGTTGTCCGTATCCGATAGCCGTCAACAAATATCCGTCCGTATCCGAGATGTTTGTGTTCGTTTCGGAGCAATTATTTATTTTATAGTCAATCGCCACTTTTCCTATTTTGTGGGGCAGGGGGCTCGCCATTCATCCTCTCCCGTTCGCAATTTTTGAAGGAGCTTCTAAATGGCACCACGAGAAGGTGGGAGTGGGGATTTCAACCTCATTTTGCATCTCTATTGACAACTGTTTCCTAAAGACAGCGACAGGAGGCTATATGATTGATTTATCATCTCGGGAAGAAAAACCCTTCCTTCCAGTATAAGACGCTATTAGTTTCATGTTGGTTGCATTGATGAAGACTCCTCTTTACTGCCAGAACGTTGGCAAATGCTCCACTAAATAATGTCAAACATTTCATCATATTCCTAGCCTTTCCATTCAAATCCGTTTGCTGAAGAAACTCTTGCAAAAGTAGTAGGGGTTCATTGACTCCTCCATCTAGCTTTGGGTTCCAGCATTTCTTCTGAGAAAAAGTAAATTTTATTTACAAATCCAATCAAAACAAACTCATTTCCTTCCGTTCTGAGAGTCCAACTTCCTTCAGCAGCCATCACCCACCCACACACAGTTCTTCGACGACTTCCCTGACCTAAAGCTTGTGTTTGCCAATTAAGACAACCAGACAACGCCAATAAAATAGGAAAGCCAGCGCGCCACGGCACTGGACGGACAATGGAAAAATAAGAACGAAAAGCACAAGAAGTACTTCAATAAATAAAAATTTATTATTTATACTCGTATCCCCATCCAAGGCAAGTATCTGTTGGATACTGCGTTCTGTTGCTGCACGGTGACAGGGCAAGTTTCAA
The DNA here is from genome assembly GCA_945910035.1 of Brachypalpus laphriformis. Taxonomy (NCBI): domain Eukaryota; kingdom Metazoa; phylum Arthropoda; class Insecta; order Diptera; family Syrphidae; genus Brachypalpus; species Brachypalpus laphriformis. The sequence continues at coordinate 162,449,393 of OX246756.1, forward strand.
TAGTCTGCACCTCTTGCTACAGACGGTAAGAGATGAAATTGTGCTGCAATTCTGTTGTCGAGGTGCAATGAACGCATAAGTTTCCCACTATTCCATTGTGTTCAGCACGTAGATACACATTTTTCTTCTCAAATTCAAAGAAAAGATACAAAAATTGAATTTCATTGGATTTGTGTCAGTCAGTGGGGTTGGTTGGTTGATGGTTAGTCATCATGATATTGAATGTCGTCGAACAACCTAATAAATTGTTTTCTTATCACAAAGCAAACTATAAAGAGAATCAATGAAAGGAAATGGGGAAAATTTTGTACATTTATCTAGATGCAGACCCAGTTTAGGTTGTTTGACTTTCGCTGTTGTTGCGCGCGCGGTCGGTGGTTATCTTGATGAGTGATAATCGATACGTTTGGCGATATCAGTTTGTTTTTTAGTGGTTGCTTTCTTTGGACTTGCCCTTCGGGCCTGATCGGTGGGACTTACCATGGTTAAATGGTGATTTCTATATTTTCTTTTGAAATACTTTGCAGAGTGTAAAGTTTTATCTAATCGATTGTTGAGTCGTTTGGAACTAACTGCTGATTATTGGTGTGATTGATTTTCAGCCTTTCTTTTCCATTAAGCTGCTGTTTTCACTCACTATGATTGGGGGCTTTCTATATTATTTAACGCACGATACCACCTCTAAACTGTCTTGATCTAGGGGGAAGTGCTGAAAGTTTTGCATAAGATTTTACGAACCTGCATTACTAATCGTATCGATTAGTAGTCGGTCTATTGAGATCCATTTGTGTAACGAATAATAGCGACCAGTGAACGTGGAAATTTAGATGCATTCTATGTATGGACATGCAACTATGACTCACGATATCGAAACCTATGAATAAGCTTTCCAAATGGATTCGATCGATTTAAGCCTTTGTTCTCTTTGAAACCCTAAACAAGAGATGAAACGTGCAAGTAAATGTAATATTCTAGAAAAGTGAATCAAATGGTTTCTGAATGCCTTGTCTTACTGTCTGGATAATGAGTATCTGCGGTCTCCATAGAGTGTATCCATTTTTCCAGAATAGGGCAAAAAGAGGTAGGGAATGTGTGGGTACTTTTTTCGGCTGGCGTTACAGTCCGGGGTGAACCTTAGTCTTAATCGACAAGCATCTCTAATAAGGACATTCCTTTCTCGTCCGCAGACAATTTGCGCCTGTAAAACACCACCGGTCCAGCCGGTAAGATTTCATGGTAGGAAGGCTCGTGATATTTTGTACATAAGTGCATATTTTAGACATTTTATATATAAGTGCTTTTCAAAGCTCTATAATCCTCAATACTTTCAGGAAAAATCTATATGACGGTAGCTAGCTGCTCTGAATGTTAAGACATTATAAATTTAGTATTTATGCTTGCGTGGGCGCCGTGGCGTAAGTGGTTAGTGTGTCGGATCACTCCGCGTAAGGTTCCAGGTTCGAATCCCAGAACCAGAAGCAAGGCCCTGGCACTTAAAGAGCTGTTGCGCCAAATATTTATTTATTTTTTCAATAAAAAAACCTATGCTTGCAGAGAACCTCTAAGGACTGCCGCACCTTGTGCAGCCACTCGTATGAATGCCATATCCCAGTGGTCTAGTCTAAGCAACGCAGACTCCTCTATGATCTCGAATTCCTTCCGGAAGGCACCGACTACGTACAATAGTTCCACAACTTCTGTTGGGCAAGAACTTTGAATCCCACATCCCCTCCAGACTTGACTAGGAGGATTATCTGGGGTTACAAGAGCGATCCATATGCTTCTACACAGATGGATCTAACACTTTTACTGACAGTCAAGAATCGATCAAATCCCTAATATCTGTCACCTTTCAACTCAAAACCTGCCATAAATTGTCGTTTGCCTCTTGAGGAGATGGCTAAACAATTCAAAATTCACGTCATTTGGATGCAGGGATACAGAGGCATTCCATGGAATTGTAAGGCTGACGAACTCGCCAGGCAGGATACTAGCCTATCGATTTCACCGAACAAGGTCTGCTTAAGCTCAATGCCATCAACGTAACCAACGGCAGATGGACAGACGGCACTAAGTGCCTCATTACTACAGATCCAGCCTAAGCTGGATCAGAAATGCTCCAACTACCTTGTTAGACGAAAAGGTCACTCATTATGTCACTGCATCAATGGGAGGCATGTCATCAGGTTAGGTCCCTCCTCGCAGATGATTTCTGTAGAAGTTGTATGGACGAGGAAGACAAGGAAACCATACCACACCTCCTTTGCACGTGCCAGGCTCTTTCCGCTCGTAGAGGATTGCACTTCGAAGTTTATTTTTGGATGATTTTGGCGAAATGGCTAATGCCAGCATCATCAGGCTCCAATTGGTTCTAAGGGTAGGTCTAAGTGTGGCTGCACCTACCGCAGTCTGCTTTGCTAATGTAATCCACTACCCGATCAAAAAGAAAGTCATCTTAACCGAGACTACTTTCATGCGAAAAGCACCCAATCACCTTTCCAATCTACACTATCTGTGAAGTTACCTTTCTTAAGGTCTATGATGGCTATTCTCTTTATATATCATTATTCGAGGAAGGTGTCAGTTTTTGAAGCTTCCGCCGTTAGTGTGAGCAGAAGGTCTGCTATTATTGTTGCCGAAACTTCACGAGGCACCATCCTGTTTGTTTAAGTATCTTGATGATGGCGATGATCTGTGGATTTTCAAACATCTAACAACTCTTTCTGGCGTTGGGGCATGTAAATATCTTCATTCAAAATGCTACTTAAGATAATAGAGAAATGGTTCCACTACATTCTAAGCCGATCTTCGTTTAAAGCCCACAGAGAACAGTCCAAGCCTTTCACAACATATGACGCTAGCTGCGACCACCTATCACCTCTTTGGTGACTCTGTAAACACTTTTCCTGTCGCACATGCTTCTTGTTTCTATAGCTTGTTCAAAGGCTCTAGTCAATGACATGCTCAATCACAATAAACAATATTCCAACATCTAACCACAATATCGCTATTTTTTCGGATAGCCAGGCTGCCATCAAGTCCATTGATGCGGTTTGCATTCCTTCAAAACTGGTAGAGCAATGCCGGTTCGCATTAAATAACCAAAGCACTCACTCGAGAATCACTCTCATCTGGGTCCCAGGGCACAGCAACCATGAGGGTAATGAGCGTGTTGATGAGCTGGCCAGGCGAGGGTCGGCCCTTAATGGCTCTCTAGCAGAAAGAGTCGACATTCCGCTTGGTGCCGTTAAGGGCTATATTCACCTTCACTTCCTCCAGCTAGCCAATCGCGGGTGGAACAGCCTCACAAGCTGTGTCATATCTAGAAAGACGTGGCCTAGTTTCAACAAACCCAGGTCAAAAGAGTTACTAGACAAACCAAGACCAGTTATTGGCAAAATCGTAGCTATTGTCACAGGTCACTGGCCAGTTGGAGACCATGCGGCCAAGCTTGGTATCCCCCTTGGTAACCCACACCTTTTGTAGGAGCTGCAAGGATATTTATGAGAAAGAATCTCTATGTCAGTTCCTTTGCTGATGTCCGGCCGTGGCGAGGATCAGACAACAAACTCTTGGCTAACCCTTCTTCGAGGATCTGAGAGAGATAGCGGACAAGAGGATTGGAGAACTAATCCTCTTCCTGAACTCCACGGGCTGGGTTTAAACTTAACATCCCTTTTTAACTAACCACTACAATAGGTATACACGAGTCCGTGGTAACAAAACGGCGCACCCTAAGCACTAATTGGGTTCTTTTGGACCGCCACTTTACCTACCTACCTACCAATGACATGCTCCATTTAAAGTACTTCCTTTAGTCCAGCTGCCTTGATAAACCGGAGTGTCTGAAGTGGATCCAGCGAAGGTAGATCCGTGTTTGATGATACACGTTATGCACCTAGGTGATGTCTTTTTTTTTATGGATTCGTGCTTCGCATTTGATAAGAAACTGCGCTGGTGTTTATGCGAAGTCCCCGTAGTGTCGGTTCTCTTCTATTCCCAGTTTCCTAAGGTGCTCATTGAATCTGCATTGACCCGTTAGCATGCGTGTCAAGATTCGAAGTCGATTCTTGCTAACTTTTAGGCAGCTTCTGCTTCTTTTCTGGTAGTAGTTTCCCATAAGTGCTTTCGTCTGTCTGAATTGGGAGATATTGCCCCACTGCTTGGGCCATTTGCTTTTTTCTCAGTTCTTCTTCTACTTTGTGTGGTTCTATCCCACAAAAAGGTTCCAGTCCAAGGAACGTGTTATCTGAGTCGTTCCTTACTAGTTCATCAGCTGTTTGGGAAACGTAGCATGTTCTGGTACTTAGTAGAGAGTTACTTTATTAGCCTCTTCCAGTCTGTTGATCTTGGTGAAGCACTTCCATGCCAGTCTGGATCTGATCTCGCGTAAAGCGGCAGATCGTAGCTCATGGTCATTAGGATGCCATAAGTTTCCGCTTGGAAAACAGACGCACATTTCCCTAGTGAGAAGTGAAGCCTAATGGTGTCGTCTTCCACGAAGCTACCAACACCAGACTCTTTAGGGGTTTTGGAGCCATTCGTGAAAATATGTGCTGAAGCCAGTCCTGAACACAAGGAAATTCGACTTTAAATTTGCTAACAACCAAAATTCTGGTGTCAGTGCGTCAGACCGCATATTCATGAGACTGGAGTCGTAAGATAAGTGTAGCGCAAGGGTGTTAAAACTGCAGCCCGTCTAAGAAGATGGATGGCTTTGATAGTACAGCCCATGACACAAGTATCAAGAGGAGGTAGATTCAACAAAGCATCTAGAGCAGAGCCACGCGTACTCGGAAAAGCTCCCGTGCAGCCGAGACAAGCCGTTCTTTGGAGTTTGAGTGTAAATTTCCTCGAGTGAAACAAAAATGCGAACGACAAATTTTTATGGAAATGGATATATATACAGGAGCTCACAGACATACACACGTTGGTGGCTAAATTAGCATAGACACACCCATTTGGATGGCAGTTCTTATTCAAAAATGCGGAAAGCATAATACCGGGAACCATCATTGGCGCTTGTTAGTTTTTCGAGGTCATACTACCCGCCCAATCCGAGAGATTTAACAATACAATTCCATGAATATCTGCCAAGTCGAGGTCAATAAATATACATTTACGGGCCTATAAACTAGAACCGATGAAGATGTTAATGCAAATCAAGCTGTAAACATTTACGATACATGTTTTTGTAATTCTTTATTAGTTTTTCACTAGATGACAGCCAGGAAGCTATACATGGTGGCATACAAGATTCCCTTGTAGGTGTACAATACAATACTTTTTTATTTCCCAACACTCGCTGCCGTCTCCTAACTCTCGTGTAATCTGACTAAAACCATGTCATTAAGACTGTTTTTGTTTGGGCATTTTGGACCGTAAAAACACGCTTAAATGTCACACCAAACAAAAGATGTTCATAAAGATTTGAATTAGAGGGTTCCACAGGAGGGTCAGACTAATTCTACATTTTATCGCTCAAATTAGCATTATTACCGTGCTTTAAACACTTTATTATACCCCACCCCAGTGCGTGGTCTAATTAACATTTCTGACCAAAGAACATAGTGCGTCCCCCTTTCTTTCGGTATCCAATGTCTTGCATGGGAATCTTCCCATGCAAGAGCCGAGACAGACAACAAACTGCAATGCTCCATCGAATAGTGAGTAAACCTTTCCAAAGATTAATCCAATTCCATAGAATTTTTCTCCCGTCTACTTCTCCTATTTGTCTGCTCGAGCGTGCGTGTAATTTGTATAATGGCAGCACACATGAGTGTCGTCTTACGTTTCATGAGCATGCCGCCCGTCGTAAATGTGAGGAAAGCTCATTTCGGATATCCTAAATCCTTTATAGAGTCGAGCACCATCGCACAAGCAACCCAGTGTGGGTGTAGTAGGTGCGAAGACTTTTTACGAATGTAACTAAAATAAGTCGTAAAATTGCGAAACCTTAGGAAGGACTTAGGTCTCCTCCGGCAGCAGGCAGATTGAGGATGTAATGTCTGTAAAGGAATGGGGATCAAATTACTTGGAGTGGAGCAGGGAGAGGGTTCTTTTTTTCGTTCGCTTTTATGTCTTTGGATTTAGAAAGGCACGGAGGGAATATTGAGGGGTGTTGGTTGTTTTTTTTCTTTCCTCTGTTTCGAGTCGTAATTTAATGGCGCAGATTATGGAGAATTAATTTAAAAGGTCCGAGATTAATCTACAAATCATGTTAACCACTTGGTTTTATGGAAGTACCTACAGCGAAAAAGATTTGATTTACGACAGATTCTTTTCAATAAAACAAAAAAAAATAAAAAAAATATTAAAAGAGTTATGATCCTGCTAACCTTCCCTTTTCTTGTGGTAAATCATTCTAATATTTCTCCAGTTTGTGGTTTGACTTGATTCGATTGTGTGCATTAATTGGCTCAATTCTTCGAACATGGTGTCAATATAACTCTTTACCTCGTAGTAGGGGTTCCACTTTGATCGACGTCCCAATTTAAATCGTGTTCTGCATATGTTTCCTTTCAAATTGATATTATTGATGTCGCAATTGACAAGATATAATAGAAATATGTGACATGACCTCCTTGTGAACCGTGCAGTACAGTATCGGAAATATGTCTACTCGCGAGGAGAAGAACTACTCGCTCCCCAAGAGTTTCACACCTATAAGCTTTGCCTCCTTCTTACTGGAAAGTGCGGAGAGACTGATGGAATTACGCTAGTCAAAGTTGCTTTGAGGCTGCATCCACTATCGGAGATGCAGCATGGCTATCAGCGTGGAAGTTCTGCGAGACTGCGCTTCAAAATTGAACTGAATGCGCGCTTTACAGGAACCGAAGTGCGTTGGGCATCTTCGTTACTTTGGTGTTGTCAGCTGTGGATGTCAGCTACATATGGTATATTCCCTGCAAATAAACCTCAATGGGCAGTCTAAGGTGATATGTTAAATGGTCTGTCTTGGTATGCCGCAGTCAGAAGCATTTGACGAAATGCCACCCCATTTAAAAAGAGCGTCGGCACACCGGCCATGATTGGTGCGCACACGGTTTAGCTTTACCTATAGGTGACGAGGTAGATTCTGACCAGGAACAGGAACAAATGAGTCTTCTACTACAATACCAGTTCTTGGTGTGGAATTCCTCCACTGCTTCTTCCATTCCTCATTTAGTTGAAAATTTGAATGTTTGTGGCCTGAAGCTGTATACATTTGGGGTTTTCTCGATTTGAGTCGAGGTCGGCGATTTTTGAAGGCTCTTAGGTTCTATTGTATGAGGAGATCTGGATTTACACATCTTTTTCCGTATTGTCTGATTAGTGTATTTGAACGTCTCAGGTCAGGAGGTGCCATGGAGTAGGCGTTGACTTGACTGTTCCGGATATTACTCTAATAGCTATATGTAGTCAGTTGTCAACTTTTCTACCGTGGGCATTGTTAGCCCGTACATGTGCTCCGTATTCAGCTGTTGAGAAGACTAAACCTAAAGCGGCAATGCGTAGGGTTGATGGAGAGGCTCCCCAATTTGTTGACGCAAGTTTTTGGAGCAGATTGCTCCTTGTTTTCAACTTTGCACAAGTGTTTAACAGATGTTTTTGAACGTTAATGATCTGTCAAGGGTAACACACAGATATTTCGGGAACCAATTGTGTGGCAGTGTGGTTTCGTTGAATTCTACTTGCAGTGGTATCCTCACTAAGTTGTTGTTAAGGTGGAAGCACTCTGCCTCGGTTTTATTCAGGTTCATCGTTAGTCTCCATTTTTTAAAATATTCCCCTAACGCTTTCCCCTTCTGCGTCTTTTATATTTTTGCTTTGAGTTATTAGAGCAAGGTCGTCAGCGTACTGAAATTTTCTGCATATTATCTAGGGTATATCGGACATGTAAAGGTTGAACAAGAGAGGCGATAAAACTGAGCCTTGTGGTAAGTCGTTATTCAGCTTTTTCATCTTTCTTTCCTTGTCGTCTATATAAACTTGGGATGTTCGATTACTAAGCATGTTATTGATGAGACTAGATATCTTCTTGCAATGGAACACTTTTAGTAACATATAGATAACTCCGGGCCGCCAAATAGTGTCATATACAACAGACAGATCTACAAACACAGCTGATGTCTTCAGTTTTTTTTCAAACCCGTTTTCAATATTTGTAGTCAGCGAAAGTACCTGGTCGACACAATTTCGACCTGGACGACAGCCAGCTTGTTCTACTGGGACCATCACGTTTACGCTTTGCTCTATCCTATTGTAGATAAGTCTTTCGAGAAGTTTGTAGCTAATGCTTAGCAGCGCTGTCAAGCAGCTCTGTCAGGCTGTTTTCCGGGTTTCAAGATGCCTATTATTTTGGTCCTTTTAAATTCTTTGGGAAGCATTCCTATTTGCGGCCAACATAGACTCGGATCATTACCTTGTTGTAGCCAAGGTACGAATGCGGATATCCGAATCTGAGCAACAAAGAAGAGTCACTGTGAGAAAATTTAACGTCGAAAATCTACAGTCGTAAGAGACCGCCAGACTCGTCGCTGAACGCGTATCCCGAAATCTCTCAATCACCCCTATGCCGCCAACATCAAGTGCCGAAGATCAGTGGCAACGCTGCCAACATGCCATCAGAAACGCCGCGACTGATGTGCTGGGTCTCGCTCGCCCACCACCGTGAAACCCCTGGTTTGACGAAGAATGCCGGCGAGTGCATGCAGCAAAACAAGAGGCATACAAAACGGTGCTGTAAAGGAAGACGAGAGTTGCTCGTGAGGTCTACGAGCAAAAGAGACGGGAAGAACATCGGCTTCTCCAAAAGAAGAAGAAAGAGCATGAGAAGCGCGCGTTTGAGAATATCGAGTGTTTATACTCGAGGAACAATGTACGGAAGTTTTACCAAAAGGTAAAAAGAACGTGTCGGAGGAGCAATACCCGTACAGAAACCTGTAGAGATGAAAATGGAAACCTCGTATTAGACGCTCTCGCGAGCGTCTGACAAACATCCGAGAGTATTGTTGTCACGAAGAAGCTTCTCAAATCGCCGTTCGGATTCGGCATTAAAAACTGTAGGTCCCTTCCATTCGTGTGAAAAATATAACGCACACAACATGAGTGGTTGCGAGAAGCTAGGCCCTGGCACTTTAAAGAGCTGTTGCGCCAAATATTTGTTTTTGTTTGTAGTAGACTCACAGTCGGTGCTGAGAATATGAAAAAACTACTTCTGCAGACTGCATAACGGCGACGAAGACCAACATCCCGCTGTTAGGCAGAATGAACCATTCAACATAGACGACGATAGTCAACATTTCCGTCCACCTGACCAAAACGAAGTGAGGATAGCAATATCCAAGCTAAAATCCAACAAGGCTGCTGGACCTGACGGCTTACCAGCCGAACTTTTCAAGACATCTGGGGATGAATTGGTAGAGTGTATACACCAACTCATCTCTAAGATTTGGTCAGACGAGTGTATGTTCCCCCAGCGGGGAACAGCGATCATGGGCCACCCAAGTATAAAGGAAAAACGAATTACATCGACATTTTTCCAACCACTGCACCAAAGAAAGGTTCCTGCCTGGTAGTACAATGGACCGGAGAGTCTGAGTGCTCTGGGATTTGGGTTTCCTTTAAAAAAAAAAAAAAAAACAAAATGTCTGAGGAATGGAACCTCAGCATCGTTTGCCCGATCTACAAGAAAGGAGACCCCTCAACTGCGCCAATTATATAGGCATCAGTCTCCTCAACATCGCATACAAGATCTTTTCTGCGATATTGTGTGAACGCGTGAAACCTTTTATTAACAGCCTGATTGGACCCTATCAGTGCGGCTTCAGGCCAGGAAAGTCCACCATCGATCAAATCTTTACACTTCGGCAGATCCTGGAGAAAACCCAAGAATTCCAAATCGATACTCACCACCTCTATATCGATTTCAAGCCCGCCTATGACAGCATCTATAGAGAAGAGCTTTATAGAGCCATGTCTAGTTCTGGCATCCCTGCCAAACGTGTCCGCCTGTGCAGGCTGACGATGGAGAACGCTCGCTGCTCCATCAAGCTCAGTAATGACCTCACCGAGACCTTTGATGTAAAAAAGGCTTTAGACAAGGTGACGCGCTGTCATGTGACTTCTTCAATATTGCACTTGAACGGATTGTGCGGAACTCACAAGCCAACACCGGAGGCACAATCTATTACAAGTCTGTACAACTGCTTGCATACGCCGACGATATAGACATTATCAGAAGAACTCAGCGGGCTGTCACCGGTGCGTTTGCAAGCATTGAGGCGGAAGCGGCCAAAATGGGTTGAGCGATAAACGAGGGCAAAACCAAGTATATACTGTCAACTAGAAGGGAAAGCCAACACCGACGAATTGGACAAAACGTCACCGTGGGCAGCTATAACTTCGAGGTAGTAAGGAACTTTGTCTACCTTGGCTCTGCTATAAACTCTATAAACAACATCAGCGCAGAAATCAAGCGAAGAATAACTCTTGCCAATCGCTGTTTTTTTTGGGTTTATAAGGCAATTCAACAGTAAAGCCCTATCTCGAATTACTAAGGAGACTCTGTATAAGACCCTGATCATTCCAGTCCTGCTTTACGGCGCCGAAACATGGACTTTATTAAAAGAGGATGAAGATATCCTTGGTCGCTTCGAGAGAAAACTTCTTCGTAAGATTTTCGGTCCCGTTTGTGTTAACGGGTTTTGGAGGAGAAGATTCAATCACGAACATACGAGCTGTACAGTGACATCGACCTAGTCAAAAAACTGCGTATTGGACATCTGAGATGGTTAGGACATGTAGAGCGAATGGACACCAACGCTCCGTCCCGCAGAGTCTTCGAATCTAACCCCGAGGGACGACGCAGTAGGTGGCGCGCACAAGTTCAAGGGGACTTCGACCAGCTTTCAGTGCGCAACTGGAGGCAATTAGCTAAAGACCGAGCTAAATGGAGAGGCTTGTTGGTTGAGGCCCAGATTCACCCCGAACTGTAGCGCCACCTACTTACTTACTTATGTCCTGTATCCCCTTGTGGGTCCTAGGGCCTCTACTACGCCTACGCGCCATCGTGTACGGTTTCTGGCAATGTGTCTGAGTTCTCCCCAACTTTTCCCTAACTGCCGTGCCTCCTTCTCGACTGTTCTGCGCCATGTTTTCCGCGGACCGCCAGGTCTTCTGCCATCCTGAGTTAGAGGGTTCCATTGCATAGCATGGTTCGCTATGGAGCTGTCACCCTTTCGGAACGTGTGACCAATCCACTGCCACTTCCGCCGTTGGATAGTTGTGCCTATTGGTTCCTGACCCGTTCTCTCGTAAAGGTGTTCGTTAGAGATACGATTGGGCCAGAAAATCCTTAAGATATTGCGCAGACACCTATTAACGAACGTTTGCAGCTTTCTGGTGATAGTAGTGGTCACTCTCCACGTGCTGCAACCATATAGCAGCACGGATTCAACGTTGGAGCGGAACAGTCTTATTTTGGTGCTCAAACTGATTGCATTGCTTCGCCATATTTTGGACAACATCCCGAACGCGGACTTTGCTTTGGCGATCCTGTTGGCTATATCCAGTTCGGTTCCACCATCGGTCGAGACAATACTCCCAAGATACTGGAAATCCTCTACTCTCTCTACCGGTTGTCCAGCAATGCATATTTGAGCCGATGAGTTAGTTCCAAGGCTGATGATTTTAGTTTTTGTCGTATTAATTTTCAGCCCGACGACACCTGCCTCCCTCTCCACATCTGCTGTCATTTGGTGGAGGTCCATAATTCTGTGGGAGAGTAAGCATACATCGTCTGCGTAGTCAAGATGCTTCAGTTGAGATGTAAGAGTCCATCGAATTCCTCCGTTTCCCGTCGACAAAGCTGCATGAAGCACATCGCTAATCACCAATAGGAATAATATTGGTGAAAGGATACAGCCTTGTCTTACCCCACTTTGGATCTCAAATTCCTCAGACAACCTTCCCCTGTGCAGAACGTGACATTTGGAGCCTTCATATGTAGCTTTGATAATAGCAATTAGTTTATCGGGAATACCTCTCCTGCGTAAGGCACGCCAAATAAACTCCCTGTTGACACTATCGAACGCCTTCTCAAAATCGATGAACAGCAGGTGCAGTGGCGATCGATATTCAACACACTGTTCGATGATAATCCGCAGGGTGTTGATGTGGTCGGCACAGGAGGATCCAGAGCGGAAACCTGCTTGTTCGGCATCGAGTGTGTCTTCGAGATGTTGTTTGATTCGCTCAAGGATGATTTTAGCTATAATCTTAGCTACAGCAGGCAGCACGCAGATACCCCTCCAGTTTCCGCACTCCATTAAATTTCCTTTCTTAGGAAGCTTGACGATCATTCCCTTTTTCCACTCGTTAGGAAAGCTCTCAGCTTCCCAAGCTCTATCTATAAGTGGAAGCAGAAGCTCAGCCGATGTTGTTGGCGTTGCTCGTAAGAGCTCTGCTGGAATACCGTCAAGTCCTACCGCCTTGTTGGTTTTGAGTGCCTTGATCGCGGTAATGATCTCATCTTTACTGGGAGTCGTGGTGCGTATTCGGGAACTTCTCACCTCGGGCATCTCAGTCTGATTTGGGAGCATATCGCTAGCGAATACACGGTTCAAAACCGTAGCAAAATGCTCTTTCCATCTCTTGAGCTGGTCCTCATCCGAAATGAGCAAGGAGCCGTCTAGGCTTTTCACTAGGTATTGGCTGGAGCTGCGACCACCTGTCAGCTCTTTCGTGATTCTGTAGACAGTCCTGCTGTCGCACCTCCGTGCAGCTTCTTCTGCTTCTGTAGCCAGCGCGTTGATGTAGTTGCGCTTGTCACGTCGTACGCTACGCTGAACTTCTCTCATCTTCATGCGATATAGGGACTCTAGCTCGCTTCTCCCTGCTGCTGGGGTAGCTGCAACGCGAGCTTTTAGCTGTTTTCGTTCGTCAATCCGTCTCCAGGTATCCTCGGAAAGCCACGCCCTATGTCTTCCCTGCGATCGACCGACAATTCTTTCAGCACCAGATGTAAAAACATTTTTCACAGCATACCAATGGTCTTGGATGGTTGCGGGCATTGAGCTGCTGATTGCTTCCACACCTTGCGAAAAGTGCTCCCTTAATTGTTGGCGCACTGAGGGATCACTAAGTCTATCGATGCTGAACCTGGGCATTCTTGTGTTGTCGTGGGATCTTCGAACTGCAGCAGTGCGTAGTTGGAGAGTAGCTATCATAAGATGGTGATCACGTACTATCCCCACATCTGCCCCTCGTCTGTTTCGGACGTCCAGGAGACTACTTCTAAAGCGGCGGCTGATAGCAAAATGGTCAATTTGGTTGGAGGTTGCTTGCCTGTCATTGGAAACCCAACTGACTTTGTGGCAGGTCTTGTGCTCAAACATGGTGCCACCTATCACAAGGCGGTTGGCATTGCAGAAATCCACAAACCTTTCGCCGTTGTCATTGCGGTTGCCTAGTCCATGCTTCCCGATTACATGCTTGAGCCCTTCGTTGTCGCTGCCTACCTTGGCATTCAAATCCCCCATCACTATGACAATGTCTCCATTTGGTGTACTGTTGAAGACGGCGCTTAAGAGATTGTAGAAGCTCTCCTTTTCGTCCTCAGACGAACTATTCGTTGGGGCGTAACACTGTATGATGGTGACGCGTCGTACTCTAGTCCGGAATCTGGCCGTCAAAATCCTATCACCATGAGGCTGCCAGGAAATCAGGCCCTTGCGTGCTGTTGTTGTTAGCAGTAGTCCGACTCCATATTCCCGCGGACTTCCGGATGGTCTTCCAGAATAGAGTAGTACAGTGTTACGCGTTGGAGACTGGTACTCGCCCGCTTCTAACCATCTTACTTCACTTACCCCCAAAATGTCCAGTTTATATCGCATGAATTCCTTTTCCAGTTGGAGGAATCTGGCATTGTAAGGACCTTCTCTTCCCGAGTCGAGGAGCGTCTTTACATTCCAGAAACCTATCTTTGTCCGGGTACAATAGCCAAAAGTCGTCAACATGTGATCAGTCCTTATCCGAGGCATAGTGTCGGTTTCAGTAGCGAGCTGGTTTCAGTAACGCAGGTTGCTGGCCCACGTTACCTAGCCTAGAATCAAGGCCCTAGACAACCCGCACTTACAATTTTGGCCTATACGTATAAGGGTTTATACGTATAGTTGCCCGGGGACCACCACTAGGAGGTAAAGTAAGCACTTCATCACGAACTTGATTGTTGCGCTACTGGCCCAAGCCAAGTTTTGGGCAGTCAGTAGTTTCCCGATCAATCGCAATGCAGGTCCCCAGGCAGGGGGACCGCCTAAGGCGCCACCTAAGTAAGTAAGTATTCCTATTTGAATTATGTTAGTGAAGAACCTACGTAGCCACAGCTTGGTGCTATTGCCACAATTCTTAAAAAATTCGGGATAAATTCCATTAAATCCAGCTGCCTTACGCAATTTTAATTTGCTAATAGCTGTATCTAGCTCTGTAGCTGAGACGTCTGTCGAGAATTCAGATGAATCTGGCGTTATTGCCGTCAGCCGCGTTAATTCTTTTTTCATCATCCTTGTGTGCTCTTTTTCAGAATTAACCTGTAACGTCTCTACAGTATGTTTAGCCACAAGTTCAGGTAAAGTCTTTGGAGTTCTAGGGGCTATTGCATTTGCTCCTCGTAACTTGCGTAATAGACCCCAAGCCTTCCTATTTGAATGAGTAAAGTTCATATTTCCCATCGTTTCCGACCATTTATCCAAACGAGATTTGTCTAGTGAACCTCTGGGGATGTGTTTCTTAGCAGTTGAAAGAACGATGCCCACAAATCGTTCGTAGTAGGCAACTGAAGGATATATCCATCGAATATTGACTTCCAGTTCTTTGGAAAAGTCATTCCAAGCAGCTTTGCAGAAATTCCATCTGGCGCGGCGAACACTATTGATAAAGGGAATTCTGATGCTCGTATCAATTATAATTGATCGGTGTTGGCTATGTGGAACGTTTGATAGGACATTTCTAGATGTTTGCAATGGTTGGAACTCAGAGTTGCTTGTTACAAAGCACATGTCAGGATTATATCCGCGATGCCACCTTTCTAAATGGAAAGTGTCTCTGTCTTTTGCGTCGAAAATTAGAAACATGTCGTTAGCTTCTCCCATTCAACAAGTCTTTCTCCATTTTCATCACTTATCTCGTACTTCCACGGACTATGGTGACTATTGAAGTCCCCTATATATATAGTTGGATGCTCATGTTTTGGGATAGTACCAGGAGGCCAGATAGCATTTGGTGGCTTGTAAACATTCGAAATTTTTAGTTCAGCTATTTGGACGGTGATTAAATAGATGCCATTATCTTCTTTGATTTCGATCAACCGAACATTCTCTATAGATGACTTCGCGTACGTTGCTATACCATATGAACGGTGGTAGTGTGCACCAATAAGTGAGAAACCATTAATCTTTCCTGGCGATAATAGTTGGGCCTCGTCTGCGCAATGAGCAATTACGTCCACGTTATTTTCTTTCAATAATCTTGCTAATTGGTCAGCCTTAGATCTGCTAATACCCTCAATGTTAAGTCGACAGATACGGACTGATGGTCCAATATCTCTAGTCGTGTGGCTCTGGAAAGTGCCGGTTTTAGGATGATTGCGTTGAAAAATGTTCATATTTTATTATATTTAGTTACTTTGCCAGGAGTTCACAGGTGTATTCGTTTCGAAATGTTTGGCAACCGTCTGTGGATAGACTTTTAGCATTACCCAGGGTGCAGCGCGTGGAGCTTGTCTATCCTTCGCACCCCGTGGATCAAAGTAATGCTAATGAACAGATCTTTGGCTGTAGATGCGGATTGTGGCAGGAGTAAA
Source organism: Brachypalpus laphriformis (assembly GCA_945910035.1). Lineage (NCBI taxonomy): Eukaryota > Metazoa > Arthropoda > Insecta > Diptera > Syrphidae > Brachypalpus > Brachypalpus laphriformis. The sequence continues at coordinate 162,465,234 of OX246756.1, forward strand.
CAGGGGCTACCCGCAAGGTGGCCTTCTGTCTCCACTGCTATAGTGCATGGTAGTCGACCCTCTGTTAAACACTATAAACAGTTCTGATGTCTACGATCAGGCATGTTGCGATTCTTTCTGTCGGGCTGATGATGATGATATTTGGCGCAACAGCTCTTTAAGTGCCAGGATCTCGCTTTTCGCAACCACTCATGTTGTGTGCGTTATATTTTTCACACGAATTTCTGTCGGGCTATAGCTAGCGACTGTCCATGCTAACGCGCAAGCCACGCTAGACATGATCGATGAGTGGTGCACTAGGAATGGAATTCGGTAAATCCTCTTAGAACTGAGGTTGTATTCGGTCTGACTCAGCTAATGCTAAAGGTCGTTTCCATATTTCCAATGAAGCCAAATATCTAGGAGTGATTCTGTATAAGAAATGTCTATGGCCTAAGCATATCTAGTCGAAGACATGCCAGTTTTCTGGCATTGTAATCGTGTTTTTGGCAAGACATGGGGCTTATCGCTGGATAAGACCATTCCTCGCATATGCATCGGTTGTTTGGCGGAAGAGTCTTTTACGTAAATATGTGACCGCCTTTTGCGGTAAACTCCGATGAACGACTCGTCTCGGCTGCAAGGGAACTTTCCCGAATACACCTGGCTCTGCTCTAGGTGTTATGTTGAACTTACCTCTTCTTGATACTTATATCATGGGCTGTACTGTTAAAGCCATCCATCGTCTTAGGCGGGAAAGTTTTTGGTATAATCCACACTGTTTTGATGACCTTGTCCGACACTTAGTTATCCTACGACTTCAGTCTCATAGATATGCGGTCTATTGCAATGACACAAGAACTTCGGCTGTTGCGCAAAATTAAAGTCGACTTTCCTTGTGCTTAGGAATGGCAGCAGCCAGAGTCTGAATCGAATGAGTGATGGCTCCGCAACCAGTCAATGGTCTGGTGCTGGTAACTTCGTGGAAGGCGACAACATTAGGCTTTATTTCTCGTTAGGCAAATATGCGTCTGTTTTCCAAGCGGACACTTTGCAATCATAATTGCCATCAACTATGTTGTGAAGAAAGGGTGGTAGGCTCGAAGTATTTGTGTCTCTAGTGACAGACAGGCTGCGCTTAAGACCTTGCTTAACCCTTTCACCATTTCCAAAATAGTTCGTAAATGTAAAACCTCTTTGAACTTGGCCGCAAGGCTGGATTCTCTACCTCTTATCTGGGTCTCAGATGGAAGGAGATCTCTGATGAGATTGGTAATTGGTAATTGGTGGACAATTTGCGGCTATAGAACACCACAGGTCGTAAGAAGTCGTTGTTCTGACCCTTTTGCAGGAGGATTCCAGCCAATCCGGAAGACGAAGCATCAGTGTACACTTCATGAACGTACTCCGGATCAAATAGAGCCAGTACAGGTGGATTGATGAGCATCTCCTTCATCTTCTGAAATGCCCCTTCTTACCGCTCTGTCCACTCAAACGTGACGTCCGCTTTTCTGAGCTCAGCTAGTGGGGCTATTCAGTGCACATAGTTTTCCACAAACTTGCGGAAAAACCTCGTGAGACCCAGGAACTGCCGGACTTCATGAACATCTTTCGGCGTCGGGAATGCCGCGATAGCAGCTCTCTTCTGTGCACTGGGCCGTAGCCCTTCTATGCGCACTCGATACTCTAGGAAGTCAATATTAGTTTTCAAGAACGCACACTTACCAGCGTTCAAGGTCAGCCCAGATTCCCTCAAGACTTCAAGGAATCTCCTTAGCTTCTGCAGACCTTCTTCAACCGACTTGCTGCAAATGACCATGTCATACAGATACACCGCGATGTCTCCCCTTCTAAGGCGTGACTTGATGACATTCATGCACGATTGGAACTCTGCTGGGGTATTGGCTAATCCAAATGATATTCGATTAAATTCGTATATCCCATCATCCGTTGCGGAAGCTGTAAACTTTTTACTGCGTTCCTCCACGCAGATTTGATGGTATCCTGAGGCTAGGTCCAACGCTGTGAAGAACTCGTTGCCGGATAGGGATTCCACCACCTCGATTATAGGAATAGGGAACTTCTTTTTCACTGTCAGTTTGTTCAGTGCGCGGTAGTCGATGCAGAAACGATCACTACCGTCCTTCTTCTTGGTGAGGGTAACTGGAGCACAGTAGTCCGTGCACGACGTCGGAATCACCCCCTGTCTCAACATTTTGGATACCATCTCCTTAACAACCTCTCTCTTTGGAAATGGGATCTTGTACGGCTGGACACAAATGGGTGCCGTTTAGCGGTTCAGTCCCAGCTCATCCGAATTCTTCTTCTTCTTCTTCTTCTTCGTTTTTATCAGCGAGGCTATTATCCGAAAACAAGGGATCACAACCCTCCCACTTCACCGCATTTCTACTGATCCGCCTGTGGGGTTCGTTCCCAGCTCATCCGAATTCATTGCAAAACAACCTCGGTACGTATTGATAATCTCTCCGAGCTTTTTTGCTTATCTCCTTCCTCAAGATCCCCAACACCGAGGTCCTCCAACACCAGTTCACTACGTCTCGAGATGGGTAAATCGGGGTTTTGCTCTCTGGTGGTACAATTGACAACTAGCGCCTGAGTGCTGCAGTCGAAGGCCTTTGTCAACTAGTGTCTGCGGAGTACTTCCATAGCGATACGAATACTAGCATGGACCCTGGTCGTCTTCTTAGGTTTAAAAAATGCCCAACTTCAATTATGTATTCGCATGAAAAAATCATATATTCTTTGAATCCAGGACTACGGATATGCGGTGACAGAAAGTTGTTGCATAAATTTGATCGAACTTCCTCGCGTTTAAGAAGGGCTCCTGCTAGAGTGGACGGATCACTCAGTCAATAGTTTAATGCTGTTGTCTTTCACCTTTACTGGAAACTGGGTCACTGTGACATACCGGAGAATCGAAAGGTTTATGAATTAACAAGGTGGTTGTCCGAATTAGTAGGAATGAATTTGTTGCGATTTTTGCATTCAGCGTAGACTTTTAGTGTTTGTTTCGAGAACTTGCTGTTGCTGGATTACTTTAAGTGGTATGTGACCGCATCACTTGAAAAATGTGTTGGTGACGGTTGGTACTTGATCCATTGATCTACCATTCCATAACCCACAGTGACATCGAATAGTGAATGTGTGTATACGTAGGTATTCCATCGCCGTTGCGCACATCATGACCCATTTTCTGGGCTAATCCAAACCTGACGCTCGCTCAAATTTAGGATCGATTCGTTTCGATGCTGGTATAAAATAGTTATTTATGCTTCACCCAACATCCAGTATTTCTAATTTTGCAACAGCAAAACTCTTTCACACTCAAAAAGTATCCCCCAACGATAAACTTAAATTTAATTAGATGTGCTTGACTTGCATCCGATGACTTTTCGTCTAATCTTTCCGACAAAGCCATCTGTGAATGGCCATTACCGCTCCCACACACTAAGTGTAATGTAATCCTTTTGCTGACAAACATAATTGCAACACGATGTATCTCTCCCACAAAACAACAACCACAGCGCCATCACCCCCTCAAACTACTACGTTTACATACACTTCACACAACATTATCAAACCAAATTCGCTTTTAAATTTTGCCAATCGACAGTCGAGTTAAACTGGTTTCGTTGGTTAGTTCTGCAGTGTGTGCCGCAGCAACAGCAGTGCACCTTGCAGAGCTAAAACCGAAACCAAAACAACTTACCCATTACGCAATCCGCAAGATACCAACATATTCTTAGCCATGAAATCGTAAAAAGCGAAATGAATGTCGCCGCGTATCTGTCTCTGATCAAATGTCTTTCGATCGGCGTCGATGTCGGTGTCTTCACTGTCAACGACTTGCAGCAGCTTTGACTACAAATTCACTTGCAGATACACAGATACATGACGCAGATACACACCCGACGTGCTATGCGGAAACTAATTTTCATTTCTGTCTCATAAACATCATCGGAGCCTAATAGCCATATCGATTCGATGCCAATAGATGGGTCCAAGCACGCAGACAATTGAATCCAATCGGTCGCCTGTTATAAATCGTATTTCAATTGCATTACACGCAGAGAAACACACAAAGATACGAGAAAATGGGATTGAAGTGAAGAATAAAAAAACAAATCCTATCGCCGCTTTGATTAATTCCATTTAAATTGTCCAGCATTTCCATAGAAGCGCGAGCCCGCGAAACGACTGTCATTGGCGCCATAAGCCACGTACGAGCTAAGCTCCTTACCCTCTCAGGCTGTCGGTCTGACAGGCTGTAGGGAGGGCTAGAGGCGACATATAGGATGACGCGGATGGAAAACTTATAGCAGTTTGCGAGTCAAATTTAAAATTATTATCACCGTTCTGATGGAGTGTTGTAGAGAGCGGGAGGCTGATGAAGGCCGAACTGGTGGCGGCTTGCCCCTTTTATGCGAATTAATCTCCTCTCGTGTCTCGAGCGAGACGCGTGGGCAAGTCAATGAATATGCGCTTAGTACGGAATGATCTAATGTGCGGAATGATATTATTAGATGATGGTGTGGTGTTGTTGCTGTAAGGCAGGCGCCTTGCTGTTTAGTTTGTTATGTTTGGTAATTAAGTTCGTTGAGTTCCGCTCAAAAGTAAGTGGATTTTTGAGGGAAGGCTGTTTTTTTGGAAATAAATTGGAGCGGATCAGGAGATTGGCGTTATTTCAATTGTTTTTGGCACATCATGGTCACTGTTAACGAAGGAAAGTTTTTAGTTTGAAGTGTAGTTTTGGTTATGCTGACTGGGGAGAAGGCATTTCAATTACCTTAAAGGGGATAAACATCAATCAAAATGTTGCCTTAGAATCTACGAGCTGCCTTGTCGAGGTTCTTTTTCAATCGGTCTTAGATAGTTGTTTGTATGGAACAAACATTGCAATTCGCCTAAGCTTCGGCTAAGCTCATTATATCCTCTCACTCTATTTAATATGATTAGGCAGCTATACGGTGAATGTTTGGGTAAGAGGAAATGCAGTAGTGCCGCTGGCAACAGGAAAATTTCTTCCTCAGCGAGAGCAGGTTGAAGGGGCGCTAAAGACCATCGATGTCTGAACCAGAAGATGCAGACTAGCACTTAATCGCCCGACTCGTGCAACAGAATATTCGGGAAAACTTGGAGACCGAATCCCAAAATCATTCTACGAATGTGTACGGCTGTAGTAATGCCTTACTTACAGCAGCAGTCAGCCAGCAAAACCACTAACCTAACGGTCATCACAAAAGCACAAAGACTAGCGTGCATTGGTACCACAAGTGAAATGAGAACAGTACCAACAACAGGACTCGAGGCCATTTTCAACCAGATTCCACTGGGTATATCCATGATAGTTCGGCTTCCGACCTAGTGACCATAGCAGTTCCTGATACTGCAATGAGGGTAACACCACAGGGGGATATCACTTTCTTCATAGACAGCAAAGGCAGCAATAAAAGTTGTTTCTAGAAGAGCTCAAGGTTTTTGGAACACAAAGAACTAGAAAGTCAACGAACTGGCAAGAAGAAGTTCGGCACTAAACTCGGATCAATCCGACCCCTCGTGCATACATTCCGCCTTGCACACTTAAACTTGAAGCAGGGAATGAAGCTCTTAGGGACGTGAACGATTGGTGGACCTCTCTAGATACTTGTATCACCACTAAGAAGCTATTGCCTAAATTCGATAAAGCAAGGATCGATAGATTCATGCGGAGGGGTAGAAAATGCATCTCTGCTCTTATTGGAGTCATTACGAGGCATGGCACTATGCGGTACTACATGAAAAAGTTATATGTTACGGAAAAATACCTCTATAGGGTTGTGGTGACGAGGAATTTTAGAAGGATACGACCCACTTTTGTCAGGGGATGCTCCAAAAGTCCAAGCATTTCCTCTCAATTTTTTGCTTTACTACTCGCAGCAATTACCGAGTTATGTTTAAAGTTTGGACAACTCTCGATTTCCATTAGAACCACCACAGGTTATCCTAAAGGTGGTATTCTATCCCCCTACTATGGTCTATTGCAGTGGACCACCTTCTTAACGACCTAAACAACTATGAATTTGTAACACAAGGCTACACCGATGAGTTTTTTTTTGGCAAAAGCAAAGCGGCCTGGTTCCCTGGCTCCCACGTAGCGATATAATTGGTAGTATTAAGCCACCAGGGTGCGTGGCCAAGGGAATTATTCGGGATAAAATCATTGACACAGCTAATCTAAGATGGTCAAACTTACATGGTCACAGGGTGTCTAAGGCCTTGTGGCCTGTGCTAGATCGCAGAAAATCTGGGGAGATAATCAAGTTAGATAGATCGAGGCTAAGAACAGTGATAGGAATACTCTCTGGCCACTGTCTCCTAAGGAGGCATGCCATGAGACTAGGGTTATCCGATACGGATGTTTGTAGGTACTGCGACGACCTACATGTCTCAGAGGATATAACTCATATACTCTGTGAATGTCAAGGAATTGCCAGGACAAGGCTAAAGCATCTTGGAAGATACTTCTTCGATAACCTTGAAGAGGTGAGGTCCCTAAACCATAACAAGGATCTTTTCAGATTCTATAGGGAGATTAATTGCTTGGGAGAATGGGTTTAGGTCTTCTGCCGTGAAGGTTCCCTAGGGATCGCGATGGGCCCACTTTGGTGCCTAGTGTTTTATGATAACCTCATAACCCTACCTAACCTAACCTAACCTAAAGCGGCCTGTCGACGTCAATAAGTTGTCTACAGTCTTTTCTGCTGAGAGACAGCAAGAATGCCGCTGATTTCTTAAAGACGTCCGGGAGGATGCGTTAAGTCAATCTGCATCCTGGAGAGTCAGGCCGCACACAGTTGTAATCGTGAGAGACCAAATCGTCAATGGAAGCCCTAACCGAGGACGTAGAGATACCCAACGCGGGTTCGGGACCTGAGAAAGCCTTCTCTGAGCCTTGTCTAGCAATCTCATCGGAGGTCTCGTTCCCCAAGATCCCAGTGTGACCTGGGACCCAAATAAGAGACAGAGAATTAAGTTCGAAGAGTTTTTGGTTTCACGAACTATTTTGGAAATGGTTTAAGGGTTAAGCAAGCGCTTAAGTGCAGCACAGACGCAAATACTACTGTCCTTCTACCTGTACTTCACAACATAGTTCATGACCATTAGGATTGCATAAATTTCCGCTGGGAAAACAGACGCATATCTGCCTAACGAGAAAAGAAGTCTATTGTTGTCGTCTTCCACGAAGACACCAGCGCCAGACCCTTGACTGGTTTTGGAACCATCCGTGAAAATAAGACTACATTCCATTCCCGGCTCAGACTCTGGCCGAAGCCAGTCCTGAACATAAGGAAAGTCGACTCTGAATTTGCGCATCAGCTGAAGTTCTGGTGCTATTGCATCAGACGGCATATCCGTAAGACGGGAGTTGTAAGATAACTTTCGCGCGAGTTCATCAAAATCCCATATAGGAGTATACCGAAAACCGCTCCGCCTAAGACAATGGATGGCTTTAATAGTGCCACCCATGATATAAGTATCGAGGGGAGGTAAGTTCAGCAAAGCGTCTAGAGCAGAACCTGGCGTACTCGGAAAAGCTCCATTGCAGCTGAGACAAGCCGTTCTTTGGAGTTTCGCGCAAAAGGCAACCACATATTTACGCGAGAGCCGCTTCCACCAAACAACCGACGCGTATGCGAGGAATGTTCTTATCATAGCCGTGTAGATCCAGAGAACCTTATTCGGTGACAAGCCCCAAGTCTTGCCAAAAGCACCCTTACACTGCCAGAAGACTGAGAGCGCCTTGGATGTTTTCGACTCGACGTGTTTAGACCAATGAAGTTTCTTATCTAAAATCACTCCCAGGTATTTGGCTTCATTGGAAATGCGAATGGTGACGCCTTTTGAGCTGGCGAACCCCACAGGCGGATCAGTAGAAATGCGGTGAAGTGGGAGGGTTGTGATCCCTTGTTTTCGGATCATAACCTTGCTGATAAAAGGAAGAAGAAGATCAAAAGATGTATCTGGCAACCTTGCAACTAAATCCAACGCATTTCAAGTTCATCTGATTTTTCATCCTTCGGAGAACATCTGATGTCACTTGGTTGCAGTTGAGTCCACTATTTTGCGCTTTATCTATTTAAACGGCAAGTACCGAACGTACTGCTGCCTAATTACTTTACCCTGAAAACTTGACAGCGGCCCATCATTTTCAACCTAATTTGAACTAAATTGAGTGATTGTATAGGATTATTCCCAGACAATGGAACTGTGAAGCAGAAGGTTGAGGATTGCGGGTCTTCTACGTACAATGCACTTATTGTTTGAGAGCACCACCAATGTGCTTATCCAACATTGGTCTGATTGTTTCTCCAAAATCAATCGTAAGCCTCATTGTATCCTCTTGTAACTTTTCGCCAGAAATTCTATGCGAAGCTTAAGCCAACTCCAGTGACACAATAAAAATTGACGGTCCTTCATTCTTCGCAAGGATCACAGCCTCTAGTACTCTTGAGTGTTTATCCTTTAGAAATCCATTTCCTTTGTCTTCTATCGGCTTCCCTTGTGTTCTCACAATTGCCTCAAAAAAGAAATATGAAGGACAAATCTAATTGTACATAAATTATCATCTCCGCGACCCTTTGCAAAAGTTTTCTATTGCAAATGAATTTTTTAGCTTTTCAACTTAAGTTACCCCACCCCCATCAAACCCCAGCCACTAAAACCAGAGTAACTTCGAATAAAGCCAAAAACACAGCAACCTTGTCAGAAATGACAAAATTTCGTTCAGAAAACCACTTTGTCGTTGGCACATGCTAATTTTCCACCTGCCTGCCTTAAGTCCCATCACCTTGATTCTGCACAAGCCATGTTCTCTGCCGCCGGCAGCAACCAAGGTACCTACAAATTGCAATATGTTTTCGCCTTGAAATGAAATTTAAAATTAATATTTCGCTATCACGAAGGATCCAAACACGGGCCAACCTCTATAGATACACATCGACTGAGTGTACATCAAAAAAGGAAAGAAGAACAGATACGACCTAAGCTTGACGAGCTATAATTCACATCATCCATACGGGTTATAAATTCACTAGCGCTGCACCTTGCTTCATCATTTAGCAAAGTACCCACCACCAGAAGTGCAGATGCACACTGAATGGATGAACATCAGGAGGGCAAAAAAAACTGTACCTCCACCTGCCACTTGGTTTGCTACTCGTCGTATCTTTTCCCAGAGTGTTGTACACTAGTAAGGGTTGCTGGCAGCGAAATTAACATCTTCGGTGTCACATCGCGTTGGGCTAATTGAAATTTCATTATTCCAAGCCAAATTGAATGCCGATGGAATAAATTGCATTTGAAGTAGCTAAGTGGCAAAATGAATAGATACACACTTTACCTAGATAGAGATACCTTACAGATGCACGCCATCTAAATGGGTCATGTCCCTGAAGTTAATTGGAATTTTTATTTCGAAATGGGTGCGGTTCTCAAAGTGGGAAATTTAATTTTCCAGGGCAAAAGGATAATGCACACACAGATGCATACTTCAGTGAATAGAGACAGCTACTTCAAATGGATTTGCTACTCCATGCAGCCAGACCTTTTGAACTTTTGGCCGAGAAACACAGCTGAAACGAGTTTCATCCAAAAGAAGTTTTTAGTTTCGAAAACATGTTTTTCTATTTTTATTCGCGCAGCTCTAGGTACAATTGAATTGAGTTCATCGAAAATCTGAGATTGTCCTTCGACAAGGCAAAGGAAGAAAAGGGAAACATGTCAATAATAACAAAGGAGCGGCAAGGACCAGTAGTAGCGCGCACAACGATGATGGAAAATCAGGAAAGCATTTCACAACTGGGTGGGTTTTTAGAGAGTGTGTGCTGTGCATGTACAATGAAAATAATAGACAAAAATGGAGCAAGGATAACAGCGAGTCCTTCAGTGTTATTCGGTTGAATGGACACAAGAGAATGGGGAAAACTATTTGAACGAATATGTGTCGAGTTTCCGTCTGTCACACGGGCGATGAAGGAATGTTAAGGGTTCGAGAGGGAAGTGGTCTTTATTTTCGATTTAATGAGGGAAAAGTAAGGACGTGTGTACAGTGGGTCTGACAGAGTGGGATTGAACGATATTCCCTATTCCGAGTGCTATTACTTCCTCAAACGAACAGTGCAAGTTGAAGGAAATATTAATTTATAAGTTTCCTTAGTGAGCTTCCTTATTAGTTTTCTTCAACTACCAATCGATCATTGGTTGCCTTCAGTTTAGAACTCTAATATGGATGAGATCATCCTTGTAACTTAATAACATCCGAAGCTGAAACCTGAATCATATTCATTGTACTTTAGGATTGGAGTTGAATATCCACTTATTTACTTACTTAGATGGCGCTACAGTCCGGGGTGGACCTGGACCTCAACCAACAAACCTCTCCAGCCAGCTGCCTCCAGTTGCGCACGCCAAGTTGGTTGAGGTCCCCCTCCACTTGTTTGCGCCACCTACCACGAGGTCGTCCTCCGGGGTGGATTCGAAGACTTTCTTAGCGGGAACGTTGGGCTCCATCCGCTCTAAATGACCCAGCCATCTTAGTCGCTGTATGTGAACTCTTCTGGCTAAGTCGATGTCCTTGTACAGGCCGTATAGTTCGGCATAGTACCTTCTCCTCCACTCGCCGTCTATGCAGATGTAACCAAAGATCGCTCGAAGAATTTTCTCTCAAAATAACCAAGGGCATCCTCATCCGGTTTTGTCAAAGAGAGTTGCCTCTGCGCCATACAGCAGGACTGGGACGATTAGTGTCTTATAAAGAGTTACCTTAGTAGTTCGAGATAGGGCTTTGCTCTTCAGTTGCCGTTTTAGCCCATAGAAACAACGTTTGGCAAGAGTAATTCTTCGTGTGATCTCCCTACTGATGTCATTTACGGAGCTCACCATAGAGCCTAGGTAGACAAAGTCCTTTACTACCTCAAAATTATATCTGTCTATTGTGGCGTATTGTCCAAGACGCCGATGTTGGGGGTCCTTTTTTGTAGACAGCATATATATTGGTTTGCTTTCATAGACCACTAGACCCATCTTTGCTACCTCATTCTCAATACTCGTAAATGCCCCATTGACGGCCCGCTGGGTTCTTCCGATTATGTCAAAGTCATCGGCGTAAGCGAGTAGTTGTACAGACTTGTAACAGATTGTGTCTCCGGTGTTGGCTTGTGAGTTTCGTACAATTCTCGCAAGTACTATGTTAAAGAGATCGCATGATAGTGCGTCACCTTGTCTAAGACATTTCCTGACATCGAACGGTTTGGTGATGTTCTTACCGACTTTGATGGAGCAGCGAGAGTTCTCCATCGTCATTCTGCATAAACGGACGAGCTTGGCAGGGATGCCAAGACTAGACATGGCTCTGTATAATTCGTCTCTATACACGCTATCATAGGCAACTTTGAAATCGTTGAAGAGGTGGTGCGTGTCGATTTTATATTCATAGGTCTTTATCCAAGATCTGCCGTAGTGTGAATATTTGGTCAGTGGTGGACTTTTCCGGCCTGAAACCGCACTGATAAGGACCTATCAGATTGTTGACGATCGGCTTTAGGCGTTCACATAGTACGGCAGACAGGATTTTATATGCGATGTTGAGGAGACTTATACCTCAGTACTTGGCGCAGTTCAGAGGGTCTCCTTTCTTCAGGTTCCATTCATCGGGCATACTTTCGTTCGACCAAATTTTACAGATGAGCTGGTGCATGCTCCTTACCAACTCATCTCATCCTGCCTTGAAAAGTTCAGCGGCAAAGCCGTCGGCTCCAGCAGCTTTGTTGGATTTGAGTTTAGATATCGCTATCCTCACTGCATTCTGATCAGGTTGACGGGAATCTTGACTGTCATCGTCCTTGTTGAACGACTCATTCTGCCTGACAGTGGAATATTGGTCATCATCGCCGTTCGCCAAAGCAAAGTCCGCGTTCGGGATGTTGTCCAAAATATGGCGAAGCAATGCAATCAGTTTGAGAACCAAAATAAGACTGTTCCGCTCCAACGTTGAATCCGTTCTGCTATATGGTTGCAGCACATGGAGAGTGACCACTACTATCACCAGAAAGCTGCAAACGTTTGTTAATAGGTGCCTGCGCAATATCTTAAGGATTTTCTGGCCCAATCGTATCTCTAACGAACACCTTTACGGGAGAACGGGTCAGGAACCAATAGGCACAACCATCCAACGACGGAAGTGGCAGTGGATTGGTCACACGTTCCGAAAGGGTGACAGTTCCATAGCAAACCATGCTATGCAATGGAATCCTCTAACTCAGGATGGAAGAAGACCTGGCGGTCCGCGGAGAACAGTCGCGAAGGAGGCACGGCAGTTAGGGAAAAGTTGGCGAGAACTCAGAGACATTGCCAGAAACCGTACACGATGGCGCGTAGGCGTAGTAGAGGCCCTAGGACCCACAAAGGGATACAGGACATAAGTAAAGTAAGTAATGTGGGTCCCCGGACACAAAGGCATCCCTGGTAACGATGCGGCTGATAAGCTTGCCAGACTAGGTGCCCAATCTCCTTACATTGGACCTGAACCCTTCTGCGGTTTACCCACTAGCCAGATTAAAATAGAGCTACTTCGCTGGGTACGCGAACAAATGCTCTCACATTGGAATGCACAACCTGGCCTAAGGCATTCCGAGAAATTTATTAATTTCTCAATAAACAGAACTAGAGACATTCTATTAATGAGCAAACAGAATGCTAAGATCCTTACTGACTTCCTAACTGGACACTTCTCTCTCAACTATCATCTCAAGAAAATGGGCCGTGTTCAATCGGATACGTGCCGTCTCTGTCTTGAAGCCACAGAAACAGCCCATCACATACTCTGTGATTGCCCGGCCATAGTCAGACTGAGGCTAAAGCACTTTAATTAAGGCGTCACATCACGTTCTGATGTCACCTCTTCCTCAGCTCGAACTATTCTTAGGTTCATTAATGAACTTGATTTCAGCTAGTTGACAGATTCAAAAAAATAATCAATCAGGGGATAGCACAAAAGATCTTTTTAGGTCGCAGTGCTGTGTTTGCCCCTCATCCTCTTTAGGCCGCAATGCTGTGTTTGCACCTCAGTGCGCCGTTTGCACCTCCTCTTTCTTGCTTCACTCTAGCGAATGTGGTTTTTAAGATATGCGTCATGCGAAGGCCTGTAGGTCTAGCCTCAAGCGTAGTTATTGTCATACTCTCGAAATTTTACTATTAAATAGCTATCCAGCGGGCAAAGCGTGGAAGTAATGGTGCGACATTTGGGCCATTCAAAATCCCACACTTCTTTTCAAAGTCAAACTTATTCTGGAAAGTAACTATCTCCCCAATTCCATGCTCTCAATCTTCGTCTATCAGACAGAATGAATCATCATCAAATTTCCGTCCACCTAATCAAAGCGAAGTGAGGATAGCAATATCTAAGCTGAAGCTAAACAAGGCTACTGGACCTGATGGCTTACCGGCCGAATGCAGTATAGAGAAGAGCCATGTCTAGTTTTGACATAACTGTCAAACTTGTCCATCTGTGCAGGATGACGATGGAGAACGCTCGCTACTCCATCAATGTCGGTAATGACCTCACCGAGACCTTTGATGTCAAAAAAGTTTTTTCACAAGGTGACGCGATGTCATGTGACTTCTTCGTACTTGAACGGAGGCATTGCCAGAATTTCACAGTGGGCAGCTATGGTTTCGTGGTAGTAAGGGACTTTGTCCACCTTGGATCTGCGGTTAATTCTGAAAACGACATCAGCGCAAAAATCAAGCGAAGAATAATTCCTGCCAATCACTGTTTCTTTGGGCTGAGAAGGCAGTTCAACAGCAACAACAACTAAGAAGAGTCTATGTAAGACCCTGACCATCCCAGCCCTGCTTTATGGTGCTGAAACATCGGCTTTTTTGAAGGCTGGTGAAGATATCCTTGGTCGCTTGGAGAGAAGAATTCTTCGTAAGATATTCGGTCCGGTTTCCGTTGAGGGGTTTTGGAAATTCAATGACGAATTATACGAGCTGTACAACAACATGAACTTAGTCGAGAAACTGCACATTTGGCGATTGAGATGGCTAGGACATGTAGAGTGAATGGACCCCAACCTTCCGGTCCGCAGAGTTTTCGAATCTTACCGAGAGGGACGACGCAGTAGAGGGCTTCCTCGCCGTAGGTGGCGTGCACAAGTTCAAGGGGATCTCGACTAGCTTGGAGTTCGCAACTGGAGACAATTAGCTAAAGACCGAGCTAAATGGAGAGGCTTGTTGGTTGAGACCCAGGTTCACCCCGAACTGTGGCGCCACTTAAGTAAGTAAGTAAGTAAGTAATATTCTTCTTCTTCTCCTCCTTCTTTCTCTTTGTGTAACGTTAGGGTTGTCCTTTCTGTTGATTTTTAATTTCCTGGTCTGATGTTAGCGGGTCCTAATCTAATGCAATTTTATACCATCGCCCTAAACAAGCTTTAACTGATTTCGTTTCTTTTTTTACTTTCAGGTACGTACTCTACACATACTGAATATGTAATACGGAATCTATAACAAGCTACAAGGTATATTTCGTTGCAAAAAAAAAAAACATCAAATCACTTTTCATTAATTAAATAGGTCCATTATCCTACCCATTTACGTCATCCTTTCCTAATTTCCTCCATAAAAATCGATTGACATAAAAAAAGAAAACATTCAGCCGGTCAGCAAGTATCCCAACAAAGTACAAAAGCCATCCCCCGGACCGATATTTAGTAATTTTCTATCTATCATCATTTATTATGTAAATCTAATTTGATAAATGAAACAACTCCGACCAATTAGCAATCGCATCTTTCTTCTCAGTTAAATATGATGTCAGTTGGAGTCGATGACGGTATGGACCAGAATACCTGAACCCAAATATTTGATTTATTCATAAAATTTCAATTTTTCACTCCGAAAAATGTGTATGGTCGTCGGCGTTTTCCCAATCCGTGCTACCACACCCGTGACCGTTTCTAATTAACTAATCTTCTCCGGAAACTCCATATAATACCAATCCAATCCATCTACAATCCAAGGGAAATTAATTTGCACATTGATAATGAAAAGTGTAAACGAGACAAACACGCACACACACTCAAAAACCAATCAACAGAAAATGGATCTGATAGTAAAAGTATATAGATGTTCCTGACACACTAAAGATGCTTTTAAAATGGTCCACAGATACACCTAAACGGTCTACAGATACATATGTATCTACAGTCCCCGAAAAACGTGGTCATCCCACGTCCAAATTTAATCCGTAATCCGTGGCGACAATCAACCCACGTCGAGGTGGTGTTTATATTTCATTCATAAAGCCGTTGTGTAAAGAAGAAGCTATAAACAATATCGTAATGCCCCAATTTGGATTTTGACGCGCGGCCTTAAAGAAAGAAAGATACTACCATTCCCGGGCATGAAATGTATCACACAACTTTGATGACAACAGTTGCTTTGTTTAGAGATGAATCCAAGTCGGATGCGAAAGAGAGCAAGACAAAAACGGGTCACCGGATGAATGTCCTTTGGTGGACTGACCTGAATAAACACCACAAAGTCCGCCAAGCTGGTGAGATGGTACTTGGACTAGAGATCTCAGTATTGTTCTGCAGTTTCTACTATTTAACCAGAAGTTCATTAAACATTTTTCCTTTTGCTCTGTGAGTACACATTTTTTGTTCTCAAGTTTCCTGGATCTCGTCCAAAATCACGGTGTCCTTTCGAATGACATCAAGACAAACAGCAGAAGAAAGGGTGTATGACTGCTTTGCATCCGCTTCCGAATGAATGGACTCTTGGGTTGGGGCAGAAGATTTCTGGTGGATAATATTCAATTTGCGAAATGGCTCTGTGAAGGATGTGTCATCGCACAAAAATGAGATAGAATGGTCAGTGAAAGGACGAAAATCAGATACAAGACAAAAGCTTTTAGATTTTTTCTGTTTTGTGTGTCCTAGACATGAATGTGACAGTTGATGATATATGAACACATTCTTTGGTTATGTGCTTCTAATTGAGTGTGGAACAGTATTGCATTCAAGAAGGGATACAGGAGGTGGTTGGTGGTTTTTTTTTTTTTTTTTAAAACAAACACTGAAGGAACCAAATTCTCAAACATTCTTAATTTCAATTGATATGTTGTCAAACATATTTAACTACCTTCCTTCATCGATCCACCATACAATGGCCCGCTTATCCTTCATTTGCGTCACATAGGTAGGACACTTAGGTGGACTCTCCATCCTTCTCAATCCTCCGCCACTGACTCCAACTCATCTAGACGGCTCCAGGAGAGATATCAGACTTGATTCAACTATCAATTTCTAAACCTGCTAGGAAGTCGTTTACCTGATGGCACGGCAATCATGACACGTCTTGGAACCCGGTTTTTGGGACATATGCGCTATGTGACCGAACTATCGAAGCATCGATTGTTCCGTTCGGAGAAGTTGCTGCTCAACATTGTGTGTCTCGTGACCTCTGCTGTTGCGTACTCGATCCCTACGAGTTATTCCAGCAACACCGCGAGGGACCTCATTTTGGCAGCTTGTATCCGCGATCTTATTCCTTCGGTCACTAATCGATCCAGTCTATCTTAAAGAGACAATGAAGGAAAGGCCTTTGGTTTGGAGGACAGTAAGCTGCCCAGTACCGATAGAATATGGTCGGGATTTCTTAATTGTTCTTTTCCTCTCTTCCTGCAGAAAAAATATTAGAAATCCCGATCATATTCATTCGGTACTTGGCAACTTCCCGTTCTCCACTTTGAGTTTTGGTGTGTCCAGGACGCGGCATACACAGCACGCCGGAAATGGTTCCTATTCTGAGGCATTTTCATATTGAATACTCACCTTCAGGGCTTTACTGTTGAATTGCCTTATAAGCCCAAAAACAGCGATTGGCAAGAGTTTTTCTTCGCTTGATTTCTGCGCTGATGTTGTTCTCAGAGTTTATATCAGAGCCAAGGTAGACAAAGTCCCTTACTACCTCGAAGTTATAGCTGCCCACTGTGACGTTTTGTCCAATTCGTCGATGTTGGCTTTCCCTTCTTGTTGACACCATATACTTGGTTTTGCCCTCGTTTATCGCTAAACCCATTTTGGCCGCTTTCGCCTCAATGCTTGCAAATGTGACACCGGTGACAGCCCGCTGAGTTCTTCCGATAATGTCTATATCATCGGCGTATGCAAGCAGTTGTACAGACTTGTAATAGATTGTGCCTCCGGTGTTGGCTTGTGAGTTCCGTACAATCCGTTGAAGTACAATGTTAAAGAAGTCACATGACAGCGTGTCACAATGTCTAAAACCTTTTTTGACATCAAAGGTCTCGGTGAGGTCATTACCGACCTTGATGGAGCAGCGAGCGTTCTCCATCGTCAGCCTGCACAGACGGACAAGTTTGGCAGGGATGTCAAAACTAGACATGGCTCTATAAAGCTCTTCTCTATAGATGCTGTCATAGGCGGCCTTGAAATCGATAGAGAGGTGGTGAGTATCGATTTGGAATTCTTAGGTTTTCTCCAGGATCTGCCGAAATGTGAAGATTTGATCGATGGTGGACTTTCCTGGCCTGAAACCGCACTGATAGGGTCCAATCAGGCTGTTGATAAAAGGTTTCAGGCGTTCACACAATATCGCAGAAAAGATCTTGTATGCGATGTTGAGGAGACTGATGCCTCTATAATTTGCGCAGTTGAGGGGGTCTCCTTTCTTGTGGATCGGGCAAACGATGCTGAGATTCCATTCGTCAGGCATACACTCGTCTGACCAAATATTAGAAATGAGGTGGTGTATGCACTCTACCAATTCATCCCCAGATGCCTTGAAAAGTTCGGCCGGTAAGCCGTCAGGTCCAGCAGCCTTGTTAGATTTTAGCTTGGATATTGCTATCCTCACTTCGTTTTGGTCAGGTGGACGGAAATTTTGACTATCATCGTCTATGTTGAATGGTTCATTCTGCCTGACAGCGGGATGTTGGTCTTCGTCGCCGTTATACAGTCTGCAGAAGTAGTTTTTCCATATTCTCAGCACCGACTGTGATTGTTCTACAAGGTTTCCATTTTCATCTCTACAGGTTTTACGGGTATTGCTCCTCTGACACGTTTTTTTTTTTACCTTTTGGTAAAACTTCCGTACATTGTTCCTGGAGTATAAACTATCGATATTCTCAAACGCGCGCTTCTCATCCTCTTTCTTCTTCAGCTCTCGTCTTCCTTTGCAGCGCCGCTTTGTATGCTTCTTGTTTTGCTGCATGCACTCGCCGGCATTCTTCGTCAAACCAGGGGTTTCGCGGTGGTGGGCGAGCGAGACCCAGCACATCAGTCGCGGCGTTTCTGGTGGCATGTTGGCAGCGTTGCCACTGGTCTTCGGTACTTGATGCTGGCGGCAAAGGGGTGATTGAGAGATTTCGGGATACGCGTTCAGCGAAGAGTCTGGCGGTCTCTTGCGATTGTAGCTTTTCGACGTTAAATTTTCTCACAGTAATTCTTCTTTGTTGCTCAGATTGGGATAGCCGCATTCGTACCTTGGCTACAACAAGGTAATGATCCGAGTCTATGTTGGCCGCTCGGAAGGTCCGGACATCCAGAATACTGGAGGCATGCCTTGCGTCGATCGCAGTATGATCAATTTGGTTGATCGTTACATGATCATTGGACCGCCATGTCTGCTTAACATCGAGATGAGGAAACCATGTGCTTGCTATGGTGACATATCGCTCCACAGCGAAATCAATTAGCCTTAGTCCGTTATCAGACGTGGTGTCGTGTAGGCTTTGCTTACCGACTGTCCTACCAAAGACGTCCTCCTTTCCTATTTTGGCGTTAAAATTGCCCAATACGATTTTAACGTCGTATTTAGGACATTGCTCATATGTTTTGTCGAGGAGCTCGTAGAAACACTCTTTGGTGGCAGGGTCTTTTTCTTCCGTGGGGGCATGAAAATATATTAGACTTATGTTAGCGAATTTAGGCTTGATCCGGATAGTCATAATACGCTCGCTTACGTGTCGGAAGCTTAAGACTTCTGGCCTAAGTCTTCCGTGTATGACAAATCCGCATCCGAATAAGCGTTGCCTGTTGCCTCAGTAGCACTCACCGTAGTAGATGTCACAGTTTTTCATCCTCTTTTTGCCCGGCCCATCCCATCGCACTTCCTGGATGGCGGTAATATCTGCTTTATAGCAGTCTAGAGCCTCTGCTAGTTGTTCGGCTGCACATGGTCTGTAAAGGGACAGAACATTCCACGTACAGATCCGAAGGTCGTTGTCCTTATTTCGTTTGCTGGGGTCGTCATTAGTTGAGTCATCCTTATCCGAGGCTTTTGGTTGATTCGGAACCATCAATTTTTTACGTGGTAGGGAAGTTACCCCGACGGCACAACCCCCAACCTGGAGGGCCAGTTCCTTAATTATTCTCCTAAGACGGGGGGCCGGGTACACCGGTGCCAGTAATCAACTACGGGAGTATGAGCGCTGCCGTTGGCCTATTAAGGGCTCCTCCGCCACCATCTCTATTCCAATGTCCTGACCAACATTGGGAATTCCTTACCGACCTGTGATCCGAATACGTCGAAGCAGCTCGCGCAAGATATTCACTAAGTTCAACCTAACTGGAACTATAGACGCCACCGTTGACTACGTCTAGGGAATTCGTCCGCTGCTGCCTGGAACAGGTATAAGTGCTCTAGTGAGGAAATACTCTTTCCCTCCTCTTTCATCTGGACTTAATGCCCAGTCTTGCAAAAGGCGAGTCCTCCAGTCTTACCCCGTTCAGATCACAAGGAATGTAAAAGATTTCGCTTCGTTAAGATTAGAAGGGCAGTAACACAGATAGGATGTATTATGCTCGCATGTGACACGGTTAGAAGTCGAATCTTGAGTAGGCTTTTAAACACCTACCCAAGGGCAAAATGCTTGTCTGTTAGGCTAGGTAAATGAGTGCCTTGTGACGTAAGTCACTGCTCACTTAGGCCAATAAAAGTTCCTTGAGCCCATTTCATTTTTTTTCCCTGGACTGTTCTCAGAAAAACTGATCCCATCTAGATAATGAAGTGAATCTCAGAGTGTCTGTCAGCTCGGAAAGGGAAAGCTAGTTTAGACCACCTAGATAGGGATATGAATCTCAGGAAATCTTTGAGCTCAATGTGACGGAGGTCCTTCAACTCAATGGAGAAGTAGCTACCGAGTGTCCTTATTCTTCTGTCGGCGAGGACAGGGCATTCCGACAGCAGGTGTCAGACAGTTTCAATTTCTTCCTCATCCCTGCAACTCCTACAGAATTCGTTGTGAAGTACGCCGATACGCTCTGCGTGTTACGATTAAGCCTAACTAAAGAACGTATTCTCCTCAAATCATAAGCAGGCCACGGCGTCCTGGCAGTGAGGCACGTATCCAAATGGACCAATCGTCTGTTGGCTTTGCTGGTGGCTTCATCTCCGACGAGTTTATTTATGGAGCTAATAGGAACCTTCATGCAGGGGAGGGCCTGCGAGATATGCAACGCCGACTCTTGCGAGTTCGTTTGGTCTTTCATTACCCGGTATGTCTATATGTCCTGGTGCCTAGCATAGGGCCACCTTTTTGGCTTCTATCCAGAGCCTTAACGGCTGCCTGGTTGTCAATGTAGACAATAATTGATTTACACACGTTGTTACATTTGGTGCTAAATTTTGCAGCCTGGATAACAGCTTGTGATTTAAGCTTGAAAGACACTGCAGCCTATGACCTATGGTCATGAAATTTGGGTAGTGACCGAAAGAATAAGATCGCGGATACAAGCGACCGAAATGAGGTTCCTTCGCGGTGTTGCTGGAATAACTCGTAGAGATCGAGTGCGCAAGAGTACGCGAGGCGCTCAATGTTGAGCAGCTACTTCTCCGAACGGAACGATCTATGCTTCGATGGTTTGGTCACGTAGTGCGTATGCACTTGGACCGGCTTCCAAGACGCGCCATGGTTGCCGTGCCATCAGGTAGGCGACTCCGCGGAAGGCCTAGAAATAGATGGTTGGACCAAGTCCGACATCTCTCCTGGAGCCGCCTAGGGATTCCTCCTGATGAATTGAAGTCAGTGGCGGAGGATCGAGAAGGACGGAGAGTCCACCTGAGCATCCCACCCCTGCGACCCTCATGAAGGATTAGCGAGCCATTGAAAATGTACGTATGTATGTATGTATGTAGACACTGCAGCTGTTGTTAACTCTGAAGGAGGGAACCGACATCCATTTTGGAACCTTCAGTGAAGAAGGCCCATTCCTCATTACTAGTGACTTGTTTGTTTTTCCAGTCATTTCTGTCATGAATTCTGATATTAAATGTCTGTATTGGAGCTACCTCCCTACTTGTGATCTCTCATCTGGATAGAATAGAGTTATACCCGTATAGTGCTGATGACCAGAATTCTGCTTCCCCCAGTCTGAGTGCCGATTTGGCCGCGCCGTGTTTTTGCAGAATAGCAATGAGACTTAGCATAATCTCCATTACGTATACAAGTAGGAGCCAAATAAGTGGTTAGAGTACACCACCTTGAGGTGTCCCTCTACAGACCTGCCTTCTGTTGCAAATAGCTTCTAGCATTGAATTTATCCTTAAGTGTCGATATGAGTTAGGTTAGGTTAGGTATGAGGGCTGGTGTAGGGGATAGAAAACCTTTACACCATACTCAGGTTAATATAGATTGTGATACTCATGGGGGGGAAAGAGGATAGATTAGAGAATCCCTTCCTCGTGAAAAGCAGAAAATAAATCGTCTTTTATACAATACATATCCTAAAGAAAGCATTTAGTACTTACTGTGCCCGACATACAAACCACTCAGAGGATTTGATGAAGTTTGCGATGTCGTTTATTGGTCTGTTGGACAACTCTTTTAAATTCTTAAAGAAGTGTTGTCCAAGGAACTTATTTCTCAAATGATAGAAGCCTGGGCAGTAGCAAAGAAAGTGGGTGGTGTCTTCCTGAACCTCCTCGTCACCGCCACCGTCACCGTCACCTCGTCACTGATATGAGTTACTCTGTTAATTCATTATCAGTGTCAGTTATACTACACTGTTTATGTTAGGGTAGATTCTCGAGATTAGTCCTTCTGTTACCCTGAGCCATCCTCGGCTCAGGGTTTGTAGCCAAGATCGTTTGAGAAAAAATTTCTCTGGTTGGTGTCTCTTTCTAGTTCTGCGTAGGCTTGGGTATTCGCATAGGAAATGCGGCATGCCCTCATCAGCATAGGTCCCTCTCTGCTATATTTGATTTTAGAACTGCCAAGCGGGGTTAACGATTTTTTGCTAGTTCGCCGACCATCTTGTTACCATGGATGCTCCTTCATCCCGGGACTTTGATTTGCTCTTAGCTTGACACGACATCGTTTAACTAACTTTGAATTAACTACTGCGGATACATTGGATTGAATTGCCGCTTGACTGTCTATATACATGTCGGTATCTATTCGTCACCTTTATTAGAATAGCACTACATCTGATCACTGCAAATTCTGCGTCAACTATGTGGTCCTAGGTAAGTCCTTTGCAATCGCATAGTCTGTGAAGCTGCCAGAGAAAGAATCTCTTACTAGTAAAAAGTGTGTACTCCAACCTGTAGCACTCCGTGAGACTAACAAACTACAGATAAACTCGTACAGCACCCTCCATGTGCGGTAATTCATTTCCCGCCTTAAACATCCAATTTAGTTCCATTGTCAACTCAATCGCTTTCACCCAAAAACACCCTTCTGCCACGATTTTCCAATTAGTTCATTCATCCCAATATTGTTCCATTCAATTACACAAAAGGCAAAAGTCACCACAGCGGTATATCTCATCACGATTTCTAAACAAAAAAAAAAAAACTTGATTATTGCATCTGTTGTACTTGGCACGAGCATTCGAGTGTTAAAATGCCGCCGTCGCCAATAAGTCAAGTGGAGTTTGTACGCGTGCGCACGTTGCATATAATTACCACCGAGCAAGACAATAAAACACAGGCACGGGGCAAACCAAAAAAAAAAAGGAAACTCCTTCAGAGTTGTGTCGCAGCACTAATTGTCTTTTTTTTTTCGTAAAGAAGATACAAATATCAAGTGTTTCAGCTACTGTACCGGAAAATTCATTGCTTCTTCTCTCTCACTGTACCGGCATTTGATATCATAAATTCTTTGACACAAACAAAGCCATACCTTTGTGCAACTGCAAAACTATGAATAGAAAACTTAAGCCATAAAGAGATCTCC
This sequence comes from Brachypalpus laphriformis, assembly GCA_945910035.1. Lineage (NCBI taxonomy): Eukaryota > Metazoa > Arthropoda > Insecta > Diptera > Syrphidae > Brachypalpus > Brachypalpus laphriformis. The sequence goes on from OX246756.1 coordinate 162,488,476, forward strand.
CAGAAGAAGTCGTAGAAATAAAAAGTTAAAGATACAACTTGACATCAATATCCAGCGAAGCATTGTCTTGGAACTGAGGTGTATACTACCACGAGACCATGAGCTGCTGCTGCTGCAGTTAAACGCACAACAAGAAAAAGAAGTTTAAGTGCATTTTAACAAGCAAATGCATTTTCTTCAGATGACGGCTTACAAGGTTGTGGTAATGGTGTTAACATACGGCACAGGGGGCTGAGTTTGGTAAAAAAAACAGTGAGATCGGCAAGAGATGACAAATCCGACAGAGCTGCAGTACTTAAATTATTTATAATATGTCGAAAATCAAACCTCGAGCAGGGCCGCCTATCATGTTTAACAGCTAAAGTCCTTGCAGAAGGAAAGACCGCTACAGCCAAAGATGAGGCTACAAATAAATCTTACGAGGATATATGAGGTGTTAGCATTTATAAAATAGCAAAATACCATTAAAAGCCACAAAAGATACAACTTACTTACTTAGGTGGCGATACAGTCCTGTGTGGACCTGGGCCTCAACCAACAAATCTCTCCAGCCAGCACGGTTACGAGCCAGCTGCCTCCAGTTGCACACGCCAAGTTGTTTGAGGCCCCCCTCCACTTGTTTGCGCCACCTACCACGAGGTCGTCCATCATGGGTGGATTCGAAGACTTTCTTAGCGGGAACGTTGGGCTCTATCCGCTCTAAATGACCCAACCATCTTAGTCGCTGTGTGGGAACTCTTTTGGCTAAATCGATGTCCTTATATGTATAAGCCCTATAGTTCGGCACTTTCTCCTCCACTCACCGTCTATGCAGATGGAACCAAAGATCGATCGAAGAACTTTCAACTCAAAATAACCAAGGGCATCCTCATCCGGTTTTGTCAAATAGAGTTGCCTGTGCGCCATATACCAGGACTGGGATGCTTAGTGCCTTATACAGAGTTACCTTAGTAGTTCGAGATAGGGCTTTGTTACTCAATTGCCTTCTTAGAAACAACGATTGGCAAAAGTAATTCTTCGTTTGATATCCCCACTGATGTCATTTGCGGAGCCTAGGTAGACAAAATCCTTTACTACCTGAAAATTATATCTGTCTATTGTGGCATTCTGTCCAAGACGCCGATGTTGGGTGTACTTTTTTGTAGACAGCATATATGCTGTCGGTGGAGCCTGGCAGGGATTTGAGGAACTCGTCTCTATACACGCTATCATAGGCAACTTTAAAACCAATGAAGAGGTGGTGCGTATCGATTTTATATTCGTGGATTTTCTCCAAGATCTGCCGTAGTGTGAATATTTGGTCAATGGTGGACTTTACCGGCCTGAAACCGCATTGATAAGGACCTTTCAGGTTGTTGACGATCGATTTTAGGCGTTCACATAATACGGTAGACAGGATCTTACATGCGATGTTGAGGAGTCTTATACCTCTGTAATTGGCGCAGTTCAGAGCGTCTTCTTTCTTCAGGATCGGGCAAACGATGCTGAGGTTCCATTCATCGGGCATACTTTCGTCCAACCAGATTTTACAGATAAGCTGGTGCATGCTCCTTACCAGCTCAACTCCTCCTGCTTTGAAAAGTTCAGCGGCAAGGCCGTCCGCTCCAGCAGCTTTGTTTTATTTGAGTTTAGATATCGCTATCCTCACTTCATTCTGATCAGGTTGACGGGAATCTTGACTATCATCGTCACTATTGAATGGCACATTCTGCCTGACAGTGGAATATTGGTCATCATCGCCGTTTAACAGTCTACAGAAGCGTTTCTTCCATATCCTCAGCACCGACTGCAATTCTACTATATTGCCATTTTCGTCCCTGCAGGCTTCTGTTTTGGCGTTGGAACCCTGGCATGTTCTTTTTACCTTTTGGTAAAATTTTCGAACATCATTCCTGCAATAAAGTCTCAATTTCCACGATCGAGCGCTGCTCATTCTCCTTTTTCTTCTTTCTGAGAAGTCAATGTTTCTCTTTTCTCCTCCGCGCATAGAGCTCGCGAACAGCTCTAGTCCTTCTATGCAGCACCGCTTTGTACGCCTCTTGTTTTGCTGCATGCGCTTGCCGGCATTCCTCATCAAAGCAAGGGTTCGTTGTGGTAGCCCAGAGAAACCCAGTACCAAGTACATCTCTGATAGCTTGTTGGCAACGCTGCCACTGGTATTCCGCATTTGCTGCTGGCGGCATAGGACTTAGCTAAAAAGAAACTCGATCGGCAAAGGCTCTGGCGATCTCTTGTGATTATAGCCACCCTACGTCAAATTTCCACCCTACGGAAATTTCAAATTTCCTCACCGTATTTCGTTGATCTCGCTCCGTTCTGGCTAAAACTAGGTAATGATCCGAGTCCACGTTGGCTCCTCGGAAAGTCCAGACACCCAGAATCCTGGAAGAGTGTCTTGCGTCGATCGCAATGGTTGACAGTTTCTCGATCAAAGGAGAGCTATGTTCCCTTGTGAATATCGAAGCGTGGGAACCGCGTACTAGCTACGATAAAGTTTCGTCTCGTTGCAAAGTCGACTAACCTGAATCCGTTGTCGGATCTGATATCGTGCAGGCTGTGCTTTCCGACCACGCTACTAAAGACGTCCTCTCCTTTTAATTTCGTGTCTAGGGCATTGCTCATACGTCTTGTAGAAGTAGAGCTGGTAGATGTCATCCTTTGTCGCGTCGTCCATCTTCTCGGAAGGGGCGTGAGTGCATGTTAGGCTAATGTTGGCGAATTTAGCCTTGATACGGATAGTCATGGCGCTCGTTCACATGCCGGAAACTCAAGCTGAAAGGTATGGAGAGATGATAACCGACTTCTGTTTTTGGCCCGAAATAGGGAACATGTGGTTTCAGCAAGACGTTGCTACCACCCACCCAGCCAACGAAACATTGGCGTTATTAAGGGAAAAGTTTCCAGGTCGTGTTATTTCGAGAAGAGGTGATGTCGACCGGCTACCACGATCGTGCGATTTAACGCTCTAAGACTGTTTTCTTTGAAACTGTATTAATTCGGTGGCATACGCCAATAAACCAGCATGAATTCTTGACCCTGAAAGAAAAGGCGTTATTCAAGGCATTGCTGGAATCCAGCCGAATTTATGTTGAAGAGTCATCCGACATTGGATCCCTCAGATCTGCTCCTGCAAACGAAGTCGAATATTGTTTTTTTTTTCTAAAACTAATTACAATTCGGCGCAAACTGCCATCGAAAGTGGTCAAACTGAGTAATCGAAGGTTTTGTGTTTTTCAAGACAAACATGAATTGTAACCTAGGAACCCTGGTGAGCCGTTTACTTCCTAATTACGCCGTAAACCACGTCAATACAAATACAATGTTTGCCAGTTTTTACAGCACGCTACAGCTCCAAATTGGTGCTCAAAATCTGATTGCTGCATTTTGTTTCTTAATTCTCCATCAAGTCCCACCATAAACATGTGCATAAGTTCAAAAGAAATAACCTTCCTCCCTAATCACTCTAACCGACCAGATTGCTGTCGCTGTTTTTGCTATATCTATCGCCTTCTGCTGTTTTATCCTTAAACCCTGGGTTTGTTTATTTTCTGAATGCAAAAAGCAAAAGCGAAACTAATTACATGCCCTGGGTGCACTTGAAAACATTGCAGCCCCACCCAAACATGGCGCACCATTCTCGACCCTAATCTTGCATCCTGCCCCCATGTGTTATGTGTTTTGCTCATGCACAAGGAGCATGCTTGCTGTTTTTATTTTAAAAGGCTGCTACTCTTGGCCCTATTTTCCATGCTTTGCGGCCACAATTTACCACGAATTTTTTCGGTCCAATTAGTGAAGCGTACTTAGAGATACGTGATCATGTCCCAAAATAAAGTCTTTCAAAGGAGAAAAAATAAAAAGATTCGATTGAACTAGGGACCATGTGTTTCGTTTCATATGATTTATAGCCATAGAAGGGTTTTGACATTTTTAGGGCAAATATTTACCCGAGGTATTTCAATTTCCCAGAAAAAAAAACGTCTTTGGTAGAGGTAAGTGAATTGGAGTGTGATTATCCAAAAATACCAGAGCCATGGATGTTGGCGTCACGGGGTGAGGAAGCAGATTCTACAGCACATGTGACCTAACTTCCGCTCTGTTAATTATAAAGGAAATTAATATTCATGAGGATTTACAGATGACGGATGATAATTTACAAAATGTGTGGATACGAGACACGTTTTGGTGGCACCAACAATAAGGGGCGGGAGTTGAACTTCATTTGAGGTGGTAAGCATAAGTGTTCATTAATCATTTCGGATAAGAAGTCAGCAGCTTTTCAGTGTGCAGTGCAATTTGTATCTACGATCCTATTTTGAGACATAAGTGTATTCACATGTCTAACAAGGATGTTTTTACATGTCCAAGGAGAGTTTTTAAGTGGATTTTGTCGTCTAAAAAGTTATGTCTAGACGGGAGTAGATACTTGTTTAGAATTTACATGCACTGGGCAGTGGAGATAGAATTCAATTTAAAGTTCAGCTGTTTGTTGAGGAGTTTTGTATTTTGAAGTGCAGTACAGACCAGTTTTTAGATACACAGCCTATAGCTGGTTCCAAAAAGTCACCAGTTTCGGTGCCACCTTGGCGCCCCTCAATCCAAAATCTCACAAAACAACTCACCATAAAGGGATACACAACTTATCCAAATCTAATGAGTAACAAGTGCCGTTTATAAGCTCATTACAGTGCAGTAGTAGTAATTCGAATGCAACACCCAGCACAGAAATTCCCCAGTCGTCGACCACTCGAGTGCACCATAAATGCAACCAACCTCACTCTCCTCGTTTACTTGATTTCAGTGTTGTAGCCCCATGGAGGAGAGGCAGACTAAATCACCGGCTCCACGCCGCAAATAAAATAATTTCATCAATTAATTGAATTGCATTTGGTCGGGCTGCTGGTAGTGGCAATCTCTGGGTGGGCAGTTGGCGCGTTCAAGTGTGATCCTATTTTTTTTTCTTTTTTTGTGGAACGACAGAGATGAGGATTTGCCAGGCCACTTACTCCAACTGAATTATGTTAATAATGTTTTTGATTTGAGGCTTAACTTGCAATTGAATTAATTCGTTTATTTTTTATGAACACCAGACATCGTCAAAGTGCAGAGGGGATGTACGAGTATCTCTGCCCCTGGATGTCAGTATAAGGTGCCTGTGCATGTAATTGGTTAATTATTGCCATATGTGTGTACAGTGTTGCTTGTGTGCTATGCCACTTAAACACTACTATGTACGTTTATGCACATAGAGAGAGAGCATCAATATTTCACTTTGATGTTGCTGTAGATACAAGTTTGTGAAGTGCGCTGCAACTTTTGTTTACGCAAATACATCAAAGTCTGTGTCGTTTGCGAGTCTTTCCTTGTCGTCAGATGAGGGAGAGCCTTCAAACACAAAACTGAAACAGTGAAGTGTGCAAACATCTTTAAATATTTTATGTTTGTTGATTAGCACTTGAGTTTTTGCATTGAAAGCAGATGAAAGGGTGCAGATGAAGGCAAACCAGTGGTGGTCTCTGTGGGGATAATTGAAATTTAATCGTATTGCACTGAAGAATCTATGGATAGAACTTTTCGAACAGTTTGGGAATTCAAAAGGAAATGCTTTGGATTTGGTAAAAACGATCATCGTAGTTGTAGGAGGACTCAAACGAATGCCGACTATTTCTCTCCACCATCAATGATATTCTACAGGGGGCAGTGTTGTAGCTAATATAATAGCTAAAATCATCCTGAAGCGAATCAAACTACATCTCGAAGTGTGTCACTCGATGCTGATTAAGCAGGTTTTCGCTCTGGATCCTCCTGAGTCAACCACATCAACACCCTACGGATCATCGTCGAGCAGTGCATTGAATAAGGATCGACACTTCACCTGCTGTTCGTCAATTTTGAGAAGGCGTTCGATAGGTTCAACAGGGAGTTTATTTGGAGATCTTTACGCAGTTACGATAGTTCTACGTTCTACGCAGAGGAAGGTTGTCTGAGAAATTCGAGATCCACCAATACTATTATTATTGGTGATAAGCGATGTGCTTCGTGCAGCTCTATCGGCGGAAAACGGAGGAATTCGATGGACTCTTACAGCCCAACTGAAACATCTTGTCTACGTTGACGATGTTTGCTTACTCTCTCATAGAATTAAAGCTCTCCATCAAATGATAAAAAATGTGGAGAGAAAGGAAGGCTTCGTCGGGCTGAAAATGTATACGACAAACACTCAAATTATAAGCCTTACAACAGCTATATGCATTGCTGGACAATCGGTAGAGTGAATAGACGATTTCCACTATCTCGAAAATATTGCCTCGATCGATGGTCGATGAACGCCAAGCCAAAGTCCACGTTCAGGATGTTGTCCAAAAAATGACGAAGCAATGTAATTAGATTGAACACCAAGCTAAAAGCGTTCCACTCCAACATCGAATCCATGCCGTATGGATGCAGCACGTGCCGACTGACTATAATATCACAAGAAAGTTGTAAATCTTCGTTAACAGGTGCCTGCGCAACATCTCAAGGATTTTTAAGTCCAACCGTATCCCAAACCACTACCAGATAACAGGTCAAGAACCAATAGGCACAATCAACCAACGACAGGAGTGGCAGTAAAAATAAATAAATATTTGACCCAACAGCTCTTTAGGTGCCAGGGCCTAGCTTCTCACAACCACTCATGTTGAGTGCGTTTGCAAGCATTGAGGTGGAATCGGCCAAAATGGGTTAAGCGATAAACGAGGGCAAAACCAAGTATATGCTGTCAACAAGAAGGGAAAGCCAACACCGACGAATTGGACAAAACGTCACAGTGGGCAGCTATAACTTCGAGGTAGTAAGGAACTTTGTCTACCTTGGCTCTGCTATAAACTCTGAGAACAACATCAGCGCAGAAATCAAGCGAAGAATAACTCTTGCCAATCGCTGTTTTTTTTGGGCTTATAAGGCAATTCAACAGTAAAGCCCTATCTCGAACAACTAAGGAGACTCTGTATAAGACCCTGATCATCCCAGTCCTGCTTTACGGCGCTGAAACATGGACTTTATTAAAAGAGGATGAAGATGTCCTTGGTGGCTTCGAGAGAAAAATTCTTCGTAAGATTTTCGGTCCCGGTTGCCTTTACGGGTTTTGGAGGAGAAGATTCAATCACGAACTACACGAGCTGTACAGCGACATCGACCTAGTCAAAAAACTGCGTATTGGACGTCTGAGATGGCTAGGACATGTAGAGCGAATGGACACCAACGCTCCGGCCCGCATAGTCTTCGAATCTAATCCCGAGGGACGACGCAGTAGAGGGAATCATCGCCGTAGGTGGCGTGCACAAGTTCAAGGGGACCTCGACCAACTTGGAGTGCGCAACTGGAGCCAATTAGCTAAAGACCGAGCTAAATGGAGAGGCTTGTTGGTTGAGGCCCAGGTTCACCCCGAACTGTAGCGCCACCTAAGTAAGTAAGTAAGTAAGTCATTACTCTTGTATGTATCCCCGATATGTGCATCAGCGACCTATCGTGAGTCGTACATTAGAAGGATAAACTCGGCGCACAGAATCGCATCTTTAAGGGTATACTGCGCCTTTAGAACAGTGTCAGCGGATGCGATAAGTGTGATTTCAGGCCAAATGTCTATAGATCTAGAAGCGAAGAAGACCGAGGCACTACGCGAAAATGAGCTCGATCACAGAAGAACAGCCATGGAAGCTATAACGTAAAAGTGGAATGACAACATGGGTGAAACATCACAACCAAAGGTCGATGGACAGGTAAATTGATTCTCGAAGTTGATGGCTTCATTAGCAGAAAGCAAGGGGAGGTAATTTCTATCGGGTCATGGATGCTTCTTGGAGTACCTCTTCAAGTGCAAGCAAGCGGCTGACCAGTTCTGCCAGCACTGTAAAGGATAAATGCAGAACGCAGAGTATGTAAACATCTTGGAAAGAACAATTGATGGCCAATTAACCCCAAGGATCCTGATCACATTTATATTGGCGAGGAGCGAATGTTGGGAAACTACAAGCGAAGTTATCACGAGTATGATGCAGCAACTGCGTAAAGAGGAACGAGCAGCAAGAAACGTGAGAAACGAAGAATCTGATAGCTACGGCAGCTAAGAAATAACTGACGAAGGAATGCCTTGACTGGCGGTGCAGCAGGAGAACAACAGGTCAGAGCAATAGGAGGGTTTTTTTTTAACACCCACCCATGCAGGACCATGGAGTCGAACATAACTCGTAGCACGTATGCCAAGTATACACAAAAGATTGTCACCCCTGCGCATACAAAAGAAAAGTGTCATAACATGCCTAAGTTAAATTAGAGAGTTCTTTTGTCTTCTTCGGAGGTTGTCCAGATCCCTTACCATCAATATCTTGTGCAGCCGACTTGGATGAGCATTTGCTTCGTTACCCTACGAGAATTCGCTCTTCTTTTCTGGAGATTCAGTGTCGTATGTTATCTGACTCCATATGCACTCATTGGATGCAAAAAAAAAACCTATGGACATTGCCTTCATATGCTACCTTTCCCCTACTATTGCAAAGGACTCCCACATCATGGTTAAGTTTTAAACCTGTAAAACTAGTTAAATCCGCATGGACACATATTACTACTTTCTCATACCACAATCGCCGGCTGTAAACTGCCAAACATACCACAAAAAGTATTTCAGGTTAACCACGAGCTCAAGGATGTCCAACAACTTTATACTGATTCATAAATTTTATACGACTCGTCTTTATGTGGCTAATTCAATCCGAGTTCCACACCCTGGTTGACATTTTAATTAAACAAACAGAAGTAAAACTTTAACTGCCACAAAGTTCCATCATTACCCCAGTGACACACCCTTATTTGCATTTGGAATTGAAATAAAGAACAAAAATCTGCTTCTATTCTTCATTCGCAGAGAGGTTTGTTGGTTGAGGCCCAGGTCCACGCCGGACTGTAGCGCCATCTAAGTAAGTATCCTTCATTCGCAGGCACTTTGTGTGGTCGAGGTCAATCTAAGAGAAAACGTCCTCTTGACCATCAAGGGGTAAACTTTGTCCTTGCATGTGCAATTTACCTTCGAGGGACATGTGTAGTAGCATATGTATCATAGGAAATCAAGAAGAAAGTTTGTCGTTCTTCTTGTCATGTCGTTAAATACTTATCAAACAAATCTACACGTTGATGACTTAATTCAATTACAATCTGCTGTCGTTGTTCCCCCATCCCTTGACATCATGAAACTGATGCAAAAATTATGTATCCCCATAAACGAAACATTTGTTCAACATTTCCTACGGTACTCGTCCTGTAGAGTGCATTTTTTGGTAGTCCTCTTTCCTCCGAAGGGCAAACTAAAGAGAGCAACTGCGCAGTGGCTTTGTAGTCTCTTAAGATACAATGTTTCTCTTATGGGGACAGTCATCTGGTATGGGGGGATCCCACGACAACTGCTACCCTCTAAAGTGCGACGTTATGGCATTTGTGCCTTGCCAGTCATTCTAACATTCCATTGCCATTCGCACTGTCACCACATCACATAAAAATCTGTCATAAAACCTAACCTAAAACGCAGAAAAAATCCCATTAAAAGTCCACTTAACCCCTTCCTTGGGGAGCTGATGAACACAATATACCAATTTTGCATCCCTCCATGTCAGGATTATATATGTTAACGACACGCAATCCATCCATCCATCCAGCCACGACGCGTTAATTTGAAGGTCACAATAGATGTGAAGAACAGCAGCCAAAACACAGACACAAATGTTTGTTATTTCTTCCCACCCCCACAACATAAAGCAAAGGATATGTCTATTGGCAACAGTGTCACGAGGGTGGATATTCTACAAACACACATCTGGCAACACAAGTACGTATTTTTGGTTGCATTCCTTGCTGCGCAGTCATTCTATTTCCGACCGTGACGACGACAATGACATAAAACGGAATTCCGTGCCTTTGGAAATTACAAGCGCAACCCCTCCTCGTCGTCCATTTTACATCCCTTGTTCAATTGACTGCTCGGAATAATACCCACTCGTGAAAGTACAAAGGAGCAAAATGCACTTTTTTGGGGGGTGGTGGTTCTTTTTATTTATTGTGTTGGTGTGCGTGTCCTTTTGGGATACGCATAAAATATTTAGGGTACAGACACGTGCATAACCACCTACTACCATCTGCGTCTGCATAAGTGGCATCTACCCTTGGTATAGTTGTTTGCATTACAATACAACATCCCTTCTGTGTGTATGGCATTAATATTTTGGTTCGCTCTCTTGATGGTGGTCTTCTGTAGTGGTTTTGGCGAGCGTTCTCTCCAGAGAGGGATTTGCCTTTTGTGTGGTGTCAGCAGGGTATTGCCAATATAAAGTAATTCTTTACTTATTGTGTGACCACGATTGGTTTGTAATTTGCTACTGTCTACTCTGTAAGAAATTTCAGTTCGAAGAAGTTCAGTTGCGGCACACGTCAGGGTGGTTTCCTGCCCCCTCTTCCTTGGAATCTAGTAATAAATGAGTTAGTGGTCGACCTAGAAAGGAGAACGGGATTCAAAGTGATTGCCTATGCAGATTTCCTTACTATTGCTACCTCAGTTAAACACCCAGATACTCTAAGAGAACTCCTTCAATGCGCTATTCTCCTGCTCTCCGAATGGGCCACACGTAGAGGACTGGGAGTCGTTCCTCATATAGACCCTCTTACTATAAACAGTACCACTCTTGTTTTTAATACAAAATACCTGGGTTTGAGTTTGGATAAGAAACTTTACTGGTAATCAAATTTACTTGAATATGTGAAGAAAGCTAGTGTAGCTCTCTACTCCTGTAAACAGGTAGAAGCTGTGGTATTGGCTGTACGTGTCTGAAATCCATTTGGTGGCCGGCTCATGTTGAACCTGTAAACCTCAACCTCGTAGAGAAGTGCAAAGATTTGCTTGCATTTGCATCAGTGGTGCGCTTAGAATCACCCCTTCCGCAGCACCACATATAATGCTCCAGCATTTTTCGCCAAACAGATGGTTGCTGGTGCGGCCGCTTGAAAGCCTGCACCCAGTGGTCTAGCCTACAAGCTGGTCACTCCTCGATCTTAGATCTACTGAAGTTAACATCTGACAAACACCGACTACACCGCACTGAAACTCAGGTATGATAAGAAATTCCGTGCAACTATGTCTGCCCGGTCTGAGTGAGAAAGCGTTGCCAGGATAGAAATGAGTTCCAAAGCCAGAAGTGCGTTGGGTGGCACTGAGCATTTTTTTCGCCTCCCAGCTCAGTGCAGCGTTTCTCAGGCGGAAACTACGGCGATTAAGGAAGCCCTGTTCTGGCTGAAATGTACTGTAATATCTGTCAGGGATATTAGGTTAGCTTAGGCGAACCCCACAGGCGGATCAGTAGAAATGCAGTGAAGTGGGAGGGTTATGATCCCTTATTTTCAGATCATAACCTCGCTGATAAAAGGAAGAAGAAGAAAAAGATTAGGCTAGGTTAGGGTAGGTAGATGGGTGCCTTGTGACAAAGAGTCACTGCTCACTCAGACCAACAGTAGGGGTGTATTGTGCACAATCATTTAACCCCGGAAACGCTGTCAGAACCACCCAGAAAGTGATATGAATCTCAGGAGGTCAATCAGCTCAACATTACCCAAGTTCTCCAGCTCCGAGAAGAAGTAATTACCAAGAGTTCTTATTCTTCTGGCCGATAGGGCAGGACAATCACACAACAGGTGACGAACATATTAAATTTTTTCTTTGTCCCTGCAGCTTCTGCAATAGTCGTTATGCAGCACACCTAGTTGCTCCGCGTGAACGCCTATGGCACAATGTCCAGTAATTATGCCAGAAATGACCCGTGCGTTATAACGACTAAGTTTTACCAGAGAGGTTGATCTCTTCTTGCTGTAGGCCGGCCATAGCGCCCTGGCCGTTGCGCATGTTTCCAGATGAACCCAGTTTGATCTTGCCGAGGTGATCAGATATTAACTCCACCATCGGTGTCCACTCAGGACACTGTCCAATAGGCTTACATGCGAAAAGGTTGGGTCTATTGTTAAACAAGTTCTGTAATAGCTGCAGGGGCGAAATGGAGGAAGAAACCATCCTTAATTTGAACAACTACTTACAAACGCCGACGATATTGACATTATTGGAGGAACTCAGCGGACTGTCACCGGTGCGTTTGCAAGCATTGCAGCAGAAGCGGCCAAAATGGGTTTAGCGATAAACAAGGGCAAAACCAAGTATGTATACGTATATCGTCACCGACGAATTAGACAGAACGTCACAGTGGGCAACTGCAACTTCGAGGTAGTAAAGGACTTTACTCTACCTTGGCTCTGGAAAAAAATTCTGAAAACGACACCAGAGCAGAAATCAAGCCAATCGCTCTTTTTTTTTTGGCTAATACGGCAATTTAACAGTAAAGCCCTTTCTCGAACAACTACGGAGACTCTAAGTGAGACCCTGATCATCCCAGTCTTGCTTTGCGGCGATGAAACATGGACTTTGTTGAAGGCGGTTGAAGATATCCTTCCATCCGCTTCGAGAGAAGAATCCTTCGTCAGATATTTGGTCCCGTTTGTGTTGATGGGTTCTGGAGATTCAATGACGAATTATATGAACTGTACAGCAACGTCGACGAATCCTGTCCGATCACAAGCAGAAAGGTGGGCAATCGTCCCCCATGGTGGAATGCAGAACTTAACAGTCTTCGCTGCACAAGCAGCAAACAATTCAATAAAGCCAATCGAACAAGGCTACCACTGAACTGGGAGATCTACAAAGAAAGTCTGAAGAACTTTAAAATAGAGGTTCGGAAAGCTAGACGCAGATCCTGGCGCGGTTTTTGTCAGTGTATTGACAACACGTCTCAATCCTCTAGGCTGCGAAAAGTCCTCTCCAAAACACCAACTATACCTAGTGTCCTCGTGAATCCCAATGGATCCTGGGCGGAATCGAACGAAGCATCGCTCAACCTGCTCATGGACACTCACTTCCCCGGCTGCACGCCTACTCCCAACGATGATCGCGCCCTGGTAAATGTTGCACGCCCACAGGCACCTCCTTATGTGATCAGCGAAGATAAGCTAAAATGGGCAGTAGACAGTTTCGAGCCATTCAAATCCCCGTACCCGGATGGTATTTTTCCGGCCCAGATTCAGACGGCCTTCAACATAGTATGGCAGTATCTTTCCTGCATTCTGAAGGCTTGTCTTGAGCTCGGAACAACTCCAACTGCCTGGACCGAGGTAAGAGTTGTCTTTATACCCAAAGCAGACAAGACATCGCACATCCTCCCAAAGGACCTTAGACCTATTAGTCTAACGTCCTTCCTCCTCAAGATTCTGGAAAGAATCCTGGACCTACACATCAAGACCACTATTGATATCACCTTACTATCCACGTCACAGCACGCCTACCAAAAAGGTAAATCTGTCGAAACGGCTTTGCACTCCATCATCCACCCTATCGAAAAATTATTCTCAATCAAAGAGTTCACCCTAGTGTCATTTCTAGACATAGATGGAGCCTTCGACAACGTTGAAACAAATTCGATTACCAGTGCCTTACGCAGGCTCAACATCTGCGAACCCATCTGTTGTTTCATAGAACACATTCTAAAGAACAGGGTAATAACAGCATCCTTTGGATGCCCGCCTTGGAGAAGAAATCCAACATATCCATAATGGAAAAAAATTCAGCGAGTTGCATGTCTCAGCATTACCGGTGCACTGAGAACTTCTCCCACAGCGGCGCTCCAAACCATGCTCCACCTGCTTCCGATTGACATCGTCAGTAAACAATTGGCTGTCAGCTCGGCAATAAGACTGAGAGGCTCCAAGCAGTGGAAGGAGCAACTCACGGGACACGCCGATATACTTTCGATGCACCGTCATCTTCCCAATTCCACTGACCATCTGCCCACTGAATATGATTTTAACAAGGGCTACACGCGCTCGATACCGGACAGATGTGAGTAGACGCAACGCAATGTCCTTTATAATGATTCGCTGTTAATTTTTACGGACGGGTCCAAAACCAAGGACGGAGTCGGTGCCGGAATTTTCTCCGAAGATCTGGTCATACACCTCCCCTTTAACCTTCCAGACCACTGCAGCGTTTTCCAAGCCGAAATCACCGCAGTTCGCAAAGCCGCTGACTGGCTAGCGGCTAGCACACTATCAACACCTGATATTGTTATTTACGTCGACAATCAGGCAGCCATCAAATCCCTCGCATCCAGCACTACGAGATCTAAGGCAGTGAAAGATTGTCGCATATCTCTTAACGAGATAGCTGGTCAGTACATTCTCACCCTTTGCTGGGTACGAGGTGACCGTGACATACCAATTGGCGCCGAGAAAGTAGCCAATCACCGATGGCAACATCTAGACCAATGCCAGACAGCTCTGGCCGACACTCAATAAATCCAGGTCCATCGGACTCTTGAAGCACATCAGAGGAACCCTCTCAAAAATAACAAATGTCCTCACTGGACACTGCGTCATAGCAAGACATGCCCAAAGACTAGGTATCCCTCGTAATGACTGTTGCAGAAGCTGCAGATATAAAGAGGAAGAAGAGACCATCAGTCATCTCCTGTGCGCCTGTCCTGCGCTCGTCAACATCAGAAGGGCCACTCTGGGTGAATACTCCTACAATGATCTTAATGATCTCGGCAACGCCTGCACGGCTAAAATTCTCGACTTCAATTAACGAAGCAAATGGTTCCAAGAGTAAGAGGGTGACCCACCCGCCTTACACATCGGTAGAACAATGGACCTACTCTCTGGTCTAAGTACATCCTCATCGAGGGCCGATCTTAAACCAACCAACCAACCTAAGTAAGTAAGTAGATGGTTCTCAGACAGCTATCAGATCCATTCCAGGCCAACAATATGAGCCCAATCAATACATTTCCGAAGTGTTCATATAAATTTACTGTGTGCCATTTTATTCTGGCAACACCACCCCAATCCACGTATCTCAGCCATAAACCATCAGACTGCAAACTACGATAGCATAATCGTCCTCCCCCATACATCGCGAAGTGTTTCTATTTTCGCAAAAAAGAAAAAGCCACCCTCTGTACTATACAACACATCCTGACGAAAAAAGGATAACAAGAGAACGAAGAAGAAAAAAACGGAAATGTCTCATTGCCACCCACCACATCATCTGTGTGTGTCTATGTAGTTGTGCCTGCGTATGCCTTCCTTCGTCCCCCTTCCTAGCACTACATCTGCGTATTTTATTCCTTTCAATGTACGAAATAAGCGTACATCTGTATTTTGCTGTATCCTCTCTGCCACTACAGTGCTCTAGAGAGAGAATGAATTTCACATAACAATTTAATTTTTTTTTTTTAGGGGATGGAATCTACTTCCTTCTGTGAAAAACTTACCCTTCGTACGGTAGCTGTTGCGAGAGAGAAACTTCAGTTCTTAAACGTATTTCTCGTGAAAATGACGGAAGAGACAGTCCTAAATTTGTTAACAATTCGGAAGTGAAGGAAAGGATACCAACCCTATTGTTTCTTTTTGTTTAAACAAATACTCTCTCTCTCTCTCTGTCTGTTTGTCCTGTTTCTATAAAGATTTGTGTTTTGATGCGGGGGGTTTTTGTTTGGTTTAAAGTTCGAAAATTCCAACCCGGTGTTTATGTAATTCTTTGTCTGGCTATTTTCTTCCCGTCTTCTCACCCCTTCCGTGTATAGATGTGTCTTGGAAGCCATTTTGTGTGTGAAAGTGAAAGTTCTTGAAGCGATTTCCTAACCAAAAAAAATAAATTGGTATCTCTCCTTTCATCAAACAAATGAAGTAGTAGAATCGAAAAAGATACAAAGAAGTTTAACAAAAAAAAAAAAAGAAGTTCCAAAACGACCGTCCATTTTATTTCGATCCGCCCTAGTGCTGTGTGTGCGTCTCTCTATTGAGTTTGTATTGTGTCCGTGTGTGTTTTGATATAACCAACCACCCTTACCCATCATCCCCCGTGTGTTAACTGTTGGATTACGTTAGCGGTGAAAGTGAAAAACCACCTTACAGCCCACCACCGTCGCCGCCGTCGACCATATCGAGGAAAAGTCATCAACCCCCTGCTGTTGTGTGCTTGCTACCTCTTGTTGGTGTGTTCACTTCGACAAACATGTTGACGTCAAATGATGTTTATTGGTGAGTAAAACGAACGAGTGTATCTAAAGTTATTTCCTTGCTCGCCTTGAGCATGAAATTCCCTTTCAAAGTTATACACAGCTGAAAGGAGGTATTCCACCCCCTAAAGGCACCCCCCAAACTGAATGGAAAAAAGTCGAGAAAAAGATTAAAACACAGACGACAGTTTGTCTGGCTGAATTGTGTATTTTTCATTAAATCATACATAGATACGGAGAGTAGTCCTTCTCTCTCCGATACACTCGTGCACAGGAAAACGAGGAAAATCGATATCCTTTTGGGGGACGAGGATTTCTTTTTTTTTTTTTTTGGGTTTTCTTTGGATGATCCTTGGCTAAGTGGCGAAGACTAGTTCTACTCGGGAAGTCCTTATGTCGTTCTTGAGAAGGTTCAATATCAATTGGATATCTTGTTATGGATCGAATTTTATTTGCCCTTGGAATGTAATACGTGAGTCTCCTCCGTTCTGTGATTTTTCATTTCATGTTGCCTAGTTCTCTGATCGTCCTTTCTTCTTCCCTTCGATTGTTTTTCTTTTTTTTTTCTTCCTTGAAGGGTAAAGATAAGTTGTTTATGTTTCTTCTTGGCGAATGCTACCCTCCCACACATCCCCTACTATGTTGGAATATGATGATTAGATCAGGCGGGGCGGGAGGGTGGTAGGTCCTCCCTACTGATGATGATGATGATGCGATGGCATTCATTCAAGATTTGCTTGTTCTTAGCGAACTTTTTTTTTTCTTTTTCAAGGGAAGCCTTAATCGATTTTTTTCTTGACGGTTATGATGGGTTTGAGTGGAGTGACGGGAGATTGTCTTGATTAGGGTTTCAATTTTGGGGTAAGGAACGTGTTTGAAGCAATTTATAAGGATCAGCAGATATGAATAACATTGCTTTGCGCGACACTTAATGATGGTTTTGTGTGTGGTTTTTGAATTACATCTTATAGAAGCAGTCTCTTGGGGATTATCGCTGTGGTGTAGGTATTTTGAGGGAATTTATTGGTGTTTACCTGCTAGCTCCTTACAATTCATAATTAATGATCTAGATTCGCGTTCAATGTCAAGTTTATGACACCACCCACCCTCGTTGTAATAAATTACCTTCGAGTTTCACACTGAATTTGCTCTGAGTAGAGCAACCTTACGAAGATGAGTTAGATCCTTTCCCCCTCTTGCTTCTTGTACAACACTAAATTTCAAATCATCTAATATCTGACTATTGCCATATCATGTTCGGCGTTGAGAGACGATGCTTCTTGTTTTGCAGCTAGGTTAGATTAGGTGTAATTTCGCCTCTACTGTAGCTCATAGTTATGAATAAAATCCTTTTCAGATTAGATAGAGAAAGTATGAATGTAGTCGGGTATGCGGATGACATGGTGATACTAGTATCAGGAATGTTTCCTTCCATGATAAGCGAAATCATGGAAAATGCTCTGAGTAAGGTAAACACCTGGGCCAAAAAGTGTAGTAAGTGCGTTAACTCGAGCAAAACTGAACTAATGCTCTTTACCACTCCTTACCACTTCCTCTACTAAATGGTCAACAACTTTCTCCACCGCTCAGTGCTAGGTATTTACGAGTTATCCTAGATCCTAAACTTAACTGGAAACTAAACATAGTAGCCTTCTACGCCTACGTTCGAAAGAAATGGGGCTTGCAACAAAAATTGACCCTATGGATGTACACACCCGTGGTACATCCAATCCTCACACAAGAAAACAGTATAACATGACCAAACTTAACAAGATACAAAGAACAACATGTATATGCACCACAGACGCTATACGGTCAACTCCGTCCGATGGTCTTCTTGCATCTTTTACCCCTAAATCTGTGCATAACAAACATTACAGCACATAGTGCGATCAGACTCATAGAGTCTGGGTGCTGCACTGCGAAACCATACGGTCTTAGTAATATTCTGGATCCTCTAACTCGTATCAACTCCAACAGATTGCATTATCCCCAAAATGGTTTCCACAAACCGACGTACAATTCCCCACAAAAACAGAATGTCAACATGGACAGCTGATTAAGGATTTCGATCGAACAATCTTCACAGACGGTTCATAGATGGACTGCGGAGCCTGTGCAGGTGTGCTTTCTGAATCCTCGAACATTTCAAAATCATATAGACTTCCGAACACTGCCAGCGTTTTTCAGGCGAAATATGTCGCCAGTGTGCTAGCCAGTCAGCAAACTGGAAACCAAATAAAATAGGTCACTTGATGATCCTACTTGATTACTTTGGCCTTGTGCCCATAAGGGACTACATGACGCCATATTTAGACTTTGTACGGCCTTTTTCTACGGCCTACCCTAGAAGGGAAAAATGTAAAAGCGGTCACATACCTAACGCCGAATCTACACAGATAGTTCACAAATGAGAACTGGAGTAGGATCACTGGCGTCTTCTTCGACACCCTAGGCATATCAAAATCCATACGATTTCCAGGCCACAGCAGCGTCTTTCAAGTAGAGGTCTTAGCAGTGGCAATAGCCGCCCGTGAGTCTGCGGTAAGGGTAATATACCATATACCGCCAGAAGGTATCACCATCTTTTTCGACAGCCAGGCAGCTATAAAAGCGATTACTGCCATAGAAATTAAATCGAAGCTTGTGAAGTGTTGTCGAGAAGAGCTCAGAGTTCTTGGAACACAGCACAAGGTATCGCCCTGCTGGGTCCCTGGAGACGAGGGTATCCCAGGCAATGAGAAACCTGACGAGCTGGCAAGAATCGGCTCAGCAGCCCTACTATTGTAGACCAAGTTGACCCCCCTGTATGTACCCCGCCTTGCACACTCAAGCTCGTTGCAGGGAGAGACGAACGGAAGATGGAACTCCATTAAAATTTATGTCACCACCAGGAGCTATGGCTATCCTGCGGCAAAGCAAGGACCGAGAGAATTACGTGGAAAGATAATAAATTCCACCCTCATGGGCATCATCACGGGGCACAACACTCTGCGGTACCACTTGAAGATACTACGCCTGACGGAGGAGGAACTCTGTAGAGGCTGTGGTGACGAGGGAGACTTTGAGGACACTACCCACTTCCTGTGCCACTGTCCGAGTCTTTAACACTCCAGGAAAAAGTTCTTTGGTAAATATTACTTTTAGGACCTCGAGGAGCTATCCGGCGTTTCGACTGGAAAGATGCTGAACTTCATCAAATCATCAGGTTGGTTTGTATGCAGAAACGAAATAAGTGATTGAGTTTTGTATAATTTTTGCCGGTTTTCACTGAGGGATGGGTGAGGGATTACTTTTTCCCCTATGAGTATCACAATGGGTCAACGCTGACCTGAGTGTGTCAGAGCGCGTCTCTCCCTATCAGCCCACATACCTAACCTAACCTAACCATGTCGCCAGATCAAACTAGATCGCCATATTCATTGATAGCCAAGCTGTACAAGCCAAACTAGTACAAGATACTGAAATGAGCTAGTCTCATTAGATCGTCGATTCAAAGTTACCCTGAATTGGGTTCCAGGGTACAGTAACATTTATGGCAACAAACAGGCCAACGAACTGGCAAGGCAATGCTCACCCCTCCACTGTTCACTTGCATAATTAGTCCACAATCCGCTGGGAGTAGTCAAGGTAAAATCTTCTCAAACTTTCTTATGAAAGCCAACCTCAGATGGACCAAGCTTGGGAAAATGTGTCGTATCTAGAAAGATGCGGCCAAGCTACAACAAGGCAAAACAAACGACTTCCTAAACAGAACGCCAGAATAACAGCCTATATGAGACCAGACTAGGTATCCCACATAACACACGCACCGCTGCAGTTGCAATGTCGCAACCGAAAAAGAGACCCTTACCCACTAATTATGCGCCTTTCCGGTACTACTCGCAGCTTGGACCAAACAACGAGCTTTAGGCAAACTCTTCTTCAACTCATTTGAGGAAGTCTCGGGTCGAATACCCTTCTTAAATTCCACAAGTTGGATTTAAAGACAGTTACTAGGCTCAGGAATCGAGCTGCGTTTATGGGTCGTTCCCAAGGACTGGGCAGTTGAAAAAATGATGTTATGGTCCCTTACTGGAAGCAACTTCATCTCAGCATGGAGGTGATCAGCATGTGACATCAGGTGACATCCGGTGATGGTCCTCATGGCCGCGTTTTGACAGGCTTGAAGATGCTGCCAGTTACTGTCACTCAGGTGCGGTGTACAGATGGGGGCCGCATAGTTCAGCACGGAGCGACCGATTGCCTTGTATGTAGCGATCCCGCTAAGGACTTGAGTACATTGTTACGGGGTATAAGTCGGCTTCTGAACGTCATCATGCTGTCGAAAGTGATGCCAAGAAGTATTGGTTGGGTGGAAGTTGAAATTCGACGTTCTGCTATATCTTTGGCTAGAACTGACTTTATCTCCCTTGCCCAGCACGTGAAGAGTGAGCCTGAGGACTTCTCGGCCGATAGTTGTAAATTGCGGTCTCTGGAAAATCTATCCAGGATGGAGAGATATGAGTTCAGCGCTGTGTACCATCAACAGAGCGAACAATTTTTTCAGCCGCATGACCAAGCTACTGCCAGTATTATGCCTTCGCAGTAGTGTTCACACAAGCTATCGCAAATGATCAGACTGACTTTATATATTTCATGAGAAATAAATGAATGCTTGCTGACATCAGGATGTGAACCATGAACCATTAGCGTGGCTATTAACGACGTTACCACTACACCATTGCCACCCCCCAAGTTGAAAAGAAGTGGCGATAGGACGACGCCCTGTGGAACTCCCTGTTTGACTCTCCGGTACCGAGACTTGGCGTTCCTGAACTCCACAAAGGATTGTAGCGTGTTCCAGGTGGAAATAATGGCGATTAGGGAAGTCTTACCCTAGCGAAAGAGAAACCTGATATCCGCCGAGGACATCCTCATCTTTTCGGACAGCAAAGCAGCAATCAATGGAATCGGCCTTTATAAATTCATTACTACCCCTAGACTACCGATTCTCTCCCGATTCTCTCCCGAGGAGATGGCGGAACAATTGAACATTGACATCTGTTGGGTGCCGGGGCATAGCGACATTCCAGGGAATTGTAAGGTGAGCTATGCGACGTAACACCTGCACATCGCATAACTCGGCAGAATAGGAACAATTGTACCCATCCTTCCAGACAAGGATAATCTAGGTAAGAGGTCTCGCAGTAATTCCATTGTAATCCTGGCTGTATCTGATGTGGCACCGTCTTGTTGATACCACATGTTAATCATGCAAATCCTTATGCAAAATTGTGGCCAAAGTTGTTCTTTGAAGACCAAGTTCCTGAGCACGGCGTCGAATTGAGGTTGATGGATTGTTTTGAACACTTCCTTGAATAGCAGTAATGTTTTCAGCCGATCTTGCAGTACGTTGTGGCCCATGCTTGGGCCTATCACCTACAGACCCTCTTTCTTCGAAATCATTCACTACACGATAAATAGTGCGTTTTGTTGGCACGTTGTTTCTCCCAAAAATTTCACGTAACTTTCTCATCGTCACAGTAATCGATGATTGATTTTGATAAAATGTTTTAACGATTAAAACACGTTGGTTTATCGAATATTTTTCCATAATAAATTTGCCACGTGTCTGCTTCACGACTGCCAAATATGAACTGTCAAGACTAATGTTTACCAAAATGGCGGCAAAACAAAGGAGTATACGTTCCCGGCGGACACCCTGTATATCAATGGCTACTTGCAAATTTAAATTCAAGCTGGATGCAATCGTAAGAACACATCTTAGGTAGACAAGTGGTACAACATGTCTAGCGACTAAACAAATTTGGCCTAAGCTGGATCTGAAACGCTCTAAGAAACTGATTTCTCTCAACCAATTGCATATTGGCGGTACAATAGGTGTAATTACAGGACACTGTCTCATAGGCAAGTATGCAACAAGGCTTGGCGTATACCTATTCGAATGATTTTTGCAGAAGCTGCATGGACGAAGAAGAGGAAGAAACCATTCCTCACCTTCTTTGTGTGTCCAGTTCTCTCCCATAGAAGAAAACTTCACCTAGGAGCTTTCTATTTCAACGATTTGAGTGATCTGATAAATTTAAACATCTGGAGCCTCCTACGCTTCATTAGATGCTCTAATTTGCTCTACCAAGTAGGCAAGCATTACATGATCTTTCGTGGTACCACAACGGACCTTCCTTCTTCTATATGTGTTGGCGTAAGCTGGCAACCACTTTAACCCAACCTTGAACGATGGCCAACATATCCTGCGTGATTGTCTTACTCGTTGCATTCCATTACAGAAGAGCATCATACGTAAGGATGGGTCTGACTGTCATGATGTATAGCCAGTATATTATATCATTGCTGGCCTCAGGCCTTTTTTTTCCCGCAGTCCTCTTGTAGATGAAGAGCGCGTTGTAACCCTTACAGGCTCTTTCCTGTATTTTAAGTTTCCAGTTTAGTTTTGTACGAGTATCTAGCATAATACCAAGATATCTTGCGCGACCCGAAAGGGAAAACTGCATCCCTCATAGCTTTGGCAGTTTGAAGGATGGTATCTTGAATTTACTGCTGCAGAGTACAAACTCTGTCTTGTCCGGGTTGACGTGGAGTTCACAATCTTTACTTCATTTTCCGAGATTATTAAGAGCTGCTTCCATGATTTCACTTAAAGTGTATAGGAGTTTTCCCTGAACTAAGATGACTGTGTCATCATAGGCAGTGACACTTATACCTGTGTTACTTAGCTCCTTACGTAGAACATCATTGACTATTATTTGCATATTTTGCACTGCGACCTAGTGGTCTATTGTGCCCCCTGCTAATACCTTGGAGAGGTTTGTTCCCTCGTTAGAATTCCCAAAAAAAAAAAAAAAAACTCTTACTTTGCTTTGGCGAGAATAGTTCACCTTAGAGCTCTTTCTCCAAACCAGTTTCCTTTAAGAATCTGAGAATTAGAAGTGGGTCCATGGTTGGCATATCCTCTTCTGATATTTGGTATTCGCCCAAGTATTTCAATCTGTTGTGGGTCAGTGCCCCACAAGATTCCAGAAGGTGTTCCGGAGTCTCACTTGACTCATTGCAGAATCTGCAAAGGCCTTCATTTGTTATACCTAGTTTCCGTAAATGCTCCCTGACTTTGCAGTGCCCCGTCAGGAAGCCTGTTACGATTCGTAAGTTATTCTTGCTAAGGCAGATACAGGCTTCGAATCTTCTCCGGTTGTAACATCCCATTAGTTTCTTAGCCTGTCTCAGGCCAGTGGTGTTGTTTCAGGTTCTTGCCCTGTCTTCTTTCTCTATTTTTCTGAATTCCTCGCGTATGGTGTGTTTCCCCATTCCGTGGAATGGTTCAGAACCAATGAAGGGTTTTGCAGCCCCTTGTCTTGCCAAGGCGTCTGCTGCTTCGTTACCTTTTATCCCGACATGACCGGGTATCCAGTTAAGCGTAGCTTTATTGTTTCTGTCCAATTCATTAAGTTTGTATATGCATTTCCACACAAGTTTTGACTTAATGACATAGGAGTCAAGTGCTTTGATAGCTGCTTGGCTGTCTGACAGTATTGCTATGTCGCAGTTGCTTTCATCTTCTTTCGAGATTGAGTTGGATGCATCTATATATAGCACAAATTTCAGCTTGAAAGATGCTGGTACTCTTATCCATGGGTTATGGCTGCTTCGTCCTTGGCCCAAACACGCCTGCCCCTGTGCCTTCTCCAGTTCTCGAACCGTCTGTATACCACTTTATCGTGTGGTTGCCCAGTCCGTATATCGTGGATTCGTTGCTCCACTCTTTCTTGTTACTTAACTTTGTACTAAAGTTTTTCCCAGCCTTAAATTTTCTGATACTGTCGTCCCTGGAGACTGCTAGAAGGGGAAGTTTTTTTAGAAGTGCGTCGTATTCTCTCGAACCAACGCATTTCTCCCTTCCGATACCTTCTTTTGCCATCCTTAGGATCGTCCGCTGTGCATTTTGCTCCACTACGAGATGGAGCGATGTTATCTCCAGGAGTACTTCCATGGCTGCATTTGGACATGTTCGCATGGCCCCAGTGATGTGGAGGCACGCAAGTCTTTGCACTTTAGTGAGTGTCTCCCTCGTTGTGATTAGACTAGTTCGCTTTGTCCATGCTATTGCTCCATAAGTGATCATTGGTCTCACAATGGCAATATATGTACATCCATCTTAGAATCTTCTTCTTCTTCTTCCTTTTATCAGCGAGGCTATGATCCGAAAACAAGGGATCACAGCCCTCCCACTTCACCGGATTTCTACTGATCCGCCTGTGGGGTTCATCCATCTTAGAATGTTTGGACTAAACCCCCAAGACTTACCCGCTAGGCTTCTGCATATCATTAGAGCACGGGTAGCCTTTTTGGATATCTCCTCTGTTTGTTGTGTTTCTTCCACAAGAGTTTACTATCTAGGTGTAGTCCTAGATAGTTCACTTCCTTTACCGGTGTTAGTATCGTGCCCGACAGTCGGATTGGCTTCAGTTAAAGTTTTCTCTTTCTCGTGAAAGGTATCATCATTGACTAGAAGTGGGGATATAACGCCTCCCTGGGAGGCAGGCCCTCTGGTCAAATACGTATATTCCATCAAAGCCCTGTCTATATCGACTTTTTATTTAGTGTGTGTACACTATTTATTCATTTTTTTTTGTTTTTCTTGAGATATTCTTGCCATCGCCACAATCTCTTTATTAAAAAGCATTTTACTATAAAAATATGAAATCCTCTTAAAAGTATACAAACATCGGCTCCGTAAAAAAGAAAATGTAAATAAAGTCTTTGAGGTCGCTGTTATTGCAAAAAAACAATCCTCCTACTTTGCATAGATTTAAAATAAGACCTAAACGCAAGTAGCGCTTTGAGGCAGACATTTGTTCTCTGGGTTCGTAATAATAATAAAAAAATCCAGCCGCTGGCATTCTTCTTCCATAGGCGGAGTAAATTTATTTATGTAGTTTTATGACATAGACGTGCCTCTATGTGGTAGACATCACTTTCGATGAAACCCAGCAGGAGGAGAAGAAGAAGACACAACACCTCCATTAAAAGTGTTCCTCATCGTGATTTGAATTTAATTTTGATTTTTGTGACGTCAAAAACGGCATTTTCGAAGGACAGGAGGAGGGTTTTATTGTTTAAAAATTGAAGCTTGGTGTAACATTTGTGCGTAATTTCAATTTCATAATTTTTGATTGTGGATCCCTCAATCCTTGGGGAAAAATGTAGTGTGACAGCTCTTTCTTGGGTGCCTACTGAATTTTCCTCGTGTATCTTTAGACTGTAAAGCCAATGAATGTCGTATCTTTTATCGAGATTCAGCTTCAGGACACTTCGCTACACTATTCTCTGTTCTTAGAATCTACCGAAAAGTTTAAATAGCATCTTCATTGTACCTAATAACCGGATGCTCTTAAACCGACTTAAATCGTTTTGTTTTTGAAAATTTAAACTCAACTAGAGAACACCCGAGGGAAAACCAAATAAATTTCCACCAACAACAAGTTTAAATTGGAAAAAATAAATAAAATTCTTTCGAAAGCATTCCAAGAGAGACCCTTGGGGGTGCGAAACTTCTGCATTGTGTACGATGAATGAATGAATCGGATGCCTGCAGCAATAATTCATCGAGCCATCATGTGGATTTGTAATAGTGTGGTCGGGTATAGGTATAGACAGTTCCAATGTAATGAAATGACGTCAATGCAACACACACAGTTCCGCTGGAGAAAGAGCCATACCGAGGACAGGAAAGGCAATAAAAACTACTCTGCAACCCACCCAACCCCAGTAGCAATAAAAGTATAACCTTCACCCCAGATGGTTGGTTGAAGAGATACTTTGCCTTGTCATACAGTATGTACATGTGGGTATATCGACGAAAATGCACAATTTCAAGGGTATACACTCTGTCGAAACGGAACTAAAAGACCGATGACGGTGACGACGTAGTGGCGCGCGGTGCAGCACAAAGAGCAATTTATTTCAATTCACACAGAGATTCGTTTAATTTAATTTTTTTTTTTGGATTTTGGAGAGAACACTCACAATGGCGTTGAAATTGTTTAAAGTGTTGACCTCTGTGCAGAGGAGGTTAGAGTTCGTTGGCTGTTCATTTGTCTGACATATTTCCCATTAGCAAGACTCGGCTGGCTGATGGTGTCTCTGGTGATGAGTCATAGCTTTTGCAGAATTAACACATCAGCAGTGTGTCGCCATGGTTAGTGCCTTGCGTCGTTGTCAGTCGCCACGCCACGCAAGGATGATGATGATAATGAGCATCTGACATGAAAGTTTTATATCTCCCATTAGGGTTGGAGAAGAGATATGTACATATGTATGTTTGTCCCAAAACGTGAAAGGATGACAGACAGTTTTGGTCTGTGACAGATAGACAACAAGACAGACAAGGGATTTTGGGGAAGCACCATAAAGAAGTGTAATTTGGGGCGAAAAAGCCCAAATGGAAATGACTTCATCAGGAGAAGCACTTATTTAGATGAGGCAGCACACCCGACATGCCGCTTCTGGGGGTGGTAAGCCATTTTTTTTTTGTTTTTTATTCAATTTTATTCAATTTAGAGTGCAGCACTAAAAAGAATTTAAGTGGATATTTAGAGAGGTTTGATAAAACAGGAAAACAGATATAAAGAGGCGTCTTCATGGGGAGTTCTTGTGGAGATTTGTCTATGAACTCATATTTACGACTCTCGCCCTGCGTGACCCAGTTTCGAATCGGAGTTTATTAAATTTTTCTTGATTTCAATAACATTTGAGTTGAAGGCTGTTGAGGTCGTTTTTGCTATTTATTGGCATTCCTAGCATCGATTTATGAGGGATGTCATCATGTCACCATATGACCATTCTCTCAGTCCTTAATGATTTCTTATTAATGGGGTCACTGGAAAAAATAAAGGAAGAAGGGGTCACTTTGGACGAGTTAGGAGACGGTCTAGTGTTATTACGATATGATGTTCTCCCCAAAGGCGGATCAGTAGAAATGCGGTGAAGTCGGGGGGTTATGATCCCTTGTTTTCGGATCATAACCTCGCCGAAATAGGAAGCAGAAGAAGAAGTTTTTCTCCCCAAAGTTAGGTATATATGTACTGATAGGGATTTGGTGATTCAAGACGACGCTCTGTGACATCATACTCGCACAGAGAGCGGTCTATAAATCCGGCTGTTGTTACAGCTTTTGTTCTGAAAAAGACTCCTATCGCAATTGAGGCCCATCCTTTTGGAAGGAATAGAAATAGACGAGAAACAAAGAGTAACTTTGATAGCAAATTCCCCTGAAATGGTTTGCAAATGTCTAGGAGAAAACTTAAGATGCTGTCCTACTCTATGGACTACTATGGTGAGTCATATAACACTTGGCACAGCAAAATCATGTAGAGCCTAGGACTTAGCTCTTCACGCTAAGGAAGCGACGGATGTGACGAGTCTTATGACTGTTAGTCTCTCGGATGTTTGTCCTGCATAGTGGAATATCGAACTAACCACAGACGGTTCCCACAATGATCACTTGACTATTAGAGATGAGATTTTAATAACGTCGGGTATAAAGGACGATACAATCTCTCTAGTCACTTCTTTAATCGCCCAAAGAAGAAAGAAATAGAACGGTGAATACAGTTCAGTTAAGCAAGTGAAAAGAATAGGCTAACGAATCCACAATCTACAATTGATAGACAACTCTCCCATAATAGAGTACATTACGGGATCAAGAGCAGGGCAGTAGTATGCAGGACAAAAACCAAATATGTAACTTGAGCTAATGTTATGTACCTTCAGTGCTTCAAGCTGAAGGTTCATAAGGATGAAAGATGTGTTCCAATCACAGAACACAGAACAAGATAAACAAAGCCACGGTTTTGCCACGATTGAGTAATGACTGTCAAAAAGCTGACAGTATGTCTGCCCATTGTTTCATCAAATCGAAACATACGAAAGCGTCTCCATGGAAATATTGAATGCAGGCTTGAAATAGTTCAGAGTGTGTTGTACCGATGATTTTTCCAGTTGTACGGGACAAATCCCCAATTCCAGATGATGAATGCTACGAGTATGTGATCAAGAAGAGTAAAAAAAAAATTGTTACTAAGGCATCTTGTCACACTTTTCTTCCTGCGGTTTTGGTGGCGATTTCGTTCATCCCATTGCCACCTACATATTCGGAGGTATCGCAAGACTGAAGACTGCTAGACCTTTCTGTTAGACGCAAACACAAAAATGCTTAATTTTGTTGTCGTGGAAGATACTTAGCTAAATTTCTTTTTACCCCTAATGCATACATAATTTTCACTGTGGACGGAGATTGCCTATTCTCGTGATACCGAGGCTCAAAGTTCTGCAGCTTGGTTTTCTATAATTCCCATGTTTCTTATGTGATGGCTATATGGTATGTGTTTTGTACTTCGATTAGTCTATAAACAGTTCTGCTAAGGCGAAGAAGGAATTTTGCAATGATCTACAGAATATCTGCTAAAGTGGTAGGAATTTATTCATTGTGGACTCAGAAAGTAGAATCTTTTTCCTTTTGTCTTGTTCCATCTACAGGCACTGGGGCGGGGGTGTACGGGCCCAGGACCAGATACTCAGAATCACTGGGAATATTGCCCAGTATATTTCAAGCAGAAGTTCACGCGATCGAAAAATGCGCGCAATTCAACCTAGACAGGAATTATCGCGGGCAGAACATCGCAATACTGTCAGACAACCAAGCTGCTATCAAAGCACTGACTTCACACGAGATCAGATCCAAACTGGTATGGGAATGCCTCACCAGGATCAACAGACTGGGAGAGGCAAATAAAGTAACTCTCTACTGGATACCAGGCCACGTAGGAGTAGGGGGAAACGAAGCAACTGATGAACTGGCAAGAAACGTATCAGACACGCCGTTCCTTGGACCAGAGCCTTTTTGTGGAATAGGACCCCTCAAAATAAGGGACGACTTAAGGAAATAGCAAGAGAACAAATGGGCCAAACATTGAGACGATATCCCCAAATTAAGACAGGCAAAAGAACTTCTGGGGAAACACAGCCAGAAAAGAAGCAGAACCTGCCTAAGAGTCAGCAAGAACCTACTTCGCATCTTGACGGGCATGTTAACGGGTCACTGTAGACTCAAGGAGCACCTCAGGAAACTGGGAATAGAGAGAGACTGACATTGCAGATTCTACAGGAACTTCGCAGAAACACCAGCACACCTTCTTATGGAATGCGAAGCACAGATCCACAAAAGAAGAAATCACTTAGGTGCATACATCCTATCAGAATTGGATCTACCTTTGCTAGATCCACTCAATATACTCCGGTTCATAGCAGCAGCTGGACTGAAGGAAGTGCTCTAGACCGAGTATATCTTCGACTAGAGCCTCAGTTTGATGGGCCCAATAGATCTGCTAAAAGTCGCAGTGTACTTGCACCTCGCAATAATTATTATCTATTCATCTATCTATTCCTTTTGTCTGAGTTTCAGTCGCATTGTGTATACGTTATGGTGATCTTCTTCTTCCGATTTCAGCGAGGTTATGATCTGAAAATCGCCGTTCGGATACGGCACTAAACTGTAGTTCCCTTCCATTCGTGTGAAAAATTTAACGCTCACAACATGAGTGGTTGCGAGAAGCTAGGCCCTGGCACTTAAAGAGCTGTTGCGCCAAATATTTATTTATTTTCTATTTATGATCTGAAAACAAGGGATCATAATCCTCCCACTTCACTGCATTTCTACTTATCCGCCTGTGGGGTTCGCCTATTGTGCATATGTTAATGTATTTACTGGAAATGCTGATACTCGTACTTCTACTGCTCGATAATCACTCTCGGGTTTTCGGTGCCCCAGATATGATAGTCCTGCTTAAAACGAAGCCTTGCAGATGGAAATGGGCCTCGTCGCTTATGCTGATGTTCTTGAAAAATAATCGGCAACACCTGCCTGCATTTCTAGCACCCAATCAACGAATGTATGGCGTTGTTCAGGGTCCTCCGGATGCATGCGTGCAAAGATCCTCATGCAAAATGTGGTATAGGCTAGTTTGGGATGTGCTTACTTCAGCACCACTTTCAGTCACAGCAGCAGTAGATTTCGACAGATCTGGCCTTACGAGCACGTGTTGGAGTCTTCACATCACTAATCTGGCCGGTTGACTCAAATTGTTTGATTATGTTCACAATAGCTGGGCAAAAAGATGCTTCATAGCGACCGAACAAAGTATGAACTTAACGAAATGTCTCCGTGAACTGTTCACCATTTCTATGCGTTGCGGACTCATGTATCGTTCCATTTTCTTGACCCGTATAGTTTTTATTTGACAGCTGTCAAGGCATCCAAAGCACTTAATGGAAAATCCTTTATTTCGGGGGATCCTATCCCCGAACTGGAAAAGCATTCTGTCACAGTACCAAAGAGGAATCTACATTGGAATAATCAGTCGCTTTGCTCAATCTAATTCCCTAGAATCCCTTCTCAAATAGTAGCACAGATAGATATGATGATATGTAAAACTAGGTTTCCTACTCAGAACAAGACCAACATTCAATTTGTCACCATTACCCCAAGGATGTTACGCAGCCACTCGCCATTAAGGTAATTGATTAACCCATCTCTTAGTATTCATTACCTCAGAGCAGCTCCAGAAACTGGTTCATTTGTATATCTCGCTCAAAGCATTAGTCCTTCTAATGACGATCACATTACCTATTTGAATTGAGTGATGTGGTTAACCCAGGGCGCAGCGTTCCCATCTAATGTGACCTCATTAGGCGCATCAATACACACTAATCAGACGTTGTATGGTTCATCCCTAAAAGTTCTCCCTGTGAAAACATGCAGTGTGTGGGTCGTCAGTTGACCTCTATATAAACCTTTTTTTTATTCTTTTATTGACTTCTCCTGCGTAATAAACAATCAGTGCTGACAGCTACCAGTTCTACAATTTTAATTTATTTTTCTTTTCGATGAAAAGAAAATGTTCTCGAACGCTCTCCTTGCTCCAGAATTCTATTTATAATCCCCAACCTGAATGTAATTTTCATTGTATGGGGTAAAAGTGCGTGCGTGAGTGGCTGTCTTTATTTATTTTTCCATCCAGTGGATCAGTGCGTTAAGTGCATTCGAAGTTGAGGGAGAAAAATGAAAAAAAAAAATAAAAAAATTCTCCTCTGCTTCGTGTTGAATTTTCTTATTTGTGGGTGTGGCAGTATTTTTCCGAAGAATTGGAATGCAATTAGATTTTTTTTTTGCAAAGATGACGCAATGTTGGAGCAAAAAATTAAAAAAATAAAGCAGAGCTATGGATAACATTTCGATACGTGAGCAGTTAGGATAGGTTAGGTAGAATGGCTGCCCCAAGCTAAAGCTAGGACTCACTTAAAGCAATAGGTAGGTCCATTGTGGTACCATTTATAAGTAGTCTAGAGCCTATGGTACCATAACTAAAATTCAAATAATCCCTATGGGATTGTACGGGTATACTAGGTTAGGTTAGGTATGTGGGCTGGTGTAGTGGATAGAGAACCTTTACACAACACTCAGGTAAATATAGACCTATTTTGATACCCATGGGGGAAAGGGGATAGTTTAGAGAATCCCTTCCTCGTGAAAAGCAGAAAATAAATCGTCTTTTGTACACATCCAAAAGAAAGCAATTAATACTTACTGTGCCCGAGATACAAACCATTCGGAGGATTTGATGAAGTTTGCGTTGCCATCTATCGGTCTATTTGACAACTCTTCCAAATCCTTAAAGGAGTGTTGTGCAAGGAACTTATTTCTCAAATGATAGAGGCCTGGGCAGTAGCAAAGAAAGTGGGTGGTGTCTTCCTGGACTTCCTCGTCACCGCAGCCTCTACAAAGGTCTTCGTTCGTCACACGTAGTATAATACTTTTCGTGTTTGTCTATTCGACTTTATGTTTGTGTTACAATCTACTATACCTAGAGACAAAACTGCTAATCTTGCAGATATCAAGACCCGAGAGGTCGTCTAGGACATTATGGAAGTACTCTCCCAAGGTTTTCGTTCACAGCGTGGATAGCGCAGGACAGTTGCACAGAAGATGGGTTATCGACTCTTTCTCTTCCTTGTCTCTACAGATTCTATAAAAATCGTTGAAGGGAGCACCCAGGACAATACACCGTGTTGGCGCCGATTGTAGAACTAGTGTTCTTCCTACCTATTGAAATTAATCTGAGTGTCTTCCTATGGTGTAGCTCCGGCCAAATTTGCGTAGATATAAGACATACGTAGGGACTAACAAAAGTTCGCTTAGTTGATTGAATAATAAAACACAAAAATAATTCTAACTTTGGATAATTAATCTTCCTCTTTTTTTAGTTTCTCCACATAATTCCCATTCATTTCAATACAATTCTTCAGCCGATAGATGCATCTTTCAAAACAGCTTTCAAAATCCTCTTTTTGGAGCTTTTCGATTTCGACATTGACTCCATTAATAATCTCCTCATTAGATGTGAAGATTTTTTCCCTCAAATCTTTTTTTATTTTCGGAAACAGCCAAAAGTCACACGGCGCTAGATCCGGAGTATAAGGTGCTGGGCGAATTTCATTGATGCCCGAGAGCTCAAGAAAGTTGTTGGTTTTTTCAGCAGTGTGCGCAGGCGCATTGTCGTGGTGCAAAAAGTAGCGACGTAGCTCCTCTTTTTTTCTGTGTCCTAGTAAATTTTGGAAAACTTTTGGTAAGCAAGTATCAGTATACCAATTAGCAGTGACTGTCTGACCAGTTTTAAGTGGGATGACGGCGACCATTTTCGCCCTGGTGAAGTACATCGACATGATAACTTTTGTCGCTGACTTTTGTTGTTTGGCCTTTGCTGGTGGATTTGCACCTTCTGGGCTCCATATCATGGACTGCTGTTTGGTTTCCGGGTCGTACTTGTAAAAACAAGATTCATCACCTGTAATGATCTTATTGAAGCAGCTTGACTCTCCATTTTCAAACTTATCTAGGAAATATTGAGCAAAACGAACACGAGCCTCTTTTTGGTCTCCATTCAAAATATTTGGAACCCATCGAGCTGACTTCTTCGAATATTTCAGGTGATAATTTAAAATTCGTGGCACAGCCATGGGATTCAAGCCCAGTTCATGCGCTACCATCTCCTGTGTCATCCTAGCATCTTCGTTTATATTAGCCTTCACCAGGGCCACATTTGTATCGTCGGTCGAGGATTTGGGCCGACCTTCATGAGATTCGTCCTCCACAGAAAAATGGCTAGTCTGGAATCTTTGAAACCACTTTGAAATAGTAACAAGAGATGGTGTATTTATTCCGTATGCAATTTGGTATTCGTGCAGAATTCTGACTGGCGTGAGTTGACGTCGAAATCCGAAGAGAATAGCAAAACGAATTTCTTCCTGTGTTGGCGGTGGAACTTTAACCGAGCCTACGTCGCTAATTTTTCTCTTTCTCGTCTCCATTTTGACCTATTGTTCTAAAATTTGGAAATAAATATTGTTGGACTATAAGCTACAGAAATACATATTTTTTTTTATTCAAAAACTACTAATTTGACACTAACTAAGCGAACTTTTGTTAGTCGCTCCGTATGCTAATATCGCTCCATCTGACATCGGCAGTTCTTACTGCTTCAGCGTTCAGTTGGAATTTGATCACATTAATACAGACTAATGGAACTTTACTTTTTCAGCGAAGTCTCGACTGACACCCTCTTTTGCTAACACAGCCGCTTTGCAGCTGCCTAGAATATCCCTATGACCTGGGACCCAGCATAATGACAGTTCGCATAAATCTGCGATCTCGTTTAGAGACCTGCTGCATTGCTTAACCAGTTGGTGATTCCAAGGCTTCAATTGCTGCCTGTCTATCTATGTATTGTATATCACTATAGCAGGATCCTCTATTGCCTTCTATTGTATTGTAGTATCAAGTACATCGTCAGGTACTGCGTACAACGACATCTATTGCCTGCTAGCAGTAAATATTCCCACCTGATGTGCTTACGTTCTACAATTGTTCCACACAATATCCCAATTATTCCAGGATCATCAATTCATCCCGAGCGACATCTAGCATTTTCTAGAAGGACTTGTGTATCATATAAATACCCATACCACAACCATCGTGGAGACAGTTGTTTATAAGTGCATACAGAGATTACAAGAGGGAGATTAGACCAGTGGTGAAAATAAGCGACATTGTAGCGACAGTTTAATTTGAAATAAATAAAGAATAAAGTGATTGAATATTGTGTTGAAGTAAAGTTGGTGTTTGATAATAAATACACGATTAAAATACACAAAAGACGGTTTTATTTAAACGAACCCCAGCAAGAATATTACAGTATATTGAATAATGCGATCCTGTATTTGTAAAAGGCTTGAAGGAACCTGCCGTGCTTCTGGCTCCATATCTCACTATTCGACGTCAAATGAATTTAAGACTTGCACCTTTATGTTTTTTGTTCTCAAAATATTCACGAACCAATGTAGATTTCTAAGTTTGTGTTCAAAGCATCAAAAACTATCGACAGTGCATACCTATAACGACCACGCTCAAATTTCTAGTAAACATATACTTATGTGCTGGGTGCTACTTTTACCTTTGCCCGGAACTAGTCTCACGTTTGAAGCCCAGTTCCAAAACACTCTAAATCTACTTGACAGCATCCAAAGGCGAATAGTTCGCTGCTGCTAGATAGTACTTTGTCTTCATCTGTACTTGAGATTTCAAATTTTCAAAAGTCCACTTTCGAACTTGTACAGTTGCAGGAGTACTCAAAGGTCTTTACATACACAAATCCGCTGGTTCAGATGGTAGCTCCCCTATAGTGCTAAAAAGGTGTTCTTCCTCACTGACTACCTTTCGGAACGTTCAATACACGTTGTCTTGGACGGCTGCAAGTCTGCAATTCTTGGACGGCTTCAAGTTTGCAATTCACCATATAAATGCTAGTGTTCCCCAGGGTTCCGTTTTGGTTCCGATTCTGTTTCTCAGTTTTATAAATGACCTTTTGCCTACAACTTCTTATTCAATCTATTCCTTCGCTGATGACAGTACCCTCGGTTTTTCATATTCGTTCCCTCACTCACGTCTCTGCTCTTCGACTGTAGAAGTGTAACGTCAACGTATGTTAAACTGATTAAATTCCGACCTGGACAGCATTACCAAATGGGGTTCAACCAATAGAGTGGAATTTAATGCACAGAATGCTGTCTTCTGTCTTCAAGCGTAACCAAGACCGTTAACCATTATCAATGGCTGGTACTTGCATCACTGAATCCGATGGACTTGCCTATGTGCATCAATTCTTCGATGGAATGATCACATATTCGAAGTCGCCAAAAATGCTGCAAAATGACAAGGATTTCAACGACTTTTCAACGTCCGCTATAGCACACAACTTTCATGTTCACCTGGCAACTACAAGAACACCGTCTTTCTTTTTTTTTACAGGACAGGCAATCTTTGGAATTCACTCCCTTGCTAAATATTTGCAGAAAGCTATAACCTGCAACAAATTGAATGCAGAATTAACAGAATAGAATTTTGATGAAACTGCGCGACACTTATCTTACGACTCTGGTCCTATGGATATGCCGTCTGACGCAGTGACACCAGAACTTCAGCTGATGCGCAAATTCAGAGTCGACTTTTCTTGTGTTCAGGATTGGCTTCGGCCAGAGTCTGGGCCAAGAATGGAATGTAGTCGTATTTTCACGGATGGTTCCAAAACCAGTCAAGGGTCTGGCGCTGATGTCTTCGTGAAAGACGACAACATTAGACTTCTTTTCTCGTTAGCCGAATATGCGTCTGTTTTCCAAGCGGATACTTATGCAATCCTAATGGTCATGTACTATGTTGTGAAGAACAGGTGGAAGGGCCGTAGCATTTGCGTTTGTAGTGACAGTCAGGCTGCGCTAAAGGCCTTGCGTAACCCTTTAACACTTCCAAAATAGTTCGTGAAACCAAAAACTCTTTGAACTCGGTCGCAAGGCTGAACTTTCTGTCTCTTATTTGGGTCCCAGGTCACACTGGGATCTTGGGGAACGTGATCTCCGATTGGATTTCTAGACAAGGCTCAGAGGAGGATTTCTCAGGTCCCGAACCCGCGTTGGGTCTCCCTGCATTCTCGGTTAGGGCTTCCATTAACGATTGGGTCTCCCACGAACACAATTGTGTGTAGCATGACTCCAGGATGCAGGGTTGACTAAACGTATTTAATGCTCCCGGACGTCTGTATGAAATCAGCGGCATTCTTGCTGTCCCAGCAGAAAAGACTAGACAACTTATTGGCGTCTTGATAGGCCACTTTGCTTTCGCCAAGCTCATTAACGTGTTGGGCTTGAGTGACACTACAATCTGCGACGCTTGTGGAGAGAGCGAGGACACTGCGGAACATTATCTCTGTGAGAGTCTGGCCTTTGCTCGTATCAGGTGGCAGATCCCGGGGGCTGATGTGGTGAGTGCTGGTACTGTAAAGCTCCTCATCACTGAAGTACTTGCTTGGCTTTCTTAGAAAGACAATTCCAATAAAATGGGTAAATCAAGGTTTGCTCTCTGGCAGTATAATGGACAAGTTGCGTCTGAGTGCTCCACCCGAGCGTTTCCGACAAAAAAAAGGATCAGTCCGATCAATTGCGTAAGCTCTTGTGAACACTATTGCACAGGCATAACACTGGCAGTTCGTTGGCCATATGGCTGGAAAACTGGTTCGCTCTGTTGGGTGATTTATATGCCTATGACATCAGGTAGTCGGAATACCGTGAATTAGAAGCAAAGACAAAAAATAACAAAAATCTCCCCAGCTATCTGGACGCCACCCCCGGAGTTTTTCTGAAACATAACATCTGAGTTTCAAAACCACTACACCAATCTTTTTCTCTCTCTTTATCCTTTCCAATAGTCGCACTGTGTGTAAACATGTTACGGATTCTCATAACCCCTCGAGTGCGCGCAAATTATATGAAAAATAAAAAAAATAATTCAGTTCTCAGTATTCCACGTTGTTTGGAAGTGGCTTCCACTATCTTTGATTGAAACTTATTGTTTTGGACATAGAGTCTGTGATAAGCGTCGCAAAGATCTTTTCCGCCTTTATGGGACATAGTTGGTCATGTGTCCATACAATGTTCATAGCAAACTCATATAAGTTTGCTCTGGTGAGCATTTAAGTACGACTTCATGTAAAAGCATCCTGACAAAAAAGCAAAACAGAAGCAATAAATGTTGTCCACCACTCCATCAGTGACATGTCGGTCCTTTGTTTCTCCCACTTCAACATGTCAGCTCCACAAGAAACTTCATTCTTAATGACTGTAAATAAAGCCTTCAATCGCAGCAACCAGCAATCGGACCCCAATCGACCGCAAATAAACTTGTCAATCATCATCGTACCTATTCCTCCTCCAAACACTTTATGAGCCATATTAAATTTAAGATCTCAATTTGCACGTACTCAGGGCATATGTGTATCGGCGTACCTTCGGAGCACAGATGTGCGGTGACCTTCACGTCGGCCACTACCCCAGATGAACTTCTTTCATGACTGCAGCACTGCGAATCGGAATTAGATACTAAAAGGCCAAGTAGCGAAATAGATACACAGCGTGCACTGCATAACTTTGTACTGCCTCTGGCAATCGTCTTGGTCTACTCCTCCTCCTCCTCCTCTTGTGGAGCATGTCTTTTTGCATTGATTTTATTTTTAACTCGGTGAGCCACCCGAGACTACGTG
The DNA here is from genome assembly GCA_945910035.1 of Brachypalpus laphriformis. NCBI lineage: Eukaryota > Metazoa > Arthropoda > Insecta > Diptera > Syrphidae > Brachypalpus > Brachypalpus laphriformis. The sequence goes on from OX246756.1 coordinate 162,526,328, forward strand.
AGTGCGATTTTGTTTACAATGGATCTCATCCTCCACGGTCGTATCGTCATCGTGTAGATACATTTTGTTGATAAATACGTATCTTTTCAGCACCATCTTTATGGTGTTAACGTAGTATTCACATACTAGATACAAAATTTATATACAATTATCGAATCAGTTAAGTGCAAGTGATTATAGATACTCGCTTTCCATTTCAATTGTTCACAGATAGATTTCCCTTGAAATTGTTGCACAAATGGCATGGAAAATGAATCGGTTTCACCTTGTACACACTATGGCATCCCACATACAAAATGATAAATGATATCTTTTTAGCTACTACAATTAACTAATCAATCTTCGGCAAATTAATTTAAATCCACTCATCCGGGGAGGGGGAGGGAGCATAGTAGTTACCTAAATGGCGAACGGCTAAGGAGTTCAATCTCTCTATTCATGTTGACAGACTGGTGAGACTAATTGACACACACACGACGGTTGCAAACAACCGCCTACTTTTCACCTAGTACGAACATCTACGACATACAACATCTCTGACCAAAAAATATGCCACCACACCACACACACAATGGCGGGTAATAACGAGGAAATCAACTTGTATACAACTTAGGTGTGACCTTGCTAATGAGATTTTGATTTGTAATCCAAACATGGCGGCAAATGTGTGAATGGTCAATTAATTGAAAGGTAAATACCTGGCACCGAGTTCAGAGAGATGCTCGAGATGGGGGATGAGTTGAATAATACCTAGACTGCTGGAAGGTATTGACAAAAGCGTTTTATAAACAAACCGCAAGAAGAATGAGTGGTTGAGTAACTAAGTTTTTTTTTCGAGATTATTCTTACATAAGATACTTTTTGTTGTTGTTGGAAAAGACCTTCTCGAAGTTCATGAGATGCTCAGTTGTGTGTGGAAGCAATTTAATGTGAAGTACGAGAAAGTTCAGTAGTCCGGGGTCATATTAATCGATAGAGTCGAGGTTTTAGCTGACAGGACAGAGCAGATAAGGGATCGATGAGTAGAAGAGGATTCAAATTTCTGAATTTCTCATGTCCTTAAGCGACATTATAGGCTTGATTGGATAGTCTACAAAGTAACCAAGTACTGAGTGATCCAAAATAGGGAGGCCTGCCGATATTTTCTGAGGTCAAATAGGCAAACCCCACAGGCGGATCAGTAGAAATTCGGTGAAGTGGGAGCGTTATGATCCCTTTTTTTCGGATCAGAACCTCGCTGAAAAAGCAAGAAGAAGAATTAGGAGAGTCTCTACGAACTGCAAACGTTTTTCTTTTTCGGAAGGTCGCTGAAAAATCTTCCGTAGACACTATGAGAATAGCAAGCGCGTGCTCATAGTAGTGTCAGATTCTTTCTGACTAAAAAAAACACCACCCTTCGATATAAATTTGTTAAATATTGCAACTAAGTAATAACTTATCAAGCAATTTTTCTATCACGAAATAAAAACGTTTGGCAGGTTACTTTCCACTGAAAGATCCTGCATGTTCCGCAATCTAGGCGCGGTTAATCACTATCTCGCCAAGTCGAAAGATTTCGTCCTCTGTAATCGGCGCAATAAATTGCTCTCATCCAAAATGAACTGCAAACGTGAATTACTACCATTGCGTTGAAATGCAATGCTTTCTTGCTTCAGTATGGGTGGATATGCCGGGCGCATTGAAGCACAAATCGACCATAACGTTTCTATTATAATTTCTCGGATCCAGCTACAAAGTGAATTTCATATTGTGACCATTAGAAGGGTTGCCCATTATCACTTCCATTAGGCTTCACTGAATTGTTCTTCTTCTCACCGAAAATGGCCTGCGAAGCACATCACCAGAAAAAGTAACGGTGATAGTGTACAGCCTTGTTGGACTTCGCTTTGAATCTGAAATTTCTCTGACAGCCTACTGCTATGCAACACTTTACTAACTTTGACTGGCGTTACAGTACCGAGTTAGCCTGCACCTCAACCATCACGATCCTTTGGCAGTTGTGTCCCAATACGTACTCCAAGTTGGTTGAGGTGCCTGCCCTGCGTAGTCCTTCTGGGTTTAATTCGAAAATTCTCCAGGCTGACGTACTGCTTTTCATCAGCTCTACATGACGTAGACACCTAACGCTCTGAATTCGTATATTTTTCACTAGGTCGATGTGGCTGTACAGTCCGTACGATTCTTGATTGAATCGTCTTATCCATGTATCCTTAAGGTAGATGGGACCACTGATCGTGGGAAACATTTTGCTCTCAAAGATTTCTAGGACACTGTCAGCCAGCTTTGATAGAGTCCACGCTTCTGTGTCTTTCTAAAGTCGGTTAGCCGGGCCACTCCGCAAGGCGGGGTCTCTTCTTCTCTCTTATTTAGAACCTAGCGGTGAATGAACTGCTTCTTATGATGGACGAGGGAAAGCTGTGAAGAAATTGCTTATGCGGATGACGTTGCTATAGCTGTCGGAAACATTTCAGAGATCTTTTGCAAATGCTCTCTCTAAATGGACTAAAGGATGTGGTCTTGGTGTCAATCCAGAAAAAAACAGAACTAGTCCTCTTTACAAGAAAATACAAAAATGCACATTTAGACCGTCCAAAACTATATGGCACTAGTCTGATACTTGTAGACAAAGCCAAATAGTATTTGTGCCTCATTCTTGTTCGCTCTGTTGATGGTGATTTGCCCTGGACGTCGGTTATCGGAGAAAAAAGTACTGTGAATCAGAAGCAAAGACAAGAAATAACAAAAATCTCCCCAGTTATCTGGACGCCACCCCCGGAGAATCTCTGAAGTATAAACAACTGAGCTTCAAGAACCAAAAAAAATAAAATAAATATTTGGCGCAACAGCTCTTTAAGTGCCAGGGCCTAGCTTCTCGCAACCACTCATGTTGTGTGCGTTATATTTTTCACACGAATGGAAGGGACCTACAGTTTAGTGCCGTATCCGAACGGCGATTTGAGAAGCTTTTTCGAGACAACAATACTCTCGGATGTTTGTCAGACGCGCGCGAGAGGTGGGACCGTGAAAAAAATGTTTGGTGTTTTGTAGGATTCGAACTTGGAACCTCATGCGTAGTGATCCGACACACTAACCACTTACGCCACGGCGCCCACTAGCTTCAAGAACAACTACACCAAAATCTGTCTCTCTCTCTCTCTATCTATCCTTTCCAACGCCCGCACTGTGTGTTTACATGTTAAAGGTATTCATAACCCTTTGAATGCGCGCAAATTATAAAAAAAAGAAAAAAAAAAAGAAACTGAGCTGGAAACCCAATATCGTAGAACGCATTCAGAAAGCCACTACACTCTTTACAACTGTAAGGAACCAATAGGAAACAAATAGGCACAACAGCCACGAATTACGTACTATGTATCCATCATCAGATCCTTACTAACAAATGTCGTGATTGGGGAGAGCTATTCACCTAATCTACTTTGGCCGCGGACATAGGTCGGATTGGCTATGCATCAGTGGAGTACTGAGAACCACCCCAAAAATGGCTTTAGACATTTTGTTTCACTTGTCACTTTAAGATATTTATAGCAAATAAGTGGCAGCTTGTGCAGCCAATCGCATGGAAACCATATCTCAGTGGACGTCTAAGCACCGGACACTCGTCTATTCTTACCGATTTTGAATTCCTTCCATAAGACACCGACTACATACTTCCAGAACTTCTGCTTGATTAGCACTTTGATGAAACCCACGTCTCCTCCAGACTTGATTGGGTGGAGGATCTGGTGTTACAAGAGAGATCCATATACTTCTAAACAGATGGATCTTAAAAGGAATCGAGAGTATGAGGGGATGTCTTCTCCAATAATCTAAAAATAAGTATTCATTTCCGTATTCCCAATTACTGCAGTGTTTTCCAAGCGAAGATTATGTCGATAAAGGATGCCTTGTTCTGGCTAATGTGCCATCTAAATGGGACATTGCCATTTTTACTGAAAGTTAGTCCTCGTCATCTTAACTCAAAAACTGCATTAAACTGTCGTCGGCCTCCTAACGAGTTGGCTAAGCAATGCAATATTCCTTTCATTTGGGTGACGGGACACAGAAACATTTCAGGGAATTGCATGGCCGAAGAACTAGCCTATCGATTTCACCGAACAAGGGGAATCTCCGCATGCCTTTCGCTACAGTGAAACTGCTGCTTAAGCTCAACGTAATCAACTACAGATGGGCAGACATTACTAGACATATCTCGGCTAAGCTGGATCAAAAACGCACCAACTACCTTATTAGTTACAAAGGTAACAACTAAGTATAGTAGGTGTCCTTACGGCGAACTACATCATTGGAAGGCGTGTCATCAACCTAGGCCTCCTCGCAAATGACTTCGAGGAAGAGGAAGAAGGTTAGGTTAGATTGGCTGTCTGCACCACGATGCAGACACACTCAGACCAGTAAAGGTCCATTGTGATGCTAAGGATCTACCATTAGACCACTCAGGGACTAATAAAACCAACCGGAGCTTTTGATAAAGCGATGGATGTCCATGACGTCTAAGGACGCCAAATCGCTGAGGTCGTCAAGGAAGGGAGCTCCTAGATGGAGCATTCTTTTGCGTGATAGAACAGGACATGTGCATAGGAAGTAAAAAATGGTTTCCTCCTCCTCGTCCCTACAGCTCCTGCAGAAGTCATTGAAAAAGAGGCCAAGTCTTTTGGCATGTTGGCCGATTAGACAGTGTCCGGTGATGACACCGATAACGCAGCTGATCTGTAATCGCTTTAGTTTAACCAACTCGGTACTACGTTTCTCGTCCAGCTTGAGCCAATATCCCACCTAAGGTTGGTCTTGCTAATAGCGTTCAGCTTTAGTAGATGCTTACATGTAGCGAGGGGCATACCAAGGGCTTGCCTATCTGGCAGAATCCTTAGAGTAGTACCCTGTCTAGCGAGCTCGTCCGCCCTACAGTTTCCTGGAATGTCTCTGTGACCTGCTACCCAGCATACAAACAAAAAAAAAATACAAATATTTGGCGCAACAGCTCTTTAAAGTGGCAGGGCCTAGCTTCTCGCAACCACTCATGTTGTGTGCGTTATATTTTTCACACGAATGGAAGGGACCTACAGTTTAATGCCGAATCCGAACGGCGATTTGAGAAGCTTTTTCGTGACAACAATACTCTCGGATGTTTGTCAGACGCTCGCGAGAGGTGGGACCGTGAAAAAACTTGTATTTTCTGGGATTCGAACTTGGAACCTCATGCGTCACTATCCGACACACTAACCCAGCACCCAGCATAGGTGAATGTTGAACTGCTCTGTCATCTCTGTAAGAGACAAACGGCAGTCTAAGGCGGTCTTTGAAGTAAAAGAGCATAATTCCAGGGACTTGATAGCCGCTTGACTGTCAGTGAAAATGCTAATATCGCTGACAGATAATACATTACATTTCAGCCAAGACAGGGCTTCCTTAATCGCCATGATTTCCGCATGAAAAAACGCTACAATGATCAGGTAGGAGGAACGAGATGCTCAGATTGAGCTTATCGGAGAAAACACCATAGCCCACCCAACCTTCGGTCTTAGAGCCATCTGTGTAAAAGTGCACCGAATTTCCATCATCAGGGGGAGAGCCATCCCACGCATCCCGTGCAGGGATACTCGTACGGAAGTGTCGGTCAAATCTCAGTTTCGGTGGGGTGTAGTCCGTGTTTTCATGTGTGAAGTTGAGAAGGATCAAGGATCGAGGAGTGGCCAATGTGATAACTAGACCACTGAGAGTAGGCTTTAAGACGAATAGCCGCACTGGCAGCAGTCTGTCTGCCAAGGATATCCAGGGGTAGCAGGTTGAACATAATGTTCAATGCCGCAGACGGGGTAGTTCTTAGTGCACCACTGATGCACATGCAAGCGGATCTTTGCACTTTAGCTACCTGAGAGAGGTGAACAGCCCTGTCAAGAGCAGGCCACCAAACGATCACGCCATAGAGTAGTATGGGCCTGACAACAGACACGTAAAGCCAGCGAGTGATTTGAGGGTTCATACCCCAGCTCCTACCTATAGCCTTTTTACAGGAATAGAGAGCTACATTGGCTTTCCTTACGCGTTCTAGTAGAGTGGCTTTCCAGTTCAGTTTTCTGTTCAGAATAAGACCCAGAGGAGGAAACTATACTACACTTCTTTACTACGTGTCAGGTTCTATCGACTCGTAGAAGATTGCGCTTAGCAACCGTTTACTTCTTTGATAGTTTAGGCGAATTTGCTAACGCCAACATCAGCAGCCTAAAGCGCTTTTTTAAAAAGCTTCAATTGGTTCTAAGTGTAGTTCTTTCTGGGGATCATAGATTCATGTAGTACGACAATGAACCTTTCCTGATCTAAGTACTCGTATGACTGCATCTAATGTAGCCTGACACGCTTACCTAACCTATACTATACTAGGGCCTTGTACGCACTGCGACCTCAAAGATCTATTGTGCCAGCCGAAAACTGGCCGAAAACTGCCGAAAACTTGATAAACCTCAACGAAGCTCCAGGCGCAATGGACCAAAAGCCTGAGGGGCCCAGTAAAGCCTACATGAGATGGAGAAGTCTCTTACTTGTGCCCATGGGGCATTCACAAAGAATATGTTCTGTCGTCTCTTTGTGCAGATGGTGCAATGAACAGTCAAGTAGCCTGTTAAGGTCCTTAAGTCTGCTTTGTTAAGCTCAAGTAGCTACTTAGCCTCACAACGGTTGGGGTTGATTAACTTTTTTGCTTGTCGTAGGGCCTTGAATTTGGCCCAGTACTCTGCATGACGCTCATCTTTCCATTGTTTTATTTTGAGGTTTGTGCCACTCTGTGTAACTCCAAAATAGGGTTCAGGACCGACTAGTGGGCGGCTGTCGCCTCTTCTCGCTAAGGAGTCCGCCCGTTCATTGCCCTCGAAGCCTTCGTGTCCTGATATCCAGGCCACAGCGATGGTGTTTTTATGATGCGGGATCTTCGAGTAGATTGAGATAGTCCCATACAAGTTTCGATCCTACCGAGTTGGATTTCAGAACCATAAGTGCTGTGCGGGAGGATGTAAATATGGGTGCCCTCGATCCTTCCTCACAGGCATTCTCGTGCATAGAGTTCGATTGCATGGGCTTCCGCCTGAAAAACTTTTGGTGACTTCCCAAGCGCTGCTGCTCGTTGGAACCTGGGTCCATAAACCCCTGCGCTAGCGCTACCATTTTCCTTTATTCCTCCGTATGGGGCGGTCACCTATGACTTACGACCTGTAACCTAACCTAACCTAAAGTTGATTGTGTTATCTGAAGACTGTGTGGGCTCTTTGACGAGCTGGATAAGATTCCAACTTCAGCTTGTCTTTCTGAGTCATCAGTTCTGTTGGAGTATGAAAGGGAGAGGAAAGTACTCCTCATGACTGTGCTTTAAGACTGATTCCCTACATTTCTTCCTTGACTGTCCTTCTATTATTTTTTTTTTGAAAAAACCAAATTCGCTTCTAGCTGTGACGGTTCCTCTAGCCCTTACCACGAATTTGTAATTATGTGCTGCCACCACTGCTTAGTGCCTGTAGTACGAGTGTGCGCTCACACCATCATTAATCACAATCACCTCTGGCTACAGTAATTGCAATTCCTTGTTCCTCTGGTCATTCACCCCCACAAGGCGTTGCGGAACAATATTTACTTCCTACCTTTGCCAAAACACCTCTGGTGTTGTACTTCTGAGGTTCACCCGTATGGTCAATAAACCCTTTCTACTGCATTCCTCATACGCACCCCTTGAGGCGTATAGTTGCCATTAACTATTGTTTTGCAGTGACAATGCGGACATGCTCCATATCGCCGGTTCCTCACATCTTCCCAATTGGAAGGAGGAAGGAGTAATGCTCCCTTTCCTCAACAAGAATGCCTCAAGTTGTGCAATTGTTTGGTGCATTCCAGTCAACTCTCATGCCCCGGTTTTGTTGTGAAAGTTTTTGAAGAGTATCGCATACCCATGTCATCGTTTCCTTTTCTGGTTCTGGTTCTGGATTTTTATGTTCTCTAGGGAAACCCATGCTTACACACTCTCAAGCCCGCACACCCATTAGGCTGTCTTGTCTTCCTCTTGGTGTTATTGTTTTGCGCTGGCTTGGTATTCCTTGAATTTTAATCGACGAAATGGGAAGTGTCTTGTCTTTTGTTGTTGGTGTTCCTCCATCCATTCATCCATCTGCAGCTGGTGGTTGTGGATCTGATGTGTGTGGAGTAATTAAGAACAGATCTGTGCACACTTAGTCACAGATTTCTTCTGTTTCTTGCGGATTGTACTCGCTGTATGTTATGGCATGTGTGTGCGTTTGTTTGAAGTAATCCTTAATGAGAAAGAGGAACGTGAATTCAGGTCAAAAGGCACAAGCACAAGAGCACCACACTCTGGTGGTAATCCTGTGTAATCCGGTTTTCTGTACACGGATTGGTATTCTGTTTGTGATATAATGAGCCTGACGAATGTGTGCAGTGTGTGTTGGCGGAAAACGTTAACCAGCTGAGCTGGGAGTTTAATCCTCTTGTCCAAGTGCTTCTATTGATGGGCGAACAAAACGCGAGGGCGGATTACTCTCTATATGAACAGAATTTATTTATTTTTATTAAAAAACACTCAGTACGGCCTTGTTTGGATGGAATAATGAATGGTTTTTGTTCGTTTATTTGCAGGTATGTACAACTTGAACCGTATTTAACCAGTGGAACAGTGAGTATTCGTTTTTTTTAAATTTCTATCTGAAAGTATGCAATGATTTTTTCCCTCATGAAGTATGTCTATGCAAATGTAGATGGCCGTATGGGTCAATATGACTAAATGTATGCAACAGTTTACAGTTTAGTTTAGTTTAGTGAGTGAATTGTAGTTGTATCGAAGTAAACACTTAGGCTGCCTCAATTTAATTGGTGCCTACACAAAGGGTGGGTCGTTTATTGGTCTGTATTGAAGAGAGTAAGTACACTTTCCGATTTATCTACTTCGGCGTGGTTATGATCTGAACTGAAGGAATCATACTCCTTAGGTTGGAGTGGCTGCCAGATGAGAATCGCCAACACACTTAGACCAATAATCAGGGTTATCGTGAATAAATTTTCCCTCGGAATTTTTCCCCCGAACCAAAATTAGGTATGTTCAAAAAAGAGGTAATAATTCCGCGGAGAAGAAATGGGTATCGTGTATGACAATTCAGAAAAATTTTCAACGCAATCGCGATATTTAATTTTTTCCTGATTAATTTTTTTCCTATTTTTGAAAATACCTAATTTTTGTTCGGAGGAAAAATTCCAAGGGAAAATTTATTCACGATGACCCTGAATAGGTCCATTGTTTTTTTTTTTTTTTTTTTTTTCCGAGGGTATGTGAAAAATCTTCCATAGACACTATGAGAATAGCAAGCGCGTGCTCATAGTAGTGTCAGATTCTTATTGACTAAAAAAACACCACCCTTCGATAGAAATTTGTTAGATATCGCAACTAAGTATTAACTTATCAAGCAATTTTTCCATCATGAAATAAAAACGTTTGGCAGGTTTCTTTCCACTGAAGGATCCTGCATGTTCCGCAATCTAGACGCGGTTAATCATTATCTCGCCAAGTCGAAAGGTTTCGTCCTTTGTAGTCGGCGCAATAAATTGCTCTCATCCAAAATTTGTAGGACTGTATTGTTGACATGTCCGATTAGTCGGTTTCTATGCTTTCTCGCGAAGCTTCTAGTTTCAGCTTCGATTGTCGGAATTCCGAGATCCCTGTGGATATCGTCGTTTCTACTATACCACGGTGCTTGGACAACTTCTCTTAGCACTTTATTTTGAAAAGCTTGTAAAATATTTGCATTTGTTTTCTTGGTACAACCCCAAAGTTGTATACCGTAGGTCCACACCGGCTTTAGCACTTGCTTGTATAAAAGCAGTTTGTTCTCAGTACTGAGATGGGAATGTTTTCCTAGTAACCAGTACATTTCTCTATATTTGATTTCGAGTTCTTTACGTTTCATTTTCACGTGCGAATTTCATTTCAGCCTTGCGTCGAGTGTCATTCCCAGGTATTTGGCCTCTTTTGCAAAAGGTATTCGGGCCGAGTTTAGGAAAATTGGCAAGTCATTCATTTTCTTGTAAGTGAAATTCACGTGAACAGATTTAGATTCGTTGAGGGTAATCCGCCAGTCCCTCGTCCATTCATTTACATTATTCAGTGCGTTTTGCAGTCGTTTCTTCGATTGTTTTACCTACTGCTAGGATAGCGGTGTCATCGGCAAACGTAGCAAGGATAGTGCCATCTTCGTTCGGTATATCACGAGTATATAGCAAATAGAGAAGCGGCACAAGAACGCTTGCTTGCGGTACGCCGGCCGAAATTTCTTTGAGCTCGGAGTATTCGACTCCATGTCTAACACGAAAGATTCTATTCCCGAGATATGATTCTAGAATATCGAATAAGCATACAGGGAGAACTTGTCGTAGTTTGAATTTCAAGCCATCATGCCACACCTTATCAAAGGCTTGCGACACGTCAAGAAATACGCTTGAGCAAATCTTTTTTTCTTCAAATGCTTTCTCGATTACGTCAGTAATTCTATGCACCTGGTCAATCGTCGAATGCTTGCTTCTGAACCCAAACTGGTGGTCAGGGATAAGATTATTTTCTTCTATAACCGGTTGGAGACGCCTTAATAATATCCTCTCGAAAATTTTCGATATGATTGGAAGAAGCGAAATTGGTCTATACGATTTTACCTCATTTGGCGGTTTTCCTGATTTTAAAACCATTATGACTTCCGCAACTTTCCATTGGCTCGGCACGTGTTTTAATCTAAGTGCAGCATTTACAATATGGAGAAGCTTAATCAATGCTTTTCTAGGTAAAACTTTGAGAATTTCCCCGGTAATCAAATCATAACCAGGAGATTTCTTAGGTTTTAGATTCTCGATCTCATGTTTGAGTTCCCTTAGCGTTGCACTTGTGAGCGTCAAATCGTCAGATGGTAAATCCAGCCTATTGCGGTTATCGTAAACCACTTGACCATCGTACGGTTTAAATGTTTCTTCCAGGTGGGCCGCAAAGACGTCCGCTTTTTCTTTATCTTCCCTCGCCCATTCATTTTGATTTAATTTGATTGGCGGCGCGGGGACTTTGGGCCTTTTGGTGTCTTTTACAGCTTTCCAAAGCGAATAATTCGAATCTTTTTTCCGCTGTTAAACTTTCAAGGTAAGAGGCTATTGCACGATTCTTAAAATCCTTAATAGTCTTCTTCAACAAATTGCACTCTGTTGCCATTTTTTACGCGCTTTTCTTTTTTCCTTGACCAATTCTTTTATTTCCGGAGGATATCGCAAACCGTATCTGTCCGGCGTTTTCCTTGGATTAGGAGTATTATTCCAAGAGGCGAGCTGTACGATCTCAACGAAGCGATCAACTTCAACCTCAAGTTCATAGGGTGTCGTAAGTGGAACGCTCAGTTCGACATTATCTTCAATTTCGTTCCTAAAGCCTTCCCAGTTAGTTGTTCGACCAGTTAATCTCGCTGGCTCTAGGTTATAGACTAGTATATCGCTGATTGTTAAAATTACCGGGGAATGATCAGACGACAGATCAAAGCAGTCTTCGACTTTTATGTAGTTGGTAGATATTCCTTTCACAACGAAAAAATCTATCAGGTTAGGTATTTTCGAAGTATCAGTTGGCCAGTAAGTTGGTTTACCCGTCGAATGGAAATCACAACTGTACTCCATACCTGCCCCATAGAGCATTCTACCTTTTTTCGAGCTGTATCTTGAGCCCCAGAATGTATGTTTCGCATTAAAGTCGCCGATGATAAAATTAGGTTTCAGCGATTCAAACAAGTTAGTAAAATCTGATTTTTCAAGCGCAGAACGCGGTGGACAGTAGATAGATGAGATTTTAAGAGTACGCTGACTATTTTTAACTCGAATCGTGCACAGTTGCAAATTTTCAAGTTCTATCTTTAGGTCTTCGGATTGTTCGATGCAGTCTTTAATAAATAACGATGATCCGCCTCTCGCTTTTCCCGAAGGGTGACAAGCGTGGTAATCATTATAGCCTTTTATTTTTAAATGCGATTCCTTTTTTACGTGGGTTTCAGAAGTCAAACAAATATCAATATCTTTTTCACGCATGAATATTTCCAATTCGTCGAGTTTTTGCAAAAGTCCGTTTGCATTTCAAGTACATATTTTTAGCATTCGTTTGTCATTCATATTCTAGTTGAAGTGCGCGTTTTCTGAGAATTATTTTCAAGCTTAACCAGCCTATCAAGAATAATTTTATTTATTTTGCTTTGTTCTTCAAATTTCTCGAGAATAACCGACAAAACATGAGAGACAGGGTCCGTCGAAATTTCAAGGTTTTTTGGTTTTTCGGATGCCGCGGCCTGAGCGTAAGTCTGCACTCCTGCTGTCCGAGGGTTATTACCTGACGGCTTTTTCGACGTTAACTTTTCAATACCGATTCTTTTAAGAACAGAGGTCGAGGACTTTTCTGTTGTCACTCTTTCCCTCACCTTTTTGCGCTCTGAACCCGGTAGTTTTGATTCGCCTACTTTCTCCTGTGCAGTCTTAGGCTTTGGCTTAGTCTGCAGTTTAGATTTTGCAAGGGGCTTAAGGAGCATATCTCTCCGTTTTTGCAACTCCTTAGCTACTTCACAGCCTCTATAATTTGCCGGGTGCTTTCCCTTACAGTTAGCACATGTTGCAGAGGTTTGCTTATTTACTCCGCAGAGTTGGGAGAGGTGATTTCCGGCGCATTTCACACATCGCGGTTCTTTTTTGCAGTACATTTGCACTGTGGAATCATCCTTAAATTTTTACGCATGGGCTCGATTTTGACCACGATATTTAGTATGGCTCTAATTCGGTAGATAGGACTTGTACTTCACTGCATTTCTAGTAATCCGCCTGGGGAGTTCGTCTGTTTGTCCTCAAAAAATATCGTCAGGCCTCCCGATTTCAGATCACTTCGTTACTGAGGCAAACCAAATGCTCTTGTAGTTGCACTTGTGTGATTCAGCAACCAAGACCTCTTTAGTGATATCAGTGGAACATTCATTGCCTCTTTGATGAGTTTCAATCGATCTCTTCTTTGAACATTACAATACTAGGTGAGCCGGTTGCCCTATGTTTTTTTAGACGGTTGCTTTGCCACTGATCTTTGAACTTCTTATTCAATCAAGCTTTGTCGCTCCTGCTGTCATGCGAAGCATCTTCATCTAGTTTCAATTCTCATATGTTTTGTACATTGTCCAACATGGTTAATGCGGGACGTACAACTGCGATGTAGAGCCTTCCATTCAGCTTAGGGGGCATTTTTCGGTCACAGAAGATAGCGGAGTTTTCCCACTACTTCATCCACGTCCTGTCGTCATCACAGGTTGTTTCGCTATTGATCATAGATCTCATACATTTGAACTTTTCGCTCTTCGGAAGCTCTGTTCCATTCAAAAAAAAAAATATCCGGAATAGGCCTGAGTGGATTGGAGAACGGGCAGCATAAGTACCCGGTCTATTTTGGACTAGTGCGGTTCCCATTTTCCTCCATAACGTCCACCCATACATCAAGGACTCGCTGCAGGGACGTAGGATCATCATTTATGATGACTCCTTCGTCATCAAAGAATAGATGGTGCACGTTGAGGTCCGTCACTTTACCTTCAAGCAGATAGTCAAGGACTGCAGTAAACAGCAAAGGACTGAAGACGCTTCCCTGGTGCAGCCTGACTTTGATTGGAAACTCTTCGGTTACTCCAGCGGGGCATCTTACTCTTGTCTTTGCTCCCACGTGCATGTCCATGATCATCTGTACATAGACTCCTGGAACCCCTCGATGTCTTAGCGCCTCAATGAGATCTCGTGTCGAATGATCTTGTCTGTCGAATGTCTGTTCGAAAGAATCACTATTTTTATGCATTATGAGCCTTATACTTTGGATTGCATTTGTGGTTGATTTACCCGCGAAAAACCCGTACTGTTCGAACGATAATTCTCACAGTTTCGCGTATCGCGCTTCCCTTTGTACTCAGGGAGAAGGTAACTTTCCTTCCATTGCTTCGGTTTCGGATCACACCTCATACATAAGTTTAGAGATGAGAGAATGTCTCTTATCTTTTTCCACAACTCAGAGGGTATCTCCTCTGGCCCAACCGCTTTTCGTTTTTTGGAGTATTTGACCTCCTCACTAACTTCTTGGACTCTAATGTCGAGTATTCGTTCACGATTAGGGGTGACTCTTGGAAAGTATAGCTGTTGTCCATTCAAAAGTCCTTCACAATACTGTTGCCACCTATGCAGAATATTGTTGTCGTCCACAAGAGCTGAGCATTCCTCCTTCTTTGGGCGCCCTTCTTCATGTTGTGTCGTCGCAGCTCCTTGTATCAGCGAGGAAGATCTTTCCTGCAGCTTCCGATACAGATCCTCCGTGTTCTCTGCTTGGAGGTGGGAGCACTCCTTCTTCGCTTGTCTCTTGCAACATCTGTATTCCACTTCGAGTCGGGCTTTTTCGCTTTAATGAGGGGCACTTTGGCGAAGTTTAGAAAGCCGCTTTCTCCTCATTTATCACTTCTATAGCTTCATTACTTCACGGCCATGTTACTTTAGAGTGTTGTTGCTGGCCTTTTGAAGCTCTTAGTAGTGACTTGGCCTCGTCATTCTCTTTGGTCAGATAGTACCACTTGATTTTCTTAGAGACCCTTGTTTGTTTGCTTTTCTTCACTGTCTCCATAAAAAAATTTCTGTTAGCAAGAGACGGTGTTGCTGAGTAATCAAAGCCACTAATCAAGGAAATGGTTACCAAAATGGTAAAGTAACGCTGGTTTTTCTTAGTCAAACATGAGATGTATCTGCTGCCTGAGTTCCAAAACTGAGTGGAAAATGGAACTGTGTCGACAATAGGAACTGTCTCAGGTTATTACCTCCTGTGAAAATATGTCAAAGAGTTAATGGATTCCAGACGAAGATACGTTCAGACACTTTGATGTTTTTGCTTTGTTAAGGAATGACTAGCAAAGAGTTGTTTCACTAAAACCAAGCAAGATCTGCCTAAGAAGGCAGTATCTTCTCAGCCGCCTACTGATCGCCATATGATTGAATTCGGTTCGAATTTTTTTGTTGGCTAATGATCATATACTTACACTAGCTGACCCATGTTCGCCTTGCTCCGCCCGGCTGCCACTTTTAAGACAAAAAAGTACTTTCTCCTGACGGCATTCGATAAAACAGACACAATTTTAAAAATTAGACCCCAAGCAATGTTACTACGAAAAACCCATTCAATGTCGTGTAGTAGCTTTTGTGTGATGCGTGTTGAAACACTTACGCTTACAGTCTCAAATGACCCTTTCATTTCCCAGGGTAAAAAGTATCCTGAATGACGATATAAGCTATCACTAAGCTGAGTTTCATCAAAATCCGTAGAGTAGTTTCTGCGTGATGCGTGCACAGACAGACAAAAGCTATATATTTATTATAAGTATATAGTTTATATGTATGCACTTTGTTAAGTCCTAAATTGTCAACGACGTCTACTGGCGGCTCATTGAATCAAAAAGCTCTCTCCCAGGTCCTGCTTTGAATCCCTTTCCCCGTAGTGATCGCCGTAATTTCTAACTCTGAAGTGGCTCACTTTTAATTGATTTACATAGAAAGCTTATTAGGTGTCCGCGTAAATCGATGTAAATGCAGTTACAACTGACCTTTCACATCCACACGACCTATACCCTACACTAGTTTAATGAAAACCCAATTAAGCATCCAACACCGCTGTGTATCGTGACTTAATTATTGGTTTGGATAATGGGTAAGTTCAAGGTCGAACTGCATACATGGACACATTCTCGGTCCAAAATTCCGTACCACCTGCATCCGATCACTGACAGCGTCTATATGGCGACGCGACCTTTCTACTCTCGTATGTTTGTCTTATTAATTTGCTAACTGTGGATATTCCGGTTACCATGCGCTTAATTTGCATACCCAAGTTGGCCACCACTATTGCAGGAACGTTCCATCTAAAGTGGGCAACAATTAGAAGCGCACATGATGGCAACTTTTTTTTGCAATTTATCTCGGTTTTATTTATCCAAGTAGTCTCCACACTGTGTCAAGCTATAACTTCATGTCTAACTCAATTTCGCCATCTTTTCCCGGGCGGGGGGTGGGTTCTATCTTGTAATTAATAAAAATCATCATCGTCAGCAGCTAGTGTGCCATCAGTTGACACATTTATGTAACTCTTATGCAACATTTTGTTATTAATTTGCCACAAGTAGGCAACTAATTGGGGACAGCCAGCAGCAGAGGGAGTTACATTATTGAGATCTCCATGGACTCGATTGGCTTATTCTGGTCATTTGTGAGCGCGAAATCAGGTTTTCGAGATTCCATTTTCCAATTGGGTCGTTTAACGTTGGCGAATTAACGTGATATGAATGCAGCACCAGTTTGGTGTTTCGACTGTGCGACACTTTGCATGGAATCAGCTTGGGAGAGTGCTGCCTGGCTGGTTGGTTGGTTGGTCATTAGCCTGGGTACTACACACTGAATTGAAGGCCGTTTGATGCATAATTGAGCTAGAAGTATTGTACTGTGCAAAGTGCAGATGAAATTCTAGGGATTATGGTAATCAGGCGATAAACAAAGTCGCTGGGTGAATGGTAAATAGGTTGTCATCTGGGAGTTTACAATTGAATTCGCAATAGCAACGGATAGGAACAGATAGTTGTAGGTACACTTGATAGTTGATATAGTCAATGGAATTTGGAAAACCGCTAAGTAATATGCATTCGAACGATTAGGAATAACAAATTGATGCTCTACTCTCTGTATACTGTAGATAACGTCTTTAGAATACTTGCTAATTTTGATTTAACGCTTCTAACCTAATTTAGATTTACGAAATTTAAACGAAATCAGGCTTCGAAGAGCTTCAGTTTTAGGATGATCAAGTAGCGAGAACCTTAGCAACTTTTTTAGACGTGGAGGGAGCCTCTAATAATGTGAAAACCGAATCAATAAGATTATCACTGGACCGACTCAGAGTAGATTCCACACTCTCCGACTGTATTAAATGTAAGCTCAAGACGAGACACATCAACTCGGAGCTGGGTGACAGGTGGACTCTAGAGGAACCCCACAAGGAGGGGTCCTATCTCCTCTACTATGGACTCTAGTCGCAAACGAGATCCTTTTAAAATTAGCAGACGAAATTTCCGGCAAATTTCTTGCGACAATCACCGAACTTCTGCAATCGGCCCTGAATACCTTCCATAACTCACCGAGAAGTTGTGGACTGAACGTTAATCCAGCGTAAACAGAAGTGGTCCTCTTCACCAACAAAAGAATAATCCCAGCTTTAGGACCCCTACGACTCGGTGACACTTCACTCCAGGTCTCGGATAAAGCACGGCATCTTGAGTGCATACTTGACCGCAAACTGAGCTGGAGAGATAACACAAATGAAAGAATAAAGAAAGCGTAGATTGCGTTCTATGCTTGCAGCAGAATTTTTGCTAAAAAATGGGGACCCAAATCTGCCATCATCCAATGGATGTAGAGTAGTAGTAATAGTCAGACCCATTCTTACATATGTGTGCATTGTCTGGTGGCCAATAGCAGAGAAAAACACGCTTCTCAAAGAGTTGACTTAAATCCAGAGACTTGCCTGCACTGCAACCACAGGCGCCACCCCGACCGCAGCACTTGAAACAATTCTCATACTGATTCCGCTAGACTTATTTGTTAAGAAATCAGCTGCGATGAGTGCCCTGCGCTTAAAAGAATCCAACCTATGGAGAAAAGGCCTCACGGGCCACCGTAGCATCTCAGATGGACTCACCTAGACGCCACCACAGACTATCTTCCGCCATCCCCCGACTTCAGCCTAAGCGTCAAAACGGTCGTCCCATCAAGGGAACACTGGAAAGACGGTGGGGCCATTAAGCCGCATGGTATTTCAGTCCTCATTGATGGGTCCAAAACAAACGAAAGAGTGGGTTCGGCTATCAACTCAACGGAACCGCATACTGCAAAATCACTAAAGCTTCCGAACCACGACAGTCTGTTCCAGGCAGAAGTCCTAGCGATAGCAGAGGCGGCACGAGAACAATCCACGAAACTTGTTACTAGGAAAGAGATGGACATTTACATAGGTAGTCAAGCTGTCACAAAGGCTATGTCATCCGCGGTAATAAAATAAAAGCTAATAAAACGCTGTCGCGAGGATCTTACAATGCTCATCCATAGCCACCAAGTAGCACTCTGGTGGATCCTAGGCCACAAAGGAATTCCAGGGAACGAGATGGCGGATGAACTGGCAAGAAAGGGATCAGAACAAGACCTGTCAATGGTCCAAAGCTCAGTCCTTCCTCCCCTCAAACTTGTTAAATCAAACATAACTCTAGACTTCAAACGACAAGTAGAAGAAAGGTGGAGAGCGCTCCTATCATGCCGTGTCTCCAGAAGCATCTGGACAAAACATGACAAGATGCAAACCAAGCTCATCCTCACTCAAAATAGACAAAACTTGGCGCTTTTCATAGAAATCATTACCGGCTACAACCTATTGGCGGCCCACCGGAAGAGAGTGCTAAATACAGATGAACTCTGCAGAGGATGCGGCAACACTTCCTTTGCAAATACCGTAGTCTCTGCAATTCCAGGAAAACGGCCCTTGGACAGTATTTCTTCAACCATCTGAGTGACCTGTCTGAAAAGCTACGAACCACCATCATGCAATTCATAACGTCTTCAGGGTGATTCAGAGGAGGTTGTTTACTCCACGCCAGGGGAGCACAATGGATCCGTTTGAGATCCGAGTGTAGGCTGCACTATATCGTTGCAGCTAATCCCTTTAACATAACCTAATCTATTAGCCACTGGATAGCGACCATGCTAAAAACTAGAATCATTCAATCAACTCTCGGTATCAGTAGTTATACAAAATCCATAGGCAAGAGACCACCTCAGGGAGGGGGCATATCATCTCTTCAATGTCTTATGCTTGTCAAAAAAAATGCAGTCAAGGTCCTCACGTATGCGGATGACGTGGTAATTCTAGTATATGGGATGTTTCCTTCAGTGATCAGTGAGATTATGGAAGGTGCTACTAGTTGTGGAATCGACGTTAATCCAAGCAAAACTGAACTGATGCTTTTTACCACCAAAACCCCAAGTGGGGACTTCTCCCGAAGATGGGGACTTCGAAGAAATGTGCACCTCAGCAGTTTGTAAGTCCTATCGTTTCCTATCGGTAACTAGTTTGGTGTCCTGCGCAAGGAAATGACTACAACATGAAATAAATAAACAAAGTGCAAAGAACTGCGACTTTAGGCACAACGGGGGCCATGCGAACATGTCCAATCGAAGCTTTGAATGTAATATTGCACCTCATACCACTTGAGCTTCATATTCAATATATCTCAGCATGTAGTGCGTTTAGAACCCCACAGGCGGATCAGTAGAAATGCGGTGAAGTGGGAGGGTTGTGATCCCTTGTATTCGGATCATAACCTCGCTGATAAAAGGAAGAAGAAGTAGTGCGTTTAGATTAAAAGAAACGTGGTACTGGTATACCAACCCAATGAAACATCCTCAATATGCTTCCAAGGGATCAGATACCCACTCCAACCGACTACACAACATCCAAAGTAAACTTCAGAAATGAGATCGGGATCAGTTTCCCATCCAGAGTGAAGTGGGATAATGGCGAAGTGACAAATAAGTCCGAAATCACAATCTTCACAGATGATTCGAAAATGAACTGTGGGGTATGCGTGGGGATTTTCTCCGATACTGGCTACCGGATTCGTGTAGTTTCATTCTGGCGGAAATACTTGCTGTACGAAAACCATGCTGCTATCTTCGCTATGTCCTCTTCCAAACTGGGGGAACAGTGCAAAGAGGAACACGCCTGTTTGGGTCATCGGTTCAGGATCACTCTCCTCTGGGTGCCGAAACACATCAACATAGAGGGAAATAAGCCGGTTGATGAACTTGCAAGGCGGGGATATTCTATTGACAGATCCCTTGCGGAGGCGGTTCTCGTACCGTTCTCACTATGATTTACTTCTTTGCATATCGTGATTGACTGTATTTGATACACAGGCATTACAAGTACTTGCTCATCGATTTTTAGCAATGTCAAGCGGGGATATACCTAGGTTAGGTAGGGTTATGAGGTTATCATAAAACACTAGGCACCAAAGTGGGCCCATCGCGATCCCTAGGGAACCTTCACGGCAGAAGACCTAAACCCATTCCCCCAAGCAATTAATCTCCCTACAAAATTTGAAGAGATCCTTGTTATGCTTCAAGGACCTCACCTCCTCCAAGTTATCGAAGAAGTATCTACCAAGGAACTTTAGCCTTACCCTGGCAATTCCTTGACATTCACAGAGTATATGAGTTATATCCTCTGAGACATGCAGGTCATCGGAGTACCTACAAACATCCGTATCGGATAACCCTAGTCTCATGGCATGCTTCCTTAGGAGACAGTGGCCAGAGAGTACTCCTATCGCTGTCCTTAGCCTTGATCTATCTAATTTAATTATCTCCCCAGATTTTCTGCGATCTAACACAGGCCACAAGGCCTTAGACACCCTGTGACCATCTAAGTTTGACCATCTTAGATTAGCCGTGTCAATGATTTTATCCCGGATAATTCCCTTAGCCACGCACCCTGGTGGCTTAATACTACCAATTATATCGCTATGTGGGAGCCCCGCTCCTCTTTTAGCTAGCGCGTCGGCTTGCTCGTTGCCTTCGATATCGCAGTGTCCAGGTACCCAACATAATCTGACTCGGTTCTGCGTACATAATGCCCTAAGCATTGTGCGGCAATTCCTGATTAACTCAGATTTGGTGGCGTAAGACTCTAGCGCCTTTAGCGCAGCCTGATTGTCAATGTAGATAGCGATATTCTTATCGGATATTGATCCCATCTCAAGTAATTCCGCAGCTTTAAGTACAAGTAGAACCTCTGCTTGGAACACACTGCATGTGTCCGGAAGTCTCAGGGCCACCTGTAGGTTCGTATCTCTCGAGTAAATACCTGACCCCGTGCCCTCACTGGTCTTAGAACCATACGTGTATATTGCAATCTCGTTATGGACAGAGACTGTCTTCCTTTGCCAGTCCTCTCTAATAGGATACAGTACTTCGTATGGTGTGTCGAAGTCTAAGGTGCCAAGTATGTCGTCCGATTCGTCAGGGATGGATGGATGGAATCAGCTAATGTATCAATGAACTTGCCCTGAACTAAAATCACCATGTCGTCCGCGTAAGCAGTGACGCTTATGCCTGTATTGCTTAGTTCTTTAAGTATCCCATCGATGACTAGAACCCAGAAGAGGGGTGAGATAACGCCCCTGGGGAGTCCCCCTGGTAATGGATTTTCTTATTGAAGTGTTTCCGATAGTGGAGCTAATGTTTCTAGTGCCGAGCATATTGCAGAGCCAATTGGTAAAGATATGCTCGACATTCATAGATTCTAGGGCTTGTTTGATGGCCCTTCCTTCTACATTAGGGGGATATACCTACATACCTACCAAATCGCAGTTTACCTGCAACGTAGTCTTCTTCATTCTTTTCCACATCCTACATATGTATACTCTCAGGGGACAGCAAATCCCACCAACCAAGACATCTAAATAAAACTGTTATTTTAACATATAGCATCACTGCTACTCTTAACTGCTCTTTTCCTTAATTGCTCACTGGTATTCATTTTATTTTTTATTTTATTTTTAGAATCAACTGTGTGCAACTAGCATCTCATTGTCTAATTCTTTGCTTTCTAAGGAAACGCTGATAACCTTATAGAATGTTTTGCATCACGAAAAGTATTACCTATACAACAGAGCAAGTGGTTCACCTGTATTCCATTAAAAAGCGAAAATACCTCTCAAAAGAATCAGTTCGTCAATAGCTTAGGTAGACTGTTCAATTCCAGCCGTCTTGGATGGTTTCAAGCCTAAAATAGATTGTGGTTCCCCAAGGTTTTGTTTTCCCTTCAACAATCTTTTGTTAAAAGACTTATTCAATTGAACCGGGTCAAGTACTTACTTTTGTACTACCAGAGGGCAAAACCCTTGTTTACCAATTTTCTTGAGATTTTCTTGTCTAAGAAAGCCATTCAGTGAGGAGAATCTTACAGTAGCAGCTCTCAAGACATCAGTTCTGCGACCTGATACGAGCAAAGGCAGGACACTCGCAGAGAAAATATTCGACAGTGTCGTCGCCCTTTCCACAAGTGTGGCAGACTGTAGTGTGACTTAAGCCCAGCACATTAAGCTGCTTGGCGAAAGCGCAGTGGCCTGTCAAGATACCAATAAGTTGTCTGCGCTATTTTCTGCGGAGAAACAGCAAGAATTCCGCTGATTTCTTACAGACGTCCGGGAGTATTCGTTTAGTAAACCTACATCCTGGAGAGTCATATCACACGCAATTGTGTTCGTGAGAAACCCTATCGTCAATGAAAGCCCTAACCGAGGACACAGGGAGACATAACGCAGGTTAGTGTTCTGTGAAAACCTCCTCTGAGCTTTGCCTAGTAATCTCATCGGAGATTTCGTTCCTCAAGATGCCAGTGTGATCTGGGATCCAGATAAGAGACCGAGAATTCAGCCTTGCGACCGAGTTCAAAGAGATTTTACATTAACGAACTATTTGGGAAGTGGTTAAAGGGTTAAGCAATGCATTAAGCGCAAATTGAATCACTACAGATGCCAACCCTTCCACCTGCTCTCCACAACATAGTTCATGACCATTAGGATTGCATAAGTTTCCGCTTGGAAAACAGACGCATATTTGTCTAACGAGAAATGGAATCCAATGTTGTCGTCTTCCTCGAAGACACCATCACCAGATCCTTGATTGGTTTTGGAACCATCCGTGAAAGACTACATTCCATTCCTGGTCCAGACTCTGGCTAAAGCCAGTCCTAAATACAAGAAAAGTCGAGTACTCACTTGAAGATGACCATTATTAAGAGTAGGTTTCCAAAGGCGCACTCAATCTTCTGATCAATTGGTCCTTCATTAGTTCAGCGCTAACTTCTTCTTCTTCTTCTTCCTTTTTCAGCGAGGCTATAACCCGAAAACAGGGGATCATAACCCTCCCAGCGATAACTGATCTTAAAATTATAAATTCCGACTAGATAGATGAAATGCTCTTCTTCTTCTTCCTATTTCGGCGAGGTTATGATCCGAAAACAAGAGATCATAACCTTCCCACTTCTATGCATTTCTACTGATCCGCCTGTGGGGTTCTTCTGCCTGTCCGATAAATGAAATGCTCCATACTACTAAAAGTATCTGCTAAGCATGACCGTGTATCTCACGATAATTTGGACCCCAAAACGGTGTCAAAATAAATTCTAAATATTGTCTAACCTTTCAACAGCTATTAAAAACTTTCATCTTACAAGTTTATCTTCATGCCCATTGCCTTCTAACCATCCATTAACAAATGAATTGTATGATACATAGCTTCCGTCACCGATGCATTTAATATTCACTACCGTGTTACCACTTACAATAGCACGAAACCCCGCAAGACGAAAAGAAAAGAATAATTTAATTTCCATTTGGCCCCCCCTCTCTCTTTCTCTCTCTCTGTCGAAGTGCTTTTAACAAATCTCTGATATAGTCTAGCGATATCTGTGGAAATTATTATAATTAAAACAAAGGAGCATTCACACACACCTCAGCACTCAATTGAATCAACCATAAGTTGCGCATTGTCTTGCTAACCATTTAGCATGGGTTCGGGGGCTTACAAAGATTATAGAGTTGGTTCCGGAAGACAAATCAAGCGGCCTCCATCAACCTTCAGATGGTGTGGCGTATGCTGCATTTTCAGATACAAAAAAGCATAACAAATGTGCAAAAGAGCGACACATAAAAACAGGCGGGAAAAACAAAAGAAAATGAGATACGAGTATCTTTTCATGCACAATGGTTGCATAATGACTGGACTGGGGCGGAGGAGATAACATCAATGCAACGTGAACGTGTTTTTGAGACTTTCACGCGCAGATCTGGTATTTGCCTCGAAAGTCAAGTACTAGGTGTGGCGCCGATGAAATTTTGGAGATCAATGCTGGGCGCGTAGACGAAACGTTAGGTAAACACTTTGAGGTGAAATGTGTGTGATTACCAATTTGCACATGTGACATCACTGACCGGATCATGTTGGAGTCCAAATTGTGGCACTCATCTATAGATGGAGTTGATGGTTTTCGGTTTATCTGTATCCTGTTCTTTGATGAAACAGATAGATGCTCATTGTCCGTGATGTCAATCGTACAGGCACCACTTTGATCAGAAACGTATTACCCACCCTCAGAGCGGGTTTTGAATAATAAGTCAACACCACTTAGAGTCCATTGTTGAAATTATTAAACAAGCAGATGGACGCATGCCCAATGGATTTCTTCTAGAGAAAGCTATATAGATCTGTCCGCGGAACATGCTGCCAGGTCTAATATCCCAGCCTTCTACAGAAACTGCTTTGGTTGGTTGGTTAGTAACGAGGATGCACTCAGACCAGAAATAGGTCCATTGTACTGCCGATATTGTAAGGTGGGTGGGTCACCCTCTTACTTTTCTGTACGAAAGAGTTAATTTTAGCTGTGCGTTGCATTGCCGAGATCATTTATATAGTTCCAAAGGTATTTACCCATGGTAGCGCGTGCAGTGCAGATGCACTGACTGATAGGTTAGGTTAGGTAGATGGGTGCCTTGTGACCTCGATTCGACCCGAATCTCATGCATGTACTCCGGGCCAGGAGAAGTATTGTAGTTTCCGTATTTATGGAGTGAGACCGTCATTACACGGTCTGTGAGAATTTGTTGGCATGATATAGGCCACTGGACCAATTGACACAGATATCGTTGTGGTTGTGATTTAGTTTCGATGAACCTTCCAGAAATGCACCCGTGTCCATAACGCAGAATTTGAAAAGCCTATGGAACACAGGACAGGATATTGACTCGTTCTGGTTCGTTAGTCTTCAACAAATCGAATTTCAATGAAAATCACTGAAAACTCACTTGAGTTCATCCGTGGCCTCCAAAAGAGTTGCTGTGGCAATTGCTTTTTAGTTTTCATCGAAGACCAACCAGCCCCATCGCTACTGTCATAAAAACTAAAAGACCTCCCGGCTGGTCCCGCGGAAAGCAATTAAAACTTCCTAATTACGATTTCCATTTGCGATTCAAATATCAATTTCTAATTTTGCGCAATTTCACGTCGTACAGTGGCTGCACTGAAACTGAAATTAAGCTCAAACGCGGAACGCGCTTCGCGTTAATGACGGCCCAGACTGAACATTAATGCTTGATCACTCCGAACGGTTAGCACTTGGCCGGTCGTTGTCAGTCACAAGTCAAATATCAATTAAATTGCTTTCGGGGTTTTAATTGTACATTTTCCAACACACTGTTGACACATTTGGCAAAGTGCGGACTTTTGCGTCCAGAAAGAAGAATTACAACAGCCATAAACCTGTCACAAAATAAATAAACAACAAAAGAAAGTTAAACATTTACACAACACCAAGTTGCACTCGTATCACTAAAAAAAAAAAAATTTAAAACGTTCGCCCGCATACATTAAATGTATCTACAGACGAAACGTGCGATTGCAAACGCGAACGTTCGCGAGTGTACCCATCTATTACATGCCAAAAATATAAATTGCAATATTTGGTTCCATGCGACGCCATGACGAATTTCATAATGAAAATGTTTGCATTTTGAAGATACTTTGCATTATAGAGATGGCAGTAGCATGGAGCGTCAATCAAAATGACACGAAAGGACAAAGTATCGCTTTCCTAATGGTAGGCTTTTGTCAGCTCTCCATGATTATCGATGGGATAGCTATTTTGCTTCACAAATGACACAACCCGAATTGGTTCTAATTTGCATGTGCACCTCGTATGATACCTCACTGATACCTCAGTGATACCTCGTGTGAATCGACAAAGAATTATGCCACAATTGAAGTGTCAATATACAGTTGAAGATACTCACCCCTGATGATGTATTAGGAGATCCCTGGCCAGGATGGATACACCATACTACCTGCTGAGGATAGTCACGAGTACTTGAGCAACAGGAAGCTAAGATACCATACTGACGATGTCGTTAAACACTACATCGTTTCCGCGGGAGTCCGGCAAGGGTCGGTCCTTGGACTTCTCCTATGGAACACTATGTACGGCGGAGTTCTGCGACTAACACTGCCTGGTGGAGTCAAAGTGATTGGCTTCGCTGACGATATCGCAGTGGTTACAGTAGCCAAGCACGTATACGAGGTGGAGTCTGCCACAGATGAGGCAGTTATAAGAATAAAGAAATGGCAGGAGTCTACCGGTGTGGAACTAGCTGCCCACAAGACTGAAGATGTCCTAATAACCAGCCGCAAGACGGTGCAATATGCGAGCTTCCGGGTCGGAAACCAGACAATCAGGTCTAAAGAATCCTTGAAGTACATTGGGAGTCGTGCTTGACAATAGGCTGCGCTTTTAAAGCCCACGTCGAGTACTCTACTAAGAAGGCATCGCTGATGCAGCCAGCACTCACCCGAATGCTCCCGAACATCGGAGGGCCTGAATACGCTCAGAGTGGTCAGCTCGGTACTTCTATACGCTGTCCCAATATAAGCAGGTGCTCTGGCGACAAATGATTGTAGGAAGAAGCTATCATCAACTCACTGGCTCTGCGCAATCAGAGTGATTAGCGGCTTCCGAACTATCACCGACGATGCAGCCTGTGTTTTAGCTGGGATGATCCCACTCGACATCCTCGCGGATGAGATGCAGAGGGTGTACCTTAGACGTCCTTCGAACCGGCAAGAGGCAAATAGGATTAAGGAGGAGGAAAGGGCAGCATCGCCAACGCTGTGGCAAAAGAGGTGGGACAGCTCTACAAAAGACCGGTAGACTCACAAGCTCATTCCCACTATAAAATCATGGACATAGAGAGCGAGGGGGAACTGTAACTACCACCTCACACAGTTCCTATCCGGACACGGCGGCTACCGGAAATACCTCCATAGATTTGGACACGATAGTTCGCCCCTGCTTCCAGAATGTCCAAATGAGGAGGAGGACGCGGAGTATGCAGTGTTCTACTGCAGACGCTATGTAGAAGATAGAGCAAACCTGCCAAGCCCAGATAATCTCGTCACATGATCAGAGGGCGAGTGGATGAAGATCTGGTCATTCATAGTGTGTGTGTAGAGCGCGCTGCGAAGAGCAGAAGCCCTAAGAAAAGCCCAAGAGTCGGCCTAAGAGACTAGAGCATAATTGCTAACCAGCTCCGCGAAGATGTACCTAACGGCAGTCCCGCCGGGAGAGTGGTTGAAGTGTGTAGGGTGTGTGTTTAGTACGAAGGCGTATTCCTGGAATCGATTACTCAGGTTTGCGAATCGTGCATGCTAGTAGCGCTCGGGCTGTTAGTATCTATGAAAACCTTAAAAAAAACCCCTTATGCTGTTGTGAGAGTCTCAGCAGTCTTCTATAACTGAATCTCATCGCAAGACTGACTACATCCATTGACCATATTGTTACCTTAATAAGTGCCATGGAGCTCAAGGCTGAGTGCTCGAACGTTGGTTGCTCCCATTCTGAGCCTTTCTTTGTTAATTCATCGGTCCTCTTGTTTCTGTAGACAACGCTATGTCCCGGGACCGAACAGTGTGAGATGTTTGATTAAGTTGATGGCTGTGTGGCTGTTTAGATTAAGTCCACATTTATCTTAACATTTAGGGATGACAGGTCTTTGGGAACCTCAACAATGTCCAGATGTTCCACTTCAGAATGAAGTCTTCCGTTTCTGAATTATCCATGAAGGTAGGTGTCTTGTTCTGTGGGCGCCGTGGCGTAAGTGGTTAGTGTGTCGGATCACTACGCATGAGGATACAAGTTCGAATCCCAGGAAACACCAAAAGTTTTTTCACGGTCCCACCTCTCGCGAGCGTCTGACAAACACCCGAGAGTATTGTTGTCACGAAAAAGCTTCTCAAATCGCCGTTCGGATACGGCACTAAACTGTAGGTCCCTTCCATTCGTGTAAAAAATAAAACGCGCACAACATGAGTGGTTGCAAGAAGTTAGGCCCTCGCACTTAAAGAGCTGTTGCGCCAAATATTTTTTTTTTTAGGTGTCTTGTTCGGGTCCCCTCATTCCTTCTTATAAGTGTGGAATAGTGGTTGAGCCTTCCTTTTATAACAGTGTCATTTACTTAATGGGCTTCCGACCCATGTTGAGTCTCTGCCTGAGACACAGCATCCTTCCATTCCCGTCAATCTGGCCACTCTGCGGTTACTTGGTCTTTATACCGGAGGTTGCGTGGTTTTCGTCGCCCCAAAGCTGGGGCTGTGGTTTGAAGATTCTCTTGGCCACATCATTTTTGTCCATTCGCTCGATGTAGCCAAGCCAATGCAGTCGGCGTATCTTAGCTTTTTGGACTACATCCACATCTTGGTAAATCTCCTAGTGTTCGCCGTTAAATCTCCTTCTCCATTCACCCTCCTGGCACACGGGATGAAATATCCGACGAAGTATCTTTCTCTCGAAACAGTTCGATGTTAGATAAGCTTTCTTACTTATCGTCCAGCACTAGGCGTCATATAGTAGGAGATAAGCGTTTTGTGGAGTCCGTCGAGTTAGGAGTTTTGAGCTCAGTTGTTTTGCTACACCAAATCAGCACCGGTTTCCTAGAGCTATTCTTCCTAGAATCTCCATGAAGCTGTCGTTTGTGGGATAACTCTTTGACCACATCTAAGTTAAGGTCATCAACAGTGACATTTTGTCCTACGTTTCGGACAGATAGATTTTTGTTTGTTGATGACATGTACTTGGGTTTGTCCTCATTTACTTCAAGACTAACTCGTGTCGTCTGATGTCAATATCATCTACGTACCCCAGCAACTGGACGGACTTGTGGAAGACCATGTCGCTCTATGCACTATTTGTGACAGTACGAGATTGAAGAAATCGAATGACAGCGCGTCTCCTTGCCGATATCCGGTGCAAATTCTGAATAATTCGGATGAGGTTTTTCCAAATTGCACAGAGCACCGCCTATTTTCCAGCATTATGCGACACGGGTAGATCCGTTTTGACGAGATTCCCATCGAATTGTAGAGCTCAAGACGATTAATACTATCGTGTGCGGATAAAGTGATGAGTTTCGGACATTCGTTGGTCTTTTGCAGAATTTGCCTCAGTTTGAAAATTTGATCTATCGTGACCAGAAGCCACACTGGCACGTGCCAATAATTGACGCTTAGCACATTCTCACAGTACATTGGATAGGATCTTGTACGCGACATTTAGCAGGGATATGCCTCGGTAATTCGTGCAAGACATGGTGTCGTCTTTTTTGAAGATGGGTTATATAGGTATAGAGCTGGTATTTCAATCACCGGACATGCTTTTGTATACGATGACTTGGGCATACAACCAATCAAGGCAGGTTAGGTTGGGTTAAGTTGGCTGTCCACACGAGAGTGCAGACATCAAACCATTAGGCCACTCAGGGACTAACAAAACCAACCGGAGCTTCTGATAAAGCGAAGGATGCTCATGACGTCTAAGGACGAGGAAGGGGGACCCTAGATGGAGCATTCTTTTATGCGACAGGGCTGGGCATGTACATAGGAGGTGAAGGATGGTTTCCTCCTCTTCCTCGTCCCTACAGCTTCTGCAGAAGTCGTTAGAGAAGAGGCCAAGTCTTTTGGCGTGTTGGCTTATAAGACAGTGTCCAGTGAGAACACCGACAACGCAGCTGATCTGTGTACGCTTTAACTTGACCAGATCGGCACTACGTTTTTGATCCAGCTTAGGCCAGATCTGTCTCGAAATGTGACACGTTGAGCCGTTTTCCCATCTGAGGTTTGTCATGCTAATAGCGTTCACCTTTAGTAGATTTTTACATGTAGCGAGGGGCATACCCAGGGCTTGCCTGTCAAGCAGAATCCTTAGAGTGGTACCCTGTCTGGCGAGCTCGTCAGCCCTGCAGTTTCCTGGAATGCCCCTGTGGCCCTGCACCCAGCATAGGTGAATGTTGAACTGTTCTGTCATCTCCATTAGAGATAAACGACAGTTTAAGGCGGCCTTTGAAGTGAAGGAGAACGATTCCAGCGACTTGATTGCCGCTTGGCTGTCAGTGCAAATGCTAATATCCCTGACAGATAATACATTACATTTCAGCCAGGACGGGGCTTCCTTAATCGCCATGATTTCCGCCTGGAAAACGCTACAATGATCAGGGAGGCGGAAAGAGATGCCCAATCAAGGCATCTTCCTCATATTTAAAAATCTCCGCGGGTAGGCCATCAGAGCCAGCGGCTTTGTTTTTTTTCAGCTTTCTAATAGCTGCGGCGGCCTCTTCTAAACCGAGTGGAGCTACTAAATACTTCTTTATTCACTGGACGTGGGTTCTCTTCTTGCACAGTCACTCTCTCTATTTGATGTCGGCTAAGCAGCTGCTGGAAATGCTACGTAAACATCTATAATTCCCTGCACTTCGGTGACCAGGTTACCCTAGCTGTTTCGAAAAGCATGCGTTCCGGTTTTAAAGCCATCTGCCAGTTGCTTGGCTTTTCGATAGAAGTTCCGGATGTTGTTGCGTCCACGAGACTTTGATTTCCTTGAGCTGGGAGGCTCTTTTCTTTCTGTGCAGGATTTTCTTCTCTTCCCTTCTACTGGTTGGAGACTCCTCTCTTGCGGCCTTTGTTTTGTGCTGCAGGGTTTTATATCAGTTGGAAGCACTCATCTTCATACCACGGGTTCTTTCTCGATGGTGGAGGTTAGCCCAAAGTAGTCTCGACTGTCTCTTTGACGATGCGATGGTGCGATATTGGATCTACTGGTTGTTGACGTTTGTGGGTAGTGAATGCACTGCAGAGAATTTCTCAGCCAGGCGCACTTTGTTTGTCTACTTCAGTCGTGCTAAGGCGACCAACGCTTGATTTTTTTTTCGTCTGGGCAGCTTCTTATTGAACAGTCGAGTTCAACTGCAACAAAAAGTGATCAGAGTCGGCGTTAGTCTCACAGTAGAATAGTCTCATTTTAGCGTGACTTTCTTCACTTAAACTTAGTATGGTCGTCCTACTAAGGAACGAATAAACTATTTGAAGTGAACTCTGAATCCTGGCTATTTCTAAACCAGTCTTCTGTACATAAAGTTCAATAATGAAAAACGATTGACTAAGTTCCACCTGACTGTCATTTGCTTGCCTCTAAGACATCTTTAGATCAGTTTCTCTTTTGTTACAATTCTGACCACTATTCTGACCAAAAATGAAAAATCACACAAGGTTGCACTATGTCCAGCTCTGATAAAATCCAAACTTAGCTGTAAGTTTCTCCTGCGGCAACTGTCACAATTTTTCCCAATCATTCAAACATCAAATCGATCATCCAGAACACCGATCCTCTCGCATACACTGCATAGCCTCATTCACTTTATCAGCGAATGGATCGCTTGCAAAGTGAATAAAAACCTGTACTCACCCACCTTGCTCTCTATGTGTGTGCACCTTATAAGGTCACATCAAGGCAAAGTGATTGACTGACTGACTGGAAGTCAATAATAAGTCTGTTAGCTAAAAGTGTTGAACACCTCTGCGTAGCCAGTGTTTGAAATTACTTAACACACTCACTCTTGCGCGTTGCTCCCATCACCATCATCATCATCTTCTGCAGCGTCCCGGTCCATTACCCACAATAAAACGAGAGACACTCAATTAGCCCGGCTGCAACAACTTGCGGTAGGTACAGCTGAAGAATTTCTTTGATTACGAAAAAACCACCTAACCGCCTTTCAAAAAATCTTACTTCATCTTGGTTGCTATCCAATGGATACGTTTGTTCTCATCTCACATTTTATAGTGCTGTGCATGAAAATAAAATCCACAAAAAAAGATTTAAAACCTCGAATCGGACATTCGCCGAGAACCACAGACCGGACTGTGCTGCAAAACCGAAAGAGGCCATTGAACGATGGTGTATCTGTGGCTGTAAATTCGCATCTGTATGGGTAACTTCTGAGTCAAAATGGTAATAAGACCGAAAAAATACAAATACTCGTAAATTCCAGCAAAATTCGAGTTTACTTGAGAAACTGGTTCCGCTCGTGATATACCTTTGCATGTACTCATGGATTCTTGTCGCTACTGCTGGTGGTAGTGCCTACTGTTGAGGCATTAGTGATTTCGTAGAAGGCGTCACCGCTTCATCGTACGTAAATGCACTTAAGCACAAAAGCATGTTCTACCATAAGGAGAGCGATAGGCCTAGAGACCTAGAGCCCCACTAAAGTGTTTTGCTTCTTTTCCTTTCGGTTTTTCCTACTTGCCCGGGGATTTTACAATTCGCAACGTATTCTGCGAAGATGGTGGGGCGGGTACGCAGCAGATAAGAGTATTAAATTGTTGTTAATCTGTAGTGCAAGTCAATGCTGCTGGTGGAGTGAAGAATTCTGGGATAAAAAAATCGAAATAGAATTGCTGACACAATTCCAGAGGCGGAATTCAAATTAAATCTATGGCACGGCGCCTCCTTGATTTGTGCATATTTAGAGGAGTGTTATCGTTATTGATTCGGTTTTTTGCGAGAAAGTAATCAAGGTGATCCAAGAAGGCCAGAGGGCGTTAAAGTGTGTGTTTAACCTCAAAGGAGAACGCCTATATTAAGTCTGAAGTGACGATATTTCCTGTACAAGTCTGACTAGCCTTTCGCTGCAAAAGCTAGAAAATCAACGATTGACTGACGCATCCAAAAGAATTAAAGACCTTTCACTTCAAGCCTTGTCAGTTGTTTGTATGTAAATCGTCTTTCAGCTGTTAGTCTGGCAAACCTCCTTTACCACCTTCATGCGGTTTATTTCGTGGTTTGAGTCTGTACAATCTAACCTTCCAACGCCCGATAGCTTTGCAGTGACATTTCGTTTTGCAAATTCTCTTGTAACGCTTTTTAACAGATGATATCTTAAGTTTCTAAAACGCCACTTGAAAGCTTATTAATGCCGGAGCAACCCAACGCCACATTCTGCTGATGACACTGATACATCTGTAGTTCAAAGAGTCTCCCTTTATTAGGATCGGGCAAACCATTCTGAGGCTCCGTTCGTCGGGCAAACATCCATCCGACCAGATTTTATAGACGGGCTTTGTGCGTGCTTCGTACCAAATCATCCCCGTCGACTTCAGCAGGCTCTGGTAGTCCGTTGGGATTGTAGCCATTGTTTTTTGATGATTTGGTGTTTTGGACATACGCATACGCAGGTTATGATCGGAGTCAATCTAAAATACTGAGAAATCGCTGTAATTCGTCGCACCGTGGGAAAGTTTGTGCGTGAGTATACTCTTTTGGACCTTAAGCCACCAACCAGACAGAGATTGGTGCGAAATGAAGAGAACATAGGCGCCGTAACGGCCAGTATCTAAGAAGATCCAGAAATGTCGATTCGGCGCCGATCAACTGAATTGGGCATCGCCACTGAGTCAACCCGGCTTATTTTGCGGTTGGATTTGGGCCTACATTCATATAAGATTGTGCTGACGCAAGAATTGAGGCCGAACGACCTTAGACAACGCCGTGAGTTCGCTAATTGGTCGCTGGAAATTTTGGCCGGAGATTCGGATTTTGGCCAAAAATTATCTATCTTCTCGGACGAGGCCCATTTTTCGCTCAGCGGCTATGTCAACAGGCAAAATCGCCGTTATTGGAGTGAACACAATCTACAAGTAGTCGACCAAGCATCAATGCAGCCACAAAGATTGACTGTTTGGCGCGGTTTATGGCATGGCGGACCTTATTTCTTTCGAAATGAGAAAGGAGACACCTTTATCGTCAATGCCCACAGGTATAGAGCGATGTTAACCGACTTTCTATGGCCAGAGCTCGAGAACATCGATATATCCAAGCTGTGGTTCCAACAAGATGGCGCTCCATGCCATACAAGCGACGAAACGCTTGTGAAGGAGAAATTTGGCGACTGGGTCATCTCACGGCGAGAGTTCATCAATTGGCCGCCGCGATCATGCGACTTGACACCACTCGATTATTTTCTCTGGCACTACGTCAAGTCCTTAGTCTACGCTAACAAGCCAACCACTTTGGACGAGCTCGAGGCCAACATTCGAGACGCTATTGCCAGAATAACGCCGTACATATTGGACCGAACATCAAAAAGTGAACCGACCGCTTGAAGCACTGCCAGCGAAGCCAGGCGGCCATTTAAATGATGTGCTATTCCACACACAATGGCATGAATGTAGCTTCAAAATAAAGCCAGGATCAATTTTATATCTCACCGTTGTTGTTTTATTTCAATTTTCTTTCCTATCGTTCTTATCTGGTCACCCCTATAGTGCCGAATTGTACTGTCTTCTCCACTCGCTATCTGTGCAGATGGGACCAAGGGCATTCTTATCCGATTTCGACAAAGTCCATGTATCTGCGCGATACAGCAGAACTGGGGTGATTATATAGGGATATTCTTCGTTTGATCTCCCCAGCGCCTAGGTAAACAAAGTCCTTTACTACCTCGAAAATATATCTGTGAGTTGTGGCGTTGTGTCCAATATGTTGGGTGTCCTTTTTTGTACACAGTTTTGCTTTCATTGACGGCCTAGCTTCTCGCAACCACTCATGTTGTGTGCGTTATATTTTTCACACGAATGGAAGGGACCTACAGTTTAATGCCGACTCCGAACGGTGATTTGAGAAGCTTTTTCGTGACAACAATACTCTCGGATGTTTGTCAGACGTTCGCGAGAGGTGGGACAGTGAAAAACTTTTTGCTGTTTTCTGGGATTCGAACTTGGAACCTCACGCGCAGTGATCCGACACACTAACCACTTACGCCACGGGGCCCACCTTTTTAGAAAGTTGCTTGATTTTGCCTTGTTGTAGTTTGGCCACATCTTTCTAGATATGACACAAGTTGTCAGTCTAGTCCATCTGAGGTTGACTTTAATAAGAAAGTTTGAGGAGATTTTTGGCTTGACTGCTCCCAGCGGAATGCGGACTAATAAAAAACAATACAGACCTCGTGCTGGCGGTAAGGGTTTGTTGGGGGCCAGGTTTGGGCGGCATTTAAAGTCCGTCTTACTTACTTACTTAGATGGCTCTACAGTCCGGGGTGGACTTGGGCCTCAACCAAACCGTCATACCCGTCATCTAAATAAAGTATTGCTGCGGTGGTTAAATCGGCCCTCGAGGGGGATGCACAAAGACCAGAAATAGGTCCACTGTACTGCCGATGTGTAAGTTGGGTGGGTCTCTTACTATAGGAACCATTTGCATCGTCATATGAACTAGTTGATTATACCGGTGGATGCATTGCCGAGAACACTTGGATCATTGAAAGAGTTCGCCTTCCTAATGTTAGCGAGCGCAGGACACACACATAGGAGTTGACTGACGGTCTCTTCTTCCCTACAGCTTCTGCAGAAGTCATTATAGGGCATGATTAGTCTTTGGGTATGTCTTCCTATGACGCAGTGTCCTGTGAGAGTGTTCCTCTCTTGGGCGTGGCAAAATCGCATCATCACCTCCCCATGGTGCCCGCTGGATAGCTATCTGATAGTGAACTAACGATGAACGTATGCTGAGTCTGACGATATATGTGTAGCTGAACACTCAGACCTGCGTAAGCACATCTGGGTGAACTTCAGCGCGCTTATGTTTAACCGGACGAGGCATCTCTTGTTGACCTGATCACCTGAAATATGCGTCCCAGAAGTCTAGCAAGAGCTCCTCAGAAGGAGGACGTTCGACGGATGAAATCTCTCGATGGAATCAACGGTGACGTATACAGACCAGCGGATACCTTACCGGAGCTACTTCGACATTTTTGGAGCTAAGGTCTGTAAGGATTTTCAATACTACGTCAGGGTATTAAAAAAGAGATGGTGGCGGATGAACCCTTAATGGGCCAACGGCA
This sequence comes from Brachypalpus laphriformis, assembly GCA_945910035.1. Taxonomy (NCBI): domain Eukaryota; kingdom Metazoa; phylum Arthropoda; class Insecta; order Diptera; family Syrphidae; genus Brachypalpus; species Brachypalpus laphriformis. Next base: position 162,562,282 of record OX246756.1, read on the forward strand.
GCGCTCATATACCCGAAGTGGGTTACTGACATCGGTGTATCCGGCCCCTCGTCGTAGGGGTTGGAAAAAAAAGGATCTGGTCCTCCAGGTTAGGGGTTTTGCCGTCAGGTTAACTTCCCTACCACGTAAAAAATCTTTCGGTTACGAAGCAACCAACAGCCTCGGATACGGATGATTCTACTGTTGACGACCCAAGCAAACTTAAAAAGGACAACGATCTTCGTTTCTGCACATGGAATGTTAGGTACCTCTACAAACCACGTGCAGCCGAACAACTTGCGGATGCCCTAGAGGGTCTCAAAGCAGACATTACCGCCATCCAAGAAGTGCGATGGGATGGGCCGGGCAAAAGGAGTATGAAAAACTACGACATCTACTACGGCGATTGCTGCAGACAGAGAGAACAGCGTCTATTCGGGTGCGGATTTGTCATTGGAGGCAGACTTAGGCCAGAAGTCTTGAGCTTCCGGCATGGGATCGAGCGCCTTATGACTATCCGTATCAAAGCTAAATTTGCTAACATAAGCCTAATATGCGTTCACGCCCCTCACGAGGCGAAGACGTATGAGCAATGCCCTAGCCACGACGTTAAAATTATCCTAGGTGATTTTAACGCAAAGCTAGGAAGAGAAGACGTCTTTAGTAGCGTGGTCAGAAAGTACAACCTGCACCACGACATCGCATCCGGCAAAGGACTCAGGCTAATCGACTTTGCGGCGGGATGAAACTTTGTTGTAGCTAGTACGCGGTTCCCACGTCTCGACATTCACAAAGGAACATGGCTCTCCTTTGATCGAAAAACTGTCAACCAAATCGACCACATTGCGATCGACGCAAGGCACTCTTCCAGTATTCTGGGTGTCCGGACTTTTCGAGGAGCCAACGTGGACTCGGATCACTACATAGTTGTAGCCAAGGTACGGATGCGGATATCCAGAACGGAGCGAAATCAACGAAATACTGTGAGGAAATTTGACGTCGGGCGGCTACAATCTCAAGCGACCGCCAGAGCCTTTGCCGATCGAGTTTCTCTTAATCTTAATCTAAGTCAGTGGCCAGCGTTGCCAACAAGCTATCAGTACAAGATGTACTGGGTACTGGGTTTCTCTGGGCTACCACAACGAACCTCTGGTTTGATGAGGAATGCCGGTAAGCACATGCAGCAAAACGAGGCGTACAAAGCGGTGCTGCATAGAAGGACTAGAGCTGCTCGCGAGCTCTATGAGCGCAGGTGAAAAGAGGAACATCGACTTCTCAGAAAGAAGCAAAAAGAGCGTGAGACGCTCTCGATCGAGGAAATTGAGAGACTTTTTTGCAGGAATGATGTTCGAAAATTTTACCAAAAGGTAAAAAGAACATGCCAGGGTTTCAAAGCCAGAACGGAAGCCTGCAGGGACGAAAATGGTAACATAGTAGTAGAATCGCAGTCGGTGCTGAGGATATGGAAGAAACACTTCTGCAGACTGTTAAACGGCGATGATGACCAATATTCCGCTGTCAGGCAGAACGAGCCATTCAACAGTGACGATGGCAGTTAAGATTCCCGTCATGATCAGAATGAAGTGAGGATAGCGATATCTAAACTCAAATCCAACAAAGCTGCTGGAGCCGACGGCCTTGCCGCTGAACTTTTCAAGGCAGGAGGAGATGAGTTGGTAAGGAGCATGCACCAGCTCATCTGTAAAATCTGGTCGAACGAAAGTATACCCGATGAATGGAACTTCAGCATCGTTTGCCCGATGTCGCTGTATGTGAACTCTTCTGGCTAAGTCGATGTCCTTGTACAGGCCGTATAGCTCGGCATTGTTCCTTCTCCTCCACTCACCGTCTATGCAGACGGGACCAAAGATCGCTCGAAGAACTTTTCTCTCGAAATAACCAAGGGCATCCTCATCCGGTTTTGTCAAAGCCCATACCTCTGCGCCATACAGCAGGACTAGGATGATTAGTGTCTTATACAGAATTACCTTAGAAGTTCGAGATAGGGCTTTGCTACCCAATTGCCTTCTTAGCCCATAAAAACAACGATTGGCAATAGTAGTTCTTCGTGTGATCTCCCCACTGATGTCATTTGCGGAGTTCACCATAGAGCATAGATAGACAAAATCCTTTACTACCTCAAAGTTATATCTGTCTATTGTGGCGTTCTGTCCAAGACGCCGATGTTGGGTGTCCTTTTTTGTAGACAGCATATATTTTGTTTTGCTTTCATTGACCGCTAGACCCATCTTTGCTGCCTCGGTCTCAATACTCGTAAATGCCCCGTTGACGGCCCGCTGAGTTCTTCCGATTATGTCAATGTCATCGGCCTAAGCGAGTAGTGGTACAGACTTGTAGACTTGTACCTCCGGTGTTGGCTTGTGAGCTTCGTACAATTCTTTCAAGTACTATGTTAAAGAGATCGCATGATAGCGCGTCACCTTGTCTAAGATCTTTCCTGACATCGAATGGTTTGGTGATGTTCTTACCGACTTTGATGGAACAGCGAGAGTTCTCCATCGTCATTCTGCACAAACGGACGAGCTTGGCAGGGATGCCAAGACTAGACATGGCTTTGTATACCTCGTCTCTATACACGCTATCATAGGCAACTTTGAAATCGATGAAGAGGTGGTGCGTATCGATTATATATTCATGGGTTTTTCCAAGATCTGCCGTAGTGTGAATATTTGGTCAATTGTGGACTTTCCTGGTCTGAAACCACACTAATAAGTATCTATCAGGTTGTTGACGATCGGTTTTAGGCGTTCACATAATACGGCAGACAGGGTCTTGCGAGTATATACGATGAGAAGACTAACACCTCTGTAGTTGGCGCAACTCAGAGGGTCTCGGTTCTTCAGAATCAACCTCGATGCTGAGGTTCCATTTATCGGGTATACTTTCGTCCGAGCAAATTTTACAGATGAGCTGCTGCATGCTCCTTACCAACTCATCTCCTCCTGCCTCGAAAAGCCGGCTCCAGCAGCTGTTGGATTTAAGTTTTGATATACATAGCTATCCTCACTTCATTATAATTGGTTTGACGGAAATTTTGACTGTCATCGTCACCGTTGAATGATTCGTTCTGCCTGACGGGAATATTGGTTATTGTCGCCGTTTAGCAGCCTGTGGTAGTATTCCTTCTATATCCTCAGCACCAACTGCGATTCTACTACTGTAATACGATTTTCGTGCCTTGATGTCACCGCTGGCTCATTGACCAGGATATTGCCACTTCTGTCTATCTCCCTGCTATTCATATCAGTTGGAGGGTTTACCCCTCAACTTATTTATGTATAAACAACAAAATATTTATTTGAATTAAATTCTGAAATAATAAAATTGTTCCTTAAATGCACCAATTGCTTTGTGAATCGCTTCCAATGACTGTTACCTCCAATGAACCCATTAAGTTCGAAGAATCAAAACACAGAATACTAATTATATATTTTTTCTTTCTTTCAGGTAAGTCCATCAGTGAACTCCATTAAAACTTAAACATAATCGTACCTCAATCAAAGTAAGTTAAACAAAAGCCAAGTGGATAGCACATACGTATTGTACAATAAAGAAATCCAATCGTACAAGTAACTCCTCCTAAATTACTGCAATTGGTTTCTCCTGCCAACGGAAATTACAATTATTGATTTCTAGATAATGTATCCTTTCTGTCGATGGATTGTTCTAAAAACCGGAAAACAGCAATTAAAGACATTTGAGTTCTTTCTTTAATCCACATTGGCGCATGATTAGCATTTCTGATTGCGTGTGGTCGGGCAGTCCACTACTTTAAATGAATATTTATATTTATCTTTGTATAATTTTGTCTTATAATACATTTTTTTATAGCCGCTTAAAGTGTTAGATTGCAAAACAAAATTGTTTGCAGTGCATCAGCCCACGCTACTATAAATGGCGTTCACTGTACATTTTTTTTTTTTTTTGACGAAACCGTCTTGACCTCTCTCTCTGTGTGGATATATCTGAAGTACTTGTCATCATTGTGTGCTAATGTCATTGACACACACTGTGGATTACTCAATTTGAATGGCAATTTATTTCAATCAATTGGCATGGGCCAAAGTAGGAACACGCATTTTTGTATTTTGTGATTATTTTTGACTTTGAACTGTGGTACTTTAGGGGTCAAAACAGTCGAAACAGTTTGAAGGTAGGTGATAGCTTCTGATGGAATTCGGAAGTGGGACATAGAAATTAGAGATAGGAAGGTGATTTTGTGGCAGAATGTCAAAAAACAAAGCGATAGATACTATGGATGTGAAGTGGTTCCCATCCTTTTTACAGATTACATCATGGCCATCCATTTGGAATCTCAGAAATTTCAGACGTGGGATGATCTTCAGTTGAGCTGAGAAATCTTACCAAAAACGCATCCCATCATATGTACGTAATGAAAATTACATCCCCAAGTACCACTCTTGGTTTGAGATCGTGCGTGCACTGATCGATGTGCGTCAAATTCCTTCGAAATAATTTGAATTACACTGCACTTGGAAGAGTAGACACTGCATTATACTGAAACCCCAAACCGATAACGATCTCCCATTACGCGATCATTAAGTGTATCTTCCATCTACACACAGAAATATCTTCAGATACTCGCGCACTCTTGTGTTTGTATGACAAAAAACCGTACGCATAATTATGTCAAGGGGTTTCTCCCCCCTTTAGGCATCAAATCTACGAGTATCTACGGAGAGGAAAATTTAAAGAATGCTCATCGGGAAAGTTCTATCCTCAGATAGGAGGAGAACCAGCACATCCAGCTGCAGATGGCATGAGAATACTCGTACTCTCATGATGATCGTGCGGCATGCAATAGAACCACATTCTTACGAATTCCTGATCATGTGTATCTTTTTATCTGTCTTATATTTGCAGAGCAATTAAAATTTAATTTTAAGCGACGTGTACAAATTGTTTATTGATTTCTCTACCGGAAGTGAGGTGGTGATTATGATAAATTAGCTTGAGTTTGAGTTTTGAAATATTATGTTTTCGTGGCGGTTGAGGTTATAAATTGTTGCCAGCTAGTGAGAGAGAAGGTGGAGAAAAGTTCACTTTTGGAAGATTAATCATTTCACTTACTCGCGGCTGTAACACTTTCTCTGATTTACTTGATTTGGCCTGAATAGATTGTTAATAACACTTTATCAGATGTTCTGTGTAAATAAAACGTGAAAAACTGCGTCGGTTAAGTTGGTTTTTCTTTTCTAATTAAAGGCACAATTAGGTCTGGCTAAGCAATGTTCTTTGAATGAAATTCAATTAAAGAAAAATGAAAGTAATGTGGCCCTAGTTTGTATACACTTTCATAAAAAGAGGTCACAAGTGTAGCAATGAGGTACTCAAGTGAGCCAACATTTTGTCTGAGTCGACATGTAATTATCGTTCAACACTACACGCAGAAATACTTCTATACAATGTGAAAGATGAAAGCAAATAATTATGCTTTTATGATACTTACTTACTTAGGTGGCGCTACAGTTCGGGGTGAGCCTGGGCCTCAACCAACAAGCTCGGTCTTTAGCTAATTGCCTCCAGTTGCGCACTCCAAGTTGGTCGCTATTATGATGGTTCTGTTCATATCTGAGTGCACACATTTTTCAATCTACCTAGAAGCAGACTTCCAATAAAAGATTAGTCCAGGAACTCGGACACGTTGTAAGGAGACTATTTCCTCAGCACATCCTTTTTTCTTTTAATAAAAAGGAAACCCAAATCCCAAGGCACTAAGACGAGGTCCATTGTACTACCAGGCAGGAACCTTTCTTTGGTGCAGTGGTTGGAAACACTTTGATGTAATTTGTTTTCCTTTATACTCGGGTGGCCGATGATGACTGTTCTCTGCTGGGGCTTGAACCTGCACTTATCGGTTTACGAACAAATACACCACACCCTTGACAGAACGTCCTTACACGTACAGTGTTCACCAAAGTGCAAATCAAAACAAATCGAGATATTTCCACTCACAGATAATATTTGTCTGCATAAAAATAGCTGTAATAGCATTTCCTTTGCAGAGGCTGCGACAGCACAGACGTAGAAGAGAATACGGACCACTTCCTATGCAAATGCCCTAGTCTCTGCAATACCAGAAAGACGGCCCTCGGGGAGTATTTCTTCAAGCATCTGGGCGACCTCTCTGTAAAGCCACCAACCATCATCCTGAAAGTCATAATTTCTTCAGGATGGTTTAGAGGAGGCCTCTCCAATGCCACAGAACTCTAGTCACTTTGTTTCTTTTTCTTTCTTTTTAGTGTTGCAGCCAGGAAATTCCATGTCAGGGGAGCACAACGGATCCTTTTGAGATCCGAGTGCAGGCTGCATCCATTTAATGCAGCTAATCCTTTTAACATAACCAAACCTATTTTCTTTCTTAAAAAGGAGCTGCTTGGACCTCAACCAATAAGCCTCTTCATTTAGCTTGATCTTTAGCTAATTGCCTCCAGTTGCGCACTTCAAGTTGGTTGAGGTCAGGTTAGATTCGATGACTCTGCGGGCCGGAGCGTTGGTGTCTATTCGCTCTACGTGTCCTAGCCATCTCAACGTCCAATACGTGGTTTTTTTGTTGACTAGGTTGATGTCGCTGTACAGCTCGTATAGTTCGTCGTTGAATCTTCTCCAAAACCCTTCAAAGCCTTCAATAAAGTCCATGTTTCAGGGCCGTAAAGTGGGACTGGGATGATCAGGGTGTTATATAGAGTCTGCTTAGTTGTTCGAGATAGGACTTTGCTGTTGAATTGCCTTATTATCGGCGCTGATATCATTGTTAGAATTAATAACAGAGCCAAGGTAGACAAAGTCTCTTACTACCTCGAAGTTGTAGTTGCCCACTTTGACGTTTTATTCAATTCGTCGATATTGATTGTTCCTTCTTGTTGACAGCATAACCTGGGTTTTGCGCTTGTTTATCGCTAAACCCATTTTGTCCGCTTCTGCTTCAATGCTTGCAAGTGCACGGCTGACGGTCCGCTGAGTTCTTCCGATAATGTCTATATCGTCGGCATATGCAAGCAGTTGTACAGACTTTTGATAGATTGTACCTCTGGTGTTGGCGTGTGAGTTTCGAACAATCCGTTCAAGTACAATGTTAAAGAAGTCACATGACAGCGCGTCACCTTGTCTAAAACCTTTTTTGTCATCAAAGGTCTCGGTGAGGTCATTACCGATCTCGACTGAGCAGCGAGCATTCTCCATCGTCATCCTGCACAGACGGACAAGTTTGGCAGGGAAGTCAAAACTAGACATGGCTCTATATAGCTCTTCTCTATAGATGCTGTCATAGGCGGCCTTAAAATCGATAAAGAGATGATGAGTATCTACTTGGACTTCTTAAGTTTTCTCCAGGATCTGCCGAAGTATGAAGATTTGATCGATGGTGGACTTTCCTGGCCTGAAACCGCACTGATAGGGGCCAATCAGGCTGTTGATAAAAGGTGTCAGGCGTTCACACAATATCGCAGAAAACATCATCATCAGCGTGCAGTGTTGAGGAGACTCTATAATTGTCGCAGTTGAGGTGGTCTACTTTCTTGTGGATCGGGGAAACAATGCTGAGATTCCATTCATCAGGCATACACTCGTCTGACCAAATCTTAGAGACGAGTTGGTGTACCTATGCTCTCTACGAATTCATCACTAGCCGCTTTGACAAGTTCGACCGGTAAGTCCTTATTTTGCTTAGGTGGATGGTCATTTTTACATCGTCAATGTTGAATGGTACATTCTGGCTCTAATGGCATTTCTCAACGCGCAATTCCCTGCTCACCACTTTTTGAACTTCGCCTAGTTTGTTATTTCCAATCTCGAATCGAAAGCGATATAACAAGTAGAAATATGATTATTCTCTGTATGAAGTGCAATGACTACAACCCCAACCGCAGAGATCGAGGCTATTCTCAACCTGCTACCGCTAGATATCTTTATAGGCGCGTCAGCAGCCATTAATGCCATGAGAATTAGCCAGTCAGAAAACTGGAAACCAAGTAGAATAGGTCACTTGATGGTCCTACTTGATTACTTTGGCCTCGTGCCCATAACGGACAACATGATGCAATATTTAGACTTTGTAAGGCCTTTTTCTACCGCCTACCCTAGCAGGGAAGAATGGAAAAGCGGTCATATACCTAATGCCGAATCTATAGCCATCTACACAGATGGTTCAAAAATGCGCACTGGCATAGGATCAGGCATCTTCTCCGACCCCCTAGGTATGTCGAAATCCATACGACTTCCAGATCACAGCAGCATCTTCCAAGCAGAAGTCTTAGCAGTGGCAACAGTCGCTCTTGAGTCTGCGGTAAGGGCAATACTACCAGAAGGTATCACCATCTTTATCGGTAGCCAGGCAGCTATAAAAGCGATTACTGCTGTTGTCGAGAAGAGCTCAGAGTTCTTGGAACACAGCACAAGGTATCGCTCTGCTGGGTCTCTGGACACGAGGGTATCATAGGCAATGAGAAAGCCGACGAACTAGCAGGAATCGGCTCAGCAGCCCTACTAGAACAAGGCCCTCCTGTGTGTATCCCGCCTTGCACACTCAAGCTCGTTGCAGGGAATAAAGCCATTAAAGAGGCGAACACAAGATGGACTTCCATGGAAACTTTTGCCATCACCAGAAAGCTATGGTCATCCTTGGACAAAGCAAGGACCGAGAGAATTACTCGGAAAGATAGGAAATCCCTTCCCACCCTCGTGGGCATCATCACGGGGCACAACACTCTGCGGTACCACTTGAAGAAACTACGCCTGACGGAGGAGTAAATCTGTAGAGGCTGCGGTGACGAGGGAGTTTTTGAGGACACTACCCACTTCCTGTAGCATTGTCCCGGTCTTCAACACTCCAGGAAAAAGTTCATTCTTCCTCTTCGACAGGAAAGATGCTGAACTTCATCAAATCATCAGGCTTGGTTTGTATGCAGAAACGAAGTGATTGAGTTTTGTATAATTTTTGCCGGTTTTCACTAGGCCTCAATGGGTAAGGGATTTGTTTTTTCCCTATGGGTATCACAATGGTTCAACGCTGACCTGAGTGTGGCACAGATCGTCTCTCCCTGCCAGCCCACATACCTAACCTAACCTATGATGTGCATAAAGTATCTAGGTGAATTCCTCAGGCGGATCAGTAGAAATGCGTGAAGTGGGAGGGTTATGATCCCTCGTTTTTTTTAGAATCATAAGCTCGCCGAAATAGGAAGAAAAAGAAGAAGAAGAAGATGTGCATAAAGTGTTTGTAATCTGTCGCATGAATCTGCAGCCATTGTGTCTAGGTCATTTGTGATCCAATTCTTAAACAAATTACAAGTACTTCACGAACAAATCTCTTCAAAACTTCTGATTCCTCAACAATTTAGCTCAAGCCCACTCTTTTGCAGTGGATTTCGGACAGACTTCTTAGTTCATTAGCTCCCCCTATGGAAGTCCTGCCTCCTCTTGCGTGGCTTTGCGTTTCTAATACACTTATGTGCCATCTTAATATTTTACAGACGCTATTCCAGTTGAAGTGACTCACCCTGGGGTTTCCCACGTGGCTCCCAGTGTTCCTTAATGCGTTCTTGTGTTATATCCGATACCCTTTCAGTTCTCAAACCCTGCTAAGACGCATTTTTTGGCAGGTTAACAATCATCACCTTTCTCTATTGATGGTGTCAAGGTGACCAAAAACTCGGTATAAAAGAATTACTCAGTATTTTGAAATATAGCTTTATAGTTTTAACTACAAGAGGAATTCGACTGTCGTCACCGTCATGCGAATAACAACTCTACTGCGGGATATGTGTGGAAAGGTGTATATACAAATAATGGAGAGGGTAATTAAAGGGGTATAATTGGAGTCACGTATGTGTTGGTGACATATGTACATTTATGGAGACGGTCATTAAGGGACAGAACTGGTGTCACGTATGTGTTGGTGACAATGGTATGATCTTGGTGTTCGAGTTCTTTTGTAAACAAGAAATCAAAATTCATCAGACAGTCAGTGGGTGATAAACACAAATGACTTCGAGATGAGTTGGTAGTCGTTAACCTCTTGCAAAAAGACAACTTAACGGCTCCAGGCAACAACTAGCGTTATAGCTCAGAATGGGCCAAGGCATTTATTCAATTTGAGAGACTTCCAGTTTTGTTTTTCACTATTTCAAATCTTTGTTTGTTAAATTTTGAAGCCAGCCTTATAACTAATCTTTAAAAACAGTGCTCTTGGATATGTCGTACCAGAATTGTAGATTTTTTTTTAAAACACAAACCAGTATGGGTGATAAAGTGCTACCTTGCGGAACCCCACTTTATATCTATGTTCGCCTATTGCCTATTAAGCCCACTGTACGTACATTCACTCAGTATAAATCAAATATTATTTGAAAGAGAAAACAGATTGTTATGAGTCTATACATATCTTCAGGCATTTACAAGCCGCAAACATAAACATTTTGTACAAAAAACAGCTACTATTTGTTTAAAAGCATTTTTACCTTCCACTGATGCTCAGCATCAATTCTAATTACATTCCTCCTCTGTGTCATAAAACGAAGAAGCAAAAACTCTTCCATAAAACATGAATACCATAAAATTTAAATTAAATCCGTGTCTGTGCACACATACCTCCTCTCTGAAGTCATGCTCGACCAGCATGATCAAATTGCATTACCCGAGTGTAGTACTTACATTACTAATTCATGTACCATCGTCAATTCAATCTAATTGTTGGTTGTAAAAACAAAAAAGCAAACATCTTCAACGATTCCGACGAAATCTAACACTTTCTTTCGCATCAAACATTGTTGTATCTGTACACATGCTGCTGGTTGTGTGAAATTGTGCATTTGAAACGCCAAGTAGCTTCTCCATATCGGTACAGCACATACCAAAGACTAGACACGTCTTGGTTTCGTCTCTAAACTCTTGGACTGTATTCAGTGTAAACATGATTACTTGTACTTTTCATCCAAAAAATGAGAGAAGAAAAAAAAACCAGCTGTAGATACTTTATAAGTGAAACCTTTGGCACGTATCTACGATACAAATGAAAACGAACAAATAAATCTGTGAGATATTTTTCTCAATACAAAAAGAAAAGAAAGTGAAACAAAACTGTCATCCATCGCAGTTCATCGGATTGATGAAGTTATACTGCCATCTGAGACACAAGGGAACGTAACGCGACAATTGTTTTTGTTATGCCATCTCTCTCCACTATGTATCTCACTTTTGCATCTAGATCATCGTGTGTGTTATAAAAAAAAAAAAAATAATAATAATACTAATATCAACACCGCGACATAATGAATTAATAAATTTTCTAATTTCAGTAGGGCAACCCAATCGTTGGTTGGAGTAGAGTGTAAGTCAGTCATGGTTCGGTTCTTAGTCGAGACATTTTCGATATTATATGACTTTCACTCGGCTTGGCGGCGACTAGATTTAGTGATGTTCTACGAACAATAAAACTTTCGATTACTTTCGGCTAAGAATTTCGTTGTTGAGAATAAATAATTCATTAACACGTTAAAGAAATAAATGGTTAATCAAATTTGCACAATTTGCATAGGAATTTTCGGGCTCTGATGCTGCTGGTGGATGTGGATGACCTATAAAATGCTAATGTACGTATCTGCAGCCTAATAATTCAATTTAATTTCATTTTAATGGTGTTTACCTAGTTGTGGAGTGTTGAATATTCATTTTGAGAAATTTCTTTTGGGTCGAAGAGATCTCTCACTCGCTGCCCGCGGGGGGTTCACTTTCAGCATCGGGCTCAGAAAGTGTTTAATTAATGTTCAGACTTGCAAGGGCTTTCAAGAACAATATGTGTATTTCGGTTATTTAACATAGACTGAAGCCTATTGTCAGTAAGATTTTCGGTGTGGTTTTGAGAGATGACATTTGCATGTCTCCACTTTCGCCTGATAGTCTATAGGGTTATCAACTTCATAACGATGGCAAAAGAACGCAAGGAATATTGGCTTCATTTCAGGGGAAGACAAAAGAGCACACAATAGACAAGAGCAATCCATTATTTTTCCAACAGTTGGCTTTAGTAATTTGTGTCTCGCGTTGTATACGTCCTATCGGATGTACATTAAGTGGCTTTAGAAAGATGACATTTCGAACAAAAAACTCCTCTAACACTTTTGTGATTGGTTGACTCAGTTTTGTTTGAGCATGCACCAAAGATGGACACCAACAAAGAGAAAATACGCCATATTTTGCAGTTTTTCTTCGATAAAGGCGAAAACGCAAGCCAGGCGGCTGAAAATGTGAATATTGTTTATGGTCCTGATACTGTAATTGGCTCTAATAAACACTCACGCACAGTTTTGGTTTAGTCGATTCCGTTCCGGTAATTTCAATGTCAAAGATGTACCACGCTCTGGAAGGCCAATTGTTGAAAATGTTGATAAAATCTTGGAAATCGTCGAGTCTGACCGTCATGTAAGCACTGTTTCGATTGTCCAAGAGCTAAACATTGCACAAAAACCACTTGAATAAGGCTGGATACAAAAATAAGCTCGATGTATGGGTGCCACATTGTCCTGGATAAGAAGCTTAACTGGAACTCCCATATTAAGCATAAAATTGCCAAGGCGACTACTGCCTTGTGGGCCTGTCGCCGTATGTACGGCAAGACCTGGGGCCTGTCTCCAAAGGTCATTTTCTGGTTATATACCACGGCTGTAAGACCCATTCTAACATACGCGTCCGTAGTCTGGTGGACGAAAACCAAAGAGGTCACAACCATCAATAAACTCACAAAACTTCGAAGACTAGCTTGCCTCGGTATCACAGGTACTATGCACACTTGTCCCACAACAGCCATTGAAGCCATAATCGGACTTACTCCGTTACATTTCTATATTTATAAAAAAAAGTGTCAATCCGCAGTGCAGTTAATCTTAGAAAATCTGGTGCTAATAGTACACGGGATCACGTGGATTTCATGGAGCTATTGCCCGACTTCCCCGAGCTAGACATGCTCAGCACGGTCTCCGACTTTAGGCCCAAATCACTCTACTTTGGTAGAAGGTTTGAGATTGTGATCCCAAGCCGTGATATATGGAATAATGGCCGACCGTCGCTTGATGCAAAAGGTATAGTGTGGTACACCGATGGATCATAAATGGATTCAGGAGTCGGCGCCGGTGTGTATGGATCCAATCGTAAAATTTCGAAATCACTCGGAAAGAGTCCCAGTGTTTTCCAGGCCGAGTTTACGCCATTGAAACCTGTGCTAACATTAACCTGCACTCAGGCATTAAAGGTGCCTCTATCCATATACTCACCGATAGCCAAGCACTGATCTCACATCTGATCAGCTCAAAATCAGTTCTAAGCTGCTTCGACAGCTTACAAGATCTGGCCCGACACAATAAAGTAAAGTTGTGGTGGGTACCGGGTCATGTAGGCGTTGACGGCAACGAAACTGCAGACCTGCTAGCTAGGAAGGGCTCCTCTGAGTTGTTCACTGGACCTGAACCCTTCTGCGGAATATCCGATTCCGCCTTTAAACTTACCCTAAACATTTGGGAACGCAACATGTGCATCTCCCACTGGAATAACTCCCAAGGTCTCAGGCAGGCTAAAAAAGCTGTCCAACCCTTCCAAAGACAGGCAGTTGATATCCTAAAATACGGCAGAAATGACATAAGAAGGCTTGTGAGCTCCCTTACCGGTCACTGTCAACTTCTTTACCAGCTGAAGTATAAACAACTGAGCTTCAAGAACCACTACACCAAAAATCTTTCTCTCTTCTCCCTCAACAAAATGAGAATTTCGGAGGATATCACCTGCCGCCTCTGCCTAGAAGAAGACGAAACAGCAGAACACATACTATGTGAGTGTGTAGCTCTGTGTAGTACTAGGAGAGGCGTTTTCCTTAAAGAGATCATATCTCCAATAGATTTAAGGAAACCCACCGCAGCCGTAATTATAGCTTTCATAAGCAGAGTAGAAGTACTGCTGCCCTAAAAGTGGCCTATGGCACAATAGATCTCCTTGGCTGCAGTGCCTACACCCCATTTGCGCGTGGCCACACACTTGTTTAAAAAAAAAAAAATGGGTGCCACACGAGTTAATACAAAAAACCTCATGGACCAAATTTCCATCTGCGAATCGCTGCTGAATTGCAACAAAATCGACCCATTTCTGAAGCGCATGGTGGCTGGTAATGAAAAATGGATCACTTACGACAACTGAAATCGAAAACGGTCGTGGTCGAATCAAGCCAAGCCAGGATTGACGGCCAGGAAATTTTTGCTGTGTGTTTGGTGGGACTGGCAGAGAATCATCTACTATGAGCTGCTCCCCTATGGCAAAACTCTTAATTCGGACCTGTACTGTCAACAATTGGACTGTCTGAAGGAAGCAATCGCCCAGAAGCGGCCAGCTTTGACCAATAGGAGAGGAATTGTGTTCCATCAGGACAACGCCAGGCCACACACATCGATAGCGACTCGCCAGAAGCTCCGGGAGCTTGGTTGGAAGGTTCTTATGCATCCACCTTATAGTCCGGACCTGGCACCAAGTGATTACCACCTGTTCCTGTCCATGGCGAACAATTTTGCTAGTGAAAAATTCGCCTCAAAAGAGGCTTGTGAAAATCGACTGTCCCAGTTTTTTGTCAATAGAGACGAATGCATAATGGAATTACCTTCAAAATGGCAACAAGTTATCGAGCAAAACAGCGCAATCGGATCATTCTAACTATGCTGAAGAAAGTCTTCAATTTCATGCGAAAATAATGGATTTCTTTTTAGTACACCTGATTGATATGATCCAACCACCTCTTCCTATGGCTACCAGGGCATAGTCCTCTTACTCCCTCTTACTTTTACTTCATTTCCTGTATACCCTTATGGGACCTAGTGCCTCTACTACGCCTGCGCATAATCGTGTACGGTTTCTAGCGATGTGTCTCAGCTTTCTCCAACTTTGCTCCAGCTTCAGTGCCTCCTTCTCGGCTGTTCTGTGCCATGTTCTCCTCAGACCACCATCCTAGGTTAAAGGGTTCCATTGCATAGCGTGGCTAGTTATGAAACTGTCGCCTTTTCGGATTATGTGACCAATCCACTCTCACTTCCGTCGTTGGATGGTGGTTCCTATTGGTTTCTGACTCGTTCTTTGGTAAAGATGTACGTTAGCGATGCGGTTGGGCCAAAAAATTCTTAAGATTTTGCGCAGGCACCTGCTTTGTTGATCTGCAGAGGCTGGTAGATCATTCCACAAACGTGTTGTTCGGCTTATAAACGAATCCCTATATTTGACAGTACGTCCGAAGTTGGGCTTGAGGGTGAACTGATGTACATTCGAAGCGTGACGCGTATTGCGGGTGAATTTTTGAAGGAGAGGAATGCAACTGGCAATTTCGCTGGACCATTTTTTTTTTTTTTATAAAAAAAGCGATAAAATAGGGGATATGTTTACAAACGTTTGCAGCTTTCTCGTGATAGTATTGGTCACTCTTCACGCGCTGCATCCATATAACGACACAGCTTCAAGGTTGGCATTGCTTCGCCATATTTTGGAAAAACATCCTGATCGCGGACGTCGCTTTGGCGATCCAATTATCCTTATTCAGTTCGGTTCCTCCATCGGTCGAGTAAATACTCCCAAGATACTGGAAATTCTCCACTCTCTCTACCGGTTGTCCAGTAATGCATATTTGAGCTCATGAGCTTGTTCTAAAGCTGATAATTTTAGTGTTTGCCATACTAATCTTCAGCCCGACAACGCCTGCCTCTTCCTCCACATCCGCTGTCATTTAGTGGAGATTTATAATTCTGTGAGAGAGTAAGCATACATCATCAGCGTAGTCAAGAGAAAATTGCACGAAGCACATCGCTAATCACCAAGAGTAATATTTTTGGTGAAAGAATGCAGCCTTGTCTTAACTCACCTTGGACCTCGAATTCCCAACATGCGGATCAGTAGAAATGCGGTGAAGTGGGAGGGTTGTGATCCCTTATTTTCGGATCATAGCCTCGCTGAAAAAATGAAGAAGAAGAAGAAGACATCCCCTGCGCAAGGTACACTAAACAAACTACCTGTTAACACTATCGAACGTCTTCTCAAAATCGATGAACAGCAAGTGAAGTGGTGATCGTTATTCAACGCACTGCTCGATGACGATCCGCAGGGTGGTGATCTTGTAAGTTACTGCGGGCAGCACCCAGATACCCCTCGAGCTTTGTGCTGCACTAAATTTCCTTTCTTGGAAAGCTTGAGGATCATTTCCTTCTTCCACTAGTCAGGAAAGCTCGCACTACGTGACCCAACCGACGGAACATGGATCGCAGCAGCTCTCATTTTGGCAGCTTGTATCCGCAATCTTATTTTTTCGGTCTCTATCAAGATTTCATAGCCAAAGACGAGGAATGGAGTAAATACACTAGGTTCTGCTTTCTTACAACAGATCCGCCAAGCTCTCTTAGGTTAGGTTGAAGTGGCTGCCAGCTTACCCCAACACACATAGACCTAGGAAGGTCCGTTGTGGTACCACGAAGGGTCAGGTAATCCCAGCTTACTCCTTAGAACCAATTAGAGCTTCTAATGAAGCGAAGGACGCTCCTGATGTCTAAATTTATCAGATCAAATAAATCGTTGAAATAGAAAGCTCCTACGTGAAGTTTTCTTCTATGGGAGAGAGCTGAACACAAACAAAGAATGTGAGGAATGGGTTCTTTCTCTTCTTCGGACATGCAGCTTCTGCAAACATCATTCGAATATACGCTAAGCCTTATTGTATGCTTGCCAATTAGACAGTGTCCTGTAATTAGACCTATTTTACCGCCAATATTCAATCGATTGAGAGAGATCAATTTCTTAGAGCGGTGTTCAGATCCAACTTGGGCCTAATCTGCTTAGTCGCTAGACATGTTGTACCACTTGCCCATCCAAGATTTGTTGTTCTTTCGGGTGCATCCAGCTTGAATTTTAATTTACAAGTAGCGATTGGTATACCTAGATTATCCTTGTCTGGAGGATGGGTACAGTTGTTCCTATTCTGACGAGTTTATCAGCCTTACAATTCCGTGGAATATCTCTATGCCCCGGCGCCCAACAGAGGTGAATAGTAAACTGCTCCCACATCTCCTAGACAAATGGCAGTCTAGGGCTACTATTGAATTTATAGAGATCGATTCCAAGGATTTGATTGCTGCTTGGCTATCTGAAAAGTTGCGGATGTCCTTGGCGGATATCACGTTTTCCTTTAGCCAAGCTTAGACCTCCTTAATCGCCATTATTTCCGCCTGGAACACGCTACAATGATTTGGTGGACGGAAGGAGAGGTTAAGATTAAGCCTGTCAGAGAAAACACCTGCACCAACTCCGTCTTTAGGCTAGGTTAGGTTAGAGGGATGTGCACGTAGATGCTTCTCACGGGAGCCAAACAGTCCATTGTGTTTCCCTTTATGTTGTGAAACCTGTAAAACTTTCTCTTTCTTTGTCTTTATCTATCGGCCGGTCCATTGGCGAACTACCCTGAGCTCGTATCATGTTCTTTAGTGGAGCTTGTCCAAGATCACTTAGATCTTCAAAAAACCTGTTGCCCAAGTGATATAGGCAGCGGTTTTGCAGATTTGGGCAGTCACCCAGCAAGTGTTTGATACTTTCTATCTCTTCCGCGTCTTGACAGCTCCTGCAGTGGTCGGGTGAGTTGATGCCTAGTCGTATGGCCATTTCCCCTATGGCGCAGTATCCTGTAAGTGCACCTACCAAGATACGGATTTCTTTTTTATTCATTGCCAGCAGGCTTTTGGTTCTTCCTTCGTTCAGTATGGGCCATAAACTGCGAGATATGATACAGTCGCCTCTGGTAAAGCATGCGGAGTTAATCAGTTCTCTTGTTTTGAGCTCGATTTTTCTCTTTAGTACCTACACCAATAGGAACTTTTACTGATGTCTGAGTGTGTTCTATCTCCAATGCTGATCCCCTTCTGGCTAGTTCATCTCCCTCTTTAGTTTTTGAGTCGTCAGTATAGAAGTGGATCGACTTATCTTCTAAAAACTCCTCTTTATTCCAGAGCGATCTGGAAGGGATGGTGACAAGGAAGTTCTTGTCAAAATTTAGACGTGGGATGCTGTAGTCCGTGTTTTCGGGAGTGATTGTGAATTTATTCAGAATGGAGGCGTGGCCAAATTCTTTTATTGACCACTATTGGGTAGCTTCAAGGCGAACGGCTGCATTTGCTGCCATTTGCTTGGTGAATATGTCGAGGGGTATCATATGAAACATAATGTCCAGTGCCACAGAGGGAGCTGTACGTAGTGCTCCGAAATAGGTAGTTCTCGTAAAATAGGTCGAACCTGACCAATAATATAATATAGACGGTCAGTGGACCGTATCCAGACCACATTCAGTCTGTGCTGTGTTTGCTTCTGTAAATTGTTCCACAAAGGGTATCCTATTGTTTTTTCTCAAAATCGTGGAACCAACTGCCAACGACAATGTTTAGTGTAGTGGATCTCTGGATTCTAAAGTGCCTTGGGCTAATGAGTTTTGAGATAGCTGTAGCACTTTGGTCTGCGTATTGAAATAACATATAGAAATAACTTTTCTTTGAAAATGTGGATTAAATCCAAAAAGGCTTTTGACGAAAAACTTCGGTTACAAAACCTGGTTGAACTTTGTAATAGACTTGGAGTAGGTTTAAAGCAACCTGGAGGCCGTCCTTGGTTCATGCAACTCGTTTAGATAGCTGGGGATGTTTTGTCTAGTAAAGAGGATTTTTTTTTTTTAAAGTCTGCATACCTCTGAATGATGTCGTATCAGAAAAATGTCAAAGAATTCCGTTTCGACGTAGTTTCTCTTTTTAAAACAATTTACAAGTATCTTTCTGTTAAACAGAAAAATAATGAAATAATTAGTTATGCCCTATTTAAGGGAACTTGTTCCATTACAGCAACGCAATCAATAGTATTTTTAATTGCACAATCAATTATAACTTGTTACCTGTTGGTATGCATTCCTTTAACATAACAACTTCCCTTAAACAGACCAGCAGCACTTAGTATCAAATTATAAACAAGCCGGCTCGACCCACACTCACCATGTCATAGGAGAAAAAGTTTTTCTCCTCAAAGAGCCGGCTACCAACCACTCTTTCGTTGTTTTTTTTTTTTAGAATCAAACAAAACACAATTCTTACCAAGTGGGAAATCCAGTTCCGTCTCACCTCAATACACAAAAATAAAAAAATTAAATTAAAAACCACACAATTACTGTCCAACATGTTACATCAGACAAAAGCTAAAAAGAACCGAAAAAAATTCATAACAAGCTCAGAGATAATAACCTACCTATCTACCTAACCCCAAAGAAGTTGTTCTTGTGCAAAAGTTCCTTCCGCCATTGTCGTCCGGATCCCGCTTAGGTCCAGAGTTTATGTTTTCGTTCTGCCATGGCGCTCGCAGATATCACAGATACTTCATGCTCAAAACACTTTACAGTCAATTCATTACTTGCTCACATACCATATGCGGCTTGTCTCTGTATGTGTTGTGTATTTCGTGGTACAGTGAGTCAGTTAAGCGTATCGTTCTCTCTCCTGCATTTGAATCTCTCCCCAAACCAAACGTCATCTGTTGGATTTCGTTGGATTCTTCTCCTACTCTCTCTCTACTACCTACCTACCTACCAGCCAGTGCTAGCCAAACAGCCAGCTGTTTAGTTGTTTAATATTCCACTATTGTAAAAGTATCTCTCAACTTTTCCGTTGTATCTGAGCAACACAACCTCGTATCATACTATCTCACCAAATGTATCCATATGGGTAGACCACAATTCAAAACAAGTGAGTCAAGTTAGTCAGTTGGTTTGTGTCTTGCGAGTACGGTATAACGTCGGGCGGTGTGTGATATATCTAAAAGCACACTGCTAACGAACAATCTTTTTCTCCTTTCCTTTCGTAACTTTCTTCGCTCTGTTGTGTGTAGTGTGTGTCTGTGTTTTGTTTTCTTGTTACCCCATTTTCACATGTAATATTGTTTACAATTCGAAAATTTGCGAAATTTCCGATGCATTTTTGGAATACGATTGGAAATCGTGTATCTATAACTTAATCGTTGTCGAAGAAACGTATCTATAACTCAATCGCCGCCTCCCCCACCTCCTACGAGCCGATTCGAATACACCGAATACGAATACGAAAACAAACAAAAAAGTTATTAACGATTAATTTGTTGTACAGTCCGGACCTCAGCGACGACGACACGCGAGGTGTTTTTGAATTACCTGGTTACATTTTTTTTCTCCCGTTTGCACTCTGTTTTCGGAAGTCAATTTGAATACGGTATCCCGTGCGTATTGGTTCACTACTTCCGCTTCGAGTATCTGCGCAACGAATACTGTGAATTTTTGGATAAAAGAATAATTATCCATTTGAGTGGAATAAATAAGGAAAAAATACAAATCAAGCAAATTGAAGTTGAAAATTTTAGTTTTTTTTTTTGTGAAAAGTGATGGTACGAGTGTTAAATTTTAAATTAAAAACGGCAACACTTGCATAAAGGATATACATTTCATGAAACACAAGCACCTTGGATAGCTGTCTGGGTAAATTTCGATTGCGTGTTGGTTGGTCATCATCGATGCATCTGTTGGTTTCCATAATTGGAAAAAGAATTAAAAATAAATTCAACGGGTATCAGGATGGGCAGATGTCGTTGGTTGAGTCATGTAGGGAATTAGGTTACAGGGACTGAATTTGATATAGCTGACAGTCGTTGTAAGCTAACAGAAAATGAGAAGCTAATTAGGTGTGAGCAATGTTTCCTTGGAATGAAAGGTATCTGCTGCTTAACAATTTGAACTCAAAAAGGGTAACAAAGGCGAAAGGAAATCTATACTATTATGACAGCGGTTAAATGAACTCAAGGCTAGACATATACGTATATAAAAGTTGCAACCCGTCTGAAATGAATCGCAGATAGCCTATCATCCACTTTGTAACCTCCTACTTGACACTCGTAAGGTAATTGGCCAGTCTATTCAAACTTAAATGAAAGAAAATACGTAGCTTTGGTATACATTTTCTAAGAACAAAGTAGGCGTGGCTTTTACCCTTTGTAACAAAGATTCGGGGATACTAATGAGCAGAGATACATCAGCTGTGCGATATATGGGCGACTTATAGAGTATTTCGTTCAACTAGACTTATGCTTCTATAGCCTGTAGGGTAACCTAGTTAGTACTTAATTTGGAGATGATGCATAATTTTTAAAGGACCCGGGAATCCATCAATACTTGAAATAAACTCTTATTATGCGAGCACCTAAGATCGACGTAAGCATTTCGTATTTCTAATGACTCCACTTCTGCTTATGGGCCATATGAAGGCTTTGTTATGAAACTGTCATTAGACGGTTGAGGTTCATCTTTGTTTTCCCTGTAGTCTTTTAGAAAGCACTACCTTCGAGCGTTAAATTTATATTTAAAATCAAATCAATGCCAATGTTTGTCTCTATAGAAGATATCGTGTAAATTACCTTCAATACTATGAATACTCTTACGATTGCCTTTGGCAGAGCAATCAATATTCGTCACCATCATCTATCAAATGAATATAATGCTAGACATGTCATGACCTGGGTTGATAGATGACGAACTTTGTGTAATCGTTTCATGGTCTTTCCAAAAGATAAATTAAATCAAAGACACTAGGTGAGATTAGATAATTCGTTTAATTTATACATAGACACCCCAAGTTTTGTTTGAATGTGTATCTTCAGCAGAGAATGTGATCAGTAACCAATAAATCTCATCTTATACTTCAATTCGTATCTGTAATGATATTATCTTTCGACATACTGACAAAACTTGCTTGGATTTGGGCTCTCAAGGTAGGTCCTTGTCCTTGTAATCGATGATGGATTTGAATTTTCTATCCCTCTTTGTTAATCTTCATTCGGCAGTATCAACTTTGATGTTGGGATCAACTTCATATCTTAACTTGTTCGGAGTGAACATTGCATGCATTTATATCGATGCTTGCTTTTGAAGCTACACCAATGGATCCATATCCATGTCCTTTACATGTGGACACAATTTAAACACATCCCTTCACTGGGGCATTCCCATCGTTGAGGTAGATTTCACTTTAGTTAACCGTCTGCCTTCGCACCAGCACCACCATTGGAATGTGATGAACACTTTAAAGATCATCGTTCCCGTCAAGGTTACTTACTTACTTAGATCCTTTAACCCCTCGAGTGGCATAAGCCTGTGCGCCATCTTGTTCGGATTTCTACAACGCATTTGAGCTGCCTGCAATTCATTCCTAAAGATCTTCATTCCTCCTCAACTGTTCTGCGCCACGTTTGCCTAGGGCGTCCCAATATTCTGCCTGCCTGGGTGAGCGGATTCCACTGCATGGCGTATTTCGCAATAGAGTTGTCTTCGCGCCGTAGGGTGTGTCCAATCCATTGCCACTTTTTCCATCATATAGTAATGCATATACGTTCTTGGCCCGTTCTCGTATAAAATTGTTCGTTGAAGACGCAGTTCAGCAAAAAAAAAAAAAACTCAAGATGATCCTTAAACATTTTTTTTACGAAGACTTGCAACTTGAGTGTGTTAATGGTGTCCACCTTCCAAGTACAGAGTGGCCCAACTACAAGTTTCTTTTTAAAAATGCAATAAACTGAACAAAATGAAATGTTTTCCATGTATTATGGCTTTATTAGTAAGAGCAAATATTCCCATTAATTATGGGATACAACGTCGTTCAAGTGGCTGCCTCGGCTGGCTTCGCAGTAGCGCATTCTATCACTCCAATTTTCCAAGACCTTGTTGATGGTTTCGGGCTGTAGCTCACGAATTGTTTGGATGATATTGGCCTTAAGTGCTTGAATCGTTTCCGGATTGTTGGCATAACATCGGTCCTTCACGGTTCCCCACAAAAAAAAGTCCAAAGGGGTCAAATCGCAGCTCCGAGGCGGCCAATTGACATCGCCAAGATAGCTGATAACACGGTTTGGGAATTTGGTGCGCAAAATACCGATTGTGGCATGGCGCGCTATCCTGCATGAACCAGAGGTCGTCCAAATCCATGTCTTCAATTTCAGTAAATAAAAAAGTCGTTAACATGGCTTTGTAACGCCCACCGTTGACCGAAACGTTGTTCCCAGCCTCATTTTCGAAGAAAAATGGTCCAATGATGCCACCACTCCACAATCCGCACCAAACTGTCACTCTCTGTGGATGCATTGGCCTTTCGATAACGTGCGGGTTTTCCGAGCCCCAGATGCGGCAATTTTTTTGTTAACGTAGCCGCCGAGATGAAAATGTGCCTCGTCAGAAAATATGATTTTTCGCCCAAAATCGTTGTCCAATTCAAGCTGCTCTAAGGCCCAAACTGCGAAGCGATAACGAAGCGGATGGTCGTGCGCTTTCAATTGCTGAATCAATTGGACCTTGTAAGCGAATAATCCCAGATCTTTGCGCAGAATTCTCCTCAGGCTAGTGCGTGAAATGTTGAGCTGTTGAGATCGATGACGAGTTGATGTTCGTGAATTGAGTCTCACACTCTCGGCTACAGGAGCCACATTCTCGTCTGTGCGCACCGTACGATGACGGGGACCATGAGTGTTTTCCACTAGCATACCAGTCTCACGAACTTTTTTGCACAAACTTACGTACAGCAGGCGCGGTGGGTGCTTCATTTCGGCCAAAACTTCTTTTCAAAAAACGCACTGTTTGGGCTACACAGCACTCACTTTGGAAATAAGTTTTCAATATTTCCCAATGTTGTTCAAGCGTAAAGCGACTCATTTCGTTCCGCGGAGGTATGATACTGACTTTCTGTCAAGATTTCGAGCGGGAATCAGCTGTCAGTGTCAAAATAACCTATGATTTAAAAAGAAATCACAAGATGGCCCACCCGTTACTGCGCCCATAAAGCAACACCGATTCTACGTTGGAGCGGAACAGTCGCAGCTTGGTTCTTAAGCTGATAACATTGCATCTCCAGATTTTGAATAGCATTCCGAACACAGCTTTAGCCTTCCCGATTATGCTGCACACATCCAGTTCGGTGCCACCGCGATTAGCCGAGGCCACACTTCCTAAATAAACAAAGTTATCAACTTTCTCGACTTCCTGACCGGCAATGTTAAGCTGAGCACGGTTGTTAGAAGAAGTTCTTAGGGCTTTTGTTTTGGCTGTGTTTATTTTAAGCCCCACTTTGTTTGCCTCAGTTTCTAGATTTTGGGCCTTCAAGTGAAGGTCCATTATCCGATGTGAAAGTAGACAAAAATCATAATCGAGGTGTTTAAGGTTAGATGTGATAGTCATCGAATTCCATGGTTACCTTTCGTCACTGCTGCATGGAGTACATCGCTAATAACCACCAAGAATAATAGCGGCGACAGTATGCACCCTTGATGTACTCCACTTTGGACTTTAAAATCGTCCGACACCTTACCATTGTGTAAGACGTGACACTTACCGCCCTCGTATGTAAACTTGACAATAGCTATAAGTTTTTCTGCAATGCCTCTCCTGCGCAAGCCTCACCAGATACCATCTCGATTCAAGCTGTCGAAAACCTTCTCGAAGTCGATAAACAGCAAATGTAGCGGAGACCTGTACTCAACGCTTTGTTCGATTATGATGCGTAAGGTGTTTATGTAGTCGGTGCAGGAGGATCCAACCCGAAAGCCTGCCTGTTCGATGTCGAGAGTTGAATCTGAATGCTCTTTGATGCGTTCCAGAATTATTCTAGCTGTTATTTCGGCTACGGCTGGAAGAACGCATATACCTCTCCAGTTTCCACATTCCGTCAAGTTTCCCTTTTTCGAAAGTTTAATGATCATCCCCCTTTTCCACTCCTGCGGAAATTGTTCACTGCGTCAAGGTTGCGGAGAATGAACTATTCACATACGTTTCTACTTTAGAAACCAGTATGACATTCCTTTTCAATTGACGAACCTGATCGAGATTCCCTGATATTTTTTCAGATTAAGACTTGCAGCCCTTCCACATACAAATCTTTCAAGACTGTCTCTGAGGGATATATGGGGTCCGGCATTGGTCGGAATCTATGCTAGCTTTCTTCTACTTATTCTTGATGCGAATGTTCATGTGAGAGATGCTCAAGACTGTTAAAGTCTCCCTCTGACAAAGTCACTCTCAAACTAATTGCGGTGAAATGACTGAAATCGCCGTGCTTTCCCTTATATGTTAGAACAAGGAGAAGAGCGTAATCAGGAGATGGGTTCTTTAAGTAAAAAGATTTGTTAAGGCTTGCTTAATATTTATTTCTTAGTGCTATGCTGCGACCTTTCGAATGTAGTTCTAAAAGCATTCTGCTTTGGCCCTCCAGTCCTCCGTCTTATATAGTGTATCGGTTGCATCCCCACCATGTGTACATCATGCACGTTAGACACCTTCTGTGATCTTGAACCGACAAAATACCTGGTGACAAAGCATCTTCTTCTTCTTCTTCCTTTTATCAGCGAGGCTATGATCCGAAAGCAAGGGATCACCAGATAACTGGTGACAAAGCATATCCATCCATAAATCGCTTACCCATGCTTAGTCGCATCGAATGCCTAATAAAGCGATCAGGCTTCTTACTGCTTGAGTACACAATCCAATATGTAGGAAGATGTTATGCGATGGCTAATGGATAGAAGTCGATATGTATAACTAGTATGTCTTATTATGGGACGCATACATATAGTAGGTTACTACAACGGTTTCTCCTTAAGACAGCATACTTAGTACGAGCAGATATCCCAGATCTTAAGATCTTTTTCTCAGTACTCAGCTCTAATTTACCGAAAAACTTTTCACTTATCACTTTGCATGATCTTGGCGATTTCTCTTCATTTTCCTTGCAAAATCTGTGTACCATTTGGAATCTACTTTGACATCATATTACTGGTGTAACACCATTTCAAACTGATGCTCCCATATGCTTGACCTACTGGAAATTTAGACGCAGGAACAATCAGGCCGACCTTATCGTCTAGCCTGCGTCAAAGGAGTCATGGTCAAAGCAGCAATGCTTAGCTGCATACCGGTACATTTTGCAGTGCAAAAAGGAGATCACTCAGCAGCCCTCAGATTGTCTGAGACTTTGGACCTTAAAGCTGGTGACCTTGTAAGCCTTCTGAGTATTCTATAATACTTTCAAATCAACCCAATTCTCACGATCATAGATACAATGCTAAACACACACATAGGTGACCGTCGAGCAATGACGAATGAAGGTATTGTAGCAATACCAAATGCGTACAAGGTGGCACTGTACTTGTTGTCTTTGGTCACTGACAATCTTGCAAGGGGAAGTTCATGGAATTCAATAATTTCCACAGGAATGCCTGCGAATAAGAGTCGAACGAATCCACACCTGTATCTTTGCAAACAGTTACAGCGCTAAGAGCCTTCAAATCCTACATGGGAGGTTTGAATCTCATCTAGGATTGTATCAATTTCCGTGAAGATCTTTCGTCAACAAAAGAGGTCACTGTGGCCTTGATCCCTGGGTATGATGGTTTCATAAATAATCGGGCGCACTGTTTGGACGTAAATTGGTCCTGAACTCTGTTTTGGTTTACCGTCTACCAGTAAAAATATAAATATTTTGCGCTATAGCTCTTTAAGTGCCACGGCCTAGCTTCTCACAATCA
The DNA here is from genome assembly GCA_945910035.1 of Brachypalpus laphriformis. Classification (NCBI taxonomy): domain Eukaryota; kingdom Metazoa; phylum Arthropoda; class Insecta; order Diptera; family Syrphidae; genus Brachypalpus; species Brachypalpus laphriformis. Next base: position 162,588,919 of record OX246756.1, read on the forward strand.
CTCATGCTGTGTGCGTTATATTTTTCACATGAATGGTAGGGACCTACAGTTTAGTGCCGTATCCGAAGGGCAATTTGTCTTGAGAAGCTTTTTCGAGACAACAATACTCTCGGATGTTTGTCAGACGATCGCGAGAGGTTTTTGGTGTTTTCTGGGATTCAAACTTCGATGATCCGACACACTAACCACTTACACCACGGCACCCACTCACCGTCTACCAGTGTCCACTCCAAAATGTGGCAAGCCTATGACCTCGCTGAACACTAGATTATTCCAGTTTATCAGTTTCAACCGAAGAAAGACCAACCTTCAAGGAAGATTTGCGTTGCGAAGCGCAAAACGAGGTGGGCATCAATGGTTATCTGAAACGTGGACCCAGAACTGTTTATCAAGAGACTCAATCTGCATATTTAAGGTTCAGTGTCGTGTTATACCCATGTTGCTAAATGAAATGTCGTGAAACATTTTGTCTATCAGGACTTCCTAAGAAGAAAGCTGAGTCGTTAATCCTCTACTTGATATGGTTCCACTTTAACTTATCCAGGGACACTGTGTATTTACTTCTTTCCTATCTTTTTTCTTGTGGGTACCTGAACACTGCGATTCAGAGGCCGACGAAAGAGGCGACGCACTGGCCAAAAGAGGAGCAGAGCTCCCACATAGTAGCATAATCAAACCACCGATGTGTGGATCAGAAAATTATTCTTGATGGAATCATCAACATGGTTAACCTAAGACGGGCCAACTTAGGTGGTCATAGGATATCCAAGGCTTTGTGGGCTTTACGCCCTGAGGAGATAATAAAACTAGGAAGACCACGGTTAAGAACACCGATAGGAATAGGTTATGTTAGGTTGAAGTGGCCGCCAGCTGAGAATCGCCAACACACTTAGACCAATGGTCCATTGTGATCTCACGTGGATCATGGGAGAAAATCTCTCTACCTACTCGCTAAAACCATTTTGAACTTCTTATGAAGCGTAAGAGGCTTTGAATATCGATGTCTACCAGGTCGCTAAACCCCATAGGTATACTCCCTGGTAATTGTCTTCTAAGGAAGCACGCTATGAGATGAGGATTTTCAAGCACCTACATGCCTCAGAGGTACACATTTGTATATACTGTGTGAATGCCAAGGCATTGTTAGGCTAAAATACCTTGGAAGATACTTCTTCAATTACTTGGATGAAGTATGGTCCTTGAACCAGAACAATGGTATATTTAAATTCTGTTGGCAATAAGTGTATGTAAGATTTGGTTTAGGTTTAATACCGTGAAGCTTTCCCAGGGATCGCGATGGTGCCCAGTGTTTTATGATAACCTCATAACCCTACACAACCTAACCTTTTTTTTTCTCTTTGCAAACGCAAAGCAGTTGGTGCCCACACAAATTCTTTCGAATTCAACATCCTTCTCGTGAATTCACTGCAAACATTCCTCGAAATCGATATTCAATACCCCATCTATCGACTACAAGCACTAAAGCCCCATCTAAGTATGATTAATGTCCATTGATCCGAATACAATCACGCAAATTAGTTTCTAATTACATTTCTCTACAAAAATGCTTACAGTTTTCGATTTATGCCGAACTGGGCGAGAGACGGTAGCAAAAAATAGATATTTCACACCAAACCCGGATTAAAATCGTCGATGAAATACCTCGCACTCGCATTCATACAATCATTTCACGCCGCATCAGGTCATGGTTTACTTTTTCCATCGGCGCTGGCCTTAAAATTAAAGCTTCAATCCATTTGTGCGGCGCGATTACCTCATGGGTGGGTAGGGGTATCTGTATCCAAAATTGGAAGACAGACGGACGGGGACGCAATTCGATGACCAAACACATTAAGAATACTCAACAGTGTGTAGTCAGTGATTTTTTTTTTTTTTTTTTCGCAAGTGAATTGTGTGTATTTCCCCATATTCGAAGCTCAGCTTTATTTGGATTTCTGGCCACTTGAGCGCAGAGCGTGAGAGATACCACTTTCACTGACGCCCGTGTCGCCAATCACGGACAATTAATACACAGAAATTAATTTAATTACGAGAATAAAATTAAATTCTATAGTCCGTCTCAAGCGTGACTTTAGGTAGCTCTCCATACACCAACCTGCTGCTCATGTTCTAGATAACCTTGGATCGGCTGCCTGCGAGAAGTTGTAAGTCGTGTTCGTCGACTACACGAACTGACGTAGACATAGCAAGTGGAATCGATCGATGGATCGATTTTTTTCTTTTCTTTTTCTCAATCGAAAAAGATTGCACAATTTTTTTTGAGAAAACAATGGGAATCTTTGTGGGAGATACAATGATTTTTGTGGGCGGATGTAGAATGGGTTGATGTACTGATTCGATTCGTCAGGTGCGACGATAAATTTGTGTTGTCGACGACAATGTGAAGGGGCGAATCCGACTTAGCGGGCCAAGGTAAATTGCGGTTAAAAGGGCGGATGTTGGTTGTCCTTTTAAGGAAATTTATTGCCAACAAAGTCAGTAGATTGCCATCTAAAATGTCTAGTACGAGTGGATTAATCTGCCAAGTTCGTAGTTTACAATTCAATTGAACTGAGTAGCCTTGAGAAACTGGAAAATAAGTGGATTGATGTGAACTGAATGCTTTATCTTGCGATAAGCTTGGCAATAAACAGACTGCAGATAAATCTTAAAGGAAACATTTTAACTTCAGTCAACTTACTTGGCCTTGCACTACAAAACCCCTACGTTGACCGACCTTCAAGTTGTGTATCTACGATGTTTTGTTGTTTCTTTTAAATGTATTTCTTTATTTTACCGATTTTAAGATACCCTAATGTATTTATTACGACAGGTTACTTCGATTTGTCTTTTCGCTGCGATTGTGGCTTAATGCAGTTCCATGATTTGAAGGTAAAATATGTATAAAGCGCTTTTCCACTACTGACAGATATCTGCTATATTAGTGGACAAACCTAAGCCATGTTCTTTCATCAAGAGGTGCACCCGCCTCATCACTTGATTGAGTTTTCTTTGCGCGCTTTCGGGGTTTCTTGCCGTCATCACCACGGCGATATCATCTGCATACCCTAGCAGAAAGGTGTCTTCGGGCATTTCCCTACGAAGGATGCCATCGTAGGAGATGCTCCAGAGATCGGGTCTCAGGATTGAGTCCTGGGGCCTTATTTTGTATTGCGTTTCTATTGCAAATGTATACAAACTCAATTTCCAAGTAATTTAAGTGACGTTGGATAGATGTTTTGACAATCTAACTTTCCGAAATGTTTGATTTTGAGTTGGAAGCACTTACACCCAATCCGAGAACCATACAAAACACCCATTCATTTACATTTTCGAATGGCAATCCGAATCCGAAAGCAGTGCAGAATAGGGCCCCTGCGCTGCTCCAGCAGTAATCCCCTTTATTCGAGGTCCTACTGCGGTGTTGTATAACAGCTTTCGGTCCTTGAAATAGCCCTTCACCATCCGCAAGGGATATTCGGGAATATCAAAAATGCTTTCGAGTACGTTCAGCATATCGCTCCATCTGGCTGAATTGAAGGCATTTCGCACGTCCAGCGTTGCTAGCAATACGATTTTCCTTGAATAGTGGTTGCCCTGTTGAACCAATTGGACGGACCTGAACACTTCTTCAATTACTCCAATCGTAGAGTGGCCCCTTCTGAATCCGTGCTTACTTACTTACTTAGGTGGCGCTACAGTTCGGGGTGAACCTAGGCCTCAACCCACAAGCCTCTCCATTTAGCTCGGTCTTTAGCTAATTGCCTCCAGTTGCGCACTCCAAGTTGGTCGAGGTCCCCTTGAACTTGTGCGCGCCACCTACGGCGATGATTCCCTCTACTGCGTGGTCCCTCGGGGTTAGATTCGAAGACTCCGTGCTGTCTGCACGGCTGCTGTAAGCCTTGGTTTTAGCAACAACCTACTACCTTAGGCGTCCTTAAATCCATTGTCCACTTCATAATAGCGCCTGTTGTATGGAAATCCGACTAAAATGTCCTTGAATATATTCCTAAAGACATCCTCTCGGTTTCTTTCCTATTTTGAGGACACTGCTGCGTAGTCGATGGCCTTATTCCAACAAAGTGCATTGGAACTTTTAACTTACAACTTTTAAAATTTCATTCTTTATCCCTTTTTAAAATATTCACTGAGTTGACTGAGTTTTGGCGGTCATAGCGCCCCCACCTCGCCTCTTATCTTTATTTGAACCAATTTATCTAACAAATTCAACATCCTGAGCTCCGTCAGCACTGAAAGGCCCATTGGTCTTTGTCAGAAGGCCAGTGTCATCCTTGTCCTTCTTGTATCCCAGACGATATTTTATTTCGGGAGTACTCTCGAGAACATCACGCCAGATCTTACCTTTCTCGGCGTCGAGTAGCAACTCTGGAACATCGATATACGGCACGTTGAAGTAGTTCATCAGAGTGTACTTTTCATTGCAGTACTTTGTCCTAGCCTCAAACTCATACCATTCCCCCTCCAAAGTTGATTCGTTCGATATTCTCGATGACGACTTCGGTTTCGCCCATGTCAGAGAGGTAGGCGTCCGTGAAGACATTCGGCTGCATTCGTAGTCATGGTTGCATGCCTTGATGCGTTTCTTGACAAAGTCGACGGGACAGCCTAGGTAGATGACTAAATGTGGCTTGAGCAGTTCGTTGATGGTGTTCTGTTTGATCTCGTAGTAGACGCTGTAGACTCCCTTCGAGATGTACCCGTTCTTGTGTATCGCCTCGAATAACACGAAGTCCGAGTACATAGAATAGTCAAGGACGACACCCTGGGTCTTTGTACTGGGAATAGCGGATCATGTGGGCGCCGTGGCGTAAGTGGTTAGTGTGTCGGATCACTACGCATGAGGTTCCAAGTTCGAATCCCAGAAAACACCAAAAAGTTTTTTCACGGTCCCACCGCTCGCGAGCGTCTGACAAACATCCGAGAGTATTGTTGTCACGAAGAAGCTTCTCAAATCGCCGTTCGGATTCGGCATTAAACTGTAGGTCCCTTCCATTCGTGTGAAAAATATAACGCACACAACATGAGTGGTTGCGAGAAGCTAGGCCCTGGCACTTTAAAGAGCTGTTGCGCCAAATATTTGTATTTTTTTTGTACATGCGGATATGAAACTGCGCTGCCAGCAAGTGTTTGGGGTTGCGACAAATGTTGTTCTCGTTATAGTTGCGGCACAACTCTGGCAATTGGGGATCCAATTTGCGTAGATCGTAGCCGTAGGAGTTCACAAAGACGGCGTGCAGCATGTCCAGCTCTGCGGCGAGCTTCTTGGTCGGCACGGTTTTGGTCTTAAAATGTAAAGGGTGAGCCAACAGCTAGTGTGGACGGTTTTATTAAGTTAAACACACATTTATTCTACAATCAATGTAGAACTTTATTGATTAATGAAATTCGGCCCATGGCAATTATGAATAGAACACAACATCGTTCATGTGACCACCACGGCTTCTGTTGCAAGCGACCATCCGAAGGTCAATTATTATCGATGACTTTTTTGAAGAATAAGTGGGTCAATGGCCGCAATTTCAGTTTAGATGTTATGTTTGAGATCCTGAATTGTCGCTGGGTTATTGCCATAGACCTTACTCTTCAAATAACCCCACAGGAAGAAGTCAAGTAATTTCGATTTTATAGGCGTGCAAATGAAGATCAACTTTTAAAATTCGCCAATTGTTGTCTTCGCCGACGAATTGAGGTGCCTGGCTGGTTTTGAACACCTTCGCTCACAGTGGTGATGTTTTGGCGTGTACGTGCTGGCCGAGCATGCTGATATGGAGTTTGACCCGGTACCGAATCAGTTTCTTCAAAACGCTCCACCATTGCACGAATTTTGGACTGACTGGGGCGATTATGTTGACTGAAAAATGCACGAACTTTACGAAATGTTGCTTTTACAGATCGCCCATTTTCGTAATAAGATTGAATAACAGAAATACGTTGTTGCGTGGTAAACGACTCCATGACTAAAATTGCCAAAGATTGTACTTGACATCTGTCAGAAAGATCAACCACATTGAATTGAGTATATGACAGTAATTGACGGGCAACATCCACACAATCTGTTGGCTCACCCTTTATAGTTGAACGTAAAATTTGCAAATACATTGCAAAGTACTGAGTGAAAAGTGCAAAGCGTTTTGCCGAAATGGGGCTGAGATAGTATTGGTTATGTTCTGTATCTTAAATTTGTTGCTAAAGCAGACTAAAGAGACACGAATTTCACCGTTGTACTCCACATATCAACGCAAACAAGGCTTCACTGACTTCAAGCCAAACCAACTCGATAGTTGAGGCTTGGTCATTTGAGTCTTGTTTCGCCGTTTAGCAAGTAGAAGCTGCGTATGTCATGGGTGGTCCAACTTAACATCTCTTATGATAAAACTTAGGTCTTTTCATACATACGGTGACAAGTTCATGCCTTAATCCATCGTGTCTGGTTTGACCGTGATCTCTATCTCTCTGTACCTATCACTAGGGAACTTCCCTTGCGAGGAAGAAAAACGCATCGTATTAGTATTTCTGCCTCAATTGAGGCAATCCGACTCTTTTTAATTAGGTGAATAGCTTCTCTGAGTGGTACATTGTATGGTACACTGGGTGATACATTTGTGGTACATTGCGTAGGTCATTGTACAGTAGAATGAGTCGTATATTCTATGGCACATTGAGAGGCACATTATGTGGTATACCGAGTCGTACATTGTGTGGTACATTGCGTGGTACATTGCGTGGTTCATTGTATGGTGCAATGAGCGGTATATTGTAAGGTACACTGAGTGGTACACTTGGAGGTACATTGTAATCAACACTCTTTTGAGTTGCCCATCTCTATGTATTCATGGCAGCAAGTTCTTTACAAAGTGGTAATGAATTTACTACATTTCATCGCTAGCACAGTTTTTTTCACACTACGGTGCGAGCAGAGTACCTCCAATCCCTGTCATCGCAGCTACACCTACAGGGTCTCAAGACATAAGAGGGATATTGAAGCCTGAGAAATTGCGCAAAGTCTAAAGCGCCCCCAACAATATGTAAAAGTGCAATCGCACTTCGAGAATGAAACTTGCAGGGTTCACTGTTGAGCATCACCCTCAATCCTATTTTATTCTTCTTTTTCTTCTTCCTTTTATCAGCGAGGTTATGATCCGAAAATAAGGGATCACAACCCTCCCACTTCACCGCATTTCTACTGATCCGCCTATGGGGTTCACCTATCCTATTTCATTGAAATGTGAAAAATAGTATCTTTCAGAAGAGAGCACCCTTAAACTGCACCAAATACAATAATTAGGTGAGACCCTCATAATTAAGAAAAACCTGTATTAGGTCCAAAAGTCCAAATACTACCGCACACCCAGGAAATGGTTCGCCAATTAATCAGTAACCCTCAAAAAGCCGGTGAGCATTTTAAGTACTGTTTACCCTGTCACAAGCAGGAAGTATTTGACTTATCTTTAGTGTCGTCGCAGAATAACTTAAAGTCATCAAGCATTTGTCTCAACATTTAACCAGCAACATTTACACATGATTTTATTTTAATATGGCCTCGAGTGGTTTATGCGTCTACCCCATTAGCGAATCATTAATTTTTCAAGTCATTCCTTGAACTAATAGCCTTTAAAAATGTGATCGCTAAATACACTTGTATCTTAAGCCCTTTAAAGTGGAATTTTGTTAGTTATAGTTCTAGGTACCGGCAGTAGTTGGCTGGTTCTAGGGTCAGCTTAAATTAAAAGCTTCTCTGTATTTGTAGTGCCTCCATCGTCAATGAAAACCACAAACGTGGTGAATTGCTTCCAACTAAAGTGGTTGAGGTTTTTATGTTGAAAAAAAATAAGTCTATTACATCATTCCAAAGTACAAGCCATAAACATCTCTGCCACTAATTTTGATTGATCAGCTAATCCAAAATCAGTAATTTCATTTTGAAATACATTTAATTAAGTTTAATCCCTAATGACCCCTTACATCATTTTATACGGCTCAGTGAGAGGTTAATCTTTGTGAACTCAAGCTTAGCTTACGCAAACTCAATCAAAAACTTCAATAAACAACGCCAACCAACGTTCGAATAAAAATCAAAAAAAGCTAATAAGCAACAAATAAATAAAATAATAATAATGTGTGTTTAAACAAAAATGGAAACCAGCAGATGCGCGATACGATAAAGAAAAATTTATGACAACCGATAGTTTTGTGTGGCGTGTGCTTGATCATGATTAAATAACTAACGACTAACGACAGACAAATATAGCACGCAACCGTGATGTCATTTTGTTTTTTTGAGTGAAAAATCCATGCAAGTGTTGCAGTTTTTTTTTTTTCTTTTTAAGTGATAAATTCAAAAAAGTGCATCTTCTGTTCACAATCGAAAAAAAGGATTAAATTACCTCCTCATCACACAGCAGCGGATGTAATGTGTATCACTTTTCCTATTGTTTGTATCTATACAGGGAAACACTGCACAAAAAAAAAATGCAAATTATAAAGTGCAACCCCAAGCTATGGACGAAGGAAGTCACGCCAGAACGCACGTCTTGAAAGATACACAAAAAAAATTACGAGATTTGTAAAAGAACCTCAAACCCTATACACCAGACAGGATAATGGTCGTTATTGTTCTTTCTCTCATATTTCTGTTTCGTTTTGGCTTTCCAGTTACAAACCCCGGCTTTATTGTTATTTAGCGGATATGTAATTTTTTTTGTGATATTTCCAAGGAATACGAGGCAACAAAAATAAGTACAAGTATCTATCTTTGTATCTTTTAACTGCAAATGAGAATATATCTCATCATAGGTGGATGTATGTTATACGCTTTTTATGTCGTTATGCAAGGATGACTTTTATAGTCTTGGTATATCCTTTCCTCTTGTGTTTGGGTTAAATTAAAACGGATTTTCTAAGCAAAGCAAATTTCACCGGAATTTAACTCAAAAATATACAACAACTCTTGTTGGGTTGTGCATGTCTTTATTTTATTCGTTTTTAGTACTTTTTATTGGATCATTTGAATTTTTTATTCAAATAGAATAATATATATATTTTTTGCCAAACGAGCTATGAAGGTGATTTTTCCCGTGTTTGGGAGAAGGTTGAGAGCAATAGCATGCCAATTACAATTTGATACAATTCAATTGAAAGCGGATACTTGTGGGAGATACGTGACGAAAATTGACAATACTGTCTACTCGTATACCAAATACACAGTGAAACGTATTTGGTGTTTTATTCAAATGAATGGAAAGGAATACCATCAATTGGTGATTCTGTTTGGTTCATTGAGAATGTAAAAGTTGTTGCCTTCTGGGCATAGATAGTTCATAATTCCGTAGGGTACCTCGTAAGTGATGGCCCATTATCGTGATTCAGAGTTTCTTGCTACACATTAGTAGACAGGCACGTGTACATGTATTTTTTTATAAAATCTCAAGTAAGGCTAACCTTCTAAATATGTCGCCTCTGGATGAGTTCGTGCGAAACACGGCTATAAAAAGCGCGATTCGCCTTAGACAATGAAGCACATGGAAGCAACGTTTCTTTGAACACGCATTTACAATATACTCGTATTTCAATGATATAGATCAATTAGTTTCAATAGAACAACTGATTATGTCGTACCTTTCCATTGACGATTGGCTGTCTCACGAAAACAGTCGTGTGTGGGATGACTCTCCAGGATGCAGCTTGACTAAACGTATGCTCCCGGACGTCTGTAAGAAATCAGCGGCATTCTTGCTGTCTCTCAACAGAAAAGACTGTAGACAACTTATTGGCGTCTTGACAGGCCACTTTGCTTTCACCTAGCACTTTAATGTGCTGGGCTTAAGTGACACTACAATCTGTGACGCTTGTGGAGAGAGCGACGACATCTCGGAACATTATCTCTGTTAGTGTCCTGCCTTTGCTCGTATCAGGTGGCAAATCCTCGGTGCTGATGAGGCGAGTGCTGGTACTGTAAGCTCCTCATCACTGAATTCCTTGCTTGGCTTTCTAAGAAAGACAAGAAAATTTCAATAAAGTGGGTAAATCAGGGTTTGCTGTCTAGTAGTACAATGGACCAGGTGTGTCTGAGTGCTCCAGTCGAGCGTTTCCTATCCCGACAAAAAAATAAAAAACATGTATCTTACGCAGAAATAATACTAATGCTACTACCGGGTGAATGTGGTATCTTCCAAGCCGAAGTTTTCGCCATTTAAAGAGCAGTACCCCCTATGCACGCGAAGAAACTTAACCCATTTAGGCTCATAATCTTTGTGGATAGTCAAGCTGCACTCAAGGTACTAGACAGGGAGACAATCACATCGAATTCAGACTTCGTATACCGAGAAACTACAAACATAATTAGAAACAATCATAAGTTACTCTCTACTGGGTTGCCGGACATAGCAATATAGAAAGAAGGAAGCAATAGACGAGGTTGCACGGGAAAGTTCAGCATTAAATATAGGTCAACACCCCCTGGTCAACCAGAGGTGACTGTGTCATATCTCACTGGCCTATAGTGAATGGAAAAAGAACTAAAAGCCTTTTGTCAGTGAACAAGTGAACAAAAAAGAAACCATCATAATGGTAGGTGTATTAACTCGCCATTGTCCGATAGGTGCAGTGACCGCCAGACTGGGAATCAACTGACCTGATTACTGTAGGAGCTGTCACGTCTTCTTCTTTTTCCTATTGCGGCGAGGTTATGATCCGAAAACAAGGGATCATAACCCTCCCAGTTCACCACATTTCTACTGATCCGCCTGTTGGGTTCGCCTTTTTGACCTCAGAAAATATCGGCAGGCTTGCTGATTTTGGATCACTCGGTTACTGAGGCCAATGGAATGCCGATGTCGTCGCATTTGTGTGATCCAGGCGTTTATAGGCCTGCCTCTCCTGCCTCGCGATGTCTTTGGAACTTTCATTGGTATTGCCTTCTTCTTTGAACGTGACAATACCAACTGAGCCGATCGCGCTCTATCTTTCGTAAGATGGTTTCCTTGACGCGAAGGCTTCCACGGATCTTCGAACTTCTTATTCGATCAAGTTTTGTCACTGCTGCTGTCATGCGAAGCATCGGGGAATTTTTCGGACATAGAAGATAGCCGAGTTTTCTCGCCGCTTCATCGCTTACGCAATGATTGAGGTCGTCATCACAGGTTGCTGTGCATTGATCATAGATCCCAGATATTTGAACTTTACGCACTTGAGAAGCACTGTTCCATTCAAATAAATGTCTGGAATAGGCCTAAGTGGATCAGAGAACGGGAAGCAGAAGTACTCTGTCTTTTTTGAACTAATGCGATACGCATTTCCCTCCAAAACGTCCACCCACACATCAAGTGCTCATTGCAGGGATGTAGGATCCTCACTTATGATGGCTCCATCGTCAGCAAAGAATAATTGATGTACCTTGTGGTCCGCCACTTTACCTTCAAGCAGATAATCAAGGACTGTAATAAAGAGCAAAGGACTTAATACGCTTCCCTGGTGCACCCCGACTTTGATTGGGAGCGCTTCGGTTACTCCAGCGCGGGGTCTTACTCTTGTCTTTTCTCCTTCGTACATGTCCATGATCATCTGTACATAGGTTTCTGGAACCCCTCAATGTCTTAGCGCCATCCATATCAGATCTCGTGGTTGTCTGTCAAATGCCTTTCAAAGTCAACCAATACAATAAGCAAACCCCTTAAGGAATCACGATGGTCTTCCATTATAATCCTTATACTTTGGATTGCATCTGTGGTTGATTTACCCGAGACAAACCCGCACTGATCATCAGATAGCCGTATTATTTTTCGCAGCCGGCCACCTAATACCCGATCAACGATCTTCATGGTGTGTGACATCAGCTTGATCGAACGGTAGTTATCACAGTTTCGTGTATCACCCTTCCCTTTGTATACATGGAGAAGGTAGCTTTCCTTCCATTGATTCGACATTGGATCACCTTTTATAAATTTGGAGATGAGAATTCTGAGCCATCTGAACCAGATGTCTCACATCTTTTTCCAGAACTCAGAGGGCATCTCGTCTGGCCCAACCGCTTTTTGTTTTTTGGAGGGAAATTCACCGCCTCACTTACTTCTTCGACTGTAATGTCGGGTATTTCTTCACAGTTAGGGGTGGCTCTTGGAAAGTCTAGCTGGGGAAACCGTTCATTCAAATGTTCTTCAGAATACTGCTGCCACCTCTGCAGAATTTTGTCGTCATCCACAAGAAGCTGGTCATGAGAATTGTTACTGAACTTTGGCGAACGTATCTTCTGAGCATTCCTCCTTCTTTGAGCGGCTATTTTGAAGGAGGTGCTGTCATGATACAGAAGAAATTGGAACTATCAAACACTTGCTGTGTGATTGTCCCAATCTTCAAACTCGTCGCTTCCGCTATATGATGGGAAACATAGTCTTTGAAGTTCTTCCCACTCGGGAACATGATATGTTTCATCAAGAGTACATGTTGGTTTGATTCAAGACTTACCGAAAGGCAACCAAATCAGAGATGGTACCACAATTTAAAAGGAATTTAAATGGACCAAAAGGCCGCCGTGCAAGTACCCTAATACCACAGCATATCATACCAAGGCAAACCAATAACGTTGAGGCAGCACTCCGAAGTATCTGCAGATACCAAATAGTTGGAGATTACAAACTTCTTTTTTGGGACTCGGTTGAATTCGGGCTTTTTAGATTACTCTGCCTAATCCAATGTCCAGAATAGTTGGTGACTCTACTTGCAAAGGTTCGAGTCAACGAGTGGTTGCATAGAGTAGTATATCCTGCACCCGGGTCCTTGTGGATATATTGTGTTGCCCTTATCCGCCTCTTCGGTGCCACAACTATCTTTATAAATCTACTGTACTTAAACACATTCTCTTAAGTGGATCGCCAGCAAGTTGTGGCCTTTAATGATGCCCATTAGAAGTGGATGCGCAAGGATGTTCTTTGTTCTTCCTTTACGGAAGAGTGTTCTTCAAATGCGGCATGATGGAAGTTCGCTCCATCTTTTATTTCTTTGCTTTTGCAAGTCCGATGCTACACTGGATTTTTTAAGTTCTATAAGTTGCCATTAATCATCCATGGAGTTCAAAATGTTCGAGTTTATAGCCCTTCCGTCTATATCCATACTATCTGGACGTTTAAGTTGAAACTAGCGATGGTGTTAAGTAAGTGTTAAGTTTGCCCATCTGACAATGGGCTTTTCTTCCAGAAGCTAAATTGCTGCAATTCATAGTGGTTTGTACTCCTCCCTGAGTGCTCGCCACTGATATTCAATCGTAATTCTCCATGAGTACTTGATAGTATTCGGTAATCATTCATAGTTCACACTCAAAGCCTAATGGTTGACAGCACCTCATCTCATTCGTAGTCCCTACTTCGAGCTCAGTGGTTGAAAATCATTCAATGTAATTCTTAGTTTGTATTCTGTTCTTAGCACACACTGTTCGTTTCATATTAGGAGTCAAACTTTCGATTTCCTACCAGTAACCAACCCTATCTGCAAATTTATTCTTCTTAAAAAATAAATAAATAAATATTTGGCGCAACAGCTCCTTAAGTACCAGGGCCTAGCCTCTCGCAACCACTTATGTTGTGTGCGTTATATTTTTCACACGAATGGAAGGGACCTACAGTTTAATGCCGTATCCGAACGGCGATTTGGGAAGCTTTTTCGTGACAACAATACTCTCGGATGTTTGTCAGACGCTCGCGAGAGGTGAGACCGTGAAAAAACTTTTTGGTGTTTTCTGGGATTCGAACTTGGAACCGCATGCGTAGTAATCTGACACACTAACCACTTACGCCACGGCGCCCACTTATTCTTCTTGCATCGCATTGAAAACTGAACTTAATTTGCCCTGAATCTGCTACGTTAAGTCGGATTTAGTGCAACTTAACTTGACTAAAAATACTCCATAGCGCACATGATGTACCCAAGATAAGCCTACAAGTGGATTCATTTTTTCGATGAGTGTAATCCAAAATCATGAACTCAATAATAAATTCCAGATAATCCTCCGCATTCCATAAGTCAAATTTTGATTTCATTGAGTTAAGCCTTTCATAATCCAAAAGGCTTACCGGCTATAGTCATATATGCCTCTCCGTGCTTGCACATGGTTTCTATTCAACGTAGATTCACGCTTTATAATCTTCATAGTTCAAAACGATGCAACACCATCCAACACCAATGGAGGAACGCAAAAAGTAAAAAAAAAAAAGTAAAACCTCACCTCAAGCCTACGTTGCATGACTGCAAGTGAATGGAGTGCATATCGTATTTGCATACATGTGCGGAAAGGCACACACTCTGTAAAACTTCAATAAATGAAATTCCTCTGCAAGCAATAAAACTAAGCACGACAAAGGTGGGTAATTAGTATACCTGGTATTGCATTTCCATTCTCCAAACCGTGCTTCATATGTTAGATACATATTTTATTACCAACAGAACCGGCATGCTTCCCCACAAAACAAAAAGAGTAAATATTATCTATGTTATAAGGAAGAAGTAGATACAGATACAACAACAAAAAGAAGTAAACCAAACCAAACTAAACCAGATATTATGCAAGACACTTGAAAAGATACTTTTTTTTTCTGTCGTTCTGAAACGTGAAATGTGAATTTTTGCGTTATTTTGTAGTTTTTACGGGTCTTTACTTCTGCGGATTTAACGCGAAATATAGGATGTATTAAATCATTGTTTGCACGAGATACAGTCAAAAAATAAGAAGATGTTGGAGGTAACAATTTTAATGCGTTAGTGTGGGACTTTTCGTTGGGAAACAGGCGCGTTACAATAGAGTTAGTCTTTGGCGCGATCCACTTCAAAATGCATAAGGAAGGTGTGTATCTTTTTCTCTGTATAACATCCGGTCTTACTTGGTCGTAAATATGTATTTTTTATTTTTTTTGTATGGATATTCATAGCCCAGACTAACTAGTTCACAAAAAAAATAAGAAAAAAACATGACAAACTGTGTGATGATCGAGGAAGAGAAAGGTCCGAATTGAGGTCTTTCTTTAGTTTGTTTATTTGTTTTTCTGTATCTTTGTATCTCTATCTTTGGTGAAGGAAATTGTGTCTATGAATTGAAATGATCACGATCGACCTCAACAAAGTCGTGAATGAAACTTGGAATTTTTGGCAGATGTTTAGTATTTTTTTTTTTTTTTTTTTCTATTTCGTGAAACTAGTCTCTTTGGGGTGTATCTAGAGAGTTTCTTTTCAATGTTTCGGTCTCTGAAAAGCTTTACAACATGTTGATGACATACTGTATTATGAATTTGCACATCTTTAACGACATCCAGGCCTACAGATTCCGTCATCCCAAAGCTAACCTTCAGAATTCCTCAAAAAAAAATTCCTTGCTACATAATATGTGGTAACAAAAAAAAAAGAAAGAGACACACGCAGGCATAAGCAATTTCTGAAAATAAAAAGAAATTACCTTGAAAACATGCAAACAACTGCAATAAATTTAATTTTAAAATATTTTTTTATATATTTTTGGTTTTAATTACCCACTCAGTCGAATACGTAACATTCCACAGACAAAAGAAAAAAAATATTAAAACTCGCATCGTTTAGAGAAAATACTTAATTTAATTTAATTTAAGTCGATTATTAATAAACTGTCTGACAACATGTTTTGCAAAAGTTATGTTATAGCATTTACGTTGATTTCACAGTTTTACGAGTGTTTTTAGAGAGTACTTGTGGAGAAAATGAAGCAATCATAGATACTGTATGACTTTCTAAAGCATATCCATAAATCTGCACAACAACAGTTCGTACAGTCGGATATCCAAGGGATAATTAATCTAACAAATACTTCCGACCTGTGACTATTAAAACATATCGTTAACAGCAGCTATTGACAGATGAGATAAATCACGATCAGTACGAAAGAAATTTACACAGAAACTGATTACCCTTGCACGTGTATCTAAACATGACTTGTCGACCTCTAGTGGGAAACTTGCTTTGCTTTACGCTCGATCAGGTACTGATTGAGTCAGAGAATCAGATGTTGAGCTAAAGGTTAGTCTGTGCACAGTAGCCTATAACCAATTGTCCCCAGAAAGGTTACTAAAAGGCTACCGCCAAACATATCTTTTTACCATCGAATCGCAGTAATTGGTAGCGATGCAAAAATTCCGAAAGTATTTGGTCATCGCATAAGTAATGCAGTTTTCCGATCCCATCAAGTTTTCTCACTTAGCGTTTCAGATAAGATTTTTCTGTTATTGCTTTTCTTCATTCGATGATCAGAATTTGAAGCGAATAGACAAAATATTGTGTGAGATACTAACCATTGAAATGGAGTGATTAAGGAGCATATTTGCCATGTTTTGCTTTGGGAATATCATAAAAATCGTAATGCAACAGAAGTTGCACGTGAATTGTCTGAAGTCTGTGGCAGAAAGATCATAAGTGGAAGCCAGGCCTAAGGATGGTTTAAAAAATACCGAGAAGTAAATTATGGGTTCAAAGATAATGATTGCTCTGAAAGACCTAGATAATGATGCACTGCGTAGCACCCTGCATGAATACCCATTCGCATCTGTTTAGGAATTATCCGAGAATTTTAATTCTTTCAGTTTCCCACATAAAAGCACTTGGTAGAGTCTCTTAGAGCGGAAAATGGGCACGGCATGATTTGAGCGATAGAAATCTGCAGCAACGAATAACAATGTGCTCTTCTCTTTCGTTTAAATTTCGTTCTGTAACATATAAACATACATTTTCATGGGCCCGCTAATCCTTAATGAGGGTCGCGGTGGTAGAATACTCAGTTGGACCCTCCATCCTTCTCGATCCTCCGCCATTGACTCCAACTCATCAGGAGGAATCCCTAGACGGCTCCAGGATGGATGTCGGACTTGATGGCACGGCAATTATGGCACGTCTTGGAAGCCGGTCTGGGGGCATACGCACTACGTGACCAAACCATCGAAGCATAGATCGTTCCATTCGGAGAAGTAGCTGCTCAACATTACGCGCCTCGCATACTCTGGCACTCGATCTCTACGAGCTATTCCAGCAACACCGCGAAGGAACCTCATTTCGGTAGCTTGTATCCACGATCTTATTCTTCCGGTCACTACCCAAATTTCATGACCATAGGTGAGAGTTCGAACATACGCCGAGTTAAAAATGGACAGCTTAGCCTGAACACTTAGTTCAGCATTCCTTATAACAGATTGGCCAAGCTCTCTCAAAATTGATCCAACGTGGCCAATTCTACAGGATAACTTGGCAAGGCGAGCCCCACAGGCGGATCAGTAGAAATGCGGTGAAGTGGGAGGGTTATGATCCCTTGTTTTCGGATCATAACCTCGCTGATAAAAGGAAGAAGAACTTGGCATTGCTCTTTCCATCGTGTATGTATGGCATCATAGATGATATAATAGAGAGAGAGGCCTTTAAACTTATCCTCCTTCTTCAGTGGGACTCCACTAACATCCAGAGTACAGTGAATGAGTTTTTTGGAAACGATCATTACTTTCGTTGATCCTCATTCCAGCATTATCACAAACGGCTACAAACCTTTCGAATGCGCGCTGAAGTTCAGTTTGAGAGGACCCAAGGATGGCCAAATCATCTGCAAAGAGCAGATGACTAATCCTTAGGTGTCCCACTTTGAAACATTCCCCACCACGGCTGGGCTGCAACATCTAATCCATATGTACAATGAAGAGGAGAGGTGACAAAACGCACTCTTGGCAGAGTCGAACACCCACACTGAAAGGTATTGATTCAACACCGTTTATCCGAACACAGCTTCTACAGTTTGTGTATAAAGACTGAACCGCCCTTAACATGGAACTATCAATCCCATACTCCTCCAGAACACTACAGAGTTTGCCTCGAGGAACCCTGTCATATGCTTTTTCCAAATCCACAAAACAAGTGTAGACGGGTTTAGCATACTCCCTGGCCTTCTAAAGAAGCATTCTGAGAGTGAATAATTGGTCGGTTGTGCTTCTACCGGGACGAAAACCGCATTGCTCATCCCCCAAACTGTCCTTAACCACAGCTCTGGAACACGTTTCTAGCACCTTGGCGAAGACTTTTTCCAAGAGACTCAAAAGAGATATACCCCTGTAGTTGGCGCATTCACTTTTGTCCCCTTTTTCAAAAAGAGGAACTATCACCTCCATTTGACAATCACCAGGTGTTTCACCGTATTCTTTAATGACACGCGAGAGCCATTGCACTCCCTCTTTACCTAAAGCCTTAAGCATTTCTGGCCGGATTTCATCCACACCAGCAGATTTGCCAACTCTAAGCGCTTTGATCGCCAAAGCGACTTCCTCTACCGTAGTACTACTTTCCGCCCTACTCTCGACCATAGGTCATTTCGATCTGTTACTTAACAAAATTGTTAATGAGGACGAGAAATGGGTTTCCTATGAGAACACCACGACTTCCAGGCAGTGGTTGAGTCCTTCAGATAAACAGCAGCAATTGGTTAAGGCAGGTCTTCACCCGTAAACGATAATGCTCTCTATCTGGTGGGATCTGCTCTCTATTGGGCGTGATGTGGTCCATTTTGAAATGCTTCCTCCTGGCCAATCAATCACAAAAGAGTATTACAGTCAACAATTAGACCGACTGAATGCAGCTCTTAAAGAAAAACTGTCAGCATTGGTCATTCACCAAGGACTCTTCCATCAAGACAATGCCAGGATGTTGCAAGAGAGACAATCTAGAAACTCCACAGCTTTGGTTGGAAAACTTTGCATAATCCAGTGTACTCTCCTGATATTGCCCCTAGGTTAGGTTAGGTTAGGTTAGGTTGAAGTGGCTGCCAACTGCGAATCCCCAACACACTTAGACTAATAATAAGTCCATTGTGATGCCACCTGGGTCATGGGGGAAAATCTCTCTACCTACTGTCTAAAACCACTTTGAGCTTCTTATGAAGCGTAGGAGGCTCTTAATATCGGTATCTATCAGATCACCTTATTCGTTGTAATAGGGGGCTCCTAAGTGAAGCTTCCTCCTACGTGAGACAGCTGGGCAGAAACATAGAAAGTGAGGGATAGTTTCTTCCTCTTCTTCATTCATGCAGCTTCTACAAAAGTCGTTCACAAAAAGGCCTAGCCTTGTAGCATGCTTGCTTATTAAACAGTGTCCGGGGACGACACTTATTATAGCGCCGATATGCAATATGTTGAGAGAAATCAAATTCTTAGAACGTTTTAGATCCAGCTTCGGCCAAATCTGTTTTGTCGCTAGACATGTTGATTCTCTTGTCCACCTAAGATTTGTAATCTCGACAGCATCCAGCTTAAATTTAAGTTTGCAAGTGGCGATTGGTATACCCAAGGTGCCTTGGTAGGGTGGGTATAGTTGTTCCTATTCTGGCGAGTTCATCGGCCTTACAATTCCCTGGAATGTCCCTATGCCCCGGCACCCAACACAGGTGAATATTGAACTGCTCAGTCATCTCCGTAAGAGATGATCGGCAGCCTAAGGAGTTTGCAAAATCATTTAAGCAATCGCAGAATGAGAAATCAGACCGTCGTCGAAAGTGTACTGAAGGAGTGAGTTTTTTCACTCTGAAACCATAAGAATTTTATAAATCTGCCATAGAACAATTACCAGTAGGTGGTTTTTTTTTTTTTTGATGCTCGGGTAGGGGTAAAAATCCTTTATGGATACTTGTAGCCTATGCTGCGAATTATTCTCGACTACATGCTCCTGCATGGTTACGTGCTAAAAAAAACCCCTCCGGTTTCTCGGTCCTGTTGTTCCCCTGCGGCACCGCCAGTCAAGGCATTCCTTCGCAGGGGCAGGTTTCACATTTCGTCATTTCTTTTCAGCTGCCAGAGCTGATAGGATCTTCGTTTCTCGCATTTCTCGTTGCTCGTTCCTCTATACGCAGTTGCTACATCATACTTGTGATTACTTCATTTGCAGTCTCCCAGTCTTCGCTCCTCGCCAACATAATTGAGGTCAGGCTTCTTGGGGTCACTTGCCCGCCAATTGTTCTTTCTAGGATGTTCCTGGCCCTGTTATAATTTTGGCATTCCATCAGTAACATATGTTACATGTTCTGCGTTCTGCACTTTTCCTTCACCGTGCTGGCAGAATGGGCCATCCGCGTGCTTGTACTTGTGGAGATACTCCCAGAAGCATCAGTGCTCCGATAGAAATTGTGTTAGGTAGTAGTTTACCACCCCGTGCTTTCTGCTAATCCATTCATCAACTGCGGGAATCAATTTGTATGTCCATCGCCCTTTGGTTGTGATGTTCCACCTATGTTGCTATTCTGCTTTTATAGCTTCTATAGCTGTTGTTCCGTCATCGTGCTCGTTTTCACTTAGGGCCGCAGTCTTCTTCGCGTCTAGATCGATATGCATTCGGCCTGATATTACGCTTATCGCATCCGCTGATACAGTTCTAGAGGCGCAGCATGCCCTTAAAGATGCGATTCTATGCGCCGAGTTCATCGTTCTAATGTATGACTTACGATGTGTCGCTGATGCCCATATTGGGGCCGTATACAAGAGTATTGACCTACTCACGGTTGTTAAGAGATTTCTGATTGGCTGCCTTGGTCTCCCAATATTTGGCATTAGTCTGCATAGTGCCCCTACTGCCCGGGAGGCCTTTTCGCCTGCGTACGTGGGTGATCCCTGAAGCTGAGTCTGTGGTCCAGCAACACTCCCAGGTACTTGATGTACGGTTTCGATTTGATTGATTTGCTCGATGATTTGCTCACCGACCTGTATGGTGAGGTGCTCCACTTTTTTACGGCTGCTTATGAGAACGGCTTCGGTTTTGTGGTCCGCTAGCTCTAAACCTGATGTCTGTAGCCATAGCTCCACGTTTGCGATTGTTTGATTGCAGTTTTGCACAACTTCCTCTAATTTTTTGGCCACTACTACAATTGCGATATCGTCGGCATAACCAATGATGTATACTCTGTTCGGCCTTTGTGTTCCTAGAATGCCATTGTACATTATGTTCCATAGAATTGGTCTCAGGACCGACCCTTGTGGAACTACAATTACAATTATTTGGCGCAACAGCTCTTTAAAGTGCCAGGTCCTAGCTTCTCGCAACCACTCATGTTGTGTGCGTTATATTTTTCACACGAATGGAAGGGACCTACAGTTTAATACCGAATCCGAACGGCGATTTGAGAAGCTTTTTTCGTGACAACAATACTGTCGGATGTTTGTCAGACGCTCGCGAGAGGTGGGACCGTGAAAAAACTTTTTGGTGTTTTCTGGGATTCGAACTTGGAACCTCATGCGTAGTGATCCGACACACTAACCACTTACGCCACGGCGCCCACCCTTGTGGAACTCCTCCCATGATTTTGTACCTCTTTGGTCCCTCTTCTGTGTCATAGTAAAGGGTTCTGTCTTCGAAATAGTTCACAATTATCCGCAGTAGATAGTTTGGTACTCGCAGGTCACTCAGTGCTTTTAGTTTACAACTCCAGTCGGCTGAATTGAACGCGTTCTTGATATCAAGTGTCACCACAGCACAGTACTGTTTTGTTCCTCCGAGTCATGTCTCATATGCTATATCGCACACAGCTTGTATTGCATGGTTGGTGCTTCATTTCTTTCGGAATCCAAACTGTCGGTTGCAAAGCCTCGAGTCCCCTTCCGTGTATTGTTCTAGTCTTGTCCGTATAATTTTCTCTAACACTTTCCCCAGTGTATCTAGCATGCACAACGGTCTGTACGACGATGATTGCTCAGGTGGTTTGTCGCCCTTCGGTACAAGGACTAGTCGTTGCCGTTTCCACTGAGACAAGAATTTTTCTTCTGTTAGGCATGCTGTGTAGAGGTATGTAAAGACATCTGGTCTGCTTTTGATCGCCTCCTTCAGAACGAAGTTTGGGATCCCGTCCACCTCTGGCGTCTTCTTGCATTTGATAGTTGATGCGGCTTCTATAACTTCCTCAGTTGTAGCTGGTGGTATCGTCTTGCTTCATCTGCTATGTCTCGTGCCAGTGTGAATCCATCTTTCCTCGGGAATAGGCTGACGTGTGGATACCATCATAAGGAACAACGGGAAATATTATGATGATTGAAAACGCTCCAAATTGAATGAAGTGCACAGAGAAAAAAAAAACCGATTGTCAGTTATTATGCGCACAAATGCAAATAAAAAAACTTATTCATGTGGGAATACTCTTCATTGCCTGTATGCGAACTACTTACTTACTTATGTCCTGTATCCCCTTGTGGGCCATCGTGTACGATTTCTGACAATTTGCCTTAGCTCTCCTTTACTTTTTTCCAACTGCCGTGGCTCCTTCTCAACTATTCTGCACCATATTCTTCTCGGACCGCCAGATATTCTACCATCCTGGGTTAATGGGTTCCATTGCAAAGCATGGTTAGCTATGGATCTGCCACATTTTCGAAACGTGTAACCAATCCACTGTCACCTCCGTCATTGGATGGTTGTGCCTATTGGTTCATCATCCATTTTCTAGTAGAGGTGTTCGTTAGAGATACGGTTGGGCCATAAAATCATTAAGATACTGTGCAGGCAACTGTTACTAAACGTTTTTAACTTTCTAGTGATAGTAATGGTCACTTTCCACGTGCTACATCTATTTAACAGCACGAATTCATTGTTGGAACGCAACAGTCTTATCTTGGGGTTCAAACTGATTGCATTGCTTGGCCGTATTTTGGACAACATCCAGAACGCGGACTTTGCTTTGACGATCCTGTTGGCTATATCCAGTCCGGTTTCATCAAGATGCTGGAAATTTTCTACTCTCCCTACCGGTTGTCCAGCAATACATACTTGAGCCGATAAGTTTGTTCCAAGGCTGATAATTTTAGTTTTAGACTAGAATCTTCTATCATTACGTATTAAGTTGACATGATCTCATAGATACAATAGATACATTATCCCCATCATAGCATTTATTGTTCTATTTGCATGTAGGTATATATATTTTTCTTTTGACAAACAAACGTGCTTATTGCTGGTGTCTACCACTCATTGCAAAACGCAAACAATATTTAAAATCATGGCCCCACGTGCCGAGAAAGGTTCCAGGAGCCTTCACGTGATTCTCCATTTCTCAGAATTCTTTTTAATTTTTTATTAAATCTGATCTAATGCTGACGCTGAAGTGTATTTTCAAAATTTAAATGTGCCGCGCTAAATACTTAACTAAACAAATTCGCAGATTATCAAGTTCTTTTTCTCTCTCATCAAAGATTGATATACAAACAAATAATTACTTTATAGATACTCTACGAGATATCGCCACTTGGAAGATGAATTCACGATCTGCTAATAGAATAAGTTGCATTAAATTCTATTATTTTGTGTTTAAGGCCTTTTGTCTAGATTTTCTTTTGTTTTTTTTTTAACAATTTACACAGATTGACTGAACAATTAACATTATAGCCCAGCTTCACTCGAGTCCGTAGCAATTACGTAATCGAACAAAAGACCTATCTACCTACCTGCAATAAAAAGCGAATTATAAACTAAAAATAAAAATAAATAACGACAGAGAAAAACTTAAACACGAACAATTTGAATTTTTTATGTGGCCGCAGTCCACACAGTGATTCATGACATTTTGTTTTGTTTTCTTGAATAATTAACTCAGATTTTCACTCTTTCGACTTGAGAGAGCACAACCGCTGGTCATTAATTTTGTTGCGAATATTAATTATTATTCTAAATTAATATTGTTAGTTAGAATGCTGGCTATGTAGCTCTTTGTTGTTGACTTTCGTGAACAAAAGTGGAAAGTGAAATCGGATGGTTTTTGTGTTGTTTTTCGATCGAATTTCGAATGTCAAGTGCGATTGAAATTCCAACCTTTCAGGCAAAAGAATAAAGAATAAAATAAATAAAAAGCATGTTAGCTGGGAGAAACTTTAATCTTATTATTCAGGTTAATGGGACTCGCGAAAAATGTTTGTTTTGCTTTTGACGTTCTAAAAATAACTAAGTGGCTGTAGTTTGTCTTATGAATCTATTCAGGAGATGGACTTTAACTCAGTTTGATCAACAAAGTGTCACATGTAGATACTTTGAAGGAAATTATTACAGTTCTACTTATAGAAAGTTGTCGAACACTAATACAAGGAGCCTCTAATACTTTTTTGACAATAGAGAGTGCACCCAGTCAACATTCGTGAGCATGCTACTGCCGCCAAGAATAGAGCATATAGAAAGTTACACTCGAACGCATCAGAGCAAGGAACATCGACCTTCATAAGGCTTCGGAACACGTGGACGGTGGAGACTGCAAAGAGAGTGACTAAAAAACTGCTTGATTGTCCCAATGGGTCTCATCCATTTTGGTCTATGGCAAATATGAGAAGGGACAACTGCAACCACTCCTCCTTTCCACCTTTGGTGAAAAAGGATGGATCACCACAGCATCCAAGAAGAAATTCAATCCCCTTGTAGGTATATTTTCAAGCAATTCGACATTAGAATCGTTACAGGTAGCACCACCAACTACACTAGAAGTAAAGTTTCGATCTCGTGTATTTCGACGCATCTTCAAGTAATACTTACTGGGCCTCAACCAACAAACCTCTCCAGCCAGCACGGTTACGAGCCGGCTGTCTCCAGTTGCGCACGCCAAGTTGGTTTAGATCCCACTCCGCTTGTTTGCGCCACCTACCGCGAGGTCGTCCTCTACGGCACCGTCCATCCGGAGTGGATTCGAAGACTTTCTTGGTGGGAACGTTGGGCTCCATCCACTTTGAATGACCCAGCCATCTTAGTCACTGTATGTGAACTCTTTGGCTAAGACAATGTCCCTGTATAGGCCGTATATTTCGGCATTGTACCTTCTCCTCCACTTGCCGTCTATGCAGACGGAACCAAAGATCGCTCGAAGAACTTTTCTCACAAAATAGCCAAGGGCATCCTCATCCGATTTTGACAAAGTCCATACCTCTGCGCCATACAACAGGACTGGGATGATAAGTGTCTTATAAAGAGTTACCTTAGTAGTTCGAGATAGGGCTTTGTTACTCCAGCGCATAAATACACCGATTGGCAAGAGTAATTCTTCGTTTGATCTCCCCACTGGAGTCATTTGCGGAGCTCACCATAAAGCCTAGGTAGACAAAGTCCTTTACTACCTTAACATTATATGTTAGGTGTCCTTTTTCATAGACAGCATATATTTTGTTTTGCTTTCATTGACCACTAAACCCATCTTTGCTGCCTCGATCTCAAAACTCGTAAATGCCCCATTGACGGTCCGCTGAGTTCTTCCGATTATGTCAATGTCATCGGCATAAGCGAGTAGTTGTACAGACTTGTAAAAGATTGTACCTCCGGTGTTGGGTTGTGAGTTTCGTACAATTCTCTCAAGTACTATGTTAAAGAAATCGCTCGATAGTGCGTCACTTTGTCTAAGACCTTTCCTGACATCGAACGGTTCGGTGATGTTCTTACCGACGTTGATGGAGCAGCGAGAGTTCTCCATCGTCATTCTGCACAAACGGACGAGCCTGACAGGGATGCCGAGACTAGACATGGCTCTGTGTACCTCGTCTCTATACACGTTATCATAGGCAACTGTGAAATCGTTGAAGAAGTGGTGCGTATCGATTTTATATACCCCGGTTTTTTCCAAGATCTGCTGTAGTGTGAATATTTTGTCAATGGTGGACTTTCTCGCCCTGAAACCGCACTGATAAGGACCTATCGGGTTGTTGACGATCCGTTTTAGACGTTCGCATAAAACGGCAGACAAAATCTTATATACGATGTTGAGGAGACTTATACCTCTGTAGTTGGTGCAGTTCAGAGGGTCGTCTTTCTTCAGGATCGGGCAAACGATGCTAATGTTCCATTCATCGGGCATACTTTCGTCCGACCAAATTTAACAGTGCATACTCCTTACCAGCTCATCTCATCCTGCCTTGAAAAGTTCAGCGGCAAGGCCGACGGCTCCAGCAGCTTTGTTGGATTTAAGTTTAGATATCACTTTATTCTGATCGGGTTGACGGGAGTCTTGACTATCATCGTCACTGTTTAATGGCTCATTCTACCTGACAGGGAAATATTGGCCATCATGCAGCTTAACAATCTTCAGAAGTGTTCCTTCCATATCCTCAGCACCGACTGCGATTCTACTACTATACTGCCACTTTCATCCCTGCAGGCTTCTGTTCTGGTTTTGAAACTCTGGAATGTTCTTCTCTTTTTTTTTTTTATCTTCAAGCATAGGACTACAAAAAGGCAACTGGATTGGATTGAATTGAACCGAAGCTAACACTTATTCTTTGCCGATTTTTCTCTATGTCTTATGCACGGAAAACTCAATCTGTTCGCAAAAAAAAAAAACGAATTCTCCGACGAAACTATCGCCCCATAGCCCTACTTTAAATGCTTTCCAAAGTGATGGGAAAGGTTATCAATGGAAAAATAATTAGACATCTGGAGAGAGGCGAATTAATAAGCCACCGACAATACGATTTTCGAAAGTGCCGTTCCACTGAGGCTGAGTAATGTAGTTCATGTATGGCTGACAGCCATCGAAAAACACGGGAAATCAAGAGCCGTTGCCCTGGACATGTCAAAAGCTTTCGACCGTGTTTGACATGGAGCCTTATTTAACAATTTAACTTCCTATGGACTATGGACTCTGTACGGATGAAAAAAAGCTTCTTCAGGACAGATAAATTCAAGTTGTGGCCGAAGATGTATCGATATCTTTGCTGTAAACCTTGGAGTACCACAGGGTTCTATACTATCAGCAACTCTTTTTCTGCTCTATATTTATGACCTGCTAGAGTTGACGAATAACAGGGTATTCAGCTTTGCCGATGGAAGTACCTTAATAGCATTTTGTGCGAACAACACCGACCTTAACACAAGCACCTCACACCTCCAGAGATGCCACAAAATGCGCTCATTAAATGAAGATTTGAAAATAATTTTACTGTGGGGATAGACTAACTTTGTCGAATTCACTGCGAAGAAAACACAATTCACCGCTTTCTCCAGAAAGACCTGTCTACCGTACCACAGCTTCAAATAGACGAACAAATAATCCAATCCAAGGAAGCCATGCATGTTCTTGGCGTTACGCCCAACTCTGGCAATATATGCCACAAACACATATCAAATACAAATACAAATATTTGGCGCAACAGCTCTTTAAAGTGCCAGGACCTAGCTTCTCGAAACCACTCATGTTGTGTGCGTTATATTTTTCACACGAATGAAAGGGACCTACAGTTTAATTCCGAATCCGAACGGCGATTTGACAAGCTTTTTCGTGACAACAATACTCTCGGATGTTTGTCAGACGTTCGCGAGAGGTGGGAACGTGAAAAAATTTTTTGGTATTTTCTGGGATTCGAACTTCGAACCTCATGCGTAGTGATCCGACACACTAACCACTTACGCCACGGCGCCCACAAACACATATCAGCATTCATGAAAAGTGAGATTTTTATTTAGAGCAATGTTTACCTCGAAGCCGCGCGAAATTCTTCTTCCTTTTTTTCTTCTTCCTTTTATCAGCGAGGTTATGATCCGAAAATAAGGGAGCATAACCCTCCCACTTCGCCGCATTTCTACTGATCCGCCTGTGGGGTTCGCTTCTTGAAGCCGCGCGAACATCTCTACCAAAAGCTTTTTATTACTGAACGAGCAAATTTTGCAACTCATTCCCAGGAGTAATGAAAATTACAATCTCCAGCTATTCAAGAGCAGAACCAACAGACATCTCGGGGCGCTGTTTCGGCGTATAGGTTGTTTTATTTTTTTTGACCAAGGGGTGGTGGAAAACGCTACTGCTCACGAGAAACAGGCCCGATCTTTTTCAAGTAGTGTGGGATTTGGTACTCACTAAAAAACTTCTGTAACCCTTTTATTCTACTTGACACATCCACTCCGGAACCGCTTTTGCATTACTTCAGAGTGGTGTCGTTTTCTTTCCCCTTTCGGGGCCGGCTATTCCATATTTGGCTTCTCTTGCTGCTTCATTTTTTCTTGCCGGTAAGCCTTACATCGGGCTTACATAAGTCTCATGAGGGTGATTATTAGGTCTTCGTCTCTCTTTTTTGATTTAAGTACTTTTTCTATAGAGGAATGTACTTGATTCCAGATCTGGTCACTCATTGACATTTTTGTCACTATGTTTTCCGGGGTGATGACGCCGATTAGAGATTCTAGCGCCCTCCTTTCAGCTACCCATCTGATGCACTCAAAGAACGTGTGGTTTGCGTCGTCCAGTTCAGAACCGCCATATTGGCAAGCCGAGCTCTCTGTTTTGCCCATCTTGTGGAGGAAGGCTTTGAAATAACCGTGTCCGGTAGGAAATTGGGTGAAGTAATAATTTACTTCCCCGTGTTTCCGCCCCTTCCATTCAGCGATGTTGTTGATCAGCCTTGCGGTCTATCGTCCTCTGCTTTCTAAGCTCCATCTCTCCTGACATTTCTGTTTGGTGAGCTCCTCGCCTCCTCGGTTGCCGCTCCCACTCCAATTTCCGCCTGTTTGTCGTAGACGTACTTCCTCTCTGCCGCAAGGAGATCAATAGGGGTCACTCTCGCGACTATGAGGACGCCTGGTTTGACACCGTTCGGTACGAACTTGCAATCCATAGTGCCGCGCGTCTTTGTACTGCGGCCATTTGTTTCCTGTATTTCTCTTATAGTGCGTCGGCCCATATCTCGCACCCATACAGGAGAATGGCTTGGGTGACTGTCATCAGGAGCTTTCTCTTGCTAGCTGTTGGACCTCCAACGTTTGCCATTAATCTGCTCAGTGACATAGTGACCTTCGCAGCTCGTTCCGAAGCAGATCTTATTTGATGTCAGAAAGTGAGCTTCGTGTTAAGGGCCATCGCTAGGTACTTCACCGCTTCCTTGCTGGTTACTA
This sequence comes from Brachypalpus laphriformis, assembly GCA_945910035.1. Classification (NCBI taxonomy): domain Eukaryota; kingdom Metazoa; phylum Arthropoda; class Insecta; order Diptera; family Syrphidae; genus Brachypalpus; species Brachypalpus laphriformis. The sequence continues at coordinate 162,617,794 of OX246756.1, forward strand.
CCTCAGACCCGACTTGGAAGTCGACAATAGTTGGAATCTTCTTCTTCTTCTTCTTTGCCAAAAGGACTATCTCCGTCTTTTCTGTGGCCAAACCTAAGCCATGTTCTTTCATCCAGAGTTGCACCAGCCTCATCACCTGGTTGAGTTTTCTTTGCACACTATCGGTGTCTCTTGCCGTAATCAAGTTGGCGATATCATCTACATAGCCTACCAGAAAGGTGTCTTCGGGCATTTTCATACGAAGGATGCCATCCTACGAGATGTTCCAGAGATCGGGTCCCAGGATTGATTGATTGAATAGTAACATATATTGAGATATGGATATAAATGGCTATCTAGTGTGCTAACAAGTAAAAGCCGCTCAAAAACGGTTAACGTTTCTTAACGACTGCATGGTTTATAAGATCAAACTCTGTTTGTGGCAGATCTCAAAACGCCACTTTTATGCACTTCAAGCTTTTGTTATTTCTGCTGAAGCGGCGTCGGAACTGCCTGTTCAATAGTTTTTGCTGACTAGAACTGATTCTAAAAATACTACCGCTGACGTTTTGTGCTACAAGGAAGTATTTGAAAAGAAGTTGATATAGGGTCTTGAAATTTGGGGTCCTAGTTAGATTGCTAAGGGATTGTGAACTCAGTCAGCATATAGATCTGTTCGCAGTCAATCTCTCTCACTAGCTACTTTCAGCTGGCTTTCGATAGATTTTGAACATAATTGCATGAAATTATTGCCTGAAATGGTAAAAGTTGTATGAAAATCTTTATATTGCGTGCTACGCCCAGTTCAATCCATTGTCATTACGCAACATAACTGATTTCGTTACACTCCAACCCAAACAAATCGCAATCGCAATCGCCATCGGCCTTCAGAATATCTTCCACTCGTCAAATTATTTGTTCAATTGTTGTTGCGACATGGAAAAACCTCATCAATTACACATCTTCTCGCATCTCTTTGGCGTCATGTACAAACAAATTTCTCACGGTATTCTGCCATCAAAAGGCCCCATGCCCCTTCGACCACCTAAACACATTACAAAATCCGTGCCTTCACTCGATAGATGAATATTACCACCAAACGTGCTTCGAGTGTAAACAAGATTCTTGAGAACTTTGCAATACCCCTCTCTCGTTAAAATGTTGTGTTTATTGTTCGGTTTGGTTGGTATCACTATGAATGAGTCAGTGGCTGGTGGATTGTTTTGATTTTATGGTTAATTCCACATCACAACAGCATACGACAGAAAAAGTCTACTTACTACACCCGCGATCTACTTATGTTTTAATCCAGTTTCAACCCACATCCGAGCAAGTCAAAACAAAGCAGCCGGAGTGGAGGAGTATCTTCCCCTCGATAAATACACAAAAATCAATTTTTAATTAAATTTTCCATAACATCGCATCTGTTTGGTGGTGCCACCCTCAATAGGGAAGTTGTTTCCATTTTCCTTTTGATTTCCAATTTCGATTAATTGATTTCATTTTCACTGTATCCCTACGCCGCCCTTCCTCTTTCTTTGGACCCGCGCCGTTGATACGAATCGAATTATATTTTGTTTTCCTGTTTATTTAACGCGAAGGCTTTTAGGAAACAAAAACAAATTCCTCCCGCGCTGTGCCGATTCACGTAATTAAGTGGAGATTAATTGAGTTTAATTGAGGTCAACCACAATTTTGTAATGAGAAAGGAACGCTTTTCTTTTGATTCAATTTAGTTGTGGTGCACCATAAGGCGTGGCAGGGTACGATTACCTAGGCGCAAATGTGGTAAGATCAAATTAGAATGAAGAGGAGAGCTAAGAATCAATCTACGATTAGATAGATACACAGATAGCACGAATAGATACATATGTCAAACAATCATAGGTTGGGTCAGGTTGTGAAGTATTGCTTGCACTCGGTGAGCTAAAGGTCAAAGCATGTGCAGGATTGATTCTACCTCTTTTTCGTCCATTTACGGAGTATAACTTTAATAACGACGCAGTGTTGTGTGATTACTCCAGTTAGTGTGCGGACAAAGGATCGATCCAGTGCCAGTAAGGTCTTAATTTACATTTTGTTTTCAGTTTTGGCCATAAAGCGCGAGAAATAGCCCACCCCTCCCAGGAAAACCAGGAGGCATTGGCCTCTTTCTCTATTATATTATCTATGTTGCCATTCATATATAATGGAAAGAGCAATGCCGCGTTATCCTGTAGAATTGGCCAGGCTGGATCAATTTTGAGAGAGCTTGGCCAATCTGTTGTAAGGAAGGCTGAACTTAGTGTTGACGCTAAGCTGTCGGCTTTTAACTCGGTGTATGTTCCAACTCTCACCTATGGTCATGAAATTTGGGTAGTGACCGAAAGAATAAGATCGCATATACCAGCTGCCGAAATGAGGTTCCTTCGCGGTGTTGCTGGAATAGCTCGTAGAGATCGAGTGCGAGTGTTGAGCAGCTACTTCCCCGAACGGAACGATCTATGCTTCGACGGTTTGGTCATGTAGTGCGTATGCTTCCAAGACGTGCCATCAGGTAGGCGACCCCTAGGTAGCCCTACAAGTAAATGGTTGGATCGAGTCCGACATCTCTCCCGGAACCGTCTAGCGATTCCTCCTGATAAGTTGGAGTCAGTGACGGAGAATCGAGAAGGAGAGTCCAACTGAGCATCCTACCCCCGTGATCCTCGTGAAGTATTAGCGGCATTGAAAATGTATGCATCTTCTCTTCCTTTTATCAGCGAGGTTATGATCCGAAAATAAGGGATCATAACCCTCCCACTTCACCGCATTTCTACTGATCCGCCTGTGGGGTTCGCCCATTGAAAATGTATGCATATACCATACAATATATCAATACATATCGGTGACAGTTCAAAGCCTCATAGATGTTCAAAGCAGATCTTATCCTTTCCAATTCATCTACCATTTCGTTCCCTTCTACATTGCTGTGTCCAGGTACCCAGCCGAATTTGACCTTGTGGTGTCTAATGCTGATCATCAGTGACATTTCCCGACTGTCTTTGGTTTGATGGTAATGGATTCAATTGGTTCAGAGCTGCTTGACTATCTACGAAATGCGTTACATCCGACGGAGAGATGTGGACTATCTTTTGCAGATTTCAGCTTGGAAGACACTGCACACTTCTGGTAATCTGAAAGATTCCAGTTTTTGTAGAGCTTCTGACTAGAATCCGGCTCCAATATCTATATTCATGTTTTTGCCATGAGTGTTAATCTCATGATCGTTGATTTCTCTTTCTCCCAGTCCTCTCGGCTTGTGCATAGAATAGGTATGTCTATGTTAAGATCATTGTACTTATGTACTTAATAGGTTCCCGACCCATGTAGAGTCCCTGCCAGCATCCTTCCATCCTCGTCGATCCCGGGCTTCCATTTATGCAGACGAAGTTTCTGGCATCTGCGGTTACTTGGTCTTTATACCGTATGTTCGGTAGTTTTCGTCGTCTCAGACCTGGAGGGTGTGATTCGAAGATTCTCTTGGCTGGAGCATTATTGTCCAATCGCTCGATGTGGCCGAGCCAATGTAGTCGGCGTATCACAGCTTAGTAAACTACATCCACATCTTGGTGCAGCTTATAGAGTTCGTGGTTAAATCTGCTTCTTCATTTGCCCTCCTCCCACACTGGACGTACTCGTAATATCCGACGAAGTATTCAGTATTAGCTCAGCTTTCTTACTTATCGTCCAACAGTCGGCGCAATATAGCAGGGCTGGTTCGGTTATCGTTCTATAGAGCATTAATTTAGTCCGTCGAGTTGGGAGTTTTGAGCGCAGTTATTGTGCCAAATCGAATCATAAGTGGTTTCTTAGAACAAGTCTTCGTAGAATCGCCTTCATGGTGGTGGGATAACTCCTTGACCACCTCGGAGTTAAGATCATCAACAGTGACATTCTGTCCTACATTTCGAACAGATAGATTTTTGTTTGTTGATTACATATACTTGGCGAACCCCATAGGCGGATCAGTAGAAATGCGGTGAAGTGGGAGGGTTATGATCCCTTGTTTTCAGATCATAACCTCGCTGAAAAAGAAAGAAGAAGAAGATGACATATGTATACTTGGTTTTGTCCTCATTTACTTCAAGACCAACTCTTCTGGCCTGATCTTCGATTGCCGTAAATGCCTCTCAGATCTCCCGATGATGTCAATATCATCTGTGTACCCCAGCAACTGGGAGGACTTGTGGAAGATAGTGCCTTCCATGTGAAGACTCGTTCTGCGCGCTATGTATCTTTTCCAGCGCATCTCCTTACCGAAATCCGGTACAAGTTCGGAATAGTTCGGATCTGTTATTTCAAATTGCACAGATCAGTGCGTATTTTCCAGTATTATGGGACACAGGACCGGATCTCCATCGCATTGTAGAGCTTAAGACGATGACTGCAATGGATGTGAAGCTTGCTTGGTTGGTTGGTTTTGGATCGGCCCTCGATGAGGATGTACTTAGACCAGAGAGTAGGTCCATTGTACTACCGATGTGTAAGGCGAGTGCGTCACCCTCTTACTCTTGGAACCATTTGCTTCGTTGAATGAATGCGTGAAATTTAGCCGTGCAGGCGTTGCCGAGATCATTAAGATCATTGTAGAAGTATTCACCCAGAGTGGCCTTCCTGATGTTGGCGAGCGCAGGACTGGCGCACAGGAGATGACTGATGGTCTCTTCTTCCTTTTCATCTCTGCAGCTTCTGCAGAAGTTATTATGAGGGATACCTAATCTTTGGGCATGTCTTCCTATGACGCAGTGTCCAGTGAGGACATTTGTTATTTTTGAGAGGGTTCCTCTCTTGTGCTTCAAGAGTCCGATGGACCTGGATTTATTGAATATCGGCCAGAGCTGTCTGGCGGTATAGCATTGGTCGAGATGTTGCCATCGATGATTGGCTACTTTCTCGTCGTCAATTTGAATAAGGTACTTAGCATAAGACGCTGGCGCTTCGATGTCGGTGATGCTTATGCTATCTGTACCAGACGAGCCTTGTCGTGCTAGTTCGTCGGCTGCACAATTCCTCGGTATGTCACAGTGACCTGGTACCCAGCAAAGGGTGCGGTTGTACTGACCAGCTATCTCGTTAAGAGATATGCGACAGTCTTTCACTGGCTTAGATCTCGTAGTGCTGGATGCGATGGATTTGATGGCTGCCTGACTGTCGACATAAATAACAATATCAGGTGTTGATAGTGTGCTAGCCGCTAGCCAGTCAGACTGCGATGATTTCGGCGTGAAAAACGCTGCAGTGGTCTGGAAGGTTAAAGGAGAGGTGTATGTCCAGATCTTCTGAGAAAATTCCGGCACCGACTCCGTCCTTGGTTTTGGACCCGTCCGTAAAAATTGACAGCGATTCATTGTAAAGGACATTGCGTTGCGTCCACTCACTTCTGTCTAAAATGCCAGGGCTTAGCTCTCGCAACCACTCATGTTCTGTGCGTTATATTTTTTTTCACACGAATGGAAGGGACCTGCAGTTTAATGCCGAGTCCGAACAGTGATTTGAGAAGCTTTTTCGTGACAACAATACTCTCGGATGTTCGTCAGACGCTCGCGAGAGGTGGGACCGTGAAAAAACTTTTTGGTGTTGATTCGAACTTGGAACCTCATGCGTAGTGATCCTCCGACACACTAACCACTTACGCCACGGCGCCCACATCGAGTGCATGTAGCCCTTGTTACAATCATATTCATTGGGCAGATGGTCAGTGGAATTGGGAGGATGACGGTGCATCGAAAGTATATTGGCGTGTCCCGTGTGTTGCTCCTTCCACTGCTTGGAGCCTCTCAGTCTTATTGCTGAGCTGACAGCCAATTAAACAAGTTAAACAGTAAACAATTACTGACGATGTCCATCGGAAGCAAGTGGAGCATAGTTTGGAGCGCCGCTGTGGGAGAAGTTCTCAAAAAAAAAAAAAATACAAATATTTGGCGCAACAGCTCTTTAAAGTGCCAGGGCCTAGCTTCTCGCAACCATTCATGTTGTGTGCGTTATATTTTTCACACGAATGGAAGGGACCTACAGTTTAATGCCGAATCCGAACGGCGATTTGAGAAGCTTTTTCGTGACAACAATACTCTCGGATGTTTGTCAGACGCTCGCGAGAGGTGGGACCGTGAAAAAAACTTTTTTGGTGTTTTCTGGGATTCGAACTTCGAACCTCATGCGTAGTGATCCGACACACTAACCCCTACGCCACGGCGCCCACAGAAGAAGTTCTCAGTGCACCGGTAATGCTGAGACATGCAACTCGCTGAGTTTTTTCCATTATGGATAGGTTGGATTTCCTCTCCAAGGCGGCCACCATACCAATACTCCATACATGAGAATCGGGTTTATGACCGACGTGTATATCCAGTGCATGATGCTTGGTTTAAGGCCCCAGTACTGCTTTCTTGCAGATGTATAGGGCGGCCAGCGATTTCCTGGCCCGTTCGACGACATTCTCTTTCCAAATAAGCTTGCGGTCATGCTTTAGGCCTAAATAGCTAGCACTATTTGAAAGCTTGAGGGTGGATCCCCTTATCTTGGGCGGAGTGAAGTCAGGGAGCTTGTGTTTTCTTGTGAATAGAACTAGCTCGGTCTTCGTCGGGTTAACGGAGAGAGGCCGCATTTATCGGTCCATCTGAGCAGTTCATTAAGAGCAGACTGCATGACATCGGTCAGCGTCTGCGGGTATTTGCCTGTTATTAGAATATCGACATCGTCTGCATAGGCAATAACATTGCATCCAGTTTTTTCGAAGAGCCTCATTGAGCACCAAATTCCACAATAGTGGAGAAAGTACACCCCCTTGAGGGCCGCCTCGATGTGCATGTCGCTTGACAGTGCTACTTCCGAAGGTTGCTGTTATTACCCTGTTCTTTAGAATGTGTTCTATGAAACAACAAATGGGTTCGCATGTGTTGAGCCTGCGTAAGGCAGAGGTAATCGAATTTGTTTCAACGTTGTTGAAGGCTCCCTCTATGTCTAGAAATGACCCTAGGGTGAACTCATTGATTGAGAGTGATTTTTCGATAGGGTGGATGATGGAGTGCAAAGCCGTTTCGACAGATTTACCTTTTTGGTAGGCGTGCTGTGACGTGGATAGTAAGGTGCTATCAATAGTGGCCTTGATGTGTAGGTCCAGAATTCTTTCCAGAATCTTGAGAAGGAAGGACTTTGGACTAATAGGTCTAAGGTCCTTTGGGAAGGTGTGCGATGTCTTGCCTGCTTTGGGTATAAAGACCACTCTTACCTCGGTCCAGGCAGTTGGTGTTGTTCCGAACTCAAGACAAGTCTTCAGAATGCAGGCTTTTGAAGCTTTCTGAATCATATTTTTTATATCTCATCTTCGCATGTCCATAGTTGGTGTATTTCCATATGTTGCATTGTCTCAATTTGAGGGCTCCTTTGGCTCCTCCTAATGAACAACTCCACGGGAAGCAGATGAAGAATCATTTTCAAGTCTGCTTTCCATAACTCCCGTGGTATGCTAGCCATTGCAGTTTTTAGAGTTCGTTCAGATATCTCTTTATTTCTGTTGCAGTCCATGTAATCCTACTTCATACATTCCTCTTTGTATTTTTGTATCTTCATAAATTCTTTTGAATCTTCAACTATTGATTATTCATTTGTTTTGAATCACAGCTCCCTACAACCTTGTTACCATAGAAGTTGGTTGTGAAGGCATTTTTGAAAATTCAAATCATCACCTTCAGTCAGATGTATCTATACATCTATCCATCACTAATGTCATACAGTTCGCACAGTAACAAAGTGATGACAAATGTATGTCATTGTTTAAACTCAATTTCGTTTGCCCTCCCTTGAATCTTTACCCAAAAACGTCTTGAAAAAGGTCATCGCCTCAATTAAAAATGAAATTTAATTTCGAGGGACACACTTTAAAACAAAAGTCCACACCATCAACACACGCACTTTGCCTGCTCTAAGTGACTCCAATTACTTAGAGGTCAGGCTCGTTGTATAAGTAAAAAAATTATTAGCCCGACTAAATAATACATTATTCTTGTTTATATTTATTTTTCTTATATATTCGAGTTCGAGGGTAATTGTGCAAACTGTTCAAGTGTTAAAATAATTCAACTTTTTGTTTGTGCTGTTGTCTGTCTTATTTGGACAGGTGTTGTGCGGAGTTTAAATGTGAATATCAGTTTGGAGATACATATAATATTTTATCGGTTATGGGAATATCGTTCCTTGGGAATGTTATTAAACTTTGATTCGATGATAAGTGGTTTTTTAAGGTCGTACCACGTGTCAATGGGTGATAAGGGGCAGGTACTATTGTCGCACACCTTTGTGTCTAGATAAAAACAGATAAGTGTCAACATGGCTTATTGCACAGAAAATAAATATACTCATTTGTTATTGTTTGACAGGTATTGTTTATCTCTTGCTAATACATATTTATGTAAGTTCATAGTCGAAGTTTTCTTTAAATAACCTGACGGAAATTTCAAAGATAAAATGAAATAGTTGAAATAATTGCAAACTAATTGGGCGACTGTGTTGTTTGAATATGAACGGCTGTTAAACGGTTTAACAGGTTCAATTGTTTAGTAAATTTCAGTTTTGTTTGTCTACCTACAGTAGGACTTGAGGCCATTCTCAACCTGCTCTGTTAGACATCTTTATACAAGCATCAGCGGCTATTAGTGTCGTACGTTAAGCCAAACAGAAAGCTGGAGATCAAATGCAGTGGGTCATACTACAATCCTACACAGATATCTACTCAATATACAATATCTAGTACAGACTACTTGACTTCATGAGATCCAGCATCTATCCAGGGAGCAAGGAAGAATGGACAAACAAACGAACACTTTTTTTTTTTTTGTACAACCCATGCCCACGTGGCAACGACACTGCGACCTGAAAGATCTATTGTATCAGGGGTTGGAGTTAATCTAACAGACGTACTACCTCCCTTATGAAAGTGAGTATGACTTTAGTAGTGGAGCATTTCAGTTCCACTGAAGTAAGTATCTCCTTGCGGAGAATTCGTTTCCTTAACCGTGCCGGGCATTCACAAAGAATGTGTTCGGAAGTATCATACTCCTCTAGGCATAACCGACAATCCTTTTCCTGGCACAGGTTCTTTTTGTTAAGGTGGTATCTCAGGCCACAATGGCCAGTTAGAAAGCTCACCAGCTTATCTAAGATAAAGATTTCCTTATAGGAGTAAGGCTTGATTAATCGTTTGGATTATCTTAGACCTAGCTATTAGTCCAGTGGTCTAGACGAAGTTTGTGTTCCCATTCGTTAATCAGCGTTGTAGCTGTTGCCCAGTTGACGCCACAATAAGGTTCAGGACCTATGAACACAGATTCTGAGCCAGCCCTAGTAAGCTCATCTGCAGATTCGTTGCCCACAATCCCTTGGTGTCCAGGGACGCAACCGAGTTTGACCCTATTGTATTTGGCAAGGTCTTGTCAACATTTCACAGTTCTGGAGTCCATTAGGTTGGACGATAGTGGCAGGTGCTGCTTGGCTATTTGAAAAGATATGTATTCTAGCGCTATTGATCCCCTTACGGAAATTGTGTGTGGCGCAAATCTCAATGGCATGGATTTCAACCTGAAACACAGTGGTAGTTGTACCCATAGGTACCAAAATCTTTGTGTTGAATCCAAAGACCTCAGCTCCAACTCCAGAATCCATTTTTGAACCGTAGATGAACCAGACCAGTATTCTAGGGTCCAGTGTTGGAGCACCATTGTACCAATTTTCGCGCTCCAATATTTCAACCTCGAATAACCTACCGAAGCAATGTTGCCTGACCATACTATCTGGTATAGCGCAGTACATGTATCTTTTAGGGATTCAGTTGAGTATCTTTAACTAATGTCCGATTAGGTCACCTGGTTTATACTCATAATCTAGCTGCAGCTTGATGGCATATCTAGCAGACATCTTCCTAATGAAGATTGGTAGGAGTGTTAGCCCGACAATAGCTTCCAGAGCTGTCGTAGGGCAAGGTGCGCATAGCACCTTTAATGCCAAGACATGCAATTCTTTGCAACTTGTCTGCTGAAGAGTTTTTGGCCACCAGACGATGGCCGCTTATGTGATAATGGGTCCAACCATCATTATGTACAACCAATGTATCATCTTAGGAGAGAGACCCCAAGTTCTGCCGTATAGGCGTTTACTGGCCCACATTGCTCTAGTAGCACGCTCTGTGGCGGACTTAATATGTGAATTCCAATTAAGTTGTTTGTCAAGAATTACACCAAGATATTTGACCGCGCAGGAATAAACTAGTGTTGCGTCTCTGATTGTAATAGGTTTAATGCTGACCTGTGTCTTCCTTGTGAACGGGGCACCAGAACGGTTTTACTAGGACTGATGGATAGTCCTTTGTTACACCATTCTACAACTTGAGATATTGCACCTTGCATGACGTTGGAAATTGTCGTGTCAGAACATTTAACGAACGATCCATAGCTGTGCTTACCGATGGATCTAAAATGGAAATAGATGTAGGCGCAGGCATCTTCTCTATCTCCTTGCCAGTTCGGCTTGCGAACTACTCGTACAGCAGCGCTTTCCAGTCAGAGGTCCTAGCAGTGACAATAGCAGCCCATTAGACCGCGATGAGGGCAATACCATGGGAGGATATCACCTTCTTCATTTACATCCAGGCAGCGATAAAAGCAATATCTGCTACAGAAGCCTGTGAAGTGTTGTAGAGAAGAGAGTTCAAGATTCTTGGAACACAGCACAAGGTAAGGCTCTGTTAGGTATCTGGACATGAGGGCATACCAAGGAATGAGAAAATCGGCGAACTGGCTAAAGGAGGTTGGGCTTCGCAATCGCAGGCGGGATAATCAGCAATTTCCCAGCGGAACAGCGAGTCTGCGCATCTTCCGTGGTTGGTTCGGATCCTGTTGAGTGTCGACTAGACGTTGCGCGGTAATTCAAACCCGAAGGGTCGGCATAATGGGTTCGAGATGGTGATATTATCAGCTTGCATTGATGCTGTCCAATCTGCTGACCAGATAGAGTTCAGAACGAAAGCATCACGCGCAAGCTTTGCAGTAAGCTTGGTAGTTGGGTGCTGGGACTTTAGTCTCTGCTGCCGTGAAAGGAGCATAGTAATATCGTGGTGCATGGACAGTTCAGTGTTCGCCAATACTTTTGTATGTTCCCTCAATAGCGTGGTTAAACGGCGCAGATGAGGTGGGGCAATGCTGCACAGTACAGGAAGCCAACATGTTGGCGTGGATTTTATGGTGCCGGATATGAGTCTCATGGTGTTGTTGAGTTGAGTGTCCACCTTGCGTATGTGTGAACTATTCAGCCAAATTGGGGTGCAGTATTACGCTGTGGAGTACACGAGAGCAAGTGCGGCAGTACGAAGCGTAGAGGCACCTGATCCCCATGTCGATCCAGTGAGTTTTTGTATGATGTTCTTGCGAGTTTTGAGTTTTCCAGCAACATTTGTTAGCTGTTGTTTATATTTAAGAGATCTGTCTAGGGTTATGCCTAGGTACTTCGGGCTTCGGTTGTGCTTAAGTAAGGTGTTCTTAAACTGGATGCTCAGTCTATAATTTGCTAGTTGGCTGGAAAGGTGCAAGCAGCAAATTTATGTTTTAGACATGCTTGGGCATAGTCTCTATTGTCATTAAGGCAAAGCGGATGAACCTTCTCTGAACAGCTTCGATTCGCAAGATATGGATTTCATAGTAGGGCGACCATACCTGGCAAGCATACTCAAGGAGGGGTCTGACGAAAGTGATGTATAAGGATTTTGTAACGTACGGGTTTGAGAATTCCTTAGACCACCGCTTGACGAAACCGAGCGCAGAGTTAGCTTTATTGATAATATTATCGATATGAGAACGGAAGTTGAGTTCCCTATCACAGATAACTCCCAAATCGTGCAGTGAAGAGACGGGGGGAATAGGCTCACCACAAATGGAGTACACTCTAGCGGATAGTCGGATACGCTTACGAGAGAATGTGATAGCTTGACACTTGCTGACGTTGAGCTCTAAGAAATTACTATGGCACCAGACTGAAAAACGGTTCAGATCATCTTGCAGTGAGTGAGAGTCGGCAGGGGATGATATTGGCCTGAAGATTTTCATATCATCAGCGTATGTAGAAAGGTTGGAATCATTGATGATACAATCAACGTCGTTAATTGTCAGGATGAAGATCATTGGACCAAGATGGTTGCCTTGAGGGACTCCCGAAGTGGCTTTAATGGGATCAGAAATTGAAGATCTGAAGAGGACTTCATACTGGCGATTTTCCAAGTAAGATTTGATCCATGAGATGAACCCCGGTTGAAAACCAAGAGCTTTAAGTTTGAGAAGAATGATAGCATGCGAAATTTTGTCGAAAGCTTTGCTGAAGTCGGTGGCAACTACGTCGACTTCATTACCATCTTCAAAAATCCACAGAGTGCTAGATACAAACTCGGTAAGGTTGGTGGTTATTGATCTGCCCTTAAAGAATCCATGCTGGTTCGGTGAAAGGATAGTCTTGCAGTGGAAAAACATTGTGTCATAAACAATGCTTTCAAATAGCTTAGGTATGCAGGACAGTTTAGCGATGGGCCGGTAGTTGGATATTTCACTTTTACAACCTTTTTTGTGGGTGGGGATTATGTATGAATTTTTCCAAATTTCAGGGAAAACTCCCTGCGGAATAGATAAACGGAAAAGAGTAGTGAGGGGTTGGACTAAGTGATTGACGCATTTTTTGAGAATTATAGCGGGAAGACCATCAGGATCGGGGGAGTATTCGTCCGTTGTTGACCGTTGATATCCATTTGTTTTTGCGTGTTTCATCAAGGGATCTCAGTAGTTCTTTCCCTATTTCAGGGTCTGCAGATACCTCGAAATTGTCGTAGAGCCGTTCACTTTCTTTTGCCCAACCAGGAATGTACTCCTGGCGAAAACTTCGGGGTATTTGTTTGTGGTAGTTGCCGTAACCATTTCTACAAATAATGGTTCTGGGGCAATGGCGAAATAAATAAATTTATAAATGAGTCGAGTCGATCAAAATTGGGCGGTGTTGACTATGTGGGATAGATGCATCACCACGAGGAAGCTATGGCCTATATTCGACAAAACAAGAACTAATAGACTTATGCAGAGGTATAAAAAATCCCTCTCTACTCTCATAGGAGTCATTATGGGACATTGGGCTTGTTGATATGACCGGCAAAGGCCTTCATGCCTGTCTAACTGTCTGACATTATTGCAATATCGCAGTCCCTGTAGTTTTTTTCAAATTAGATTTGTACGCATCTGTCTTTGGCATATATCTCGTCCTGAAAGATGCTGGTTCTTCTGCCCATAGGTTCGGAGGACTTTGTGATTGGCCCAAACACTCTTGTACCAGTTCGTTCCTCAGTGCTTGATCCATTTTTATTGCCGAACTTCAATTGGAAATTATTTTCAATATTGAATTTCCTAATGCTTTCCTCCCTAGGGTTTGCTAAAATATGATTTTTGTTACTTACCTAGCACCTCAAATTCTCTTGCTCCGATGTACTTCCCTCTTCCGATTGCTTCTTTCGCCATCCTTAAGATCGTTCTGTTTGCGCAATTTTCAACCACAAGGTAGATGGAAGTGAGTTCCAAGAGTACCTCCATGGCTTCTTGATTTACAGCAGCCAAGTTCTGAATCGATCATTCTGCTTTTAAGCATTTATTTGATCCACTGACTTAGCCTAGCATTAATCTCTAGTTTACCGAGAACTTCCATTATGGCCTCCGGTTCGATATTGTTGAACACCCCCTCTCTACCATCAGTTGTGATGTTAATTCGGTTCTTGCCCCTTTTTAGGAAATAATTTCAGAGAAATAGAAATTCTGTAACTAAATATTGATCCTATGGCAATTTTTAAGCCCAAAGTAGGGTGCATCCGAATTCCATTTGGCTTTCCATATGGTTTTCGTGTTTTCGATATTCGCTTCTGTTAATTTAACAATACCCACCTGGTACCCCACCACTGGCTTTAGGCTTAACTGCTTACATATTGCCTGCATCATCTCTCACTGTGGTGTGCGCACAACCACGACTGGGTGTTACTTATTTCCGGTAAAAGAAGGCTCATCGACTGAAAACGTAAACGCAAATAACAACAAACCACTCCTTGTTACGTGGGCTGGCCCACAGTATTTGTGCTCCTCACCGCACAGATGTGTGTAAGTGCAAAAGAGGATACAATGTCTGACCGGTGCGGTCCGATCTTAATTTAGCACAGCGCCATGCGTTTCACCTCATTTTCAAGTAGTCACAGATACACAGACACAAGCGTAATTTCCTTGTTCCATTCAGATCCCAGGGGCATTCGACCGATGAAATGAATACAGGCCGCTTCTAAAAAAAAGAGACCACTCACATTGGTCTCCTCTGACCACCGACACGACTCCACACCATCATCATCGCCATTAGCATCAGAAGCTCCAGCAGTTAGAACGCAGATTGATTGGAGCTGTTTTCAGTTTCTTCGATTGCGAATTCGCTGCCCGGTATATGCTTGTGATATGGAAATCATCGAAGGAGAACTAGAACCAGATAACCATCGCGTAGACCATTTAACCTTAATAGATTTTTCACATGACATTCAAAGGAAATGTACATACTCGTAGTTGGGTCGATTCAATGAGTCGAATCGAGTGGAACTTTCCCTTAGAAATTAATATGCAACGGTCCGTGTGGTAAGATTTGGAACACCTACTCCGAGGGACAGAATTATTGTCATACTGCATGCCTATACCTATGAGGCGTATCTATGGCATTAAAACAAAAACTTCCAATTAAACTGGACAATAGCGCACACACATAAAATTTTGTCGGTTGTTTGGTTGTAAAAATATTTCAAGTGAAAAGTTTTCTTCACTCTTCGGATGGCCGGATGGCTTGGCCGTAAGTAACCTTCTTCTGGCGTAACTAATGAATGACCATCTATGGATATATTCCGTGTGAATGTGTCTGCGTGTGTGTGTGTGTGGTTGGCTATCTAGCCTACATTTAGGCACACGCCAATGCCCTCAAAGTGTGGGCTTTCTTTAGCTACTTCTTCGAGACTTAAATGAATCGGATTTGATTATCGTCTTTACACCTAATTCCAGACGATGGTAGGGAGTCGTATCGTAACCATACACTTATTGGACTCCTGTATGGGGAATCAAATGATGAGCACCATTGGAAGAGAAGTTGATTTGAGTGGCCTGGCCTGACCATCTGCATGAATGCATTTCTTGTGTGCACTCAAGTGTGCAATGCTTGTGCAGACATTCAATCTATTTTTTTGTATCTTTATCTATAGCAGTTTAATGATGAGTTTACTGAGCTTGTTATGTTTAGGGGGATTGCAGTTAGACGTGGAGGTGGTGTCAAGCCGGTTTGATGGGTTGGTAACTTATTGTGGAATCGCAAGAGGGAATGTGTGTGTGTATGGTTAATATATGCAATTTATGGGGAGCGGTACGATATTGCTTGTCGTTTGGAAGTGTGGCAACTGTCAGTCAAATATTTGATCTTTATGTGTAGAGAATGATAAATGATAGCAGTACTGTTGAACTCTTTGTGCCATGACACCAGCAGCGATCGCATATTTTAATTTTCTGTTGTATCCTCACAACCAACCACAAGATCAGCTTATACTAGCTAAGTCCACAACAATTGCTTTGGACTGTAACGCTAATCGGAAAGTCTTTAGAAAAGAAATTAGACGTATCCATAAGTAGGTTCGGAGAGAGTTGACATCACATGTCAGAAGTCCTATCAGAACCCGAAGAGTCGTAATTAAATGTCATAATTTACTTCTTTGGATGTGTGACTATCTTTGTTGAAGAAATCAATCTAATCTGCAATACCGTGTGTCACCTTTCCAGCAGAATATCATAAAACCTCAGGAATAATAAGACAGACAGGTTTATTCTGAAATGTTACCTGGTGTCTGGAAGAACACTAACAATCGAGCATGGTTGGCAACAATTTACAACCACTCACGAGGCTGACCATTTCAGGTTTTTCATTACGAGCGCCCCATTTTGTTTTTTCAATAAAACAGCTTGTGTTTCAGATATAAAAAAGAATATATTCATTTCGGGTTAAAGTACCATCGATGCCATTCATTTCGGAATACAAATGTGCTCCACGGAAACGCCTACACGAGTGAATGCGCTGAACCCGATTTTTCATGACTTTTCGCACAAATCGGGCGATATGCCGACAATTTCGCATTCGTTGTTAGTCCTGTCATCGTCTAAAGTATCTGGCTTATTGGCAAAGATCATGGACTTGACATAGCCTCAAAGAAGAATGTCCAGAGGCATCAAATCACACGGACGAGGCATTCAATTTTCTGGTCCATTTCTGGAGATAACACGGTCACCAAACTTCGACTTCAATAACTCGATTGTTTGGGCAGCTGTGTTACCTTTTTTTTCTTTAATACCCTTATGGTGGCGTCTTCTTCAAACCAAATACCCTCCAAATCATCCTCTTCCAATTTATCCCATATATAGTCAGTCGACATGGTCCGGCAGCGATGTACATTGACTGTGACTGCGTTGCCAGCACCATTGAATAAGAAATATGGACCAATGTTCCCTTAACCATGAAACCCATGCCAGACAACAAATTTGTGTGGCTTCGGGTTGCTGACTCGCCCAAATGCGACAATTTTCCTTATTAACGAAGCCGTTGACTCAGAAATGGGCTTCATCGCAGAGAATGAGAAAGTTGGAGTTGACGCACGTAAAGTTGTCGCTTCCTGGATGGTACCTACAATGAAAATCTGTTCAGACTGTCCTTGAGATAATTCACATTAAATGCCCTCCTTGACTTGAAGTGAACCTTTAACCTGACTTCGAGTATAGTAAGTCTGTAGTAAGATTTACCAAAGCGAACTTTCTTTACGAATCTACTAGCTGGAGAGAAATTTGAATTCAAACCTAACGTTGCGGCATATCTAGACCGATACCTTCTGATTTGTTCCCAAACAGCTGGCTGTCACTTCAGGTTTGAAGCTCCCTTATTCTTGGCAAAAGAAGAAACTATGTTATATAGTACGCTTGCGTACGGCAGATATACACGGCAGTTGTAAGACCCATTCTTACATATGGTTCACTAGTTGGTGGATGGTACTTGAGAAGCAATACCAGCTTTGGAACCTCACCAAAATCCAGAGGACAGCGTGCTTCGGAGCCATGGGATAAATGACAACAACACCAACAACGGCAATGGAAATGGTCCGATAATACTGTAGCAGTCTGGAGGCCAAAACCGCTGTAAGACTGAGAGAAGACCAATTGTGACCCTTACGGCCATGCCTCTATTTTGTCCCGATGGGGGACTACCAGCGGATCGATGGAAACTGATCACATGAACCCGTTGCTAGCATTTGAAATAAGATTTGCTACAAGAACTCCTGACTGAATGTACTGGAAAACACGAAGAACCGTGGAAGAAAAGGAACTGGCCATCTATACCGCTGGTGGGTCCCCGGACACGAAGGAGTCCAAGCGAACGAAATTCTAGATGAACTGGCAAGAAGGGATCACAACAAGACTTGTCAATGGTCCAAAACTCAGTCCTACCAAGCATAGTACTTGACTTCAAACGACGAGCAGACCAGAGATGGAGAGCGCTTCCATCGTACCTCGTCTCCAAAAATATCTGGACAAACTTACTTACTTAGGTGGCGCTACAGTTCGGGTTGAACCTGGGCTTCAACCAACAAGCCTCTCCATTTAGCTCGGTCTTTAGCTAATTGCCTACAGTTGCGCACTCCAAGTTGGTCGAGGTCCCCTTGAACTTGTGCGCGCCACCTACGGCGATGATTCCCTCTACTGCGTCGTCCCTCGGGGTTGGATTCGAAGACTCTGCGGGCCGGAGCGTTGGTGTCCATTCGCTCTACATGTCCTAGCCATCTCAGACGTCCAATACGCAGTTTTTTGACTAGGTCGATGTCGCTGTACAGCTCATATAGTTCGTGATTGAATCTTCTCCTCCAAAACCCGTCAACGCAAACGGGACCGAAAATCTTACGAAGAATTTTTTTTCTCGAAGCGACCAAGGATATCTTCATCCTCTTTTAATAAAGTCCATGTTTCAGCGCCGTAAAGCAGGACTGGGATGATCAGGGTCTTATACAGAGTCTCTTTAGTAGTTCGAGATAGGGCTTTACTGTTGAATTGCTGTTATTCTTCGATTGATTTCTGCACTGATTTTGTTTGTTGAATTTATAGCAGAGCCAAGGTAGACAAAGTCCCTTACTACCTCGAAGTTATAGCTGCCCACTGTGACGTTTTGTCCAATTCGTCGGTGTTGGCCTTCCCTTCTTGTTGACAGCATATACTTGGTCTTGCCCTCGTTTATCGCTAAACCCATTTTGGCCGCTTCCGCCTCAATGCTTGCAAACGCACCGGTGACAGCCCGCTGAGTTCTTCCGATAATGTCTATATCGTCGGCGTATGCAAGCAGTTGTACAGACTTGTAATAGATTGTGCCTCCGGTGTTGGCTTGTGAGTTCCGCACAATCCGTTCAATCCCTGGACAAAACTTAGCGCCATAACGTATTGGAGGGCCAAGGAAAGAGAATGCGGTAAGCACTGATGAACTCTACAGAAGCTGTGGCAACACAGACGCAGAAGAAGATACCGACCAAAATGCCGTATTCCTTAATTGTGGGATCGATACAAGTGTAAGCCTAAAGCGAGGTAAAACAAAAGTAAAGTAGCAACCGTAGTCTCTGCATTACCAGAAAGGCAGCCCTTGGAGAGTACTCTTCAATAATTTGGGCGACCTGTCTGAAAAGTCACCAACTGCCATCTTGAAATTCGTAACTGCTTCGGGATGGTTTCGGGGAGGTCGCTCCAACACCACAGAACTCTAGTCACTTTGTTTTTCTTTCTTTCAGGCGATGTTCTAATTAGGCGATTCCACACCAAAGCAGCACAATAGATCCTTTTGAAATCCGAGTGCAAGCTGTACTCATTTGATGCAACTATCCTAACCTAAACGGTGGAGTTTGGGTAGCAACATTTACTGCAGAAGTGGTCAACAGAGTAATAATATTTTGAAGTATCACACATAAACCCAAGAATTATGTTGGTGGTAGCTACCCCGGCTATAAAAGGTTAATGGAAAGTTGCATACAGCACTTTGGACAGTTAAATCGTAAAGGGACATTACTCCATCGGACTGACAATATATCGTAACTAGTCGAATGTATCTGGCTTCACTTTACGATGACAAGTGGATTAGACCTAAGTACTGCCAACACTTCGTTGTCCATTTCAATGGATTACCTCTTATTGACGCCAAGCACTTTGGACATTCAGTACAATATGAACAAACGGCTTTCAATCTGTCCAAAACAACCTCTCTCTCTCCCATTCAATCCACTCAATGACTCAATTATTAATAACGATTAATAAATTACAATCGAGTCCATGTTCACTGGATATGTCTTATGAAATGGACTTACAAAAGGCAGCATCTAGTAATTATTAGATAATTATACGCGCGGATTTGAAACTTGAAACCTGAAGCTGGTGGCGGTGGTCGTGGTGGTTTGAAAGACAGACGCGCAACGCATTCAAAATGCCATGCATCAGGGAATAGACTACGCCAAAGGGAATTATCTCTTAGAAGTTGCATAACCACCACGACCGGAGCCAAGCTAACACTTGATGCCAATCATTGGGTTTGATGGCAACCAAGCCAGACATACAGTCAGAAATTGGTAACAAAAATATTGTATTTCATAGATACACAAACGCTTGAGTACCTATCTATCGAGTGAGTTTCCTCATTCATCGAAAAAAAAAAAATATCATTTTCCATTCAACCAGAAGGGAGATAGATACATGCGGATAGCCCGCAGTTTCATAACTTTCACAATACGCCATGCCACACCAACAACAAATACTTCTTCAATAACAGCTGTGTTTGTGAAAAAGACGGAAAAGCAAAGAAATTACTCGAAAGAAAGAAAGAAAGAAAAAAATGCATAAATTTGCTGCCCCAAGTCATTGACCATTTTGATTGGATAAAAAGTAATGAAATTGCATGATCTGCTGCCATCTGACGGCGGTGTGAGGCATAAAGTGATTGCTGGTCACTTTATTGCATGAAGTTCGCCGGAAGGTTTTCGATTTTTTTCTCTCTCTGCTTATACCCCCGGAACAAAGCATGGAATACGTGAAGAGAATGCGATGATAATGATTGCAATTGGTTTTTTTTTTTTTTTTGGCGGTAAAATACATTTATGGCCGGCTAAAGTGCTAGCTTTGGGGGAAATTTTTTGCCTTTTAACTGTCAAAATTTGCATTTGGCACAGTTTTTGACAGAGACTGGACCTGGCAATGGAGCCTCGATGTGGAAAGAGTTTGCATAAATCATTTCACCAACTTTTGTTGGCATTTTGGTTAGAATACACACCTTTCTGCATTTTGCGACATGGCATGCAGAAGGGAAATGAAATCGAAAGAAGGAATTTATTTGTCAAACATGACGCTTTTGAGGTTCACATAACGACTGGTAAAGTTTTATTTATATCCTAACACAAAAATATTGTGTCACTTTGTTTCCTTATTCATAGAATTATGTTTTCAAATAAATAACAGGCTTTGCTAGCTTTACAAGCTTTGACATTTGACATAAAACCATTAAAAACAAGTCTAGCTGATTGAGCATACCACAGTGTTTCTATACAAAACAGTCGTCATACGACTGCTTGGGTTAGGTTAGGTAATTGGGTCCCTTGTGAGAAAACAGTCACTGCTCACGTAGACCAACAGTTCCTCCAGTGCAAAATACCTAGGCACGGTTCTAGACCCGAAACTTAGTTGGAAACTCAATATAGAACAGCGAATTAAGAAGGCAAGCGTAGCGTTCTATGCCTGTAATAAAACATTCGGTAAGAAATGGGGACTCCAGCCAAAGATGACCCTTTGGATGTACACAGCCGTTGTGCGTCCAATTCTTACTTACGGCGCTATCGTTTGGTGGCCAAAAGTACAATATCGACAGAATAAAAAAAAGTACAGAGATCGGCGTGCGTGGGTTTCACAGGAGCAATGAGGTCTTGTCCAACAGATGCTCTCAGTGTGATCTTGCATCTGATCCCTCACCGAACTACACATCATAGACACAGCTATATGCATCGCAGTCCGGCTCAGGGAATATGGATGCTGGAGTACAAGGCCATATGGTCACGGCAAGGTCCTGGAGACGATACCAAGTGAACTGGTTGCGCCCTCGACCAACTACACTATACCCAAACTCAACTTCAGAAAATCCTTCTTAGCAAAATTCCCTTCCAGAGAAGAATAGAAGAACGGAAGCGTTACCTGCAACTATGATATAGGGATATACACGGACGGTTCGAAGATGGACTGCGGAGTTGGCGCAGGCATCTTCTCTGACCAGCTGAATATATCAAGGTCTTTCCGTCTCCCTGCTAGCGTCTTCCAAGTGGAGCTTCTTGCGATTCGAGAAGCCAGCCGCCTGCTACACAATCTTCCAACATCTAATCACAATATCGCTATTTTTTCGGATAGCCAGGCTGCCATCAAGGCCATTGATGCGGTCTGCATCTCTTCAAAACTGGTAGAGCAATGCCGGTTTGAATTGAATCAACAAAGCACTCACTCGAGAATCACTCTCATCTGGGTCCCAGGGCACAGCAACCATGAGGGAAATGAGCGCGCTGATGAGCTGGACAGGCGAGGGTCGGCCCTTAACGGCTCTCTAGCAGAAAGAGTCGACATTCCGCTTGGTGCCGTTAAGGGCTATATTCACCTTCACTTCCTCCAGCTAGCCAATCGCGGGTGGAACAACCTCACAAGCTGTGTCATATCTAGGAAGACGTGGCCCAGTTTTAACAAACCCAGGTCAAAAGAGTTACTAGGCAAACCAAGACCAGTTATTGCCAAAATCGTATTATCACAGGTCACTGGCCAGTTGGAGACCATGCGGCCAAGCTTGGTATCCCCCACAACACCTTTTGTTGGAGCTGCAAGTATATTAATGAGAAAGAATCTCCATGTCATTTCCTTTGCAGATGTCCGGCCCTGGCGAGGATCAGACAACAAACTCTTGGCAAACCCTTCTTCGAGGATCTAAGAGAGATAGCGGACAAGAGGATTGGAGAACTAATCCTCTTCCTGAACTCCACGGGCTGAGTTTAAACATAACATCCCTTTTTAACTAACCACTACAATAGGTATACACGAGTCCGTGGTAACAAAACGGCGCACCTTAAGCGCTAATTGGGTTCTTTTTGGACCGCCACTTTACCTACCTACCTAGACCAACTGTTCGGGTCCATTGCGCCCAATTAGTCATTCCCGGGAACGATGTAGAGATGGTCCGTTGTTAGAACCGCCCAAATAGTGATGATGATGATAGTGATGATGATAGAGGACGAGGGGCCGGGTACACCGGTGCCAGTAGTCCACTACGGGAGTAAGAGCGCTGCCGTTGGCCCATTAAGGGCTCCTCCGCCACCATCTCTTTTCCAATGTCCTGACCAACATTGGAAATTCCTTACCGACCTGTGATCCGAATACGTCGAAGCAGCTCGCGCAAGGTATTCACTAAGTTCAACCTAACTTAGATAGGAACTCCGCCTGAAATACACTGCCGTGATTCGGAAGTCTTGATGATATTGCAATTTCGGGTTTTGCTGAGTAGATACCCGAACCCACTCCATCGTTTGTCTTGGACCCGTCAGTGAAGACTGAAATGCTATGTGGATTGATGACGCTACCATCTGGCCACTGTTCTGACGTTTAGATTAAAGTCGGAAGATGGCGGATGGTAGTCTGTAGTGGAGTTCTAGGTGATTCCACCTCGCGATATTATGTTTGCCCATGTGACCCTTTCTCCACAAGTTGGATTGTTTTAGACGCAGGGCACTCATCGTGGTACAGGTCTAGTGGTATCAGTGCGAGAATTATTTCAAAGGCTGTGGTCGGGGTGGTTCTGATGGCGCCAGCGAATACTATGCAAGCGAGTCTCTGGATCTTTGTCAGTTCTTTGATGATTTTCTCTGCTGCTGGCCACCAGACAATGCACCCATATGTTAGGATGGGTATGACTATGTGTAACGGCTGCGCCATCCTTTATGTCGGTATGTAAACATTGAATAACTTTGACATTGATCAACCGATTGACTTGAGTAGATATGTTTTTAAAACTTCAATTCAGTACAATTCAGTAACCACAAATCGCTTCACTCCGAAACAACGCACCAAAGTAGTGACGCTGTACATTGAAGATAGTCATTCAGTTGTGTTAACTCAACGTGCATATCGTCGAAAATATCGTGACCAACAAGCACCGTTTGACAACACTATTCGTCGTTTGGTGTCGAATTGTGTTGAGCACGGGACAGTGGGAGATCGTCGACATGCCGTTCATCAACACCCAAGACGTTCCAATGAACTGGTTGAAGCGGTAAGAGGGAGTATTGCCGAGAACCCACTTGTATCGTATCGTCACCGCGCTCGGCATTTTGGCGCCAGTGGAACCACCTTGTGGCGCATTTGGAAGAATGATTTCCATTTGTTTCCGTATAAAGTGCAATTGACTCAAAGAATATTGCCGACAGATCGTCCACGTCGCTTGGAATACGGCCAAACAGTCGCTCGAATGATTGACACTGAACCTGATTTTTGGAAGCAATTTTTGATGACCGACGATGCCCATTTCACACTCTTTGGCGTCGTTAACAAACAAAATTGCCGCATTTTTGGAACGGAGAACCACACGAGATCGAAGAAACACCATTGCATGACCAAAAAGTGAACATGGCGCAGAACAGTCGAGAAGGAAGCACGGCAGTTAGGGGAACGTTGGGGAGAACTCAGACACATTGCCAGAAACCATACACGATGGCGCGTAGGCGCAGTAGAGGCCCTATGACCCACAAGGGGATACAGGACATAACTAACTATGGCCAACAAGTGACTGTTTGGGTGGGCGTTTGCGCCAAAACCATAATTGGACCATTTTTCCTCAGAGAAGGCGAAACAGTCAATGGGAATCGATATCGGTGGATGTTGCCTCATTATGTCTGCCCACAAATGTGTGAAAAAGGTCTCGACGGTTACTGGTTTCAAAAAGACCCTGCGCCATGCCACCACTGCAAATCAAACAATGCAGTTTCTGCAACGAAAATTCCCTGGACGTGTGCTGTCAAAAAATGGCGGCATTGACTGGCCACCCAGATTTGACCTCTTCTTTTTGTCAGGTTATTTGAAAGCAAAGTGTACGTCAGCAAGCCTCTGACCATTGACAAGCTCAAGGCAAACATTCGTGCCGAAATCATCGCTATACCGCCCGACATGCCCGAAAAAGTAATGGAAAACTCAGCAAAAGGGCATATTTTGCTTTGGTCAATAGAGGCGGTCACTTGATTGATGTTGTATTCTACAACTATTCCAAATAAATTGTAAAGGACGAAATTAAATAAGAATACCTCAAGTTATTCAATATTCACATACCGACGTAAAAGATGGTGCACCCTGTACATCCAGTGAATAATGACAGGCTTGGGTCTCAATAGGCAATGTACGCTTTCTTTATTCTTTCGGATGTGTTTTCTCTACAGCTCAGCTTGTGGTCAAGCATGTACCCTAGGTACCGTGCTTTGTTCGAGACTTGGAGTGGAGTGCCGTCGGGTCACAGGGGTCCGAAAGGTGGAATTTTTCTTTTGTTAACTCCACCATTTAACTTGAGACCCTTTTCAAAGCTTCGTTTAGATACTATCCAAGATCTACATAAAACAAACTCCTGTTGTTTCAGAATGGTATTGAATCTTGTATTTGACAGGTTATATCTCCAACTTTTCAAACTTGTGGTGTACTATTCCCAACCTTGCAATCATTTATAAGTCACTCATAAGCTGATCCTAAAAGGTTAGTCATACGAAGGGCTTGCGTAGGAAACAACAGAAATTTTGTAACAACATCCCCCACATGTTGCCTAAAGTATCCGAATTCAAGAACACCCATCTTTATTACAACATTAATGTCATAATTACCAGTCGTTTCTATAGTGTCGAACAAACTTGTGCCACCCACTCTGAGCTCGATGCTGTGTCACAAATAATTAACCAGCACTGCTGAGTCATCGGTCACCCCATTTGGTCTAATTACCGCCACATAATCCAACATGCAATGCTGCCTAGCTCACCCAGCGCCAGGCTAGATAATTCCCCGAAATTATGTTACTAATATCTCCCATCGGATTGAAGCTCATTTTGGGAGTAAAATTAAAACAAATTCGTGAGAATTATACCAACAAATGTGCACAGTCACACAAGTGAATATGATGTCACAGGGGGCAACATCCGGAACATGGTTTTTAAATTTGGATACCCACCTCCTCCGCTGAATCCATGCACACATAATTAATGCAAAATCAATAGATACTCGTGCACGCAAAAATAATGGAAATATTAATTTTGCACACCGTGGCTGCTGCTGCTGCCATATGGTCAGATACAAGATACAGCACAAGTTCGATACAAAGTTTTGTCGTGGAAAATTCACATTTTCGAAGGTTTTTCACACGCTCTCCATGGCTGGTGGCGTCGTTATCGTCGTGCTTATAGAAAATGCCATGGCTGCTGGATGAGGAAAACTTAAAGTTGTGTGTAGTACAACGTTTATCGTTAAAACAAAAACAAAAAATATTATTGCTCTAAACTGGATTCTAATTGTCGTGGGCCGATGCTGAACGCTCTGTGTTCCATCTCTATCGAGAAAGAACTAGAATCCGTTTGGGGTTTTGGAGGGAAAAAGTATCTACCCACTCGATAGATACTGAGAAAATGTTGTTTTAACTAAAAATGGAGTGATTGCGTATAAAGATATAGCTTGTTGTTGTTTTTTTTAACCAAATACGTTGGCTGGAACCATGGTGGTTACGTTAAAGATGCTTTGTTGGGCTTGAGTTGCGGTGCTGTAATAACTTGTTTTGTAACTGTGTGCTTGGAATCGAAGGAGACTTTTTGTTTTTTGTAGGACACGACGGTGGGTGAGGGTTCATTGATTTCTTGTGGACACAACCATTTTAGGTTGAAGTTAAATGCAAATATCTGTGGTTAACTGAAGTTCCATGGAAGGTATCTTCTCTGTTTGGTGTCTAAATTAAATTCAGCGCGTGTGGATTTTGGTTGCCAAATTTTTTGCAAATATATTTGCCAAGAGGTGTGTCCGATCTTAGTATTCAATTCAAATTCGTATTTGAGTGAAAAAGTTGCATTGAAGGTCGATCGATTTCTATGTTTATCATCACATACCGATCGAGTTGGTCTAGCAACTGAAGCATGTTGGTTTTAGATTTGAATCTGTTAAGAGCGAGTCCCAATCCAAAGGCAGCTTAGGCCCATTCGTTAGATACTTGCTCCGTATTCAGATAACCTAACGTACATACGAGTATATCAAAAGAGTAAAAGAGCGAATGTTCCAATAATGATTCTGTTGATCATATTTCTAAGCATTAACCTGCGAAAATCGTGGAATAATCATTCAATAGATGGTGATATAAATTTCTAAGGTTACTTAGATCCATCACTTTCTTTCTTTCCGCTTCCCAGATCACTGTACAGTATTTCAGGCGGAAATCATGGCGATCAAGGAAGCGTTGTCCATGTAACATTTTCACTACAGTCAAGCTACAATAAAGTCGCTCTTTCACTTCAAAGGCCGCCTTAAACTGCAGTTTGTCTCTCACGGAGATGACGGAGTAGTTCAACAGTCTCTCACGGAGATGACGGAGCATTTCAACATTCACCTGAGCTGAGTGCCAGGCCACAGAGGCATTCCGGGGAACTGCAAGACTGACAAGCTCGCCTGACATGGTATACCTTTAAGGATTCTGCGGAAATGCCAAACCCCGAGTATACCCATCCCTACTTCTTCTTCCTTTTATCAGCGAGGTTATGATCCGAAAATAAGGGATCACAACCCTCCCACTTCACCGTATTTCTACTGATCCGCCTGTGGGGTTCGCCTGCCCATCCCTACATCTACTAAAATTAAACGCTTTAAGCAAAACCAACCACGGATGGGAAAATGCTTCAACGTGTCTTATTTCGAGACAGGTCTGTCCTGGGCTAGATCAGAAACACAGTGCCAGATCAGCTTCGTTGTGGGTGTCCTCATCGGATACTGTCTGATGGGTCAACATGCTTAAAGGTTTGGCCTCTTTTTTAACGACTTTTGAGCTGTGGAGACGAAGAGGGGGAGGAAACTATCCTTCACTTCCTATGCACATGGCCAGTCGTGTCCCGAAAAAAGACTGCTCCATCTAGGGACTCCTTTCTTCGATGAGCTCGACGAACTGGCGTCCTCAGACGACATCAGCATCCCTCTTCTTCTTTCTTCTTCTTCCTTTTATCAGCGAGGTTATGATCCGAAAACAAGGGATCACAACCCTCCCACTTCACCGCATTTCTACTGATCCGCCTGTGGGATTCGAGAAGGTTCGAGAAGGTGATATTCTCATTTTGTTAGGGTGGTCACTAAGGAAGCTCACAACTCTTCTTATATCGTTTCTGCTCTATTTAAGGATATCAATTGCCTTTTTTGGAAGGATCGGATAGCTCTTTCAGCTCGTCTAAGACCTTGGGTGTTGTTGCAGTGGGAAATGCACATGTTGCACTGTTTAGGGTAATAGAATCAAATATTCCACAAACGGGTTCTGGTACAATGAACAACTCAGTGGAGCCATTTCTAGCAAGCAGATCTACAGTTTATTGCCATCAACGCCCACGTGCCACGGTACACACTACAATGTTTAAGCAGCTTAAAACTAATTTCAAACTAATCAGTGGAAGATCAGTGCTTTGGGCACCGTGGCTGTCGTGAGTACTTGTATGTGGATGGTGGTACCTTTGATGCCTGACTGAGTGCAGGTTTATACTATTGGGATATGATGGCGATGTAAGTTACTCAGTTAGGGCTAACTTAAGCCATTAATAAAGTTTCTTTAATATCAGGAAAGTCATGTAGTTACTATGCCACCTGAATGCTTACGGAATTGAACCTTTGAAATGCCTATAGATACATTATATACGAGACAATTCAAGGAAACGAAATACGTTTCGGTTCACCAAACAACAATTTTTAACAGAACGTGTTTCCTGTGAGTCGCAAAATCAAGGAAGTATCTGCAAAAAACTCATAAAGCAATGAATGATAAATGATTCTAAACAGATAAATTCAAGCAACCACAGGATACCTTCAGCGACTTGTGAGAACAAAATATTTACACTCAGCAGATATATCCCACTCCTCCATTCATACCACAATGTTCAGAGGTTATTCGAGGTTAACCACCTAACCGACGCGACCATAAACCAAAATGAAGTAACAAAAAAAAAAAAAGATAAAAATAAGTATCTTTACTATGAATACCACTCTCGCACACAGGAAGTCATTGTGTGGCGGTGGTATGGTAAAAGAAAGTTGTCATTACCTTGCGGTAGTTTTGTACATCGTTTGCAACTATTGCCTACTACTTCGTGATTTTGTTAGTTTTCTTGTTTTGCAAGCCTAATTGTTAACGGATACATAATTTCACTTTCAAATTACTACCTGCCATCCCATACACCGCCAAACGCTCACCATGGCCCCCGGGTTGTACTTTGAATGACAATAAGTTCACATAGGTCAACCACTTTGCGGAAACACTTTGTGATGCTACTTCCCATCACCCATCAGCGCTTCGGGGAGTAGCAGTGATAATTAGTTTCAATTATTTATTTGCTGGGAAGAGTTTTGGAAGCTAGTGTTACGTCAGCTATTATGGAATTCATGTAATTTTATGCCATTATAGCGTCAGATTGTTACACTATCAAAATGTCAGAATGCCAGAGTGAATATAAATCCATTAATCACTTTCGATATCTACAATGTAGCTCCAACTCTAACAATCAGCTAGTACTTGAGAGGTCTTTATTACCTGCCTCAGAACCCACAACAGATATAATGGATTAACTGTTTAAATAATGAATCAAAGGCGTAACGTATCCATTTTTAGATTTTTTTTTATAGCCATTCACGCAAGATGATCCAAGCTCTTTCTTTGAACTGTCTACAGATACATATTCTTCTGCAGAATTAGCCGAGTCATGGATTAAGACGGTATTTCCACTAGAAAAGTCATCGTCTCTATCTATAGATTCTCCAAAAGGAAAAAAAATAATTGTAGCTGTTTATTTACCAAAAAAAGATTTGAAGATTAAGCACCTTATTATTGAGGTCAATTATTAGAAGTTGCTAACTTGGTAACTTCAAAAATGGAAGACGGGTTTTGACCTTTTGGTTATGGTGCTAGTTTACGATGAAGTGGTGAGTAAGACTTTTTCTTTCTAAAGACTGTGGAGAGTAACAAAAGCTTTGATCAGTCATTAAGACTCCTACTCTCATCTTTATCTGTTCCCCTTAAGGTAATTCAATGTTTGGGATTTTTTAGAACTTTGGAATTAGTAACACCACAATTCGATACAACAGGAGAATGATTGAAATGCGTAAACGGAAGTGGAAAATTCAAGTTGTAGTTCCTCGCAGATTTATAAATATTTGTCTTTCAAGCACGCACTCCACAATAGAGCAAGTGCACAGAATAACAACTGGAATCGAAACAGTATTAGAGTTAGAGGACCTATGTCACCCAGGTTGAGGCCCAGGTTCACCCCGAACTGTAGCGCCACCTAAGTAAGACCTATGTCACATTGAGCTGAAAGACCTCCTGGAACTCAAATCTCTATCTTAGTGGTTCTGAACAAGCAATTCATTAGAAAAGAAAGTATGTTCCGTAGACGTAGAACAGACTTTTGACAAAGTATGGCATGAAGGTTTGAAGAACAATACTTCCACCAAATGGAGTCTTATTTAACATCGAGTTACTTTCGTATAAAATAAGAAAACAGTTTCTCTAAGCGAATGCAGATCAAAACTGGAGTTGCTCAAGGAAGTGTCGTCGGGCCTCCGCTTTAAAGATACCTCCTCTATACCAAAGATCTACCAACAACACCCTACACTAAGACCACAACCTTTGACGATGGCAGTCAGAGACACACCGCTAGATTTGACGCAAAAACTAAAAAACTGCAACAGATCAAATAGACAGGTGGACTCATGGCGGATAAAACTTAGTTCCAGCAAATCGGTACATACTGACTTCACAAATAAGCCTGTCTCGTACTCCCCTATAGCAACATCAGGCACGGCAATACCATACCCGTACGCTAATACAGCGAAGTATTTAGCTATGACCCTAGATCCCAAGCTTCGTTGGAAGCAACATCGGCGTCTTGGACAGAGCGCCACAATAGACAGATATAATTTTGAGGTAGTAAAGGATTTTGTCTACCTCGGCTCTATGGTGAGCTCCACAAATGACATCAGTAGGGAGATCACACGAAGAATTACTCTTGCCAATCGTTGTTTGTATGGCCTAAGACGGCAATTGACTAACAAAGCCCTATCTCGAACTACTAAGGTAACTCTTTATGAGACACTAATCACTATTGTATGGCGCAGAGGTATGGGCTTTGTCAAAACCGGATGAGTATGCCCTTGGTTATTTTGTGAGAGGAGTTCTGCGAGCGATCTTTAGGTTAGGTAAGGTTGAAGTGGCTGCCAGCTGAGAAACGCCAACACACTTAGACCAATAATAGGTCCATTGTGATACCACATGGATCATGGGAGAAATTTCCTCCTACCTACTCGTTAAACCATTTTGAGCTTCTTATGAAGCGTAGGAGGCTCTAAATATCGATGTTTTTCAGGTCGCCTATGTCGTTGTAATAGAGGGCTCCTAGGTGAAGCTTTCGTCTACAGGAGAGAGCTGAGCAGAAACAAAGAAGGTGAATAGTTTCTTCCTCTTCTTCGTCCATGCAGCTTCTACAAAAGTCGTTCGCAAAAACTCCTAGCCTTGCAGCATGCTTGCCTATTAGACCGTGCCCAGTGATGACACCTATTATAGCGCCGATATGCAATCTGTTGAGAGAAATTAAATTCTTAGAACGTTTAACATCCAGCTTCGGCCAAATTTGTTTTGTCGCTAGACATGTGGATCCACTTGTCTACCTAAGGTTCGTACTCTCGATAGCATCTAGCTTAAATTTGAGTTTGCAAGTAGCGATTGGTATACCTAAGGAGCCTTTGTCCGGCAGGATGGGTATAGTTGTTCCTATTCTGGCGAGTTCGTCGGCCTTACAATTCCGTGGAATGTCCCTATGCTCCGGCACCCAACACAGGTGAATATTGAACTGCTCAGCCATCTCAATGAGAGACGAACGGCAGTCTAGAGCTACTAAGGAATTTACAGATTCCAAGGATTTGATTGTTGCTTGGCTGTCTGAAGAGATGCGGATATTTTTAGCAGATATCACGTTTTTCTTAAGCCAAGATAAGACTTCTTTGATCGGCAAAATTTCCGCCTGGAACACGCTACAATGATTTGGAAGACGGAAGGATAGCTTAAGATTAAGCCTGTCAGAGGAAACACCTCCACCAACTCCGTTCTTGGATTTTGAGCCGTCAGTGTAGAAGTGGATTGACCCATCTTCTAAGAATATGTCATCATTCCAGAGTGATCTGGAGGGGATTGTGATGAGGAAGTTCTTGTCAAAATTTAGACGTGGGATGGTGTAGTCCGTGTTTTCGGGAGAGATTTTACATTTATTCAAAATAAAATGGAACTGTTAGGTAGATTCGAGGCGAACGGCTGCATTCGCTGCCATTTGCTTGCTAAATATATCGAGGGGCATCAGATGAAACAAAATGTCCAG
This sequence comes from Brachypalpus laphriformis, assembly GCA_945910035.1. NCBI lineage: Eukaryota > Metazoa > Arthropoda > Insecta > Diptera > Syrphidae > Brachypalpus > Brachypalpus laphriformis. Next base: position 162,649,583 of record OX246756.1, read on the forward strand.
TGCCGCAGAGGGGGTTGTACGTAGTGCTCCGCCTATACACAGACAAGCTGTGCGCTGGACTTTACTTAGATAATCGCGATTTATAGCTTTTTCTAAGGCCGTCCACCAGACAATAACCCCGTATGTGAGTATCGGTCTAATGACCAAGATGAAGAGCCAGTAAGTGATTCGGGGTTGTAAACGGGGTTGTGATGTAAAGCAACATCATCTGCATAAGCGATTGCTGTGCCTTCCATGGTTATCAGTAGCTCATTGATCACCAAATTCCACAAAAGGGGGGATAGAACACCATCTTGCGGAGTGCCTCTGCTGACAGACCTTCTGGCAGACGTCCCACCCAGCTTAGAGTTGATAATTCGACCATTAAGCAGTAGATTAATCATTTTGCAAAGTGAGCTGTCGACTGATGAACCAAAACGTTTGATGGACCAGAAGTTTGTATTTCACAAAAGAATGCACGTGACATGTCTTCTTCTTCTTCTTCCTTTTATCAGCGAGGCTATGATACGAAAACAAGGGATCACAGCCCTCCCACTTCACTGCATTTCTACTGATCCGCCTGTGGGGTTCGCCTATTTGACCTCAGAAAATATCGGCAGGCCTGCCGATTTTGGATCACTCGGTTACTGAGGCCAATGAAATGCCGATGTCGTCGCATTTGTCTGATCCAGGCGTTTATAGGCCTGCCTTTCCTACATCGCGATGTCTTTGGAACGTGCATAGATATTGCCTTTTTAACAGGGTTCAAATGATCTCTTCTTTGAACGTGGCAATACCAGCTGAGCCGGTCGCGCTCTAATTTGTGTACGATGGTTTCCTTGATGTGAAAGCTTCCACGGATCTTCGAACTTCTTATTCGATCAAGCTTGGTCACTCCTGCTGTCATGCGAAGCATCTTCATCTCAGCTGCCGTTAATTTACTCTCATACTTTTTGTACATCGTCCAACATTGTGAACCGTATGTGAGTGCTGGACGTACAACTGCGGTGTAGAGCCTTCCTTTCAACTTAGGGGGCATTTTTCTGTCACAGAAGATAGCGGAATTTTCTCGCCACTTCATCCACCCTACGCTTACACGATGATTGATGTCGTCATCACAAGTTGCTTTGCTATTGATCATAGATCCCAGATATTTGAACTTTTCGCACTTGGGAAGCACTGTTCCATTCAAATAAATGTCTGGAATAGGCCTGAGTGGATCAGAGAACGGGCAGCACAAGTACTCTGTCTTTTTTGAACTAATGCGATACCCATTTCCCTCCAAAACGTCCACCCACACATCAAGTGCTCGTTGCAGGGATGTAGGATCCTCACTTATGATGGCTCCATCGTCAGCAAAGAATAACTGATGTACCTTGGGGTCCATCACTTTACCTTCAAGCAGATAATCAAGGACTGTAATAAAGAGCAAAGGACTTAAAACGCTTCCCTGGTGCACCCCGACTTTGATTGGGAACTCTTCGGTTACTCCAGCGGGACATCTTACTCTTGTCTTTGCTCTTTCGTACATGTCCATGATCATCTGTATATAGGTTTCTGGAACCCCTCGATGTCTTAGCGCCACCGACGTGACATGTCATCATTACAAAATGTTTAACAAAAAGCTATACTTCCGCATAGCTCGCCAAATTATACGATACATAGCAGGAAATCTATTGATGTACATGAGAAAACAATTGCTCAAAACTGACATGGGAAACTTTGATAAAAACTGAACCATGTATGGTACTATACACTCAAATCGAGAACGTGCACTTTATTTAATTACCGATAAAGCCTTCGGCGTTTAAAATGCACAACGAATAACGTTGACTCCGAAAATACAAAAGTTCTACGGGACAAAAAGTAGACGCACTGACCTCTGCCCGTCCCCCCTATGGTTCCACCGCCCATTTAATCGCCAGTTTTGTTGTATTTGCATCACCAGCTTCTGAAAGAAGATTTTTTTTTATGGTTGACTGCAAATTGTTGCAATTAACTAAAACTTAAGTGATGTATGCAGCTTATAACCTTTAACAACGTTTGATTATTTTGTGACATCAAATGATGAGAATAGTAAATTGCTTAGTTGCAAAACAATTATATGCAAAGTGACTGGTAGCATATGAAAGTGAATGGGAATGACATCAGTTTCCATCAGTGTGGTTACTTTGGATAAAGTAAAGGTTAGCGATGCTATTAGTTTGCTTAAAATGTTGAATCTAGATCTTCTTGGTTTGAAAATAGGACGAATGGCAACTACATAGTTTGTAATCTAAAGAGAGCTGATAAACACCTCATACAACTTGACCTTCATATTCAATATAGTATCTCAGCATGTAGTGCGGTTAGACTAAAAGAAACTGGGTGCTGGTATACGAACCCATATGGTCACAGCAACATCCTGAATATGATGTTGACACCGACCACACAACACCCAAAGTAAACCTCAGAAATCGTTACATCAAAGTCAGTTTCCCATCCAGAGTAGAGTGGGATAAAAGGCGAAGAGGCAAATGAGTACGAAATCACAATCTTCACCGATGGTTCGAAAATAGACTGTGGATTAGGTGACACACTCAATATATCAAAATCATACCGGCTACCGGATTTGTGGAGTGTCTTCCAGGTGGAAGTACTTGATGTACGAGAAGCTTCCCGTTTACTGAAATAGAACCCAACACGCTTTAGTATCATCACCATCCTCATTGGCCACCATCTGCCAGGCTGCTATCAAGGCAATAGTTTCCACTACGTCATCTTCCAAACTTATGGAACAGTGCAAAAAGGAACACGCCTCGCTGGGTCATCCGCTCAGGATCACTCTCCTCTTGGTGCCGAGGCACAGCAACAGAGGAAATTGAGAGAGCTGATGAACTTGCAAGGCGCAGACAGATCCCTTGCGGAGGCGGTTCTTGTGCCGTTGGGGGCACTCAAGGGAAGTATCTTCTCGCAATTTCCTTCAAAGGCCAACATCAGATGACACAGATCGCGGAACTGCATCATATCTTGGCAAATGTGACCCAACTACAACTGGCAGAGAACACAAGATCTGCAAATCAGAAAGCATGCAGATATTTCTAGAATTATCGCGATTAGTACAGCCCCTGGCTTATTGGGATCCACGCGGCCAGACTAGGCATTGCATTATCGCAGCTAGAATATTGTTAACGAGAAAGAAACAATCTTTCATTTCCTTTGTCCGGCTTTAGATAGGGCCAGTCAACACGTAATAGGCAAACTCATCTTGGACAATCTGATAAAAAATATCGGAGGAAAGTATCGGAGAAGTAATGCATTTTGTTGTATCGATCAAAGAATCGCTATTTTAATTGATAGTCAAGCTGCTATCAAAGCCATTGCCTCGGAAACCATTTCCTCGAAATTAGTACTAGAATGCCGACAGGAGCTGGCCTCGCTAGATGGCCAATGCATGGTGACCCTAGTCTGGGTTCCAGGCCACAGCAACGTTGATGGCAACTAACATGCTGACGAACTGGCCAGGCGAGGCTCAGCCCTTCAATGCTCACTTGCGGAACTTGTTTACACCTCGCTCGGAGCAATTAAGGCAAACATCTCCTCAATCTTTCTTAGATAAGTTAACCTTAAATGGTCCAGGTTAACGAACTGCGTCATATCCAGAAAGGTGTGGCCTAACTACAACAAGACCAAAACAACCGCCCTATTGAACAGAACGCGCAAAGACATTGCCCGTATAATCGCGATAATCACGGGACACTGGGCGGTAGGAGAGCACGCAGCCAAACTAGGTATCCCATATAATACACATTGCTGTAGTTGCAACATAGCCACCGAAAAGGAAACAATTATCCACTACATGTGCACTTGTCCAGCACTAGCTAGGGCTAGACATCAAGCGTTAGGCAAACCCTTCTACAATTCACTTGAGGAGATCTCGGGTAAAAACATAAATGAGCTAACCCTCTTCTTAAACTCCACAGGCTGGCTCTAGATTGTCCTCATCAACACACATCAACATCCAAGGTCGCATGAGTCGTGGTATCAAAACGGCACAACTGTGCTAATTGGGTCTTTGTTTTACAGAACCGCCTCTTCTACTTACCTACCTAATACATTTTGTTAATGCCACAGGGTGGATTTAAAGACGTTCACTTCATTTTTACGTATCACTGAATTCAGCATCCGATAAGGTCACCTGAGTTGTGGTATTAAAATGGCGTTAAAGCGCTTATTTGTTACATCAGCTTCTACCTACCTATCATACCTTCAGAAAGTGTTTACAGAATACACAACCGATTCCGGGCAATTCGTCAAAAGGCTTGGTCCCTATTTATCCCCTTCTCCATGGTGTATGCTCGGCAGCACGGGAGCTTTTCCGAGTACGCCTGGCTTTGCTTTAGATGCTTTGCTGAACTTAGCTCCCCTCGATACTTATATCTTGGGTTGCACTATCAAAGCCATCCATCGTCTTAGGCGGGGCGGTTTTTTTTGTATACTCCACACTGGAAGTTTGATGACACAGACACTTATCTTACGACTCTGGTCTTATGGATATGCCGCCTGATGCAATGACACCAGAGCTTCAGCTGATGCGCAAATTCAGAGTCGACTTTCCTTGCGTTCAGGACTGGCTTCGGCCATAGTCTGAGCCGGGAATGGAATGCACGGATGGTTCCAAAACCAATCAAGGGTCTGGTGCTGGTGTATTCGTGGAAGACGACAACATTAGAATTCTTTTCTCGTCAGGCAAATATGCGTCTGTTTTCCAAGCGGAAACTTATGCAATCCTAATGGCCATGAACCCCCATGGCCATGAAGAACAGGTGGAAGGGGGCCGTAGCATTTGTATCTGCGCTGCACTTAAGGACTTGCTTAACCCTTTAACCACTTCCAAAATAGTTCGCGAAAACAAAAACTCTTTGAACTCGGTCGCAAGGCTGAATTCTCTGTCTCTTATTTGGATCCCAGGTCACACTGGGATCTTGGGGAACGAGATCTCCGATGAGATTTCTAGACAAGGCTTAGATGAGGCTTTCTCAGGTCCCGAACCCGCGTTGGGTCTCCCTGCGTCCTCGGTTAGGACTTCCATTGACGATAGGGTCTCACACGAGCACAATTGTGTGCGGCATGACTCTCCAGGATGCAGGTTGACTAAGCGTATGCTCCCAGACGTCTGTAAGAAATCAGCGGCATTCTTGCTGTTTCTCAGCAGAAAAGACTGTAGACAACTTATTGGCGTCTGGACAGCCCTTGTTGCTTTTGCCAAGCACCTTAACATGCTGGGCTTACGTGATACTTCAATCTGCGATGCTTGTGGAGAGAGCGACGACACCGCGGAAGATTATCCCTGTGAGTGTCCGGCCTTTGCTCGTATCAGGTGGCAGATCCTCTGTGCTAATGTGGTGAGTGCTGGTACTGTAAGCTCCTCATCACTGAAGTGGTTGCTTGGCTTTCTTAAAGTCTGAGTGCGTCTGAGTTCTCCAGTCGAGTGTTTCCTATCCCGACGAAAAAAAAAGTATACTTATGTCATGTATCCCCTTGTGGGTCCTAGGGCCTCTACGGATGGCCTACGCGCCATCGTGTACGGTTTCTGGCAATGTGTCTGAGTTCTCCCCAACTTTTCCCTAACTGCCGTGCCTCCTTCTTGACTGTTCTGCGCCATGTTCTCCTCGGAAAAAAAGTATGCTCGTTAGATACTCGTATGTCTGTCTACCCGTTCCTGTATTTTTCTATTCCTTTTATATAGGCTCCTGAAAGTCTGAAGCAATACAAGTTAAAATTTGCTCAATCCCCACACGAAAAGCCCTTTATTTCATGTTTTTACTAGAAATCACAAAAGGTTGTATTAACGAAGAATATAAGCATTGATATCCTCTATAATCCGTCCGTGCATTAAATAAAGTTACGCCCACTTTTTAGAGGCGTTTCCTTAAAAAACAGATTTTAGTGAAATTTCTAACAAATCAAAGAAAAGTGTACATATATGTATGTTTCCAAGTAGAACGTTTTCATTGCATAACTCTACGCCCCCTTTAATTGGGCGTTTAATAGGGTATCATACGACCTGCTTCCAATGGATTGTAACCCTGGTTTATGTTTATTCCTCTCGTCAACGGAAGTCACTGTCAATCATTTTAATTTCTTGGTACCTCTCTAGCAGCGACTAACCAGAGTTTTACCACAAAAGACCTTCCTTGGTCTATGTGTGTTGGCGTAAGCTGGCAGCCACTTCAATCTAACCAGAGTTTTAGTAGTCATTATATTCACCGCATCAGAAGTTTTGCTTACTATTTTCAAAATCATTTCAACTAGGGGATATATCTTGACATACATATAAACAGAATGAAAACAGTCTTCACTTAACCGACTGTCAGGTCACTTGGCATGCCAACATATCTTCTTTAACCCTCTTCCAGGTAAATGTTAAAAATTTACTCTGTCAAGAAGTTTACCAGCTTCGAAGCCCACAGGCGGATCAGTGGAAGTGCGATGAAGTGGGAGGGTTGTTATCCCTTGTTTTCGGATCATAACCTCGCTGATAAAAGGAAGAAGAAGAAGAAGAAGTTTACCAGCTTTCATATAGCTCCTCTTTAACCATAGCGACATACAGATTTAGCTATCTGTTTACTGCAGAATTTCGAGTGAAAATCGAGAATAAGATTGACTTATTAGAGATGGTTTGACACTGCCCCAGTATTAGCTGTTATAATCAAAAATATCTGGTCCTTCAAACAGGATTTAGAGTACTCGTATTTCCAACCAGAGACAAGTGATTAGAACTCCCCATAAAGCATTCACATGGCAACTGTTAACATTATTATGAAAGCATCCAATCCATATTCATAGCTGTAAAGCAAAGTCATGAAATTTAAAATTTTAAAGGGTACCCCACGATTAATAAATCGCATAAATATGGAACCACTTAACACCTAACCTAACCGATACGAAATGTATCACTTAACTATGTGAAGTGGCCAATAAATTCTTCTTTGCCCAACACCTTCTTCAACCCAACATGTAGCGCAGAGCACTGAGACTGCGGTATCGACATACCTTCTGCAATAAATGAAAACCCTCCTCGAGTGTTACTTTGTATGTATGGCACGTATGCATTCATCAGATACGGCTACGACGGATATCCACCTTAGATTCTCTCCACCCGCCCAACCGCTAACTGATTTAAGTTGCCAAGGGATCTCTGGACAAGTGTTCGGCGAAAACAGAATCAATTTATGACGTCTGAAGTGGTTTCTGAATGACTTTTCCCGATTGGATTGGATTTTCCTCCTCCTCTGTGAGTGAGACAGAGTTTCCCCTTTTTTTCTCGACTGTGCAGGCGGCCTTCTCCAGGGAATTGTGTCGGACCGATGAAAATTGTATTTATTGTCAAGCAAATGGGGAAAACGAGAAATAGAAAGTTGCAAATCGTCGTTACAAAGTACCTAGCCGAGACCCTACCGTAAAATATTAACCACAAATCACCATCAAAGCTACAAAATACGGTCGGTGTATCTGTATCTTCAAATCTTCGTTGGTGTTTATTTATTTTTTTATTTTTTAATCTTCTTGCATAATGAATTCACTGTGGGTCTGGCCGTGTCGTCGTGAAAGTTTCGTCACATAATATGTATAAAAACCGTCGAACATAAATCCTCGTGGGTCCGTTTTGTGTTCGTGATGTCATTTTTGGAATGAAGTGGCCAAGTTAATTTCAAATTATGTTGTCTCTACTGCCCAGTGGATAGTCCCATTGATTCCACTTTCAATTTCAGTCTATAGGGCTTTCCTCTTCAGTGTGTAGGTCTAATCAGCGGCAGTCTATCATCATCATTAAAAATTCACTTTCAAGTTTCTATCTGTATCTTTTGCCTTCTTTTTCTGGTTCAAGATGAGGAAAATCTTTGATGGGAAATTTTCTCTTCGAAGAGACAGAGATAGCACATTGTGATGGAAATTAAATTTTCATTTAAGATGGCAATTGTCGTGTCAGTATATCTTGTCAGTTTGATCAATATCAGATGAGGTTGATCGTAATTCATTTGTTGTCGGTTTGTACGACATTTATTGGATGCGATTAATTGAAGTACGTTTTTCACGTTACATTAAATGCATTCAGATAAATTGATTAATGTAGCGAGAAGCACTTAAGTAGTTGGTTCAATCGAGTTTGAGTGAATGAAAGTATGTGATTGGTACAATAATTGTGGCCTTTGTCACCTGAGACGAAATTTAACTGACGTATACATTCACTCACTGACAAGAGCTGCAACCTCTATGTTCACTCTAGTTGTACTGGTAACGTCAATCTATAGAATTTTAGAAACCATTTCATTCGAATAGAAATCAAAAAAATCAAATTAAGTTCGCAAAATGCCGAGGTGTGAAATTTTTTTTTGAAGAAATCCTAAAAGGGATGGAAACTTCTTTTTTTTAACGCCGTCTATTCGAGTATTGTCACTAGCATGCTATTGATTACCAATGGCTTGCTTACTTACTTATATTTGCCCTGTATCTTCTCCCTGTATCGTAGGGCCTCTACTATGCCTACGCCGCCGTGCCTCCTTCGCGACTGTTCTGCGCTATGTTCTCAACAAACCGCCAGATATTCTGGATCCTGTGTTAAAGAGTTCTAATGCGTAGTATGGTTAGCTGTATGCAACTGTCACCTTTTTGAAACGTGTAACCAATTCACTGTGACTTTCGTCGTTGAATGGTTGTACCTATTGGTTGCTGACCCGTTCTCTGGTAGTGGTGTTCGTTAGAGATACAGTTGCGCCAGAAAATCCTTAAAATGTTCCGCAGATACCTGTTGACGAATGTTTGCAGCTTTCTCCTGATAATAATGGTCACTCTCCACGTACTGAATCCATATAGCAGCGTGGATTCAACATTGGAACAGAACAGACTTCGCTTGGTGTTCAAACTGATTGCATTTCTTAGCCATATTTTGGACGACAGCTCGAACGCGGACTTTGCTTTGACGACTCTCTTGGCTATGTCCAGTTCGGTTCCACCATCGGTCGAGCCAACGTGGTGCAAAATCCATGATCACAAAACTGGCTGTTTTCTGTGGATATTGTCCCTCGAACTCCTCACTTTATTTTTTTTATAATTTGCGCGCACGAGGATGTACATATTACACCCATAACATGTTTTTTCACAGTGCGGGCATTGGAAAGGATAGAGAGAGAGGAAAAAAGATTTGGCTTCAGAGAAACTCCGGGGGTGGCGGAGATTTTTGTTATTTTTTGTCTTTGCTTCTGATTCACAGTATTTTTTTCCCGATGTCATAGGCAAATTAAATTTCGACAGAGCGAACAATATTTTCAGCCATTTGACTAAACTTTTTCCAGTGTTATGCCTTAGCAGTAGTGTTCACATAAGCTTTTGCAATTGATCGGACAAACTTTGTATAGTAATTTCATGAGAAATAAATAAATGCTTGCTGAAATCAGGATTTGAACCATGTAGCATTAGCGTGGCAATTGATGATGTTACCACTACACCATTGTCACCCCATGACTCCTAAATACTATTCTTTATTCGGTGTTCGTACCTCTGGAAAGAATTCGGAGTGTACCACACCACGGTAATAAAAGAAAACAGTCAGCATGATCTTGATAATCGAGCAACTTTAACTCGATTTTTATTTATTTTTTTGTTTGGTTTCGGCTGGTTTCCGAAGCACCATCCCGAAGACTGTTGACTGGTTTGTATATTGTACTCGTCTTGTCTGTCGCTTGTCACTAGTTATAAAGCGTTTTATGATGATGGGGTCAGTAGAAGCTCGGGAAATCATGCCCTCAGCAACTAGCTTTCGATGCTCTTTTTGTACAAAATCGCAAAGCACTCAAAAGCAAAGCACTAACAAAAACAAATAGGTTCAACACACTGAATGATAGATAGGGCTCAAACTCCACGTGGTAACTCGTTCCAGTGGTATCAAATTCTTCTTCTTCCTTTTTTCGGCGAGGGTATGATCCGAAAACGCGGAATCATAACCCTCCCACTTCACCGCATTTCTACTGATCCGCCTGTGGGGTTCGCCTATTTGACCTCAGAAAATATCGACAGGTATCCCGATTTTGGATCGCTCGGTTACTGTGTGATCCGGGCGATTATAGGTCCGCCTCTCCTGTCTCGCGATGTCTTTGGAACGTGCATTGATATTGCCTTTTTAACAGGGTTCAAATGATCTCTTCTCTGAACGTGGCAATACCAGCTGAGCCGGTTGCACTCTATCTTTTGTACGATGGTTTCCTTGACGTGAAGGCTTCCACGGATCTTCGAACTTCTTATTCGATCAAGCTTTGTCACTCCTGTCATGCGAAGTATCTTCATCTCAGTTAGTTTAATCTCACACATCGTCCAACATTGTGAACGGTATGTGAGCGCTGGACGGAAAACTGCGGTGTAGAGCCTTCCTTTCAACTTAGGGGGCATTTTTCTGTCACAGAAGATAGTGGAATTTTCTCGCCACTTCATCCACCCTACGCTTACGCGATGATTGATGTCGTGATCATAGGTTGCTTTGCTATTGATCATAGATTCCAGATATTTGAACTTTTCGCACTTGGGAAGCACTGTTGCATTAAAATAAATGTCTGGAATAGGCCTGAGTGGATCAGAGAACGGGCAGCACAAGTACTTTTTCTTTTTTAAACTAATGCGATACCCATTTCCCTCCAAAACGTCCACCCAAACATCAAGTGCTCGTTGCAGGGATGTAGGATCCTCACTTATGATGGCTCCATTGTCAGCAAAGAATAAATGATGTACCTTGGGGTCCTTCACTATACCTTCAAGCAGATAGTCAAGGACTGTAATAAAGTGCAAAGGTCTTAAAACGATTCCCTGGTGTACCCCGAGTTTGATTGGGATCTCTTCGGTTACTTCATGTGCGGCATCTTACTCTTATCTTTGCTCTTTCGTACATGTCCATGATCATCTGTACATAGGTTTCTGAAGAATGAAAATGGTGGTGATATCTTTTATGTGCGTCTTTTAAATGAAAAATTCCGGGCTATTTGTGCGCTTAATGTAATGTGTATAAAAATTCAATCCGATCAATTGCGAAAGTATATCAGCATTATTGCGAAGGCACGAAACTGGCAGTTGGTTGATTATATGACTGGAAAAAAATTATTCGTTCTGTTGGATGATTAATATGGCTATGACATCAGGTGATCGAGAAAAAAAAATACTGTGAATCAGAAGCAAATGCAAAATAACAAAACAAAGCGCCTCAGTTATCTGGACACTTGGACACTATCCCTGGAGTTTTTCTGAAGACTAATATTATCTGAGTTTCAAACCACTGCATAAATCTTTCTTTCTTTGTCTCTTTCCAACGTCCGCACTATGTATCACGTTCTAAGGGTATTCATAACCCGTTTATAAAATACTTCGTGGTTAGAACTTTTCATCAAACTTCATTCTTTTAGATGATGAGCAGCTGCAATCAAAATAAAACCAAGCAATTGTTTTTAGCTTTGCAACACAGTACCTAACTACTCATATTATTTTCATTTTCCTTTCATTGTTGCAATAATTGTAGTCAACCGGTAAACAAAATAGAATTAATCTTCTTTACAAAGCTGGTGATGTAAGCGCAACTAAATGAACAGTATGTGGTTCAGATACATACCAATTGTCAGAGTGAATGGGGGTTTAAGTGAAATCTTTTATATTTAATCCCGCAGAATATTTATACTTTCAGAGTCATCGGCATTCATTGTGCATTCCAGTAATATAATAAAATGCACGTTTTCGGTATCAGTACACATAATATGCGGGTCAAGTTTTGTCAAAGCTTCCGATGTCAGTTTTGCACATTTTATTGACATGTGCGAGTACATTTATAGATTTCCTGGTATGAATGTTACAGTTGAGCATGTCATATACACAAGAAAGTATAGGCTTTTGTTTAAATATTTGAATTATGCGACGAATTATTTAACGGTTTTGTCACGTACAATTCAATTATGCATTTATTGTGAAATGAAAGTAATTCACACGTGTAAGCCACTTCACTTCTTCGTTTCATCTGAAATCAAGGTCTTTGCGCTTAACTTTGCGTAGCGCGTTGTATAGTGTGTTTAGGGACAAAACAGATCTGACCAAAGCTGTGTCTGAAACACTCTAAGAAGTTGATTTCTCTCAACAGATTGCATATTAGCACTACAATACGTTGCATCACTAGGCACTGTCCAAACGATTACTGTAGAAACTGTATCGACGAAGGGGAGGACTCACCTGCCTTGCTCTCTCCCACAAAAGAAAACTTAGGAGCTGTCGATGGTTTTATTTTAACACCACTAGAGGCTGCCCACAAGGAGGGGTATTATCACCATTGATGTAGAGCCTAGTAGCAGATGAACTACTGTACAAATTGACAGATGCCGGCATTACGTGCCAGGGGTACGCCGACGATATAGTTATTATCGCAAGAGGGAAATTCGAAGAAACACAATGCGAAATCATTCAAATGGGTGTATTAATCACACAGAAGTGGTGTAAAATTATAGGACTTAGAGTGAACCCTACCAAAACCACTGCGATACCCTTCACCAAGAAAAGACAGCTAAGCGTATGCAACCTATCCTGTTGGAAGGGATCAGGGTCGACCCACAGAAACAGGTCAAGTATCTAGGTCTAACACTGGACAGCAAACTCCTCTGGAGAGAACATGTAGAAACTATGGAACCAAAGCCACCAGAGCACTTATAGTGTGCAGGAACATTTCAGGAAAAAACCTGGGGTTGCAGCCCAGTCAAACTGAGATGGATGTACATGATGATAGAAAGATCCATCATCACTTAAGGGGCAGTGGCTTGGGTTAACAGAATTAGGCTAACCACGACGAGGACATCCCTCAACAAAGTGCAAAGATTAGCCTGCATATGCATAACAGGAGCCATGCGAACCTGTCCCACAGCAGCACTAGAAGTGATCGTAGGTATACCTCCACAACACATAGTGCTAAAGCGAATCGCCAAGGAGACCATATTGAGAATCAGCAACATGCATCAGGAACATGCATCGCAAACAAAGAGCGAGCAACCCTATCCAAATCGATAGTGATGCTATCCAGATACGATATCGTCAAGAAATACTGCTTTGAAAGGAAAATTTGACTCAAAGCTGAGCAACAAAAGAGACCGGAGCATCGAATCCGGTAAATACCAACTCAAACAAAATACAATTAAATGGCACACAGACGGATCGAAAACATCTACTGGCACTGGGACAGGAGTTTACGGGCCCAGGACTAGATACTCAGAATCACTGGGAGTATTCCCCAGTATATTTCAAGCAGAAGTTGACGCGATCGAAAGATGCACGCAATTCAACCTAGACAGGAAATATCGCGGGCAGGAGATCGCAATACTGTCAGACAGCCAGGCCACTATTAAAGCACTGACCGCGCACGAGATCAGATCCAAACTGGTGTGGGGAATGTCTCACCAGGATCAACAAACTGAGAGAAACAAACGAAGTAACTCTCTACTGGGTACCAGGACATATAGGAGTGGAGGGGAACGAAGCAGCTGATGAACTAGCTAGAAACGGACCAGAACCCTTTTGTGGAATAGGACACAACAAAATACGGGAAGACTTATGGAAAGAGGAAGAGAACAAATGCGCCAAACATTGGGACGATATCCCCCAAATAAGACAGGCAAAAGAACTTCTGGGGAAGTACAACTAGAAAAGAAGCAGAGCCTGCCTAAGAGTTAGTAAGAATCGACTTCGCATCTTGGCGGGCATGTTAACGGATCACTGCAGACTAAAGGAGAACTTGAGGAAACTGGGAACAGAGGGAGACGGACACTGTAGATTCTGCAGGGACTTCGCAGAAACAGCAGCATTCTTATGGAATGCGAAGCACTGATCCACAAAAGAATGAATAATCCAGGTGCCTACCTCCTATCAAAAACGGATTTACCTTCGCTGGATCCACTGAAGATACTCCGGTTTGCTGCAGCAGCTGGACTGGAGGAAGTACTCTAGACCGAGTATATTATCGGCTAGAACCGTAGTATGGGGGGCACAACAGATCTTTTAAAGGTCACAGTGCACTTGCACCTCACTATCTTATACATCTTCATCTACATCTAGAAGCTTTCGACTATAGCGATCTAGATTATCTGATAAAAATCGATATTGGAAGTCTCTTACGCTTCATCGGAAACTCCAATTGGTTCTACGAGTAGATATGAAGCAATTTTTTCATGATCCATGTGGTATCACAATGGACCTATCATTGGTCTAAGTGTGCATGGCTTAAGCTGGCAGTCACTTCAGCTTCACCTAACCTAATTGAAAACGCTTTTCATTAGCTATCTCTCAACGAAACGTAATCGTTGGTAATTAAAATTTCCTCATCAAATATTAATCTATAGTCCATAAATCATACGTCAAGAATTTTTAATGACCCAAAACTCAAAACGCACTCAAAATCCAAACTCGAGAGAGAAAGTTGTCTTCCTCTCGCATTAAATTTTTCGCACAGAAATTTTTTTCCAAATCCAATTATCACATATTCAACAGATTATCATCGCATAATCATCAGTCACACTAAATAGATACAACTTTTCCACATGCCATTTCTTTTTTCGTCGCATTTAGCTAGTTTTTCTTCTTTTTTATATTATGCTTCGCTAAATACAAAGAAAAGGATAAAAAAATAAACAAAAGTCATCATCACGCAAAGTGTCATTCTACATTTTGTCCGATTAGATAAATGCAGATCGGGCTATGATGGTCTACAAAACCACTGCAGCACCACCCATATGTATCTGTGTATCTTTTTTTTTTGTTTTAGCCCGGTTTTTCTTTATTTAATTTCTTTTCCGCTTACTGGTAATTCCCAAGTCGCGTAATCAGCTTGTTATCCAATTCGTACTCTGTGTGTGTCTACGCGCGATCACGCATGGTGCAAAAATAAATTGATTTATGAGATTGCTCCAGATATTCGTACTTCCTTCGGCGGGTATCTGTATCTTAGATGACCATCATACTCGTATGTGCGCAATGCAAATTGTATAATCAGACATTTCCCCTAATTTGGTGGCCAAGTCATGACCATGATCTTTTGTGCGAAAAAAATATCTAGGACGCAGATACATGGGGACAAGTAGAACGTGTGTGTTGCTTGATAGTTTAATGCATTCAGAGTGGTTATGTGGTTGAAAAGTTAACGGAACGGATGACGACAGACAGAAGTAACACAGAAAAGAGTAGACACGCCATACTGGCTACAATGCAATTTGCAAGTCAGTTGAAGTTAAACTGT
Source organism: Brachypalpus laphriformis (assembly GCA_945910035.1). NCBI lineage: Eukaryota > Metazoa > Arthropoda > Insecta > Diptera > Syrphidae > Brachypalpus > Brachypalpus laphriformis. The sequence continues at coordinate 162,664,842 of OX246756.1, forward strand.
CATTCAGTGTGTCATACATACGAAGAGACCTGTTTAACATATCCAACGTGACGTGAATTGAATTCGAAACTTGAATAGTTATAGATGAATTAACTAACGAAAAAATTTCCCAGATAGAGATTGTTGTGACTCTCCCTCCTCTATCTCAAGATTCCCATAGATTCACTTAATGTGAATTCAAATCCCAAATGACGGTCGCAGTGTCAATTACGACGAATCAAATAGGGAACGGGGGGGAAATAAGCTTTGTATTTATTGTAGTCAATTGTTTTAGATTGAAGCTTCCCGTGTCTGGTTTTGTAGTGTATATATTCAAGGCTACATAAAGGTAGTCCAGTGATATCATACAGTGTGGACAGAAAGACAAAAATTCATATATTCAGATTTTTAAGAGCAAGGGTGACGCAGCTAATCTATGGCATACTACTACGAGTATATAAAGCAAACCAAGCCAGCAAATTTTCGGCAGGGATCTGAAACCACTCGTTCCAATTTATGGACGAGTGATTCCATCAACTATGAGTGTATTGTAATTACTTCTTCTTATCAAAATCTCACTGACCTACTTAGTTACTACTGCAACTGGTCGGTTGTCTTTATCAATCTTCAAGTTAGCAGTTGGTAAACTGATCTACTGATCTTAATGGCTTAGACCCTGACTAGCCAATAATGTCAATTTTAACTTCCGTTTATTTCTGGTTATCCATTTTAACAGTCCCAATTTATCTACATACCTTTCATACCAATCGCAGCTGTTTTTTATTGGACGATCTTGTAAACAAAAGTTGATCCTAATAAAAGCTGTGTTCTATGAACACTGATCTGTTTTCTACAATGATTCTGATTCTCTTAACTACTCATCTTTCTAATAGTTCATCGAGTTTAATTTATCTTCCTAAAAACTGATGATCTCTAGGTGATACTTTAGAACAAGCCATTAGTCTGGGAAATGTTACCCTACCATGTGTATATGTGTAATGGGATCAATCTTTATTATCCACCAAAAGAGATCAGCGATTTACCCTGATGAAGGCCCACCAGCTTGGAACATCACTTAATCGACAGAATAGTAATAATACAATGCCAAGATATCTCCTTGCTGTACTATATCATCTTTTTTTCATTAAAAAGCCCACTGATCGATCGGTGATCTTCTTCTTCTTCTTCTTCCTCTTCTTCTTCCTTTTATCAGCAAGGCTATGATGCGAAAACAAGGGATCAAAACCCTCCCACTTCACCGCATTTCTATTGATCCGCCTGTGGGGTTCGCCTGATCGATCGGTGATCTTGTAAAAAAATGCAATCAGCCTAACAATATTATTGCAAGTAGTGATCATCTTTTGCCGAGTCATGTTTAACTCTATTTGCTGCTGAAGGTAATGGTAAGCAATATGTTAGTGATCTTATCAGCATGTGATCTAATATGATCATACTAATAATCTTACGCCTGCCTTTACACATGAAGATCATTTATTAACGTTTGATTATGTTGTGGAAATGAATGGTGCCGTCATGATATTTTCAAATTAATTTGGTGTAGAGCTAGGACAGTGTTTCGTAGTAGGTGATCCTGAAAGTGATCTTATTAAACAATTATGATATTTAGGCATGATCGTTAGTTGCAATTTTTGGGGAACCCTACAGGCGGATCGGTAGAGTATGCAGTAAAGTGCGGGGGTTATGATCTCCTGTATTCGAATCATAACCTCGCCGAAATAGGAAGAATCGAAAGAAGAAGAAGATCGTTAGTTGCAATTTTATTTTGTTAAATGGTTGATGAAGATCGGTGATCACTTCGACAAGTGATCTTGCCATGGATGTATGCTTAAGAATGTCTAAATTTCACTCACTTTGTCTAAATTCATTTTATTCATAATGGATCCTTAAAGCAATCCAATTGAGAATGTTCAGCGTGATCGTTATTGGCAGATCGCTAATCAGTTTAAAAAGTGTGCTATAGGTGGAATTTTTTCCATTCCTGTTGACTGATCAACTATCGCGTTAAACATTTTTGAAGATCGCTGATCTCACTGGATAGCTTAAAGATCTGTGTACGTGTACGATTTACACATTCCCACCACTCTCCCTGCAGGAGAATTGGGTATTACTTCGCGGTGTTGGTTAGCAAATCATGATATGCGTCTTATGTCAACTGCTTCTGATGCATCGGTTGCTCTTTTTGGCTTCCAATTCTCCACAGCTCATTTGGGAGAATTGTTACGAAATTGAACATTGCTATCCAATTCCTTGTCGAGCGAAACATATGATCGAGGGGAAACGACAGACCTTGTCATAAAGCGTGTGCAATAAAACAATGTGTGCTTCGTATCTTCATCTTCATCTGGGTATTCAGGCTAGTGAGCTGCCGTCTCCAAATCGGTGGAGGTATCATAAACCGTCCTAACCGTCGTGACCAGAGAGGAACTGCGTAAGATGGTAGTTGTAGTCTCCATGCTGTCGCTTTATCAAATCTTTGATTGTCGGTATCAGTTTGTATGCCCATCTGCCTTTTGTTGTATTATTCCAACGAGCTTGTCACATAGCTGCTTACACTGCCTTTTGTTCAATTTTAAACATCTTGCTACCACTGGAATCGTGTTGGCTTATGGCTCTTCTGGCGGAACAGCTCTTTAAAGTGCCAGAGCCTAGCTTCTCGCAACCACTCATGTTGTGTGCGTTATATTCTTCACACGAATGGAAGGGACCTACAGTTTAATGCCGAATCCGAACGGCGATTTGAGAAGCTTTTTCGTGACAACAATACTCTCGGATGTTTGTCAGATGTTCGCGAGAGGTGGGACCGTGAAAAAACCATTCCAACTGATTGCCGCTGATTGTCCGTAGCATACAGAGTCTGTATACTGAAGATTGTCTCTTCTTAGTCTCCTTCGTCCTTGGTGCTTTTTTCTTTTTTTTTTTTTTTGTCGCGCAGGTAGGGGTAGAAATCCTGTATGGGTACTTGTAGCTCGTGCTACGAGCTATCTCCGAATCCATGCTCCTGGTGCTAAAAAAAAACCTCCTATTTCTCTCTCCTGTTGTTCCCCTGCGGCACCGCCAGTCAAAGCATTCCTTCGCAGGGGCAGGTTTGACATTTCGTTCTTTCATATCTCCTCTAAACAGTTTCGTGTTGTTGTTTTGTTCTCCCACTAGTCGCCTGAACTCTTGGCATATATCTTTGGCATACGAGCTCACTACGTTTCAATTATTTTCGGAATCTAGCATGTTATGTACTATATTCTAAGGAGTTGAGCACTGCTTCTCTTTGTAGCTGGGATCATGAACAGCAAAAGAACACATGCTCCACATCTTCAGGAGTATCACTGCATGATGAGCAATTGGGGGAGTCATCATTCTTAAAGCGGTATAAATATGACCGGAAGCAACCATGTCGCGTTAGTAGTTGTGTTATGTAAAAGTTAACTTCACAATGTCTCCGGTTTATCCAAGTCTTAATTATTGAGATAAGAAGGTGGTTCCATTGGCCCTTAGACGAAAGCGCTGCTGCCACTCCCTCAGACTTGTGTTTCTTTCTGTTGTGTCCGCATCAGTATGAGATAGCCGTCCCTCTTCTTTATACTTTAAAAACTTTCCCTATAATTCTTCCGCTGGTATATCGACTGGTAGCATTCCTACGATGACGCAGGCTGCTTGATCCGAGGTAGTGCGGATAGCGCTACCCATTCTTAGTGAATATAGTCGATTTACTGCTTCGATCTTTCTTTTGTATGAAGTCACTTTCATAGCTCCGGCTCAAATTGGTGACCCATATAGCACTACTGACGTAATTACCATAGCTAAGAGAAATTTCCGGCTGTATCTCGATCGTCCTATATTCGGCATAATCCGCGCAATAGAGACACCCATACGAGAGGATTTGTTACTTACATACTCCAGATGTTCTTTAAATATAAGCCTTGAGTCAATCATAACGCCAAGGTATTTAATAGCTGGTTTGGATACAACCTCGTGCCCATCTACTGTAAGCGTGATGATTTCAAGTCGTTTTCTTCTTGTAATTAGTACCGCTTCCGTTTTGTGTTCAGCTAGCGCGGGGCCGACTGATGTTAGCCACCGTCGGACAATTGAATTGGTTTCATTCTTCTTCTTGTTCTTCCTTTTATCAGCGAGGTTATGATCCGAAAATAAGGGATCACAACCCTCCCCCTTCACCGCATTTCTACTGATCCGCCTGTGGGGTTCGCCTATTGAATTGGTTTCATTGCTGAATTGAACAACTTCTTCCAGTAGTTTTGCTGTAACAACTAAAGCGATATCGTTCGCAAATCCCGAGATTTTATACTCGTCTGGTATTTCAAGACGAAACACGCCATCGTACAAGATGTTCCATAGCATCGGTCCCAGGACCGAACCCTGTGGTACTCCTCCTATGACTGCGTACTCCTTTACACAATCATCTGTGGCATATAGCAACACTCTCTGTCGGAAATGGTTCTTCACAATTTCCCTGATGTGGATTGGTACTCTCATATTTCGCAGCGCTTCCAGGATGTGCTTCCAATTCGCGGTGTTGAAAGCATTGTTACGAGTAACGTCTAGTGTAATGACGCAACAGTACTTGGTGCCTTGGTGCCTGCGTCCATACAGGGGCAGTATACAACAAATCTAAGGTGATAACTCTCGAGAGTAGAATCCTTCTAGCGTATCCAGGCCCACCAATTTTAGGCAGTATGTGCGAGAGAACTCCCTGCATTTGCGATGCTTTTTTGGTCAGTAATTTAACTATCTACTCGTACAATCTATATCGAAACGTGTATTGTTAAGATCATTGATCGCCTTGTAAAGAGTGACGATGATCTAGCCTTGAAATTCTCAGATCGATAGTTATTGGTTTGATTTAGAATAGAAGTGATTTAGACTTACGATTACGTGCAGTTTCGTCCGATCTCTAATAAGTTGGTGGCTGCAAAGTTGGAAAGACCAATCTGCCAGAGAATAAGTTCAAAAAGATCTTATTGACCGTATGTAGCTGGCAATCATCCTAGAAGCCTGAATAAGTGTGAACTAAACACCACTTCCGGACGATGGAACAACATTTATTTTCCGTAGTTATACTTCTATCCTGCTCCCAACGTCACAGAAACCTTGAGCTTAGCTTAGTTACCAGCAAACAGTTGCCCTCGACTAGTAAATAAATAAATACAAAATGCCTTCTTTCGTGACTTACTCGTACGAGTATATCTATTGATCTCTAGACAAAAGCTTACATAAACAAAAAAAAAAAAAAAAAAAACAATCTTGCCAGTCACACTGTTGTTGCACTTTTCTCAGATCCCATCATTCAAAAGCCACACGAAACACCTCCCTCACTTCAAAACCTATTAACAGCAACAAAAACAAAAAATAAAAAATAAATAACTTGTTCGCATGACCATAAATAAGTTTATAATATATTTTTTAACAGAATAATTGCACTGTGATGAGGTTGACTCATGCGACTACACACTCGAGTGTGGGTACGTGCTCACTTGCTTCGTTGAGTCATGAATATACAAATTTATACAACGCACACTAGATCGATTGTGAACAGAAGATCAGCTTGGTTGCCTGGAATATTCCACTTTTAGTAGTATATTCCACTTAACTAAGTTAGTATCCCTACTTCCGCTTACAGATCAAAAATGAAACCCTTTTGGCCGGACTACAAAGAAAGCTATTCAATAGCCCATAACAGACATAGAGGTGAATGAAAGTATTCTACGATAAAATGTGAACTCGAAAATTTTAAGTGAATTTGAAAAACTCTGAACTGTAACACGAAACCAAAGAAAATTTAATAAAAAAAAGTTAAAAATTGTAAATAATTTATTTAAAACCAAAACGACACCGAAAACTTCATCGAAAATAAAATTAAAATTAATAGAATTGTATAATCTCAAAAAATTAATAAATAATGTCCGAAACGGAGGTAATTGACAAGCCCGGCGTTGAATCCTTTCTACAATATGGTAATGGAAAACCACCACCGATAGTTGTTGTGGTCGGCGATGGCCGCAGTCGTGTGCGACGTGTCGTCCGAACGGCTACACGTCATGTGACAGTAGTTAGCTATTCGACGCGACACAAAGAGACGCGTACTCACACTTCACATCATGTGACGACTGTAAGGTAAGCTTTAAACACAAAAAAAGTGTATTTATAGTGAATAAAAAATTATTTAATGATTGTTGATATTGCGATGATCGCATGCTGGTAAGGGAATTACCCGGGGTGTGTGTTCAAATTAATGAATATGATCGTACTTGCAATTAGACGTACAGACGACCGAGAATTAAGTTCACAAAATAAAATAGAGTGACACATAATGCCTGTTGTGAATTCTTTGTTGAATCTAGTCGAAAAAATTATACAAACACTCAGGACCTGCCTGTTCTGAGTTAGCCAGTATTACTGTAAATTAGGCTGCATTTTATAATAAAAAAAGTTGCGTATACGCCCTTGAAACGATATTCTATTTAATAGTCTTTCGCTATTTGAATGGAATAGTGCTTCCCAAGTGCGAAAAGTTCAACTATCTATAACTTACAATCAATATTTGAACTTACGATCAATAGCGGCAAAGGAGGTGAACGTCCCGTTGGGGGTCCTTAAGGGAGACATCTTCGCGCACTATCTGCTAAAGGCGGAAAGTAGATGGCAGGCGGTGTGGAACTGTGTCATCTCCGCGTACTATCTGCTAAAGGTGGAAAGTAGATGGCAGGGGGTGCAGAACTGTGTCATCTCCAGGCAGATGTGGCCCAAATACTCCCGGAAAAGAACGCAAGATCTACTAAACAGAAACCGTGCGGATATCGCAAGAGTTCTGGCAGTTAGTACTGGCCACTGGACCATCGGGGTTAATGGAGCGACAGTGTGCATTAAATGCAATGCCTATTCTGGCCCCATTAACCCCGATGGTCCAGTGGCCAGAATAGGCATTGCATTTAATGCACACTGTCACAGCTGCAACACTGCTGAAGAGATAGAGACAATCTTACACTTCATCTGCAAGTATCCGGCTTTAGGCAAGGCCAGACAGCGCACCTTAGGCAAACCCTTTTTCGACAACCTTATAGAGCTAACGGAGATTAGCATTGGGGATATTATCAGCTTCCTCAATGTACCGGGGTGGATTTGAATAATCCTTACCCCTTTTTCTTCTTCCTTTCCCTAGTAGTTAACGTCCTTGTTACATCCGTTAGGTCACTTGAGTTGTGGTAATAAAACGGCGCTTCTGCGCTAATTATGTGTCGGCATGGTTTGCTGACACAACCACTTCCACCTACCTACCTACGATCAATAGCGAAACAACGTGTGATGACGACATCAATCATCGTGTAAGTGTATGGTGGATGAAATGGCGCAAAAACTCCGGGAGCCAGGTCAGGGCTTATGCAGGGCAGCCAACGCAACATGACTCTTGCGAACAGGCGCGTTGTCGTTCGGGAGGGGACACCTTTAGTTAATTTTCCCCTTCTTCTTTCTTTGAACCGCTCTAGGATTGAAGCGTAGTATTCTCCGGTTATGCAGACGTCTTTGTCTTTATAATCCATCAACAGGATCCCTTCTGAGACACAGAAAATAGTCGGCATGATTTTTCCAGCAGATTGTGACACCTTAAACTTCTTGGGTGGTTGTGTGCCTTTTTTGTGCCACTGCATAGAGTCTTGTTTGGATAGTGGTGAACCCAAATTTCGTCCCCAGTAATAATTCGTCTCAATACTCCATCCGTATCTTCACTACAGAGGTCCAAAAACACACAGCGCGATACTCGATTTTCTCCTTATTCTACACTTTCTTCCCTCGTATCTTCTGCGACCGACAAATGCCCCCTAAGCTGAAAGGAAGGCTTTACGTCGCAGTTGTATGTTCAGCACTCACATACGGTTCACAATGTTGGACAGTGTACAAAAAGTATTACAGTGGTAGCTGAGATAAAGATGCTTCGCATGACAGCAACAGAAGTCCCAAGATCCTTGGAAGCCTTCATGTCAAAGAAACTATCTCACAAAAAATAGAGCGCGAACACCTCAGCTGATATTGCCATGTTCAAAGAAGAGATCATGTGAAACTCGTTAAATATCAAAGATATCACCAAAGAGGTCTTAAAAACTCCTTAATCACACAAATGTAACAACACCAGCATTTGCTTTGTCTCGGTAACGAAGTGATCCATAATCGGGAGTCCTGTCGATATTTTCGGAGGTCAAATAGAGGAACAGCGAACAGCGACGGATCAGTAGAAATGCAGTGAAGTGGGAGGGTTATGATCCCTTGAGTACATATCATGACCTCTCCAAAATAGAAAGATGAAGAAGAAGAAGTCTTTCGCTCCGTGCAGTTGTACATTGTTATCGCTGCCTTCAGGTCCAAATAGTGGCAGCGTGTCGGCTTAAAAGAAGGCATGTCATATTTGGACATGAGCAATGTTTTTCACTTCTTAAGTCTGCCATACATGGAGAGGCCGAATTTATCAGCTCTTCCTCACCGGATTCGCTCCCATACACGGTAGCTTTTGCGTCAGTTCTATCGAGAGACCGTAGTTCTGTCCATCAGACTAATGTTCGCTTTAATTATAAGTTTTGCCTTCAGTTCTGCCAGACCGGATGTGAATCCGTGCCGCGTATGTGAATCCAGACCTTAAGGCGAACTCGAATTCAGTGGCCAGAGCGGCGAAAAGAATTCACTGCCTTTTGGCTGATCGGTTCGTCTATTTAGACAATTATGTAGGCCGATCGCTTCACTGTGTTACTGTAGCAATTCTATCAGCCTTGTCTGGCTGTTACCATAATAATAATGGATGGGGAGCTTAAGTTAGCCTTAGAAGCCTCGTATGGAGTGAACAATCATCAGTTCCTTTATTCCTGCTGTTCAACGCCGTATTCGACCACTGTAATTGTTCACTGTAAACCAAAGGAATTCTACGGAATAAAAAGATTACCGACTGTGTTGTGACGTTATAAATTCGATTGTGTATTTTGTTCTCTTGGTTAACCTTTTATATAAATGTAACATTTTATATGTCAATTTACACTTTTTGGTATTGCCACATCAACTCGAACACCTGCCCCTACCATCCCTTCACATGTGTAAAGAGTTTATCCCTTGAGCATTCAACCATCGAGAAAATGAGTTTCTTCCAGTCAAAATATGTAGTTTTACAATAGGAAATGATTCATTAGATCTGTCAAAGTTCAAACAGATCTGAAGAAATTCCTATTGGTATACTAAGAAGAAGAATTGACCTTAAAGCAAAAAAAAAGGATCAACTCTGCATGGTACCATATCTCGCAGTTTATGGCCGGTATTAGATGAAAATAGATGAAGGCATCAACTCACCTCTAACTGCAGAAGTTGACAAGTTGTAGAAAAGGTAGAAACCATCCAGATTTCTGATAGCTGTGTGATTGCCCAAATCTTCAAAAATGTTGCATCTGCCATATGGAAAACATGCTTTTTGTCGAACTAGGAGATCTTGTGCAACAAGCTGAACTTCTTGTACTAGGATCACGTTTAGCCTTCATTTCAAATAATTCCAAAAATTCTGCAATTTTGTGGAAAGTTGGTTACGGTTGGTAGTCTTCGAATTGTTTATAAACCTCTTGTTCTAGTGCAATGTTTTCGAGACTCATATGAACATTTCTTCGGTAGAGAAAGTAGACAGGACACCTTAAAAAATAGGTTTAGCGATGGAACACATATTCCTGAATTATTTGTGTGGATGCCAGATTGCGGGGATTCCAATGTGAAGTAGTGGACAACAGTCGGAATCTCTTGCTTGTCTAGTGAAATAAAGTCGACTGGCTGTTGTTGGTTGGCATTCATTAGTTCTGTTACTAAGAAATCCCACAAATCAAAAGTGGGTCGTCTACTATCTCATTTTCTTCTGATAGTATGCCAGGCGATTTCTTGTCTCGATTATGAGATATCATTTCTCCTCATCGATGTTGTCAACCACTGACAGACAGCTCTTATGTGGTTCCTGGTGGGTTCCATGTTGGCATGGTATGGTTTTAGAAGGGTGTGTGATCATCACATTCACTTCACTCACATTCATTTTGTGGAAAAAAGAATAAAAACAGGGAAACAAACCTATCCGGTTAATGGCCTACTTGAAAATCAAAGCTGGTGTTGAATTCCACTTCTTCATCTCAGCAGCCTCTGCATAAATCATTCAACTCTACATTCCATTTGCATGACTCCAATGTCGTAGTGTTAAGCTGCGGGTAGAGGATCGGTCTAGTGCCAGAAGACCACAACGTACGAGAGGTTGCACAGTCCTTCCTGAATAGCCAGGGCGAGTTGGCATCCTTCTCTATTTTGCCATCTATTATATTGGCAGTATGGATGTACCCGCTTCACTGATGTTGATGATTGACCCCATCCTTGCCAAAGAATCCGCTTTTTCGTTTCCTTCTATAACGCTATGTCCGTGAACCCAGCAGAGTTTGACCGAATGGTGTCTGAGTCACGACATTTCCTTCCATTTGCTTGGATTTTGTAGATTTTAATGCTGCTTCACTGTCAACGATGATAGTTATTTCTGACGGAGGAAGGTGACTGTCTTCTCTGCATTTTGCAGCTTTTTCTATTGCCTGGAATTCAGCTTGTAATGCACTGCACGCTTCTAGTAGATCTAGTAGTTTTTGCACTGCCTCCGAGTAGATTTCATTCTTGATGCATTGAACTAATTGACTGAAGACGACCTCCAGCAGCATTTCTTCGGCCGTCTTCCGAGAAAACATCGATTGTCAACCGATGAAGTGGAAAAGTGCAACCCAGACAGGTGTTCTAACAAGTTGTGCGACATTCAGCACGTTCGCAACAATTTTTTTCTAAATTTAAAGAAGCCCTGCAAATTCTAATGAATCGAAATCATTCTGTGGCCTCTTTTCCACCACCAAAGTGGTCGAACATCAATTAGATTCACTTAAACATACTATGCAAGAAAACTTCGTCAAAGTTAACAATTGAAACTCTACCTAGTCAATCTTCAACTCATGTTTCAACATGACTAAGTCACTAACCCGCATCGGATCTACTCGTTCGTATGCATTTCAATTTGCACGGTAATGCTAATTCTCCTAGAGATTCTACTTATTTAATTTTTGAATTCGAAAGCACTAGACAACGAGTATCTATGTCATAGATACATGGAAAATATATCTATCTATCTATGTCATTCTGATATCATTGCTGAAATATCCATTTGACATTTGAATAGCTGATTAATCATTAGGGGACTGCCCAATTATAGAGTAGCTACGAGACTAATTATTCAACTGCACTGGCGGGCAGTAAAATTGGCTCAAAGCATACATAGTTATGTCTCTCAGTAGGTAGGTAGGTAGAAGTGGCAGTTCAAGAGAACCCAATTGGCGCTATTTCCGCCACTTTGATACCACAAACTCATGTAACCTGGTGTTGTATGATCAAGTTTTCGGTTGAGAAAGAGAGATATACTGAAAGCAGCCTGTCGAGTTTAAATAAATGATGAGGGCTCCAATCCTTTTGTCAGATTTCTCTCTCAAGCCGTCGGAGAAGGATTTATACCTAGAGCTGGTTCTCCTAGGGCCGAGCATCTGCAAAGAAAATAAAGGAGAGATTTTTTCTCATTAGTATCTCTGTGGCTGCGGGAGAATGTGTTGTAGGGGATATCAAGCAGTTTTCTTTCATCTTGGATAGAAATTAATATTTGCTCTGTAGCAGTGTAGGGCCTCTGCACGTTGTTGTAGAGGGACCTAACATTCCACTCGCAGACTCAAAGATCGTTGTCCTTTTTCCGTTTGTCAGGATCGTCAGTTAAATCCTCCTTATCCCAGGTTGTTGGTTGCTTAGTAACTACGCCTTTTTTTTTATATGGCAAAGAAGTTACCCCGACAGCAAAACCCCCAACCTGGAGGTCCAGATCCCTTTTTGCAACACACTTTATGGAAATGAGCACTGCCGTTGACCCGTTGAGGGTTCATCCGTCACCATCTCTTTTTGCATGGGTCTCCTATTGGCCAATGATCTGCGCTTATGTCTACAAATCTGGCAATATCGGGTCTTGATCTGCTTTGTAGCTCATTTGATTTAGGTTTGTTGTAGCTGGGCCATGTCTTTCTCGATATAACAAGTGTGTTCCACAGGAGGTTAGCCAGCTTTAAGAAATTATGATGTGTGTTACCCTTCAGAACTCCTAGTGGAACTTTGCATTTTTTTGCCAGAGACCCGTTAAGGATTGTCCCTTGCGTGGCTGGATCATCTGCTTTAAGAAATTATGGTGTATGTTACCCTTAAGAACTCTTAGTGGAACTTTGCATTTTTCTGCCAGAGACCCGTTAAGGGATGTCCCTTGCGTGGCTGGATCATCTGCTCGCTCGTTTCCCTCAAAGTTACTATGCCCTGGGACCCAGATGAGAGTGATTTTTGATTGGACGCCTAGTTTGTTTAGTTCTTTGTGGCATTGTTCTACCAGTTTTCAAGATGTAATAGCTAAATCAATGGCTTTGATAGCAGCTTGGCTATCAGTGAAAACAGCAAGATTAAGGTTTCAATTTTGGCAAAACGTTCAGTATGCGTCAGGCGTCCTGAATCGGGAGACGCTCTACTTGAAAAACATTTGCAAAATTCGGTAAACGGAAAGATTTTGAAACGTTCAGCTTGTCCGAGAAAATGCCGACTCTGAAGTCCACTTTCGATCCGTCCGTATAGATGGTTATATCAAAATCGTTGGTTTCCTTACCGTTCTTCAATTCTACTCTCGTTGGGAAAGTAACTGAGAAAATCTTCTGAAGTTGAAAGTTGGGGTTTTGTAGTCAGTCGAAGACGCAACCAGGTTGTCTGGTACCGTCTCCAGGACTTTATAGGTACTATGACTATATGGCATAGCGGTCAAGCACCCATATTCTGTGAGCCGGACTGCACACCATAAAGCTGTATCTTTGATGTGTAATTCGAGAGGGATCAAGTGAAGGATCACAGTTAGAGCATCCGTTGGACAGGATCTTAAAGCGCCCGTGGTACCTAAATAAGCTGCTTTTTGGACTTCATTTTTTAGTCTAGATAGATAGATATAGATATAGGTGGTAATGAGGTGCAAGTAAACTGCGACATTTGGCAGATCTATTGTGCCCCCCCAAACTAAGACTCTAGTCGATGATATACTCGGTCTAGAGTACTTCCTCCAGTCCAGCTGCTTTTATGATCTTAAGTGTGTCGAGCGAAGGTAGATCCGTCTCTGGTAGGAGATAGGCGCCTACTAGGTGATTTCTTCTTTTGTGGATCAGTGCTTCGCATTCCATAAGAAGGTGCGCTGGTATTTCTGCAAAGTCCCTGCAGAATCTCCTGTGTCCGTTTCCCTATATTCCCAGTTTCCTAAGGTGCTCCTTGAGTCTGCAGTGACCTGTTAACATGTCTGTCAAGATGCGAAGTCGATTCTTGCTAACTCTCAAGCAGGTTCTGCTTCTTTTCTGGTTATATTTCACCAGAAGTTATTTCGTCTGTCTTAATTGAGGGATATCATCCCAATGCTTAACCCACTTGTTCTCTTCCTCTTTTCTTAATTCTTTCCGTATTTTGTTGGGTCCTATTCCTCAAAAGGGTTCCGGACCAAGGAACGGCGTGTTTGATCTGTTTTTTGCTAGTTCATCAGCTGCTCCGTTCCCCTCCACTCCTACATGTTCTGGTACCCAGTAGAGAGTAACTTTATTTGCCTCTCCCAGTCTGCTGATCCTGGTGAGGCATTCCCATACTAGTTTGGATCTGATCTCGTGCGAGGTCAGTGCTTTGATGGCGGCTTGGCTGTCTGACAGTATTACGATGTCCTATCCGATCGCTGTTTCGATCGCGTAAACTTCTGCTTGAAATATACTGGAGTGGAATCCTCTAAGGTGATAGTTGATAGTTACACTTTTGACAGTCAAAATGGATGATCGCACTTTGTTAGCTCTCCGCAAAACGATCGCAAAGCCACACAAAAACGATTGCAGAAAGGTGATGATCACGCTGATGGTCACCTTAATGAGAGCAATAGGGATGATTGTGATCGTCAACAATCAACTATCACCTTAGAGGATTCCACTCCTGGAGAATGTTCCCAGTTATTCTAAGTATCTATTCCTGCTCCACTGCCAGCAGATGTTTTCGATCCATCTGTGTACTGTATAATTGTGTGTTGTTTGAATTGGTACTAATCGGACTCAGTGCTCAAATCTCGTTTGTTGCTCAGCTTTGAGTCAAATTTCCTTTCCAAGCAGTATTTCTTGACCATATCGTGTCTGGGCCAGTCCAGAAGCGGCATCGATTTGAATAGGGTTACTCGCTCTTTGCTTGCGATGCATGTTCCTTTCTCGATGTGCTATTTCTAGTCTATCAACATTTTACTTTTTACTTAGGGCAGGTCACCAAACAATAGCGCCATGAGTGAGAATTGGATGCACAACGGCTGTATGCAACCAAAGGGTTATTCTTGGCTGAAGACCCCAAGTTTTGTTGCAAGCGTAGAAAGCTATGCTGGCTTTATTAGCTCGCTGTTCAATATTTAGCTGCCAACTAAGTTTTGGGTCGAGAATTGTGCCTAGATATTTTGCGCACTCTAACTTATGGAAAATGGTCGACCATTCAGTTTGGGTGGGGTGAAGTTTTGTGTTTTGGTTTTTATGGTAACTGACATCATTTCAGGTTTGTCAGGATTTGTTCCGAGGCCACAGCTCGTGGCCCATGTGTGTACTTAATCCAGACCATTCTCCATGATCTTATCTACTTTTATGTTCTTCAAAGAATAGACAGTAGATTATCTTATATACCTAAGGTACCGATACAGGCGAAATAATGTTATAAGATCTACAATATTGGGTCGTTTTTATTTCACCCCACTGTATGTGCGTCTAAATTTGGCTTTTTGTTATAACTATCGATTTATGTTTTATATACTATTCTATGTTGAACTTTTCTAACTTAACATCTTTTTCTTTTTTTTCTCATTGCAGGTAAGCGAAATCCCACGTCACTTTTGTATCTAAGTTTAGTTTTGGTTAAACTGCAACACACCTGTCAATTAGAGAATTTCTTCTTTTCAATCATGTGTTGCTTGACATCATTTGGTTTGGTAAGATTTTTTTTTTTTTTGCAAAAGCAGCACGAGGTTTGAGATACATAGTACATGCTGCACACAGAGAGAACACTATAAACCGGTGAACTTGTATCTGGATTTGGAAATTCAATTTCATTTAATCCATTATTGGGTTGTTACTTATTTTATTTTTATTTTATTGTCCTTGGTAATTGGGTTACAACGGTGCCACAGAGAGGTGCATGCGAAACAGAAATCATTAACAGATGAGACATTCGGATTAAGATTGAAGTACAAACATAAATAAAAGTGAAAGTTTGTGATAATTGCGCAAACAGTTTGAAATACACTTTTAAGTTGAATGTCCTTGAATAGCAATAAGTTTTAATGCTCAGAGTACGAGAAAGATTTTTGCAAATTAGCATTGCTCAAGGGACAGTCAGTACGCGTAGGTAGCTACATGAGCAGTTAACCTTCAAAGTTTTAATTAACTTTACTTGGACTGAAGACAGATTTTCCAGACTTTATGAACTATATGCATAAAAAGCTAAAGAAGTAGCTGGAGGTTAGTTGTAGACCCACACTGCCTTTTCGTAGAAAAACCGTCGTTGAAATTGTCTAGGAAAGTGCAAAGATTCAGAATTTATCATCCAGCAATTCAAGCAAAATTAACAAAATAATTTTAAGGCAAATTGGACTACGAGTAGGTCACATGATACATGGATAGATTGAAAGTAGAGCAAGGCACTGGGCCGAGTGTCCACTCATAAGAACTAGGCATGTCTGAGTCTTTCCGCCTTACGGATTTGTGTGTTGTCTTCCAAGCTGACATTACCCTATTCGAGGTTATGTGCTTCGATAAGTTTCAGCTCACTCCAAGTGATTTACTTTACGCTGTGCCTGCTTACAAAGGCCGACGCGTCTGCAAACTTTTGTGACTGGATTTCATTTTTTTAGCGCCCTTAGATGTGACTTGACTCTTGTCGTTTACTTTGTGTATCTTCGGCTGGTTCTACTGATAAATTAAGGGAGTTCCTAGATACGTAAATATTAATCGTAATAAATTTTTCCTAGTGTAGGCACATATGTCAGCGCTCTGATACAAACAGCCGGTCTTACTTACTTAGTGGCGCTACAATTCGAGGTGAACCTGGATCTTAACCAAAATGTACAGATTCACAAGATTCAGCGTCTTATTTGGAGTCTCCCTAGTTGTTCGAGATATGGCTTTACTGTTGAATTGCCTTATAAGCCCCAAAACACAGCGATTGCCAAGAGTTATTGAGTTATTCTTTGCTTGATTTCTGCGCTGAAATCATTGCGAGAGTTAATAACAGAGCCAAGTTATCTGGCTGGAGACTTGTTTCCAAGTCTCTTACTATCTCAAGTTGTGCGAGTAGCTGCCCATTGTGCCAATTCGTCGGTTTTGATTGTCCCTTTTCGTCGACAGCATATACTTGGTTTTGTTCTCGCTTACAGCTTCTGCTTCAATGCTTTCAAACGGTGACAGCCCACTGAGTTTTTCCAATTATGTCAATATCGTCGGCATATGCAAACAGTTGTACAGACTTTTGATAGATTGTGCCTCTGGTGTTCGCTTTTTGAGTTCCGCACATTCCGTTCGCCTTGTCTAAAACATTCTTTGACATCAAATGTCTCGGTGAGATCATTACCGATCTTGATGGAGCAGCGAGCGTTCTCCATCGTCATCTTGCACAGACGGACAAGTTTGGCAGGGATGTCAAAACTAGACATTACTATGTTATATAGCTCCTCTCTATAGATGCTATCATAGCCATAGCCTTGAAATATGAGATGATGAGTATCGATGCGGACTCCTTGGGTTTTCCCCAGCAGTTGGCGAAGTGCGCCCTGAAACCGCACTGATAGGGGCCAATCAGGCTCTTGATGAAATGTTTCAGGCGCGTACCCAAGATCGCACAAAAGATCTTGTATGCAATCTTAATGACACTGATAGCTCTATAATTGACGCAGTTGAGCGGGTCTCCTTTGTTGTGGATCCGGCTTACAGTCGTCTGACCACAACTTAGAGATAAGCTGATGTGTCTCTCTACTAATCCTTCAGCAGCTCCCTTACAAACTCCGGCTGGTAAGCCATCAGCTCCAGCAGCCTTGTTTGACTTCAGCTTGGATATTGCTATCCTAACTTCACTTTGATCACGTGGATGGAAATTTCGGCTATCATCGTCTATGTTGAATGGTTCATTCTGCCTGACAGCGGAATGTTGGTCTTCTTTTTCGGTATACAGTCTGTAGAAGTAGTTTTTCTATATTCTCAGCACCGACTGTGATTCTAATCTAACAGAGTAGATCAGAGACTCTAGCTACCTCCAATTGTATACTTTAGGTTAATTAAGGTCCCTTTCCACTTGCGTACGTCATTAGAGGTTTGGCCTGTCTCTCTTCGTAGTTCCTCTGGGAGTGATTCAGTTTCTATACTAGCGACATCCCAGCGTCTGCTCGCTTCATGTAATTAACTGCTTGATGTATTCAGCTATAAACATTGCATTACTTCTTTAAACTGCACGACTGCATGACAACACGTTGCCCTGCCTAAACCTGATGGTATTGAAGATCTCTATAAGGATGAACCAACGAGCGTTCTCCATAAACAACCTTCATAAACTCACAGTTAACATACTCGTACATACATACATACTTCTTCAATGGCCCGCTTATCCTTTATGAAGATCGCGGGGGTAGAATGCTTAGGTGAACTTTCCATCCTTCTCAATCCTCCGCCATTGGCTCCAACTCATCAGGAGGAATCCCTAGACGGCTCCAGGGGAGATGTCGGGCTTGATCCAATCATCAACTTCTTGGTCTACCAAGGGATCACTTACGTGATGGCACGGCAATCATGACACGTTCTGGAAGCCGGTTGAGGACGTACGCACTACGTGACCATACAATCGAAGTATAGATTCTTCCATTCGGAAAAGTAGCTGCGCAACATTGAGTGCCTCGCGTACTCTCGTGTTGCGCACTCAATCCCTACGAGTTATTCCAGCAACACTGGTTTGTATCCGCGATCTTATTCCTTCGATCACTACCTAAATCTTATGACTATAGGTGAGAGTTGGAACATAAAAAATAAAACAAATATTTGGCGCAACAGCTATTTAAGTACCAGGCCCTAGCTTCTCGCAACCACTCATGTTGTGTTCGTTATATTTTTCACACGAATGCAAGGGACCTGAAAAAACTTGTTGGTGTTTTATGGCATTCGAACTTGGAACCTTACGCGCAGTGATCCAACGCACTAACCGCTTACGCCACGGCGGCGCCCACAAGAGAGTTGTAACATATACCGAGTTATAAACCGATAACTTAGCTTGAACATTAAGTTCTGTCTTCCTTATATAATACTTTGACCAAGCCCTCTCAAAATCGATCCATCCTAACAAAATTCATCGAATGCGCGTTCTGGAAACCACCATTACTTCCCATTTCTTCATGTTTTGAAGGCAAGGAACAGGTGGTGGCGGTCTTCTCCAGATTTTGACGCAAAGACTGCTAACTATCAAGTCTTCTTCCTCGCCCTAAGCAGTTCAAACGTCTAATCGAGCCAACGGCAATCTTGAACTCCGGTAACTCGGCTTAGCGCTCAGGTGATTGACTCTATTAGTTATCATCCAAATAGAGACTCAGACTGTCTGATAGCGGACTTTCGCCATCATTTATCTGTTCACAAAAGCATCTTCTCCAGATTTTCCGGACAGTCTGAATTTATGGCTCTATGGTTCCGGTTTGAGTAACAAAACCTAGGGTTTCCCTTTTAATTTGCTTGCAAAAATGTCCCCACTTACCTGCTCTGCATGTCGACGATTGGTCAAGTTTGGCAGAACATTCCTTATCACTTCGCGTTAAATGCTCTTTCTTTGACTAAGAAAGCTGATCCTTGAACTCTGTTGCTCTTTGTGTAGTATTCCCTGTTCACTTACATCTGAGAGATTATGGATGGTGCCTTGGACAAGATTAGCACATGGGCCACTGGATGTGGACTCAGCGTCAGTCCAAGCAAAACTGAACTGATGCTCTTTACCACTAAAACCAAAATACCGACCTTCACGCTTCCACGGCTAAACAATCATCTACTCTCCTTATCCTCCAGTGCTGATGAACTCGCGAAGCAGGGATTTGCCCTTTATGTTTCCCTAGCAAAGGCGGTGAATGTCCCATCCATCTTCGCGCATTATGTGCTAAAGGCTGATGGCGGATGGCAGGAGGTGCGGAACTGTGTCATCTCCAGGCAGATGTGGCCCAAATACTTCCGGAAAAGAACGCAAGATCTGCTAAACAGAAACCGTGCAGATATCGCAAGAGTTCTCGCAGTTAGTACTGGCCATTGGCCCACCGGGGCTTATGCGGCCAGAATAGGTATTCCTTTTAATGTTCACTGTCGCAGCTGCAATACTGCTAACGCGAAAGAAACTATCTTGCAATTGCTTTGTAAGTGTCCGGCTCTAGGCAAGCCCAGACAGCTCACATTGGGTAAACCCCATTTTCGACAACGTGATAGAATTAGCGGAGATTTGCGTGGGGACATTATCAGTTTCCTCAATGCAACGTGGTGGATTTGAATAATCTTTACTCTTTCTCCCTACTCCCTACAAGCCACGCCCGTTTCGCATCCGCTTAGGTCACTTGAGTTGATGTAAATAGATATCCCACTAGCTTCAAAGAACATCATTTTTGACGATCCATTCTATTTTACATTTCGCCCAAATGTATACTACAAAAACTACAACCTTCCATTGCCTTTTCAACCACAAATTCCATCACATACTTGCAGGCCTTCAATATTCTTTCAGCTGGTTTGTGCATACACTAGATTAGGGAGTGGGAAATTTTTCATTAAAAATTCCCTCACAGTTTGTTAACAAATAAACTTAACAGCTAATTACACAGCATCACACAACGCCCGCTTACTAAGTTCGGCTTCCAGTGATTTTTTAATTAAAAAGCAAACAAACAAGAAAGATACCCACGTCCTCTTTGCATAAAATATCCTCCAACCCACTGCCGCCGTAAGTAAATCCCTTGAATAATTTACTCCCACGACGATGACGATGACGACGACGATGGTGATGGCGACGGGAGAAAATGCAAATAGGTAAAAAAGTGAAAAGAAAATCATCCTCTCACAGTTACTATGATAATGTTACTCATCCCTTCCCGACCAACCCCTAGAACATAGCGACACAGGAAGTTCACAACTAAGTAGGGACCGGGATCGCAGCAGCCAGTAGTAGTAGTTCTGATTTAATTCACCCCAGGCACTTAGTGTACACTTACATAAATTTTCCTATCTCTTTGCATTTAAAGAAAATCTTCTCCTCCCTTAAGTGTCATAGTCCTCCTTATCACCAGGGGGATGTACCTATGCAACCTAAAGATGGTTTCGACTATCTTGAATATAAATGTCGTCTCTCTCGTCCTCTTAGCTATGTTATCATGTCAAGGAGGAAACACTTTTTTAATTGGGTCGATTCGGTCTCGAGGATATTCACGATGCAATTTGGACAACAATTTTAAGATGCGAATACAAAAGCTATCCCACACACATTTTCACACATCAATTTGTGTAGAGATCCTTTAAATTTGAATTCAGTGTGTGGTAACGTTTTAATTATTCCCTCAACTTTGCATC
Source organism: Brachypalpus laphriformis (assembly GCA_945910035.1). NCBI lineage: Eukaryota > Metazoa > Arthropoda > Insecta > Diptera > Syrphidae > Brachypalpus > Brachypalpus laphriformis. The sequence continues at coordinate 162,685,568 of OX246756.1, forward strand.
GCCATTTGTGAATAAATTTTACCAGAAGTTGTTCCTTCGTCGGTAGGTGTATTCTTGACTTTAATTGGTTTATTCTGGTGATGGCAGAGCGAAAAAACTACCACGGACCGACCGTGAATAAATTTGCATCCAAAAAAGAAATGCATTCTTGTTAATTGGAGAACTTTTACCTATACCATCACATCCACTGAAAGAAATCCGCACCGCTGAGGGAAAACATCTGCTCTATTCGTCGTGTGTGTGGGTAGAGTCTTCCAATTCAAGTTGGCAGGTACCTACCTCCGCCATATCATGACTGGGAGTATTTATTATCATCACTCAGCATTTGGGCATCTAGCCAGGGAGATGTCCTTTCAATTTTTCAACAAAAAATCGAAAATTGAGAAAAGGAAAGAAAAAAAATCCAAACAAATCCTCGAAGGACATCTAATTGTTGTGTTCTATTCGTGTGCCATATGCACCGTATTGGATGGCAGAACAGTGAAATGCGATATGGGCCACCTTCATACTTCATTTGAGGACAAGGACTTATGTAAGACATTTCAGATAAGACGGATGACGGTCCTTATGTTGTCGTTAAAATAACAGAAAGTGAAAGAAAATTTCAATTGAATTGGATTGGAATGTAGAATGGAATTGGTCCTTGTTGTTCACACTGCAGTTGACACTTGTTTCCTTCGAAACAGGATAAACTGTGATGTATCTTCTGGAGCTAATTTTTCTTTCTTCGATATAAAATAAAATTGATTTGCTTTCAAGTTGAGAAACCAGCAATATGCTAACGTTTGACATTCTATAAGAATGGAATGACTAAACGAACTGCTGAAACTACATCGTATGTCATATCGTCCCCATCATGGTACAATACTTAATCTCATGCCGTTGCACCTCACAGTGCAGGAAGAAGCTATGCTTAATGGTCTTAGGCTTCCTCAGATACAAGAACTGAAACCCAGCGATTGCACAGGCCATCTGAGCATTCGTGAAATCATCCAAAACAACCCAATCTTCAAGATTACAGATACAATGCTCAAGAGATTTCGGTTCTCCACGAAATTTAAAGTGCTCATTACCGACCGTCAAAATGGAGAAAGAAAGCTCTCAACACACGACCCAATGCACAAATCTGATACATTCTCGCTTCAAATTGGAAAATGGCAGTTCCAGAGCTGGGGTCTGAGATATCATGGTCGCTTCGGGAGAAAAATTCTTCGTAAGATATTAGGCCCCGTTTGCGTTGAAGGGTTTTGAAGGAGAAGATTCAATAACGAACTATACGAGCTGTACAGCGACATCGACCTAGTCAAAAAAAACTGCGTATTGGACGTCTGAGATGGCTAGGACATGCAGGGCGATGGACACCAACGCACACAGAGTCTTCGAATCTAACCTTGAGGGACGACGCAGTAGAGGACCTCTTCGCCGAAGGTGGGGCGCACAAGTTCAAGGGGACCTCGACCAACTTGGAGTGCGCAACTGGAAGCAATTAGGCTTGTTGGTTGAGGCCCAGATTCACCCCGTACTGTAGCGCCTCCTAAGTAAGTCAGTAAGTATGTAAGTAAGAGCTGGGGTCTATGGTCCCAACTTTCAGCGTGCGGCAGCGCTTGGTAAATAATCTATCATCTTCCAAGCAGAGGTCCATGCGTTAGAACTATGCATTCGGGAATGCCTGCGGAGAAACACTACTGGAACCCGCATGTACATCTATTCAGACAGTCAGGCAGCACTAAAGGTCCTTAATTCCTGTACGGTAGGGTCAAAGCTCGTGTGGGACAGTCTCGACCTCCTCGCGTTTACAAACCAGGTTACCATAGCATGGATTCCTGGGCACGAAGGCTTTGAGGTGAACGAACTGTATGACAAGGAGAGGCGCTGGACGCCCACTCATCGTCCCTGAACCGTACTTCGAGGTACTACCCAGTGGTATCCACTCCACAATTACAAAATGGGAAGCTAAAGGACTCACCGAAAGTGGAAGTGAAAAGTTCATAAACCGCAACAAAAATAGAGCAAGCAAGCTACTTGAATTAAGCAAAGACGATTTGCGAACTTAACCGGGCCACATTTCCGGACATTGTCCACTCAGGTGGCATCTGAATAAAATAAAACTATCAGAAGCATCCATCATTGTTCAGGCGGATCAGTAGAAATGCGGTCAAGTGGGAGGGTTATGATCCCTTGTTTTTGGATCATAACCTCGCTGATAAAAGGAAGAAGAAGAAGCATCCATCTGCATAGTCTGCGGGGAACAAAGAGGATCAGCAGAACACATTCTTTGTGTATCCCCAGGAGCCGCAAAGAAGCGATTACTCCATCTAACGCGAGTCTTGATGGGCCCAGCGGATACCTAGAACATGGAACCCAAGAAATTATTGAGGTCTACCATTGGGGCTATCCAAAAGATCGCAGTGCACTTGAACTCCAAACATCGTATCATACGATATCGTCCCCTTCATGACAGAGCAATGAATGTGCAAATTTTGAATTTTAAGGTTTATTAGTTGGTTTGATACTCGTAAGTCCATCAGACAGAGTGTACAAACAGCAATTTCTTATTATGTTCTAACGCCATTCCCTGAGACTTTTGTCTCAATTTTGCACATTCGTTGTTCATGCGTAAGGGGGACGATATATTATACATTCGTAGCAAACTACGCGCTGTGAATCTATCTCCATGAAAGCCAAAGGCTTAGAGACAGTGCGGCACTGTGTTGTCGGCTCAGTAGGGAACACACTGAAAAACAAAGAGTATACATTAGCCGCTTTCTTAGACATTGAAGGAGTCTTTAACAATGTCAGAACAGATACGGTACGCAGGACTTTAACAGACCCCAATATTCATAACTCCCTAATAAATTGGGTTCTCACTATCCCAACTGGAGGAAAGACATATAAAAGTTGAACTCGGAGGAACAAAATTAGAAGCCTATGCCTCTAGAAGTATATCCCAAGTCGGGGTCATATCCCCACTGCTGTGGGTGCTTGCCCTAATGGAACTGCGTTATTCCAGGAACAGCGGCGTCTAAACAATTGCTTATACGGACGACACGTAGTGCTGCTGGCAATAGTAAAATTTCTGCCGACTCTTAGCGAGCAAATTGAAGGGCCGCTAAAGGCCATAAATTCCTGGACTAGGGGATGTGGACTAGTGGTCAATCTCCAGAAATTTGAGTTAGTATTATTCACTAACAAAAGGAAAATTGCACAATTCGTAACGCCCTCCGTTGGGGGTACCCCTATAAGTATCTCTAACAGTGCGAAATACTTGGGTCTGATGCTCGATAAGAAACTGAATGAGGGATTGAACATAAACAATAGAGTCACGATAGCTTTCTCCTCATGCAACAGAATATTCGGGGAAATTTGGGGACCAAAATCCAAAATCATCCTATGAATATATACGGCTATAGTAAATCCTATACTAACTCAGGTAGCCTTGTATGGTTGCAGCCCGCCAGCAAAACCACCAACTAAACAGCCATCACAAAAGTACAGAGGCTAGCGTGCATTGGTACCACCAGTGCAATGAGAACAGTACCAACAGCAGGACTGAAGGCCATCTTTATACAAGCATTGGCGCCTATTAGTCCCCTAAGATTAAGCCAGACCAATTGCAATAGATCACCACCTCTCGAGAGCGTCTGATAAACATGCGAGTATTGTTGTCACGAAAAATTTTCTCATGTCGCCGTTCGGATACTGCACTAAACTGTAGGTCCCTTCCATTCGTGTGAAAAATATAACGCACACAACATGAGTGTTTGCGAGAAGCTAGGCCCTCGCATGTAAAGAGCTGTTGCGCCAAATATTTATTTATTTATTTTAATTGCAATAGATTATACTACGATCCTGTAGATATATCTAGTCATCTTATACCGATTACACTACGCCATACCTAGACTTTACGAATCCATTTTTAAGCACCTACTGGAGCAGGGAAGAATTAAAAAACCGTAGAGCACCTAACGTGTTAACGATGGGTCCAAAATGGAAATAAGTGTAGGCGCTGACATCTTCTCTGAACCGCTGGGTATATCCATGTCAATTCGGTTTCCAAGCTACAGCAGCGTTTTCCGGCCAGAGGTCCTAGCAGTGACAATAGCAGCCCGTGAGACTGCGATGAGGGCAATACCACAGGCGCGTATCACATTTTCATTGACAGCTAAGCAGCAATAAAAGCAATATCTGATACAGAAATGATGATGTCGAGAAGAGCTGAATGTTCTTGGTACATAGCACAAGGTAAAACTCTGCTAGGAAGCTGGACATGAGTTTATACTAGGGAACGAAAAAGCCGACGAAATGACAAGAACAGGTTCGGCACTTAGCCCGGATCACTCCGACCCCTCATGCACACTTGTACTTGAAGCAGGGCATAATGCTCTAACAGAGGTGAACTATAGGTGCACCTCTCTAGATACCTGCATCACAACTAGGAAGCTATGGTCTATATTCGACAAAGCAAGGATAGATAGACTCACGCGGAGCAATAGTTATTACGGAGCATAACACTATGCGGTACCACATGACCAGTTACCTGTAATGGAAGGAGACCTCTGTAATGGCCGTGATGACGAGGACGTTCGGAAGGACACAACTTACTTTCTTTGTCATTGCCCAGGGCTCCATCATTTAAGAAAAAGGTTCTTCGGATAATACTTCTTTTAGGATTTAGAAGAGTTGTTCAGTCGTGGACGATACCGTAAATTTTATTTAATCCTCCGAATGGTTTATATCCAGTCAATTCAATTGATCTCGTTTGCAATACCCATTCGAAGCTGATTAAATAAAGTCCAAAGTGCCTTGGATCCTCCTATTAGTCTTCCCACCAAGTTCGAACCAAAATTATTCGTAAATATTTCAGTTAATGGTTCGAGAGTTGAGGAAAACCAAGAGAACAGTGTGAAAATCCCTTCCCGTAGCAGCCCGTCTCCAAAAGGCTCTCTCAAAGGATCATTCCAACGGGATGGGATTGCTTAGCAAACCTGATGGCACCTATACCGCCAGTCGAAGGGAAACTCTGGAAACTCTGCTCAAGGTACACTTCCCTGCCTTGACAATTTTAAGTGATCACGCACTTGTTGCTCCTTGAGGCACCAAATATGACACCTCCAGAAGAGTCAACAGCATGTCTGGAAATCAGCTCAGTCAAGAAAAAACTAAGTAGGCAATCGGTTCATTTAAACCCTTTAGGGCATCCGGCAGTGATGGTATTTTTGCAGCCCTTATTCAGAAAGGTCTAGATTACATCTTGCCTGCATTGGTAGCTCTATTTAGAACAAGTTTCAGTCTGGGATTCATTCCACTAACTTTGCGGGAGGTAAATGTGGTGTTTATCCCTAAGCTAGGTAACAAACCCAGCGAGCTACCCACATCCTACCGTCCAATCAACTGGACATCGTTTTTCTAGAAAACCACGGAAGGACTGCTAGACATTCACATTAGAGGCATTCTCGAAAAGATTATACCTCTGCACTCTAGTCAATGTCTACAGGAAAGGTCGATCTACGGAAGGTGCCCTTCATTATCTCGTCACAGAGATCAAATCTGCCTACAGCTCCAAAGAAATCGCCCTTTGTGCATTCCTTGACATAGAAGGTGCTTTTGATAACACTGGTTATGAATCCATCACTAATGCCATGAGACGCAGGAGAATAGACGAACCTACTACCGGATGGGTCAGGACGATGCTTGATAGCCGCATAATAACATCTTCATCTGGAGAGATCTCGTCTGAGGGTCTCCGCGGCCAAAGGCTGCCCCCAGGGCGGCGTCCCTTTTGCCTCTCTTATGGTCATTCGTGGTGGATGACCTATTGAAGAGACTTAATAGTTCAGATTTCATAACTATAGGCTATGCAGATGATCTTGTGATCATCATCAAATGCAAACATGAAGACGATTTGTGTCAACTCATGCAAAATGCACTCCTTGTAGTCTCGGACTGGTGGTGGGGAGGGCCTATCGATGAACCCCAGTAAGGCAATCATTGTACCGTTTACAAGAAGAAGAACAGAAAACTTAACTGGAACTCTCTGTGGTAATCTTCGAAAGATACTAGAAGCCCGGGCTACTACCATGCACGATTCGCAAAACCAAAAAATCGATGCCAGGCATGCGCCTATGTACTAATCCACACCCTGCACACTTCTACCAGTCTCCCCGCCGACTGCCGTTCGGTTTTACTTCACGGGGCTAGTTAGCAATTTATGCTGTACTTTCTGCTTCTCGACGTATTCGTTCCTGAATTCGAAGCTCTTTTTGAACATGCGTAATAAACGCGCAAGCTTCCATCCATTTTTCCTCAGATAGTACTCGTACCATGTGGTCTATGAGGAATGGAGGAATGGGAAGGTCATTTCGTAAATTTTCAAATCGTCTACAGTAGAAGACTGCATGCTCCGTATCTTCATCCTGGTCTGGACATTCTGGACACAAAGGAGTGCTATCGGGTCCAAACCAGTGAAGATATTTGCGATAGCCTCCATGGCCAGACAGTAACTGCGTGAGGTGGTAGGTGCAGTTCCCATGTGCTCGGTTTATCCAAATGTCCATGGTGGGGATTAATTTATAGGTCCACCGCCTTTAACCGTATTATCTCATCGAGCTTGCCACACAGCTGTTGAAGCTGCTTTTTCTTCTTCTTTCGCTAGTCTTTTGATGGCTCGAGCCTCTTCTATTATAGATTATCTGCATCTCGTTCGCAAGGATGTCAATCGGAACCATTCCTACTATAACAAAGATTGCCTCGTCAGAGATAGTTCTAAAACCACTGATGGTCCTTATAGCGCAGAGTCTGTAAGCTGCTGTCAGTTTCCTCCTTGTTTCTTTGGCTCCTCCGAGTTATTCACTTGACCTGAACCTTTCTGCGGAATATCTGATTCTGCCTTTGAACTGACCCTAAACATTTGGGAACGCAACATCTGCATTTCCCACTGGAATAACTCCCAAGGTCTCAGACAAGCTAAAAGAGCTGTCCAACTCTTCCAAAAACAGGCAGTTGATATCCTGAAATACGGCAGAAACGACATAAGAAGGTTTGTGAGCTTCCTTACCTGTCACTGTCAACTACTTAACCGCCTTAACAAAATGAGAATTATGGAGGATATCACCTGCCGCCTCTGCCTAGAAGAGGACAAAACCGCAGAACACATACTAAGTGAGTGCGTAGCTCTGTGAAGAATTAGGAGAAGCTTTTTCCTTAAAGATATCATATCTCTAATAGACGTAAGGAATTCATCCGCAGCCGTAACTATAGCTTTCATAAGGAGAGTGGAAGTACTACTGCCCTGAAAAGTGGCCTCGGACATAATAGATCTTTTGGTTGCAGTGCCTACACGCCATTTCGGCATGACCACACATCTGTTTAAAAAAAAGAAAATGCTTCGAATATTTAACTGGGGCATCCTTCTCCATCTTGAACTCTTGTATTTTCTTCTAATATAAATTGAATTCAGTATTAGAAGTAAATTTCTCTGCTTTGCTGAAGCCGCTGTTTCACAACAAAAGAAACCTTCAACTACGGCGATATGGTTGTTAGGAAAATTTAATTTTTTTAATATAACACTTTTCACAGCCCAAAAAAACAAAAATCCAGACTAACCCGAAGGATATTGACGCCAATTTGAAACCACCTAAAGGGCTGTGAAAATATTCACCTTTAGAATTTTATTCCATTCATTGAAGGACAAAAAAGCATTATATGCTCTCCTCTAAACACAAAAGGTCGATAGGAAAGCTTACAACAAAGGGTTCCAACCGCCCCTTTGACGTTTTACTCATTTCATCTTCTACTACTACAGTCTGCTCTAATAATTCCTTTCGCCTTTGTTTTGTATTACGCTTCGATAGCTCCCTGTTGGAGGTTCTTTTTGTTGTAAAAAAAAAAAAAAAAAAAAACGACGCACAATACACACCTTTTTGCGTCCTTTTTTCCTGCTTCTACCTGTACCTATGTATATATGCCATTTGCAACCCCTTGAATTGCTTTGTTTAGCGAGATTTCTAAATTTACAATGAAGTCATGGAAATGTTGTATTCAGTTATCAATAATTGAAAAGATAAGTACCTACCAATCTACTCTCGTCAAAGACCTTCCGATACACCTACACGATTCAAAAGTATCTACGACAATGCTAACACCTCACGCAGTTAACCTTATTTCCCATTACTCAGCCATACTCAGGAACAAGTGGTCTTTTGTTTTTACGATCAACTCAAAACCACTAACAGTAGCTCAGTTACCTACTACTGGCGGTTGACTGGTAGTTATGCATACATATACCTCGAAGATACTTCTCGAGTAGAAGTGGATGTATCTTTAACTCCCCGGGGGAAGTTTATTGTAATTATTATTGTCTTAGCAGTCAGTGAGTAGAATTAATTCGTTGTGGTGTTTATTAAATGGTACACAGTGTTTTAAGGGGGGCGGAATAAAGATGTCACGCTTTATCGGAATACCGCCCAGTTGAATTTAAATTTCATATACGGGGTGGATTGTATCTATGCCGAAAGAGTTGAGTCTTTATTACGGTTCATTATAAAGTTGCTTTAGTTGACTTTATGTACTCGGTGACCTTATCAAAACGAGAAAAATGCGTTTAGTGGGTTTTAGTAGCATTTTGCTGCTATTATTGATGACATTTCTAGTGACCTTTTCTTACGTATCTTCTAATTAAATGAAGGGAAATACTCGTATCTTTTGGTGTCATTACTCTCTCAGGGATAATTTGCTCTCTCTTTATTCCATGCGTAGGCATATATTTCATGAGAAAATGAGAACAAAAGACGACTCTTAGAGTGTTTACGACCCTTTAGACAAGTGACACCTATTCACTTTTGTTAAGAAAACATGCAAATGCGGGTACTTACAGTGCATAACGCTATATACGATTATAAAAATCAGGTTTCATCTTCTAAATAACTTGGAAAACAAATTCTTTTTTGTTATAATTTGTGCGCACTCAATGGGCATTGGAAAGAATAGACAGAGAAAGAAAAATTGGTGTAGTGGTTTGAAACTCAGATGTTAGGTTTCATAAAAACTCCCGGGGATGGTGTCCAGATGACTGGGTAGCTTTCTTTTGTTATTTTGCCTTTGCTTCTAATTCACAGTATTTTTTTCCCCACCACCTGACGCGATAGGGATGATCAATCATCCAACAAAACGAATAACATTTGTAGCCATATGACCAACCTACTGCCAGTGTTATACCTTCGCAATAGTTTTGACATATGCTCTATATGTTTATGTTTCATGAGAAATAAATAAGTTAATGCTGGGTGACAACAGGATCTGAACCATAAACCATTAGCGTGGCAATCGATGACGTTACCATTACACAATCGCCACCCCCAAGAACGTTTTCCAAGAAAAGTTTGCTTGTTATTTGTTGAACTACTTTTTTAATTTTCTTTAAGAAACATACTTTTTAGATATATATTACACATAACATCGCAAACAATTTTAAACAAAAGCGAGATTTTTGACTCGCAAGAAAACACCTTTCCCAAATCGCTAAAATAATCTCAGTTTTGCTACACAAATTTCTTAGCAACATTTTCATATAAACTATCTATTTATACATGTCTCAAAAAGCCCAAAAGCAAAATCCGTATTCAAAAGTTATTCTCCCATTAGAATAGACAAATTTTCAAAGAAAATTAAGAATTTATTTAAGCTTCAAAAATGTTGCTCTTAACCCCCCAGCAACATGCTGAAACATTTGTTCCAACCTTATCAACAAAACTCGAATGAGCCGTCTGATTGCAATTAAAATACAAATCACATACTCTACCTATTCAAAAGCACTATCGACGGATCCATTAACCTTTTGTCACCCATTAAACCTTTTTTTTTTTAGAATCGATCTCACTCATTAAACATGCGCAACATACAACATTGTCCATCGCCAATGCACACCGCCACAAGTGAGATCGGGTGTACACCATTACAGACCCTACACAGCCCATTAAGAAGCGACTGTGCTTCCGTTCTGAATGTAACTTTTGGACTCTGGCTTATGGCCTTAAGCCGTTAACCAGTGTCATTAACAGTGCATATAGAGGCGTAACACGCCCGCCAGCATAAAATGTTGCATAAGATTTTTCACAGTGATAATCCCGACCTTTTGTATTCTGTGGGTCCGAGGGAAGAATAAGTTTCTTTTCAGTATCACCTGGTGATGGATAATTCGCATGAATTTGCATTTTCTTTTTGTCCATCATGGGTTACACCTGTCCTTAAGTGTGGGTTGCTAAAAAAAAAAAAAATAAAAAATGCGAAAGAGAAACGAAAAACCCCAAGCAGATGTTGCAGATATCATATTTAGGAATGGAAAAAGTGTTTCAAGAAGATTATCATGACATGGTGGCTCCAGATCAAACCCATTGTATTGCTTCCCTCCATTGGGAGGCCCACCCTTCACCAAAGAAGAATCAAAAGAAAACATCTGACCGGACCGCAAGAGTGTGTGTTGTGCTGTGCTTCTGATTTTGATCGTTTCATCGACAAGACAACGTTTGTGTAGAACGTGACGTTCAGACGCGACCCGTCAAATTGGCTTTTTTTTTTTTTATTTCTTATCCACTTTTATCCACCTGCCGCCGTTTTTTGTGAGTTCTTTTGTATTTTCGTTGTTTCGTGGGTTTTATTTGATAAAACACTGCACTTTGGAGACGGTCGTGTGGCGAAGGTGGCTGTGTCGTGCGTGACTTAATGGATATCGGATCGGCTTTATGGCCTATAGATTCCTTTGCTCCTTTTTATTTACCGAAACAAGGATACACGTGTGGAATCATAAGACATCATTATATGCCCCTCAAAAGGTGTTAATATTCATAACTTATATCGTTTGAGTTGTGGCGTCAAAGTGCTGAAATCGGCAGCTGTCACAAGTGGAGGGAGGCCGCTATAATAAAGTTATAAACTGTGAAGCATAAAAGAAACGCACTACAATGATACCCTCGAACAGTGGCCATTGGCTAATCTTTATAGCTGTATCGAATGCACCATTGTTGCATTTTGATCGAACATAAAGATTGGAGGTTTTATTTCGATTTTATGTTGAGCCCTTTTAATGGGCTTTTTCAATTTGTGTAGTCAATGGCTTATGTGAAGTGTAACTGATGCTGCAACATTCAGAGCTTCTGTTCATTTGTTACAGAGTCACTGGGTCAACTATTAAGATACAAATTTCATCAAACGTCGGAAGTTACACTGTCTGGGTGGTTTGAATTGTTGATAAGATAATCGTGGATGGTAATTAGCGTCGTTATTCTTTGTTAGTTTTGGGTGGTATGGTTGAAAACACTAGCATGATCGACCTTGGGTGACGCGACCTTGTTAATTTCGTCGAAAATACGTAGTAGATAGATAAGCGTCCTAGGAAGAAATTCCTTAAGTTGTCTTTGTACTTATTTGATATCCAATGTTTTCAGCAGATAATAAATACTTAAAGACGCATTCGAAATGATCAAAATTGTGGTTTTGTCATTGTGGCAGCTGACCTCCTCGTGGTGGGGGCCGGGCAACGTGACTGGGATGTGCTGATGGGGTAACTTAAATAGTTATTCCATACAATCCAGTCACAGCTAACAAAGCGCACACCCCATGATGACAAGACGACGTAAACGGGCCTCGGATATTGCCAAACCTGGTAAGCCAGGGCATCCTTTGGAGCCAGGCCTGAAGGGTGTCAGTATGCGAGCGTCTGGTGGGCGGCCTGTTCCGCTCGGCAGCCGACCGGGTCGAACCGGAAATGGCTACGAGCTTCCTGTCAATGGTCTCCCGAACCATTACGGGGGTGAAGGGGTGAGCGCGCTGTGCACCGATAGGGGCACAGATGGACTCTCTGAGATTCGACAACGGCATCGACTTAGGATAGGCACATGGAACGTCTCATCGCTCACAGGGAAGGATCTTGAGCTAGTTGGGGAGGCTGTTAAAAGTCGACTAGATATAGTTGGCGTCTCTTCAACAACGCAGAGAGGTTGAAAAACGGTGGACCTTTCAGGTGGGTGGAAGCTCTTCTTGTCAGGAGTCGCACCCTCCATGTCTGCTCGGGTGGGAGTGGGGATACTCACAAGTCCCAAGTTGACAGACAGAGTATTGGAGTGGATACCATTAGAAGGGAGAGTTACGATCTTAAAGCTCAAACTTGAAAGATCAACTCTGGCATTGGTGCAGGTGTATGCACCGAACCTTCAGTCAGAGTACGCAGCTTTCTTAGATGAAGTTGATGTTACCCTTGAAAAGGTTGCAGATATGGATTCTTTTGTCCTGATGGGTGACTTCAATGCTCATGTGGGTGTAGATGTTTTGACATGGGGGAGTGTGATTGGGAGGAACGGTGATCCTGATCAAAACGGGATCGGAGAGAGGTTGTTGGATTTTTGTTGTGAAAATGGCTTATCTATCATGAACACTATCTTTCCGCACAAAGCCATTCACAAATACACGTGGTACCGTCAAAGTCTTCAGCAGAAGTCGCTGATCGATTTCTTTGTGGTACCATCGTGTCTGAAGAGAATGGTTTGTGATGTTCGCGTATTGAGAGGGGCCGAACTGTCAACTGATCATCACTTAGTGCTGTGCAAATTGTATCTTAGCGAGAGAGTACCTCCCCTACCAAAGCGTAAACCAAGGATGGTTACACGCATACGATGGGAGAGGTTACAGGACGATGAGATACGGAAGACATTTGCGCGGCAAATATCTGAGAGGTTTGAACGAATTCCAACTGTTCCATCAAATGTAGAGGAAGAATGGCAACTGTTTTCAACAGCGGTTATTGCCTCTGCGGGAGATGTTTGTGGAGTGAAGCGGCTTGCTGTGGCGGCTGGTGGTGAGAAAAGAACTGCTTGGTTTTAAAACGCCCGGAGTTCAAGAAGCCATCAAAGAGAGAAAGAGAGCCTTTAAGGTGTGGATTCACTTGGGGAACTCCGATTCTCGATGTCAGTACACTGAGGCGCGAAGAACTTCCAAATTAGCTGCGAAAACAGCGAAAGAACAGTCTTGGATGGAGTTTGGCGAGAAATTGGAACGTGATCACAGATCTGCTAATAAAATGTTCTGGCAGACCGTCCGCCGACTCAGAGGAAAAAAGTTGAATATCGTTGAAGGAGTCAAATCCAAAGACGGTAGACTTCTTTCCAATGAGGAGGACATCTTACGCAGATGGAGCGAGCACTTTTCAGAATTGCTCAATCACGAACAGGGCACCGAAGATGACAGACCAGACAGTCATCCTTGGGTCCTCTCAAACCGAACTTCAGCGTGCACTCGAAAGGTTTGTAGCCGTTTGTGATGATGCTGGAATGAAGATCAACGTGAACAAATCGGAAGTAATGGTCATATCCAAAAAAACCCATTCAGTGCACTCTGCATGTTAGTGGAGTCCCACTGAAGCAGGTGGAAAAGTTTAAGTACCTCGGGGTCTTATTCACGAGTAATGGGAGGAGCAATGCTGAGTTACCCTGTAGAATTGGTCAGGCTGGATCAATTTTGAGAGAGCTTGGCCAATCTGTTATAAGGAAGGCCGAACTTAGTGTTCAAGCTAAGCTATCGGTTTTTAACTCGGTGTATATTCCAACTCTCACCTATGGTCATGAAATTTGGGTAGTGATCGAAAGAATAAGATCGCGGATACAAGCTGCCGAAATGAGGTTCCTTCGCGGTGTTGTTGGAATAACTCGTAGGGATCGAGTGCGCAACACCAGAGTACGCGAGGCGCTCAATGTTGAGTAGCTACTTCTCCGAACGGAACGATCTATGCTTCGATGGTTTCGTCACGTAGTGCGTATGCCCCCAGACCGGCTTCCAAGACGCGCCATGGTTGCAGTGCCATCAGGAAGGCGACTTCGCGGAAGACCTGGAAATAGATGGTTGGACCAAGTCCGACATCACTCCTGGAGCCGCTTAGAGATTCCTCCAGATGAATTGGATTCAATGGCGGAGGATCGAGAAGGATGGAGAGTCCACCTGAGCATCCTAACCCCCCGACCCTCATGAAGGATTAGCGGGCCTTTGAAAATGAATGAGTGAATGAATGAATGCCACTACGTTCCCTGGACACCCAATATGTCCATTCGCCTTCTACGCATCATTTCTTCAAGTTCGTAACTTCAACCGGTCATACTTCCATACGTTCCAACTCTTAAATTTCTCCTAAATTTTGTCCAATTTGTTGCATCGCTTTGCTAGCCCCCGGAATCCGTATAGCTCTGACCCGAGCATTCCTGCTCCATCCAGAATCAGTGTCATGCGCAGCACTGATAGCGTCTGGTGGAGTGATGCTTTTTCTTTTAGCAAGTATTTCCATAATTATATAGTTTTGGCAATTTCTTTGCAATGGACTTTGGCACGTGCATGTTCCTGTTTCCTTCTTTTTTTATGGCAGCGGTGATTTCTAGTCGTGTCATCCCACGGACACGCACGCATTCTTGTGGGAGAGTTTTTAGGTATTATATGTGTCGCTGGGCTCACTTGTTAAGTAACCCATATCGGATTTGTCCCCTTAGTCGTCTTTTACGGCGCTGCAGAGATATTCCTAACCCGTCCTTGCACGGGGGCTTAACGTAGATAGATGAAATCTTGAAAAGATTAGTAAGCCAGTAATCACCATCCGATTTTATGTCCTCTTTTCAGGTGTTATCTTGCGGGTACGGTAGGTTTGAGTCTATGCTTTATACGCTATATTCACCATAACTGCTTCAAGGACATACGTCTGTAGGTTCCATAGTCCTATAACATATTGCGTCCTGTCTCTTATCTTAGTTCTTCGTAGGAAGCTCGTGATACATTCATCACCCTTTCTTTGCGCCTTGAATTGGTCCAAACTGATATTCCGTAAAGTACTATCGGGCTTTACTTCGCGTCCAGTAGTAATACCTGACTAACCTGCTTAACCCACCCATATGCATGATCGTATAATGTTTGGAGATGTTTTCTACATGGTTGCTAATTATGTCAAATTACTACAACGGCTTCACAACCCCCTCTATGCCAATAAGCGTGTTTTGGCCAGACATACCTAGTCAGTCGTTTCTAGTATGTTAGGTAGGCAGAAGTGGTTGCACAGCACTGCTGTCCTATTATCACTTGAGTGCCATTTTGGATACCACAACTCACGTGTCGTTGTTTGTTAATAGGATTCTTCTTCTTCTTCCTTTTATCAGCGAGGTTATGATCCGAAAATAAGGGATCATAACCCTCCCACTTCACTGCATTTCTACTGATCCGCCTATGGGGTTCGCCTGTTGTTTGTTAATACGATATTGAAAGGAAACAGTTTTAAATCCACCCTGCGGCATTCAAAAAACTGATCAGCTCTCTCATAATTTTCTCTGAAATTTCCTTAAGGTTGTCGAAAAAGGGTTTGCCTAAGTCCGATGTCGGGCTGTACTTAAAGCCGCACATACGTAAGGAACGTAAGACAGAGTTTCCTTCTCATTTACATGTTTACAACAGCGTCAGTGTGTATTACAAGGGATGCTCAGTCTAGACGCATGCGTCCCTACTGTCCGGCAATTCTTTTAGATTGATAGATAGATAATTAATTATTGTGAGGTGCAAGTGCACTGCGACCTTTAGCAGATCTATTGTGCCCCTCAAACGGAGGCTCTAGTCGATGATATGCTCGGTCTAGTGCACTTCCTCCAATCCAGCTGCTGCTATGAACCGGAGTATCTTGAGTGGATCCAGCGAAGGTAGATCCAATTCTGATAGGATGTATGCACCTAAGTGATTTCTTCTTTTATGAATCAGTGCTTCGCATTCTATAAGAAGAAGCGCTGGTGTTACTACGAGTCCCTGCAGAATCTGCAATGTCCGTCTCTCTCTATTCCCCGTTTCCTGAGGTGCTCCTTGAGTCTGCAGTGACTCGCTAAGATGCTCGTCGAGATGCGAAGTCGGCTCTTGCTGACACTTAGGCAGGTTTTGCTTCTTTTCTGGTTGTATTTCCCCAGAAGCTCTTTCGCCTGTCTTAGTTGGGGGATATCGTCCCAATGCTTGGCCCATTCGTTTTCTTCCTCTTTTCTAAAGTCTTCCCTTATTTTTAGGGGTCCTATACCACAGAAGGGCTCTGGTCCAAGGAACGGTGTGTCTGATCCGTTTCTTGCTAGTTTATCAGCTGCTTCGTTTCCCTCTACTCCTACGTGACCTGGTATCCAGTAGAGAGTTACTTTATTTGCCTCCCAGTTTTTTTTTTATCCTGGTGAGGCATTCCCATACCAGTTTGGATCTGATCGCGTGTGAGGTCAGTGCTTTGATAGCGGCTTGGCTGTCTGATAGTATTGCGATGTCCTGTCCGCGCATCTTTTGATCGCGTGAACTTCTGCTTGAAATATACTGCGGAATGTTCTGAGTATCTGGTCCTGGGCCCGTACACCCCCGCCCCAGTGCCTGTAGATGTTTTCGATTCTTGTAGTGTCTGCTCAAGTCCTTTTCCAAGTTCTTGTGTTCTGGCCCAGTTGTAGTTCGGCCAGATTTGCCTAGAAATGACGTGACATTGCAGACTATTACACGTTTTGTTTGTCACTGATAGAAGTGTGAAAAGATTTCCCATTGGAGCAAGGACTACCTCTTCAAGTGATCTGTCGAGGTCGGCCCTCCTTCTCGCCGGTTCGTAGGTCCGTTCATTCCCCTCTATGTTGCTATGTCATGCCACCCAGAGAAGACAGATTTTGATCTGGAAACCTAGCGACGAGAGCTCTTCGCTACACTGTTCCACCAGCTTGGAAGACGGTGTTGTTGAAATCAAAGCTTTAATAACAGCCTGACTATCAATGAAAATGGGCACAATAGATCATTAGGTCGCAGTGCAAAATAACCCTACACAAATTAATGAAAATCGCAACATTATCAGTGGGTGTAGAATTGTGCTTTATTATCCGACTCGCTTCACGTATTGTCAAACCTTCCACCTGGAAGACATTGGATGAATCGGAAAGGCGTAAGGATGCTGATATTTTCAGTGTTGCCGATAAGATTCCCTCATCGACCCCATCATTTTGAAATTCTTTATGACTTCACCTCAGTTTGCTCTGGACGAAAAGTCGACTGTGAAGTGGTGTTGAAAATTAATTTTGGGTATGTTGTAGTCGTTCAAAGTTCTCCCCTCAATATTTCAAAGCAAATTCAGCATACACCAAAAACATAGTTCGCAAAAGGCCCTCCAATTGGTGGTTGTGGAGTGGTAGGTTGTCGATTCAAGTACCAACCATATCGATTCAATTTTACCAGCAAGATTCATTCGACTTGTACTAGAAATAAAGACCGAATGCAAAAATCAAAAGAAATTCTCGACTAGTTCGGACAGCAACCGTGGAGAAAGTACGAGTATACACTGAAATCGAATGGCATTTAAATTTCAGACTACTACTTCAAAAAGATGTCTCTTCCCTACCCTTCTCTTCATTTCCAACTTACGTCGAACAATCACATTGAAGACGTGACCTGATGAGGGTTGGTGTACTTAATATATTTTGTGGCTGCTTGCCTTACAATTTTTTGACAGTTCAAAAGTCCAATAGCAATCCATTTGGCAACATTATTAGGAATGGTTTTTCTAGGCAACAGCTGTATATACTTTTCACGAAAGCGCGTCTAATTCAAGTTTTAAAAGTACTGGTCATGGTTTGTTGTCATTCAAGCTATTCCATGGTAGCACTGAGTCTTTTTCTTATGCCCAAGTTACGTGCTTTGTAGAAGTCCTATCGGTGCTGAGATCCTCTGTCGTTTTTAAGGACTCAGCTCCATTTTTTTGCATATCATGCTATGATACTGTGTCCATCTAATTGCCTCTCCTCTATTTCTTATTCCCCATCCAACTATTACAATTTCGAGAGTTCAACACTCAATCGTAACAGTCCTCAACCAGGGACTGCTGACAGTTGAAGGCTTGCGATCCATATTCCCTCTCTAACATCACCAATATATCCTGCACAGAAAGGGAACATGGAAAGGGCAATCAATTTCAGCCATTATTTGCAATCATGGCTCATAACTTAATTTATGATTTATTACCACGTTATCCTTGCCCAGAACACAATTCAAATTGGTTTCTCCTCCCTGCTGTTGGTGCTGTCATGACCATCCATTAAAATTTCTACACCAACAACATGGAAAGCAGAAAAAATCCAATTTGCAACGCAAAGACACACAAAAAAGCAACAAATAACAACTTGCAAAGCATAACAAGGATAATGCAAATCCATTTCGTAAAGACATCAAATATCATTGTAATATTCCGAAGGATGCACCGAGAGACCCACACATACACCTATGTCGGTAAACCAAAAGAAGAACTACAACATCGTGATGTTGATGGTTGACTGTTGTCCTGCAGGATCATCCGTTCAACACCCAGTTTGTATTATATACCGCATCCGGTAGATATTTTCTATTTCTTTTCTTTCTACTTTAACAAAGCATTCGATTTACTTTCGATTCGTCCTTTTTCAAAAGAATTCCATAGACAAGTAGCAACAAATAAGAACTTTTGAAAAGAAATCCAAAACAAAATTCGTAATTTCCTCATCCAAAAGGATAGTAATCATGCAAGAATGCAACAGCCAGAGTGTACATGGCCTTAGAAGAGTCCTTTTGACAGACGAAGAAGGATATGAAAAATCACTAGGAGTGGTAGAGCGACTTTTCGTTCAAGTTGTAGTGCGGTGCAGGATAAGTGAAGGGAAAGAAGGCAGATCCGGGATAAAATATTCCAATTCGTTGTTTGTTTCGTTGTGGTTTGTCCTTAGGCAATAAAAAGAAACATCACGATGTAACGAATATAGGTTCACTTGCCTTGCACAAGTGCACAGTCGCGAGCTGTAGAAGAATGTACGTACTTGAGGCAAGGAAATGCATTTCCTGCAGAAAAACGGATAAAAATGTAGTTTTTGTTTTATCGATTTTTTTTTTAGTGGGTTCAAATATTGCCAAAGGGTCCTTGAGAATAGAACGAAATTGAATATTGGGAATATTTTCTTTTTATTCATTTTGCGATGTTTCTATGTAACCACCATTAAGCTGAGATTTGTGTTTACACGGTTTTGAATAGTTTTCAATGGTTGGATGGGAGAATGAGGTACAAAGTAAGTCGATGTGTAAATTAGTATTTTTCAAAATGAACTCTTAAGGGCAAACACAGACTTCAAATTGTATATCGATTCCAACAGTACTTTAACGAAGAAATGTAAACGTCTTTTCTCATAGCTAAGCCGCTTTTCTGCCGCATAATTTGATTCAGAGTCGGAAGCTCCTGATGTCTGAGTCTATATGGTTGCCTAAATCGTTGTAAATTCCAAGTGAAGCTTCTTTCTATGGGAAAGCACGCACAAAGAAGGTGAGGAATAATTGCTTCCTCTTCTTCGTCCATGCAGCTTCTGCAAAAATCATTCGAATATACACCAAGCCTTATTACATGCTTGCCCATTAGACATACGTAGACAGTGTCTTGTGATCATACCTATTGTAGCGACAATAATCGGTTGAAAGAAATGTGTTTCTTAGAGCGTTTCAGATCCAGCTTGGGCCAAATCTGTTTAGTCGCCAGAAATATTGTACCACTTGTCCACCTAAGAATTGTTCTTTCGATTGCATCCAGCTCGAATTTAAATTTGCAAGTAGTGATTGGTATACCTAGAGTATCCTTATCTGGAAGGATGGGTACAGTTGCTATTTCTAACGCATTGCAATTTTTTGTCGGGGGAAATTTATTCACGATAGGCCTGAGTTATCCTGTAGAATTGGTCAGGCTGGATCGATTTTGAGAGAGCTCGGTGAATGTGTAATAAGGAAGGCCGTATTTAGTACTTTCCTACTTAAGAACTGGGGGTGGCAATGGTGTAGTGCTAACGTCATCAATTGCCACGCTAATGGTTCATGGTTCAAATCCTGATGTCAACAAGCATTTATTTATTTCTCATGTCCGATCATTTGCAAAAGCTTCTGTGAACACTACTGCGAAGGCATAACACTGGCAGTAGCTTGGTCATGTGGCTGGAAAAATTGTTCGTCCTGTTGATGATGATTTGCCCTTGACATCGATTATCGGGAAAAAAGTACTGTGAATCAGAAGCAAAGACAATAATAACAAAAATCTCCCCAGTTATCTGGACGCCAACCCCGGAGAATAGCTAAAGCATAAACAACTGAGCTTCAAGAACCACTACACCAAAATCGTTCTCTCTCTCTCTCTCTCTCTATCCATCCAACGCCCGCACTGTGTGTAAACATGTTAAAGGTGTTCATAACCCTTTGAGTGCGCGCAAAATTATAAAAAAAAAAAAAAAGTGGCGCTACAGTTCGGGGTGAGCCAGGGCCTCAACCAACAAGCCTCTCCACTTAGATCTTTGCTGCCTCTGTCTCAATGCTCGCAAACGCCCACTGACGACCCACTGAGTTCTTCCGACTATGTCAATGGCATCGGCGTAGGTGAGTAGTTGTACAGACTTATAAAAGATTGTGCCTCCGGTGTTGGCTTATGAGTTTCGTACAATTCTTTCCAAGTATTATGTTAACGAGATGGCATCATAGCGCGTCACCTTGCCTATGACCTTTCCTGGCACCGAACGGTTGGTTAACGACTTTGATGGAGAGCGAGGTTACTCCATCGTCATGCTGCACAGACAAAGACATGCTCGATAGGGATGCCGACACTAAGCATGGCTCTGTATAATTCGTCTCTGCACGCTATCATAAACAACTTTGAAATTAACGAAGAGGTAGTGTATCGATTTCATATCCCTGGGTTTTTTCAAAGATCTGCCGTAGGATGAATATCTGATTAATGGTGGACTTTCCCGACTTGAAACTGCACTGATAAGGACTTATAAGGTAGTTGACGATTGGCTTTAGGCGTTCACATAATACCCCAGACAAAATCTGATATGCAATGTTAAGAAGACTAGTATGGGCAGTTCAGAAGGTCTCCTTTCTTCAGGATCGGCCAAACGATGCTGAGGGTGTATTCATTGAGCATACTTTCCCGACCAAATTTTACAGATGAGGCCGTGCGTTCCAAAACGTGCCATGGTGGCTGTGCCACCAGGTAGGCCTAGAAATAGATGGTTGGACCAAGTCCGACATCTCTCCTGGAGGCGTCTGGGGATTCCTTCTGATGAATTGGAGTCAATGGCGGAGGATCGAGAAGGATGGAGAGTCCACCTGAGCATCCTACCCCTGCGACCCTCATAAAGGATTAGGGGGCAATTTGAAAATGTATGTATGTAAATGTATGTAGGCCGTGCGTGCTCCTTACTCATCTCCTCCTGCCTTGAAAATTTCGGACGTCGGCTTCAGCAGCTTTAGTGCTAAAGCTAAATTATCGGTCTTTAACTCAGAGTATGCCATGGTCATGAAATTTGGGTAGTGACTGAAAGAAGATCGCGGATACAAGCTGCCAAAATGACACTCCTTCGCGGTGTTGTTAGAATAACTCGTAGGGATTGAGTACACAACACCAGAGTACACGAGACACTCAATGTTGCGCAGTTACTTCTCCAAACGAAATTATCTATGCTGCTATAGTTTGCTTACGTAGTGCGTATGCCCCCAAACCCGCTTCCAAGACGTGTCATGATTGCCTAGAAATATATAGATGATTGGCCCAAGTCCGACATCACTTCTGGAGCTGTCTAGGGATTCCTCCTGATGCGTTGGAGTCAATGACGGACAATCGAGAAAGATGGAGAGTCCACCTGAGCATCCTAGCCCGTTAACCCTCATGAAGGATAAGCGGACTATTGCGTATGTGTGTACGTGAAGATTAACATTCTTCTGTCGTCATTTTATGTGGAAAAAGTGGTGTCGACAAATCTGCTAAGTTTCTGATACGAGTGTTCTAATGCCTTGGAAAGTTGGCTCTACTCGTACCTACATAGACTTCCTCCAATATTTATTGCATGGGATAGTTTCTACCTTAATTTGAGATCCTACCTATTTTAAATTTGGATTTTCACTATCCAACCTAACTGGTGTGCCTCAGGGAAGTCGCCTGGGCGCAATTATCTTTATACTCCCTGTCAATGATGCTGCTGATGTTTATTAAAAGCTATAGTTATCGAAACCATCTGCAATTTTAAATAGCAGCTGATTTGCTTCTTCCAGTTAAATTTTATTTTCTTTGTGGTAATTTAGAATTGTTACTTAAAGGGCTCCCGACCCTTGGAGAGTTTCTGCCTGAGACACGGCTGCCTTCGATCCTCTGCGATCCCGGGCACGCTGCTTCCAGTTGTGAAGACCAAGTTTTCTGGCATTCGCGACAGCTTGGTGTTTATACCGGGGGTTCGACATTTTTTGCCGTCTCGAACTTGGGTGATGAGATTCGAAGATTCTCTTGGCTGGAGCGTTGTTGTCCATTCGGTCGATGTGGCCGAGCCAATGTAGTCGACGTGTCTTGGCTTTTTGGACTACATCCCCATCATCGTACAACTCATGGAGTTTGCGGTTGTATTTTCTCCTCCATTTGCCCTCCTCGTGGGACTTAATATCCGACGAAGTATTTTTGGCTTAAAGGTACCCAATATTTGCTTTCTTACTTATCGTCCAGCATTCGGCGCCATAAAGCAAGACTGGTAAGATGAGCGTTCTAAAGAACATTGATTTGGTTCGTCGAGTTAGGAGGTTTGAGCCCAGTTGTTTTGCCAAACCGAAGTAGCAGCGGTTTGCTAAGGTTATTCTTCGTCGGATTTCTACGAAGTTGTCATTTGTGTGGTTTATGTTTGCTCCAAGGTAGGTAAACTCCTTAACTACCTCGAAGTTGTAGTCATCAACAGTGACGTTCTGTCCAAGGTTTTGAGCAGATAAATTTTTGTTTGTTGACAACATGTACTCGTACATAGTCTTGTCCGCATTTACTTCAAGACCTACTCGTTTTGCCTGCTCTTCAATTGCCGTAAATGCCTCTACAACAGCTTGCCGGGATCTTCCGATGATGTCAATATCGTCCGCGTATCCCAGCAGTTGAATGTATTTGTGAAAGTAGTGCCTTCCGTGTTTATAAGTACACCTGGTTTACGCACTATCTGCTCCAGCATAATATTGAAGAAGTCACATGACAGCGCATCTCCTTGCCGGAACCCGGTGCATGTTTGGAAAAGTTAAGAAGACCTGTTTCCAAATTGCACAGAACATCGCGTGCTTTCTAGCGCTAGGCGACACATCTGGATAAGTTTTGACGGTATCCCGAATTGGGTCATCGCTTGGTAGAGTTCAAGACGCTGTCATAAGCGGCTTTAAAGTCGATGAAAAGGTGGTGAGTTTCGACTTGATATGCGTTGGTATTTTCCAGGATTTGCAGTGTGAAAATGTTGTCTATTGTCGATCTGCCGTGCCGGAAGCCACACTGGTACGTACCGATTAGTGTGTTGCAGAAAGGTTTTAGACGTTCACACAATTTTAAATTTTGAACTATTACATACTTCATTTCATGGAATGAATTAAGGCATACGCATGTGTAAGTTATGTAATTTAAACACTAATCAACGAGTAGTTGACTCTTACGTTAGTACAGTAAGTGTAGAGCTTCCAATTTCAGTGCAGACTATATTTGAACGGGTCCAGGTCCCAGTTTTTGATTTCCCTATTAAGCCTAAGAATTTCACATTGGAGTTACATCCTTTTGCAAATATTTGCTTTAAATTTTTGGGCAAATTATGGAAATACCGTAGAGGTCTTACGGCCAAAACATTAAAGCACCACACCCTCTATTCATCTCTATCCTTATCGTCACACAACGTCGCACTGATTAAACACAGCCACCACAAACTCTGTTTATCATCAGCAATCCATCGAGTTCATCTGTGTTTCGATTCTTTTTAAAACAAGCGATGTAAACATTTCACTTGGACGAGCATAAATGATGATCAATACACTCAATGCGGATACAGAGATGCATAGACTCTTCCTATCGTCACATCAAACTGTTTTGTTGTATAGCATGCAGCTGTGCGACACGACGTATGACTTGATGTCTTTGACTTCACCCACAACAGGATAGAGACGACTCCTTTAGAAAGACAAAATTATTCCTACCCCACATCTCCACCCGCGCGTGCGTCAGAGGGAAACTAGTGAAGTTCATAAATTCTCGAAATGAAACTATAAATGGAATCAAATTGACATACACTAGCATAAGTGTGTGCACCTATGTTGTGCAGTAACATATGCATATGAACTTCTCGGGTAAATGACACTCCCTGCCAGTGGTGTCAGAACTGTCAGGCTCATAGACGAAGGGAACGATAGTGCTACTTCTGCAGCACCTCCTTGCATGTACCGAAGCACGACTATTCCGGAGTTGATAAAAGTTTATTGCTCTGCAATACCATAGTTAGTAGTACTAGTACTCCTTTCTCTGTGTGTGCTGTATACAAATGAATTGAAGGAGAGTAAATATTTGCTGCCACTTGATGGTTGCGATAAAAATAGAAATAGTTGTGCGTTGCCTGGCTATAGAAAAACAGTGAATAGAAAAAGTATTCACAACAAAATGCAGGGAGAACTGAACGAACGTTGGTTAGCAACATGTTGCCGGGCAATAACCTCTGTGTTGGAGATTAACGAATATTTTTTGATAAGCACTTTAAAATGTATAAACAGCTTTAGTTCCCGCGAAATAATGAAACCAGAAAGAGATAGGAGAAATGTGGAGTGGGTGGGGATGGGGACGAGTAGAAATAATCGGCTTGGTGCGGTCTCAAGGTTGTGGGTTTGGCGTCGGCGCTTAGTTGAGTGGGAAGAGTCTTGATAATAATTATGTGTACATTGCGGGGTAGTAGAACAGAAGTTCAAAAGAAACGGCGCCCTTTTGAATACCAGATTATGACCAATGTACTGTGTGTTCACAGATATTGCGAGGGACTTAGATGCTGATTGATGTGATTCTTGGTAGATCAAGAAATGTTGATTTAAGTACTCATACCGCTCGTTTTGTTTGTTGAACATTGGAACTCCTATGAAGTCCCCAACCACGAGAATTCAAGTGCGAATTTGAAATTCAAATAAGGATCTTTCCAGCAACCTTAACAACCACAAAGCCCGAGCTATACATTTTAAAATGAAATAAAATTTTGTGGCTGAAAAAAAAAAAATCCCCAAAATCCTATCAAAACAAAAATAATGATAAAAATTGCACCTGGTTAAGGGTTGTAAGCAGGTAGCAAACATCATCCAATTGTATCCTGTCTTCATGCATCAGGTAGGTGGAACGGAAAAATCCCAGTGAATCAGATTTTTCTTTTCTGCAGCAGCATGCAACATTGTGATGCACTTTTCGGTTCTCCTGTTCCCACTTTTCCTATAGGATCAGACAGGATCACTTTTGTAGAAGTGAAAAACCATCTGCCAGTCTCAGTTGTCTTTGTGTATTGCTGTATGGTTTCGTTTTGTTAAGCCTTTGTACAGACTCGTATGTGGATCTGATCTTGACAGAGAGTTTAAGAATTTTTTTTTTTATACTTGTTGGAGGGATACCTGCTGCACATGTTGAATGCTGATAGGTTTTAGGGGTTTGTATAAGAAAATCTGTTATTTTTTGTGTGTATCCGATTTTTTTATGGATTTTAAAGAGCGGCAGACGGTTTCCAAGAGCAGTGAATTTTAAGTGGTCAAATGGTTTGGCTGGCGGTGCCAATTGAGATTTGGTAGGAAAAGTAATAAAAAGAGAATGGGACGGTTTTGAGCAACATATGATGCAATTAGTCTATGTTGGAGTGAGGTTCACGCCATGCTAGAATGCAGAATCCAAGCATCTGAAAAGTGGCTACTCTGCACCATGTAGAATGTAGGTTGTAGGGGTAGTTTCTGATCTCAGATCTACGGAATTTGTGGAGATGTTTGTTGTCACGTTAATAACTTGGTATTGCCATGATACATGGTACATTTCACTTTCTATAGAATAGCTACCACTGTTGACGCTCAAACTGACAAAAATATTCAAAACCAATCTCTTACTACTTCGGAACAATTATGTCTGATTTGACAGTATATCTGTCTATGTACAAGTATATGGGGTTCCAAAGGGTGAAATATGTGGCAATCAAACACCGTCCCATGGTGTTACCATAGTATCTGGGAATTCCCTGTCCAGTTGGGGCGTCTAATGAAGCGATCTGACGTTTGCATTCGCCAGCTCACTCAAAATTTTCAGCAAAAGTTCATAAGTTCTGTTCTGTGTAATAGAGATTAATTGCGTCAATCAACTCTATTATTCCACAGGCGGATCAGTATATGCAGTGAAGTGAGAGGGTTGTGATCCCTTGTTTTCGGATCATAGCCTCGCTGATAAAGGAAGAAGAAGAAGAACTCTATTACTCCCACGCACCCCACCTACACGGTGCGACTAGGTACTAAGGGTTCGATTGAATCAGTCGCCCTACCTAGCCAAATCAATTCCCATAGTTTGACTGCATATTAGTGCAAGGTTTGATTGTATCATTCACCTCGTTTTCTATTATGCACCCCCCACTATGTACTTCCACGGTCCACCTTGGTAAGAAGGGTTCGATTTAAACAGTTACCCTACCTAGTCAACACCTTATGCAAAGCAGTACTTAGAGTTCGATTGAATCAGTCACTCTATTTCGCTTATGCATCTCTACACCTGCACGGTCCACCTAGGTATGAAGGGTTCGATTGAAACAGTTACCCTACCTAGTCAACACCTTATGCACAGCAGTACTTAGAGTTCGATTGAATCAGTCACTCTATTACGCTTATGCATCTCTACACCTGCACGGTTCATTTAGGCCCATACCTGCCTAAATAACTTACACAACAGTACAGGGGGTTCGATTGAATCAATCACCCCAATACTTGTTTGTACACTATACCTACCTGGTACACATTGACTTTAGCGTTGATTGAGTCAGTCATCCATTTAAGCCACTTCAGGCATAGCTATTCTCTGCCAGTGCCCTCCTGAGAAAAGCTTAGGTTCCCCGGTGACCGGTGATTCCTCCGGTCCTAACTTTTCGTGGTATCACAATGGGCCCAAGTAGTTTAAGTGTGTCCTGACAGCCACCTTTCCTAACCTAACCTAAGCTCATAAGCAAATCAGAATTGTCCTCAGCAGCATCTCTACAGAAGTCGGTAGAAAAGATGCCATGGTTGATTTTGAATTCTATCAGAGAGAGGTG
This sequence comes from Brachypalpus laphriformis, assembly GCA_945910035.1. Taxonomy (NCBI): domain Eukaryota; kingdom Metazoa; phylum Arthropoda; class Insecta; order Diptera; family Syrphidae; genus Brachypalpus; species Brachypalpus laphriformis. The sequence continues at coordinate 162,712,708 of OX246756.1, forward strand.
ACAACTAAAACGGTTTTGATTCGGCTTAGGTCAAATCTGTGTAGTGACATGACACTTGATGCCACCTAAGGTTTGTCTCATTTATTGCAATCAGTCCAAGTAGTTGTTTGCGTGTAGCGAGAGGCATGCCAATATTGCTTCTTTTCCGAGAAAATCTCCAAAGTTGTACCATGTTTGGTAAGATCATCGATCCTGCAGTTCCCTGGAATAACCCTATGCCCGGAACCCAGCACAGTCAAGCGATTAGCAACAATATAGGGCGACCCGCACTAGTGAACATGCTAATATACTTGGCATTGTCTACTAGGACCGATCCTCTTTGATCAATTTTAATCATGCCTGGAATACACGATGGAAAGAGATGTAAATGGGAGAAAACTCGGCCAGCGATCTCTCCCATGGTTCTAGAGTCGTCAATGTAGGTTACATTAGGTTGGCTGTCTGTAAAAGATTACAGATACACTTAGTCCAGTAGAGGTTCATTGTGATGCCATGGATCTTCCATTTGGCTAGCCAGAGACTAAAACCAACCGGAACTTTTAATAAAGCTAGGGATGCTTATGACCCCAGTTCGCCGAGATAATCGAAGAAAGGAGCCCTTAGATGGAGCAGTCCTTTTTTGGGGCACGACCGGCCATGTGCGTAGGAAGTGAAGAATAGTTTCCTTCTCCTCTTGCGAAAGTCGTTAAAAAAGAGGCCCTACCTTTTAGCATGTGGCCCATCAGACAGTATCCAGTGAGGACACCCATAACGAAGCTGATCTCTGATAGGCTTTAGCTTAACCAATCCGGCACTACGTTTCTGATCTAGCCTAGAACAGATCTATCTGAAAACAAGATACGTTGTCCGCAAGCAAAGTCCGCGTTCGGGATGTTGTTCAAAATATGCCAAAGCAATACAATCAGTTTGAAGACCAAGCTAAGACTGTTCCGCTCCAACGTTGAATCCGTGCTGTTATATGGATGCAGGACGTTAAGACTGACCACTACTATCACCAGATAGCTGCAAATATTCGTTAATAGGTGCGTACGCAATATCTTAAGAATTTTCTGGCCCAATTGAATCTCTAATGAACACCTTTACCAGAGAACGGGTCAGAAACCAATAGGCACAACCATCCAACGACGGAAGTGGCAGTGGATTGGTCACACTTTCCGAAAGGGTGACAGTTTCATAGTGAACCATGCTATGCAATGGAACCCTTTAACTCAGGATCTCAGAAGAGCTGGCGGTCCGAGGAGAACATGGCGCAGAACAGTCGAGAAGGAGGCACGGCAGTTGGGGAAAAGTTGGGGAGAACTCAGACACATTGGCAGAAACCCTACATGATGGCGCGTGGGCGTAGTAGGACCCAAAAGGGGATGCAGGACATAAAGACATATTCTCATCTGTGATTGGTTTTGCTAAAGCGTCCGGCTTTAGTAGATGTTTACATCTAGCGAGGGACATACCTGGGGACTGCCATTTCGGCAAAATTCTTGGAGTCGTAGCCTGTCTGTCGTGGGGCCGTGGCGTAAGTGGTTAGTGTGTCGGATCACTACGCATGAGGTTCCAAGTTCGAATCCTAAAAAACACCAAAAAGTTTTTTCACGGTCCACCTCTCGCGAGCGTATGACAAACATCCGAGAGTATTGTTGTCACGAAAAAGCTTCTCAAATCGCCGTTCGGATTCGGCATTAAACTGTAGGTCCCTTCCATTCGTGTGAAAAATATAACGCACACAACATGAGTGGTTGCGAGAAGCTAGGCCCTGGCACTTTAAAGAGCTGTTGCGCCAAATATTTGTATTTTTTTAGCCTGTCTGTCGAGCTCGTCTGCTTTGCAGTTACCCGGAGTGTTCCTGCGGAAAGAAAAGCTCAGGTTGAGCTTTTCAGGGCCATCTGTGTAAAGAAATACCGTCTACAGAGGAAGCATTATCCCATTTATTGCGGTCAAGGATGCTCATCCGCAAGTTACGATCAAATCTTAGTTGCGGGTGTAGTTTGTGTCTTCATGGATAAAGCTAAGAAGATTAAGGTTCGAGGAATGGCCACTGCGATAACTGGACAATTCCAAGAAGGCTTTTCATCGGATGGCCGCACCGGCAGCCGTCTGTTTGTCGAAATACTAGGGGCAGCAAGTGAAACATGCCCAATGTCGATGATACACATACTCGTACATTCATGTCTCTGCACCTTAGCTAGCCTAGTGAAGGGATCCATTTTAAGTGGTTATGTCTCCCTCATAGGTAAGGTTAGGTTGAGTAGGGTTATGAAGTTTTCATAAAAACACTAGGCGCCAATGTGGGCCCATCGGGATCACTAGGAAAGCATCACATGTCTTCCTCTTAGAGTTGTCTGATCAGGATAGTGGTGTGGAAATTATTTTGAAAAGAAAACTTTGAAAGGGTGTACCTAGTTGATGTTTTTTTTTTTTTTTTTTTTTTTTAAATCCCGGAATGTATGTATAATGGGCCCCCGCGAGGTGTCTTTAAGTCTAACGGCTGTACTAGCTGCCATTTGCTTCCCAAGAAATTTTGAATCTAAAAAAAGAATAATGCAGGCTGTATTGCCAAAGGCAACGACTACGTAGCATAGTTAGCTATGCAGTAGGACCCGCTACTCCTAATCTGATCATTGTGTTGTTACATTTTTAAACTCTGCTCCTTGAATGAGACTCTAAGTACATACAATATTAAAGCCTTCTTCTGAACTAAATGCCAAGCAATGTTTGTTTTTTGTTTAAATCAACCATTTGACTGAGTAACCGTTTAAAGAAAATTCTCTAAGAAATTAAATATCGCAACATTAACCATGGTTCTAGCAATCGCCTAGCTCTAGTGACAACATTGTCCCATGAAAAGTGTTTGTCGTTTTTAATGCGACTAAGAACTTCTAAGATTTGGTGTTTAAAAGTTCATAATATCCACAAAAATGTCCCCCATCTGGCAACACTCTATTCAATCATTTCATTCCTCTGCATCCAGATTGTTTGGGTGCCTGTTCTTGTGTGTTCTGCTCTCTCATTTGCCGCATACATAATTCAGCCTCCATACCTATTCGGGTGAAAAAAAAAGGAAGGGAATGCAACGAAAGGACGAAAGAATGAATATCGCAGCCACCACAGTGGTGCAACTAACAAAAGTTCACCTCTGGTGGTGGTTGAACTAAAATCCACCGATGCATATAACCAAAGAAAAAGTGCAAATGAACTCAGCCACATCGGGGAATGCTTCTTGCATCTTAAGCTCAGCTTCTCACTTCTCTAAGCAAAGCAAATGTTAATTGTTGCGAATAATACCTTCCCAACCACACCAAACGACCTAACATGACGCATAAGGATATTTTTACTGCTACCAAGTGAGGTGATACATACATGTTTGTTGTTCCTTTAGAAATTGCAAAATGGACGCTTGGATGGGAATCCTTAATGCATATCGGGGGGCTAACACACATCATGGTTGAATAAAAATAACCTCACAGTTAGCACTCTGATGTGCTAACTCTGAGTAAATTACACATGTGTAGGAGTACCCATCAACAACGGCTATTTTTAAAAGAATTTCCATACTCAGTCTCCATTTGTAGTGAGAAAAATAGGTCCGAGGATACGTCATCTTCTGTGGGCCAGACCCTCCCATTTGAGTTATTTTAACGATGACTATGGGGGGGCATTCAAGGTGGCACCACAAATAGGTACACAGAGGTTCGAAAAAAAAGAAAAAAAGATTCTATTTTGGGATTAAGTGCGAAATAATGTCACTTCCGGACGAGAGATGACATACACACGTCACAAACAACAAAAGGGGTTCAACTCATTTATCATGTGCATAGAGAGGATTATATCCGTTCATATCCTGTGCGCGTCTTTGCAACTATTGTGGATTTATTTAACCATTCCCAAGGGGTTACAATGATTCACAACATACTGAATTTACGACTGTGATGTATCATTGTGTGTGTGCTCGAGTGTAATCGCCTTATCCCTGCATTTGCAGAAAGGACACTATTTGAGCGTTATGCTTAAATTTACAATCGAGGTAGAACAATAGTAGGGAGGAAAAGCCAGCCACCCTCTACACATGATGACGGTCTTGTTTGTGCAGGAACCGAAAGATAAATAAAATTTTATCGTATCTAAGGGTGTTGAGGTTTAGCTTATAGAAAAAGGGTTGGCAAAGGAACACAGGATGTGTATAATAATGATGTTTGCAGTAGGGAATGGAAGGAAAAAATGTGTAGTTTAATATTATGCCTAATGAGGATGATTGGGTTTTGACTTTTTACAGGTTTTTGAAATTGGAATCCCACTGACTTTGAACAATATCCAGTCTTTTTAAAGAGCCCTACACAAAGTCAAGTTCCACTGCTGTTTATTTTACGCACTCAAGTCTCATTCAAGTTAAACACCCGATAAAGTATCTTTTATTAAGTAAATAAAAGCTGTGCCTATCCCTGGTAGCTTTGGGTGATTTCATTTGTACTTGGGCTGATGGAAGTGATAGTGAATGTTTATACGCCAAATGAAAGCAGGTCGAAAGGTGGGAAGGGAGTACCCCTGTTCGACGGCTAATTGAGTTAAAATCCAAAGGCAGTGCAATGTCTCCACTTGTACCTAGATCAGTCAGTAAATCGATGGTCAACATCCGAAAATGAGTTCAAGATTATCTTTAAAGGAACAACTGCCAACTTAATGCCCGTTTATGCTGGGTACTAGCTTAATAGTAGTCTGGCCGACGGACTTAGTCCAAGCCTTTTAGATTAAATTAAAAATGTTGTACTTTTTTATATTGAAATAAAAACTACTAATACTACTACTACTACTACTACTTCTACTAGCGTAATATTGTGTCAACTTGCCTTCTTCTATGTGGGTGCCGTGGTGTAAGTGGTTAGTGTGTCCACTGCGCGTGAGGTTCCATGTTCGAATCCCAGAAAACACCAACAAGTTTTTTCACTGTCCCATCTCTCGCCAACGTCTGACAAAATCCGAGCGTATTGTTGTCTCGAGAAAGCTTCTCAAAACAAATTGCCCTTCGGATACAACACTAAACTGTAGGTCCCTTTCATTCGTGTGAAAAATATAACCTGAGTGGTTGCGAGAAGCTAGGCCCAGGCACTTAAAGAGCTGTTGTGCCAAATATTTTTTTATTTTTTTTTATGGGACCAAGTCACCAAATCTTTCAGAGAAATTATGTCGAAAACGGGTAACGAGGTGAATATCAACACCATATTTCGCACTCAAAATTCGTATGAAATCTGTCGAGATCGAATAGAATCAAACACGGCAAGCTCCACCACGCTGTCACTAATGTGAAGGACGAAGTTGAATGGAACTTTCAGTGTACTTAGATCCAATCAAAGACGCGGAAGTAACTGGAGTACATTCTTTTGTTGTTACTCACGTACTTAATTCCTTTTACCTCTTGGGCGTCATAGGGCGTCAACAACGCCTACACATGATCTTGTTCGGAGTTCTGCAACGCATTTGAGCTGCCTCCAGCTCATTCCTAAAGAGCTCGATTCCTCCTCAACTCTCCTGCCATCTTAGTCTAGGGCTTCCCGCTGTTTTATCTGCCTGGGTGAGCGGTTTCAACTGCAATGGAGTCATCGCGCCGTAGTGCGTAGCTGATTCACTGCCATTTTCTCCTCCGTATAGTAGTGCTTATAGGTTCATGGCCCTTTCTCTGATAGAGTTACTCGTTAGAGATACGATTGGGCTAAAAGACCATCAAGATGAATTTTAGACATCTGCATACGAAAGTTTACAGCTTGTGTGAGACAGTGATATCCACCTTCCAAGTGCTGCATCCATAAAGTAGTACTGGTTCTATATTGGGGCGGAACGGTCGCAGCTAAGTTATTTTGCTGAAATCATTGCTTCTCTTTGAGCTTTTGTCTTCCCGACTATGCAGCACATGTCCAGTTTGGTGACACAGTGGTTAGCCGAGACTACATTTCCTAGAGACAACTTTCTATGTTGTCTACTTTCTAGACTTTTTACCCGCGCGGGTGTTAGAAGTGCTCAGGGCTTTTGTTTTGGCTGTGATTATTTTTAGCCCCACTTGGTTTGTCTCAGCTTCAAGATTCATCTGAGCCATCAGATGAAGGTCCATTATCCGATGTGAAAATAGGCAAACACATTCAGCATAGTCAAGGTGTTTTAGGTGGGGTGTCTTAGTCCATTAAATTCTATGGTTTCCTTCCGACAATGCTGCATGGAGAACATCGCTGATGACTACCAAGAACAACGTATGTACCCTTGTTGTACTATAATTTAAACTTCAAGATCTTCTGATACCTTACCATTGTGTAAGATTTTTTATTTATTTTTTTTTTTTTTTTTTTGATTGGGAGGGGTAATCTTCAAAAGACGAAACTCAGTACGTCCTGAGTAACAGTGTGGGACTCTTACCCACTAAACCTCCCTCCCACGACCGCCCCATTCCCCGCGGTACTGCCGTCAAGCATTTCATCGCGGGGGGGGTTTTAGTCTGATGTATTCGACTAGTGCATGTTTGCATTTTCCTGCTCAGCATTTATTGTATTTCGCCGGTCTGATTCTTTCCTTTCTCTTTCTAGGGTTCTTAGAATCTTCATTATGCGCATTGTGCTCCAAGGCGACTGCGTCCCATGCCTCCTGGCTTTTGAGCATTTCGCCAACGATGTTTTCTGGCGTCAGTGGATGGCCGAGTTCACTCCTTAGTGCATTCCTTTCGTCGAGGAATCTTGGGCATTCAAAAAATATATGTTCTGCGTTTTCTACGCAGTCAGAGCAATGCGGACAGTAAGGGCTATTGTCGTGTTTATACTTATGTAAGTACGAACCAAAGCATCCATGGCCCGTTAGGAACTGCGTTAAGTAGAACTCAATTTCTCCATTTTGCCTGTCGAACCATGGCTGGATTTAATGTATGAGCCTATGGGTCCACCTGCCTTTCTCAGAAGCATTCCAGCGTTCTTGCCATTCTCTTAGACTTTCTACCCGGTTTTCGCTGGCCTCGTTTCTTTCTCTTCTTGCGCAGTACTGACGTTGCTGTTCTACTGCCAGGATATCTATTGGGAGCATTCTCGCTACCACGCAGGCTGCATCGCTAGAAGTAGTGCGAAATGCGCAGCTAGCTCTCAATGCACATATTCGATACACAGATGTGATATGTGATCTGTATGTTTTAATTGCCATGGCCCCGGCCCAAATTGGTGCGGCGTATAGGATTATAGACGTAACCACTCTAGCCAGTAGTAACCTACGGCTATGTCTTGGTCCTCCTATGTTGGGCATGATACGCACGAGTGCAGCACTTGCTATTGCACCTTTTCGGCCTACATACTTAAGGTGATCTCTAAATGAAAGTCTCGGATCTATCATGATACCTAGGTATTTTATATGCGGTTTAGATGTGATTTCATGGCCGCCGACTATAATGGTGAGAGTTTCTACCTTCTTCCTACTACTTATCAGGACTGCTTCAGTTTTATGCTCCGCCAGTGTTAGACCAACTGAGGTGAGCCATTTTCGTATTATCCTTATTGTCGCATTGCTTATCTGTTTCACCTCCTCCAACAGTTTAGCAGTGACAATAATGGCGATATCATCAACAAATCTCACTATTTTTGTTTCTTCGGGTATAGGAAGTCGCAGTATACCGTCATACATAATATTCCAGAGCAAAGGGCCAAGGACTGAGCCCTGTGGTACTCCGCCTGTGATTTTATATTCCTTGGGGCCGCGGTCTGTATTGTATACCAAGATTCTGCACCTAAAGTAGTCAACAATAACGTCTATGAGGTATTGTGGTACTCTCATCCTTCTGAGCGCTTGCAAGATGTGATTCCAATTTGCCGTATTGAAGGCGTTTTTTATGTCGAGAGTTATAACCAAGCAGTACTTTTTGGAACCGCCTCTCCATCTTCTTCCCTGTAAAGCCTCTTGTGCCATTTTAACTACCACATTGATTGCATCTGTTGTTGAGCGCGCTTTTCGAAAACCGTATTGGTGTTCTGAAAGACCTCCAGATTCTTGAATTGCTGCTTCTACCCTATTACAGATGATTCGCTCCAATATTTTGCCAGCCGTATCTAACATACAGAGCGGGCGGTATGATGATGGTTCATTTCTAAGATGTGACACGTACTAAGTAGCTTTCATCATAGCTATGAGTTTCTCTGGAATGCCTCTCTTGCATAAGGCCAACCAGATAGCAAATCGATTCAATCTGTCGAAAGGCTTCTCGAGTTCGATAAATAGCAGATGTAGCGAAGACCTACTCATATACTCGACGCATGGGTCCTTGATGATTCTTTTATACACCTTCGTACTGCGTCCGACAATAGTAACTGCTCAAACTGGCTTAGAATTCTTTTGCTGCTAATGGCGACTTATTTATTTTCCGGACCATGTCGTCGCCAGTTGTAGATAATTCTTTATATTTGATGCATGTTCTGAGCAGGAATCTATTCACCAAAACACTTTGCAACTTTTCTCTTATCTCTGTGCAAGACTTTTGCTAACTACACATTTTATCAGATTTTCAATCTCTCTCTATCCATCCTTTCCAACGCCCGCACTGTGTGTAAACATGTTAAAGGTATTCATAACCCTTTGAGTGCGCGCAAATTATAAAAAAAAAAAAAAATCGATTCCAAGCTGTGCTTCGTACACCATCTGTTTAAATGGAACTGTGAACTCGAAACATTATGTTGTACTGAATGTATATCATCGAGAGTCTTATTTTGAAATTGTACTAAAATTCAAAACCAAACTTAAAAACGTCTCTCATCGCATTTCCGATACCTACCTCTAAAATAACCTCTCAAATAGAATAAAGGGTGTTTGAAGTGTTGGAAACTTATAGGAAGTAAATGCATAATTACTCTCGAGGGAGCTAACTTAGAAAAAAGCTCCCTCCACTTCGGACACTTTATACAATTTTTATAAATAAGTAGTGGTAATAGTGGTTGTAATCCTTACAGCTTCCCTATGAAACCAAAATTCGTGAAAGTGTGACTAATTTTTGTATCCCACTTCTGAGACTTTCCTCCAAATGACAAAGGCTGATACATCGGTTTCAAGACTTTCTTGGCTTGAAATTGTAATGAAAACGATAATTTGAACTCATTTTGAAACGAGTTCCCAAACATATCCAGGAGAATACTTCAAAAATCTGCACTTGCACCATATGGATCACATAACCATTACTTCAACCCGGTTGATTTCACTTTCTAAAAGTTTCCCTAATCCCTTACTATTTTCGTCCCGCCATTATAATCCCTGCTAAAGGCTATTGCTCCACGATACTTATTGTCTTCATAGACACTTTTTCGATAACGATCTTCATTGTATAGGTAGATACCCATTGTCCTGGCTTCTTATTAATTTAACTAGCTACTCCCCCATAATAAACTTATCTCTTACGAATTTAATTAAAAATATCCTAGCAACCAATCCGATTCGAAAATATCTTCTCTCGGAAAACTTCAAACTTTACCTGGCAACATCATGGCATCCCCAAAAAAGGTCCCTTTTCCTCGCTCCATGGTATAAATCCCCCAGCAAAAACAAAATAAAAAAATGTTTATCCTTCGTCTATCCTTGTGCACATACAACGTACAAAAGTCCTGTGCTCTCCCCGAAGCATTCATTCTCAAATGTATTTGTGTGAATGTATATTTTTCTTCCTCTTTCATTTCCCATTTTTCGTGTATTATCATTTTTGGGGTGGATTCATTCGTATGCCTTTTCTGTATACCCTCCACACATTGTTCATGTTCTGTGTGCATTTGGGTTTCAGGTTATACCATTCAAACCTCTACTGTCGCGAACAGTTCTAAAGTAGCACTCGATACGGTTGGTAGCGTGTATGCTTTCGTCGATAAAAGAGAAAATTCTACCTGTCTTGCTAACTAAAAACAAATAGATTCAAGTGAAAATTAAAAATTTTGTATATAGTACGCTTAGCAACATGTTGCTAGTGAAGTGAACTATTCAAAAAGTGTTTTTCGTGTCTTATTGTACATTGATTTGAGTGATTTAAAGCTGAGTAAATAGTTAAAATAAAGAACAACAATAAAATGCTGCTATTTCCAATGTTTATGAAGTAATTATTGTGTATAATTGTTGTTACATTATGTGTTGCTAGTGATATTTTTTTTTGTTTTGTGTAAGGAAATGTCCTCATCTGTAAATTATTTTTTCATTTCTGTTTGCGGTTATCATTTGATTCGTTTTGTTTTTATTTGTGTTTATTGAATATTTGTTGCTAATCACATTTTGTTACATCACACGCACTATGGAAATATTTTTTTAAACAAAATCAATATACACATCAAATTTTTGTACATTTTTGTTTATTCAATTGGATTACATTAAACAAATTACAATGATTATATGTATATCTGGATTTATTATTGGTACAAGGTATGCTTTAACAAATTTATGTTTATTTATAATTTTTTAGTTATTTAGTGAAACTAATGATTAGATACTAATTTGGTTCCAAATGTTTATAATAGAAAAAGTATTTCATTTCACGAAATTTCACTCAAAAAGCCTATGGTCTTGGGGTGACATGTTTTTTTTTATTTTGAATTTCTAATAGTTTTTCAACATCTTACAGAGCATAACGACTAATAGAAAAATCAAAAACAATATAAAAATGTCCACTTCTGACACCTACTTCACACTTCTGATACTTCACACATGAATTATTTTCAATGTTTCCCATTCTAATATATTTGAGGGCTGCTTCACATGATGGCTTCTTTGTGCAGTTATCCCAAAAGCCTTACACTATACTAGATATCATTATAATGAATAAGGAACGGACTTAACCAATAAGAATGAAATTTATAGGATACGCTTCGCTGAATCACTTCACAAGTGTTGACCATGAATACAACTTTGAAGATACCTCTATGGGATGGCACTATCAGTTGGTTTCTCAAAATTTAAATTTTTCTACATGGCTGCGTATACTTGGTGGGTGTCTCCTGTAGTTTCGGTATCTATTCTTTTAATCTTAAAACGGATTATAAAATATGCTCATTCCTGTTGATTACAGATACACTGTAGTCACATGAAACCGACGACTTAAAAATGAAAAATTAGAACATTTGTCATGTTTAACTACATTTGTTTTCGAATCGCCTTTCTCAGCATTGCTGTATTTTTTTATTTTATTATTATTTCTTTTTATAATTTGCGAGCACTCAAGGGGTTTTGAATACCGTTCAAATGTTTTTACACAGTACGGGCGTTGGAAGGAATAGGCAAAGAGAGAAAGAATGTTTGGTATAGTGGTTTGAAACTCAGATGTTAGGAAGATTTGTTTTGTTATTTTGTCTTTGCTTCTGATTCACTGTATTTTTTTCTCGACCGCCTGATATCATAGGTACATCAATCATTCAATAGAGCGAAGAATTTTTCCAGCCATACGACCAACCTACTGCCAGTGTTATGCCTTCGCAATAGTGTTAACATAAGCTTTGGAATTAATACAGGGTGGGCCAACTACAAGTTTCTTTTTGAAAATGCAATAAAATGAACAAAATGAAATTTTTTCCATGTATTATGGCTTTATTAGTAAGAGCAAACATTCTTATTAATTATGGAACACAACGTCGTTCAAGTGGCTGCCTCGGTTGGCCTCGCAGTAGCGCATTCTATCACTCCAATTTTCCAAGACCTTGTTGATGGTTTCGGGCTGTAGCTCACGGATTGCTTGGATGATATTGGTCTTAAGTGCTGGAATCGTTTTCGGATTGTTGGCATAACATTGGTCCTTCACGGTTCCAAACAAAAAAAGACCAAATGGGTCAAATTCCGAGGCGGCCAATTGACATCACCAAGACGGCTGATAACACGATTTGGGAATTTGGTGCGCAAAAGACCGATTGTGGCATGGGCTGTGTGGCATGGCGCGCCAACCTGCATGAACCAGAGGTTGTCCAAATCCATGTCTTCAATTTTAGTAAAAAAAAAAAAAGTCGTTAACATGGCTCTGTAACGCCCACCGTTGACCGAAACGTTGTTCCCAGCCTCATTTTCGAAGAAAAATGGTCCAATGATGCCAACACTCCACAATCCGCACCAAACTGTCACTCTCTGTGGATGCATTGGCTTCTCGACAATAACGTGCGGGTTTTCCGAGCCCCAGATGCGGCAATTTTGCTTGTTAACGTAGTCGCCAAGATGAAAATGTGCCTCGTCAGAAAAGATGACTTTTCGCCCAAAATCGTTGTCCAATTCAAGCTGCTCTAAGGCCCGAACTGCGAAACGATAACGAAGCGGATGGTCGTGCGTTTTCAATTGCTGAATCAATTGGACCTTGTAAGCGAATAATCCCAGATCTTTGTGCAGAATTCTTCTCAGGCTAGTGCGTGAAATGTTGAGCTGTTGAGATCGATGACGAGTTGATGTTCGTGAATTGAGTCTCACACTCTCGGCTACAGCAGCCATAATCTCGTCTGTGCGCACCGTACGACGACGGGGACCATGAGTGTTGTCCACTAGCATACCAGTCTCACGAACTTTTTGCACAAACTTGCGTACAGCAGGCGCGGTGGGTGCTTCATTTCGGCCAAAACTTCTTTTCAAAAAACGCACTGTTTGGGCTACACAGCACTCACTTTGGAAATAAGTTTTCAATGTTTTCCAACGTTGTTCAAGCGTAAAGCGACTCATTACGTTCTGCGGAGGTATGATACTGACTTTCTGTCAAGTTTTCGAGTGGGAAATAACTGTCAGTGTCAAAATAACCTATGATTTAAAAAGAAATCACTAGATGGCCCACCCGTTATATAGAATAGAAATAAATAAATACTTTCTGACATCAGGATTTGAACCATGAACCAGTAACGTGGCATTCTTGTTCCCATGTGTAAGGCCGGAATGTACATTTGCCCCGCCAGAGCCGCCATGCCGGGTTAAGGCATTTATTTTACACAGATCTCACCAGGGCATCTGTGAGAGCTCGTAAGTGCTTGGTTTATTTTAATCCCCCCAACCTTACATCTTTCGGCACGGTTTTACTTGCTCACACCACCGGTAGAATTAGGGAGACTATCTCTTGGTTTTTGGACCTTAGGAAGTCCAGGAGTCATCAGCACTCACCGACACATCTCCGCAGAAAACCTTCGGTCCTACTTAAGCACCACGACAAGGTGGGTTTTTCATCGAAAAAGAAATTGAATCTATTCGTTACCTGCTGTGTGATTGTCCTGCCCTACCCATCAGAAGAATAAGGACTCTTGGTAGTTACTTCTTCTCGCAGCTGGAGGACTTAGGCAATGTAGAGCTGACGGACTTCCTGATTTTCATATCACTATCTGGCTGGTTCTAACAGCGGACTATCTTTACAGCGTTTTCAGGGTAAATAAATTCGGCACAATAGACCCGAACTGTTGGAAGTGAGCAATGACTATTTTTGTCACAAGACACCCATCTACCTAACCTAATCTAACGTCGCATTCGATGACGTTGCACTACAACATCGCCACCTTTCTTGTTGGGATAGGGACGCTATATATCCATTGTACTCTCAGGAAGTAAACCCCGTTTTACCCATTTTACTGGGTTTTTTTTTGGGCTTTCATGTAAAGACGAGTAAGCACTTTAGTGACCAGGAGCTTACGATATCAGAATTCACCACGTCAACACCGAAAATCTGCCACCAGATACCATCAAAGGCAGGACAATCGCAGAGCAAGTGTTCTGCAGTATCGTCGCCCCATCCGCAAGCGTATTGTGGCATCACATTACAGTAACTTCCTCTTCTTCTTCTTCGTATTTCGCGACGTTATGACCTGAACTCAAGTGCTCATAACCCTCCCGTTTCTCTGCATTTCTACTGATCTAGGGTTCTTCTGTTTGACCTCAGGAAATATCAGCAGGCCTCCCGATTTCGGATCACTATTATCACATTACAGTAACTATGCAAATGTATTCAAACATTTAAAGTCAAAAATGTGTATGCATTGACGGCCTTATTATATTTAGGCCGATACTGTAGGTTTTATGGTTGAAAACGTAGAACTAGGGTCAGTTGGAGACCTAGTGTGTCAGCGTTTCTTTAATAATTTTTACTACGAATCTCTTTAAAAAATCTGAAATTCATCAGATGGTCTGATAGCAAGATCATCTGAGGACCAGACAAACCGATCTGATTCGTTATGAAGGCTTACCTCTCACTTAAGACCTGCACGTGTTTCTTCTCCAATACAGTTACGATATGAACTCAATTCGCATAGGAAACTTGTTATGAATTCGGTGTCGGAATTTTTCGAATTTAGATTCAATCTGTAACAACCTACAGACAGAGGCACAATTAACCTCTTAACTATTTCTCGAATTCCATCAGAGAATACCTTGAAACCTAAACACACCAAACACACTCCTATTGCAATGATTCATGATACAATGCCTTTTGTGCAATCACACGAAATTGTGTAGACCTACGGATACCATGTTCACATTGCATTTGCGAAATACTCTTCACTGCTCGCGTAAGTTTCATATCCGGGACGAGAAACCTTGAAATGTTACAACCACCCGGACAGACTAGTGCAAAAAGCTTTACTAACCGGTGTCGCTTTACGAATACGAATACGACTACAATTGCTTAATACTGGCAATTGAGTTAAGAAGGATTGCTGCACAGATTATTGTGTTTAGTTTGCCCTTATGGTCATGTAAGTTCACTTCGAGGGCAAATAATTCACAACAGATCTATAAAATCCACAATTACATCACATCAATTGCGTACTCTATTTGCAAATTGTACTTTTATCACCTCTCATTGGAGACAGATTCAATGTGTCGCAGATACAAATAAAAAGCTCTCTTACCTCATACCACCTTTCACTACATAAAATGCTACATGGTGCGCAAATTAAATGCGATTTCTTAGATTAGACCTGTATTGCGAGATTCGACGATAGTGTAATACTTTTTGCTGCTGGTGTTAACTAGTATACCAAGGGGGGAGCATTTTGCTCACAACAAGGTGCCAACTGTGTAAATACAACTTACTTAGGAGAGGTGATCTGAACTAACTTACAAAGCCACAACAACTCATTTAGGAGAACTGATTCCCTTGGATTTATGGTATTCAGGTTTGCATTTTTCGATTTTAATTGATGCTAACACCTCATTTGGAATATCTACTGGTAGCATGCATATCGGTTTATACATGTATCTATCGCGTGAAATCAAAAAAGGAATACCACACCAGCTATAGAGTCCATTGACCTTATCAATATCCACTGCAATATAATAATAAAAAATGTAACAACCTCACATGTATTAAGGTTTTAGATACACGCGCTGTCATGCCGATCAAAGCAAGTTAATTTGAAAAAAAAAAAAAAATTCCAATCTTCCATACGTCACCCTACAAACCTAATTTTTTTTTTACAATACATAGTATAACCTACCCTTACTGTATGTGAAAGAAAAATTCTTTCATTTCTCTGAGTTCGGTAATATTTTAGGGCTTCAAAGTAGGGCTTTCAATAACTAATACTGCTTCGTCAATGTTCATGACATATGCCTGACAAGGGGGAGGAATCCGTGGTGTTACTCCCTCCATTATAAACAATTTTTTTTTTCTTATGGGAAAAAGTACGCGTGTGAATGAGGGGCGTTTGTTTGAATGAATTTCCACCCCTTTCCGGTATCAATACACAGCGCGCCGCGCGCCCATCAAAATATAAAAGATATAAAAGTTTACTGCTACAAATCAAAATTCATCCCCTGTGTCTATACTTTCTAATACCAAGAATCAGTCAAGCTAATATGTACATATATCCTCACTGTTTCTAGAAGAATTTTTGTATGCGTGCTTGGTTTTAATTTAACATTTTCATTTAGTCTTGAATCTAATAAAGAAAAATTTGGTAAAATACATCTCATCCCTTGTAGAACTGGAGGGAGGTTTTTCGCGAAATATTTGTATGCTTCAGTGGGTTTTTTCCGTTTTTTTTTCATTCAATTTGGTTGAACAATTATGACTGTTAGGATTGTCACCCCTTAAAAAAAATGTTCACCAAGTTACAATGACAAAAAGTTTTTTTTTTTTTTTCGAAAGGAAACACTTGGATAGCAGAAACTTCCGGAGCACTTAACAAAATCTCAGGTGGGATGTTGTTGGAGAAGGCCTCTTACGCTCATCTCCACATTGCTGGTTTTGGCTTGACATTCAACCCTCCGATTATGCCCCGAAGGATAAAGTTAATTTTGTGGAAATGTTACAAACAAGGAAGGAAATAAATAAATTTATGAATTTCACTTAATCAAATAACATAGTAGGAGGGGTGGTGAGGGTTTTTTTTTCACATCTTGCGGTGTACGTTCTTTTGTTGTTATGTGAAAGGAGGGTAAAGTTAAATTCTTTTATTTGAATGAGAGGGAAATGGAGAAGAATTTCTGTATTTTAGGGAATTTTTTCGGCATGACCCTGTTGATTGTTCTCGAGCACTTTAATTAAAATGCTCAGAGATGCGTAAAGGTGTGTGTTTGTTGAAGCATTGCTGAGGAATGTTTTTAAAGCAATTTACAGAGATTGGGACATATTTAAAGTAATTAGAATATAGCACCTTGATGCCTTTTCTAAACTGTTGACAAAGACGTAAGGTGATGGTCCAGACCACCATAACTCATTTTGACGTAAATTCGTATGTGGAATACCGCGGGAAGCAATGTCAGCATGATTCTCATGGGACCGCATATGATACCATTATGGTCAAGGTATTGCGATAGTATGTCTGATGTGCGATTCGATACAAATACTGACCACTTTTTTGGTAATTCTGATAGCCAATGAAGGACAATAGCGGAGTTCGCCCAAGCGTAAACTTGTGCTTCTTTATGTTGTAAAGAAGTTTTAAGTTCGCTTACTAACCGGATTAGTAGAACAGCTCCGCAGAGCCTGAGACGGAGAAGGGAAACCACCCTTCCAGGAGCTCACTCTGTTTGCAACCAGCGTTCTATAGTATACAACTGCGGCATATGCGTCGAAAAAACTGTGAAACTGAATATTGTTGTTCGATGACAACATAATCCGCGGAATACTAATTGTTTCTACGTAGGCTGCTACTTAAGTTTTGAGATAGTACAAGTACAAGTAAATATTACATACATACATACATACATTTTCAATGGCCCGCTAATCCTTCATGAGGGTCGCGGGGGTAGGATGCTCAGGTGGACCCTCCGTCCTTCTCGATCCTCCGCCATCGACTCCAACTCATCAGGAGAAATCCCTAGAAGGCTACAGGAGAGATACCGGACTTGATCCAACCATCTATTTCTAGGCCTACCGCGGGGTCGCCTACCTGATGCCACGGCCACCATGGCATGTCTTGGAAGCCGGTCTGGGGGCATACGCACTACATGACCAAACCATCGAAGCATAGATCGTTCCGTTCGGAGAAGTAGCTACTCAACATTGAGCGCCTCGCGTACTCTGGTGTTGCGCACTCGATCTCTACGAGTTTTACCAACAACAACGCCAAGGAATCTCATTTCCGCTGCTTGTATCCGCGATCTTATTCTTTCGGTCACTACCCAAATTTCATGACCATAGGTGAGAGTTGGAACATACACCGAGTTAAAAACTGATAGCTTAGCTTGAACACTAAGTTCAGCCTTCCTTATAACAGATTGACCAAGCTCTCTCAAAATTGATCCAGCCTGACCAATTCTACAGGATAACTCGGCATTGCTCTTCCCATCACTCGTGAATAAGACCCCCAGGTACTTAAACTTATCCACCTGCTTCAGTGGGACACCACTAACATGCAGAGTGCACTGAGTGGGTTTTTTGGAAACGACCATTACTTCTGACTTGTTCACGTTGATCTTCATTCCAGCATCATCACAAACGGCTACAAACCTTTCGAGTGCGCGCTGAAGTTCGGCTTGAGAGGACCCAAGGATGACCAAATCATCCGCAAAGAGCAGATGACTAATCCTTAGGTCTCCCACTTCGAAAAATTCCCGCCACGGCTGCGCTGCAACATCCAATCCATATATACAATGAAGAGGAGAGGTGACAAAACGCACCCCTGGCGGAGTCCAACGCCCGCAGTGAAGGGTATTGATTTAACACCGTTTATCCGAACACAGCTTTTACAGTTTGTATATAAAGACTGAATCGCCCTTAAGAGAGAACCATCAATCCCATATTCCTGAAGAACACTCCAGAGTTTGCCTCGAGGAACCCTATCATATGCTTTTTCCAAATCTACAAAACAAGTGTAGACATGTTCGGCATACTCCCAGGCCTTCTCAAGAACCATTCGGTTGTGCTTCTACCGGGATGAAAACCGCACTGCTCATCCCCCAAACTGCCCTCAACCACAGCTCTGGAACGCGTTTCTAGCACCTTAGCGAAGACTTTTCCAGGGAGACTTAAAAGATATATACCCCTATAGTTGGCGCAATCTCTTTTGTCCCTTTTTTTAAAAAGAGGAACTATCACCCCCATTTGCCAATCACCAGGTGTTTCACCGTATTCCCAGGCCACTTTAATGACACGCGAGAGCCATTGCGCTCCCTCTTTACCTAAAGCCTTGAGCATTTCTGACCGAATTTCATCTACACCAGCAGATCTGTCAGCTTTTAGCGCTTTGATCGCCAAAGTTACTTCCGCTACCGTAGGACTGCTTTTCGCCCTACTCTCGACCATAGGTCTGTCATCTTCGGTGCCCTGTTCGGGATTGAGTAATTCTGAAAAGTGTTCGCTCCATCTGCGTAAGATGTCCTCCTCATTGGAAAGAAGTGTACCGTCTATGGATTTAACTCCTTCAACGATATTCAACTTTTTTCCTCTGAGTCGGCGGACGGTCTGCCAGAACATCTTATTTGCAGATCTGTGGTCACGTTCCAAAAATAAATATTTATAATCGAAAATGACTTTATTGTTTTTCAAAATATTCTCTATGAAGATGAATACACATTTGCATGCGTTCGACCCAATTTTCGAAGCACTTTTTCTACCCCGATTGAGGTATCTCCAAAACATGTGATTTGAACGCATCAACCACTTCTTCAGGCGTTATTTTTGATCTGCGGGAAGAAGAAGAAATCACTGGGTGCCAAATCACTACTTAACGGCGAATGACCCATCAATTCGATGTTTTGAATGCTCGAAAATTCACTTGTTTGAGCCGATGTGTGGGAGCGAGCATTGGCGTGGTGGAGAATGATTCGTCTTCTGCGATTGGTTTCCCTTATTTTTCCAAACACTTTTGGCAAACAAATGGTGGTGTACCATTCAGAATTGACCGTTCTACATTGGTCTGATGACACGGTGGCGACATGTCCAATTATTCCGAAAAACAGGCGACCATTTGCTTCGAAGTGCTTCGTGTGCGAACAACTTTTGTTGGATTTGGCTCGTCTTGAAAGACACATTCAAGCCATTGTTGTTTAGTTTCGGGTTTATATGCATAGATCCATGATTCGTCGCTTGTCACGATTTTATAGGCGTCTTTTGAAGCACTGCGATTGAATTTTTTCAACATTTCTTGGCACCAATCGACCCGAGCCTTTTTTTTTTGACGATTGTCAAATTATGCGGTATCCAACGCGAACAAATCTTTTTGACGGCCAAATGTTCATGCAATATTTAATGTTTGCAAGTGGAACTAATGCCCAAGCATGCCTCAATCTTATGGTATGTCACATGACGATCTTGCAACATCAGTTCACACATAGCATCAGTTTTTTCTCGCACAACAGCCGATTTTGGATGGCCTTCATGAAATTCGTCCTGTAGTGAAGTGCGACCACGATTGAATTCGGAGAACCAACGAAACACGGTGGCTCGAGATGGTGCTTCATTACCAAAAGTCGAAGCGAGTTTATCGGCACATTATTGTTGGTTTAATCCACGTCGAAAATCATTAAAAATCATCGCACGAAAATGTTCACGATTTAATTCCATTTTTTGATCAAGATGAATATTTCAAGTACATGTACTCAACACAAATAGCATTCGTATGACAAAACATTCTGAGTACGATTAGTATTAAAAAGGTCAAACTTTACGATGACAATGTCAGATTTTCATTCACACTGGTGCTACCATATCTCAAAACTTACGCAGGAACCCTCGTGAAGTTCTTATCGAATAGAAAGATACATCATCATCTCAATCATATTTACTTCGCCAAAGTTCCTCCCACTTTTGGAACTGTGCCGTATAGTCGGAGATAGTGCTGCGAAAAGACATATCGGGCTTCATTTACTATCACTTCTACGTGAACACCTTTCCACCGATGCTGCCCTGACTAGCCTAAGGAGTCATGTTGCTTTAGGTCACAAGGGTAGTTATGGAGGTGACTTTTTGATCGGAGCCGTGTTTGAGACCTCGTCGAGTTACGTTCGTAGCAGAGGAGGGTAGTGATCACATTGGTTAGCCAGTTATGTAGATAACTGGTAGTAGTAGCTATCCCTCCTCTCTTTGTTTCGTTACAGCTGCAACGAATGAGTGCAGCCTGCACTCGGATCTCAAACGGATCCATTGTGCTCCCCTGAGGTGGAGTTTCCTGGCTGAAGAACTGAAAAGAGAGGAAAAACAAAATATCGTAGCTAAAGTTCTGTATTAATGGAACGGCCTCCTCTGAACCACCCTGAAGAAGTTATGAATTTCATGATGCCGGTTGGTGGCTTTTCAGACGGGTCGCCCAGCTGGTTGAAGAAATACTATTTAAGGGCCATCTGCCTGGTATTGCAGAGACTAGGGCATTTGCAAAGGAAGTGTTCCGTGTCCTCCTCTACGTCTGTGTTGCTGCATCCTCCGCAGACTTTGTCTGTACTTAGCCGCATACTCTTCGGTGATGATTCGAATTAAGTTGACTCATTGCAGCGAGTCACCTTTCCTATCTCTATGATTAAGTCGGTTCTGTACGTTCATACGAATTGCAAAATGTGTAGAGATTTGCTTGTGCATACTCGTATTTCTTCTTAACTCCTTGGCGTTTCCATGTTCCATGTTTCCAGTTTCTATGTCTTATTTCTCACAAACAGAGTTCATCTATGTGTTGTTTCTGAAGGCCACAGTCTGAGTATTACCTAGGCATCCAAGTGAAATCGAAAATGTAATTTTAGTAAGACATGTTAGGTTCGTAGGATTCTCTACAGCTGGCCATCAAACTAACCTTGTATATCATAATGGGCGTAACAATAACATCCTCATCTTTTGCCAAACTTTCTACTGCATACTTAGAGCGTTATTAACTTCTCTATCATTTAACATTGCAGGGGTGATAGAACTCTTCATAGTACTCCTCCAGTTTTGTGAGTCTTGTTTCGAGGGAACGGTCTATGTTTAGGTGCTCTTAAATCTTGTTTTTATTTCCACAATAATACGTGTTCCTCCTACGTTCGGGGATTATATAGCTGAACTCGAACAGAATTAAAACTCAATTAGAACTTTATTAAACCTAGAACCCACCCATTCCAAAAACGTTTTACGCGTATCTGTCGTTGATCCGGAATTGATCCTCTATACCAAATGGAATACCCCGACATCGGGCACAGCATTTGCTTCTGTGATCTGGCTAGCTATGCACTTCCTACAGTAGACACAAACCGAAACAGCACATGCGGTTGTATTCGTAATCTTCTGCAGATAAAAAGGGCACAAGCCGCTAGGATGCTTTTGCTCGTCGCTTCTTTATCAGATCTGGACTCCAAAGACAACCAATCTGCTGTCTCTGCTTGTTCGAGTACCATCACCAAATGAATTGCCGGAAGAATGTCAGCACCTCGAGCAACTTGAAAATCATAAATGCAGTCTTTTCTTCCTTTGGCGGGCCCTTGGGGTACCTCAGTGTCAGTCCTAGTCGTCCTAGTGTTTGGTCAGGTAGAGGAACGTGTGTACCGCCTTGGCTGCATTGTGGGCGTGCAGGGCTTTCATCAGGTACTGCGCGCTTCGCTGCTTGAGTTTCTTCTTAAAATATGGTAGAACTTGCAATGACTTGTTCTGCAGCACAAATTACAACGTCTTCTACAAAAGAACGCAGTTGGACACGTCTAACAGTGTTAGCTTACACTTGTTTTTTTACATCTCTGCACCTTCAAAATTAAGCTAGGTCTAAGCCAGCGGTTTTGAGAGTAAATTGGAGAACAGCTAAAATTAAACTTCGCTCGAACAGAGTACTAGGCTCTACAGGTAAGCGACCTTTTAAATTCATCCTGGTTGTCGTTGGCGTTTGTCGCTTTTCGACGATTGTCGTTTTATTCTTCAGATGTAGCACTGTGAAGGAGTTCTAATAGTATTCTACACGACAAACAAATTACTTAGTAATGTTTCACTGCCAGCAGGTCGTAGCTTTGAATAAAACGACAGCCGTCAAAAAGCGACAAACGCCAATGACAATCAGGGTGATATATATTTTTTGTTGTTGTTTCTTTAAGGGGGTTATCTGTTTTTGAATCAAGTGCTGAAAGTGTTTCGCGCTTAGTAAGAACTTAAAATACCCGGTCATAGGTGCTGTACTTTCTTTGATTTATCAAAGTTTCTGGGAGAAGAGGATACGAAGAAATGAGTAAACTAGCTGCCATTAGGAACGAGTTTTCCTGTCTTTGTACGAGTAAGTTCCGGTATCCAATATCTTCTTACAAGTATTAGTTGATCACATTCAAAAACCCAAAAAACCAGCGGACGTGCTACTATGACTTCAAACCCAGGACCCAGCATCTAAAATACATTTCAATGGGTTAGATGTTGAAATTGTACTAAAACTACATATGACGTAGTTGAGGCATACAGCGAACCTATGCAGTTTAGTCTTATCTTCACATATAAGTAGAAGGTCGAATGCTCTTGTCTGTCTGTGCACGCATCACACCGAAACTACTGCACGAATTTTGATGAAACTTGCCATAGTAATAGCTTATATCCTGGGTTGATATGTAGGATACATTTTATCTCGGGAAATGAAAGGGTTCATAAAAGAAAGTTAAAGTCTCTATATACGTATAATAAAACAGTAAATGCAATACTGTTTCCACATGCTTCACGGAAAAAGTACTGCACAAAATTGAACGGAATTTTCACAGTTGCAGTGCTTGGAGTCTAATTTTGGTGTATGTTTTATCGTTGTATCCCCATCCAAAAACTGAGACCAAATTCAGAATATCTTTTGCAAAATTCAGAATTTAATTCTCGATCATGATCCCGAATGTGCATTTTTTCTTTAATCTCCTTTCGCTGTCTCTTAGCAATCTTTAAGCTGACTGGCTGGTGGAAGGGGATGGTACTCTTCGTGCTTTCTTATTTTTCTGTTTTACCTGCTTGACGGGTTGTATGTTGCGTCCGAGCTTGTGTGTGCTCTGATTGGGTTTCCCGGTGGGGAAATTATAATTGATTTTACGCATTTCCAGTATTGTATTCAGTTGGCAATTATATTTCAACATCTGAATGAGCGTCAACTAAAATGCGAGTGAAGCAAACCGAGCACTGATCAACTAGTCATAAAATAAAGCTGGTAACCCTGTCTACAAAGTACTCCTTCACGACATTCATTTAATATCTCGCGATAACAAATCACGTCTGCACTGAGTCAAGAACCCCAAAAAAGAAGCACTTAAATTCTCAAAACCATCTCATAGATACACCACCTATCTACGTGACAAACATAGGTAACCGCAATTTATCATCACCCAACATCAGTTAAAGAATTTCTACCACTGAAAACTGAATCCCAGCTGTCTAACCTGCCCTACAGCATGAACCCAAAGTTCAACTGTTGTAACCACTCGTAATTGTATTATGTTTGCCTTCAACAGTGCACTTTGCACGTAGATACATTTCAAAGATACACTATTGTTTTTTTTTTTACACCTGCTTGCAGCTGTGAGTTTAAAAAAGCCAAATCACAAAAGCAGACAAGAAATGGAATAAAAAAAAAGCTCTAATGCGCTCAGAAAAACCCAAAAAATACCAGTAAAAGAGAAAAAAATACAACCAAACCAATACACAGATACTGTAACAACTTTTTCACCATTGTATTCGTATTGCTGGACTTTTCATAACCGTGCAACAATTACTGAGACAATTTTTCTGCATATCTGCCGTACTTGGTTGGAGTTATATCTGGTGCTCGGGTGGGCTGGAGGCGGAGGAATAAAAAGCATTTTTCCATGTTTCCAAGTTTTTCCATTTCTATCGGTTTTTTGTGTTTTTTTTTCAGTCTTTTGTAACGTTTTATGTTTTGTCAGGTGCGCGCTCTCTGACTGATGAGTGGATTCTTTCGGGCTAGTTTCTGAACAAATCGGTTGGAAAAAAAATTAAATTAACAAAAAAACTACACTAATTGAAGATTTAGTGGTGATAACTGCGTCGATATCCATTATAATTGATTTTCTTAACTGCAAATTGTTTCGAAGTATCTATAGTGAATAAAAAAACGAACGAGTGGAATAAAAAAAAATTAATTTCAAGGAAATAGATACACGACTTAGTGGTTCATTGTCAGAGGTTTTTTTTTTTTTTTTTTTTTTATTGTGACTGGTGGAGCTACAAATGTGGTTTGAGTTGAAACAAGAAAAAAGATTATTAACGGCTCATATAAAGAGCAATTAAATACGTTTTTTTATTTCGAAAATAAATTCAAATCGTGCTTTTAACGTTTTACTTATTGCACTATATTAATTATGTGTTTTTTTGTGGTTTTTGTTTTCGAAGAAAATTTCAAAAAGTAAAGTGAGTGTTTGTTTTTTTTTTTTTATAATAGTATTTTTAAAGCTTTATTTTTAGTACATACATAAGTCTTTTCTTTGTGAATATGCGCTCTTGATGTCACAATGTTGATTTAAGTTCTTTTTAATTTTTTCCGAGGGTAGGTGAAAATCTTCAACAAGACACTATGAGGATCGATAGCTCGTGCTTATAGTAGTGTGGGATTCTTACCCACTAAAAAACTTCCCTTCAAAACAGACTTGTTTTTATTTTTACTACAACTAAGTATTCGACTTATCAAGTAGTTTTCATTTCACGAAGTAAGGACGTTTTGCAGATACCTTCCCATTAGAAGTTCCTGCCAGCTCCGCAGTTTAGACGCGGTTACTTATCGCGCTAAGTCTAAAGGTTTGGTGCTTTGTAGACGGCGCAGTAAATTTCTTTCTTCCAAAACTTGGAGACTGTAATATTTACGTGACTTTCTAGTCGACTTTTATGCTTTCTCGCGTAGTTTTTGATTTCGTCTTCGATTGTTTTAATGCCAAGATCTCTGTGGATATCGCTATTTCTGATATACCATTGCGCATTTACAATACCTCTTAGCACTTTGTTTTCAAAAGTTTGTAAAATTGTAATATAACTTATTTTGGTACAATCCCAGAGTTGTATACCATATGTCCATACTTGCTTCAGTACTTGCTTATATAAAAACAGTTTGTTCTCTATATTAAGCTTGGATTATTTTCCAAGTAACCAATACATTTCTTTATATTTAGTATCTAGTTCTTTGCGTTTTTTCTTTACGTGCGTTTTCCATTTCAGCTTTGCATCGAGTTTTAGTCCAAGATACTTAGCCTCGTTTGCAAATGGAATTTGAACCGAGTTTGAAAAGATCGGCAAATTATTTATTTTCTTATAAGTAAAATTTACATGAACAGATTTGGTCTTGCTGAGTGTGATTCGCCAAACCTTTTTCCATTCATTTACTTTATCCAAAGCTTCTTGCAGTTTTTGACCGTTTTACCTACTGCCAAGATAGCAGTGTCATCGGCAAATGTAGCTAGGTCAGTGCCTTCTACTTGAGGTATATCACGGGTGTATAATAGATACAAGACTGAACTAAGAACGCTTCCTTGCGGCACCCCAGCCATTATTTCCTTAAAATCCGAATATTCGTTTCCACATTTGACGCGGAATAGTCTATTCGTAAGGTAGATCTTCAAAATTTTATATAGGTGCTCTGGCAGAACTTGTCGTAATTTAAACTTTAAGCCTTCGTGCCAGACCTTGTCAAAGGCTTGAGAAACGTTAAGGAATACGCTTGAAGAAATCTTTTTTTCTCGATTACATGTGCTATTCGATGTACTTGTTCAACTGTAGAATGCTTACTTCTGAATCCGGAATGAGATGCCCTTCTTCTATTACCGGCTGTATTCGCCTAATCAATATTCTCTCGAACACTTTGGATATAATTGGAAGAAGCGAGATCGGTCTATAAGACGTTTTTTCATTCGGTGGTTTTTCGGGCTTAAGGACGATTATTACTTCGGCAACTTTCCATTGATTGGGAACATATTCTAGTCTAAGTGCGGCGTTTATAATGAACAGAAGCTTAATTAGAGCTTTTCTTGGTAGGACTTTAAGCACCTCTCCCGTAATTAGGTCGTATCCAGGAGCCTTCATAGGTTTAAGCTTCTTTATTTCTTCCTTAAGTTCGGTAAGTGTTGCATTTCTTATTACGCTATTGGCATTTTAATTGTTCAGGTGGATCGCGAAGAAGTGGCTAATATGACGGTAACTTATCTTGGTGCTGCTTGTATGAAGTTCAGGAAAAAATCCCTCTTTTATCATTCGTCCCAGTCTACCGATCTAAACAAAAATTATGTATTAGCTTAAGTTGAAGTCTAATAGCTCATAAGTAGTGCTTGTAAAAGCTTTATACTCTACATATAGTATTGCCTTCGGTAATGGTTCTTAGGTAATGATTTAAATGAATTCAATGACTTCAAAGGCTTCAATGATTTCAAAGACTTCAAACCCTTTAAAGACTTCAACGAGTACTAATGAATACAGAGCGACTTCCATACAAACAATACATAATTTGTTTTATTTTAATTTTTATTGTCAAAGTATGAGATTGTAACATAGGTTAGATTAGGTTAGGTTGAGTAGGGTTATGAGGTTGTCATAAGACACCACGCACCAAGGTGGGCCCATCGCGATCCCTAGGGAAACTTTACAGCAAAAAGACCTAAACCAATTCTCCCATACACTTAATTTCCCTACAGAATTTGAAGATGTCCTTATTATGGTTCCGGGACATTACCTCTTCTAGGTTATCGAAGAAGTATCTTCTAAGCTGCAATGCCGTTACATTCGCAGAGTATATGTGTTATATCCTCCGAAACATGTACGTCATTGTAGTACATGCAAACATCCGTATTTGATAAACCCAGTTTCATAGCATGCTTTCTTAGAAGACAATATTCAGAGAGTATTCCTATCGCTGTTCCTAGCTCTGACCTTTCTAGTTTTATGATCTCCCCAGATTTCCTGCGGTCTAACACAGGCCACACCTTATGATCATCTAAGTTGGACCATCTTAGATCAGCTATGTTGATGATTCTTCTTTTCTTCTTCTTCCTTTTATCAGCGAGGCTATGATCCGAAAACAAGGTATCACAACCCTCCCACTTCACCGCATTTCTACTGATCCGCCTGTGGGGTTCGCCTAGCTATGTTGATGATTCTATCCCGAATAGTGGTTTAATGTTGCCGATTATGTCCCCAAGCGGGATCTCTGCTCCTCTTTTGGCCAGCTTGTCAGCCTTTTCATTGCCTTCTATATCGCATTATCCAGGTATCCAACATAATCTGACACGGTTCTGCGTACATATTGCCTTAAGCATTGTGCGGCAATTCCTGACGATCTCAGATTTAGTGACACAAGACTCTAGCGCCTTAAGCGCAGCCTGACTGTCAATGAAGAAGGCGATATTCTTGTTGGATATTGATCCCATCTCAAGTAATTCCACAGCTTTAAGTACAGCTAGAACCTCTGCTTGGAACACACTGCATATGTTCAGAAGTCTCAGGGCCACCTGTAGGTTAATGTATCTCGAATATATATATACCTGCCCCTCTCTGATCTTAGAACCATCTGTGTATATTGCAGTCTCGTCGTGAACAGAGACTGTCTTCCTTTGCCAATCCTCTTTAGCAGGATACATTACTTCGTACGGTGTGACGAAGTCCAATGTGCCAAGGATTCCGTCCGACTCCTCAGGGGGATATCGGGAAATGATTCCTTAAGAATGGAGCTATGTCCCACATTACTGCTCTTGTAGAGACCAATGTTAGTGAGCCGAAGTGTTGCCCGCTTGAAATTTGATTTGTATGTCTAATGGTAAGAGATACAGAAAGATCTCAAGTGCAGCCGTAGGCGTTGTGCGTAAAGCACCCGTGATGGCAATGCCGGCTGTTCTTTGTACCATGGGCAAAGGTTGTAACATAAGTATTGCGCAATTTTTAAATGTCTGTTTAATGTTAAATAATTTCCACCAAATGCAAAAATTTAGTCGTTAGTATAATTTACTTCATTGGACAGCACTTGTGTCCACCTCTCAGGCAAGTTCTTAATGCCGTCACTAAGAAAATTGTTTGGCTTTGACGAAAAAATACCCCAACAGCCTTTGGGTCATCATTTCGAGATCTTAAATTTGTTCCATCAAGGAAGTTTTGCAGACTTAGGAAAATTAGAAATCTGAAGAATAAGTCGGATGCACAATTTTTTTTTTCCAGCCGAACTCCTGTAACTGTGTGCAGGTGATCCTAGCAGTATGAGGGTAAGCGTTATTCTGATGGAAGACAACACCACTTCGATTACCCAAACCTGGCTGTTTCTGCTCTAATGCCAACATTAATCTGCACAGTTGTTGACAGTAGGCTTCTGTGGTGATAGTCTGGTTATGAGGCAACAGCTTAAAGTGGGTTGCTCCCTCAGCGTTCCACCATACACCCAGCAAGACCTCGTATGGGTGAAGTCCATCTCTGGGATGTTGTGCTGGTCTGTTTTCTTGACTAAGCTATTGGTTGCGACATTTAATGTTATTCTAAAGAACACATTTTACATCTCCGGTAACGATCCGGTTCAAAAACTGCTCTTGATGGTGACGCGACAGAAGCGCAATGAGTTCTGAATTCTTTTTCTGATTCTTTGCTGAATTTTACCAACTTTATGACTTTTCCCATGGTAGGTGTCGATGGATGGTCATATGGCTTACATTGAGTTCTCCTGCGTGTTCCCTTATCGTAACAGTGGAACTTTTTTCGACAGTGGACTTCCGGAGCTCATGGTCTAGCTCTACACTTGTCTACCCGCACGAGGTTTATCTTTTAGGTCAAAATTGACATTTCTAAATTTTGCAAACCAACGCCAATACTTGATTCGATGAGAACACCCTCTCCATACACATTTACGATTTCTCTAGTGGCGGTTTCACTTCCATTCTATTTTTTCCGGAACAAAAACAATAAAATATGCCGAATATGCTCTTCCAATACATCCATTTCAAAATTCAGTTAAAAGTTCTTACAACGATGTTAACACAACGAATTTTGCAGACTGAATGAGCAATATATCCTTAATACTAATTTCAATAACGGTTTCAGAATTGAATTAGTTTTATGCATGTTATAGTAATTGGAAAATAACAAAAAAAAAAGAAACCCAGAATGCTTACCATATGTTGCAACCTGAGACTATATCAACAGAGATCCACTTTTCGGATGTACTATGTATATTTTCTCCCTCAGATGTCTTAAAGACATACAGTCTAAGCAGCTGAAAGTTATTCTAAAAAATCGCCCTTAATGAAAACTTAAGGAACCTAGAAGCCTACGCATCATCGTGTACGGTTTCTGGCATTGTGTCTCCAACTGTCTTGCCTCCTTTTCGATTGTTCTGCGCCATGCTGTCCTCAGACCACCAGGTATTCTGCCATCCTCGGTTAAGGGGTTCCATTGTATAGCATGGTTATCTATGGAACTATTATCCTTTCGGAACGTGAGACTAATCCACTGCTATTTCCGCCGTTGGATGGTTATGTGTATTGTTTTCTGACCCATTCTCTGGTAGAAGTGTACATTAGTCGGGCGAGAAAATCCTTAAGACGTTGTGCAGGCACCTGTTTACAAACGTTTGCAACTTTCTCGTGATAGTTATGATCATTCTCCTCGTGCTGCATCCCTATAAGAGAAACGTTGGAGCGGAACAGTCTTACCTTGGTGTTCAAACTGATTGCATTGCTTCGCCATATTTTGGACAACATCCCGAAAGCGGACTTTGCTTTGCCTATACTGTTGGCTATATCTGGTTCGATTCAACACTCCCAATCCGAAATTGTTGTAAATCTTCTAATGTCTCTACCGGTAGTCGTGCAATGCTTTTTTCAGCCGATGAGCTTGGTTGTGGGCACCGTGGCGTAGTGTGGCGGACCACTGCGCGTGAGGTTCAATGCTTGAATCCTAGAAAACACCAACGGCTTTTCACGGTCCCACCTCTCATGAACTTCTGACAAACATCCGAGAGTATTGTTGTCACGAAAAAGCTTCTCAAAACCAAAATAAAAATTGCCCTTCAGATACGGCACAAAACAGTAGGTCCCTTCCATTCGTGCGAAAAATATAACGCACACAATACGAGTGGATGCGAGAAGCTAGGCCTAGGCCCATCATGGGCTGTTGTCCCAAATATGTATGTATGTAATTTGTTACAAGGCCCGACGACGCCTGTCTCCCACTCCATATCTGCTGTCGTTTATTAGAGGTCCATAATTCTGTGAGAGAGTAAGTATTTGGGATGAAAGAGTCCATCGAATTCTTCCATTTCCCGTGGACAAAACTGCACGAAGCACATAGCTAATCACGAAATGGAATAGGATCACTGAACAAATACAGCCTTGTCTTATTCCACTTTGAATCTCAAAATTCTCAGGCAACCTTCCCCTGTGCAGATCGTGGCATTTGCACCCATCGTAGGCGAGGCTATGATCCGAAAACAAGTGATCATAACCCTCCCACATCAACGCATTTTACTGATCCGGCTGCGGGGTTCGCCTGTAGTATCGTATGTAGCTTAAAGAATAGCAATTAATTTATCGGGAATACTTTTTCTGCGTAAAGCATTCTAAATAAACTCCCTGTTGGCCCTATCGAACGCATTCTCAAAAGTCGATGAATAGCAGCTGAAGTGGCGATCGATATTCAATGCACAGCTCGATGATGATCCGCAGGGTGTTGATGTGGTCGATACAGGAGGATCCAGAGTGAAAGCCTGCTTGTTCGGCATCGAGTGTATCTTTGAGATGTTGTTTGATTTACTCCAGCTGTGATTACCAAGCTTACGTATTGGAATTAATAAAACAAAAATCAGCTAAAATTGCCTCAAGCTATGAAGCAGGACTCTGGAATTGATCCTATAGGCCATTTATGGAGTTTGAAGTCACATCCAAAATTGTTTTTCGTGCTACCATGTGTAAACCATTGTTTTATTCGTTATGTTGTCGTCCGTTATAATTCAATGGCATTCCTGAGAAACAAAAATGTTTAGAAATTTTAAAACATTCAGTCAACAATAAAATTGTTTTCCTTATTGCATCCACGCCTCTTTCTTTACTTTATTCGTCTAATTTTTGTTTATCTATTCACTTATCATTATGAACAATTTCCTCTGGTAAACAATAAGAAACGTCACTCACATTGTCGTACCAAAACTTAAGTACTTTATCTTATATCATGCATATGTAAATAAAATATAAATAAATACTATCTCTAAAATTTTACTGCGGCGGACCCCACATACAAAAACTCACCTTATTTCGGTCATAAATTATAAACTTTTGGTTTAAATAAATTTTCAAAAGTGTCACATTTAACACACTAACAAATATTAGATAATATTTCGAATTTTATGGCGCCAAGATAATTAAATTATTTTTATATTTGCAAACATAAAAACAGGGAAAACAAATCTTTTTTAAAAAAAAAAACTAATTAAAGGAATATCCCACAACTCTTTTATTATTTGCATGTGATTTTCAAAATTGAATTTTTTTTATTGGTTTAAAAACAATGCAGTTGAGTTTTTAAATAGATTTTATACTTTTCTTTACCTTTATGTTTTTTTTTTTTTTTTCTTTTGACTAATTATAAACATTTTACGACTAAGCTTGAATTTTAAAAATACGTTTCTTTCTTTTTAATGATCGATCCAAATAGAAATAGTTTTTGAAATGATATTTGTCATCATTTGGGACAATGTTATGGCAGAAGAGTGAGGAAATGAATTTTATGACAAGTGGATTTATTTGATAATAATTTTAGTGAGAAAAGGACATTAAACTCGCTTTATGAATCTTAAATTTGTTGAGTTAACACTTTGTGAGCACTTAACACTGTCTGCGTTTCTATTTTCTAGTTTCTCTAGTAATTTAAATTACAGGTTGCTTGTCAAACCAAATAAATAATTCATATAGAAGAATATAAGGCGTAAATACTTCGTTAGTCCGGACATCAACCATAGAGCAGGTATTAAACGAAACAATACCCAGGTTTCAAACCACTACGCGTACTATTTTTCTCTCAAACCTTTAATGGTAGCGCCAAATGCTTTGAGAGTCAATTCTGTTTTGATGATACTCGTAAGTATCATCTAAGCCACCATTTTATCATGGGTAGGTAGGTAAGTAGAAATGGCGGTTCTTTTCAAAAGAGAGCCCAATTATCACTAGGTGGGGTTTTGATACCACAACTCATGTAACCTGACTGTTGAGGTTTTTTGGTAGGTTAGGTTAGGTTGGCTGTCCGCACGAGAGTGCAAACACGCTTAGACCAGTGAAATTCCTTTGTGATACTTTGGATCAAACCATTAGGTCACTCAGGGACTAACAAAACCAACCGGAGCTTTTGATAAAGCGATGGATGCACTTGATGTCTAAGGGCGCCAGATCGCCGATGTCTTCAAGGAAGGGGGATCCTAGATACAAATACAAATATTTGGCGCAACAGCTCTTTAAAGTGCCAGGGCCTAGATTCTCGCAACCACTCATGTTGTGTGCGTTATATTTTTCACACGAATGGAAGGGACCTACAGTTTAATGCCGAATCCGAACGGCGATTTGAGAAGCTTTTTCGTGACAACAATACTCTCGGATGTTTGTCAGACGCTCGCGAGAGGTGGACTGTGAAAAAACTTTTTGGTATTTTCTGGGATTCGAACTTGGAACCTCATGCGTAGTGATCCGACACACTAACCACTTACGCCACGGCGCCCACAATCCTAGATAGAGCATTCTTTTATGCGATAGGGCTGGCCAAGTGCGTAGGAGGTGAAGGATGGTTTCCTCCTCCTCGTCCATACAACTTCTGCAGAAAACATTGAAGAAGAGGCCAAGTCTTTTGCCGTCTTGGCCTATAAGACAGTGTCCAGTGAGAACACCGACAATGCAGCTGATCTGTGATCGCTTTAGCTTGTCCAACTTGGCACTACATTTTCGGTCCAGCCCACGCAGATCTGTCTCGAAATGTGACACGTTGAGCCATTTTCCCATCTGAGGTTGGTTTTGCTAATAGCGTTCAGCTTTAGTAGATGCTTACATGTAACGAGGGTCCATACCCAGGGCTTGCCTATCAGGCAGAATCCTTAGACTGGTGCCCTGTCTGGCGAGCTCATCCGTCCTGCAATTTCCTGTCCCTGTGGCCTGGCACCCATCATAGGTGAGTGTTAAACTGCTCTGTCATCTCCATAAGAGATAAACGACAGTTTAAGGCGGCCTTTGAAGTGAAGGAGCACGATTTCAGGGACTTGATTGTCGCTTGGCTGTCAGTGAAAATGCTAATATCCCTGACAGATAATACATTACATTTCAGCCAGGACAGGGCTTCCTTAATCGCCATGATTTTCGCCTGAAAAACGCTACAGTGATCAGGGAGGCAGAACGAGGTGCTCAGATTGAGCTTTTCGGAGAAAACACCACAACCCACCCCACCCTCGGTCTTAGAGCCATCTGTAAAGAAGTGAACCGAACTACCATCGACAGGGGGAGGAGGTGACCCTTTCATCCCGTTCAGGGATGCTTGTGCGGAAGTTACGGTCAAATCTCAGTTTCGGCGGGGTGTAGTCCGTGTTTTCGTGCTTGAAGTTGAGAAGATCGAGGATCGAGGAAAGGTCAACGCGATAGTTAGACCACTGAGAGGAGTCTTTTAGACGAATAGCCGCACAGGCAGCAATCTGTTTGCCGAAAATATCTAAGGGTAGCAGGTTGAACGAAATGTCCAGTGCAGCGGAGGGAATAGTTCTCAGTACACCACTGATGCAAATGCATGCAGATCTTTGCACCTTAGGTAGTTGAGTGAGGTTGACAGCCCTGGCAAGAGCAGGCCACCATACGATCACGCAATAGAGTAGTATAGGCCTGATAACGGACACGTACGGCCAGTGAGAGATTTGAGGTTTCATACCCCAGCTCCTACCTGTAGCATTTTTACAGGAATAGCGAGCTACATTGGCTTTCCTGACGCGTTCAAGTAGTAGTAGTCGTTTTGGTCATTGTTGAATTTAAGAAAGTTATTAAATCTTTAATAGTTTTCCCTGAGATTTATATAGAAATAAAATCGAAGCTTGTGAAGTGTTGTAGAGAAGAGCTCAAGGTTCTTGGAACACAGCACGAGGTAAAGCTCTGCTGGGTCCCTGGTCATGAAGGCATACCAGGGAATGAGAAAGCCGATGAACTGGCTAGAGGAGGCTCAGCACTAAGCTCGGACCAATCCGACCCCTCGTTGTACATCCCGCCTTGCGCCCTTAAGCTCGAAGCAGGAAACAAAGCAATAACGGAGGCTAACAATAGGTGGACCTCTTTAGATACTTGTGTCACCACGAGGAAGCTGTGGCCTGCATTTGACAGAGTATGAACCAATAGACTCATACAGAGGCATAGAAAATCCGTCTCTACTCTAATAGGAGTCATTACGGGGCATATTACCATGCGGTACCACATGAAAAAACTACGTGTGACTAACGAAGACCTTTGTAGAGGCTGCGGCGACGAGGAGGCTCAGGAGGACACCGCCCACTTTCTCTGTCATTGCCCAGGCCTCTATCATTTGAGAAATAAGATCCTTGGACAACACTTCTTTGAGGATCTAGAAGAGTTGTCCAACAGACCAATAAATGACATCGCAAACTTCATCAAATCCTCTAGATGGTTTGTATCTAGGGCACAGTAAGTACTAAGTTCTTTCTTTAGGATATTTACAAAGACGGTATTTTTCCACGAGGAAGGGATTCTCTTTTCTATCTCCTTTCCCCCCATGGGTATCACAATGGGTCTATACTGACCTGAGTGTGGTGTGGAGGTTTTCTATCCCCCTACACCAGCCCACTTACCTAACCTAACCTAACCTTTCCCTGAGACTTCTCCAAGTGAGTTAAAGAACGGTTTGTCTAAAGCTCGATGTCTGGCCCTAGCTAGTGCCGGTAAGGGTATCTTTTTCGGTTGCGACATTGCAACTACGAAGGCAGTGTGTGTTAAGTGGGATACCTAGTCTGGCTGCATGCTCTCCTATTGGCTGTGGTAATCGCTGTTATTCTGGCGATGTCTTTACGCATTGTGTTTTTGAAGTCATCTGTTGTTGCCTTTTTGTACTTTTGCCACAAGTTGTCAGCCTAGTATATCTAAGATTGGCTTTAATATGAAAGTCTTAGGAGATTTTTGTCTTGACTGCCGTCAGCGGAATGTGGACTAATTCTGCACCCGAACAGTGAGGGCCTGATGCTTCCCTGGCCAGTTTGTCGGCCTGTTCATTTCCATAAATGTTACTGTGCCTAAATCAGAGTTACCTTGAATTGACCGTCTAGCAAGGCTAGATGATTTCGGCATTCTTGTACTAAGAGAATTTACAAAAAAATATAAAAATCGAAAAGCTTCGCAAACTGCTTACTGAAAGTTTGCAAAGTTTTTTGATGAAATGGAGCTCATATCTGCTCTGCTTCATTGAAGAAATATCTGCCTTTTGCAATTGCACTGGTGGTTGACAGCTTCAATTTTTAGTCCTAGATCTCATTAGGTAAAACCGCTTTGTAATTTTTCACTTAGCGCTTTGCATTTTTTTGAAAAGTTCTAATTTCTTTGAATCTTTTAAGATGGAAGTAAAAATAAAACTCTGCAAAGTCTTAGCAAGAAAGGAGAATAGGAGTTGCATATTTGTTGCAAAGCGCTAAGTGAAAAGTTGCAAAGTTTTTTGATAGAATGGGGTCTGGTTAGGTTAGGGTGGTTGTCTGTGTCAACCCACAGAAACACTAAGACGAGAAGAGGTCCATTGTAATCCCGCTGGGTCTAACATAATGTGAGCTACTTTTACTAAAAGAACCAACCGAAGCTTTTTATAAAGCGAAGGATGCTTCTGACGTCGGTATTCGCCAAGTCGCTAAGAGAAGTGTTTCAAGATAGAGTAGTCTTATTTTGTTTATGGCTGCACAGGTGCAAAGGAAATGAAGGATGGTTTTTTCCTCCTCTTCGTCGTTGCAGCTCATACAGGAATCGTTTGATGAGAGACCCAACCTTTTGGACTATGTCCTGTGAGGACACCGATAGTGAAGCTGATATCTAATCGCTTCAGCATGATCAAACCATTTGAGCGATTCTGTTGCAAGCTAGGTCAGATCAGTCTGGATATTTGGCACGGGGTCTGAACTAACTCTATCTGTACTCAGTTTTCAATCAGTGGTCTTACATAACAGAGGAAAGACCGCATAACTATGATAGTAATGTGGTGCTTATAAAACGTGTTTTTTGGCTCCATACTCTAAAGCTTACGTGTCGACAACATGCGCTGATGAATATCATGTTCATGACAATGTCGTGTGTGTTCATAATTTAATTTTACTTCTCTTGGCGTGCGCTAACAAAAATCGATACTCAACCCTCCGAATACACGAAAAGTCTTCACCATTCGATAGAAAATTACATTCGCTTGTCACGTTTTGGTCGAATAATTTCCTCAAATTTGCTTTCATTATTATTTATGCGCCTAATTCGCCACCAATTACTAATGGCAACCTTTCTTTCTTTCTAGCTTTCCACAAAAGGTCATCGATCGGCCTGGACCTGGCCAGTATGCCATTGCAGCTGCCCCACCACCTGGATCGATATCATCGGGCAACACATCCACAGGTACTGGTGGATATGTCTACCTGCAACCATCCACCCATTACCCGCCATCATCGCAACAACAGATAATCTATCAACATCATCCCCATCATCAGTTGTGTCATCAGCAGCAGCAGCAGCAGCCAGCACCTCCAACAGTTGTGGCCACATCCGGAGGAACACCGTCGTCGCTTCTCTTGTCGGCGTTATCATCCTCAGCAGCAGCATCCTCGGTTGGTGTTGTCCATCACA
The DNA here is from genome assembly GCA_945910035.1 of Brachypalpus laphriformis. Classification (NCBI taxonomy): domain Eukaryota; kingdom Metazoa; phylum Arthropoda; class Insecta; order Diptera; family Syrphidae; genus Brachypalpus; species Brachypalpus laphriformis. The sequence goes on from OX246756.1 coordinate 162,749,833, forward strand.
GTCATCATCATCACATTCATGGTCATCATCATCATCATGGGGGTGCAGTTGTTATTGCTGGCAGTGGTGTTGGTACCGGTGTTGGCGGGGTTGTTGCTAGTGGTGGAGTTGGAGCTAATGGCTCCAACACAGCAGTTGTCCAGCAATCGTTGCATAAGAAAAATTCAATACGTAGTGGCGGTGAGGTCTTGAAGCGTTCCCGAGCACAAACAGCGTAAGTAGTGATTTCAATTTATATCTTTTGCAGGAAATTCCCACGCGCAGTGTCTTCTTTTTGCCCTCATTCGGGTGCAGTTCACCTGTTTATCTGTGTCGGTCTATTGATTGCTGTTTATTTACACATCGGATGGATATAACCGGATGCTGTGAGAGAATCCGATTGGTGATGCTCTAAATTCAAAGAGTACAACCGGAAGTATCCCCTTGTAGATCCGTTGATATACTCTACACACCTTCAATCCAGTTTTTTTTTTTTCTCATCTCTTTTGTTGAGTTTTTTATTTAAATTTTTGCTTCGCACGGAAGTGCACTGTCAGCGAATAACCACGGAAAACAAACACCAAGCGAAAAATTGAAGAATATACATGCATACACCGCCGCCGTCGTATACATAGACATACCCGATTGATTGTTAGTTTCGTGTTTTATTCGCGCTGCTTTGAGTATTTGCCTTTATTTATGTTAGTTTATTATGCAAAGAAGGTAGACAAAGTAGAGACTGGAAAAAAATTAACAAGTGTATGTCTACCTTTCCTCTCGCACCTCAAACGAAAAATAAGGAAGAAAAAAGAAACTTCAAACAAACCTGACTGTAGATACGGAAGTGGCACCAATTTAATTCTGTTGTTATGGGTAATGTTGCCAGGCATTCTTTCAGAAATTGATGAAATTTTGTATGGCTTCATACTTCAAAAGAAATCCAGTAAATTGATATGAATTGTTCTGTATTTGGTGAACCATATAAATTGCTTTTGAGAACTTTTTTTTTCATATATAAAAAATCATCTGACAACGTTTCTTAGGCTACCAGAGTCATCCTTCGATTCGAAAATTATCTATTTCCATTCATTCTAAGAAGAGAAGCAATATCTCCAAGTAGCACGAGTAGACAAATTTAATTTGACCATGCTCAGGACTTTGCACATTCGGTCTCTGTATCGATGTCGATGATTGGCATGAAAAAGTGATTGGGAAGAGAACTTGTCTGAGCCAGCATTGAAAGGTCAAAATTTTGATCAGATGAACTCCATTCAAACGTTTGTATAGGCCTTCTCCTTGTGAAAAGAATTAATTCGGTTTTAGCTGGATTCACTCCACGACTTCTTCCCTTGACCCAGTTATTCACTAAGTGCAGTGTATAATTAATTCGTTCGCTAATTGTGAGCTAGATACCAGGGTGGCAACATCATCAGCATAAATCGTTTCATTATAACCATTCGTTCCTAAAAATCTTAAAATGGCGTAGACTACTAAAAGCCATATGAGTGGCGATAGAACTCCACATTGGGAGATCCCCGGTGGAATCTCACTCTTATATTCACATCTCGTAGAGTGGCGTTGATAACGCAAGTACTAGTTTAGTTTTATTGACAATTTAATTCATAAAAATACATGATACATTTTCTTTTCTTAGTCTAATTGGTTTGGCTTAAGACCGTCTACCAGATTGACATTAAGTATAAAATAAACTTCTCCTCCTAAGTAATGCGTAAAATAATCAAATATTATATTTCAAAAATCTTCCTCCATTATACGTAATCTATAACGTAGTGCATTCGTTGTAAAGTTATACAAAACCAGCCAGCCTATTCCATTCCTCAACACAGTTTCCCTTTAGTTGATAGCATGTGGGATAGCACTAATTTTTGAATCCGTTTCTGCTCTATTGCCATAACTCTTACCACATAGTCTAATAGGAGCTTTAGAGTATTCAAAAACAGTGGTGGAATCCCAGTCTCTAGGTGCAGCATATAGGTAGGTGCACCATTGGGCAATTTAAGGATTCGCTTGACGAAGTATCGAAGCAGTTTTTCTACGATCTCAGAGGAGCGAAAGCCCCATACTTGCGCTCCATATAATAATATTGAGGTTACAGTCGTGTTGAATATTTTTTGTTTGGATGCGTGGGAAATGTGTTTTTTTATTGAAGCAGGCACTCCAGATTGAGGAAATGGCGCGCTTGGCTTCCGTTAATTTGTCTTGTAGGTGCTTGTTCATATTCAAATTGGATGTAATCGTTACTCCGGAATACTTGTATTCACGAACAATATCTATGTCTTCTCCTTGGAACGTCCACTTTTCTAGTCGAGAGTACCTGGCCCCGCCATTCCTCATTATCATCATCTTTGACTTTGTAAGATTAACAGACAGGTTCCAGGTTTTGCAGAAATTTTCAAGCATGTTAATCATAAGCTGCATACTATCCACAGAGTCAGCGAGAAAGACAATGTCATCCGCAAACATTAGAGCCGAAATTCTTGTTCTGCTTAGTTCAATCCCTCCTCCAACTACATCCGTAATATCATTGATATACAAAATGAACAGCAATGTACTCAGGATGCATCCCTGCTTTACACCCATTGTTGCTTCAAATTCTTCAGATATGCTGATTCCGTCCCAGACACTTGCTTTGTTATTTTTGTGCATAGCCCGCAATGTATTGATTATTTTAGTTGAGATTCCAACTTTATAAAGCTTGTAAAAAAGCGCTTCTCGAGCTATGGAATCGAAAGCTTCACGGAAGTCTACAAAGAAGGTATACAGCTTCTAACGCAAGTACTAAGCATTTGCTCTTCCATCGTGCCGTGTCTCCAGAAGCATTCGGACAAAATACGGCACGATGAAAACCAAGCTTATCCTCTCTCAAAGTAGTCAAAACTTGGCGCTTCTCATAGAAGTCATTACTGGCCACAATCTATTGGTGGCCCACCGAAAAAGAATACGGACCATTTCCTATGCAAATACCCGTCTCTGTAATACCACACAAACGGCCCCGGAGAGTACTTCTTCAATCATCTGGGCGACCTGTCTAAAAAGCCACCAACTACCATTCTGAAATTCATAACTTCTTCAGGATGGTTTAGAAGAGGCCGCATCAATACCGCAGAACTCTAGATACTTTGTTTCTCCTTTTTCTTTCTTTTCAGTGTCTCAGCCAGGAGATTCCACGTCAGGGGAGCACAATGGATTCTTTTGTGATCGGAGTGCAGGCTGCACCCACTCGATGCAGCTAACCCCTTTAACCTAACCAAACCTAAGCATTTGCTTAATTGCCCTCCATATTCCTGGATTTATTTGGACCATAGTCTGAACTTGATGTGGCCAGAAGAAAGCATTCCATCTATCCCGAGTTCAGGATGATGTCCAAAATAATTTCCAGAAACTTGACTTTCGATTTTTGCTCAGTGCTAACTCAAGCCAGGCAGATGGATTTAAGACGGACCACCAACTATACATTTTTCTGTCATATCCGAAGGGAAATATTTTTGATAAGCCTTCTTATGACAGTAATGCTCTCGAATGATTGTCAGACGTTCGCGAGAGGTAGGACCATGAAAAAAAATCTTTTAGGAGTTTTCTAACCTTGAACCTCACACTTAGTAGTCCAATGAACTGACCACTGAGCCACAGCGCGATATACGCTGTTATACATAGCTTATTAGGCAAGTTGATAGCCTATAAACCAGTTGGTGTATCACTATGCATTTTGCAGGGTACTACCTATACTAGGGAACAACCCCGTGATGTGCTTATTCTTTTTTTCTTTTCTTTTTTGCTGTATTGCTACACAAATGTACGTTCCAAGTTCTATTCCTACAGACGTTGCTAATAAAACAGTCGGTAAGGATTTTAATGGGAACAAATTTAAAGAAATCTGAAAACGATCTTAATCGTCTCATTCCGTATACCATTGAAAAGCTACGTACTTATTTGTTATCTTTCAAACGAGAATTAGTAATAAAAGAACTACGGTGTCACTACAAATACTCATCACGATCTACTTTCTTTATTGAACCCAAATGAGTAACTAATGTGTGTGCACTTGTGTCCTGTATATGGGCCCTTTAAGGAGACGCAATCACAAAAACACTCGAATAGTCAGTGGTGACTGTCTCTCCTTCCATAATTATATTTTCCAAAGATGTTGTCCTGAAATTGTATCACAAAGGCTTCATAAAGTCGTATTTCGTTCGAATCTAACTCCGTAAGCGGTAAGCTTTCCCCAGACTAGAAGGCTCACTGAAAACTATTTTCCATTCAGTGTAGCTATGAGTTAAATCTTAGGCTTTGCTCTTTGAAAGGTTGTGGTTCAATGATGTATGATCTATTCTTTAGCCAGTTTAATTAAAATGATTCACAAGAATGTCGAGAGAATCTGACAACAAGTACGTAGATTTCAAGTGAGGGCTTTGATATGTTTTGATCTTGAATAATAGCTGATTTAATTGATCAGATTTTCTTAAGACCAGATCATGAACTTCTCTTACGTCCTGTATCCCCTGGTGGGTTCTATGGCCTCTACAACGCTACGCATCATCATGTACGGTTTTTAACAATCCGCCTCAGCTCTCCCCACCTGCCGAGCCTCCTTCTCGACTATTTTCCGCCGTGTCTTCCTCAGACTGCCAGGCATTCTGCCATCCTGGGTTAAGGGGTTCCATTGCATAGTATGGTTAGCTATAGAATTTTCAACGTTTTCGGAGCGTGTGAGTAATCCACTGCAACTTTCCTCGTTAGATGATTGTGCCTATTGGTTCCTGACACGTTCTCTAGTAGAGGTTTTCGTTACAGATTCTGAACAATAGGTCATGAACTGTCTAAAGCTATTCTAATAAAAAAAAAAAGTTCAACTATGAACAGAAATGGCAAGAACCAATTTTCTATTGGACTGGGCTCAGTTCCGAATCCCGGCAAGAAATACCTGCCAAGCAAGTTACTTACTTACATAGGTGGCGCTACAGTCCGGGATGGACCTGGGTCTTAACCAACAAACCTCTCCAGCTAGCCTGGTTACGAGCCAGCTGCCTCCAGTTGCACACGCCAAGTTGGTTGACGTCCCCGTCCACTTTTTTGCACCACCTACCGCGAGGTCGTCCTCTAACGCGTCGTCCATACGGTGTGGTTTCGAAGACTTTCCCGCCTGGAACATTGGGCTCCATCCACTCCACATGCCCCAGTTATCTTAGTCGCTGTATGTGAACTCTTCAGGCGAAGTCGATGTCATTATATAGGCCGTATAGTTCGGCACTGTACCTTCTCCACCACACGCCGTCAATGCAGACGGAACCAAAGATCACTCGAAGAACTTTTTTTGTCAAAGTAACCAAGGGCATCCTCCTCCGATTTTGACAAAGTCCATGCATCTGCGCCATACAGCAGGACTGGGATGGGAGTTACCTTAGTACTCGTAGTTCGAGATAGGGCTTTGTTACTCAGTTGCCTTCTCAGCCCATAGAAACAGCGATTGGCAAGAGTAATTCTTCGTTTGATCTCCCCACTACTGGTGTCATTTGTGGAACTCACCATAGAGCCTATGTAGACAAAGTCCTTTACTACCTCAAAATTATATCTGTCTATTGTGGCGTTCTGTCCAAGACGCCGATGCTGGGTGTCCCTTTTTGTAGACTGCATATATTCTGTTTTGCTTTCATTGACCGTTTAACCCTAATCTTTGCTGCCGCGTTATCAATACTCGCAAACGCTCCACTGACGGCTTGCTGAGTTCTTCCGACTATGTCAATATTTCTGGATAGTGCGTCGCAAGGAACATCATTTAAAGCAATGCAATTGCGAAACCTTGTTCAATTTCGTGTAGTAGCTTTTGTGTGATGGGTGTTCAAGCACTTCAACACTTCAACACTTACAGTTCTAAGAAACACATTCATTTCCCGGGATAGAAAGTATCATTAATGTTAACCCAGGATATAAGCTATGACTGTACCAACTTTCATCAAAATTCCTGCGGTAGTTTTCGCGTGATGCATGCACAGACAGACAAAACAACATTCGTCCCTCTATAGTTATATTAAATGTATAAATGTAGTTACTGATAGATAACATCTAATGCGGCGGCAAGTACTTTATTCTGAAAAAAAACCTTTAGGTTGCATTTCTTTTTTTTTTTCAAAAACCTTACAAGCTTAAATTTTGATTCAATAAAAAGTGAATTTTGCGAAAGTATTGCATAGTGCTAAAGTGAAAACTTATTTAGAGTGGCACTCTCGTAAGAGCTGTCTGATAAACATGCCAGTCAATATTTTCAGCTAACAACCCTGACGTCTCGTGATCTGCATTAATCTATTCTGCTCTTCGTACCATTCCTCTCACATTATCGATGATACTCAATCATTCGCTTAATATTCTTTGAAAAATTATCATAACCAGTCTTAGAAAAAAGTACCATTGTTCTGTGAAACAATATAATCTAAAATACGAAATGACGAATGCTTTCCATTCACTTTTTTTGTTGTTGTAAGATTCCTTGGCTTAAACTTGACATTCAAGAATAGTAATTTATGCAAAAAGTGTTCAAAAAAGAAACACACCTGGCAACGTTATCAGCTTTCTTTCTTCCTCTGCTATATTAAAAGTCAAGGCGAAAGTCCGCCCGATATAAGCACCTTCCACATTGCAATAAGCAGTGTAATCCATCTCAATTATTCTTCATATACGAGTACTCATCGTCTTCCTGTCCGTCCCGCGCACATGATTGAACACCCAACTGAGTCCAACTTTTCATCAATCAATAATTTTGTATTCCAACTGCATAGTCATTTCAGTTCACATCGTCGTTGATTATCTGCATTCAAAATGGGAGTTGTGTTCTAATTAAGTTATTGTACTCGATTTGAGGTTGTCTTTGCCTTTGCATTTGTATCTACTCCAAAGCGAATAGGTTGTGCCACGTTCCCTAAAAGATATCAAGTATCTCCCTATCTTATCTCGTCATTTAGATACTCTTCTCGATATTTTCATTTCTGGTTATCGTACAGACTTCGCTGTTCACCTCTTCTCATTTCGCGCATTCTCTTGACACGAATTCAAAAAAACAAAAAAGTATAATTCCTAATCTTTCTCTTGTTCACCCAAACACACAAAGCTTTGTTGACGTACATGAGATACGACAGACAGACTAGCAGGCAAATACACTTTCGATTCTATTTTTATGGAGAAGAAGAGGAATTCACTGTGTGGGCTGTGTGCTAGAATCACCTGTGAATAGGTGCTGTTCGGTTTCGGGTGCTTATCAGTTGCGAAAAATTCAGCACCCTCCCGTTCAGTTATTTTTTTTTTTTTTTTCTGTTTTACGGTTCGTGTGGATACGACATCTGCTTCTCGATATTGATGGAAAAAATCCGCAAAACAGTGCAAAAATAAGAAAAACGGTTGACAAGTCAGTCAAATCAGAAAAGAAATATCGAAAAAGGTGTAATATTGGTTTACCGTTCTGTGTAGAGTTTGAGTGTGTGATCTGTGAGTTATCAGCAAAATGATGATAGGTAGTATCTAAAAGTAATCAGCAGTAATTGCGCTGCATAAATAAAAATGCACTGGACGGGATAAAAAGGGGGACAACAGTCAAAGCGGCAAGTATTGAATTAACGTAAAATACGCGTATCTGCAACCCTCAAATCAAATAAGAAATGCAAACAGAAACTATTTGAGATTGTGTGAGTCTGATTGCTTTACATGCGTCATTAAAAGATAAACAAGTTTTTTTTTTTTGTTTTTTACAATCTTCAGAGCATTACTCTCCAATTTGCTGTCGCTATCAGACTATTAGCAGCTTTTTTCTAATTCTTAGTGCACTATCGGTATCCGGGAGGATTGTCCTTATATATATTTTTTTTATGGATTTGTTTGTTTATTAGCCTAAGAATTTAAGTCTGAATTCCCAGTATTTTGAATTGTTTGCTATAAGCTACCATAAGATACTACAAATACTCCGAATCATTGTCAATTTCTTAATGGATATACGAGTGCATATAGATAGTGTGTTTGCTCGCTAACTGATGTGTGCAGGTTCAAGTACCAGGGGGGAATAGCAATCATCAGCCATCCGAGTATAGAAATGAAATCGAATCAGATCGAAGTTATTCCATCCACTGCACAAAAAAAAAAAAGATTCCTGCCTGGTAGTACAACGGACCGAGGAGTCTGAGTGCTCTGGGATTTGGGTTTCCTTAAAAAAAGGCACTTCTGCATTAGTAATTCGGTCGTATGAAAATATTGCGAACAGTTTCCGACGGATGAATAAGTACAGCTCGTTGGTACCACCCATTAGTATACTTAGTCAGCACCTACTAGTAGTCACTTTATTTTCTTAATCCCGCGAACTCACTTTGTAAAGCTGATGAACTTGTAGATGCAGATGTATAGTTTGTGAGGTGCATATGCACTGTGACCTTCAGGAGATCTTTTAAAAAAAAAAAAAATACTTGGCGAAACAGCTCTTTAAGCTCCAGGGCCTAGCTTCTCGCAACCTGTGCACTCATGCTGTGTGCGTTATATTTTTCACACGAATGGAAGGGATCTACAGTTTAGTGCCAAATCCGAACGGCGATTTGAGAAGCTTTTTCGTGACAACAATACTCTCGGATGTTTGTCAGACGCTCGCGAGAGGTGGGACCGTGAAAAAACTTTTTTGGTGTTTGCTGGGATTCGAACTTAGAACCTCACGCGCAGTGATCCGACACACTAACCACTTACGCCACGGCGCCCACTCAGGATATCTATTATGCCCCCTTAAATAAGGCTCTAGTCGATGATGTGCTCGATTTAGAATTCTTTCTTTATTCCAGTTGCTTTAATGAACCGGAGGATATGAAGTCTTCTTTTGCGGATAAGTGCTTCGCATTCCATAAGAAGGTGGGCTGGTGTTTCTGCGAAGTCTTTGCAAAATCTGCAGTGTCCGTTCCCTTCTATTCCCAGTTTCCTAAGGTGCCCCTTGAACCCGTTAGCATGCCTGTCAATATGCGGAATCGGTTCTTGCGAATTCTTTGGCAGGTTCTGCTTCTTTCCTGATTGGGGGATATCATCTCAATACTGCACCCATTTTCATTATTCTTCTTTCCTCAGTTCTTCCCGTGTTTTGTGTGATCCTATCCCACATAAAGGTTCCAAGATGAACTTGTTAGTAAATCAGCCTACAACAAAACCAGCTGCAATTCGGCAAATGGTACTTTACTACTTAACTAGCAACTATGTAGGTAGGTCATAAACCTAAATGTTATCTTAGATTGATTGTACATTGAAGTGGCGAAGTTGGCTGATTTTAGAAAGCAGAAGATACCCTTTATCCTACTACTTTGTTTGTATTCTCTACTTGTCCTCTAAAGCCTTAAGAATATGATCAAATGTGGTGCACCAACAATGAACTATAATTTCATTCCAATAACACAAACATAATACTCGTAGAAGTCGATTTTCGTCACTCGTTGTGTAGATGTCTCACACAACTGATGGCATTCCAGAATTCCCAAAACTGTCCTAAGTTGGTCTTTAAGTCAAAATAATTAGTTTGCTAAGTAGGACAGTTTGGCTCATTTTTCACGTATTTGATATGCAAAAGCACACAAGAAAACAAGAAGATGTATTGTACATACTTATGTTGATAGTATAGTATGGTATGGTATGAGGACGTCTGAGATGGGTAGGATATGTAGAACGAATGGACACCAACGCTCCGGCCCGCAGAGTCTTCGAATCTAACCCCGATGGACGAGGCAGTAGTGAACCTCCTCGCCGTAGGTGGCGCGCACAAGTTTAAGAGGACCTCGACCAACTTGGAGTGCGCAACTGGAGACAATTAGCTAAAGACCGAGCTAAATGAGGAGGCTTGTTGGTTGAGGCCCAGGTTCACCCCGAACTGTAGCGCCACCTAAGTACGTATGGTATAAGGGAAGTGCACCTTAGAGGGTACTTGCACAGTGGCATTTTGGTCCATTGTGATTCCCTATAAATTGCGGTACTACCTCTAATTTGGTTGCATTTCGGTTGATCTTGAATCAAAACAACCTGTACTCCTAACGAAACATACCATGTTCCTGAGTGGGATTTGCGCCAGATCCTTCAGTTCTTCAAAAATTCTGTTTCCCATATAGCCGAAGCGACGAGTTTAAAGATTGGGACAATCACACAGCAAGTGTTTGATAGTTTTCATTTCTTCCGTATCGTGACAGCTCCTGTAGTAATCAGGTGTGTTGATGACCAGTCTGACGGCCATCTCACCTATCGTACAATGCCCAGTTAGTACACCTGCCATGATGCTGGTTTCTTTTTTATTCATTGAATTATTTTAGTACTTTTTTCTTCGTTCAGGGTATGCCATAAGCTGCGAGACATAAAACAGTCCCTGGCTGCCCAGGAGGTGTTGATATTTTCCCTTTCACACTCAGGTCAGCGTTGACCCATTGTGGTACCCATAGGAGAAAAAGTAATCCCTTACCCATTGAAGCCAAGTGAAAAACAGGCAAAAATTATACAAAACTCAATTACTTACTTCGTTTCTGCATACAAACCACCCTGATGATTTGATGAAGTTCAGCATCTTTCCTATCGAAACGCCGGAGAGTTCCTCGAGATCCTGCAAGAAATAGTTACCAAGTAACTTTTTCCTGGAGTGTTGAAGACTCAGGCACAGGAAGTGGGTAGTGTCCTCAAAAACATCCTCGTCGCCACAGCCTCTACAGAAGTCCTCCTTCGGCAGGCGTAGTTTCTTCAAGTGGTTCCGCAGAGTCTTGTGCTCGTGATGATGCCCACGAGGGTGGAAAGGGATTTACTATCTTTCTGAGTAATTCTCTCGGTCCTTGCTTTGTCGAAGGATGGCCATAGCTTCCTGGTGATGGCACAAATTTCCATGGAGGTCCATCTTGTGTTCGCGTCTTTAATGGCTTTATTGTATAATAGCTACGGATGCTTGGGTGTATTCTTCATTTAATGCTGACCCTTTCCGTTCTAGTTCGTCTGCTGCTTCGTTCCCTTCTATATTACTTTTCCGGGAACCCAGTACGGAGTGACACCATGTGTGTTGCTTATTTTATTTATAGATTGCCGCCATGCGGAGACTGTTTTTGATCTGATTAGTCTAGTGGCTTGAATGCAGCTAAGACGAAGCTTGTGACCCTAGATGGGTTTAGTTTCTTCACGTGTATAGTCTCTGCTGCTATTTCAATCGTCAAGACTTCGTCTTGGAAGATACTACTGTTACCCGTGAGTTTGTATGAAAGGTTGGTGTTGAGTGATTCGCAGAAAACTCCAGCGGTGGTTCCTATGTCCATTTTATAGCCGTCAATGTAAAGTTGAAAGTCATGTGCATTGGTTAATGCGTTGGATTCCAACTCCAGTCTACTGGAAAAAAAATGGAGTATTTCTTGTGAAAGTTTATATAAGATACGACATATTCTGTTCTTCTATCGAGATCAAATTGATCTATACCTTTGAAATATAGACGCGTATCCATAGGAGTTTTGCTTACATGTGTTTGTTTGTCTTAGACGAATCTCACTTTTGGCAGCCGTGCTTTGCATGAACTCATCCAAAGGAGAACGATTGAGAATCATTTCTAACACTGCCTGAGGCTTTGGTCTCTGAGCTCCTGTTACGCTAACACATGCTAATCCTTCTTCTTCTTCCTATTTCGGCAAGGTTATGATCCGAAAACAAGGAATCATAACCATCCCACTTCACCGCATTTCTACTGATTCGCTTGTGGGGTTCGCTTACACACATGCTAATCCTTGTACCTTCAAAATATTATTGAGGTAGCTACTTATGTCGATACTCGAAGTCAATAAGTGGGAACAAAGTAGCATTTAATTTGTGAACCGCAGGATTACTATGATGAAGTTGATATTCTGCGTCTGCGGTTGGGCGTTCGATTGACCATTGTTCAAAGCGATTGCTTTATTTTTCCAAATTCTCCTCCCTATAACCGCTTACCGAGATCATACTCCAAAAATATAGAACATTTTGTACTCTCTCGACGTTAATGACAGTAAAGCTGACAATTTCGGTGATGTTTCATTCAAGACGATAAATTCAAGCTCGCCGCCATACCATATACCAAGTGTTTGATGATCAAAAACTTATTTACTAATTATCGTAAATGGTTTCTAGACGCGTTTGAAATAAAGAGGATCTTCAGAAGTACATCTTTAAAATTTCAGAATCCCCTTAGTGAAGTTGACAGTCATACCCTTACTAACGTAGTCCGGGAAGGGGTCAATTTTCTAAGTCTTATATAAACGAGCTTAGATGATTGTGGAGGTGTGTAAAACTTGATGTCCAAACTAGGTATGGTGTGGTACATTCAACACTTGGGCGGTCTGATATCTCATACCTCATAGATTGACCGCATTCCTTAATTCTGGGATCGATACAAGTGTAAACTCCCTAAAGCGAGGTACAATAAAAGTTAAGTAGCAACCCAAAAATGCTTACAATACAAACCAATAAATCAACATTCAACTCTCTCAATTGAAAGGGATATCTGCTCAGTAGGGCAGTGTAATTGACACAGCCCAACCTCGAATTTTCATGGAAATCGGGCAGACATTTTTCTTGGTGGCTTAATACACAGAACAGTAATGAGAATCTAAGAAGAGCAGGAACCCACTTTATATAAGGGTTATCTTTTGATGACTAACATTTTGAAGAACGTTGAATTAATTACAAGATTTACCTTCATTTACATTCTTATTTACCACTTCCTTTACTGAAACAAAGGGGTTTCAAAGTATTACTCGAGTGCACTACTTCAAGAAACTGTTATCGTTTAGCCAACAAATTCTCCGAACTACGTGGACTCTACTTTGAAATGGTTCGCCTTTAAAGTGCCAGTATCTAAACATGCCTCTTTAAAATCCAATGAATCACTCAACCTCTTCTCAACATTTCGTTCCATTAAATGTAAAAAAAAATTCTTAAGTATCTAAACAGGTGAACTCATTTGATTTTCCGTCTTTTCCCACAATTGTTTATACAAAATTTCCACCGCAACTCATTCATGAATCATATGTGGTGCCTCCCCAATTTGTTGAAATTTCTCACAAAAAAAAGCTCTCACGTGCCAAAAATTGGGGCTGTATTCCTCCTCCTCAGGATTTTCTTGTCACCTTTGGCAAATACATCAGAGCCAGTACCTCCATCCTAATGCACATTAAGGCATCGACAAATTGCATCTAAGTCACATTAAACAGCTCCAGAATGACATCCTGCAAAACATATTCTTGGCATCGTCTCTCTCTCCTCCTTTTTAGGTAGACAATATTCCCCCCTTGGTATAATTAAAATAATTCTGCAGCAAAATTTACGAGGCGCCACCAAGTTTTTGGCTGCACATTTTATAAAGTTTTCTACCCACGGATTCCCCCTGTTACACTTAACCCTTTCTGGTGTGTTTTCTTGGAGATCGCATTTGAAAAGGAGCTTTTTCTTTTTTGGAAAATGTTGTTTTCCTTCGTGTTACCCTAGAAAAAGTTTCGAAATTTTCCTCTTCTTTTCTCTTTATCTCCGAAAATAGATGCACAGATACTAAAGAGATTCATAAAGGAAAAGAGCGCAGTGGATGTGTTTTCCATTTGACATCAGGGAGATACTTTTTTAAGTTATCCAATGGAGTGTGAATGGACTTGTACTCGGACACGGTCTACATAGCTCGCATTCGAAAGTAGTACCCGCGGTAAAAGGTGTTCGTGGTTTTTGAAAAGAAATTTTTGAAAGGCATTCAAAAGAAATCCTCTTTGATTTTCGAAATTATCAAATCGAGATACATTTCGCAACCTAATCAAACGGATTGCATGTGTTCTATGACAAGATGACAAGGTCGTGAAGATGTCTTTGTTGAAGATTTGTGATAGGCTTCCTCGATGAAGGAATGATTAAAATGTCAGCAAACCTCCCATAAACAACTTCAGTTTGTGTGTTTTTGAGAAACAAAGCGATACGCAATGACGGATGTACCGCGATTCTTTGTGATGCAAATATAAAAAAAAAAATTAAAAGATATAAAAAAAATGTCCGTGTTGAAAACGAAGTGTTTTCGAAATGTTTGATTGGTTTGCCTTCTTATAATGTGAATGACATTTTGATACTCAAAAAGAAAATGATGCAAAATATGCGCACATCTCTCTGAAGTAAAAAAGTATCTCAATCATGTGTGTGGGTTGATTAAACAAGTTAAAATACAATAAATACTGGAAATAGTATATTAAATCATCGTGAAATAAATATTATAAAGTGTGAGATACTTTTTAAATGATATTTTTAGTGACATCGTCTTGTGTGTGTTCTTTTTTAGCGAAAAGAGAAATTCAAATAAATGTCACATAATAATAATTGCTGTGCGTGTTGTTGTCTTCCGTGCAATATATCTCAGCGAATCATGAAGAAAATTGCTGAACTAATTCGACGTTATAAACGTTTCTCCACAGGGTTAGTTGTGTGTTGATGGATGTTCAAAATTTAAATGCAAAACTCAAATTTGCTTTTTAGATTCCTCCTCTTTTTTTGTATAGAAAAGATGGCTTTGACTGTTGAGGGATTTAGGCAGAATTATTAAAATACGCTGTAATGCTTATTGAGGCTTAACTTGCCGACAGCAGTGAAGTAAACTATGATGTAGGCTTAGTGCGCTTTAAATAACTATATGTTGTGACTACCAGAAATTCTGCTTAGAGCTGCTAAACGCTTGTTTATGTACATCGTTGAGGATTGCCACCTTCGATGAAGTTGAAGAGATGTCTAGATTGAACTTTTGCGTAGATATTCACTTTTTAAATAACCCATCCGCGAATTCTGGATGAAGAATTATTTGATTCACGAGGCGATCTAAATGAATTTAGGAACAGTAAGAATGATAAAGCATTTTTGAATTACATATGAGTATGTACTTCCATTTTATGCAAAAAGGCAAATTTAGTGGAAGATAAGTCTTGAGTCAAGAACTGCTGCTTCTTGAGTTATGAAAGATTGAATCCAACGCGAATGATTTCATTATTTGCAACACCTAGTTGGTCCTGCTAACAAGAAGAAGGATTTTGGAGACGTACGAGTACCTTACACTTTTACCAATTCGCTATTAATTAAAAAAAGAAATTATTATTTTTCCGTACGCTATTTCCCATCTTCGTCCTTGGATTCTACGAAAATTAATTAGAAAGTTATAAATTCAAATAGAAAATACAGTTTTCAATACTGAACACTTTTCCTCTTCAAGTACACGAAAGAAATACGTATCGATTATTTTCAATTTTCTTGGACGGACTATGTCATTCATTCAATCCTACCCCCACCTAATCTGGAGCTGTAGAATTTAATAAAAGGACATCTCAAAACTATACCAAACTATATTTCAACGGAATTCAGTTGTAAGAATTCCTTATAAGAAGAAAAACTCGTACAAGATGGCGCAAAATTAATCATCCAATTTTGTTTTTGAATTACTTTTTTACTAAATAAAAAAAAAAAGATTTTGAGTGATGGGAATCTTTATTTGTACCTTTACAACCTCCATTGCTTATCTGTTTGTATACTGCAGCTGTCTAGTTCACAAATATCAAATATGATTGATGTACAACTCCATTTGCAAAAATTATAACGTCTTCCGATAGGGTGATTAGTTTTGAGCCACCTTGTACATTCGACTTTTGATATTTGCCGTGTTTTTTTGAAACCTAGCCAGCCAGTCGTTCATTTAAACGATTTGCCAGCCAGCCAAAGCCAGCCGATTTTATACGAACATATCTCTAGGAACCAAGCAACCTCGCAGTGACAGCAACAACAAATAACTAAAAAACATTCGTTTTTGTGCCGCCTGAAATTAGGCATCACGAAATTCCCAGCCAGTAACCTATCCTGCTGGGGATAAAATCAAGAGTAGTAGCCAGCCGGTTGTTGTATTTTTTTCATGTGTAAAATTTTACTTTGCTAGCAACTTCTGGCTGGCTAGGTTTCAAAAAAACACAGCTATTATACATATTTGTATCCGACTATAGCCTTAAAACTCATTCTGTACACAAAAAAGATCCTGAGGTTTTGTCTGTCAAAGAGAGATTGAATAGAATAGAAATATAGCTAAGTCAAAGAATAAGACAAATCAGAATCAATGCCGCAAGTCTTGTTTGTGTTTCCATCATGAGTCTACTTGGTGTATGGTTCAGAATTTATCCGTAACCTGAGTCAGTTTTTGTTTGTACAGGGCGCGCCATCTTTTATGTTGGTATGTGAATATCGAATAACTTTACAAAAAAAAAACGATTTCCATATATGAGGTATTTCTATTCAATTTGGTCCTTAACAATTTATTTGGACTAGTTTTTGAATAAAACATCAATCAAGTGGCCGCCTCCATTGACCAAAGCAAAATGTGCCCATTTCGCTGCGTTTTCTATCACTTTTTCGAGCATTTCGGGCGGTATAGCGATGATTTCGGCACGAATGTTTGCCTTGAGCTCGTCAATGGTCTAATGCTTGCTGGCGTACACTTTGCTTTTCAAATAACCCCACAAAAAGAAGTCCGGAGGGGTCAAATCTGGAGATCTGGGTGGCCAGTCAATGTCGCCAGTTTTTTGACAGCACACGTCCAGGGAATTTTCGTTGCAGAACCTGCATTGTTTGATTTGCAGTGTGGCATGGCTCACCGTCTTGTTGAAACCAGTAACCGTCCAGACCTTTTTCACACATTTGTTGGCAGACATAATGAGCAAACATCCACCGATATCGATTCCCATTGACTGTTTCGCCTTCTCTGAAGAAAAATGGCGCAATGATGGTTTTGGCGCAAACGCCGGCCGGCCCAAACAGTCACTTTTTCGTCATGCAATGGTGTTTCATGGGTCTCGTGTGGATTCTCCGTTCCCCAAATGTGACAATTTTGCTTGTTAACGACGCCAGAGAGTGTGAAATGGGCCTTGTCAGTCATCAAATTTGCTTCCAAAAAATGACCATATTCCAAGCGACGTAGACGGTCGGCAATATTCTTTGAGTCAGTTGCACTTTATACGGAAACAAATGCAAATCATCCTTTAAAATGTGCCGCAAGGTGGTTCCACTGACGCCAAAATGCTGAGCACGGTGACGATACGACACATGTGGGTTCTCGACAACAGTCTCTCTTACTGCTTCAACCAGTTCATTGGAACGTCTTGGACGTTGATGAACAGCATTTCGACGATCTCCCATTGTCCCGTACTCAACAAAATTCGACACCAAACGACGAATGTTGTCAGACGGTGCTTACTGGCCACGATATTTTGGACGATATGCACGTTGAGTTAACATAACTGAACGACTCTTTTCGCGTCACTATTTCGGGCGTTGTTTTGGTGTGAAGCAAAAAAAAAAGATACAAATATTTGGCGCAACAGCTCTTTAAAGTGCCAGGGCCTAGCTTCTCACAACCACTCATGTTGTGTGCGTTATATTTTTCACGCGAATGGAAGGGACCTACAGTTTAATGCCGAATCCGAACGGCGATTTTAGAAGCTTTTTTGTGACAACAATACACTCGGATGTTTGTCAGGCGCTCGCGAGAGGTGGGACCGTGAAAAAATTTTCTGGGATTCGAACTTGGAACCTCATGCGTAGTGATCCGACACACTTGGTGTGAAGCAATTCGTGGTTAAAATTGTACCGAATTGACGTTTTAAAAACATGTCTACTCAAGTCAATCGGTTGATAAATGTCAAAGTTATTCAATGTTTACATACCGACATAAAAGTTGGCGCACCCTGTACTATTTCGATAACGACGTTATTTGTATCCTTCTAAGCTCGAAAAACTGTTGGTTGCTGTTCATCGGGCTTTGAAGCTGCAGGCATTAGGTAACGAGCAAGCACATACAAGTTTTGTTTGTTTGTTAGTTTCTTTTTTCGTTTTTTTTCGGGGAACTATTAATTTCACTAGGATCGCAAATAGCATAAGACACTCGCATTTTAAAAATACATCATGCTTGAGCTTTAGTCATCTTTTCGCATTAGAGCTGGTACACATCTCCATTCAGTTCATTTCTTGTTATTTTAAACAATCCATTGAGAGCATATGGATCCCCCTTGGAACCCCAGATCATTTTCCCAATCAAATCCGGATGGGTTGCAGGCTTAAAAGTTTTTATAGAACCGAAATTATGGAAGTCGGTGTCTTGCAGAAGGATACCAAAATTGTTAAGAATAGAGAAGTGTCCAGTACTTAGACTAAACCACTGAAATATGGTCTTCATGAAATTGGCTGCATAAGCTGTCACTTGTTGGCTATAAATATCTAAAGGTGGCAAGCGAAACAAAAGATCTAGAGCCATTCTTGGGGTGGTTCTGAAGCATAGGCAATCTGACATTTGCACACGGCCAAAGTAGGTTAGGTGAACAGCTTTCTCCAAGGCTGTCAACCAGACGATCACGACATACGTTAGTATGGGCCTAATTATGGGTACAGCAGTCCTGTGTCAGACTAGTGCCACATAGTTTTGGAGGGTCGACGATTCTTTGCTGACGGTGGAGCCATCATAGGTGAGGATCCTACATCCCTGCAACGAGCACTTGATGTGTGGGTGGACATTTTGGAGGGAAATGGGTATCGCATTAGTTCAAAAAAGACAGAGTACTTGTGCTGCCCGTTCTCTGATCTACTCAGGCCTATTCCAGACATTTATTTGAATGGAACAGTGCTTTCTAAGTGGGAAAAATTCAAATATCTGGGACCTATGATCAATAGCAAAGCAACTTGTGATGACGACATCAATCATCGCGTAAGCGTAGGGTGGATGAAGTGGCGAGAAAATTCCACTATCTTCGTGACAGAAAAATGCCATCTAAGTTGAAAGGAAGGCTTTACACCGCAGTTGTGCGTCCAGCGCTCACATACAGTTTACAATGTTGGACGATGTACAAAAAGTATGAGAGTAAATTAACGACAGCTGAGATGAAGATGCTTCACATGACAGCAAGAGTTGCGGAATTTTGAATTTCCTTGTGAAGAGGACCAATTCTGTTTTTGTGGATTGATACCAAGACCACATCCTTTGGTCCATTTAGAAAGCTTAGAGAGAGCGTTTTGCAAAAGATCTCATTAATGTGTTTACCCGAGGCAGCTATAGCAACGTAACTGCAGAATAGATTAGGTTTAAAATTTCAGCATTTAATCTCAGTAATTGCTAATATCCATCTTTCTGGAGATGAATCAGACGATTTGATCTGTCTGTTCAGGTCAACGATTTCCTTTAGATAAGCATATTTCCAAACACAAATGAAGAACAGCTTGTACTATTTATGACAAACACAAATAAATTGCCTCCAACTATGTATATGCCTTTGTTGTACTTCACACAAAAAAAAGGAAACATTCCCTCAACCACAAGACACTTAAAATTAAAAGCAATACTCCACCTAAGGTCACCAAGGTCACTATTGCTGTTGACGTAGTCTGAATCCCAAAAACAAAATCTCTCGTGCTTTGGAATTTTCTTCTTGCATTTTCTGAAATTAGCCAAAAATTCATCTCTCTGTTCCTCGTTCTTCATTGCAAAAAAAATATAAATAAATAAAAAACAAACAGCCAAGCATGATACAAAACAACAACAAAAAGTGTTCTATTTTCGCGAGTAAATCCGTGGAGAAACATAAATAAAAAGTGGAAGCCCACGCTTAAGGAGCCGTCAATCAAGACCAAAAACAAAAGGAAAGAAAATTCATGAGTAATTTGGGAAAAGATTTTCAAAAAAGCAAACTCCGAGGAAAACAGGAACAATTTTTGGTTTTTCTTTTCCTTGTTCTCCGAATAACTATCGAAAGTAGAATGAAATAATTTGTGGCCAAGTGACAGAAGATATCTACGCACTAACATGAAACAGATGACGGTATTATTTTTAAAACCAAAAGCAGGGATGTGTTTTTTTTTTTTAATTTTGTTTATATTTTCATAGCCCTCGATGTAATGAGCTAGCTGCTCGTAATGTATCTAATTAGACTAATTAACTTGTAGTTCATTGCACTTGAAAATGAAAATAAACTAAGGACATGCGTACAGTAGGGAGCATAGAACTGTGAAGTGAAAAGCCCTACGGCTAAAGCGTTGTGTTTATTTTTATTTTTCAATGGCATATCGCGATGTGGTAGATAAGCTGTACAAAGCAGTGTTGGAAGGACGCGCGATAAATTAAAGTTTCAGTGAAATCCTTTAAATTCTAAACATGCCTATTTTGCGTCGGATTTTAATGCTATTTTTATACCAATCATGGAAAGTGACTGGTGATAGTCAAGAATTGTTGGTTTTAGAAAGAAAGGTAGTGATTTGGGGAAGTTATTTCAGCTTGATTTTGACAAGTGTAGTCGGCGTTAATGAGAGAATTTGATGGAGGCGAATCAACATTGATGAAGTCAGGTACCTATATCAATTTAATACAAGTTGAACAACAGAAACAACCTAAGCTTCCTAATGCCTGGCGAATGTCTGAGAAAACATACCCTTATAGTCTCGGCTTGCAATTTATAACATGAAGAGTACAAAGATGTTAGTTGCTTTAGAAAAAACAAAGAATTTTGTTACCAGGTTACGTTGACAGTCGGTCGATCTGCGACTTTGAAAGGTAGCACTGGCAAAAACTTATTAGTTTAATACCATTTGCTTCTGTATGCAACGTACGTTCGGAAGCCTTAGTTTTTTAAAGCAAAATGTTCAAAAAGCGGTGCAAGAGTGAAGCATGATTTTCAGAACTGCACAATATATCCGCTACCAATTCGCAATTTAAGCTCATCTGCAAACAACTTATTGGCGTCTTAACAAGCACCTTAACGTGCTGGGTTTAACTGACACTACAACCTGCGACGCTTGTGGAGAGAGCGACAACACTGCGGAACATTATCTCTGCGAGTGTCCGGGCTTTGCTCGTATCAGGTGGCAGATCCTCGGTGCTGATGTGGTGAGTGCTGGTACTGTAAGCTTTTCATCAGTGAAGTACCTGCTTGGCTTTCTTAGAAAGACAAGGAAATTCCAATAAAATGGGTATATCAGGGTTTGCTCTCCGGTAGTACAATGGACCAGTTGGGTCTGAGTGCTCCAGTCGTTTCCTATCTCGACAAAAAAGAAAAAAAAACAAAAAACTCATTTGCATTATTAGAAGATCTGTTTAGTGCAACACTGTTTTACCAATAGCCTGCTAGGAATGATTTGCGCAAAAGATTGAAAACAATTGCCAACGGACTCTTAATACAAGGTGTGTTTCAAAGTAAACAGGACTTTTTAAAAATAAGAAAAACATAAAGTTTTTGGCAAAACCGATTTACTTCATTCAAAATAGTCCTCTTCCGACTCAATACGTACAGCGATTTGCACGGTGTAAAAGCATGTCGAATGAGCGTTGTAGATCGTCGGCCGGGATGTCCTTTAGGATGTCGGTACAAGCCTTTTGGATGGCTTCTACGTCCATAAAATGCTTTCCTTTCATCGGCAAACGCATTTTTCCGAAAAGGTTAAAGTCACACGATGCCAAATCAGGCGAATGCAGGGAGTTGTCGATAGTTAAAATGCGATTTTTAGTCAAAAAAATCGGTCACAAATTTCAATCGATGAGATGGCACTTTGGTCGTCAGTCAACTTGTGCGGAACAAATCATGCACACACTTTTCGGTAGACCAAATGGTCTGTCAAAATGCGATAAATTGATGTTTATGCCCAATTCCAATTCCATGAATTTCAATGAATATTTTGGCTGATTTTTGATGAATTTACGCACAGTTTTGATGAACTCTGTGGTGATCACGGATTTCGGTTGGCTTACATGTTGTTCATCATTCACGTTTTAGGCCCGTTTTTAAGCCGCGTATACCACTCATCATTTATGCCACGGGATAAACAATTATCACCATTAACTTGGTTTGTCAATTGAAACGCTTCCGTAAAAGTTTTACCAAGTTTAAAACTCTTTGCTCTTTGTTCGATGTTCATTTTTGTACCGATGACAAGAACATGCTGTCACTTCAGACGCAATAACTCCGCTTCTATTCCTCCAAATGTAATCAAATTTTGAAAGTACATTAGTGAATGATTTACCTTTCCAACGCATTTAATTGCCAATAGATGGCCTCACTAGAAATACCTATTTCTAAAAAGTCCAGTTTACTTTGGAACGTATCTTGTATAATGAGAGTCCAAAATTTGTAGCACAAATCCCCATGACCAGAGCATCGGTTATCACTTCGGTATTCGAATAGGCATTGGTGAACGATAGACAAGAGTTGAAAAGAACGTGGTCTTCTTAACTTGGAGTGTGATCAATTCTTGAAACACAAATCAGACAGACGGTTATGTAGGGTTTTTCATTAAGAGTGCGACATTTTTTTTTTTTTTTTAATAAAACAGGGGCCTTATTTTGTACTGCTTTCGGATTCGGATTGCCATTTGGAAATGTAATCCGATTCTAAAATGAATTGGTATTTTGTATGGTTCTCGGATTGAGTGTAAGTGCTTCCAACTCAAAATCAAA
This sequence comes from Brachypalpus laphriformis, assembly GCA_945910035.1. Taxonomy (NCBI): domain Eukaryota; kingdom Metazoa; phylum Arthropoda; class Insecta; order Diptera; family Syrphidae; genus Brachypalpus; species Brachypalpus laphriformis. The sequence goes on from OX246756.1 coordinate 162,772,307, forward strand.
CATTTTCTAAAGTTAGATTGTCAAAACATCTATCAAACGTCACTTAAATTAGTTGGAATAGATTTAGAAAATGCCAATTTCCGAATTTCGTATACATTTGCTATAGAAACGCAGTACAAAATAAGGGCCCAGCTTGTGTTTGAGATATAAAAAAAATATTTCCAGTTAAAGTACCATTAATTATGGAACACAATAATATTCAAAAGTCTTCGAGGGAAACGCCTGAACGACTAAATGCGCTGAACCCAATTTTCCATGATTTGTTCACACAAATCGTGTGATATGCCGACAATTTCACTTTCAATGTTGATCCTGAGGGGTTATTGGCATAGACCATGGACTTGACATAGCCCCAAAGAAAAAAGTCCACACGGGTCAAATCACAAGAACGAGACGGCCAATTGACTGTTTCATTTCTGAAGATAACACGGTCACCGAACTTCGATTTCAATAACTCGATTGTTTGGCCAGCTGTGTTGCACGTGACGCTGTCTTGTTGAAACCTCATATGCTTCAAGTTATACTCTTCCAATTTATACCAAAAATAGTTGTAGTCATTCAACATGGTCCGGTAGTGAGATTTCCATTCACTCTAACTGCGTTCCAGTATCATTGAAGAAGTATGGGTCCCGCACCCGCACTAAACAAGTGTAGACGTGTTAAAACATCAAACAAACCGGCAGCTAACTTCGCGCATACCCGAGAAACCCTATTGCAAAAATGGGGCGTCGAAAATAAAAAACCCTACATTAGCTTAGGCCAAATCGCCGTTCGGATTCGGCATTAAACTGCAGGTCCCTTCCATTCGTGTGAAAAATATAACGCACACAACATGAGTGGTTGCGAGAACCTAGGCCCTGGCACTTTAAAGAGCTGTTGCGCCAAATATTTTTGTATTTGTATTTCTATTGAGCGCCGATCACAACTAATTTTCCTGTCTCTAGCACGAGATTCTCATAAGAGATTCACCCCATTCAATTCTTGAACTCGGATTTAGGTATGACAAAGTTGTGTTTTGTGTTCGTAAAATACGACTTTTTAATAACTAAGTGCGGCCATGGTCGGATTCGACTGTTGTATACGAGTAGAAGAACGGGGCCCATTGCATCAATTTGAAATTCCCTTGAATTTCGACTTACAAACTACAATAGTGCTGAATCGTTCATCATACAAAGGTATATTGCTTCAGAAATCAGATCTTATCAAAGTTGTAAATATAAATTCCCTTTCTTATCACTTTCCTCAATCAAAAACACAATGACTACAGCATTTTTGTGTGATTCCCAGTGTCTGGAGACAAGAAAAGCAAAGCCCGTACTGACGTTAAATTGCCTACAACTCGTGTTAACAAATTTATTATAACGAAACACCTGACTAAAGTTTATCTAAACATAAACAAAAAAAAAATTGTATCAACAGAATGATAAGACACACACAAGTGTCGACGTCACTTTAGTTTTTTTTTTTTTGTGTTCTCTTCTAATTGCCTTATTAACATCACACATTCGCTGTGTAAATAAGAAATGATGTATAAACTTAAGTTTTCAACACTTCTGTCATGTTTGACCCAATTGGGGATTTTCGAAACATAATCCCTTAGGGATTTGCCCAAAAGAAACATGAAATGCTCTCGTTTTTTGGAAAAGTTGAGCGTGTTTCAATGAAAAATGTGAATGTTCTTCGGGAATACAGATTTGTTTAGATGTCATCCAGACATTAGGTTCATCAATCAGTTAAGTGTCCGAAGTGGAGTTATTTGGAAAGAAAAACCTCAATACTGACTTGAAAACGTGTAGCTACTTTTGTTTATGATTTTCTTTAAATAGAACTTGATTTCCAAAAAGGAATTTCAAAATCCCCACAATCGTAATTAAATTTTTTTTATCTACACAAAGCGAACGCGAAAATACCGAAAATTATCCATCTTATCTATTCCGTAATATATTTGCGGTAAACAATTAGAAAACCTTGCGCAAGTTTCACATACAAATCTACCCTCCCTTCTGATAACAAGTTGGGTAAAAAGAAAAAAAGTGAATTTGAATGCTGCCACATCACCCCCACCCACTCACCCTGTCATTATATTGCGGTTAGATAGCGCCGTTTTCCTGCCATCAGTTTTTGAACACCCTCGCACGAGGTGGTTGCAAACTGAATATTTACCAACTGTGCAGTCTATAATTTAACAATTCGTTCCGTTAACCACATCTCAACACCCTGTGTAGAGTAGAAACGTTTGCCAAAGAAACCATGACCATTCTTGTTGCAGTGTCAAGAATACCATGCCAACATAGTTGCATTCCGCCAAAATGACTTCGAAACCTAATTCCGTAGGCGTTGACTGTAATGGTAAATTCATACAGTGGGAGTCTGCAACAACTCTATCACGTGTTGCGGTTACGTCATTTGCACCGGAAACATCATCATCATCAACCCCTATAGTGTGTACTACCCTTACTGCAAGAGCGACTGAGAAGACGTCATTGACAAGGCATGATAGACGACGTCAGAGCTTGCATTCAATTCGAAAGTGGGCGAGCGTTGAACGTAGAAGAAGTTTAAAGGCTTATCCCACTAAAGTGACGAACATTGTGGAGGAAGTTCCTGTCCATAATGAGAATGACGAGGCACCCAGCATCGATGGAGTGGATGATGCAGCGAATACCTATAGGAAATTCTTCACGTTACGGATTAAGTTTATTTGGTAAATTTTGACTAGAGTGATATCTTTTATTGTATTGTATACCTTACTCTTACACTCTTCCCAGTGAAGACTTACTTTCTATTTAAAAAAAAAAAACGGCTTTCGGTATTTATTGATTGATTCTTATCTTAACTTTCAGACAGCTGATATAATGATTTATTTTTAATTGACAATATCTTATCAATCAGGCGATAACCTTGGGGAATAGGGTATCACGGAATTTTAATTTTGTTGTGACTGATTTTTGATTGGACGAAATCCATAACTATCCACAAACTTGTAGCTACAACCACTTTGTCAGAATGAGGCAGTGAGCCTTGAACTTCATTATCCCATCGGCAGTGGACACTTTCCACAGTTCGTATTCTGCTTGTGAATTACGAGAAAATACTATAGAACTCATGTCACTAGGTGACAGGTAGAAGTGGTGGTTGAATAGGAATCCAATTAGCAATAATGGCTACGAGTTTGGCGATGTCCACATCGTAGATATTGGTTCTGCTGTAGTTGCACCATATCTTCTTCAGATATTACGCAGTTAGGTAGCCTTTTTCAATTTTAATATACGAGCGTTGCAGAACTCAGAATGAGATGTTTGTTGGCGCCCTATGCCCCAAATCCTTACAGTACTCGTACATTACTCAAAATAGAATTTAAGCAAAATCGATTTTCTCGAAAATGATTTCAACGATTTTGTTCAAATATCATGGTTGGACACACAAATGCGACGACATCGGCCTCAGTAACCGAGTGATCCAAGATCGGGAGGCCTGCCGATATTTTCTGATGTCAAATAGGCGAACCCCACAGGTGGATCAGTAGAAATGCGGTGAAGTGTGAGGGTTATGATCCCTTGTTTTCGGATCATAACCTCACCGAAATAGGAGGAAGAAGAAGAAGAAGTATGAAGCGGCAATCAGCTTTAAAGGTCTGAGCATCCCCTAACTACCGCCACCAAAAATATCAAATCTTCAAGCCATCAAATAAATATTACGAAATTTTTAGAAGAACTGTATCAAAATATTTGTTGATGTTCAGCTTGAGAATGAGTTAGTCCACGAGAGACGTAGCTAATTCATTTACGAGGGCAAGGTGAAAAGTTCTCGGCCTGACAATGAAAGACTGCGATTTTCAGTTAAAAAATGATTTTATTTTTCTACATAATCTCCATTGACTTCAACACACTTAGTCCAGCGTTTCTCCAATATCAGTATTCCTTCTCGGAAGTGAGAATCTGGAAGGCTGTGAAAATATTCATCTACGGCCCTCTCAACTTCTGCATTCGTTGCGAAGCGTTTCCCAGAAACAAATTTCTTCAAGTTTGGGCACAGATGCAAGTCTGAGATTGTCAAATCAGGTGAATAGGGGGGATGGCCGAGCAAATCGTACCCCAAATCCCGCAGTTTTCCCATCGCCAGCGCACACTTGATTACAGGTGCATTGTCCTGGTGAAAGATGATTTTTTTCTTCTTCAAGCCAGGCCTCTTCTCGCGAATTTTGCCATCCAGCTGGTCAAGAAGGTTGGAGTAATATTCGCCTGTAATTGTTCTGCCTTTCTTAAGGTAATCAATTAACAGGATCCCTTTCGCATCCCAAAACACACTGGCAATGACATTTCCGGCAGATGCGATCGACCTCGCTTTCTTTGGCGCTGAACCACCGGCTTCCATCCACTGCTTCGACTGCTGTTTCGTTTCTGGCGTGTAGTGGTGAACCCATGTCTCATTCATGGTGACGAATCGCCGCACAAAATCGGTCGGATCCCTATTGAATCGGTCCAAAGATTGCCGCGAAAATCGTTTGCGCATTTGCTTTTGATCGGCATTCAGCAAATGCGGCACCCATCTTGCGCAGAGCTTTCGCATCCCTAAGTTTTTGTGCAAAATGTTTCGCACCCTCTCTTCCGATATACACACAGCCTATCGTCCAACACGATATCATGCACTTTTTCGATGGTTTCGGGTGTGGTTGCGGTTTTTGGCCGTCCTTCACGTGGGACACCTTCAATTCACACGGACACGTTTAAATTCAGCTGATCACTTTTTAACGGTTGACATGGAAGGAGCAGAGTCCCCGTAAACTTTTGTCAACTTTGGATGAATTTCCTTCGGGGTTAACCCATCCAAAACGAAGAATTTTATGACCGCACGATATTCAAGTTTATCCATTTTAACGCAAAACACGCGAGACGTCTACTGCAAAAATTCGTGTGAACAAACTACTTGAGAGAACAAGTTGAAACTTGTCATACGAACTAATGAGAAGTGCACTCAGGCAGGAAACCATTTTTTCTGATTGGAACGTCATCTCTGCGTCAGGCCAAGAACTTTTCACCTTGCCCTCGTAATAGCATTGATCTTGACAATCTTGTTTTTACACTTTGCCATCGAAACTGATGGATTCCGTTCAGCTCTTGCTGCATTTAGTGCCATTTTTCAATCAATCTAGTCCGGATGTATCCCCTTTAGGACTGATTGGCGATATTTGGACTTAGCCTTACGATTTCCTTAATCCATTTCAATGGATTAGACGTAGTCTATGTATCTATCTTCTCTGAGGTCAAATAGGCGAACCCCACAGGCGGATCAGTAGAAATGCGGTGAAGTGGGAGGGTTATGATCCCTTATTTTCGGCTCATAACCTCGCAGAAAATAGGAAGAAGAAGAAGAAGTTGTAAAGTTACCAAAATATTTGCATTTATTCTCACTTTGTCCAATATTGGGTCCAACATAGATCCAGCTCCTAACTCTAAATGGTTGCAAAAGTAAAACCGGCCACGCCAATTGTTGGCGCTGTAAGATATCTTTTTGTTTTTAGTCAAGATGAGACTTACTTACTTACTTACTTATGTCCCGTATCCCCTTGTGGGTCCTAGGGCCTCTACTACGCCTACGCGCCATCGTGTACGGTTTCTGGCAATGTGTCTGAGTTCTCCCCAACTTTTCCCTAACTCCCGTGCCTCCTTCTCGACTGTTCTGCGCTATGTTCTCCTCGGACCGCCAGGTCTTCTGCCATCCTGAGTGAGAGGGTTCCATTGCATAGCATGGTTCGCTATGGAACTGTCACCCTTTCGGAACGTGTGTCCAATCCACTGCCATTTCCGCCGTTGGATGGTTGTGCCGATTGGTTCCTGACCCGTTCTCTCGTAAAGGTGTTCGTTAGAGATACGATTGGGCCAGAAAATCCTTAAGATATTGCGCAAGATGAGCCTTACAGCTTCATGACATTGTAATAAATTTCCTGAGCATTGAACTACTCGTAAGCCTTAGGTTAGGTTGGAGGGAAGTGCACCTAAGTGCTTATAACAGGGGCTATTCGGTCCATTGTGTTTCCCTTTGTAGTGTGGAACCTATACTTAAATAATTATATTGCGGTCGGTTTTGTTGTGAACCAGCCTGTGCTCTTTATGAAGCCTATCATGTTCATTAGTGAGACTTGTATGAGATCCCCTAGTTCGTAAAAAAAAAAAAAACTTTTTCCCATATGATGGAGACGGCGGTTTTGAAGATTTGGGCAATCGCATAGCAGGTGTTTGATGGTTTCTGTTTCCTCTATATCTTGACAGCTCCTGCAGTGGTCGGGTGTGTTGACGCCTAATCTAGCAGCCATTACCCCTATCGCACAGTGTCCTGTTAGCGCACCTGTCAAGATACGAGTCTCTTTTTTATTCATCGTCAAAAGACTTTTTGTTCTGTTTTCATCCACTGTCGGCCATAAGCTGCGAGATATGACACAGTCGCTTGTGGCGTACCATGCGGAGTTAATCAGGGGTCGAATCGCGTCCTCCGTCAACGGATGACTGGTAACGTAACTTGTATTGTGTTGTTGGTAGATCTAGCAACAACATATATACAAATTACGTGACGAGTTATCCTTTCACTGAGGACGCGATTCGACCCCAGTTCTCTTGCTTTTAGATCTATTTTCCTTTTCAGTTCACCAATTGAAGTTTTTACTGACATCCGAGTATGTTGAAAATCCAATGCTGATCCCTTTTTGGCTAGTTCATCTGCTGTCTCGTTTCCTTTTACTCGTAAGCCTTAATGCAATAGTTCACAACGTATTTTCGTCAAAAGTACACAACTGCTTAAATATTGTATATTCCTTGTACTATTGGGCGCCGTGGCGTAAGTTGTTAGTGTGTCGGATCACTACGCATGAGGTTCCAAGTTCGAATCCCAGAACATACCAAAAAGTTTTTTCACGGTCCCACCTCTCGCAAGCGACTGACAAACATCCGAGAGTATTGTTGTCACGAAAAAGCTTCTCAAATCGCCGTTCGGATTCGGCATTAAACTGTAGGTCCCTTCCATTCGTGTGAAAAATATAACGCACACAACATGAGTGGTTGTGAGAAGCTAGGCCCTGGCACTTTAAAGAGCTGTTGCGCCAAATATTTGTTGTTTTTTTGTACTACCAATATTCAAACGAACTTCCCATTCATGTATAGGTATGCACATGAAGCCTATAATCATGCAATTGCGAAGGATCCTCGATCTAGCCGCGGTTGTGTGACAGCTCTAGCTTTTGTTAATGCGATTCATGTGGATATGAGCCGCGTTACAACTACTTTACTCGTAGATATGCATTATGCTCATAGGTGTCGTATCTATGCTTGTACATATATTCAGTCGAGCAAGCAAAGTTTAAGGATTAAGGCAGCTCTCACACCAAATCAATGGAAGTGATGTCTGTAGATGTCTGTTGATTATATGACTCAAACGTCAGACCCAGATGATACTGGAAATCTACCATCTACTGGAAATCTACAGCCTTCCAAAGGACTAAAATAATGGCCATTTTGAAATTAACTGACACTCCAAGAAGATGAATGCGAATTGGCTTCAGTTTTGAGGAGTGAATTTCATTTGCACAAAATGTATCTCTTCTGGGACATAGCTACAACATGTTTTTATTGGATTCCTCCTCTCTTTCCCGGCGATTTATATAAACGATGCTTTACTTACTTTCTGCATCATTACATCTGCCAAATCAGTGTCACATCTCAGTAGAAGCAATATTATTATTCCAATAGTGTCAATGCGTGTAACCCCTTTTGTTAACCCTTTACCCTTGCAACGACCCGTTAAATTCATACCAACTACTGTCTGGCTGTCAATTTATTCACAATCCCAAAAGAATCCATGCAAATTAGGATCCATTGTCTGTCATTTTGTCACCCATTTTGCATTTTGCAATATTTTTACCCTGACTACGCACAATTGTTTTCCTAACCACACCAGTAATAGGGATGAAAGGATAACAAGATTCAGACACAATTTCGAGATACAAGGGATGAATGAGAATCATTTTCTTCACCGACACAGATGCAACAAGAAGAAGGAGAAAACAGTGTCTGCGGTAGGTAAGGTAGGTGAAGTAGTTAAATAGTTTTTATTAACTTGTTTCCGATAAGAATGGTATCCAGCATCCATTTACCAGTTGTTTGACGCTTCCTTTAATCCCAAGATCTACGTCTTTCAATCCGAAGATGAAGGGTAATTATTCCAGTCTCGGACAAGGTATACATTTGTTTAACTTCGTGGGTGGCCGCCGGTCAGTCTGTCTCTGTACGAGTGTGGGATGGTTAGTAGGTACTAATCTATTCACATGGAGTGTTATTGATGACACCGATTGGAATGAATCCGATTGAAGACAACGAATGAGTGATAGCACACACCTTGGTGTGGGATGTAGATGTTGTGGACTATGAACCGGATTAGATTATAAAATCGGGAATGTCTTCGTATTTAAATTAAGTAGGAGTCATGTCTGTCAGAGTACACTATCAGGTTATTTGGACACTTTAAGAATCAGTGATGGACACCCTGTTTCGTGAAAGAATTGTGATGTCCTTACGAATGTGAATTTCTTAAGCATTGTGATTCTTACTGCAGTCAATACTTTTTTTCTTAAATATTTGAAAGAAAGAGAAAATATAGGAAAGAATTCATTTGGCGTAGTTTTTTGGAACTCACAATGGGTGGTGTCCGAACTAGTGGAGAAGAATTTGCTTCGGATTTTTGCATTCGGTTCTGATTTGCAGTATTTGCTTCGAGTATATGTTGTCGAGTTGTTCTGTTTCAAGTACAAAACTTTATAAAAATTAAGCAACAAATCATTTCTGATTAGTACTTATAAAATTTATAGTACCTAAGCATTTAAAAAAAAAGCCGCGGTTTATTCAAAGTGACTGCCTTTAGCTTTAACGCAGATCCTGAAACGGTGTTGCCACTAAGCTACAGCATCACGCACGGTTACCAGTGGTATAGATAACGCTGCTGTGGTTAAATCACTTTTGAAACTCTCCAAATTTCGGTTGAGTCTCTTGCAGACCATACTCTCCAACACTGACCACAAAGAATAATCCAGGGGATTCAAATCTGAGCTTCCTGAAGGCCAATCCTCGAATGTAATAAAAGCAGTAATATTGATTCTAAGCCAGTGCCGAGTTGTTTTGGCTTCATGTGCTGGAATAGAGTCTTGTTTGAAAACCCATCTTACTCGATTAAAGAAGGGTATTCGTCAAGCCTTAAACGACGCCTTCTAGGACATGTCCTTGGTGCACCTCTGTCTCAGCTTTGTCTTTTTTTTTTTTTTTTTGAAGAATGAAGAATGAAGAACAGTAACTCCTTGATGGGATAACCCAAACCAAACTTTTACCGAAGCAGCTTTGACTGTCTTTTTTTTTCCCACAAAAATGAAGAACAGTAACTCCTTGATGGGATAACCCAAACCAAACCCTTACCGAAGCAGGATGATGGCCGCGCTGAACCTTAGGAGCTGTATTCTTTGCTTATTTAGATGTCCTTGCATACATATTATTGTTTCGTTTATTTAAAACTTCCTCGATGGTGAAAATCTTTTCATCCGTAGAAAGGATATTTTCGCGGCTATTATCTGCGTGCCAGTGCCAAAGTCGCTTGCATCTTTCAAGTCTAATTTGCCTTAAGTTAGGAGTCACTAGAAAGAATATTTTCATTTCCGTTGTCTGCGTGCTAGTGCAAGAGTCGCTTGCATATTTCAAGCCTAATTTGCCTTAAGTTAGGCGTCAATAGATGTCCAGTTGATTAACGAAAGGCTTTCATGTTGAGATCATCCCAAACGACTTTGATCCTGCTCACGATACATAATTTTCTATTTTTGAAGGGGATTTCTTCGAATTCCCTCGCGTACAGTTTTTACAACCGCATACGTATGGACAACGCGCGGACGACCACTTCTTGGTCTGTCTTCTAATTGAGATCGATTCATAGCACGGTACACAAACATTTAGGATATCCCGAGCGGTTTTAGTCATTCGAAAATTTGGTTAGCATTTGTGCAACGCTATGACTGCAATGTGATTTTCTTTCATAACCCACTCCATGATAACCGATTAGTAGCGCAAACCAAGCTGGATGATATTTCTAATGCTATTTTCATACAGTTTGTGCTGGAAGTTTTGTAACAGAATTTATGACTCAACTGGTACTTGAAGCGGCAACCTGCCAGTCAATGTCAGAACACATTACCATTACAGAATGTCACCCATTCTAAGGAACTTCCACAAAAATGGTCACACATTTCCCTTCTTATACTATGTACAGAAGGAAGCAGTTTTACTGACGTCGTTCAATCCAGACAAGTGTATTTCATCATTGGCACTTGACTCAAAGACAAGATTTGAACATTGGCCACTATGTGTTTAGGATATGACCGAAGAACCTGTTAACCAAGTTGTTAAGCCGAATGAATTCAAATCTGCTATAGCTACGCATAGACATCTCTAGAAAGTCAGGCTAAACAATTAAGCACAGAACTCTCTGAATTGACCAATTGCTTTCTTGCTTCCAACTGCTTCCACTTTCCATCTGTTTTTCTCTAATTTTCCCACGTAATCATTTTCTAGCAACCCATGACTAATCTTCAGAAGTGTTCCATTAACTCTGCCCTGAGTGTTTTAATAAGACGATATTCAACCCTTTTATTCTTCTAACTTCCACACCCTCTGTTCATCCTCTTGTCTTAGAAATCGCCGCAGAATTTTACTCATTTCATCAAAACGGTCTCAGGGAAATACACTCTTGGCTCTCTCTACTTTTTTGAAATTTCCTTCCTTCCTTTCTTGCTTGCAGATGCAACAAAGGTGCTACTGCATCACCCTTCGTGTGATGAATATGAAAATATTTTTGATTGCTCACGTATCATGTGTGTACTGCATTTCCTCTTTCCTACTTCAACGCACACAAAAGGACGCACAATTTCTGAAGCAGCTCGTAACTACGCGCCAATTAAACAAAAGATCCTCCTCCACCATGCTTCCTTACCATCACAATGGAGTGGTGTGCTGGTGGTAATGATGATGATGGCATTTGGTTTGTGATTAAAATTAGACACCAAAACTTCTATGCAGACCCTTGGGCATGCAATTTTTCTTCTAAAAATTACGAGGGGTGTCTTCACAGATTCCCCTCTATTTATAAGATAGAGAGAGAGAGAGAGAGAGAGAGAGAGAGAGAGGAAACATGATGTCCCACCCTTGAGGAGTTTTGTGTAACAGCCGGCCCGAGGGTTGTTAGATATTTTTATTGCATTCTCTCCTTAGTTTCTGTCTTAGATGCATTAAATGCAGATGTACTGCTCTTAGAAAGATTTTATTGTCCGCTGGTGCGCGGATCTTTTTGATCTTTTGATCTAAGGAACATCTAAGAGAAGAAGCACTCCGAAGTAATTAACTTATCTCCGATGCTGCATCGAATGTAAATAAACAGCGCTTCTGGCTACACTTAGACTTGCCTTTGATCTTTCCAAATGACCACGATCTCTTACTCTTCATATTTTTCTCTCATTACAGGTACGAACTCTCCCAGGATCTACTGGAAAAACAAATCGAACTGCTCGAACGTAAATACGGTGGAGTACGTGCCCGAAACGCGGCCATCACAATTCAGCGTGCCTTCCGACACTATATGATGGTTAAGAAGTTCGCCTCGATCACAGCCATGGCCAAAGCAGAGAAACGCCTCAGCCGACGAATGATGATGAGTGCTGCCGCTGCTGCTGCTGCTGCTGCTGCCGCTGCGGCTGAAGATGGTCCACCATCGAATACCTCCTCATCATCAGCGTATGGTAGCGCTACAGAATCTCAATTGGATCATCCACAACAACAACAGCAATGCCTGCAACAACAGCAGCAGCATTCTCATCAGCCACGAGTTACCATAATGGCTGGTCCACCCGGCGCTGGTGGTAATGCAGCTCGTACACCACCCACCCGTTCGATGTCGTTGCGTGAGCGACGTCACCTTGATTCCAGTCCAATACCCAGAAGTCAATCGGGTAATACATCGCCTATGCCGGCGACGCATAGTACGTGTTGGTCACAGTCTTCGATAATTTCAGGTGCAGGTTCGGCAGCTTCCACAGCTTCGTCAGCATCGACAGCGTCTTCCACATCGTCCCATCCGCATGTGAATCTGCTGCATGCCACCGAGCAGCATTACTATAGTTCCGCCGCTCAGATGCAAAACCAAATCGGTGGACCACTCTATGTGTCGGCTCAGTCAACATACCACGCGATCCCGCACGATGTCAGTTTTAGTTCGAACTCGAGTCACTTGGATGCGTCACTGAATGCGTCATGGGTCAGTGCAGGAGGAACTGTTGTGCCCGGTACTTCACCCCACACGCCATACTATTCCGCTGCTCAGATCTACATGCGACCCAAGGCGTTGGTCACCACATCCGAGCGTAAAAAAGTGCCACCAGAGGTTCCAAAACGTACGTCTTCGATAACAGCTCAGCAAGCGGCCGCCCAACAGCAGATGATACAACAGATGCGCCAGACCCCACCTCCGCCATCGATGATCCGCACCAATGGTCTCTGCAAAACCGCTGAAAATGGCAGTCTAACATCTGTGCAGAGCTCTGGTAGTGATTCTAGTGCCACGTCAGCTGATCGTATCGCCAACTGTGATTTGGGTTCAGATCGTTCGAATTCGCCGCACACATGGAAGCGTGGCACAGCCCTCAACAGCTCTAACCAGTTTAGCACCCACTCTCCTGATCATATCCTAATGATGGCCTCCCATCCACCGGCAGCAACGGCCGTCGGCATGGTTGTTGTCTCCGATGATCACATGAGTTCGCACACCAGTGCGGCTCAGTACGAGCAACACACCGAAGCCGAGCAACTAAATGTGGCCGCCACAACGACACAGAACTACAAGGTGTCAGAGACCATTCGTAAGCGTCAATACAGAGTCGGTTTGAACCTCTTCAATAAGAAACCAGAGAAGGGCATAACTTACTTGATTCGACGGGGATTCCTGGAGAACACGCCTCAGGGTGTGGCGAGATTCCTCATCTCACGGAAGGGCCTCTCGCGTCAGATGATCGGCGAATACCTCGGCAACCTGCAGAACCAATTCAACATGGCTGTACTGGAGTGCTTTGCCACGGAATTGGATCTATCTGGCATGCAGGTGGATGTGGCGTTAAGGAAATTCCAGGCGTACTTCCGAATGCCTGGCGAGGCACAGAAAATCGAGCGGCTAATGGAGATCTTCTCGCAGCGCTACTGCCAGTGTAATCAGGATATTGTCGGACGTTTAAGGTCATCAGATACGGTAAGGCTTACAAAGTTTAAACTCTTCTATGGAGGCTAATCGTATATTTTCTTTCAGATCTTCGTTCTAGCATTCGCCATAATCATGCTGAATACGGACCTGCACACACCGAACCTCAAGCCCGAACGGCGAATGCGTGTCGAGGACTTTATAAAAAACCTTCGCGGCATCGATGACTGCCACGATATTGAGCGTGATATGTTGGCTGGCGTTTACGAACGCGTTAAAGCTAACGAATTCAAACCTGGCAGTGATCATGTCACCCAAGTGATGAAAGTTCAAGCCACCATCGTTGGCAAGAAACCAAATCTAGCTCTGCCACATCGTCGTTTGGTCTGCTATTGCCGACTGTACGAAATTCCCGATGTGAATAAGAAGGAACGACCCGGTGTACACCAACGTGAGGTGTTCCTATTCAATGATCTGCTAGTGATCACCAAGATCTTCAGCAAAAAGAAGTCATCCGTTACTTATACATTCCGGAATAGCTTCCCACTATGCGGAATGGTAGTCACTTTGTTGGATGTGCCGAACTATCCGTTTTGTATTCAGTTGTCGCAGAAGGTTGACGCCAAGATTCTGGTGACATTCAACGCGCGCAACGAACACGATCGGTGTAAGTTTGCCGAGGATTTGAAGGAATCCATCAGCGAGATGGACGAAATGGAGTCGTTGCGTATAGAAGCTGAGTTGGAACGGCAAAAATCGGCACGAAATCGTGCGCCTGGTAATTCGGAAAATCGTGATAGCGGAGTGGCTGATGTTGAAGTGTGCCCATGTCCATTCCAATCGCCGCAGGGCAGTGATACAGCGAATGGCAACCACGATACAGCCGCACAGCTCAAACGCAGTGCGCTGAGCAACAGTCTGCTGGATATGCACGAGCAATGTAAGTTTACACGTGATGCATCTCCTGATGAGTTACTGATCGATTTACTCTCTCCTCTCTAGTTGGTAACGAAAAACCGCAAAGACGCGGCAGTGTGGGCTCCCTAGACAGTGGCATGTCCATTTCCTTCCAATCGACCACGGCGAGCAGTGCTTCGCGTGAGAATGCCGCCGTTGTAGCTGCTGCCGCCAATGCCGCTGCGGCTAAAATGCGCTTCCCACCACCGGCTGGTGCGGGTGGCGGCGTCATGGTACAACAACATCCACAGCAATACCCCGGCCATCATATGATGCAGGCGTACCATCATCACCCGGCTATGATGATCCCCCATCCCGGTATGATACATCCACACCAACTCCAACCACAACAGCAGCAGCAACAGATGCCTCTAACTGGTCGAATCCCCGGTCGGGAACGAAAGATGTCTCGCTCAGACGAGAGTGGCCGCTCCACAGAGGTTTAAGTAAATTCAGGACACGGTATACATATACATATTGTAAATTTTAATTTTTTTTTTAGTTTAAGTTTTTGTTTATAATTTTTTATTTTTTTTTAGTTTTCTTTTGTTTAGTATTTTAAGAAAATCATACAGAGAGAATAAAACCGAAAAGTTTTTTTTTTTTTTTAGAATGATACACCAATGTTGTGTGCGTTTGTTTGGCGTGTGTGTATATGAAAATGTTAAACACAATAGTAATGTCTTATAAGTTTCCTTTTGTAAAATGTTTTTATTTGTTTTCTTACACTTCTTTAATTTTAATTATTATTTAACTTTATATTATTGTTTTGTTGTTAACCTTGTATACAATTTCACAGAAGTTTATATATAAATATGAATATATGCAAATTTCTATATACATATGTATAAAAATATATATTTGACTTGAGCCATTCGGACCTATCCGCTAAGTAATATATACAACCGATATATATATTATGCATAATTAAAAAAAATAAAACAGAACAAGAAAAATACAACTAATAATAATAATTATTATTTTGGAGGAGTAGAGCTAAGTCTAAACCAATAATTATATAAAAAAAAAAGTTTAAAAATAATAAAACAAAAATATGCATAAAAATTCCTGTAACAGTGAAGAGATTTGTTTTTTTATTTTTGGTTTTGTTTATTTTATTTTCTTAAGTTTACAGCAATGTGTTCCTGCAGTGAGATCTGCAGGTGAACTACCCTGCTCTGCATTTGCATTCGAAAGTCAGAACATTCGGAATCGAGCGATGAAAACTTCGTAGTGCGAATAAGGATTGGGACCACTAAAACTTTGAAAATAAAGTAACTTTCGAAAACGTCAAATGATTGTGATTTGATCGTTAAAATGATCGTCATGGAACCAAGTCGTATTTGCAACATGCGTTTCCAAACCCTGGCCCTGGCCCTGGCACTTTAAATAGCTGTTGCGCCAAGTATTTGTATTTTTTTTTTGTTTCCAAACCCGTCACAAAAGCAATTTGATGCAAATGACGTTTTCGAAATTGTTTAAGGCTGCTACAAAATGTTTGGTTTCTGCAGAGATCTGTCAAACATTGGCGAATGCTACTTGAGTATCAATCATTTTCTCAGAGTTAGGTCGAGCTCCATAATAAAGACAACCCCCTATCTTCTGCTCACGGGGCCGCTTTCCAATATGGAATACTTTCGATCCAAATGGTACAAATAGGCCTACATAACACAAATGTGTTAAAATTTGGCGCGCAAACAATTATTAACAAAGTTTGATTTTTTTTTAGATTAGATAGATTCTTATTATTGACAAAATTGTTTTTTATATTCTTTACAAAATCAATATATAGCATGGCATTGCCGTCTGACAATTAACAACTGGTATCATTGATTACTAATAAATAAATAAATATTTCAATTGTAAAATTCTTTCCTTAAGTAATAATTACAATTACGTGTTTAGGTAGAAGGTCTTAGAAGTTCCCGTTCATAATTCTTTCGCGGTAGACTAATACAATTTTACAGAATTGATACAAATTGGATACGTCTAATTCATTTTAGAAAGTTATCTTATCCGATAAGAAATCGAAAATGCCGTCGGGTTTCTCGCAGGGTTGGGCATCTTCCAAAAAAATGTAAAACATCCTCTCTACTGGATTGCATATACTACAAATAATGGGTAGTCTTTCCCTATGCGGTATAAAATTTATCTGCAGTAGTTCTCCACGCTGCGCTGTTTGAACATCATCGATATTTCTTCAATACTACATGCATCCCTAAAGTAGTTGCTTTTTTGCAGATTATGACATAATCGTCTGTAAGTTGACCTGTATAGTGACCCTTCGGCTTCCCTTACAAAACCCTCCCTCAGCTGTTCATCCAAATTAGCAATTAACTGATAGAGACTAGGTTTCCAGGTTTGATGCTCCTCCGGACTTAGACTGAATTCCATCCAACATCTTTCGGCCAAATCCCTTATAAAAACCCAATCCAAATCCACTAAACCAACTGGTCCTACTACTTATTGGGTTATCGCAAATAAATTGTCCCTCGGAATGTTTCCCCCGAAAAAAAATCATCAGGCAAAAATTAAATATCGGGATTGCATTGAAAATTCTCCTAAATTGTCATTTATGATATCTATTTCTTTTCCGCGGAATTATTTGCTCTTTTTTGAAGATGCCTATTTTCTTTTCGGAGGAAAAATTGCGAGGGAAAATCTAATCACGATAACCCTGATTATTTTTATGGCGACTTTCTTGGGTAGCCGTTCATTTGACATATTCAGCACTTTTAAAATATAGTCTACTCGTACTTAAAGCTTCAACGTTTTGATAAAGAGTGGAGACATGCCTGTTTCTAACAAGAGCATATAATTCGAACGGCTAGATGGGAGATGAAACGTTCTTTTGATGTAATATCTTAAGAGCATCTCCACCGTATCATAACTTTTACACCCCCACTCCTGCGTCGCATAAAACAAAATTGTTTCGGAAACAGCCTAAAACACTTTGTAGTTACCACTGTGGGCGACGTATTTATTGGCAAAATATTTTCTCCAAGTAGTGTTTATTGCCGTTTTTGCTTTGGCGAGCTTCTCCTTGAAAGAAATAGTTCAAGTTATAAACAAAGTAAATTTTGATAAAGACAACGGTTTTTCCAGGTAAATTGCAGTTTTACTTTAATTTCCACTTCATAACATCATTTTTATTGTTTGAAACTTAAAATAAATATTATAAATAATTTTTAATAAACAAATAAACGCAATTACAAATTAATCTGTAATTGTTGTTAAATAACTCCGAGAAAGTATAATTCCAATAAAATTTCTAAGCTTCGAAAGTATGCATTAACTTTGACGTGATTGTATCTACATTGGTATTTACAATATCTTCTTTTTTTGTTTATTTCCATTTGGATGGCCCGCTTTGGGTTAAAAATATTTCACACTATGGGACTTCGACACATACACCGGACGGTCTTCGACCTCACACAAACGAGCACCTGTAGGTGTAACCAAAAATGTATAGGGATTGTTTTTAAGGGAAACTTCTTTATCGAGACTAGTGAATTGAAGTGACCTCAACACGAAAATCAAACATGAAACGGAAATTCTACTAATAAATTCATGGTATTTTAATATTCTTGCTGGGGTTCGTTTAAATAAAACTATCCTTTGTGTATTTTAATCGTTTATTTATTATCAAACATCAACTTTACTTTAACACAAGATTCAATCACTTTATTCTTTATTTATTTCAAATTGAACTGTCGCTACAGATTTACTTTCACAATGTCGCTTGTTTTCACCACTGGTCGAATATCTTTTGTAATCGGTGTATTCACCTTATTACAACTGTACCGACGATGGTTGTGGTATGGGTATTTATACAAAATTGCAAGGGGCTCTAGAACATGCTAGATGTTTCTTGGGGTGAATTGATGATCCTGGAATAATTGGGATATTGTGTGGAACAATTGTGGAACATGAACACATCTAATTAGGTGAGAATATTTGCTGCTAGCAGGTTTCGCGTTGCTACAGTTTGGAACACAGTGTTTTAGTTTGGTACACAAACCATGCAGTGAGTCCATGCTACAGTATAAATAGGAATATGCAACAAAAGTTTTGACTTTTTCGGCTCCGTTGCGCCCCATAGGTTAGGTTAGGTTAGGTAGGGTTATGAGGTTATCATAAAACACTAGGCACCAAAGTGGGCCCATCGCGATCCCTAGGGAACCTTCACGGCAGAAGACCTTAACCCATTCTCCCAAGCAATTAATCTCCCTACAGAATCTGAAAAGATCCTTGTTATGGTTTAGGGACCTCACCTCTTTAAGGTTATCGAAGAAGTATCTTCCAAGATGCTTTAGCCTTGTCCTGGCAATTCCTTGACATTCACAGAGTATATGAGTTATATCCTCTGAGACATGTAGGTCGTCGCAGTACCTACAAACATCCGTATCGGATAACCCTAGTCTCATGGCATGCCTCCTTAGGAGACAGTGGCCAGAGAGTATTCCTATCACTGTTCTTAACCTCGATCTATCTAACTTGATTATCTCCCCAGATTTTCTGCGATCTAGCACAGGCCACAAGGTCTTAGACACCCTGTGACCATCTATGTTTGACGATCTTAGATTAGCCGTGTCAATGATTTTATCCCGAATAATTCCCTTGGCCGCGCACCCTGGTGGCTTAATACTACCAATTATATCGCTACGTGGGAGCCCCGCTCCTCTTTTAGCCAGCGCGTCGGCCTGCTCGTTGCCTTCAATATCGCAGTGTCCAGGTACCCAGCATAATCTGACTCGGTTCTGCGTACATAATGCCCTAAGCATTGTGCGGCAATTCCTGATTATATCCGATTTGGTGACGTAAGACTCTAGCGCCTTTAGCGCAGCCTGACTGTCAATGTAGAGGGCGATATTCTTAACGGATATTGATCCCATCTCAAGTAATTCCGCAGCTTTAAGTACAGCTAGAACCTCTGCTTGGAATACACTGAATGTGTCCGGAAGTCTCAGGGCCACCTGTAGGTTCGTATCTCTCGAGTAAATACCTGACCCCGTGCCCTCGTTGGTCTTAGAACCATCTGTGTATATTGCAATCTCGTTATGGACAGAGACTGTCTTCCTTCGCCAGTCCTCTCTAATTGGATACAGTACTTCGTATGGTGTGTCGAAGTCTAAGGTGCCAAGTATATCGTCCGATTCGTCAGGGATTCCGGGAAAAGATTCCTTGAGAATGGAGCTGTGTCCTATGTTATTAGTCCTGAAGAGACCAACGTTAGTGAGCCGAAGCGCACTATTGCCCGCTTGAAATTTAATTTGTAGGTCTAATGGTAAAAGATACAGAAAGATCTCGAGTGCAGCCGTATGTGTTGTGCGTAGAGCACCCGTGATGGCAATGCAAGCTGTTCTTTGTACCATGGCCAACATATCCCGTGTGTTTTTCGTATTCGTTGCCTTCCACCACACAAGAGCCCCATACGTGAGTATGGGTCTGACTACCATGATGTATAGCCAGTGCATCATTGCGGGCTTCAGGCCCCATTTTTTTCCCGCGGTCCGCTTACAGATGAAAAGAGCATTATAAGCTTTGCGGACCCTTTCCTGTATGTTAAGTTTCCAATTTAGTTTCCTATCTAGCATTATCCCAAGATATCTAGCGCGATCCGAAAGGGAAAGCTCCACCCCTGCTAGCTTAGGCAGTTTGAAGGGTGGTATCTTGTATTTTTTGGTTTTATCCGGGTTGACGTGTAGTCCACAACCTCTAGCCCATTTTTCTAGACTATTAAGAGCTGATTCCATAATTTCACTTAATGTGTCAAGGAACTTGCCCTGAACTAAAATCACCACGTCGTCTGCGTAAGCAGTGACGCTTATGCCTGTGTTGCTTAGTTCTTTAAGTATCTCATCGATGACTAGAACCCAGAGGAGGGGTGAGATAACGCCTCCCTGGGGAGTCCCCCTGGTAACGGATTTTCTTATTGAACTGTTTCCGATAGTGGAGTTAATGTTTCTAGTGCCCAGCATATTGCAGAGCCAATTGGTAATGCTATGCTCGACGTTCATTGTTTCCAGGGCCTGTTTGATGGCCCTTCCTTCTACGTTATTGAACGCCCCTTCTATATCTAGGAAGGCTGCTAGTGCATATTCCTTATGGTGAAGGCTAGTCTCTATCTTCCCTACTACGTCGTGTAAAGCTGTTTTCACCGATTTCCCCTTCAGATATGCGTGCTGAGCTTTGCATAGAATCCCGTTGCAACACATACTTCTGATGTGAATATCAAGAATTCTTTCAAGTGTCTTGAGGAGGAATGACGAGAGACTTATGGGTCTGTAGTCTTTCGCTGAAGTGTGGCTTGGTTTACCTGCTTTAGGTATGAATATAACCCGCACTTCCCTTCATGCCACTGGTACGTAACATGACCTTAAACAATGTTTAAAAATTTCCCTAAGCCTGCTTCTGACCTTGGCTGGAGCTTTTTGCAGCATAGCTGTCAAAATTCCATCAAGGCCTGGTGCTTTGAATGGTGCGAATGACATAATGACCCATCGCAGATTCTTCCATGTAATGAGATTCTCTACGTCGTCCCCTATTGACCTACCATTGTACGAGTAGCTATTAGTAGTAGAATCCATTGGCGATCTACTTCCTGGGAAGTGAGCTTTGCGCCCCATAAGTAGGCAAAGAAATTTTTTGTTTTAATTTTCCGTAATCCAGTCTTTTCCAAACTCACCTAATTTCTAAATTTATATCTAACTAGCTGACCAGTGCTCGCCTTGCTTCGCCCACATTTTATTTGACGCTCATTTTCTTTTCTTTATATATAAAGAAGAGAGCTCACACTGCGCGCGCAAAACCAGATACACACTATCGCAATGTTAGCCACTGCTGGGGCCTTATTTTGTATTGCTTTCGGATTCGGATTGCCATTCGGAAATATAATTCGATTCTAAAATGAATTGGTATTTTGTATGGTTCTCGGATTGGGTGTAAGTGCTTCCAACTCGAAATCAAAAATTTCCGAAAGTTAGATTGTCAAAACATCTATCAAACGTCACTTAAATTACTTGGAAATAGAGTTTGTATACATTTGCTGTAGAAACGCAATACAAAATAAGGCCCTATACGACTGCTGGCGGTGGTAAAAAAAACCACACCCAAATCAGTTGAGTAGATTTGAATTTGGCATACTACGTATTATGTACATTATAAACATACAGAGAAAATAAAATTTGCAGGATATTTGCTTAACATCAATGTGCTGTGCGCCCATGCTGCGGTCTCCACTAATGGTAAATTGTTGGAAATGATTTCACAAATTGTTTTGAGCATAGCTCAGCTTCAGGATAACGCAAAAGCTTAAATAAATCTTAGATGAATTTGCTAAAGCAATTTCTTTTGTTTTTAAATCCAATAAGAAATTGTTGAGTTACGGCCGTGTAAATATGATTTTAACCCCCTTTCTGGCACTTAGACCCCGAGTGCTCCAATTCCTGTAAGTCGTAGAGCAATTATTTTACACAATAACCCTCCACGGGAAGTGCAGATCATAACACTGAAAAACGCATCCAAATCCGTTCAGTAGTTATCGAAATTAGCACATTCATACACGTTTTGGGAACTTTCTTTTATTTTTTATTTTCTTATTATTTTTTTTAATTCGCATGGTTTATGAAGAAGAAGTTTCTCTCCAACCGTGCGCCTATGTTGGTTAGGCACACACCCATTTTTTATTTTGATTAAGTTTAATTATTTATTTCTGGTTGTTTATAATATTTTGCGGTTTTTAAACCATGAATATAATGTTATAAAGTGAATAATACCTCGAAAATGCGTTCAGTTTAAGGGTCGTTACTAATAGTTTAATAGTTTGAGTGCCCAATTTGTTTTTAAATTTGTGTTACTTAGGCCTATATCTACCAATAAAACAATCAAAAAGATCGGAAGTATTCCATATTCGAAAACACAACCCTTTTGACTAGCGTTTTAGGCGTGTTTTGGTGAGACGCCGCTTCTCAGTGAAGTAAGATTTAGCACGAAGTACAACAATAAAAAATGACAGGCAACCACTTTAGCTTTTTTCTCCAGTTAAAACTGAGTTGGGATGTTTAGTTTGCGCTACTTAATTTCTGATGGCGCTGAAAAAAGCTTTTTCATTCAATTTGATTCAAGTTGAATGATTCAGTAGTATTTCACAAATTTAAGCACAACTTTTTCATACTTTTCAATTCAATCACCAATCTTCAAACAATAAAAAAAGTTTTAAACCAGATTGACTGGGAATAATTTTGCTGAGAAGCTTTCACTTTGCTTTGCACAGTTGTCACCAAAACACGCCTAATGATTGTTAAAATGTATGGGATTTTGCTATATCGGTCTTGTTTCTTTGCTTTACAACTCGGTAACTACAGCAGAAAGAAAAGTAAAAAAAAAAAACATGGTGTAAACTAAAAACGAATATTGGAGCGTCTTCTGGCATCCTTAAGTCAATTCCGTCATAACTCGACTTAAGCGGCTATCGCTTGAGGCCACAGGTATATAAATAGTCAAGCGAGTCTATTACCATTCGCGAGTTGAATTAAGCACCCTTATATTATATTTTAGTCAAAAGTAGCGCTTGAATTGCTCTAATTGACGAATTATTCGCCGCTTGCAATTATGATTCGCAAACTAGAACTGGAGCCTTACTCTATTTCGATTCGAAAGTTAAAGCAATTCGAAATCGAACGATTACCAATTATATACTCGTAGCATGATTTAAATATTACCGACAACAACTAACTGTAATTTTCGTTGATTTCAAGGAGCGCAGCACTTAGAAAGCGAATGTTTTCAAATTTTCATGTATCCCTACGGTATAATATAGAAATAATTCATAAATATTGCTATGCAAGTCGGAAATATATTAAAAAAAAAAATACGTTGTACACCCGCCTGTGACTAACATTTCAAGATTTCAAAAAGTACGAGACTCACAACAAAACCGAAACGTTGTGAATAAGTTGTTTAGAAACATTCACATTCGATTCAAAAGTGTAATAGAGTGTCAATTTAAATTTGTGAGCCAAGACAATTTGACGTTTTTCACAGCTTGTAGTTTGTACACAGTGATTTTCAGAAAAATTTCAATTTGTTTTTTTACATGTATTTGAATTTCTCTTGTGATAGCCGCTGATAATTCTTTAAGCGTGCGGGGTTTTACTGCAAAAACGTTGTCGTTCAACTAATCCCATAGCAAATAATCACACGGAGACAAATCCGGTGATCAAGGGGGCCACTCACGTCTCTCCGCCATGAAATGAGGCGGTAGGCAAATGCGTCAAAACTCCATGGCTGCTAAAATAGCACATATTTAGGAGTGCATACCATCCATTTCAAAAATATTAGCCCACCAAGCCCGGAGGAACTACAGCCGTTGCAATAACGTCACACCTCCATGGCTCACCCTGTAGAATCGAACAGATTTTGCGTATGATTTTAACTTCCGAAACGAAATACAAAGTAGGGAATGAACTAAATCGACTGAGAAATTGTTAATTTTCGATAATCGGTTATGAAATTTCACAAAAGTCTAGTACGCTAGCTGGTAGCATGTGTCTAACCATGATCTTCTTCTTTTTCTTCTTATTTCGACGAGGTTATAATCCGAAAACAAGGGATCATAGCCCTCCCACTTCACCGCAATTCTACTGATCCGCCTGTGGGGTTCACCTATTTGATATCAGAAAATATCGGCAAGCCTCCCGATCTTGAATCACTCGGTTACTGAGGTCGATGTCGTCGCATTTGTGTGTCCTACCATGATATTTGAACAAAATCGTTGAAATCGTTTTCGAGAAAATCGATTTTGTTTAAATTCTTTTTTGAGTAATGTACGAGTACTGTAAGGATTTGGGGCTTAGGGCGTCAACAAACATCTTATTCGGAGTTCTGCAACGCATTTGAGCTGCCTCCAACTCATTCCCAAAGAGCTCGATTCCTCCTCGACCGTCCTGCGCCACCTTCGCTTAGGACGTATCGCTGTGGACTTGGCGCGGCGCCGTAGGGTGTGTCCAATCCACTGTCACTTTCTCTTTCGCACAGTAATGTCTATAGATTCTTGGCCCGTTCTCAGATAAAGTTGCTTATTGGCGATTCGATTGGGCTAAAAGATCTTTGAGATGATTCTTAGACATCTGTTTACGAAGGTTTGCAGCTTGCGTGTGGTAGTCCACCTTCCAAGTACCAAACACCCATACAGCAGTACCGATTCTACGTTGGAGCGGAACAGTCGCAGCTTGGTTCTTACGCTGAAAAGATTACTTCTTCAGACTTTCGATAGCATTCCAAACGCAGCTCTTGCCTTCCCGATTCGCTACATACATTCGGTGCCACCGCGGACAGCTGAGACCACACTTCTTAAGTATAGATAGTTGTCTTTTTTCTCGACTATATGTCTAGCAATATGTTAGAAGTGGTCAGCGCTTTTCTTTTCTTAAGTCCAACTTTGTTTGCCTCAGCTTCTAGATTTTAAGCCATCAGATGAAGGTTTATTTTCCGATATTATCGCCTTGAACTATGTCCCCAAAGATATGAAGTTTGAAACAAATCCGTCCAGTCGATAACGCATACACACTTGTGAACAGACAGACAGACGAAATTGGAAAACCCAATTCTGCTATGACAGTAATACCAAGGTTTATCAAAATCTCGGGAGCGTACATTTTAACGAAAACTGTAGGTGCAAGTAAAAAAGAAAGAAATTTACTATACCTATAGATTGACTGAGACCTATTCGAGATACAGTGAACATTCACTATAACGAATGCCGATATTACGAATTTATGATGTAATGAACGTCGATTAAAAGTATTTTGACATCTCTGAATAACGAACGCTTATACAAATTTACTATTCAATATCAAGGACAGTAGAAACAAATGTAACATACATAGCTAAAATACATGACGGAATATTTATTTTAGTTTTTATCTTAATGAAATAAACAAATGCCGGCATAAAAATTTGATGTTTTGAAATATTATAAACTGAACGGGTACACCAAAAACTCTCAATTAAACGAACAATTTCGTTATAAGCTGTGAACGAGCTGTGACATTATATCATTCGTTATACTGGACGTCCACAGTATTTTCATTAGGAGCCTAATTTACCCCTCTTTAAGTTAAGTTGAAATATATTTTAATTAAATGCATTTCATCTTTAAATTCAATTAATTTATTATTTCGTTTTTAATTA